>JAQAHW010000001.1:11320000-16320000 GCA_027580185.1 Tuta absoluta | reverse complement strand
TCGTCCCTATCCTCAGCAAGCTTCTCCCAGCTTTGATGGTCCATGTTAAACGCAGCCATGTCCCGCTTGGCGCAATTTTTGAAACGCAGCAAAGGTCTTCCAACCCCTCTTTTAGCGTTTGCTACAGCGCCAAGCAGAACACGTCGTGGTAGACGCGAAGAATACATTAATTTGCACAAATACACACATCATTTTCTCTCACTCCAACGCATATACCGTCTCCGTTTCGTCGTGGGCAAAAACATTATATTATTAAGCAATCGAACTGCATTTTGTCCATTTATATGTACTTCCATGATGAAATCACACGACAATATCACTTACACAGGTGTTATATCACATAAATTACTTCATGCAATAAAAATCATATTTGGAATTAACTCATTTAAAGGCTAGTTTTAATTGACATTTCTTTCCTAAACAACTAGGTATGTTTTAATGCCAAATCGAAATGTATTGTGCAATCTTATAAATTAGGTCCTAAACAATCGGAACATCGACCCTGCAAATAAATTGATTGTTCTTACATTTACCAATCCAGCGTGTTATACCTCTGCCTGGCGAAACAAGCTAAAGCGCTAAATGCTAATTTCCTAGCGCGACAAATGTTGGATAAGCTGCTCGGCTTCCAAATACCGCAGAAGTTCCAGGTAAGAGTATCATTTTCTTAGTATCTAATTATACGTAATGAGATCGTATCGTAAAGTAATTTTTATAACAGTTTTTAAAAGTTAATGTATTTGAATCTTGTGTTTGCTACAAAAAAATATAAAGCTTTAAATTGTTTGTGTTTAACAAACGAAACACACATACTATTGTAACAGAATCTTCTAATCGAAGCGTATGTTCTCGAAAGTAAACAATATAATGACGATGATGCTATGAAGGTATAGGCAGGGCAATAGCCCTGGCAAATTTATTATTGGCCCAGTTATGTTTATCTGTCGTATTATTGTTATAAACGGTCCTGCGGGAACATTGACTGTAAGTTTTACTGAAAAAAAAGAGCAGTAAGTACGTGGTGTTTGTAACAGGAGAGCGTGGAGCTATTGATGGTGAAGACCCGTGGCGGTGCGACGAGCGCTGCTGGCGCGGGCGGGGGTGACGAGGCGCGCGACGACGACGCCGCCGTGCTGTGCTGGCGCTGCCGGAGACACGCGCCGCCTCTGTGCGCGCTGCGCTGCCCACACTGCCAGCACGCGCCCGCGCACGCGCTGCTCACACACGGTAATACTACAATCACACCATGCCACTGTCGCTAATGCGAATATTGCCCGAAATACTTCCGCTGAAGTATCAATGGAAGTTAGTGTTCATACTCTTCTCGCAGCATTACGAGTGAGCGAGTTATAACAGCCTCAATTCGGGTTATTAATTCTCTTACTACTACTACTGCGGTGCGGTGGCTCATTGACCCAAAGAGGATTAATTCTCTTATGACATGACATGATTTCTTCTATATTTTTCTAAACCTATTTGACGGAACGTGGCAGCACTAATTTAAGGTAAGTTAAGAGAATCTGGTGCCATTGCCGACCAAGCTGGGCGAGCAGAGTAATTAAAACATTTAGTCGATGATTACGACTCATGCAAAAGACATGAGATGATGCCACTCTATCTTTTAAAAACTCGGGTAGACAAAAAATCAATATCTTAACCCTACATTTATCTATTGACAGAAGTGCTGCCCCTGGTAGAATTCGTACCCGAGGAGGGCATCAGCACAGAAGAAGCGCTGGATCTGATAGAATTGACGCCAATACCGGAGTCCCAGGGCTCCGCGTACGACGAGGCCGCGGGTGCTGAAGTGCTGAGGATAGACCACGACCTCGACTCCGCCGACCCCTTCCTCGATAGAGTGGACGAGGTATTTGTACGCTGCAGCGTGTTGATTTTGACAGATGAGATGTTTCCGTTTGAAGTGAATTTGAATCGGCGCGTGTATTATCGTGGATAAATTAAAATGTCGAAAGCACCCTTACAGATAACTTGTTTAGCTTATTTTAAGCTGAATTCAAACCTATTTTTTTCTTTAAACAATGCTTTTTTTGTATAACAATCAGTAAACATAATATAAGTATAAAATATAAATGTGTGGCACAGCCTTAGCACTAGGCCTGTGCCATAAATTATAGGCATGTCACTGTTATCATAGCAGTGAGTAAGAAGCAATACTTGTCAGCCTAGTTAGGCTGTGAAACAGTTGTTAATCTTAATTTTTCCCATTTTACAATCAACATTTTCAAAATTGTAAAAATGTCGAGGACATGATAGGTAAATCAATTAGTGTTTGATATAACTTCTGGGATTGACTGTTGATGAGGAATAACATTGATATGACTTCTGGGATTGACTGTTGAAGAGGAATAACATTGTAGCTGTCTTCTAGGTTTAACCTACAAGGAGTAACAAAAAGAGAAATAAGCCGAAAGGAGTTTAAACTACTCATGAAACTGAACAACTTTCCCCAAAAATCATTGGCAAATATATAAACATAAATAACTTCCCAGTTCCCATAGATGCCTTTAGTATATTAACCAGCTCATCGGATATTTTGTTTGGAAATCCAAATATTTCGCTTTTATAGTTTGACTCATGTTCCATGGGGAAATTTGTTCAGTGTCATGAGTACCTCGACCTCCTTTCGGCTTGTTACTGGTTACTCTTTTTGTCACTCCCTGTATGCTATAAGAAACATATTCTGTTACGACGCTTTAGCGTGAAACAATAACAAACAAAGTTAATATTAATGTGTCCCATAATATTATGCTCATACTTTTTGGTTGCCAATCATTGACACGATGAAGAAGAGCATACTTTCTGGTAATATTTAGGAGGAGGACAGTGGTGTGGTGGTGTGTTCCCGCGCCGCTCTGCTGGCGCTGTCGCCGGCCTGCGTGGTGATCGCGCGCCGCAACCCGCCGCGCTTCTACCGCAACATGTTGCCCGAGCTGCCCGTCACAGCCTGCCCGAGCTGTCACCACGTGAGCACTATATACCATCGTTTTGTCACTCCTCACTTATGCCTTTAGACACTCGCGCTATGAGCAGGGAAATAGTAAGGAATGCGGGCAGCGCGAGCATGTAACTCGGGCTGCTACTTTTTATGCCGCCCGTGCTTCCTTAGGTATAGATGGCGCCAACAGGCAGGCTGGAAGTGAAATAACACTAGCTTGCTCGTAAACTGAGGGTCTTTTAATTAAATATTATACAAACTAAAACGCCAAAGATTTAATTAATTTCATAATGTACTCGATATAACTGGATTCATTGTCAGACGTGGCGTAAATGTCTGTTTTATGCGGCAGTTTATGCTTACCCCGCAAGGGATTATAGGCGTGATATGTGTATGTATCTTTTCACCCATCTACCATTTAAAGGAATAATAGCACCAGTTGTAACTATCGAAATGTAGCTATCTCGGCCGCTCAAGGCATTGCCAATGTTCTTACTATGAAAATATATTTATTATCACTAGATTAATACTAATAGTGTACTTCCACCATGTCCATGGAAAGAAAAAATATTTAGTATTAGCAGCAGCTAGATGCTTTGTGATGCCGGCTTAGAATAGCACCACCCCATTTCTAACCCATGGGTGTCGTAAGAGCCGACTAAGGGACTCGAGGGATGTGTATTGAAATTTTAGGCGATGGGCTGACAACCTGTCACTATAGTTATACACAGTTATCTTGTTGACCCTCAAGCTTTTGTCAGACGTGGTGTTATAGACTGGCAGCTTCGTGCTTGCCGCTCCTTCATTGGTTGCGGTGAGGCGGGGGGAGGGTTGCACGTCACTAGCACGCGTATGCTACACACGTAGAGATTTCAACTGAAAATATCTCGAGATTAATACTTATAGATAATTGACAAGCGCTCAAATTTCATAATATCCACTTTTTCTATGACCATTTCGGAGATTTCTGATTGCGGATTCACAGTGAAAAAGTTTCAAATTTTTCTGTTGAAAATCTAGGAAAAAATAATCAATTTTCTGAAATCGTGCTTGTGACGTCACAATACGATGATTATGCTTCAAAAAAAACACATCCGTTTGTAGACGTAAATTTACAAAAAAAAGCGCATCATGAGCGCCAAAACTGTCAATAACGTCAAAGTACATAGTTGGCTGGGTTGCCAACTGGGATTTTTTTTTCGTACTGAAGCACTTAAGGCTAGCGCAGACTGTGGCTTGTACGTCTACGCAAATGAAGCACGCGCGTCGATGCACCGGTTGTAATCTATGGAACCAATATGGAACTGGAAGCTTAAGAAACATGCCATGAACATGCCACACACCAACAAGTAGGTAACTACCGAAGAGTACCAACTGACTAAGTTACTAGATTAGATGCCAAAGGCAAAACAAAATGCTTATCAATATCAATATCTACCCGGTGTAGTAAAAGCCGACTAAGGGATGACTCCAGGAAATGGGCAGCAGCGTTGTCAGTGAATACAAAACCTAACACTACGCTCGCCATTCCACCTGCTAAGCGTGGTGAGTATGGCAAAAAACCTCTTATAGGGGGAGGCCCTTGTCCAGCAGTGTGGTATTCCCACAGTTGTGTCTTTCCTGCTGGGGTTTTGACCTCTTAGTACTACACGACTCTACTGAAATTACGTTAGTCACGACTCGTAGACTCTTCGTTTCTTAATTTGAGTAAAGTTTGTGCGTCTTCGTCTTTCTCTTTTCCCTTCCACCCTCCCATTCTGCAACGTTTTTTACTTCCTAATTAAGGCGGAACTATACTATCTGACGCGTCCATCAGTCGCGTCCGTCAGCCGCGACTTATTTGAATCTGTGTAGTAATTTATGTGAAACTGCAAACTATCTAAGTCGCGCACAGTCTGAGAGAGATATCTAGCCGGTCGGATGCCATAGACAATGTGCACTGGCCTTTAGACTCTGGAGTCGCTTTTAATTTATTTCGTGGACGTAAACGCTTCTCTTTATCTAATTTCTTGGTAGACAATACAATGTGGCCACAGTTAAATAAAAAATTTCGTCCTACTCGTTGCTCGACGTCATTATCGCGACCGCGACCATAGACGAATTTCGTCCGCGGACACTCCGTGCACACTGTCTTAAGCCGCGGCTGATGGATGCGTGAGATAGTATGTTTCCGCGTTTAGACTTCTTTAACATCCAATTTAATCAAAACATTTCAATACGTAAAATCGTTTGCAATCAGCATTTGCAAGCAAAATTATGAAAAATTCCAAAACCTCGTACAGAAGTGAATACTTGTCCTCGCGTGTCGTATGGGAGACCGTTAGTTTCGTTTTCGTATGAGGAACCTTGTATTGTACGGTTGGCAACCCTGGAAATGTATGGTAATGTCGCTGTCAATCATCTTTTAATCATCAGTATTGCCATTATATTTTATTATTTTCAAGAATTGTAGTGATACCATTTTAATAATCGTATTCTGACGTCATCATGCACTTACGACCTTTTAGAATGAGCAGTTTTAAATTATTTAAATAAAAAGGGATAAATATGTTGTTTTTTCTAAAATGTTACTTGGGGGCTCCACTTGTTCACTAAAGTTTAATTTTTGCTAATAATATCGGCATGTTTACGAAATGAGCGGTCATCAATTATGGTTCTCAATGATTTCATATGGTTTTATTTTTGGTGGGATATTTTTATGTTTGCCGCGAATGATTCCACGAGTAAATCTACACACACACAAGGCCTTTATACCTTGCAGCGTAAGGCAAAGTGTTAACAGCCGTAAAATACGGTTGCTATCGCCACATCTGACCATCTGACAAATATTTGGGAGCCGTTTCAGACGTTAGTCGCTGATTACGACATCTGCGCGAAGAAAATGGGTCGATCCTATACATAACACGGTAACATGTAAAATTGCTATTGTGTTGTTAATTAATAAATAATAAAGTATAATAATATATGAAAAAAATTTAATATGTAGGTTCAAATAATTAAAATGGAAAATTATTCTTTTTATTATAATAATCATGAATCAATCATTATCATTACACTTGCTAAATTGACATCATTCTGGTGTTCCTGCGTAGAAGGATCTTTCTTGCGTTCTTCAAAGAATTTGTGTATGTTATACACAACTTCCTTTGTTTGTTTTCTTATTGGAGGACTCATCTTGGGGTCGTAAGCTCATGTGCGTCTTGTAAAAAGTTTCGAGTTCCTAAGTACACAACTGACCGCGGCGAGTGACCGCCGGCAAATGACAATCAGTGACACGCGTCGTGCTCGCGCCCATTCCCCGCACACTTTCCGCACCCCCGCAGAGATCATAAGTACCCTGCCCCCCGAACGTCTGTAACGCCGCAGGGAGCGGCATGCACGACGTTGCCAGACTATAATAACCGTTTTACGGCCGTTAACACTCTGCCTACCCCGTAAGGAATAAAAACGTGATTTACGTATGTAAATTTATCGGCCATTGTTACAATACAACTCAAAAATGTTATTCCCAGAGTTAACATTGATGCGACAGTACTTCTATCTTCCATCCACCCACGCCTCGAATGTTGTCAAGTTACATATCGTCTGAAACCAACCAAAACGCGTGTGTCGGTTGCGGGTGTGATGAAATAAACAAATTACTTTTTGTGTTATAAATATTTTATTGGCTCCTCCAATTCATTGACTGAGCCGATGGCGTAGCGGATAGTACCCCTGCCTGCTACGCCGAGGGTCGTGGGTTCGATCCCCACAAGACAAATATTTGTTAAGTCATTTTCAGATATTTGTGTTTAGTCTGGGTGTTTCTATGTATAATATGTATTTATTTACAAAAAAAAAGTATATAAGTATTAATATCAGCTATCTAGTTCCCATAGTACAAGCTTTGCTTAGTTTGGGGCTAGATGGCGCTGTGTGAATTGTCCAGGATATTTATTATTATTATTATTTTTTTATTTACTAGTTTACTGCTCGATAGACATTCCGCATTTTTTTACACCATGTACCATTAGAAGCATATTAACCTATCCATAAAAAAGATCTACATTATACTTCTATTTCTTAGTAACTATGTAAAACAAGTATGAGACGAGTAGTGTGCTGCTGATAACATACATACATACATACACATATCACGCCTTTATCCCTTGCGGGGTAGGCAGAGCGTTAACGGCCGTAAAATACGGTCACTATCGCCACGTCTGACAAATATTTGAGGGTCATTCGGAAAATTGTGTATCGCCATAGTGACAGGTTGTCAGCCCATCGCCTAAAATTGCAATACACACCCTCGAGTCCCTTAGTCGCCTCTTACGACTCCCACGGGGAAGAAATGGGGTGATGCTATTCTAAGCCGGCATCATCACACGGCAACATAGGGCTGATAACATAGGGAGTAAAAAACTAAACTGCAAATATTTTAAGGGATAAATCGGACTTTGAAACTGAACAACATTCACGGGGGGTGTCATAAAAGGCGACTATGGGATGAACCCAGGGGATGAACAGCAGTGTTCCTTGTGAATACAACACCTTGCACTGCTCTCACCAATTCACCTGTCTAGCGCGGTGAGTTTGGCAAATACCGCCCGATGGGCCTAATGGCCCTAGGCTCTTCTAGGGGAAGCCCAGGGCCAGCAGTGGACTGTTGTGGCTGTTGATTGTTAATAAAGTCATATTTTTTTTATAGTACTCCATGTTGCAACGCCATGTTGCATGAAAATACAATACTTCGTAATATTTTCTTGAGTTTGCACAACACAATAAAAGAACATCAATCAAACATCAAAATAAACACAACTTAAATCCGTTTAAAATTGTCTTATTGGGACCATAATTCCTTTTTTTTTGTTATTTCTTTGTTTTTGTATAATAATATTACTTAGTCAGTACTTTGCTGTGTAAAGTGTCGCAGTTTTTTATATAAATACATTTCTAGCAATACATCTATCTGTGTGCAGCTGTTGTACGCGGACGACTACGAGATCCAGCGGGTGACGAAGGGCCACTGTCCGTTCTGCCGACACCCCAGCGACGAGAGCGAGGTGCCTCACTCGCCCCCCCCGGACTCCTCCCCGCCCCTCAGCCCGCCCAACGACTCCATCTAGAGATAAGTCACGTATACTCACAATCAACTTTCGCATATTTATAAGTTCCTATTAATCTCAGTGCAAATATTTTTAAGGTGAAACTGAACAACATTTCCCAAGTAACATAGGGCGAAATAAGAAAGAAAATAGACCTGTAGATAGTTTTATTATTTTGGCGAGTGCCGCTTTAGTAGCTAATTAAAAATGAACAGTATCGCAATAGTTTTAAAGTCAATATTGGCTGGCATAGCCAAGTGGCTCCGGCTTCTGTGCGAGATGTTCCGTATATAAGTAGACATTGTCTTCTTAGAATGTGCTGTGTGACGCCGGCTTAGAATAGCATCACCCCATTTCTTCCCGTGGGAGTTGTAAGAGGCGACTAAAGGACTTGAGGGTGTGTATTGCAAATTTAGGCGATGGGCTGACAACCTGTCACTATGGTGATACACAATATTTCAAATTACCCTCAAATGTTTGTCAGACGTGGCGTAAATGTCTGTTTTTACAGCCGTTTACGCTCTGCCTACCCCGTAAGGGATTATAGGCGTGATATATGTATGTATGTATGTATGTATGTTTACTTCTAGGACCACTAGAATCACCGAGTATAGCCACTGGTAGTTTAAGAGGTACATGTTTGTACCTCTAGAACCACCAGGGATGTAAATACATAAAATGTATGTCAATTAAAGAGTGGAAATGAAGTGAAAATGAAATGAAATGTTCTATATTCGCTAGCGATACGGTACAAATGATGGTGATTTAAAATAATGGTCGAGCTTGCAGCGCCTATTATCGGCATGCAAATTTATACAAAAATATATTCATAAAAATTACATTATACAAATCAATCTAATAAATCTAGTAAATTAATCAATGAACGAGATCTAGATACGCAATCGATGAATTAAAATAAGATAACATTTGCTATTAGTGGAGCCCCACTATATCAAAGAACCCCATAAAAATAAAAGATGCCGTCATTAAATGTTAGCTAGCAGGTCCGCAATTAGGTAGTTACATATGGTTACATCATTGTAACCAAATGAATAAATAAATTATCAAAAAAAAACATCAATAGCTGAATATTGTTATTTTCTTTTTGTGAGTACCCATTGCGTTTATGATTTGGGTATCTAGCCAAACTACGAGTACTTTTCGCTTTTTAGGGAAGGCTAATTTAATCCCAATGTTTCATTACAGTACGGCCTATAGTAGGCGGTTGAAAAACTCTGACACCAGGGTTCATCGGGTCGTTGGACGACTCGGTGTCCCACACGAGAAGAGAGGGAAGATTACAGTACGGCCAATGTGGCGCAGTGGTAGTGCGACTGCCTGCGACGCAAAGGTTCCGGGTTCGATTCTCGGTGGAGAACTCACAATAGTTGATATTTATCACATTGTGAATTTGTTCCCAGTCTGGTTCTGGTTAGAACATTGCAGGGTGAACCACCTGATTGTCCGAAAAGAAATATGGTTCCGTGCTTCGGAGGGCACGTTAAGCCGTCGGTCCCGGTTGCTGTCTATGATTACTTAGACGGCGGTCGTTACACAACCAAGTCGCAACATGAGGCCTACTACTAGTAGACACCAGGGTTCTTTGGGTCGTTGGACGACTCAGTGTCCCACACGAAAAGAAGAAGATTACAGTATACGGATGGGTTTTATTTCTGTCCTGAAATATACCCCTTTCCTCTCTTTCATTAGCCGCTTGTTTTGACCTCGTTTTGTTTTGCAGCGACATCATTTGATATTGATGCCTTGTAATAAATGACAGCGGCGCACGCGAATGTGAACTGCATCAGCTGCACTTTCATAATAAATATATACTCTGATTGCCTTTCAAGTGGGCAAGGAGGTAGTGCCAACATTTTAAAATGGTTTTGTAAAGTAGATGAATAATAGTTTCAGTGCTGGGCTCAATACAGACGATTAAGGTCAAAATATAACAGCCGAAAGTGGTTACACGATTAAAAAAATCCGTACAAATGCGAGCCAGACTAGCCCACCGTAGGTTCTGTTACGTGCACATCAAGCACTTTCATATGAGACCGTACTTGAAAAACTAGCCTCAATTTTAAAATTGTGATCATTTTGCCAACCTAAAAATAGTAGTTTATGCAACTGTCATATAATGCCTAATTATATGCAGTTGCATACACAATTTTATCTACACTCTAAAAAATTAACTCTGTTGAACACTTTTCAAAACGTCCGCACCGGCGATTGCAAGGCCCGATACATGGTCAAATTCAATACGAGAACGTAATATGGCTTGATATGAATTTTTGAAGATTCTTTACTAACAGTTGTTTAGATGTCGAGTCTCAACAGCAAATAACTAAACAACTGAACAACACTGAACAACACTGAACAACAACTGAACAACAACTGAACAACACTGAACAACATCGTAATAACATCTGAACAACAACTAATCAACATCTAAACAACAACTGAACAACATCTCAACAACAACAGAACAACATCTCAACAACAACAGAACAAAACCCTATTAAAACAACTGCACAACATCCGAAAAATTACCGTACAACAACAACTGTCAGGTGCGGCGGAAGATAGCAATTTGAGTATTGAAAAAAGAACTTTGTTTCATTTCTCAACTTTATCGTATTAAGAGTTTTCTCATTAAGTCATTACGCTTCTGTAATTTATAGTAAACACTAGTTTTTATAGGCAGAATGCATAAAGTAGGTCATTATGCATCTGTTTTCGAATTCATAATTCGAACATTATGAGGCGAGTGTAGATAAAAGCATTTAAAATTTATTTATATTTTAAGTAATTGTTATCTTAACAAGTGTGTCCCAATGCTGGGCTAAGGCCTCCCCTCTTTGACGCCAATCTACTCCGTCTCCTGTTTCTGATTGCCAGTCACTACCAAACGCGACTTAATCGTCTCCCCATCTTCTTCGAGGCTGGTCTCGTCGTGGGCGACCATCCTGTGGCTACTACTGTGTACCTATTATAGCCCACCTGTCGGGATGCATGCGACAGACTTGTCCCGCCCAGTGCCACTTCAGTTTCGCGGACATTTTTAAAAGGTCAAATTTTTCGACTTTAAAACAAAAGCACTTTTCTAATAACATAGTTCTAGGTCCTCGGCAAGTTCCCTGTTTCAATGTTAAGTTAGGATGTTTTTTCACTACTACAAGTGACTATAGACCTAAGTATATGATTAATTTGAACTCGATATCTCTACGCGTTACCGAGTTAAACGGAAGTGACAGACGGAATGACGGACGATCTGCTTTTTTCCTTTTGAGACGTTTGAAATGTTGCCAGACATAGCGGCTTACTACTCCTAAACGCAACCACTCTCGGCAAGCAAACAAGCCTAGACGCCTATTTTTTACTTTTGACTTTTCTACTGACAGTTCTCGAGCTTTTTTATTGGTGCCGGATTTGCCGTGTGATACCGGCTTAGAACAGTGTCACCCCAATACAACCCGTGGGTGTCGTAAAAAGCAACTGAAGGATAAATTCATCCAAGGAATAGCATTGCACTGCGATCGCGAATCCACTTGCCAAGCGTGGTGAGAATGGCAATACCCCCCCATAGGGGAGTGAATTGATGTGGCTGTTAATGTATGTACCAGATAGCATTGTGCTAAGATGCGATTTCGACATATAAATCAAACACATCATTCATTTACATACGTCTCCAAGGTAAAGAACCAATTTCATTTAGCGTATATGGCGCTTAGCTATTTTCTAAGTACGCTTAAAGATAGGCTACAAAATTTCCCATTTAGACATGTCACGGCCTCTTGTTCTAAATAGAAAATCGACCTATTATAACGAGTTACCCTGTTATTTATGTAAAAATTGTACAATTGGTATAAACAGTTCGTTACAAGGTCGGAAGATGACATTGAATTGTATAATTGAATGGCTTTGTTTCAAGGACTTGGTAATTTTATTTTCTCTAATATAATATTTGCCCTGTTATGCTGGCTAAGAAAAGCTTCACCCCATTTCGATCGTCGCGGCGACTGAGGAAGGAATCTAGGGAATGGGCAGCAGCGTTCCCTGTCAATACGACACCTTTCTCTGCCAATGCGCCTCCAATGTGCCTCCCAGGCGTGGTGAGTATGGCAACTACCCCCCGATTAGGGGAGGCCCATTTCCAGCAGTGGACTGTTGGAGCTGTTGAAGTTTAATGAAAACTTACATAATTCATTTATTGATTTAATTGTATTATTCAACTGCAGTGCGAAAGCTCTCCCTTTTTTCATGCTATTCGGTCTATTGCCAGTTTATGCCAATTCTTCTGAGCTAAAAGTTCTGAGCTATATCAACAATTTTTGTTTGGGAACTCAGCACTGAGTTCCGAACTCGATCGATCAGTTTGACTCCAAGTATGCTACGTTCCATTGGCTAACCCCAAGCTCGGACCTCTGAATATTAGTCGAAGACCAGGTCTGAGTTCTATAGGTAAGAATGGGAACAATGCACATGTCCATAGGCTTGCTATTTAAACATAAAGGACACCCTTCATTGTGTCATAGCCTATATGCTATTCCAATACTCGATACAAGGACTACAGGATACAATTTAACAGGTGAAATTTGATATTCACTGCGGTCAGCCATTATGATTCCAGTGCCCTAAGTTTTGAAACTATAGTATACATGTCTATAGCTGAAATTCCTAGTACATTGCGAAGCCGGTTAATATTACTGGTATCATAATGGCTAACCGACTACGCAATGAACATCAAATTTCACCTGTTAAATTGTAGCCTCTAGTATAAGATCGGGCACAGGAACCAGGAATATTTTAAGAATTTCATCTGTATACTAGCCTGTAGTTTCATAACTTTCTTATGGCGTATACAGCCTGTTTTTTCCATATCTTGTCTCGTCTGAAAAGAGACTATTTTATTTAGCCTTAGTAAAGGTACTCTTGGACATATGTTATTTCGTATTTCCTGCCCACCCACTTCCACAATATGCTCAGTGCGGTTTGTTATGACCTTGGTCTTTGACTTGTTCATCTTCAGTCCAACCTCTTGGAGCTTGGGGTAATCAATCAATCAATGGGAAAGTTGTTCAGTTTCATGAGTACATTGACCTCCTTTCGGCTTGTTATACTCTTTTTGTGCTCCTTGTTTATTATTCGAATAAATAAAATTACAGTATTATACAAACAAAACATATGCCGTTTGTGGGAGCCTTACCACCAACCTGCCACAAAAAAGATAGAATCGTGTTAAAAAATATCACCATACAAAAACAAACGCTAGACATGAGTTTAATCCGCGTCTCTACCTTTTTTGTGGTAAAGCCTTCTCGATTTAAATTTTACTTTAATTTGACCTTTTTTAATTACTTTTACATCAAAAATAAATAAAGTGGGTTTTAGCTGAAATTAGATTATTCCAACCTTGTTTTAAAGCAATAAGAGGATAAATAGTAAATAAATGGTAATGTTTGTAAATGGGAGGTTCAAGATCAGGCTAATTAGACGGTACAGTTTCGACTTTGGGCAGTTCTTATGCCGCGCACATAAGACTTACATTGGCAATTTGAGTGTCGCACGCCCGTGAGCTTGGCTGTACATATACGGAATGTTCATGAGTGATCAAAAGGCATAAACGACTTTTGACTATGCTTTTTTTCATTTGACTTTCTTTACGGAGCATAATGTTAGGAATATTGTTTTCTACCTCCGATGCAAAATACATTATGAACTGACTGACTTTCTATACAATCTCGATGCTTCGTTTCATAACATATGCGCCAGAAAGTTGTTCGGTGTCATGGTCCCATCATGCCTGCAATGTTTTTTAGTACATATACCTCTATAGTCTTATACTAATGGTATATCAGTAGTAAGAACCAAAAGTAAATACTTAATTTAAGTAAATGTTATTTCTTCTACTTCTTTTCGTGTGTGACACCGAGTCGACGAACGACCCGATGAACCAGGGTTCATGTAATTTTTAAAGCGTGTGCTTTAATTCTAACCTTATAATATCTAAGGAGTCATGTACCTTTATTAAATTCTTATCTGTTTCGCTCTCTATACAGTAAGTAATCGTTGTTTAGTTTAAATATTTCTGTATTAATGTATTCTATTTATCAATATAATTTAGTGTAATTTTATGGCCGTCCACTAATACTTAAGTCATATATATTAACTTTACTTGTATATAGTGTTTATATAGATTTAAAGTACAAAAACTTAGGTATTTAATTAGTAGTATCATAAAAAAGTATCTGCATAATAAATTACAAGCCAAAGTAGGTGTTTGAGCACCTGGGAAACTGGATGTAGTTTTTGTAAAGCATGTATAGTGATAGTATGGACAAGATGAATAAAATACGGGGTGTTAGGGACAGCCCTACAAACACTGAAGGGTGCATGCAAACTGTACAACTTTATCTTAGAAATATACGTCAGGCAACGAAAAATAGACCTCCCATACATAGCCACAAAGCCCTGCTAGACATCTTAAGTGACAAATTCTCTAACCAAAATTTCTGTCAACAAGGTGAGGTGCGCGAGTCGAGGAGAGAGATACGTGTCTGCTGATTAGGCAGTATTCGCGTCATCTCATATATAACTACTAAAGAACCAATGCGCGCGATTTTACAAAAGGAATATATAACTGATGTTGCTAGAATGTATTCGCCCTTAGTTGCCGTCTATCACGGCTTTGGGGTCGTTGCAAAATCAAGATCATCTGATTTCTATGGAAAGTAAAAAAGGCCCTTTCTTGAAATATTTTCTTATGGGAAGTTGTTCAGTTAAGTGCACCCTATTAGTCAGTATACGAAGTGCTGTCCTGTATTGAATAAAAAATATCTCCAAAAGACATTAAAAGAGAAAAGCGTTTTTCGAATTAGATCGAATACAGGGTCAGGGTCACTTTGCAGGATGATTCTATTCATGATTATTGGAAAATAGTGAAGTTGTTCATAACAATGAGTCATACCTCCGAAATAGCGAAAAAAAGAGCTTCCCATATAGTAAATTTTAAAAGAGGTACCTACTCGACTTAAATGTATGGAAGATATATTTTTGCTTTTTCGAAGATGATCCAATAGTACAAGTTGATCATTATCAAGTAGAATCACCCCGCACTGACTCATAAATGATCCTTTATGATGTAAGTGTGTTTTATTACATGTATTTCTCTGCATATTGGCTGGCACCTTATTGATCATTGTGGATTTTTTGTAGCGTTGTCAAGTTGGCTTGCATTCGTACCTTGAGCCTGTTTCACGCCATGCGGTCGGTTTTTTGACATGCGTTCTCTTGAAATATCTTAAATAACTCGATGGTCTGCGGCTTCATGCCGGAGGCACGTGACAAAGACTGACAAAACTGGCGACGACGTAAGACGGCCGGCGGCATGCGTGTGGCACGCTTTTGATTTTTGATGTTGGACAAGTAGGGATTTATACATTTTAGTAAAAAATATTGTAAGGGTATGAAAATTTGACCCATTGAATTGAAGACCTCGTAGTTTTCAGACTGTTCCTTTTTGTTGTAACTACTAATAAATAGGTTAGATTAATGTGATAAATACCACCGTCCACTAAATGAATAAATTGATTTATAATTGTAATAGCAGTGTTTATATTTCATCCATTTTAATACTGGTTGGATTGGTTGACTTCTGATCTTTAAGACGCTTCTCCTGAGGAGGAGTTCTTCTATTTTTAATTGGTTTCACTCAGCATTTCCGTATAAATATTCAGAACTTTGAGATATAAGAAATCGACTTAAAATCACATTGATATAGATGAAACGTTTGAAAATATTTTTGGATGCGACTTTAACTGTGATATCGTCGTCATCATCATTATACCCACTACAGGGTATCGACCACATATATGAATAGGGAGTTTCAAGAATTCTCCAGGACGTTATCATCAGATCTTGAACTGGTGAGTCTGGGACCACCTGGCATTTAAGTACCTAATCGCTGCGTCTTCAAATAAAAAAAAATATCCTTGACAGTACACCGACATCTTTGAGTCATCGATGAACTTAGGTAGATGTAGAATGTAGGCAATCGATTAACCCACATTCTAACAATGCTGGATTTATTTTTACGACGGCCATGCCTAGTGTGCCGGGGCCCTTGTCATGTTACATGTCAACTGAACCGGTGTTAGTAAGTAGTAAATTGAATCTCCAGTATCAATCTAGGTTCGTATCATAGGTGAGTATAATTTTCATCTATGACCACTAGAGCCACCGAATAGAACTCTAGCTGACTCTAGTGGTACGTACAGGTACATTTCACTGATACCATTGGTAGTTATATTCTAGTGGCAAATGGTACCTAGTATTTATAGTGAGAGTAGAAAGCGAAGAACAGACAGACGTGAAAGAAGGTGTATCGAAAGCGGACAAAAGGATCAATAAGGCAGGTGATGCGTTATGCATCTGAGTGTTCGTTTTTGGCGAATCAGAGGCGGCGGCGGCAGGTGCGTGCGCAGGCGCAGCGCAGGTGACGCCGCGCGCCGCGATCTCGCCTGATATCGGCCCTGATACAGGTTGCGCTAATCGCTGTTCCCGTTGCCATAAAAAAAGATTATTGTTGGTATTTTTTGGGCGCATTCACTGCTATGTGTAGGTACCTATATTTAATTAAAATACCTGCTTTCCTGATACTTAAGTAATCAAGTAAACAACGTCTGATTAAGTAATATTTTACCTACAATTAGCTCGAGCAAAAATAAGGCATGTTTAAATTCAACCAATTATTCTTAGAAAAATGAATGCTGAAAGAGAACTGTCTGAAAAGCCTAACCTAGTAAGTTATATTTATTTATCCTTAAAATAATTAGCAGAAGGTTCGTAGTAGTTAGGTGTAAGAGGATAATAAAATTGTCATTGACGTTCGACTTTTATGTGGTAGGTATAGTATATGTAGATATGTTTCCAACCGAATCAACCTGTATCTATTGAACATAATGATGTCGGTGCGTAGATATACTTAGTTGCGCACGAGACAGACAGATGCGGAGCGCGGCGCAACAGATGCGTGCGGCGGCGGCGGCGGCGTAGGGCTCGCTCGCCCGGCTTGCCCCGCCCGCGCAGCGCTTGCCACATTTCCGATCGATCAATCTGATTGGAAATAAATTTTAAAACATCTGATAGAAAGTAAATGGCGTCTTATTAAAGCATCAGCCCAATTCTACCAGTGAGTTTCGAAGCAAGGCTGACTGGCCCGATGACGTACCGAATGGATAGTAAGTACCCCCTGCCTGCCACGCCGAGGGACGTGGGTTCGATCCCCACAAGACACAAGATGATTTAAGTAAATTTTCAAATATTATGTTTACACTGGGTGTTTTCTATGTTTAATGTATTTATTTATAAAAATAAGTTTAATTATAAACATCAGCTATCTATTTCCCTTAATACTTACAAGCTTTGTTTAGTTTAGAATTGTCAATGAATCAATGCCGTGTGATGCGGGCCATCAACCCATTTCTTACCCATGGGTGTCGTAAGAGGCGACTAAGGGACTCGAGGGTTAGATGCGTATTGCAATTTAAGGCGATAGGCTGACTACCTGTCTCTATATCGATACACAGTTATCTGACGACCCTCAAACTTTTGTCAGGCGTGGTGTTAATATCTGTTTTGCGGCCGTTAACGCTCTGCCTACCCCGTAAGGGATATAGGCGTGATTTATGTATGTATGTATGTGAATTGTCAAAGATATTGATTGTTTATAGGCTGGTTTCAGGGAATGGACAGGAGAGTTCACTCTTGTGTGCATAGACATAGAGCGTACTGGTTATGATTACCATAGACAAACACGTAAAACCTATCAAAATTACTAAATTGTACGTGATTGTACGGTACTACGTAATTAATTTGTAGTAAGTACGAGGTCTTCAGGTCTCAAGTTTATTCTATGGACATTTGTTGCTTTTACCACTTTTTCGTTGAACACATTGTATATGACTTCAATACTTAGGTGAGTACCTACCTGTTGGTTTAATAGATATTTAGTAAGCTATAAATAATGTAGAGTGGCAACGTGCACAAAGAATCCAAAAAACTGCGCCACGCCAGGTAGTCAGCACATGGTTTGGTTCATTATTAGGGTTCCGAAACAAGTTCACCATATGAAATAATATTCAAAATTAGTGAAATGGAACACTAAACCTACTAAAACTCTACTAAGTGTAACGGATGGTATAAAATTGGGAAATGACAAAAAAAGACAACTTTCCAGTAAAGTCAGTCAGCTGATAGTGATTTTATGCGTAAGATCAAATATTTTTCTCGTTTTCCATCCCGCTGGCTTTCCTAAGTAGGTAGTACCGAAGCTCTGAACAGGCCTGCAAACTTTTCGGTACACCGTCCCACACCCCGTAGGTATACCGTGATGAATAATGAGTAATAGTATGTAGGTACTCGTACTCGAAGAGGTAACGTAGGTATATGAAATTTTTATGAATGTCTAATATCAGGGATGACCAAGACGTGACCAAACGTAAAAATATATTTTACAACTTGCGGGACCATAGTAACTGTTCCTGACACGTTCTTAGTCAGTCTGTTATTAGAAGCATAACAGCTGTCCCTAATAACAATGTTTTGGGCCCAAAAGCGGCCGCGAAGGGACGCGCGGGCGGGCGGGCGCGGCGGGGTGCAACGTGCAACGCGCGCGCTCTGGCTCGCGCCTGGCACGCGGCCCACTCGCTATGCACTGCAAACCGGACTAGATGGGGAGCTCGCCAGGCTATGCTGCATAGGTACGATCGCGGAAACGACACCTTCTCATTATATTGATGAATCAGAGTGTCAGTCATCTTGTGATGGTGACTAAAATGGGTATATAGTCTTTCTTTATATTATAAATCCGAGAGTTTTTGTGTGTGTGTATATGTATGTATGTTTGTTACCTCTTCACGCTCAAACGGCTTGACCGATTGGGATGAAATTTAGAACACAGGTAGGAGTATAACCCGGAATAACACTTATGCTACTTTTTACCGCGGGAAAACAACTATTACAACGGGAAAATAGTGGCAGCGGGTGAAACCACTGGGGAGAAATCTAGTAAAAAAATATAGCGCTGTCACTATTTAGGGATTCAGCCGAATTACAGATACTGCCCTATTCCTGCGACATTTGTGTAGGTTTCGTTTAGGTTAAATCATACGCAATCTAGTGTAGCCACCTCCTAAGCTATTTTCTTACAGCGTATGGACACCGACAGCTGCAGGCTCATCGCCCAATTTAAAAAGAAATTAACACTCCAACTTTCCATACAAATTATTACGCCCGCCACACTTCAATCGTATATTAAAATTTCATTTCAAAAGTAGGTAATATACATTTTGTCAGTTTGTATTTCTTACCTACGTACCTAGTAAATTTTTTGTCGTCGAGTTTATTACAATTTGTCGTTTAGTGATCATTAGTTTTATTCCCAGTTTGATCAGGACACTGCAAGATAAACCACCCGGTTGTCTGTAAGAAAGATGGATAGTTCCGTGCTTTTTGAGGGTATGTTAAGCCGTGTTGGTCCCGATTGGATGGAGACTGGTCTAGGTATAGGTACTTACAACTTAGTCAGGAGCCTACTACTAACCTACATTACCAGCCAGAACAGTCCACTGATGGACATGTGCCTCCCTGTATTGGAGGGGCCGTGTGATACCGGCTAAGAATAGCATCACCCCATTTCTTAAACCATGGGTGTCGTAAAAGGCGACTTAGGGACTCGAGGGCTAGATGTGTATTGCAATTTAAGGCGATGGGCTGACAACCTGTCACTGTTATCTGATTGAGCCTCAAACTTTTGTCAGACGTGGTGTTAATATCCGTTTTAAGGCCGTTAACGCTCTGCCTAACTGCTCTGCAATGAATTGGCTAGCGCAGTGCAAGATGTTACATTCATTGCTGCCCATTCCCTGCAACGGGATATAGAATTGGGTAGTTATAACTAGGTGGTTAAAAATCTCTAACTCTAGGGTTCATGGGGTAGTTCACGCAATTATAATAATGGTGATGATGAGACTTTTCTAGTACATGCCAGTGAAAACATTAAGGTTTATAATATAAACCTTAATATATAATATAAACCTGGAAGTGAAATTACTGGAAGCATAATATATTATATTATGCTTCCAGTAATTTCACTTCCAGATCACGCAGGCAGGCGGCAAGCCGGCGGGCTAACTATGGTTGCAGAATTGCACTTTAATTAAATTTGAAACTATACAACTGTGTTGCCAGCCACTAGCTGCTACCTGGAACATGCATGGCGAGGACGCGTGTGAGTAATATTAATACTTATTCAGATATTTTATTGCTGTATTGCTCAGGAAAAACATGATAAATCAATTACATAAATTGAAAAAAACGCGGTTAAACACGCTCATAGCTCTCAAGCATGATTTCTTGTATCGGCGTACCATGGCCGGACATACAAAAAGCACACTAATAACACTCAGATCTATATAGGATGTTTTATAAGTGACATTATAGCAAAATGTCAAGACCAATGTTCCTAGAGAAAAGTTGTTCCTTATTACCAGCCCGTCTTGAGATTTGCTTTCGAATGAAATATTTCTAGTGACTGATATCAACATTTCGTGGGATACATTTGTTGCGGAAATTTGATGAAGGGTGAAATTTACTATTGCTTGATACCGTAGAGTCAGTACTGGCACTACTGGCTGGTTAAAGAACATCTTTTCTCAAGGACCATAGGTTGAAATATGAAAAAATAAATACGACCTGCCATAAAAATAGGTCGGCTAGTAAGTACCTCTACATTTTGCATGGGAAGTCATATATATTTTTTTAATTTGGGCTATTTGCCTTGGGGAATCACTAGACCGTCTTGAGTTTTTACTATTGGTCCCGAGAATAATTGCACCCTATAAGGTATAAGAACAGATATTCAAATACCTCTCACGGCCGGGACCGGTCATATCAGGCTCAGTAATTCAGTATTCACAATGAAACAATTTTAAACGTATTTGTGTTGATTTTGGATTTTACAATTCCTACGTTTCGAGCTCTTTACAGAGCCCGTTTTCACGGATGACAGTCATCCGTGACCACCGTGATGAATAATGAGTAATAGTTGTGCAAACTCAATAAAATATTAGGCTCAGTAATTTATAACATTTTACTTCACACAGACACATAGTTTTGAGGGCATAACTAACAAAAATTCTAAAAGCTCTCATTTTTGGATGATTGTGTTTGGTGTGTCTGTAAAGCACTTACTTATTACATTTTCTGTAATTTGTGATGCTTGCAACAAAGTCGGTTGAATATATTATTAAACTATCCGCAAAAAGAAGAAAGTAACGTACATAGTTTGGAAGTGTAACAAACTGAAGTAGCAGTGGACAGTTCATCTGTCGTAGAACTGACGGACGGTGGAGTAAGAGTGTTCTAGAGTGGAGGCCACGCCTCGGCAAGAATAGCGTTGGACGACCTCCGACCAGATGGATGGATTAAAAAAGGCGGCTGGTAGCAACTGGATGGCGATAACGAGAAATGCCCTATGGCGTACCCTGAGGGAGGCCTACTTCCAATAGTGGACTGCAATAGGCTGATGTATGTATGTATGTATGTATGTATGTATGTGGTAGATCATTTATTAAATTAAATTTAATAAGGGTCTATAATGTAATTTATATTATTGAATATACCAGTATTGTCTACGTGGCTGTTAACACAGTATAAAAACCCAGTTTGAGTCGTTTTTATTCACTGTAAACGAAAGTTTGTAAGCATACACCTAAAATGACGCAATAAGAAATTGGGTTTGGCCTATGGTCCAAAAACTATGAGCCAAAAATAAGCGACTTAAATACGTATCATTGAGACATGAAATGGGCTTTATTGTCCTTGAATAATTTGAAGCCTTATTCGTTATCTGAGGCGGCGATGTAGCAGCTGGCAGCTGGCGACGCATTGCCCGCGCACCGCGCATCTGCTGAGGCGTAGTGATACCAACCCACACTAACCTCTGCAAATGACCGTTTACTCTACTGACTTTTTGATATACCGTGTGGGTTTATTCGACAAAAAGATGGAACACAAAATCGGAAGATAGACGAACTCAAGTTCGCTCAAGAGATAGTCCGACCGACTGTCCTAGAGGCCGTCTGCAACAAACACTCCAATTATTTTGATTATCATTTATTTGCGGGTCCTGCAATATTCTTAGTATGAATGATATTGTACGAGATTTCTTATTTCTATATCGCGCTAAGCACGATACTGCTCTTAAATTTTAACTATAGCACCATAGAAACAAAATATTTTTGCTATTAACTCTAAAGATCAACTAAACGTTTAGTAAACTTCGATTAACAATAGATTTAGTGTTGGCATCACTTTAAGAGGCTGTGCCGCGCCGCCGGCGCCGGTCGGCTACCTCTTATTTATATCGATTCCTCTCTTAACGAACATCAACGTGCTTGTTTATGAAACTTGCTTTTATTTAGCTTTGTACAATTAGCAGCAGCTCTATTTCCCTTTTGAGGGCTCGCACTTTACTCGCTGGCATATTCGTTTAAAACAGTAACAGATATCGACGGCTAAGCCATTTAAAAAACACAAAAATTACCAAAAAGAAAAACCGGTAAAGTGCAAGTCGGACATGCCCATCAAAGGTTTCATGCACATCAAACCCTTTTGTAAAAACATATATTAAAGAAAAAAAATGATACTTTAATATTGTACTTCAAAACTAAGTTACTTGCCAAATTTCACAGTTTTAGGCTGTAGACCTGAGAATATGATTTTAATTTAAACTCGATATCTTTATGCGTTCCCCAGATTAAGGGAAGGGACGGACGGACAACAAAGTGATCCTGTAAGGCGCGTTTTTCCTTTTGAGGTACGTAACTATAAAAATACCACTTTCACAAAGAACTAAGATTAAAAATACTATTGTGTTTTAAGAACCACTGCTCCGATTTAAGGCGGCATCAGTTCTAAAAAGTAAGTCCGTTTTCTTTTCGCTGCGTTAGAGAGAAACATACGATGGCAGCTCAGATCCAGAAAACCAATATTTATTAAATACCTTTTTTAAAATATATAAAATAAAATACATATTTCAAAAAATAAGGTCATTGATTCATTACTCATTAATGAGGAAGAAGAGGAAACAAAATAATATGAAATGATGGATAACAATCAAATCGTTTAGGTTTTGAGTCTAAACAACGGACCAAAAAAGCAAAATAAGAGAGCTTAATTTGCGATTTCGTTCTATCAAGGTGATTTCAATCAATCGTGTTTTAAGACCCATAGTTTTGTAGCACATTATATCTTGAAGAAGATTACTAAGAAAAGTATCGTCTCATAATTAGGAGATTTCAAGGATACCAAATTTCGAACACTATCCAACCTTTCGCGGTTGATTTCTAAGCCCATTTCACTTTAATGGAATTTCTAGCGAACCTATAATAGTAATAATAAACATTGTTTTACAGCCGGAATGGACGCCAAATGACCCCGGACTGAACCAAATATTAGTTTTGTGCAAGAATTTTACATAAGTGCATAAATCACGGAAAATCATAGCAATTCAGTCTGGAGTATGACTGAATGGAAAACAATGTCATGTTCTAACAAATTGGCCCAAATCTTAACTTTGAATGACAGAGAATTAGTAATAGTACTTTATGTAGGTACTAAATATACACTTTAGACCCTTTGAATCCTCCCCAAGGGATCAGAAACAGTGATTTGTGCACTGTGCAGTAGTGTCGGTCTAAGATATCTGTAATTACTGTAATGTTAATTTAATTACATAGTTAATTAGTATTTGGGAGTAGCTACATCGTCTAGGGAAATCTAGCAAAAGCTCGCGTCGCCTCGAAGATTGAAATCTAGAATATACCTAAATAGTTACTCCCTGCGATTTGAGGTCTCTTTCTCTACGTACTGGGTTTGAAAAAGTTTTGGCACGAGATTATTTTTAAAGCTCAAAATAATGCACTGTAATGTCTGTAATTGGTTGATTCAATAGTTTTTATTTTCGTTACTAGGACTTCAACTCTACTAAAGATATTATTTAAAAGTTCCCATGTACCGCAAAATAGGACTTACCTATTACTTCCGCAATATTTTTTTAATGAAACTCGTTACTGTTTCCTGGCGATATTTTTTTATGCAGGGCGGAGTTTTTTATTAGTAAGGTAAGGTATGTATGGTAAGCGTTGCTAGCACCTGGTACACGCAGTACCAGCACTCCCTGGTTAATGACACCATACAAGAATAATTTATACTTAATGCTATGTGGTATAAAACAAGTTAGACCGATTTCGGAATCGTTTGTTAAATGCACGTGCAGGATGAAATTAAACGAATTCGGTCACATTGTCTACTAAAGTGATGAGTGAGTAAGTTTGATGCGTAAATCTGAAATCAGAAAAAAGCTGAAATCATGGAAATTGATTCTAAGGCCCTTGGTATTCATTTGTATCAAATAGAAATACGATGAAACAAAATAATAAATTCACGTCTCTATACTTTTACTTTTTAAAGAAAGTGGACAAGAGGTTAACTGAGGCCATTAACTGCGCAGTGGTTCTTTTTCCTTTTTATGTGCATGGTCTACAGAATATACATAGTCATACTTACAGATGTAGGTACAGAATGTATAAACCTGCAGAGCTCATCTGCCGAGTACCCTCAGCAGTATGACAATAATTTAAAAACTCCAAACGAAAGCACTCACAATCCCTGCTTTACACAGACTTTTTGCGGTAACATTATGGAAAACAACTTAATGATTATTTAAATCCATTTTTAAATCATTTTTGGACTATCACACAATTACACGACCTGATCTCACTGAAAGTCTTGTTTATTTTATTTAAAAAAAGTTTTATTTGTATTGGTTAAGTCGACCAGGACGGGGCTGCCTTTTTAATCGTACCTTCACAAAATAGATCAAATAAGGTTGAAAAGTGCTAAAGGCTACATACTGCGTAAAATACTTTCTAAAATTCTACGGGAAACTTAATTATTCCGCACATTCATTCAACCACGGGGCTAAATTAAGTTTAAATACACATCACCAGCGAAATTGGCACTGCTGAATCACATTTTTTTTAGTAGTTTAAACCTTGCTATTCCAGCTTAAGATTGAGAGTGACCTTGCGTGGACGAGGTAGGTAGGTAAAAAGAAAGCAGTGATGAAAAATTTAAAGTATTTATCTCTAGAATTGCTTCTTATTATCCCGGCATCTCAACGTTGTTGAGTAGAGATATGGATGCAATTCACTGGTACCTACAGGCAGGTGTACTTTTGCAGTGTATTCATAAGACAATTTTGCAAACTGGTCTGAGCAGGATTCGAACCGGGAATTCGATGCTCGGTTGACGTCCAGATGGTATCCAAGTGGTCGCCCTTCGACTAGACTTTAGTTCCAAGTAAGTACGTATAGATTTTCTGTTATGCACTTAACACTATAAACACTGTATTTTAGTAGAAGATAACGTATCCATAATGTGGTAAATGTATTGGCGGTTGTGATTTATTAGATGTCCTTTATAGATTATAATAAGTTTGACATCTCAGCCTGGTTAGGTAAGTATAATCTGTACCTGAAATTCAATGAAAAATACCGTATTCGTTCAATAAAATAAGAATGCCAAAGGCATAGACAAGCTAATGCATTACTATGGTTCAATCACACCCTATATCACTTACCTACCTACACAATATTTTTGTGGTCGGTCGTGCGTGGCCTAAAGGCGTCTGAGGCTATGCGTTGAGCGCTGAGTTGTGGTTTCTATAGAAGAACCTGGCCGATTCACCTTATGTTAGTGGAGTGACATATGTGGCCAGCCTCCCAAATAAACGGAGAATGTTGGTTTTGCATAGTAGTGGGGTAAACGATGGGTAAACGTACCGGTAGCAAACCAGGCACCAGTTACGGACCAATAAATAATGCTTCCAATTTACAGAATAACAAGATTTTGACCAAATACTACCTATTTTCGGACTATTGTTTTGTTCAGCGAATCTTAATATGTTTGCATGGCAAATTCAAAAAATATTCTTGAAGTACCTACCTACTAGTTTGGAATCAGTACAAAGTTCTTAGTACTGGTACTTCGACCCTACATGTATTTCATAATATTTCATGGATGACAGTAAAATGAGTAAATTACTCTCTAATTTTGCTTTAGGTATGTTGTTTTTTGCCAAACGGGGCTAGTCGTGCCAACTCTTAGCTGTGAGAATAGAGGACATTGTAACAAAATATGAAAATGTTACTATGTATCGCTCAGGCGCGGTCCTAGCCCGTGGTTTCGGGGGGTCATCGAGGCTGAAGTAGCATATAATTATCTTTCAATTTATTTTAATCCATAACAAGGAGGTATTTTCCGCAACATCAACATCGCGTCACCTCACACGAGCGAAGCGAGCTAGACTTTTTGCGCTACAAAAGGAAGTGGAGCCTGAATACTAATCGCTACTTCCTTAATACATCTGGAGGTTGACACGTAGGTACCTATTGCCACCGAAGTGAGCTCGATTTTTCATGCTGGAAATAGGCAAAGAACCTAACACCTACACTACCCGCTAGTTTCAAACTCGCAAATGACACGTATTGCGAGCGAGGTGAGCTTGAATTTCACACTGCAAAATAGCAAAAAGCCTATACACCACCCACTTATGAAAAACATCACGAGAATGATCCGTACGTTTGTACTCGTATCGTAGGGGTCTAAGGCTAGGTTGAGAAATACACATATTGCGAGCGAACCGAGCTCGACTTTTTATGCTACAAATGGATTAGAAGTCTAAATTATGACCGAATATCCACAGTAATTAGGTAGGTACAAAAGACGCATTGAATCCATTGAAGATTTCAAGAGAGAGGGGGTCATGACCCCCCTGTACCCCCCCTGTGGCCGTCACTGGTATCGCTTAGTTGAGTGCAAACAAAGGTACACACACATCTGAAACCGCACGCTGAGCATATGTCGCGCGAGTCGCAACAGCCCCACGAAGAAGTAATTAAGTGCTAAATGAACACACGTTATCAAAAGGCTTCTCTTCACAGGCTTACTTAAATTAACACAATAATTAAATTATTACGACAACATTGCATGTCCATAATTAACGTATATAAAAGACATCAACGCGATACAAGTACTTTTCGGCTTACGCTTTACCCACGATCGTGTTGTAGGTAGATACCTACTTAGCTATCATCAAATTGTTATCTCGGCTATTATCTTATAGCTACAGTTTCGTGGTCTTAGCTTCTACATTATTCATTTATTTTCATTCATATCGATTGGGACACGGACCGAGTCGTCGAATAATTTGATAAACTCTGGTGGAAGAGTGTTTCATATACTGCCTCATACTTAGTTTGCTTCAGAAGGAAAATTGGCTAAGAGCGCGTAGGACACACAGAATTATAGGGTCAAATCAAACGTTCATTTACAACAAAAAAAAACTGCAGATAGAATGATATATTTCATAGTTTTAGCAGAGTTACTGCTAGAACAAATTAAAAGTGGAAAACGCTTATTTTGAAAACAAATATTTATTTATCTAATTTTTTTTGGAAACGTTCCCTTACCCTAACAAGACCTATTCAATGATACTATACCTACTCTTATCAATCTATTATAAGAAGAATTGCCCCCTTTCACTTGTATGGCAAAGGGTCCTAAATATTTTTTTTTTAGTTTTTGCTAACATTTTTAAATCTATCTTCATACAAAATTTAATGGTACTAGGTGCAAAACTAATGAAGATATTAAGGTAGACAGATGCGGACGGACAGACAGAGTTGACGAAATGATAAGAATCTGAAGCAGACTACAAAACCTTAACATTGTTAAAGTAGTTTTTGACTTTGAACCGTTAACTTTTATCTTTTTTCGCGGCCAATGAATATATCATTGGCCCTTAGGATGACAAAATACGCATTATGTTTGTTGTGTAACCGAACTTCTCCCTTAGGATTTTTTTGTGTGAGTGCCTTTGAAGGCCGTTTTGAGCGTAGAATAGATCATTAAGTACCACTTTTTTATATCACACGGAATACTTAGAGCTACAAGAAAAAAAAGATACCAGAAAACCCCAATTACAGAAGTAAAAATAAATCAAATTGCGAAGGTTGTCGAATTTTTCCAAACATGCTGAATAAATAACTAGGAAACCACAAAAAATCACAGACCATACATGAACGTGCTTCGGGTACCCCTTAATACAAGGCTTTAAAATTTTGCTCTGGACGTCATTTAACACCCTGTGTAAATTAATGATAAATGTCTGTGAAAATATCACCTCAAGTGTAGTGAAAAGTCCACACTCAAAATGTGATATAGCGTTTGCCAACCCCTAAATGACAAGGCATTAAGAAAAAATGCCGCACATATAACTTGGGCCTAAAAGTAAGTCGGTACGCTTTTATTTTTTGACTGAAAATATACAGGATGTAAGGCACAGCTCTCCGAATACTGATAGGGTGCATTCACACTACGAAACTGAACAACTTCCCATAAATAAACATTTCAGGAAACGTAAAAAAAAATGTATAGCCATAGTAAATGCAGTCAGCTTATTAGCTTACAGGCAAAAGGTCGTTTTATTTTGTCGTTTCCTGACTTATGTTTCTAGAGGAAAGTTGTTCAGTTTCATGGTTTGCATGCGTCCTATAAGTATTCGGAGGGCTGACCCTTACACCCCGTATAAACGATTTTAGATATCTACACACTTATTACCTACAATGTCATTGATGTAATATACATGGTTTATAATAAAGATCGTTGACGACCGATGTGGCGCAGTGGTAGTGAGACTGCCTGCGACGCAAACGTTCCGAGTTCGATTCTCGGTGGGACACTCACAAAAGTTGATATTTATCTCTTTGTGAATTAGTTCCCGGTCTGGTTAGGAAATTGCAGGGTGAACCAACTGATTGTCCGAAAAGATATGGTGCCGTGCTTCGGAGGGCACGTTAAGCCGTCGGTCCCGGTTGCTTTCTATGATTACTTAGACGGCGGTCGTAACACAACCATGTCAGAGGCCTACTACTAGTAGTAGGCGGTTGAAAAACTCTGACACCAGGGTTCATCGGGTCGTTGGACGACTCGGTGTCCCATACGACAAGAAAGAAAGAAAGAATAAAGATCGTAGTAAATTGTACAATCCTAGTAAGTATTGGGTGTCAGGAATCTGTTTACCAAAAGTTATTAATATGAGCTTACGACTGAGGAAGGTTTGCGCCGCCCACCAAGCTTTCTTCAAGCCGTTTGAAGCGCAACAAAACTCATACATTTGGTTGATCTACTCAGCTGCTTGGGTTTCGTTTAATTGGCAATTGGTTCACGATCCTCTTAAGCAATAAAACCGCCATTAATTAGGTATACTTCACATTTTTGTTCTGTTTTTGTTACAAAAGTTTTTGTCGTCATTAAAGTCTAATACTAAGTTAAGTTATCAATTAAGAGCAACAATAGATTCGATTAAAAAACAAAGTCGAAAACGCAGAATTATCTATATTACATTACACTAATTTAATTACCTTTATTGAATTTAAAACAAGCTCAAAAAATACTATATCGAAAAGCACATACACAAAAAAAGAACTCAAGATTAGATTAATTTATTTCACATTATCAAATTCATAAATACAGTGCTTAGACTAGATAGAGATGTCAAAGGATACCTATCTCTTGCTACAATATGCAGAATGTCGAAATATCGTGCTTTTCTAGTCGTGCTGGAGAAATATATACCGTGTATATACCTAACTACCCCTGTACTTACGAAAGATACAAACTAGAATCCTCCAAAATGTATCTATGATACTCGTAATGTTTCATGTTTTCAGCATTGCAAATTGATAAAATTACTTCTAAATTTCATTTTTGTATTGCATAAAATATGTTTAAATTTTTATAGTTACATTCTACGTTCAAGAACTGGTATAGCCGATGTACTTATGTCGCAAATCTGTCAAACTAACGTGGGACTAGGCTAGTCGGGGCAAGTCAGCCGGATGCACCCAGAACGATCGTCACAGAATGGACATCTCAAGATGGAAATATACCAGAAGACTGTTGGAAGCTCGAAAAGGATAGAGATAAGTAGAATAAAGAAGAAGAAATAATTTCAGAAGTCCTTTCTTTTTCGTATAAATATGATCTGATCACGTAATAATGACACGTATTTCTTCGTGATCAAATATCAGCAGCCGGAATAGATAGGAGTCCTAAATCATCGCTGCGGTGGTGGCTGTCGGAAATGTGCACGAAACAAGCTGTGCCCGAGCCCCAAAGCCCGAAGGCTTTGAATTGAAACAACTGTTGAATGCATCTGCTCCTGCTTGCGCGCCTGGCTGCCTCGCTGCCTGGCTGCCCCGCCGCATCCACGCACCCTGCCTGTCTGTATCGTATCCTATATGAGCGGGCGGGAGCGCGCCGCCTCGCCATTTGAGTCCGAACTGTAGACCGAGCCGCGCGCGACCCGGCGCCTTCGCCCCATTCGCGACGATTCCTAACCGCGAAAATGTCGTGTTTCTCTTGTGTTACCTTTTGCTTCTTATTGACTTTATTGCTGAACTTTGTGGATTGTGGACAAGACACCAAAGTGAAGGAGGAGATCCAAAACCTGACTGAGCAAATCGAACAGATTAAAACTTTACATCTTACCGACTCCACACGTATGAGAAACGAGTTCGAAGAGTTTAAGTAAGTACATATTTAAATAGTTTTGAAACTTTTAATGGTATTCTTGTTTGTATTTAAATTTACCTTTCCTGCCTTTTTATTTAAATTAGAACATTGTGTTGTTTAATCTAGTTAGTAAGCCTAGTTTATTGCAGTTTAACTTAGAATTAATTATCGCTGTGCTTATCAAAGTGCTGGATTAAGCTCAAATCAAACTAAAATCAAATCTTCACCATGTGTTATTTAAATTAGCAGGACAACGGTCGTAATTTACACAAAAGGAAAAGATACAAAGCTAATTTTTTTATAAAAATGTTTGCCTATCCTAAATTTAAAATAAGTTAGTAATTTAAGCGTTTAAAATAAATTAATCCTTTGTTGATATAAATACGAATATATATATAAGTATTATCCAAAGCGAAATTTATTTACTTTTAGCTAAGCGAAATGTTACTTACACACTTATTGTAAAAAGTTTATTTTACATTTTTATATTGAGGGTTTTTTAAGATTTTCGTGCCTTTCATATGTTTTCTAATTATTAAAAACACATGGGTAGGCGTGGAAATATAATACCTTTGTCGAAATTGGGGTTTGATTAAACCGGACTGGAATTCGAACCTGCTGCGACTGAGCAATGCAACAGCAACAATGCACCGCAAGTAATTTAGCACAATTTTAAATTTACACCAATAACATCAAAAAATCTAGACATTATAGTAGTTTTTTTTTGTTTCGCTTGCGTTAGGCCAGAATTATTCTGATCAAGTAAATTAATACTTATTGTTTTGATATATTACACCAAGGTTATAGTATAAAAATTACAAATAATTCGAATGTGATAGGATGAAAAAGTTATTAGGGGTAGGTATTTGAGTGCAGTACAATATGGTGTATTCACAGGGAACGCTGCCACCCTCTTCCCTATAATTAAGCATCATGACGCTTAAATTCAATTTATAATTTTATAAAATCATGCTTTCTAAATTATGATATTACCCGTGATGAGATGAGCTTAAGGTGACAGAATATGTGTTTCTTTGTGAGAACCAATTTTACCATTTATCTCCAAAACTATTGGTCCAATTTTAATGTGGTTTTCAGTGATGGATTAGTGCATGTTCTTAGATTACACTAGCAACTCACTTGACGGCGCTTGTTTTCACTTGTTTAAGTAAAATTTCTTTCTTCCATCACCGGAGACCCATTTCAAAAACCTGTGGTTGGCAGATTGCAATTAAATTTTAACTTACATTTACTGGGTGCTCGAAGGAGGGGCGAGGGGGGGAGTGGCAGCTCTTACTGTCTACGTTCTACGACGTGGCGTAGCAAACGGACAGATCGGACCTACTCCTCGTAGCCTCGTAGCAATCTAATGATGTTTCTCAGACATAACTAAGCGTACATCTTTTTCTTCATTTCATTATCGATACCTTAATGATTTTTTTTAATTATGACAGTTCAAACCAGTCTATCTATACGTTTACACCTACCACGGTTTACACCCCTGAAGTCATCTCATTTTATTTAGCTGAGTTTGTACTGCGTCTACACATTTACCACGCCTCGTGTCTCAATGTTGTCATGCCTCGGGGGTAAAATACCTCAGATTAACTAATGAAGGTCTGTATAGGGTCTACGACGTAGTCTGTTGCAATGTTATTAGTATTTTATCTTTTGAATTGCTCAAGTTATCCATTAATCAGGCCATCAGCCCAAACATAAAAAATAAGAAATACTTCTAACTGCGAAAGTATAAGTAATGTGCATTGCATTAACCATTTAGGTAAATACTTAAATATTTTTGAACTGACATAAAAAAAGGTTTTTTACAATCGTTTTACGGTAATTTAGTAGATACAAGTATGAGTTAAGTTGAGTGACAAAATAGTTACTTTCCTTCCACATTGGTACCTAAGGTAGATCAATACGAAAGTAGGTACTAAAATGAAGTCCTGTGGAAAAGTTGGTAATTTCAGTAAACTCTGCCTATAAACATAAAATTCATGTTTGTAGGACACAAATAAGTCAAAAATTGAGTATCCATCGTGCATAACAAGCCAAAAAAATAATACTTTTCTGTGTCTTGTGATAACTCGTTGTAGTGTAAAAGAAGCTTTATAAATTCTTTAAAAACATTCTGCCTTTCTTATGAACGAAGGCATGTTTTATGCTCCTATCTACTTAAAACTTTGCGAGTGTAGTGGAGCCTTGTAGGGGACTTAGCCTCCTAGTCTTGGAGTCCTTGACTAGTTAATATTTATATAGAACGTTGCCACAGTCCATAAAATTATGCTTTACAATATCAGTCAGTGAACTGGCTCAATTTAACAGCTTGGGCGCCAAACTCAGAGCACGATGGTTCAACTGACAATACAGATTACAAGTTCTATGTATAAAATTATGCGGCAAGAGATTTATAAAACAAGATCTTTTTGGTCACAACTTGCGTGTCCTGCAAAATGTCTCATTACGTTGCATCGTTACGTTTGTGTAGTCATGTTATAGCACTGCGACATCCCTCGAAGTCGGTTAAAGTTTGCGCGGCGTGTCATAATAGGTATAAAACTCGTAAAGTGAAGAGGACTGAGGAGAGGAACAGTGAGAGGTCGGTGTCGAGAGCCCTCCGCGTCCCCGGAAACCAGGCCATCTGATCGAACGCCGCAGATCTAAAGCGCATTTCTTCAAAGAAAACATGTTTTGTGTTGGTCATTCACACAATACACATTATTTTTATTTAAAAATACGAAAGAACTTCCCAGTCCTACTTAGATATTTTCAAACCGCCTCTAAAGCCTGATATCCAAAAATCATAGAATGATTCATCACAATATAGGGCAGTTAAATATTATACAGTGAGGTCTGGTAGTGTATGAACATGGTTCTGTGAAATGACGATGATGGATGATTTCCCAAATAATCGTATCGCATTCATTGTCAGTTCAATATTAGGTTGATTAAAAATGATGATCAAATCGGTACTTTATCGTATCTTTTTAGTTTTTACTTTACTTACAAGCGGTTAGACCTTACTAGTGCTGTTGTGTTTTTAATAAAGTTTACCTATATTATAAGTCCGCGTCTTGGGTCAGACTGGACCGCTACCGACATCGCCAGGGCTACCACCTGAAGGGCGGGGCAGACCGGCTCCGTATGCGTTCCGTATCCAGCTCTCGTCCGTAGTCACGCACGAACTGATGACGTTGTAATGTATAGGATTATATGAGATACGGCACACCGCTTGCGTTGCGTATCCGTTCCGTGCTGCACGCAAGCGGTGTGCCGTATCTCATACAGTCCCATACATTACAACGTCATACGTTCGTGCGTGACTACGGACGAGAGCTGGATACGGAGCCGGTGTGCCCCGCCCTTGACTGGCCCAGTACTGATTTATGCAACATTTTATACATTCCCCGAAAAATTTACACCCGTGGTAACAGTGGATGCGGGAGGCACAGGACCGGCGCAGATGGCGAGAAAAAGAAGAGGCCTATACTCAGCAGTGGGTAGATGTGGGCTGATATGATGATGATGATGATGAGTTATTGTTGAACGCGTGTTTAGTCCGGTACGACTGGTACTGGTTTGAGGGCATAACTTAAAAAAATCTGAGAACGCTTATTATTTTTTAAATCAACCCCAAAGACTAGACCTTTATAGAGTTCCGTAATCAAAGGTTCAAAGCGGACAGTTAAAATTTTCACAGATGATGTATTTCTATTACCGCTTTAACAACAAGAATAAAATAAGTATTTAAGGGGGCTACTAAAAAATATTGTTCATTTTCGTTTTTTGATAACGGAACGAAGGCTGTATCTCATGACAGTTGAACAATTGAAATTTTCACAAATTATGTATTTTTGTTACGGTTATAGCAATAAATACCAAACAGCAGAATAAAATAAATATATTAAAATAAATACAATCACTTTTTTTGTTTTTATAGAAAATAGTACAGAACCATACGAGCGCGAGTCTGACTTGCACTTAAAGGATTTTTTTTTCGATGTATAAAGATATTATAACAAGTAAAATTTTAAGCTGTGATAACCCTACTACGCACCTGGAGCGTCTTATCGGGGAGTTGCGCCCGACGCTCCCTCAGGCAAACTCTCGCCTCATCGCTTTTATTCCACTTACGAAATGTCAAGAAGTCGGGAAGCTTTCTGTTCTGTTTTTTAATTTCAATATAAATTCACGATTCAGCTACCATTGTGCTCATCCCCGCATGCTTTTGCATTACGTGTCTACATTCTAGCCTAATAAAAAAAAAACGGTGTTTAAAAATCTTGTAATTTTCATGTCAATGACATAGAGGTAACTGCCAGTTTTTATTTATTGTTATGGTGACTGTATGCACACACACGCTCGTCGCCGCAAGATTCAAAGGAACGTGGTTGGCGACTTGCACGAAGTTATATGGAATTGTATGGACCCTACCCAGCGTACACTGTCAGCATCCCAATTATATATAAAAAAACAACGATTGCATCGAAAAAATCTTATCCTACAATTCCTATCCTTTTATATTTTGTCTTCGACACCTTCTTTACCAACGTTTTTCTCATATTCGCGTATATGTGTACCGTGCATACTGCGTCAAGTAGGTACTACTGAGATATACGTAATAATTAAGTACGTCTTTAAATCTGTAAGTAGTACGTAAGTACCTACCTACTGAGTAGTACGAATATAACAACCTACCCGATTGCCACCCATCTGCTTTAAAAAAGAGTAACAAAAAAGGGTATAACAAGCCGAAAGGCGGTCAAAATACTTATGAAACTAAACTACTTTCCCCATGAAATTTAGGTCGAAATATAGTTATATTAACCAACCAAACGGCTGTATGGGAAGTCTCATTTTTCAAAATATTACGACCCATGTTCCATGAGGAAAGTTGATCACCTTTCGGCTTATTAACTCTTTTTGTTACACCCTGTATGTAATGGAGGGCCGATTTCCAAGCAGTCTAATTATAATTGTTTTTATTCCTTGTGTTGTGTGCATTATAATTTGTGTCCGTAGGAATATGTAGCACCTGTTAGCACTTGACTTTCAATATTCAACTGTACTGCGAATGCGTAGAGTCCAGTAAGGTTTTGTACGTGAATATGATGTTTTTGTAAAAAACTAAAGCCTTGGTGCATAAGATGAGTGGCGAGTGCAATGCAAACTGCCTCAGCCCCCAGCGCTGCGCACCTATTTGGAATGTGCGGCACCAGCTGGAGCCGTACTGGTTTTGTTGCTCGATTTATTCAACTCAGGTTATTTTAAACCGATTGAATAAGGAGGTTTTCAATTCCGCTCACATGTGTGTGTGTAACCCGTTCAAGATTTTTTACAAAGTTTGTGTTTCGTGTGCAAAGTTTAAAAAAGTAAGATTGTATTATGTTTCTGAACTCAAAAACTAGTGTTTAAATTTTCTTGAGCATTTACTATATTTTTTAATGAAGTTTTTATCTTTGTTTGAGTAGCAACAAGTGTTATCAAATTCGAATAATAAAAAAATACATAAGGGTTTACGACTATTAAAACGGTTAAATTTTATGCTTTAAATAAGTTACATTTAGCCTGTTGCTCGTAAGGCGGTAACTTGTTTCGGAAAGCCTGCGATGCTTTATTAATTTAACTCATATGCCTTGAAAAATTTAGTATGAATTATTTATGAATGAATTATGAAAAAAACACAGCATACCACTTGTCTAATATTTCATTTTCCTACATATTGTTTGATTGGTAAAGTCTAATGTTTGGAGTGAAACTGAAAACGAAAACTGAAAATTAAAGTGGATACAAAAAATAAACTTCTTTACGATGAGATTAGTTCTGTTTTGTGTTTATGTTATTTATTTTATTAGTTAGTATTGGATAAATTATTAAAAAAAAACTTCGCGCATTAGACAGTGCTTAAATTATTTTTCTACACAATTTGACGTTGTCAAACAGCTTAAACCATGACAACTTTTTTAAAAGCTTTTATTTAACTTGCAGTGTATGTAAGTATGTAAGTAAGTAAGTAAGTAACAATGTTTGTTCGGTGCAAATCTTGCAAGTTTAATTTGAACCACTTCTCGGTATCTGATTGAGCTGAAATTTTGCATGTTGGTCCAGAACCGATGACAATGCATGTTAATCATAAATTTGACCTGATGCTGCTGCCAGGATCGGCTCCGTACGAGAGATCTCCTCAGCGGTTTATAGCTGGGACACAAAATTTTGTATACGAATTCGTTTATTATAGGCAGTTGGTAGGCCCACCATGAATTAGACGCTACATCCAGGGTTGTCTTCGAACTATGGAACTCCTCAATATTCAACTGCTGGGACTTGCAATTTTGTATACGAATTCATTTATTATAGGCAGTTGGTAGGCCTACCATGAATTAGACGCTACATCCAGGGTTGTCTTCGAACTATGGAACTCCTCAATATTCAACTGCTGGGACTTGCAATTTTGTATACGAATTCGTTTATTATAGACAGTTGGTAGGCCCACCATGAATTAGACGCTACATCCAGGGTTGTCTTCGAACTATGGAACTCCTCAATATTCAACTGCTGGGACTTGCAATTTTGTATACGAATTCGTTTATTATAGGCAGTTGGTAGGCCTACCATGAATTAGACGCTACATCCAGGGTTGTCTTCGAACTATGGAACTCCTCAATTTTCAACTGCTGGGACTTGCAATTTTGTATACGAATTCGTTTATTATAGGCAGTTGGTAGGCCCACCATGAATTAGACGCTACATCCAGGGTTGTCTTCGAACTATGGAACTCCTCAATATTCAACTGCTGGGACTTGCAATTTTGTATACGACTTCGTTCATGATAGGCAGTTGGTAGGCCCACCAAGAATTAGGGTCACGTCAATAGAAGGCCTCCTGATAGAAGAATTAGACTGTTCGAAATTAACTGGGACTCGGCCATGTAATAATGACGCCATCAATGAAATGAAAAGACTAAGACATATTACAAGCTAATTCTTCTATTAGGAATGCCGGAGGAGTAGGTACCAACCTACTTCTATAGAATATAAAAGAGATAATTATACTTTATCCTAATGTTAGTTTTCCCCGTGCCTTAAGTTTTTCTATTGAAGGTCTCTCCGTTTTATAGAATGACTTTCGTATTGATCAATAACTATCGTAACATAAACTAAAACATATAAAATAAAATTATGTAAAAAAAAACTTTTAAAACAAGCTTTTATTTAAGTGCTCTGAAAAGATGAAAATAAAATTTTGAATGACATTAACCACATTCATTTATGACTTTACAGAAATGAAAATATAATAAAAGCTTGTCGCGAAACTTTCAATTTGTGATTGAAATTTTGTAATAAGGTACGAGCTACCCTAACTGTAATTAGGTAGTTTCTTCTAGGCATCGCGACAAGCTTTTATTATATTTTCATTTCTGTAAAGTCATAAATGAATGTGGTTAATGTCATTCAAAATTTTATTTTCATCTTTTCAGAGCACTTAAATAAAAGCTTGTTTTAAAAGTTTTTTTTTACATAATTTTATTTTGTAATATAACGTCTAATTTCGAATGGTATTCTAAGTTGCAATAAAGTAAGTAATACTAAAAGGCAAACACGTAAAGGAGAGCTTTATTTTATTATCTATTCAATAGTAAATGTTTTAATCTTACTACAGTGGCTTAGTCCATAACAGTCGAGTAGTAGGGAATCGGAAATGCAAAAAGGATTAAGGTTTCAAAGCAGACTGCCTCTGATGCGGTCTAGTTAGTGCTCTGAGCGTAGGTCTCAGCATCGGGAAATCCTTGTTTCGATTCCTTGGTTAAATGAAATGTGCATATCTAACTAGGTATTTGTTATTTTACCATATAGTTAAATGGTTGCATAGCTTTGTAATCGGAGGGTAGTCAGTCCTGGGTGCTATTTTTACTTTGATAGCGGTCGACGCAGCTACGTCAGTGGCCTATTAGTGGTAATAAGTAGTTTAAGAACTCTGACACTATTACCTATCGGGTCGTTTGTTGACTCGATGTCTCATTCAAGCTGAAGGTTGTTTCCAATAGTACCGCAATGGTTTTCAATACGACTCATTGTGATGTGAATAAACCACGCTCTACATAACAAAGAATTTCCTTGACTTTGTCCAAGAATTCTTTCGATAAAAGCTATGGGAATTGCGATATGACCGGCTTATAAAAGGCTTGCTTTTGTTTTTATTTTGAAAAGCAGCTAGAGCTAATAACAGCTTTTTTTATTTACTTACTGAACTTTAACTTTGCTCTAAGTAATACCTTATTTATAACCTTTTTCAAAAATACTATTATATTTTGTTTTTTAAACTACTCTCGAGATTTCGATGATTGATTTATTTATTACTTATGAGTCGTACCTAATAACTGTCGTCATTATCTGTTTTGTTCCGCAAGCAAGACAAACAGTCAAAAATAGTTCTGGGTGTAGCGATGAGCTATAACTTTTCATCATCGAAGGGGCTTTAAGGATTTTTATTAATGTGTCATAGTTACATGAAAAATCAAATAAATAATAATATAATCAACTCTACACTGAATGGCCAGTATTATTGGTTTTATTTTTTACCAGTGTTCGATTCGGGCACATTGTAGGTGTGATCCGGTAGAGCAGCTATCAGCCATCAGCCATGCGGCAATAAGGGCGAACATCTGTCCCTAATGGGATGTTTATTTATACTCCGCACTCGCAGGAAGTAATGTGCCGACTGCTAACACGCATCCGGTGCAGAGGTACACTAAATAATGCCACGTAAAGGGATTATACAACCACCACAAATGAAATATATCTTATTGATTAGTGTTTTTAGTTTGCTTGTTGGAGGTGCGCACATACCTGAGGCACAGACAGACAGACAAGGATAAACAAAACAAATTAAAATACCTTATATTTTATCTCTATCAGAAAATAATAAAATACTTAAATTATATCTAATTAGAGAAAAACTCACAGTCCTACCGAATTTCGTATTCGAATCGAATCCTTCTTTTTATTTGTTAGTTAGTTAGGTACCTATATTAAAATAACGATACCTGAATTAAGTACCTTCCCATCTGTGAAGACACTTAATACTTATCTACCTATGGCAATTTTATTATTGCATAAAATTACCTTGAGAGGGGCTGTGCAGTAGTAGGTAAGTATGAAATTGGTTTCCTCGCGAATGCGCGCCTGAAGGGCTTGACCCTTTCCATTTATTTAGGCGAGGACGAGGGTAGGTCGGTACCGGAACCCGAAACAAAAACCATAGTTTTATTCTTATTCAAAGGAAGGAACTCTTTGGTCAGCAGACGTTTTATTTCGGAATACTATGTGAAAATAATAAGTAGTTTGGATGAATGTTTGCTTACTTTGCAATGTGTAGACAATTCACGCAATAAGCTGCACAGGAGTACTTACCTGTAGAACCAAACTTCCCTAAGAGAAAATAAGTTTTACCCAATTTGACCCAATTAAACCTTTTATAGTGCGTGCGTAATATACAAGAAAAAAACTATGACATGCCCTCAATTCCATGATCCCTAAACGAGACATCTTCAATGCCTTTGCTGTTTCTTCCTAATGATGACCACTCGCAGTTCGGATCAATTTGATCAAATGACCCTTTCTTCCTTCAGCCTAATTTCAACCAAACCCTTGAACAGTACGATGTGTTTTTGTGTGATAGCTGGCAGCCACAAAATGCCAGGTAAAATTTTGGAGATCAAAATCGTTTTTGGCGTTGGATTATAAAAGGTGTTGTTTTTTTCGTGGCCTCCTGCCACGGCACATGGCACGTACATCTGCCTATTTGAGACGCGGTTAGAATCCAGCGTCGGGGCTTTGCTCGCGAACCAAGGTACCTACCATGCAAGGTACAATGAAAATACAAAATTAAAGTTTCTTTACCTACGTACATTTTACAAAAATATAAGGACTCCCAAACGTTTTGGTCGAGTATGTAAATAGAAATTAGCGTTACCAGACGTCCCACTGTCCCGATTTGTACAAGAAATAGTTTCGCTGTCGGAGATAAGTTGACCGTGCATGGCACGCAAAAACTGCAGTAAAAACTGTTTAACTAAAACCTCATGGTGCTTTTTTATGAATAAAGTTCACTTAAAAAGTTTTTTCCTAATAAGTGAGGTTTAAAGTTACAATTGTATCATTTAAAGAGGTTTTCACTTGCAAATGTATAAATTTGCTAATTCGTCATTTAAAGAGGTCTGACAGAAATTAACCAAATCTCCTGCACAGATCTCTTATAATTTAGATTTCCTGTGAAAAGAGATGTGCTTAATGACTATCTCACTAATCTCACTTTTTATGTGACTTATTGCAATCCTGATCAAAGAACACGCTGTCTTGTATTTTTGCTTCCGAATCAGTACGATATTATTATATACTAATGGGCTCATATTCAAATATATATATTTATTATAAAAAAAATGAAACGCATAGTTTAGTAATAACATGATTTAAGGCATTATTTTCGCTTTATTATTTTAATTTATGAAATAAAATATTTTTCATTTTGGTTTTATGACAGACATGATATGGCAGTTTACTTTTTTATTTGAACATTCATACCTTAATTCATGAAGGTTTCTTATGGATTTTTACGGCCATAATCTAATATGAGTGTGCACCATTAAATCTCTTTTGACTTTTATTCTTCCGCTTTTTGAAATCAAATGCGGTTACAGAGGTTTTTCACTTATCCAGGACCCAGTAAAACAGGATTCACGTATAGAATAAAACTGAGTTAGTTAATGAAGTTTTACGTTTTACGCCTTTCGCGACACTGACACGCCTTGTGGCCTAGCGTCTAGGCATCTAAGACTTGTCACCGTTTTACATACTCTATGTGGAGCTTGCACTTTAAAAAAAAAAAACAAAATGATAAGTACTTACCTATTGAAAGACTTAGCATTATGATGTTATATAAACTATGTCCTGCTTTCGAAGAAAAGGCTTTTTTCACTTAGAAAGTTACAAAATTCTGACCTGTGTCCGATATTATCAAATTATTTCTTAGACGGCGATCGTTACACAACCATGTCATAGGCCTACTACTAGTAGTAGGCGGTTGAAAAACTCTGATACCAGGGTTCTTCGGGTCGTTGGACGACTCGGTGTCCCACACGAAAAGAGAGAGTACAGGCTACAATTTACAGGTGAAATTCGATGTTCATTGCATAGTCGGATAGCCAATATGATACCGGGTATATTAAACGGCTTCGCAATGTACTAAAAATTTCACCTATAGACTTGTAGCCTGTAGTTTCATAACATAGGGCACTAGTAAAAAAAACCGGCTGCGCTTTTAGCTGTCAGCTGTCTTTTTTACAATTTCGGTTGTAAATGCGCAAAGTTTTTTTTTGGATATCCCTTATTTTGCATTGTATTAGCAAAACATTAGCCTTTAATATAAAAGATTACCTTCTTATTAAATTTCTTATGAAAATAAATATTTTTATTATAGATGACTAAATTAAAAAAGTATTAGTCGATTGTGTTCGAAAGCACTTAACAATAGCGTAACTTCTTGTGAATGAGTAAAAGAAAGTATTTGCCACAAGCAAAGTGCTGAACATTTTTTTATTGTATGTTTCACTACTACTAGAAGTAAAGCGCTTATATTACTTTGTAGTGCTAAAATGGCGTGCTTCATTTTACCTTTAAAATGATTAAAACTCCTTGCTTTTTAAATAAAAGCCTTCATTTAATATTGTACCATGTTTTTACACAGAATATTAGGAAAATTATTACGTTTCCTTCGAAATGATTAGCCAGACCATGAAACTGTAACAAAGAGAAGTAATAAATCGGAGGTCATAGGTATCATAACATAACTTATGTAATTGCTTTCCTTTGTAAGTATTTCGTCGTGTGTTACCTGTGACATACTTTTGCTCTGTTTTATGAAAGCAGTAGATACTTTTCTTTACAACCTGCTTAGATTTTAGTTTATTAATCCCCGCGCTGAATAAATAGTTCCTGGTGCAGCGCATTTCGCTGGCAATCTAACACGTGTAAGCGTTATGGGCACATTTGCACAGGGAACCGATCGTGGCGGACTTTTAGTCTAAGGCTAAATTTGTATATTGTACGTTTTTAAATTGTGATTATTTTTCAGCATTACATTACCCTAGTTTATTTATTTGAAAGGTGATGCTGAAGCATAAACAGATGTAGCAGCCACATAGATTTTGTTAAAAACTGAAGTTTTACGGGCGTACATGGATGAATACTCACACCTGTCAGTATGCTTGCGAGGACAAATATTTCCTATTTGTATATGACAATTACAAAACTAAAATTCGTTTTACTTAAAACAGGTAGAAGGTAGGTAGAAAGTACGCGCAATGTAACATACGTGATAGCAGGATAATGGCTAGTAGGTACGTGTAATCGCAACAGGTAACAGTAGAGCTCTGTTTGGCAGTAACCCTAGTTGACCACCCGGTCAACGTGCCGATCTCAAAACAGACAGCCTTGGACCAAATTATCTTTATGTATCAAGACTTAGAGCCTTTTTTGAAAGTGACAGGAGTAGCGTCAGTGCATAACAAAGTAACTTACAATTGTACAACCTATTGTTATGTTTTTTCATAGCTTTTGAACTTTAAGTAAGGGTGTTTTTAAATCACTGTTACACATGCTGTACCACGGGTAGATGAAGGGAACATAATTGCTTTTCGGCCAAACTGTTTTGCGAATGACACGTTGACCCTAGTTACTTATATCTCTCGGACGGTTGTGCACCGCACTATTTTTTATGAACGCGATTCATGTGCCTCTATTATGATTGTAGCCGTACCTTAATGAGACCTCGATTACGTGGGTACCACCTACCTTACCGTTCTTTAATGTTATTTGTCTAACAAAACGTTGAAATTCTGAATTTAAATATAGAATATGCGACTTGTTCTGCAAAATAAAGGCTGTAATCAAATATACCTACAGTTCGGGTATTATAGTGGTATATGAGAGAGTCAGTTACAGTGACTGCGGGCAGGTACTAGCAACAGCATCGCGAGATACATCTGATACTGATAGGTAATTTTTAGTCCCAATCTAGATATATCACAAAACCGGGGATAAAATATGACGTAGATCCCTAAACTTTGATTTCGAATATCTTATCACAACGTTCAACGTGATTTCCAAGCACAGATTCACACTATAACCACGAGAACACAGTAATTCTGAACGTTAGTAACAAAGCATTGTACCTCAGTAAGTCAGTATTTGTCTAGTACCTATAAGTTCTCCGGTCCATTTCAAAGAGATGTGTAATCAAAATGTATCTGAGCGAATATACCAACATACCTACCTACGTACATACATGATCTGATTATGTAAGTACCTATCTATCATAATTCAGTGTTCTATTATCGCTAAAACACCATTTAACTGGTGTAGCATGCTAACTGTTTCGCACACATGTTGATAGGAACAACCATGTTGAACGAGGCGCCCATGATTCGTAGAAATCAGAAAATAAATGGCAGAATAATAAACATACCTAACAGCCTTAGTTTAGTGTTACTGATTGTACAAAATTGAAGCAAAAATACGTAGTTTGCGATTCCATCGCGTCAGTTAGCTACTACAGTAAATACTTCCCTCAACAGTGGTACGTGGGTAAGCCAATGGGCATTATTGGACATAGCTACCACACGTCGAGTGGTGGTTCACCTAACTTAGTCGCGCGCATTATGCCTTCGCCTACGAACTGCTGACAGAAAATCACATTTATTTAACTTTGTAATGGAATGCGAACTCGCGCTGTGTAGCAACAAAAATAGCAACCCCAAGAGACTGTCATGGTTTTTTTGAAATGAGGAAACTTCGAGATAAAATATTTTAAATTTAATAAAATTGTCCTTCGTTGTTTTATAATTACATTTTATTGGGAAGTTTTTGCTTCCAGCTCGAGCCAAACTGAAATAACGATGGTAGAGTATGCGCCAAAATTGTGTTGATACAGGGTACCTACATAAATGAAAAAAATGCGGGTGATGACGACTTAGAATAGAATCACCCTATTTCTTTTCCGTGTAATAGAAGCTTATGAGACTGGACGGGATTCATTTTATGTTTTATAGTTTTTTTGCTGTCTTGCCCCTCAAATGTTTTGTTACACGAGCTGAAAGAGACCCGTGTACGGCCGTTGGTGCACTACACTGATCTCTATATAGAGGTCAGTGGCGCTCTACGTATCCAGCAAATGGTAAAGGTGTGATACCTAACATATACGTATAAATATATTTTATCGTAATTTATAGTAGGAACGTCTATAACTTATCTAACCCAATTCGAATTTGTTGATAAGATAGCTGCTATTAGCTTGTTTGCTTTCATTTCCTGTGTCTGCGTTATCGTATTTTCTATTTATTATTATGAAATTGGACTAAATAATTTACTGACTAAAACCACTTTAAAATTACTTTGAAAAATATTCGGTGGACAAAATTAGATTACATGATCATTCTGACTAAATAGAGAGAGATTGGTAGTTGCTATAAAATGTAATACCTACTTACTAATCTTTTGGAAGATACGGGTTCAAGGTTGGTTACCTCAGTCCTTGTTCTATACTCGCCCTATCTATAGGTTGCATATTAGAAAAAACATAACTAGAGGCAGAAGCTGTTATTTTTAAATAGAAATAGGTAGTTTCCCCCCGGGAACTGACCCCAAGCCGGAAAAAGGTGAATGTTTATGGAAGCATGGCGTTTGCTATGGCAAAGCGGGAGGGGGTGGGGGGGTCAGTGACGTGTGACACGTTCAACTGCAATATTTCTCATCAAACGTTCTGATACCAGGGTTCATCGTTTCGTTCGCCGACTCGGTCTTACACAGAAAGAAACCTATCCTTTATTTTGTATTTAGGGTCGTTTTATTTTAGGGTGCTATATTTCACTTTCATGCGCTCTTAAAATATACGTTTTCAAATGTGATAGGTTAAAGATACTGGAAGATAGTCAATCTATTGTAGAAATGTTGGAACGTGGAGTAAACGGGTCCTCAAGGGAGGGTAGCGCCGGACGCCCTCCGGCCAGAGACGGCGGCTGGTAGTTGGTATAGTGACTGGATTGCAAAAATTAGAGTACGTGCCTTACTCTGAAAAAGTACTCTCTTAAAGTACGTATCTAAGATCTCAGCACAGATAAGATGATGTAACTACTATTTGATGATAAAACTAGAATTACCTAAGCATGAAGTTATACCTGCCTAGCTGGTTTTCAAACACTCATATTTTTTTCTGTATAAGTATTAGGAATAAAATTGAAACACTAAAATAAACATAATATATTATGAGTGACCGCGAAACTTTAAAACAGTTTATAAAATATGAATTGAATTACTTGTACCTGCAATCGTATCTAAGAATTACCGGTTTTCCGGTTCACGAGTCCCCTTCTAACAGCGGACGCGGATTTCATTAATTATACTGAGTATTATGAGTGCAGTAACCACTCTTCCGGTGCGCGCGCGGATGGAGACACGGTGTGCGCCCACCTTTACTCCTACAGTTCTATTGGGCATGGGCACCTTTCGTTATGGATAAATACTGGGTAGCAATAGGAACTAGAATTTCGTAGCATTTTTATCATACGGTTGTTAAATTTATTTTCATTCCAATTCTACCAGTAGAGCAGTGCTACCAGCCAACACCTAGCCAATTCTGTGAATCCTTTGACGGCAAAAACCAAAACTCAATTTCCAAAAGCACCATGAATGCAATCTGATGATAATTAGTGTGGCTGAGGTTGGCACGGATTTTCCTGACGCTTTTCATCAAAGGCCTGTTGAATCCGACAACCGCATCGCAGTTCGCCGAAAACTGTATTGCCTTCACAGATGATTGGAGCATTTGATGAAAGCTGCTACACCAATATGTATTGTAGGTAATATGTCAGTATTTAAATATTGAAACGGACAGTTCGTAATTCGTTTCGAATTTAAATGCTTTAAGTTGAAACCGTTGTGTAATTAATTTACACTTACCTATCTCATTAAATCAATGAGGTGGTTAGTTGTTATTTTAACTCATAACGTATAGCGTAAGACTTAAGATTAAAATTCACTTAATAGCTAAAATGTCTCCTAATAAGCGAATATGCGGTAAAGTGACTCTGTATTTGATTATTAGCAACTACAAAAAAGTCCCTAAGCTTCAGCCACATGTGTCATGTCAGGGTGTAAAATAAAATTGAATTAAAACCGAAACCTATCTAATGCGACTTTCTATGCCGAGTCCAAAAATATCATCATTGTGATTGAAGCGAAAACCTACTTACCTACTTATGTTGGTACAAATGAATTACTTTGGAATCGAGTATTTATAAATAGTAATGTATTTTTTGTAGGCAGCAGTTGGGTTTCCGGCCAAGCGTTGGTGATATGGCCCGACCTTCCATTGAAGACCTTCGCACGGAGATTGGCGAGATCAGAGACGCCCTGGACCAGTCCACCCATCACCAGGAGCTGCAGGCCGCTAGGAATGAGGTCTGTATATTTAGAGTGATATTTTACTAGTGACCGACAGCGAAAACCCAGCACGGACTTGTAATAAGGGACAACTTGCCCCAAGGAAATATGAAAAAAGAAAGTTTGTACCTCCCAATCCCATACAAAACGTAACTACGCGACCAACTCAATTTGTATATCGAAGCCAAAAATATATATCGTATTTCGATCTATGTTCCTACAGGAAAGTTGTTTCTTGTCACCAGCCCATCCTCAGTTTTCGCTTTCGGTCACGATCATACTAACTAAGTCTTCTGCGCTGAAGTAGGTACTGCACCGGACGCAAATACATATAGGCAAAGGACGGACTTAGGCCAATGACGCAGATGTGTACTTAAATTGCACCCTAACCTAAAGTTTCCGTCATGCAGAAGTCATTCGAACGTGACGAGCATAACAAGTAGGTGTAGTGGCTATTCTTTTACCCTGGTTAATTTGAGATGGGTTTATAAAAGGTTTCTTCTGCTCATATAAATAGACTGTAGAATAACAAAGAAAGTCTTCTCATAATATCGAGTCGTTTCAAAGGACAGTAACATAGCAACAGTTAACTTTTTTGCATTGAGAATAGTAGGTACGTTTTCTTCGTTTGATTTATTGAGAGCGAATTGTTTTCCATGGCAAATATAATCAAGTTAAAAACAAAGCAAATTAAAGGCTTCACAGGATTTTTCCGCTTCTGTTTTTAATAAAAGGTAAGCATAAAATAATATTCGCTGTATTGCGTACCGACTAATTAATGAGTTAACGTCTTCATAAAATAGGTACATAATTTATCTCAGAAAGGGTGAGAGCCGTCTGGAGGAGGAACATTTTTGCTTGGAATGTTCAGCGGGAAATAAATGGATGGTTAGACACGGTGTCTATCTTTTCATTATAATAAAGATATTTGGCCTTATTACATAATATTTGTAGGGGGTTGTAAAACCCTGACACCAGGATTTATCGGGTCGTTCGTTGAATTCGTGTCCCACACGAGAAGAAAAAGGGTCACAAAAAAGTTAGACGTGGTTCAAGCGTTTTGACAGCGTCAAATCGTACATATTTTTTTAAACACTGCCTAAAAGCGCATCTCACTTCTTTGTATTAACACGGTTATAACTAATAATAGAGCACGTTCCAACAGTTTTATATATTTTGTCTGTGTAGATTTTTAAATTTTTACATGTGAAAGCATCACACAAAAACGACTTAAAGAATCTTGATGCAAACATTGCCAATAATATTTTCTTGAGTTTCCACAACTATTACTCATCACAATAAAACTATTTTAAACGGATTTAAGTTAGAAGAGACAACTTAAATCCGTTTAAAATTGTTTCATTGCCAATAAGTTGAGGAAATTACCAAGCAAGTTTTTAGGCCATGATAATTCAATTCCTAAAAGGAGGGTTGGGTCTGCCTGCACTCAAGTTAAGTTGTTTTGTCTTTACGTTGTCTACACTCAGAAGTTGGTGACAGATTTTAAGAAATTTTGTGTGGATCACAGAAATAACAAATGTCAGCATGATTTAAACCGCTTCTGCTGGTATAAATTATAGACAGTAGTCTGAAGTAGGTGCCTCGAAAATGGCTTGATAGGAAAAGTTGTTTAGCATTCTATTCCGCTTCTGCAGATACACTTGCATCGAGGGTCTGAAGGACCTGATGAGAAATAGTCAAGACATAAATAGCAAAAGCTTTTCATATTAACTTTAAACGCTTGGAGTACCTGATGTGGAACATCAGAAGCTTAAAGCAAACGTTTTTCAGCGTCATAAGCTGCTTCAGTTGGTACGTATAAAGTGAAGTTATTGATGAGAAACTGCTCAGACAGCCTCTCTTACTATTGATTGGGTCGATGAACCACTTAATGCATTATAATTTGTCTTAGGTACTCCTAGTGAAAATTAAAAAAATAAGAAAAAATAAGAGTGTTTAGCTTCCTTTGACTTAAGGTCTGGCTTAAGTGCAAAGTACTAAAAGAAAATAAAACTGTAAGTAATAAAATAAATTACATACCTAATTAGTCCTTTTGGTCGTGCACTTCACTTTAAACTGTCACTTTTTAAAATGAAACTGAGTGAAGTGTCTGAAATTGTCTGTAATTTTCTTCAGTTCTGGCACCTTATGTGGTATATCTGAATTCACATACACTTCTTGAAGGTCTGAGAAAAGAGTTAGACTTTGCAGACCTTACATTCTACATAAAAAAATACCTACAATGTGGTCCAAATCTTCATCTTCTTGGCAATGCAAGCATAATCTGTCGTCTACTATCTTCAATCGATACGGGTGAGTGCGGACTCTGCCATGTCCGAATCTTATCCGGTTAATCATGACATAAATTTTGGGCTATTAGCGTCTCTATGTTTATAGAACCACGGTTGGGCGGGCGGGGTAAGTTGGATATATGTATACCTATCATTAAAAAAAACTGCAGTACCTACTCAGGGTGTAATATTCAGTCCATATTGTCTTAAGACTTCGTTTATCTGTGCATGATATTCTGTCAGCAATGCCCTGCTTTGTGCGAGAGAAACGTTGCAGGGAAAATCGAGTAAAGTGAATTTCGGGTATGTTGAATTGAGGTAGAAAATTTAACTGTTATATTCTTTATTTTCGCTATAAAAATATGAGCATAGCTTTCTCTATTTGCGCATATACGCGTGTTGAATAGATACAGACTTTTTTGTTTGACCATGTACGGTCGCATTCAAAAGTGGAGTCATAGTTAACACAAACCTCAGAAAACAAGTCGCTCGCACCCGCGGCGACACTCACACAATGACACAAATGACGTATAACATACTATAATTTGACGAACTACCATTGTATAATAGGCTGAGTAGTATTGACTATTTCACTACATGAATCATTAGCTTCGGTAGCTTGGTCAGTAGCGCGGTCAAGCAAATTCTTGACCGTTATTGTGGAGACAATGGTTCGAATCCCGATATCTTCGTTGTAGTTTTTATTTTATCAAATGAAGCAAAATTTTGTAAATTTTGAATTACATTTTAGTTGTTGCTAGATCGTTTGCGAGATAGTGCGTGTGCTAAGTGTTTTTTTTAACCTAAGTTTATTTATTAAACTTCAGTGTTTATTTCTTCGAAATGCATACTAATAACAGTTTGCAGGATAGGCAGCGTATTGTTGCGCTGCAATTATCTGTGGCGCTGCATGATATTGGATTTAATTTAACTCAAATTGCTAATCAGACTGGTGTGGCCGTAAGTATAGTTTTATTTCATTACAATTGTATTTTAAATATTAAAAACTTTGACTCATAGTATGTTGGTAGCTGTGAACCGATTAGTATAAACTTTTTTATTAATAATGCTACTTTGTTTTAGTGGAAGACTGTTAAACGTTGGGTTACACGTTTTGAAGAGGAAGGTAGCGTAAAAACTCGACTCGTCTTATTAATGATTCACAGCGGAGGATGATGGTGTAACAATATGAAGAAAATGGTTCTGCCGCTGGTCCAGACGAATTAGTAGCACAAGAAACAGGGCGTGCAACTGCCGCTAATTATGTTGATATGCTACAGGAAAGCATGCTACCGACGACGGTGCGAAATGTTTAACTGTTTATCCTGCTAGTGAAGTTCCTCGTTTTGCATTTGTCCAGGATAAATTGTCCAGTGCATCGAGCTGCCGTGGTGTATAATTGGTTTAGCCAGCACCCAGATATCCAAGTTATTCGTTGGCCAGCAAAATCTCCGGACTTAAATCCCATAGAGAATTTATGGGGTTTAATGGTGCAAAGGTGGGACATGCGCAATGAAAGAACTACAGAAGCTTTAGAGGCTCACTGCCTGGGAGTGTGGGAGAGTACCAGAGGAACAGATATATGCACTTATTTGGTCGAGTCTAATAAGTGTTTATTAAGTGTTGTTGAAAACAGCGGAGGTAACACCAAATACTTATTATGTAAGCGGCGATTTTTACTTAAGATTTCAATCTGACCCGATCTAGCATACATTGCTGATTATCTTGTGTATTTCATTACAATATATGAATATACACAAAATAATCAGCAATGTATGCCGAAGCGGGCCCGATAAATCGTTGCTCACTCAACCTCTGTTTACCTGCTTACCCGCCTACTATTGCAGTAGGTATTTGTGGAGCATTACATTAGCAATTGAATTATGCTGAAACATCGATATATATTTATATAAGATTGATCATTATTAGTCAGTTATCTTAAGGCCTTGCTTCAATATCTTTTCATTACGAAAACGAGTACTTAAGCTTAAACCTTGAGATGTAGGCAAATAACTGATTTATTATTATTACAATTACTTTTACTTCCGAGGAAAGTGCATCATCGTTAAACATAGAACAATAAAATAATTACTAACGAAATTATTACTTAAATAACTTTATTGAAAGATTCAATCCAAGATTTGGATCATTCCTATGATCTTATAAATAATTACCTATCGATGTTTCAGCTAATGAACACTTAATATCATTTTACATAATATTGTGTTTTATCATTCAAACAAAACTATTAACTAAGTATTACGACAGCAAGTATTTTATGTAGTTTTACATACTCGTATCTTATGGTTACCAAAAGTTCTCATTCATGTCATTATGTTATTTACATAAAGTTATACCATACCTACCAATAAAATAATTTCTTACCTTACTTTTTGTTTTATTACAATATTATAGGTTTATGTTTTTAGATATAATATGTTGATACATAATTTACAATAAACATTTATAGATATAATACATAGATGAATATATAGAAAAATATTATATAAAATAATTATTACTGGAGAAAATATGGTAAAAACATTTAAAAAAACATTAATCAACATACAGAGATTGGATGGGAACCCGGTTCCGTTCTGATTAGAAGGTAAGAACTATTACCGCTAAGCTACGGTTGCTTGTGATCAAAACGACGAAATAAAGATATGTAATCTATTGCTTTACTACAAATGAACGAATAAGGATAACTATAATACAGTTTTAGACAAACCAGTGTGATGTATACTTTGTGGTGATGTGGTGGCGAATAGGCTATCACCGAGTAATTATTTCAAAGATTACATAGATGTCGCTTATTGGTGGTAATCTGTTTAAGTTTTAATGCTACGCCTTAAGGTGGACTTTTCTACTTACAGTCGATAATCTTATGTGTGTGCGTAAGTTAGTAAAGTAAGTACAGAGGATAATAACCCGTATTGCAATCTGTCTCGTAGTCTAACTATGACTCCACTTATGAATCCGACCGTACATGTAGGATGAATTATGTACATGTGTGCGCCTATACATTGTGAAGAGGCAAGGCACGTCAAATCTAACCAGACTTAGACACCAAGTCCTTTTATTGCGTTTCTTTTAATTTACTTTAAGTATTTCCTCATACTTTGATGGAGATGAGGCAGACAGGGTTGGTTTGTGTATACTCTGCACTCGAGCAATAATACGAGAAATTTTAAAAAACGCCTTATGCCGAATCCGCGCTAAACAGCGTCACGTATAGCGGGGTATTACTGTACACATGACAGACGCATGCGTTACGGTGTGTTAAAAATACGCAGCGACGGACGAAAAGTGGGAGAATCGCCTGAATGTTGCAATCATGTAGCGCGCGCTGAATTTATTACTTTAAATATTTAGATATATCAAGTGAAATAAACTCGAATAATATTGGAACCTGCATTTAAATATAAAGAGCTAAATAGTTTATTTTTGTAAAAATAAACCTACACTGCCTCTGGCCGCCTCGGCCGCTTTTCAAGCAGCACATTAGTTGGATGGATACTATATTCAATTATTGACTGACTTATTTCCACTGTAGCCCTTACGGGGATAATTTAATTTGCCACTTTTAAATTCTATATCTGGGTTTTAGAGAAAGTTTGTTCTTAGAACATTTTCCCTACCTCGTGGTCCGGGAACATTAGTAATTTCTTACTCCGAATTCTGAAACAACTCGAATAATTACGAAAATAATTTTATTTACATGTCACGTTTTATTAAGTTCCTAATTATCCTGAAAGTGCCAAAGGAATCTTTGTCATCATAAAAATGTTTTACTTAATAGTTTTGACACGTGTGTTGTTGTTGCAGCTGAAGCAGGCGCTAGTCGAGAACGGGGAACTTGAGGGTATGATTCGCGCGCAGCAGGAGCGCGCAGACCGCATGCAGCAGCAGTTGGACCGGCTCCAGAACGAGCACCTGCAGCTGCAGATCCAGCTCTCCACCCTCGACAAGGTCAGTCACATGATTCGCGCGCAGCAGGAGCGCGCAGACCGCATGCAGCAGCAGTTGGACCGGCTCCAGAACGAGCACCTGCAGCTGCAGATCCAGCTCTCCACCCTCGACAAGGTCAGTCACATGATTCGCGCGCAGCAGGAGCGCGCAGACCGCATGCAGCAGCAGTTGGACCGGCTCCAGAACGAGCACCTGCAGCTGCAGATCCAGCTCTCCACCCTCGACAAGGTCAGTCACTGCTGGAACCCACAGGGATCAACATGCACGCGTGTTCATACAGCTATAAGATTAACCAGTAATAATTTCTGATTGAATCTAATCTGATTCGGTACTGTATTGACCGCATGATCAGGTGATTACGCTGATCTAGGGCTACGGTCGTCGGTCGTGCCCCCGCCAAGACGAGCCTAGCGAAACGCGAAACCACCTTCTCTTGAAGGGCTTCGTAATTTTCATAACTACGATTTTCGATATACCACATTGATAAAATTCTCAGAATATAACGCTGTCAGTCTGTTATATTATTAAATGTACAAATTTTCAATCGCATAGCTTTCTAAAATACGCCGATTTCGTCACTCACTGACAAACGCACGGACCATAGAAATGTCCAGAAGTGCTAGGAAGCTGAAATTGTGCCATGTAGACTGAGTTTAATACCTAAACGACAAAAAATCCTGTTACATTTAGCCCCAACCCCTAAAATTAGGAGGGAGGGGGGTGAAAGATTGTATGAATTTTCAAAATTTTACTATGCTAGACGTTAGAAATTTGGCATACGGGTATGTAAAAACAAACCCGTATGCGTACCCATATTAAACAAAATTGTAGATTTTTCGGGATTTTTACAATATCTTTCTAACGCTTTAAATTTGTATGAGATTTACTTTCGCCCTACAAAATAAATGTAATTCCACCAAAAACATTTTCATGTAAAATGTCGCCGAGACGAGAGCAAAATGGCTTACCTTATGAAATGGGCATCAGATCTAAGCGTCTGACTCTACACGCCCTAAGTCCACCAACCCCCCTAACTCTCACAAACTCTACTCAGTTCAGTCAAAATTTACAGTTTGCACGTTTCGGTGGATATTTCAGAAACCATTCGTATAACAATAACTTTATATAATCGCGATTTGCATAACACAAAATTCGTTCATTTTGCCTTATTAAGAGGTAGCAAAACGGCCAAACTAAGCCTTTTGATTTAGCTGTAGACATATTAAAGTACTCTGTGGCTGTAGACTTTTGTGAGATTTGGGATGTTGGTAATCTTAGGGCGTGTAAATTCAGAAGCTTGGCTCTATTTGAGATCCAATACCTAATACATTTTTATAGGGTAAGCCAGTATGCTCTCGTCTTGGCGAAATTTTACCAGTACCTACTGTTTGTGGGATTCTGATTTTCCGCGAGGTTTTTAATAGATGTAACGTTTTTAACTAATCTAGTTTCATTCTGCTCTAACTACATTTTGCAACAAAACTTGTAGCGTTTCCACGCTAATGCACTCTCGTAGTCGCTGCTGGTCCGTGTTGGCATATTGAACAGATGTGTGACATGTAGGACACGTACGAACCTGCTAAACTACAGGATTAGTTGTACAAGTGTGGCTACACTGGCTACCGAGATTGGCTTAGACTACGATTTTAGATTTCACTTGCGTGCCTATAATTTAGTCATAGCTTTTTAAAATTTGGTTTAATACCTATGACATCAAAGAGTTTCGAAAATTTGTCATTTTCTTCATTTGTTTAGTACCAAAGTTTCAGGCGACTGGGCCTAGCCGAGGACCGAGATGGTAGGTATGAAGTAGTACTGGAAAAAAGCACATATAGTGAAGAGCTAATAATTATTAATTTCACTATTAACAAGGTAGTTTAAGATATTCGTCAAAACAAATATCAATATGAAACCGTCAATCATCCCTTTGATATACCCACACTTCAGTAAGCAAACGGCTGCGAGCGCCAGGCACATCATCACTCAACCCACCCCACTCAAAACCATAGATATGCCTAGAATATTTACAATATTTACATACCTTTCTACAAATTTGAATCTCGTTGATATCGGCAAATATATTTAATTTCACTCGTGCTGCGACCTACAGTCAACCTACAATTATTTAATAGCTTCTTATAATGGTTAGAAAACTAAAAATGAGGGATTGAACTGCATAATATTATAAGTTAGGGACAGTAGCTAAGTCGTCGGTAGGTAGATTCAGGAGCCGTTAAATAATATCATCTACCCACTGAATGGTTAAGACCCTTTTCTGAATTGAGATATGCATGGTCTCCATTTATACTGAGGGCCAACTTTATACTCATATTATGAGATAAATTCCGTCTTATTTGGTCACAAATTGTGTAAAATCATCATGATTACTGCTGATCATTATTTGTGAGATCATAATGTTAGACTTAGACTAGAAGATTATTTTGTTACTGAAAATGGCGCAGGGCATGAATCGCGATGACCCTTATGACCTCTGTAACCAGGGTTCATCGGGTCGTCCATTTACTCAGTAGCCTCACACGATAAGCAAGCACTGGTTTATTAATTTTAGTAAAAGTGATTAAGGCGGGGAAAACCAATTGACAAATAAATTGCACCGAAATATAACAAAATGGATTCAAATTATGTTTACTTAACCTATTTACCAGCATTTAAATTAATATAGCATACGTTTGAGGTAATGCATTCGTATTCTGTTCTATTGACATTATTCTCGCAAAATAAACTCACTGTTACTGTAGCGTTTTTTGAGGACAATGATAGTGTTACAAACATATTAACGTACCTACACTGAGGCGTATATACGTAATCTGTGATAAGGTTGAGTGTTGTTTGTTAGGTGTTTAAAGCTAGGAATCCTTAATAACAGGTGGTAGCCCTGTTCGTTCACGGTTGGTGATCGTAACCGTCGCCCGCCGCCCGCCGCCGACCGTTGCGGTGCGGTCACCATTTTTTACTGGTCAATATGCTCCCGACCGAATGAATACATCAGTCCATGCACTTAGAATATCAAATGAACAATGCAATCCCTCGGGCAGTTCAGCTCTATAATTAAGGAAAGGAAGCACTTGTTTACAGAAACATTTTTAAGTAAAGTGACCTAAGTAGGTAGTTCTAGATGAACCAACTCACTTCTGTTCTCTTTAAAATTTTATCATGTTGCTATAAAAACTGTCAATGATTGTAAATTGCAATGAAAATATGATATGCACTGCATTATAGTAGGTTCGCTACGGCATGGTACCCCGGCGCGTCCCTTACTTATGAATACGGACTCTCGGAGCCTCTTCAATACGACAGCCGAGCTACGAAAACCTCGGTAGACAGACTTGTCTCGCTACATTTTAAAAGATTTTGTCTTAAACCATTATTGAATAGGTACTTACTTATGACAGTGAAAAGAAAACCGAAGTCACGCGGCTCATCTTACGCCTATCTACAAAAAAGAGAAAAATGTTTACGAGTTGTTAAAAATGGCGTTAATTTAGGAAAAAAATCTCATAGGTTTAGAAGAGGATAGGAGATATTTAAGTAATGTCATGCATTATAATTTTTTTTTAATAAGGCAACGATTAAAACAATGGTGACCAATTGACTAGAAATGGCGAAGAACCTACTGTAATGTTTTTACATTACAGCTTTTCTAAATGTATTTGACGGCAAGTGACAGCGCAAATTAGAGGTTAGTTAAGTAAGTAAGTAAGTAAGTAAAACACTTTATTGCACAAAATAACAAATAAAAATAACAGGAAAATTCATAGCTAATTTATTTCCAGAATTGAGTCCAAAACCCACTAAGTTAGGTACCTAGAAGTAGATCAAATTGACAATAATTTATTATATGACACAAACCTCTGAAAATTAAAAAACTATGTGTGAAATTGTGCCATAAAGCCTTACTTTCATATTACCTATTAAATATTATCACTGAGAATCAACTCGTTTTACCCACTAAATGTTCGAATTAAGAATGGAGACCCACAGATAGCCAGGAGAATAGCGGGTCTGGGTCGGATATCGGGAGAAGCGCAGGTAATTGGCACTTTTGTCGCGGCTGACGGAGTTTCGATGAAGTAATTTAATCGACCCTCGAAACTTCACACAAAGGTTCCTCTTCGCCCCTTCCACTTATAACAATTCCAGATTATCTATCTAAGCGAATCGTTTAGTGTGCTGAACATTGTTAGCTAGTTTTGGATTAGGTAAGTATATTGTGACCTACGAGTATATTGTGAGTGACAAGACAGATATCTTTGTAGCTAGACTTTTGATCAAAAGTGTCGAAAGATCACAACTCTAGGTATAAAAAAGGTACTTAATAAGTGCCTACGTAATGCCTACCTACTGCTTTTCAATAAAACATAAAGGGTGTCTCAGAACTAAAGAGACAAATCAACAGAATTATAAAAAAATCGAAACCGTGACGTTTTTTAAACGTGCGTTGCTAGAACAAATTTAATATAGATTATTTTTTTTCCATTAATTGGTGAAAAAAGAGACTTAAGGCTATTGATACTAATTTTATATGTTGGTTTGTCTCTTTACTTGTGAGACACCCCAGTAATTTCTTCGTGGTTCTCGCATTGCTTAGTTTCTCGGGTAAATACAAGTAGGTAAGTACCTAACAATCCCTGCTCAAATTGTTTGTTCTCCTTTTGAAGATTTCTAGTGATAGCCAGCCAGCCAGACAATACACCGCCGCTAGGACCAAACGATTGAATTCCCTCGAGCTTGTTGTTCTAAGAAACTGTTGAAACTTGCTGTGTCTCTGAAGTTTCAATACTAAAACTCGGCTTATGTCAAACAAGTTCTGTCCACACTGGAAAGTAGAGTAGAATTAGATGCATTACCAGCGTAATTAATGTATATTCTCCTGAAAAAATTTCACTCTATGATTATATCACTCTCCACATAAGTCTAATTATTAAATATTTGCCAAACTTGTGCTCTTCCTATATAGGATATGTAGGTAAGTAAGTACCAAATTATTGGAAATAAACATTAAGTACTAAATCTGTTCGTGGCCTGGTTCTTTTCATTTCCCATAATGCTTTATCTCCGGAGCCTCTCTGTCTAGAAGCGACCTTAGCTGGCGTTGGCGTCCTTCAATTTGACCTCCTCCAGACTACTTGGGATCCAATGTTGCATAATGAATGAAGCTCCAATATTATCTGATGTGGCGGAGGGCTCTTTTTGTCAGAGGTGGCAGGGGGGAAGGTGATGAAAGACTGTCTTCGCTCTTCAATCTCAACAAGGTAGCATTTTTTTGTCTGCTTCAAGCCTGTCTCAAACAATCATCATTCGTCATTCACCAGTCACCAGTCGTTGACTTTTACTGGACCCGGGTATATCTGCTTGACTGCCTGTGTTATAGATCATAGATTAAACAATTTAACTGTACAAAAATGGCAATAAGTTGATCCGTAGATCCAATGCGATTGCATCAAACTCTAATGATAAGAGTTGTGGTAGTGTCGGTCAGCTACCGAAACTAACTTCCCATACACAACTTACCTACTATTTGAAGCTTGAAAATGGGCCTTTCATTTTTCATTCGGCTTGTCTATGGCATGCGGTGCGGCGCCGCAAATCTTGCGACAACATGTAAATATGCGTGAGAGCGCGAAAGCAATTGAATGCCTGTGGGAAACCTTGCCCTGCTTACAAAAACTCCATGGCTTTATGAAACTTGATCCTCTGGGGCCATTGGCTCGTCGATTGGGTCACTTTACAAGCGCACAACAGTTTAAGGTAAGGTATCAAAATAAGAAATTTTAACGATATGTGTGCCCAGCTTACGTGCAAGTTATTTCAATATATACCTACACGATATAGAAACAAACCGCTTATATTTAAAGTGGTCATTCTTGTTTAAAAGCCACGAAAACACCGGTAGGTAAACTCATTAAGCTACGAGGGAAACCTCAATGCTAGTTACCTACTTAGTAAGTAAAATGAGATGGATCACGGGAGTTTCACCTAAAATATTTTTTTAAACATATCCATTCCATTTCGCTTTGGCAAGTGAGTGACTAGATTCTATTATTTACCCTGTTCGTTGGGAGCCATTTCTTCAGCTGAAAAAAAAAGTTAGGGTATACACACAGAAACACACACACATATATAATGGTAAATAAGTATTAATATCAGCTATTTAGTGCCGTGTCATGCCGGCTTAGAATAGCATCAACCCATTTCTTTCCCGTGGGAGTCGTAAGAGGCGACTAAGGGACCCGAGGGTCTGTATTGCAATTTTAAGGGATGGCCTGACAACCTGTCACTATGGCTATACACAATTTTGAAGCTTACTGGCTGTTGCAGACATGCCCCGAGGCGGCTTTTGGAAAACACGTTGTGTAGATAACTACTGATACCACAGAATAATAACTAGTAACCTGATACTAACAGTTAGTGTGGCTATTAATAAATCTGTGGCGTGGGGGGATCCACGTGCCCTTCAGTTAACGCTCTCGTTCGATATTCGTTTTTATTACGTATAAATAGCTTACTCATAAAGTAAGTAGGAATTATTAACTGCAGGTAGATTGAACTGATTTATTGTGAGACAAAAAACGAACCTGTTAAAATCTAAGAAAGTTACGTATCTAGGTACGTACGTAGAGTAATGGACACCTACTTATCCCTGTACATTAATCACCGTCGTTGTACAGTACCAAAAGTTAAGTACCTAGCGTGAAACGTTTTGATGTCATGTAAAAATGGCGTTAGTAGGTATGTCTAACAAAGTCAATATTTAATTCACAGACATTCTGAGGTACATTCAAATAAGGTGGACAGTAGACAATGGAGAGAGCTCCAACATAAAGCTGGGTATTAATATTTCAACGTGAAGAGGTATCGAGCGCGTGCGGTAGGCTGGTGCGTTTCACGTTTTCCGCGCCCCGCAAATCCTGCACGCTCCTTTGCGGTTGCGAAACACAAAAACCACAAGATTTCAGGCGTTTACTTAACATTGCAAAATTATAAATCAAATAATTTCAACCTCACTGTACTTTGATTACTTCGTACAATTGTAAACCATCAGTGTATGATTGTGAAAATTCAAGAATATATTACCTGAATATTAATACAATACCGTACCCAGATTGTAATTCGTTTCACAGTATCTTTACTATTGCAAGAATTAAATAATGTATATAAGAGATATCAAAATATCCGCTTTAAATTCAGAAATAAGAAGAAGTAATGAAATATTATCCTGCAATAAAAGAGACCCCTATTTCTAATGATCGCATTATATTATCGTTTTCGCGTGAGAGATTAACCTGTAATGTAAGTAAGTTGGTTTGGAATTTATACACTTGGTCCGAATTTGAGTGCACTGGACTTGCACGTAGAGGCAGTGGCACCCAACGGTCGTTCGATTCGGTTAATGCAGTTTTACAACCAGCACGCGGCAGGTGCAGGCAATGCAGGCAATGCAGGCAGCCGCGCAGCCTCCTTCGACAAACTGGTTTCCATCTCAGATGTCTGTCTTACTTACTCACATACAATGTAGGCATTTATTTTAACATACTTATAATTACTCTATACATACCTACCTTGTTTTATAAGTGTACAATAATTAACAATCAGCTTTAGTCCTTAAACTGATTGTTAATACGTTTTACGTTACGTTTAATACGTTTAATTAAACCTTAAATTATAAACCTTAAACCCGTATCTATTAGTTTATAATCTATGATTGATTTGATGGTAACTGACATGTTGTAGTCGTACTCCTAAAATGATGCACCTACTAAGTAACTTAATCAGAGTAGTATATTTTGTGCACAATCTGAATGACCTGCTCGTGGTGGTCGTCCAAATAACTTTTTCCTGTGTCATGCAACCACAATGCAGGTGCAACAGGCGCTTTAAATGACATCAAGGACGTTTGTGGCTACAGACCCAGTTTCTCGTATTATGTATGTATTACCTATATAAGTTTTTATTCTAAATTCGTACTATTCGTGTAGTTTACAATATTTATTTTAAAAATCCCTAAATCAGTATTTTTTTTGTAGGTTACATGGTTTTTGTAAGGCATACCTAAACATAACTAGCTGCGCACTTTCATACCACACGGTTTACATTCAGGTGTGGAGTTATGGAGGTCCCGTATCTATTAGTCGCTTCGCTATTACCTACGAGAAATGTGTAGACGTTGATTTGAAAGTAAATGTGTGGTGCGGGTGGCGCGCACGCCACGCCTGTTCATAATTTGTGGCCCGCGTGCCAACTTGCACAAGGTATGTATAGGTTCGTAGTTGCACATCTCCAACCCGGGCGGCGTCCCGCTGGCTGCACACCTGGCGAGGCTATGATTATCCACCGACACCTGGCTCTCGCCCGCACCAACCACTTAGCTAGATTACGAGATGAACCCGCCACGCACAAAGTGATACATTGCCTTACGCTCTTTTATAAGAATTGTCGGCTCGCTAAGTATAGAGTAATTTAATTATTTTAAATAAGTATTCAACATTTCAAAAAAGTTTCAAAACAAAATTTTACCCTGCGTACTAAATTCAAATTTCAAAATGTTTATATTATTACAAATAGGTAGCTCTTTACCTACTAACTAACAATCTAAAAATATACCCCTTCGTGCACTTTCGTTACTAATATTGATATTACTACCTACCTAGTTATAGGTATACATACCTAAAATAAAAAAGATAACTAGCAAGTTTTCAGGAAAAAACTAGCCTTTCTGCAGATAATATCGGCTACTCAGACCTCATAAAATAAACAACAATATAACATTTAACTTTTATTACGGTGCTGCGGTTCATGAAATAAAATGAATCTCTTTACTACTTTCGAAATGCCTGTGGTCTGTGGTAGTGGTTATATTTATTGTGGGCACTGTATTTTGTGGATATTCCAGTACTTATATTTTAGTGTGGTAAAAGCTGTAGTTTTTTAGGTAAATTTAATGGGTAATATAAAGTAAAACAAAATAGAATTAATAAATAACACACCAAACTACAGAATAGTTAGGAGCTAGTAAAGAACACAGAGATTGGTGTACCTATCTAGTAAGGTATGGGACTTACTTCAATAAAAATGGCAAAGTTTACTTATCATTTATCAACGTTATTTTATAATTATGGTATTAGTACGAGTACCTAACTCGTACGTACATACGCTGCCAGTGCATGATTTAAGATTTTTCAAAGTAAGAAGGTAGTCGTAGCTGTTCATGAAAATAGCTACAATATAGGCTTGCGGCGGATGACGGCGGCGGCGGTGCGGCGGCGGTGCGGCGGCTCTGGAGGGTGGCGCGGCGCTGATTATTCCCGTTGTGTGTCGTCGCGGCGCCCTTGTAACCCGCGCGGGTGCGCCAGGTTTGAATATTCTGCCGCCCTCGCCTCGGGACTTAACAATGGCAAGCCACCGCCACAATCTTCATTAGCATCTCTTTCTGCGACTTCCATTTGTCTTCTACCTCTCTATAAGTTACAGTAGGTCGGTATTACTTACTTTACATTGTACCTATAAGATGAGCTCGTCTTGTGATTTGTATCAAATCAAATCAAATCAAATCAAATAATTTATTTCTAAGTAGGAATTTACAAGATTCTCTTTTAGAAAGTCAAATCTAGGTAGGTACTTAACATAATACATAAAGAAAGAATAGTAAACTTACAGTCATGTAAAAAACAAATACATGTCAAAGTTAAACCTATGTCAATGTTATTAAATCTATGTCAAATTAAAGTGTAAATATGATATGTCTATCTACCTGATACATTGTGTTGGAGCTACAGTTGCTACTGACCAGACATCTTTATCTGTAAGATAATTTTCTGGCTTGTAATATGCCTTTGAACATAAAATATTCTTGATTTTTTTTTTTTATTGATTATCATTTCACTGTAAAATTTCGTCTGGTATTTTATTATAGTAACGTATACAGTTCCCCATACATGATTTTCTGACCTTACTTAATCTGGTTTGTGGCTGTACAATTTTATTTTTATTTCTTGTGTTTCGACAATGAATATCAGTGTTTCTTAAATATTAATTATAATTCTTACGCACATACATTATGTTATCAAATACGTACTGCGAAGGAAGCGTGAAATTTCCTTGCGATTTGCGATTAACCCACCCAGCACAGTATACAATACTTATGGACTTCTGTAGTGAACATAAACCAATTTTCAGCATAAACCAATCACAAACAAATCAAAAACCATGCAGGAATAAATTTTCCTATTCTGTATCTTTTCGCTTTGATACGGTCGAATATTTTTTCGTTTTCGAGAGTTATTTTATTTTGTCGCCGGTCGGCTGTATGTGGGTTGTGTATGCACGCATCGCGCTCGCGCACGACGCACGTCACTGAGCGTGCATTATTGAGCTGCCCGCGCCGCGCCGGCTTCCTGTGCAAACCTTTGTGCTCAAATCGTTTCACAGCGTCTAAATAAGTAGCATGCCGTGAGAAACGATCCACTAATGTGTTCACTTGTTGGATGTAAATTCATGCAATGAATTCTACCAATTTAATTGGCATAATTCCCGTTAGCAGTAATTTCAGTCCTACCTATTCATCGAGTTTCGAAACCTCTTTCAGTTGATACCTTCCATATCTATGAATACTTAGTATTAATGAATCACACCATAAATATATAGGTATTTAGTAAACATTCAAAAGATCAGAGCACAGAGTACTTTAAAAATGTATATGCTGCCTGCGGTCGGCAGCGGGCAAGAAGGAAGGAATAGGGAGCACGCTATACAGTTCCATACTGATGGTGACGTTGTTGCAGGTAATCGTCAAGAAGCAAGAAGCCCTTCCCGAAGCCTTCAACGAGGTGGAGGAGGACGCCTGGCAGCGGCACGCGCACCGCCTGCGCCACCAGAAGACGATCGCCACTCACGTCAACAAGATACTCCATGAGCAAGAAGCGCTAAACCACCGCCTCAACGACTTCCAGACACAGATTTTTGACGTCCAGACTCGCCTGGACCACTTCGTTGAACCGAACTGGAACCTCGTGTCCACTAAGCTGGAAATGCTCGAGCTCGAGCAGAAGGTGCAGCGCGAAGAGCTGCACAACCAGACGCTGAAGCTGTCGGACTGCGAGAAGCTGCACGCGTCCATGCTGGAGCTGCGCGAGGAACTGGAGACCATCGAGAACAAAGCTGACAACACCATGCCTGAGATCAGGAAGGAAATCTCCAAGCTGGATATCGACTACGCTCAGGTTAGTTCCCACTAAAATTGTATTTATATTATTATCGAGTTTTAGTATGGTTTGGGGCGGATAAGTGAGTTAACGAGAACACAAAGTGCAGGTTACACCTAACTGCAGGCTACCGGTCACGAGACTCACGGCGTATCGTGCTATTAAAGGTAGCTATCAGAGATAATTAGATATAAATAATAGCAATTTTGTGCAAGCTTTCAATGCAATCGAATAAGTATATGGACCTGCATTATATGTATACAAAATTGTTTTTTTAATCATACTGTCACAAAACTATAAGATCTTTGAGCAACAAAATGCTGTTCCATTTTACTTTTTTATTACAGTAAATTGGATTTTGTATAAGTACATTTACGTAGAAGTAATTGAAAATAGCGGTCTAGCCGTTGGAAACACAAAGCCCGGTGAAATTAAATTCGAAACCAATAATAGGTAGTCGTGGTTTGATAAACTTGCCATGATGTTACCTTCACTTATCGTGATGTAAATCGTTACTTAAAGACACACCTATAGATTTTTAGTTTTATCAATTATAAAATTTCAACGTCTGACCAGCTGTAAAATTACTCGTAAAAAGTTGTTACGAAAAAAAAGTAAAGTCTATCGTATTCAAGTCAATTACCTACAAGTCTGGCCGCTGTCAAACAAAAAACGATTTTTCGTTTAAATGATCTGAATACTATTAAAACTAAAATTAAAATTTTCGTTAAAGTCGCCATGTCTAGATTTAAAACCTCATTAAACCGTGAAATAAGCTCTCGTGTCTGCTCGTGACTCAGCCGACCGACTACTCTATTGTGTTAGTATATACGGTAAATGCATAATTTTGTTTCCAGCTTTCAACCTTTGTAGCGAACTGTGAATAGATTGCACATTTAATGTTGTAACCGCAGCGCAAATCATGTAGGTGAACTTACTCTGTTAAATAAGTACTATAGACAACCATACCTATCACGTGTGGCAGGAAATTGTATGTTTTTCTTCTTCGGTCATGCGTTCAGCACACCGAGTCGAGGAACAAGCTGATTAACCCTAGGGTCCCTGTGTGTGTAGTGTAATTTTTTAACCGCATACCACAAGTAGGTGGTACGAGTAGAGCAGGAGCATGCTAAACTCATACTTATTCAAAACTAGGTCCATAAATGCCACTCGCGAAATTAGCAATAGAAACAATAAATGCGTAATTTATCGAAAATCTGCTAGAGGAGATTGAAGTACCAACAGATATTGAAGCTTATTTACAGAATATCGTATTACTTGGATTGTAATGAATGGTTTAGTGTTGCTATCTGTAAGTACAGTGACCCGTGTATTGTTGAACATATTTTGTTAATAAGTTCTAGCATCTGTTCGTACCTTCTTTAATATCCTATATCGGCTTTTCGATAAATTATGTTTTTCTGTGATTAGGGCAGCACATAGCATATTATTAGAGCGTCTTTATTCAATTATTCTGCAATTTGTTTTCCAAATTATCCGTAAAAATAAGTGCTTGTTGTATGGTTCTAGGTAAAAATGAATAGAAACAAGCGTGACAAAAAAGGAAAATAAATGTCAGCATTACATTTGCAGCCTCTTCTTTTGCTACCAATCTAATTCAGAATTTGTCCCGTAGCTGAACGCCCAGTCGTCGTACCTGAAGGAAGACCAGGAGAACCTGCGCCAGTCGGTGAAGGCGATCGCGGTGAGCATCAGCAACGCCATCGACCGCGCCGACTCCGACCGCCTCACGCTGCACCACCTCAACGAGTCCGTCACCGAGCTGGACGCGCGCGCCAAGCAGCACTACTACCGCCTCAACGACCACATCCTCAAGGTAGACCTACACGTCAACATAACGATACACTAATTATTTATTTCCACTCAAATGTTCAATACTTACGCCTAAATACTTTGTTATAGACCGAGGCTAACCGCAACTTCACTGAAGTCGAGATTTCCTTACCGGAGCTAATGGGCGAAGTAAAAGAACTGCAGCCTGTCGAGAGCGAATACCAAGACCTGGTGAGGCAGCTCCCCCGCGATTGCTCCCGCGTGACCGGCGCACCCGGCGTCTACCTCATCCGGCCCGGACACTCCCCCGTGGAGGCATGGTGCGCCAACGGCAGCACGCTACTGCAGCGCCGCTTCAACGGCACCGTCGAGTTCAACCGCAAGTTCACCGAGTACGTGCGCGAGTTCGGGGACCCCGCCGCCGAGTTCTGGCTCGGCCTGGACGCCATGCACCGCCTCACCGCCGACAACTGCTCCTCCATGCGCATCGATATGACTGACATTTACGGCGGCGGCTGGTACGCGCAGTACGAACACTTCTCTGTCGGCGACTCGGGCTCTGGCTACGTGCTCGAGGTGAGCGGTTTCAAGGGAAACGCGAGCGACGCTTTCGAGTACCAGAACCACATGGAGTTTTCGGCGATCGACCGCGACCGCGACATCTCGAACACGCACTGCGCCGGCAACTACGAGGGCGGGTGGTGGTTCTCGCACTGCCAGCACGTCAACATCAACGGCAAGTACACGCTGGGGCTGACCTGGTTCGACTCGGCGCGCAACGAGTGGATCGCCGTCGCCTCCAGCGAGATGCGCCTCTACCGTCGACCACGCTGCGGTTGAACCACGCATCTATTCACGCTGGTATATTAGAGTAGACAATTTTTGTGAACAAATCTTGATGTTAAGTAGCGCTTTAGCCGTTATATTCAATTTTAATCATGCCAAAGACTCACTAGTAAGCAAAAATATTTATCATAATTACGTAGAGTTAAGCTTAAGCACGTAGCAGCTACTTTATTAATTGTAACCATATAATTTAGCAACGTTTTCTGACAATATTTAGGTTTTGAATTAACATTGTCTTGCACACTTCTCACATTTTGACTATGTCATAATTTCACAAAATATTTAATTATAAATAATGTGTGAATTTACGTAGCTTGATCGACCCGGGACAAGAAACAGAAATTTAGCTTTTTATGAGCGAAGTTTATGTTTGTCCGAATTGGTATTTATATGCATATTTATGTATCAATGTTATAGATTAAGTATTAGCGGAACAAAGACTGGATAATTGAGGACCTCACCTCATTCCCCTCCAGCGCCAGCAGGACGGAGAGCCGCCGCGTAAGTTTGTCAGCTCCTCAAACATCCTCGCGCGAACAACTAACAACCAACTAAGTACGTGGTGCTGGGGTGCTGGGGTGCTGGGGTGCTGGGGTGCTGGGGTGCTGGGGTGCTGGGGTGCTGGGGTGCTGGGGTGCTGGGGTGCTGGGGTGAGGTACCCGGCATCTTCGACGTTCCATTTCAAACTACTCTAATTTGATCCGATTACACAGAAAAGAAATACTTAGGTAGCATTAATATGTAGAAGAATTAATAATCTGCCATGATTTCCCGTCGATGTTCTGCAAAATGTGTGTTTACAATAATTAATAAGTAGGAATCAGTAGGAAATTTCATGTAACTTCATAACTTTAATATGCTTGATGTGAAAATATTTTGCCATGTTTTGCAAACTAAACTGATTATCATAATTCTATTTTGTGTTATGTGCGATTAGGATAAGAACTGCTCTAAGGTATAACAGTAAAAATATCTTATTTAACATTCCAATACCTGGCGTAGAAGTTCTTTGAGCTGAATTATTTTTAAGTTATGTATATAAAAAAATATAATAAAGTGCCCATTAACGTGGTATACCTTCAACATTGTAGGATTTTAAAACCTTAATTATGGACAAAAAGACTAGGTATTTGCTATAGAACAACGAATGCTGGTTAAAGCCACATTCTTAGGTGCTCTTTAAGCTATTGGGTAAATAAAGTAAGGATAATCTTACTTTTTCATATTTATTTCTAAAAAACACTTCTTTAAGAGTCTTATTGACTTGTTGTCAAAGTGAATAGTAAGTACCTATTGATAGAAGACAGTGGTATCTACCTAGCTATAGGTACCTGGGTATAAATGAAGATTTAACAGGACTGGTAGGTAATACGTAGTTAAGCCGGCACGGTATTATATATTATACTCGGATTTAGTGAGATTTAAATAATTTAATAAAAAGACAGGAAGAAAGTCTTGAAAAGCTTTTGAACTACCTTTAAATAAAACTCTTCCTTCAGGTACTTCAGGTTTCAGTATAATTTTACTTGTTCAATTCTTGTTTTCGTCATACTTGATCATAAATAGCAAATTACACGAATTGTCACATTTTACGTGTCTTTTTAACGTTGTACCAATGCATAACCAAATAAATGTTTTGAAAATAAATTATGGTGTTTTATTATCCTTACTAATTTACTATAATACCTATTATAAATCTGAGTTTGTTACCTCTTCACGCTTAAACAGCTTGACCGATTTTGTTGAAATTTGAAACACAGGTAGAGTGTAACCTGGAATTATACATAGGCCACTTGTTACCGCGGGAAAACAACTATTACCACGGGAAAATGAGTGGCAGCGGGTGAAACCGGTGGGCGGAAATCTAATAAAAAAATATAGTGAACCGACAACCCATAAAAAACGGATGAATTGGGTAACGTAAGGTGATGCTAATATAATTACATAGTATTTTATTTATTTAATTAAATAGTATATTATTATACCTTAAAAAATGAAAATCCATCTTTTCGTACACTATTTTGAAATTAAAAATAAACGAGCTGTGGAATAAGCTTCTCCTTGAAGAGGACGTAGGCGTACTCCGCGAACTCCATTCATCACGATTTCCCTGATCAGCTGATCATCATCATCAGCCTACATCCATCAACTGCAGGCCAAAGAACTCTTCTCTATTGCGACAATCTTCAGCGTTCTGAGCTTATCAGCTGATAATTATACTTAATTAATAATACTCTTCGTCTGACGATGGATGTTGGGTAGTAGTGGTATACGTTCGGCCGAGTATGTTCGGGTTGCTGATGGTATGGTAGGGGCTGTCCTGTATCAGGTAATCCAACTCGTACTCACTGTCGCTGCTTTCATTTTGCAAGTTGGAAGAAGAAGAAGAAGTAGAAGGCGCGGATTTGGTGGTCCTCACTAACTTTTCTTTCAGCTCTTTCATTTGGCTCGCCCGGATCATCGAGTATCTGGAAATAAGTATTGACTAGACTAACCACTTGGGTTCTTCACAAATGTGTTTCAATTTCGGGTTCTGTTCTGACTGAACACTGAACAGTTACTTACTTGGACTGAAAAATTACAGTCTAATTTCGCCTGATTGTGCATTATAGGTATAGGTATGTGCATGATAAGATGGACATATAATTAAGAGTGACTTTTAATTATTTTGATTTTGGGATAATTAGGTACGCAACCAGTACTGCGTTCCTGTCAATAGATCCATGAAACTAGATTAAGTAGTATGTTTTTCTATGTCGCAAATAATAGAAAAAATTGAGTCCTCTTCTAAAAGTTGAGACGAAGGTAAAAAAAATAATGGACAACAACTCATACCCTTTCATCTTCTCTTGATGGTAGTCCTTCTTCCCGTAGAAGTCTCTTACGTCGTAAACATCCCCATTTAAGAATGCCAAATCCTTATCTATCTCCCAAGGTTGTATCTCCAAGTCACCGTGTTGTTCATGTTCCGCTTGCGCTTCGCCGTTTCTAGTTGAAGATAGCCATTCCGTGATTATAGCAAGCCTTGTTACTTCGTACATTTGCCCGAACTTTTGGTTATTCATCTTGGAGATTATATCAACATTGTCCGATATCCAACTGCAATAATATGAATCATAAAATAAGATAAATAATTTCAAATTCTCTACTTTAGTCTTTACCTATACAATAAAACTAACGAAATGACTAGATCCGCATACTTAAATTGAATAAATTGATTAAAGGTGGCATTTAGCTAACGTGCAGAAATAAAATAAATGCTTTGAAAATGGGATACTATAAGCCTGCAATGTCCTAACCAGACCGGAAACAGATTCACAGTTATAAATATCAACTTTAGGAGTGTCCCACCCGGAACCTTTGCGTCGCAGGCAGTCGCACTGCCACTGCGCCACATCGGCCATCACTTATATAAGTAGTACGTAATCTTTTAACTTGTTAGTTTGCACTGGTAAAATACGCCAGCACCCAAGATCCTAGCAACATCTCGGTCATTAGGCCCGTGTCAAGACGTGTCTAGACTACACTACACCATTGGACAATATGCCAAAAGAACGCGAACGAAGTTTGACCGATATTCGGACGATACACTATGCTGAAAATACGTCGCGTTATAGCGTAGAGCCAAACTTCGGACGTGCGAAAACTTCGGCGGTAATCCTTTTTTTGGGTTTCACACCTGGAAAGTAATATCAAGATCACTTTGTTTTGCGTCTATCTGTCCAACTGTGTAGAAATTTCGACGCGACGAAGCTACGACAGACGAAGCTCGAGACACTGAATAGGTACACACTACTAATTCTCTGCCGCGAAGTTCGGCACTTATTACTTATGTGTCATACCAACCAAATACTTACGTCAGAACGTAAAATATGCCGCCGAACTTTGGGCAGGAAACTTCGGCATAGTGTGTTTAGACACTTAGACAGCACGCTCAGCGGCTTGAGGACATAACCAGTGGCACTCCCACGCCCAGGCTCGCGCACGAGTGCTATACCTACTGACCTGTTGTAGAATCGCACGTCTGTGTAGATGAGCGGCAGGTCGGTGTGGTAGCCGCAGCCGAAGCCCCAGGACAGCACGCCCAGCAGGTTGCCGGACACGACCAGTGGCGCGCCGGGCACGCCCAGGCATGGGCACGTGTGGTCAGCCTGCCGCGCCGGGCCCACACACAGCATGCCTTCGAGGATCTTCAGATCGTGCTGAATAACATATTTTCTCAAGAGTTTTTATTTTATTTATTTTTGCTGCCGACAGACGGGCTCAAATGTACACACGCGTTCTGCGCATATTGATCGGGTTTTAGGCGTATATTAGTACAAAATCTAATTAATAACATGCAAATACGCTCTCAATACGCGTAGAGCCCGTATACGTCTGCATCCGCCCTTACTCTTTCATATGTTTTGCAGTGGGGCGAGTCTTGCGTGATGTGGATGTTGATGGAGCGCAGCATGGGGTCCGCCGCCTCGTCTCTGAAGTACTTCGAAGCGCGCGGCAAGCACAGCTCTTTACCCTGCAGCAGAATATTACTAGCAATAACCTGGTGCCTAATCGTATAAAGTTGTGTAATTATAGTGTTCCCCAGTAGAGAAAAGAAGAAAACTAAATGAAAGTGTGGCCCAAACTATATTGACGTCCGTTCGTAGGATAGTGCATGCAGAGTTTTACGTGCTTTGGAAGTCACATCAAGCCATCGCGTCTACTGTGCATATATTCAGATATACCTAGGTACCCTGTTCTGTTCCCTGGCATGAAGTAACTTCTTCTTCGTCGAGTCGAATTGGTAACTAAATGAGATTGCACCAGTGTTTGGCCACAGCGACAGCTGTTGGGTTCGCCTCTTTAAGGTCCTGGTAAGAGCAAGGCTGGGGACAGTTGGGGCAGCATAGAAGGTGGTCCATGGTTTGGACGTCGCCACAATCGCACTTATATAAGTAACCACTGACCGTGACGTCGCACCGGCCCCAACCCGTGACAAAGGCGCTGACTGACGACTTGGAATCCAACTCGAAGCCAGAGTCCAATTCCGACCTCACGGACTTTATCGACATCTTTAAACTGTAACGTAGGGAATCTAGTCATAAATGTTGTTTTGTAGAAGGTTTATATCACCCCAGACTAAAATATAATACACAATCATTATCATTAACAGCCTTAACAGTCTTGCCGATAGTAGTATTTGCCGGACTTACCACAGTTGACCGGGGCGGATTAGCGAGCGATATGCAAGGTTTTTTAACTCACAGGGAATGCTGCTGCCAATTTAGAATTGATGGTGGTAAGACCTAAGTAAAGTTACTACATAAGTTTTTATCTCCATTTGCATACTTACTGAATAAAGTCCAGAGACTCGTACATTTTGAGTAAGGCCAAATCTGCACGCAATGTGGCAGGGTCGAAGTTCTCGTGGACGACCATCAGCAGGACTGTGAACAGCGCGTCGCCGCGGTCGTTGTAGTTCCGGCCCAGTACCACACCCAGGTCGATTATCGGCACGCTTTACAGGAAAATAAACAAGCCAACTGCATATATAATCTAATAAAGAATTAAGTAGATAACTAAGAATTTATTTATGTATTTATTAATAAGTATGTATTGTTTATAATATATTATATTCAAGTCCATATCTGTATGTGTACACGGTTTTGTCATTCCCTTATATAGTATTTTCTAATTCCACTGTGCAGGTTGGCTGGAAGAGATCTCTTCATAGAGATAAGCTCACCTTTGTGACTACGTTTAATATTCAAATTTATTGTAATAATCTGGTACACAATAAAGAATATATAAGAATTTAAAAACGTTTGGGATGGACGTGCTGAGTTTATATGGCTAGGATTATTGTCTATGCGCTTGTCACACGGAGCCTCAGCAAACAAAGCATACACAGAGCGATGGCACATGGCTCGGTAAAACAGAGACTGCAATGCAACCAACATTCGAAGACTTACTCATTGACCTGCCTAATCAAACCAATATTAGACTAAACGAACGTAAGCAATGACGAAACTCACATGGTCAACTATTCTGATTGGCAGACCAACACAAAGCGAGTTTCAAGCGAAGTGAGCTCGACTTTTCACGTTAGAGCTAGTCTGTTGCTACTAGCAATAAGAGAGTTTTAGAGAGGCTATACAGTAATATACCATAGCTTATGTTTTGCAAGTTGCGAGCAAAGCTAACTTGACGTTTTGAGGATGCTTTTGTCCTACATAACAAATCGAATGTAAATAAGCGCATGTCTCACTTGACGAGGGGATGAGCCACAGTCAGGACTAGGTTACCGCTGATGAGGGTGCCTGTGAGGTAGTGCGACACCTGCCGGCGAATGCTGACTATGTACGGATGCTCCAAGATTGACACGCGCCGTCCTCTTATTATCTGGTAATAAATCATTTCACTTTTAATAGTGGCTTGGAGATGTTGAAAGGTAGAGACAAGCCAAGCTGGATGGTTTTCGTGTTCATCATGTTTGGTAAGCAGGTGGCTACCACAGTGCATGTTATCAGAAAGGACGCTGCTGCCTATTCCTAGGTTCAACACTATATCATCATAAATAAGACACACACGGGTAAGAGATGGGGCGATGCAATTCTAAAAACCCTGCCGGTGCTATGACTTTTGGCTATGTTTATGATGTTTTGATGATGATAAAGGTGACCAGTAAAATAATACCAGCTGGTGGACTGAGCTCGCTCGCAGTATTTCGTATTTTTCACGCATCAATAGATAAAGTAATAGATGTTTTTAAGAATACAGCTTAAGAAAAACGGGATAAACACATTTTTTATGTACCTTGGCTTCTTCTTCTTCAAATTTAAGAGTCAAACTCTTGTCGGTGGAGTAACTTCCAATCTTCTCTCCTTGGCTACATAGATTTATTTACCTTTCGCCTCCGAAACCTACATACTAAGTTTTCATGAATATCGTTGGAGCCGTTTCAAGATCCTAATTACATTTAAATAGAATACAAAATTTTTAATAACACTTCCCGTGTCAGGTATTCAATTTTTGAAAACTCGCAAATCCTGCCCGAGCTTAAAAATTTTGCAAGTAAAAAAACGGAACCAAAATAATTACACTTAAAAATGCTCGTTTAAAGGTATTAGATTTATTCTACATTGAACCCGCTTAGTGTCAGATACTACGTTAGTAGCGTGAACAATAACTTGTACTGGCATAACATAAGTAAAATGTGCTGTCATGCCTGTCCATAGTCAATTATATCCAATTCATACACACATACACATATCACGCCTATAATCCCTTGCGGGGTAGGCAGAGCGTAAACAGCCGCAAAAACGGCCATTTACACCACGTCTGACAAATGTTTGAGGGTTATTCGGAATATTGTGTATCGCTATAGTGACAGGTTGTCAGCCTATCGCCTAAAATTGCAATACACACCCTCGAGTCCCCTAGTATATCCAATTCGACTTCAAAATATCTTGTGCATAACTCTCAAAACTACCAAAACTCGAAAAGTCTTAAGTTTTAGAATGTCCAAATCTTTGCTCGACGAGTAACGAAATTTAGTAGGTAGGTAGGTTTCCTACCTTCCGGTTCAGCAATGGCAGGTCTCCGGGGGTGGGGTACCCCTTGTAGCGTCCGGCGGGAAACAGCTCGCTACCGTACGTGCAGTTCAAGTGCACGTCCAGCCCATTACATGCTGACACTAAGAACACTGCAAAAGCAGCACAACGTTTCTTAAGAAATACCTACTTACATTGTCGTAAAACGTCTGTAGATATACCTAATGTACAACTCTTTTTTAGAAGACAATGATCATTAGGTATCAAAAAGTATACTCTACTGATCGTACAGGTAATATATCCTTTGACTCATCAAATTATTGATCAATCACTATCCGTCTGATAATATAAATATTGTACAAATATTTACCAATAATTATTATACCCGGAATTTCCATTACAATAATATCTCTTAATATTACTACAACAATATATTGTGAGTGGTTACGTAAATATTCCAAGGGAGAAAGTAGTTGGTTTTCAAAATCTATGTGGCTTCATCAATTATTGTACGCCAAACAAACAATACCTCCCTTGGAATATTTCAGCGCATATCAGTAAAATGTGTTTTGATTTTGGTAAAAGAAAGTAAAATTTAATTATTTGTTTTTAAACCTGATCCGTTGTTGTGCGGAAAATGCTCGTGCCGGATTGAGCGTCAGCTTTTCACTACAATAAAACATAGTAACATTATTCTAGTACTATCTATTATTAAATGAGGCTTATCATGTTTATACATAAGATATGTTATTAATTTTGCTAATTATCGCTAATATAGAGGAAGAATCACTATTCGATGGTCTGTCTGAAAGTAGTGTGGGTATGTGCCGAGTTGATCCAGGCAGGCACTAGAGGCTGGTCAGTCGCGCGCCAAGGTGGTGGCGAGGCAGTCGCCGGAGCTGGGCGTGCCGAGGTGCACGCACGCACGCGCAGGCCACGCGCCCGGCTGCGCGCGCTCCATCGCGCCGAGGCACGACGACGCCGTGCACAAACTTGAGCTCGAAAGCGGCGTGCTACTAGGCCTCAACGAGCGGACAGATATCACCTGCAGGCAGGATAGTGCTGTGATAAACCAGCAGACATGTCGTAGTTATAAGACTAGGTTGAGGTATCAAAGGCCCGGGGCTAAATCCCATCCTAGTGCCCAGCGTTAAATAAAAAAAGGGCTTTGTGAGATGAGTTATACACCTATACTGATTATTAGCATTACTAAACTAAGTAAGTTGCAATAATTATTATAGTAGACGACAGCGATAGACTGACGTAGTCTGAAGCAGTAGGGTTATGTTTCTCTGTCCTTGAGTGATGACGGTGACCATACACTCCTCTATCTATGAAACAATCGACAAGCTGATGTAGCTGACGTAAGAGAGATTTAGCTGACATTAGACCATTTAGACTGATGTAGTACGATACGGCTGGCATTATTTGGGGGTAAAACTTATAAAATTCTAAAGTCGTTTAATTTTTGTACGATTGCGTTATGTGTGTCCGTAAAGCATATATATTACATTTTGTGTCACTTTTGTCGCTTGCATAAATTTCCGATTCAATGTATGGTAGTTAATTTATTAAATTAAATTTTTAAGTGTTTATAATTAAACTAACTTAATTAAATCTATGAGTATTGTCAATGTGACAGTTAATACAGTGTACAAACCCAGTTTGAGTCTTTTTTATCCACTGCATACTTAGGTATGTTAGCATATATAACTTAAATGACACAAAATAATAAATTGGGTTCGGCCAATGGTCCAGAAACTATAAGCCAAAAATAAACAACTTTAATATATTTGGAACCTTAAAACTTAGCCATACTGGGCTATAGGTAATGTAGCTGAAGTAAGATATAGATGACGTTAGAGCAAGGTTAGAGATATGTAGCTGACGTTTAACTGATGTAGCTGACGTAAGCGTGATGGAGCAGGGGTGACAGTGATATAGCTCGCGTTAGAGTGATGTTATTGACGTTGGCGTGATGTTGCTGACGTAAACGTGATTTAGCTGCGTTTTGTTGCTCTAGCAGAGGTTAGAGTGATTAAGCTGACTTGAAAGTGATTTAAATGTCGTAAGAGTGATGTAACAAAGGTTAGAGCAAGCTTAAAGTTATTAAGCTGACGATAGAGTGATGAGGCTGACGTAAGATTGTTGTAGCGGAGGTAAGAGTGATTAAGCTGACTATGAGTGATGTTAGCATGAACGACTTTGACTCAGACTGAAATGACTGACTTGCTGACCTGAAAGAAGTATATTTGACCTTAGAGTAATTTATGTTATCTTTATGCTGGCCTCGTAAGAAGCGACTAGGGGACTTGAGGGTGTGTATTGCAAGTTTAGGCGATGGGCTGACAACCTGTCACTATGGTGATACACAATATTTCCAATGACCCTCAAATGTTTGTCAGACGTGGCGTAAATGACCGTTTCTACAGCCGTTTACGATCTGCCTACCCCGTAATAGGCGTGATATATGTATGTTTGTATGTTTTGCTGGCCTTAGAGTGATGTATCAGCAGCGGCTTGCTCTCGGTGGAGGAGGCGTCGCCGTCGATGCCGCGGCTGTGGAAGCTGGACGACATGCGCAGAAACAACAGCATGGCTGCCATCAGCACTGCCGCGTACACGAAGAATTCCGTCGCCTGGCCATAGTAAACGAAGCCTTATTTAAGATTGCCATTTCATCTATAACTGTAGATATTGCATATTTGTGGGAAAGTAGGACACAGTGCACTTCGACGTGCGTACATCTTTCCTATCTAGAATTTCACCCGGAATAGTTGACATTAAGATTAATTTTATTTTTTTAATTCATTTTGACACTTTGGATCAGGTTATTGCGTATACACAAGGTTATTGCGTATCTTGTTATATAAGGTGTATAACGCGCTGCATCTAGGATTGGTCTGTTCTATACATGGTGTAGAAAAATTCACTGCAAATATTTAGAGAGGTAAACCAGTTCGTGAAACTGAACAACTTTCCCCAGGGCACATAGGTCGAATTATGAAAAAAATTACCCTCCCATACAAATTAACCCGGCCGGCTAACACATTTAGTATGGGAGGACCAAATTGTTTTTTCTTATTTCGACCCATGTTTTGCAGTTGATTTATACAACTTATATAAAACATCAATAAAGATATATTTAAAACGAAGGTGATTTTCATAAAATAAAATTTGTAATCGAAAAATGTAAGCGCCCACCGGGACTTGAACTCGGGACCGTGGGGTACAGTCCACTGCTCTGCCAATTGAGTTACCGGCGCCTAGACTGACACTTCCTAATTTTCAATCTCTTGGTACTCTTCTCAAGGCGCAAACAAGCGACATCTAGTAATCGAAGGTGATTGTTTGTTGCTATGCAAAGTAGCACCAAACAATTATTCGTTAGCAATGCAAATTTTCTTTATTATTTCTAAATACATATTATTTTTGAATGAATGAATGGATTATAATCCCTTTTATGTTGCAGTTACAATATATTATTTCAGTAAGCATTGTTTGCTGCAACATATTGTTAATGCACTATCCTGTTCCGCTTTTAGGTGATGCTTTGTTTGTATAGACACAACTGGGCCGGATTAAACATGTAACAAGAAAAGCAAATGTTACGGGCCAACCCGTGCACCAAGCCCGAAATAGTACCTAAAGTAACTGATGTCATGTTATTTTTTTTTATTTAGACGATAGCGTGATTATAAATCGTATACTTGCCAAACAAACGGTGTACTTCCTGTGAGTGTCAGAGGTGTGAAAAGTCGCGTTCGCTCCGATCACATTTTTTTCTACATTTGTGTCCATTGCTGGCGTAACTGTATTCCGCTCGCTATCACTTGCGATACATGAATTATATATACTTATATTATCAATGCCCTATGTTTGTAGGCAGCGTTTCACGCTCACTTTCCTTTATCGCTGACCGGTATGACTTGCATTATTTGAGGGCATAACTTAAAAAAATGCTAATGCCCAAATTTTTGTTCGTTTGTGCTATGTGTGTATACTCTTTATAGCACATGTAACATTTTATGCCATATTTGCACCATGCGTAACCCATTTTTTGATATTTATTTAAGTGTCTATAATTGATGTTACAAAATGTACCAGTATTGTCTATACGACAGCTTAAATAGGGTAAACACCCAGTTTGAGTCATTTTCATCAACTGCAAACGAAAGTACATAAGCATAAACCTACAACGGCGGTAACTAAAACTAATAGTAGTTTATGCAACTGTCATATAAATGGGGGTCATTAGAATGCGAGTGTGATAATAGATTGACTCGAGCATTCTAATGCCTAATTATAAGCAGTTGCATACACTATTTTATCTACACTCTCAAAAAATAAACTCAGCTATACACTTTTCCAAACGTCCCCACGATTGCAAGGTCCGATACATGGTCAAATTCAATACGAGAACGTAATATGGCTTGATATGGATTTTCGAAAATTCTTTATGTACCTACAGTTGTTTAGATGTCGAGTCTGAACAACAAATAACTAAACAACTGAACAACATCTGAAAAACAACTGAACAATAACTGAACAACACCGAACAACAACTGAACAACACTGAACAACATCGGAATAACAACTGAACAACATCTAAACAACTGCTCAACATCGGTACAACAACTAAACAACATCTGAACAACAACTGAACAACATCTGAACAACATCTCAAAAACAACAGAACAAAAACCTATTAGAATGGAATGGAACTCCCTCCCGCACACAGTACGTGACAGTCCTTCACTCTCATTCTTCAAGAAAAGAGTAAAAGAGCATTACCTTTCACTGTCTAGTTAGTTTGTATTAGTCGTATTTATGTATATTTATTGTCTTTGTTGTAATATATATATATATATATGTTATTGTGTTAGGTATATATATATTAGTATATTAAGTAAACTTATTTTTATTATGTTATATTTTTATGATTACATTGTGCACAATCTATCAGCCTCACCTTATACTATCTCTCTACCGTAGGACTGCTGGAAGAGATTTCTTTTTAGAAATAAGTAGTACCTGTTGTGTTGTTTTTTCTTAATTGTAAGTGTCCTGTGTTTTATCTTGTGTGCAATAAACAGTTAAATAAAATAAAACAACTGAACAACATCCGAAAAATTACTGTACAACAAGAACAGGTGCGGTGGAAGATGGCGATTTGAGTATTGGCAAAAAAATCTTCGTTTCATTTCTCAACTTTATCGTAGTTTGAGTTTTCTCATTAAGTCATTACGCTTCTGTAATTTATATTAAACCGTAGTTTATATAGGCAGAATGCATAAAGTAGGTCTTTATGCAACTGTTTTTGAATTCATAATTCGAACATTATGAGACGAGTGTAGATAAACTTGTTTTTGGGTGCTACTTTATGCCTCCTGCATTTTTTATTGCCCGAAGGCCCGAAAAACCCACTCAAGCATTTGCTGCAGTCCCCGCGCGGTCTGAATCCGGCACTGGACACAAATATATTATAAAACCGCAGCCTGTGTGGAAGTTATTAATATAAGGGTTGTTCTCATCGACCGCGTTTTTCGTACGTTCCGCTTAAAAAGTGCTGCTTCCTCTGGGAGGAGCGTTATAAAATTTTACTTCAAAATACTTCAGCACTTCTCACATATGGTCAAATATTTAATTCATCAAATATGTGGTCAGTTTTTTGTAAATTTCCTGTCAAACATGCATTCTCTCACATCCATGGCATGGTTCTTTGCTACCTTGCGCTAAATAGACTGTTATAGATCCTAAAATTACAAGTCTATGTCGTGTTAAGCTTTCTTATCTTTTAAACAATTATATTTTCTATCTTTTAGCATGTTTTTAGTTTCCACAACGGCAGAAACTTTTTTATAATCACGGATTTTAGCGTTGAAGCCCTGAATCAGCCCAAAATTACCTCGCGCTACTCTCTCACTCATATATTCATGACGGTAAAAGCTATCTGTCGATTTTACTCACGAATTCGTAGCCGCTAGTACCGCCGACAACGTCGTGGGGGACGCAGGCTCCACTCGCCGCTATATCTTCGATGGCGAGGGTAAGTTTCTCACATTTACGACTTTGTCCAGTACCAACCTCATTTCCATGCTAGTCGATTACCAATTATTCAGTTATTAGATATTATCGATATTTTTTCTGAGGAATACCTTTGATATGCTTAAAATAAGAGGCGGTACTGTATTAAATTTTAACGAATAGGTTTTAATTAAACTGCAAAATAAGCTTTCGTTCTCATTTCCATGTTCTAATTTCCATGTCTTTCCATGGTTCGAGATGGCATGGAAATGAGAAAGTGACATGGAAATGAGAGAATGATTAAAATTTTGCAGTCCACAGTTGGACAAAGTTTTTAAAATATGAATATTTATTCTTAAATTAATCCAATGCCTGTATTAATCGTAAATATGTGGAAGTACGGGTATTTATCATTATTACCTGTTCGATTATATCGTACATTGCATATTTGCCCAAATGCGCAATTAGCAAAATAGCAGAGCGTTGACCTTTCTAATTAGCAATTTAGTTCTGAATCATTCGACGTAGTGTGCACACGTAAATTTGTATTGATTATAATAAATCACGTTTTCAAGAAACCAAGTTCTTTTCCTGTTCATCATATCAAGAAATCTATCAAGATAAGTGTACGAGCCAGCAAGGGCCGTACATAGTGGTCCTTCGAGCCGGATTGTATTTTAGTGTTTTCTCGTGTGGTCGCAAACGGCGAGCTGGCCTCCCAGAAGCGGGTCTCACCAGCGAGTTGAGGACTGAGTTGCAAAGACCATACGGGTGGCATTGAGATACAGTTTGGCTATCCAGCGACAAGGCTACTGCTATCAAGAGCTATAAGGCGACAAGGCCGCTGCTATCAAGAGCAAAAACCAAGATTTATCAAGAAAAACGGATATTCAGAACTCACTACTAGCGAACAGGATTGCGCAATCAAGCCGCGCTACTATATCAAGTTACATTCAATAAAATTGTAAGTACATTTCTGCTTCTTCGTGAACAAGAACGATGAGTGAAACTGAAATGAGTCATTTGTTAAACCGTCAACAACAAATAGTTGACGCAATAGAACAACTTCATTCCAACTTTAAGAAGGATGGACAAGATCGCAAGAACCCTGATTACATCAAAAGAAGATTAGAGACCTTAGATGGGTATTGGATGGAGTTTCAAAAAATTCATAATCACCTCATTCAGCAAGGTATTACTGGTGACTATATTGATGGGAACCACTACGAACATGCGAAAAGTTTCTATAATTCAGCAAGAGAAGAAATTGAGACGGCACCAACTGTACCTTTAGGTAAAAAAGGTAAGCAGCTGGGTTCAGGAAATAACACGGCTGAGAAAACTAAGGAAAACGCTACAGGTGGAACCAAAATGGAGGTGCAAAACCCCCCGCCGCGGCCGCAGCTAAACCTCCCGCCGCCGTTCGTTCAAAGCGGCAACACGAGCGAATCTAAACTCAATGAAATGCTTAGAAAACAAAGTAGCAACTTTCGAGCTTTTCATCGTACTCTATCAAACATCAGATTAACCCAAATTCAAGAAAAATGGGAATTTGACGACATTTTGAAAAATCTGGACGCAAGATGGGCGACTATCGACCAACTTCATTGGGAAATAGATACTGAGCGCGGCACTCAAGTTGACGAAGCATATGAAAATGTATTCGCAGAGTATGAGGGACTCTACGGCGATATGAAAAGGCAGATCAATAGCAAGTTGTGGTCTGCAGCGCACAGGGAGAAATCAACCCCTACATTAGACATCCCCATTTTTCACGGTAACTACCAGCAATGGACGTCGTTCAAAGATCTATTTACGGAGGCAATACATAGCAATCCATGTTTATCAAATGCTCAAAAAATGCAGTTTTTGAAAAGCAAACTGAAAGGTGAAGCTGAACGATTAATACAACATCTTCCAATCAGCTCAGATAACTACATCACGTGCTGGGAAATTGTAAACCACCGCTATAATAACAAGAAATTAATTTTCTCAAACCATATGAGTACTATTATGTCATTGCCCGTACTACAGCAAGTATCATCGGCTCAAATTAAACGTTTGCATGACGTCACCGTGGAGTGCCTAAACGGTATAAAGAACCTAGGAGTCAATGTAGACACTTGGGATCCGATTCTAATACACATACTTGCACAGAAATTGGATTCCGAAACACACAACGACTACATGGCATCGTTGAAGGAACCTAGAGAACTTACAACACTCAAAGATTTTTTACAATTTCTGGAAACGAAATTTACCACCCTGGAATCATCAAAGCGTAAACAGGAACATGCTCATCAAAAATTTACTCCCGGGCCATCGACAAGCAACCAAACAAGAGTCAAAAATAATTATTATTCAAGCAACAAGGCTACCCCTAACAAGTTCAAACGGGAGATTACCTGTCCAGTGTGTGCTCAAGATCATGGAATATATTTTTGTAACCAATTCAGGGAAATGAACCCCTCAATGCAGAGAAAAACAGTAACAAGACTGGAGATTTGCTCAAACTGCCTCCACTCACACAGAGGAAAGTCATGCCTATCGACAAGGAAGTGTAGACAGTGCAACGGGGTCCATAATACATTACTCCATGACGCATACACACAACAACACGTTCCTACCGAACCAAAATCGGCCAACCACCTTTCAATGCACGTGGCCCAACAATACCTATACGACAAAAAATTATTGGCGACCGCCTTAATACAAGTAGAGGCAAGCGATGGAGTTCAACATACATTGCGCGCTTTGATAGACCCAGGTTCGGAAATCGCTTTAGTAAGTCAGCAAGCCGCACAAACATTAAACCTACCAAGACAAAAATTCAATGGAGTTATTACTGGAATCGGAGCCACTGACAATAAATGCAAAGGTGTAGTGAAATTAACATGCAGTTCATTACGCAGCAATTTTACATTCGAGAACGAGGCTTATATTATGAAATGTTTGACAAGAAACATACCGAGTACTTCATTCTCAATATCATCATGGAATTTCCTCGAAAACCTTCATCTAGCAGATCCTGAATTTCACATAAGCCAACCGATCGACCTATTGGTTGGAGTAGACGTGTACGCCAGTATATTAATAGGAGGTCTGAAGAGAGGAGAGCAACCTTCCCTAATAGCACAAGAGACGCAGTTAGGGTGGCTGGTGTTTGGCGTGGCTAGCGAGGCACAAGGACTGCAATGTAACGTCGTGTTGACTAATCTGGAAGACATTCAAAAGTTTTGGGAAATAGAAGATGTTGGAACAGATAAATCTTTTTCTTCTGAAGATGAAGACTGCATCAAGTTCTACCAGTCTACAACTAAACGCCTGGAAGATGGAAGATACCAAGTCAGATATCCGCTGAAAGAAAATTTCAAACTCGGCCAGTCGAAAAACAAGGCGATTGCTCAATTTCTAAATGTAGAACGGAAATTGTCTAAAAACCCAACAATTTCAACACAATATAAAGAATTTATTAATGAATATCGAGCGCTCGGACACATGATACCGGCGCACGGTAATAAGAAACCTGACAACTTTGTACCGCAACATTGCGTACTACGCGAAGAATCTACTACTACTAAATGCAGAGTAGTAGCTAATGCAGCCGCAAAAACATCCAATGGCAAGAGTTTGAATGACATAATGTACAAAGGCCCTAACCTACAACAAGATTTAATTGATCTTATCCTAAGATGGAGACAGCATCGCATAGCCTTTGTCGCTGACATTGAGAAGATGTTCAGACAAGTTTGGATTCATCCCGATGACCAAGTCCTTCAAAAAGTAGTCTGGAGAGATTCGCCCGATCAGCTCATACAAGAATATCAGCTGACCACCGTCACATACGGCACCAAGGCCGCACCATTCCTAGCTATGATGACGTTGAAGCAATTAGCGTTGGACGAAATCTCAAATTACCCAGAGGCGGCTCAAGTTGTTGATCAATGTTTTTATATGGATGATCTTTTGCATGGAGCAGACAATTTAGAAAAAGCTCAAAAACTGAAACAAGATTTAATTCAACTTATGAAATCTGGAGGATTTAATCTAAGAAAATGGAAATCAAACCATGAAAAACTGCTAGACAACAACAAGGTTGGCTGCACGGAAAACTATGTATTTATGCAACCTGAGTCGACAAAAACCCTTGGCCTTTATTGGGAACCATCTCAAGATAATTTTACTTTCCAACTGAATATTACGGAAGAAGACACAAGTAACAACCATAATATCATCACTAAGAGAAAGTTATTATCAGATATTTCAAAATTATTCGACCCTCTCGGTTGGCTTACACCAGTATCCACGCAGATGAAACTGCTTTTTCAAACTGTATGGAAACGCAGCCTTGAATGGGATGACAAGCTCCCAGATGACGTCATGGTCGAGTGGTCAAAAATCAAACAAAATATTCCACATCTGAAACAAGTTGAAATACCTAGATGGTTGGGCACGAAAAAAGGAGACGGCGTTGAATTGCACGGCTTTTGCGACGCTTCCCTTAAAGCGTTTGCTTGCGTAATATATTGTAAAACAAACAAACAAGATGGAAGTAAAGTCATTTTACTGGCTGGCAAATCAAGACTAGTGCCACACAAAAAAGAAGTTTCGTTGCCAAAATTAGAATTGAGTGGCGCTCATCTACTAGCTACTCTCATGAAAAAAGTATGTCAGAGTTTGGACAATCATAACATCAAAATGTATGGCTGGGTTGATTCTACCGCCGTGCTGGGCTGGATACAAGGAGACCCAGCTCGCTGGAAAACATTCGTTGCCAACAGGGTGCGACAAATAACAGATGTGATGCCTGCCGCGGTTTGGAGATATGTCAAGTCAGCTGATAACCCGGCCGATTGTGCAAGCCGTGGACTGACAGCCCTACAATTAAAGGAACATGTTCAATGGTGGCAAGGACCTGAATGGCTAACCTCGTTTAAGGAAGAGGATCAACCACGACCAGTTTACTTGACAGACGAAGAAGCCAAAAAGCAAGTACTTACTATACAGCATACAACACTAAATGAACCCAGCATCATACAAGAAATGTTAAACAAGCATAGTTCATTTACTAAACTTGTGCATGTACTAGCATGGATACGCCGATTTGGAACACGTAAACAAGAAAGGTGCAATGAATCATATTTAACATTGCCTGAAACACGTCAAGCAAAATTAATGATTATAATGCACGTTCAGCAACAAGAGTTTGAACAAGAAATACTGGATTTAAAACAAGACAGACAAGTGTCAGGAAAAAGCAAGCTTTCCAACTTGAATCCTTACCTAGGAAAAGATGGACTTTTACGTGTTCAAGGCCGGCTGAGAAACGCGCATATCAGCCCAGAGATGAAACATCCCATAATATTGCCACATTCGGGCCGACTAACTGAGTTAATAATAAACCATGCCCATTTACTTTCCTATCACGGCGGCTCCCGGGTAACTCAAGCTTTTATCAGGCAAAAGTATTGGATTATTGGGGGTAATAAAGCTACGAAGAAACAAATACGACGCTGCGTCATCTGTAAAAAACAAAATCCTGCGAAAATTTTTCAAATGATGGGAGACTTGCCCGAAGCCAGAGTCAATGCATCCCAGGCTTTCAAACATTGCTCTGTAGATTTCACGGGTCACGTGTTCCTCAAGGCCAGCAAGGGCCGCTGCATTCGAACTACAAAAGGATATGTAGCAGTGTTTGTCTGTATGGTTACCAAAGCGGTACACTTGGAGCTAGTCTCCGACTTGACGACCTCATCCTTCATTGCCGCTGTTGAGAGAATGGCTAATCGAAGAGGCACGCCAAGGCACATGTATAGCGATAACGGCCGCAATTTCGTAGGAGCGAACAGATGCCTACAACAAGAATATCAAGAAATTCTTCAAACCATGGACGATGCATTTCTCTCAGTCATGACAGACATGGAAATAACATGGCATTTTAACGCCCCCTCGTGGCCATCAGCAGGAGGTCTGTGGGAGGCAGCCGTAAAAAGTTTCAAGTTTCACCTGAAAAGAGTCATTGGCGAACAAAAACTCACTTTTGAAGAATTTACCACCATCCTCACTAAGATAGAAGCATGCTTAAACACAAGGCCTCTCACTACGCTATCTGAAGATCCTCAAGACTTAGATTACCTGACTCCCGGTCACTTTCTAGGCGGAGGACCGACTATGACTCTGATCCCAACTGAAAGGGATGAAAGAACTAGATGGAAACTTACTCAAAATATCCTGCAAGATCTATGGAAACGATGGCGCTCCGAATATCTGACACAGCTGCAAACGAGAAGCAAATGGAGGCAACCACAGCGCAATATCGAGGTCAATGACGTTGTCATAATACATGAAGACAACTTACCCACAGGCAAGTGGGCATTGGGCCGAGTCATCAAATTGCATCAAGGCAAAGACGGCTACGTACGCGTTGTGACTCTCCAAACGAAAAACGGGACTTTGAAACGCCCAATCGTTAAGCTTTCACTACTTCTTGAAAACGAAGAAAATGCCCAGCCAAGTTGCGCTAATAACAAAATACAAGTCAGTCAAACAAGTAACTTACCAGTTAAACCAAAAGCAAATGTAGCTCGTATCAGCAAATTCAGCCTGTCATCTATAATAACAGCACTTTTCTTATTCCTGTCTCTAGTAACGACCTCGCAATGTCAAGTCAACGTTACACAATTCAAAGGGCATCAAAGTTTATATTTCGACAAGATATCAGACATGATGCTTATTCGAGACGAGTGGAAATTAATTGTTTACTACAATTTGGAACCCTATTGGGAAGGGATAAGATCTTTCAACCGATACACTAAATCCTTAGACGAAACATGCCAGAAGATAAGGGAACAAGCCCACTGTGACGTCATACTGCTACAGCTACGACATGGATTCTCCGAACTCGAGTACTACAATCACATGTTGCTAACTCAGCATGCGAGCGCTCGGCCTGCTAGACTACGTCGGCGCCGAGGCCTTATCAACGGAGTAGGCTATCTGGCAAGCAGCCTATTTGGGGTACTCGATGAAACATTCGCTGAACAGTACCGTAAAGATATCGCTCTAATCCGATTTAATCAAAAACATATCGCCACGCTGTGGAAAAATCAGACATCAATCATAGAAGCGGAATACAACTTACTAAAGAGAGCCGAGGCCGCTATGACTCAACAACACAAGCTAATAAATCAACATATAAACATAATAGATCAAAACATGAATAAACTGAAGAATGAAATGCAAACTAATTACGTCCTAACTGCCTTCAACATAGGCTCTGTAGTAGCAAGCAACATGATCCATAACTTAAAGGAAATACAGACAATGTTATTGGACACTATCACGGATATTTATCACGGCCGCTTTAATCTACATTTACTTACTCCAAACCAATTAATTGATGAGCTGAGCACTATTTCAAGCAAACTACCGAAAGATGTCTCACTGCCAATTGAAAACATACACGCCGATCTACCTAGGATTTATAATCTACTGACAGTAAGAACAAGATTACTGGAAGATGTCTTAATTTTTGAAATAAAAATTCCTCTTATCAGCAGAGATGCCTATGAAATATTAAAAATAATACCAGTTCCGATAACAAGAGGCAAGGATATGATCAGCATTCAACCGGTGTCAGATTACATCTCGATTAACATGAAAAAAGATGTATTCACGCTGCTGTCGGAATATGACCTGAGGTCATGTAAAATACTATCAGGAGTATACTATTGTCAACTACTCAAGCCGGAGTTCAAAATAAAAGGCGATAGAAGTTATTGTAAGAATAATGAGGCTACCTGTCTCACTCATATCAGCTCGTGCCAAGACGAATGGAAAGAGACAAGTACTATGGGTACCTACATATACTTCTGTTGCACAACATGTCAAGTACGAACACTATGCGACAATCAGGTGATCGCAAATCAGCTGACCCACGCTGGACTTATAAATGTAGAGCGGGGTTGCATCCTCAAGACTGACAATTTCACCGTGTTTTCGCACAAACATCAATCCAGCGAAGTCAGAATGACACCCGATATCTATGCACCGAACATTGCTCCAATAAATCATTTATTCAATTTGTCTATACCGACGACAACTCGAATAGCAACCATGAATGAGTCACATGTATTCCAACAAGAAATGGATTCTATTGGAAACAGTATACAAAAGTTGAAAGAGACTGACGTAATATCTACTGACATATCATATCACGACATACATCATTACACTGTTATCTACGTCATGGTTGGCATCATGGTCATCGTTGGAATCATTTTCTTGATTAGAAAGTACCGGTGCAATTGGAGTGTACCAAGGACAAGAAGCGAAGTATCTTCACCCACTTCAGAGACACTACCGGGTGCGCAACTCAACCAGCTAAGCGCGCCCGCGCACCACGCAGCCCGCGACTACACCCGCGCGCGCGCGGCGCCGCCGGCCGCCCGCTCGCACGCGCCCGTATCGTCGCCGCATGATTACGCGCGCATACATTCGCCGCGCAACCATGGGATACAGATTCCAAAGATCTTCTCTCCAGACCTGCGGACCTCATCCCCTGAACTGCGAGTTCAAGAACAAGAAGCATAATTTGAAGCAATTATTTCATGTTTTATCCTAAGTATTTAAGTGTCATTTGAAATGTAATTTTATAAGAATATCTTTGTCATCTCATGTGCTGGAATATGTTCGATTATATCGTACATTGCATATTTGCCCAAATGCGCAATTAGCAAAATAGCAGAGCGTTGACCTTTCTAATTAGCAATTTAGTTCTGAATCATTCGACGTAGTGTGCACACGTAAATTTGTATTGATTATAATAAATCACGTTTTCAAGAAACCAAGTTCTTTTCCTGTTCATCATATCAAGAAATCTATCAAGATAAGTGTACGAGCCAGCAAGGGCCGTACATTACCTATTTTAATGAAATGAAAGCTTTTGTAGTTAATTTTTATATGTCTTTTTACCGAATGTCTCAGAAGGAGGGTTAAAGTTTTTTGGGAGTCTGTCTGTATGTATGTTTGTATTATGGATGTATTATGTATTATGTATGTATGTATGTATGTGGACATGCAATTTCTTTTTCGTGCGTTACAACCCAAACGGCTAGATGGATATTGACATGTGGGGTGTCATGTGATTCGCAGCGCATCTGCGCGAGTGACATTTGCTACATTTTAAACAAGATACCGGTAAGACGCGGCACTCCCACCCGCTCTCTGATATTTCACCGCCCTGCGCTCGCCTGACTTAGAAGCAGGCTGAAGTGGTCATCTACTGGTTACGCGCGCTTTATACTAGTTTAGAGTGCGTTGCGGTTTCGGTAGCCCGAGTTTTGGCACGCACATATATACATGTAGGAGTTTTGCTTCTAAGCGGTAGCCATGATTATGTATTCTTTTCTATAAGAGACATTCTATAGAAAAAAGTGGTTCTATACCAAGTACTGCAAACCCGCGATATCTGTACGCCAATAAAAGTAGTCCATCCACTTTTTTCTATAGAATGTCTCTTATAGAAATAAAGCGCGCGTAACCAGGTGATGACCACTTCAAACTGCTTCCCAGTCGGCCGAGCCTATATTAATATTATGTTGGTACTCTTTTCTATCTTGGCCACAAGTTACTTTAATACAAAGTGTTATAAAACTGTTTGTTGCATTCTGCAGTCGGTCACTATGTAAAAGTTATCAGTATCCACACCCTCATGTTCGTGGGATGCTAAATAAATATTTAACTAAGTAAATAAAGCTTATTTTCTTTATATTTCCTACAAATCAAGTAGTGGACATCTCATTTCCATGACAAAAAATAGTGGCCCTCCTTTTTTTATATTTATAATTGTAATATATTAATTATTTTTACTAAAATACGTTCTTTAAGCTCTAGCAAACATTACTGACTACTTAAATATTAAAAAACATTTTTAATTATTTTAATATCAAATAAAAGAAAAATTGCCACGGAATTCTTTCATTTCCATGTCCGCAAATAGTGGACATCAAATAACTCTGAAACTAGTGGTCCAAGAACCGGGCAATTTCAATCTAGTGTTTGTAATGAGAAAAACTTTGATAACGTATATTCAATTACCTATCCAAAAAAACTAAATTTAAAAAATGACATGGAAGTGAGAAAATTCCGTGTCATTATGAGAATGACCCATAACAATATTGGTATTAATTTCAAAGGGCTTTGTTTATATGTTTTGGTTGATTCAAAGCTATTGATTGCATAAATTTATCATGAAAATTAAATTCTTTCACAGGCTGCGTACTCGTGATAAATTAGTGCTTTGTTTTAATTTTGTAGTAGGTAATATGTTCCGCATTTTAAATTCTAGAATTCTTAAAACAATAGATTCTTTCCACCATTTTTTGTTGGCTATAGTGTTTTGTTCATCATTTCCTAAAGGTAAATTGATATACATACCCTAGATTCAAATATCTTGGCTTGTGCGACGAGGATTACTATCAGGTTCCCAATAGCCACTGACACGTACCATGCCGCTATAGTTATCGTTTTCATACTCTTCGGGGCCTACCACAAAAAGATATTATTTCACAAAACTGTATAATTATTTCCAGTAACTACTATTATGAGTATTAGAGCGAATTTCAAACCGTCGTCCGTGGGGGCGTTGCGCATAATTACGGTGGTGGCGGAAGGTTTTCTCAGTTAACTTGTCCATCGTTTCCAGGGGTACATCAATAGATCAGATTATTATTGCCCCAGATTTTTTTCTTGACGTGAATATGTACCTTGTACCAGAAGAAAATTACCTAATTTATGAGAATGTATTTTTATTTTCATTATATTTTGTCAGAAAACAAACGTAAATAATTCAGTTCTTTTGAAGAAGCCCTGTATCTTATGTGCTACAACCGACTATAATTCAAAGCGAGCATCTTGTACAACTAAATATCGTGAAGGTAAAGTTACATCAGCCGGGACATGAGTACCACCGTGATCATGCGTGGCGTTGTGGACATGCTAACCTACTACTGATTTTTCTGATTAATGCATTGTTACAAGCTCATCTACAAAAGGATTTAATATTAACCTGGGTAAAGGCGAATTCGAGTCCCGAAACAGCGAACATAATCTCCGCGATGGAGATGAGTATGTACTGCGGCACGATCCAGAGTAGGTTGAGTTCGTTGGGCGGGTTGGGCGCGTGCAGCACGGCGGCGTCCAGGCGGCCGAGGCGCTCCCGCAGGCACAGCGCGTACACGCCGCCCATACACAGCGCGCCCTCGCCGGACCCGTCCACCGCGCCCAGCGCCGACTGCGCGCGCCACTTGAACCTGCACAGTGACAGCTCACCCTGAGCTTACACAGCGCGAACACGCCACCTTCTCCGAGGGCACAACGAGGGTGAGCGGGCTGCACTCGTGTAACGGCCGCGCGCTGGCTAGTCTAGTTTCCAAGAGTCACAAAGCGACCTGCGTCACGCAGCGCTGATCTTGTATTTTGCCGAATCTAGCCCGCGCGTGCTGCCCGCTCGACGCAGCGTTGGCGCTCGGAGTCGACTACAGTGTAAGACAGTTACTAAGTGTAAGGACCTCTTTCAAATGGTAGATCTTTTCCGTACTCACCGTTAGATAGAACGAACTTTTGGCAATTCCCCTTTTTATAAAGTAATGCTTACTAAAATAATATTACGACAAATAAGTCGGCTGTACCTATCACTGTCCGAGTAATTTAATTAATTTTCATTCACCCGGTTACCATTTAATTATATCAACAGTTATTTAAACATTGTACTAACATGAAAAGTAACTGGCAAACTACACTATTTACTTACTTTTGTGTATAAACAGAATTTAAATTCAAATAAAAAAAGTTGCAAAACGGAATTTCATTTGTTTGCCATTTATTGTGTAAACAACCGTCATATTTAAAATATTTGTAATTCGTGTTCATTTTTGTATTCATTAAAGTTTGAATCAAAACTGGATGTTTTACTAGTAACAAGAGTTTTCTACTTTTATTTTATACAATGTAGTGATAGTGATGATTATGAACAAACCGCTCCTGAGGCGTGCGGGTGCCCATTATTGGTGTGGCACGATTACTGTTTTTTTTACTGCAAAACAGATCCGCGGGTACCTAGTTCGCAACACTTAGTAATCAAAATCACGTCACGATTTTTATATTAAAACAGCTGACTGCAATAACAAGTATAGATTTATAGGAATAGATTTATAATTTAGAGTAGGAGCACTTTAGGAGGGCTTTCCTGTCCAGGAAGTTCGGTTAATTATAGGTACGCATATATATACGCTTTAAAAAATATTGATTAAAAGTTGAGACGTTTACTGGTGGTAGACGTGATAGCGGCCAAGTCACGGCCAAGAGGCCTGAGAGTTACGTGTCTTGAGGTTAACCTGCCGTGGCTGGCTCTGAGGCAGTACCCGTGGGTGTCGTAAAAGGCGACGAAGGGACTCGAGGGTGTGTATTGCAATTTTAGGCGATGGGCTGACAACCTGTCACTTTGGCGATACACAGTTTTCCGAATGACCCTCGAATGTTTGTCAGACGTGGTGTAAATGTATGTTTTTATGCGGCCGTTTACGTTCTGTCTACCCCGCAAGGGATATAGGCGTGATATTATGTATGTATGTTTGTATGTTATATTCTAATGTTTAAGCTGAATTGATCCGTAACTAGTACTAGGATTGCTACTGGTTTATCCTTTGACTTTCTGCTTATTTATGGGTCTCCCTCTCTTTTCGTGTGGGACACCGAGTTGTCCAACGATCCCTGGCGTCAGCGTTTTTCAACCGCCTACTAATAGTAGGTAGTAGGCTTCTGACATGGTTGTGTAACCCACTGTCTAAGTTATAATAGACAACAACCGGGACCTACGGCTTAACGTTCCCTTCAAATCACGGAACTATTTATTTTTGGACAATCAGGTGGTTCACCCTGCAATGTCCTCACCAGACTGGGAAAAAATTGACAAAGTGATAAATATCAACTTTGTGAGTGTCCCACCGAGAATCGAACCCGGTGCGTCGCAGGCAGTCGCACTACCACTGCGCCACATCGGCCGTATTTATGGGTGAATATAGGAGACAAACTGACTTGCCGGGCTGCAGGCTCATGTACGCCGACTCGCCGATGTGGTCCACCGGCGTGTCCGACACGTAGTAGATGTCGCTCGTCCGCTTGTCCGTCTCGATGGCTATCGACACGTTCTTGTTCGGCCCGGTGTCGCCGATGTACACGACCCTTCAAATTCATCACGTTTAGTGCGCTTTATTGGCAACTAGATTTCCGCCCATCGGTTTCACCCGCTGCCACTCATTCTTCCGTGGTGATAGTTGTTTTATTCCGGGCCTATGTGTTATTCCGGGTTATACTCTACCTGTGTTCCAAATTTAATCCAAATCGTTCAAGCCGTTTAAGTGTAAAGAGATTTGTTATCTCTTCATACATACATACACACACAGACACAAACTCTCAGATTTACTATATTAGTACGGATAGATAAGTAGGCGGCGCCTATTTATTATGTAATGGGGTTATTCAGGTGAATATTTTTTTTTACTACAATTAAGAAAGCTTAAAATATATCGTGTGTTATTTACCTTTTGCAAGTACCTTCACCTGTATCTATTTATGAAGGTATCTATCTAATCTCTTTATACCTTGAAATGAGCAACAATTGTACATAAATAATTGGGATCTCAGAAAAGACTCCCAACGATTTTCACGAAATTGTTATTGGTGGTATTTCGTATACTAGGGGTGTTTCGAGAGCCATAAATCGATCTGGCTAGGTTTTATTTTACAGAAAAATCTTTAAGCTACAGAAACAGAAGAGTAATGCTTGGTAAACCAGGCAATTGTACAATTGATTAAACTCACTTTAATTTAGGTTTTCCTGATAGAGATTTTGTAAATGTGTTTGAATCCATAAAATAGAAAGATATTTCATCATCAGAATTCTGCCCGATTATAACCGGCAAGAACTGAAATAAAAACGTTTTTTTTTTTACTTCGCAAAGTAGGTACAAGGAGTTAAGGCGAGTGTAGACGTCAACGAACTCGACAGTGGCGCCACTTCATAAAAATGGATTTCTCTTTTAGTATTAAGTTTTCAGTATTATTATTGAAATATTCGCTGCAATTAAACTTTCTCACTTCAATAAAATATTGTTAACCGTGAAGTGGCGCCACTGTCCAAGTCGTTCACGGGTACACGCCTTTCTAACGTAAACGAAACAACAGTTTATAAGAATATGAATATTTTGTAAGTTAATTCAGAATTGATATCTAATCAGGAAATATAGGTACCTGAGTTCAATAATAGCATACGGCTATAATATCATAATTATTAAAAGCGTACAATAAAACATTAGTTATTTCTAAAACAAACTACTGATAAGTCGTCGTAGCGGTGTCGTCGCAAACATGGCCGCGTAGATGTCTTACACATGGCGTAGCAGATCGTAGCGATCTCGTAGCTCATAAACTTGCAATGCAATAGATATACGGGGTGTAAGGGACAGCCCTGCGAATACTTATGGCGGGTGACAGGAGTGATGCCAATAGGCAGAATGGAGGGTTCCAGGTGGAGTCGGGAAAAGGGTAGCTACCCGCCTGGCCGGGTGTTGTGGCCAGGGGACCGACTGGTCCTCCTGGATTGAATTGGAAGTTGTATATATGCGTTACGCGGTGAAACACTTCGATACCGCGTTTCAGGCTCTTTGTTTCTCTGCACATCTGTCACGTGGCGCCATCTTGCAGATATGTTGGAACTTCTGTTGCGTCTTGCTTGCTCTTGAACCACTTTGAATGAGCTTCTTGCAGTAGCTCCCAGAGGTCGCTACAGTACTCCCCCTCAAGACCGAAGGTCGATACCGTCAGCGAGCGAAGTGGGGCTGATAACGTCATGTAGCGTGATGATGCAGTCAGGCGTGGCGAAGCAGTGCTGGTTCCAATGTCCACGGTGAGTCGGGACGTCTACGGTGAGTCGAGACGATGATGGAAGACCAGTGAAGCTGCCGTGCTGTAACTGCGGTGGGTGCTGATGACGTAGTAGTTGGCTGCATGCTGTAGTGGTTGATGCGTGGTTGAAGGCTGCGAAGTTCAAGGTAGGGGTCACCAATATGGCGGGTGACAGATGTGATGCCAATAGGCAGAATGGAGGGTTCCAGGTGGAGTCGGGAAAAGGGTAGCTACCCGCCTGGCCGGGTGTTGTGGCCAGGGGACCGACTGGTCCTCCTGGATTGAATTGGAAGTTGTATATATGCGTTACGCGGTGAAACACTTCGATACCGCGTTTCAGGCTCTTTGTTTCTCTGCACATCTGTCACGTGGCGCCATCTTGCAGATATGTTGGAACTTCTGTTGCGTCTTGCTTGCTCTTGAACCACTTTGAATGAGCTTCTTGCAGTAGCTCCCAGAGGTCGCTACATACTGATAGGGTGCATGCAGACCATGAAACTGAATAACTTTCCCCTTGAAACATATGTCAGGAAATGACAAAAGATGTTCGACGTCCCAAACAAAATCACGATCAGCTGACTACATTTACTATGGAAAGTCCAAAACAATTTGACGATTCTTGAAATATGTTTTTACGGAAAGTTGATCAGTTACATGGTTTGAATGCATCCTATGATTATTCAAAGGGCTGTCCCTTACACCCTGTATAATTATTATTTTATTATGTTACTAAATATTTTTGAAGTGTGTCTTAAGTTGACGTCTAAGTACAAGCCCTTTCCTTGTAGGTACCATCTGTTTCTATCTACGTATGATAGAATGATCGAACCATCCCGGCGGCCGTGTGCAGTTGTCGAGTGAGGACGTGTCGCTTCATGACGCGGCCGGCGCAGTCGACCGGGCAGCGTGCGGTCATAGAGTACACGCGGTGCGGCAGCGGCGTCATCAGCACTGTGCCTTGCTCCACTATCTGCCAACGGTGACCATTATAATATCAGTTTTTTACTTATACATACATACATACATACACATATCACGCCTATAATCCCTTGCGGGGTAGGCAGAGCGTAAACAGATGCAAAATACGGCCATTTACACCACGTCTGACAAATGTTTGAGGGTCATTCGGAAACATTGTGTATCGCTAGTGACAGGTTGTCAACCCATCGCCTAAATTTGTAATACACACCCTCGAGTCCCTTAGTCGCCTCTTACGACGCCCACGGGAAATAAATGGGGTGATGCTATTCTAAGCCAGCATCACACGGCATTTTTACTAATGATGTAAGTATATTATTTAAAAACAATGGAGCTAAGGTAACCATGATGAATACACGAGTATTATATACGAGGTTGTTTCGTTTTTTTTTAAGTAGTTAAGTGTGCAGACAAGACAGACCAGTGGAACTAACCTGTGCCACCCCCTCTCCGTGCACCTCCACGTCGAGCGCGCAGTCCAGGGTGTTCATGAGGATCAGCCCCGTCTGGTGGTGGCCAGGCGCTTGCAATGTTGAACGCTAACAACAAAAAAACGAATTCGTTCTAAAGATTCTCCATTTGACTGTCCCAATGGCGTAGCGGATAGTACCTCTGCCTGCTACGCCAAGGGTCGTGGGTTCAATCCCCACAAGCCTGCTACACTTACTTTAATACCAGTAAGCCTGCTGGTTTCGATCCCCACAAGACAAATATTTGTTAAGTCATATTCAAATATTTGTGTTTAGTCTGGGTGTTTTCTATGTATTATACGTACCTATTTATTGAAAAACAAAAAACAGCTATCTGGTTCCCATAGTACAAGCATTGCTTAATTAAGGGCTATATGGCGCTGTGTGAATTGTCCAGGTCCTTTTTTATGCTTCCCCAGGTATGTGTTGAGCCGCCATTTTAGCATCACGCATCAATCTAAAGGCTCCAGTAGGTTCACAATGGACCGTGATGGCCAAATACAGCTATTGCAGTTGTGTAAAGCCCGATATTATCAAACTACAGGCTACAATTTTTCAGGTGAAATTCGATGTTCATTGCATAGTCGGTTAGCCAATATGATACCAGGAATATTTAACAGGTGAAATTCGATATTCATTGCATAGTCGGTTAGCCATTATGATACCAGGAATAATTAATAACCGGCTATTCAATTTACTAAAAATTTCAATTGAAGACTTATAAACTGTAGTTTCATAACATATAGGGCACTGAAGAAGTCAATAGTGGCGGGCATTCGGTCAGTCGTCGGCGTCGGTGGAACACACATAAAAAATAAACCCGTGGCGTGGTCTGTAGTGTCCACACAGTGGCCCATCTGCACGGCCCATTATGGCCCTTAGACCCTTAAACTTGATTCTTTTTGGAATCGAATTCAGTCTAGTCAGTCCGATAAGAGACTTTGAGAAAAGTTAACAAAATACGAAATATAAATACACATACATAATAGTAGATAGCCTTTTTGAGAAGTATACTCCATCTTCAGGTCCAATAATAGTACATTGTTGTCGAGGTATGGAAAATAAGACTTTGCTGGACGAGTATAGTTTGAAGTCCGAGCCGCAGGCGAGGACTTCAATTATACAAGTCAAGCAAAGTAATTTTCCCCGAAGCTTACATAGTGCTTTTCTTAAAAAAAGGCTAGGAAATGAAAGATTGTATTTCTTATAAAAGTTAGCTAGCGACCACAACACAACGAAACAAATAAAAATTTACAATTTTCCCACCAATTGTAATTTTTTTAAATAAATTCGCCTGTAAGGCACAGTATTACGTAATATTCAGCCATACTAAATGTTTAGTTCATTCTTTTCTTTTTTAATTCTGGACCGGCAAGGGTCTTCACATCATACAGCCTCGTCTTTAGTTACCTGTTTCATACAAAATTACGTTCCGTTTCTATGAGAGTCATCGAGATAATTTTGAAATCAAATTATGTGGGTTTAGCGTATAACGAATTTATCTTAATGGACAGCAGCAAAGGATTTCCATACAACTTTGCTGGCGTGATCTGAGACGTGACAAACAATGTGAAACTTCGCGGTTTCTTTTTTTGAAAGAAATGAACACATTTCCTAGCATGTTTGAAAAAAATAACTTTCTGTGTCAGTTTTGAACAAAAGATTTGAAGATAAGAATATCTGTATAGACAGAGAAGGTAAGTAAAATCACAAATTCTTTTTAAATTTAGAACTGATATTTTAGAAACTAAATCAAATCAATTCACCATAATTAATAAACAAGGGAATACAAAAGGGCGCTTTGTATTGTACCTAACATTGCGCAAATTAGTTTTCAAATCATATTTTACCTAGAATTCGGAACGCCACACAACATTTTCCGGCTATGAAATTCCAACTAAATGAAATTTTACACTAGCAGGTACCAAAAAGGTATAACAAGCGGAATGGAGGTCATTGTACTCATGAAAAATGATGGAACATGGGTTCAAATATTGAAAAAAAAAGAATAGCTCCCATACAAAATTAACGGTCAGCTGGTTATTACTGTGAGAGGTCTAATCTTTTTTTTCATATATCGACCTACGTTCCATTTACAAAGTTGTTCAGTTTTATGAATAGGTACGTTGACTTCCTTTCAGCTTGTTAAACCTTTTTGTTAATCTTTGTACTTATATGGTGCATTGACCATGAAACCGAACAACTTGCTTATAAAATATTTTAGGAAACGCCAATTTTTTTTTGAGTTCCCATAGTAATTGCAGTCAGCTGATCTTGATTTTTTCGTTGTTTCCTGACATATGTTCCTAGTGGAAAGTTGTTCAGTTTCATGGTCTGCAATGCCTATCAATATTCGGAGAGCTGTCCCTTACACCCCGTATGATACACATAAGTAAAATAAAAAGTTTGAAAGATCGGCGCTCAGTATATCTTTTATAGCTTTAGGTACCTCGGGATTTATCAGTTTAACTGGAGCAAGGCAATTAAATGCTACGTAATTTATGAAATGATTCTATTCAAAAATTATTTACGAGTTTACTAATTAAGTTTTTACTCTTTTTTTATCTGAATGCGTCGGAAAGAACAACATAACATAACCTGCCAATTAAGAATTTGAACGCCTGCTGTTGAGTAAAGATCCATTACAAATATTTGCCTATATTATTTTATCAGGCACTTTTCCTTGGGATAGTTTAAAGTTACAACTAAATAATATACATGAAACAATTATTGAAGCAAATCATTTTTGGTAACTCTGCATGCTTGACGGAGGGTTTTAAACTAGGAGGAGATCAGACAACTAAAAATATCTGTTGCATGTAGCAATTTTCAGCCCCGGGGCTATGAAATATACACCTGACTGTATGGTGGGGAGCAGGAGCTCACCCGGATAAGTTTTGTGGTTGTTCAAACAACGCGCGACTGGGCTTACGAGTTGTTCTGAGAAGAACGGATTAAACTGAATCTACCCGGCACGTGCTGGTAGTTCCCAAAATGGGGAACAAATGAGGGATACATGAAGCAAAAAGCAATAATGTAACAATTTTTTAATCAACTCTCATAGACCAACGCCACAGACAACCAGCCATTCTGACGCACACGATAATTAAAAAAAGTGTGTAAAAATAAAGGTGTTTGCACTTGCCAGTAGGTTTTCTTGTTTTATGGTGGTTAATTTTAACAGTATGTAAGTATATTTAAGATCTCGTCTTGCCGTGACTGCCGCTTTCAGTAATATGTGGAAAACTTATTCAATTATCTATAAAGTTCAATGTAGCAATTATTTGTTTCAGTTTTAACTGAGACACTTATATATTCAGAACAACCTATCAATTAATAAGTGACAGAAACGGTAGAACCGATTTATTTGTCTCAATTAACGAAAAGGTCAGTCGGTATCGAAAAAGGCAAGAGTGCGAGTAAAAGTATGTAAGTATATCGTGCGTCCCGAGGCATCCGTTTGTAATGTAATTAACTAATTACGTACTACGATTCATCGGCCTCACCGGAGCGGGGTTGCCATACAAGAATGCCGCTGTCAGCAAGGCCACTGGCCGAAGGCTCGCGAGAAAGAAGTGATTCGATGCGGATTTCATGAGGGACTTAAAAGCTGCTGTCAAAAGCGTAAAGTAAGTTAATAAGTAACATTTTGGTATACATGAAATATATCTACACTACACTACATATTCGAATATGTCTCTAATACCAATCCATAAGGTGCTTGCGTATGGACCACCCTGTTGTAACTAAGTTACCTCAATGCCGATCTGCAGGATGCCGGCCGCAAGGAAGGCGAGCGAGGCCAGCACTCCGCCAATAAACATTTTCTGCAGCGGAGGTAGGTCAGGCAACAGCGAGCAGGAGCCGCCCGGGCACAGCGGCATCATCACCAACACCATCGCCGGATTCATAACCTGGGCAATTCCACAACAGTGTGACGCGACTCGGGGCTCACCGGCTTAAAATCAATAATGTACATTCGAAACTAGATCGAACTTGACAACTTCTTTCAATACGAGAATCGAAATCCACACCAAAGTAGTACAACAAAGTCGCTCCCTGTGTCTGTCTGTCTGTCTATTTGTCGCTCAGAATTTGATCTATAAAACTACGCAACGGGTTTTCATGCCATTTAATAGATAGTGATTCAAGGAGAACTTTTTGTGTAAATTTAATATCATGCCGGAAAAACGGTAGCAGGTGAATCCTTCAACAAGCCGCTAGTTTACATTATAAAAAATTATAACGAAAAGAAAATCTACGACATAAGGCTTTTCTACAGGCAAACATTAGAAGTATTTTTAGCCTCTCGTAGTTATTTTTTGTAAAAGTAAATAACATATTCTGGAGCAAGCCAGTATCCTCAGTGCTATAAAAAATCTCTAGACGCGTTACTCGAAAAGAACAGAGGAATACGTTTTTATGAAAAATCGCTCTTGCATAAAAAATCCAGGAATACTCTCACATAACTCAACTCGATTAGAAGACCATTTTTTGCGATTTCGTAGAATCAATCTGTAGATTTTGCGTACTGAGTAAACAAATAATTTGCCATTTAGCAATTCATTATAAATATTATAATCAATCACAATATGATTATAATTTTCCGACGATATTACTTATATTTGATAGAGTCACTTTTCTAGTGTTGTCTGACATAAAATCGTATAAAAGTATTCACCCTGAAACATTTCGCTGCTTACCGCTTTTTAAAAACCTTGTGGTGTATCCATTCAACGACGTATACTTTGGAAAAATGGGAAATACATACAAAAAACACAAAAATAATATCAGCTCTTTCATACATTTTTGCTGAGTAGGTATTTATTAATTTTGTATCACATATATATTTTTCTAGTGGTCTGATAGTTATTTATAGTAATTATAAACCTCTTCTTCTCTTCATGTAAGACACCGATTCGTCCAACGACCCAATGAACCCTGGTAACAGAGTTTCAACCGCCTAGTACCAGTAGTAGGCCTCTGACATAGTTGTGTAACGACCGCAGTGTAATTATTATGACTAAAATCATCTTGCAAACTATGCGTTCAGACTAAGTACATAAAATTTTTCGGAATCTCCTGACAGTTCGATCAAGTTTGAAGATACATTACCTACTGTAGAGATAATTTCAATAAACTTTTTATAATATTATGGCTTACCTGTTAAATTAAAATAGTCACACAATAATCGTTAAAATACTAGATTTTCCACAAAAGAGATGCATACTTAAAGAGCATTTTATTTTGGTGACCCAAGTAACAGTAACATGGAGAGGCTCACCTGCAGCTGGTCCGGCAGCAGCGTCACGCCGAACACCTCGCTGTGCAGCCGCGACGCCTGGAACGTCCACCGCGATCCCTAAGGGCACAGCAATCATCAGGCTATATATGACGACTAGTACGACGAATATCTGCGAAGGCCTGAAAGCTGACTTCCTGATTGGTTGAGATCGAGAGTGGTGGAGGCAACCTGTTATCATTATAACGAATCACTGTGGCCAGAAGATTTGTGGTTAGTGACAGCTCCCAGGAGTACGCCACAAAGCATGTTTTCGCCAACCAGTCGCTACCAGACGCGCTTTTAAATTCACGGTTTATCTGGCCGAAGGGCGAACCTGCTTACTCCACCATCCATCGGTTCTACGACAGATGTGCCCAGCTTACTGCCACTTCAGCTTGCTACACTTCCAGACTATGTCCTTTACGTTGGTCTAGTGGCGGGTAATCCCATTCCGGATATTATCTATTACTGAAATTTCGAGCATAGACCTTTCTATAGTTCTCTGGTTGCCACGTAGCCGTTGGGCCAGTTTAATTGTCAAGTTCCACGTCTTGGCCCCGTACATGACTAACGGGACGCACTGATTGAACACCTTGGTTTAAAGGCAAGGGTGACTCCAGAGTATGGCGCAACTACCCAAATGCTACCTAGCCCAGCTACACTCTTCTGGTGCTTAAGCCTCAAAGTTGTTTCTTCACAACTGCAATATGTTCCAAGGTGTACATACCTATTTCTGGACAACTTCAAGGGAATATACGTTCAACGAAGATTGGCTCAGAGATAATGTGTTGATTGAACATAACCTTGGTCATGTCTTAGTTCATCCCGAGTTCAACACGCGTCGAGGTCGCATTTAAACTGAATAGCATTTTTGCAGATCTTGCAGCGATTCGGCCTGTATGACAATGTCATCAGCAAAGCAAAATTGCGTGAGATATTTACGGTTGACGTTGATGCCCAGTTCATCCTACTGTAAGGGCCTGAAAACATCCCCTGACAACCGGTCCTGACAGACTGACAACCGGGTCAAACCGGGAAAAACATGCGGTAATTATGAGAACCACTTCACGTTAGTTTGCATGTTAGGCTCAAAGACCTAAAAAGGGGCCCCGTCTGCTAATTGTAAAATTTGTAAACTATTAGATTAATTAAGAAAACTGACCTGCTGGTCGAAGAGCGACCAGAATATGGGCACGGGCAGGTACACGTAGAGTATTGAGCAGACCACCTTCATGTCGGCCACCAGCTTCTCGCCGTACTTGTCCACGGAGTAGTCCAGCCAGTGCTCGCGAGGAGGCCCGTCCCGACGAGGGTCATGCTGCAGCTTCCTCAGCAACGACGACTGCGATCATAAAACGTCTTCTTCAAATTTCCTCAAAATGTTATACCGACATTTGATATTACCCAACCTACTTGATTGAATCTATCTGATAAACGAGCATTTCTTGTAAATTTCTTTATAATCCGGTTCTCTGAAACGGCTCCAAGGATTTTCTTGAAATTTTGTATGACGGTGGTTTAGCTAAGTTTCATTTTCCAAAAGACCCATTTTTACTTGTTACAGAAAGCTGAACAATGTTCGGTTGACCAGGTTCTGTGCTTGCGTAATGTAAGCATAGAACAATGCAATTTTTATAGATGTATTTTACTACTTCTTCTTCTTTTTGTGTGGGACACCGAGTCGACGAACGCCTGATGAACCTGGTGTTAGAGTTTTTCAACCGCCTACTAGTACTTTTCTAATGATATGAACGCAACAGCAAGTGCTAAGTAACAACTCTTCCACGTCGACCCGTAGCGGCGAAAACATGGTACCTAATCTAACAGCTAGAAGACTAGGTTAAATAGTGCCATTAGGTTACTTTTATCGCGGAAATATATAAATATCCAGGTAGTAAATTATTCAATCACGGATGAAACGGCGAAACGAAAAGCTGGATATGAATAAAAATAAAACATTTACGATATGTAAACATAGTTCAACTAAATTCCTTGTAGTTGCATGCTTCGGCTCCGACACACGCTGCATCTATGAATAAGTATACCTACCTACATACAACAACATTTTTGCTCGTAATATCGACAGCACATTCTTCTTTCTTTCGTGTGGGACACCGAGTCGTCCGACGTCCCAATGAACCCTGCCTGCTGTCAGATTAAACAATATACTTATATGGATTTTCTTTAAATTGCTATAAGCTGTTCAGGGATAGGTTGATGTGCTGCTGACAGGACACAATATCATAACATGACATCATCATATCCCGTGTGATGCGGGCTAAGAATAACATCACCCCATTTCTTGCCCGTGGGTGTCGTAAGAAGCGACTAAGGGACTCGAGGGTGTCTATTGCAATTTTAGGAGATGGGCTGACAACCTGTCACTATAGTGATACACAGTTATCTGATTGACCCTCGACCTTTTTTCAGACGTGGCGTAAATTACCGTTTTTCACGGCCATTTATGCTCTGCCTACCCCGCAAGGGACTATAGGCGTGATATATGTATGTATGTATAATGAAATCGTTCAAAAGTTAGTGTAATACTACACGATATTCATCCTACTTGCCGGTTTTGTAAATCGGATGCTTACATTTCCTGGCTTTTAAAGTGAGCTTAGCTAGCGAGCGAGGGCTCTTTGTGGGTGGATAAACAAACATAGTACCTAAATACCGAAACTTAACTAGTTTATATTAGGATGTTGTAGAGAAATGCATGAATTTTGCCACGCTAAAATTTATACGAAGAGTAATAGGGTAATACGTTATTAAACTTATATTCGAATTTACAACTTACAGACAGAATCGTCTAACGTTATGGATATATATAGACTACCGTACATTTACTAGCGACCCATTATCAGTGGCATATGGAGATAGAAATCTACCGTATCGTTATTGGTATGCATCGGGTGAAATTTGACTAGTGACCGATAGTGACAACAGAGGACGGGCTGGTGATAAGAACAACTTTCCTTATAGGAACATGCGTCGAAATATGTCAAAAATATATTGACTTAGAATAGCATAACCCCATTTCTTTCCCGTGGGTGTCGTAAAATGCGACGAAGGGACTCGAGGGTGTGTATTGCAATTTTAAGCGATGGACTGACAACCTGTCACTATGGCGATACACAATTTTCCGAATGTCCCTCAACTGTTTGTCAGACTTGGCGTAAATGTCCGTTTTTTGCGGCCGTTTACGCTCTGCCTACCCCGTAAGGGATAAATCGTGATATATGTATGTATGTATGTACCTATGTATATATTGAGCTTCCATAGCAATCCGTTCCTTGTCACCAGCCTGTCTTGCTTTTTCGTTATCGGTCACTAGGAAAAATTCACCCTTTATACCTATTAATTACGATACATGTTATTACCTCAGTTTCCGTTTACAAATTAAAACCGTCGCAAGTCTTGGCGCAAGATGCGTGCAGTGACCCCCGTTCCTTTTTTTGTTGCGATTTCATAACAATAAAGTAAGGGTTAATATGAATATAACGACGTTTTCCGAAAGGGTTCGAAGGGTTATCAATCTCGGATAGTTTAGGTGCGTCAGATGTTTTCAAACGGCGACTGAAAGGACTCGCATGGAAATAGGAAATTGATTGATCTGTGAAGTTCATGAGAGCGCGCGGGAGCGCAAGGCATTATGTAATAGTTCATGAATTACGATATTATGGAGTTACATGATGATGCGTCACTTTAAAACTACTTTAGCTTAATGTGTTCGTAGAGGTTCTTGCTACAATCAAGGCTATGACTAGTGCCAACATCATTATCAACAGCCAACAGTCCACTAGACTTATTTTTGTATTTCGCTAGCGGGTTGGCGAGCTGGCAGTAAAATGAGTTTTATACTCATCTGTTGCTAAACACTCTTGCTCTAGATTCATTATTGAGACGCATTTTGCTACACGCACAGGTACAAAAAAGCCGTTGATGATGATATCTAAGCCTGTCACTGCTACTGTGGCCGATGTGGCGCAGTGGTAGTGCGACTGCCTGCGACGCAAAGTTTCCGGGTTCGATTCTCGGCGGGACACTCATACAGTTGATATTTATCACTTTCTGAATTTGTTCCCGGTCTGGTTAGGACATTGCAGGCTGAACCACCTGATTGTCCGAAAAGAAATGGTTCCGTGCTTCGGAGGGCACGCTAAGCCGTCGGTCCCGGTTGCTGTCTATGATAGCTTAGACGGCGATCGTTACACAACCATGTCAGAGGCCTACTACTAGAAGTAGGCGGTTGATAAACTCTGACACTGGTTCATCGTGTCGTTGGACGACTCGGTGTCCCACACGAAAAAGAAGAAGCAGAAGTCACCTAACATTAATATTACATTAACAGCCACAACAGTCCACTGCTGGACATGGGCCTCCCCCTATCGGAGGGTATTACCTCTAATTTGCCTCTAACTTGCCTCATTTAAAACAGTAAACTAACATTATGTAAAGGGAAACATTAATATTCGCCTCATTGTCAAAACAAATGTTTACATTGTGATTTAAGTGTTTCGCTTATTTCGCTTGCCCCACTTGCCCCGCTTGCGCGCTCTCCGTTTGTTGGCAGAGTCGGAAGCTACCCTGGTTAGCTCCTTTTGTAACATTATTACTGATTTTATTAAGAAAAAGAAAAAACAACCAAAAAGAAATGCAGTAAATATTTCAGGAGCTATACCAGGTCATAAAATTTAAAAGCTTTCCCCAAAAATACATGGTACTATTTTGAACCTCTCATACATAAATGTGACCGACCCAGAGTAATTTCGTACGAGTGGACCAAATAATGCTGAGAACAGTTTTTCAGATTTGTATCTACTCCGCACCGGAAGACCCTTCAAATGTTTAAATTTTTTTTTATATCCTTTGGTGGACAGATTTGCAGAGTAACCTACTACGGATATATGATTTTTTCAGACGAGTTGGTATCAAAAGGAGAAGAAAAAAGTAACATATATATCCTCAATGGTGCACTTACGGAAACATATTTAAAAAATGACCCTAATAATATTTAGCATGTTGAATCATGAATACAATTTATTGGATGTGGCTGTCGACTGTTTTACACTCTCGATGATATTTTGAACTAATTATACTTAAGTAAAAATATATTTTTAATCTTACTGTTATATGAAATAGTTTTTTCAGCGTATTCTATTATAGACTCTTTTGTCATGATTTTTGGTGAGAGTTAACTACCTATCGTACTATGAACTTTACAGCTTATATACAAACTAAACTCAACTTACCCAAACACACGCGATGAATTTCAGAGTAACGTTGTCCCGAGGCTTTTTAATTCTGTACCATGCCTTGCCCGCGACGAATATTACTGGAAAAGTAAACAAAAATAAATAAAGGACAAATCTTAAACAGGATGCTGCAAACCAAAGTGCTGCGTTCCATGCAAGTTGTGAACCAGCAAAATTACACTAGACTTTTCAAAATGAAGATAAGTTGATATAATTATATTTGTTCCAGTTATCGACAAAAGGGCCTTCTTTTCCAACGTTTTTCATAAAATGTTGCATGTAGGTTTCTTGGGCGATAGATCGACTTAGGTAGATTTCATACATACATACATACACATATCACGCCTATTATCCCTTGTGGGGTAGGCAGAGCGTAAAGGGTCGCAAAAACGGACATTTACGCCACGTATGACATATATTTGAGGGTCATTCGGAAAATTGTGTATCGCCATAGTGACAAGTTGTCAGCCCATCGCTTAAAATTGCAATACAAACCCTCAAGTCCCTTAGTCGCTTCTTACGACTCCCACGGGAAAAAAAATGGGGTGATGCTATTCTAAGCCGGCATCACACGGCAGATTGAATGAATGTAGGCAGATTGAATGAATGTAGGCAGATTCGGCAGAATGTAGGTAGATTTCACTTTCCAAAAAACGCTTTTTTCCACAAAGGAAGCCGAGCAATGCTCGATCAACCAGGATCTTTACTCTACGTACATTAGGAAATAGTTCAACCTTGGTCAACATCGAGTGCGACACATTTCTATGGATCAACCTAACCTACCTACCCGATCACTAAGGTGCTACCTCCAACTGCTACGAAAATGGGTCGGCTATACGTAAGGCTGTCTAGAATAAATACTAGGAATCTAATAAGTACTTATTATATTATATATAGGAACTGGTGCTTACTGGAAGGCCGATTGTAACGGGTACTGAGTTATGTAAAGTTTTATTTATATTTGTTTCCTCTAGGTATGATTATGTATGAGGATGTTGAGAATTACTACTCAAGTCAACTACTTGTACAAAGTATAATATCTATTTCTAAACTACTTTTGAATACCTAGAAATACCCAAGTAATATTGCTTTTATTATACAACCATCTCTCCTCCTTCCATTGAGGTCATATTACGCGTAATACCAGGGGGGTCTCACTCCACGGTTTAGGTATGTTCCGCCGGCGGGTTCCCTACGGGGACTAATCTCCGCGGGTTGTCACTTGTCGTCGCCAGACCGCCAGTGTGCCGCTAGCCGCCGCACTGTTCGCACGCACGTGCTGCTGGCGCGCACACTTACTTGATTTTTTTCTGTGTTTTAGTACGTTTATTCGTTAAAAAATCGATCGGGTCGTCGACTCGGTGTCCCACTCGATACAAAGAACAGTTAGACACAAGAATAATTATTGTTTTTCTATATAAACAGTAGTCATAAATAATTTCGTTTAGGTTTATAAATATTTACAAATCTTACAATTCCTTCCGTAGATTAAGTGAACAAATAAGATATTATAGCAAAATCAATAACAAAAAATCTTCGTGCACGAATAACATGATGACAAGTTACAACCCTTGGAGTTCGCCGGCGGCTCAGTCATAAAACTGCGATGCGCAGGGGAGATTGAGCGTTCGCGCGCGTTCATAAGTTTCAATTTTGTTTGTGAGCGGTTGGGTACACCGAGCTTAGGTATTAATTTATACCTAAACATGTAATTTCTTAGGGAGTGATTCTTCTGTACGTTAGTACTATTATATATTCTGTGGTAATACTTTGAATTTACCTTTTGAAGCGTCTCCGCAACGTACAAAGCTTTCAACGTCAAATGAAAGGAGTTATATTGAAACTGTATTTCAACGTAAGATAATATCTCCCTGTCTAGTTCACAAGATGCAATCTTATGTCATCGGAGCTCTAAAGAGCTTCTTAGAACCCATCGGAGCTTTAAAGAGCTCCTAAGAACCGTAATTTCGTAGCAATAGAAGTCGTAGTTTTCAACGTGTAATTGCATAGAACGCCGGTTTTACGTATGAAATTAAAAAATATATTTATAATTCTTACTAACTTGGTCTATGTGTTTGTAAAAAAGGTTTTTCTAGCACGCTTTACCGCAAGTTGGAGTGTCCGGTATGGTTCAGGCACGCTGGGGTCAGCTAAAAGCACCATGCCCAGTATATTTACCCACTACCAAGTGAAGGCACACATCAGCTCACATATGGACACCAGCATGAGCATCGCCGGGAAGCCAAAGCCGAGCGCGTAGCAGGCGTCGTCGCCGAAGCACATGACGCTCCTCCGCAGCGCCGGCGTCAGCACCATGCCCAGGAACCCGCCCAGGTTCACCGTACAGTAGAAATTCGAGAAGAACTGTTGCAGCCGCTGGTTTTCCTCTGGCAAACGAAACTACTCGAATGTTATATCACTGTTAATACCATGAATTTCGGTAACTTTAAAATTTTTGGTTGAACTTCTGTGGATTTCCCAACACTACAATTTTTTCTTGTTTCATAGGGCTTTTAGTAATGTAATTCAAGATTCCTAGGATTTTATCAGGTATATTATACTTTAGTGACAGGTTTTGGTTAATATTTTTATATCCAGACCATTCGTGAGAAATGATTCAGGATTGAAGATGGTTGACACGAAATGACGCTCAAATTTAATCAGAATCTCACTGAACTTATAGCTGCAGAAGGTATTTTTGAAATTATTGTGTGCACGAACGTACGGGTCTGCCCCACCAGACCACCAGTTCTAAGTCAGCAGACTTAAGTTGTGACGGGAACAATACTCAACTGTGATTATCTTGAATACGGCTCAAAAAAAAAATTATCGCCGTACAGCTGTTTCCCGAAATAAATTAATTATATTTAATAGTACCAAAAATAGAGCAGCTGTCAGCTCCAGGTGATCGAATAGTCTGGATTTGAAAATATTAAGCTAAAAGCCTGTCACTGGATAATACCTAAAAAACTTCTAGGAAATAGGAACATACGTAAGTGACTTACATTTTTAGTTTGAATTCCAAATTTTAAAACATTTCCCGTGTTTGGTATATAACTTTTAGAAAACTTTCAAAATTTTAGATTTGTTTTTGTCTTTAATATTATATCATCGGTGAAATTAACCTGAAGAAATGTTGAGGTCTTATGTTCTTCGAGAAATCATCCAACAACAATCAATAAATAGCGATCGAAAAAGACAAATGAAGATGAAAGAATTCTGGGGAAAGTGTTGGTTTGTCGGATCGCTGGTCTTGTGATCGCAGCCAAGTACATACGGGGTGTAAAGGAAAGCCCGCCGAATACTGATAGGGTGCATGCATACAGACCATGAAACTGCATAAATTTTCCCTAGGAACATTGTCAGGAAACGACAAAAATAAATCGGCCTCAAATACAAAATCACAATTAGCTGACCACATTTACTATGGACGGCAAAAAAAAAACGTTTATTGAAAAAAATAATATGGGAAGTTGTTCAGTTTCATGGTCTGAATAAACCCTATCAGTATTCGGAGGGCTTTCCTTTACACCCCATATGTACTTGGCTGCGATCACAAGACCAGCGATCCGACAAACCAACACTTTCCCCAGGATTCTTTCATCTTCATATTTGTCTTTTTCGATCGCTATTTATAATTGTTGTTGGATGATTCCTCGAAGAACATAAGACCTCAACATTTCTTCAGGTTATTTTGATTTTAAATCATGGTTAGAACCTGGTCTCCACCGAAGGCCGCTACGCAAGGTTTGATGCCTCCATTGCCTATTGCTATCAGCACAAGTCCGCTCATTGAAGTTGTTCTGTCAATAAATAAGTGCAACTGATTAAACTTGAAAACTACAATGCACACGGTTTTTCACTACGAAGTCGACTCAATTTTGTCATATCTAAAGGTCTCGGGCATCGGACATTCTGATGGATTGTTTGTATAAAGTGAAAACTTTTTCTTTGTGAAGTGGCGCCACCGTCGAGGTAGTTGACGGCTACACTCGCCTTAAGTGCACATTCTTCAGTGTTTCAAATTATAGCTTCATATACTTATTTCAATAATATTTTTTAGGGGACCGTACCTGAAAAGGAATAAATCAGAACCCTCATAGAATCACTTTGTTGTCCGTCCGTCCATTCGCCTGTCGCGACCCTTTATCTCGGAAACGTGTAAAGATATCGAGTTAAAATAAAACCATTCACTCAAGTTTACAGCCGCTTGTAGTTGTTAAAAAATTCAAGCTCCTAATTTAACATAAATAAAACTATGTAAAAAAAACTTTTAAAACAAGCTTTTATTTAAGTGCTCTGAAAAGATGAAAATAAAATTTTGAATGACATTAACCACATTCTTTTATGACTTTACAGAAATAAAAATATAATAAAAGCTTGTCGCGATGCCTAGAAGAATCTACCTAATTACAGTTAGGTGCGTACCTTATTACAACATTTCAATCACAAATTGAAAGTTTCGCGACAAGCTTTTATTATATTTTAATTTCTGTAAAGTCATAAAAGAATGTGGTTAATGTCATTCAAAATTTTATTTTCATCTTTTCAGAGCACTTAAATAAAAGCTTGTTTTAAAAGTTTTTTTTACATAGTTTTATTTTATATTTTTTAGTTTATGTTACGATAGTTATTGATCAATACGAAAGTCTTTCTATAAAACGGAGAGACCTTCAATAGAAAAACTTAAGGCACGGGGAAAACTAACATTAGGATAAAGTATAATTATCTCTTTTATATTCTATAGAAGTAGGTTGGTACCTACTCCTCCGGCATCCCTAATAGAAGAATTAGCTTGTAATAGGTCTTAGTCTCTCATTTCATTGATGGCGTCATTATTACATGGCCGAGTCCCAGTTAATTTCGAACAGTCTAATTCTTCTATCAGGAGGCCTTCTATTGACGTGACCCTAATTCATGGTGGGCCTACCAACTGCCTATCATGAACGAATTCGTATACAAAATTGCAAGTCCCAGCAGTTGAATATTGAGGAGTTCCATAGTTCGAAGACAACCCTGGATGTAGCGTCTAATTCATGGTGGGCCTACCAACTGCCTATAATAAACGAATTCGTATACAAAATTGCAAGTCCCAGCAGTTGAATATTGAGGAGTTCCATAGTTCGAAGACAACTCTGGATGTAGCGTCTAATTCATGGTAGGCCTACCAACTGCCTATAATAAACGAATTCGTATACGAAATTGCAAGTCCCAGCAGTTGAATATTGAGGAGTTCCATAGTTCGAAGACAACCCTGGATGTAGCGTCTAATTCATGGTGGGCCTACCAACTGCCTATAATAAACGAATTCGTATACAAAATTTTGTGTCCCAGCTATAAACCACTGAGGAGATCTCTCGTACGGAGCCGATCCTGGCAGCAGCATCAGGTCAAATTTATGATTAACATGCATTGTCATCGGTTCTGGACCAACATGCAAAATTTCAACTCAATCGGATACCGAGAAGTGGTTCAAATAAAACTTGCAAGATTTGCACCGAACAAACATTGTTACTTACATACACTGCAAGTTAAATAAAAGCTTTTAAAAAGATGCAGTTTATACTCCTTAAAAACGTGTTTTGACCCTCTCAAGGGAATCAAAAGGGTACTTACCGTGGACCTAGAAATATAAAATTTGCCAAGTAGCTTTGTTTCTAGAAATTTAGGGAAAAATCCGTATAATAATATAGTTTTTTAGAGGGAAGAAAACATTATATTTTTTTAATTACAGTAATTTTTAAGTGAGGTATTATTATAAGAAAGGGATTGATGTGCATGTCATGTCCGACTCGCACTTGGCCAGTCTTTTTCACCTGCTAATTAGGTAAGTAAGTAGTCCAACTTACGTGGGAGGCAACATCAGCGGCGGTACAGCAGACGCACAGGTTAGAAGCACACCGATCAAGTATAATATAGAGAAGTACAGTATCACTCTGAAACACATATCATCAATCGTTTTAAAGATTGAACGAAACGTTCCTTTCAGATTGAACCTCATCGGTCGGCAACAGCACATCGAATCGTCTTTTTTCGTCAGCTATGTTTTGAAATACCGGCTAAGAATAGCATTACCCTTTTCCACCCGCGAGAAATACCTAAAAGGCGACTAAGGGATTAATCCAGGGAATGGAAAGCTGCTCCTAGTGAATACAACACCTTGGATTTGGCTCGCTGATCCGCCTGTCAAACAGAGTGGCAAATACCCCCCAGTAGGTAGTAGCACTACAGCCTTGTTGGGGGGGTACACGCTAGCAGTGGATTGGTGAGGCTGTTGATGTGGTTGTTTTGTTGTATCCTCTTTTTTCGAACTAAAGCTACGTTCGGCATCAGCAGAGAGACGCCCGAACGTTCATATGAAGCGCGTCAGGCAATGTATGGCTTTTCACAATCGATTTCCCTTCCTTTTACCTAAGTACTTTTAATCAGTTCGTGCGATGCGATGTGACCACATACGAAATAAAAACTCTATAAAGCTGGTGTGATCCTACCTATGTGAATACCTATCGAATACATGGTGCTTTTATTCTTTGTTCGCAATTGGACAATATGTCTGACGTGGTACCTACTCATACATACACATATCACGTATTTATCCCTTGTAGGGTAGGCAGAGCGTTAACGGCTGTAAAAATACGGACGCTATCGCCACGTCTGACTAATATCTGAGGGCCGTCTCAGAAAAATTGTATATCACTATAGTAACAAGTTGTCAGTCTGTCGCCTAATGAAACCCTCGAGTCCCTTAGTCACCTACGACACCCACGGGAAAGAAATGGGGTAATGCTGTTCTAAGCCGGCATCACATGGCACCACCAAGTAAGTAAGCGCGCCGACGGCAGTCTAAGCCGGCATTACACTGCACCTACTGACTCGTTAAAATTAAAAGAACTTAAAAATTCTTGCACCTGTATCGTCCCAGGAAATTATCAGCCAATATGGCGCCCATCAGGGGCGTAGTGTAGCACATCATGATGAAAATATGGTACACGACTGTGGCCGCGTTCTCGTGGAAACACAGCACATTCCGCAAATACAACGACAATATTGCTGGAAAATATTGCAGGATATTAAACTCCTGGCATAACGTTCGCTGAGTTCCAGGTACCAGACTAGACTAGACCTTGGGCTGTTTGTATAACGACAAGGTAGATAAGATACCTAGATATTGCACGAAATACTTAAGTTATAAAACGAAGAAAGCTACTGTCTCCTTTTACCGCCGCCTGGATAATAAATATAGGTGTTTGTACAACAAATTTTGATGTTGAAATAGGATATATTAGACAACATTTAAATAATTTCAAATTTTCTGTTTATTTGTCCGGGCTAATCTCCGAAACTACTGGACGGATAGCAATAGCTATACATAATAAAAAGTTAAAATAAAGCATGGTCAACATTTATATACTTTTTCTTAAGGGGAAATTGGAGAATATTTACAAGAGATACGGAAATGTCTGCATAGCAAAAGTTTTTCAGCATAAAAAGCTGCTTCGCCTGGCTCAATGACATCGAGACGAGAGTCTAGAATCTGGAGTACCAGATGTGGTACACCAGAAACCTAGCCAGAGATGTGCCCTCTAGGTTTGAGTTTAGTTAAAGACAATGGCAAGAAACACTGGTACTGGTGGTGGTATGCTAAAAGTATGCTAACCATAACATTCAGTTCAGTCATCAAAACGAAGTTCACGGGCACCAGCTAGTTTTTAATAAAATACTTTGTTCTCTAGAACTTCGCAAGATGATGATACTTCGGCGCAGAAGAACTATGTACTTTATTGGTAGCCCCAGGGATTTACATAATAGGTACACATATTACGCATGGATGCGCGTGGGTTGATTCAACGCGACTAGGAAAATTAATTATAACCCCGTGTAGCGTGCATTGACCCGGAACAAAGCGGAAGGAGCAGGTATGTACGTACGATGTTTAATGTAATAGCACGTTCACACTATGCACCTGCTCCTGCTCCTGCCACTGCCGCGAATATTGCTCGAAATACTTCCGCGCGTGAGTGTACACACACTGCCGTGCCGTCATACTCTTCTCGCAACAATATGAGTGAGAGAGATAGCAATACAGTCGCGTTCGTGCTTCGCGCACCAGCAGCATGATGAGTAGCAGCTCGAGTAACCTGTTAACATGCTCGCGCTGCCAACTTATTATCAGAATTTTCCTGCGCATTGGTATTGTGTGAACGTGACATACGGTAATGCGACTTCTGCCCTATTCTACCCTCCACTTTATAGCTTGGAAGTGCCCCGCAACGGAAGTAGCGTATTGGCTGTGTTCTGTCGGCGTGTGGCGTGTGGCAAATAGAGCACCGGAAATGAACCAGAGAACTTTCCTTATTTCCCACTTTGCGTGTCGAATGTTCAGTCACCACTGATCAAGACTGATTATAATTATTATATAAATATCTTTCTCTAAAATCTCTCCGAAAAGGTAAAATTGCACGGGCTGGACCCAAGTGCTATTGTGAATCTAACGACAGAAAATTTCTGACTATTTTGCAGGTATTAAGGATGACAGCTTTTTGTAGAAAAGTGATTGTAGACTGGTGTTAAGGCTTTTTGGTATAACTCCTGTACTAGATAAAATTATTATTATTATAGGTCTAGGGATCCCACTGGTTGAGACTATGTTACTCACGTCGCGACGTCAGAATAAAAGTAAACACTGAAATAGGACTTTAGACTTACTTCTCAGACCACAAAAGGAAAATCGTTCACAGAACTCGGACGCAATAATACAAAAAATCGCTGCGGTCTGCCTGTTCAGCATCACTACCTGATTCGATATTTTATATTCTTGATGCTATAAATAATAAGATATTTTCGGTTGCTAACTTCAGAACCAAAAAATACTTCTTAGTTCACAATATTTCCCACAGAATACCACAGATTAACTATAAATAGGTTTGCTAGATATTTCCCAAGAAGTTTATATTTTCCTAGGCTGTTAGAAACCGGTTTACAACCCTTCGTCCCAGTACGTATCGTCCTAATAAATTCAGTGCAAATATTTTTACGGTGAACTTTTCCCGAGGAACATACGTCGAAATATGAAAAAAATTTACTTCTCATACAACAACGTTCAATCTATGAGGCACTTTATTTATTTTATACGTATTTTGGACCTATGTTCCGTTGGGAACGATGTTCAGTTTCACGAGTAAAACTTTTTGTATAGGCCTCGCTTGGTGCCTACTACGCTACGCTACAACCAGTGAAGAGTAATCCAAGTAAAGTGCGTCCATTCAATAAGCCATATTTGACAGCTGTCTGATTCATGCCAGAGGGTCATACCTTTTTTGTGCTGTTGCCATATTATTTGACAGCTGCTAAATATTGATGGCATTGCTCTAAAACAGCAAAGAGTATTTGTTTATAATTTAACTAGCGGCCCGCCCAGCGGTTTCACCCACAGAAAACAGAAAAAGAGTGTTTTCTGTGGTTTCACCCACTGCTAACTGATTTCCCACGGGAAACAGACCTTCTCCCGACATAAGTCATACATACAAACCTTCCCCTTGAATCACTCTTTTTTTTAATCCCCCAAGGGATGAAAACGGGGTTAAAAGTTTGTATGAAAGTTCGTTGTCTTAAGTGTGATCCGTTTCAAAATTAGTGATTAGACTTATAACTTCAAATAATTAAACACGTGTTTCAGCATATTTAAAATTTTAACCCTTAATAGGGTCAAAAAGGCGTTAAAAGTTTGTATGAAAGTTCGTTTTTTTAAATGAATGTGATCTGTTTCAAAATTTGTGATTAGACTAATAACTTAAAATAATTAAACACGTGTTTCAGAATTTTTGAAATTTTAACCTTTAAATGGGTGAAAAGGGGGTTAAAAGTTTGTATGAAAGTTTTTTTTCTTAAATGTGATCTGTTTCAAAATTTCTGATTAGACTCATAACTTAAAATAATTAAATACGTGTTTCAGCATTTTTCAAATTTTAATCCTTAAAGGTGTCAAAAGTGGGTCAAAAGTTTACTACCAGTTGGGATACCCGTTTTCCCATGGGAATGTGACAATTTCCCGGAATAATTTATTCTTATAAACCTTCCTCTCAATTTACTCTATCTAATAAAAAAAAACCGCATCAAAATCCGTTGGGTAATTCTAAAGATATAAGGAGACACCAAACGGGAAGCGACTTTATTTTATACTATGTAGTGATAGTGATGATTCTTATTTATAATTGGCCTCTGTTACATAAGACAATTCTGCCAATACAGTCAAATACAAGTCAAATGTCAACAAGAATCAAGAAAACATGCACAAAGTAATTATTGGCGGCGGCGAAACATGTCAGTCAAGAAGAAAGAAAACATGTATGTCATGATTATGAATCAAAATCATAACATGTATGTCAGACAGATCAGTCAGTACATTATCTTATTCATCTGTGGACAGATCTAATAGACAGTAAGTTCATGCAGTGGTTTATGCTCAGCTTCGAGCAACACGGTCTTCCGTCTCGGGCCGTCGTTGCTCGAAGATGCTCAGAAGCTTAGATAAATGATTGGTTCGCTAGCGCTCAACATCGAGGACCAATCTTTCATCTAAGCTCTGAAGTAAGTACAAAGGTTCTCACCCGTCAGGTTATAGCGCTTTGATCTTAAAACAAGAGGTCATTGTCTTAAATCAATGCCAAAAGACCTTAGGCTAAAGTCATCTTTATACTTACTCGACGGATGAGAACACTGAGAACTTTTGTCCTTACTTTTGACACCTTTTGACCCGTATTTTGAGCATCTTTCTGTCACCATTACAAGCGGCCGTAGACCTCATATTATAGTTTTAATCACAACTCGATATATCTACGCGTTCCCAAGGGCACTAAAAGATATATATTTATAGACGGGATTTCCTACCCATATTATTATTATAGCGCGCTTGTATGATATCATCATCATCATCATCATTGGCCACAGCATCTATCTAGATGATTGTTGCCGCGCTCGTGGGTTATGTATGAATTGTATGATGATCTACGACGCGCGATCTACATTATACAGTGTGTAAGGGGCGATGTACCGAAAATTTTGCAGGCATGATCAGACCATCATACTTAACAACTTTTATTATGGAGCCTATGTTGGGAAATGATTTTATTTTTCGAGATTCCATAGAAAGTCAGTCAGGTGATCGGGAATTTTGTATGGGAAGTCGATTTTTTTGAACATATCTTCCATAGAAAAAGTTGTTCAGTTCCATGGTCTGATAATGCCTGAAATGTTTTCGGTACACCGTCCCTTACACCCCGTATAGGGCGCATAATAAGTACAAAGTTTACCCGCAAAGCCCACGCGCTTGCGGCACGGCTTACGGCGCTTACCACATGTTGCACTCGCGCTCAGCCAACGCGTAGGTGGTACGTTTCTATACGCCCTTAGGCTTGTCACCTGCTTCTTACCAAGGACCATAATATGGTCCTTGTTCTTACTGAGAGCGCTATAATAATAATATTTTATATAGGTATAGTTGTAGGTATTGTGAGTTACAAAAAAGGAGTATACATTTTTTTTTTGCTTTTAGGAGGTGTAAATATGAAATGGTGACTTAAGATAGGAGTAAGTGGTACACATCGATATGTAGCAGTGTCAGTGTCAGCCGGCCAAAGCCAGCCGAAACTAATTCTATGGTGTTGCGTAATGGGGAGGCCTTGCAGAGTGCATCTCGTATGAGACAGCGCCGCGCGCAGGGGTCTCAAGAAGAATATATTTTGCGCCTAGAGTGCAACAGAGAAAAAAATAGAGTGCAACTTTTAAAACGAAATTACTAAAACGGTAATTCCTGTAATCGTGCACGTAAGTCCGCAGCACCAGGTTTAACCACTCTTTTGACATAATCTACTACTCGTTTTTGTTTATGTCAAGGGTATGTGGGAATTTATTAGGGGTATGTGTGAATGTATAAATTTAATAGTAGAACGGTGTAAAACGAGCACAATTAATAGCAGACTTTCACATGCAAAATTCAAATATAGAACTCTAGCTAAGGTTTCCCCAGCTTAAAAAGTACTTTACTGCGATTTCTACCGGAAAATCGACTAAAGAATGGACTACTTCTTCACTTGCAACGCTATCAAAGTTGCAGTAGGTACATTACAATGATCAAAACTAAATCCTAATTACGGTGCTCTGAGAATTTTTCTGAAGAAAGAAAGATCGTTGTCCCGGACCTATCTAATTTCCGTAGGTATTGTAAATTAAAATCCTTCGAGTCTTATAGTCGCCTCTTACTACAACCGCGGGAAGGAAATGGGGTGATGCTATTCTAAGACGGCATTGCATAGAATTGCATACCTAAACGCATTGGCCACTTCTGTGTCGTAATCCTCTGAGCGTTGGTCTGAGAATCCGAGACAATTTATCATTTTTCCCAGATTTTTTATGACATTTCAGGCTATGACATACTTGACTTTCCGTAAGAAACATGATCTTGTGCTTCGGAGGGCACGTTATTCTGTCGCTCCCGAACCCCGGTTGCAATCTAAGAAAACTTATTAGGTGGTTGTCACACAACCACGTCAGAGGTTTGCCTACTACTTCCTAGGTAGTAGGCGGTTTAAAAACTGTTATGTTATAAATTAAATAAAATGAATGAATACGATTTACTTTAGTGCCTGGATCCTTTGCAACCTTTACCGCAGAATACATATAGTACCATACCTTGATCCGTCTATGCGTGTGTTGGTGAGTGATAATTATAAAGGTGTGAGACAGACATCGTTAGTGGTTTATTAGACCAGCTGATCAAAACAATCATAGGATCCGAGTCAAAACGTGCAGGAAACATTTTTTCTAACGAACAGTTTATATTTTCATCCCTCATTATATCCTATGCTACTTTCCCCTTAGTGCACTTGCGTAACCAGTTTTTCGTAACTAGCTACGAATAGCCACTTTTTAACTACTGTTTCGTAACTAGTTACGAATAAACACGGATTTTTTTCAAGTTTTATATTTACTTTATGCTTAAACAAATCAGTTTTACATTTTTGGTGACAGGTGTCGAACTCAAAATCCGTTTTAATTTAAACCAATGCAATCTAGTTGAAGGTCTAGATGCGATGTAATTTTTTGGTGACAGCTGTCATAATCAAAACCCGTTTATTTCTAAAACAATGCATTGCAGCGAATATTTTATTAGTATTAAAACTAAAAACTTGGGCATCGATCATTCTGGTAGATTGTTTGGCCACCGTCAAGGTCGTTGACTGCTACACTCGCCTTAACAAATGTCTTACCGTCTTTATATCAGTGGTTAAAAGCTTAGTAGAATTAGTTACGAAACAGTGGTTAATAGTATAATTTCGTAGCTAGTTACGAAAAGTTACGAATATGAAATAAACTGTTTATTCGTAACCAGTTATGAAACAGTGAGTGTCTTTTCGTAGCTGGTTATGTAAATCTTAGTTACAAAAGTGCAGTTTAGGTAAACTAGTCGAGTGTTTTGATTTGGTAAACACAGAGAAAAATGAATTATTCCTCAGTATCTATTTGATTAGTTTTACGTTAAGAATTCTAAAATAAAAACTCATTTTGTAATGACCCAAAATGATTTTAATATATAACATACTTGCATGAAGAAAACATGACAATAAATAAGGAGTACAAGTGATATAATTTCTGTTATATATCTATACATCCGTAACTTTTATATACATCACTTTGACTTGGTTAACTTTATTACAGCGGCATAAAATGCGTCATTTTTAGACCAGTATAACTTTTCATTTTATGAATTATAAATTGTACGAAAATAGTTATTCTTCAACAACAGAACTTATATTTGCTACGTATTCTGCGGTTGAGTTCCGAGCCAGCGCATAAGGCAAAAATTGAATTACAATTCAAAGCATCTAGACACGTGTCCTCGCGTGCATTATACAATTTTCCACCTCACCCACTGCAAATTTTTTCGAGGTTCATACCACTACCATAACTTAAAGAACCATTGTCAGTTCTGAGGGTATTTTATTAACCCCCTCAGAGGCAATTTCTTTTACCCATTGGTTTTACACAAAAAACTGTTTCTATTTCAAACTGGTGAGGTGAAAAATATATAATAATCTTCGTTAGTTTACGAATCCTTTTCTTTTTCTCCAGTTACATAAATACCTAACTATAGTACGGAGCTTTGCAGTCGTTTGCAGATGTTTCGCTTACATGAAAGGCATAGGATAAGAGTTAGACTCACATTCAGTTTTAATCTACATTTAAACAAATAATTTTTGATGAGCAGGAAAATTGACACACATTAAGGTTTTAAAGCGACACTGGAATTGCACAACCATTAATGTCCATAAACCCTGTAATATATTATACTAGGTAAGTGGGTATATGACACAAATATGAAGCGTCAACCAGACCAGCGCATTAAATTAAATGATGAATCCACAAGGAACATAGGTCGAGACATGGAACAATCCTTTTGATACATTAATGTCTATTCTCTCCCGAAACAAATGTGCCAGCTTGACAAAACAAGGATTTTATCCATGGAAAGGTTTTCTCCGTTTTATATCCTAGTTTACCATTTAAAACTCAAATATTGTTAGCGGTTATTCTTACGTCTTAAACACGGTGCTGTTTCTCAGGAAATGAATTATATTTCTTTTCAATATTTTACCCATTATTTTTCCTCTGCGGGTGGGTATATGATACGTATAGAATGAGCAGGAAAATTCATCGGGTCGTTGGACGACTCGGTGTCCCAAAAGTTGGTCAATATCATGGTTTGAACAGCGTTGCGGGCATAAAATGTATATATATATATATAAACATTGAGTGTTTGTGACTTTATTAGGCACCTAGTTACGAACTCCGAAACATTATTCTGAAACGACTTAATTTGAAAAAACAAGAGGTTTGAATTGAAGCATAGGTAGAATAGATATGGTATTAAAATCAAAAGTTTACGATTCTGCGAAGTCTCCCGCACTGCACTACACTACTTTACTTAATACCTAATGATGTGCCACAATGTGTAAAAACAACTCATGTGCAAAAACTAACAAATTGTAAAAAATATATAATCGAGTGTATGGCATGATACATAAGTTCAGTGATGAATATATGATAGCGACGGACCTTTTTAGACTTGAAAGCTATTTGATGGCAATGAAATCAAGTCAGAAGTACTTCGAGTCAACAAGGAACAATCTAAAATATTAATTCCGTAATAAATGTATGAATAATTTTATGCAATATGAAATATTTTAGTTTCTCTAATAATCATTTATGTACACTTGTCGCATAATGTTTGGATTACGAATTCAAAAACAGTTGTCTGCCTCCAAAAATACTTTTCTCCTCAAAATGGAATCATTAAAGTAGTTTATGCAACTGTCATATAATGGGCGGCATACGAATGCGTGTATCTGTTTATCGAAAGTCTAACAATATCCTAAAGATGTAATGTTACAGCTCTTGAAAATAAAACGTAATTTCTATAGGAAGAATGAATAAAGCAGGCCTCTATGCAACTGTTTTCGAGTTTGTAATCCGAACATTACGAGACGAGTATAGATAAAATATCAGATTATGAGCATTTTCTTTAAAAATAAAGATTTTCGAGAAAATGGAGAAATGATACGGATTTGGCGCCTATTTATATACTGTGTCAACATTAATCCAATGGCAAAAAACCTTATGTCACACTGGATGTGACTTGAATTTTTGTGTAGAATGTAGATAAAATAGTGTATGCAACTGCATACAATAAGGCTTTCCAATACTTGTGTCAAAATTGTTACCACGGATACTAGCGGTTAAATGCTCCTTATTATACGACAGTAGCTTAAACTACTATTTTGTATTCGGTCACTTTATGATGTTATTGATGACCCTCGAAGTGCTTCTGACAGAACGAGTATGTTTATTACATGTTGTTGATTACATTTTCTACACAACAGCTAATGATTACAGACATTTATCGTCACATCAATTTCAAGATTTTCTTGATATAGACACTCGATATATTTTTAAATGATTTATCCAAAGGGTCACAAAAAATTGTCTAAAACCACTTCGTAACGATCACTGTTTTTGCACAAAATATGTCTTATCCGACGCTATTGCACGCATACAAACACAAATCAACACTTCTTCCAATGATTAATGTTGTAGTGTTATCTTAGCACGTAGCACAGCCGCTTCTAGTATCAAAAATAATTATGTATTTACTAATAATTTCAAAAGGAGAAAAACATAGAAGACATTAACAAATAAATAAAGAAAAATTACATAAAATCATTAAAGATGCGATCACACTAAGTAACTCACAGCGAGACCGGCAGCTTTAAAATGAAACTGTGAAGTTCTCAGGAAAAAAAATTGCGAAGTTTCGTTGTACCGGTTTTTGCTGAATCCAGTCGCGTGTTTGAGTTACCGTGTAGTGCGAGCGAACCTTTTAACTAAAACAATAAATTCACAAAAAACGCGGGCGTAGGGCTTGTGGACACCTCGCACTTGCCAAAAACTAGCACGTGTGCCGGTTGCGATTTTCAAACTTGTTAGTGGTCGTCTCGCATTTAGCGTCAAGATGGCGGGACTAAGTCTTGAATATTAAAATTATATGTTGTCTGATGTACTACCAAATTGCCACTATTTACAAACTCAAGCAAAAAAATGTACCTCTCGGTATCAAAAGAAGTGGGGTCTCGCCATTTTGAATATCATAATAGTGAATAATTTTAGCGTTAAAAATGTTACAATAAAAATGTAAAAATTGCAAAATGTCAACGTTGCAAACGGTATGATTTGATAAACACAAGAACAGCGATTACACTTTGCCAATTTAAAATACGCAACTGGCACACGTGCCAGTTTTTGGATAGTGCGAGGTGTCTAATCCGCAAGAAGACATTGTACGTCAGTCATAGTCGGAATATCGCCTATTCGTAACGTACATCGCCATCTACAGAATCACTTTGTTGAAAAAGGCCTTCTGCCACCATAATGATCATTTTAACTATTGGAATTGCAAGTAAATACATAGGCATAGCGCGGCTGATTCAAATCAACCGCTCTCAGTCGCTGGGCCTCTGGTCGGGGTGGGGGTTCCCACCGTCCCCGCGCTCCCCGCCTTCCTCCTCCTCGGCCGGGGAGTCGGGGGGCAGCTGGCCCGTCTCGTACACGTTCATGATCTGCCGGATGGCGTTGGTGACGGCGGCCACAGACATCACGAAGTTCCTCTGATCAATATCGTCGTGCGGCTCCTCATCGTCGTCGTCCGATTCGGTAAGCGTGTCGTACTCTGCCAAATCAGCTGTAAGATAATATAAAATGTTAGTACGTAGTCGTTTCTAACCGATTTGAGAAAAATTACTAGTGAATCCTGTTTAACTGAAACCCCATGGTGCTTACGATTTTTCATTACTCATAGAGGTTTATCATTTTTCCAGTTTTCTAATTAGCGGGAGTAATAGTTTGAATTTTAGAAAACTTAAAATTTTCGATGAAAATCTCTTTTATTTCAGTTACAGAGGCTTTTGAGATTTAAGTGTCAGTAATGAAGGTAAAAATGTTTTATAAAGAAAAGTTTGAAAGAGAGAAATCTTCAAGAGAAAATTACATTCTAGCTTAAAAACAAAAGCAATGGAGATGTATCTACTACCTTGCCTTACATATTTCTGTCAGACCTGGAATATGTCTAATAAAGTAGTCCAGAAAGTAAGAACATGCCAGAGAGGTATAGAAAGAAGTTAAATGGACCTTAAGAGTCAAACTCTCTGAAATAAGAAAGTCAACAAAAGCTAGATATGTAATAAAACAAATTTTCAAATTTAAATGGCGATGGGCAGGACATCTGCAGAGAACAACCGATGAAAGATGGACAACAGTAACAGTGTTTTGTTTTTGTATTTACAAAAAACGCAAACAAGGTAGACCGTACAAACGCTGGAGCGACGATAAAATTAAAATAGCAGAAATTCCTGGAGCCGTCTAGCAAGGGACAAACAAAAATAGAAATGCATGAAGGAGGCTTTTACCGCATTAGGCGGTCCTTACACTTACAAACGAAAACCAAGAAAAAAGTGCATGAAATTTTAAAAAAATATTGTACAATTTTTAAAAATACTAATTAATAAAAAAGATATTTTATCTTACCACAAAACATCAGAATTGTATTCAAGATTATGATAATTATTTCAATTGAATAATATGAATGATAATTGTAGTAGTGTAAGAAAATAATAAACGCTTTTAGTTTTATAGGTAATTTAACGCAATAGGGCCGGGATCTTGATGCTAGTACCAGTTATTGAGGTTTCTAAGTTTCCCTGTATTTTTTTATTGTTGTTGTTATAGGCACGGCAAGTATACCTATGTCCACAAGATCAGCCAGGTCAGCCAAATCGGCGGCCGGCTCGAGGTTGTCCCCCACCAGCTGCTGCGGCGCGGCCTGGTCGTTCGCCACCGCATTCAGTATACGCTGTCTGTAACACGGACAATGGAAAACACATGAGAATGACGTACAAATGTACTCGATCAAATCATCATCTAGCCGTGTTACCTCCACCGATGGTTATCACGCATCAACCTCCCTTCCCGAGGCACTTTCATAGACCACAATTTAAAAGCGACCATCCAACAGGTGCCCACGACCGATACAAAGTCGTTGATTACCTGGTAGAACCCGGTAGGTACGTACTAGTGATGTAACAATTGTCACTTTTTGAACATGCGAATATTCAATTTTCGGTTAACTTGCGCCTATCGTCTATTGTCATGGTTTAGCGGCAGTCTCGAGTAGAACACAAATTCGTTAGCATGAGGTGCAATCCGTTGCATCTTGTTCCAAGAATTGCATAGTCGATCTGAATAAATCTTTTCTTGTTTTATTTCAACATTAATATTATTTTATTTTCTTCAAATTAAAGGTTTTTTCTAGTGTATATATTCGCACAAACTTAGCGAATGCTAAAGAAAGAAAAAAAGAAAGAAATATTTATTAATACGAATATTCTCATACAGTAGTGTAATAATTAACTCACTAAAAGTCCTGCGGCACGGAGTATGGCAACACCGCCAAGAACAGCTCGTAGAGCGGCGAGCGCGTAGCAGCCGTGGTCGTAGCCGTCGTCTGCGGGCGGTCGTAGCCGTAGCGGTTCAGCCCGCCGGTAGTGACAGTAGTGTAGTAACTCACTGAAAGTCCTGCGGCACGGCATAGTGTGGCAACACCGACGAGAACAGCTCGTAGAGAGGCGAGTGCGTAGCAGCCGTGGTCGTAGCCGTCAGCTGCGGGCGGTTGTAGCCGTAGCGGCTCAGCCCGCCGGTAGTGACAGTAGTGTAGTAACTCACTGAAAGTCCTGCGGCACGGCATAGTGTGGCAACACCGACGAGAACAGCTCGTAGAGAGGCGAGTGCGTAGCAGCCGTGGTCGTAGCCGTCAGCTGCGGGCGGTCGTAGCCGTAGCGGCTCAGCCCGCCGGTAGTGACAGTAGTGTAGTAACTCACTGAAAGTCCTGCGGCACGGCATAGTGGTCGTAGCCGTCAGCTGCGGGCGGTCGTAGCCGTAGCGGTTCAGCCCGCCGGCTGGTAGGGACAGTAGTGTAGTAACTCACTGAAAGTCCTGCGGCACGGCATAGTGTGGCAACACCGACGAGAACAGCTCGTAGAGAAGCGAGTGCGTAGCAGCCGTGGTCGTAGCCGTCAGCTGCGGGCGGTCGTAGCCGTAGCGGTTCAGCCCGCCGGCTGGTAGGGACAGTAGTGTAGTAACTCACTGGAAGTCCTGCGGCACGGCATAGTGTGGCAACACCGACGAGAATAGCTCGTAAAGCGGTGAGTGCGTAGCAGCCGTAGTCGTAGCCGTTGTCTGCGGGCGGTCGTAGCCGTAGCGGCTCAGCCCGCCGGCTGGTAGTGATAGTAGTGTAGTAACTCACTGGAAGTCCTGCGGCACGGCATAGTGTGGCAACACCGACGAGAACAGCTCGTAGAGAGGCGAGTGCGTAGCAGCCGTGGTCGTAGCCGTCGTCTGCGGGCGGTCGTAGCCGTAGCGGCTCAGCCCGTTGGCCGGCGGGACCGGGTTCCACGCACGCGCACGGTTTACGCGCGGGACCGCCTGCGACATGACAATAAGTAAGGAATATATCTAATAACATAGATCTGCCATGTGATCTTAGAATAGCATCACCCCATTTCTTTTTACGTTAAGTTTATACATCCCAGCAAAAATAAAGGCGTGATATAGAAATGTTACTGCTATTGCTGATCCTGTGGTGTATTGTATTGAGACTGTTTATCATGTTTATACTTTAATCCATATGTGCAATCCTAAGGTCTGCACAGAAAGATAACAGGCATTTATGTCATTTCCGTTCTTTTTCTACAGAGATAATTTGTATTTCTCCCTGTTAAATATATGGAGGTTAAGTCGTCATTGGTGTCGTCGTCGTGAAGTGGTTAGTTCTTATCAAGGAAAGAGAAAATACCCTGGAGACACCCTGGACTTGCTCTTCCCTGATGAGACCGCAACCCAAAGGGTGAAGAAGTTAGATATTCGTTTGTAGTTATTTCTCTGACTTGACTCTCACTGTATAAATGCCATACGATTAATTAAACGAAGGATAAGGTCTCACCCCCTCCACGAGGAAGTTGGACATGGGCTTGATGACGCTCAGGTGCCGCACCACCTGCTCGGGCAACCCGCGGAACAAGTTCAGACGTTCGTTCGACAACTTTTTAGCTCGCTCCTGAAACACAAATATGAAAAATATATGACCAAATTTTGGTACTTGACTGCATCATTAATTAAAGACATAAGGTGCACGCGTATAACTATTGTGTAGCAATACCCCAGACGTCATTGAAAATGAAAAATGAAAAACAACGTAGAATAGTATTATCACTTATTGACGTCATGATCCGTCATTTAAAAAAAAGAAACAACACATTTTTTTTATAACAGTTTTGTATTGGCCTAATAGAAAACCGGCTCGGGCGGCATAAAAAAATAAAAATAAAGACTGGCTCGGGTCTGGCTAGGTTAATCACACGGCATATAACATTACGCCACCAAGGTGTTTCAAAATATTAATAAAATGAAAGTTAGTGTTTTGACGTTCGTCATATTTCAATATTTTCATAGAAGATGACGTATATGAACGTTTTGAGAAGAAGTTAAATTGACCTGTCAGATAAGTATTGTTATTTCCAATATTATATTGCTCATCCGTTTCAAGCCGAAGTATCAACAAATTAACGTTAATATTTACAAACTTTCGTCAACCATCCTTCCGTTTATAGTCTTACACGCATTGTTATACTTTACAAATCGAATCATTGTAAGGTTCACACGGTATTTGTGTATGACAAAAATCGCACAAAGTATATACCTACCACGTACGAATTTTCGTTTTACGCTTTCAGAGGATATTTGTTTTTACAAGCTTTTATTTGACTTGCCGTGTTCGTTAGTTTGTACGGGTCAAATCTTGAGAGCAAAATTTGAGCCACTTAACGACACGATTGATCTAAAATTTTGCATAGACTAGACATGTAAATTGGGTGACAATGCAATATTATGATGTCAAAAAGTTGATATGATGACGGAGCCGGAAGGTGGTCATAGCATCTCAGAGATGAAACTATGTACCCCTATCGAGTTTGGGCTCGTTGGAATCGTCTAGCCTACCACTCTTCAAATAGTGCACTCAAATAAATCAAAGCTTGTTTTAAAAATCATTTTTTTATTTACGAGTATTGTAGCGTACCTGAAGTGCACTGTCTTGGTTGAACTGTTCTGCCAGCTGGTTGGCATTGCTCGTCAGCCACTCGATGACGCCCGGCTCGCGCCACTTGGACCACGACAGCTTGGCGTAGAGCGCCATCAGATCCTGGAGGTTTTTGCCGGTGCTGTGTAAAACAATACAAACATTAGATAATGTTTTAAGGCTAGCGCAGACCGGATTAATATATGGAAGTGAATGACCAAACCAGCCAGATGCGTGCTATATAGGTCGCCCTATATTAATTACACGAAATAGCACGTATCTGACTCTCTCTCTCTCTCTCATCTTTTCGCTATTTCGTAACTGGAATATAAGTATTGGTTTTACTTTGAATCTGTGAGGGTTCCGTACCCAAAAGGCAATAACGGAAACCCTATTAGTGAGGCTCGGCTGTCCATCCGTCCGTCCGTCCTACAGTTACGAGGCTGTATCTCCTGAACCGTTATACCTAGACAGTCGAAATTTTCACAGATGATGTATTTCTGTTGCCGCTATAACAACAAATACTAAAAACTTGAATAAAGTAAATATTTAAGGGGCTCGCATACAAGAAACTTGTTTTTTTTGTATGGGGGCTGTATCTCATGAACCGCGAAAGTTAGATAGTTGAAATTTTTATAGATGTTGTATTTTTGTTGCTGCTATAACAACAAATTAAAAAAATGCAGCGGCTGCCATAAAAAACGCGTGGTTTTTTGTTATAGACAATGGTACGGAACCCTTTATGCGCGAGTCCGACTCGCACTTGGCCGTTTTTTTAAGATTTAAGATTAAAGTCTCGCTTTTTATAACGCCCGTTTTGTAGGATCATCTGCTAGATTATGTGTCACCTCTCGTCTGCCTTTGTGAAGAGCGCGCATTCTTGCACGGCGGCGCTGGGCGTGATGCTCGCGTTCTGCAGCAGCCGCGGCAGCACGCCCGGGAAACGCAGCATCGCCTCGCGCAGCAAACCGTCCGCCTTTGACGTGCCCTCTGCACATACCAACGTTATGTTCTTACTGGACTATACACTATACTTGATCGCCAGCTTTACATGTATCAAAAATATTAGTGTCGTTTGGTTTTTTATAGTTTCTGGGCCTAATCCAATTTATCATTTTGTGGTAATTAAGGTTTATACTTACTTAGTGGATGAAAGATCTTAAACTGGGCTTTTACCTTATTTAAGCTGTGCTGTGACGTAGACAATACTGCTAAGTATATTCATCACTACATAGTATAAAATAAAGTCGCTTCCCGTTTGGTGTCTCCTTATATCTTTAGAATTACCCAACAGATTTTGATGCGGTTTTTTTTATTAGATAGAGTAACTTGAGAGGAAGGTTTATAAGTATAATTTATTCCGGGAAATTGTCACGTTCCCATGGTAAAACGGATATCCCAACTGGTAGTAAACTTTTGACCCCCTTTTGACACCTTTAAGGATTAAAATTTCAAAAATGCTGAAACACGTATTTTATTATTTTAAGTTATGAGTCAAATCAGAAATTTTGAAACAGATCACATTGAAGATAAAAAACTTTCATACAAACTTTTAACCCCCTTTTGACCCATTTAAAGGTTAAAATTTTAAAAATGCTGAAACACGTGTTTAATTATTTTAGGTTATTAGTCTAACCACAAATTTTGAAACAGATCACATTCATTTAAAAAAACGAACTTTCATACAAACTTTAAACCCCCATTTGACCCTATTAAGGGTTAAAATTTCAAATATGCTGAAACACGTGTTTAATTATTTTAAAGCATAAGTCTAATCACTAATTTTGAAACGGATCACACTTCAGACAACGAACTTTCATACAAACTTTTAACCCCCTTTTCATCCCTTGGGGGATTAAAAAAACCGGAATTTAAAGTAAAGTCGCTTCTCACGTCTGTCCCTGTCTGTATGTTTGTTTGTATGCTTAAATCTTCAAAACCACTTAACGGATCTGGATGAAGTTTATTTAAAAGATAGAGTGATTCAAGAGGAAGGTTTTTAAGTATGTATGTATGTATGATTTATGTCGGGAGAAGGTCTGTTTCCTGTGGGAAATCAGTTAGCAGCGGGTGAAACCGCTGGGCGGGCCGCTAGTTTTCAAATATACGCAAGCTCAAAATATGACACAAAATGTAAAATGTGCTTTACAGACACACAACGCAAACGTACTTAAAATAAGCGATTTTAGTTTTTTTTAAGTTATGCCCTCAAATAATGCCAGCCATAGTGGTCTACTATGGATTGATCGAAATAAATCTGGAAGTTTGGTTAAGAATTATCACTTTTATACACTGTGCCCGACTGTCGCTAATCATGACGTATCAGGCTTTTAATCGTACAGGTACAGTAGACAGAGGTCAATGAACTTTTATCTAGAATTATTTGACTCAAACCACAGCAAGTACTGCTACGGATGGGAATGGTGTCTTTCATACCAGAAAAATATTTTGAAATAATAAATTTTGTTAAAGTAACGGATCAAACAAGAACTGATAAAAATACAATTGATCGCTAAGCTACAATAATCGATAAACAATAAATAAATTCAAATTACAAAACAGATTTCTGAATTTTTTTAACGAAACAGATTTCTTATTTTTAAAGTTCGCTAAAGCAGCGTTTTTATTGCCGTTTGTTAAAAATAATTAATTCCAATCAGTAATGGTAATACCAGAATACATATTTAATCTGCAGTCATTCAAACAAAAATTCAACATGCCGCACTATGCCATTGACATACACAAAAATATTCACAAAGAACGCAGACGCAATAAAACTGTTTTAAGGTCATCTTCCAAATATCTATTTAGGGTGTAATAGAAATCATCCATCATCATATTCTCGATAGTTTTTTTTCGTTTCATAGTCTGATCATGCCTGCAAAGTTTTCGGTACACCTTCCTTTAGATACACCCCGTACATGTATCTGATCCGGTCGATTAGAATTCTCTTTACTTTTACGAAGAAGGCACGTGCTCACATAGGTCATCAAAGAATCCACGAATCCGGCGTCACATCGCAAAGCTCTACGATTTCGCCTTTCTTCCGTAACATTTTGCATTCGATTCGCAATAATTTGCTGTTATTTTCCGAGAGCTACAAAGTATTTAGTTCGCATCTGCATGTGTCACATGGTCTTCGCTACGCACAAAACGACATACTCGAAAGCACCTGTTTTACCCACTCAGTTATTACTATTACAATACTAGATGTTACCCGCGGCTTTGCCCACGTACTCATAAAAACTATCCTACGCGTTAATCCATGTTACCTTCTACATGTGTGGCAAATTTCATTACAATCGGTTCAGTAGTTATTGCGTGAAGAAGTAACAAACAAACAAACATACAATCTTCCGCATTTACAAAGTTAACGAGAGTGATAAGAGTCTTTCAATTCCACCTTTCATGAAATCAAATATTTATCTTTTTGAAAACTTGCAAAATTTTCAAGCGCGGGCAGGATTTAAACTTGCGACTTTCGCATTACTAGTGGCAACGCTAGTTTGGAAGTTTAAAAAAAATTGGTATTCAAATATTTATCTTTATTCCACACCAAAATCACACGAGGCTTCTCCAGGAGTGAATTACAAAATCATTCGCTTAGCAAGCGCAACTTTTTTAGTTCAGGATGCTACATCACATTATACCTCATATGTATAAATTATTTAGATAACAAGCAGAATAAATTAAAATCACGACTGATCTCTCATATGAAGTCTAGCTTTTGACACTCGGGATAATGTAAGGATTCTTTCGACAAAATTCCCATTCGAATCTGTTTAGTTCTTAAAGAGTTTCTTAAGAATCGCACTTAAATACATCATAGAACATACATATATAGGTACATGAAGTCTAAAAAAATTACACTCCTTTTTTGGTTGGACAGTCGTCTAAAAAGTAAGACCTTCTTGCCCGTAGACAACATTTTTGTTGCCGCCATTTTTAAAAACTACTATCCACTCATCGAGAAACCATTCGCATTTCGCATGGCAGTAAATATACTGAAATTATTTCCTCATCACTTACCTTTGTTTTTAGTGGCAACATGGAAATGCGCCATAGCATTTGAGTACTGTATATTGAAGAGGAATCCAGCGTCCCTTTCCTTTGACCAATACTCCACGGCCTCGGTCAGCCACTGGTGCTCCCTAGCCCTCAACGCCAGGGTGTCGATGATGAAGAGCACCGCCAGAGGGTCCGAGGGGTCCAGGTTTAGAAGCATCTTGGCCAGTTCCAACGCAGTTCGGTGACATGCTCGATTTGTAAGGAGATACAGATATTTTAGTACTGCTATGTGGAAAGGACGATTCTCCACTATTCTGTACTCCAGACGTACTTTTGGCTGTAACATGATTCAAAACATAAAATATAGACAATAGTTAATTATCAGGGTATTTAAAAGCATTTCCCATTATGTGTAGGATCACTTACATCAGTGAGGTTGAAGGATGGATGTGCCACGTACTGCATGTACGCGATCGTCTCCTCAATCACGGTGTTAGCCGCAGAGTAAGCTTCAAATCGGAACAAGGAGTCGGTGCTCTGGAAAGAAACTCTATTTAACAACTGGAACAGAAATGCTGAAAAGCTGTCTAATAGATAAAGTTTAAAAGGATTTTTATTAATGTCTAAAACGATTTCTTGTATGAAAAATCCTATATGAATTACATGTCGTCAAACTTTGCAGCCTGATTCTACTGATGTATAAACTCTATCAGGCTTATTAGGAATAGTGAAAATTGTCAGCTGTCCCATACATTTTGGTCTAGTAAGTAATAGTTTTACTATGGAACAGGCAGGACAGCTGTTTTATTTTTCACGGATTATCAGAAATATGGCACCATAGTCAAAGTATTTCATATTCATATTTCATATTCATGAATGCGATTATCCTACAATGTTTGCGACTTACTGACTAGAAAATAACCATGTATAAATAAATCTTTGATGTCACCATTGACGTCATAGATAAGCCGGGGCCAAGGACAGCTGTATAAAATACATACATACATACACATATCAGGCCTATAATCCCTTGCGGGGTAGGCAGAGCGTAAACGGCCGCAAAAACTGACATTTACGCCACGTCTGACAAATATTTGAAGGTTAAAGGGAAAATTGTGTATCGCCATAGTGACAGGCTGTCAGCCCATCATCGCCTGAAATTGCAATACTCACCCTCGAATCCCTTGTATAAAATAGACTCAGTGAATAGATATACCTGTAACATTCCCTCGACGTGCATGTGGTTCCGAGCGTCTTCAATGGACGCGGCTATTTCTACATTGCTGTTCCTGAAATGTTCTAGTTGTAGAAAGTTCTTGTGTATATTCTGATACTCCTTGTTGTGGTCGAACGTGAAGTACACGCAGCCATTTTCTCGCCGGTATACAGACATTGATAGCCCTGCAAATATTTTAATCGTTAACCGAATTTTGTTAAATTTCCGAAAGGAAATTTGAGATCATGGAAGTAAACTAAGTTGTTTGATGTATCATCAACAGAATATTTTATTAGAGTAACAGTTTTGTTTTGTGTCATAGTTGACAAACATAAATATAAAAATATATAGTGGCCAGGGTGTCTCAGTATTTACAAAAAGTATTTACAACACCTCCCCGTAATGGGGCACCCTGTACCTGTATAAAACTAAGATAAGACATATCAAAGATCACTATAAACAAACACACGATAACACAACACAAAATTAAAACTATACACAAACAAAAAAAAATTACATCAACCTGTATATACACTTCACCAAAAAAAAACTTCAACCTGTATATACACCTAAACCTAGAGAACTATTTACATACCTAACCATGATCTGAATCCTAGCCTAAACCTAATGAACATGAAAATTTACAATGTTTGAGTTTTGGTAGAGGCTTGGTGAGGATGTCTGCGATCATGTTGTGTGTTGGTATGTATGTGATTATGTAGTCCTGTTCTGAGAGTAGGCGTATGAAGTGATGTCTAATGTCGATGTGTTTTGTGCGTGCATGGAATGTGTTGTTGCGAGTGAGTTTGATTGTGCTTTGGTTGTCTGTATGAATGGTGAGTGGCTGTATGACGTTGTAGACTTCTTTGATAAGTGTGCGGAGATAGATGGCCTCTTTGCAGGCTTCGCCTAGGGCCATGTATTCGGCCTCTGTGGTACTCAGTGCAGGGGTGCGCTGTTTCTTAGATTCCCAAGAGATGGCAGCACTGCACATCTTGAAAACGTACCCCGTGTATGAGCGTCTGTCTACTACGTTGCTGGCGTAGTCGGCGTCAGCATAGCCGGTTGGATAACCGTCACCATTTTTAAAGTTTAGTTTTAGGTCCTTAGTTGCTTTAAGATACCTTAAAACTCGTTTGGCAGCTTTCCAATGCACCTCCCCGTAATGTCCATTGAACTGGCTCAGATAAGATACTGCATAGGATATATCTGGTCTTGTGCCTATTGCAATGTACATTAGAGAACCAATAAGCTGTTGGTATGGCAAATCGGGTTTCTCATCATCCTTATCAGGGATTGTGAGCTTCATACCTGGTTCCATGGGCGTTGAGACAGGGATGGCATCAGTCATACCAAACTTCTCTATCACTTTCTCGATATATTTGGTTTGATCGAGAGATATGTTGCCGGGTTTCTGGACAACACGCATTCCAAGACAGTCTTTGACAGGACCAAGGTCTTTGACCACGAATAGTTTCTTTAAGCCGAGCTTAAGGTCGTCCTTCATGCTGTCGTTACTACAGAGAATAAAGAAATCGTCGACGAATACAGCTACTACAAGTAGGTCGTTTCCGTCGCGTCTGTAGTACAGGCAATGCTCGTTACAAGCTTGCTGCAGGTCAAGTTTTTTCATGGCTTCACAGACTTTCAAGTTCCATTGTCGTGGAGCTTGTTTAAGGCCATATAGAGCCTTTTTGAGTAGGCATACTTTGCCCTTTGGGTCAGTGGAGAAGCCGTCTGGCTGTTCCATATAAATTTCCTCATCGAGGTCCCCATTTAGAAATGCAGTTTCCACGTCTAGGTGGTCAACTTGAAGTCCACGTTGAGCCGCAAAAGCCAATAATAGTCGCACTGAAGACAGTCTAGCGACTGGTGCAAAAGTTTCACTGTAGTCAATCCCTGCTACTTGGGTGAAGCCTTTTGCTACTAGTCTGGCTTTGTATTTCGTTATTTGGCCACTAGTGTCCTTTTTTAGTTTAAATACCCATTTGCATTTAATCGTTTTTCTGCCGGAGGGTCTATCGACGAGAACCCAGGTTCCATTTTTTATTAGGGAATCGTATTCAGCATGCATAGCTTCTAACCACTTTTCCTTCTCTTCATGATCCGTTACTTCTTTAAAAGATTCGGGTTCCAGGTCTGAGGTGAGATATCCGAAGCGTTCAGGAGGATTCCTTACACGGACAGGGTATCTGCGTTCAGGTTCAGTAGGAACTTCAGGAAGAACGGGTTCATCTGGTTCAGAAGTAGCTGACAGATACTCTGGTGATGCCGGTTCAGCAGTCGCAGATGTATCTATTTGTGGTAGAGGCTGTGGCTGGGGTTCAGTGTTTTGAGGGGGTATTTCAGAGTTAGGACGTGGGACTGGAACATCTGAGATGAGAGGTGATGGAAGACTTGGCTGTTGTGTCGTAGGCGGTTGTGTTTCCTGTTGGTCTACTCTTGTATTAACAATTAAATCGTAAGTGAGACTGTTGTTAGGGGTGGTGGGTTGCTGTGGTTCAGTAACTCCAAGTTTGTCTTCAATAAAGACTACATCCCGTGACAATATGATCGCTCGTGGGTTGCGAGGATCTATAAGGCGATAGCCTTTAGTCTCAGTTGAGTATCCAACAAAAATGCAAGACTGGGTTTTCGAGTCCAGTTTGCTGCGTTTTTCTTTTGGAATAAAAGAATGCGCTTCACAGCCGAAAACACGTAGATGAGACACATCAAGTCGTTTCCCGTACCAAAGTTCGTCAGGTATTTTATTTTTTAAAGCTTGGGTGGGCGAAAGATTTTTTAGGTGAATTGCTGTATTTACTGCCTCACCCCAGTAAGCTTTTGGGAGCTTTGCGTCGTGCAACATTGCTCTGGCCTTTTCTACAATCGTCCGATTAACCCGTTCAGCGACGCCGTTTTGCTGAGGGTTGTAGGCTACAGAGGTCTGATGGATAATTCCATTCTCCCTTAAAAATGTAGACATCGGCCCGTTTACAAATTCACGACCGTTGTCGGAACGAAACTTTTTAATTTTTTCGTTTGTTTGGTTTTCTACAAGTTGTTTGAATTCGACAAACTTTGAAAACACTTCACTTTTTGACTTTAGCAAGTAGCCAAAAGTTTTGCGCGTAAAGTCATCTGTGAAAGTAAGTAAGTAGAGCGCGCCACCCCATGAATGTGTACTCATTGGTCCACAAAGGTCGGAATGAATGAGCTCACACTTTTTGAAAGACTTACTTTTCGACTTTTTGAATGGACTTTTTGCTAATTTTCCTTGAAGGCAAGGAATGCAGGTTTCATCTAAACCCGAACTATCTATTTAACAGGTTATGGGCCCAGAGCCCCTCTAACCTAAGTTGTGTAAGAATATATAATTTGGTACGAGTGCTATGGAGGGTGACACCCAAAACCCTTCAACCTGTTAAATTTCCGAAAGGAAATTTGAGATCATGGAAGTAAACTAAGTTGTTTGATGTATCATCAACAGAATATTTTATTAGAGTAACAGTTTTGTTTTGTGTCATAGTTGACAAACATAAATATAAAAATATATAGTGGCCAGGGTGTCTCAGTATTTACAAAAAGTATTTACAACAAATTTAATAAAGAAAATTGTCATTTTTTCATTGCTCATTGTGCATTATGTCATCTGAACAAAATTTTTATACATATGTTTATAACAAAGCTTTTAGAAAAACATGAAACAGTACTTACCCGATTTATGGAAATTATGATTTTCTGTTACTGGTACGATGACTGCTTTACGAAGTATTCTGTTCAGGTTAGGCTGCCGGCCGCGTCTGTTGGAAAATTAACTTATTTTAAAAACCCAATTAATTCCATTGCAATTTTTAATAATAATCTGTATGTATTTATGATGTTTTCCTAAAAAATTTAGAAAATTACGTTATGCGAAAACAGTTCTTTTAAAGATAGTAAGTTTCTTAATTTTCCAGCGGTATTGGTAAACATGCTTTCCCACCTTTTAGCGCCGGGCTCTTCTGGACCGAACTTTTTCCTAAGTTCATTGGCCGGGTTTAGGTGCTTGGCCTGGATCGCCAGCAGCTCCAGTTTGGGGTCCGCCGCGGCTGCCACCGACACGCTCGGCGCCGGCTCAGGAGGCGCGCCCAACAGCGCGTTCACCTCTAATACCGATTTGTCTATTTCATCTAGATCCTGCACGATAAATACGCAATATTAGATTAGTTTTTAACTTTTCTTGGTATTTTTGGTAGATGGAGCTACGCCACGCATTATTGGCATAAAGATACTCTTACTTAACTTCGTACGTTAAGATGAGCATCGGTAGCTCAGTTGGTTAGAGGCTTCGTAATAGCGAAAGGTGCAGGATCAAAATCCTGCAGCAGATTTCTTTTTAAGTTTTCATAACTGTATACCCAACTTGTGAATTGTTTTAAATGTATTTAATATAGCGATACACATTCAGTTTATTACTTGCGTAGGAGGAGCTGTTAAACACAATCAATTTCACCCCAACATTTTTAAGAAATATTTATTAGAGGGTTGATATTTCTGACAAATATCTTTGTACTTTTACCTAATGTTTGTTAGATACTTAAGTTGAAAGAAGCCAAGAACTCTATATTTTTTAATAGGAACTTGGTACTTGCAGTAGGACTAAGACAAAACATTGTGCAGTGTATATAGATTTCAAAAAAATTTCCTCCTGTTAATCTAGGCTCTATGAGTTCTGCAAAATTCTGCATCAATTGTGTACAAAATTTTAAAAAACTTCAACTCAAAAAAAAAAAAGATTCCTCATCAATATCCTCAATTTATACGTACCAACAGAAGTGGCTCATTACAGTGAAAACCTTATGCTGTGGAGACATTGTCCGTAACTCCTACAGTTTAGATAAGCTCCTAGTGTTTGTTTCTTTGTGGAACTATTGTATATATTGTAAAGTATACCTGTGGTACAACAGCATGTGTACCCTGACTTAAAGTTTAACCTCATAATGCCCAGATGCCTTTTAATAGGTCTCTTCTTTCTTCATGTGGGACACTGAGTCGTCCAACGACCCGATGAACCCTGGTGTCAGAGTTTTTCAACCGCCTACTACCACTAGTAGGCCTCTGACATGGTTGTGTTATGACCACTGTCTAAGTAATCATAGACAGCAACTGGGACCGATGGCTTAATCTGTCCTCCGAAGCACGGAACCATTTCTTTTTGGACTGTTCACCCTGCAATGTCCTAACCTGACCGGGAACAAATTCACAAAGTGATAAATATCAACTATGTGAGTGTCCCACTGAGAATCAAACCCAGAACCTTTGCATCCCAGGCAGTGGCTCTACCACTGTGCCACATCGGCTGTTTTAATAGGTATGCAGCTCTTTAGTGGTACCAGCCTAAGCTTATGCAAACCTTACATTAGAAAGCAACCTTATAGCTATAAACATGGGTGTATATTTACCCTTTAATTATGTAAACTTTTAAAGTAAATATCTTATTTTATGGTTCAAACTATATAACAAGAGGTACCCTGAAACATTTGATATGGTTTATATCAGTAGACCCAGGATATGCTGGAACTGCAAGCTTCCATAACAAAGAAGTCTATATAAGGTTCATTTCACTTTGAAGAATCATACCATTTAAAAGGCACCAGGGCAGCTTTCTGTGAAAAGCTCCCAGAGGCCTGGGTGTTACGAGGTTAAACCTATGAAAAATAAAAAAACACACTTGTGGATATATAATGTTGCGCAGCAAATGTTACCAATTCAAAATTAAACAGAAGAGTATTCACGAACAGCACTTACTTCAAGATTACTTTTTGTGCATGATTGAGGTGTTTGTTTTAATTTGCGCTGTTTCTTCTTCTTCTTCTTTTTCTTCTTCATTAGAGTGTCGGGAGTAGTGTTCTCCACAGGAACTGCATCTTTTGACTCATGTTCAGACTCGGAATGTGAACTCAAAACAAACTGAAAAGAAACAACACATAAACTAAAGGTATGAAACTGAACATGACTTTCTAAACAAAACTTCAGAACATCACTCAGCATCACTTTTTATTTTAGTGTGATGGCAGCTAGATAAAAAAATATTATGCAATTTCTAACAGAACTCAACACGATCTTACCCCTTGATAGCTGAATTTGGACGCAGACCCTTTGGCGTACAGCGGCTCATACTCCTCGTCAGATGCGGGATCCGGTGGTGGTAACGAGTTGCCTCCGTACAGCTTGCGAATGTTGCGCATCGACATGATTCTACAATATAAAATAAACTATTCAACAATCGATAAACTACACGAGTCTGCTCGTCAGCTGTGAATGTGAAACTAAAACTACTGTAGAACCTACTTACAGTTATACATTCAGGAGTGTGTTCAGGTGCACTAGCGATTTTTAAAAGGTTATAGTTGTTTCCCTTAATAATACGCTGCACTGTTTTTCTTTAGTTATCTAAAGGATATTAAAAATGTATACCTGATTTTTATTTTTTATTTCATTGCCATACACACGCGAACGAAACGAACACGAACGAACGATAATAACCACAGATCAATAACGAGTCTCGGTGACAGACGTGAAGTGAATGTTCTTTTTTATTCTATTTACAGGACAGGCAAAGGTCTTACAACCATACAGCCTCTTCTTCAATTTGTACTTTTCTTTAGTCAAAACCTTTCCTACTCATGGGTCATGGGTACACGATAGTGACGCTCGCGTCCCAACGCTAACAGAACTTTAGACGGGAATATCAAGACGAATCGAACAATTTCCCTATATTACTCACTTTCATTACATTGTTTTTCTCTGCCGCCACATTATTAAGTCATCTTGATTGTTGTCATGAACATTTTTTTTTCACTACCCTCTAACATAGTTATTTTTACGGTTCGTTTTTATTTACTTTTATATACACTCGTATCATAATGTTCGAATTATGAATTCGAAAACAGATGCATAATGACCTACTTTATGCATTCTGCCTTTAAAAACTAGGGTTTACTATAAATTACAGAAGCGTAATGACTTAATGAGAAAACTCTTAATACGATAAAGTTGAGAAATGAAACGAAGTTTTTTTTTCCTATACTCAAATCGCTATCTTCCGCCGCACCTGACAATTGTTGTTGTACGGTAATTTTTCGGATGTTGTTCAGTTGTTTTAATAGGTTTTTGTTCTGTTGTTGTTCAGATGTTGATTAGTTGTTGTTCAGATTTTATTCCGATGTTGTTCAGATGTTGTTCAGTTGTTGTTTCGATGTTGTTCAGATGTTGTTCAGTTGTTGTTCAGATGTTGTTCAGTTGTTGTTCAGATGTTGTACAGATGTTGTTCAGTTGTTAAGTTAAGTTATTGTTAAGACTCCACATCTAAACAACTGCTCAAGTATAGATTTTTCAAAAATTCATATCAAGCCATATTACGTTCTCGTATTGAATTTGTCCTTGTATCGGGCCTTGCAATGGCCGGTGCGTACGTTTAGAAAAGTGTTTCTGAGTTTTTTTGGAGAGTGTAGATAAAATAGTGTATGCAACTGCTATAATTAGGCATTAGAATGCTCGTGTCAAACTATTATCACACTCGGTTGCACCTCGTGTGATAAACAGACACTCGCATTCTAATGACCCCCATTATACGACAGTTGCATAAACTACTATTATAATGCCCGTGGTCAGGTATAATATAAGTATATTTATGTATTAGTGTATTATTGATATATATGAATATTTATATATGATACACGACTTGTTTGCTGATCCTTGGGATAAATTGTGCCGTACTCTTTCATTTTATTGTGAAATTATTGAATAATTTTTGTACATACTTAGTATTAATCTAGTTTAAGTTTGCCAGTGCCTTGGCTTAATGCTGTTATGCTGTCAAATTATGTTTCAATAAATAAATAAATAAATAAATAAATAAAAAGTATATGTGTAGTATTTATAGTATATTGTTGTTGTTATGTACACTAATATTATAAAGAGGAAAGATTTGATTGTTTGTTTATTTGTTTGCATCGAATAGGCTCCGAAACTACTGGCCCGATTTTAAAAATTCTTTTACCATTAGAATCCTACATTATTCCTGTTGAACATAGGCATTATTTTATACGAGAAAAAAATAGGGATCCGCGTGAAAATTTCGATAATGTAACCCAACGTGTGAAAAACGTACCAAAAAAATATCTTATATCGCGTACGCTGTGGAAATTATTGACAATAGAGCAAAGTGATGTACTACAGTTTTATAGATGACATCAATATCTATAATAATGTTCGCGATACCATATGTCTAACTATTATAGTTATGCCACAATAACTACTTTTTCATTTAAAAATGTACAAACTACGCCACATTATTCGTACCAGTGTAATGATTACATTTAATCATTACTGTATTAAAGGGTGTAAGGGATAGCTTCCGAATACTGATAGGGTACATGCAGACCATGAAACTGAACAACTTTCCCCTAGGAACATATTTCAGAAAACGTAAAAAAACTGACTTCCCATAGTGAATGCAGTCAGCTGATTGTGATTTTGTATGGAAGGTCATTTTTTTGCCATTTTCTGACATATGTTTTTTAGGGGAAAGTTTTCCAGTTTTATGTTTCATGCACCCTATCAGTATTCGAAGGGCTGTCCCTTACTCGGTATAAAAAAAGACGACAAAAAACATTTAATAATGCATTTAAAAAATCTACACTAAAATAATACATACATACACATATCACGCCTATTATCCCTTGCGGGGTAGGCAGAGCGTAAACGGCCGCAAAAACTGACATTTACGCCACGTCTGACATATGTTTGAGGGTCATTCGGAAAATTGTGTATCGCCATAGTGACAGGTTGTCAGCCCATCGCCTAAAATTGCAATACACACCCTCGAGTTCCATCGTCGCCTCTTACGACACCCATGGGAAAGGAATAGGGTGATGCTATTCTAAGCCGGCATCACACTTAAATAATAATAATATAATCTACACTAATATTAGAAACAGTTTTTTTATTGTTTGTTTGATTTGAATAGGCTCCGAAACTACTGGACCGATTTAAAAAATTCTTTACCGTTAATTGAAATTGAAATTCTTTATTGAATTCTTTCTTTTTTTGTGTGGGACACCGAGTCGTCCTACGTCAATGTAGGATAGTATTATCACATAATGACGTCATGAACCGTCATCCTAAAAAAAAAAATTATATCACACAATTTTCTTTTTTTTATTACAATTTTGTTGTGCTTGTGACCTAATAGAAAACCGGCTCGGGCGGGATAATAAAAATAAAGGCACTGCCATGGGGCTGGCCAGGTTAATCACACGGCATGTAACTTTACGCCACCACCATCTGAAAACGATATTTGTTTCAAATTGAAGTCAAGATTTTTAGAATCCTACATTATCCCTGATGAACATACGTTATATTAAACTGTCTTATTCCCGGGGGAAATTGTTAGCGGCGGGTGAAACCGCTGGGCGGGCTGCTAGTTATACATATGTATATATTACTGTGTTATATATTCAAGCCTTTCTTTAATTTTTTTTTTGTTTATGTACCTGCTTTGACCCTTTCCACATGCCCTAAGGTAGACTGGGAGATAACGCCTGTGGCGTTAAGTCCGCCCGTGTACATTTTTGTGCATAAAGTTAAATAAATAAAAATAAAAATAAAAAATTATTAGGTTAATCTCACCACACTAACACAATAATAAAGGTGAAAAACCAATTGAAGGGCCTAAAAGTCCCTAAGTCCAAAAATCATACATAATACGCACAAATTAACTATAATATGTAGACTAGCAATACCTCAATGCCAAAAAAATTCAGTTTTCAGGAATAGACGATGAAAACTAAAATTTATTGGGACTGGAAATATATTCTAGAGGAATATACATGAATTGAAACTACAGTTATTTTACTTGATAAACAACCTATATTTTGAGATAAAAAAAAACACCTATAAATAATTAAATCTTCTTGGCAAATCAAGTTTTTTAGCATGGACTTAGTGCCAAAATCAGTGGTTTTAGCCGCTTTTTACCAGTATTGTAAGGACTTAAATACTTATATGAAGCTTTTTTTGAAATAAGATCAACTTTATACTATATTCTTGGACTTAAAACTTAATAATATATTTTCTTTTGGACTTAAAAATATTATTCTTATTCATGGTCCTCTTCAGAGTTATTACCTTCACCTTCTGCATCGCATTCTAGAGCAATTTTGTCACTGTTAAATGACTGACGGCCGTTATGGCGCAGTGGTAGTGCCATTGCCTGCGACGCAAAGGTTCCGGGTTTGAATCCCTGTGGGGCACTCACAAAGTTGATATTTATCACTTTGTGAATTTGTTCCAAGTCATGTAAGGACATTGCAGGCTGAACCACCTGACTATCCGAAAATATTAGGTTCCGTGCTTCGGAGGGCACGTTAAGCTGTCGCTCCCGGTTGCTGTCTATGATAACATAGACGGCGGTCGTTACACAACCATGTCACAGGCCTACTACTAGTAAGTAGCAGGCGGTTGAAAAACTCTGACACCAGGGTTTATCGGGTCGTTGGACGACTCGGTGTCCCTCACAAAAAGAGAAGAGAATAACTGTTAAATATATCTGCGTAAAAATATACATATATCTTCTTGATCAACAAATGTAAGCAAAGATATCCTTTATCTTTCCAGGTTTAAACTTCAAAGGCGCGTCATATGCATCATCGGGTTCACTTCTTATGCCCTGGCGTATAGTGATTTAATCCATCCAGCAGGGCGCACTGACATATAGCGTTTTGTCTGTGAATTGGCTATTCATCGGTGCTCTTATTGCGCTTTGTTAAATCTGTAGGCTGAACCACCAGATTAATGGTCTGTAAGAAATATGGTTCCGTGCTTCGGAGAGCACGTTAAGCTTACAGTCCCAGCAACACGGCCTTTGTTGCATATGTCAGAGGCCTACTGAAAACTAACACCAGGGATGTTATGTGAATCATGTCATGTCATGTGTCATGTCCACCGATTATTACGCTATTGTTTTCATCTGAAAAACCTTGACAGCGTTCAGAAGATTTGACGCTTCTCCAGATTGATGTTGTCAACCTTCGAGCAACGACGGAAGACTGTGTTACTCGAAGTTGTCAACACGTCGAAATCTTCATGATTAAACTGTATCAGCTTAACAACTCTAGACAGCGTGCTAGAGCCGCCACCGGCGGTCCTGGAGCAGCTAAAACTAATTAATATAGTGCCTCCATGTTACTGAATAACATATAGGTGATTTTTACATCAGACGGTCGTGTGGCCTGTGCTATCATTGAACAACTACAATTCTACAGGCGAAAAAGTGGCAACATCGCGCCAAAATTAATATTTAAATAGCAACATTGATGAAAATTACAAATACAGGCGTTTTTTGAAGCTACAGGTCTACAATTTTACAAGTCACAGCTACAGGCACCTGTAGATTTCCATCGACAAACCATAGGGTAGATTTTGCTTTTAAAAACACAATCGAGCAAGTTTTTACAGGTGTTCATCAAAAGACTTGTAAACTACAACTGTGAAAACTTACAACTTGTGAATAATTTCACAGGTCGTCTGACCTAGGTAATTATTTTACAAGTGCAAGATTTCTGCATGAAAATCTATTCAATAAGTTCAAAAGTACTCAAAATGCGTTCCTTGCCAAATTATTTTGCTCGAGGCGTTAAATAAAGCATAACTTTATCGTCAAATGTGGATATTATTATTAATTCACAACAGTACTATTTTAACGTACTCTATCAATAATATGATTTTAATTAGAAATATTGTTGATTGAATTTTTGTAATTTCTTTTTTATTAAAATAATAGTTTTCAGTGCAATGTCTGAAATATTTAGCAAAGTGTTTGGAAGTGTCTATACAGCGGGGCGCCCTGCCATATAGTCTATAAGTCTATGGCGCAGGGCGCCCAGTTGCGTAGCTCTTTCAAAGTGAACGAGCTATTTGCCGGGGCAATCTGTCACTTTGATATTGACAAGTGATTTTCAGGTTATGTTTCAAAGTTTGTTTGATGTTTGTTTGGATCGTTTTGGTGGTTGTAACTTGTTTGTGTGGCTTGTAGCGTAAAACACTTGTGATAGTGAGATCTCAATATGGAAAGCAACGTCTTAAGAGGTGATTGTGGTGACTTGAGAGGTATACAGTTTAATTCATATGAAAAACTTTCACTGTTCATTAAAGAATATGAAAGTAAGAATTATGTTCAACTGAACAGGTCTTATGCAAGGAAACTTAATGCTCCAAGTGTCCTAAAGAAAATCACTTATACCAACAATGCCCTCGAGTACTATAGTTTAACATATTATGTGTCTTAATGGTGGAAACTACAAACTCACTGGATCACGAAAAAGAAAGACAAGGTGTGTACTACAATCAATTTATCGCATTAAATAATAAAGAGGATACAATAAATAGTTTGTTTCTAGAGTTCTGTACCGTAAGGTAATAATAACAGGACTATGACTGAGACTCCGCTGTCTGTCTGTCTATCTATCACCAGGCTGGATCACTGGAATTTGGATGATAAAAAGAAAATCACAAGTATGAAACAATTGAAATGCATTCTGTCCAAAACCAGGATAGGTAATATAAATAATACAGTTATTGAGGAGGTCTCAACAGATTTTGAAATTGTTTCATCGACAGAAAGCAACACGTCTTTTGGAGTTCAAAACATTGTACCAGCTGCTCTCATAGATCATACATATTTTCGTGAATAACAACGAAAGGATTACATCCTAAGGTAAATAATACCTTCAATGATCTAAGGACCATACAGTATAAATATTAAAAAATGAAAAGAGTTGGCAGGCCTAAGGGGGCTGAAAATACTGTCATAGGACTAAAAAAGAAAGTCGTAAAGACACTAAAGAAAAAAAGTAAATTATCTACACACACAACAAGGCAACATTAATAGATCTACGTACCTCAACCAGGTGTATTAATTAATTATTTATTGTATGAAAATAAATACTATTATGATATGATACAAGTTTAATTTTAATTTTATGTACCTGATTAGATATATATGTTAAACTAGCAGCCCACCCAGCGGTTTCACCCGCTGCTAACTGATTTCCCAAGGGAAACAGACCTTTTCCCGACATAAATCATACATAAAAACTTTTCTCTTGAATCACTCTATCTTAAAAAAAAACATCTAGGTCCACTTGGTGGAAGATTTAAGCATACATACAAACAGACATTGGGACAGACGCGGAAAGCGAGTTTACTTTAGACTATGTAGTGATGATGCAAGCGAGAACAACCAAACAAACATAGGTTCACTGCACAAATCAAGAATTTTTAATTTCTGAAATGATATATAGTTGAATTAATATTGGACGACTCGGTGTCCCACACGAAAAGAGAGAGTTGAATCAATAACCTTCTTCATCAGAAGTTTATTCAAAAAAGGTAAATTTTACCAAGTTGGAACATGAGTACCGGCAGATAGTCATTCACAGGAAGGTAAGCGTTATATAAAGGCGCGCCCCGCCATATAGTATAAATTACTACTTGGCAGGGCGCGCCCCGCTATATAGTCTAAATTACTACTTGGCAGGGCGCCCCGCTGTATAGACACTTCCAAAGTGTTTACATACTTTCACATTATTTAATCTGTGCTATAACATTGACGTTGAATTTGAGTGAATGAAATTAATGAATCGATAGTGATGTACATCGACTTGTAAAATTTACCTGTAGTCGAGATTTTGGAGCGGTACTGACAATGGTAGCTTTACAAGTGTCTTCATAAAATGCCTGTAACTTGTAAATTGTAACATGTAAAATGATAATACATGGCACTCTGTGCCATGTATTATCATTGTACAGGTACAGGTCCACATTTACAGGCGGAAATCTGCCTGTAACGCACTTGTAGTTACAATTTACAAGTTACAGGCGTTTTATGAAGACACTTGTAAAGCTATCACTGTCAGTACCGCTCCAAAATCTCGACTACAGGTAAATTTTACAAGTCGATGTACAACACTATCGATTCATTCATTTCATTCACTCAAATTCAACGTCAATGTTATAGCACAGATTAAAAAATGTGAAAATATGTAAACACTTAGCTAAATATATAAGACATTACACTGAAAATTATAATTTTAATAAAAAGGAAATTATAAAAATGAAATCAACAATATTTCTAATTAAAATCATATTATTGATAGAGTACGTTAAAATAGTACTGTTGTGAATTAATAATAATAGTCCACAATTGACGATAAAGTTTTGCTTTATTTAACGCCTCGAGCAAAATAATTTGGCAATTAACGCATTTTGAGTACTTTTGAACATATTGAATAGATTTTTATGCAGAAATCTTGCACTTGTAAAATAATTACCTAGGTCAGACGACCTGTAAAATTATTCACAAGTTGTAAGTTTTTACAGTTGTAGTTTACAAGTCTTTTGATGAACACCTGTAAAAACTTGCTCGATTGTGTTTTTAAAAGCAAAATCTACCCTATGGTTTGTCTTTGGAAATCGACAGGTGCCTGTAGCTGTGCCTTGTAAAATTGTAGACCTGTAGCTTCAAAAAACGCCTGTAGTTGTAATTTTCATCAGTGTTGCTATTTAAATATTAATTTTGGCACGATGTTGCCACTTTTTCGCCTGTAGAATTGTAATTGTTCAATGATAGCACAGGCCACTGGTGGCAGACCTTCACCCTTCACTACCCACTTCTGATATGGACGTATCTCCAACGTCATCAGAATTGGCTATATCTAGTATTAATTTGGTCTATGGCTATATCATCTAATCTGGTAAGTCTCATCAATAAAATGGTATTTCAAGGGCACAATCTGCTCATTATCAAGTATTCACGAAATAATAGCCCAGACACAGTAGTGGCGGCGGCGCTAGACCAAATGATGTGGACGTCGGCGACATCAAGTTTACGAGGCCCCCTTTTTTGCAGTGAAAAGCCGATAAATTATACATACATACATATATCACACCTGTATCCCTTACGGGATAAGCAGAGCGTAACTGACTGTAAAAAGTCATTTTCGCCACGTCTGACAAAATATTTAGGGTAATTTTCAAATTAAATCGTAAATTCTAGTTCCGTAGATAAAGCAAAAAGGAAGGAAATATTCTTATCATAGGTATAAAAAACCATCTCAAAGCTTGCAATGCACATTCAACCCGCACTCCCTTGAATTATGTTATTTGACCTTAATACTAACATAATTTGCGAGTATAACTAGTTTTATTATTAATAAAATGATGACAACAAATAAATTAGGTACCTACACACGTATTAGTTAAAATAGTCGAATTCATCGACTTTTAGCCTCACTGAATTTGTTCAGGATTGTTTCAGTTTGTGGTCAGGTGATTTGGCGGAAGTCGAAAAGCCTCAAAAACGCCGGATTTTCACCGATTTACTAAAAATTTAATCGTTTAACTTGTCAAAAAACATACCATTTTTTAATATAAAATAGGCCCGCATTTGTCTGCTACCTAACCTGATGGTAAGTTAGGTACAATGCAGACGATGATGGTACATGCTTGCCTAGATAATGCCTATTCACACAAGTTATAATGTTCCGGAAAGAGATCCGCCGGCAAGAAATTTCACTCCATAACTGCTCGCATGATGAAGGTTGAAGCAAATCATTTTATGCGACATAAAGGTAGGTTACCTACCTATATCAACAACATAAGGGTGGAACCCCAGCCGGCGACGCGTGCCCCGGAGGTGGAATGGGGATGGGGGAATTAGGTCGTGGAGTGATTGCGCACTGCTGTTGTTCAGCTGTTGATCAGCTGTTGTTCTGATGTTCTTCAGATGTTCAGTAATTGTTCTGCAGTTGTTCAGTCAGTTGTTTTGTTAATTTGTTGTTCATTAGTTGATTCGGCATCCGAACAACTGCTGAAGTATGATTTTTTTTCAAATTCACATCAAGCCAATATGTTCTTGTATTGAATTTGACCCCGTATTCGACCTTTCAATCGCCGGTTTGGAAATAAGGTGTAAGTATTACTTAGTTTTTCTTGTAGAGTGTACCTACATAAAATAGTGTATGCAGCTCATACGAGTACATACATACTCGAGTCAAACTATTATCAAGCGCCTTGTGTGATAAACAGACACTCGCATTCTAATACCCTCATTACAATATGACAGTTGCATCACAAAGTAAGTATTGGCACAAAATAGAGAATCGCGCAGCCGCCAATATTTACTTTGTGGTATTGGCCACAAAATAGAGAATGTACAGAAGGATCACTAGGCCCTTTTTTCGATTATTCCCGCTTTCGGCAAGGGCTGCCACAGTTTGCTTACCGATTTTATTGAATGGAGTAGGTACCTATGTTAAGGTTTGAAGTATTTAGAAACCTTCTTGTATTGTTTGATGTTTTTATAAAAGTTTACTTTGTCCTTTTATGTCACTGTCTCAACTGTCTCTGTGTTCTGAAATATATCGTTTGACATGTTGGTGAAAAATTCAATGGTTTTATAATGAAATATTAAAATAGTCAAATGATGGTAATCACTGCACACTCTACTTGAAAACCAAATATCCTAAGTGGTTATGGGCCTGCAGTTACGTTTAATTACCGAAAATGGAGCTAAGCAAAGTTCAAATTCAGAAGCTTGACACGACCAATTGGATCCATTGGAAGTACCGAATCGAGGCATTATTACGCGGATTGGGTATGATGGAGATTGTTCAAGGAAAGTCAAAGCGACCTGTTAGACCTGTTGCCGGTGGTGATGCAGATGCAGCTGCTGTCACGGCAATGAAGGAATTTGAGAAGGCCGAAGCGGAGTACACAAAGGCTGAGTGTACTGCCCTGCTCCTGATTACTAACAATATTTCAGACGAGACGCTTGATAAAGTAATGAGATTCTCCAATCCAAAAGACGTTTGGGATGAACTTCATAGACTGTATGATGGTGTCAATGATAACAAGTTATACGAGGTCTGCATGGAATTCTTCCAATTTCGTTACGAAACGTCATGTGACATCGCGACCCACATTGCCAAGCTGAAGAATTTGTGGCATCGGATGAAAACAGAACTATCAAAGGATGATGAATCTAAGGATCTGCCAGAATTCCTTTTGATATGTAAGATTCTGGACACGCTGCCTGCAGAATACTTCTCCTTTAAGTCGAGCTGGATGTTGATAGATAAAAAGGATCGGACAATCGAGAATATTACGAGTCAACTTTGTGCCCATGAAAAAGCATTGGCAAATAAAGAGGATGCTAGGCCATCGGAAGCGCTTGCGTTAACCAAAAGAAAGAAATCTGATGGAAAAAAGGAACAAACGTCAGTAAAGGGACCTAGGTGTTATACTTGCAAGAAAGTTGGACATCTTAAAAGGGATTGCCCCGAGAAGGATGAAAGAGATGGTGGTACTAGTAGCTCAAGAAGAGGCACTACAAGCACTAATATCGTACTTTCAATTTACTTGACTGACCGTGGCGTTGATCGTGACGCTTGGTACGTGGATAACGGTGCAACGAACCACGTGACGATGTGCAATGATATTTTCCAGGATTTTACAGAATTTACTGAATCTCACACAGTCATGACGGCGGATGGGACGGTTATACCGGCTCTTGGGAAGGGTACGGTGATAATAGCAGCCACCAGACACGGGAAGCGGGAAACAGCTAGCTTGGAAAATGTATGGCTAGTTCCCCAACTGAGCAGAAACCTGTTCTCAGTTCTTTCGGCCCATGACAAGAACCCTAAAAGCTTGTTTCAGTCGAAAGTGACCACCTGTGAAATGAGGATTGGTGGTGATAAAGTATTAGCTATCGGAAAAAGGGAGAAATATGGCGGACTTTACAAGTTGAACTTTAAGGCCATACCTCAGAGAGCAGCGAAAATCAACGTGGTTGATGATAAGGGTGATAAGATGGACATGCTGCAACTGTATCATGAGCGCATGGGACATCAGAACAAAAGGCATGTCAGAAACCTAATCGAAAGAGAGATGGGGATTAAAACCAAAGACTCGGGCGAATTATGCGAAGGATGCATTTTTGGGAAAACGCACCGGAAGAAGTTTGGTACTAGGGAGAAAGCCACAACGCCAGGAGAGCGAATACATGCAGACGTCTGTGGCCCCTTTCCTCCTTCTAACTTAAAATTTCGGTACTTTGCACTCTTCAAGGACGAATTCACGAAATTTCGCTTTGTGTATCTGATGAAACACAAGAGTGAGGTACACAGCAAATTGAAATTGATGTTAGCTGCATCAAAAACGCAGGGGCACAACATCAAGGAATTTCTTAGTGATAATGGAGGTGAATTTGATAACAAAGAAGTTAGAGAAGAGTTGGGCAAGTATGGGATTAGACAAAGATTGACAATGCCGTTTACCCCAGAGCAGAATGGGTGCTCTGAGCGAGATAATCGAACGATCGTTGAATCAGCGAGAGCCATGATGCACGCGCACGAGGAGCTGCCGCAGTATATGTGGGCTGAGCTGGTGAATACGGCTGCCTATATTCTGAACAGAAGCGGGACAAGCTCAGTAAATGATAAATCTCCTTATGAGCTTTGGATAGGCAAGAAGCCTCAGCTTAAACACCTGAGGATTATTGGGTCTAAATGCTTCGCGCACATTCCAAAACAACAGAGGAAGAAGATGCACAAAAAGGCTAAGAAGTGCGTATTGATTGGCTATGATAACGATGACGGTTACAGACTTTGGAACAAAGAATCGAACACTATTGTGCGCTCAAGGAACGTGACCTTCGATGAAAGACCCGTACCATCGAAGCTTCATGAAGAGTCTGTGGAAGATGCAAGTGATATGACAGAAATTGAGGTTGAGCTACCAAGACGCTCTACTCAAGAGACCCCAATCACGATCGATGAAGGTGATGGTACCTCGGATCCTAATGGCACTTCAATAAGGGAAGGAATGCCACGGATGGAAGATAACCAACCTGAGGACGCATATGAATCTGTTGAATCAGGGGGGGAAGAAGTGGAGGAAGGGGTAGAAGACCCTACCACAGAAGATCCCGAGCCTGAAATACTCGCGGATAGAGCCGTGAGAGTATTGCGAGACCGCTCGAATCTAAGGGCCCCTAGTAGATTCAAAGATTGCTGCGTACTAGCAGTGGAAGAAAATCAGATAGAACCCGCTTGTTTTAAGCAAGCAGTAGCCTGTCCTGAGAAAAATTTGTGGACACAGGCTATGGATAAAGAGATCAACTCCCTGAAAGAGAATAAAACTTGGGAATTGGAAAAACTCCCGAAGAATAGGAAAGCTATTCCTTGTAAGTGGGTCTACAAGATAAAGCTTAATGCTGATGGAACTGTCGACAAGTACAAGGCTAGACTTGTTGCCAAGGGCTTTAAACAGAAGAAAGGTGTAGATTATGACCAGACCTTCAGTCCTGTGGCAAAGATGGCAACTGTACGTTCAGTTATAAGCATAGCTGCTAGTGAAGGGATGAAATTGACGCAATTTGACGTCTCAACAGCGTTTCTGTATGGGTCCCTATCTGATGAGGAAATATACATGAAACAACCAGAAGGCTACGATGATGGATCTGGAAGAGTTTGTCGCTTAAAGAAAAGTCTTTATGGGTTAAAACAAGCTCCGAGATGTTGGAATGCAACAATACTTGATTTCTTCAAGAAAATTGGTTTTCAAGTCAGCAAAGCGGATCCATGTTTGTTCCAACGTACCACAGAGAAAGGAAAACTGATCGTAGCCCTGTACGTTGATGACGGGCTAGTCGCTGGGAGTAATAAAATGGTGATTGACGAGTTTCTGAAACAACTCGAAACACAGTTTAAGATAACTTCCAAACCGGCGACTTATTTTCTTGGTCTGGAGATTTTGAACAAAGAAGATGGTATTTTGGTACACCAAAAGTCTTATGCTCAAAAAGTCTTGTACAGGTTTGGCATGAAAGACTGTAAACCTGTTACAACTCCAATAGTAAAGGAAGACATGCTGTCTAAAGAAGAAAAGGTTGATCTGAACCTTATTGAGAACTACAGGCAGATTGTAGGAAGTCTTGCATACTTAATGGTTGGTACACGACCGGATTTAGCGTATGCTATAAGTATCGCATCACGCAACCTGGAAAATCCCTCAGCAATAGACTGCCTAAGAATTAAAAGGATATTCAGATACCTACAGTATACTACGGACTTAGGAGTGATGTACAAGAAGAACTATAAGGAGGGAATCTTGGAAAGTTATAGTGACGCTGATCATGGAGGAGATATTTCCACAGGCCGATCAACATCAGGAGTACTATGCATGTATGCAGGTGGAGCAATCTCCTGGCTTAGTCAGAGACAAGCAAGTGTGGCTATATCAACAACAGAAGCAGAAGTTGTCGCAGCCAGCGAAGGCGCAAGAGAGACAATCTGGTTGAAGAGATTGTTTGGTGACTTGGTCGAATTGAAGCAGATACCAGTCTTGAAGATTGATAATGAAGCGGCTCTGAGATTAGCTGAGAACCCAGAGTTTCACCGTAGGACTAAGCACATCCGAATAAGACATTTCTTCGTGAGAGAGCTAGTCACCAGTGAAGAGATCAAAGTCGAGAAAGTGAGCACTGAACTACAAGTGGCGGATATGCTGACCAAACCGCTTGCCCGGCCACGGTTGACTAAACTAAATGAACTGATAGGTTTACTAAATCAGGGGAGGTGTTAAGGTTTGAAGTATTTAGAAACCTTCTTGTATTGTTTGATGTTTTTATAAAAGTTTACTTTGTCCTTTTATGTCACTGTCTCAACTGTCTCTGTGTTCTGAAATATATCGTTTGACATGTTGGTGAAAAATTCAATGGTTTTATAATGAAATATTAAAATAGTCAAATGATGGTAATCACTGCACACTCTACTTGAAAACCAAATATCCTAAGTACCTAAACATACAGGGAGTAACAGAAAGGTTATATCAAACCGAAGGATGCTCATGAAACTGAACAACTTTCCCCATTTCCCCACTTTGACCTCCTCTCGGGTTGATATACCCTTTCTGTTACTCCCTGTATTTACATTACGTATACTACCTACATAGCACAAATTATTATGAAATGGGGAATGACGAGTAGACATCTGCTCTGGGGCTGTTGAGACTGAGCATCATCCCATTTCTTTCCCGTGGGAGTCGTAAAAGACAACTAAGGGACTTGAGGGTGTGTATTGCAATTTTAGGCGATGGGCTGGCAACCTGTCACTATGGCGATAGGTACACAATTTTCCGAATGACCCTCAAAATAAAAAAATATACTGATTAGAGTTATTAATCTTGTTTGTTCTTTATGAAAGCAAGTTTGTATTTAAGTTGGTACAAAATATTATAGGAACATTGTACAAATCACATCGTATACTAATAAACCTATTTATTACCTATTTATATTTGTTTGAAGCCATTTTGCACGTCCGCACCAAACGCGGTTGACACTCGACTACAAGTGTGTTTGGATTGGTTTGGATTTCCTTGTAAACGGCGGCGTGTCAAATTGTGGAGAGTTTCGTGACATTTTCTTGAAGTGAGCTCTCTGTATTCGGCGCGCAGCCGCCAATATTTACTTTGTGGTATTGGCGACGGCGCGCCGATTTTGTGGTTGCATGCATACTTTACAATTTTTGACAGGAACGATCAACGCTCGAGACTGCATTGGTCGAAGACGCGGCCTTCCGGGTCGGGACGAGACGGAAGACCGCGTTGCTCGAAGGTTAGAGGCAAGAATTTTACAACGTTTAAAGTCATCACGCCTGGTTAGACACTATAACCGCCAATGTAAGTGTTGGGTTTTTCAGAGGCGAAGGAATCAATATTACGTTTTGTCTCGATATCATTGCGAGCATTTATTTAAACCAAGTGCACTGTGCATATTACATTGATAACGGACAAAGTGAAAAACATGGCGACAAGAGTGATGGGGTAGAATACTGTCGAACCACTAGGGACGTGACCTGCGTGCTCTTCTCTCAGTTTGTCTTATGCGCGTGCGTGGCATAAGAACGGTCTAAAGTCCAAACTGTCTAACCCAGCCTGATCTTGACTGTACAACGAAGGTAAGGATACAACGTACAAGTACATACTAGAGGTCACGTGGTTATATGAGAGTTAAATGCTCTTTGAGAGGTCAGGGGCGCGTTCAATACACCATCTTTCGTAGCTCTTTCGTCGCTCTTAAAAACTAAAAAGTCTTTCGTCGTCCATAAACATACCGTTCAGCGACGACGAAAACTTTTTGTCCATTGAACGCTGCGCCCCAGTGGTAGTACCCAAAGAGCATATTATAAGTCTATGATATAACCACTACATTCCTTGTGTGCGAATGTCATCGTGCGTGTTTGGCGGTTGTCTGTCATGTCATCAACGCATCACAGTTTTATGCTAGTTTTATTTACTTGCCTATTTATTGATTTTTTTACATGTGTACGTCTAGGTATGTTTTATATTTTATACCAATAATTTATTTCTAAAGTTTACGTGTTGTTTACGATATAAATAATTAAAACTCCAGCTATAAAGATAAAAAAAAACTGAAAGAATGGTAAGTCTGTCTGTTGTTTTATCCACCGGTAATTAAATTATTCTCAACTTGCGTAGGTATATTATTAGTTACCTGCTTATTTGTCTAACCTTTACATGCGGCTAATTACGATACCTACATTATTCAACCGACTGTGCTCGGTTCGACATACCTACACCATCATTGCATGATATAAGGTTCTAAAAGATATTTTTCATAACCGATTTATCTACATCCTACATGGCATAGAATAGGAAATAAGAGCGAAAACTCCACCGTCAAGAGCAATGCTTTTAAATATGAGAGATTCTTAGTGTTCATACAGGGCTTAGTTTATTTAAAATCCTTTTATTTCCTTAACCCGACTTTAAAACGAATCTTCCTGCCTTATATAATAAGTAGTATAGGTCCACGGAAAGTATCCCTAATATGAAATTTGATTCCCTTTAGAGGGGATAAAACACGCGTTTTTACAGCATGGCCGTTTGATTTTCGACAACTACTTGCGGCTGTAGACCTGATTATGCACTTAATATGGATTTTATTTCAACTCGATTCCCTATGTGTTCCTGAGATAAAGCGTCGTGACACACTGTCGGACGGTCAACAACATGATCCTATGGGTTCAGTTCTGTTTTTTACTTTTGTGTGACGGAATCCGTTAAATTAGCTAAAAGGGGGTGAGGGGGGGAAATTTGTATAAAACTTTAACTAATAGACGAGGTGAAATTAAAACATACGTGTATCAAGATTTTTGCTATATCACTCTCTAATGTTTTGAATAGGGGATGGAAGATTGTATATTTTTTTATCTGTACAAAAATAAATGAAATCCCACTTAAACATTTTCATGTAAACTAAAGCCTAGACGTGAGCAATATGAACTAGATATCAGATTGCAATAACAGCCAAGTTTCTCAATCTACACGCTATACAACCAACTCGATTTTCGATCTGCAATTTAGCTGGGCTGTCTGTCTGACCAATGATATCCTCGATTCATGTAGTAGGTAGGTACCAACAGAAGCGGCTTACATATGCATACATACACATCTGCCACAAAGTAAGTATTGGCGGCTGCGCGCCGAATACAGAGAGCTCACTTCAAGCAAACGTCACGAAACTCTCTATAATTTGACACGCCGCCGTTTTCAAGGAAATCCAAACCAATCCAAACACACTTGTAGTCGAGTGTCAACCGCGTTTGGTGCGGAAGTGCAAAATGGCTTCACACAAATATAAATAAGTAATAAATAGGTTTATTAGTATACGATGTGATTTGCACAATGTTCCTATATATTTTGTACCAACTTAAATAAAAACTTGCTTTCATAAAAGAACAAACAAGATTAATAACTCTAATCAGTATATTTTTTTATAATGTGATTTGAGTTTCTTCTTAAATAAAGGCAACTCTTCATTTTTGTTGTACATACATACACATATCACGTCCATTATCCCTTGCGGGGTAGACAGAGCGTCAACGACTGCAAAAACGGATATTTACGCCATGTATGACAAAAATTTTAGGGTCATTCAGAAAATTGTGTATCGCCATAGTGACAGGTTGCCAGCCCATCGCCTAAAACCTCAATACACATCCTCAAGTCCCTTAGTTGTCTTTTACTACTCCCACTGGAAAGAAATGGGGTGATGCTCAGTCTCAACAGCCTCAGAGCAGATATCGTCGTTTCCCATTTCATAATAATTGTGCTATGTAGGTATTATACGTAATGTAAATACAGGGACTAACAGAAAGGGTTTATCAAGCCGAAAGGAGGTCAAAGTGGGGAAATAGGGAAAGTTGTTCAGCTTCATGAGCACCTTTTGGCTTGATATAGCTTTTCTGTTACTCCCTGTATATTTAGGTACCTACTCCATTGAATAAGATCGGTACGAACACTGTGGCAGCCCTTGCCGAAAGCGGAAATAATCGAAAAAAGGGCCGAGTGATCCTTCTGTACATTCTCTATTTTGTGCATCTGCCTTTAACAGTTTACTACTGGACGTAAGCCTTTCGAAGCGGCTATGAAATTTCAGCGTAATAACGCTGAAAAACTTTCGCAGTAAGATCAGTTCTGTCCTGTATGTCATAGAGTTTAGCTAAGCTCCTGGGGTGCCACATCCGTTACTCCAGCCAGACTCTCGAAGTTTACGTGCCAACTTAAACGGTCCATCAAGCTGAAAAACTTTTGCTACTGAACCTTTTTTGCCGTCCGGTGCATAACGGATTATTCTCAAAATGGGTAGGTATCTGATAACGGTACGACAGAAACTAATAAGATTAAATTTCAAAATGAATCAGTACCTATCAAAGTACCTGAAAGTCTTAATATGACTATAAATGTGTTAATCTCAAAATGACTGCTTGCTGGATGGTGCCTGATGGACGGTGGTGAAAAACTACCAAAAGCGTATCGGACACACTAGTAGGCCAAAATTGGCGTCGGAAACTCTAGTCTAGAAGGTGAAAAGTGGCCAAGACCGTGTCGGACATAATAACACGCAAAAAATGGGCAAGAGTGTAACTAAACTTTCCTATTTTTGCCTGCTACAGTGGCCGTCTTACACGGCCTTGACCATATTTCACCAGCTTTAAATACTCATGGCAGTTTTTTGCTTACTTAAGTGTCAAACACGCTCTTTACCGTTTTTACCTACTAATCTCCGTAAACTAACTGACTCCATTTTTGCCTCCTAGAGTGACCGACGCCATTTCAGTTGTTATGAGAATAATGAGAATTAGTCGCATTAACTCGTATAACGTAGGCATTATGAGGTCTTATTGACCTTCAGTTGTTATGAAAATTATGTCATTCTCATTTCAGTGGTTTTTATTACCAAATTAAGATTTTAAGATTAATACGTTATGCACCGGGGGGCTTTTTTGTGTCACTAATTAACCCAGTCATGACCTACGGAGCTGCGACTTGGATCCTGTTGTCACTCAGAGATGTATAGAAAGGTGTATGCTCGGTATCTATATAATGGATAAAGTCCGGAATGAAACTATCCGCCAAAACACCAAAGTAACGGACATCGTCTGGAAGTGTTGCAAACTGAAGTGTCAGTGGGCTGGGCACATCTGTCACAGAACCGATGGACGTTGGAGTAAACGGGTTCTCGATTGGGGGCCGCGTTTCAGCAAGCGTAGCGTTGGACGCACTCCCGCCAGGTGCCTATGTTATGAAACTACAGGCTACAAGTCTACAGATGAAATTCCTAGTACATTGCGTAGCCGGTTCATATTCCTGGTATTATAATGGATAACCGACTACGCAATGAACATCGAATTTCACCTGTAAAATTGTTGCCTGTTGTTTGATAATATCGGGTACAGATGGATCGATGACTCTAAAAAGATGGCTGGAAGTGACTGGGTGGCAAAAACGAGATATCGTGCCCTACCGCGTACCCTGGGGAGGACTTTGTCAAGCAGTAGGCTGCAATAGACTGATGTTTAATGTATGTATGCATAGTTTCCATACCTACTCAAGACTCTCGTCTCGATATCTATGTACCAACTGAAGCGGCCTAAGATTTCTTATATCTTTTATGTACAAACTTTCGACCCTCTTTACCTACTTTTAATATATAGATAGATAAAAAGACAATAAATTGAACCATGATTCTGCTGGTACTAATACGCATAATATCTTTTGTATTCAGGACGATGATTTTGATCCTATGTGTGATCCCAGTAACCCCAAACAAGTGACGTTTAGTGATATTTCGGCGGCAACATTTTTAATACAAGACGGAATTATGAAGACACCCTGTGTGGTACGCAATACCTACTATGATAATATTTTCTTCAACAGAATACTTCTGATTTCCGTGGGATCAAATTCAATATTGTCCCACGGAAAAGAACGGCACAGTCGGAACCAAGTTTGTAAAATACAGGGTGTTAGGAAAATTACTGCCTTCCTTTCAAGATCTGAACCAGCCCATGAAACTGAAAAACTTTCCCCAAGAAACATAGTTCGAAATATGAAAAAAAAATTTAGACCTCCCATACAACCAGTCTTGGTTGGCCGTTTCATTTTGTATGGGAGGTCTAAATTTTATTTTTTTCATATTTCGACCTATGTTTCTTGGGCCAAGTTTTTTAAATTCATCATTAATGGGCTGTTTCATTACTTGAAAGGAACGCAGTACTTTTCCTTACAGCCTGTATACTAAAGTAAACCTTCTGCCCAGATTTCATATTTCTAGCATTTGTAGTTTGGGCTGTGTGTTGATGAATGAGTCAGTCAGTCAGTCAGTAAATGAAGACATTCGTTTTCATATAAGTGTAGAAGAAAGATAGATAAACACGACATTCTAGAATACGAAATCACCTGGGTGCCGAAAGAGGGATCGAGATAGTTTTACAAGAAGAAAGCTAATGTTTATAAATAAGTACTGCAATAATGTTGTTCCTGAAACGCGAGTAATTGTCCTAATATTGTAGTGTTGTGTTGTTGGCATGTTATTGCGTGTGTAGTTAGGATTGAACTTAATCGATACAGGGCTACCTAAGGAAAGTGCCGACCAAGTCTGGTTGTATTGTGAGCTCATTTTTTTATACATTGGTCTATGTTCTTACGTTCCATTCGCTGAGAAAAAAAGCCCTAAGGGGGTTAAAAAGGTATACATGGTTTTTTTTTAAAGTTCGTGGCCTTTAGAAGCCAAGATCTGTTTCCAAATTTAAGATTCGATTCGATTAAGGAACTTAATTATTCAAACACTTATATCGGGTGGGGATATTCTAAAGTTTAACCCCAAAAGATGTAAAAAGAGGTAAAATATTTTTATGAAAGTTTGTGGTAAGTATTTAAAGTACCTACCGCCGTTCCAATAAGTCATATTTGACAGCTGTCCGATTCGTAATAATACTATGGCAGAGGGTCTATTTATATTACATGACCAATCACCTTACCTCACTTATCTCACCGCAACAATTAGTTTTTTTTTTACATTTCAGCCATCTCATATGTCAGAAAAAGCTGGAATGGAAATGTACCTAAAGTGCGAGTTCTTGCAATACACTGGCAGGTAAATTGGTGAATATTAATTATTTCTTTACCATAGTCATATTAGTTATACGATGTATTTTTATAATCTGAGCAGTTACTGAGTATACGTTAATTATGTTAGGTGCCTAGGTCAGGGTTTCATGCACGAACCTAAACCTTTTTTTTTTTTCGTGTGGGACACCGAGTCGTCCAACGACCCGAAGAACCCTGGTGTCAGAGTTTTTTCAACCGCCTACTACCAGCAGTAGGCCTCTGACATGGTTGTGTTACGGCCGCCGTCTAAGTAATCATAGACAGCAACCGGGACCGACGGCTTAACGTGCCCTCCGAAGCACGGAACCATTTCTTTTCGGACAATCAGTTGGTTCACCCTGCAATGTCCTAACCAGACCGGGAACAAATTCACAAAGTGATAAATATCAACTTTGTGAGTGTCCCACCGAGAATCGAACCCGGAACCTTTGCGTAGCAGGCAGTCGCACTACCACTGCGCCACATCGGTCGTCGAACCTAAACTGAAATTCAATGATAGAGTCATATTAGTAGTGATCTGTAACGTCTGGTAAGGCGGGCACTGTTTTAAAGCAAACAATGCCAACCTTAGACGGTATCTTAAACGTTTTGTCCTATTTGAAATAGAGATAATGATCTTCAACGTATTTTTCAATTACTGGCTTTATTGGAACCTTTATCAATACCTAGCTCATTTTATTTTTTCAATACCTGGCTCATTTTAATTTATCAATACCTGGCTCATTTTAATTTATCAATACCTGGCTCATTTTAATTTATCAATACCTGGCTCATTTTAAATTATTAATACCTGGCTCATTTTAATTTATAAATACCTGGCTCATTTTGATTTATCAATACCTGTCTCATTTTAATTTATTAATACCTGACTCATTTAAATTTATCAATACCGGGCTCTTTGTAATTTATTAATACCTGGCTCATTTTGATTTATCAATACCTGTCTCATTTTAATTTATTAATACCTGGCTCATTTTAATTTATCAATACCTGGCTCTTTGTAATTTATCAAAACCTGGCTCTTTATAATTTATCAATACCTGGCTCTTTATAATTTATTAATACCTGGCTCATTTTAATAGTTTCAAAGAACGAGGAGTTCGAAATGCAATAAAGCGTCTCACACCAGAACAGAAAAAGAATGGAGTTATAGCCGCATCTCTCGGAAACCATTCACAGGTTATTTTTTTTTAAATAATCTGTACGCAACCCATGTACTACCTACATACCCATGTACTAGCTTTACAATTTATCTAGGTAGGATATACCTATAAGTAAGTAAGTAGGTACAATCAAGGGTATAATATGAAAAAACACTTACGTAAAAAGTTCAAATCAAACCTTTTATTCTATGTAGGGATTGTGATCCCCTAGGTGAAGGTATTACCTACCTCTTATAATTGGTTCAGTATCAAATTTCAATTAACCCTTTAGAAGGTGCGTGGGGTAGTTTACACCCCAAACCCAACTCATGATCAAAGTGTGCTGATTTTCCATCCCAGTCAGAGGAGTGCACTTTTGCAATTGCCAGATGAACATACTGTGCGAAAAATGTATTTAAAAACATAAGTCTCTACAATACCAACAATATTTTTAATGTTAATTGTTTAGTTTTTCTTGAGAAGAAGGTTTGATATGTTAATTTGTATCAGTTTACTAGATTTCCGCCCAGCGGTTTCACCCGCTGCCACTCATTTTCCCGTGGTAATAGTTGTTTTCCCTTGGTAAAAAGTGGCCTATGTGTTATTCCAAGTTGTACTCTACCTGTATTGCAAATTTTATCCAAATCGGTCAAGCCGTTTGTGCGTGAAGAGGTAACAAGACTAACAAGCATACATACACACGCACAAACTCTCAGATTTATAATATTAGTACGGATTACTAAAGTAGTGCTTGGTAAACTGATAGTGCATGTTTTTTGTGATTTTTCAACTAAATCAAGTAGGGTTGTTGAGTTGAACGGCCCACGCGTCACTAACGTAACCTTTTTGAAGCGCCTAAGGGTTAAGTAGGTATACATATAGTTTAAAAACTATCATGTATTTGTTTTTGTTAGGCTAATCGGTGACCGATTATCAGACGTGTGCGGGCAGCCTTATCGCGCGCGCAGTAGTAGGTAGATAGACGTCACGTTCACGCCGTCGCGTCATAACAATAATGCATAATATTTCATCTATTTCCACAGGGTTTGAGCTACCATGGGGTAAAGTTAGGTGTACCAACGACTGTAGTCATGCCAACAGTAGCACCGATTATGAAAATTGAAAAGTGTCGTTTATATGGCGCCGAAGTTATTGTCCATGGAATAAACATGACTGTTGCAAAGAAACACGCTCTTAAACTTGCTAGGGAACGTAATGCTACTTATATTAATGGGTAAGTATGAGAACTGACCGTTACACAATAAGTCCTTATTTATCTACGTTTTTTTTGTTTAAGGGGAGACGGGGGGAGTCGAGGAGTCGATCTCTGACGAAAATGGTGCTATGCTAAGTCCCATTTGTCACCTCCTACCATCCTACAAACTGACGCAAATTATGACATAAAAGTGACAGGTTAAGGTCAGTTTGTATGAGTCTTAGAGCAACACGGTCTGGAAGAGTAAATGTAAAGATGAGAGTTCAATGCGCTTTTAGGAGGAGTGATGATAGGGCCAGTAGGCCGAGGGACGACTGTGAGGAAAAGGGTAGCTACCCACCTGGTCGGGTGTTGTGACCAGGGGAGCAACTGTTACAACCGGACATGTTTGGAAGTTTTTATATAGCGATCGGCGGAATACCTTCGATACTGCGTTTCAGGATTTGTATGTGGAGTGTATGCGCGCCACCACATCACTTCCCTATTTTAGAGTATAAAAGACGCTGTGCAGCTGGTTGACGTCTTGAGGCAGTTGATGCTACATCATGCAGTCAGGCGGTGAGGCTAGCAAGCATGTAGCAGTGGTAGAGCAGGCTGCACGCTGCAATGTGTCGCCAGGCGTGGATGCTGTAGACCATGCGATGCTGAGTGCCGAGCGGGGATAGTGCACTTGTCGTACTGTAGATCCGTTTCTGGTTGGATAGACCAAGTTGCGCTGATGTCCGGTTGAGATGCTGTCGTCATATTACTTGGTGCTGCGAGGTGTTGCGGTGAGCAGGTGTGCAGAGGCGAGCAAGTTACTGTAGCGTAATATACTCCGACAGTGACAGCTGCAGGTGCTGATGCTAGCTCTAGGTCTTCAAGGCGTCGATGACATGTGGAGACAGTGATGATGCCGCAGAATTGCTGAAGGTGCTGTGGACTGCAGAGGTTGCTGATGAGATGACGTGTGGCTTTGTTGATGAGAGTTGCGATGTCCATGACGTCGTGGTCACCAGTTTAGAAGGAGTGATGATGACGCCAGTAGGCCGAGGGACGACTGTGAGGAAAAGACTAGCCATCTGCTACCAACCTGGTCGGGTGTTGTGACTTTACTGACAGTTCGATTTTCAATTTCCATTCATTACTTATCTAGTTTTTAAACGCCCGCGGTTAATTGCACTTTTTCTTTAACCGTGGACGAACGCTTTGAAACAAGGGTTTTATGTCAGATAAGACAATGCATGAGATAATATGTAAAAACCTTTACCGTTTAAAGGTAGGTGTAAATGTAGGTGCAGGTAGACCAGACGTTGTATTTAGTTATATTTAACCCTTTAAGGACGCTTCAAATCTTTGGCAGTTTGTTTTAATAGTTAGCTCAGTATTCATGTCCTCTATAATTAAATAATACCGTCAACTTGGACAACTCTGCCAACCGCTTGACAACTTTGCTTAACCGTTTAGTTCGAGGATGGGTTCATGAAGTAACTGTTTGATGATGGTTGTATTTTCAATCATACCGCGTGTACAGATTAACAAGTAAAGATAAAAGGGTGTGCAAAGGTTCCTTGTAAAGAGTCTATTGACCATAAATTGAAGCCATAGTGTCAATTTTGCAAATTACGGTAAATATTTTTTTGTATTAAAATAAAACAAATAAAATATTTTGCTTTGCATCGCAGTTCGCAGAACTATTTTGACAATTTAAAGTTAAACTGAAGTTGCCAAAGCGGCGCAGCGGGCTTTGGTATACATTGCTTGTTATTTCATGGGTGTTGTCAAAGTCAATGGTGTCATCGTTTCAGTAAGCTGAAGATAACCAGCAATGTATGCAAATTGAAATTGGAAGGCAAGTGTAGTACAGACCTAGTTTAGTGATTTGATTATTTCATCGACTGATGATAATAAAGAATATTTGCGTTCTTTTGTAACAGCTTGTATAATGCAACATTGCTTGTAGCATGCATTTTGTACTGTCAAAGCTATTAAATAAGATTTATCCCTGAAAGCCTAATTTTCCAGTTTCCATACTTACGAGTATATCTATTGGTACGTTTAGGAGAGCATATTTCTAGCAGTCGTAATTTGAAAAGTATCGCTTTTTCTAGCTATGCAAATATGAAAACGGTATCATTATATTATGGTTGAAAATAAGACAGCATTAAATGTTAGGTCATGAACATATTCTCAAACTAAAGGGTTTGGCAAAGTGGACAAGCAATTTTCAAAGATACCATATCGGGTTGGCAGAGTTGCCAGATTTGACGGTAGGTATAATATTCTGCCATCAGATACGATCATCCGGATGTATTGGCGGGGCAGGGCACAATAGGCCTCGAAATATTGGAGCAGGTGCCGGATGTTGAAGCTATTTTAGTTCCTGTGGGTGGCGGTGGACTGCTAGCTGGAATCATCATCGCAGTGAAACATCTCAAACCATCTGTATTGGTTTACGTAAGTACTTGCAATTATAAAAATTGAGAAAATGTTGAAACACGTAGGTATTTGATTATTGTATCTTTCTTATCGAATGCCCAATTTTTAAACAGATCACCTCAATTACCACGAATTTTTATACCAACGTAAACTCCTTTCACTCGCTGCTACCCGTTTTACCGTAGATAACCTTTTACCGGCAAAAATTATACCAAAAAAATATTCCTCTTGAATCTGCCTATCTATTTGAGGCGAGTGTACCTACTCGTGAACGACCTCGACAGTGGCGCCACTTCCAAAAAAAATCTTTTCTGTTTATACAAACAATCTATCAGAATTTCCGGTGCCCAAGTTTTTAGTATTATCCTTAAGTAAAATTAGAACCTGTAAACTCAATGAAATATTCGCTGCAAATATAGTTATTACGGCCACTTTTGGTATTAATTGCCATAACTTTATTTAATTGTATGTAAGGATAATACTAAAAACTTGGGCTACAGATATTCTGATAAATTGTTCGTATAAAGAAATGTTTTTTTTGTGATGTGGCGCCACTGTCGAGGTTGTTGGCACTCGCCTTAAGTGAAATTATCGAATTGATACCAAAATTATCAATTTTGCTTGAGATTATTTATTAGGCTTAATTTCCATGCAAATATATGCTTTATGTTGCACAGACAATCTCAGTTTCTATTCTGAAACGTAATGAAACACTGCAATTGAAGATGGGATGGGATGGCCCAGTCATCGATCTTGCATGACAGCATACCATATGTACCATTAAGCTACCCGATAAGATATTCTTCAGTTTTTTATGGTATTTTCTTTGTGTTACTCAGGGCGTTGAAACTGACAAATGTGCAAGCATGACAGGGTCGATAAACGCGGGAAAAATTGTTCCGTTCGAGATTAATAGAACATTAGCTGATGGACTAGCTGTCGGCAATGTAGGTGTCAACTCCTTCTACAATATTAAACCACTCGTTGACAGAATGGTATGTATCTATGCGCCAAATGCCACGTTACTTCATTATTAATCCTCATTATTATAAGTTGGCGATACACTTCGTAAAACTTGCACTTTGATCCCATTTCCTTAGGTCATATTTCCTCATCTGTATTCTGCACCTGTCCACCAAGTAATTTTTCATACCGAGATGGGGTGTCTGGATTGAACTAATTTTTCGGTAATTTTATTACTTAGATACTACAATTCAGTTAGTAAAAGTATCAAATGAGAAAGGTGGACCAAATGGAAAAGTTGAAACTAAGTGGGAATGTGCACCAAATGGGAAAATAGGCTGTTCAAAAAGTGTACAAAGAGAGGAAATTAGAATACGTCGTCATGATAAGCTTAAAAATGTAAACCGAGTCAGCAAAGTTAAGTATATAGATAAATAGAGTAGGAAGGAAAAATCCTACCCTGTAGGTACCTATTATAAAAAAAAATCTGTAAACTAGTAAAAAAACGATAACGTATATGGAAACTAGCATTTTTATTCATTGTTATAATTGAATTCAATTGCAATTTTTATCCAAAATATATTTTCATTTAATTATAAACGGGCGCCCTTGTCACATATAACTCGATGATAACCTAATTTCTCGAAAATCCACTTCTGCCTGTCAGATTGATGTAGAGGTGCTAAAGAGTATTTACAAAATGTTGTATTCATGATAGAGGTGGCGATGCAGTAACAGCTGTTCAGCTATATAAAATAGCGAAAGTACCAATAGTGGCCACTTGTCATAATAGACTACAATTTCGTAAAATACCTATTTCATCAACATTAGACTGATCCAGCGGTTGAGGTCGGTTCAAATTTTATAAAATAGCACTTCAATGTATTCTATACCTACTCTTTGCCTGTCCTGATCAAAAACCTCTAACTTACTCAGAACTTGTTGAGGTTAATTGGAGAACACAATTCGGAGATAAAAACATCTTAAGGTGGTTCGAGAGCCCAAGTGGCGCCACTAAATGAAAAGAAAAACCCTGGCTGGACACGCTAGTCATCTGGGATATTTATCCTGTTTGCAGGCGCCACTGAGATCTCGAACCACCTTAAAGACCAGATGATCATGTCATGGATGGCTTACGGCTTAAAACAGCTGTTTCTGTAACAGGGCCATAACGACCGCGCTTTTAAATCATAACATTTGTAGCCCAGCCAGTCATGTATTTTAGTAGGTACCCGCTTGTAATTTTTTTGTCACCTAGAAATCGCAGCCATAATGTAGTTTTGTAGTGCCTTCCTTTTCTAGCTCAAACACTTTAATAAAAATAGTAGCCAAAGCATTTAACTACTGCCAGCCCAGTTATATTTTGTATATGCTCACAGGAGGTACCCCTCTTTAAAATAGGTCGCCCCGAAAATTATGTCTCATTTTTAGGGCTCAAAAATGGCTCAAAAGGAAAACTACCTATCTAAAATAATATTGATTTCACTTTGTTTTCCGTTCGTCCGCCTGTCACTATCATTTATCTCAGAAACGCATAAAATAGATTTAAAATTAAAACCATATAGGTACTTACTCAGATATACAGCAGGCGGTCAGGCTGCATGTATTTGTGAAAAAGATCAAGCTCCTCACTTAACGTGCAGAATGATACAGCCGTTTTATCTGTAAATAAAACTCGTGTTTTGACCTTCCAATCAACTTGGACCTAGTACTACGTGGCAAAGAGTGGTATTTTGAATTACTTAGTAGCTTAGGAAAAAACCCATTATTAGAATAAAGTTTTATTATGGTGACCAAAAAGTTAAAAACGAATATTGAGGCTGTCATAATTATTTGGACGTAGTGATGCAAACGGGATACAACCCACACGATTTTAGTATGGAGAAAAAAAAGTTTATATGTAAGAAACTATGAACCTAATGCCTAATTATAGGTATACAGTTGTATTCACTATTTAATCTACACTCTTAAAAAAACTCAGTAATACACTTTCTCAAACGTCTGTACCCGTCATTGCAAGGTCTAATACAAGAACGTAATATGGCTTGATATGATTCTTTGAAAATGCTATGTTTTGGCAGTTGTTCAGATATCGAGTCAGCAACTGAACAATAACTTACTAAACAATATCTGATCAACATCGGTATAACATCAGAACAACAACAGCTGAATAATATCTCACTCAACAACAACTGAACAACAACCGGACAATCACCGCACAACAACATCTGACAGGTGCGGCGTAAGATGACAATTTAAATTGGCAAAAAAAACTTCGTTTCATTTCTCCATATCGTAATGGGCGACCAATGCAAATTTAGAATCAATAACGTGGTATGCTAAAATACAAGTGCACTTTTCATTTAACTTCACGTCATTAACGTTTGAATTGGACGTAGGTTAGGTACCTATGTGTCAAAATATCACCAAACCAAAAACTTACTCATAGATGTGATCAAAACAATACCTTTGACCCTAAAAACAAAAATTGTTTGATCCGGACGCGCCCACCTCACTAGTTTATTTACATTTGTTTGCTAATGGCCAATTTAATCAATAAGATATTATATGTTACTTTAACACAAAACCTTACTCAGTGTTGCCGTCCTAGCCAAGGTGTACCACATGGTCTTACTTCTGGATCCGTCTGTGTATTTAACTCAAAAACAGCTGGTTTGTGGGTTGGATCTTGATTGCATAACTACGTCCTGATAGGGTTTGATGTGAATACCACGGAACCCTCGGTGAGCAAGTCCGACTCGCACTTGCCGTTTTCTTTTTTTTCATTATTAACTAGGTGTTTGGTTTGGATTCCTGTGCCTATGCCTAGGTAGTGGTCTCAGAAGACAACGCAGCACTATCGATCCTAAATATTCTGGAGCAAGAGAAGTACGTTGTGGAGGGAGCTGGTGCGGTTGCAGTAGCCGCCATATTGTCCGGGACTGTTGAAGAACTGCGTGGAAAAAAGTAATTAATTCCACTAACTTCTTGGTAATTTTGTTAATCAATCATTTTACTTCTAGGCACACCTCAGACACGCCCATACAACGGGCTCGTTTAAGACGACTGTTTATTTGTAAAATAAATATGTGTGTGTAGGCGAGCTAGGGTTAACAATTGAAAATATTATCAGCTCATGACATGGTTCATCATTTTAAGTAGGTCATAGAATTGATTTAGTGCTTATATTGTTCCACCTTCTATGTGGGTTTTAAATTGACTAACAGTCCGAAACTATGAAGTGGATAATAGAGTCAACGAACGACCCAAAAAATAATATTGATTTCTGAGTCGTACGTTGACCGTTAATCCTGTTTTTTAAAGTTTTTGTCAGTAGTGGACGCTCACTCGATCTTTAGTCGACTTTCGAGGCATTCGTCATTTCCGTAACATCGATTATCAGTGTCCTATGCTATCATTCTACAACTTCAATTCTACAGGCAAAAAATGAGCAACATAGCGCCAAAATTAATATTTAAATAGCAACACTGCAGATGAAAATTACAAGTACAGGCGTTTTATAAAGCCACAGGTGTAAAATTTTACAAGTCACGGGTACAATAGGCACCTGTAGATTTCCATCCACGAACAATGTAGATTTTGCTTTAAAAAACACAATCGAGTAAGTTTTTACAGGTGTTCATCAAAAGATTTGTAAACAAAAACTCGAAAACCTAACAAGTACTTACATCTACATTAAAATTTATTCTGTGCTATAACATTGACGTTAAATTTGAGTGAATGAAATGAATAAATCGATAGTGTTGTACTTTGACTTGTAAAATTTACCTGTAGTCGATATCTTGGAGCGGTTCTATGAAAGCTTGACAAGTGTCTTCATAAAACGCCTGTAACCTGTAAATTGTAACTACAAGTGCGCTACAGGCAGATTTTTGCCTGTAATGGTGGACGTGCCAACTCTATGACCAGCTTAGAAGTTTAAGCGCCTCAACTACAATAACAACAACCAAACAACAAATGGACAACACTGAACATCACCAGAACAGCAGCAGAACAACAACCAAACAACAGCTGAACGCCAGTAACTGAAAAACAACTGAACACCATCCGAACACCATCAGAACAACAATCTAACAATAAGTGACCTACAACTGCACAACAACCGAACAACAACTAAAGAAATAAATATAAGTTCAAGCATTTAGATTTTGAAAAAAAAATTAAGAATGTAGCTGGTCATGCTCACGCTACTTGTACTCATAGTGTGAACCCCGCAGGACACAAGCCTCGCTAGGCACTTCTTATTGCTCCGCGGATATTTTTATATTTCGGAGGCTGGGGTGAATACGTTCTGTATGTTGTATTATACCAATATTTTCAACCTTACTACCCCTAACTTAAGTTTAAAACCTATGAAAAAACATAACAATAGTGGGTTCACTAGAAGTTAAATGTCTAATTTTATTGCAGAGTTGTGTGCATATTGTCTGGAGGGAACATTGACACGTCCATCTTGTCAGCCTGCTTGGAGCGAGGTCTTGTGGCTATGCAGCGGCTGGTGAAATTCAAAGTTAACATAGGCTGTTCGCCAGGCAGTTTGGCGAAACTTTGTTCGCTACTAAGCTCTATTAACGTATCGATTAAAGATATCGTCCAGGAGCGTACCTGGCTAAAAGGAAACATATTCACTATTCGGGTAAGTGTATGCAGCCATTAAAGTACTTAAACTACAAATTTAATAATTAGGTACCTCTTTTAACCCTGTGTTCCCGTAGTCCCCGGTGACCGTGTCCCCGTCACGACGACAAGTTATTAGTGGGTCAAAGAGTACCCTTTGAAGTAAGGTTTGGCAGGGTATGGTAAGGTGTGGCATGACAAGTTATTGCCTCACCCTACCCCTTGCCCTACCCCAGCTTGCCCCACCACCCTCAAAGTGGTCACGCTCACCTCACCGGTAACAACAAGAAGTATTTTTGTTTACTTTGTTTTATTCCCGTTGTCCTCATTCAACGGTGATAGGCACGGTAAAAGTAAAAGGTAGTTAAATAAAAATATAGGCTGAAATTTGACTAGCGAGGAACAACTTTTCCCATAAAACAGATCAATATATTATGACAAAAGTTTTTTTTTAATGATGGGTTTGCTCTTGACTCTAGTCTAGGTCATAGGACAGAGACAGAGTCTAAGATGGAGTGAGCTCACCCAGAAGAAGCCTCTTACTTTGAAGAGATTAGGGATGTATGCGTTTGGAAACACAGACGCAGGTAGTGAGTTCCACTCTTTAGCAGTGCGCATTATAAATGATGACTGGAAGCGCTTAGTCCGAATTGGTGGAATGGCAACCAGGTAAGGATGGTATCCGGCGGTGCGTCTGGATGTCCGATGGTAGAAGGGAGCTGGTCGAACAAGGTCGTGAAACCCTTGAGCACACTCTCCGAAGTACAATCCATAAGCAGGAAGCTTGTTGAGCAGACTTGCATGCCAGACCCTGTCAAAGGCCTTCGAGATATCGAGTGAAACGGCAAGTGCTTCGCCGTTTTTCTCGATGGCTTCGCCCCAGCAGTGCGTGACATACACAATAAGATCACCAGTAGCCCGTTCCGGCGAAAGCCATATTGACGGTCACTGAGAAGATCATTGTCTGCAAGGTAGGTCAGCAACTTACTGTTAAGTAGGTACCCTCTCCATGACCTTGCATAGGATGGAGGTAATGGCAATTGGACGGTAATGGGCAGGGTCGGCACGGTCGCCCTTTTTAGGAACTGGTTGCACATTAGCAAGCTTCCAGGCCCCCGGCACCGTTCTTTTTTTAAGAGAGATTCGGAACAAGCGTGTCAACACAGGAGACAGTTCAGGCGCACATAGTCTTAACACTCTCGCTGGTATGCCATCAGGTCCGCTGGCTTTGTAAAAATTGGACCTCCCATACAAAACATGCCAGCCAACTAAGTCAATTTGTATAGCAAGTCTACTTTTTTTCTTATTTTGACCTATGTCCCTTGGAAGAAGTCGATCCTTATCATCAGTCCGTCTTGAGATTTCGCTATCGGTCACTAGTAAAATTTCAGTCTACCTATATGTTTTATTATTTTCTACTTTAAAGCGAGTGTGCTCGTGAACGACCTCGACAGTGGCGCCACTTCACAAAGAAAATATTTTAAATTTTTAAACAGTTTTTGCCATAACTTTAATAACAGCGAATATTTAATTGTGTTGGCGGGTTGCCGACGTTGCCGTGTGATACCGGCTTAGAATAGCATGACCTTCTTTCTTCCCTGTGGGTGTCGTAAGATGCAACTATGCAACTAAAGGATTCGAGGGTTTCATGTGTATTGCAATTTTAGGCGATGGGCTGAGAATCTGTTCCTAAAGCGATACACAATTTTCTGAATGACCCTCAAATGTTTGTCAGACGTGGCGTGAATGTTTGTGTTTACGGCCGTTTACGCTCTGCCTACCCCGCAAGGTATGTAGGCGTGATATATGTAAGTATGTTTGCAGGTTCTAAGTTAACTTAGGATAGTACTAAAAACTTGGACAACAGACATTCTGATAGATTGTTTGTATAAAAAGATTTTTTTTTGTACAGTGTCGCCACTGTCTAGGTCATTCACTCACCTTAAAGTTGAAATCATGAAGAGCTGTCTAGCAACAAAATTTCGCAGCCACTACCCTGAAAATAGGAATTATTGGTATCAACGTGTTCAGAACATTCCACTTATCATATACTAAGATACGAGATGCACATCGCAAAGACTGTAAAGGTAGAAGTAGTGACGCAATGAAGGTCGCAATACAAACTAAAAAAGTCAGAGAACAGATAATATTGTGGTATATCAAATGAAAGGGATCAAATTAAAAGCATTGTTCGAATAAATACGATGACATTTTACTAGTGCTGGTTATATAGGAAACTACTTTCCCCAAGAAACATTTTGGGACTAAAGTTTAAAACCAAATCACCGCATACCGAATCAGGGAATGTGAGGCTCGCCTTAACAACCGCTGTGGCCGCTTGTGTAGACTACGAGAAAACCTTCGACGCCATCAAAACCTAAGCTGTTTGGAGTCTTCTCAACGCTGCTAAGTCAAATGGCGCATATAAGGTGCTGAGAAATAGGTACCAAATAGCAACGATTTCCGTTTCAATTGAACACCACAATACAAGACGCATCCAAGAATTCCGAGTTTTTTTTTTAAACTTGCAAAATTCTCGAGTGCGGGCAAAAATTTTGCATATTTTCAAAAATTTAATACCTAACACGGGAAGTGTTTTAAAAATTTGGTATTCAATTCCGAGATGTTAGACTAGGTGAAGTTTACTGAAACTTCTTACCAACGCGCGGAAAATGTCTTCAAGACTCTAAAATGGGACGGACTATGAGCATCAATATCAATATATTACGCATCACAACAGTTATGAGTTCATTGTCTGTTTTTCCCTGACGTACCCTATTTGACTTTTACGATTTGAATACCTATTTAAAGAGCTGAACCAGTTGACAAAATTGAATAACTTTCTCCATAAAAGCCACACACAGCGGTTACTACTGCAAAACTCTTGTATAAACTGCCGTTCAGTATGATGTGTTTACTAGGGAATGAAGAACCGGTTTGTTTTCTTCGTCCCTGGATTTTCGGGACGAGGCGAACGAACAGAGAGAACCGGGACTTTCGTTTTTGTTTTATTTTTAACCCATTATTGTTAATTGTCTTTATTACTATAAGAATACCACGTACGATTGTACGACGCAGCCAGCCTGAGCCACGAAGAAGCCAGCTTGAGCCATGACAGGACTCAGCCGGAGCCAGACGACGTGTCCTTTACGTGACGCAGCCAGGATAGCGAGAATTCAATGCGGGCGGGTGATAAGATAAGGAACAACCTCTCCAAGGAGCTGAAGTGAATATGAACGTGAAAAAAATATTTGGAGGTTATGAAGGAAGCTCAAAGATATTTTTGACATATTTAGACTTAGAGGTATATGTTCCTTGGGAAAAGTTGCTCGTTATCTTAACAACGGCAACAACCTTCCCCAAGGAACATAAGTGAATATGAATAGGAAAATAAATTTGGAGGTCAATAAGGAAGCTCATGATATTTTTGACATATTTCGACTTATACGTTCCTTAGGAAAAGTTGTTCCTTATCGACAGCCCATACTCTGTTTTCAGTATCGGTCCCTGATATGGTGCTAATATTTTCTTATAGGTAGGTATGAGATTATAATATAATACAACAGTAAAATATTTTTTGATATTGTTATACCCCTATATTTAACCACAATTATTGTATATTTTATCCTCATATTAACTTAAATGACCTTATCCAAAGCAAATTAATTTAGATATGGATAGAATCTTATTCTTATTTCTTAGACCTAGAGTTAAATGTTGGGTCCTTTTCTTCAGACTTTGTCACCATATAAATATTGTTATGATTTTTATTTCCATGGCTTATGGGCCTGAGCAAAACATCATCCTTAAATAGGGTACAGCCATTTCGTTACTCGGTTGGAATCGGAAGTTTGACCTAAATTTCGCAAAAACCGACACATCACATCACATCAGCCTCTAGCAGTCTAATTTTGGACGTAGGTACGCCTCCCCCAAGATACCTATGCCACAAGGCTCGATCTCTCGGTTTTGCCATTTCGTCAATACTAGCCGTGTAACCCCTTATCTGTCCGTGGTACATTCATTCTTTACAGTTTTTAATGTGGTGGAAGCCGAGAGCGGATGCGATGCAAACACACGATAAAACACTTCCCATGTTAGATGTACCTATAAAAAATTTTAACTTGGAAAACTATCTACCGCGGGCAAGATTTGATCCTGCAACTTTCGCTATCACTATACTCCATCCGTGGCACACAGATAATACCATAAGAATAGATAATAATACTGGCGTATAGAAGCGAAACTCCTTTGTCTGGGCCCCAAAAGCCGCGCTTTAAACACCTACTTCCCCCCGCAGCCCGTAACGCCCCGCACTCTCCCGCGCTTTAAGTCGGGGCTGTCACGTGCCAATAATTTTATTCCAGACTAGCGGCCAATCAAGCGGTTGCGACCACTGCTAACAGTTTTCCCGTGGGAACAAAATATTTACCCGTTTTAAAGTCTTACCTTACCATTTTATTGTTAATAGGTAGGTAATATATTACAGCCTACTCTTGTACTGGCTTATAAGTATGTATTTAAATACCTTACCTCACCGAACTATCTACCTACTGCGTGGTATTGACGGACGATCTAGGTTATTCTCGCTCGGCACACGGCACAAAGCACACCGCCACCATGCCGCCGCCGCCGCCTCCGTTTGATACCTACCTATTCGCCGCCTCGCCGATTGACCAATATGCAATAATTTTAAAAGATTTGCGATGAATATTAATTGTTTGTTATACCTATTCAAGGATTTCTTATAAAATGAACTTTTTGTTGCAGTCGAGCGGTGTTAAGTAGGTACCTACTTGCCTACGTTAAAAAACATACCTACGATACGAATGCGCTTATTTATCATTATCAGCTAACAATGAATTAGGCACCTAGGTAGTTTAAATTAGAAAATGGAAACTAGGTACCTACGTAAGTAAAAATAGGAGTACACACAACAATTACGTATAATAACGAATGGTAGGTACCTAGGTATTTACTGTAAAATCATAACTTACCTTGGCTCATCTTTAGGCAAATTAAAAAAACTTAGATGCGGAGTCTTCTTCGCATCACTTTTGCAGCCATACACACCACAATAATTCGGCATTGCTAAATTTTTCACAAAAAATGAAAATTCGACCCGCACGACGAACGTTTCCGCGGCGAAGCGCACTCCCGACTGAATTGTTCGCTAAGAGACAGCCAGACGGATTGACCTTAAGCGCGTCTGGAGCGGGAGTGTCATCTCTATGTGATTTCTACTCTATGATAATACCACAAAATGCACAACGCTTCCTATTGGTTAGCGATTACAAGGTTTGGATGCGTTTACATGATGGCGCAATTTCAATCTACCAACATCTTTTGCTTCTTCTTATTTGCTTGTGGGACTCCGAGTCGACATACTTGCACGGTGCGGACGCGATCTCTTACTCTTGAATCAATTGTTTTTATTTATACTACGATCTGGCAAGTTTTTTTGGACTTGCTTCGTGTAAAATTTCGACTTTGGGTAATTTATCGAACTGATTATAAATCTACTCAAAAAGCCTTTTTATTTGATACCCAACATGCTTCTTTTATAGGAGTTATATATTTTTTTTCTTTGTAAGTACGAAGGCCTTCATTGTGTCACAGATTCTGCCTACATAGGTAGCGCAACAGGCATCTTTCTTACCTAACCTAAATGTATATGTTAAGGAAGATTTTCTGAATATGTTGTTACCAAAAACTTGCATAAGCGAGGTCAAATGAACGAAAATAATTTCATAGATATGAAAACGTTCTTCCTGTTTAAGTAGGTACTTTCGATCATCATCATCATGGGGTGCCATCTTCAAATTGAAGTTCGGAGGTCAGCATGTAGAAACCATAGAGGTTTTTTTTTCGCAATACCTATTATTTATTATTTTTTCAGGTTAAAATTGTATGCGAAACCACAGGGCCGGATCACGTTCTGGAGCTTCAAAGGCTTATCTCACAAAATTATAAAGAATGCTTCTTTATGAGAGAATATGTTGGAACAGGCCAACCACGTGTGTCACTTACTGACTCCTTGATCCAAGTGTGTCCTAATAATAATGAAAAGTAAAACATAGGTATATTTACAAACTGATACGGTAGTATTTATTTTAATTCCACGTTAATGTCATTTAATTTAACACATTTTGATGGTAAAATATAGAACTTAGACAATCGAATAGTTTTTTTTTTTGGTTGGGGGCCAATAAGGGACCCTGTGCCCTCGGTACCATCTCCCCTTCGGAGACGCCCTTTCCTAACATATTTAAGGTTGGAGCTTGTGGTTACGACTGGTGAAAATTCAAATATGGCATTTTAGGGTTATAGTCCGATACGGCTGGCATTATTTGCACGCATAACTTATAATAATTCTAAAGTCGGTTATTTTTGTACGATGCCGTTTTGTGCGTCTGTAAAGCACATTATTACATTTATTGTGTATTTTTTTAAGTTTGCGTAAATTTTGAATTCAGTGTATGGTAGCTTGTTTATTAAATTTAATTTTTAAATGTTTATAATTAAATTAACATGATAAAATATACAAGTATTGTCAATACAGTGTACAGACCCAGTATAAGTAGTTTTTATCATCTGAAAATGAAATTATGTTAGCATATACCTAAAATGATACAAAACTATAAATTAAGTTCGGCCAATGGTCCAAAAACTATTAGCCAAAAATAAACGACTTTAATATTTTTGAAACATGTGTAGGTGTACATGTTAACGGTAGGTGCTGACACAGCGCTAACCTGCGGTTAGCGGAGGCAGCCCCTCGCCTCAGGTAGCCAGTCTCTGCGTATCGGGGCAACAGGGAATACGTGCCTTTCTGATTTCTTTCTGACAATATATTCATCGTCGTGAACTGAGTGTTTGATTTACTAAAACCTTAAATATATAGACAGTTAACACCGCCGCAGTGACTCCTCGTTAAATTTGGCTAGCCATACTGGGCTATTAGGAGGGTAAGTCCGGACTGTAGGTACCCCACACACAGTGTGGACTGTAGGTACCCCACCCTGAGACATTCAGCACCCACCCTGAGAAACTGTCAATGTGGACAAAATATAGTATAAACTAAAGGGGGATGATTATTCCCCCTCCCCCCCCCCTCTAGTCGCATCGGTAGAAAGCAAAAAAGGCTATATCACCGCATTTGATGAACAAAAGGATTCCTTTCGCTGAGTGAATACCTATGACCCCTAGATCATTTTAAGAAGGCGTGCACTAAAAAAAAATTATGTGGGAAAAAAATGTGGGTTGTCTCCTTTTAGTAAAATATTTGCACTAATATAGTAGGCTTCACCCCCTGTAAACCTTTTTCTTACGGGAATATGACCTTTTCCCGGCATGTATTGTTCATAATAAACCTTCTCCCTAAATTACTGAATCTATTTAAAAAAATGCATCAAAATCCGTTGCGTTAATTTAAAGATTTAAGCATACACTGGCAGCCCGTCAGCGGTTCTACCCAGTGCTGCTCATTTTCCCGTAGGAATAGTGGTTTTTCCGCGTAAAAAGTAGCCTATGGGTTAATGTAGATTATACTCTATATGTGTACTAAATTTCATCCAAATCCGTCTAGCCGTTTGAGCGTGAAGAGGTAACAAACACACACACACACGGACTCTCGGATTCTGTCACCAATCAGACCCACTGATAAAATCACTATGGTAGAAAGTAGTCACTACAGTTACATGTAATGTAAGCCCTTTACTAGTAACTATTACTTAATCTGTGCCTACACTATTTTCTTATATTTCAATACTATATCTCAGCAACACTAAACCCAGCAAAAACACGCTGAAGTTGAACAAGTAGTGACGAACGTAGGAAACAAAATATAATCATCGATAGGAACTGGGACGTCGATAGACTTGACATTAATGTTGAAGAAGCCGATAGCCGAATTCTACTACATGCGCATGATATGGTACTCAACGGCGCTACAAAAATCACGATACATGCGGTTGATTCTGATGTTGTGGTAATAGCGATATCCTTTTATTTTAAACTTCAGCAGAATGGCCTCAAAGGGCAGTGGATATCTTTTGGAAGTGGTAAACACCACAGCTACATACCAGTGCATGAAGTAGCAAATAATTTAGTTGCAGATAAAGCAGAAGCTTTTAGAGGCTACAATGCATTACTTGGTGCGACACCGTTTCAGCGTTTCATTCCAATGGCAAAACGTTAACTTGGAATACTTGGCAACGACATCTCGAGTTACTACTGCATTCAAAGAACTGCTCGAGAATGTTTTTAGTTTATTAGAAACTAGCGGCCCGCCCAGCGGTTTCACCCGCTGCTAACTGATTTCCCACGGGAAACAGACCTTCTCCCGACATAAATCATACATAAAAACCTTCCTCTTGAATCACTCTATCTTAAAAAAAAACTTCATCCAGATCCGTTTAGTGGTTTTGAAGATTTAAGCATACAAACAAACAAACAGACAGGGACAGACGTGGGAAGCGACTTTACTTTAAATTCCGGTTTTTTTAATCCCCCAAGGGATGAAAAGGAGGTTAAAAGTTTGTATGAAAGTTCGTTGTCTTAAGTGTGATCCGTTTCAAAATTAGTGATTAGACTTATGACTTAAAATAATTAATCACGTGTTTCAGCATATTTGAAATTTTAACCCTTAATAGGGTCAAACAAAGGTTTTAAGTTTGTATGAAAGTTCGTTTTTTTTCAATGAATGTGATCTGTTTCAAAATTTGTGATTAGACTAATAACTTAAAATAATTAAATACGTGTTTCAGCATTTTTGAATTTTTAATCCTTAAAGGTGTCAAAAGGGGGTCAAAAGTTTACTACCAGTTGGGCTACCCGTTTTCCCATGGGAATGTGACAATTACCCGGAATAAATTATCCTTATAAACCTTCCTCTCAAGTTACTCTATCTAATAAAAAAACCGCATCAAAATCCGTTGGGTAATTCTAAAGATATAAGGAGACACCAAACGGGAAGCGACTTTATTTTATACTATGTAGTGATGTATGTAGTGCGGCTATATTGTGGAGACACTGACCGATGCAAGAAAAATTTTATTCCCTTCAAAAAATAGGTCTCTCCAAAACATTCCTCCAACAAAAGATGCCCTCAAGATGCATATTATGCGAGCAGCTTATCAGGCAGGGCAAGTGTGGGGGCAAGCCCTAAAATCATCGTCTGAAATTGTTTCGCCGGCGAACTGGGGATGGTATAATGCAGGGGAAGTATGGAAGCCGGCATGGGCGACAGAGGTATATATTTGGGAGTCTGAGAGCCAGCTTACCAGATGTGCTTGTAAAAAGGTAGCAGAGGTCGGTGTTCCTGCACCCAAAAAGGATTGCAATGCACACAATTACTTTCGACTGGACACCTACTTTTCGGGGTATATCTGTCCCTGTCACTGACAGGTTTGAGCTACTAGGCATGGATTTGACATCAAATCTAAACTTCGGCACGACCATCGAGTACAAGGCTCAAACGGCGGCTAAGAAGCTGGGCATCCTGAATAGAGTGAAGCGATACTTCACGCCTGGACAGTTTTTAACTCTTTACAAAGCACAAGTCCGATTCTGCATGGAGTATTGCAGTCACCTTTGGGATGGCTCAGCCAAATACCAACTTGCCGCTCTTGACTCGGTGGAACGCAGGGCCAAGAGGCTCATAGGCGACATAAAACTGGTGGACACCAAGCTACATAACATAGCCTGGCACATCGCCGCAAGGTTGCCTGCTTGTCGGTTTTTTACAGATTGTACTTCGGAGAGTGTGCTCAAGAGCTTCACGACCTTGTTCCACCAGCTCCCTTCTATCATCGGACATCCAGACGCACCGCCGGATACCATCCATACCTGGTTGCCATTCCACCAATTCGGACTAAGCGCTTCCAGTCATAATTTATAATGCGCACTGCTAAAGAGTGGAACTCACTACCTGCGTCTGTGTTTCCAAACGCATACAACCCTAATATCTTCAAAGTAAGATTGAACACGCTTCTTCTGGGTGAGCTCGCTCCATCTTAAACTCTGTCTCTGTCCTATGACCTAGACCAGAGTCAAGAGCAAACCCATCCTTAATAAAATAAAAAAATATGTAACTGTAGAGGGAATTGCGACATTTCAAGGTACAGTTATCTCGTGCTCTTATTATAACTTCAAGTTTGATTTTATAATTGATAAATCTTTGGATTTATTCTTATTTCGTTTGTTAGTGTCATTGACAGCGAGGCATTCTTGATCGAAATGGAGGAGGATATCTATTATAATCATCATCTGCGTGCCCTTTTGCCAGTTCATAATAATTAATAACCAGCTAATTAATAAACAGTCTAAACTAACAAGTTTGACTTAGCTTGATTTCTACCTCACTCTTAGGCATTATATAGAAACGGCTACTTTGCCTCAAACTGCTCCATATTTTCTTTTCATAAAAGTTTGCAACTTTCTAAATTCCTTAGATGTTTTGAAGCCAAAAATATATTTTTTTCATCAATATCACTCTTACCAATACTACATGTGGGTACTTTTTGAAAAAAGGATGAAACGGGCTTTCAAAAAAAAATATTGGTATTTTTGTACCAGTAAATTTAAAAAATATATGGATGATTTTGTTCTAAAAAAGGTAATTGTCGTTTTAGTAAAAGTAGATTTTTGGGTTTTTTATGTATAATATTGCAAAACTCATAGCAAAAATGGACTTGTCGTGTTTTGTTTAGTCGAAATTGATATCAAACTTAACTGTGTAGCTAAGATTTCAGTAAAATCCCTACGACCTCCCCCGCCCCCGTGCAAAAAAAAATTACATTTAAAAAAAAGTATGCACTCCTAAAAAAATTCTCTATGCCCTAAGGACCAATTCTGCAAAAGGAAATGCTTTGTTCATTGTTTGCGGTGAAATAAAGTGTACACTAGCAGCTACTCGCAAAATCCCTCCTTTAGCTTCGAAGCAGAAACAATCATGCTGAGTAATAGCACGAAATAAACAATAGTACCTACTATAGTAGTAATAGCCTAATAGGTCCGTTAGGAACAACCTGTTACAGCTAGGGTGGGAAGAAAGAGAGATTAGACAGTGAAGGGTTAGGAAAGGGAAACACACAAAGGTACCTTTTATTCCTTGCGGGGCAGGCAGAGCGTAAACGGCCGCAATAAAAACGGCCATTTACGCCAAATATTTGAGGGTCATTCGGAAAGTCGTGTATCGCCATAATGACAGGTTGTCAGGCCCATCGCCTAAAATTACAATGCGCACTCTCAAGTCCCCTACTCGTCTTTTACGACACCCATGGGAAAGAAATGGGGTGATGCTATTCTAAGCCGGCATCACACGGCATAAGTGTGTTGAATTATTATTAAAACATACTAGAATTACATCAAATTAAATTATGCTACTACTACTGGGTTTCACCCGCTGTTACTTACATAAATCACGCCTCTTTCCCGGAGGGGAAGGCAGAGGCTACTTCCTTCCACTTACTACGATCCTGGCATACCTACTTCTTTCGCCTCCTCCACATTCATCAATCTCTTTATGCATGCTCGTCGGTTTAGGGTACTTTTGACCTGACCTTTCTTTAGCACGTCCCCGATTTGATCGAGGTACGTTCGTCGAGGTCTTCCCCTTCCGACGTTCCCATCCACACTTGCCATATACACCTGTTTCGTTAATCTTCTTTCATTCATCCTCTCTACATGACCAAACCATCTAAGCATACCCTTTTCTTTTATACCACAACGTTCCCTTATCACGCTATTCCTTATCCTGTCACTCAATTTTACGTCAATCATACTTCTTAACGCTCTCATTTGTACTGCATTCATTCTGCTTTCATGCTTTTTCTGCCATACCCAACTTTCACTCCCATACATAAGTGTCGGAACTAACACCCCTCTATGCACAGCCAGACGAGCCTTATCAGAGACTTTCTGGCTGTTCATAAAAGCGTGCAACGCTCCATTCACCATGTTGCCGGCATTCACCCTTCTTTCGATGTCACTTTTACACTTTCCATCTGATGTGAACATTGAGCCTAAATACACAAACTCTTTCACTTGTTCCACCTTCTCTTCTTCTATCATAATTTTACATTCTGTCATATTTTCCTCTTTTTCAAAAACCATTGCTTTCGTCTTACTTACATTCACTTTCATTCCTTTCTTTTTCAAAGCCATATTCATAATATTTACCATCTCCTGCAACCCTTCAACCGACGACGCAAGGATAACTTGGTCGTCAGCATAGAGAAGACATTTGACGAGTAATCCATTCATTCTCAGACCACATGCACTCTCTTTAAAATTCGCCAAACAACTATCCATGAATAGATTGAGCAGCCACGGTGACGCAACACATCCCGGTCTAACACCTTTCTCGATGTTAAAAAGTTCACTGTACGCCCCGTTTATCCTGACACTGGAATCCTTATCCTTATATAAGGATTCCAGTGCTCGTATCAAGATACTGCTCACCCCATGCATGGATAGTGCCGACCACAATTCATTCCTCACCACTCTGTCATATGCCTTTTCCAAATCCACGAATGCGCAATAGACTTACTGGTTTTAGGCCAAGAATTTTTTCAGCTATGCAGCGCAAGGAAAAGACCTGATCCGTACATCCCATCCCCTTACGAAATCCTGCCTGAGCATCCCATACTTTCTCCTCCGTTTCTTTCATCACTCTTTCAATCAACACCTTTGCATACAGTTTGCCGACGACACTGAGGAGGCTTACACCGCGGTAATTTTTGCAGTCCAGCTGTGACCCTTTTCCTTTATATAATGGCACTATTACAGCCTTGCACCAATCACTTGAAACTCGACCGCTTCTCCAACAAAGGTTAAAAAGGAGGTACAGCTGACTAGCCACAACGCCTTCGCCAGCCTTCAGCATTTCGATCGACACTCTATCATACCCTGCAGCTTTACCAGATTTCATACTTTTTAACGCTTTCACAATCTCATCCATTTCAATCTCACTTTCGTTCTCAATTTCATTCACTTCTGCAGTAGTTATTTCTTGCGCTAGATCTTCTTTCTCAAATAAGCTTTCAAAATATTCCTTCCACCTTTTCAACACACATTCCTCACCTTTTATTACACTACCATCCTGGCTTCGAATCCTACTCAACTCGGACGACGTGGTTTTATTTCGAGCTGTCCTTATGGATTTCCAGAAAACTTTCAAGTTGGAACGAAAGTTTTCCGATAGCCTCCTGCTAAATTCATCCTTATTCTTATCTTTCATTTTATCAACAGTCTTTTTAACTACATCCTTTACACTTTTATACTCCTTTCTTGCTTTCTCTACATCTTCATCCGTCGCTTTTAACATTCTTCGGTTAGCTTTGGTGGCTTTGGTGGCAATCCAACCATGCTTTCTTCTTCTTCTGCACAACTTTTTGTACCTCTTTGGTCATCCACGCACTCCGTTGTGTTTTCCCTTTCATCCTTTTTGAAACTCCACACACTTCTATCGCGACATCCACAACACCTTTTTTAAATCCTTTCCATCCTTCTTCAATGTCAGTCATCTCCTGTTGTTACTTACCAGTTTTCCAGTAGAAATTGGATCTTTGCCCGCAGTAAAAAGTAGTTTACTTCTTTACTCCGTTTCAGCAGAAGTAACTCAACAGGACCATGTGCCAGCAAAAGCGGCCCGTCATGTTAAACAACTTTTAATTTGATGCCGATACCTTATCTCCTGTAGTTTAGATGGGATGCTGGTGGTCTGCTTTATTTAATCTAGACCCTCGATGACCATGTACTAGCAAAAGCAGCCCGTCATGCTAAACAACTTTTACTTTGAAGCCATTACCGTAGCTCTTCTAGTTTAGATGGGATGCTGGTGGTCTGCATCAGGTACTCCAGATCCTTGATGACCATGTTCCAGTAGAAGCGGCCCGTCATGCTGAACAACTATTGCTATTAAGCCATTATAGTATCTCATATAGTTTAGCAGTGCTCCTGGTGCTCACCATCAGGTACTCCAGACCCTCAATGACCAAGTGCCAACAAGAGGGGCCCGTCATGATAAACAACTTTTACTTTGAAACCATTACCGTATCTCCTATAGTTTAGATGGGATGCTGGTGGTCTGCATCAGGTACTCCAGATCTTCGAGAACCATGTGTCAGCAGAAGCGACCCGTCATGCTGAACAACTTTTGCTATGAAGCCTATTTCGTATCTCTTATAGTTTAGCTGTGCTCCTGATGCCCTCCATCAGGTACTCCAGATCCTCAAGTGCTGACAAAAAGTAGTTCAAGTCCGTTTTCAATATGCCACCAATATCAGTGCCAAATTTCACGAAGATCGCTAAATAGGTTTGGCTAAATTGGGTAATATCCGCTATATTTCCCGCTTTTCCTACTTCTAACCGTTTTCCCGTGCGAAGGAGGAATTTTCCCGTAGTAAAAAGCAACCTATGTTACTCAGGAATGTTGTGTAGCTTTCTAATGGTGAAAGAATTTGGAAATCGGTCTAGTAGTTTCGGAGTTTATCGATTACATACAAACACACAAAAAAACAAATCTTTCCTCTTTATTATACACTCACAGGCACATTTAACCGGCCACCATCCTCGAATGGTATATCTCGTGGTGATTAGAAATAACGCTGTCCGTAATATGTTGTAAATTGACAGGATTTAATTTTTGTAACACATTGATACATAAATATTACAATTTATGTATCAATTCTTTAGTCTAATATAAAATTAAAAAGCTTTTTGGACTTTCGGGTCCGGGATTTCCCGGGACCATTCCCTAGTGCGAACGATGACGAAAGGAATACGCGATATGGATCGACTCAGTATCATGGCCTACGCGCGGGAATGTGAAGCGGGCATAACAGACATCCAGCAGTGTATTCTAAACTAATATTCAAGCTAATATTTAAGAAAAAAAAAAGTATGTATCTGTGGTGAGTGAAAGAGATACCATAATAAGGAGTTCTGTTAGAGCAAGGGAGATAAAATGTGTTAGCTTTCTTTAAGTTTTTTTTCATCAGCGCTCATTTATTTCTTTGATTGAGATATTTTGGCGGTAAGTTCACGGAAATTACACATGTACTGGCAAGATTGTAGCAATGCGACCTCCGGGCATCGCACTATTTTGTCAACACTGTCCACCACCAACTTCTATCTCATCTTTCACATTTGAATTTTGAATCGCTGTCGTTCCAAGACGCCATTTTCCAGCAGATCAGGCAGCCTAAAGTAAAGCTCGTGACGGGCTAGTTCCCCCCAGTCAATCTCTATAAAGTTTGTGCCCCCAGTGTTTATTTGCGTACACAGTGTGTTTTATAAGTTACCAGTGTTACCACCATATACAAGCCCTCGAGCTTATCAGTTGTGAAGTGCCCACTGAAACTATCTGGAACACTGATTTGAACCCTTAGAGGTAAGTCGCCTGCCTCGGCCTTTTTTAGTTCCAGACCTTTGTTAAAATAGTCCGTAAACATTGTAAATAACATTTCTAATCAATGTACATTTTCTAGGGTTCTTCCCCCCCACAATAAATATCCATAAACCAAACAAGTGTTTCATTGCCAACACTGACGAGTGTCGCGGCGGTGACGACGCGACAAGATTACACATTACCCACGGAGCTTTCTTTCTGCTCCTCGGTGGTTAAAACAAATCATATGGCCACAGATCACTTAACTGCACAGAATGGAAATGGCCGACATCATATTACCCACCGTAGCATTGCACAACAATGGACATCGATCAAAACGATGCAAAAACTATTTATATATTTTTATTTGGCTTCCGATTTATATCTTTAATAATGTTTGTAGTGTTTACGCTTGAGCCGCCTCTAAGGCCTTACATTTTTTGGAATACGTACAAAGATACCGTATAAAATATAATAAATTTCTTTAATAGCATAGTTGGTCATAGTCATTACAACTGTTGAAAACTGAGTCATGCAGTCCATGAAACTGAACAACTTTCACCTAGGAACATATGTCAGGAAGCGACAAAAAAAATGCAACCTTCCATACAAAATTACAATCAGCCGACTGCATTTACTATGTCGGTATGGCAAATGCAGCTGTACTGGTATAGCCGTGTAGCAATGCGACCTCCGGGCATTGCACTATTTTGTTAACACTGTCCACCACCAACTTCTATCTCATCTTTCACATTTTAATTTTGAATCGCTGTCGTTCCAAGACGCCACTTTCCAGCAGATCAGGCAGTCTAAAGCACAGATGAATAAGATTTGGTCTAAAGTAAACCTCGGGATGGGCTAGACGTCCAGAGAACGGTGTTTTTTAAGTTATCATCATATGCAAGCGCTCGTGCTTGCTAGTTTGTGCTAGTGTTCACTAAAGCTTTCCGGATCACCGATTTGAACCCTTAGAGGTAAGTCACTTGCCTCGGCCTTATTTAGATCCAGACCTTTGTTAAAATAGTCCGTAAACCTTGTTAATATCATTCCTTATCCTAATCATTGTACATTTTCTAGGGTTCTTCCCCCCCACATTAAATCTGCATCAACCAAACCAAGAGTTTCATTGCCTACCCTGACGATTGTCGCGGTGACGCGACAGCCGTAGTACTGTCATTTGGAAATGTTTTCTTTAGCTGAAATATGGCAGTACGGGTCTTCTCTTTTCGTGTGGGACACCGGGTGTCACCGTACTTCTGTGCCAACCGTACTGTCATATTGTAGTTTAACTGAAGTAATGATGTGCGCTGTACGGTTATGGGCGTGTTATGTTCGTTGCCGCACTGTCACACTGACACGTTTACTTATTAGTAGCACGGATATAACAAATCCAAATAAAATCAATAAAAATATTCACATTATAAAGTTAAAATACTTTGGTCTAACTCTTTCTATTTTCCGATCTCCTGGTACTCAAATCTAAATTATCTATATCATAGCTCTCTCAAGGGTAAGTTTCTCAAGGTCTCAAGCTCCTCCAGCCATCATCATAAACCACTTCACTATCAAGGCAACGAACCTCCATGGACAGCACTGGAAGAAGACTGGTCACTGACAAGTTCTAAGATTCGAAATTTAAAATAAAGAGCCTAAACCATCAAAGAATCTAGAAATAAAGAAAATGACAAAGAATGACAGACAACGGTATAAAAGCCAAGTCAAGCTGAAGGTCTTCATTCTGTGGTCATGAAGTTTCCTTGGATTCCCCGTTCCAGTCTTACGACATTCCGCTGCATACATGTGCTGTGAGTGCCTCGGAGTGTCATTCTTTTGGCTTCTTTATAGGCCAGTGCCGTGTGTTATCAATCTACAGGTACAGGTCAACCATTTCAGGCGAAAATCTGTCTGTAGCGCACTTGTAGTTACAGTTACAGGCGTTACGGTTACAGGCGTATTATGAAGACACTTGTAAAGCTACCACTGTCAGTACCGCTCAAAAATCTCGACTTCAGGCAAGGTAAATTTTACAAGTCGACGTACAACACAATCGATTCAATCATTTCATACACTCAAATTTATCGCGGGTTTTCATCGCTTAGACTACATTCAATCTGTAAAGATAGAATTAGTCGCCGGGTATTAGTTGCAAAACTAACCCGATTGAACTGCGGAAGCCCAGATGGAAGAGGCGTCGCCACTAGTAATGCGAAAGTCGCAGGTTCAAATCCTGCCCGCGCTTGAAAATTTTGCAAGTTTAAAAAAAAACGTTTTGTACATGACTGTGTACGATAAAGTCATAGGGTCGTACAAATAATGTGCAGGTGTGTTATTCGAATTAAAACAAAGTGACGTCATAGTGAATTAAATGATGTACTAGTATTCGTTATAATTGACTTCTCGATTTATTATTCAAACATGACATATAATACAGCCCACGTTGGAGGGGCGGGGGGCGCAGCTCCCCAAAAATGGTAGGCTTCAGGGACGGAGCCCCCCGCAGTAAAAAAGAAAACTTTTGAACTCAAATCCTACACAGTAGGTTAGGTTAGATTAGAATTGTGACCCCCTAGAGCGAACGAAGTGAGCGATTTAGCCGCGATAAAAAATATAAGATGAAATAATAAAAAAACGATGAAGTTAAACAAGTATGTAAAACTGTCAATTAAGTCACATGTCGTGCATGCGCGGTGTGTACATTGTTGGTACAGGGGTGTTTTTAGCGACATTGTTTTGATTTAATGGGAGTTTTTCTATTGACAGTTCTCTTGATAGTTCTGAATGTCAAACCAGAGGGCGCTGTGCTAAACTGAAATTTTGACGTTTCAATATGGCTGGCGTCAGCCATAGTTTTGTCAACAGGTTCCGTTTCACGTTTTGTTCGTTACAAATAAATTAGTTTGATTTACTACAAAATAAACTTATCGACTTGCTATTATATTGAGTGTCATACGTGTAAGTAAACAAATAACCAATAATAAATTTAGAACAATTTAATAAACACAAAATAAAGAATAATTTATAAAGTGGTACAGTTTTCGTGTAAAGAAACGTTATTTTAATTAAGCTTAGCGCCCTCTACATGACACTCGAGAATCCCTAGAAAATTTCCCATTGCCACGACTGGGTTGAACATAACTCGTGACGTTTAAGATTATGCTGTGCAAAACAATGTCGTACAATATAGGGACTCGCTGTATCGGCCAGGATTATATTGTGCAAAACACTGTTGTGCACTGTAGGGACTCGGTCTGTTGTGTTGTGCAGTATTCGGTTCGTTCTCCTCTCTGTCATTTTTCTTTCATTCATTCAGCTCAGTGACAAGTACTTCATTGACAAGTAGGTACTTTGGGTTTCGTATCATCCTCTTGACTCTTCAAAAATATTGAAATAGTTATTCCGTGATTACTTTATAAGTTGGCGTGACGTATTCAATTTTGTACGCCTGAAATTAAATTAAAACGTTAATCTGTGATTGTTGGAACAGTTGGAAGTCACTCAGTAAGGAAGTAGTTACCGTCGGTTGCGGCCGCTAGTGTTACTTTGCCACAATATCAGTTCAGTTATTGTTGTCGCTCTATAGAAGTGTACCTTTACCGTGCACCATGGGCGCCATACACCTTTTGTTGATAAGTTTAACAGTATCCGTGTATCTAGTGAAATGTGCTGTGATTCCGGACGATGAGCCTGAGCAACAAGGACTGTACAGTAAGTCCGACCACGTACATATTCTAACCAAGGCAAACTTCGATAGAAAAGTTTATGGAAAAAAATATGGACAGTTGGTGCAGTTTTATAATAGTTACTGTGGTCATTGCAGAGCTTTCTACCCAAAATTCAGAATCCTGGCTTTGGAGGTACTTCCCTGGAAACAGGTTTTCCAAATCGGCGTTATTGACTGTTTTAATGACGAAAATACTGAAATATGTCGAGAATTTGATGTAATGTCTTACCCTTCCATGCGTTACCTGCATGAGAACTTTGTCAAAGGAAATAAGAATGTTGGGGATAAAATAGAATTAGCAGAATCTCCTGAAGGTGTCAAAGTCAATATAATAAAGAAAATTCAACAAGAGCAGCAGATGGGACGGTTCAAAATGGGTCCGCAACTCAATATTGGTTCTTATGGATCATATGAAGATGCTTTACATGATGTACCAAGAGATATTCAGTTTACTTTTATAGTAATAGAAGACACCAATTCCACTATTGGATCTGAGATTGCTTTGGATATCAGTTCATATCCTCATGTGAGGGTGAAGCGAGTAAATGCCTATAGTGATCTAGCTAATTTAGCAAACATTAGAAGTTACCCAGCTTTAGCTGTAGTAGGAACTGCAGTACAGCCAACTGTAATTACTCCCCATACTCCTACTGTTCATAACATGTTACAAGCTATCAACCAATTCTTAACTGTCCATAATTATCCCATCTTGAGAGACATTATAGAAGATTCAACTACTGAAAAGCCACACTCTCCACCTGTTGACAATTCAAAAAAAGTATACTACAGTGATTTTGAAAAAACAATCCGGTCTATACTGCATACAGAGATTAATACCAAAGTTGTCACTGGTGAATCACATACTGCATTAGTAAACTTCTTGCAAGTGCTTGTGGATGATTTTCCCTTCAAAACCAATAGACACTTGCAAGCATACTTGGAAGAACTTCTTACAAATGTAGAATCTGTGTCAACATGGAGCCCAACAACTCTTGGAAATTTGATAAGAGATTTAGAGAAAAAGCACAACCCCTACCAGTCCATGGCTGCTGATTACATTGGATGCCAAGGCAGCCAGCCTAACTATCGTGGATACACTTGTGGACTGTGGACATTGTTTCACACCCTCACTGTTGGTGCAGCATCTAAGTCAAATAATGAAGGTCCTAAAGTTTTAAGAGCAATGCATGGATTCATAAAACATTTCTTTGGATGCACAGAATGTGTGGAACATTTTACAGCAATGGCAGCAAGAAACAGGCTGTTTGATGTGAAAGACAATGATCGTGCAGTCCTTTGGCTCTGGGTATCGCACAATGAAGTTAATTTAAGATTGGCTGGTGATGCAACAGAAGACCCTGTACATCCTAAAATACAGTTTCCAAGTGTATACCAGTGCCCCCAATGCAGGCATATAAATGGTGCCTGGAAATTACCAGACGTGTACAATTTCCTTTTATCGTACTATAGCAGCCAGAGGATTATAGATGATGATCAAGTAGAGATGTCGGCAGCACAGAAGCCTGGGCAACTCTCCAATCTGGACCTTGGCATGCTGAGTTTCCTGTACATATTATCTTTTATTATTATTATTCTAGTTATAAGGTTTTTCCTAACCAGACGATTTTACAGAAAACGTGTTTACAAGCATGGATGGGGTAAAGTATAACATTATCATTAGTGTTAGTAGTTTTGATTTACAATTGTATGTTGTTATGGGATCATAATTTTTCTTGCATTTGTAGGCCTTTGGAATGAAAATAATGTTTCCATAAAATGCTTTGTGGAACCAATTATATCCTGATGGTGTCTTATAAACATAGATAGTCGTATCCAATCTTGCATGTATTCGATTCCAGGCTCATAAATTTGAATTGTCACATCAGCCAATCTAAAGTCAACTGCTTTCATAGGATGCACTCTCTACATACAAATTAGACATTCATTTTTAAACAAGATGATTCTAGAATGAGTTCTAGTTCTAGAAGCTTAGAGTAATTGGTTTCACATCATGGTTTTTTTTGTTGATAACATTTTGTCCCTGTTTCTATCTTAAAAGCTTATAAATACCTATATTGTTACTATTATTACTCTGCAAGAACAGAGTACAAGCCCCTGCTTGTACTCTGTTCTTGCTTGTAATGGAAAAACATTTGAGGATTGCATTTCAAATTTAAACCATTTTTTTATCCATAAGTTAGTAAGTAAAACATTGTTGTATGGTGTATTACTTGTTAAACACCCTAAGACATGTGTAATTGTAGAATTGGCACTGTTAATTTTGCTAAAGCTATCCAATTAGGGTAATTTATAAACATTGCTTGATCATCAATTTCCCTTTACTTACAAATTTTTCCTTTAAACTTGGGATATGTCTGTTAGCAAAGTCTAATCTTATATTTGATTGACAACAGGTACATTTATTGAGTTTTATGAAGACAATTAGTTAAACAAAAATTACTTGACATCTTTTATTATGCTGTATTTTACATTTCTTTTTCTAATTGCTTTCATTTGGCTCCTAAATTACAAGTAGGTATCTATTTTAAACTGATTAGTAATTTCCTTGATTCTTGATCTGAATTCGGGTAAAGATTTGTGTTCATTTGCCAAGTAAGCACAGAGATTTTCCTGGTAAACACAACTACCAAACAATTTTTTTATGAAACTGCATTTTAACTTATTTATTATTACTTTTTTTAAATTTATCATAAAGAGTTATTGTAATAATCTCGAGCTATTCTCTCCTTTAATAGCACATGTTGCATTTCCATCTATTAGGAAATTTTTGTTAATTTAAATCACCCATATTAAAAATAGAAAATCAAGATAACAAACAAAACCCATTACTTAAATATTTTTGCATGCTCAAACTTAATATATAATACACATGCTTATGTGCTCCTTAATGAAAGTGCGTGTCATTTTTATAATGCATGTTATTAATTCATGTATAACGTAACTCCAAAGTATGTGATGATGACACAGTAAAAATGCAATTTCATTATAAAAACCCGTTTTCTTCTGAATTTATTGGGTGACCTCTGGGACATCCAATCCTAGAATCCGATTTATTTAGAAATTGCATTTTTGATAATCTTCTTATTAGTTTAACTTAATAAATGAAGTAAGTACGTAAAATAGAGAACAGGGTGCATAAAAAAGTACCTAGGCATGTAAAAGCTTGATATCATAAATGACTGACTAACGCAAAAACATTCCAAATCGCCTGCACCGATCTGTAATACCTGAGAGATATGATGTATATAATAAGCATTTGAGCATGCCTTTTTACCTGGGAAGTGATTATGAGAAGCAGATGAAAACGCAATTTCATTATAAAAACCCGTTTTCTTCTGAATTTATTGGGTGACCTCTGGGACATCCAATCCTAGAATCCGATTTATTTAGAAATTGCATTTTTGATAATCTTCTTATTAGTTTAACTTAATAAATGAAGTAAGTACGTAAAATAGAGAACAGGGTGCATAAAAAAGTACCTAGGCATGTAAAAGCTTGATATCATAAATGACTGACTAACGCAAAAACATTCCAAATCGCCTGCACCGATCTGTAATACCTGAGAGATATGATGTATATAATAAGCATTTGAGCATGCCTTTTTACCTGGGAAGTGATTATGAGAAGCAGATGAAAACGGGTCAAAATAATTACTTAGTAGGTATGTATTTATAAACACAGCTGGATGGGTACGTTATAAAAAAAGCAATCGCCATGAATATGGCGATTAATACGCTATTGTTCAAGTTTCCCATCACAATCAAATCTGTGAATTAATAAAGTGCCAAGTAGAAGTAGCAGGTATCTAATGCCTATTGTTTTCAGAACAGCTTTATCAATCTTGTTCTAATATAATTTAATATAATTATTTTCAAAGTAAAATTGGTCACTCGTTAGGAAAGCGCGGCCTGTTTATGATTTAGTTTTGTTTATTTGGTTGACATGGTATTCGACTATTACAATAGGTATATATGGAAAGTAAAAATATTTTACATACTATACTAGTGATTCCTGTTTCTTGGGAACTGTTAGTAATATAATGACATGACAAAGTTTTTTATCTAATATGTACAATTAAACGCAGTACATACCCATTTACAATCGATAAATTTCCCCTAGCTCAGTTAGATAGGTGTACTCATATGTAGTAAATTCTTTTTAATTTGCAATCCATTGTTTATAAGTATAATGCTACGTTCACACTATGCGCCTGCTCCTGCCGCTGGCGCGAATATTGACCGAAATACTTCCGCGGAAGTATCAACAACGCGAGTGAGTGTTCAAACACCGCCACCATACTCTTCTCACAGCAATGTGAGTGAGTGAGATAGTAATACATTTCACTCGTGCTCGGGTGACCGATATTTTGTCAAAAAGCCAACTCTCGTGGGAGCACGAGAAGTGGCAGAGCGGCATGACATGACGTGTAGCGTCCCGAGGAATCTGTTAACACAGGTACTCGCGCTGCCCACTTCTCTTACAATTTCCCTGCCCATAGAGGCATTGTGTGAACGTGACAAGTATCTAGGTATTCGATTTGCGTAATTGTCGTCTTTGTTTGTAATATTTATGTATTCTATACATACTATGACGTGTTTAAATTTACAATAATAACGTGCGTATTAAAAGGTGGGGTTTGGGCTGTAACAGCATTGGCATTTTTAATGTTAGATGAGTTTTAGTGATTTGAGTCATGTTCCCTGCCTATAGTCAGTTCAGTTCGGTGCTGCAGATTTATTATACCTACAAATTTTTAACCTGTTAATAAATATATGATTCAAGTCGTCAACATTATCGTCGCATATGTCTTTGGTAGACATTAGCAACCCATCTTTCCGTTCCGACCTTGGAATCAATTTTATGCGTAAACTTGACCAATATGCTTCGAATTTGCCAAAATCATGGGCGTACCAAGGGCACTCCCCCTATCTATAGGGTTTTCGGTATAGGATAGTTCTTACTTTTTACGGTCAGCTGCAGGCCGGCTAGGTCCCTGACAAATTGTGCTCATAGAACTGCAACAATGCTTGCCTTCCGGCCGGCTAGGTCTGCGGACATTTCTGCTCGCAGAGCTACAAGAGAATCCCAGGCACGCTCAGCTGCCGGCCGGCTAGGTCTGCGGCCATTTCTGCTCGCAGAGCTACAAGAGAATCCCAGGCACGCTCAGCTGCCGGCCGGCTAGGTCTGCGGCCATTTCTGCTCGCAGAGCTACAAGAGAATCCCAGGCACGCTCAGCTGCCGGCCGGCTAGGTCTGCGGCCATTTCTGCTCGCAGAGCTACAAGAGAATCCCAGGCACGCTTAGCTGCACTTTCTATAAAATGACCTGTCATGACGAGAAGGCGCGCTTGCTTCGCTAATATTAGGTTATTGTTCCGTCGCGTTTGTGACTATATGAAAACTGTAAAAAAAAAACGCTCGCTTCGCTCCGCTCGCGCTATAAACGAAGACTGTAACACGTAAGGGAGAGCGCCATAATTAGCCGTAGCACCATCTCAGCAATGACTTTAGTAGTGTACTAGTGTGTTAAGAAAAAACACGTTTGTAAAATTTGGATTTGCTTTTTCTGGCCCAAAATCTAGGTAAACCCATGGCTACGGTTAGTTCTTGTTCTTAGCTTATGATAGATATTATAAAAAAGAAACTTGGCACATTTTTATAAAAATGATCAATTGAGTGATTTACACATTTTGTAGGATACATTGGTAACTTTCTACATAACATAAGCTACGCGGTGTTGTTACCAGTAAGAAGCACAATGCCCTGCCTATAATAAAAATATTATTACAAAACAGGGTATCTTCTTTCAACTATATTTGTCTTGCATTTTTTTTGTATGTGACAATTAAATATTATAATTTTGTTATAAGTTTTAATAATGGATTTATTTGTCTATTAGCTTAATTGGTTAGGTATGAGTATGACTAATTGTCTATCTAAAGGCGTAACTGTTGTTAAAGGCGTAAGACGATTTTATCAGTGTCTGAGGCAAGACTTTTATCCGCGTGACGCGGGTGAAGTGTCCTCTCCACAGACACTGCGTTGCCTGGATACTTTAACTAAGTATCTAAGTATTATATTAATTTTTAATTAACTATATTCAAGTTTTTAGAGATTTACAAACGATTATCTACTACTTACTTCGTGTCTTAATTTTTTTTACCTAAGCATGTAGGTAATTATTGCCAAACTAATATTAGGTTTTAAATGAGTTTTACTCGTATTAAACGTAGGTACCTGGTTGAACGGGTATTGCTCAGCTTTTTTATTGTTCGAAACCTAGCTAGATCGATTGATCTCCCCCAAAATCATCTACTTACGAAATTTCGTGAATATCGTTGGGAGTCCTTAGTTTACGACATCCTGATTATAAATAAATTTGTAAATATATCTACATGAATTTCTTCTTTAAAGGAATTAGATAGTAGATTTAAGTGTTGTTCGTTGTCGGTGGTTATTTACGAGAAGCCCTGTACCTATATTAGCCAGTAAATAATTAGTAACTAAAAAGTCATTGTGATTTCATGTTAATTATTTTTAAGTTCTAGGTTTACAGAATAAAAAATAGAGTAAAAACATTGCCAATAAATACATATCAACCGGAACTGCTTAGAACTTATAAAAAAAACATTATGGACCTTAATTTATTCGTAGAAATATTTTCCATTGTTACCAGTAACTTTAGTTTTTAACAAATATAAAATTTAATGAACTAAGTATAATAAATGTACCTATCTACTGTAATATAAACACAAGCGAAGTATAAAAACAATATAACGTTATGTATGCATGAGATACTAAATGAGATTCAAACCTGAAACCTGTGCTATGTGTGTCAGAACTTTGGCTAATGGTTTTTTTATTTGAACAGTGCATTGCATCGCCTCTGGGTGGAAAATGGACGGTTATTCTAGGGTAAGGTTAGTAAATCAGAAACAGTAAAGCGGTGGCGGTATAACTGTTATGTACATAATTTGCACTATTTGAAGCTACGTAGATTGAGGTCTAAGTGGCTGCAAGCAGGTGCTAGTGATCATCTTAAAGATGATAAATAAGTAATCAAATACAACAACAGTTTAGGGTTGCATTGCTAACCGTCTAATTGCATTAATACATGCACTAAACCAATTTATTTGCAGAATATATAATAATGCTTTGAATTACACTTAGCAATTCACAAAATTGTTACTCGGAGTACTGTGATCGATAATATTCTATTATATATTTTTATACAATTTTCATTGATCTTAGTACTGAGTCATACTTAGTTACACTGTTTTATTAATTGATACTTACAGGTAAATAGGTACGTAAAATAAAATATTACCCGATCAGTAAATATTGTGGTGATTGTCATCGCCACAATACGTGAATAAAGTACTTATATAATACAAGTCTTACCGAGAAAGATCGGATAACACGTGTGTGTGTATAATTCAATACTTGTTTTAGTTACAGAGACCTACGCCACTTGCACTCGCTAGTACGATATCAATATGATTGATTACCTACCTCGTATTACCTTCAGATTGCCAACGTTTTATATTCCAAGTAAACTTCATTATTTTAAACTAGATTTAGCTACTTAGCATAGCTTTGTTAAATTGGTAGGTAGGCCAGTCTCTAGGTTCAACTCTACATAGCGACCATCTTGACATATATTTTTTTAGATATTTATAGGTACCTATCAGTTAATTAGGTACGTATATTAAACCTCTGAACCTTTCAACTGTTTTCTATACACCAGAATTCAAACTTGTATTGAGAGAGGGTAAATATCTACTGTCTGGTTTTAATTGGATATGGTAATCATTTTATATTGGGTGGTATTTTGTGTGCTTTCGGTTTCTAAATGTTTTACCAATCATTAGTGATAAAATATAATTTTTGGGGGAAATAGTGCAAAGTTCTCGTGGGTTTACTTTACCTTAACTAAACATCTGATGAAAAAGAAATATTTTTAATAGTTGCTCTGTTTCTTACAGTTTATTTATTTCTTGCGCACGAGAAATTTGTCTTCATTTCCCTATTTAGTATTATTCTATATTGATTAACATTTTATTGCACACATTAAGAAATGTACTATGTTTATTTTTCAGTCATAGTTCTTAATTTTTTCCAATATCTTAATTATTTTCACTTATCTTTATGAAATACAATAAACTGAGAGGAGCATGTCGCAATAGGCACTGCTTAGGAATCATAAAAAATACTAATGTTTTTGGGTGTCTATCTCATTATCAGCTCACATACTAATGTTTAAAATAAGAGTCATTGCTTGCACACCTAAACAACGCTTTTTGACGCTTTCATTAAGTACTTAACCATAATTTCATAACTCTAAAATAAAACCCCCATTTATACAAAGTGCAACAAAGTAAGTAATTTAAATTCCAATTGAAATTATTTGTTGAAACATTTTATTTAACTGAAAAGGTGACTGTTATTTCTTGTTACACCTTGTAGAGGGTAGTCTAAAATGGTATTCGGGGTTTGTTGATACTTAATTTCTCGAAAAATTGATGTGGTTGAGAGTTATATTGAAAGAAGCTTCGTTTAATTTAGCGGCCAAGAAACCGTGTCCGAAGCCTTGAGCGCAACGAGAATATTTTCTCTGCGCGTTTCGGGAGCAACTAAATGTTTAGTGATGAGGCGAGGCCACGTTAACGTGGAACAATCAAAAAGTATTTGCATTTTAAAAAAAATACAATCACAGCATCAATAGAAAATATTTAGGTACATAGTTGTGTTCTAGATCATACCCCACTGGCAGTATGCACAGCATGATCAAGGTATCATCTGTTTTTTTTTACTGATAATTACACGTATATTCTTAAAAACAGGTTATTTGTCGATAATGGTGCAAAACCAATCTAAAGCCACAAATTGAACGAGCACTTTATTTCCGAAAACTTATCGCGTGGGCTGCCATTTCAGCAAACCGTATATTTTAGGATCATACTTTTTAGGACAAAAGAGGATAAATGACAGTGAGCTACACAACTTTTTTTAAATACGTGCGGGCATAAAATTAGCGGAACGTGAAATGTACGGCTCCATGGTACCTAAATAAATTTCCAAAAATTAAGGCTTCTTCCTGTACAACCATATCGCCCTACTAGTTTTCGAGAAACTAAATAATCATCCCGAACTCCATTCTGGGCCACCTTGTATCTATTTCATGTGCCTGGTGTGTGCCTGGTTTATACTGTTATGAAATGCTATCGTAACGTCTACTGTTATATTTTTAAGATTGTATTTGTCACGTATTTGTTACATAAAAGCGCATGACCACTAGCGTCACTTGCTGAAAAAAGAACCTAATGAATTCTGCTCTAACAAAAATTTTTGCACATTTTTACAAACAAAGATAAACCGCTAATTGGCAAGAGCTTCCTAGATAGACTATACTTGAATAACTATTAACAAAAAAAAGGATTTCTATTTTAAATTTATATTCATGTGAATACAATGATAATTTTGTTATCTATCCCAACAAGTTACTACCATTAAAAATATAATAATAAAAATGGTTAGTGAGCAACTTTTTAACGATTTCGTTAACTTGCAGGTACAGTCTGTCAGCTTAGTTTTGGTGACGAAGTGACGTAGAACAAGAGTCTCCTCATCACAAATTGCATGATAATGTGCAGCCTGGTTCAGATATTCTGTAGCGTCCTTGTAGTGTCTGCACTACTGCACCGCAAAAATATACAAGTACTGTAATACATTATCCTCACGAGCATTCCTAGTGCCGGGTGCTATGGACATGTGGACATATCTACACAATAACGCACACGAAGGACAACCAGACCCAACAGACATTTCAATAAACTACCCCGGCCGGGAACCGAACCTAGATTGAACCTTCGACTATCAGAGATCTCATTCTTTGCCCAGTTTAAGTTGCCCAGTGATTTAAAATTCACAGGTCACAAGCTACCTACGCTCGTATTGAGCGCAAACATTATGGTTTAATGGAGATTGTTAGTGTTTACCTAAAATGCTTCGATACTAAATTAAGATAAATATTAATACAAGGTGTTTGGGAAATAACACACTACTGTGAGCCTCTAGTTAATAAGAGCTTTTGGCATTTGTTTATTTGATACTCAACATTTTATCTGAAATTTACAACTAGCTACTAATACTTATATAACAAAATATTGTGGCACATTTTGTAGGTAATAGGATAATAGGTACAGTATATCATGTAAGTTTAATTTTCGTACCCATTATAACTTATCGTTTATTAGTAGTTAAGATAAACTTGTATTTGTTATTTACCTAATCAGTTAAGATTTTAATTATATGTTATCTCAATATCTATTTCCTTCATCGAAATTGAAATGTGAATGTTAATTTTATAAATAGTTAGATATGCACGATATAGGTAGAGCTCATACAGCAATAAGCTTACTTATCTCGTGTTAGTAAATCAGCGCTAAGGGTCAGCGTCATTTATTTATTGGACTGGACGGACGGTCTGTCGACAATGGTCTGGATTCTGACATGACATTTCCTCAGTTGATTCTTACTTATTCCTACCTATTACTTCCATAAATATTAGAAAAAGAGACAGAAAACCGGCAGTTACAATTTTTTCCCTATGTGTTTTTTTAAGAATTCAAAAGAGTTTAGTATTCCAAGAACTCTGTAGATGGCGATGAACTGACTACGTTACTAGATGCCAAAGCCAAAAGACATGAAACAAAAAAGTAATTGTTCTTTCTGAATCCTCGTTCTTCGCATATTCATTATTATTCACATTCGATCGAAAATTTGATAATTTCAAATGATATTAGATGTTTGATTTATTTTATGATAGACAGTACATTTCTATTTTCAAAAAACACCATTTTAGACGTAAAAATAAATGAAATAACTAAGATAGTTGATTTTTTCCTAAAAATCTATAAACGATGAATTACCCAAAAACTCACTACAGAGCTTTCGAGTTTTGCCTTTAGACGTTAGTCGTTAGCGTTACTCAACATAATAGGTATTTCTCCCTAATTTAATTATCAGTTCAGTATGTGGGTAGGTCCGCGACCAATTTAATGAATGTGACTTCTTGTTTGAAATCTAGCAGGATATCTCGTTTACGTATTCACTAAAAGCTTAGAATTCTCATTCATTAACTAAAAGCTAAGAAATCCCGTTTATTAACTAGAAGTTAAGTAAATAACAGAATTATCTTAGGAATGTGCTGCCAGAATCGAAGGCAATAGGTCAGCAACAGGACTGAGCAGGATATCCACAATATGTTTGACCTATCTAAATGTATCATTCGACGTGTAGACTGCGTATACTACTATATGTTATGAGAATTATTAATGACTCTAAATATGATTCCTATATAAAACCTAGATAATATTTATTAAGATATGCGGGTAAGTATATTTTTTTCATGGTGTTACGTTAAGTATGGGTGCAGCTCTTACTTACATACTTATTGTAACTTAAGTAAAATGTTTACATTATTTTGTTTATCTAAACCTCTGTTTTTATCCAGACCATGTTAAAATAAACGAAGATAATTAATCTTTCTTCTAAGATGAATTGGTTGTAAATACGCATTTTTAACTAACTTAATTTTTTGTATGATACTCTGTATTTAATGATCGTATAAAATACCTACTTGGCATGACGAGACGATTATACATGTTTCATATTTTTTATCCAATTATATTGTATTCATATAGAATTTTGTTTCATTCATTTCTACCCATCCCGTGTGTTTCAGTATAGAACATGCTTTTCCGTTAAGTTGTTCAATGTATTTTTTTATAGGGTGAATTTTTACTAGTAACCGATAGCGAAAACTCAAGGCGGGCTGGTAAAAAGAAACAACTTTCCCCAAGGAACATGGGTCGAAAATTGAATAAAAAGACTGGACCTCCAATGCAAAATTGCCGATCAGCAGATTAAGTTATTAAGGAAGCGCAATAATATATTTTTGTCATATTTTGACCTATGTTTTTTGGGGAAGGTTGTTCCTTATCACCAGCACGTCCTCTGTTTGCAGTATCGGTCACTAGTAAAATTTCATGTGATATATGTATTTTGCGTCTTTGAGCTTTTACAACCCTGACTTTCTTCTTTCTTTTCGTGTGGGTCACCGAGTCGTCAAACGACCTGATGAACCCTGGTGTCAGAGTTTTTCAACCGCCTACTACCACTAGCAGGCCTCTGACATGGTTGTGTTACGACCGCCGTCTAAGTAATGATAGACAGCAACCAGGACCGACGGCTTAACGTGCCCTCCGAAGCACTTTTAATTTGTCACTAAATAATTAAGGTGGTCGTTATTTGGATCAATGTTTTAACAATGGAACTACTGGGACAAAAACGTTCTATATTTTTCATAATGGAACAACTCAATGGAAAATGCTTAGACCAAGCGGGTTCAAAAAGGAGGTAGTTTATTCCAATTAATAATCTGGTTCATCGGCACTACTAATTGATGGTTTGTATCTGTTGTATGATTTGTTAAGGTTAAAAGGATCAGAAGAAAACCCGATTAATAGTCTGCAATTTTATTGAATAAATACATTAATAAAAACCACGTCAATACTTCAATACACATACATTGTTCAAAATTGTGATTCACACAGAGAAAAAAAAATTGTGCCACTCTCAGTGCATCAATTTCTTATCAATTAACACCGTTTCCTTATTCAAGATTCATAAGAGCGCCCGCTGCGCCGCGCGTAATCACGCGTGGCACGTGTTGGCTCAGATTATGTCGATTTTATAGTATAACTTGAGTCTTACTAGCCAGTAAGCATTTGCGCTGGTCGTGAAGACAGTCGCTCATCTACTAACATAAGCTAAGCCAGCTCGCGCCACTCGGAGACCCTAAGACCGGGTCCTCAAACGCCAGACATCACTTACGTAACATTACGTCACTCGCTATCTAGGTGGCAGTCACCCACCACGCACTATTGAGTTTCACGTTTTATTAACCAGAATCTACGTAATAGGTATAGGATGTTAGAAAGTACAAAACAAACAATGGTTTAATCCGCCCATGAAAAAGAAAAACTTTCCTCAAGGAACAAGTCGACATAGGTAAGGATCTACTACTATTGTTTATTTAGAAACTAGATCTTCCATGCTAAATGGCTTGTTAACTAAAACGCATCCATAAACCAGAAACTACCTACTAGAGGTTAAACTTTTCACGTTTCGACTTATTTTCTGTACAGTTTTAGTTTCATGGGTAGATTTGCCACTTGAAATATTTGCAGTTTTTTTTTACATCCTATATCAATAAAATGCAGATTCCTGGTCAACTTTCGCGTTTCATAACAAACTAGTCTGTTAATTTGCAACTGATCGTGGTGCGGTCACCTCTTTTATATATACATAGAGTAACAGATTATGATTATGATATACAAAGCTAACATGCAAACAATATTTGTGCAGATAAAGAAGCAAACATTTCACACATTTATTATTATTCCAGCTAAATAAATTTATATTCTAAGTTATCTCCTTTGTACTTCCGTCATAATTAACTCTATCTATGTAAGAAAAACAAATGAAATATAAACTTGTAAAATATAAAAAATAATTCGCACCAGAACCAAAAAAGAACTGGTCACAAACCTGAGATGTATTCCAACGTACGTTATGGGCTGATTTCATTCCGCGTGCAGCAAGGCGACGCTGGGGGACGGCGCGTTTGAAAGTGCACTAGGCGGAGACTATGGGCGCTACTATATCTGTCTAGGGCTCTTTCAAACGCTCCGTGCGCCTGCGCCGCCGCCCCGCCGTAAGCAGAACAATAAAAACAACCAAAACGACAAACACGGGTTTTTCTCTCCCACGCCAATACAGTGGCCCAAAACGTAATTATCTTTGGTCAACTCTGGTGTTAGTTCAAAAGTAAAATTTAGGATAAACACAAATATAACCCGTTTGCCAACAGGAAAAATTTAGACTCCGAGTGGAATCGGACACATCCACAACACTTAATTGTAGCAAACAAGTAGTTACTGTCATTTTTGAAATCATTATTTTAGCCAATCGGAAAACCAAAGTAATGCCGTTGCAAAGAAGAATGAGATATAATTAGGCTCTCACCTACACCACTCAGGTTTTACATCAGGGCTGGGAACTTACAAATTTTAGAATTGTTGGAACTGCACTTTAAACAAGTTTCTACATACTATACTGACAATCAGATCAAAATCTCATCTCGCAGTCAATTGCTGGACCTGTTGTAGTGCGCAAACGCCGTTATTATTAATATGTCGCAGTAATATGGCTGAAGTAGGAATATGGCATAATCGTAGGCCAATAATTTACTATAAACTGTAATTTAGGGATCAACTGTTTTTAGTGATTTTGTTCTCTGTAAGTTAACATTTCTTTTTTAAGAAACAAGGAATAACCACAAAAGTGAACTCAAAAATAGTCCTGACGGAACTTAATTGGAAAAAAGTATCTTCCTAAAAAATTTAAGAAATTTCACCGAATTTCTAGATCTGTTTAGGACGAATAGGACGATGGCAGAATGAAATCACGATTTTGCGATTTCACCATATTCCAGCTTTGTCTAAATTCGTTGGAATTCTGCGAATTCCTTCTTTTGCCGTTTTATTGCGACATTGTATAAACATATAATCATTATAATAAGTAGTTGGTTATTTAATCAGCAAGTAAAAAAATATTTATTTTAAATAAAATGTGGTTGGAAAACTGATATTAAAATACCACGAACGATCTGAACACGCCATTAACAAAACCAGGTTAGTAACCAACAAACTTGTCTCACCAAGCTATCAAAGCAGCGAGAATATGCTAATAAATGCGGAGCTTTATGAGTTGTGACGCGACTCTATTAAATCTAGACCAATTTTTCTTGTTTTACCTATTCAATACAAAATATAAGAAACTTGCGATGATGTGAACAGCGTTTTATAGTACGATATTAAAATTATAATCACATTATAGCTTATTATACGGAAGAATTATATATGACATGAAATATACGTAAACATAACAATAACACTTCAGAGTTTTAAAAAATTGACTAGTTAAAATGTTGCGTTCATTCGTTCATTAATTTCATTATTTAGACCTTCAAATACCGAGTAATGAGAAAACCGCTACATTACATACACATAGTAGTACCAGAAAATATGATCTTAAATAGTGACTACAAATTCACTAATTTACAATTAGAATTTCTATACTGCACTTTTTGAACACCAAATATTATCATTTACCCTAACGAGAGTTTAGCTAATTAAAAAAATATAGGTATCGTTTTGTACAATAGTCGTTCGTAATCTTCTAATTTTGAAAAGAATTTAGGCGATTGGTCTCCCTCTTAGCGTGGCTCAATACTCCAACGACACCATGAGGTTATAGAAGTGGTCTCGAATACGACAATTAAATGACCTTAGCTTATTCTTAGCTAATCCTTACATTCACAGCCAAAAATGAAATAAGAAACACGAAATTATCATCATTAGTCATTTGCGTCCTAAAATGATGTATGTTTTATAAAACATTTCTACAAAGGGCAATAGAATTGCGCTTTCATTTTGCTTTATTATTTAAAAAGTAAATCATACTTCACTTTAGGAGGCAAAGGGCAATTGACACATTTAATGATATTTCTTGTCTGTTTTTGTTATGCAATAAAATGCGAAGAATAGCTAAGAATTTGAAATCGAGGGCCCCGTTAAATCGGACTACTACGCTACCAGTTTAGAGGTAGAGTAGTAGGCATTCCAGCTTGGGCTCACAAGTCATCTAGATGTTTCATTCCCCACGTTACATCCCGTGTATGAACTGAACCTAACATTTACAGTAGTTCTGCTATGACAGCAGCTTTGCGGCGTATCTTTCAAGCTATAATATCAATTTCATTTCATAAAGCTCAACTTTAACCTTGTTGAATTTAAATAGATTAAATTATCTATTATACTTCATACATTTATTAAGATTAGCTTAGTATTGCTAAAGAACGACGGCCATTAATTATCTTCTATTAATTTTACATTAAAAAAATATGCTTTGCAAATAATATCTTTCTACTGTCAAACAGAAAAAGCAATAATTAATTTGGGTGTGTAAAATGCGATCATAAAACCCTAAGGTCATATTGGCCTCGATTTTGACAAACATTTCCTTAGCAATTCCTGTCGCTTTCTATAAATGGAAAAGTTAAATTTCAACGTCATTTTAGCATAGAATGACTGCTGTAGATTTCTTATTTCTTTTCTTCGTCTAAGAAAGCGACATGAGTAAGTTAGGTATCGCAAAACTTGCTTAGAAATGTGTGCGCAGAAATCGACACCAATTAGTAACACATTCCACCAAACCTTGTTGTTATAACTACTAAATGCATTTAATTTAACCAAGTAGCTTGCTCGAAGAATATCTTATAGTTCTACTGCACGTCCTTTAGGTAACTCCGTAGCTACAACAGCTAATTATAAATTTCATCAAAAATAAAAAGTTACCTCTAATTGTAGTATAACCGATTAAACACAGTACCTCTGATTTTGCTAAATAAACTTTCGAAAAGTGGCACTTGATTGAATACATTTTAGCTTATGTTACTAGACACTTACTTCAATATAACGAAAATATGCAGAAGTTTGTTGTTATAAGTTCGCCCTCGGGTTTGGTGTTTACGTAGATGCACGATTACAGAGCGCGAGCCTGAAAAAAGACAGATCAGTTAAAAACAAAAAAGGACCTAGAGTCTGTGCGGAAAGAGAATAGATGGGGGCAAAAAATGTACTAACTGGTAATAACTAATAATTTTTTTCATATGCTCTTATGGCACTTCAAACTGAGACACAGAGGCGCCCTCAATTTCCACGCCTATTCTCTTTCTGCACAAACTATCAAAAGACGGTTATTTTAAACATTTCGTTCAGTTGATGTCAGTCCATAAATATGTAGTTTGAGACAAACTTTCAAGGGTCGGTCTAACTGGCGAAATTTAAACCTATTCATGTCGCTTTCTAAATTATTAAAAAGAAAAGAGACAGGAAATAGTCAAATGTCATTTGCATCCTAAAGTGCCGTTTTTATTTCTTAAATTACGATTTACACACAGGAACTTAAAAATATTTTAAGCTCTACTTTTCGACCGCAAACATGCCGCAAATGTCTATTTATAATTAACCTATCTCGATTTGATTAGAAACTTATTCAAGAATTGGTCAACGATTAGCAACAAAGTTCCCGATTTTATCAAGGCTAATGCCAATGTAGTTATGTCTACCCTAGAACCCTACCCATTTGTAATGGTTACTAAACACGCTAAGAATGAATAACTTTTCCAGTAACTCACGAGTGTTAGTAAAATAGCGCAACGACTCTCGTGGGTTTACTCAACTGATGAAACAGAACAACTGTTGTTCTACTAGTTTGATTGAAAAATGCTATGAAATTGGTTTTCTATACCTTCTATGGGCCGAGCTTGTAAGCATTTTGTACGAAAAGGAAAAAAATGAAATTTGTCAAACAGCTGAGTAAACCTAAGTGTGGTTTTGCGCTTATTTTCTGCACGTTGTATTCGCACGTTAATATTTTGAGTATCCACTAACGTATGATGCAAAGAGTGCGTAATGTTTTTAAGTCAAATATCTATTGTATACATTCAAAGTTTTGAGCATGCAGGAATAACACAGAAATAAACACCCACAGTTTAGCTAGAAGACGCTAATCAAATCAGAAGTTGCTGTACTACGACATGCAGTTGCTAATCAAAATGCTAATAAAATCGTGTATCCTTCTGTGATAGATCAGACTATAAAATTATGCTTCTTAGTCGTACACTCTTGTCAGAGTGGTCGTAGTCAGGAGTTGGTCAGTTCTTGCGTAGATATCGTACAATGCGTCTCCTTCCGTTCTAAATACTTGTGACTTCGTGCGAACATTCGTTGACGGTGTGCTCAGTAACAGACTTTATCAGATCTATCCATCTTGTTGGAGAGCGCCCGCGAGCTCTTTTTCCATCTATTTTGCTCTGTACAACAAGTCGTTCCATGGATAGGGTTGCAACGATATATCGGAAAGCCATTAATATCGAAGCCAAAATATCGATATTTTCCCTATCCCAATACGATAATATCGATATAATGTAAGAGAAAATATCGATAATAATTCCGGAGTTACCCACAACCTCAGCGCTATGTATTTAAAGCCAAAAAATCGTTCATATCTGTATAATCCGTATTCCCTACCATACACTTGGCTGTATCGGCACTGTACTTAGCCTTTACATGACTTGATTATGTGCCATCCGAAAGACTTTTTTCAAAGGCTGGGGCCACCGTCGTCACCCAAGCGCGGAACAGGCTTCATGGAAAAAGGCTAGCCAAACAAACATCTATTTTAGTGTCAGCTGACGCCAAATATTGGCAGCTATAAATATGATGTTTTATTTCATTAATAAAAAAAAATCAATGTTTTTTATTTAATACGAAAATATCGATATTATCGATCTAATTCTCCGATATTATCGATTATCGATAATTGCATCACCTCGATAAAATTATCGATAATTATATCGATATTTAATTAAACTTTCATCCCTATCCATGGAATTTACGTTGCGCGTTATGTGACCGAAGAATTTAAGTATTTGCCTCTGAACGGTCGTTGATAGCCTATCTTTGACGTTTTATTCTTTCAAAATAGATACGTTGGTGCGATAAGCAGTTCACTGAATTCGCAGCATTCGGCTCCAACACCATCTTTCTAGAGCATCTATTTTGCATCGTGCATGTAGTCGTAGCGTCCATGTTTCCGCTCCATAAAGAGAAATAGGAAATACCAAGCATTAGTCATCTTTAGATCGTTCAAGGTCGGTTATTTCAAATTTATTTTCTTGAGGAGTTTTATTTTTAACTATATTCTTATCAGGTAACAAATTGGCTGACCTATATTTATTTATTTTTGTGTTTCAGTCCTGCTTATTAACATGTAATAAATAAGCGTGAAAATCAATCAGACAGAGTTCAACCGTTTCGTTACGGTTACGGCTAAGGTTAACAACGAAACACCGTTGCTATATTTTATTGTAGAAACGTGGTGACCGAAAGAGTTGCATTGTAGTTATACGTAGTGCAACGTCATAGATGATATTACAAAACCTGAGCTCTATGACCAATCATAAAATCTTCGGAAGAAAGATTACTACAAAATACGTTTTGTGGCTGTACTTGTTATACATTATTCTTGTAGCGTTTGCAGATAAAATTAAATGTTCTTCTAAATAGTAACACTATTTTCCTCATGTCGTGTGATGCCAGCTATTACTGAGGCTCGGCTGTCCGTCTGTCTGTCCGTCCTACAGTTATAAGGCTAAACCGTTATACCTAGACAGTTGAAATTTTCACAGATGATGTATTTCTGTTGCCGCTATAAAATATAATAATATAATAAATATTTATGGGCGCTGTAATGTTACGGAACACTTCGTGCGCGAGTCCGACTCGCACTTGGCCGGTTTTTTGCTTTAATGTTTATTATGCTATAATGTTTGTTTTACTTACGGCCGTTTACGCTCTGCAAGGAATATAGGCGTAATATATGTTCATCTTATCAATCAGGTTTTCATATATTACCTCTATATAATAAGCGAATAAACGTTGCTTATTTTATGAATGCATTTTTTGTAGCAGTCATGGTAGTAGTCTAGTCAATATCCAAGGAAAGATTACCAGAGAATCAACAATTATTCTGATATGTTGGCTGGCCATAAAAATGCTAAATGTCAGCTTTTTTGTGGTGACTGAAAATCCCTGGGGAGGCCTACGTCTTAAAGTGGACTACTAACTGTAGGCTGATGTGATGGGGATTTGTCAAACTAAACTTTGTATTTTATACTTTCTCTCAACTAATAATAATTAAATAATGCAACTTTTATAAGTACACAGTGGCAGCGTTCAAGATTGATTTGTTTTTGTACGCCGCGCGTGTGCTGTTTGTTAGTTACGGTAAGCATAGTTACGCAACAATACCTAAGTATATCCATTTAGGGGCAGGAAAACGTGATTACAGTCAAATAATAAAAATATGCATTTCGTAAGGTAAAACCATTGGTCTATGGTAAAACTAAATCAATCTAAAATAGGAAATGTATGTTGGGTGTCTTGAGTGTAAGGGATGTTGTACCGAAAACTAAGTAGGCGTAATCAGAACATGAAACTGAATAACAATGTTAGCATACGAAAACTTATTTTACTTTCCATAGAATTTCAGTCAGCTGTTCGGCACTTTTGTATGGGAAGCAAATTTTTTTTCTCGTTTGTCAACATAGCTTCCATAAAAAAAACAGTTCAGTTTCATAGTCTGATCATGCGTGAAACGTGGACACTGTCCCTAATACGGACCTCGTATAAATAAATTGTTCAAAATTTTGGTGGAAATAAATTATCTGCAAATATTTTAAGGGGTCAACCAGTCCATGAAACTGATAAACTATTTCCAAAAAACATAGATCGATTAAAAAAATTAAAAAAATTATGTAAAAAAACTTTTAAAACAAGCTTTTATTTAAGTGCTCTGAAAAGATGAAAATAAAATTTTGAATGACATTAACCACATTCATTTATGACTTTACAGAAATGAAAATATAATAAAAGCTTGTCGCGATGCCTAGAAGAAACTACCTAATTACAGTTAGGTGCATACCTTATTACAACATTTCAATCACAAATTGAAAGTTTCGCGACAAGCTTTTATTAAATTTCATTTCTGTAAAGTCATAAATGAATGTGGTTAATGTCATTCAAAATTTTATTTTCATCTTTTCAGAGCACTTAAATAAAAGCTTGTTTTAAAAGTTTTTTTACATAATTTTATTTTATATTTTTTAGTTTATGTTACGATAGTTATTGATCAATACGAAAGTCTTTCTATAAAACGGAGAGACCTTCAATAGACAAACTTAAGGCACGGGGAAAACTAACATTAGGATAAAGTATAATTATTTCTTTTATATTCTATAGAAGTAGGTTGGTACCTATTCCTCCGGCATCCCTAATAGAAGAATTAGCTTGTAATATGTCTTAGTCTTTTCATTTCATTGATGGCGTCATTATTACATGGCCGAGTCCCAGTTAATTTCGAACAGTCTATTTCTTCTATCAGGAGGCCTTCTATTGACGTGACCCTAATTCATGGTGGGCCTACCAACTGCCTATCATGAACGAATTCGTATACAAAATTGCAAGTCCCAGCAGTTGAATATTGAGGAGTTCCATAGTTCGAAGACAACCCTGGATGTAGCGTCTAATTCATGGTGGGACTACCAACTGCCTATAATAAACGAATTCGTATACAAAATTGCAAGTCCCAGCAGTTGAATATTGAGGAGTTCCATAGTTCGAAGACAACCCTGGATGTAGCGTCTAATTCATGGTAGGCCTACCAACTGCCTATAATAAACGAATTCGTATTCAAAATTGCAAGTCCCAGCAGTTGAATATTGAGGAGTTCCATAGTTCGAAGACAACCCTGGATGTAGCGTCTAATTCATGGTGGGCCTACCAACTGCCTATAATAAACGAATTCGTATACAAAATTGCAAGTCCCAGCAGTTGAATATTGAGGAGCTCCATAGTTCGAAGACAACCCTGGATGTAGCGTCTAATTCATGGTAGGCCTACCAACTGCCTATAATAAACGAATTCGTATACAAAATTGCAAGTCCCAGCAGTTGAATATTGAGGAGTTCCATAGTTCGAAGACAACCCTGGATGTAGCGTCTAATTTATGGTGGGCCTACCAACTACCTATAATAAACGAATTCGAATACAAAACTTTGTGTCCCAGCAATAAACCGCTGAGGAGATCTCTCTTTCGGAGCCGATCTTGGCAGCAGTATCAGGTCAAATTTATGATTAACATGCATTGTCATCGGTTCTGGACCAACATGCAAAATTTCAACTCAATCGGATACCGAGAAGTGGTTCAAATTAAACTTGCAAGATTTGCACCGAACAAACATTGTTACTTACTTAAGGGCGGGGCAGACCGGCTCCGTATGCGTTCCGTATCCAGCTCTCGTCCGTAGTCACGCACGAACTGATGACGTTGTAATGTATAGGATTGTATGAGATACGGCACACCGCTTGCGTTGCGTATCCGTGCCGTGCTGCACGCAAGCGGTGTGCCGTATCTCATACAGTCCCATACATTACAACGTCATCAGTTCGTGCGTGACTACGGACGAGAGCTGGATACGGAGCCGGTGTGCCCTGCCCTTTACTTACTTACTTATTTACATACACTGCAAGTTAAATAAAAGCTTTTAAAAAGCAAATTGCATGAAGGGCCACTGCCTATGTTTCTTGTTGCAAATTGTTCAGTTTCATAGACTGGTTTACCCTAATATTTGCAGTTCATATTTTTCGCCCTATAATATATATTCTGGCGGCTGGTAGCTTCAACCATCTTTACAATTACATTACAAACATACAATTGCTTTAGAGGCTGCTGTGTACCTTTAAATGAGTCAATATAAATTAAAAAATCACATGCATGCTAACATTTTAGAAAACTAAAGCTTAGTCGATCGCATTAGAAAGAGAAACGAGGATCGAAAATCTGCAGCCTTACCTCCATAAGCTTTAAGTAAGTGGTCTAGGTATCTTCGATAGTTATCGAATCTTCCGGGCGGTGTCGCCGCGCGCCGTGGGCGTGGGCACCGGCGCGGGCTCCAGAGACGCCTGCTGCGCGGCGCACAGTGTTACACAAGCAAAGCGTTAAGACAGGTGAAGTGTAGAATGTACAACAAGTTGGGGAAACAGAACAAAACATCTCGTAGGTTCACTGAGCCCATGAATTTTAACAAGTTTTACACAACTTTTGGATAAATGCAAATAGATATTGATATTTTTTATAACCATTGATCATTGGCTAGTATCGGTTTTAAGAACTTACCCACAAGAGATTTTGTAATATTTTCGCAACACCATGTGTATTATATATAAAACAGGGCCTCACTCGTGAAATCGCATTGATTTTCAATGTCCTCATTAGGGATATGCCATTGTAAAACAATACTTTCTCGGACAAGTATTTGAGAATTTTCACGAGCGTAAAGATGAAAAAGACCCACTCTCTACAAAGTTTGAGGGGAATAACGCAATCCAATCAGGGGCCTAATGGTGTTGTTTACTTGCGAATGAATAACAAGGTTTGCGTTGAATCCCTCAGACTTTGTAGAAAGCTAATGATACGATTCAGTTCACAAAACTTTCCCTATGTTTAAACTTGCGAAATTACTTTGATTTCACAATTTAATTGTGTTTTTAATAATATAATGCGAGTGTACTCGTCAACGACCTCGACAGTGGCGCCACTTCACAAAAAATATGTTCTCTTTGTACAAACAATCCATCGGGATGTCCGTTGCTAAATTTTTTAGTAATATCCTTACGTAAAATTAGTTAATTAGTAAATCGTTAATTAGTTATACTTAATTAGTAAAATTCCAATTTTACTGAAGGATAATACTAAAAACTTCAGCAACGGATATTCTGATAGATTATTTGTATAAAGAGAAAACTTTTTTGTGAAGTGGCGCCACTGTCAAAGCCATTCACGGCTTCATTCGCCTTAAGGGAAAGTTTATGAGAGAAGCGTTAATTAAAGTAAAATGAACAATTAGACAAATATTAATAGATTAATCCACACCATTTAAACCATCATCCTTGTGAGTACGAGAACAAACAAAGCAGTCAGTTAACATATAATTAGTAGTGATAAGATAGTCGCAGCAATTCTCCATTGAAGAAACGAAAGTGTGCGATCTACATATATAAGAATTTATTTACATAATAAGTTCATTATACCTACATACCTACTGACTGATATTCTTTAAGATACTACTGTGGTAAGTGTATAAGTAGGTGTGGACAAAAAGTGAACTAATCGTTTTACCATTTGTTGCTATGACATTGATCATAATAAAGCACAGAAGCGCCCTCATTTGCCAAGACTGTTGTCTTTCGGTACAGACTGCAACATATATGTTCTGGAAGTAGGAGGTCAAGAGAGCGCGATATTGACCACTATAACTCTACTGTTGACTCGACTATTCAGCTACCTACTGTAATAACAACATGCTTGGAATAGTCCACTAATGAATAAGATACTAAGTGGTTCATTTTGAATACTAAAACTAAACGCATTGATTGCGTTGTTTCTATTATAGAAAAAAAAGTAATTAGGTCGTGTGTAAAAATCTATTTACTCAAGTAATAAAGTATGTAAAGAAGCAGATTGCAATAATTTACTTTGGTTTACCTTTTCAGAGTAACCCTCTTTCGTGAGTGTTTTATAATTCTTATTATTTTATATATTTGTTGCAGGTTTTTGATAAAGACCCAACTTTTTTTTAAAGAACTAGTTCAATTTTTTGATCATAAACCTACATCGTTTCAATTTAATCAATAACGAGCAGTTTTTGATCAAAACTAGATTTTACTAAAAGCGACATACCCTTATCGTCTAAAGTAATTTGTTTTGATTTACGTGGAAACGAATTGATTTATATTAAATTATTGTTGAACATTTTGGCAAATGAACATTATGTACGTAAATGGCTAGCGATGTGACTCACAGCGACAGTTTTTACGAGGCGCTATAATTACCGTTAAAAAAAGGGTACTTTTTGGTACCAGTCGTGTCAAAGTTTGCTATTGCCAAGCTAACCCGCTTAGTATAAACATGGCATGAAAACTTTTCCAGAGAATATAAAGTAAAGTTCACTGTTAATTTACTAATAAAACACTTTTTCACTAGTTCCACTAATTAAATATATTTGTTTAATTTGATATTAAACTAGATGCGACCGGTTTCGAACATCATCATCGAGCAGCTGATGATGTTCGAAACCGGGAACATAAAACAAATATATTTAATTAGTGGAACTAGTGAAAAAGTGTTTTATTAGTAATTAGTAAATTAACATGGAGTTCCATCAAGAAGTAACATAAAGTGTAACATAAAGTTCACTGTATTGATATTTTAGATATTATGTAAATGTCTTGCAGCAATTACCTTGGAGATCACAAGTCGCAATCATAAGCTGTTGCCGTCGTTGCCACCATAGAGTAAGCATCACCCCAGTTCTACCCGTGGGTGTAGTAAAAAGCGACTACAGCGACGAATCAGCAGCGGCTTTCCCTGCGAATGCCACATCTCGCCAATCCTATGATGAGGCCTATGTTTAGCTGCGGTCTGTTGTGGCTGTTGTCGGGATGTTACCTTGGAGATGTCGACGCCGGTGACTCCCTTGACGAGCTCGGGGATGCACTGCACGATGCTGAGCACCTCGCCGGTGAGCTTGGCCGCGCCCACCTCGCCGCCGCCGCACGACACCATCGTCACCTTGCGCGCCTGCGACAGTGGCGCCGCCACCTCCGCCGCCACCTAACAAAACATTAATTTTTTATAGAAACAAACAGTTTTTACACTATATTATACGGGGACAGCCCTCCGAATACAGATGCATGCAGACCATGAAACTCAACAACTTTCAGATTACGAAAAAACCGCAATCCATTCACAATCACGCTCAGCTGACTGCATTTACAAGGAGGAAGTAAACTTTTGTTACCTGTAATTTGTCTTTTTATATTTTATACAAAGTCCATTCAGTCTACAAATATCCGTGCTAATAGAATTAGAGACACGTTCCGTTTTACGAAAGTTTTGACAGTTGCATCTGTAACTCCCAAGAGGAGAAAGTGATTTACATAGATAATTCCTTCCCGCTAATTGGAAACGTAAACAATGACTCACGTTCCTCTGTATGTTTGAATAAGGTATAGGGACTTGCTTTGTTATGTATAAAATACTTATTAACTTCTCATCATTCATCATTACCTATGTATTATGTACTATGTATGAAAGACATAATACTGAATTATGTACTAATAAAGGGCATTTAAATTTGTTTCCTAAATAAACAATTTTAAACTTTGCAATGTATTCTGATGATTTTTCCCTGATGAGAAAAAAAGACGTACTAAGGATGATGATTGTTGGTTACTAGTATGACGTCTACCTACCCGTTTTCCCTTGGGCATAAGATGTTTTTCCGTGATGTTGGTTCTACTATCAACCCACTGCCTCTTTAATTTACCCCCAACACATTTGATGATGGTCGACGCAATACACATACTTTCCAGGATTTACACACATTCACGAAGACTTTTTTGGTAGTTAACATATTTATTGTCACAAAGTTACTGTGCTATTCTAGCAACTACAGATGTGATCTTCTGTTTTCAACGTTTTTCGACACAAGGTTACTTAATGAAGTTATCTTTTTCGAAATAAGTAGGTATAGGAAAGAGACAAGAAATATCCTGATAACTTCATAAATGCAAGAGATACCTATAATTTACACTGAACCTACCTTATATTAAATAGATGCCTTTCCAACAAAGGTTTTGAAACTATAGGAAGGAACGGTCTGTTCGTAGACGGATAGTAACAGATTGTTAATTATTCAAGGGCGTAAGTACCTGTTTATTCAATTAGTTGTTTGTTTGATAGTGATAAAGTATTTCATATTATTTATAAGACATGTGCCCCATTGTGTAAAGTGACTTTACTCAGCTGAATAATTAGTACAATACATACGACTGTATAAATATTTATTAGCATAATCAGATTAAAATTAATTTAAAAAGTTTTATTAATTCATTATTTGAAAAAAAAAACTTGAGTCGTGTTATCCATTTCTTTACTACATGTAACTGGTCCTTTTTTAGTCAAAATTGGTCTTTATTTCTCATACATATAGTTTGCATAGCTTTTATTAAAAAATAAATTTGTCATTTGTTAGTCATATGCTAAGTAAATTCAGGAGAGTTTCTCTTACTTATTATCTCTGATCTAAGGAGGGCTGATTCGATTTTTTGTATAGAAACTCTTTCCCACTTCTTCTGATACCCTCGCACTTGGTAAAAACTGTAACTCTGTTTCAATCTTCTTCTTTTTTTCGCCCTGTTTTCGCCACATCCATTTGGCTTTGCGGTGGCTTTGAGGCGTTAACTGACAGTCGCCTTCCGCCTGTGTGAATTTCAGGATCAAATTTTGTACAAAATGAAAAAAACATCCATATAAGTGTCTTACAGTTTTGTTCGCCCTTACTCTCTCTCTACTTCTTTAAGTGTCCTCTTTGTCAGCCTAAAAAAAGCGCTTTAAAACTAAAGAGTTTTGTTACATCATAACCCGCGAATAGTCAATGGGTTGTAATAAGATAAGGCGAGCAAAACTGAATTCACCCAAAATCAGCCGACGTACCTTAGGCAATGTCTCGAGCATCATGTCGACCATGGCCGCCGAGCCGTATTCCTTCCAGGCCTCCGCCTTCTTGGCCATCTGCTCCGCGTCAGCCACAGCCTTCGCTTTGATAGCGTACGCCTCCGCCTGGTACATAAACATACATAGTAAAGAAAACTGGTGGAAACGATAAGTACATAGGTAATAGAACAGGGGTGAGTCATGGTCTACCGTGTGATGTCGGCTTAGCATAAAATCAACCTAATCTAACCAGTGGGTGTAGTAAAAAGCAAATGAGGGATAAGTTCATACAGGGTATGGGCAGCAGCGTTCCTTGTGAAATCAATATCTTGCACTGCGCTCTCGAATCCGCTTGCCAAGCGTGAAGAGTATGGCAATAACCGCCAATAGGGGGAGGCCCATGTCCAGCAGTGAACTGTTGACGCTGTTAATGTAATGTTTGAGTGATGGTTTTATAGTACTATTTTTAAACTGTAGGAATTTGATTGTCTGCGACAATTACCATGCACCAAACTACACGAACTCATTCGACAAAGCTCTTGACATGAAAAGATTCGTATAGTAAATCGTGCGTTAAGAGAGCTTGGACCTCGTGTGACAAGCGAACTCAAATTAATACGTTGCGTGGGGAAACCTATGCGTCCAATGTACTTCATAAAAGTTTGTGATATAACAAATATGTTGACTGCTGTGACTCCGTTTTTAGTTATATTTTCGTAGAGTCAAGTGTAAAACATTTTGTCTTCATGTGTAAAAACATGTTGGACATAATGTAAAAATATTTAATATTAAAAAGGTAAAAAGTCTATTTAAAGTCTAAACTCAGAGTAAATAAAATAGCTTACACCTGGATGGTAAGTGTCAATGACTGTTTACTTAAAAAAAACATATTAAAGATAATGAAGATCTTTTTCAGTGTGGTGTGGATATCAAGTCGACGACCGATCCTATAAACCCTGGTGCCACATCCATAGAACGTCTAAAGTCCCGCTGGAACCAGGTAGAAGGCCTGTGTCTGAGTGATCGGAGGACATACGTAAAAAAACGGTCATGACGAATTGGAAAGCACGATTTTCCTTTTTTGTAGTTGTAGTCGGTAGAAAATATAGCAAGGTATGCAAGTATAGTTAGCTGTGCAGATCTGAAACAGCATCCAGGCGTCTGTAAGAAGCGTCTGCGGGAAGTCCTCTTTTGAGGTGAACCGATAGCCAAGTCAGAATTGCGGGCAGCCATTCGACGCACTCATACACTCATACATAACACAATGTATATTGTTCCGAAATAAATGAACTTGAACTCACAAATCACGCCTTTATCAAAAAAAAAATGGTCGATATCACCATGTCAGATAAATATTTGAAGGCCGTTTCGGAAGTATCGCGTATCACTATAGTCACTGGTGGCCTAAAATCGAATAAAATTGGAAAATATATGAAACCCTCGAATCCCTTAGTCGCCTCTTACGACACCCGCAGGGCAGAAACGGGGTGATGCTATTCTAAGCCGGCATCACACGCACGGTTTGGACGTAGGCGAACGGTTTGGACGCACTCGACCCAACATCGCTGTATACGTAATCGCCTCCCGGCCTAGGTCTAGCAGTGAACAGCATTGTCTGTCAATGCTGATGACGTGTACTGACCTCTCCGCGCACTTTGACCGCCTCCGCCTCGGCCTCTGCCTCCAGCACGGTCTTCAGCCGGTGCGCCTCGGCGAGCTTCTCCAGTCGGAACTTCTCCGCCTCCGCAGGCCTACACCACAACGGTTAAATACAGAAACATATACACAATTATTGCTGGAATAGAAATAATTTAAGAGGTAAACTGGCCCACAATGACACAGGCACAAAATAAAGAGGTTTACAAAAGGTTTACTCGAGCTATTTATGTCATAAGTGCAATCAAGATATTTTTGTTACAAAATTTAAAAGAAGCAGATGGTCAAAGTTGCAAAATGTCAAAGTGGTAAATTTGATGAAAACTACGTGAACGTAATATAGCTCTTAACCGATTTCAATACAAGAACGTAATTTTTTCCGTCCGTGTAAATCGCGACTCCCTATAATTCCAGGTTATGGACAGCAGCATTCCTTGAATACAACAGGTTACACGGCGCTGACATAAACAGCTTTTTCTCAAACATGCTAGGAAATGTGTTCATTTCTTTCAAAAAAAGAAACCGCGAAGTTTCACATTGTTTGTCACGTCTCAGATCACGCCAGCAAAGTTGTATGGAAATCCTTTGCTGGTGTCCATTAAGATAAATTCGTTATACGCTAAACCCACATAATTTGATTTCAAAACTATCTCGATGACCCTCATAGAAACGGAACGTAATTTTGTATGAAACAGGTAACTAAAGACGAGGATGTATGATGTGAAGACCCTTGCCTGTCCAGAATTAAAAAAGAAAAGAATGAACTAAACATTTAATATGGCTGAATATTACGTAATACTGTGCCTTACAGGCGAATTTATTTTAAAAAATTACAATTGGTGGGAAAATTTTAAATTTTTATTTGTTTCGTTGTGTTGTGGTCGCTAGCTAACTTTTATAAGAAGTACAATCTTTCATTTCCTAGCCTTTTTTGAGAAAAGCACTATGTAAGCCTCGGCGAAAATTACTTTGCTTGACTTGTATAATTGAAGTCCAGCAAAGTCTTATTTTCCATACCTCGACAACAATGTACTATTAAAGGAGGCCTTTGTACAGCCAGTGGACTGATGGGCCTCTGCAGCGCCCAAGGGCATAGTTGAATCATGATAGTGAGTTCCCGTACCTGCGCACGGTGGCCTCCAGCTCCTTCTCCCGGCGCTGCACCTCCCACTTCTGCACGGCGATCTCCTGCGTGCGCTCCACTACTGCAATCTGCATTTTCTCCTCCTTTATGCGCTGCTTAGTCTTTGCCGCTTGCAGCTCGTATGCCATCTCTGCTTCCGCCTGAAACACGGGTGATACAGCATGGTGATAGGACTTGAAATCATTCAAAAGATGTTACACCAAAATAAAATCTGTGTTCGAAACGGTCAACTGTCTAATTGTAGTATGTTCATAGTCACGTACCAGAAATATCTATATCTAATTATGGAGGAGGATGCCTGTGACCATGCGCCGTTCTGCGACCATCGCCTCTTTAATCTTCTACTAGCTACTATAACTGACCTTCTTGGTGTCGACCTCCACGTCGTAGGCGGCTTTCTTCAGCTCGAAGTCGCGCTGTGCCTTCGCGATTTCGGTGTCATTGAGGATGCGCGCGGCCATGCGCTGTTCTTCGGCCATTGCCTCTTTAATCTTCGCTTCGGCTTGCGCCTCGGCCTCTCCAATGCGGGCGTCGCGTTTCACTTCGGCTGTTCGCGCCATACCGAGCGCTTTGAGGTAACCCTGGTGAATGTGAACGAGTTAATACGCCTTATTATTATATCTTCAAATGATGCGTGTTTGGATGATAATCTTTTGTTGAAATAAAGTAGGGTAGGTAAACCTAATTTTTTAGTTCATGTGGGGCTTCGGAGGGCACGTTAAGTCGTCGGTCCCGGTTGCTGTATATGATTACTTAGACGGCGGTGGTTACACAACCCTGTCAGAGGCCTACTACTAGTAGTAGGCGCTTGAAAAACTCTGACACCAAGGTGCATCGTGTCGTTGGACGACTCGGTGTCCCACACGAAAAGAGAGAGGGTTCATGTGATGTGATACTAAATGTTTTAAATCATTGATATTGGTATTGATTCTTTTTTACAAACACCTATTCGAATATTACATGGAACCTTATTATACAAACCTAGGTTAACATAATTTGCGAAAACATACCCAGAAATTCCACAGCCTATCCAATTTTTATAAATAGCAGAATCCTGACGTAAACTAAACAAACTTTAACAGTCTCTATGTTCTAATATGCAGTTTTTCGTTCTTACTTTTTATGCAATCGCTTCCAGTTTGTTAGAGAACTACCACCTACGAGATAAAACTTTATAAATACTTACCTACAAATCGAACAATGCGAAAGCTAAGCGCAAAGAAAAGTAGTACCGTAGTACTAAGCCTGATTTTGCTTGTTTGAAAACATACATATTCCTACTACATCAGAAGTCAAAGGCAACATAACGTGATTTTATTAGTTACATTACATAGATATTAACCAATCTATAGCAATAAACTGAAGATAGGTGCCTCTTTGAGAAGAAATATCATCCTATCATAGCAGAAGACAGGAGAGCATTAAACTACATCGGACAAAACATGACAAGATAGGCAGTAAAGTGGAAAGGCCCAATAAAATGTATCTATTATTTATTTTTATCCTGGTGTCTCTATTGTCAGTAGTCTTCTTTTCAAGTACTGATCGTGATAGTGGTTCTTAGTGTTTGTCTACTATACTATGCATTTATTATTTATAATAAACCTTTCTCTGGAACCACTATGTATCTTTTCAATGTGCGTCAAAATCCGTTGCGTATTTTTCAAGATCTCTAAGCACAGGTATAGACAGAGGCAAGCGATAAATAAAGTCTGTACCATATAGTAATAGTAATTATTTTATAGTTCGTACGTGTCTTGATTCCAGATTAGAGTGTCTTTAGTAAAATACTAAGTCAAGTGTGTAAGTCTGCCAGTGTTTGCATAAAATGTAAGGCAGGCGTTTAGCTAATAGTATAACTCGCCATTTCTCGCGCGCGTGTAAGAAGCAGAACATCTTTCTATCGAACGTTATAAATTGGCGTGAATCCAGAAACATAATTGAGATTTTTACGCAACCGCTGCAAAATGTTCGCCATTCGCGTTCGAAATTCGTAGGCAGTATGATATGGTTTGTTCGATTTATGCTTCTGGTCCCAAGTTCTGGCCCCATAACCCGATTATTCTGTAACGGTTGTGTCTCCTTTTTTCAGATATATTCATATCATGTATGGAACGTGGTCATGGTTCTCAGAATGTTATTTTGTTCTGCCAACATTTCAATAATTTTGCCAAGAGCGTCACCTTACATTAGTAAACATAGACATAGCATTAACATTCAAAGACAAGAAGAGGGACCGAAACACCGAAAGTTAAGGAATCCTAAAATAATCGTCATCTCAACACATCACATAAGCCTATAGCAAACCAATGCTGGACGTAGGCCTCCCATCGGGGTACGCCATAAGTAATGATCTCCGGTTTCAATTTGTGAAACACTACATAACGAACACCTGTTCAGTCCGATCCCTTCCTCTCATAACAACAAGTGGTTTGAACAACCACAGTAATACCTCCGGGTGTGCCCGCGCTTCCCAGCAAATACTCCGGGATAGGTTTGCCTTTGGGCTAAAATCGTAAACTTTGTGTTTACATCTACAAGATGAAATCTACATTATTCGAGTTTAAAAATAAAGCTTGCTCACTCATACATTACATTCGATGTCTATTTTTACTCATCACAGAGCTCAGATCGTTCCGGTAATATAGAGTGAATCCACTTGATTACCGTTCTCCCGTTGAGAATATCAAAAGGCTGCTAGGCGAAACATTTATAATAAGCAGCAGCATATTAAATATTGATTATTCATTTTCAGCAACAAGCAACAATATTTATCGCAAACATATACGAATATACAAGGTGTTAGGTAAATTATCTCATGGGTACACTTATCACCATAAGCCTAAACTACTTGCATTCTATGACTTACTTGAATTATGGCACGAAAAAACTTCTTTTTCATAAAAAATTATGCACTAATAAAATTATATGTTTTTTTTTTGTTATCCAGAAGAAGTAAAAAATAAATATTCAGTTAATTATGTCAAGTTAACCGATAAGAGTCATTTTGCACTATTTCACACAATGTATATTGTATACATGTATTGTAGAAAATACACGAGATAGTTGCTATTAAATACCTTACTGCTTGAATCAGCGATGAAATACGCATCAAATCTGGACATCATATCAAACTAGACAAACTTTCTCGTGATATTTACCTTTCAGTTGTAATACAAGTAAGACAAGCACATATAGTATAGATATAAATATGTATGTTAACAGCGCTGGTTGCTAGTTGCAACTTTAGACACAACTCTCACACGAAACCACATACCTTAGCTCCCTGTTGTCACGATTTGAGTGAGTACAATAAAAAGTGTCAACTAAAGTTATTTCAAAATAATAAATGTGACCAATGTCATCGGCATTTCTATTTAATCTTATTCTTGTTTTATTTATTTTAGAGCAACTCCATTTACCTTCTATAGGTGCAAAGCGGTTATGCGTGAACTTACATAATAACAATAAAGCATTCACCCCATATCCAAACAAAACTAAAGAACACGACAGGAAAATGGAGAGTTAAATTTTGATAATTTATGATACAGTGAGCACATTTTGTGCCAAAAGTGATTTGTTGACAGCGCATGACGTGTCGGTGCTCTGCAAGATAATTTGAAAAATTTAATGCACATTATCATGTTATTCCTTATCTATAACAGGTTTGAGTACTTATCAATCTAAATACACTCAGTATTAGTCCAATATTTCATGTTATTATTGTGTGCTTACATAATGTGAAGATAATTAAAAACGATGACAATGATCTGAACAAATTGAGGAAATGTTTTAGTTAGATTATGTTAGAATAAGATCACATTACTAAGTCTTTAAAAAACTAACTATAAATTACGGGTAACCTGAAAATTAATTACATTATCGATCGCTATTGCTAGCTAGGATTACAATTGTACGCATACAGTCGGTTGTCTAAGATTGGTAATCAGAAGGGATCAACACAAATCAAAATTTTGAACCCCCCACAAATATGGCGTAGAAAATTAGCAGTCAACATTTAAAATTTACCGTTTTGCTCAAGAAGCATAGGGCGAAATATAAAAATTTGATCTTCAATTCTGTAAGATGCATCCAATTTTATCATTTCGTATTTGTATTCATGTTTAATGGATAAAGTTGTTGAATTCGATCGGTTACGTCGTCCTTTCATATTTTTTAACTTACTACGTAAAACCATTTTCTAAAAGTATTGAATTCAATGTCTTTGACTGAAGGAAGAAACCAATTCTTTCGTTTAGGCAACCGACCGTGCATTCTAAGCCTTACATACCTCTTCATCTCTGATGTCTTTCAACGTGTAAGAGACGACTGTGATGCCCATGTTAATGAGATCACTCGAAGCTACCTCGAACACCTGAAAACGTAACACATTCGTCGTCTATCTAAGGAATGATAACTTTTAAGTTCATATACAATATTCATACATAAAAAAGGTCATACATTATTATCGAAGTATCTTGAAGTTCAGTACTTATTTTAATCAAAACAGATACTTATCCAAAATATACATGTGGAGGGTGCAGCAGTTGGAACCTTTTATAATTTACTATTTTGGTTGTAAAATTTGTCCATAATTTTATTCAACCCTAGTAAAAGGAGGTTTGTCAAAAGAATATACCTTCTTAGAGAAAATCTTCCTGTCCTTGTAGATTTCCTCGACCGTCATAGATCCCATAATAGCCCGCTGGTGACCTTCAAGGGTTACCAGCGCTATGTGCTGGATCTCACTCTCCGACTTGCCCAGGAACTGCTCGCACGCGGAGAGCAGCATCTCGGCATTCTGACCCTGGATCTTCACCTGCAAGTACAACATTAGAAATAAGTTTACACTTGAATTTACTTTTTGCACAGAAACGTATACAAACAGAAAATTTTCACATCAGGAAGATTTGTACCCGCAATCTTTCAAGTTTACTGTATCGCTATCGACGCCCTAGGTAATATTTAACTGCTTCCGTGGTCTAGTGATCTGAGCTCTTGTCTGCGGATTCGGCAGTCCCTGCCCCTAATTCGATTGTCGGGGGAATACATAAAGTTGATATTTGTCAATTTATCAATTTGTGAGAATATACCCAGTTTGCTTAATGCTCACACACAGAATATATAATACATGGTTTGGTTAGGATGTTGCAGGCTAAAGGTACTATTCCGAACCAAGCGGCCGACAGCATATGCCGCGGCGGCCGAGCTTGGCCGCCGCGGCACTACTGGTTCGTATGGATTTGTATGGGATACTATCCGAACCGATCGGCCGCCGCGGCATGTGCAGTCGGCCGCTCGGTTCGGAATAGCACCTTAAACCACCTGACTGTCCATCCATATGAAAAAATCACCCGTTCTTTCGAGAGCAGGGCCGTCAGTCTCTATTGCTGTAATCAGTAGGTACTTATATGGCGGTCGTTACATAGATACACTTACCATCTCAGAGGACTTCTATTATATTAGTAAGTAGTTAAAAAACTCTAAAACTAGTATTAATCAGGTCATTCTTTGACTCAATCTCCTACAGGACGTTTGACGAAAAGTGTGACCTGTGTGCCCTTGTACTATGTTTATTCGACAAGATATTTATTGACACCTATACTTCTAAACGAATAAAAGGAACTTTCTTTAGTTGCTCATATTTTTCGAACGGCAGCGAACAAGGTTTACTAGTGACAAGAACAAACACGGTTAGATACAAAACATATAAATGTATAAATCTACACTAATATTATAAAGAGGAAAGATTTGATTGTTTGTTTGTTTGTTTGTTTGTTTGTTTGCATCGAATAGGCTCCGAAACTACTGGCCCGATTTTAAAAATTCTTTTACCATTAGAATCCTACATTATTCCTGATGAACATAGGCTATATTTTATACGAGAAAAAAATAGAGATCCGCGTGAAAATTTCGATTATGTAACCCAAGGTGTGAAAAATGTACCAAAAATATATCTTATATCGCGTACGCTGTGGAAATTATTGACAATAGAGCAAAGTGATGTACTACAGTTTTATAGAGGACATCAATATCTATAATAATGTCCGCAATACCATATGTCTAACTGTTACAGTTATGCCACAATAACTACTTTTTCATTTAAAAATGTACAAACTACGCCACATTATTCGTACCAGTAGTGTAATGATTACATTTAATCATTACTGTATTAAAGGGTGTCAGGGATAGCCCTCCGAATACTGATAGGGTACATGCAGACCATGAAACTGAACAACTTTCCTCTAGGAACATATTTCAGGAAACGTAAAAAAACTGACTTCCCATAGTGAAGTGAATGCAGTCAGCTGATTGTGATTTTGTATGGAAGGTAATTTTTTTGGCGTTTCCTGACATATGTTTCTAGGGGAAAGTTGTCCAGTTTTATGTTTCATGCTCTCCCTATCAGTATGCGAAGGGCTGTCCCTTACTCGGTATAAAAAAAGACGACAAAAAACATTAAATAATTAATTAAAAAGAATTACACTAAAATAATACATACATACACATATCACGCCTATTATCCCTTGCGGGGTAGGCAGAGCGGAAACGGCCGCAAAAACGGACATTTACGCCACGTCTGACATATGTTTGAGGGTCATCCGGAAAATTGTGTATCGCCATAGTGACAGGTTGTCAGCCCATCGCCTTAAATTGCAATACACACCCTCAAGTCCCTTAGTCGCCTCCTACGACTCCCACGGGAAAGAAATCGGGTGATGCTATTCTAAGCCGGCAACACACTAAAATAAAAATAATTAAATCTACACTAATATGAGAAACAGGGTTTTTTTAATTGTTTGTTTGAATTGAATAGGCTCTGAAACTACTGGACCGATTTAAAAAATTCTTTTACCGTTAATTGAAATTGAAATTCTTTATTCAATGTAGGATAGTATTATCACTTATTGACGTCATGAACCGTCATTCTAAAAAAAGTAATTTGTATCACACAATTTACTTTTTTAATACCTAGAAAACCGGCTCGGGCGGGATAAAAAAAATAAAAATAAAGGCACTGGCATGGGGCTGGCCAGGTTAATCACACGGCATGTAACTTTACGCTACCACCATCTGAAAACGATATTTGTTTCAAATTGAAGTCAAGATTTTTAGAATCCTACATTATCCCTGATGAACATAGGCTATATTAAACTGTCTTATTCCCGGGAGGAAATTGTTAGCGGCGGGTGAAACCGCTGGGCGGGCTGCTAGTCAGCTATATATAGTACAGTGCTGTTAATAAAATAGTCTGTCTACTATCCCGATAGCTTTGGCCGGGGCGTGTAGTCAATTGAATTCATTAAACAAATGGTGCGGCGCTATATACCTAGGCGATGAAGTCATTGTTTACCATTAGCTTTATTGGTTTCTACTCCCAAAACAGAACTAATGAGAATGAAGCCAAGGCCGACAAATAACTATTCAAATGCTAATCTACATTTTTCACTAAAACAAGAAAGATGCAATATTGTTTCTCTTGACTTCGTTTGTATGTCCTCTTCTTATCTTATCTAAGCTAGCATACGTCAGCCGGCTGCTGCATCGCGTATGAATAAATAAAAAAGGAACTCATTTAAAAAATATTTTCCGTAAGAATTGTCCTGAGTATGGTCTATTTTGACGGAACACGCCTTATTCCCACAAAAAAACAAGGAGCGGGTGAAACCACAAGATTGGATGAGTGTGCAGGCGTTAGACGACTGCCTGCCCAGCTAACCACAAAAACACGTTACCTGCGCGATCCCAGTGACTGAAATGGGCACGCCCTGGCTGGTGTATACCGTCGGGGACTCCACCTGCAGCGTCATCGTGTTGAGCGATATCCGCTGCACGCGCTGCACGGCCGGCCAGACGAACGCGCGCCCACCCGGCACCAGCAGCGGCTTCGAGTAGCAGCATCCTGGACAAAGGGCAAATTAACAGAATTATCGTTTCTGTACGTTATTATAATTTAATTATAATTTAAGAATATTTATTAATAAATTCACTCAGGCGGCACATGCAAAATGTACTATTTGAACAAGGGCAGACAGCAGCGTTTTCGTTGGTTGTGATTGTGACTCGCAAAATGTCAACATTTCTAATTTGATATGAATGTTTGTACTTTAAAGAAGGAACTATCACTGCTATCTTAATTGTCATAAAAATCATCATTTACACATTTTATCTTTGAACAATTTAGATATGTGATTTACAAGTTACAATTTTAGAATTGGGCTGTAAGTCCCAGTGATTTTGTCTGCTTGTGAGAATGTCTAACTTATTTTTTTAGGTATTACAATACATCACCCCAGAAAGGAATGGAAAGGCGCGCCGCTACTTGCTAAAAATTTATAGAAAATAAAGAATAAAATTGACTTCATTCAATGTAGGATAGTATTATCACTAGAGACGTATGTACCTACAAAAAATTCATATTTACAATAAGCGTGTCAGTGTTGGCGTCACCGTTCCCCAGTTACCTATTTGAAGTAACTATAACCCTATATGCGAACTAGATCTGATGACCGAGTAGATGGATGTCGCTAACCGCTTGGCACGGAAATGACAGTAATGGTTTACCTTTGTCTCTAGCGGCGCACGGTGCAGCGAAAAGGAAGATTCGCTGCTCTGTGCATCAACTACTATCCAGCATATACAATTTCGCAACAGCATAATACTACCTTAACGGGCTATTAAAATTAAATAGAATAAACTCCAGTATACGAAATTTAAAGGAACTATATATCGAAAACTTTACTTAACTTAGCATATTCAATAAATAATTTTGCAAAATTGTTCTTTCCTAACATAATAAATTCCTTGCAAAAGGTTCTTCAGTTTTATGGTCAGTATGCATTTCATGAATGACAAAATATGTGAAAATTGCAGGCAAATAAATGTATATTTTTGGTGGTCACGACCCTCAGCCTTGAGGAAATGACGCAGAAGAAGAAGAAATGTATAATAAGTATAACATAAAACATATACATACATGTGTATATACACACAAAACATATATATTTCATCATGGCATGGCATGGTAGCAGTAGTTGAAGCTAAATCACTCAATTAAGTGAATTGAAATTAATTGAGGTGGCCAAAATTGCTCACTCCATTAAATTAATGCACAAATGTATTTATGAAGATAGACCACATATTCAACACATCTCACTAAATATTTGGTTTTTGTCTCTATATTGCTGCAAAGTAGTTATGAAAATCAAAATCACTGTACTACTCACCCCACACACAAGACCACAAAAAACAATTGTATTTAAGCACAATTGATCTCAATTATTAATCACTAGCTGTTGCCCCCGACTTCATATGCAAGGTGTAGTAACTTGTGCCTTAATGTAGGAGTATGCATGCAGTTATATTTTTAAACTTTCTTTCATCAGTCTGCACATGGTTTGCATATTGACCCTAAGCTGATGTGACAGTAATAAATTCATACTTAAATATATCAATAGAGAAATATTTGGCGGTTTTTTTTTAAAGATACCTTTGTTTAGTTTTACAGGACCTATTTAACAATACCCCACTCAATATAGTAGACGATAAAATGCATTCAATAGTAGTTTATGCAACTGTCATATAATGGGGGTCATTAGAATGCGAGTGTCTGTTTATCACACGAGGCGTAGCCGAGTGTGATAATAGATTGACACGAGCATTCTAATGCCTAATTATATGCAGTTGCATACACTATTTTATCTACACTCTAAAAAAATTACTCAGTTGAACACTTTTCCAAACGTCCGCACCGGCGATTGCAAGGCCCGATACATGGTCAAATTCAATACGAGAACGTAATATGGCTAGATATGAATTTTTGAAGTTTCTTTACTAATAGTTGTTTAGATGTCGAGTCTCAACAGCAAATAACTAAACAACTGAACAACAACTGAACAACACTGAACAACAACTGAACAACAACTGAACAACACTGAACAACATCGGAATAACATCGGAATAACATCTGAACAACAACTAATCAACATCTGAACAACATCTCAACAACAACAGAACAAAAACCTATTAAAACAACTGAAAAACATCCGAAAAATTACCGTACAACAACAACTGTCAGGTGCGGCGGAAGATAGCGATTTGTGTATTGGAAAAAAAAACTTCGTTTCATTTCTCAACTTTATCATATTAAGAATTTTCTCATTAAGTCATTACGCTTCTGTAATTTATAGTAAACCCTAGTTTTTATAGGCAGAATGCATAAAGTAGGTCATTATGCATCTGTTTTCGAATTCATAATTCGAACATTAGGAGACGAGTGTAGATAAATATTTTTATGAACTCTGTTGAACCGGGAGCTATGTTTTCTTGTAGGAATGACAGATTTTGCTGAACAGAAAAGTATTTTGAACAGTGACCTAATCATGCTATCATTATATAGAAATCCATCCAGCAGTTATTGCATGAAACGTGGACGAACAGACAGACAGCTAGACAGACTTTTAGCTACTGTTTTGAGATCTATTACTTGATCTAAGAAGGAAATATCTTTTTTTTTTCACTGTTTCATGTACAGACTTGGTTATTGATTATTTTTTTCCTTAGTCATATACCTATTATAGCTAGAAACATCAAAACAATTTATATATTAATTTCATCACATAAAAGATTACAGGAATCCCTGAAAGACTGAGTCATTTCTATCCATACTAATATTATAAATCCAGGCACTCATGTGTGTATGTTTGTGAACTCTTCAGGCTCAATAGGCTAGACAGATTTAAATGAAATTTGGCACACATATATAGGTACCACTTGGAATAACAAAAACACTCTTTTTTTAAAGCAGAAAAACAAACTATTCCTAAATAAAAAACCTATAATGGCTATGGGTGAAAACGCAGATATCTACTTATTTTAATATAATAAAAATAACTAACTAATTCAATAGATACCTTATATAGGATCCTATTTAATATTTATATGATTTCTACTCGTGAAACTAAATAACTTTCGGTAAGAAACATAGGTTAAAATATGAATAAGAATTGATCTCATATACAAAGTAAGGTCAGAGTATACTTTTTGGGGAGGGAATATGGACCTAACCAGATAACATGACATCTCCAAGAATTGAAATTTAAAAAGGTTGGTGTGGAGACTCGTGGAGAGTTGAATTTAGGGCTTCACTGGTCTTGAGCTGTGTGACTCATAACATAAACAAATACATAAAACATAAAATTCAGTCTATACAAATAAACAAAACTGAATGCTAAATGAATTTACAATTTCCTAAGATAATTTCTAATTGAGGCAATAGGCTAATGTTATCAACTAGCGAGTAGTAGAAATTCGCAGAGCTATAGATTTACCGAAAAGGAACCAGGAAAATTTGGCGCAACTAAATATGCATATCGTAACACGAAATACTAAACAACACACAAGCCGCACAGAACTAATTTTCCACAAAGATGACATCATTTACATCTAATTTATTATAATAAAAGCAAAAAACCATTTTTATTTATTATACTTACCCGAAACAACGAGAGCCTCATTTGGCCCGCATGTGACAAAACCCCAGGTCATTTTCGTAGTAATGAACCAAAAACGAACTGTTCACTAAATAAACTGTGTAAATGAAATAAAACCATAAAATCTATAATTTTTGTACATAAATCAAAACACAAATCGGCTTCACGCGGAAATGGTAGGTAAGGTAAGGCGAGCACCACAGATCACTATTAAATAAGTCCTGTCCTAGCACCGCGCGAAGACATTTTTGATGCGTTTAGTTGAGCAGTAACATCAATGAAAATAATTCCAATCGAAACTCGACGTACATTGCTGGTCAACCCACAACAATATACTAGAACTGCCAAACAAAAACGGTAATGTATATGTGAAACCTTTGTAACTTCGGGGATATTTGGTAAACACAGTGCAAGATATTTACATGTATTTACCGCTTTACCGGGAAATCAAAGCTTCTGTGCAAGTTCCACGTTTATTTTAAACGGTACGTTATGTATAAACCGCAATAAAAAGGACTGCCGTTTGCATAATGCCCAGGCAATATGAACGAATACCAAATGTCGATATACGTGTGAATCGGGGAGACAAGCATTTTTCTTTATGCTAAGATCCTTTAGTACTTATAATAAGATTCCTTATTTCAGTAGTTAAAATATTTGTACCCCTAGGATTTAAGAGATATCACCTTTCAAGGCAGTCCGTTCCAGCCACACGCTTTTTAATTTTATAACCTCAAAATTGTAAATGTTTTGATATCTAGACAGAGGAATGATCGACGAACAAAATGATTAAAGCGTTGCCCTTACAAATCTTAAACCTTAATTCGTACCGGCTTTAATAGTAAAATAAACGTGAGATATGAAAAAAGACAATTGAAAGTTTTCCAATATGTGGTCCTATGTGCTTTTTATATCTCCATAAATGTAGCGGTATAAAACTTGCATTGCAAATCATAGGATTCGAATGAGTTGTACTAAGAAGTTTGTACATCAAACAAAGCAATATTTTCTCTAATTTATGAGAAAATACCAATGAAAAATTGTAAGAAAATGTGATGTATGAATGGTAAGAATTATAATATTAAAAAATCTTAAATGAGCTCAATTTTGGGCGACCCAAAACTTCTATTTTATTACTCTATCTGGTATTTACAAGGTATAAAAAGCGGTACCAATAAAGATTTGCGATTTATAATGGCATTTTAAGCGATAATTTAGTTTGTAGGTCATTCAATTGAAGAGTTATTTAGAAAACAAAAATTATTTATACACCACTTCTTCCAACACATACATATATTTTATAATTTGCAAGACAAAATTTTGGTAAAAATAGCATTGTCAAAATCAAATTATATTCCTGTCAAAAACTTTCCTAAAACAGGCTTTTGTGGAGGCTTAAAACCTTTAAGTTTAGGGATTTCATTTTAGTGATTTTAGCATTTGAAACTAAAAATGATTAAGACGTAGAATCAGGACTATTGAAACTTTTCTTATTTTACGGTTATTCAATCGTTTGCTTCTAGGGCCACTTTTAATGGCGATATTTCTAAAATCTTAGCGGTACAAATGTTTTCATATCTAAAATAAGCAATCTTAATTATAGTACTTTTTGTACGTTCGTCTTTTGACGTAAAGGTCCTGCCTTAACTTAAAATAAGTGTTGTATTTAGAAAACTTGCAATTTTTTTCTACAGCGGGCAGGATTTGAACCTGCGACTTTCACCATCACTAGTGGCTTTCGCCATCACAGCTCTTCCATCTGGGCTACCGAGCCTCGTACCTTGCCCGCGAATTTTGCAAGTGTATTTTGATGCAAATAAAGCGTGGCACGGCACCATCTACGCAATAAGCAAGAAAACACGTAATATATTAATTACAAATTCAAAGCACTTCCCGTGTCAGGTATACAATTTTGGGAAGCGGTAGAAAATTTTGCAAGTTTTCTAAAATAAGATCTTATTCCTAAATTTAATTTGACGTTTCTAAAACCGTTTCATATTCTGCACGTAATGTCAAATTCAAATGACAGGATTATAATCTTTAAAAATAGCTGGCAGGATGAAATTTAGCTTTAGCAGATTAGTGCAATTCTAGGAGGTGCAAAATTAAGCAATTTAAATATTTAGAACGATTAAATTGACTAATAATAGTAGCCACTAAAAAAGTCCCGCTTAAAAATAGTACTGTCAAAACAAATCGAAATGGTTGCAATGTTGGAGTGATCTTTCTGATTTTTTGGCTAGATAGGAGAGTTCTAAACTGAGATCAATTGAGTTGGGAGGTCCTAGAGTGTCACCAGATAGGAAAGACCTTAAGTGGCACCGGATCGGGTGATGGATAGGCACCGGATCAGAATGTTCTAGGATGGCACCAGGTTGAAAGGTTTTGAAATGGCACCGGGTCGGAAAGTTCTAGAGTGGTACCGAACGAATAATTGTCTATCAATTTGATGTCTTTTTGGCGATTTTACTTAAAAATGCACTAAATGAACATTAAATCATTATTGCGTACTGCGCTCGCCAATCCATCTACCAAGCATGGTGTGTTTAGCAAATACCTCCAAAGCCCTAACAGGGACAGGCCTGTTTCTACAGTTAAATATAAGAATTATTTTACCAAATAATAGAAAAATGCTTTTTCGTGGTGTATAAAAAAATATTTGTTTTCTTGCAAAAGTTTTATATATTTTAAAATTTGCAACACAAAATTTTGTAAAAATAGCATTGTCTAAATCAAATTATATATTCCTGTCAAAAACTTCCCAAAAACATGGCTTTTGCGGAATAGCCACACTTAAAACTTAAGTTTAGGGATTTTATTTTAGTGATTTTAGCATTAGAAACTTAAAATGATTAAAAGGTGGAATCGGGACTATTGTACACCTAACACGGAAGGGTTAAAAAAATGGTGTGGATATATTTCATTCAAACAAGCACCTTACAATCAACATTGCAATCAACCAACCGATAAGTGATCTGTGAACCGGGCTTCGGGCTGCCTCTACATTAGTTAATCATAAACATGTTAAAGGAGGAGACCAGCATATTTCTTTACGCTGAGATGACATTCATTTAGTACTCTTAATAAGATTCCTTATTTTAGCAGTTGAAATATTTGTACTGTTAAGATTTCAGAGATATTCAAGATGGTCCTTTCTGGTGATGGTCCTTTTGATTTTATAACCTCAAAATCGTAAATGCTTGGATATCTTGGCATATGAATGATCTACACACAAAATGATTGAAAGGTTTTAAAGTGTCACCGAGTCGGAAAGTTCTAGAGTGGTGCCGAACGAATGTTTATCAATTTCATGTCTTTTTGGCGATTTTACTCAAAAATGCACCAAATAAACATCATTATTGCGTACTGCGCTCGCCAATCCATCTACCAAGCATGGTGTGTTTAGCAAATACCCCCAAAGCCCCAACAGGCATGTTTCTATAGTTAAATAAAATAATAATTAAAACAAACAAAAGAAAAATACATTTTTTCGTGGTGTATAAAAAACTATTTATTTTCATGCATCACTTTTATATATTTTTAAATTTGCAACACTAAATTCAGTAAAAATTGCTCTGTCAAAATCAATGGGAAATTTTCTAGGGATTCTCGAGTGTCATGTAGAGGGTGCTAAGCTTAATTGAAATAACGTTTCTTTACACAAAAACTGTACCACTTTATAAATTATTCTTCATTTTGTGTTTATTGACTTATTCTAAATTTATTATTGGTTATTTGTTTACTAACACGTATGACACTCAAAATATAATAGCAAGGCGATAATTTTAATTTGTAGTAAATCAAACTATCATAATAAATTTGTAACGAACACAACGTGAAACGGAACCTGTGACAAAACTATGGCTGCCGCCAGCCATATTGAAACGACAAAATTTTAGTTTAGCACAGCGCCCTCTGGTTTGACATTCAGAACTATCAAGAGAACTGTCAATAGAAAAACTCCCATTATATTCCTGTCAAAACTTCCTGAAAACATGGCTTTTGTGGAATAGCCGCACTTAAAACCTCTAAGTTTAGGGATTTTATTTAAGCATAAGAAACTTAAAATGAATAAAACGTGGAATCGGGACTGATGATTACTCTGAAATTCTAACCCAAAAGCATGTCGACGGCTCCCCCATTTTTTGACCTGAGATCTCAGTCTAGGTAGCGTCTCATTGAAAACCAGTCTTAAAATAAGAGTCCATCCAATAGTCACAAACGTTTAAGCCTCTCAGCTTTGAAAAATACCTACCTATATACTATGGGGTGCGAGCGACATGGTCATACCAAACAAACCTGTCTATACCAATACCAGCGTTGCCAGACGGTCCCAAAACGGACGGTTATCCTTCATTTTCGGGAATGAGTCACCCGTCTTTATCCGTTTGCATCCACTTTCCTTTTTCGGACGGTCTGGAATAGACACTCTTTGGTCTCTGATAATTGTGCACCAGGAAGTTTAGTGAAATTTCACAATAGCTTCACCCGTGTGTTGATTTGTTTACTGTAGGTATTTATGTCCAGTAATTCGTGTAACATACTCGTTCAATCGGGCCGGTATAAATGCAGCTAAGCTTTAACTGAGGTGCCTCTCAAGCTGTTATCCTCACTTGAGAAAACTTAACGAAAAGCAATTTTGTTAATAACAATATCCTTTTTTTATTTAGTGCTAAAGAGTGCCATAAGCGAGATTATTAGTTGACTGCCTTTCGTGTTTGATAAACTTGATTAAATATCGTAAAATTTTACTAGTCACCGATAGCAAAAACTCAGGATGGGCTGGTGATATGGAATAACTCTACTCAAGAAACATAAGCCAAAATATGAAAAAAATAATAAGACCTCCCACACAAAATAGCTGATTTGAGTTACTGTGGAAACTCAAAACATTTTTGTCATATGTCATCCTATGTTCCTTGAGGAAAGTTTATAACGAGATTGAAGATTACAACCGTATTGAGATTTCGCTATCGGCAACCATTCGGTCACTAGTAAAATTTTATCCTATATTGTTTGCTTTTCAAGTAGATTTATTAACGCAGTAACACTTTTTAATAAATACAAATAAAAATATTTATCACCGGATAAAATTAAATAATATGATACGTAGTTATATTATATTTATACCTTGTTTTTTAGTTTAAAAAGCAGCTGAATCAAGTTTAAATTAATTATTTTGTGTTAATTATCGTTTGGGTGCAGTATATCCAAGCGCGGATACAGGTGGAGGGGGGGGGGATAGGAGCTAATGCCCCCACCTAAAACCTTGACTCTTACACTATAAAATCGAGAATATAATATGTTTTTACATAGACGCGGGCGGGCGCTGCGCACTTATTTTAACGTTTGCACGTAACTCACAATGTCTATGTTTGGTTTATCCCCTTTAAAGCACCTCTCAAATTTTCTTAGTGATGCTCGCACCTCCCCAGTTCAAACGTGAAGAGTCGAGCTCGTTTCGCTCGCATTTTGTTGTGTATTGATGTGATGCCTCTCTTATTTTCCCTTAATGATGCACCAAAGAAGTTTAAACCCGCTCCGCTTGCAATTTGTTGTGTGTTGATGTGGTGACACTTTCACACGTCTTCAGTGCCCCTCGCACCACACCAGTTTTAACGTGAAAAGTCGAGCTCGCTTGATCCCCTACCACAACTTGTCCTCCCCTACCTTGACCACCAGTATTCTACCTTTCCCTGTTGTAGGATGGGAGAAAGAAATTTTGCCTCATTTACCACCACTTGCCCCACCTACCGTAACCCACCATTTCTGATACTAAATTGAATTAAAAGACCTAATAGATCAGCAGAAACGAGGTGAGGACTATATCACCAAGAATAAGATGTGTTTATAACTTCGGAACGATAAAGCGTTTAAATAATATACTTATTTAAAATAATTCTATCTCAAATAAGACACTATTCTTGGAATATAAACCAAAATTTTGCTCACACAAAAGGTGAGAATTACAACTTGAGTCTTCATTTATAAACCTCACCAAATTTTTCGTATAGGGCACTTTTTAGCACAATTTCAGTACTATTTTTTGGCTTTAAGAAAATTGATTTTCGTAAAATTTTCATAAGTTTGGAATAGAGCTGAGGGACACAAAATTTCAAATAAACACAACCATCTGTAATGTCAGCCCGCGCGTGCTGCCCGCTCGACACAGCGTTAGCGCTTGATAAAAGTTTTGAAAACGAACCAGCCAAAACGATTTTTAAAATAAACCGTCAAACAGTCCCTTTAAAAGGACCATATCGTCTGAAATCGAAGGAGCAATCTGGCATCACTGACTGCTCAAACCAACCCATTGGTATCTGGTGTTAGTACTGGATTCCGCAATTTTTTTTTTGAAATTGTGGCATTATTTTATTAGTTTATCAATAAATACATTCTTAATAATTAGCTGAAATGTGCGGTGGCGGCGTTTTCAGACACCACGAGGTAAGTGAATAGCCCGCGTACCTTGCATTTTTATAAATAAGTTTTGTTTGTAATAATTCCTGTATTCAGCAGCTCCGTGCGCCTCATCCCTAAGCCCAGATTGGGCTGCACTCATGATGGTGTCTGCATTGTTATAATTGTAACTAAAATGTTCAGTTTTTTTTAATAGATGTGTAAGATGGACGAAATCTTCCTTTGCGCCTACCGCTCTGAGCTCTTCTGCTTTTTACTGTCTTTGCGTTAAAAGTATAATAATACCTATGTCTCATTGAGCAAAGCCCTGTTAAATACAATAAGAAATTATGAATCTATTTTCGTTTTCAGCGTCTTAATGGAGGAACACCAACCAAGCTATTATACCTACAAGTTCCTGAGAGGTTAGTTTATTTTATTTGTACCTAACTCCTGATTAACTTCTATTTCTTCTTAAATTATAATCTAGCTCTATGACTCGTGTCTATGTCTAGATTTCGATTTGTCTTCACTGTTATAGACTGAGTGATTGAAGTGGGAGGGGGTATTTGTATGGTAGTTTTTCTATACATGAAGTAAAACTGAGACCCACAAAAACTGTGCAACACTGTTGTGCTGTGTAACCCAACGCTTCCTTAGCATAATGCTAAATTAAATACAGTAGGTACACTACATGGTACAAAATATAGTCCCTCCCTGTTTCCCTGTGGTGTCCTGTTCCCTGTATGCTTAGATCTTTAAGACTATGCAATGGGTATTCATGCAATTTTTTCAATTGATGGTCTGAGTGAAGAGGAAGGTTTATACATGTGTTTTTATTGACTTTATTTATTATACATTTAACTATGGATAAAACATGCCAGGAAAAGGTCTTTTCCAAGAGTAAAAACGGTAAGCAGCATATGAAACTGCTGGGCTGGTTGCTAGTCCCAAATAAACCTCTGTATCAAGTTACAAATCCAAATATATATAAATATATTTTAATAAATAGGCAACTAGCAGAAGAAAACTTATAGCATGCTTTCTGGAAACTATTACTGCAAAAAGATCATTTTGCATTATAATAGCCCATCACACACACATGACACACACTACAATGGTATAGGGTGAAATTTTACCAGTGTCTGATAGGGAAGTCTCAAGATGGACTGGTGATAGCAACAACTTTCCCCAAGGACCATAAGTAGAAGTATGAAAATGAGGCTCCCATAAACAAAATATTTTTGACATCTCAGAAAGTTGTTCTTATCACCAGCCCTTTCTTAGTTTTGACCATTGGTCACTATTAAAATTTCACCCTAGATGAGGCCAATAAATGGGACTATCCAGCAAGATATTAAATTAATTAAAAAAAATTATATGTACTGAAACAATGAGTCACTAACCAAAGTACAAAAGGCAAATCATATAGGTTTTACATGTCCTCAGCGTGTATCTCTATTAGGATGATCGAGACTATATTTAATTATCCCAGCTATTTTGCAGAGCATTTACCATAAAAGTTCAAATTTTATGTCCTACACACACACAGACAAGATGCAGCAAGCACTCCGATTTCCAGTGTTCTTTTATTGAGTGGAACTGGATATCTCAATGAATACCAAATTTTAAAACACTTCCTTTGTTAGGTTAGGTTAGCAGGATTTGAACCTGCGATTTTGGCATTACTAGTGGCGACGCCTCTTCCATCTGGGCCACTGCAGCTCGTTCCTTCCCCGCCAATTTCGCAAGTGTATTTTAATGCCAGTAACGCGTGGCACGGCTCCATCTACAGGGTTAGTTTTGGTTGGATATCACAATATCTAACAGGCGCAGATCCAAGGTTTGGCTAAGCCTTAGCCCATTTTGAGTACCTATGTATATTACAAAATTTTACAATTATAATGTGTCGAACTGGGAAAATTAATAACAGAAAGGGACCAAAATATTTTTGGTTACATCGAAACACACACAAAACAATAGACCAGTTGTCCTAAACAACACACCACTTGAAAAAGTCAAAAGTTTCAAATATCTTTGCAGCATTATTACTAATGACTCCAGATGTACACCCAATATAAAAGCAAGGATCGCTACGGCTAAAAAACCTTTCAACGGAAAGAATCTACTTCAAGCCAGAATGTCATCCCACGCCTATAAAAAGCTAATAAAGGCCTGGATCGTAGCATTGTACGGCTGCGAAACATGGATCATGAGTATAGAGACAGGGAACGTATGGAGGCTTTCGAAATGTGGTGTTGGCGATGAACGGAGAGGATAAGCTGGACATAAAGAAAGACAAAAGAGGAAGTTTTCCAGCTTGTAAAAGAGAAAAGAACGTTAGTCAGTACAATAGATAAGGAAGGGAAAATATGGTAGTACACTTTATTCGACATAATCAGTTATTCAAAACGATTGTTGAGGGAAAGATCGAAGGAAAACTCCACCGACAAGAGCAATGCTCTTAAATATGAGAGAGAAAGTGTCGAAACTGGTGTGGTACAAGCATCACTAAGGGAGAGTCAGCTAGGCACCACACCAAAACAACACTAATTCTGAGCGAAGATAGCCATGATTTTTACGTTTAAACTATAAGTGCCCACTCCTGCTATTGACTAATTTGGTCGGATAACATTTTAGGTTCCTTCATGTAGAAATAATAATAGTGGGTGTGTCAGTGTTTTCCCCTATGCCATTGTATCTGCGCCTTGTCACTTTTTAGGCGCAAATGCGCAATAAATATTGGTGTGAGAGTATCAATGACCGATGTGGCGCAGTGGTAACGCAACTACTTGCGGCGCAAAGGCTCAGGGTTCGATTTCCGGTGGAGCACTCACAAAGTTATAATGGTAGTGTAGAAAAGTGACCCATAGTTCTATTGAAGAATATGTTAGTAATGGCCCCTCTCCTGGAGGAGTAAGTTAAGGGCGTAATGTAGCACGCATAATACGCATATGCTTACTTATATCGAAATTTCATTCGCTTATTCCTTATTTGGTGAGTTAAGTATCTATCTATATATTCGACACCATTGTAAAAATGCTTTTTCGCTTCAGTCCAATATTCTACTCTTCAAGCCCAACATTGTATCAAATTTTCATTCATTCTGTATAATGTTTTTACATAAAACTTATTGTCCAAATAGGTAAAGAATTATAAGGAGCTCGTTATTAATAGCAAGGAAGTTTTTCATACATGTTTTTTCATGATTGGGAATTTAGGAGACATGATAAAAAATAAAGCTACTTTTTAGCAGCTTAACTATATGTATAACATATATTTATGATTAGCTTGCCTATTATGCTACTAAACAACGTAAGTATCTATGTTGCTTTGCTTCTTATTACTACTGCCTTTTGATTAAATCTTCAAAAGATAGCGATCTGTAATTATTATAAAACTAGCTTTTACCCGCGACTTCGTCCGCGTTAGATAGTTTTTTAGAAACAGGTTCAGGTTAAGGTGGGCTCCTGATGGTACACCTGGTGGTCTACATAAGGTACTCCAGATCCTCTCTGTCCTTGTGAATAGAAGCAGCCCATCATACTGGCCAACTTTCGTTTTGGAACCATTTCTGTATCTCTAATAGTTTAGCTGGGCTTCTGATCGTACACTTGGTGGTCTACATAAGGTACTCCAGATCCTCAATGTCCTTGTGAAAAGAAGCAGCCCATCATACTGAACAACTTTTGTTTTGGAACCAGGCCTGTATCTCTTATAGTTTAGCTGGGCTCCTGATGGTATACCTGGTGGTATACATAATGTACTCCAGATCCTCAATGTCCTTGTGAAAAGAAGCGGCCTATCATACTGAACAACTTTTGTTTTGGAACCATGCCTGTATCTCTTATAGTTTAGCTGGGCTCCTGTTGGTACACCTGGTGGTCTACATAAGTTACTCATCACTTCTTGTGAAAAGAAGCGGCCCATCATACTGAACAATTTTTGTTTTGGAACCATGCCTGTATCTCTTATAGTTTAGCTGGGATCCTGATGTTTCACCTGGTGGTCTACATTCGTTACTCCAGATCCTCAATGTCCTTGTGAAAAGAAGCGGCCCATCATACTGAACAACTTTTGTTTTGGAACCATGCCTGTATCTCTTATAGTTTAACTGGCCTCCTGTTGGTACACCTGGTGGTCTACATAAGTTACTCCAGATCCTCAATGTCCTTGTGAAAAGAAGCGGCCCATCATACTGAACAATTTTTGTTTTGGAACCATGCCTGTATCTCTAATAGTTTAGCAGGGCTCCTGGTGGTATATCTGGTGGTCTAAATAAGGTACTCCAGATCCTCAATGTCCTTGTGAAAAGAAGCAGCCCATCATACTGAACAACTTATATTTTGGAACCATGCCTGTATCTCTAATAGTTTAGCTGGGCTCCTGGTGGTATATCTGGTGGTCTACATAAGGTACTCCAGATCCTCAATGTCCTTGTGAAAAGAAGCGGCCCATCATACTGAACAACTTTTGTGTTGGAACCATTTCTGTATCTCTAATAGTTTAAGTGGGCTCCTGATCGTACACCTGGTGGTCTACATAAGGTACTCCAGATCCTCAATGTCCTTGTGAAAAGAAGCGGCCCATCATACTGAACAACTTTTGTTTTGGAACCATGCCTGTATCTCTAATAGTTTAGCTGGGCTCCTGATGGTACACCTGATGGTCTACATAAGTTACTCCAGATCCTCAATGTCCTTGTGAAAAGAAGCGGCCCATCATACTGAACAATTTTTGTTTTGGAACCATGCCTGTATCTCTAATAGTTTAGCAGGGCTCCTGGTGGTATATCTGGTGGTCTAAATAAGGTACTCCAGATCCTCAATGTCCTTGTGAAAAGAAGCGGCCCATCATACTGAACAACTTATATTTTGGAACCATGCCTGTATCTCTAATAGTTTAGCTGGGCTCCTGGTGGTATATCTGGTGGTCTACATAAGGTACTCCAGATCCTCAATGTCCTTGTGAAAAGAAGCGGCCCATCATACTGAACAACTTTTGTGTTGGAACCATTTCTGTATCTCTAATAGTTTAAGTGGGCTCCTGATCGTACACCTGGTGGTCTACATAAGGTACTCCAGATCCTCAATGTCCTTGTGAAAAGAAGCGGCCCATCATACTGAACAACTTTTGTTTTGGAACCATGCCTGTATCTCTAATAGTTTAGCTGGGCTCCTGATGGTACACCTGGTGGTCTACATAAGGTACTCCAGATCCTCTCTGTCCTTGTGAAAAGAAGCGGCCCATCATACTAAACAACTTTTGTTTTGTAACCATGCCTGTATCTCTAATAGTTTAGCTGGGCTCCTGGTGGTACACCTGGTGGTCTACACCTGTACTCCAGACCCTCGATGTCCTTGTAAAAAGAAGCGGCCCATCATACAGAACAACTTTTGTTTTGGAACCATGCCTGTATCTCTAATAGTTTAGCTGGGCTCCTGGTGGTACACCTGGTGGTCTACATAAGGTACTCCAGATCCTCAATGTCCTAGTGAAAAGAAGTGGCCCATCATACTGAACAACTTTTGTTATAGAACCATGCCTGTATCTCTAATAGTTTAGCTGGGCTCCTGATGGTACACCTGGTGATCTACATCTGTACTCCAGACCCTCGAATGGTGATAAAAAGTAGCCTATGTCCGTTCTCGGTATGCTAGCAACCTCTGTGCCAAGTTTCATGAAGATCGGTTCAGCGGTTTGGCCGTGAAAGCGTAGCAGACAGACAGACAGACAGACAGACAGACAGAGTTACTTTCGCATTTATAATATTAGTGTGGATAGTACAGTTTGTGACTTTTAGTTTGCTATTTATTTGTAGGGGTAGTTAGTACCTTTTAAATAACCTGTAACTGTAAGGAATGGCTTAGTTGCCATCTTGCGCGTCCTATGGCGACATTGCTCTGGGTCGTTTTTAGCATCAGCTTTGTAAGATATCACTTATTTGAAACAGATGGCAGTACATGGCGTGGCGCAAGAAATATGTTTCCGACTATGGTTCCCGATACGTAGGAGTCTTATACGTTAACCTTAGCTGGGATGGCTACTGAGGCTATAATTTTCGTGATCATTAGGGTTAATTTGTCCTGCTTGTCTATGCGCTTTCAGCGAACTTGAATGAAGGTACACTTTATTATAATTTAATTTATTTATTTGCATTACTTTCCAGTGAGGCACAAATTACAATATTTTAATGTTTTATATAATATTACTAAATATTATAATATACGCAAGTAATATTTATTGCATTTCGGTGAATCAGTTTTGATCAAGCTTATTTATTCTAGCCATCTTATGCGTGTCTGAACTATTATAAATAGAAAAAATATGTTAGATAAATTACAGTTGCAACAACTTTAGAGCAACGTTGATCCCATTCTCCAAAACTGAGGTTCTAAAGATCAGCAGCACCATCACTACAGTATCATACGGCCACAATAAGCCATATTTATCAGCTGTCAGATTCGTGCTAATGCTATGGCAGAGGCTCCATTTTCCTTTGTTGACATAGCTTTTAGTATGGAGATGACAGCTGTCAAATATGGCATATTAGGATGGCGTTACTTTAAAGCGGCTCCTTAACTCGACATGAGAGACATAGTTATCCTTATTTTTCATACATAGAAAAAACACTGAATGTAAAATTAAAATTCGCACGAAACCTCACCAATATGCTGTGTGTGCCGGAAATGGTGGCAGCAATTACGATTAACTATATTTTAATCAAATTTTATTTTATCATCAAGTGGGACACTATGGACTAATGAAACATCAATTAATTAATTAAATACTGTCGTAAAAATAGTACAATTTGATTACGTAATTAATCTCTTCATCATCAATATAAAAGCTATGGTCATGGCTAATCGGTCGTTAACCGGAACGTTGACCTTGTTATGATGCATTTGCGTTTGGCTAATTATGTGTTTGCTTTATTATGATATATCGTATCAAATTGTTGAGGTGCTACAGAAACTTTATGTTACCCTTAAGTAACTACCTATTTACTATGCCTGAGAAACGCATATCTGTTTTTTAGTCTTCTTATTCTTCTTTGCCTGTCGCAGCGAATTTAATTTGGTCGGACCAACATGTTATTTAGTCTTGTTCTATGCTATGCTTATATCAACCTATCATCAGCTCCTCAAGGTTAACGTTTGTTATATGATCAGCGAATAAAAAATCATTCACACAGCGCCATCAAGCCCTAAACTAAATATGGTGCACATATCTTTTTAGTATAATCTACATACTGAGGCCCTTCGATAACTTCGCGAGTATTTAATAACGCTCTTAGGAACACTTATTGCATTCCCTCTCTGTCTTTAAGCATACTGATGTAGAGTGTAGGTAGAGCTTTACTTGTACATAAATACTAACTGTGCCCGCGACTTCGCGTCGGTTGTGTGGCATTGATTACAGCCCAGTTGACAGAATAGTTTTTGTCTATGTAAGTTATTCCCAGATTATCATTTAAATATATTAACTGCGTTGAACTTCCTAAAAAATAAATGATCGTTCTCCGCTCTGAGCTGATGTTTCAGTAATCCGGCCATGCGATTATGTAGCTACCAATCAAACTTCGCGCGTCTATATCGTGGTCTGTGACAGCAGAAGTGGTCCACTACGCTGAACATCTTATGCTATGGAGCCGTTCACGACTTACTGACCTCCTGGTGTTCCACGAGTACCTACTCCAGAGCCACAATGTCAGTATGACAGCAAAAGCGACCCATGCTGATAAATTTTTGCAATGGATCCATTCCCATATGTCGTACAGTTTTATCAGGATTCTGATGTTTTACATCATGTAAAACACTCAAACATAAATTTGGTATTTATATCGATCTTATTCTTAACCTCCATGAAAATTATCTTATCTAAAATAAGTTTAATGTACAGACACAGCCTTTGTACATTTTTATTATTTATAGAGTATAGATGACTGTTTCTTTATCATTCTTGGTAAAGTCGACATTACGCAGACTAAGCCATGATATGCTAGGCGAGATTTGATTATTCTGTACTCTTTCAAGCAATCAGCTGGCTACTAACATTATTTTTTCACACGATGAGCCTACTAGACAAGCATTCTATGTTGGAGTCAGTTAATAAATGTTCGCAACAGCCGCTTATCTAATAATTATCAGGCGCGCGAATCGATGTGAGTCGTCGCTGAGGGGGCTTGAAGACGTGAGGGGACTGGGGGGGTATTGTCGACGGGGGGGTACGGGGGGTGGCGGGGTAGCGAGGGACGCCGCGGCACCGCGCAAGTCGCCGCCCGTATCGACCGCCCCGGATGTGCATTGCAATGCCGTCGGAGAGATCAGGCGACCCACCTACTCGTGGAATACCTCGACCGCGTTTGGACCGAAAGAGGAACGCGAACAATCGAACAACCAGCTCTTAGCCAAAGCACTGGCTGTTAATCTGAAATGTTCTAATAACTGAAAGCCTGTTATCCTCTACCTATCTATCTAAATATTTCGATGTTTTCAACGTTAAACTGACATCGGTTACAGAAAATGCCTGCAATAATTTTATTCCAGAATGTGTTCTTTTAATTAAGTAAAAAAAATAACGCGGTCGTTACACAATCATATCAGTTGTTGATACAAAATAAATTACGGCGAGCGCTAACATTTTTTGAATTTCTTATTTTCATTTATGAAAATAATATAGCACTGTAAGTGCATAATAAATCATAGTAGAGTCAATTTAAAATCTCTTTACACTAAGGTTTATTGGATCTGGGTTTTCTCGACTCTGTGTCCCACTCGAAAGAATAAGATCAAATATTCTAATGATCCCCGTACAAACATAGAATTTCGTTAGCTTACTCTTTCGGAGTCAATGCTTATAATTCTAACTTAGCTGCACTAATGCATTATATGACTAGTCTGAGTAGGAAAGGTAGGTACTCCCGCCGGAACTGCCGGGGGAGTATCTATTCCCGACTGTGTCGGTCATTGACACTGATCCGGAACCATAGTTCAGCGATTAGGCGGGGTGCAGCATTTAACAATTGGCATTCATCTTCCGCTGCTCGTATTTGGTCACACATGTTTAGTTTATCACTCATCGAGATGAGTTTACAAAAATACCTGGATATATATTATTCATATGTATTCCATGGCTTGATATTTCAGGTTCATTATGAAAGTTAGGTGTTTTTTTAGTATTGTAACTATTTTCAAAAAGTTGTAGGTAGATCTAGAAAGTTTTGTATGTCTTTTTAAATTAACGTATTTCCTTAAATTGCAGCATGCAGATAATGTTCTGATTTATCTGGTTTTGATTTTTCCAGTAGTTTGCAGTTCAATTTAGGTAATAAGATTTATTTCGAAGGCCAGAATCTTCTTAAAGTTGTAGATGCTTCGGCTCCATTGAACAGATTACCATCGATAATTGTTTTTAAAATTAAAATAGCCAACTAGTATTGTGTAAATAACGATTTAAATGTACGTAAAACACAAATAAAACAGAAAAATAGTTGGCGCAATAATAGGCAGCCTTCTTGGTAAAGTAGCAATTCCAACCAGGTAGGTAACCATTGGGTTACTTTCGAAGGTTGGCGTTTTTTATAAAATTGTAGATCTATAATGGAGCTCGGTTTCAAAGGTTGCTTTCGAAGGTTTGCGTATTCCCAACCCAAACTATATTGTTTTAAAGTAGCTTAGCTTTATTTTATGGAATTCTTTAGTACGTCATTCAATCAGCTAATATTAACCTTTTCACCGCCAGAGACGGGTATAGCCGACAACCCGCGACTTGCCGTCAGCGCCACGGTCGGGTATAGCCGACAAAACGTCGTTAAAGTTTATGTTCATATACTAGCATTTTAAAACCGTTTATATCTTTTATTTATTCGCATATTGCATTTATTGTACCCTCTACTTTGATTTATGAACTTTTGCGCTTAGATATTTATTAGATTTGTAGTATAAATAAGAAAAATACTGATTACGTTTTGAAGCTGTCAGAAGTACCATTCGCACACGCCATAGTCGGCCCCACACGACTGGAAGTGTTGTTCCTTACTAGTACAAATGTGAAATATCGATACATCTATAATATATTTACGGAATATACTATGCGTAGATATTTGTCAAGTTTGTCATAACAATAACATTTTCTTATTACTTTAATGTATATTGAAAATATTCTCGACATCGATTTGTAGAAATACGCCAAGTATTAGACATTATTTTCTTTGTTTGATTGAGTATCGACAAACCGGTTTCGGCGACTCGTGCACAGCGATAATTGCTTGACCATTGTGAGTGCACTGTACGCCGTAGTCGGGTAAAGACGACACGCTCTGACGTCATTGCAGTAGTGACATAAAAATAGTGATGGGAAAATGAGTGCCGACGATCTTAGTTCAGCAGAACTTCTACAGATTTTAGAAAGCGTAGAGGATGACGTTGATCTGTCGTTTGAACCTGGATTACTCGAAGAAGAAGATTTAGAGTTAAGTAATTACCTAATAATCATAAATAATAATAAATAAATTAGGAGGGTTTCATGTGAACTTAATTTAACGGGTCAAATTGTCATACAAGATTATTATAAGATAATAAGAGATAAGATAATTATTTATTTAATAAACGTATAAGTAACTATCCATCTATCTATCTAATTAGCCTATATTAGCCCACTGTTGGATATAGGCCTCTTCTTTATAAGTATCTATGAAATGCTAATAAATAACCGCTTATATAAGTACAATACCTTACGAAGGGCGTTATAAAAAGTAAATAGAAACAAACCGAAGAAATAATCAAATGAACCGGGTAGGAATAGAAAAAAAAATGTTTAAGTATCATAAATCTTAAAATAATAGTTATGTCGGTTTCCCATTTGCCTGAGATACTGGAATTCATATTCTTAGTTTAGGAAATGGTTAAGCCACAGAATTATTTCATATAAGTGTACCTATTTGTAATTAAGTTTATTAAATAAATAATTATCTAATCTCTTATTATCTAATAATAATCTTGTATCACAATTTGACCCGTTAAATTAAGTTCACATGACATTTGTGCCACTCAAAATCGTTTTAAAAGAAAACAAATAGGCACAATAAAGTATTAAAATAAATACCAGTATAAATCCTATGATGTTCTTATTTTTTTTATCGATATTCTGTATTACATCCTTATTTGTCCTAAGGGTTTGAGAATATAGAAATGCCACCGACGCCACAGTCGTCTATAACCGACAACGCGATATAGAGAGACGCGTAATAGAGGTGCGCCAGTGCTGATCGAAAACTGAACTAAAAATGAACTTGTTGAATATGCCTAGTGTTGTTTACGAGGCCACCACTACTACCACTATCCTATATTATTATTTTGATCTATATGAAATCAGAACTGAAAAGTAGGGGGCAAAATAATGGTTTTAGATTAATTAAAACTCGGTTTAAAAAGTGAAGATTTATTATCGATATGAACTGTTGGACATCTCTATTTTATTGAGTATTTCTTTACCAAGAAATTGGTGTGGCGCTGGTTGCAATTTTTTACTCGAATGGCTTGGCGGCGAAAAGGTTAAGGGATATAGCGCGGACTAGATTTCATTTAGACTATTCCAGTGATAAAATTCCAAAAAAAAAAAAAATTGTCGAGGATCTAACAGCTAATAACATTATCCCAAACAAAGTAACCTCTATTTGTTTATTTTTAAATATTATATCTACAGTCTTGAAGTTATTAGAAAAAAATTATGCTATAATTTAGATACATAACTTTTCTACTATGAATAGGTACCTAAATTAGATATTCTAGCGGTATTTCTCTAGTTTCTATGTCGGAAAAACCGTAAAATCTCGCGAAAATTTAAGCGCAAAATGAGTGTCTTATTCTCTCTGGCGCAGGGCGAACAAAAGGAACAAGCCAAGCTTTTCAGGTGAATCAGGGCCTTAACAATGTTGTTTATTGTATAAGATTCTCGGTGAATTGGAAATTGATTCAGCACAAATTTATTTTGCTTTTGCCCCTAAATTGATATAGGGCCTTGAATATTAAAATATATCATATTAAATATATTTATCACAGGTAGTCATAGTCGTAGTGCGTCGTATTGAATTGATCCACTATGATCACCTAGGTGATATCACCTGGGTGATTTAATTCTTCATTTTGTCTCTTAAACTCACCTGCCGTCATATCACCTGGGTGTTCAGATTCCATACATACACGTCATACATACACATATCATGCCTATAATCCCTTGCGGGGTAGGCAGAGCGTAAACGGCCGCATAGAACGGACATTTACGCCACGTCTGACAAACATTTGAGGGTCATTCGGAAAATTGTGTATCGCCATAGTGACAGGTTGTCAGCCCATCGCCTAAAATTGCAATACACACCCTCGAGTCCCTTAGACGCTTCTTACGACTCCCACGGGCAAGAAATGGGGTCATACTATTCTAAGCCGGCATCACACGGCACACGTAAGCAATTAATAGTTTCCCCTAATCACCTACGTTAAAATTCGCATGACTATACCATTGTGCCTACATAGAAGTGATGTATTTGTCGACTATCTCGCTTATTTATGATTTTCGTTGGACATGAAAGCTGAATTGTTGTTGTGATATTACATAATTAGCTTCAGAAATTTTGCCTCATGATAATCGTTGTGGTACTTATTTGTTACATGATTGGCATTAGCAATTTAGCGTGGCTATTAAAAAACTGTAATATCAGTCAATTTTCAGTAAAACCTTTTTTTTTCAAGCAATCTTAGATTTGAATTACGGTCGGCAAAGGCCTCCTCCTCTCTCGCGTTCCTTAGGTCCCGTCTTGGGGTTACAAAACACAATTTTGAAAAAGCAGTATCTTTCTCATCATCATCTTCTGTGAGCCCTTACACTTTGTTTGTAAGTACTTCACTAACAACATATGGATAGAGTACGGGATGCAGTCCGTGTTGCATTGTTATATGCTTACTCAAGAATTTGGCGCTTGAAAATGCAGGCCAGTCTTCCTAGAAAGCGGCGCATGCACGTTGGCGCGGCAGCGTGCAGGCACCACTTCTCAGAACCAGAAGGGCGAGTGGAAACGGGCGCCACAACTCCACATAATCTTTCTCTCTTTGTATGCTTTGTGCGCCCCCGCCGCCGCCGCCGCCGCCGCCCGTGCGCTAAGCATGCAGCACACCAACCGGCTGCCACAAGATACGCAACGCTGTCGACCTCGCTGGCACAGCACACTTTTGATATTTTAAAATATTCACTTAATAATTTAATCTAATTTTTATTGAATGTGAGCTGCGGTAGCCTAGGTGAGAGAGGAGTCGCCACTAGTAGTCACCGGCGAAATTGGCATGTTTAAATCATTAATTTAACCCGCGCTTAAATATTTCGCAAGTTATCAAAAAATTCAAATAAAGATAAGTACACAAAATGAAATATCAAAAAATGACCACGCCTGCAAAGTGATCAACCTAGCGCCGACAAATAAATTTTGTTCTACGCAAATAATATCTGTAACCTCACCTCCTAACATCATTGTCAAAAAAAGAACTAAACCGCAGCAAAACTAAACCTGGGTTTTAAAATAAATACACAATGAAATGAAACTAAACCCTGCCAGAAATCCTTGTTATCTGAACTTTGACTTGACCATAATTTACTGTTACGCATCCCACGTTCATAACTTCCGGCAAAAAAGTTATTGAAAAGCGTCGGAGAAAAAAAACTGCGCCGAAACACTGTTACTTATTTATGCACACTCTCTCTTTTAAAGCAGCTTTAAGCTCTTCTATAGAACACTGACGGATATTGCGGATGCAGTGCGAGACCTGGTCGAGTAATCGTTACTTTTCGAGCAATTATAGGTAGTTAACATGGGACCTATCATAATAGCAATAGTATATAAAAGACGAATAAAATAAAATAAACCTGCTGCAGAAAAGGTTATTTACTGACTTCTGCGATCACATCTGCCGCTTAAACTTGTCTGCGCAGTATGTGCCTTTTCACGGGTGTTTGTCCTTTTCGCCGTTGGCTGTTGTTTAGTAGGTAGCCGAGCTGAGAAGCGCGCTCGATGGGCGACGCAGCCGCGTTTCTTTTTTGTCCCCACGGATTCCAATGCCCCATGTCCAACCTGTAAGTCCGGCAGTTTACCGAGCGTTGACCGCGCGTCTTGCCTTGCCACCAAGCGCAAACTTGTCCAACGACTACAGTTGTGGACGCTTGCGATAGCTCCTGTACAACTTGGACTGTATTAATCGTTCTATGTCCTGCATCAGTAATATTAAAAATGCAAGTACCTACACTGAAAGGAATCTGAGAAAACGGCGGCCATTCTTTGTTCTAGTTGCAGCACTTTAATTAATTTGCAATATTACAATGTTCCTTGAGTAAGTGTAGTATTTTTCAATTGAGGAGATTTAATCACGTTGACTAATAAGAGGAAACGGTAGATACCTGATAGATAACAAACAAACAATCGAGGCAGCGTAAAACTCAATGGAACAAACGCGAATAAAGGCACCTACTATTGATAGCAGAGATATTGTTAAGTCTTTGAGATCCAAGTCGACGTTTCCATTTTATTTTCAATTCACAAAACAAATTTGAGAACTAAAATGCTCTTGTTGCTTTGCCGAATATAATATGCTGTGCGGTTGAAGTAAGCAGTTTAAACTAGTGGCAGGAGTAGGATGGGTAGATAGTGGACGCGACCGAGAAGGTGGTTGCGCGCGCGCCGTTCATTGATGGCCAAGCGCTGGCGAGGGCCGGGGGAGGGCAAGAGGAATGCGGCCGCGGCGAGCAATGACCGCGCCAGGGTCGCTTCCTTTACGAGAAGCGCGGGCCGTCGTACTACACTCGATCCCCCTCCGCACCTGCCCTGCGCCGCGCCGCGCCGCGCCTCAGCCCGTACTACATGGCCCTGTTGGCTGCGACGACGCGCGTTTTTCGACCCACAGTCCGTTACAAAAATTAAGTGTGCCGCATTCCACGACCGCAAAGGCGTCTCTTTCACACTTAAAAAATATCTGCGCTTTACTTTGATGCAAGAGGTAGTTTCGGTTCCTTTTTGCCGAACTAAATTTATACCGCGTGGTGCTTGGGCAAAATTAAAATTACCATGATTTTACACAAACATAAAACAATTGAATTGATTTCATGAGGACATCGAAATAACTAATAATGTATCTGAATAAGGAGTAACAACGTAAATACATAGAATATTTACGGGGTACCTACTGTTGCACAAGTAGTGCGGACTATGCAGGCCAGTAACAACCAGAAACTAAATGTCGCAGACAATCGCAATGCGTGCCACAATTTTGCGTTGGATGGAAATAAAATCTATGCGTTTATTTTATTGGGGTTCCGTACATCAAAAGAAAAAAGCCAGCTTAGTGTGAGTCGGACTCGGCCACCGAGGGTTCTGTAACATGCACATCAAGCCCTTTCATTTCATGTGATACCCTACTTAAACTACTAGTCTCAAGTTTAAAGTTTTGGTTTTTATCGTCCAAATATAACTCTTTTTTGCGGGCATTAATTTATGTAAAGGGTGGTATATGTTTTTAAACTGATGAGAAATGCTTGTTTTCGTCTATACATATAATAAAACAGTAAACCCGTGTGTCTGTACATTGAAAATTTACTAAAAACTAATCGTGAGTGACAATTGTCTGTCTGTTGTCTGTGCTAATACTGCTAATCTTGGACTAGTGTCCAGTAGTCTGGAAAGATGAATGAAACTTTTTTGTGTACCTATAGCCATAAAGCCTGGTCAAATTTTGGACTCCTTTTTACCGTAGAAAATTGCTTATTCCTTCGGGAAATACGATTTAACATTATTTATGCTGCCAAGAGCACAGCTCAGTATTGAAAAATACAGAAATATCTCCATACCAAAAATTATTTAGCATAATAGGCCGCTTCTGCCGGTAAATTGACATCGAGGGTCAAGAGTAGGTACCTGATGAGCCCGGCTAAACCATAGGAGATACGGACATGGGTAGAAAACAAAATTGGTTTAACATGATGTGCCGCTTCTGCTGGCACACATGTATTGAGGGTCTAAAGTATCTTTTGAAGAACACCAGTTACCCAACTAAACTTTAAGAAATACGAAAGTGTGAAAACGCGCGCGGTATCCCTAATTTGTGCTGCTATCGTTTCATCTATCACTTTATTTCTTTCGCTTTTCTCTCTCTATAATTCAAATAGGCAGAAAAAGGCTAAGTTTCAATTAAATGACCACAGAATGTAAAGCTTAATTCAGAAAGTGGCTTTACCATTGACTGACCTAATCGGTCCCAACCTTGTATTACTATCAAATGTATTATGGAACAACGCAATACATAAGCGGCCTAAGACTACAGTAACGAATCTGCTTCACAGATTGACTTATTTGTAAGTCACATCACAATGCAGTCTCATGACTATATTCACTATATTAGTAAGTAAAATTGACATTTTAGTAAACTTGTGACTTCACACAGTTCCATTTATAAAAGCCCACGAATCCTTAGCCCGGGCTCATATAAATTGTACTTGTACTGGGCGTGTCGCGGCGAATTAAATTTCTTCTGTCCAATATGTTAGCATTTGAAGAGGGCGAAGTATTTTTCGTGAGAATTACAGATATACAGCAACCTTATTGATTTTATTACCTACCATACACTGTACGTATACCTACATTCAGCCATATTATCATTATCACTCACTATAAGAACTTCGGTTGTTTAATAGTAGTTTAGGTAGGTATAAAAAATGGAATTAATAATGTGTCTACTGTCTACCTTATTAATTAGTATCTACCTTCTAGATAATTTCGCCTTGTTATTATCATTTACTGTATCAATGTCATTACCACTCTACAATCATTCACGGTCAAGAGGCGGCAATGGCACCAATAATGGCATGAACTCGCCCATCATTACAGCCGACAAAACAACGTTTGAAAGTGATAGCTAATATGTAAAGGATGTAAAAAAATGCTGAATATACAGTATGTACACGGTCCGAATTCTGCTATTTTAAAAACTTCTCTGTTGCGTCTCGATACCGTGTTACATGGATGGTTTTAGTCGTTTCGTATTCTGCTAACAGTAGTTTATTAATATCACAAAGGTCATAAATAGAATGACAGTTGAGTGTCACTTCGCTGGCATAAATGGCTAAAAATAAGTGAATTGGGCCCGGGTTCGGTACGCATGCAGAATTGCAGATTGATTCTCATGACTATGAAGAAATTTTACTATGGGACCATCTCCGAAACCGCGAAGAGATACCGGCCAAGAGCGTGTCAGACACGCCCTAGTATAGGGTTATGTAGTCATTAAACCTTATTTTAATGATGTAAAGATCATTTCAGCTTGACAAGTTGGGTACACTTTTGAAAATGGTTTTACCTAAATATACAATATTTCTAATACTATGATTGCGACGATTTGTGCGAGTTATCGTAGTAACTAGTGTTAGAAAGGTAGGTATATATTCCATATCAAAAATGATTTTTTTGTAAGGTAGTTTTCTGGATTAAATAAAGAGTATTAAGACAGAAAAACGCCTTTTCGGTTTTCGTAGTCTACTACAAAGTACACATTTAATCATAATCGGTTTTTTCAACTCTGTGCATCTTTTCTGCCAGTTTGTCTGTCACAAATTTATGTTCTGGTACGCGTATGTATAGGCCTAGGTATGTGATAGAACCCGCAACCCTTCATTCGGGTACCTCGAACTAACTTCGCCTTAAGAAAACGCGGCGGGTCTAACCGGACGCACGACGCGGCGTCCTGCATACTCAGACCACTATGTAGATTGAACTGCATTCGCTGTATGTAGGTGTAGGTATGTAGGTTGTTTGTGTCCCAGCGCGCGGTGCAACGCGCGGCCCTGACGCGCCCGCGCCCGCCGGCCCACGACCGATGCGATCGACGTAAACACCAAGCAAGGTCAACCGCCTTGCGATCCACCACCACCACCACCAACAACCAACAACGCAACGAAACTTTTTTTTATTTTGTTAAGCGCTTAAAATCATTTACTTACCTCACCGATTTGAAAAACAAATTTTTCATTCCGTATGTATTGTATGTAGGACTATATAACTAACATTCTCTAAAATATAAAATATTTTGGTCACAATATTTCTGAAGTGTTTCAAATTTTTGTCCCTGCATAGGTATCTCAAAAATGGCAATAACCCTTTATATAAAAATTTATAGACTTAGATGACGAAACAAATTTAATAAAATTCGGTTTGATATATTTCACGACGAAGACAGGCTACAAGTACTCGGTTTGCTTTTTGCAAAATTAAGACTTGTTTTATGTAATTGCTTACACAGACTTATTTATTTTTAAACCAAGTATTAAATAAACGATAAAAATCTTGCAAGCTTGACTTCACAAAGCCAGTCAATAAACATCGAGTAGTCTCTATCAAGGACTTTCCAGAGATCTGCTTTTCCAATAGAAATACAGTTAGAATAGTCGTGTTCATCAAATTAAACACGAAGTATTTTGTACTTAAGGTAATGAAACGGTTTGTTGCAGTATTGTGTACCTATTGATTAAATATATGCAATAGAATCTTAACAAATGAAAATTAAATCATACCTACTCAAAGCAATCAAAGCAAATCTTACTTACTTCGTTCTAAGATATAATATATATATAAATATATATATTTTGAGTATTATTAGACCGGGTCTATCGCGATAGTATTCAGGTAAATATTAATAATTTACCTGTGTCCCGACGTTTCAACACAGTTTCATGTATTGTGGTCGCGGGTTGACTGAATTACTAATATGTACCTAAATACTATCGCGATAGACCCGGTCTAATACGTATTATACATATAGTTTAGGTTAAGTATTATCTTAGTCTATCTAATCTATCTATCTTCTATCTATCTATCTTCTATCTAATATAATAAAGAGGAAAGATTTGTTTTTTTGTTTGTTTGTATGTAATCGATAAACTCCGAAACTAGTAGACCGATTTCCAAAATTCTCTTACCATTAAAAAGCTACAACATTCCTGAGTAACATAGGCTACTTTTTACTACGGGAAAATTCCTCATTCCCACGCGAAAACGGTTAGAAGCAGGAAAAGCGGGAAATATAGTGGATATTACCCAAATTAGCCAAACCGATTTAGCGATCTTCGTGAAATTTGGCACTAATATTGGTGGTATATTGAAAACGGACTTGGACTACTTTTTGTCAGCACTTGAGGATCTGGAGTACCTGATGGAGGGCACCAGGAGCACAGCTAAACTATAAGAGATACGAAATTGGCTTCATAGCAAAAGTTGTTCAGCATGACGGGGCGCTTCTGTTGACACATGGTTATCGAGGATCTGGAGTACCTGATGCAGACCACCAGCATCCCATCTAAACTATAGGAGATACGGTAATGGTTTCAAAGTAAAAGTTGTTTATCATGACGGGCCGCTTTTATTGGCACTTAGTCATTGAGGGTCTGGAGTACCTGATGGTGGGCACCAGGAGCACTGCTAAACTATATGAGATACGATAATGGCTTGATAGCAATAGTTGTTCAGCATGACGGACCGCTTCTGCTGGAACATGATCATCAAGTATCTGGAGTACCTGATGCAGACCACCAGCATCCCATCTAAACTAGAAGAGCTACGGTAATGGCTTCAAAGTAAAAGTTGTTTAGCATGACGGGCTGCTTTTGCTGGTACATGGTCATCGAGGGTCTCGAGAACCTAAAGTAGACCACCAGCATCCTATCTAAACTACAGGAGATAAGGTATTCTCTCTTCTCTTTTCGTGTGAGACACCGAGTCATCCAACGACCCGATGAACCCTGGTGTCAGAGTTTTTCAACCGCCTACTACCACTAGTAGGCCTCTGACATGGTTGTGTTACGACCGCCGTCAAGTAATCATGACAGCAACCGGGACCGACGGCTTAACGTGCCCTCCGAAGCACGGAACCATTTCTTTTCGGACATTCAGTTGGTTCACCCTGCAATGACCTAACCAGACCGGGAACAAATTCACAAAGAGATAAATATCAACTTTTGTGAGTGTCCCACCGAGAATCGAACCCGGAACCTTTGCGTCGCAGGCAGTCGCACAACCACTGCGCCACATCGGTCGCCGCTAAGGTATCGGCAATCAAATTAAAAGTTGTTTTATATACACTCGTCTCATAATGTTCGAATTATGAATTCGAAAACAGATGCATAATGACCTACTTTATGCATTCTGCCTATAAAAACTAGGGGTTACTATAAATTACAGAAGCGTAATGACTTAATGAGAAAACTCTTAATACGATAAAGTTGAGAAATGAAACGAATTTTTTTTTCTCCAATACTCAAATCCGCCGCACCTGACAGTTGTTGTTGTGCGGTAATTTTTCGGATGTTGTTCAGTTGTTTTAATAGGTTTTTGTTCTGTTGTTGTTCAGATGTTATTCCGATGTTGTTCAGTTGTTGTTCAGTTGTTGTACATATGTTGTTCAGATGTTGTTCAGATGTTGTTCAGATGTTGTTCAGATGTTGTTCAGATGTTGTTCAGTTGTTTAGTTAAGTTATTGTTAAGACTCCACATCTAAACAACTGCTAAAGTATAGATTTTTCAAAAATTCATATCAAGCCATATTACGTTCTCGTATTGAATTTATCCTTGTATCGGGCCTTGCAATGGCCGGTGCGTACGTTTAGAAAAGTGTTTCTGAGTTTTTTTGGAGAGTGTAGATAAAATAGTGTATGCAACTGCTATAATTAGGCATTAGAATGCTCGTGTCAAACTATTGTCACACTCGGCTGCGCCTCGTGTGATAAACAGGCACTCGCATTCTAATGACCCCCATTATACGACAGTTGCATAAACTACTATAACATGACAGGCCGCTTTTGCTGGCACATGGTCCTGTTGAGTCACTTCTGCTGGAACGGAGTAAAGAAGTAAACAACTTTTTACTGCAGGCAAAGATCCAATTTCTACGGGAAAACTGGTAAGTAGCAGCGGGTGAAATCGCTGGGCGGGCCGCTAGTACTTAATAGGTAGGTATGTACTTAAATTATATTAGAGGTAGGCCGAACATAGGATTCACCGTATAAGAATATTCAGTAAAAAATGCCGTATCAAATATTATTCGGTCGATTTTTTTTGTGTATTTCAGCAAGAATTGATATCTAGTTTTATAAAAACAAGTTTAAGTCTACGTGTTTATGTTCTCGGATTAGCACTAGACATCTGCGTTCGCTATTCCTTTAACTAATATTAGAAACATCCAATTACTCTGAGGTGTAAGACAGGGTGACGTTATATCCCCGAAAGTCTTCACTGAGGATATCTTCAACACTCCGCAGTGGGATGGACTAGGCATCGACATCAACGGCGAATATCTCACACATCCCCGCCTTGCCGAGGATATAGTCGTAAAGGCGAAATCGCTGCAGGATCTGCAAAAATGCTGACCAGTCTCAACATCGTCTCGAGACGTGTTGGACTTTAAATGAACTTGTACAAGACGAAAGTCATGTTCAATCGACACATCATCCCCGATTTGGTATCCGTCGAAGGTATAGCCCTTGAAGTTGTCCAGAAGTATGTGTACCTTGGGCTAACTTTGCAGCTGGGGAGAGACAACTTTAAGGCTTTAATCACCAGAAGAGTGCAGCAGGGTTGGGCAGCATTTGGGAAGTTGCATCATATCCGGAATCACCCTTGCCACAATGCCTCAAGACCAAGGTGTTCGATCAGTGCGTCCTACTAGTCATGGAGACGAAACGTGGAACCTGACAGTAAAACTGGCCCACCGGCTTGTGGAATTGACATGTCACTCAGAGAGCTATGGAAAGGTCTATGCTCGGTATCTCTATAATGCATAAAATCTGGAATGAGACAATCCGAAAAAGACCAAACTAACGGACAATGTGGAAGTGTAGTAAACTGAAGTGGCAGTGGGCTGGGGACATCTGTCGTAGAACCGATGGACGGTAGAGCAAGCGGGTTCTCGAGTGGAGGCCACGCCTTGGTAAGCGTAGCGTTGGACGACCTCCGGCCAGATGGACCAATGACTTTACAAAGGCGGCTGGTAGCGCCTGGATGGCGAAAACGAGAGATCGTGCCCTATGGCGTAACTTGGGGGGAGCCTACGTACAGCAGTGGACTTCAATAGGCTGATGTATATGTTACAGTCAAAACTCATAGCCGGTCAAAACCACTTTTGACTGCTCAAATTAGTCAATATTGGTTTTGACCGATGTCGTTTGTCAGAACCAGTTTTGACTGATTTTGGCAGTCAAAAGTGATTTTAACTAATGAGTTCGGTCAAAACCACTTATAACTACACAAGTATTGGGTAATAGTTAATTTGACTAAAATGTATCGGTCAAAAGGGGTTTTATTAATAAAAAAAATCGTAGAAAGTGTTTTCGAAATCATTATTATTTAAAAAATATGTATAATTTTAACTAATTGTTAAGAATACCTAGAAATAAATAATTTTAACTAATTGTTAAGAATACCTAGAAATAAAATAAATTAGACAACGTTTTATTTATACTACTATAAAATTAAGAGAAAAGACAATAATAATAATGAAAAAACTTATAACTGCTGGACTTCGAAACCTATTTGTTTGTGCATCCAGAACTGTTATGACATTTATAATGCACAGCCAACCTTTTTTCTTGCACAGACATCATAATCATAACTCTTACAACCCTTAGAACATACACATCGTGCAAAACCTTCTTCGGTTCCAATAGCAGATTTTTGACGTTTGGCACTTCGTCTAGGCAGATAAATTTTTCGCTTCATCCGGCAAATTCTGACTTGTAATAAAATACAATAAAAATTTGTGCTTCCTACCCGCATATCCACACATACACCCTTTTACACCCACAAAAATGCATACACCCACCTATACACACACACACACACACACACACACACACACACACACACACACACACACACACACACACACATACATACACACATGCACACTCACGCATACACACATATTCACACACACACGCACACACAAACGAATAGGCACCCTTGTGCCACACTTCCATCCTAATAATATTACACGTCAAAAATATATATTTTTAAACTGCATTAATGATTTCTATAGTAATTTTTGGTATCGTTATTTACTTTTTATGAGTTTTGACCGATAGTCTGAACTTTAAGTCAGTCAAAACTACTTTTGACCAAGAGCGTCGGTCAATACCACTTTTGACTGCCAAATTTAGTCAAAACTGATATTGACTAACGACATCGGTTAAAACCAATATTGACTGATTTGAGCAGTCAAAAGCTATGAGTTTTGACTGGAACATATATATTAGGTCCTTACATATGAAATTGGCGTTTTGTATGGGAGGAACAAAAAGTCGATTTTTTTTAATATAGTATATTTATTTAATCAAAGTATGAGCCATTGTAATCTATGCACTTTTGCCATCTCATAGGTAGTTCATTGATCCTTTTACTAAAAAAACCATTCGGACGGGAATCAATAAAATCTTTGAAGGCGATTTGGACTGCCCCATCTGAGTTGAATTTTTTCCCTTGCAAGAAGTTATCCAAATTTCGAAAAAAATGGTAATCTGTTGGAGCAAGGTCCGGGGAGTACGGTGGATGCCTTAGACATTCCAATTGAAGCTCTTCTAATTTGCTAGCCGTCTGTTGTGCAGTGTGTGGTCTAGCGTTGTCGTGAAGCAACAGTGGCGTAGAGCGATTGACCAACCTCGGTTGTTTAGCAGCTAGCTTTTCCATCATGGTTTGCAATTGCTGACAGTAGACATCTGCCGTAATCGTCTGGCCAGATTTGAGAAAACTGTAATGAACGACACCGGCGCTAGTCCACCAAACGCTTACAAGTAACTTTTTATTGGTCAATTTTCGCTTGGAGCAGGCTTTGGCTGGCTTGCCAGGGTCCAGCCATTGCGATGAGCGCTTCCGATTATCGTAGAGAATCCACTTTTCATCACAGGTAATGATTCGATTTAAAATCCCTTCGTTATTGTGCCGGTCAAGTAATGTAACGCAGCAGTTGACGCGCGTTTGCCGGTTTGCTTCACTCAATTCGTGAGGAACCCACCTTTCAAGTTTTTTAATCTTTCCAATTTGCTTCAAGTGGATTAAAACAGTTTTATCACTAACACCGAAGCCTGCAGCTAATTCGGACGTGGTTTGCGATGGATCCGCTTCCACAATAGCCTTCAATTCTTCATTATCAACTTGGGTCTCCGGCCGTCCACGGGGCTTGTTTTGCAGGTCGAAATTTCCAGAACGAAAACGTTGGAACCAAAAACGCACTGTGTTTTCTTTTGCGACACAACCGCCATACACATCATTAACCCTTCGAGCCGTTTCCGCAGCACTGGTGCCACGGTGGAACTCGTACTCGTAAATAACGCGATATTTCAAATTTTCCATTTTGTAAATTGAGCGATGCAAACAGAAAAAAGATAAGTAAAAAAACAAATGAATGACGGTTTACGAAACACAACTACATGTGGAAATAGCTGTATAAATTTGAATTTCGAATTCCTAACCAAATAGGAGAAATTTGTGATCAAAGTGGCCAGTACGACAAAACGACAATTTCATATGTAAGGACCTAATATTAGAAACATTGATGATACATTCAAACACAGAATAATAACTAGTAACTAGCGTTACAGAAGCTTTACTTCGCAATGGTTTTCAAAGAAATATGTACTCAATCTGATAGACAATATGATTTAATTTAGCTCGCGTTCCAGTCAACCACGTGTTCATTTGCATACCTGCCAAATATTTTTTTGAGGGAATATGAGCCGCGGTCTAGGGTTGCTTACTTCGAGAAACTACTTACGCCATCTAGCGCACAACACGAGCGTTTACTCCTACTTTTGGCGGGCACGCAGCAGGTAGCGACGAGTACGTTCATGTAGTCTAAGACCTAGCAGCATAATTGTATATGCTATACGATTATTGCCGAAGATTTAATTCAATGAAGTAATAAACCTGCAATAGTCCTTGCATCAGGCGGGTGCTGGCTCTGTGTGTACGAGTACTTCTAAGTGCAGACAGAGCAAGTATCCGCTTGATGTACACATCGCAACACATTATTTGGAATAAAAAAGGCCTCTGTGCTGTGTTGGCTTTGGCCCCACACATGCCTCAAAGGACCGGGTCCCTGTGGGCCCGAGATCCGAAAAGAATACCAACATAATAATAATAAAATGTACCTATAGGTACTAATAATAATAATATTATAAGGTATACTATTTTTTTTCCCGTGGGTGTTGTAAAAAGCGACGACGAACAATTTTAGGCGATGGGCTGACAACCTGTCACTATGGCGATTCACAATTTTCTGAATGACCCTAAAATGTTTGTCAGACGTGGCGTAAATGTCCGTTTTTAGCGGTTGTTTACGCTCTGCCTACCCCGCAAGGGATTATAGGCGTGATATATGTATGTATGTATGTTTTCGTCTGTCCATCTTGCAAAAAATTGTCGAGAAAGTTGAACAAATAGCGCACGCGTGTGACTTCTTTCGCTTGCGGCAGCCCGCTAGATTAGCCCTTTCGCAGTGGCCGGCGTCTGGAGGTATGTTTTCAATACCTACACGCGGAGTGACACAGGCCTGATTCAAACAAAAGACGACCAAAAGCGGATCGGTCACGCCCAAATATAGGATTCGTAGTAATTAATTATAAAACTTCGCTGGACAGGTTTGGTACAGTTTTAAAAAGCCGTTGTTTCACAAATTTTCGAAAACCATGAGTTCTATGATTGTTGTTGATAGTTTACTTAGTAACTACACAGAAATGTATATTACATATTTTTTTCGAAATTATTACCTTAGATCTTATGCTGGAACAAAATAAGTCTGAAAACGCTAATTTTAAATAAAATAACTCGTGAAAAGAACATATAAATGTTTTTTTTTTCTGAAGAAACCTTCACTTACTTCAACAAGACATATTCAACGATACCATGTCCTTGACGATACCCTTTTCTAAATATAAGAAAAAATGCCTTCTCTTGTGTTCTTTCTTGAAATCTTGATATTTCAAAACAACCAAAAAGTTTTGTTTTTAACAGGTTGTAATTTCTGTTACGTTTGTAGTAACGTATGCGGAATAAAATCTAAACAGAATTTAAAATGATGGTATCAAATTGACAATATGTATTTAATATATATTAATATTATATAAAAAAAAATTGCTTATTTTCTTAATACTTATTAACATACTTTATATATTAGCCTAATTATCCATAGAAAATGCACGAAAAATTTACTCCCAGACGCATAGCTTTATGGAATTTTAGTGGCACCTTCTCCATGGCCGTCGAAAAATATAAAGTCGGATATTAATTTTTGCCACTCCAGCTTGAAAAGTATAGTTTTATTTACCGTGTAAAACCAGCGGGCAAAACTCGTTTTTATCCATTGAGTGGAGAAAAGAGATTTGTATTATGGACTACTCGTTTTATCAAAACTAATCGTAACAATGGCGGCGTGCGTTATGATTTTTTTCACCCTGTTATTTATTTCATAAAGTTCTTATAAATATTTAATATTTCTGAATTTTGACACATGTGTGATATCTCGTGACAAATCATTTGGCGGGAATTTTTATCTTGCCTGAAGCATTCAAACTTGATGTTTTGCTTGTTTATCGTCACAGAGCTAAAATGCGCTCGAGTTATTTGGTCTGCGTTTATCGTTAATCGTTCGTTATACAACGCTTTTACTGAAAATAATATATCTCTTTTTTTCTGTAATTCAAATTGCGATTGCGAAACGTCTCTTATAGTTAGAGACGCCAAAATGCGGATGATGTCGCGCATCGTGGACTCGGCATTTGTTCACGTCTTCCTATAGCAGATATTTTGCTCCAGTTGGTCTAGTTGGCTTGGTGGAGTAGTAAGTACACTGTCGACGTCGACAGTTAAAGTAGTTGGGTAAAAAGCTTCCACTACCTGATTGTGCCTCGTATAAAATGGCGCGGGGCCAAGATATAAATGCGAGTCTGCGAACAAAAACATTATTTTAACTCTTGTTTTAACTATATCCAGGTTTACGCCACTGTTGCAGCAAAACAGCTTTTTGTAGGTATTCAAATAGGATAGTAATAAAATCTCCAAAGTTATTGTAAGAGCTAAAAATCTACGTAGCTAAAAATAGTAGTCTATACAACTGTCATTTAATAGAAGGCACTAGAATGCGAGTGTCTGTTTATAACACGAGGCTTAGCCGAGTGTGGTAATAGTTTGACATGAGAATTGTAATGCCGAAATATATGCAGTTGCAATCAAGTACTTGACACTTTTTACTCTATACGTAAAATTTCATAAAACAAACAAGTGCGAACTCCAGTTCACACAACAATTTATAGTGACAGATGTTATTTTTAATTTAACTATTTTAGGCACAGAATATAAATAGGCGCCAAACTGGTTTCATATCTCCAATTGCTTGTAAAACCAAAAGTATGTTAAAAATTCTCAAATCTGAATCCTTATCTTATTTTGCTAGAGATTTTAAGAAGTAAAAATCTTTTTTGAAGGCATAATGCAAAAAGCAGGGGGTCATAATAATAAAGCTGACAATTGTGATTCACAACGACAATTCAGTACCAAAGTCAGTTAGTTAATTCGGTACCAAGAACGAATGATCATTGTATAATACAATTGTCATATGGCTTTATTAAATGAACCAGGTCTTTTCGAATATGTGACCCAAACCTAATATAAGATTCGTGTAGATACACTTAATTTGTTTTTCAAAGGTCCACATTAGGTATATTAATACTTTTCTTCCGGTTTTCAAAATATTATAAATACAACATGAAAATGGCTGAAATAAATAGAATACCAAATTTTTAAAACACTTCGCGTGTTAGGTATAAGATGACTAGTGATGGCAAAAGCGAAAGTGACACGTCTAAATCCTGCTTGCGCTAGAAAAATTTGCAACCCTTCTAAAATGCCTGAAATATTTAACTATTGATTGAGGAGACTATATCAAATATAAGTATTTGTAAATTTATATAAACCAATATTACCAGCCACGAAGAAAACAGCCAGGACTGAATTTCATACATATGAGTAGGTAGGTAGGTGTTCATTTTAAAAATCAGAGAGGTCCGTTACGTTCGAAAACCTTTAAAAAGGCCAGAACAGAGTGCACGGACTGCTTTTTTCCAGAAACTCGAAGACTGAATTGCCTAAGGCAAAAAATACAGTCATACTTTGTAGCGCGGGAGCCGTCATCATCAGACGCCTCACGATTTGACCAGAGTCAGATTAGTACAGATTTCAAATTGTACAACAATAAATTTTCTATGAGTGACTTTAGACAGTAAATTTGTGAAAACCGTGTTCTTTAAGTGATCTCGCTAGTGCCAGCCAGTAGCTTTTTACATCAGAGAACCCATAGAGATGTTGCCATACTCGTGTCTAGTTGTTAAAACCCTTGCCATATTGCAGCAAAGTTGCAAATATTTTGCTTAAAAAAAGTGATTTTATAATGGTAGGTTGTTTCACATAATATAAGAGTACCCAGTATTCTATTAAAAAACCACAGACTCGTATGTTGTTGCGTTTGCGAAGCATAATCAAATAATTTAGAAATTGATCCTTGATCATCATTGTAGTTTGATTGTTTGGAAAACATTGCAAATTTTCTTAAATTGCATACCAAGCACGAGAGGTGTTTAAAAAAATTTGGTATTCAATCTATTGTAGGTTTCATTCGATCTGTGAAGAATTAATTAGTCGCTCGGAAATTAGTTGCAAAACTAACCCGGTAGATGGAATCATGCCACGCGTTATATACCTTCGTTTCATTTCCTATCGTTTAATCGTGCGCCCTCTGACGTAGCCAGCTCCCCGACCATTGTGTATGTTGATCTCTGATGTGTTCCCACGCCTGATTCTGATGTCTCGCTCTTGCGATCAGCATCCTTCTCGCATATCTTGCAAGAGTTGCAAGTACTTACTCATACTCAATATTCTGGTTTGTACGAGTATTGTATCTGGGCGACAAAAGTGCGCAGATCAGACAACATTATCTGTAGTTTACGATTTAGAATCCAAACCAGATTTTCCATCTTGACTAGAAGAGGAATAAAATATGAAATTTGTATTTAAGCTTGTATTAAAAAATATGACAGATTTATTAAATATACAAAGTGTAACAATAAGGGTATAACAAGCCGAAATGAGGCCAAGGTACTCATGAAACTGAACAACATTTCCCATGGAAACAAAAAAGTACCGTAAATGTATAGTAAATGTCCCATGTTCTATGGTAAAAGTTGTTCAGTTTCATTAGTACCTCAACCTTTTTTGTATCAACCCTATGTATTCAAAGTACTTATTGAATCGAAAAATAATATAAAATGAAGTGTTATATTATTTATGACGCCTTCATAAATAGTGCAATACTTATACACACATGAGTTCACTCACCACGCAGCGCGTCTCATTCACTCAGGTATAATCACATGTCAATATTTTCATTAAAAATACGACTTGATAAAAATACTCCTATTTGTTATACTTGTCAGTCAAGTATGATATTATAACTGCCGATTGCTGCTGATAAAGACCCAATGAAACGTATTTTCCTGCCAAATCCCTGCAAAAATAGCTGCATCTTGTCTTGGCTGTTAATAAAAAAGTCGACGTGCGTAGGTAGTGTGGAATAGGTTAAGCCTTAAGGTAAAGGTAAAGTTCCTGTCTAAACCTAATTTAAGTTCAACCAATAGTTAAACCATTTCAGTTTTACATTTTAGCAGCATTCAAACTATAGAATCGAGTCTAATATCACCTGGTACCTCAAAAGAAGTTATATTGTTACCGATAGTAACATTTAAGATTTTTGTTGTTAACCTACCCTTGCTCATAATAGTCATAATTTCACCTTATTTATTTCTAAATCCCTTACGTTCTCAGTATTTCCCACCAGCCTAAATATTCGGTTTGACCATAATAATAATATAAATAAATATTAACTAGTTCACTTCGTCCATGGTCCCACTTTAATACGCTCTTATTTTTAAACCTACCACAAGCCTGCATTGGCCTTCTTACTTATTTTTATTTTAGTTTTATTCTTTTAATACCCAACATTATTTTGCGATGGTTGCACGCACGGTTCAATGTCTCTTGCTACAGAGTATGGTATTACCGGATGTATGTGTGCTGTAGGGTAGATGAGTATGGGTAGAAAGGAGTAGGTAGGTACCTGTGGTAGCGGTCGAGAATGCCGCAGGACCAGTCCGCTGCCGCCGCCGATGGCAGTGTAAAAATATTCACAGCTCGTTCACGTAACTGCTTGCCCCATTCCTATTCGTTCAGGTACATGTACCTACTGTCTTTATCGTGCTTGTTTGTTACGAATTTCTTAACTATCTACTGTCCTTTACTTAATAATCAAATGTTACGAATTTCTTACTATCTACTGTCCTTTACTTAATAATCAAATGTTACGAATTTCTAACTATCTACTGTCCTTTACTCAGTCCTATGACCTAGACTAGAGTCAAGAGCAAACCCATCGTTAATACAAAAAATAACCCATGCCAGACTTTGATCTGAATCATGTTGTGATTTTAATAGTTTTTTACACTATCGACAAGTTTTAATGAAACGGCCTGTCTCTCGTTAATGTAATAGATATTAAATACAGGGTGTGGCAGGGGTAAAGTAATGGATTATCCTGTAGCTGCCGGCAGATAGTGGTCCACAATTAAAACGAATTACAAAGCTTAGAAGACTGTTAAAACATATTGAACTTCTTATAAGAAGTGGCTTTAATTGTTACAACAAAACTCCTAGTATGGGAGGTCTTAAATTCGCAAATATAAGGAGGCGCTCCGCGTGCCTTATTATTTGTACTATACTTAAGTAAGATTAAGCTTGAAATCGGTATCAAAGATGATGACCACAATCTGGACTTCGGGCAGTTGCAGGGTTATCCATAACTTTCGCGTAAGTATGACGCCCCACCCTGCATGGCCCTTAGTGTTCGAAGGGGGCTATTGTGCAAAGGCGGTGGCGGTGCCATCGAGGAATAGCGTGTTAGAAAGCTGGCTGGGTTCCCATTGAGACCGCATCACAAATGCAAAACTTGACCGACGCGCGAGGGGCCCGTCGCGCGCCGTGCGACGCGCCGGCCCGCTACTTTGACTTCCTTTCTACGAAGGCTAACACCGTTACTGATTGACGGCCTTTTGTCACCCCATCGCTGTGTGTGCTTAAGTGCCGTATTAAAATTAATATGTGTCCGGCGTACTGTTGAGTATTGCATTAGTTTACCGTGTGCATATTTACTGAGCACTCAAGTTGAGAACAGAAGTTTTAACCAGCTAGTCTACGGTTGGATGAAACGATTTAAAGATCTTTTTTATTTGACGACTGAGTAAAGATACGTGAAAACCATTTGTTTGGGTTCATCAGCTTTAAGTATCCAGAAGAATGAAAATATCCGTTAATTATTATGAAGTCGTCGTCCATAAAAGATAATCATAGATTTGGGGTGGTATGGGATCTACCTCCTAGCGGTCCACCCCGGGCAACGGCACCACAGGCTTGCCTGTAGATAAGTCCGGCTGAACGATCCCACGTGCGCGGTGGAAGGCTCCGTAAGGCGCCGCCTGGCTAGCGACCACCATCCCACCGAAGTCTGGCGCCAAGTAGCTTGCTGCGTTCCGTCAGTGTGTGGAAGTGCCAGTGCCTTAACAGGCTTCTTCTGGGTGAGCTCGCTCCATCTTAGACTCTGTCTCTGTCCTATGACCTAGACTAGAGTCAAGAGCAAACCCATCATTGATAAATAAATAAAAAAGTCATTTTTTGCAGGAATTTCATCCTAGATTGCTATGTTCAGCTATGTATACGTACCTGCCTTGTTGTTTCAAGGCGGAACAACAATTACACGCTAACCATGTTTCTAATGCACGAGTTAGCTCCAATATTATAAAAATGGGTATACTAGTGGTTCATAATTGAATGAGTGTGGTAAATTGACCATTTCCACCCACCGTGTGTACCGCATCAGCTGCTTCGACGTCAAGGTATTTTTTCAGACCTACCTGTCGTAAAAGTGCTGGTGACCCACACCATATCCGATAGGATGCATGCATGCATTTTTTTTGGATGGAAATATAGCGGAAACAGACAACAGCTCGTATTCAGCGTTTCTGATTGTCTTTTAGCGGTCTGTATCTGTAATGAAAGTATAGGATAGGCGCATACGCCGCGCCGCCTACGCAGCACGCACAGAAATAACTGCGCGCGCCGCCCGTGACTCAGCCAGCGCAGACAATGGACCTGGCGCTGGCGTCCCCGCAGCCCGCTTGCGACAGCTTTCCATTTTGCTAAGAAAGACTTCGTCATCCATCAGTATTGCAAACAATATATAATTAATAGTTAATCATTGTAATAACTAGGATTCACCAGTTAAACCCGCTGCTGTCGCTGCCAGTTTTCTCGTGGTAAAAATAGCTTTTTAACCACCACACTGTCCCCCCCTCCCTCCCCTTCAAAAGATTCTCTCCAGCTACTTCCTCACTAACCTTCTCCCTCCTTTTATGTACTCTTCAACTGATTTCTCCCCTAACTAAACTACCCCCACTCGATTGCTCCTTAACTAGGTAGTTGCCGAGGGATCCCACACTAGAAGAAATTAATGTAATGTTTGCAGTGTTCAGCGGAACGTGAACCGACCCGTCAAACAAGCAAGCCAAGTAGATGAACGGAAAACAATATGAGCTTTTTTCCCCGCTGTTCGTCTACGAGCTAGCGCCACAACTACACAACGAATGTAATAGCTGATACTTAACTTATTTTTCGGATATTGTGATGGCACAGTGACCGAAAGAGAACCAGAACCGACTACAAAATCGATTTGGATTTGAAGAATTTGGTTTAGTTTTACGGCCGTCCGTATGCCTGACGTCAACTCTCTTTGAGAATGTTATCGTAGGTAGATTCACAACCATCATGGGCTGACCATGGTCGCCAAATATTCAGTCAATGTCAAAACCTTTTACCTTTTTAGAAACACCATAAGTGGAATAGATCGCCTTATACGAAAAACCATATTAAGTGGACTAGAGGTACAGCCATCCCTTATATTTTTGTTGACGAACAAATCCCACAACAATGCTGTTGTAACGGCGCGATCCTCTTCCAGCCTGTCCGATCAATGCTAGGCTTCACATCCGTACATCACAATAAGTCTTATAACGCGGTCAACGGTGTTGTTCACGCGTATCTTGCTTGATTTTCTTGCCAATCGGCTTGGCCAACAACTAACCCAAGCCTGCGGAACACCTTAGGGCATATCTATTTCTTAATCACTTTGATTAGTATCAGTTACAGTGCACCCTTTTTACTCATTGGCGTGATTGGCTGGTATAATGTCAAGTTGGTCTAATCATACAATGCCCTCTGGTCACAAAAAGAAATTTAGCCTCAGAACTGTCAACAGAAAATGTTTCATAATTTTCTATGGTAATGGTGGATTGTGTAGTAGATGCTCAAAGTTTGGTTGGTTGAGTTGAGATGACACGACACGGCGCTGTTGTCGGGGTCGCTATCTAATCGTTCACGATTCGCCAATATGGAAATTCGCGGGGCAGCTGCTAACTCACGTTTTTTGACATCCCATCAATTAACACTGACTGGCGGTGGTATAGTATAGTAACGATTTTTTGTGTGCTATGTCAGTTGTTCTTGTCATGTTGCCGTTATTATTTTTGTTTTGTTTGTAACTTGTTTAGTGCGTTGCGTTGGTATATTTTTTATTATTCTTTCATTCTTTTAGTAAGTTTCTAACGACTTTGTACCTATGCATTCTTGCGCAGGCTAATACGCAGGTACTGAGCACTTGCTTACAGCATCAGCAGCTGAGCTGAGCATGTCGCGTTGCGGCTTGCGATGGCTCAGTGAGAGTGGCATGGATCATGGATGGCTCAGCACCGTGGGCTGCGGCGAGGGCGCGCGCGGTCGATGAGCCCGACGCAGAGGGCAGCACGGAGCTGCTGCGGGGGGCGCTCCCTCGACCCCCCGCCCCACGCCCGTACACCGCCCTGTCTGCTTGCGCACTCTGTCTATACTGCCGCGCCGCGCGCTCACTAATGCGTCATACCGCCTTCGAAGCTGACGTGCGTTTAGTTAATCTCGTGTGTTCGCGCGCGCCATGTGAACTTCTGTGTTGACTTACGAACAATTGAAGAAACCTCTTATAGATCATCCGCGAAGCAGTTTATCCTGAATTGAAATAAGGAGACAGTGACTTTGGTGCTCATGTGCAGAGACTTGTGGTGCACGAGGTTGGCGCACGTGGTCCAATATTATACCATAAATGAGTAAGTTAGTTAGTTTATATAAAAGTGTGATTCGTCAGTGACGTCGGCTGGTCCGAGAAGCGGTAGGATGCGCGTTATTTTCGCAGCGTGCGGCGCCGGCCGCCCGGAATGCGGCCTCCGCCCCGCCGCGCGTTGCCGGCGCCGAGCGCGCCGCTCGTAGCGTAATAAATAAAGGCGGGGCGCGGTTGCGTGCGCGCGCACCCTCCTCGCCCTCGGGTCATTGACTCGCGCCCGACCGCTGCCGCCGACGACGACGCTGTGAAGACAACAATTCTCAGAATCGACACCGCGCTCTTGGCCCCGCTGCGCTTCTCATGCCCAGCGCCACCTGCAATGTCAATGCCGATAGTTTTGCGTAGCATTGTGGAATGCGGAAGTTTATCATTCATTACATCCACCAAGCGTCTCTTTGTGCGGTCATATGTACCCGTAGTAGAGCGATCTCTGTAATGCCTAAGTACTTGTCGTTCTTTCTCGGCTATTGACCTCCGGATTCTGTACCTGATCATGGTACACCCCTTTCATTACATCGCACATACGGTACACTTACAACAAGTCTTTTGTGTACCTAGCTAGACCGGTTTTATAAATAGTCGACCCAACGCTTTATTTCCTGTCGACAGAGAGGTGACGATTCGTTCTTTCGCCTCGCTTTGGCGGGCATTTTTTACATTTTAATATCAATCTATTGGCAACCGATGTTGGTTTCTGTGTAGATCACCCACGCAGAATTTGATCCATATTATTAGGTAGTTTTATCTTATCATCTGCAACACACACTGAGATATCATCATTGGATTCTGTTGGGTTTCAGTCTGGTTCAATTCAGATACATTAATGATACTGGATGAACAAGCGGTAGTTAGATAGATCGTACAATTATTTCTGTGTATTTTTATTACCCTAAAAATATTATTATCCTTATAAAAATTTGTTTTGTAAAACTACTTTCCTAAGTTGTACATGAGTGGGTGCCTAATTAATACCTACCTAGGTTGTAATTTTTTTTCACCCATTTCTAGTACCTATTTAGTTTTTGTCAGGTGCTCCATGTTATTTAATAGACCAAATAACTTAATCTTCTTTGCGGGTACAATACAACGCTTTCATTTCATAGATTGCTAAAAATAAAGCGTGAACTTCCCGGTTGAATGGCGTCGTCGACGCGGCAGAGCGCGGGGAGTGGCAGGCAGCCATTGCCCTCGCCAGGTTTGTTTACAACTTGGGTCCAGGCCCCGACTCGAGCCAGATAGCACCCTACAGGCCATACCTTATGGTGCACAATCGCATCCTAATTGAGAAACGTGCGACCCCTGCGCTCGCGCCATCTGCGCGCGCACGATTAAAATAAACTGCCACCGACAGATACCTAGCTAGAACAAAAACAACGTCGCTGAAGCCGATCGCCAGGTGCGATTCGACCCTCGAGCCGAGGGTTTCGTTCGGCTGCTCGGGTGCGTTAAAGGCGTGCCCGCCTAGTGCTAGGTCAGTTATTGCCGCGAGATGGCGTGGCGCAAAGATCGCCCCCGTCGTCGTGCCAATGACCAGCACAGCACACACTCCGACCGTTTGCCTCGCCGGGCCTCTTGATCGAACGGTTTTATGCCTCCACGTGTGTTTTAAACTTTAACAACACCTACGCGCTTGTGGGCGTGAAGTACAATGATACTGATTATGATGTCTGCTGTGATGTGAATGACCAGAAGGTGCAAATCATAAAGACATTCATGAGACGTCGATAACAAGTTTTGCTATTCCTACGCAGTACTGATAATCAAAGTATGCAGATTCAATCATTGGAAAGATCTATTCATATTTTGAAGAATGTGTGTGTAGACAGCATTTAAGTCAGCTATACCTATGCGAAGATTATACACAGAGGGACGTACCTACATACGAGTACATACTCCAAAATGATTTGGAGAATTTGATTTTCTGCGCAATCTGGCAGGTGCTCTTCTATTTTCTGGATGAGCAGTTTCCTACTAACAGTGTTCACTTGCTGGTTGTTATCAGCAAATGGATCGCTGTAAAGTCTCAATTAGGACATTGTAAATTTTGTACACTAAGCAGTGAATATACAAATACACACCATACATCACTCCCACTAGGATTCTCTGTATCGGGATACCATGAACATACACCAATCACATCACAAATGACACCAACACCTGAGATCAGATGTTTAATTCAGCATGCAAATATCTGTCCCGTTTGGGGATTAAACTCTTTACCTTTACGTAGCAGGCAGGCGCACTACCAATAATCTATTCTACTCTATCTACTACGATAATTATAGTCGATGTTTGTAAATAACTGCGTCTTTCCACACAAATGCTTCACAGGATGAAGCCGATCATTGTTTTCATAATTAATTCTTTTTATCCTGAGTACCAGATTTTAAAACTCTAAAACATGTTGGGTAATACTATTTTTGAGAACTTGCAATATCGCAAAATTGCAAGTTCCTTTCCAGTAAACCTTTCTTTCTTTCCTTAGCAATAAACCTGACTGTTAGGATTATGGCGCAACTTCAAAGTGATAGCATTGTTTTAAAGTGTGCTGAGTTTGTATCGTAGGGAAGGCGGGCACGGGCACGGCTAACCTTTTTATTATTATTTATTATTATTATAAGCATAATGTGTCCCACTGCTGCCCCCATCCTTCTTCGACGTACCACCCTTCAACATGACCAGTACGTCTACTTACGATCTTTTAGAGCTTCAACAAGTTGCGCGGGCCGGGGTAGATGCGCGCGCATTGACACCTACCCAGTTGGAGGGATGAGGGGGCTACTATGTGACCATCCGTTTCATTCTTTCATACCGGGCGCCAAGGCAGCGATGATGTGAATTGGTAACGTGGTTGCTCTCGCTAGCTATCACATCGATCCAGCAAAAACGACTACAACGTGGCGTGCTTTTCACATCTTTTACAAAATGTGCTAGTTGTAAATTTCAATATTATCGATTTGCGAGAGACCATCACACATTTATAAGCTAGTTCCGTGCGAAGTGGAGTGCGACGAAGCTGCACACGCAACTCTCGGTATGCGAAGAAATCTCCCCTCATTCGACTAACATGGTTTCAGCACGAAAATCACGAAAATATATTACTTACTTTATAATGTACTTACGAGCTGTTGTATAATTGTGTAATGTTTTATAATATTAAAAATATGGAAAATAATGCGATTTTCTGTGTTAGAAAATGAAAAATAATGAGTGTTGTGTTTATTTTGATTGATTATCTCCTTTCATTGTTATTTAAGTAGGTATTTAACATTATAATTTGACAACCTCCATGAAAACATCTTATTCGTACAAAAAGGGAAAACTCACTTAACAACCTACATTATGTCCTCAATGTAAAAAGCATTCCATAACCTATGTACATTCATATTAATTCGCCTGTGTATTTGTTTTCAAAACCTGATACACTGAAACTGACACCCCCTGTAGGTAAGTGCCATCATAAGTTAAGCCTATAGCTACTTGGCTTGGCGACTGGCATTGTTTAGTGTCAGTCAGCCAATGCCTCGAGACTGGCATGCCCTGGGAACTTGAAGTGTCGGGTTACGTGACTTGGATTTATATAATGGGATTTGAATAAACAACTTGACATGCGCCACCGGTCGTCCGGTGTGGAACTTACTGCCTTGTTCTTACAAGACAACCTTGTCAGATTCACCAGTCACCACTGGTAGATATCGTAATATTAACCGACATTAAGCAGAGAGGGAAAACCACTGGGTTCATACTTAATTGGATATTTGCTTTCAACTGAGCATTCTAAGTTGGACGATCTTTACCGTTAAAATGAACTGTACACTTCGAAAATATTCAAAATACTCATTGCAAAGTTCCCTATCATAGATGAAACTGCCACAGTCAATCAAATACTCACAATTTATTTCCCCTTTCAGTAGTTTTACTACGTAATTTACCCGCGAAAAAAGTTAATGATACATCACCGATGTATCGAGACTGGATCGGAAATAAACAGTGATAGAAAGAAACTGAACTGGCTATTTAACCGTTTTAAACACCAGATTCTCAACACCACCTTTACCTTTAGTAATTACCTAAAATCCCCCTTAAAATTTTCCAAGTAACCCCACGATTGACTTGTATTATGGAACTACCATCTAGTTTGTTGTGGTTTCCTTTCTGGTCGAACTGTCAGCTTCCTAGCGATTATATGAATACGAGTAAGTTAAAATATATAATTAAATATATAACTTACTTAAACTAACTCTCCTAATATTATTACAAGTATGAATGAATTCACTATTTATATGGCTGGCTATCCAGTTTGTAATAGTGTTGATAACGCTGCCTGTGTTTGTGTGCAGGATACATATTTTTGATTCAGTTGAAACTTTGGCTCAAATATCAGTTATCTACGTAATACTACGTAATTGATCCGTTTTGACGCATTTTTGACATAGTTAAAAGGTGTGTTCATTGCCAACTTGTTCAATCTGTTTTAAATATTAATATAAATTAATTAATTAATTTTGAATAGCCGCAAGTGCCGCACCGATTTGAGATCATGTGGATTTCTAAAGCCGATGAAAACAGTGGTAGTAATCGGAACGTTTTCTTTGTAATAATTTTCAGTTGACTTTAAAAATCAGCTGTTCTGTGGAGTAGATAGTAGAAATAGATATGATGTTAATATTTCCGTTACAAGCATTTCGAGTTTGCGTACCTACTTATATGAAAACTAGCGGATCAGCCAGCGTATTCACCCGCTGCTGCTCGTTTTCCAGTGAGAATGTGACCTTATTCCGGTATAAATTTCTCGTTCGATAGAAAGCTAATGCAACTTGAAAACGTTAAATTGAGAATCCTCAGAATCAAAAATACGTCCCCTGGTAGCTTGTGGTGGCGGAGTGTGGGGCACTGTGGGGCTCACCACGCGACGTTCCGTTACACCAACTAGAGCATCGCCGCACGCGCCACCAGCAGCGCCACGCCATTTTCTTGTATTAACATTGCTAAATACGACCGCGCATGCGCTTCCACTAACTTCTTGCTTCTATGCTTCATTAGCGCAGAGATTAATTTCATTTCTGTTATACAAAAACTGCTGGAAAACACAGTTTGAAACGGCCACGCAAATAAACTTTCGCATGTACTTAGGTGCTCCTATACCCCATATGTTTGAGTTAAAGTGTACGTACTTACTTACGAAAAATGGGCTAAGTGTGTTGCCCTTGTAATGCATTTCCGCCCTATTGTTCCATAAATTTTATTGACTTATTTACCCTTTGAGAATTCATCACAGCATTGCTGATTTTAAAATAATCTTTAATTTAATAATAAACTACGTAAACCTTGAGTATGGTATATTCCCAGTGACGCAGGCGCATCCTATCGTCATAGAATGGAGACTCTTATGCTAAAAATAGCTAGCTCTGAACCAACTAATGACACGAACGCGAAACGAAAAATACAACACGAAAAAAGGATACAAAAAACTGTTGCTTAATTTTGTTCCGTTTTACTTGCGGAAAGGGAAGGTCTCGGTCTCCGTGATCCCGTTAACGTCTACTTACAGGTAGGTAGTCGAGCGATTGTACGCTCAACATAACCAAAAACTTGCACAAGCAATGCTTGCGCAAATTATACAAATTGGCAATGGTTTAGTAGAATCTCTAAAATAAGGACCTTTCTACTACGTATTGGCGACTGTAAATTCGTTTTAGTAGCTAGCTTACAGCTTGGAGATGGTTGTTTATACCTATGATAAGAATATTTCCTTCCTTTTTGCCTTATCTACGGAACTAGAATTTACAATTTAATTGGGGGGATTTTACTGTGCTTCGCCATTATAGTCCGTAGAAGTTACCGGAAGTTATATTATATATTAGGCATGTTTAGTTTAAACCGGGACGAATGTGCACGCTCAGAGCTGTACGGGCTCAGGTAACGAAGAAAAGGGCGGCAGGGTGCTGGGTGCTGCGAGCGGGCTGCGGGGGGAGCGGAGTGCCAGGAATCCATGGCAGGCAGCGGGGCGGGCTGGGTCGGGCGCGTCGCGTCGTCCCACCGCTGCGCGATGGCGGCGGCGGAACGCGCGCATCCATATCCATAGTACCTTAGGCTTCTATGACACGATCAACCCAAAAAATGCGATTGGTGCTGGCTGCGTCGTGTGTCTTTTATTAATTCATGCGGCTTAAGTTAACCAACAATGTATGCTGAATCGGGCTCTATTAGTCGTGCGTGTAGTAAGGGCGTAGGTAATACCGGCCTGTCCCGGCGCGCCGCCGCCACCGCCACCAACATCGCATCGCTTCCACTTCCACACCACAACACATGGCTTTTTGTGTCGATGACCGAGCCGACTCTCAAGGCCCTTAGCGCGTTATGGATGTTTCTGAAGCTTTTGTTTTAAAGCCATAGGTGTAAGCACGCACGGAGCGGCTCTAGTTCCATTAGGGGTTAAAATTTTGATACACGTGTTTAAGTATTTTAGTTACTTAATGGAATCCCAAATTTTGAAGCAGATCGATTCAAAGACCACGAACTTTCGTACAAACGTTTTACTTTACCCCTTTTTTACCGTCCTTTCTTAAAGGATGGTTATATAGTAAAATAACCCGACTGCCCTAATTTCGTGTTTCTAGCATTAGTAATTTAGGCTGAGTGTTTGATGAATGAGTTAGTCAGTGAGGACATTTATTTGTTGTTATTATTATTGTAGATTTGGCGGGAAAACCATAAGAACATTTCTACAAAACAAAAGCTACATCGTTTGTGTTATTTGTGTAGCATTATTATACAGCAACTCTAAATTGACCAAAGTGGAACTAATACTACCAAGCAACTCTGCATATTATTGCTAAGACTAATAATAGTCTGAAATCTAAAGCTTGCGAGAATACTCGGAAACTCCCAATGATTATTCTGCTGCAGTTTGGGTTTCGGACTAGTATTAGTCTAAGGAACATTAGGCAGGTTGATTAAATGCTGGGCAGCACTTAGTTTAGTATCCTTACACAAAGAGAACAAGATGCTTCCCTGTGAAACACCTGTTGTTTGGATACACCATGAAGTTAGTAGCTCAATTGAAAAGGTTAAATGTTTCAATTAGTACCATCTTTTATTTTAGTAAAAAACTGTTTCTTACGATTTTCGTCTATGTGATAAAATATGAAAAAAAAATCCTAAAATATGATTATTCTCAACACTCCTCGAGCTGATTTTGGTACGGTCTGAGTACTAGTATTAATCTAAAGAACATTAGGCACTATCACACAGTGCTGGCCTGCATCTGGTCCACGGTCCATACCAAAAATGGTCAATCTCATTTCTTTTTTGTTCTCAGGTACGATGGCAGCTGACATAAGCTGAGTCGCAGCGGAAGAAATATGACCGACTCGCCATAACCTTGCCTTGAGGTTAGTGATGATGATCCACACTAATATTATAAAGTAGCCATGTAGACAAATCAAAAAAATACCAATCGAAAACGACCCGCAGGTTGCTTGCAGCCCGCGTACATCCCAACAGTTACTGATAATGTAGCTGTCTGTACCGAGTTCTAAACTGACAGACGTACCTACTATAGTACTGAACAAATAAAAACCACTTTGGAAAGTTTTTGCACCCTTTTCTCGCTAAAAGGGCGCCCGCCGAAACTTAATTTGTGTATTGGGACAATTCTTATTTATTTTTACCTGACTTGACGCTATTGTGTAACTAATGGTAGTTATAGTGTTGCATTTAAGATTTCCGTCAATTTCTTAAAAACTAGACTTAAATCTACAACTATCATCATGATCTATGCGGTGGATAGCAGCAATTTGTTGTTTTACTTTTTCTGTATGTACCTCTTCCTTTATTTTTATAATAAATTGACAGGGATAAAAAGCAATTCCGCCTTTCAGGAACATCGGAACAACTATGACGACTCCCTAGTTTGGTTCGTTCGTATAAACCACTAGGAGCCAAAATACAGCTGCAGATTTCCTATCAGGACAAGTGATATCTGAGTTGAGAAAGAGCTAAAAGAGAGGCGTACGCGCCCGTCGAGGTCATTGAGTTGTTTGTTGTGATTGTAACCTTTGTCTCGCGACTTGAATGACGTTGCTTCGGGTTCTTTGATCGACCCAAATCGCTCTCGCCAAACGCGATCGTTACAAAGTTAAACCTAGCTAGTTTATGGACTTTTTACTATTATTACTACAACTACGTTTTATGGATTTTATACTAAAGGTGTCGTAAAAGACAACTTAAATGAGAATGCGGGCAGCAGCGTTTCATTGCATTCCAGCCTATAGTACAGTAACAGTGAAGTTTTCTGAACTGATTTCAGCGTGTTTGCTAAAAGGTATTACGTTTGTTATAGATAACAGGTCTTTATCAAGGTGACTTAAAGAAAATGTTTTCATTTAAAATAAAATGCACACACGTACACATATTAACTACCTTTATTCCCTTTAGCGTCGGCAGAGCGTAAAAACGGTTTCTATCACCACGTTAGATAAATAATGACTTTTTTAAACCGATTTTAAAAGATTATGCGCCCTGTTGTTTACTATAATATAATTCACTAGTAATTGCGCCTTTGTTTTCCGCTTCTTTCTCACAAAGTGTAAAGAAAACATTGTGCCAGTGAAGCACGTCCGATAATTTTACCTAACCGGTCGGAGCCTCGGCTTACTACGCAGCATTATATTTCTATTTGTAGCGGATAAGCCTTGCCTTACATTTGGAAAACAAATTGATTTAAATCTATGCAAGTATGGCAAGTGGATACAGATACCAATAGCCATTATTTAAAGTGAAATTTATGGAATATGTTGTTCCATCCGATTTTTGACGAAATTGAACACGTTCTTGGTAAGGCCTGAGTAGTTTTTTCTGTCGATATGGGGCTTGCAAAAAGTCACATTATAAATATTAATTTATACGTATTAAACTGAGTAACTTTATTTTCCAATTTACTATGGCATGACAATTTTTACGATAGTAAGAATACTACAGCCAGGAACATAAAATCTATGATATACTTAAAAGATATGCAGGCGATCTCACGATTTACACTAACATTTAACATAATCGAATCAGAAATACGTCCGTACGTAGATTTGAGGCCAATGTCAAAGTCACACGAACCTCGTAACTGCGCCAACCAAACAGAATATTTATCTAACAACCTTTATGTTCCATTCACGAAGTTCAACTCTCGCCTACGTCCTGCTGATAACTGATAACATACGAGAATAATTCGTATAATCTGCGTGTTTACTTTTCATGTTATTTATATTTATCATTTTATTGTCTGCCTACCAGTTTTGCTTTTGCTATGTTTAAAATAACCAGGAAATCATTGATTGATGACACGTTACCTGATGTTACGTTAGGGTCACACTAAGGGTGCAGACAAACTGATCTTATGTGACGTCACGTACTTACGCCCAAATCCCAGTCCACATTATCTTGCGTATGCGTCAGATTATGTGCTATCACCGCTTTTCAACAATCTATAATAGCTATTACTATTTGGTATTCAATAGATCAATGATATTCAGTGTAATTACATAAGTTCAATTCCCATACGATGATACTGAGATCAGGTGCCGGGCGGTACAGGCTACAAGTCTACAGATGACATTTTTAGTACATAGCGTAGCCGCTTCATGTTCCTGGTATCATAATGGCTAACGGACCACGCAATGAACATCGAATTTCACCTGTAAAATTGTAGCCTGTAGTTTGATAATATCGGGTACCGGTCGTGCTCCTGCTTGTGACATCACTAAATATTAATGTTCATTTAAAAATGTCCTTAAACTGATCAACTGACGGGCATCACACAAATCCCAGTATATTTGCGCCCTAATCTTACATGAGAGCAGACGCAGCGCAGCTTAACCGAATGGCACTCACTATCACATTGACATTATTTCTATACGAATCGGGATCCTAATCAGGACATAATGACGAATCCAACGATACCACACAAAGACAATTAAGAAATTAAAACTCATGATGAAGATTACTTTTGCTGAGAAATGTACTAGACTATACCTATTTACTGATAGAGTTTATCAACTTGAAACTGTACACTCTTTCGACGATGAACGATGGTTCAGCTTTCTTACTGACAACAGTAATGCATGTGTCATCCATGTAGTGTCGATGATCGCGGTCATCCGGTCGGGTCGGCGTCTGCGCCACAAATTACGCAGGGCCCCGACAAATAGATAGATGGCTGATTTTATACTTAGCCCTCGTATTTTTAGGCACATTACGCACATATTTACATCTAAAATCGCAAAGAGTCCTAAGGAAACGTGCGAATGCATGAGAGATTTGGAGGTCTGTTAATGGCGGGGTGGGGTTTTTCTGGCGGGCAGATCGGGAGCTTAAAGGTGGAGTTGAGGAAACAGGGGTGGCAGGATCATTTATTATTCCTTTAATTGCTTGAAGTTCTGATGATAACACATCTCTCTTTTGTATTTCGAAATTCAAAAGAAACACAAAATGGTGCTAGTTATTTTTGGAAATCGCGAAAGTGAGTCTTCTGCTAACCTCTTTATTTAATTTATTAATGTCTGCTCGCCCCATGATCCGCTGCATTATGTGCGCGAGCGCAGACGGCTACGCCGCGGCCGTTGTGAGTTGACAAAAAAAACGAATGCCGTTGAACTCGCCACGGTGAATGCATCGGGGCCGTTAGCTTTAGCCCAGGTCAGGGACGGGAGGTACTCGTATGAGTATTAAATAGAAAAAGAGTCTTTTCTCCCGTTCGTCCTTTACAAGTTGTACAATAGGGCCGAAAGGGGAATTATGGGGGAATTTGAAAATCTACTATGTACCTACCTAATCTTCTCGTTCTCCGCTCGGCCCACGCCATTTGCAAAATTTACTGATCGTAAAAAATAAAATACAAGATAATGCTCCATAAGTGACTAATAAAATTAGTAAATATTGGTTATTTACCACCACCATCACATGGGCTCATCGACAAAAAACATTAAAATACAGTGTAGATTATAAACTAGATAATACACTAAATAGGAAATATTTGTGCTTTGATTTTTTTTTGTTTGTATGTAATCAATAAACTCCGAAACTACTGGACTGGTTTCAAAAAATCTTTCACCATTAGAAAGCTACAAGATCCCTGAGAAAAATACTACTTTTAATACGGGAAATTTAACAACAATATGTTAAGTTTTTAAGTATTGCGTATGGGAATACGGTAAGCAGCAGGTGCAACCTAACCGCTTCGGTGGCTTCGAGTCCTTATACAGCAGAGACCGAGGAAATCGGCGCGACAGATACTGTTTTAACAGGGGTTTTCATGTGTGGTAAAAACCCTGTTCACTACAATTAAATCTCACATACCTATGTCTTAACTAGCCATTTGATTCAATCTATTCTATCATCCGTTACAGGTCAGTGTATTTTCACAACAACCGGCTAAATAAATATACATGCGCGAGATACAGAATTAACTCGTCTACTTGCTGCTTGAGTGATACTTGCTGCGAATTAGACACTATGTGACGCAACAAGTAGCTGACACCAAACTACTTGTTTTCCACTGTACTTCTGCGAAGTTCAGCAGGGGGGACCAATCTAAACTGGCTATCCTTAATAACTGTATGGGAAAACAGTACCATTATGAAAAGTGATCCTACGAGTAGATAACACGTGCCGACAGTACCGGTGAAGTATACTTAGCAACGTTATGTATCTATGACACATAATATTTAAGTGACATTGGTTACTCCGTTTCTCCCGAATAGTCCCGAAAGACTACTACTTGGGTGTTAGTAATTGTCGTTTCATGCATCGGGTCCCCTGCTCATTTTTAATCGATTACATAAGAAACAAGACGTTACAAATACCAAATAAATCTTTCCTCTTCATAATAATGATAGTCTAGAAGTGTAGATATCAGCAGACAGGCAGGAGCATCGAATAGGGACCAAAGGACACACGCATGCGCCGTGACTACAATCGATTTGAGAATAGCACCCACCTTTTCCAATATTCGCCAATGCTGTTCAGAGACGAAATTCAACCTTGTGATATACCTCAAGGTCGGCCCTCATATTGTCAATTAAACTTACTTTGATTTAGACGGTAAATTACTTATTTTTAGAGTTTGCAGTCGATTAGGAACGAGTTTAGGAATTGCTGTGCCATCTTGAGTAGAAATAAAACCCAAGTTTAACGTAACGTTTTCGGGGGACCCCTCCTTTACTTATAAGCTTTAAACAGAAGTATATTATGTTAGTAAAACGTTTTTTTACTTCTTTAGAACATAGAATCAATACATTTTATACACGCGTGCCATTTCATTGGACGTTATCAGAGACTTAAAATATTTACCGCGGGAAGATAAAGGGCCTTACCACAAAAAAGGTAGACGTGCATTGAACGAGATTTAAGCGTTCTTTTTTGTGGTAAAGCCCCAAATTGGTGTAACTAATTTTATCAAATTTCATCATTGATGTCTACATGTTGAACATCTCCTAGATAAATGCGGTATCCTGGGGATTGTACCCTAAAATATTTTATATTAATTTATACTAAAAATAGTAACAGTGTAACCTATAGTACTCAAGAATATTGATGCTTTCATATAGAGATTTTTTTTAAAATCAGTCCAGTAGTTTAAGGAACGCATAAACATGTTTCAGCACTTTCAGCTGTTACACAAATTGAAATGGTGTATTGGCGATTGGCTAGCGTATGGCTGTAATATAATAATACCAAAATAATAAATGCAAAAAAAACATGATAGTAGTAGTAAAGCAGAAGAAACTTCAGAAGGCAGAAGACTAGATTTAGTGCTGAAACGTCTGAGGTAGTGTTTTTTAGGATTAGGGCTACCCAAGGGTAAAAACGGGATCCTGATTACTAAGACTAGGTGATCTGTATGTACCTCTAAACCATGATTATTAGGAAATTGAATACAACACGGAATCATATTAGCTTAAGCTGTCCCACTGCTGGGCATAAATAAATAAATAAATACCTTAGACATTTCACACAGCGCCATCTAGCCCCTAACTAAGCAAAGCTTGTACTATGGGAACTAGATAGCTGATATAATACATATATACTTTTTTTTTGTGAAGAAATACGTACAATACATAGAAAACAAGCAGATTCAACCCAAATATTTGAAAAGTAGCTTACAAATTACTTGTGCTGTGTGGGGATCGAACAGTCGAACCCACGACCCTCGGCGTAGCAGGCAGGGGTACTATCCACTACTACATCGGACCAGTCCCATAGGCCTCCCCTTACTCTTTTCAGATAGTTCGGTCCATGGTTGTTTGCGACCAGTTCGGGTCGTAGTTAACCAGGTCATCCCCCGTTCTTTTCCAAGGATCTGCCAGCACGTTCTTGAGGGACAAATCAGTTGTTATTTTGGCCCACCTCTCCGGATGCATTCGGCATACGTGGCCGGCCAAGTCCCACTTGAGCTCTGCAGCCTTCCTACCTACGTAAACACAAAAAAAGCCGCCAAGTGCGAGTCGGACTCATGTACGAAGGGTTATGTAACGTATTGTAATTTTCAACTTGTTGTCGTTCTTAAGATATTCGAAAAATTTCACTTAATATTCTGTGATTATTTCAAGCGTCTACTTCATAACTTCAAATAATCAGTTGTTTTTGTATTAGTAAGTAATTAAATTATATTATTACTTGTGTCCAGTAGATACTCCAATATTACCGGGAGCGGTACAATTCTATCGGCAAAGCGGGTGTATATTGTCATGCCTACCTCCATCTTTTTTCTTACTACTGGTGTATCTTAAATAAGCTAAGGAATCCGTTCCTGCGTGTTTCTTACCAACAAACAAAGTCGTGAAGCAACTGGCAAACATTCAAATTATACAAAGATCCGGTTCAGAAGGAACTACTAAGTAGAATGTTGGAAACATAAAAACAAGTTCAAGAAGGTAGGGACTCTAGTTGGCGGTAAATGGCATGTATCAAGTTGAAGGTAACGCGAGAAAACTTGGTACCGCACACTAGCATACGGCGAGACGAGATGGCCACGCGGGCACAATTCAAGGTGGACACAGACCGGCGCTATATATGTTCGTATAGCACATCTCATAGGGTTGTCGCCAGTGGATAGTGTAATACCGATATTCTATCGATAGTTTATGAATACTGGGCAGGGCAGATTTTCAGATATCCCCATCAATACCTCCTTACCTTAATTCTTTTCTTTTTTCGTGTGGGACACCGAGTCGTCCAACGACCCGATAAACCATTAATGCATCAAGTTTACCTGTATGAAAGTATACGTCTTCACCTGCTGTAGATTTAAGATTTTTATTTTGCATAAGTACTTTAATGTATCAAGCTAACCTGTACAAAATCTTGATATTTACGTTTTCACCTGCTGTAGATTTAAGTTTTTCGTTCTTGATCTTTGAGACACTACCACTACACTACGAGATGTAATATCGATTCATTATAGCGCTCGTATGTGGTCACCTCTATCTAATGTACGACACGCGGCGGCGGTGAGCCCTGTTTCATTTGATTGCCGGCGCGGGAGACGGCACCACGGCAGCAGTTCATTAGTAATATTTCATCAAGAAATTATAGAAAAATTAAATTGTACACAATTTAACATTGTACTATTTTAGTAAGATTAAATTTTAGATTATTCGGATACCTAATTTTAAACTGATATTCTTTTTTGCTTTCGGCAGGTAATCGAAACCAGAAGACACATGGAATCCAAGAAAAATTGCAGTTGGGCTACCCACATTTATACCACTGGTAAGTGTTAAAATTTTCCCTTGGGATTTTTTTGTAGTAAGATTTTGATTTATTTGTTAGATTTAAGAGTAGTGGTTGAATAAATGCCGAAGCGAATGTACACGTTCATAAGCGATTTATCTGATTCTACGAAGCTGTGCGATACGATGAAGATCGATTTTTTATTTAGCACTGGTTTTAACGAATGTTCTTTTGTTCTAGACGTTTTTTGGAGGTGAAGACCAAGTGATGCCGATGCCGGCTCCAGGAGCTTGCTGAACCATCAACGGATGAACCACTTCCCGGCTGAACCTGAGTGCTGAGGTGCTATTTTAACAGGTAAATTCACTTCATTTATTATATTATTTGTAATGACCATATTTTTAAGTTTATTAATCCTTATTTAGCATAATTCTTTGCTTGCGAACTTTTATGCCGTTGCGATGTGATTTCATTCTACCTTGCATTGCGAAACATCCAATATTTCTGAAAGCTGTTTTATATTATTTTAATATTTATACTGGGGTACAAATATCGGTTGAAAATTATAAGTAGCTGTTAGTTTAAAATCGAAGGTAGTAAGAAATTTTGGATCGTTTTTAGATGCATCGTTTTCGCTCTGCGTTATACCTACTACTAATGTTCTCATGGCATTGAACGGCGGTTTTCGATTTATTTCAAAGGTTCGTCTTAAAATCAGCAACTAAAAGTTGAGCAGTCTCTTTCAGTTAAGAGAATTAAAAAAGGTCATGGTGACGTAGACAATGTCTCGCCGCCATCTTTTTACTCGCTGTTTAAAACGCGTAAAATCAAGACATTTTTCTTTTACAATATTGAATATTATGTGACTGAATTGAATACGAAATTAGTTTAATTTTGTCTTGTAACTTAATCTTTAATTAAGTAAATGAACTTCATTAAATTGAGTTGAGTCAATTATTCTCATGAGAGAAGTGGGTAGTAGATGTATCCGTTTCTGCTGTGTGCCTGGTACCGGGGGTACTTTGTCACAGATTGCCATTTTTTATTCATATGTGTAAATTATCAATACACCTGCAGCAAAAAAAAAACTTCTATGAAACTCTCGAATCGAATGGTTGACTACACCTGTGACGGATGCGCTCTCCGAAAACCTCATTCAGTGCAGGGAACTCATTTCCTATTCAATCACAAGTCACGTCATATTGCCGTCCGATCACTTCATTTGTAAAATTACTACTATTCATGCGAAAATAAGCTGTGCGAAACATTGACATGATTCCTACGCAAGGAAGGTATCTACCCTCACTTTCTTTTTTAGGTTATACATATGTATTTTATAATGTTTTATTAAGCTGTAAATCATACCTTGAAATTACTGAATGCTTTTATAACAGTATGTTTCAAGATTCTATTTATTTTAGGAAGTAAAATTATATATAACAATATTATTAAAGAGTCGTCGATTTTGGCACGTTTTTCCATAACCATAATAGCCATAACCATGTAGTTACGAATACAGAAGTGGATTCATGAAAAATATCTTAGTGTATGACAACAGTACATGTAGTTGTCGTAAAGCGCGGGGCGATTGGTGAGCCCGCATAAAATAGTCGTTGTGAGTTTGAATTTGAACTTGAACTTGAGTAGCGATAACGAACCATTCGAGAGCCAACACGACACGTCATCGCAGGCTATCCGACACATGTCGGTGCTGCTAGAAAATGCTTACAAAAATATACAAAATAATTTTAGTAACATAAAATAATAAATCAAAAACATGCGACTGGGGCCGGGACTTAAAAACGGGACCGTGGAGTATCGCGGTGCCTCAGCTATGTCATATGAGCTACTGGAGCACAGTCACGTCACGATTGCTGTCGCGAAATTTTCAACCTCTTGATGCTCATCTCTAAGCAACGGATAGCGAAAGCTAGTAGAAGCTATTTACAACTAGCTGAGCTAAGCTATTTGCAATTACAGAGTCGTAAGTGCAAAAAAACCTATGATTTAAAGTAAAATTTAAGGGTTTTTCCCAGTTTTTATCACATGTATTTTGCTCAAATAGGCCGAAGAGATTTATTCCGTTCGGCCAACTTCTGTCGTCTTAGCAATGAGGTTTTTTCACAGATGTTTTGTGCAATACATATTTTTAAAAAAACTTAATTGAATACTTAAATCTTTCTTGCTAAAAATACTATTACCTAATATTTTACTTGTTTTTCTGTGTTTTACCCGGTTTTGTTAACATACTGCTGCGTTGTTGTACTGTTTATTAATAAAAACAATACCTACATTAAATTACCCTCAGAAAATCATTAACGTTAAATGATTAAGACTGGATTTACGTATTATCTTTATAAAACCTGAGAGCTTGGACATGTCCACTGAAATGTCCATCCGTAAATGACGCACAAGGGTGATTTTTTTTTAGTAATTACCCTCCATTCCGTCATACACCCTTTAGCAAATTTTTTACTGATGCTATCAGTTTCGAACATAAAAAAGAAAAGAAATCAAGATACCATCATTCTTTCCATAAGTTGCAGTTACTAACGATATATATCATAGTACATTGGAAAAATTTACAAATCTCGTATTGCCATCCTTAACAAATAATATTATTATTATTTAGCCTACTTGATCCCACTGCTTGGCAAAATATTCTAATTAAAAAACTCAAGACCATTAAATGTAAATTAGTATTCCTTTGAGACAAAAATAACACGCCTTATGTATTTTGCTTAAAATAGCGAGCTTTTAATTAAATTAATTTTAGAGATAATTCTATTTTTGTTTATTTTGAGTAAATTTTGTCTGTCCATTAGGCGTGGGCTAATACTGATCCCATCAAAAATATTGACCTGTTAAGTCTTCCAGTCTCGCTACTCACTCGTTCTACCGTAAAAAAAATTAGATCCGTGTATTACAGGTTGGCATAGAAATATATTGGACTTAGTCATCGTATTAATACTAGTGATATCACGCAAGTAATACATCATTATATTAGACTGGTAATTGCAATTACCAATTACATGTATTTATATATATAAGATTAAGTAGCGAGTAGTTTTTACAATTCTTGCTTGGGTCCTAAAATTGACGTTCATAATTTATTGACAGTTATGGGGTGTCGAAAATAGCTAGTACATAGTCTTCTTAGAGAAAAACTTTGGTCGACTTGCCGGGGCACTACCGTGCTCTCAGATATATAATGAACACTCTACTTACTTCATACATAACTAAGTGTGATATCTCAGTAACAAACAAGTCCTATCATATCGCACAGTAATTTCAGAGATAAAAAAATCATTGTTACTTACTCGACTTAGAAGTATACTTAACATTATTAAATCTCGCCCGAACCACCTAGATATGTTGCATGTGCATCGATTGACTGATGGCTGCGAAGAGGTAGACGATATTGGCTGCGATTCTAGCGTACATCTTTCTGGATGAATTTTTAACTTTCCCTGTCAGTTTAATAAAGAAGTAAAAGCAAAGAGACAGACAAAAAGTCTTCAATTATAAGTACTAATTTGCGACCTGGAAGTTTTTTCCTTATAAAACGCATCCTTAATTGTTTTCACAAAACACCTGATTGATTTTGCGGTATCGTATCGACTTTAATATGGAATGAACAGTCGTAGACAAATAACATACAGCTGTAAATATCATATTTATTTGTTTGCATCAAAAGCTTAAAATCAGAATGAAGTGGCATGGTGGAATCGCGGACAGTATGCAGCGCGGCTCGGGCACGGGGCGTGGGGCGCCCGGGCGTGGGGTGCGCGTGTGGCGTCTATGCCTGCGAGGGTATTAAACCGGGAGCCAGGCGGCAACCCCGGCAGTATCGGCCCGGTCCTCCGTGCCGAGCGTTGGCAACCTCCCGGCATTCGAGCACTCCCCGCCGTCCTCCCAGACAGAGGCGATACCAAATACTTATAGGGTTGTGATCTGAGTATTTAATAAAATAAAAGACTTCAAATCAGTGTCCGAAAGTAGAATAGTTTACATTCATCTTTAAAAAAAAGATGAGACTTAAAAAAATATATTATACTTTTTTAAAATATCCTCGTTTACTTGTAGGACGGGACAGAAGCCTATTGAACTTGTTGTTGCAAATATGCGCTCAATTTATTCATAAATCAACATACCTTTGACCGTAAATCTTTCTCTGACATTTTGTGATCTGCTAGCGACTTTCAACAATTCTGATGTAAGTTAGAATTATATTCCTGTCTGTTATATGTCTATAAATGTTGTTTGCCATGAATTAATGTCAATTAAACGTTACTTATTCGCAGCTTAAATGTTGTAAATGCTTAATTAAAATGATGTGGGAAATAATAAAGGAGTAGGGTGTATTTTAATGTATGATAATTTGTGTTATTCTGTTCTAAATGAATTAAACAGAGTTTAGTATAGTACTCAGTCATCTAAGTTTTTAGAATATCGGTATTTTAAATTTTAACGTTTATATTACTTTTTCTTTAAATGGCTATGTGGGGGCACGTGCCCCCGCAAGTCGAGCTAAAATCGGTACGGCCGTATCATCCTCTTCTTTAAGATTTTTAGGTACTTTTTGACTCCTCTATAACTTGGTTGCGGATATAATTAGAAGTCTTATTTCAGTCACCAAGAAGGCGTTGTATAAATACAGTATATTCCAAATTTAAACCATTATTTTAGGAATGTTTGTCAGACGTGTCGTAAATGTCCGTTTTTTACAGCCGTTTACGCTCTGCCTAACCCGATAGGGATTATAGGCGTGATATATGTATGTATGTATTTTAGGAGTTATAGCTAGTTAAAGTTTCATAATGTTAGTCACTGACTCATTGACCGATCATTAAAATTCTAAGGCACTTCAAGAAGAAGTAGAAGCTTCAGATTTGTAAGTAGTGTTTAGTGTACTGATAAAAAAACCTGTAGTTTCTTCTCTGGCATCACTTTGTAATTCCATACAATTATATTTTACGTTCAGACAACAAAACTTTAGCAGACCTAGAAGCTTAAAATTTTGAGTACCTACAATTAGTGTTAAGTGTAAAATATTGATATATAAATGACTAAGCAACTCAAAAAAGAAAGTACCCATCAAAATCGTAACATGTTATGTTTTCAAGCCTCGCTACTCACACATACATACACATTTCATGCCCATAATCCCTTGCGGGGTAGGCAGAGCGAAAAAAGTCGCAAAAAACGGCTATTTACGCCACGTCTGACAAATATTTGAGAATCATCCAGAAAATTGAGTTTTTTGCTGTGACGCGATCTGTTTTAATATTTAGAATTAGATTAGGGAGCTAAATAGTCGTTTTTATGACATGGAGCTGAAGTAAAGTATTTATTGCGAGGGCGCTTTTTTGAATCACGAACAGAAAGAGGGATTCGCGATGGATTTCAAAGTAGAATCCTGAGGGAAATTGAATTGAAATTTGAAATTGTAATTCTTTATTCAATATAGGATAGTATTATCAAATCACTTATTGACATCACTTGTTGAAGGGATTCAAATGTACGTTGCCCGAAAATAAATAACTTCAGATCTGATCAATACAGATTACTTTTCATCTCCATCCATGAAAAAACATTCTATATATATTTACGAAATCCCTTGAACAACAGTTGTACGGTGCTGTTATCCATTAATTATAGTTTCTTTCGAGTTTATCCGTTTTTGCGGCCGTTTATTGAAATTGAAATTCTTTATTCAATGTAGGATAGTATTATCATATCACTTATTGACGTCATGAACCGTCATTGTAAAAAAAAGAAATTTGTATCACACAATTTTCTTTTTTTTATAACAATTTTGTAATGTCCTAATAGAAAACCGGCTCGGGTGGGATAAAAAATATAAAAATCAAAGCACAGCCACGGGGCTGGCCAGGTTAATCACACGGCATGTAACTTTACGCCACCACCAACTGAAAACGATATTTGTTTCAAATTGAAGTCAAGATTTTTTTTACGCTCTGCCTACCCCGCAAGGGATAAAGTCGTGATATATGTAATCATTTTGTTACAATTCAAAATTTACTAAACATCTCATTCATTTGTTGCAATATAAATATGACACATTACTTATTTTTTTTATATTTTTTGGTAGGGATGAGGTAAATAAGGTGTTAAATACTTAAAATGCACAAATAGCACATAACAGGTAGTATTTTAATGAAAAGTATCTCATCTGTAGTATATACGCGTTTGATTGGCTGCAGATATTCATGTTTCAAAATCAAATCACGTTTTTCCCTAGAGACTAAAATGACCTACTTTAGGCGCACTTATTTGCGAATAAAACGTAGTTTTCTCAGTAGAGGTGATAAAAATAATTGAATAAGTGCTGCAGCGGTAAAAAGGCAGAGCATGTCTTTGCATGCATTCTGACAGATGGGCTATAATAGCTACAAAGCGGATATCACAGGACGGTCATCGTTCGCGTGGCCGGCCTGGGGATGACATAGAACTCTCCAGAACTGGCAGTTAGAGGGCCAAGTTCGAGATGACTGGCGTGAAAGAGGAGAGGCCTTTGCCATGCATTAGGACATAGAATAGGCTACATGAAACGGGAATTACCATATGTATAAACTTTAAAACTACGCAACAGATTGGAATGCGAATTAATAGATAGAATGATTCGAGAGGAAAACTTGTTTAATATTTTTTTATGAAATTTTAATACATGTCAGGAAATGGTCTTATTCCCGCGGGAAAACGGTTAGCAGCTGGGTGGACCGCTAGTGTAGTGATTATAAATTTCTTGCGAGATACTTATTTTTATCTTTCTATTTATACACGGACTTGCTATCTCACTACTTTTTACGGTAAAGGACTGAGTAGCGAGACTTCAATGCATAACATGTCATGTTTTCGACGGGTAACTTTATTATGAATAAGTTTTGCCGCGTGATGCTGCCTTAGAATAGTAATATTCCACTACTCGTGGGTGTCGTAAAAGGCGACCGAGGGATAAATTCATCCAGGGAATGGGCAGCAGCGTATTTTGTGAAAGTATATCTTGCACTGTGCTTGTCGCTAAGCGTGGTGGCAATACCCCCCAATAGGGCAGCCCATGTCCAGCAGTGGACTGTATCGGCATTAATGTAATGCAAGATGATGTTGATGATGGGTTTTCAAGCTCACGCTGCTGAGTATCTTCCATGACGACTTTTGACTCAATCTTTTCCAAAACATCCACTTGTATTGATACTGTTAGAGCTGTGTGTGATGGGCGAAGTTTAAAATAGTCACTATGTACTCATACTATAGTTGTTCAACCATATTGTTGATAAATTACCAATGACCAACCACACGCTTATAGTATATATATATATAAAGACTAAATCTTTTATAAATGCGCAAAATTGTGACGATAATGATTTAGCCGCTATTTGGAACCGCAAAGTCGTTCTAGTTATTTTCTTAATCTGCTAATCTTTTGTTTTATTTAATGTTTAGTCGTATTTGAGATGAGTATTGAATTAATATTTCTGGAACACCTCTATATAATGGGAAAAAGTTAGTACGAGTGTCATCACTTATTATTGAATAAGCTGTAAGATTCAGTGACTTGTGAGTTAGTGTAGTGGATGTATGCATGTTGTGTTCTTATTTCTAAACTAATTTTCTTCAGTCCACAAAGGTTTGGATGTTCGATAGAGGATCATTTGACTGATTTTATTTCAAAGCAACCTTCCCTTAGTTCTACAAGACCTTTAACGTAACGATAACGATACTCCACTCAATGTTGTCGATGATAAAATGCATTGAAATTTTTGTATGAACTGCGCTGAATCAGTTGCCAGAATTGTCAGAATTTTCCTGATGTTAAAAGAATAGAGAATATAAAGAATCCCTGATGTTGACCCCGAGTGTTAAGCTATCATTATATTAAATTTGGTAGAAATCCGTACAGTAGTTTTTGTGGCAAACGAGGACAAACAAACATAATTTACTTTTTGTTTTGTGAAGTGTCAAATAGTGTTTTTTAAATCATAATATACAAAAATTTCATCGTTGCATTGCAGCACTATTTTAACAATTTAAAGTTCCACTGAATTTACCATTGCGGCAATTCTGTGTTTATTGCTATAGATATATTTCATGGGTTTCATTATTGCAATAAAATGAAGATAACCGGCAATAAGGTAGTTTAATTTGAAGAAGATATTTAAAAGGTAACCTTATTTTGATATATTTTAGCTGTATATAAGCTTCGAATATAAGTTTAATGTATTTATATCACGCCTTTATGCCTGTAAAAACGGTATCGACTCGTCTGACAAATATTTGAGGTTGATTAATTTGTGAAAGTTGAGTATCAATCAATTAATTACAGCGGACGTTTTGAGTATAAACAAGAAATATTTGATTAAAGCCACTATGATTTATCGAAAATTAATTGGACATTCCGATAATGTTTTAAGTGACTATATCATATCCATTGAGCATTTCTGACCGCAATAGCATTGCATACACAACGGTGAGGGAATTTAATTAATATTCGGTGTGGTTTACTTAATGAACAGGATAACACGCTGCTGTGGTTGGATTGTGGCATGCAATTCGCGTTGGGTTTTCTTTAATTTAGCGTCCCTTTAATTTTAATAACGTTTATAGCAGTAGTACCCGCTTTAAGGCACATCTTTTTTAACCAATTCGTATCTACCCTGCCGATTTCTTAAAGATGTAAAATGGCAAAATTTGCCTCCCCATATGGGCTTTTGATAACTAACACCATGTTTCGGTTAAAATGCATTAAGTTGGACACGTTATTAGGCCACTATCAATTTTCATTTATTACGCACTTTGACAGGATTTTAGACTATGCTCTCTAATGTCGCAAAATTTAAGGATGCAAACGTAGTTCTTATAAAGAAATAGATAATTGCAAAGTTTCCACAACTTTACTTTCTTTATCAGGAATCGCTAAAGTTTACAAAGAAAATATGCTCCAGCATACAGTGCACCGTCTACCAGCTCACAATGTAGCATGAGAATTACATTGTTAGTTACTTTTTTTATCAATCACATCATCCTATAGCAGTCAACTGCTGGATGTAGGCCTCACCCTGTTTTATTTATTTACCTAATTTTAATTTGTACGATTGTGATTGTATTGAATATATTACCTGTGAAACTGAATGAATACCTACAATTGCGACCAAAAAATTGAATTTTGATTACATCCCGTAATCCAAATTATTGGTGGTACTTGCCTTGAATTATAATGTGAATCCTTTTACAAAATATTTGGCTAATTAATTCAACGGCCTCAAAGTGAGTAGACCTATCTATTCTTCTAACTGTTATTTTTTTGATATTACTGTTTTAGTTACTCGTAATGTATTTTGATCTGTCTGTACCTACGATAAGTACTTATGTTCAGTCACTTTATGCCTTACCTATTGTATAATTTGGAAAAATAACACTTTATGCAATGTGGTAGTACCCATTTAATTATATAGCAACAATTGTTTAAATTGTTGAGCTAAGTCGCATATCATTGGTACAGACTGGAAAGACATCAACGTAGGTTCGCAAGAATACCAAGACAGCTGAAAACTTTGCCCTATCGTCGGTCGTCAGTCGTGGGTGCATCGTGTCGCCGCAGCATTCGCTCCTTGCCTCGTGAAAGACACGAGTAGTGAGATGTCCTGTACATCACAATTCTCACTACCTTGTCTTTCATGCGGATCGAGCATCCATCTTCGAGCGACAGAACAAATACTCAATCAAGAAACTGCAACAATTGCTGCAATTTTAAAATCTGTATGTTAAGCTTAACTTTCACGGACTGCGATCGAACGCGCGCGACCGAGCGGTATATTGCTGCTATATGTAGGTACGATAACGCTGCGCTGTCATTTAGACTTGTCAAAAATATATCATGTAGCAATTTTATTGTTCCCTGGGAAATGTCGTTTAGTTTCAGTATAGTCAACATTATATAATTACGTCGCGCCCGTTCGGTTGCGGATACCAATTATAGTACCTAAGTATATTGACGTCTTTTAAATTGTTTAAGTCTGAGATTGCAGTGCTATTTCTTGCGTAAAATAATCAACGTTCTTCAAGTCCTGGAATAGCTAGAATCTGAGTTCGAGTAAATTGTATTTCTTGAGCTTCCTAGTAGGTACCCCACGTCAGGTTGTGCAACTTGTTAGTGATCCCGCCCCTCACCCCCCCGCCTTCTGCTCTGCACACTTTGACACAACACGTGCTTGTACAGTCAGCGGCGTAGGAAAAAAGATATTTTTTTTTTGAGATTGCGATTTTTTCGTGATCTCGAGGAACAAGATGTTTCAAAATAACGTTGCCGGAAAGTTATTAATCATTGTTGGTGTTATACGTACGTTACAGCCTGAAAATTTTAACTGTTAAGATTTTTAATTGTCTTAAAGTTTCCTACATCGACTGTACTATTTGTGATTTTAATGAAGATTTGTTATATTAGCTACAGGATTATGTGGGCTTCGTAATTCTTTAATTTGAACTATAATAAGTATGCTTTACGAAAATTACTTATTTTCTTCTTGTGTGTACTTCCAAGTTCAGTTCTAATGGATAAGAGCAAAAGGTCAAAATATATCACTTTCACATGCAAATCTTTAGTGATTTTAAATTTATTTAGTTTTTATTTAATCAAAATCGGTTTAGTATTTTTAGAGATAGTTTAGACTTCTAAAAATCAACATCCACATTTTGCCATACTGGCGATCGTGTGAACCATAGACTGCTTCTCAAACTAAAAGTACACACACACACCTTTAGTCTTTATGATACTTATACTATGTAAGATTTTTCGAAAGCTACGTTTTTTCTCCGTTCATTGAAAATCTATTTTAAAATCTGGCTTAGCTGTTTGTTTGTACATAAAATGATTTTGTGTTAATGTGCCACTGTGAATAAATGTCCTGAATATGTCGCTAGTAATATGACAGAATTCGGAATTATGCCAAAAGCCGAATAATGGCCTAATCGTAGAGTTCATTCTATCGTCCTTCTATACATGTCTTGAAGTTCAGCCGATTTTGGCCGAATTCAGACGAATTCCTGATTTTTGCTATTTTACTGTGACATATCCATGGATTTCAGCATAAATATTCAATCACTAGAGATATGTTTGTTTGCTAAGACGATTTTGGTCCTAACAATTATATGAGGTACCAGACCATTTATGGATTAAACTCCGTGTAAATATGTATGATTATCGTGATGTATGAAACAAGGTCCACTAAATTAAGGATAGATATTAGTACTCATAGGGATTAACTTATTACACTGGCTTATCATATCATACCTACAGCAATTAAGACCACCCATAAGCATATAGGTTGTGAGTCTTTAAATGGATAAACTTGGAGCTGCTGCCATTATTGGTGATATTTCAATTTCATTTTTTTTTATTACTGATCAAAGTACATTGCCTTGAAAATTTATCTATTACCTACTTATTAATTTCCACCACCACATTTTACCCACATAGCACTAAAATAAATAACTAATTAACTTATGCGGGTTATAGCTTTTTAAGGGGAATAATGGCCTGGAACTAGCGTCACTTCACGAAAAAATATTTTCTGTTTAAGTACTTAAATGTAAATAAATCTCCTGTGCCCACATTTTTGGTATTACATAATATAATTAATAGAGTTGGCATTGCCGGTTCTAATGCATATATTCGATGTTTTTCGTCAGGTATACTCGAATTAACTGTGAAGAACCAGTAAACAAACGCCTTAATCGAAGTGCCGTTGATAGTACCTACCTACTAATAGTTTATTAAACACTGTTCTTGTATACACGAAGGCTTGGTGTAAAAGTACTTAGTGCTTATAATTTACTGCCAAGATTGTGTACATTCAGCACCACCTCGAGTTAATTATAAAGGTTTAGGATAAACTGGTTCACTATACAGTAATTAAGAATAAGCAGCATAGATAGGTCCCTATTGTGAGTAGGTTGTTGTGCTTCTGATCGTACTGGTAGCAACATTGCAATGTAACATCATGTGGTTTGATTGAACCCCGGTTCCGTCTCTGCGTTCATTATATCGCGACGTCGCGTCGCATCCCGGCGCAGCGTGAACAACTTGCCTATTATTGTTATGCTGTTGATTCTGCTACCAGGCTTGACATCTCGCTGACAATACCTACCTACATAAGATATTCTCCCGTCTCCGTCTAGACTTTAATTTAATAACGACTCCTACTTACCATCGATATGACTAGCTTATTTATGTACCAGAACTGATTTCATTCTGTGGCTTGCTAGATCGTAATTTTTTTTATAGTATCAAGTATTTAAGGGAGTTAACGAAATATTTTAAATTAAAAAAGCTGCTTTGTTGGGCTTTGGGCTTTGCGAAGCGCAATATGTGAACTTTCTAGCAGTACCTATACTCGTGTTGCAAGTATTCAATTACATTATGTGCATTCGTGGTAAAGTAATTGTCCTTACTTGATGTACAGTGTTGCCCATTTACTAGTAGAAAATGATTTTATTTTATGTTTGAATAGAATAAAGCAGTAGTCATAGGCTCTCGCCTCAGCGATCGTGGAATAGGACTCGATACCCAGGGGAGCACGACCACTCTGTGAGATTGTTTCAGTTACTATCAGCAACACTTTCAACCTACCCACATTCGGGGTGTTTTCAAATTGGCCGGTTTTTCCGCATCGGCAAATGGACGGACAACTTTTTGTCCAGTGGGACATCGAGAGTCGATGAACGATCTGATCTGATCAAATAATTAGGGATAATCTGAAAATGTTTAAAGGACACGATACGTGGATGAGTTGATGTGCTGGTGGTATTAAACACCTAATTTACTACGTTACTAAATTAATCAATGCATTTGGCGAAAAGTCGTTTATTGTTAAAGTCGAAAAATCGTGCAAACTATGATTAGATTATTACACAACCAATATCAGAGGCATGGGGGAAGAATGGTTTATCAAGTTTTTGTGAACTCTGACACGGACTTTATTATTCGGTTGTAGTATGTTGGAAGTATATAACATAATACATAGATAAAATTCGTAGTTGTCGTAACGAAAGAAGGAGCTAAGGGACCTGGGGTGAAAAAGGACTTTGAAAAAACAACAGTGAGAAAAAAAGTTCTATAAAAGGACATTAAGAGCGGAGTCCTAACCTAAGCGAACGTTATGGGAGCATAAGCGCAGTTTTAAAAACCTTAACAAACACAACAGCAAACAAACGCAATATTAAGTGCATTGCAGGTATTTGATGTAGCTAATCCTGACCCAATCTGGGACAATGGGAAGAGGGAAGGGGCAGCAAGCGGCGGGTAAAACCGCTGAGCAATTCGTTCCTTATAAAAGGTGTAAAAAATATCTGCCAGTATTTTTGAAGTGAACCAGTCTATAAAACTGAACTACTTTCCCCAAAAAACATGAATAGCAATATGAAAAAATGGGGAGGGGCGGAAGGCAATTTTTTGTTTTATATATGCAATGTTCTTTTCCCTGGGGAAAGTTGTTCAATTTTATGTTGCACCTCTTAAAACTTTTGCTATTTTCAATTACTCCATGATAAATAATCCCACCATAACATTTTCGCGTTTGTGTCTCGTCTCATCTTGGCGAAGTCACGACCGTGCCCCCAGATCAGAACGTAACTCGGCCTGCTACTGCACTGTCCGCGACCGTGCTTCGCGATTCACTCACTTAGCAATCCACTCCATTATCAATGAACGAATGTGCTTTTGTTAAGCTTTCATTCAATCGCTGCCGCTCCAATAAATAAGACCGTATTTATGCTTGTATCTATATCTTATTTTTTGTGTATGAGTTTGTATGTATTAAAACCTGCAAACTAAAAAAACTTCTAAAGAAAGCTTTATTCTTGAGTGTCGTAATTACTCGTAATCTACCTCATACCGCAGGGACATAACAAACAGCAGGCAAAACTGAATGGGTAATTAAAAATGCCCGATTTGCTAAATATTTAAAATACTTTTATTCACCATATTTATATAATACTAGTATTGATAGTTGCTAACAGATTCTTTATAAATATTAAACACTAATCTTGTCCCATTCATAAACTTAAAAGAGAAGCTATTTATAATCTACAGCTAGGTGACGTATCGGTTATCATGTCATGGAATGTTATCCGCTGTTATATTTACGAATGTTAAAATAAATAACCACAAATCTTAACTAAAAATAATAACAAATCATAGGTAATACAATGCTCTGGCCCCTGTTTAATAAAGCTGACAATCCGACATAATTGTCAAAAACCTACAAATTTGTCGCATTGTCATGGTAAACTCGTTTAATAAAAATGACAATTATGTCACAAATCGACAGGTAAAGTATTGACAAATTCTGATGATCTTTAAGAAATAAGATTAATTTGTAATAAAATTAATAATGTGTACATAAATACTGTCTTGTCGTGCGTGCGGGATAAATACAAGTAGACCCCTATTTTGCTCTACTTACGAGTAGGTACATACGAGTATAAAGCTTAGGTCCCTGTGCCAAAATCGATGCTGTATTTCTTTAATTCACAATTTTATAACATTTCATTTCATTTACTAAATTATATTTCAAGTTTGTTTTTTTAATTAAATGCAGAAATAAAAGCTCCATTTATTTCATAATAGTACTTAAGAAGAAATCATAGTAAGAGCACAGAGTATCGTTAAGCTGTGTTCTGTACGTGCGTATTTCATAGATTGCTTTCAAGGACCGCGATAGTATAAATCAACCAGCTGTCAGCCAACGTTCGCAGAATATCTATCTGCACTAATGTTTGTGTCTCAGATTCCAACTCTGTCTGCTCTTAACTACGACATTTCTTTCTACTTGTTTCCCATTACGTGACTACTTTGTAATATGAAATGCCAATTAACTTGTGCAATGCGAATTATAAACCTTTATTTATAGTATGTTTTCAGCTTGATTCGATGTGGCCCTGCCATCAAAGTCGGTTTGTTATAGATCATTACGCAGCTATCACAGCCAGCTTTGATGAGCATGGTCTCATTTGAAACGACCAACTAAAACCGACACACTCCGTATGAGGAAAAACGTTAAGTTTCTCGGACCTAGCCTGTCAAAGCGGCGGTGAAATGTCTATTGCGTCTTCATATCACAGCCACTTTGATGTGGTCGGTTTACGGAGACGCTACATCAACCACAATGTCAACGAGAACACCACGAGTCTGTGGCCCTTTCGTCAAAATGGTTGTGCCATGTTGTAAAGTGATTCATATCACAGCCATTTTTGACGAGTTGGGCTATAGAAGTATGCAACGAGTCAGCGACGTCTTCAGCGGTGATTCCAAACTTGTCGCTCACAAAGTGGTTGTGATATGCGTTTCTCCTGCCATATCACAGCCAGCTTTGATGAGCGGCAAGCGTGAGAACTGTCAGCCGCCCGCCCAGCTGGACCGGCGCAGGAGTAACGCGGAGTAAGGAGGAGCGACGCGGGGCTGGCAAAGGGGTTGTGAAATGGTTCATTCTTCATATCACAGCCAGCTTTGTTGACTCATTCGTTGCGGGATATCGCCGTGAATATCATTCCGACTTTCATTTTTTTAAACTTTTATTTTATGTTACCTGTACTTTAGTTTTTTCGTACCTATCTTTTGTTGCTGCTCCTATTATCCTGTGCAAGGCGATTTTGTGTAACGTAAGATATGTGTTTTATTTGGCATTATCTATTGCTTCGCATGTATTTATGTTTTTTAATATAATTTCACAAACAGAAACATTTTGATCTGCTGACCGAGATAACAAGCTCGCGTCATATTTTGATTTGCTTTATTTCATGTTTGTTTTTGTTTATAGTATTTTACCTATCTACCTATGTATTTTTTGTTTCTTATTTGTTTTAACTTCATCAAAACCCATACATCACATCGAATATAACAAAGAAAGTACTTGCTAATCATACAATTTTTCATACTTTTCAGATACTCAACTGCAGAGAATCATCTTTAATGGCAGCAGGTTGATTACATGTCTGGAAATTTTAAATGAATAAAGTCTGATTTTAAATAAATATCAATAAAATATTTGTTAACAAATATTTGTTTTTTTACCTACCCACATTCCTAACAACTGTAGGCAAACCTAGTACTAGGTAGGTACTTCCTTAGTTAATTTATAAGATCGGTAAGAACTGCTGTGATTAATGGATTGAATTTCACGAAAGAGTAAATAAATTAATCTGTTAACACCACGCTCAGAATAATCCTTTTCATACAAAGTTCTTAACTAAAATATAGAGAGAAAATTTCATTATTGCAAAAGTTCGTTTTTATCAACATGTAGCTTTTCGTTACATAGTTAATAATAAACAATAATAAAGTCCTATGACCTAGACTAGAGACAAGAGCAAACCCATCCTTAATAAAAAAAAGATTCCAAATATTTTATTGCACAGATCTGGTATGGATAATATTTAGGGAAAGGGACATTTTGAGACAAGAGGATCAGGAGCTGAGATGTTTGGTCTTATACCTACTTAGTTAGATAGTAGCAACCAGTAAGTAGACCAGTAAGTAGTTGGCTACTTACTCCAAGCTCATATAACACACCACCTTACATAATATTTGCTATCGACACGCTAGAAGAAGAAGTGAGATAGTGAGGCAAATAGGGCAAAAGCCAAAACCATCGGTGCATCTGTAATAGTGATTATCGATTTTCCAAAAGTGGTTGAACAAAAGTTGTTTTGGTTCAAGAGCTGTGTATGTAAGCTCCCGTGGGAAGCCCAGAAAAAGTTTTGCGATATTTCTCTTTACAAATATCTACAGGATATACGTTTTCTACGTATATCTTTCTTTGATATATTTAGGTTGCAAGTAAGTATCTCGGTTGCCGTGTGGTGCCTGCTTAGAATAGCATCACCCTGATTCTACTCGTGTGAATGGGCAGCAGCGTTCCCTTTGGATGCAACATCTTGAACTGAGCTCGCCAATCTGCCTGCCAGGCGTGGTGAGTATAGCGATACCCCCCAAAAGCGGGAGGCCTGTATCCAAAAGGTGGGTAGAAAGATGAAATTTTCACAAATGCCGAGTTTCTGTTGCTGCTGTAACAACAAATACTTCAAAAGATTATATATTAGCTTTAATTTAAGGCGAGTGTAGTCGTGAACGGCCTCGACAGTGGCGCCGATTTACAAAAATATATTTTCTTTATATACAAACAATCTATCAGAATGTCCGTTGTAGTATTATCCTTAGGAAAAATTAGAACTTAAAACCTAAAAAGTTATGGCAATTAATACTAAAAGTAGCCGTTTCTAGGCATTTTAGACTGCTTTATTCCATGAAGTGCAGAGGTAAAGGCACGGCAGCGATATGTTTTGAAGCTTTAATTTGTAACGTCTTAAGGTGAGGTGGCATTTCTAAGGACGAATACCTAGCTAGATGATTGAAATTATGGCAATTATTACCAAAGTTGGCCATTTTAGGCAGTTTTTGCCATAACTTTAATTACAGCGAATATTTCATTGAGCTTACAAGTTCTAATGTAAGTTAAGGATAAAGGGCGGGGCACACCGGCTCCGTATCCAGCTCTCGTCCGTAGTCACGCACGAACTGATGACGTTGTAATGTATAGGATTGTATGAGGTACGGCACACCGCTTGCGTTGCGTATCCGTTCCGTGCTGCACGCAAGCGGTGTGCCGTATCTCATACAGTCCCATACATTACAACGTCATCAGTTCGTGCGTGACTACGGACGAGAGCTGGATACGGAACGCATACGGAGCCGGTCTGCCCCGCCCTTAATACTAAAAACTTGGGCAACGGACATTCTGATATATTGTTAAGTGAAGTGTCGCGGTCGTTTACGGCTACTCTCGCCTTTAAACGTCGCCAAACATTGATTACACAGTATTACCGAACTAAGTATCAGCTCTTCCAACATGCGTACCTCGACAAAATTTGACGACACGTGCGCTTGCAACTTCACTGAGAATAAAGCGCAGAAATTCTTTATAGTGATGTTAGCGACGTGTGCGATAATGCGGTGACAAACATTTTATCGCGGCACGCATGAACTGTTTATTTATGATCACATTGTGTATCACCATAGTGACAGGTTGCCAACCCATCCCCTAAAATTGCAATACACACGTAACCCTCGAGTCCCTTGGTCGCCTCTTATGGCATCCACGGAAAAGAAATAGGTTGAAGCTATTTCGGTCCCTGAGCCACAGGAGTAAGTAAGTAAGTAAGTATTCTAATAGCCGACATCACTCAGCGAACGGAAAATTGAATAAAGACCGTTGCTTTATCAAAATAACTTTTATTAAGTACATTTAATTAAAGATACGATTATTTTGTGCTGTGATACTTTTTCTGTAACTAAGTAGGTTAACTCGTAAATCTGAAAACACATACGGGGGGAGGGTTTCCCCTTTTCAGGTTTTAAACAACATACTATACTTATTGGTAGGGATAATATCGCAAAACAAAAATGCTTGATCGAGTTTACCCAATTAACTTGTAGATAGGTACTTACCACGGGTAGGAAGGTACTTACAGTTAAGGCAAGTGTAGTCGTGAACGACCTCGACAGTGGCACCACTTCACTAAACAAAAATAATCTTTATAAAAACAATCTATCAGAATGTCCATTGCCCAAGTTTTTAGTATTATCCTTAAGTAAAATTAAGACCTACAAACTCAATGAAATATTCGCTGCAATTAAAGTTATGGCAATTAATACCAAAAGTGGCCGTTTTAGGCACATTTTGCCATAACTTTAATACATACATACATGCATCACGCCTTTATCTCTTGCGGGGTAGGCAGAGCGTAAACGGCCGTAAAAACGGGACACTTACGCCACGTTTGACAAACATTTGAGGATCATTAGGATAGTATTACCTACCATTCACCATAGTGACAGGTTGTCAGCCCATTGCCTAAAATTGCAATACACATGTAACCCGCAAATCCCTTAATCGACTCATGCGATACCCACGGCAAAGAAATAGGGTGATGCTATCACACGGCAAGTTCTAATTTAACTTAAGGATAATACTAAAAACTTGGGCAACGGACATTATGATAGATTGTTTGTATAAAGAGTTTTTTTTGTGAAGTTTCGAGGTCGTTCACGGCTACACTCGCATTTGAACGTCGCCAAACAGTGATACAGAATTAACGACTAAGTATCAGCCCTTCTAACATGCGTGCATCGACAAAATTTGTCGACACGTGCGCGTGCAACTTCACTGAAGCGCAGAAATTCTTTGCATTGAAGTTAGCAACGCGTGCGATAATGCGGTGACAAAATTTCATTGCGGCACGCATGAACTGTTTAGGATTGCTAAGGCGAGGAGCACTTAGAGCGTGCGCTGACAAAGACAAATATTATGCATCGAGAACAATTTACTAAATAGATTTTTTAAATAGTTGCATTTGCAACTATAGTGCTTTTGTAAGTAGCTATAGCTAACGTCAGGCTGGAACTATTTTGAATTTTACCTTTACCTATAAAAGAATAAAAAGTACCTAAGTATTTTGAATATAAACTAATATTCCCATACATCTGCGGTTCTGACGTCGGGTTGACCGGTGTATTGTTCTATCATATTTCTAGTTACAACTAGAAAATAAGAACCGGCACCAATAAAAAGTAACTGAATAGTACCTACTCAAACACGCAATAAACAATAAAAATATCACTGGTATAAAGACAATTAAAAAAAGAAACAAAATTTTGTTTACACGTCACAATTAGTGGTAGTTGCGTACCAACCAACGTATCCCTTTTTGTGGTCACTCAGAAGGAAAAAAGAGACTGTTGTCTAGTTCAATTTAATGTCACTAACAGTAGTTTATCTTATTGCAATTACCTACTTAATATTTTAATCATATTTTCTGGTAATAATAATATGTAAACGCCTATGATAATGTTGTTTTCGCAGGCGTTAGACATATATAAAAATATTGTTTTCCTTATACCAGTGATATTTTTTATTAATTATTGCGTGTTTGAGTAGGTACTATATTTATTGGTGTGGATTTTGGATTTATAGTTGTAACTAGAAATATGATAAATACACCGGCCAACCTGACATCAGAACTGCAGTTGTGTGCCATAATCTTTTTTTTTAATACAGTACTATTTACATAATAAATTTCATTAAAATATGATCACTTCTAGTAGTACTATTATTACTTATTATGTGTTCGCAGTCAGGTTTGTCTGTATATTATAGGTTTGTATTATACGTGGCGTTACTGTTAAAACCCAAATTTCGTTACAACTGGCACTTCGCTCAGACGTAGGATAATTGTTTTAAGTACAGTTGCTTTATTCAAAGCAGGTAAAAGAACCCCTAAAAAGACAGTTAACGAATGTTTAGGTACCTATAGATGTTGTCAGATGGACATTAGTTATTTGTACAACAAGAGAACAATGTTAATTTTCCTAAATATCAATGTCTATTTAAATCCAGAGCTAGTGAAGGAGTCTAATATATAAGGTCCTATTAAATTCAGTGCAAATATTTTTAGGCTGAGCTCTACTCGTAAAACTGAACAACTTTTCCCAGGTCGAAATATGAAAAAAAAAATTGGACCTACCATACAACAATGTTCAAAAAAAGTGTCACTTTGTATGAGAGGTGCAATTTTATTTTTCGTATTTCGACCTATGTTTATTGGGAAAAGTTGTTCAGTTTTACGAGTAGAGCTCAGCCTAAAAATATTTGCACTGAATATAATAGGACCTTATATACTCGAGTGGGTGACGCAGTGTTGGCGCTAACGAAATTCGGGCTTTAACGGCAACATATACCTCTACATCAACAGTTCTGAAAGTCTTGAAGGTCTGAGGCAGTACACCAAGTAACCCTCTGGCCCTCGGATATAATATAAATGTTTTACCTTAATTGACCGATCACATACCTATTTACTCATTCTTATAATATAGCAAGCTCAGGATTAGGATTGTTAGGTACCAGAAAAGAACATAAATATCTTTATAAGATTTATTTCCTGTGATTTGGAATCAACAATGAACCATACATATAATCTTCCCTCGATATGTTACGATCTATTTACATAGCTCGAGAAATATACGACTGAACAATTATTTAGTAAGTAACCTACGTTTGAAATAACAACACTTGATGTATAGAGTAAAAAGCTCAAGTTGACGAGGTATAACAGAGGCCGTGGTTTATAATAACTAGATAGTAAAATATACAGCTAAGTGCTTCTTGACAACATCGTTGCACCATATAGTCATACATTTAGATCTAACTAAAATCAACCTTAGTGGTGTGATTATAATCTGATCAATTTCTAGTTCTACATTTTACATCAAAGTACACAAAGCAGACCTTCAGTAGCAAAATGTCCATTTCGCAAAATGTCCAAAGCGGCTAAATATAGTTAATTCTCAGAATGTCCAATTCGCAAAATGTCCAATTAGTAAAATGTCCAATTCGCAAATTGACCAATTAGCAAAATGTCCAATTCGCAAATTGTCCAATTCGCGGAATGTCTAATTTTCAATTAATCACGCAAATTTACCAAATGTAATGTTCTATTTAAACCGACCATTTTGAATACTATGATCATACACCTCATTTACTCATAATGGTTTGTGGGGTTGCTTTTTCTGCTGACACATAAAAATTGAGACCGGGTTATGTGTAATGCTGCTAATTTTCGTTTCAAATGGCATAATATTCATATCAAAAACTATTATTTACAATTATAAATAATTAATATTTACAATCAACAATACTTTTTTATTTGTTTACATATTTTTTATTGTTGGCCCATGCAACTTAGTCGAAAACTCCAACAACTCAACAAAAATAAGTATCGTGGTAAGAACTCCGTTTCAGTATTTTCAGCTATTATGTGCGGCCGCTACTTACAAGTGTGAAAGTTTAAAACAGGTTATATAAATAATATTTCCATTTTTCTAACTTTGAAGAAAACTTACATTTTGTTAATTGGACATTTTGCGAATTGGACATTTTGCGAATTGGACATTTTGCGAATTGGACATTTTGCGAATTGGACAATTTACTAATTGGACATTTTGCGAATTGGACATTTTGCGAATTTGCAAATAGGACATTTTGCGAACTGGACATTTTGCTACTGAAGGAAAGCAGAAGATAAATTAAATATACAGAAAAGATTAAAATACTCTTGTTGAACTAAATGACATTGTCTATATTCTTTACAGAAGTACTTAAATACCCATAATTCCTTTCACATTTGCCTTTATCGTTCTTTATGACAGGAACCAAAATAAGTTCTGGTAGCACGTTACCTTAGACAATTCGTAACTGTATTTCCGTTCATTTCGTTAACCAAATATATTATTAAATTCTTCATTTGTTTATCAGAGAAGTCTAAAAGAGAAACAAAGGAGAGAGAAAAAGAGCGTTTATGGTGTAGAAGATACGTAAAACAATCAACAAAGAATTTTATAAATAAAGACAGAGTCAAGACTTAAAATTAATATTTCAGGTTTCATTTAACCCTCATATGTCTTGCCTCTAACTTTTGGAATTTGCTAAGGGTCTAAGGTTGTGTCCTGTCATATTCAACGCCTTAGGCTAAAGAGGCTATTTAAATATTTACCATACTCAGTCAAAATCAATTTGAAATTAACTATAATTTATAAAGGAATTAAAACAAATAATTGAACACGAATCTATTAATGTACATCCTGAACACAAGATACTTAAATGTTACGAAAATAAGTGTTTGTACTATACTTACAAATACAAAGTACTACACGCACGATAATATTTTAAAGAAGGATGACATTTTATTGTATGTACCTATGTATAACATACTGTAACCTATTTTTAAATATATGAATTTTAAATTTTATATTGATACGAATTAGTTCATAGCCACAATCTTATGTAGGTACGCTAATGTAATAATGAGTATATAAATACCAATATGTTAAATCAGTTAGCAGAAATATTATGATCTTGTCGAAAACCGTAAAAAAATAGAATTATTATAGTGAATATGTGGATGGAATGTGTTATTAACGTAGTGGACTCTTGTCATCACAGGGTATGGGTTGTAAATATATCATTCTGAATATTTTTAGTTTACTTATCTACGAGTATTTTACAATAATGTTATGAAGAAAAATTTGAATTTTACAAGTTTCTATTTCAAGTTATCAAACCAAATTGTGATTATTTTAGCAAAAATGGTAAGTCATTTAGAGATTATAGGGAAGAAGAAGTAATGACATAATGTTTTGAGCAAAAGCTTCGCCTTTTTAGACTCAAGTATTTACTGTGTGGATCTCTAGAGTGCGATATGTCATTCGTTGACTAGGTAGGTGCACACGACATCAGAATAAATCATTGTATTCGCGCATTCGCGCCACAATCTAATGGAGAAATTTTCAACAAAATAGAGATGCACATAAATTAGACAACTGGAACAAGGTATGATGACGAAATTGGTTCATTTTTACGGCTCGGGAACGTGTTATTGAGACGAGATAATCTTATTTTATATTATTACTATTTATTACTAAGCGTGTGCGTATGAGTGTTGTATATTAAAAATTGGGTAGATAATTTGTGCAGATATTAAAATATATTCGTTATTGAGCTACACTAACATGTACCAGCCAGACAATTCAGATAAAACACGGAAATGTTAATAGTACTTCTACAACAATTCCACATTAAGATTGATAAAACACGAGGTGATTCACATGGTTTGATTGACAAAGTAACATCTAGTTACAGATAGAATGTTCTAATAAATCTTAAGTACTATTTAAGCTGTAGTAAATAAATATAAGGCCGCGTGCCATTTTAAAATCGACTTTGAGCGAAATATTTCAACTTTATTTTCGAGAAATTCTTACTGATCAGATCAGATCATCAAAAATGACTTCAATATGAATTCGTAGTAGTACGGATTGTAAATGAAAACGTATTAACTGGTAGGCGGAATTAAAATCTCATAAAAATTGCTAATAAAGATAAGTTATACAGTACTAAACTACGCCATGATTTTTACATTTTGTGAATTTAACAAAGTTTTATAAAGTCGTTACACCAAATTCGATCTCTCATTTCCGATTACATACTACATAATTTTGATGCTATTTATATTTGTTAAGTTTTTTCTAACTATCAAAGGCCTCACCTTTTAAAGCAATAACAAGATATGGTAGCATTACATTAATTTAATGTAGCACCAACCATACCATTGTGCGATTCCATATGGACATTAAACATTAACACATCAGGTTATAATATAATAGATACTGAATAATATTTATCTATATTAGTTTTTAGGCACTCACAGTGCTATTATGATAATTTATATAATAAAAAATTCAAATATCGACTACGGCCGAGGCTTGAATTGATGTTTTTCAACAGTCTAAGTAGATCAGATTCATTTATTTGCATAAAACATAGTTATTCCATACATTACAACAGGTCTTATGTGATAAAAGTGTATCATATGTTTTACTAAAATAAGCATGCAAAAAATTCAAATAAATTACAATTATAATGTCAGCACTTAAAAATAATATTCCATCAATATAAAAAAAAATTCATTGAAATATAAAATAATATAGTTAAAAAAATAGTAACAATTTCTTTCAAATAATAATTACCTTAAAATTACCATTGAAATTACAATTTAAAATTTTTATAACATAGTCTAGTCAACATTTACACTCCATAAATTCCTTAACCGAATAGAAACATTTTTCCAAAAGCCAGTCAGACAGCAAAGTTTTAAATTTATTAATTGGACTTAATTAAATTTCATTTGGCAATTTATTAAATATTTTTGGAGCCATGCAGTGGACATTTTTTCCGAAAAAATTTACCCTTGACCTCGGTACTTTAAATAGTGAGCATATTTTGACCTGTCTAAAAGGATGTTGTGGTAATTTTTCAAAATATTCAGGGTGTTCCCTAACAAAGATGGATATTTGTTGAATGTAGATGCACGGCAGAGTCAGAACTTTAGTAGCTCTGAAGAGAGGTCTGCAAGTTTCCAGATAGTGAGCCCCACAAACTGCTCTTATACATTTTTTTTGTACGAGGAAAGCTTTATTTGCTTCCACTGAATTACCCCACACAATCAATCCATAGCTAAGTATTGAGGAAACATAGCCATGGTACGCTATAAGAGCAATCTCTTTAGATGCGGTGCTGTATAACCTACGTAGAGCGAATGCATATTTATCAAGCCTGTCACAGACATTTTGTACGTGAATTTTCCAACTACAAAACTTATCCATAATTATACCTAGAAATTTTGTAGACTCTACTTCTTCAATTTTGTTATTTAAAAACTTTAAGTCTAGTTTGAAGTCAAATGCTCTATATGTCCCGAACTGAATTAATTTAGTCTTTGTAATATTTAAATTTAGTTTATTTACATTTAACCAATCTATTACTGTTGCCAATGCATTAATAATAGATGTATGTAATGTTGAGGAGTTTTCAGATCTGATCACCAGTGTTATGTCATCAGCAAACATGATGCAACTGTCGCTTAAATGATTAGGTAGATCATTCACATAAATTAGAAAAAGAAGAGGCCCCAGAATACTGCCTTGGGGCACTCCACAGCGATTATGTTGGAAATCAGACCGATAAGAGATTAGTTCTGAATTACAAATTTTATTAATTTCTGTTCATTGTTGCCTGTTCTCTAGATAACTTTTGATCCAGCTATATGCATTTCCTCTGATACCATAGTTGTCAAGTTTGTCCAGCAGTATCGCATGATCAACACAGTCGAATGCTTTAGATAAATCTAGAAAAATTGACGCTACTGCATTTTTGTCATTTACTGCTTCAGTAATAAGCTAAACTAGATGATAGCAGGCCAAAGTTGTAGAACTACCTTTTCTAAATCCGAATTGGGTATTATTTAAGATGTGATTTTGATCAAAAAAGTTTATAAGACGCGCATACATAGCCCGTTCAAAGATTTTTGAAATAACTGGAACCAACGTAATTGGACGATAATTGTCCATATCCATTTTACTGTTCTTTTTGTGAAGAGGTTTTACAATTGCAGATTTCATGGTCATGGGGAATACACCCTGTTCAAAGCATAAATTTATTATATGAGCTAGCGGCTCAGACAATGAGAATGAGCATGCTTTTATGGTTTGTGTGCTTATACTGTCTAAACCTACAGAAAAGGTGTTATTTAAGGACATAATAATATTATAAATTTCATTACAGTCGCACGGTTTCAGGAAAATGTTATTTGAACATTTATTTAAAGGAAATGATCTATTGCAATTTACACCATTTGTTGTATTGGAGGACTCAATAAAAAAATTATTCAATAATTCTGCTATTGTCACTGGGTTGTCATAAATAATGTTTTCCTTAAGAAGGCTATTAATTTCATTTGGTTCTGATGAAGGATGTTCACTTATCATTTGCCAAATAGTCTTACCCTTATTTTTAGAGGTGGCTAGCCTATTTTTGTTGTAATTCTTTTTTGCACTAAATATAATTTTTTTTAGAAGTTTATTATATTTGTTATAATATGTTCTGTTAAAAGTTTTATTTATACTGTGGCGCGAACTTTTTATATGAAGTCGCCTTTTATTGATACACGTCAGTTTTAATCCTCGTGATAACCATGCACTTTTATTGTGTTTCACCCCCGTTTTATTTTTATCCATGGGAAGCACAAGTTATAGAACAACAGTAAGAGTTCATGAAATTCAATTAAGGCTTCATTCGCATTAGTGGTTCTAAAAACGTTAGAAAAGGATAGAGAATTAATACAATCACAGAACTTCGCTATATTTTCCTGACAGTAGTCTCTTATTTGTACATAGTAAGGTTTAGATTTGCGGTATTTTAAATTGAAACAAACCAATTGTGCGGTCTCATGATCAGAGAGCCTTAAGTCTAGTACCGCAGAAGTGACGCTTTTTATATTACTTGCTATTTGATCAAGGCATGCAGGCCCTCGTGTGGGTACTTCTATATGGGTCTTAAAATTATAGTTTTGTAATAGACCTAATAATTCTAAATGGAGACTTTTTTTTGCCAAAATATCAAAATTCCAATCTCCACACAGAACAATCTTATGGTGTTTATATTTCCTAGCAGTGACCGTTAAGAAATACAGCAGCATTTCTAGCCGCGTAAGGAATGGTTTTTTAAGTTCCTTCTTAGGTATGCGATATATATTGATGACAATCAATTTAAGGTCTATAAGCTCAATACCGCCGCATTCGAAAATATCATTTATACTTATTTCTTTGCAGTACGCGATAGGTTTGCTTTTAAAATTACTTTTAATTAATATACGTGATCCGCCTCTACCTATATGTTTTCTTGAATAATTGTCTGCCATTTTAAGACCAGGCAAACGCAAATTAGTCTCATTACCCTCCTTAATGAAACTCTCAGATACACATAGAACATCGATATCCTTACTATTTCCTTTTAGCTCTGCTAGTGCAGCCTCTACAATATCCAATTTACCTAGAACACCCTGCATATTTTGGTGCATAATATAAAATAGACTTGTTAATTTATTATTTCTGGCTAATTCCGATACACAATTTTCTTTGATAGTGTGTGACGAATGGTCAACTACGTCTATGTATACATTTGGGTGCAAATTAGACACGAAAAAGGTTATGATCATGCAGCTTTGAAACAAAGTCATGGAGATCCTCAAAAATTATTTCTAGACCCCCATTGTTAACTTGTCCAGTTGTTCTCTTGAATGTGTTATAATCATATTGGAGGTGTTTATTTGAGTCAACTATATAACAATACTCATGCTTTACATTGTCATCGTCTAGAAATTTATTAAATTGTTCAATGCGGTTGTTAAATAATGTCGAAACTGGTCCAAGTTTAAAAGTCGGCGAACAGACAATAATATTAGCATGTGTTATCTTGAATAATTTGTTTCTTATTTCTTGAACAGTTAAATTATAATTTTGAGATGTTTCAAAGTCTGTTTGTCCTATGAATAAAATTAGGCTGTCTCTCATCGTATAATTATCTACTTTCTTTTCTATGTCTTCTATCATAGCTCTAATATTAGCATTTGAGTACTTGTAATGCACTATGGTTTGTGTCGCATTGGCGAAGAATTTTTGAGCTATATTTAGCATATTATTTTGTTTGCAGTTGCTTACTAAGCAAATTCGCGAAGATTTGTCTATAACGTTCTTCTTTGTGGTTTTCTTCTTATGAATGGTCTCATGCTCTATTGTTTTTACCTGCAGGTTTTCGAAACTCTCATTCAGTTTCATTTGGTCTTGATAATACGCATTAGTAGCGGAGCTACATCTAAGTGATCTGCTTTTTGAGTGGATTTACAAACCTATGTCAATACTTGGGTCTTTTTTTCATATTTTTCAAGTTGTTTTTTTAGGCAAAAATTTTCAGATATGAGATTTTCTACTGCTTGGTCAGCAGACAGAAGCCTTTCTTGTAAATTTTCTATGGTCTTTAACAATTCTTCCATGTATAACGTGTTATGCGGTCCTAAATTTGGACAACTTCTACTCAGGACATGATTTGCTTGGGGTGTCAAGAATTCCAGCTCATCACAGTTAAGTAAGTCAAATGAATTATGTGTTGAAACATTGATCATGTGAGTAGATGTTTCTGTTTCTGGTGTTGATCTACGAAATGAGTTTGCATTTGTCTGACTATTATTCATACTCATACAATTGGATGTTTCAGGTGATGGTGATGGATCCCTTTCAGGTGCAGTTTGCATGTTTTCTAGACTCAAATACGTTATTGTTTTTGATGATGATGGGATGATATCAATTGTATTATGTGAAAATGCAGGCTATATGCAATTAATTTTTCAACATTGATTCGTAGTAAATCCAAATTAAACTAGTATGTTATTATATTGCTTTTCTGGTGAGCAATATCTTTACATATTTTTGTACGGCCACATTTACTTCACTCTAGCAATAATAAATAACAGGAACTGGCTAAGAAAATAGTAAGCTAGAATCGCTCCCAATATATTTTATAGGTATAATTTAGAATTAAAGGGCAGTTTTAGAATATACATGTAGATATATTCAAAAACTGTCCTTTAAGTTCAAATTATACAGTTGACTTTATCGAAGATATTCACAAAAACGGTTTACAAAAATAGTACTATGTGCCTCCTATGTATGGTGTATGACTCAGATTATATGTTACTCTAGCCGTTTGTCGTCCCGTCATTTCCCTGCTATATGTATAGATTTCATTCATTGTTAACATAGAAACAATAAAACACAAAAATGTTTTCTCCTTATAATATTAATATAAGTATATAATATAGAAATATAGATGAATTACCGAAAATCAAAGACTATCTACAAACACTGGAAAAAATAATACTAGAAAAGAACATAATCTAATATCGAAGTGTTTCGCTATGCCCTAGTTTAGTCAGTCGTTGCACTATCAATGTACACTATACATTTAACCTATAAGAGCCGGTGCTCATCTAGCGCACATTTGGCGCGCGCCGATTGCAGTATCAATGGACATGGTATAATAATATACGATAATTGTGGTCTTTCCAAGCGTCGAATTGATTTTTGACAACTGTCAGCTGAATTACATTTTTCTTTTGTACTTATCACGCCAATTTAGGTTCCAATATGGCGTCCTGCTGTCAAAAGTCAAATCAACGCTGGGAATTTTGGTATTGTAAAGTCTATAATTGGCTGGTTGGCACGATTAGTCTGCGGCAGCCCTAAGACAACATTTCCAAAGGGCGAGATTGACACTGCAGGATTTAAGATCCCACCAGCGAATACCAACCTTATTTTAATTATTATAAAGTTTATTTACAATTTCAACTGCAAACGGCGCGTATCAAAAGCTACCAGATGTGCGGCGGCCTTAACTTTCATACACCCCACACAGTCCCGCCGGTTTAACATACATATCATAACTTAGGGCCAAATCACATCGCGACTCGCTGTAAGGTAAGCATCGTCGAGTGGCGGTTTGAACAGACCCTTATTTAAAATTTATGCCGAATATCTTACAGTTGAGTATTTCAGAGTATATCCTCATGCTTTTTCTTTAAAAAATACAATTCTCTTTTTTATTAAATTAGTGGGTAATTAATTATACTTCTGACATGAGCATTAAGTTTAGAGTCATTACATTACATACCTGCCGCAAGCCACAGATGCGGCACCGTCTATTAATCAATTTAAAAAACTCGTTTAAGAGTCAACAGCAGTGCCGCTCAAATCAGCGTGTCTATGAATAACAATAGTATTTGAATAACACGATCAAGTTTAGTTTGATTCTGTTGTCACTGATTGTTGAGTATTCTGATTTCTGTTACGTACCAGTCTTAAGCGGTCCGGTTATAGTGTTAATATAGTTTGCAGCTTTGGTTGGCAGGACAGGACCTTGTCAATTTTCACGGTTTTCAATTTATTTTTGTAATTGTAATACGTTTCTTTAAATTAAGTATGAACTAGTGGCTGTGGCCAAATGTGGCCCTTTTCTCCCAATTTTACCATTTATAGCTGGAGGGAAAATCGTCAAAATAATTTTCCTAAGATTATGTTTTTAGATACTTTGTGTACTCAGCCAGAGATTTCTTCCAAGCTGACAGTGCCACTAGCATATCGTCTACCTTGATCATCGTGGTTCAAGTTTATCAAATAATTTAATTATAATCGTCAAATCACGTCCATAATGGTTTTATATAGGTTGTCTCATAAGATGGAGAACAATCAAGAAAGTGCATATCTTACCTTATGAATAAAAACCCCAAAAAACTTTATTGTAGAAGAGTGGCAGGTACTTTTAGACTCCACATTTTTGACAAAAATCAGATAGGTTATATTACATTGTTAATAACCTTATTAGAATTATTCTAATAATAAAACATGTAAGATTAAGTAGACATAAAGGTGATCATCTGATCAAGTTGTATCGCCGATCTGATTGGCATGCGAAATTACATTAGTCATAATTTCATTCAACTGATGAAACTAAAAATTTCACTCGACCTGACGCTTAAGCTGACTAAGACTTAATATTTCAGGGTTTGGTTTGTACGAGTTCGTACCTCGTAAATGTTTAATGCCAACATTTTCATGTCAATATTAAGGTACAGGATACACCGCGACGCGAGACGTGAGGATGCCTCGGGCGGCGTAGGGGAACGCAATATGACACTTGGTAATTGCTCTTCAGATAATATTACATTAGTGTTTAATTGAGAAAACACCGAACATTAAAGAGATTTTAAAACACTGAGCAAAAAACATTCAACATTTAAAACTTTAAAATTCAATCACTACTTTGAAACTACCCGACAAGTGTCGCGTCGCGGTGTGAACGGACCTTTCCAAAAATTGCACTGAGAGTGCGTGTCATAATCGTATAGAAAGACAATGTTGCCGGGCGACAGCTGCAATAGCAGGTCTATCCGAGCTGGTACCTGACGCAGGTTGCGAGCTCTTGTTGCTCGAGCTCCAGCACGGGCTCGGGCAGCGCGGGGGGCGGCGGCGCGCGGTCGCGGGGCGCGGGCGGCGGCAGGTCACCCGGCACTGGTGTCGCCGGCCGCTCCAGGCTACCCATCCGCTCTAACGAGGCCCGCTGTCGAATAACACGCATAGTTTTATGCTGCGTTCACACACTCAAGATTTACTATCTACATAGTTGCCGAGGCCGGGAGAATAAGGCTTGGCTGGACGAGTAGAGTTTGAAGTCCGAGCCGTAGGCGAGTCAAGCAAAGTCTATATAATTAATTGTACGAGTCAAGCAAAGTCACTTGTCCCAATGCTTATATTATGTTTTTTTTTAAAAAGCTAGGCTAAAATACTACTTAATACATCTCAGAACAGAACGAGTAAACTTTTTATTATGTTCCATTCCAGAGTTTATTGAAATCAATTATTTAGGCATTACGTACAACGAATTTACTGTTATTTATTTCATACAACTTTGCTGGCGCGATCGAAGATGTGATACACAATGTGACACTCTGCGTATTCTTTTTTTGAAAGAAATAAACACTTTTCCTAGCATGTTAGAGAAAAATATTTTAACCGACTTGGACACAATTATAAACGGGAATGAGTGAGTTATTCTTCGACGTACTTGCATGTAATAGTTTTTATTTTCGATCTATGTTCATACATACTTACATATAATCACGTCGCTATCCCAGAGGAGTAGACGGAGATTACATCTTTCTACTTGCTACGATCCTGAGACAGCTCTATCGCTTCATCAACATTCATCTACCTTTTAATACATACTCGTCAGGTTAGGGTACCTATTCTTGACCTGACCTTCCTTTAGAACGTCCCGGATCCGATCCAGAAATGTTCGTCTAGGCCTTCCTTCCAGCGTTCCCATCCACACTCGCCAGCTACACATCATACTCGACCTATTTTCTTTGTGAAAGTTGTTTCAGTGGTTTACTTGAAATATTTACAGCGATATATTTTTGTGAAATGCGTAGATACTGACCGAGAGTGGCGGCGCGGCCGCTGAGTGGGCCTCGTCGGGGCCTAGTCATGTGTCCTCGCGCTTCACGTTCAATATGACCGCCCTGCACATCGGACACTCCTTCAGAAGCGACGTGCACAGCGAACAGAACCCTCTGGAACATACAAAATGGATACCATCAGATTTTTAACTTAATTTTACAGGGTGTCAACAAAAACAAAACTTTCCCAGACAGCTTGCAACATACACACATATCACGCCGGTCACACGGGTATACGGTGACGGTGATGCTATCCTAAGCCGGCATCACACGGCACAAATAGCAAATGCTTGGAAAGAGTGGACAAATAGCATAGCTGTCAGCATACACCCCGATTGCCACACTTACTGCGTTTTTTTTTAGTTCTGGACTCTTTAATATTTAGCCCCGAGGCTATGAATTCTACACCTGACTGTACGGTGGGGAGCAGGAGCTCACCCGAACTTACTGCGGTGGCTAATCGTAGCTTCATAAAGGAGTCGTCCTACTACTGTAGGTACTTTCAAAGTATACTACATATACAAGTCCACTTAGAAACCTGTTGACACTAAAAGATCTGTACATACCTGGACCAAATTTTGTGACTTTGATAATTTTTTGGATTTTATAGTTATATTATTCTTCGAATTTAACAGTTTGTTTTAATTTATTTAACAGCTTGCGGGGTGCTCCTGTTTTTGCAGTTGACGCCATTTTGATTTGTACTTTGATGTCCAAGTAGGGTAAAAAGTTGAACCATCAAGTTCTACCAAAGTTGAAGTTGAAGTTCTACCATCGGACATCCAGACGCACCGCCGGATACCATCCGTACCTGGTGGCCATTCCACCAATTCGGACTAAGCGCTTCCAGTCATCATTTATAATGCGCACTGCTAAAGAGTGGAACTCACTTCCTGCATCTGTGTTTCCAAAAGCATACAACCCTAATCTCTTCAAAGTAAGAGTGAACAGGCTTCTTCTGGGTGAGCTCGCTCCATCTTAGACTCTGTCTCTGTCCTATGACCTAGACTAGAGTCAAGAGCAAACCCATCATTAATAAAAAAAAAAAAAAAAAAAAACGCGATCCAAGTTTACTTTGATTGGACGCCGCCGCCAGTGCACTTTGACTAGTGTTGCCATTATCAAAGTAGCAAAGCCTTTTTTGTTGTAAGGTCGCACATACTTATTTAAAATAGAAGAAAGACAATGAGAATCTCATTGAGAAATTGAAAAAGTGGTTTTAAAATGTAAAACATTTTGTAAATCATAAACTCAAACTGCTTATTACCTCCGCAATAGGCCAGAGAAAAAAATGGCGAGGTTTCAAGGCATGCTTGCAGCCGAGCTCAAGTATCATCGATAGTACTTTGGCAGAGCGAATGCGGGTTCGAAATTGAAATTGAAATTCAATGTAGGATAGTATTATCACTTATTGACGTCATGATCCGTCATTGTAAAAAAAAGAAATTTGTATCACACAATTTTCTTCTTTTATAACAGTTTTGTAATGTCCTAATAGAAAACCGGCTCGGGCAAGAAAAAATCAACAAAAAAATAGGCAATGCCACGGGGCTACCCAGGTTAATCACACGGCATGTAATTTTACGCCACCACCATCTGAAAACGATATTTGTTTCAAGTTGAAGTCAAGATTTTTGAAGCGTGTAATTAACATGCATATAAATATAATTAATCGTAATAAATGCCGTATGATGCCGGTTTAGAATAGTATCACCCCATTTCTTTCCTGTGGGAGTCGTACGAGGCGACTAAGGGATTCGAGGGTGTGTATTGCAATTTAAGGCGATGGGCTGACAACCTGTCACGATGGCGATACACAATTTTCCAAATGACCCTCAAATATTTATCAGATGTGGCGTAAGTGTTGGCGGCGGCCGTTTACGTTCTGCCTACCCCGCAAGGGATTAAAGGCGTGGTTACCTGTGTCCGCACGGCTCGAGCACGCAACACGCGGTGTCGTCGAAGCACAGCGTGCACGAGTCCTCCTTCACGCTCGAGCACCGCAGCTGTTCCAGGAATATCCGCCGCGGGATCACCTATACAACACACACGCCTTTTTACACGACTGCCCAAACAAAAACAGGAGTGTAATGTTTTAAGAGTTCATGTATGTATGTATACAGGATGTAAGAAAAAGTGCTGCGTTCCTTTCAGGGAATGAACCAGCCCATGAAACTGAAAAACATAGGTCGAACTGGAAAAAAAAAAGATTAGACCTTTCATACAAAATGTAGTAGCCAACCAAGTCTTTTTGTATGTGAGGTCTATTTTTTTCTTCATATATTGGTCTATGTTCCTTGAGGAAATTTTTTCAGTTTCATGGGCTGGTTCATCCCAAGGAACGCCGTTCTTTTCCTTACACTCTGTATATATGCGATTCTTTAAAGGACTGAAACTCGGTAACCACTGAACAGATTCGAATGGGGATTGTATCGAAAGAATACTGACATTATCCCGAGTGTCATAAGCTAGGCATTATCTCAGAAAGCAGTCATGTTTTAAAAATTTTCAATTTATTATGCTTGTTACTATACGTGTAGTAACAAATAGGGTATAACAAGCCGAAGAGGTAAAGGCACACGTGTTTTTTTATTTGAGTTGTGTCACAATATACCAAGGTACAGTAGTTTAACTCGAGCACCTTTCCGATTCAATCTACCTACATTAGCAGGGATGTCAACAAATTGATTTTGCGAACCCGAATTTAAATGAAGTCACACTTAGGTACGTTAAAGTAACAGTTACATTAAGTAATGCTAAGTTACGGTAAGAAAACAATGAACTACATTATTATTTAATTAATAGCTAGGTTTCTAGGTATTAATTTTTTCGATTTCTTGATACTCAAACAAAAATGCGCGGCGGCAGTACAGTTCTCTGTGACACGAGCGGCACAAGATTCTTTGTAGTAGTCGTGTACGTTTAGGTCGGTCGGGCGTATGTATGTGTGGGTGCGGAAACCGGGCGTTAGTATGAAGTTAAACTACATCTGCTATATAGTGGTTGTGTTTAGTTTTATTTCGATGAGAGTTGTGCAAACTCAAGCAAATATTATTCCTAAATGAAGGATTTACGATAGTTTACCTGCTTGTCGTCGTCAGCCAGGAAGCCGTGGTCGTTGAAGGAGCTGAAGGGCCGGTCGGAGGGCGGGAAGCGGTAGGGCTCCGCGCCGAAGTTGAAGCGGCACTGCTGGAACGCCATGAAACTCGCCGCCGCGAAGAAACCTTGCCTGAACGAAACAAGTTTTACACAGTTATGGTCATACATGTAATGTAGTAGCGGGTCAATTGTCTCGATTCCACGTTACTGACTAAAACGGCTAATTAACTTTCTGTTAAATAATAGAGTAGAAGCGAGTTTTGCGAAGCAATTCGCTCATGTGCGGGTGAGGCAATTCGTTTTGATCAAATGACAGAGAGCGTGAGCCAATTTGCTCGGTCAGTTGACAGTTAAAACAAAATGGAGCCGTACGTACGCGCAGCTGTGGCAGCATAAGATTAAATTTTGAAATATTACCTCAAAAGCAAATAAAATGAAAAAGTTTGTAAAATAGAAAGGCATTCTGAAGTGATCCTGTAATAAGGGACTTCTACTCATAAAACTTTTATTTTCTGTAAGAGCCCAAAAAAGATTCCATTTACTTTTTTAAGTCGTCTAAATATTCATACCACGCGCGTTGGACCGCAGCCGAGGCTCTCGGCCTGTCTGGACGCAGCTATTGACTATTTTAGTTACGTCATGTCTTAAACAGTCTATGATTTTTGCGCCATTTAGCAGACATCCTTGTATGTTTAACCGCCAATTTTTAAATCGCCTCTTAATTTTTACAGATACCGCGTAAAATGCGTAAAATCATAGACAATTTAAGAGGCCATCATCTTCTATCCTTTTCTAAGCCTATTTAACATAAAGTGGAGATTTTATGCTCCGTTTATTTAAGGATGACCAATAATGTAAACAAACTTTGTATGAACCTGACAGTTGTGAGCTGTCATTTACATACAAAGTTTGTTTACATTATTGGTCATCCTTAAATAAACGGAGCTTAGTTGGTAACATGGATTTGAGACTATTGCAGTCAATCGACATGCAGCTGTTTCGCCGCCCGCCCAATTAATGAGACTTCTATGCGTATGCATTTAGGAATATTTGTGGCGCAACAATGTATATTCAGATTTCGTGGGATACATTTGTTGCGGAACTTTTGTAGGGGAAATATTACTATTGCTTGATACCGTACAGTCAATACTGTGTGATAAGGAACCACTTTCTTTAAGGAGCTAGGTCGACATGTGAAAAAAATGGCCTGCCCTAGAAATTGACTTGGTCAGCAGGTGCATTTTGTACGGGAAGTCCAAATTGATTTTTCATATTTCAACCTATGTTCTTCGGGGAAAGTTGTTACTTTTTGTTGATAGGCTGTTACTGTACTGAGTTTTCGGTATCGGTCACTAGTATCATTTCACCTGATATAAAATGTTACGCTACTAATGTTCCCATTGACTCCCTACTTTTTCGCCACACTATGCTTATAGGTGTTTGTCTAAACTTTGCTTTCATCCAGTTTGCTACGCCAAGTACACAGATGACCTCCTGTGTGACGGCAGAAGCACCAAGCTGACGTGATGTCACTTTTTGTCAGTGAATATAGCCTTAGAAGCCTTTTAGGTGTGTCAACTAAAATCTACTTACTCTCGTATATTCTATCAAGTGTAGCCTCAACAGTTTCAGCTTCCTACTAGTGTTCTTCTAGATGTCGACAGATCATATACGTCCGCCCGTCAGCTGCCATTGCCGCACACGAAGTAAGTAGATTTCTAATTTAAAATGAGTAGCTCATGTTTCTTTATATTAAATTACCTGGTGGTGTCAAAGATCTCTGTCTGCCTCGCCACCCTTTCCCCGTTGAGGTAGAACAGGACCTCCCTGGCATCCAGGTCTATGAGGCATCCTAGCACGTCGCCCGGCCGCCACGCGGGCACCTCCTTCATCGCCACGGGGCGCGCCTTGTACCACACCAGCTTGCGGCAACCGTCGTACGACAAAGAGTATAAGTCGTCGCCGATGCCGTAACCTTCCTGAAAGGATACGCAGCCAATCAATCGATTTAATCCTTCTATAAACAAGTACATAAATCTGGTAAAAACATTTATTAATTTACTTGAAACCACCAAGGAAAACTCGTCTTCTCATTTGCAGTTTTCACTTTTTTTAAGGAACTATTTATTCATATCTTCGCGTCACTCCAATAAGCCAACTTTGGCATCTGTCAAACTTATATTATAAGACTTGTCACCGAAGGAAAAAATACTTTGTGTCACAAGCATTAGCATGATTTTGTCAGCTGCCAAAATTGGCTTATTGGAGTGTCACGAATATAGTTACACGATGGTGCATTAAATATGTATTTTTGTCGTCACTTCAATGGCATATAAAGTTGTACCATTACAAAAAAAAATATTACGAAGTAGTAAATTATCAAAGTAGCCAATTTAAAGAATCAACATAAAAGTTCAGAACGACTTACATGGTTCAAAAAGTGACTGTTTTTGGTTGCCCATCCGATCTGCATGACGCCAGGCGTGACTATCACAGACTCGTAGTACCAGCAACCATCGTCCACCTACAGGAATAAGACGGATGATTTACAGTATGTTTCATAACCTATTACTCAGTAAGTTGAGCTTTTGGCTGATCGCACTATCTTTCAGCCTTCTTATCACAGATATGTCCTACACTAAAGTCAAGAACAACTTCATCCAACGACCACAAAGACCTGATAGACGGCACACTGATGGCAAATACTTTTTGGCAACACATCAGTCCTATATTCCAATTGATGACGCGACCACTGACCAATCAGCATGCACGTATTACCCGCCCCCGACCTGCGTGCCGGGGGCGGGTAATACGTAATTTACATAATTGACACATTACGCGTCGATTGGACTTCTATCAAGCCTTTGTCGTCGTCGGTATCATTATTAAAAAGAAACTGTATAGTACCTGGAAGGTGCACCGCACGCTCTCGAAGGAATACGAGTCGCATCTAGCTTCTAGACCGTTGCTGGAGATCTTGAGGTACTCGGAAACATCATGCGTGTTCAGGATCGCGTTGTAATTCGTCATGTCCACGATCTCGTATGACAGCTTACGGCCTTCAACAATGACTGCAACCACCAACAAACACGAATGTGATGAGCAGGGAAATAGTAAGTGAGCAGCGCAAGTATGTAAACAGGTTACTCGTCTAATACTATACGTATTTGTAAGGGTTCTGGCCTAGTCATTACCCTGCAAGTGTTCTTTTAAAGAAGGTAGAACGGATTTCTAAAATTAAGTCAAAAGTAACTACTTTTGCCTCTTAATTCAGACATCATGTCAGATAGCAGTACACACTGCCACGGCATTGCTTGTGGAATAGTCCAGCTGAACGATGGCTAAATATTAAAAACACTTACACAAATTGTCGAGGGCCCACTTGGCGCAAAAGCCGACCTGCCTCCACACGTAGTCCTCATGGTCAGCCATCTCCTCCAGCACCAGCAAGGGGTTCTCCGCCTGCTCTTCTATTCGCCGTTTGATGGTCAACTTGTTCTCCGTCGTGTGCGCGAACTTCTCGAGGGCTATCAACGCAAATAACACGACGCACGCCTCACGTCGGTTTATCTGTGAGTTTGAACAATATTATTTTGTTTATTTGATTTTCACTTGACTTCAAAGTACAAGAATGGAGATGATCTAATCATCGATGATTACAACGTTTATTTTTTTGATGTGGCATTCTTAACTTTCTGACGCAGTTAACTATCAATAGAGTTTAGCAGATATCTCTAAGAGAACCAGCATATACTTGAAATTGGATCATAGAGACTTACTAAGAACGTGAGCAGGTAGTCGAGAGTGGGCTCAGTGAGCACGGCGACGCTGTTAGGCCCAGCTAGCTTCTCCGCGATGCATCCTAGCACGACGCATATGTTGCGCTCAACCCGAATATTCAAGTCGCCCATACTCGCGCGCGCCGCCGACAGCCCTAACAGCTGGGTCATCTGGAACAGTACATTAATGTCGAGGCCGGGAAATAAGACTTTGCTGGACGAATAGGAAGTCCGAGCCGTAGGCGAGGACATAAACTATATAAGTCAAGCAAAGCCATATTTCGCTAACTGTTTTAAATTTATACAAAACGTAATATTAGTCATAGTCATATGTGTGCAATAGTAATAGTATATTGCATATTTTAAAATAAATCCGCTTTTTAAAGTAATGTACGCATTTCCTAGCATATTTGAAAAAAACATCATTCTTATGAGTTTTGTTTTTTCGTTTTTGTGTTGCCCGAAGATATCGTTCCATTTCACAATGAGTATTAACATGATAACACGCAAATAGATAATCTCAAAATCTGAAAAAAACCTGTATATTGGGTACCTAAAGGCCAATATTTCGTGATATTTAGGAGTACAATTCCTTGTAATTAGACCGTTGAGACCCATGTTTTTCGTGCTTTAACTGTTTATGGATCAATTTTGATTAATACTTAGTTCCAAATTAATTAATATTAGGTATGATCAATCATGAGCTAATCTCGCATATTTTAGTTTATGTAAAGGCCCTTTTTCTGTCATGCGTGTTTTCGCCCGCGCGCGGATCTGGTCCGCACGCGGGTGACAGCACGCTCCGGGCCACACGCAGGACAGGGATTTCGTTTACCGCCCCCGCATCCAATCCGCGTTCCGCACGCGTGCTAGCCGCATGATAGGAAAAACATGCATCAAACGATAGGATGCGGGAGGTCCGCATGCGTACCAGATCCGCGCGCGGGCGAAAATACGCATGACAGGAAAAGGGCCTTAAGTTTCTGTAATACAAATTGCTGATTGAGCTAATCTACAAAGTAACATCAGGTGCCACGGATTCCACGCAAAGTGCGCATGCGTTTTTGCATCTGATTTATTTCTGTAATCATTATATTGATCGTTTGGAAGTACGGCATGCAAAGAGAATTATTAATTCGTTACTAAGCGGCTGCAAGTGTTCCCCACTGCAGGAAATTTAAATATTTACGATGCAGCTTAGACCTTGAGACGTAAATGCCGTCAATATCACTTAAACATTTATTACTTCAGGATGATACAATTTTAAGTAAACCTATTTGAACGGTAAAGGTGAATCGCATTTACAATACACAACTCAAGGACCAATAACTTAGTGTTACTTTAATAACAGTCTCGTTGGACGGCTTGAGCTAAGGAAAATCCTTGCTCAAGGACCAATTATAATATTTTTACCTCTCAATAGTAGATCAAAGATCGCTAATGATTATAATGGTGTCAATTCGATAAATATCTTGACTAAAAATAGCGCTGCCTGCCACCTTCCGTCATATAAGATATATCATCTAATTGACACCAATATATTTCTTGCAATAACCTTGGTGAAACGTTTACTTAGGTGTCACCAGCCTATCCTTTGTTTTTACTATCGATTTCTAGTAAAATTGTAGCCCATATTTGTCTTATTTTATATGCTGTCGTATATTACTTTCAATTTATTCCATTTTAAATATTGACATTGAATTAAATTAATTTATTACAAGTGTATCACTTAATATTATTGGATTGATTATGTACTTTAAAGTACAGTATTATTTAATTTGTTAATTTGTATTTACCCTAAAATTATTAATGACGTGTAACAATTAGCTAATTGCAAGACTTCTTTATTTTACTGTAAAATATGATTGTTGTAATTATTATTACAAAATAAAAGAATATGAATACCCAATTTTAATACACTTCCCGTGTTAGGTATACAATTTTTTGAAAACTTGCAAAATTTTCAAGCTCGGGCAGGATTTGAACCTTCGACTTTCGCATTACTTGTGGCCTCTTCCATCTGGGCTAGCGCAGCTCGTTCCTTGCCCGCCAATATTGCAAGTGTATTTTAATGCCAGTAACGCGTGGTACGGCTCCATCTACCGGGTTAGTTTTTCAACTAATAGCCGCTGCGGTAGCCCAGATGAAAGAGGCGTCGCCACTAGTAATGCGAAAGTTGCATGTTCAAATCCTGCCCGTTCTTGAAAATTTTGCAAGTTTTCAAAGAATATGAATATCTTACTCTTATAACATTCTCCTTGGACGGCAGCGGGCAGTCGTCGAGCAGAATGGTGATGGCTGAGGGTCCGAAGGGGTTGTCCAGAGGGATCACGTTCACTATGGACGTGACCACCTGGATCCAGCCCTCCTCCTTGTCTGCGATCACGTGGAGCTTCACCAGCGACACTGGCGACTCCTCGTCACTATGGCACAGAAAGGAAAATCTATATCTACACTTTATACATGACTGACTTATTTCAGAGAAGCAGGACGCGTCCTTCTTATGCCACGTTCAGACTATGCCATGATGGGCAGGGAAATTGTAAGGGAAGTAGGGAGCGCGAGCATGTATATACATGTGTATACCTACTGACTTTTATTATTGATTTTGTCTGAATTATGTGATTTCTTTTTTTTATTTAATATTTTTTGTAACAACTAGCATTGTGAGCGCTTTGGTTTTTAACTGTAAGCTTACAAATGTAATTTTTAATAAATAAATAAATAAATAAACGGTTACTCCCGTTGCCACTTCCCGGTGCTCCCGAGAGTGTCGGCTTTTTGTGCGCGAGTCAAAGGCACGGCAGAACGAAGCATGTGGAATGTATTACTATCTCGCTCACTCATATTGGTGCGAGAAGAGTATGACGGCAGTGTGTGAACACTCACTCGCGATGATACTTCCGCGGAAGTATTTCGAACAAAATTCGCGACAGCGGCAGGAGCAGGAGCATGTGCATGGTGTTAACATGCTATTAGATATTCTCGTCCACTATTGTGCTGTGAACTCATTATTTTCAAGCAAAAGAAAAGAGACAGTACATCTAGACTGTCCCTTGTTTTCGTAATGTCACTTTTGTTTCTTAACGTGTAAAAGTAGGCCTTAGGCCTGTAAAACTATACTTTCTAATTTTCCAAAGAGTCCACTGCTGGACATGAGCCTCCTATTATTATACGTGTTCGCTATAGTCACCACGCTTGGCAGGCGGTTTGACAAGTGCGCTGCAAGATGTTGTGATCACAGAGTATGATGCTGCTAACACTGCCTCGGCGGAGTCTCTCGGAGGACATAGGGGGGTACGGGAGACTCTGACGTGCCGGTCCCAAGCCCGGATAAAAGTGGAGGGCAACGGGGCGCATGTCACGATGGACCTGCCTGCCTGTCTCTGTGCGCAGTTGTGCATAGAGGCAGACCGGCCTGAACCATCGTCATGTGACCCACACCTTCTCGTGCAGCAGCCCTGCACACAATCCATTATCATGGACAACGCGGAGATAATAGTATCTACCCAGGAGGGTCCCGGCACCGCTGGGGAATCCCTCTCTGCGACGCCAACAGCGAGCCAAGCGCTGGCTGATGGCACCGCAGGTCATCGCCCATCGTACTATGGGGGGGCGAATCAACGCGTTTCAGATAGTAACATCCCGTCGCGGCAGGCCTCGAGCCGAGCAGACGACATAAGGGAGCCTGAGGGATCGCGGCAGGCCTTGAGCCGAGCAGACGGTCCTGAAGTTAGAATGTCCAAAGGGGATAAAAGAAAGCAGCGTCAGGAAGCGAAATACGCTAAACTGAAAGCTGCGGGGGTCGAACCCAACATTCGGAAGAGACCACCCAAAATAAAAAGGAAAAGCACTGATCCGAATGAAAAAACGGAACAGAATGCTTTTAAGAAAGCAAAGGCTAAGGACAACACCGAAACCGCAAAGCCAGCCCGCACGGGGGCCCCACGACCCTCAGCTAAAGAGCAGAGCAGTCTGGCTGTCGTTGTTAGGCGTGTGGATGGTGTTGCCCTGAATGAAGAAGCTGCCGCTATCATCCGTCGCCGCATTAAGGTGATTATGGACGAAGCGATAGACCTTGAAATGGACGAGGACTACCTTAGCTTCGCTGCGTCGGGACTTGTGGCCGAGGGTCACTTCTTGGTCACACCCCTGACACAGATGTCGCGACTGTGGTTCCTCACAAGAGACCTGGGCGAGATCCAAGGCGTAAAGCTCGAGATCCTCAAATGGAATAGACTGAAGGTCACAGTCTGGATTCCCGGGATACCAGAGGATCTACCCAGAGACGTGATGAAGACCATTCGCGTCCAGAACAGGAAAAAGACGGCCTTGAGGCTTCCTGAGTGGACTCTGATCGCCAGAGAGTCTCTCCCTTTGGGAGAACGACTGGTGTTAGGAGCCCCTGAGGAAGCGTTCACAGGGGTGGACTATGTGTGGTTGAACTTCCAACTCACACAAGTTCAAGCCCGAGCCATAAGGAAGATGTCGACAACACAGGAAGGGAGCAGTAGTGGGGCTTGCACCTGTAAGTGTACCTGCGGTGCTAAACCACAGGCGACACCGACAGACCCCCCGCGAGCACCTTCCAAACCAAGCACAATTACACGACAGGCACCCGTAGACCAGGAGCAGACAACGACGCTGGAGCAGATGGAGACCTCAACAGTGAGCGAACCTGAGCACACGTCTACTGTCAGCACTGGCTACAAGCACACACCAATACAATGAACACCCCACTCCAAAACACACACACACTAAACACACACACCAGCAACACTCACACACATACACCAAAACTATACACAAATACCCTAAAAGTACTCCAGTTAAACTTGCATCGTTGCAAAGAGGCTATGGCCGAACTTTGCCAATATGTAATTGCTGAGGGCATAGACATTGCCCTGCTGCAAGAACCATACTCCTACAATGGGAAAGTGGTCGGCATTAGCAGCCTGGGGGGTCAGCTTGTCTACCTCGGTGGTGAGTTGCATCCCAGAACATGCATTTATGCTAGCAGCAGGACAACACAATTAGGACTAATACAAAGTATATGTTACAGAGACCTTGTCGCCATCGAACTAAACATCAAGATGGCTGACGACAAAGAAATGAGGGTGGCGCTAATATCTGCTTATATTCCTAGCGAAACAAACTTTGAACCACCATCAAAAGAGCTCGAGGAAGCAGTCCAGCTATACCGAGGTAAGAATATCCCAATCGTTGTAGGATGTGACGCAAACTCACACCACGAAGCGTGGGGCAGCACCGACAATAACAAAAAAGGTAATCTATTGCTGGACTTTATAGTTAGCAACAACCTAGATATAATAAACACTGGTAACACCGCTACCTTTGTAACTAAGACAAGACAAGAGGTCCTGGATATCACACTAGCGACCTCTTGCTTTAGTAAATACGTTGAAGACTGGAAGGTTGACACCGAAGAAAGTTTCTCCGATCACAGGCGAATAACCTTCCAATTAGAATGCAAAATGGTGAAAACCCAAATAAGAAATGCCAGGAAGACGGACTGGGATACATTCGATAAAAATATGAAAGAATGGAACCCGAGTACGATAAATCAAACCTTACTGGCAGAGAAGATGGAAAAAGACACACAGAGGCTAAATACAGCCCTAACAGAAGCGTTCCACAAAGCATGCCCTCTGAAAGAAATATGTAAAGGAAAAGGGCAGACATGGTGGAATAAAGAACTCAGGAAAAAGAGAAAACTAGCTCGCAGGGCCCTTAGAACAGCTCTTAAGAACAAGGAGGACCCTGCAGGCTGGAACAAATACAGATCGGCAAGAAATGACATGCGCAACTCCTGCCGCCACGAAAGCAAAAAAGGATGGCAAAATTTCTGCGAAGAAATAAATAAAACGCCACAAGCCGCTAGATTAATGAAAACACTAGCCAAAGACAACACATGTAAACTAGGAAGCATCCGGAACGAAGATGATCTTATAACCGAACCAAAAACGGTCCTGGATATAATGATGAAAACACACTTCCCGGATTGCACAGAATATCATGAGGAAGAAACCGACTACAATATGAACTGTATTTGGGATGAAGTGGAGAACATAGTACACGAAGAATCCGTAACATGGAGCATCATGTCCTTCGCACCCTACAAGGCGCCAGGGCCCGACGGCATTTTCCCCAAAATGCTACAAAATGCACTAAAATACGTTAAAGAAGATCTCATACATCTATATAGAGAGAGCCTCAGGACGGGATATATCCCAGTAACATGGAGAAAGGTCAAAGCTACCTTCATACCCAAACCGGGGAAAAAGAACTACCAGGAAGCAAAGTCCTTCAGATGCATCAGTTTATCCTCATACATGATGAAGGCACTGGAGAAAATCATAGACAGAAACATAAGGATGAAGATAGGCTGCAGTGGAGACAAACTGCATGTAAATCAACACGCCTATATGAAGGGTAAATCCACGGACACTGCTCTTCATAACCTTATAGTAAAAGCCGAAAGAGCAGTAGACAACAAAGAATATGCAATGGGGTGCTTCTTTGACATCGAGGGAGCCTTTGATAAGGCCACCACTGATGCCATAGCGGGATCCCTTGCAAGAGAAGGAATAGAACCTATGATGGGAAAGTGGATCATGAATGCACTAGGACACCGCGCCATTTCCACGGAATTGGGCGGCGTATCCCACACGGTTCGAGCTAAGAGAGGCTTCCCACAAGGTGGTTGCCTGTCACCACTAATGTGGTGCCTTCTGCTAGACGATCTTATTAAGACCGTCAACAGAACAAGAGTATACATGCAAGCATACTCTGACGACGGAGTAATACTAGTCACTGGTAGAGAACTAAACATGATTAGCAGAATAATGAACGACTGTCTGAAGGCCGTTCTAAAATGGTGCAGGGACAGAGGTCTCAATCTAAATCCCTCCAAAACCAAACTAATCATCTTCACCAAGAAAAGAAACAATCAACTAGGAATACCAGTCCAGATAGATAATACTGACCTGGAAGTGGTAGATGAGATAAGATACCTGGGTGTTGATATAGACAGCAAACTGCTTTTCAACACACATATAAAGAACATTAGCAACAAAGCCAAGATAGCCCTGATGCAATGCAAACGGGCTATTGGGAAGACATGGGGACTAAAACCATTCATAGTAAATTGGATATACAAATCAATTATCCTACCAAGACTAACATATGGAGCAATAGTGTGGTGGCACAGAGCCGCCATAACCTGTAACAAGAAGGCACTTGATCAAGTACAACGCCTAGCTGGACTCATGATAACAAGCGCTATAAGAACTACACCAACCGCCGCCCTTCAAATGATCCTAGGCCTGCACCCAGTAGACCTACAAGTGATGAAGGTGGCTCTAGAGCAATGGTTTAGAATGAAGTCTTTTTGTCAATGGAAAGGAAACCGTTTTGACAAAGGACACGCAAAAATAAGCTCAAAAATTGAGGAAAACATCTCCATGATTCTAGCAAACAACGATTTGATACAGAAACAAGAGATGTTTGACAAGAAATACAAGATACACATTGGACCTAGAAACGACTGGAAAGTAACAACGGACAACCCGATATTGGCCTGCTATACAGACGGGTCCAAGAAAGAAAGCACTAAACTATCGGGGGCGGGCATATACATCCAAAACCCACCGAGTCTACATAAAGTCATACCACTGGGGAAATTTGCAAGCGTTTTCCAGGCTGAAATACTGGCCATCCTGGAATGTGCTAGTGAACTGACCTCCAGAGAAGTGGACGCAGAGGTGGTAATTTATAGTGACAGCCAAGCAGCTCTAAAAGCTCTAAATAAGACCAGTACCACATCAGCTTTAGTAAGAGAATGTAAGCTGGCACTCAATAAATTATCAACCAAAGCAAAAACTACAGTTGCATGGGTCCCAGGACACCAAGGCAACTTAGGCAATGAAGCAGCAGACGAACTGGCCAGGCAGGGAGCTGATGAAACCTTCATTGGCCCTGAACCCCGCTTACCTATCCCAGGACAGTCAACAAAAGGTGTCATCAGCATCAAAATCAAAAATGAAAGCAACAAAAGATGGAAAGAGTTGCAAACATGCCGTCAATCCAAACTCTTTATTAAGAGCATGGATCCCAAAAGAACGCGCAACTTTCTGCAACTAAGTAGGAAAAATACAAGACTGATTATAGGTCTATTAACGGGACACTGCGATCTCAACAAACACCTATATACTATGAAACTAAAAGACGACCCATCTTGCCCCGAGTGCGGACAGGAAGAAAGTAGCTTCCACTACTTAGCGGAATGTCCAAGCTACTCGCTGCCAAGATGGGAATATCTAGGTAATGACAAACTTGAAGAAAGGGATTTAACCAATATATCTCTAAAAGATGTCCTGCATTTCTGCAGGGCAACAAGAAGATTCGAGGAGGTGACGCTGCCGGAGCACCAGTGAACCCAGTGCCCCAAACCTGGGAATTGGGTGAAATGGTTCCCGCCTAGTGGAGCTGATCACCCGTCTGCGAGCTCCGCAGACGTCCCAACCCGAGGAAGAAGATGATGCTGCTGATTTTCTGGATTATCCTCTTAATCACCTTTTACGACACCCACGCACTGGTAGAAATAGGATGATGCTATTCTAAGCCGTTACCACACGGCAAAATCGGTTGTTGACTGCTGCTTGCCTATCAATAATACATGCACCAGTCAAAGGAATTCGCATTACATGAAATGGAAATATGCGAGAACGCTACGCATGCAATAAGGGTCAGTTTACACTGAAATGTGATGCGAATCGCACTTTTAAACTAGTGATGAATATTAATCTCGAATCACTGTTATTATAACAAGGCAAATATGATTGAGTAATTGAAATTATACTAGGAGCTCGGAGCTTCTAGATATTTCGTGTGGTGCATCGCGACATGATAGTGCACTAAACATAGATCTATATAGATATGAGCAATTTGAGGATGGACAGCTCCATATAACGGCGTTATACGTTGCGACGCTTAAATTTGCAATCATATTCACAAAGCGTCACATTGATGTGAACACCCCTTAAGCACTAAACGACTATTTTGCAAATGTCAGAGATTCTTATTTCGCTTAGCTAAATTACTTTCACTGTTCATATTTGCTTTGTAAATTAATGAAATTACTTACTACTTAAAGCTTATTTTTTTTAATTTTTATTACAAATAGGAACGCCAACATCCTTTAAATCTAACATTAGATGAGATCTTATACAGCTAAAACATCAATCTCTGATTTAAAAGACAATTATAGGCGTACACAACATTCCTATAAACTCTTAACAGTAAACAAAATTTATGATTAAAGAAGTAAAAATTATCTTAAAATGTAAAGTACCCACTGCTATAATTGCAATGAATTTAAGGCTTAATGAGATCAGAATGAAGGTAAAATACTTATAACTAATAATAATAATTTGAAAGAAGTACAGTTACGAAATTACAGTAAAGAATTAATTTTTCGCTTAAGTGTTATAAGCGAGTCACTGAAAATATCTACTTCAGGATTTTTCTTATTTAACTGATTGTACATCTTACACATTCGTAACAAAGGGGAATGTGCACCGACATTCGTGCGACAATACGATGTATGTAATATTTGTGAGATAGGTTTTCTTGGAAACTAATAGGGTACAGATATTGAGATGTTTTCTATAATTTCTAAACAGTCTATATGAGAGTTGATTATTTTATGTAAAAAAACTAGATCATGCCTGTCTCGACGTGATTTTAATGATTCTAATTTAAAAAATATTAAACGCAAATCTTATGTGACTCTATGAGAGATTCCTGGGGTGCCAAAAGCAAGGTGACGAGTAAAAGAGCGCTGAACTGATTCTAAACGTTGAGAATTTACACTGTATTGGGGATTCCAAGCGACACTTGCGAATTCAAGGTGACTACGTACAAGGGCGTTAAATAGTGTAATCTTGGTTTAAGGTTGACAAAAGTCTTTTGCATTACGCTTGATAAATCCTAACATTTTAGAAGACTTTTTAACAATCGTATCTACATGTGGGTTGAAAGTTAGCTGCCGATCCAAGACAACCCCTAAATCACGAACCTCTTGAACCTCTTGTAAAGGTACACCATTTAGATTATAAGTATATTGGGCTGGACTTCTTTTTCTAGTAAATTTTATGTGGTAGCATTTATTTATGTTCAACATCATGTTATTTGAGGTGCACCACTCCCAAACACTGTCCAAGTCTGATTGAAGTAAATCGCAAGAGGTTGGTGACACCGTAGTATATAATTTAAGATCGTCAGCGAACAGAGAGAATTTAGAATATTTAACTACTGTACTGATATCATTAATAAATAGAAGAAAAAGGATAGGGGCTAAGTGGGCACCTTGTGGAACACCGGATGTGGCATAATACGTGTGAGATTTGTAGCCATTAGTTGTTACAAGCTGTGTTCTATATTCCAGGTAAGATTTGAACCAGTTTAAAAGTGAACCACATATTCCGCATGATTTAAGTTTGTGTAAAAGTATATGATGGTCGACCTTGTCAAACGCACTTTTAAAGTCAGTGTACACTGCATGAACTTCTAGCCCTTTGTCGATCGCACAGCTTATATGTGATACGTAGGTAACTAAGTTAGTTTGAATGGATCTGCCACTGTAAAACCCGTGTTGATGGTTTGTAATAATATTGCGCACATGGTTGTAATAATATTGCGCACAAAGCTTTCACAAGAGCCAGAAAAACAAAGATGGGTGGATACCACCCTATTTTAACTTATAAACATAAAATAATAGTCGCAGTTGCGAGCAAGCACGCTATAATATTTACTACATATAATTGTTTCATTGCATGTTATTGTTTCGCAGCACGCGTGGTCATGGCCCGAATGTACCTTCTCATATGCTTATTAATTTTGGAACTAAGGTAACTATGCCCTGATTACATGTTACGAGTAGAGTGGCGTGCCAGGTCAGTGCATTCTAAGTTAGCTAGCGCATTCTCTCACTACTCTACTCATTCCGTGTGATACGTTTCACAATTCACTAACAAAAATAATAAAACCAAATTCAAACATAAACCAGGTAATTTCATATCAAACTGATCAAAGTATATGATCTGATCTGCTAGGTTAGTAGTACATTCCTTGGACCTAATTCATTAGAAAATAATAAATGAAAATAAAACACTGTGCCATTCAACAGCAATCTAGAATATGTACATACAAGAAAATAACTTTAAGATTTATTGAATAAATTATGCACATGAGCAGGTAAGGAATAGTTAAATACTAATGAAGAGTAAACTGGAGGTATACTGTTTTAATTTATTTGTTTGTTGGCAGGTCCTAAATGCTAAACAAAATAGAAATAGCGTCGCTGAACAAGTTACTTTGTATGGAGATAGGAGAATGAACTTTTTGTTTATTATTTATAGTGATACAAATAAATTTAATAATTAAACAAGTCATAAAGGTGATCTCTTCTGTTCGAAGATACCTCTGCTTGCCAAGGCAGCATGCAAATCTGTGGAGCAAGTATGTTTTGACTTACTTATCGACGAAGGTAGCAATGAGCGACAGCATTTCAAGGACGAGCTGGTCAATCTTGCCATGGGCGCGGGGCTGCGGGTGCGCGGGCGTGGGGGGGCGAGGCGAGCCGGCGAGCGTCGGCGCCGGCGCAGACACCCGAGCCGCCATGGTCGACGTCGACGATGAATCCGGCGAGTATGCTTCGTCTCCCTGCGCACCCTTCTCCTTGCACCAGCAGGCACCCATTACCTGTAAAAGAAAATATTTTTTCCGTACTGTCTGTTTAAGAAGAACCTTCTTCTTTTTTCTTCTTATATTTATGAATAATTAAGAAGAACCTCGACAGGGGTAAATAGTAACCAAATTCTTAAAATGTACTGGGACCAAAATTACATACTCTGTGAGAATATATTTCTATATAATTGATATATTTTCATATTAAGGTATGTTTATCTTGGTTGGCTGGTCTAGACCAATGTGAGCAATTTGAAAAAATGTTGAATGAATCTTTTAAAATAACAGAACTAATAGTTCAACACAATACTTAAGTATTCAACATAAGACTCATCTCAAAATAAAGGTATCAATGTTATTAATGATTTAAAAAGCAAAAAATTGCCATTCATATAATAGTTTTTATAAATATTTAATAGTCTAGAGTGGGGCGCTAGCACCATTTCATTTACACTCTCCTAACCAAATGTCTCTTTAAATTTAATCAAGCAAAGAATTAGCACCATCCTCTTCATTATGCATCAATATCTTTCGATTGGAGACTCAAAAGGTGCATTTTGAATCAAATATTCATTTTAAGACAATCATACAATCAAGATTTTAATTATAATGCCTTACCTAACTACAACACTTATCAGAAACATGTTGCCGCACCAGGAATTAAATCTGACACCTCCAGATTGTGCACTATAATTATTTAGAGCAAAGATTCATTTTAATACTTCAAGAAGTTGTTTTTCATTATCTTTTTTGCTGAGATAGAGTAAATATGCCAAATTTCGGCCTCCCCACCAAATCCTACACACTGTTTCATTCACTAAAATACTGGAATACCTGACATCATATTAACTGTATTTGCAACCTGATCATATTGCTTTCTTTAAAAGACCATTGATAACACTTAAACTGCTTTACATTTCGAGGGATAGATGTTGGTTACAAGCATAGTGTGGGAGCAGACAGTTCGTATAAGTACAACTTGCGTTTAAAAAGCAGACTAAAAGGTTTTTACTATTTTATTTTATCATATCAATTAGAAGATTGTCTAAATAATTTGAATAACAATTTGAACTTGTTTTATTGCTTAATTACAAATACCTATATTAGGGAGATTGGTATTAAAATTTAAAATTTCGTCTGGCGGCCGAGATTTAGCAATTTGATTCAGATTTTGTATCTTCATATATCTCGTTGTTGTTGTTGTTAAGGTAAAATTGTTGAAGTCTTTCATTAGGTTTGCTATATGTGCAAGTCTTATTCAAAATCCAGCCAAATCTACTTGGTCTAGTCATCCCAAACAACTTAAAAGCTGGCTGTCTCAAAGTACTTACAAGGCGCTGTACAGGATGTCCAAAAGTAATGTAAAACATATTTTTACTAGTTTTAGTAAGGTTTTATATTTACTTCCACTAATTTTATTATAGTTATAATATGAACTAATAAAATAAATCACTGGATAAAACATCACCATCCTTTAAATGGCCAAAATTTGACAAAATTGCAGGTGGAAATAGATTAAAAATGGCCAACATTAGAGCATTTCACCCATCCTAAATTAAAACACTTCCTTCTTTTTTGTGCTTAACTACTCCGCTCGTAACAGCACACATGTGTGCTTGAAGTACAATACAAATCTATTGTTGCAAAATTCGACCTGAGCGAAGTGGTTAAATACTACAGAAGATCTCGCAATAAAAAAAGATTTATTATGCTACATAAAAATGTATCAAACATATTTTGTTAACACAAGTTAAGAGAGTGAAAGTTGAAAATGCCCTAGGGGGTTCAGGAATTGGCACATCTACCCTATATAACTAAGTTTTCAAATAGTATTAAGAGTATATCAGTTACTTATGTGGTACTATTTGTATAAGATTGTTGGTTGCTGATAAAAAAAAAAGTGAGATGTAGGTATGGGCATTACACTGCCTATTTACTGAGCTGGTTTAGACGAATGTGAGCAAGGTAAAATTATGGTTGAGGTGCACTCAAGGTGGCTGGGGAAAAAATATAATTTGTGTTTGTAGTCCCCAATCAAAATTACTTAGATTTATACCCAATATTGGTAACTGTTATTGCTCTCCTATCTTCTTAAAATTTAGTACAATTTCGCAAGGCATCCTACAAAACAACTCGGCAGTGATCAAACTTTTAATTTCAGCTGTAATCTGCAAAAACTGGAGGCCACATAAAAATTTATATAGTTCTAAATAAGTCATAAAATAACATACCATATGGATCTGACTCACACAAAAACAAACTTTGATGCATACTCACTCTATATTGGAGGCATCAGCAAGTATTTGAGTAAAACACATCAGAACATTAACAATTAACACAAGAAATCGATTTTTACGAGAAAATCAGTGTTGGTATCAGTTATGTTTTTATAATAAAAATCTGTTTCCCCATGCGAATACGACAGCCCTCACCACAGATCTCTTATATATATGTCCTAAAGGACAGATAAGAAACAAGCCTTAGTACATAAAGTCCTTACTGAATTGACCATAGACTTACAATATACCACTACGTGAATTGACCATGGATTGTGAATTTTTACTGTGATGTACCATGGACTACTCGCTACGTTAGGTTGTTACCTCCTAGTATTTAATAGTGATGTGTAGTAGTCACAGTAATAGGTAGTATTTTTCACAGGTATTTTTACTATACAGGTAATTTAAATAAAATGAATGTTACATAATTTAAAATAATTTTATTACAGCAAACTAAAAACGAATAATTTGATTACAGCAAACTAAACACGAAGTAATCGACTGTCACCTCAAGCCGCCATACGCCGGTTTCTTATTCGTATCACTCTGGGAGCCTGAAAATAAAGCATAGGAAAACTTTATTAAAAACGATACGATAGATAAATCTCAAAGTACGAGCCTTCTGTCCGTCGCAATGGATGTATGCAATTTAACTACAACAGGATAAGATAAATAAAGATCCACATAATAATAATTGAGTGTGTCAAAGAAATTTGAGTTTCTATTATATATACTTTGCTGATCATGACCAACCAATTTTTTGATAAAATAGATGTGCAAACCTAGATGTGTTTTCAGAGCTGAATAACGAAAACGCCACCCAGCCCACCAAGATTGTATGGTACACTTAATTTTTCTCCATGCTAATGTTTAAACTAAAATTAAGTTTAATTTGTCTTATATAAAAGATAACAAAACTAGGTTTTGGTCTAAACCTGCGACATTACCTTCTACCTTATCAATCAGGTAGGCAAAATAGGCGCAGATACGATTCTCATTTTTTTTCTGTATCAGTTTAGCGCTGATACTGCCCATAGAATTGCACTATTCTGAAACATTAAAGTGTTACACTGTAATTGTTCTATTGTATATAATTAGTGTAGGGAAGTCGTGAGTTCATTTATTATAGGCAAGGTGGTGAAGAATGTGGGACATCATGCTATATTGACGCACACCTTCTGTGATGCAGTAGTCTAGCGTCTATTGACACTTAGCCAACTTATCGCTCGGTGTAGCTGTTCTCAATTTCAATTGTACATTGCTTTGGAGAGCATATCAAGCCATCAGGCCGGGATGATGTTTAAGATGATTCTACTTAAATGCTGATCCCTACACTGCCTCGTCGGCCTAGTAGGCAGTTTAAATACGCTGATACTGCGCTTATTCGTGCGGAAAGAGAAAAAGTATAACTCACCATGCATTTAATTCACCAGTTTGGATGCCGACGAAGAATCGAATGTGTGGATCTTCATTTGTATGGAACTCAACAGATCACCAGTCTACTAAGATCACAACATCTAAGTAGCTCTTATCTTTGGTGTATTCTGAAAGTAGAAAGCATTGGATTGTTTTAAACTGGTCACTACCGTAATGAACGCACCAAAAAAACTAGACACTTAGACACACATCAGCAAAAAAATATTGTGATATCAACATCAAGCGAAGCTGCTTACATTTGCTATAGCAAATAAGTATGAACGTTGAAGTCATATCATTACTTATATTACATACCACAAAAATTGCAGCGAAACTGCGTTCTAAACGATGTTCTAAACAGTTTCGATAAATTCTTGATCGTAAAAACAGCAATACAAATTTTTATCGAATGCCGTCACCTCGTATTCGCCAAGTTCACTTTTCTTCGTCTTTGCCCATAGCACAGGTCAAAATAAAATAAATGGTTATAAAATGGTCAATGTTTACAATAATTATTAAGGATAAATCGTAATTAAAGAAATAGAAATCGCTAGAAGTTGGCCGTGAAAAAAATGACAGTTTGAATTTGACAGGCATAGATAAAATTCTTTTGTATTCTATTTATCCATTGGACAGGCAAAGGTCCTAAAACCATACAGCCTCGTCTTGATGTAGCTAATCGTAACTCAGAAGATAATCGTGGGACTGGGACAGGTATACGGTCCAGAGCTTTGTTCGGAGATTCCAATGGCTGGCCCTCACCCAGGCCGTCGACACTGCCTTCATTTAAGAAATTATAGGGAATTATGAACGTATCTGACAACAACATAACGAACAAAAAATTCTTACCAAATTAAAATGTGTTCTGATCGTTCTAAGAACTGAGAGTCATATCAACAACTCATTTTAGATACATTATAGTACATATGGTTCTGTTGGTAGCCCTGTTGGGTTTTACTTTAATCTGTGGCTCATCCTCCCGTCCATTTTGTTTTGTCTTGGTTTTGTCGTGCAGGTTAAGTTGCGATATTTGCGATAAATTGTATTGTTTTGTCGTGTTTCCAAAATGGGGTGTAAATCTTTACGGAAATGTGAAGTTTGTGGTGTTAGAAGAAGAAGTTTGGACATATTTATGGCTAGATTCCCACCGGACCCCGACAGGTAAAATAATCGTTAAGATCTCAATATTTGCTTATTAATGAGTTTGCAGCAGTTATAACATATAAATCTAGTTGATTTTATGTCTGGTTGTTCATGTTTTCTGTTAATATACTGCATTCTTTTCTAATAAATTCAAATGAAACCTCATAACAAATAGAGATGTGCTTAAATTTATCGACAAATGTTATTTCAGTTCAGATGTCGGCTATGGATGGAGTTAACTGAAAATGAGGACTTGGCGTATTTACCCATACTGAGATTAAATGAAAACAAATTCATCTGTGGAAAGCTTTCAGAAGAAAAAAGATCATTTCATATTGAATAAGACAGTGATGTATGATTTTGCCTTCTAAATATTTGTCTTCTATTCTTCAAAATATCCTTGAATTTCAGTATCCTTATAAAATTATACCTTTTTTTCAGCAACAAAGAATGGTGTACGACGGTTCAGCTATAGTTCCATGTGTACGACGGATGTTTTTGGTAGCTTAAAGAAGAAAGAAAGTAATTTCAGATAAAACTGGATATTTTTGTTAAATAGAAGACTAGAAAAAATTAATTGCATTGTATTTAAGACAAATAAACGAATATTAGTGTGTAAAATTATTTATTTATATTAAATTACATTTACCTGTGTAATTTTGATGGTTCAATGTATCCAAGCGAGCGTAATCGCAAATTTATCGATATCGATAGAATTTTATTATATAGTGTGGCAATCCCTAACCCTAATGTCAAAATGTGTGACAGTTTGATTCTTTATGTTGGTAGTAGATGATCGTAAAGTTGGTAGTAAGTACGTTCATAATTCGGTTCACTAGCTATAAGGAAAGTGCCAACTCTTAGAACGTAAGTGGTTATATGCTCTTTGCCCTCACCAACGAACGAAAAATAAAACTCAGTGCTGCCAGCACACAAACAAGAAATGGAGTCTGAAATATTAAATAATTTGCCCAATTGCTATACCCGTACTAATATTATTAATCTGAGAGTTTGTGTGTGTGTATGTATGTATACATGTTTGTCACCTCTTCACGCTCAAACGGCTTGACGGATTTGGTTGAAATTTGGAACACAGGTAGAGTGTAACCCGAAATAACACAGGCCACTTTTTACTGCGGGAAAACAACTATTACCACGGGAAAGTGAGTGGCAGCGGGTGCGGTTGATAATCCTGTGTAAAGTTTCATAAACATGGGAACGCAACGCAAGCGCCACGTTTCCATGAGTTGAGGATACCTAGATTAGCTCGATAGCTAAGTCTGTGTGGAAAAGAACCGGGATGAGATTTGGGGGTGCCTCTGTGCCTCAGCACGAGAAATTTCATAGCAACATATGAAAAAATTATAATTTAACTTTTTGCCCACAATTCTCTTTCCGCATAGACTAATCAAAATGTAACATTTCAAAAAAAGTCTAAATAGGGGAGACCCTCCCCCCGTTTGCGAAATCAAAATATAACCAACGACATAAAAAATGACAATCAATTGAGTGAGCCATTGGCTTAATCAATTTCTAAGGGGCGTAGACTAGTAAGCAGTCTCGTAGAGCGGCAAGTATCGACAGACATTGTTACGCCTTTTAACGCCAATAGATGGCGTTAAATATATAAGGGTTTCTCAACTAGCTACTAATAAAATTAGCGTTCCAGTAGTAGTAAACTACTTTCTTCCTCGTAACTTGCCCGTCACTCCTTTTTCGGACCCGTAGTCTTTATTCATTCTTAGCGATATAAACTTGAATAAACGTCACTAGCACCGCAACAATTATTTCCAAACTTTTAACTAAAAAACAATTAAAAATTTCTTATAAAACTTTCAAGGACGTTCATTGGGTCGTTGGACAACTCGGTGTCCCATACGAAGAGAAGAAGAATCAAAATCCCCAGCAAAAATGCCTCCTTGAAGTTCAACACCATCTATCGATAACACTTAATAGTTCTTTTCTTTATTAATCAGCTAAGGCTTGGATGAGAAGCAGCCTGGGTACGAGGTTAGCGTCAAGACCCGCACCGGCGGCTGCCCAACAACAAGGCTGCTGAAGACCTCGCAATGTAAAAGCTGTCAAAACGGCCTCATTCTTTTATACCGCGATGGGAATAAACGAAAGCTGCCAATCCAAGCATACAAAAATACCTACTAACGTAACCGATCAACTCAATAAATCAAGATCCGTTTAGTGAAAAATTGATCGAAAACAGAGAAAAAAATTGCTGCGGCAACTCTGATAAAATTATCTGTGTCACTTAGTCTTGTGGTGTTGCAAACCAAGATATAATAGTAGCATATGGGCAAATTACTAAATAGTGTACCCATGGGTGCAAACATGGAACTATGTTTTAGCTACAAGCTTGTTGGGTGCTAACATTATGAAAACTGAAAAATTGATTTTATTTTTCATAGTAGGGTCTTTTCTATCTAATCTGACAGTTCTCGATCTTTTTATAATTTCAAACTAGATGGCGTTATCTTATGCTCACAAACTCAGCGCGGTCTACGTATGTACACTTGAAGCTTGGCTAGAATATTTCCTATTATAAAGAAGTAAGATGGTTTTAAAATGGGAAATTTTCCAGTGATTTCTAGTGAACCTGTGACAAAAGTATAGCTGCAGCTAGCCACGTTAAATTCAGCTGATTGTGGCATTAAGTCAATTTTCCCGCTTCCCACTACGCTTTCTGGTTTGAAATTAAGGCGCGGCCTAAGAACAGTCAACACAAAAATTTACATTAAGGTACTGATAATACAAATCTTATTACTTATAAATCGCCTCCGCCGCAAGTCACAGCACATGGGGCCACATACATCATCACAGAAATCAACCTCAAATAACAAATAATTTATTTATAAATATGTCTGATAAGATATTATTGACATTATCGCAGGGACCTTGATACTACAAATTGAGAAATATTCATTCGTAACGACTTTCTGTGACTAGAAATAATAAAAAGCAAGATGATATTGAATTTTAAATATTTTGAAAAGAAAATTTGTAATTAGCTGGACTTATTATACGTACCTCTTGTCTTGCCCAGTGGAACGTAGAACCGCTACGACCGGAGAAAAGTTTAGATGCAGCATCTGGTTGCTAGCGCTTTAGACCTCAGCTGTCCCCCTTGGACGCATTGCATTGTTAGACCACCAAATCAGGCAAAACCATTTGTTTTAAACCGTCGGATTGCCGTTAGAGCTGGAATAGACTTTAAGGATTATGCGGGAGGCGTCCCGCATTTAATAGATCTAGGAAAGGAGGGAAATGGGAATGGGAGCAAGAAAGGATATGAAGGATTTAGGATGCTACTGGCTCAAACGGGGGGCAAAAAAAGGAGCAACTTGGGGAGCCGGGGTCGCATACCCGTGTACCACTCATAACTTACGACACACGGGATACCCATGACTTGAATTTTGAAGCGAAACTCACTTAATATTCATCTAGATAATGCAAATATTTAAGGTATTTTATATAATTAAGTAATAAATATGACCTTGTTTGCCTGAGATACAGGGTAATCCTAGTTCAGGCTAAATTGTAATAAGTTAGATATTGACAATAAGATTTTTAATAAATTATTCTTATTCTTATTCTTACTGAAGTTCTTCGACGTGTTAAGATCTGCGGCATTGAAGCTTGTCTGATCTGATGCGGCGTCAGCTACGGTGGTGTGGTCATGTGTTCCGCATGCCCGATGAACGTATAGCTAAGTGCATCTTTTATAGCGAGCCTCAAGAAGGCAAGCGCAAGCACGGCGGACAGCTCTTACGATATAAAGATGTACTTAAAACGCATATGAAAAATTGCAGCATTGTTCCTGTAACGAGGGAATCGACTGATAAAAAACATCCGGAATGGAGAGGTCAGTCAATAAATCAGAGAAGTTATAATTATGGCAAAATATCGACACCTTTGAAAAATCACCCAAATTCGAACTCGATGCAAAAAGAGACAAGTTAAAAGCCAGACCACCAACGGCACTAACGTACCAATATAGTGGCGGCGGCGTACTCACCTGTCCAAAGTGCTCAAGGTGCACAATAGTGACAGGTTGTCAGCCTGTCGCCTAAAATTGTAATGCAGTCCCTTAGTGGCCTCTTATGACCAGTGATCGGAATAGGGAGAGTATATTTTCCTAAACTTCAAAGAAAGACAAAAAAAATGGAGACTCTAGAAAAAATTTGAATTGTTCTTTGGACAAGCTAAAAATATACTTGTTGATTTTTAGTTACAGCGTCACGTTGCCGAGATATTTTGAAGATAAGATTTCTTTAGCCTTTTTCACTCTATAACTTAAAAAGGGCTGGGTGTAGAAAAAAAGTTAAAGGACAAAATTTGCTCCAAATTTTGTGTTGTATAAATTCTCAATACAAGTTAACATCGGGAGAGCTATAGAAACCAAGATATTTACGGAAAACAGTTTTTTTCTTCTTTGAACTTCATTAACTTACTTTCCTAACCGTTGATAATTAACAACTTTCCCCAAGGAACATAGGTCAACATACGAAAAAAAAGTCTGACCTACCATACGAAATTTTTAATTAGCTAGATTTGAGTTTATATGGAAACGTATGTTTTTTTTTCATATTACAACCCATGTTGCGTGGAGAAATTTATTACTTATCACCCGTCTCGAGTTTTCGCTATCGTTAGTAGGTATGTTAGCAGTACGAAACGTGCAATAGGTAAGAGGCAGCTTAATTTTCGAAGTTTCTAATAGTAGTTTATGCAACTGTCGTATAATGGGGGTCATTAGAATGCGAGTGTCTGTTTATCACACGAGGCGCAGCCGAGTGTGATAATAGTTTGACACGAGCATTCTAATGCCTAATTATAGCAGTTGCATACACTATTTTATCTACACTCTCAAAAAAAAACTCAGAATCACTTTTCTAAACGTACGCACCGGCCATTGCAAGGCTCGATACAAGGTCAAATTCAATACGAGAACGTAATATGGCTTGATATGAATTTTTGAAAATTCTGTAATTTTGCAGTTGTTTAGATGTGGAGTGACTTACCTAAACAACTGAACAACATCTGAACAACAACTGAACAACATCTGAACAACAACTGAACAACATCGAAACAAAATCGGAACAACAACTGAACAACATCTGTACAACAACTGAACAACAACTGAACAACATCTGAACAACAACTGAACAACAACGGTACAACAAATAAACAACATCTGAACAACAACTAAACAACATCTCAACAAAAACCTAATAAAACAAACGCAACATTACCATACATCAACAACTGACAGGTGCGGCGGAAGTTGGCAATATGAGTATTGGCAAAAAAAACTTCGTTTCATTTCTCAACTTTATCGTATTAAGAGTTTTCTCATTAAGTCATTACGCTTCTGTAATTTATAGTAAACCCTACTTTTTATAGGCAGAATGCATAAAGTAGGTCATTATGCATCTGTTTTCGAATTCATAATTCGAACATTATGAGACGAGTGTAGATAAAATACTGTAAGGGTTTGCAGCACTGCGTGGAACTACGTCATACGTAACGTCATTTGGAGTATTGCGCGGGAAGTTAGAGGAGTTGGAATATTTTAAATAATGTTGATTACTGCCATAAAAAAAAAACGATTTTGTTACTCATAGTTCTGTCTTGGTTCTGTCTGTGATGTATTGTATAGTGTTTAAGTATAGCCTTGGTGTATAGATGGTGTATACAGTTATATACATGTATAGACACTGGCAGGATCTTTCATTCAGTCTTTATCATTCGGAATAGGCAAGCAATCAAAACCCATACAGCCCCTGCCCTTCTTAAGATAGACCCCTCCTGTTTAACCGCCAGTCAGGGGTATTGTAGGTATCAATTTATTTTTGCATTCCCTTCCATACATCGTTATAATAGTTTTCATCCACTCATTCATACCTTAGGGGACACCGAGTCGACGAACGACACGATGAACCGGTATCAGAGTTTCTAACCTAGGTAAGTAATTAGGCGTTTTTGAGTGTAGGTAGTAGTACGTTACGTCTCTGTGCTACTCTGTTGCACTGCGGGAACGACGATCGCCATCGGTCAATAACGTGCCTTCTGCAGCACAGAACAATTTTTTTTCATCAGGGGGTGGTTGTTTAGCGCGCAATAATCTCCGAAATCAACTTTATGCACCCCGCCCGAGAATCGAACCAAGGAGCTACGGATCCTTAGACTGAACTAAAGTTAGACCGCTAGACCACAGAGGCAATGAGGTCTTTTTTAACAGATTAAAAATCTCACGCTTGTTACACCAAAAGATGGCGTTTAACATCTGGGGGGTTCTCAACTAGCCACGCAATGTAATAAAATTAGCGTTCTAGTTGAAGTGAATTGTTTTCTTCCTCGTAACGTTGTTAAAGTTCCTTTTTGGACCGTCATCCTTATTCATTGTAAACGATATCAAAATTTGCTTTAAAAAGCGCCACTAGCACCTCAATAGGGAGTTTTCTTAATAAGAATAAAAAAAAAGTCTGGTATTCTAAGAACTCTGTAGATGGTGTTGAACTGACTTCGTTACTAATGCCAACCAAAGCCAAAAGGTATGAAAAATAAAGTAATTTTATTGTTCTTTGTTAGTAAAAAACTTTTTTTTACGTTTTAACTCTTTCCTATAGTCGCTGGATAGATGGCGCTGTACTTAGTACGGTAACGTAAGTAAGGTGCGTAACTCAAGGTCACAAAATTTTTCGTTTTTTTTTAACTTGGATGTTTGTGATTATAAAACGAATGTAACTTATCATTGTTACATCAGTCGCATCCCAAAAATATTTTCTTCATGGGTTTCAAAAAAAGTATCAATAGGGAGTTTTCTTTATGATAATAAAAAAAATGTTGGTATTATAAGAACTCTGTAGATGGCGTTGAACTGATTATTATTTACCAACATTGAATCAAACTTTAATTATTACTTCTTAATATTTTTTATGACGTTCCTTGGGTACCTAGTTGGACGACTTGGTGTCGGTGTCTCACACAAAAAGAAGAAAAATCATCAAATTCCCCAGCCATCTATAGATGATGATGATTTTATTTTTAACACAGCTGTCAAAAAAGTCTTCAGTCACTAAATTACTTACCTACATACATACATTAGTAGGTATTACCTGTGAGTACATTCAGTTTGACGAAATTTGAATTATAGAACAATTTAATTTTAGGTAGGTATCCAACTAAATTCTAACTAGGTACTTTGAAGGTGGTAGGTAGGTACGTGGATTAATTATTAGGTGGTTACAAATAAATAGAATATCTAGTACGCTATGCTGAAATGAATGTAAACAAAAATAAGTAAGTTATATTATAATTAATAATATCAGATGATAAATTTCCATTTTACCAGGCTGAACAGTTAGGCAATACCTACCTACCTACTGTGACGTTTAGAGTTAGACGCATAGGAATGATGCGTAACGCGTTTTTTGAGCGGGTCGGAGTCGGTGGCGGCGACGGTAACGAGAACGACAAGGCGGCGTCGCCGGATCGATACCCGGGCGGCGCGGCGTTGCAGTCAGCGGCTCGCCCGCGCCGTTCACCACGCGACCGCCCAGCTGCCGTCGCCGTTGCCGCCGCCGCCGTGCGCCTGCCGCCTCTACCGTGCGTGCTACTCTACTCGGCACTCCGGCGACCGCCCGCGTCGCGACTCCACGCGACGATGCGTGGCGACCGCGCCACTCGCGACACGCGACACAACAAGGACCATGACAACTTGAAGTCCTCACTCAAAAAAGGAGGCAAATCAAAGAAGCACAGAGTAATTTTTGATGAGAGCGCGAATGAGTTTTTCGAAGCTGATTATATTATTGTGGTGCGAGATGAGTGCGGATACTCCGATGAGGGCGAAGGCGATGAGTGCTCCGGTTGTGGAGCATGCGAGCGGTACCAGGAGCCGGAACCTGGAGCCCTCAGCCCGCCGGAGGGGTACAAGGATATGGGACTGTTCAACCGCGATGGGACCCTACGGGAGCAGGCGTGGTGGGAGGCGGGTGACGTGCTGCTGGTGGGCGAGCGCTCGGGCACCGTGTTCACGCCGCAGCATCTGCAGCTGCTGCGTCGTCTGCAGCGCGAGCGAATGCTGCGGTCCACCATCTGTGCGGACTGCGACGCACACGCTGCGCTTCACCAGCCTCTCGGTGAGTCACCTCTACTCTTCCCAAGGACGAGCGCCGTCCGGTTGGCCTTGCTGGACCGCTGAGCCGCCGACCAGCCGCAGCGACGACGACTGACGGCTCATATTTCTACACCGTACACTGATGTTTTGTAACTGCTAATCCGCGTCGAGACGATATCTCCACGTCCCGATACAGCTGCGAAAGGAAACCTTACAATTTGTTATAGTAAACGTACTCAATGGATTTTGTTAGTAGGTAATTGAACTGAACTACTAGCCCTACTTACAGGTTAAAGACGATAATTTTAGATTTTTGCATTGCGAATGTGGGGTATTTATACGTCTTGGATTTACGTCGATGTTCAATGCTCTGCGAAAAGTTATCTTTATCATAATTATTTTATTATTAATGTTATGATAACTCAAGACGCATAAGCGAAAATATACTTGTTTCAGTACTTTACTACTACACGTCTGAATCACAACAATGTTGAACCGTTTTAGATCGTTATTAGAGCAGAGTGACGCAAGGTGCACGGTGTTTCCTAACAGCGTAAAAATCTTTTGTCGGAAAGCACTCCTGAAGAGAGCTCCTTTTGTCCCCGTTCACTTTTCATTTCACGGTCGAGTAGGTAGAGCCTCGACCATATGCTATAATATCGCACAAGTTGCCACATTTTCCAACACAACACAATGTCACAATGAGAAGAAAGATAATTAAATCATAACATAATATGATATAATTTACATTATATAGGTACTAACGTACTAACAATAAACTTAGGTCATGCATAAGTCGGTACGAGTACGTTCGCCAGGTATGAAAACATAAACTGCCTACTGAAAGCGTCAATATTAATGTTGAACCTGGTTCATCGAGCACAGCAGTTCGTCTGATTTTGTTGGTAAAACGCGTACCTTGGAAATTAAACCTAGCTAGATAGATAATTAGATCCTTTAACTCTCTAGAGACATTCAAAATAAAATCGTCGGAGCCGTTTCGGAGATCCAGATTATAAATCAAAATAATTAAATATACAAGAATTGCTTTAAAGGATAATACTTAATAAATTAATGTATCAAATATATAACACGAGATTCTTGCGCCGATAGATGATGCACTTCGATCAACGCGGCCTTCCGTAACCACTCGGAACGAGACGGAACACCGAGTCGCTCGAAGATGATGATGAAAGTCAAAGCGATAATATATCTTTTACCTCCGACGTACAAAATGTGATTGAATTTCGAACATCACATAGCAGACGAAATTTTCAAAAAGTATACAGCCGAATCTCTTTTTGCTGATTTTTCGAAACAAATCCAAAACATTTCCTATATTCCGTGACCGATGGAACGCAAGGTTTTTGTGTTTTGCCCAGAACTATGAAGCTCTATGAAAAACTATGAAGTTCTGAGGTGTTTTGTTTGGGAATTGTTGGGGAAAATGTTCTCACTGCACGAGGTGAAAAGTTGTATGTAGCACGCGAGAACAAAGTTTTGCCAACTCGTTCCTTTGAATCCCTCGCTGTTCTCAGGAGTCGTATTTAGAATCACTCACTGCGCTCGTGATTCAATAGCAGAACTCGCAACAAAAATGATCTTTGTTCTATTATTATACAAATAAAGGTGAAACTGCACTTGCGGCACTGTAGCGGAGCAGCGCCGCGGCATTTTCTTTATTGTAGTCTGAGGAAAAGAGGGTATATTAAAACGAACGTTTTGAGAGACCCGAGAGAATCATCAATACACGACACTAATTATGCCCGACACTGCTTTGTACGACACAGTCATTGGTTCAGTAACTGGCCTGGAGCCGGATCAAGAATATTCAGCGTCACAAATAAGATTCTGTGTAATAATTTGTATGAACTAAAACGGAACTCATATTAGATCAGGTAACTCTTGGTTAAATTGAAGTTTTTTACTGTTATCCAACCGATTTCACGGTTGGTTCTATCTTTTCATTGTTAAAACTCATATTTTTTAATTTCCTGAATGTTTTTAAATGCCAGGCGAGCTGTATTGCGGTTTAGTCCGTAATTTTTTTTTACAAAGAATCGTATTTGTGCCGCTGTACATTCTTGGTCCGACTCCGGGCGCTCCGCTGCAATGCTGCAAGTGCGGTTTCACCTTTAAAAATAAAAAAAAAAACACATGTAGAACCAAAACAGCAGAAAACTAAGGCTCAGACCCTTCCAGCAACGACGGCCTTCCGTCCCGGAACGGAACGAGACGGAAGACCGTGTTGCTCGAAGCTCAGACCCAAAACAATGAATAACTAACCTTTTTTTAATCGTCCAAGGCATTTTAAAATATATTGAGTGCAAACCAATGTGAAAACTGCCAAATGTAATCGTTAATGTCATAATTATTGACGTTTACGTAGACAGGCGTAGCAGACGTACGTAAACTAACTAACCGTGGATCACGTACCGATTTACCGTCGTAAACATTGATCGTGCCTTAGGAAAAACAGAAATAATTCTGTATTTATCATTGTATTGCATTTGCATCAAATACAAGGAAAGAAAATATGCATAAACTTAAAAGATGTTTAAAACTTAGTTTACGAAACAGTAGGGGACGAAACATCCATTTCAGCCCTTCTTTGCTGGACCAAGGCAAAAAGCCTGATGTTGTAAAGAAAGCTGACTCCATGCAACTAAAACAGATTGTGTCGCCCGCCAGCACCATAAGGGATCACAACAACTGTCGGCGTCAAAGAATCTATGATTTCGGATTGTATGTGGCGGCTTGTATGCCTAAGTATGTGCAACAGGTACAAATACAGCACAATGACGAGGTGGAAATTTGCTGCTGTCCAGAGGGAATGTATCCGGTGCTTAGTTTTCTGTGCTATCACCAGCACGCATGCTTCCAGCAATTGTCAGCCGCCACGGCTATCGATGTGCCCACTCGCCAATTTCGCTTTGAAGTAGTCTACAATCTCTTGAGCCTGCGGTTTTCAGAACGTATACGTTTCAAAACCTACACCGACGAGTTGACTCCGCTCCACTCCGCCTATGAGTTGTACAAGGTGTGCGACTTATTTGAGAGAGAGATTTATGATATGTTCGGTATAATATTTACTCACCATCCCGACTTGAGAAGAGTCCTTACCGATTACGGTTTTACAGGCCATCCTTTGCGAAAAGACTATCCTTTGATAGGTTACACTGAGGTTCGCTACGATGATGAACTGAAGAAAATAGTATATGAGCCTATTGAGTACGCACAGGAGTGCAAGACCTACCAATTGAATTCGCCTTGGGATTACGCGAGGAACTTTGACAAGAAATACAGCAATCCGCCGCCACCACCAAAAAAACCTTAATGTGGTAAATATTTTACGCTTACTAGATACCTACTTATGAAAGCTTGGCGTATTTGGTCTATTACCTACCTGTTTATCACAATCAAGTGGTTTTGAAATATACGTTTACCCATTATGTTAAATTAGTTGTGTTTAAAGGTTTATCCGCAACTTAGACTTAGAAGTAGATAGTTTTATAAAAGCATCCGGTCAGGGGCATTTAACGTACTCATCAGGCTAAGCTAAGCAAACGTTTAGCCGAGCACAATTCCCTTATACCTATACTATACAGGGTGTTATTTTATTAGGGACGATACCGAAAACTCAGGACGGGCTTGATAAAGAACAACTTTTTTCAAGTAGGTCGAAATAGGTTTTGGACCCACACAAAATGTACCAGCCGACCAATTCAATTTGTATAGCAAGTCCAAATGTTTTTTTAGGGTTCCGTAGCTCAGGAGGCAAAAACGGAACGCTTAAAGGATCACTTTGTTGTTCGTCCATCCGTCACGACTCTTGATCTCGGGAACGCGAAATTAAAACCACATAATTCGGCGCCCGTACGTAAGTGTATCGAGCATGGAGGTCGAATTAAGCTGGTGTGACAGGTCACCGCCGCTAGTAGGTAATTGCAAAAAAAACAAAGTCCTAACTTAAGGTTAAAAGCTCAAAATTCAAAGGGTACATAACATACATCTCGTGGACCTAAACTATGAAAATGGCAAGTACCTGCGTTTTGAAGTACATGTTCTTTATAATATGTTTTTTTGGGGCCGGAAAATTACAAAAAATGTATCTCTCTCTTTTCGTGTGGGACACCGAGTGTATGTATGTAAAATGTATAATTAAGGCTAGTAGTTCAAGTGGGGTATCATATGAAATGGCATGAAATGCATGTTATGGAACCCTCGGTGGGCGAGTCCTACTTACATTTAGTAGTTTTTTCATCCTTCGACTTATGCTCCTTGGGTAAAGTTGTTCCTTATCACCAGCCAGCCCGCCCTGAGTTTTCGGTTTCGTTTACTTGTAAAAATTCACCTAACGCAGTGTGTTAGGGAAATGGCTGTACAAACTTTCAGGGCGTATTCTAGAGGTGAATCTGAACAACTTTTCAGTGTACTAAACTTTAAAAAAAATTGTTCCAAAATCAATCACTGGAGCTTGAAAATGTTGCGAGTTTTCAAAAAAAAAACACTAGAGCAACAACAAAATTTGTTTGGGACCAAATACTTTATTCATATTTCAAAAAATGTATACTATGAAAAGTCTAGAACATGCCTTGAAAGTGTGTACAGATAGTCAGTTTACGCCATCCGTAATATTTCATTTGAGCTGTTAACACATTGTAAACAGCTCAGTGTTATGTTATTAACACTGTTGTCCGTTACCGGTAACTATCCCTTTATTACCTTTATGTCATCCACAGGGATGCAGTTTAAGACGACATAGGACGGCAGCTATTTTAACCAGATATAAACTAGGCACGGCTTGTGTGTGAATCGAATTACAATGTGACGGCCAAAGTGGCGCAGTTGTAGTGCATCTGTCTTCTACACAGACTGTAGAACTCGTGTTTGATTCCCGGCCAGTTCACGTAGGTGTTCGAATAATTAGGCGAATTATCTGGTCTCGGGTATCGGTGTTCTCTATGCGTGTGTCTGACGTGTCTGTGCTGTATGAGGGGTGTTAGGGACGACGTACCGTAACCTTTGCAGGCATGATCAGACCATGAAACTAAACAAATGAAAAAATGAAAATGAAAATGAAAATGAAATAACTTTATTCAATGTAGGATAGCATTATCACTTATTGACGTCATGATCGGTCATTGTAAAAAAATGAAATTTGCATAACGCAATTTTCTTCTTTTTATAACAATTTTGTATTGTCCTAATAGAAAACCGGCTCGGGCAAGAAAAAATCAACAAAAAAATAGGCACTGCCACGGGGCTACCCAGGTTAATCACACGGCATGTAATTTTACGCCGGGCGGGATAAAAAAATAAAACAACTGTTTCTATGGATGATATGTTGGTAAACGAGTTTTTTTTTAGCTGACTGACTTTCTATGGAAACTAAAAAAATGTTTCCCACTATAGGTATAGGCGTCATAGTAAAAGTTGTCTTATCATGTTATCATGCCTGCAAAGTTTAAGGTACACCGTCCCTGTATATTCAAGGGAGTCTAACATAGGGAACCTTAGTGTAAGCTAGGAGTGAACGTATCGAGTTAATGTAATCTCTAGCCATTTAACACTCTATATTATGGCATTATGACAACCAAGTTCTCTCAACCTTTTTTCGTCTAAAATCAGTCTCGTTTTATTACGTTGCGAGGTAAATTTATTTCAAATAGTTGAAAATTTTGCGAATAATAAGAATAGAATTGAATTATGTAGAGGTAGAGTCAGAACCCAGCGACGCCAAGATACGAGTCACAATGAGTCGAGACGGGTTTTTTAAATACTGGTCATGTTATAGATGATCTGTGGTGACCTTATCTGCCTAAACTTATACACTTGACTAGGTATTTGGTGGATGGAGAGTTAGGGCAATCTCCGAATCATTTGATGAGGAATTAAAGCGTACTCGGGGCAAGACGGGTGAAGATGAAACTAAAACGAATCTTGAAGCCGCTTCGGCTGCATTTCTTTTCTCAATATGTGTTGTTATCAGTGAAAAGAGTACATTATTGTATGTGTTTCAATAGGTATCATCTGGTTTCGTTCGTCGCATTTCATCTCAGTGGCAACTGACCCTTATTCTGCTGAGCAGTTAAATTGGCAAGAACGAGTATCTTTGAAAAAATACGAGTCGTTACCCTATCGACACGGTCACCTTTCCAAGGCGAGGGTTCAGTGACTGGGCTTCAGATTCAGAATGCGCTTGTAAGTAGTTGGTACGTATAACTGACTCTTGGGCGTCTGTCAAACGCTCTTTAAATCATGGAGCTATGTACTACTACGTCGTTGGAGGAGTACTTAGAAAGTCCTTGATTTAAATACCTCGAACCTAACCTCTAACTCTCCAGCTGCGAGATTTTTATTTAAATGTATTACAAAAACTCTTATATCAGGAATCTCTATTTATGATGGTGAAATAATTGTACTATTAACGATACCGAAAAACTAGGACAGGCTTGAGATTAAATACCGAGAAGTATAGGTAAGATATATAAAAAAAACGCAACATGCCTGCCGAGCAAGTCATTTCGTATGGCAGGTCCTAGACTTTTATTAAAAATGTATATTATTTTACGGTGTAGTTGCACACACACAGTTATGTCAGTGCCTCACACAAAAAAGTAATTGTTATTTTATTTCGATCACTTACACACATACTTTACGGAATTCAGGCAAACAGTACTGTAATGAAAAATCACAAGGTCCGGTTTCAGCTGTGTGCTGCATGAGTAGTTTAAACATAAGTATTATATCATCAAATCAACCATCTTAAGCCAGCCAGTGAAATCGTAATATATGTTAAACTCTGGTTGAAGGTTTAGAGTTCAGTCTGATAAAGTCAGTGACCCATGCGATGCAATTAATCTTGGATCTTTGTGATATCTGAATTCATAAACTCGTTCAGAACGATTGACCTCAGCTCAGCCCGCCGCCGCCGCCTTCGCTTCGCCCAGACCTGATAGTAAAACTACTTACGCAGAGGCTTAAATGCAACCCAGCCAAAAACTTAGAAAAAAAAAATTAAAAGTATTTTTTGCCTCAAGCAATGTTGATATGTAATCGCTTCAAGGGTAGACTAGTCTATGAACTATCCGATTAGCCTAGTTGACAAACTTTTCTTCTAAATTTCGGAACAAGTTGATGTAACAATTATTTTTACCCTTTTACATCTGTAACAGACATCACTGTTTATGTTGGCACGTTTGAAGGAAGGATGGCTAAAACGGCGGAAGTAGGTCGCCTTAAGAAGGGCGAGCTGACGGCACCTTATGGAGTGCTCCTTTCTTTTCCATTTATAATTTATCCTGTACGGAACCTTTGACACATTATACAAATCGCTCTTAATTCTAAATTTTGTATTCCCTATTTTAACACTAAAAGTATAAATGAACCTCTTTAATGCTACCTTATTATAAGTTGCAGCTGGAAGAAGACCGCTTTGACAGTTACATATCTAAAGTATTTACGAGTATGATTGAAGAACGAGGCGTTCTACTAAAAAATCGACCCTGTTTGGTAAATTCAGTTTAATTTACTTGATATGCAGACACATACACACATATCACGCCTTTAATCCTTGCGGGTTAGGCAGAGCGTAAACTGCCGCAAAAAAGGACATTTACGCCACGTCTGACAAATATTTGAGGGTTATTCGGAAAATTGTGTATCGCCATAGTGACAGGTTGTCAGCCCATCGTCTAAAATATAAATACACACCTTCGAGTCCCTCGAGTTACTTGATATGTATGTTTAAATAGCTATAACTAGTGATACCAAAATGGTGAAGATTTAGCCTTAAACTGATCTAGACTGCCAGTCCCATGACGGTATGCAGAGCGTCTACCGTCAATAGTTTTCGCCATTTTGCACTACATGTACCTAGATCCTTTAAATGCGTAACTCAAGCTGCTGCCTATAGTACTTATTATGTGAGTAGGTAAAACGAGTGCATTGCGCTGTTTGTACGCGATCGACCTTGGGACAAAGTTAGGGCTAATTAATTGTGCGTGCCACTGCCATTTAGAAAATCCACAGGGCCGTCGACTTATTGTATGATTTTATTTAATCTTGTTATTTAATTATTCTTATTCTTCAATTAGTTTCATGATAAGCCTGGTTAAAAAAGTAAAATAGTTTTTATTTATTTAGAAAGAGTGTCCGTTTTAAAGTGGAACTGCGCAAGAAAGGTGGCGCCTCTGTAGTCTGTGGTCTGAGTAATTTTCCTGTGATTTTTCAATTATATGGCATGGCAGGCAAGTAATTAATTTGATATTTTCTATTTAAATTTTAATGTAAAGATTTAATGAATTTCTGCGCGTCCATTTAATTTTATTCTCCATTGCAATGTTATACTTACCACGCTTGGCAGGCAGGTTGGCGAAAGCAGTATACTCGTAAGGCATTTTATTTGCATAAAATTCTGCTTGTTCCCTAAAATAACCAACACGTCTTTATATGGAAATTAGACGATGTTGTTCTAAACCAATATGACGCAGTATTTTAAAGAACTGGGTTTTTTTTTTAGAGACAAGTATAACTAAAAATAAAAACCGTCAGGATCGGAATTACGTTCGCCATGGACTATATGCACATACATACATACATATATCACACCTAGATCTCTTGCGGGGTAGGCAGAGCGAAAACGGCCGAAAAAACGGTCACTTACGCCACATCTGACAAACATGTGTGTCATTCAGATAATTATCGCCTAAAATATTGCAAAACACATGTACCCTCGGGTCCTTTAGTCGCCTCATACGGTAAAGAAATGGGGTGATGCTATTCTAAGCTGGCATCACACGGCATACAGCAATATGCAATTCTTTATAAAATTCGGAATCATCATCAGCCCTATAAATGCGGCGAATGAGTAAATTGGATGATAACAGCGATTATTGGGGCCAATGTTTACGAGGCGCTGTGCAAGTGTGCGACGCGTGCGCTTGTGTGCTCACTACACACACACACACAAGAACCGGCTGAAATTACTCACTAGTTACTGTCGGCAGCGGCTTGAGTCAACCCAGAGATAAACAGAATGCTGATCAAATGGATCATCACAGCATCAGCGGCCTGTGGGAGGGAAAGTCGACGAGAGCCCTTCTTCCTCATGGCCAAACTATTTCGCCTAACTGAGAGGCGTGTTGAATCTAGGTGTAGGGTTTAAGTAGGCCTTTGATTTAGTTGTGCAACGACCAGCATGTAATGAATTTCATTACATGAACAGTATGCTTAACGTGTCCTCCAAAGCACTGAATCGTTTTTCTTGCGGATGTAAAGTGCTTAAGTCGCCAAATTCACAACCGAACTGGGAACAATCTCTCAAAGTGATTGTAAATAAATATGAACTTTGTGTTGAACTACGTACTACGAATCCCTAAAAACGACTATCTGATTCCATAAGAACAGTGAGACTTGTTTTCGTGTGGGACACCGAGCCGACCAACGACCCGATGAATCCTGGTATCAGAGTTTTTGAACCGCCTACTAGTAGGCCTGTGACATGGTTGTTTAGGTCTAAGTAACAGCAACCGGGACCGACCGCTTAGCGTGCCCTCCGAAGCTCAAAACCATATTTCTTACGGACAATCAAGTGGTTCAGCCTGCAATATCCTTCACAAAGTGATAATATCAACTTTGTGAGTGCCCCACCGGGAATCGAACCTGGAACCTTTGCGCAAATCATAGAGGGACTGGGATTAGATATCAATATTTTTCGTTTTACACATACATACACATATCACGCCTATAATCCCATGCAGGGTAGGCAGAGCGTAAACAGCCGCAAAAAACGGTCATTTATGCCACGTCTGACAAATAATTGAGGGTTACTCGGAAAATTGTGTATCGCCGTAGTGACAGGTTGTCAGGCTATCGCCTAAAATTGCAATACACACCCTCAAATCCCTCAGTCGCCTCTTACGACTCCCACGGGAATTAAATGGGGTGATGCTATTCTAAGCCGGCATCACACGTTTTACAATGTGTATGAAAGGACAAAATAATATTCTATAATGCCTAAAGAAGTTGGAAGATAAATAATGAATTACAAAGATTTTGAACATATTTCGCTCGTATATAATTATTCAAAGTCTAAGGGCATTAGTGATGTCCAAGTTGCTGTGACCCTTGTGCGACCTCCTTGCTCATGGACCACGAGCTGTTCAGCTCAAGGTGACGACTACGCGAATTATGTAGGTAGGCGCATTAACCCATTTCCAACTTCCATATTAGACGGAGGCTACTTTAAAAACTATGAACCATATTGTTCGACCATTGCCCGGCTACTTTTGTAAGTAACCGTTTTATTGGAAAATGAAAGCTAGCTAGATTGTATTATCGCCTCCCAAACCCGCCCTTCATACAATAACTTTTGAAAATCATTGAAGCCGTTTTCAAGAGGTATTCGATTTTTTATAGTGTTATATAGCAAGGCCAACCTCACTCAAACGCTCGATCAGTATTTCGCAACCTTCACAGCATTTCTCGTACCAGGGCTGCTTCCGCTAAAAGAATTTTGATAATTACAACTTCTTCATACAGTGGTTTCACTCGCCAAATGAATTATTTATCAATGACCAGATTAGACTCGCTTTTGTATAAAAATGACACTGTTTATGCATTGCAATGAAAGAGCAACCGACATAGTTGGCATAGCAAGTAACGTTCAAACCAAAATAAACATCGGTCAAGTGCGAGTCAGACTCGCCCACTGTTCCGTAACATGTACGCACATCAAATACTTTCATATTATTTTGATTCTCCACTTGAACAACTAGCCCCTTTTTTTAATACCAAATTTTAAAGCACATCCCGTGTAAGGTATACAATTTTTGAAAACTTACGAAATTTTCAAGTGAAAGTTTTCAAAAATTGTATAGGTACCTAACACGGCATGTGTGTTAAAATTTGGTATACAATTTATCGCGGGTTTTCATCGCTTAGACTACATTCAATCTGTAAAGATAGAAGTAGTCGCCGGGTATTAGTTCAAAACTAACCCGGTAGATGGAGCCGTGCCACGCGTTACTGGCATTAAATACACTTGCAAAATTGGCGGGCAAGGAACGAGCTGCGGTAGCCCAGCACACGAAAAAAGAGAGAGACTAGTAATGACGAAAGTCGCAGGTTCAAATCCTGCCCGCACTTAAAAGTTTTGTAAGTTAAAAAATATATTTTTATTTTTATTATGATATTTTTCTGTAGGTACCCAAAAATTACGTAATTTCTAAACATGTACTTCAAAAGCTATTTGCCAAATTTTATAGTACTACGGTAAGTATTTTATTGAGAGCGAAGTTTATCATATAAACGGCCATAACGTTGTTACAAACATACACATATCACACCTCTAATCTCTTGCAGGGAAGGTAGAGCGTAAACGACTGTTAAAACGTAGGTACATTAACGCGACGTCTGACAAACATTTGAGGGTCATTCGAAAAAATCTGTATCGCCATAGTGACATGTTGTCAGCCCATCGCCTAAAATTGCAGTACACACCCTCGAGTTCCTAAGTCACCTCTTACGACTCCCTCGGGAAAGAAATGGAGTGATCTTATTCTAAGCCGGCATTACACGGCAAACACTTTTTAAACTGTTTTAAACGTCTGTTTTTAATTGTTGCGTGAATTTCTTACTTGAGCTTGAGTATATAGTTGTAATTCAGCTCGATTATTCCACGCGTTCCCGAGATAAAGGGTTTCAACAGAGAGATGGACGGATTGACAGCAATGTGGGGTTCCGTCTTTTTCCTTTTGAGGTACAGAATATTTTTCGATGCTGGGTTGAAAATTTTGCACGTTTTCAAAAATTGTATACCTAACACGGGAAGTGTTTTAAATTTGGTATTCAATGAACGGAATATTATAAATTTCACGGGTAGAATTAAAACATAATATCACAATCGATAATGCGTAAAAGTTCAAACCAAAAGTGCCATTTAATAAAAAAAATTAAGTCATATACTCTCGCAGATACGTATATCGACATAGGTAAAATAAATGTAGGTTATTATTTATTTTACTTTCCTAAATAATATTTATTTTATATTACTAGCTGGTGCCCTCGGACTTCATTTCGCCTCTGTGCCAATAGAAGCGGCACATCATGCTAAACAACTGCCATTTTTAAACGACGTCAAAAAAAGGAGGAAGTTCTCAATTCGTCGTGAGTTTTAAATGTTTATTCACCGATTACTTTGTTACAAATGTTACACTATCTTTTTGGTCCCATAGTCATGAAGTCAGGATAGTTAAGCCGTGCTCCCAGTGTTCTACGCCAGGTACTACAGATCAGAACATTTAGCTATCATCCTAACAAACAAACGCATCGCTTAGTTTTAGGTGATGCATGCATTAGGCGGTGCCCGCGACTTCGTTCGCACTACTTCGCACGACGTGATTTTAAGTCTTTTGTTTTTATTTATGGATAAGTATTACTATCATAATTTTTAAATGCTTTATACGTAGAACAAAAAGCTCTAGAGACCATAAATGTCTATGTAAGTGCTCTACTTTTGTATTTGTTTTGTTCTTTTTTTCGTATTTTTACTTATGGGTAGTATTTCATGCAGTGTGATGCCGGCTTCGAATAGCATCACCCCATTCCATTCCTGAGGGTGTCGTAAAAGTCGACGAAGGGACTCGAGGTTGTGCATTGCAATTTTAGGCGATGGGCTGACAATCTGTCACTTTGGCGATACACAGTTTTCCGAATGACCCTGGAATGTTTGTCTTATGTTCTGCCCACCCCGCAAGGGATAAAGGCGTGATATATGTATGTTGGTATTTTACGCGTCAAGTGGGACGGTTAGGGCAGGCAGATGATAATGATGATGGAACGGTTGCACATGTAAACAACAAATTTACCCCCTTAGAACCATCAAAGTCTTGGACTTCAAAAGATCATTTTTTGTGGTTCAAAACGGTAATAAACCGAATAAAGAAAAATAATTTTGCTCCTCTAGACATGGATTGCATAGCGCCGCGTTTGCTGACGCAAGCGGCTCGGATTCAAATTCAATTTTCTACGTATTGCATATTTTTTCACTCGATGAATTCCTTTTTTATTCGAGTAAGTGTATTTCTTATTTACTCTACATATTTCTTAAAAAAATGGGCCAGCAAACGCGGTCATATTGTACCAGATTTTCATGTGTATCTATTAAGAAGCACTCACCGTATGGCTCGACAACGCTACGGTATCCTGGCTTACATTTATTAACAAGCTTTCCGCCCAACCAGGGCTTACACCCGCTAATAAATTAACAAGAATACCTATCTAGCAAGTTTCATACGAACTTTCATCCTCTGTTTTACTTCCTTGCGGGATTAGTTGTTTAATATATTTTCTTAGTGTTCGTGTACGCTATCCAAAGAACTTAACTTATGCGCGATCAGCCTTCTGTAGAAATATTTTGTTTACCTCTTGCAGGACCAGTGCCTAACTATAAACATACATACATATATCACGCCTATCATCCCTTGCAGAGTAGGCAGAGCGTAAACGGCCGCAAGAACCGGACATTGACGCCACGTCTGACAATTGGGGGTCATTCGGAAAATTGACAGGTTGTCGGCCCATCGCTTAGATATGCAAAACCCACCCCCTTGAGTCTCTTAGTAGCTTCTTACGACACCCACGGGAAAGAAATGGAGTGATGCTATTCTAAGCTTTTGGAGATAAATGAGATATAGGTAATATTGGTTTGTACACAGACACTCTCACTCAAAACTCTTAAACGGTCTCCGTCCCGTCTTGGGTAAAATAGTTATAATTTTTTTTTTATATCTTTTGGCTCAGATGTTTCATTTTACTGGTTCCATGCATAATTATACCTATCCAATAAATTTAGAAAATAAATACAATCTAGCTTTTCTGGTTGGGTCTAGAGCTGTAATCACTCCTGGTTGTGCTTTGTGTGTCGATTTCGCCTCCTCATTCGCTTCATTAACTTTAACAGCCACAACAGGCCACTGCTGGACATGGGCCACCCCCTATTGGTGTATTTGCAATACTCCCACGCTTGGCTGGCGGATTAACAAACACAATGCAAGGTGTTGTATTCACACGGAACACAGGTGTCAATTCCCTGATTACATTCCTTAGTCGCCTTTTACGACACTCATGGGTAGAATTAGTGTGAAAGTAACCCAAATTTCAGGCGCGCTTTTGAAATTACTGTGTTCTAAATAAATTATAATAAATTTTGTCTTTTGTGAAACACTTAAAACCTCTAAATTTAGACATTTTAATAGAAAGATTTTAGCTTTAGAAACTTAAAACAATGAAAACGCACAATAGGGACCACTATTCCTAAGCTTTCGTATGCTGTGCCCCCGATCAGACTAAATGCTACTGTGAATTTTATACAGGGTGAAATGTTACTAGTGACCGATAGCGAAAACTCAAGACGGACTAGTGATAACGAATAACTTTTCCTAAGGAACATCGGTCGCCATACCTCTTTTTCACACGACTGCCCAACCAAAAAAGCAGTGTAATGTTTTTACATAATTACCGATCTGCTGATTTGAGTTACTATCGAAATCAAAATATTTTTGTCATATTTCGACCTATGTTCCTTGGGGATTTCACTATCGGTCACTAATAAAATTTTACCCCATAGACGCGACATGTAAAACTGTGGCTGAGGTAAAATTGTTTGCTTCTGTATCTTGGCTCATTCTGTACATAGCCTTCAAACTTTGAGCCTTTCAAGGTCGCTGTACGACGTATTTTATACGAATATCAAATTCGTTCCTTGAATACTACATATAAATATTATCCTAAGTAAAAATAAATACACAAGGTAAATGGAATATTGAACAGTGCTAAGTGAAAGATACTTACTGCATGCGAGTTGACCTAAACACGACATGTCATAATAGCAAATCGATTTTTATGTTAACCTACGTAATCCTGTTGATCATTTCAATGAATGAGAGACGTTTCTACAAATGATTGCTATTTTTAATACGATGTTTATTTTCATTGAATGTTATTTTTACAAATCGTAACCTAAAAGAGTTATCCCGTTCGTAGGTACATAGGTACTTACATTCGGCATTGGGCCAATCGTCAATAAACAAATTCATTGTCTGTTTACGTGTGTCTTGTACCAACTTTGACGCGTATTATCGTATTTAGCTGTATTTAGCTTGAGGTGTTCTTGTTTGCCGGAATGAGTAACGATCGTTCTTGCCCATTGAGACGACCGCCCCCGCCCCCGCCCCCACGCCCGCGCTCCCTGCCCCTCACGCTTCCGCACGCGAAATTTGTACGACAGTACACGAAATAAACAGTACATTGTATTGATATACAGACAGGCAAGCAACCGCAACGGACCTTATTCAGACTAGCTTGTAACGCGTCTGAGGCGCGCAGCCGCCAATACTTACTTTGTGCGTCTGACACGGTAAGGTTCATATTTTTTGTTAGTACTGAATGATCTTATATGTTACTAGCGTAAGTTAGTACGTCTCATAGAAACAGCTTGGTTGTTTTTTGCCAAGCGTTATTGCTTGTATTACGATTAAATGGTAGATAGTCATGTATTTTTTCATAATCATTATTACTATTACTGTGGTGAAACCGATAAAACGCGCGTTTATTTCCTTCACAATCCGCACCTATACGAGCTTGCGTAGAGGATTACGTCACGAATATTTTGGCATAGAAACATTGTCTGTGATAGCGTACCAAATCCATAATTTCAGGCGTTGCTCTAGAAGGTTCTCTTGTATGAATATGCGGGACAAAATCGTAAACGTTTTTCGTAAAGAACATCATTTCACTTTCAAGCAGAAACTCGTAGCACACGCCTACGCGCGTCGCTATGCTACGCTACTACGGTAAATAACGTAAATAAAATTTGTTTTTCATTACTCAGTTTTCCACGGGCTAGCGCAATAAGCTTTTTTTAAAGGAATGTGAAATGTGATTCTCAAAGAAGCACATTTTATGATATTTCTTTCGCGCTACGTCTCTACGAGCTTGGCGGGCGGTGGGTATAAAAAACGCATAGTGCTTTTTTAAAATACGTATATATTAAAATTACTTTCGTATCGTATGTGGTGTAGCGTACTGCCGTTGGCATTGCGCTTACCAATCTGCTTGCAATACATGGAAAGTATGGCAATCTGCCTAGTAAATTTGTTATTGTATCGTATGTTATCTATCAAATGTACTTAATAGACACAATGTCAAGAGCATCGTTTTAATTTTTTTTAATTATAAGTTAAAGGCTTAATAATATCGTTTCATAGGTAAATTTTGGACTCCCATACGAAAAAGATGACGGTCGTTGTTTTCACTCTCAGGGTAACTTAACGGAAAGTTGTTCATGCTCTGCCTACCCCGCAAGGGATAAAGGGATTATGTGTGTTTTTTCTTTATTCTGAAGAAGATTTGAAATAATATGCAATAATTGTTATTTACCATTTCGCATTTTCGTGTAAAAGATTATATCTATACCTAAAAATTAAAACAACATAAGCAGGGCGTATGTTAAATGAAACTATCGTGGCGACGTATGCTTAGGTAGTTTAAGTAAAGCAGAATATACTTTTCATTGAATTCATTTCGTATCGCGCGTGGTAAGCCTAGGGGAGCTGAGAGAAGCGAGGCTGGCTGCTGAAAGCGAACGCGCCGAGTGATAAACAAACAGTTTACCTATGTGTCTACTAGCTTTATGCTCCTACATACGTGGCACAACGTTTGTAGAGTTTCGTAGTCTACTACATACTCTCACGATTTCCTCAAATATCTCTTTCAGTCCGTCTGTCTTTACCTTAATAACTTCATTAGTTTTTCAGCCAGTGACATGAAATTGGGTATGAAGATACATAGATTGTATTGACGGTAGTTTAGAAATTTCTTTATAAAATTGAAGATTTCAGTGTAAAGTGAAATATACAAGGAAAAAGAGAGCACAGGAAATATTTAACATCTAATATTGAGTATCTAAAGGAAGGTTTCTTTGAAAATAAGAACATTTGAGTGTTCCTGTCATGAAATACTTGCTTTAAAAAAGGCGCTTTTAGCTTTAAGACGCCTCCCTAACCTAGGTGTTGCCCTTGTCACGTTAAACTAAAAAAAAAACAATATCCGCGAGTCAAGACCGAACAACAGAAACTGAAACTTTCAGAATGTTGTTTCAATAATAAACGGCTCGTTGTATTAACACAGCAAAAGTTCTGAAAGTGGACACTACACTGAACCATTCTTTACTAATACAACATTATGTAAATAACTTCAGTATCTGTATACTGTGTCTATGTCTATGTCCGCGAATTTTCGATAATTTTTCATAGTTTTTATCTACAAAAGATTTATTTTTGTAAATGAAAATAATATAGCACTATGAGTACATAATAAAATCATAGTAAATTTCTTTTTGTGTTTTGTATAAGTAAGTTGCCGTGAGAGGCGCCTAAGGAACTCGAGGCTGTGTATTGCAATTTTAGGCGATTGGCCACAAAATAGAGAATGTACAGAAGGATCACTCGGCCCTTTTTTCGATTATTGCCGCTTTCGGCAAGGGCTGCCACAGTTTTCTTACCGATTTAATTCAATGAAGTAGGTACCTAAACATACAAGGAGTAACAGAAATTCTATATAAACTGAACAACTTTCCCTATTTCCCCACTTTGACCTCCTTTTGGCTTGATATACCCCATTTGTTACTCGCTGTATTTACATTACGTATACTACCTACATAGCACATACATACATACATAAATCACGCCTATATCCCTTACGGGATAGGCAGAGTGTTAACGGCCGTAAAACGGATATTAACACCACGTCTGACAAAAGCTTGAGGGTCAACTAGATAACTGTGTATGACTATAGTGACAGGTTGTCAGCCCATCATCGCCTAAAATTGCATACACACCCCTTGAGTCCCTTAGTCGGCTCTTACGACACCCATGGGTTAGAAATGGGGTGATGCTATTCTAAGCCGCCATCACACGGCACGGCACACCTACATATCACAATGATTATGAAATGGGGAATGACGAGTAGGTAGATATCTGCTCTGGGGCTGTTGAGACTGAGCATCACCCCATTTCTTTCCCGTGGGAGTCGTAAAAGGCAACTAAGGGACTTGAGGGTGTGTACCTATTGCAATTTTAGGCGATGGGCTGGCAACCTGTCCTGTCACTATGGTGATACACAATTTTCTGAATGATCCTAAAATTTTTGTAAGACGTGGCGTAAATATCCGTTTTTGCAGCCGTTTACGCTCTGCCTACCCCGCAAGGGTAATGACGTGATGTGTGTAGGTATGTACACCAAAATTGAATATTTGCCTTTTTATAGTAGAAATGCAAATCACAATATAAAAAAATATATACTGATTAGAGTTTTTATGTAAGTTGGTACAAAATATTATAGGAACATTGTACACATCACATCGTATACTAATAAACCTATTTATATTTGCGTGAAGCTATTTTGCACGTCCGCACCAAACGCGGTTGACACTCGCCTACAAGTGTGTTTGGATTGGTTTGGATTTCCTTGTAAACGGCGGCGTGTCAAATTGTGGAGAGTTACGTGACGTTTGCTTGAAGTGAGCTCTCTGTATTGGGCGCGCAGCCGCCAATACTTACTTTGTGGATTGGCCGACAACCAGTCACTAGGGCGATATACAAATACAACTTTTCGAATGACACTAAAATATTTGTCAGACGTGGCGTAAATGTCCTTTTTTTGCGGCTGTATACGCTGCTCTGCCTACTCCGCATGGAATTATAGGTGTGATATGTGTATCTGTACTTATGTATGTTTGTTTAAGTGATGAGAGCATCGCCTAGCCTTGTACCTCTGAATCACCATCTATGGCCTAAATTCAAAAAATAATCAGAAAATACGTACTAAAATGATTTTATTATAAAAAGACTACGAAACCCTAGATTTGGGCGTGTCGGGCCGGTTTTTACAGAAAATGAATAGACCGCATATCTCTTAATTTTCGTGAATAAAAACCACTGTGTGTATTGTTTGTATGGTCATCTTTTTTGTACTATCTGACGGCTAAATACAGAAAGTATTTGCAAAATATGTCCCGGTAAAGTTATTTTCCGAGACGCCGATAAAATATTTATCAGCTTCGCTGGTCCCTATAACAGCAGGTAATGCCGTGAATTCCAAGAAAGAAAGTAGAACTAAAATGAACAATATTAATACTTTATTAGTTCTTGTTGCTTCTTGGAAGGCTTCCTAACTACTTAAGGCATACTTCAAGTCTTCGCTATCAGTATCACTACATACGAGTAGTTTTAAATAAAGTCGTGGTATGCTTTGATCTTTATAAACTTCTTTTTATTTAACGGATAAAGCGCTTGTAAAGACAGGTTTTTAGTAACTTTTTACCACGGGATAAAGTTTGATTTACAAAGGAAAACGTGTAGAAGCGGGCGAAAGCGTTGGCGGGTAGAACTTAGAGATATAGAACCAGATGGAGTTTATTTTATAAAGATACCCTGGTATAAAGCATCAATAACCAATAAATTACAAGCTTGATTCGCTGATTATAACTTAATGAATGATTCTGCAGTAAGATACTTTCTGCAGCAAGCTTACACGAACATATTAGACAACTAAATAACAAATAAGTATTGTATTTACATACGCGATTCACCCACTTATCTACTGCGTATTTTTAATGCATCGGAACGCATGCATCTGTCAGACGAAAGAAAATTGCGATTTCCGATCTTATTTTCATACAAATACGTTTCCGGTGCGTAACGATCTGTCGTGTCGTTTGACAGACGCATCCGTAAACGCAACTCAAGCCTTATGTATCCCATACGAGAGACACCCTCATACGAGAACCCAAACTAAAACATTTATCACCTCCTAACTACTATTTGGTAATACCGAAGCTTAGCTCTACACCCGAGTATACCATATTGTGTACAGGCACTTATCCCCCAACATACTACTATCTAGAACATTCCTACGTAAGTACGCAATCGTAGGTGCTTGTAAGATATTACAAAATGAAACTACATTATATTCAAAGGAAATTGCTTCTTGCTCAAGGAAATTTTGCAGAAAAATTTCTCGTTCATGAATAGATTATTTGCTTTGATTTAAAATTCAATAGTATGTTGATTGCATTATTTATATTTAAGGTAAGTACATGTACGGTATCATTGATTTATTAAATGCATTTGTGCTGAAGCGAAATGTTTATTTAAAAGGACTACTGCCGCGAGTCTAGAACCACTTCAAGAAAAACCACTTTCCTCTAAATACAAACAGTAGGATAGCTTAATTAATAACTTTTAAAGGAATGTGAATAATGTTATGATGAAAACATAATGAAATATACTTTTTTTAATGCTTGCTGTGATTAGTTACGGGTTAAAATGCGAAAACCAGCAATTTTTTGCCATAACTATAATCACTCTGAATAATTATTTCAATCGAATCGAAATTTGCAGATTTTTATTTAATTTAAGTAATCGTCAAAATGGACAAATTTTGTTCTAAAATCAGTTCAAAGAATATTCTGGTAAATAATTTTAATTTTCGAAGGGCAAAGATTTTTTTCGTGAAGTGGCGCATATTTCACAGCAAGGCGGTGATATGTATTATCAGCAGCACCTCAACCTACCTTTTCGTGGGATCAGCTTATTCTGGGTTTTCTTATAAACCGAATGAAAATCCCATTTAAGTGTATACCTTAAAGGGGGTAGGTTGATGTGCTGCTGATCGTACTTAGGTATATATTTTTGAACTGCCGGACAATCATATTTAGTTCAACAACCTCAACATCAACGGCCAACACTTCACTGCTAGACATGCCCCGCCCCCTACCCCGTGGTATTGGCATACTTACCACGCTTGACAGACATGCAGTGCAAGGTGTTGTATGTCACAGGGAATGCTGCTGCACATTCCCTGGTTTTTATCACTTTGTCGCCTTACGACACCCACGGGATAAATTAAGGTGACGCTAATTTAGAATAAAATCTATCTACTATCAATCGGACTGAAATACTTGTTTAGAAAGCTCGATTCAATCCATTTGACCTCTACGTAGCCCTTTAGTAGATAGACCTTTGTGTGCTACATCCAGAATAACTAGACACCAAAAAAAAGTGGATAATTACCTGTTGCCCATAATTTATATACTCATTTGTTAACGGGTGCGGTTCTCCCACTGGTCGTCCGTCGCTGCGTATATTTAACGCACCGTAACGCATGCGTCTGTCAGACGAAAAGGAAATCGCTAATTTCGATCTTATTCCCGTACAAGTAGGGGAGAGCGGGGTTAAAAGTTCCGGGGGTAAGTTGTTCCAATTGAAATAGCACCGAAACAGAAAGCGATATCAATATGTGTGAAGTGCGCCGCAAAACATCGAGTCGATGCGCTCCCTTGCCCGCCAATTCAGTTTCGCTTGTGGCGCTACCGTAGCCGGTGTGTGATAGTGGTACGAAATTAACACGTGAGTAAATATTTTTGCCCATATACTTTTTGGTCTAAAACAGTCAATTTTACAGGTACTCCTATAGCAATTAAACCAAACAGCAGTGAATTTATTACCCTTGACATGACATTATCATTTTATCGTGATTTGAAACTACTTTTTTATATTGTCAAGGTTAAATTGAAAAACAGGTCTGCGGGGTTATAAGTTCCTTTTCTTTGGGGCTTGTTGTTCCGCGGGAACAACCAGCCCCTAGCGTATGTGATGATTTTTACTTAGTATTTCGTTTGTTTAAGGATGCGAAAGTACAAATGAAAAACAGAAAGGAGTTATGTTTCAAAATAATTGTTGGAGAAAAGACCTGATGTGAAGGCAGAAAGTTAAAATTTTCATTTTTCATTTTCAAAGACTGTGGCAAGAGAACTTATAATATGCCATATGACACGATACAGATTTGTAATAAAAAGAAAGGGTGATCCTATTGCGATAGGGTATAAACCAAGTGACGTGTTTAATCCAGAACAAGAAAAAGTAATTGCAAATTATCTTCCCAAATGTGCTTTTATATACTTTGGTTCCTTGCTAGAAGACGTATAAGAGTTGGTATCTATATGATTGAGCTGTAAAATACAACCTTCCTAATATTCCATCTTCATGGCATCGGGACAGAATGGCAGGACCTGACTGGTTTACGGGAGTTATGCAAAGGAAAGGAGGAAATGATTTTATTGTGTCTCAATAGACAATATCTCATTCTCATTAAATTTACATGACATAAGATCTGAAGAGGAGAAAATTTTTCTTGATCTTGTCACTTGAAACCTGATTAAGTAAGAAGTACTAAGTACAAATTTCTAATAATAGTAATTTAAAGTTAATTATTGCCATTTTAAGACAAAATACGTACCTTTTGATAGATAAAGACTATTACTTTTTGTTTTCATAGTTCCTTTTGTGTTATACATACATACATAAATCACGCCTTTATCCCTTACGGGGTAGGCAGAGCGTTAACGGCCGTAAAACGGATATTAACACCACGTCTGACAAAAGTTTGAGGGTCAATCAGATAGCTGTGTATCACTATAGTGACAGGTTGTCAGCCCATCGCCTAAAATTGCAATACACGCCCTCGAGTCCCTTAGTCGCCTCTTACGACACCCATGAGTAAGAAATGGGGTGATGCTATTCTAGGCCGGCATCACACTTTTGTGTTATAATGCTGATATAATGGTCTGTAAGACAAGATCTCCGTAGATTTACATAACGTTAGATACTAAGGCGAAGAAAAACCTACTTGAATTTTGTTACTGTTTAGTTCTTTATATGGTAAAACATAAAATATGTTAATATTTATAATAATAAACGACAAATACATGTATTAACCAACGATTTTCATTTACACAGCCTTGCAATTTTCCTTTGGGAAATGCGGGAAAATTCCAAGAGAACAACCGACCCCAAGGTCGGAACAAGATACCCCAAAGCGGGGTAAAAAGTGCCTTTCCCATTTTTGACAAAAAAACATCTGTAAAAAGAGAAGTATTTAATTTTCACTATAATTAGTTGGCTTATCTGAAACTAGAATCTATACTAATTTTAATGGTATATAACATGTTCATACGAGATGTCATTCAAATACAAAATTTTAAGGTTGTTTCAAAATCGGAACGTTGAACCCCGCTCTCCCCTACGGATACATGTCAAACGACTTGACAGACGAATCTGTTACGCACCGTACGGACGAAAAGTGGGAGAACCGATTTATTGATAACTTTTGACGTGTTATAAAATTACGAATAACGATTTAAGAATGTTTTTTTACACATGTTTAATATGTGTGTTTAACAGCAATAAAATTTACGATATATGTATTTAAAACGTTGTTTTCGAGGCTCTCGTGTTTTCCTGTCCAGTCAAATTAACTTTTCGTATACATTTTCCAGTTCGCTAACTGGCTACCCCGAATGTGTACACTTCGGCCAGATTTTAATTTTCTCGTCATGTTGAGGGGTCATGCTGACGACACGCTGTCAACTAAAAATAGCACTTTAATGGAAAAAGCTTGGGAAAAAGCGATTTTTTATTGATGTGACGTGCTATAATGAACGTGTGCAAAAGGCAAGAATTCAAAACATTCATTCATTCGCAGTTAGCTAAAGTGGCGGAACGAAACTATCTGCCTAGGTCAAGACAAATTTCCCCTAACGCCATACAAATGTTATTTAAGTAGGTAGTACTAAATCAGTTAAAACTGAATTTATTATTGCCGAAGAATTGAGGGAAAATATAGAGTAGCAAATATGTTTTGAATGTAAGTAAGTAAAGAACAAAGTATACTGGGTCAATTCAAAACTTTTTACACAAAGATACATAGGTAATTTATATATATTTTTTGGGGTAAAAAACGATCTTAAAAGTACAAAACAAGTTTTAAGTAGCGTCAAACTAGAATAAGTTACTTGGAATTTTGCCTGGCCTGTTAGCGGCGCGCAGCCGCCAATACTTACTTTGTGCTGTTAGTGGGACAGTTTGGTCATTTCGTATTCAGCTAACAGTTTGAAGTATAGAAAATCACAGTGGCGTCATAATGACAATTGACAATATAATGACAAAAATATAATAATCGGGGCCCTGCTCTCTACTTTTATCAGTCTATGAGAGGGGCAAGCACCCCTCAACCCCTATGCAGTTTCTTCGCACTAGTTTTACTCTCAAGAACTGCTGTCTACTTTTCAGTCTTTGAAGGGGGGGCAGGCATTCCTAAACCCACATGTTGGTACTTTTCACTAGTTAAACTGTCAAGCACTGTACTCTACTTCAGTCTTTCTATAAGGAGGGCTGGCCCCCTCAACTCCTCCATGTTGGGTTACTCGGATACGCCATGTGTGATACAGACACTTACCCATTTAATGACAGTTGCGTAAACTACTATTGCTAAAGCCGCTCCGTGAGAAAAATGGATATTTTTGAATGCACGCAATTTCGTCGGTGAATACGATAAACACCTTATTATAATTAACCTACCTGTGTCCCACTGCTGGGCAAAGGTCTCCCCTTACTTCTTCCACTTACCTCTTTCCTGTGCTATATTCGTATTACATAGGTTAAAATAATACCGAAATCATCTTTTTATTGTACTTTGTAACTGGGCAAATGCGAAACATTTGTTTTACGCTACTCTAAAATATTTTAAGGCTACTGCGGGGTAATAACACTATTTTAGTAGCTAGGTTCTTTCTGTATGACATGCATGAATATAATTACCTTTATGAGAAGTTTAAATTGCATGCGAATAAGTCAGTGACTTGAACAAAATCAATCTGGTGACTGAAAAATGTTCTGGGGGCAAACAGGAAGCCAGCGCGACCCCGACGGCTATATCCGCTGCAGACATATTGCATTATGTGTAAACCCTAGGTATAAACTAAGTTAGAATAAAGGTATACGGATAGAAATCACTTGTGGTACTGGTTTTTCCATAACATAAAAACAGATCGTTGTAGGTAGATTTTGTAAATGTTTTCTCAAGTATAGTACAAGGCTGATACAAAATCAACGTATTTGAGCTAGACAGTATTGCGATCAGGACCTGATATTTGTTATTGATTTCAGACATGGAGTATGGCTACGAGGAGGAGGAGAGCAGTGACGTGGACCGGGAGCTGCGGCCGCTCGCTCGACGCACCGGCAAGCACATCGCGGCGGGTGAGGAGCGGCCCAGGATCAACTCCAGCCAGCAGACCACGCCCACGGAAGGTGAGTGAGCCACAGACTTTACTCTGAGTAGGCCAAGGCTGCATCCACTGTCTCAGCGCACCGGCAAGCACATCGCGGCGGGTGAGGAGCGGCCCAGGATCAACTCCAGTCAGCAGACCACGCCCACGGAAGGTGAGTGAGCCACAGACTTTACTCTGAGTAGGCCAAGGCTGCATCCACTGTCTCAGCGCACCGGCAAGCACATCGCGGCGGGTGAGGAGCGGCCCAGGATCAACTCCAGTCAGCAGACCACGCCCACGGAAGGTGAGTGAGCCCCAGACTTTACTCTGAGTAGGTCAATGCTGCATCCACTGTCTCAGCGCACCGGCAAGCACATCGCGGCGGGTGAGGAGCGGCCCAGGATCAACTCCAGCCAGCAGACCACGCCCACGGAAGGTGAGTGAGCCCCAGACTTTACCCTGAGTAGGTCAATGCTGCATCCACTGTCTCAGCGCACCGGCAAGCACATCGCGGCGGGTGAGGAGCGGCCCAGGATCAACTCCAGCCAGCAGACCACGCCCACGGAAGGTGAGTGAGCCCCAGACTTCACCCTGAGTAGGTCAATGCTGCATCCACTGTCTCAGCGCACCGGCAAGCACATCGCGGCGGGTGAGGAGCGGCCCAGGATCAACTCCAGCCAGCAGACCACGCCCACGGAAGGTGAGTGAGCCCCAGATTTCACCCTGAGTAGGTCAATGCTGCATCCACTGTCTCAGCGCACCGGCAAGCACATCGCGGCGGGTGAGGAGCGGCCCAGGATCAACTCCAGCCAGCAGACCACGCCCACGGAAGGTGAGTGAGCCCCAGACTTTACTCTGAGTAGGCCAAGGCTGCATCCACTGTCTCAGCGCACCGGCAAGCACATCGCGGCGGGTGAGGAGCGGCCCAGGATCAACTCCAGTCAGCAGACCACGCCCACGGAAGGTGAGTGAGCCCCAGACTTTACTCTGAGTAGGCCAAGGCTGCATCCACTGTCTCAGCGCACCGGCAAGCACATCGCGGCGGGTGAGGAGCGGCCCAGGATCAACTCCAGTCAGCAGACCACGCCCACGGAAGGTGAGTGAGCCCCAGACTTTACTCTGAGTAGGTCAATGCTGCATCCACTGTCTCAGCGCACCGGCAAGCACATCGCGGCGGGTGAGGAGCGGCCCAGGATCAACTCCAGTCAGCAGACCACGCCCACGGAAGGTGAGTGAGCCCCATACTTTACTCTGAGTAGGTCAATGCTGCATCCACTGTCTCAGCGCACCGGCAAGCACATCGCGGCGGGTGAGGAGCGGCCCAGGATCAACTCCAGCCAGCAGACCACGCCCACGGAAGGTGAGTGAGCCCCAGACTTTACTCTGAGTAGGTCAATAGATGCATGCAGCTTATGTCTCGACACACCGGCAATTACATTGATGCGGGTAAGGAGCGGCCCAGGATTAACTCCAGCCAGCAGATCATGTCCACGGACTCTTAGTCATCCCGAGATTCCGCTCTGAGTGGGTCGGGCACTAGTTCAGTGCAAGGGCTTCTCACAGGATGCACTATACGTTACTTTTTCTATTTCTTCCCTAGGTATTTTAGATAAACACTAGTTTGAAGTAGTAAAGATATCAATTGGCATGTCATGTTCGATTAAACATGTGGGTTTAACCAAAACTCTAATCTACCAAACTTGAGTTCACTAGACGAAACAATCAATTGAAATGTATTGTGTACAAATGCGAGGCCTGGCAGGAAATCACCAATAGGCCAAGGTATTCACTTTCTCTAAAGCAACCAGTGCATTCTGCCTGCGGGCATAGAATGCTGCACAATAGGTACCTTTCTATTGAATGCTGAGATTGTGGCGCCGCCGGCACAGTTGAGTGGTAAAGTTTACGTCCACACAGTAGGTCGAAGTGGAATTAAATACATTCGACAGCGGCTAAGCTTTTCGATGAATACCATTCTGACAACTTTTCTCATTCCATTAACTCGGCTACGCTAACTGCTATTTCGAACATAGTGGAGCTTTTTTGTTAGTTTTCATGAGTAAAGTGTATCGAATGAATTCACCAAAATGTTTTGAATTGACTTTCAAATTAAATATTACTAAAAAGTTAAAACTAAAAACTGATGAAGGCACGAAAATAGATAGTATTATATTAGTCATGAAACCATGTAATCGGGTTCTCGAGTGGAGGCCACATCTCGTCAAGAGTCGCGTTGGACGCCTTCCGGCCAGATGGACCGATGACTTAAAGAGGTCTATCAAGCCTTATGGCCTACCCTGGGGAAGGCCTATGTTCAGCAGAGAACTGCAATAGGCTGAAGTGACGTGATGTCATGATTTGTAAAATATATGGGGAAGTAAGGCTTTGAATCCAATTTCCAAATCGATGTTCTTTTTGGAATTCTTCTCCTGTACCAAGTGGCTGAGTCAATCTCTTGATTCGGATTTATCTGAAAACATAAATTAAAAAGTATATAGGTTAAGCAAGTGTCGCTAGTGGGAGGCAGGCTTTACGTGTGGCAGCGATCTGGGACACGTGAAACGTATTGTGGCATATTCCTGGCTTATTATTGTGTTATGCGGGTCGCGTAAGCGGGACAAGAACAACACGCCATCAAATAAACGATCAAATTTTATATATTAGGTAAGGTAAAGTAGCCTAGCAAAGGAGCCGTTTTTACCTGTCAATTGATAATTTTTGATACTGACAGTATCAACATATTGTGCTTTTATAAAATTGTTGTAGTGCAATTAACTATATTGCAACACGGTCATCACCAAGATCACTCTTGAAAAAAGCTCTATATAAGCCGACCACAGTTCTTTAGTCATATTTCAAGATTTCCGTAGCTTTTGTGGCATTCCGTAACTATGTGCTACGAAACTTACGACGTAGAGCGTTTCAGCCGTCCATGATCAGTCTACGAAAGCTGCTAACTTTCCATATGACGAGACAATAAATAAGTTCAAATAGCGTAAGTCGGTCAGTTCTTACAGGGATAATCGATGCACTTTTATAGTTTCAAATCATAACATATGTTTCTTTATTATTATTATTATCCATTTATTTATTAAGTATACATATTTCTTACATTCTATGACACTTAAACTACAAAAGAAAAGTTTGCCCATGCTTGCATAACTTTCGTCACATCGTCCGTTTCACCCCGTATGTAAATAGTTAGTTATATTTAAAGGAAACTTTCCTTCGCCATGGTCACTGTAACCGAGTTAGAAAATTAGATCTGGAAGCGGATCTCGAGTTCGAACTAAATTCGAGAAGGTCTGCGTGATTGGGTCTCCATGTGGTCACATATCAAATTTAAACTCACAGAACTCTAAAAGCTACGAACTAAGTTAGCTATGTTTGGTTAGCTGCAAACGTTTAAATTAATAGCAAATTCTACGCAGGTATCTAAATTCAAATTAGTTCCTAGCACGAGCACGAACAGCGAGAAGCTCATCAAATCCACCAAAACCTTTGCATAAAGTCAAATGTAGGTTGGGCAAATACTAATACAGTTAGCACTAGCAAGTGCTTTAATTGAAATGGCTAATAAGTTGCGGAAAATGTTTTATTTACTACTATATGGATTTATAGCTTCGTTTATTTCTTGTCGTGTGAGACAACAAGTCGATAAACCCTGAACGTAGACAATATTGGTAGATAGTATACATGTAACTGATAAGCATTGTGTGATCTGGTTCTTGATCTGGTTACGAAGTCTTTAGTCACTGTAGCACAGCCGTAGCGTTAGGCTACGCCGCAGCTACGTCTTATTTTTTGCATCTATTGGATTTTAGCAGTTTCCCTTTTGGGCTCCATACCAGGGAGTCAAAACGGGTCCCCATTAGTGAAACTTCGCTGTCTGTCCGTCTGTCACCAGGCTGTATCTCATCAACCTTGATAGTGAGAGAGATGAAATTATCACAGATGCCGTAGTTTTATTGCCGCTATCACAACAAATACAAAGAGGGGCTGCCATACAAAACTGTGTATTTTTGTTTGCTTGATTTTATCTGAAATGGCTCGGACACCTTATGAACGGCTATAACAACAAAAATTATAAAAATTATAATAAAAGGGAGTTTAAAAAAAATAAATTATACATTATGAGGAACTAAAATTAGTTAAAGTCGGTGCAGGAAACTCATGATCGTTAGCTTAAGTAATTTTAAGCCATAATTTTTGCATAAATAAGTTAATAATTATTCCAGCAAAACCTACAAATAACTTAGGTTTTTTTATTCTGTTAACTTTTAGAAGTAACTGTGCACTTTTATACTGTGATGTATAAAAATCGACGAATGCATATGTACATAACTACATAGGTACACATAGGTGGTAGAACCGGGCCGGGCGGGTCGTGTCGATGAACAGTCGAGTCCACCGTAACAGCATTAACGTGATTGGACGCCAGCCGGCTAGCTACACGTCGCCTCGTCATTCCGGGGAGGCGAATCAACGGGTTTTTTTCAGGAAAATATTCAAACTGCCAAAAACGCTTCTGTAAAAAGAAAACTGCACAAAATTTATAATTGATTTAAATTTGGAGAGTTCCACATCGGGTGATGACTTTTGCGCGACTGTTATATCGTAAAAAACTGAAGCTAGTAAGCGCGTATGGTTGTTTATTCATCGGCTTTCGAAAGTTTTTAATTTAGATAGGATATCAACATATTTTTTTTAACGCGTCTGCTGAAATAGTTTAAACGATACCTCGTGAAAATAAAACCCGAATAATACGGAACCACTTAGTGCCGGGTGCAGCCGGGGAGGGGGTGGGAATGCAAACGAACTCAAACAGCCAGTATAAGCACAAAATAATGAAATTACAGTGTGATACAGTATACTTTACAGGAATCATGCAATAAAATGATTAACAAACAGAATTCAGAAAATTATTACAGAGTTGACAAGCGCAAGCTGCAATAAACGTAAAGTAATTAAACAAATTTACCAAATAACTTTACAAATGCGATGCGCTATGTTACACTTTCAGATTATTTGTGAAACCAAAATCAGGTCTCTGTTTGTTTTATATACTTTTAATTAATTTTAACTGTTATAATAATTTTGGAACTAAGTTTTAATATAGATATTTATGTGTTCTCTTTTAATAGAAATTGAAAATTTTCTAGATCCGCTTTTGTAGCTAAGCTTGGCATCCAATTACCTAGTTCCAATGAAGTATTCTGACGACGCGCAAAGGCGACCTAGTTGATTCGAAACAAAAGCAATGCAAATAAAATGGATTTTGAGGATTTTACTTAATAAATTATGTGTTACTGCTCATTCGTGTTGAATTATTATGATACAAACAAGCTATGAATTTCCGAACGATATAAGATTACCTAAATTACGTTGTTATTAATCATGGATCTTTATTCTGTTCGCAAACTTAAGGTGTCTGTCAAGTTGTTTGACACACGCGTCCGTTACGCACCGTATAGTATACCCACCGTAGCCGTATTTCTATTGGAATAAGATTGGGATTCGCAATTTCCTTCAGTCTGACAGACGCATACGTTACTTTGCGTTCAAAAAAAACGGACGGACGACAAGTGAGTGAACCGCCTTACAGGGTAGATGTAACAACATGTGACGGCTGATGTGGCACAGTGGTTGTGCAACTGCCTGCGACGCAAAGGTTCCGAGTTCGAATCCTGGTTGGGCACTCACAAAGTTGATTATTACTTTGTGAGTTTTTTTCCAGTCTGATTAGGACATTGCAGGCTGAATTACCTGATTGTCTAAGGAAACATGGTTTCGTTATTCGGAGGGCACGTTAAGCTGTCGGGCCCGGTTGCTGTTTATGATTACTGAGACGATGGTCCTCACACTACCATGTCAGAGTAGGCGGTTGCAAAACTCTGACACCAGGGTTCGTCGACTCGCTGACCCACACGAAAAGCAAGACAGGGCAGATCTAGCCTAATGTTTTTTTTTACTATGAAACCAAATGCGGTTCCATACATTTTAATCGCGTAGTAGGTCATACTTTTTCCATAGTTCATGTCATGACTTAAAGAAGATTATGACTAGAATCTCCAAAGTTTGCGTCAGTACCTGCTTACTAAACAATTACTCTGTGTCTGCCAGTAAGTTAGCCTTGGATTGAATGTATCCTTTTTACGAATGTCATGCAAACAGCGTTTTCTCGATAAGCCTCAAGTTAGGTGGCCTGTGTCGTGACCTCGTGACTCATGCTCTGCATGTGGCGCACACGTGTTACATTTCTGAGAAAATCTTTGCACATTTACAGGTTGAAGTTATTCTTATTATTATTATTATTATTATTATTATTATTATTTATAATACACTAGCAGCACATTGTGCTGATGCGTGTATATCACTGCACTTGAGTCAAATATTTGTCTAGTCTGTTTTTAAATGAGTTCACTGAGGGAGCACTGATCACTGATTGCGGTAGTTTGTTCCACGAGTCCACTACACGATTTGGCAAAAAGTGGTGCCTGGGATTGCTTGTACTCGAGGAGCGTGACAGTTTTAGTGAGTGTCCTCTCAGATTTTTGTTCTGGTTGAAGACGAAGATACCATTGAGTTCTGGGACATTGTAATTGTATTCTGAGGAAATAGTAACAATTTTCTCTTATTCTGAGCAAATAGTAACAATTTTTCCGGTATTTCCCTGAATGCAATAACACTTTTGTTATTCAGTATCATTGAAACTTAAATCCTATAAAATGCAACTTCCGACGCTTTACTCGTGTTTCCTATTATTTTTTATGTTACTTATTTTTGTTTGGTATTCGTTTAGATCTTTTATGTACTTACTTTTATTTACAAATTTTCAGAGTTAATAACTCAGTATTTCGCGACTATTAAGTTGGTTGTTGTTTCTAATTATGTTTAACTGAAAAGGAAAAGGTAGTTCTCATTTTAACACGTTCATTTCTCCTCCATTCCCTTATCCAATAACAATAAATTGAGTAGGTCATCATGAGGTCGAAAGGTACATTGGATAAAATAATGTTCCGCGTTACGATACCCCTGGGACCCACGCTAGCTGCTGCGGAACCCTAGTTAGACCACTTCGTAAATTCTGGTAACATTGAGTATTTCACTGCTTTCAACTGTACCTGGTATTGGTATCTACCGAACTAAGCAGAGAAAACGGCTTCAAATGGATTTTATTTACTATGATGTATTTCCTCTGTCAATTTTAGTTACGTATGTAGATTTGCCACTTCGGGGACTGTCTGGTTTGATTTTGCCTTCGTAGCTGGGAAACTATTCAAGGAAAAATTTACAGAATCCATTCTGTTTAATTTGTTATAAAAACAAAGTTTTCAATATATGAACATTAATTAAAATTCTCATCGAAATAATTAAAACACTTTCACCATATCCGTTTCGGAGAAACTACGTTGTTTGTTGATTTTGCATAGGTATAATTAACTGAATGCGGTTTCAATAAAATTACATTGAATTCATTTGATAGCTACGCGGTTTGGTTTTAATAGTGTGGAATGCTCGTATGGATTCGATCTTTAAAAGTTATACTTATTTACATTTCATTTACGTTTTAAAGTGTATATTTTTCTTATGAAGAGTTGAATTAATTTTGAAAACAACATGAGTACTTACCTAATCTTAATATTTGCTAAACTCGCAGCGGTTCTCGTGACGCAGGGGATGGCGGGGGTGAGGGGCGTCCTTGACCCAACCGTCTGGTTTGGGGCCTAAATCGGCAACTAGTTTGAGTGCCACAACACCGGCAACGCTTGTTGTACCAACAGTTTGTGTCCTTATGTATTTTTATTGGAGTGTAATATTGGCGTAAGTATGTTAATGAAAGTTCAGGTGATTTATAACGCACATTTTCTGAAAACTTGGAAAATTTTCAAGCTCGGTATTTGAACCTGCGCCTTTCGCATTACTAGTGGCGACGCCTCTTCTATCTAGGCTACCGCAGCTCGTTCCTTGCTCTCCAATTTTGCAAGAGTATTTTAATGCCAGTAACGCGTGGCACAGCCCCATCTATCTTTACAGATTGAATGTAGTCTAAGCGAATACCAAATTTTAAAACACTTTCCGCCTTAGGTATCAATTTCTGAAAACTTGCAAAATTTACAAACACGGGCAAAATTTTGAAAATTTGTAAGTTTTCATAAATTTTATACCTAACACGGGAAGTGTTTTAATATTTTGGTATTCAATATAACGCACATGTTGAGTGTACAGTTCACAATAAAATAAATCTTTCAAAATGTGAGACAGTTGTAGAAATATGCTTAATTTCAATTGCAGTTAAATAAATTTTAATTGGATGTAAAATAACGAACATAAATATAAATGTCTTAAATTATATTCTACACACTTAAAGTACTCATAAGGCAGCCAAGCGTAGCCTATATAATGTACTTTGCAGTAGATATGTTATTATATTTAAGCCGTGACGCTGTGACGAAAAAGATGGCGGCAAAACAAAGGAGCAATAATTCCTACCTACGAACTACCTCTGAAGTAGCGCTGTAGACAATTTGTAAAAATGATTTCTATTATATACAACTGAAAATGACAACACCATTTTCACACTAGACTCTATTGTCTGTTTAAAAATAGCTTTAACGTAGGCGCTAGCGCCGTCACCCTAATTTGTGCTATTATAACCCTGCACGATACCGTATTAAATATCCTGTTAGCGTCGACGTCAACCACCGATCGCCTGCCAGCCTGCCACCCAGCCTGCCACCCAGCCGGCCAGCCAGCCAGCCAACTAGATACTCACATGACGCCTCATTATTTTATTTTATTTGGGAAGTTTACAGCAGTCTTTACACAATAGTTAATTAATTGTAACAGTATATGCCAATATACTGGCTAACAGTGGTGCGTTCAAATGTAGAGGTACAGATTTGGATTGAAGTTTTCTTTCCCGCTAAGGGCTATTATCAGCCAGTTCATGGCCTATAGCTACCGGATAAATGATGAACGCTGATAGCAATTTACGGAACCGACATATTTTTCGTTCGATATACTTTCCGATAGTTTAACGACACTTTATCTCAAGTTTTGCTTGTTTAAATTATCCTATCTGCCAGTATCAGCCTAAGGTATCTGTCAGTGCTAGAGATGGGATTTTACCCAGGTAAATACCCGTAAATAGGTAAATACAAATTTTTACCCTTTTTATCTAACCGAATCAGTTTTTACCCAGGTAATTATTTCTGGCAATTTCATAGGTAGTACAACTTATTTAAATATATATTTCGTAAAAAAACATACCAGGTTACTAAAATACTTATGATATGATCTCAACGGTGCATTTTGACTTTTTTACGGCAAATAAGTAGTTTATACTAATTGGCCTTCATTGGAAATTTAGAATTTCTAAGCAGGACCTTTTGGAATAAGTTAAGATACCTCATAAAATTGGATATATTTACTATATTTCGACTTGTCTGATACGCTTTTGGCTGTTTTTTTATTGTCATCTTAGAAAGTGTCCGAACCTATTCCAAAAGGTCCCACGTCGTAATTTTAATTTTCTAATTCAAATACAGAAAATACGGTTGGACTAGATCAGTATGGATCTAGGCAGAATAAAAGGCACCAGATCGGTGGCTTTAGCCCGTAGGTAGAAGAATTGAGCTGACCCTTGACACCCACATCGCCTTTGCAGATTTAGAAAAAACGTTTGACAAAGTTGATTAAAAGATAATGACGAGCGTGCGGAAAGACGCTGGACTTGATAACAGAGATAGACGAATAATGTTTGATTTTAATAGAAACGAGGAAACAATAATAGAAGTAGGACAGGAGAAGGGGTAAAGCATGGCGTTAGGCAAAGATATCTACTTTCACCTTTAATATTTAATATTTATAAGGAACGAGCTATCAGAACAATATTGGCAGCAGATAAAGAGAGGATCAAAATGTACGACGAAAAAGTCCAAGTTATCCGATTTGCGAATTCGCTGAAACTAGTTCACACTAAAACACGGCATTCGCTGAAACTAGTTCACTCTTACAAGAGTTAGTAGAATCCAATAGCCAAACTGGCTACACAATATTCCAATAGAAAAAGTAACTAGGTTCAGATATTTAGGTAATGTCATCACAAACGACTCCAGGTGCACGCCGGATATTGTATCAAGAATTGTAATGGCCACTTGCTATGACTCGAAAACTTCATAAAGAACATTATTGGAGGCAAAGTACAAGGAAAGAGAGGCAGAGGTAGACCTAGGCGCACCTAGATGAAGGAAAGAGTCAATGTCGTGTCGTATCAGGAGGTCAAGTCAAGTCACTTGCATTGAAGGGGGAAAATCGTAAGTTACTCCATAGACAAGAGTTTGACCGTTAAATTTGAAGAAGAAATCAAACTCTAATATTCTCGTAATATGAAGAGGATTCCTTTCACGCATTTTGTGTGTGCTAAAATGTTTCTTTCTCGAAGAAATAAATTAAACCTGATTTTGTTGATAAATTATACACATAAATGGTACTATTTTATCAAAAATCGGTTTAATACCCGGTTAAAACGAGAAAAATATTGTATTTACCTATTTACCCGTTTTTAACTACCCGGCTAGGTGCCGATTTACCCATTGCCCATCACTAGATAGTGCCATCCAAAGGCATTTAAAGGTATGCTATATAACCACGCTATATACTGACGACAATCCCAATTGGGCAGCTGTCTGATCCAGTAAACAAAGATAGGCGACTAATAAATACAATAAATCATTCATCTGACAGCTGTCTAATCGGGTCTTAAATGGTCTCATTTACAATAACAACATTTTAAAAAGTGGTCGTAGAACATCAAATGCCGAAACTTCCCTCCAATACAGGGGTTGTTAAAGCAAAGGCAGGCAATTTGAAATTCGCGGCGGGGAGGTAAGTTAAGTACATCTATTAAAACTTTCCCGGTTACACGAAGGTATGTTTACAACGGAGTAGAGAACAATCCCGTTCGATATTTTTTAATTACGGCTAGGTGAGGAGCTCCGCATCTTTGTTTGGGGAGGACTGGCGTGGCGCCAGCGCCTCTATCTCGAATTTAAAGCCGCCAGTTTACAGTGACATGCTCCCCCCCTCCAGTCACTCGGCACGAAGACGGATGAAGGGGATGGTAACTTACATGCGAGGATCTGCCTCTGTTGGACGACCACTGCTTTATACAGCCTGTTGTTTTCTTCATTAGAACCCGTGGCAGTGAATGCGTTGTCGACGTTTTTCTAATTTCGCAACGTGATATATGGAAGCGGTTGTGGCAACAAAAAGGGTAGACTACAGTTTAATGGGAGATAGTACCCGGCCCCCACTAGGAACTTGATGCGATCAGTTTACCAACATTTGAAGGAGGAGGATCCTTTTAGAAGTTTGTGAAATAAACTTGCTTATTTTCGATAAGTTTCCGCCCACAGAAAACACTGCGTTGCGAATTCAGTATTCGCTTCCCATTTTTTTTTAAACAGTAATCAGATAATTTTATCATAGACAGTAGGTAGACAAGCAGTTCTGCAGCAAACCTTGTGCTGAGACGTATTTACTTATTGGCTGTTATCCAAATATCGATATATACAAACAATGGGATAACTGAAGCCGATTATGTAAGCAGCTTAGCGAACCATCGAGCTGCATACGAGATGGCCAGCACGCCACACTCGCTCTGGAGTGAATGCTTATCCACTTAAATGCCTTCTAAGACGGTCATCTAATGGAACAGCTTAGGAACCACTTGAGATACAGTTTACAAAGATTAAATTAACATTAGAACTTATAAGCGTACAATTTCAGTCAACCTAGGCAACAGAGAGACCAGCTTGCATAATATAATCATAACTTCTAGATTTCCAACCGTTTTTTGCATTTACGAATTTAACCTACCTTCGCATGAATACGATATTTGAGCAAAGATAAATAATATTGTCTATCACTTTTCCTCGCAGCTTTTCCTGGAATACTTATTTGATTATATTGCTCACTTTTGAAGTAATACTTTCCAATGTTTTCCAATACCGGTAAAGTCTTGCCAACAAAAGGACAAAAGAAAATGAAAGCTACAATTTACTTACATCAAAAATAAACTGTGTAGTCGTTTATGAGTTTGTGATTGAAATATGATATTCACAAACGTTTTGCAAAACCAGGTGATGAACTAACAGAACAAGAAGTTACAGGCGATAAAATGTATTAGAAAAAAATAAAGTTTGGATAGGAAACATAGAAAAGAAAATAAAATAGAGTAAAACATTTATCCAGCAGACCCAAAATGGTATTATCCATTCGGACAACGAAGAGCGAAATGTAAATACGATCAACTATGTCGTTTCATCTATTAATGCAGTGGTGAAGTGGTCTGAGAGTTAATAACCTTATCTACCCTGAGGTCCTTGGTACTGTTCTTTAGCAGTTGATAATAACATTTGTCAATTTGACAGATCGTGAGATCGCACCTGACTTTCCGTGAGAGATTAGTCCAAACTTTGGCCACCGTTTATGCACCGCTGGGAGCTGTTAAACTACCATGTCGGAAACCTAGGTAGGCAAGCAGCTATATTTACAACGTAGAGTTGAGTTTTCTTCTATTAAGAAGTGGCACGGAGTACAAGTAGGAAATTCTCTTTCCTTGTAGATACGGTTTATTTTTCCATTAAATCCTCCGAAGTGTCATTGAAATTGTTAGAGCCGGTTTCGAGAGACAAACACAATCACATACACTCTTCGAGTACAAAATACACAAAATGTGTCAGATCACCGATCTATTCCAGTGAATGTTATCTTATCACTGGCTAATCATTGCGCCGTCACTTGCAGCTTCGAGAAATTGAAAAAGATCAGGAAATTCTCTACGTACGGTACATTTTCCAGTATATTTGACGGCCATCATATTATTTGCCCTATGAAAAAACATTTTAACTTAAAGTGACGATGGTGATCGTTTTAGCTTTAATTTTTTCCTGTCACTTCAACTATGATAATATGATAGGATTCTGGACATCCCTACTTACTACTTAAAACGTAAATGTTGGTAAATTGAAACATTTTGCAAAAAAATATTCATTAATGTTATTATTACCCGGCTGGTCTTGTTGCACCATCATCAGGCGCATATCCCCCATATTCGCTTCCAAGCATAAATTACAACACGGAGTGTAAAATACCCTCAAATTTCGTAATATAAGCAAGCACTATTTCAATAGAACTATAGCGGCACGGGGATACTGCATTTACGAGTAGGTTTGGATCAGAGAGAATACAATCACTAGTTCGGTTTCTAATATTATCTGCCGTGTTCGGACGAATGAAAATTTTCAGACTAAAGTCAAACTTTACGCCGACCCGCACAGCCCTTGGGGCACGGCGGCGCCCTAAAAATAGCTGTCAAGAGTAATACATAACTAGCTGTGGAGCCTTGCCTCTACGTCGAGTGTGCGCCCATCTCTCACAAACAAACAAGGTTTTCAATTATTTACACGTCGGAGCACTTAAAATGAATTACGTAAGGCACTTTTCCATTGGCTTTCCGAGCCAAAATAAGTGTTTTTTAATATAGAATGGAAATTAATAATGGACACATTTTATAGTGAATTATGATACAACAATGGCCGAAAGTTAAGAGAGTCTATTTCCAGGATTGAGGCCAGTTAATGTAATAGGACCTATATTAGCACTGCCACTGTCACTTACAATATAGAGGTACAAGTAGAGTCGGGTATTTATGGTTTGGCTAGCCTGGCTTAAAACGCTTTTTACTTATGCTTTTTGGACGTAACGGTCTAAAAGGACACAACAAAAGAAGAAATATGACAAATGGCATAAAAGAGAATAAAAATCTCCCGTCCTTCTCCAAACTGAAATAGACACGAGAGCGCTGTTTTTCAGTTACATCAGCCTATTGTAGTCCACTGCTGGACGTAGGCCTCCCAAAGGGTATGCCATAGGGCACGATCTCCCGTTTTCGCTGGTCGGAGAGTGTTCAACGCTGCGCTTACCGAAACGTGGTCTCCACTCGAAAACTCACTTACGCCACTGTCCGTCGGTTCTAGGACAGATATGACCAGTCCATTGCCACTTCAGTTTGCTACACTGAAGTTGTTTTTTCAGTTTCTTAGCTAGTTTAGACGATTTTTGGGGATCGAGTCGATTATATACTCGGAGGTTATATATCTCTCATGTAGAGTATTTATACATACACAAACACATCACGCCTCTATCCCTTGCGGGGTTGGCAGAGCGTCAACGACCGAAATAAACGGTCGTTATCGCCACGTCTAACAAATATTTGAGGGCCGTTTCAGAAAAAACGTGTATTACTTAGGGCCTGTCGCCTTAAATTGTAATACGCATAAAACTCTCGAGTCCCACAGTCGCCTCTTACGTCACCCACAGGATTGAAATGGGTTGATGCTATTCTGAGCCGGCATCACAAGGCATTAAACAGTATTTATTTGTTTACAATACATAAACAATCACTACTGTGATCATTTCGCTGTACCGTTCCTAATATTTACCAAGCTCTGAACTAGATTGTTAGCCGACTCAAGCAACTACCATGCCATAATGAACAGATTGAAATTTGCTCAGTAATTGTGTAAATTGGTTTAACACTCTCATTTCAATGATAGTTCTTCCTGTGTCAATAGGACCAGTTTACGCAAATAACCGGTATGTCACCCTTGCGGGCTGGCATCGGGCCAGAGCGGTGAGAGTCGCGACCGCGCCGAGTGGCCGCAGGGGACGACCTGCGGTCAATTTTGCCCGTAGAAATATTTCCATTCCACGGATGTGCCGCCGACATACCGGAACCGAGAACCGAGGCCTCGCTTTATGGAGAGGGCCTCACATTGCAGTGAGCATGGCAAGTAGGTACATTGCCGAATTTGGGTGACACACTTCTGAATAAATATAGCCTCTTTTCTTCATTTTCAATTTTCGACACACCTATTTGACATTTCGCGGCTTACACAAAACATTTGCCTTTTCCTGTAATATTCAGCATTACATTCTTAAATCAAAAGCTTCTTCGATTGATTTGACTGTCGTATCGTAGGTTAGCTCTAAGGTTAGCTCCTTAGACTAGGGAAAAAAGAGGTTAGCTCAGTCCACGAATTTTGATTGCATTAGGAATGTTGAGCTACGCTGTATAAATACAACAATTGCGGTTGTCCAAAAGTCTAGAACAAAAAGTTATTCGATTACATGGGCGAGCTTATGAGAGATTTTGCGCTATTTGCTCGATCATAACTCACCTTGTATAGTATACCTAAATCGACAAGTCAGTCGCAAACTAGGGTTGAAATTCTATTATCGGGTGAGCAAATTGAGTGAGTTCCCAAAGTTAGTCTGTCTGTCTGGCGCATGGCGGTGGCTGGCTGGCCCTGACTTAGTGTTATTTTGGCGCGGTACGGCGGGGACCATTTTAACTGAAACTGATTGGTGACCTATATTGTCTTTCGAATCATACTTGGTACCATGTAAGCTATGCTTGAATAATCATTATATTTGTGTGAGTAGAAATAATGTTTAACAGTAATGTTGTCGATTAACACACCATGTGTTTATGTTTTCTTTCCCGTGGGTATCGTAAGAGGCGATTAAGGGTCTTGGGGGTTACATGTGTATTGCAATTTTAGGCGATGGGCTGACAACCTGTCACTATGGTGATACTCAGTTATCTATTGGACTTTCAAATGTTTGTCAGACGTGGCATGAATGTCCGTATTTTACGGCCGTTTACGCTCTGCCTACCCCGCAAGGAATACAGGTGTGATGTGTGTATGTATGTATGTTTATGTTTGAGTTTGATACACTTGTTGTACGTGTACGTGCTTGTATTTAAATTGTGTTACAGTGTATGTCTGAAAGCTTACGTCTAGTTAAAAAGTTACATTTAAAGGCGATACAAGATTAGTTAGTAGCTAGCTAGTTGACAATGCGCACCGTACAGATTCGCCGCAGCCTCGCCTGTGGCCTGCCTCGCGCGGCATGCATCGTACCGTAGAGTATGCTTAGCCGAATGCTTCCGACTGTACGATGCATGCCGCGCAAGGCGAGCCTCGGGCAAGGATGTTTACTTCGTGTGGATCAACCTTCAATGTTAACATTAGCACAAGATTAAACTAACTATTAAACCATGGGTGTAACCAGGCGTATCCGCAGGATGAAAAGCTAGCTGCAACACAATGTATAATATAAGATTAAGTAAAGTAAAATGTTATACATGTATGGCTAGTCTTTTAGTTTGTTTGTACGTGACTTGACGCGACGGCGAACGCTAGTTCGTCCCGCGGGAGCTCATGCATTGCAAATGTCGTCAGGAGCCGCAGACAGCCGCCGAGCGCGGGCCGAGGCGAGATCACTAGCTACCCTATCTTAGAAAGGCGAGAAAATCTGGTTATGATTCGAATTCTGGTTGTTTGATGTGAAAAAGAAAGGTTTAATTTTGATTTCGATAAACTTATTTCGTTTTTCGTTTTAGACGTCCAAACCACAAACTTATTTCCGGTCCGTTACGACCCGTACGACCAAATTCTTTGCAAGACTGGTTTGCGAACATTAAATGGTTAATAGGTAAAATACCGCTACCCCTGCCTTCCAATGGCATACCTTACCTTTTAACACATATCACGCCTATAATCCCTTGCGGGGTAGACAGAGTGCAAACAGCCGCAAAAAACGACCATTTACTCCACGTCTGACAAAATTTGAGGGTCATTCGGAAAATTGTGTATCGCCATAGTGACAGGTTATCAGCCCATCGCCTAAATTGCAATACACACCCTTGGATCCCTTAGTCGCCTCTTACGACCCCCAAGGGAAAGAAATGGGGTGATGTTATTCTAAGCCGGCATCACACGGCACTCTAAGCCAGTATCACACGGCACTCTAAGCCGGCATCACATGGTACATGGCACCTTTTAATCTTGCTAAATATTTACGGGAATCTGTTTATTAGAAAGATGAAACACCGATAAAATCCACCTTCACGTCGTGTGGGTCGGTCAAAATTGATATTCGATTAACTTCCGTACGAAGCCCGACGGTCATGTTTGCCCGCCCCGCCCGCCCACTAGGCATTACATGTATATACAGCTCAAATTCATGTTTCGCTTTTCAATTCGTTCAAGCAAAAGTTAAAAATCAACCATCTTAAGAGAATCGACTACCGAGCTCTCGTCCATACAAAAAGAGAAAACGTTTTCCTACCCCTAAATGTAATCCGATCTCAATGATTTTTTAGAATGTTGTTGACACAGTAAAAAACTAGGTTTATAGTTTTTCCTTTTTTCGAATTTTGCAATTGATTGAAAATTATAGGCGTCTAAAAGTCACTTTTTTTATGACCAAATCTTCCTTGAAGTAAAACGTTTGTATTTTAAAAACAAAGTAGATTTAAGAAAAAATAAAAAGCTATAAACCTAGAATATAATATGCTGAAACGATGGACACCAAAATAAAAACTATTGGTTGTGATTTAGTATGTGGGAAACGTTTTCTCCCGAGACGCAAATTTCACCTTAAAAATACCTACAGTCAGTCGCGAGCGGCAACGCTCTCTATCGCACTATCGGGGGTCGGGGGGTGAAGTAATGTTTCACGTATTATAGAGATGTTAACGAAAAAGTCGATAGTAGAGATGAGAAAGGAATCGATATCCCTTAATACCAATTTCTGTTTATAAATGTAAGGAGAAGATAAATTTCGCTCCTAATATTACAATAGGTTATCGGACTGCTCCAGAAGGATGGTATAGTACTTTACGATGCAAGTTGAAAATTACGATCGAGGCAAATGTAATCAACAACAACCAATTTTAGTGTACTAATTATTAACTTATTTTTCAATCGAGCTTGTAAAAGTTAGTAATAGTAAACGAGTGTTTAACGTGATGGATGATCCCTTTCTGCTGGCAGAATGCGTGGTTTTAAAGTTACATAATTCTTAAAACGCAATAGTTGAAAATTTAATACATATTTTTAAAAAACTGATTCCCGACTACGGGTAAATTCGAAACAATGAAAACGTTTATGAGTTTTGATTATTTATTTATTTATTTATTATTATGTCTTAACTACTCCGCTCGTAACAGCACACATGTGTGCTTGAAGTACAATACAAATCTATTGTTGCAAAATTCGACCTGAGCGAAGTGGTTAAACTTCTTAACAGATTTCTATGAAACTTGAATTGGTCCCTAATTGTTGTTATATTATACATAGATTATCTAACATAAATAAAAAAAGTCTATCTCGATATGACTTTTAGTGTTCGAGATTGTGGACAAACATACAAACATAAGTATTTTCCTTATTTTCCTCCATTTTTTTTATATTATGGATGGGTTTGCTCTTGACTCTAGTCTAGGTCATAGGACAGAGACAGTCTAAGATGGAGCGAGCTCACCCAGAAGAAGCCTGTTCACTCTTACTTTGAAGAGATTAGGGTTGTATGCGTTTGGAAACACAGACGCAGGTAGTGAGTTCCACTCTTTAGCAGTGCGCATTATAAATGATGACTGGAAGCGCTTAGTCCGAATTGGTGGAATGGCAACCAGGTATGGATGGTATCCGGCGGTGCGTCTGGATGTCCGATGGTAGAAGAGAGCTGGTGGAACAAGGTCGTGAAGCTCTTGAGCACACTCTCCAAAGTACCTACAATCTGTAAAAAACCGACAAACAGACTTGTGCTTTGTAAAGAGTTAAAAGCTGTCCAGGCGTAAAGTATCGCTTCACTCTATTCAGGATGCCCAGCTTCTTAGCCGCCGTTTGAGCTTTGTACTCGATGGTCGCGCCGAAGTTTAGATTTGATGTCAACTCCATGCCTAGAAGCTCAAGCCTGTCAGTGTCAGGGACAGATGTACCCCGAAAAATAAGTGTCCAGTCGAAAGGATTCCTTTTTGCAGTGAAAAGACACGCCTGTGTTTTGGTGGCGTTGAATGAGACCAGATTGTCGTCGCCCCATTGGGAGACAAGGCTTAAGGTCAGATCTGTTCGCTCTACCATGGCCTTTCTTAACGAACGTATTTCATCCCCACTGGTTTTTTTACCTTGCAAGTATCTCTCTGAAACGGTACTATCATCTGCGTATCCAACAATACCATGCTGAAGGAGGTCATTGATGTGCAGCAGGAAAAGAGTTGCAGAGAGAACAGACCCCCGAGGAACTCCGGCATCAATGGCCATAAGGTCAGAGGAGCAGCCGTCAACGACTACTCTGATGGACCGTTCACTAAGGAAGTCCGAAATCCAAGTACAAAAATCAGCTGGGATGCCATAAGCAGGAAGCTTGCTGAGCAGACTTGCATGCCAGACTCTGTTAAAGGCCTTCGAGATATCGAGTGAAACGGCAAGTGCTTCGCCGTGTTACTCGATAGCTTCGCCCCCGCAGTGCGTGACATACACAAGAAGATCACCAGTAGACCGCCCCCGGCGAAAGCTATATTGACGGTCACTGAGATCATTGTCTTCAAGGTATATCAGCAACTTACTGTTGAGTACCCTCTCCATTACCTTGCATAGGATGGAGGTGATGGAAATTGGGCGGTAATGGGCAGGGTCAGCACGGTCGCCCTTTTTGGGAATTGGTTGCACATTAGCGAGCTTCCAGGCCCCTGGCACCGTTCTTTCTTTAAGAGAGAGGCGGAACAAGCGTGTCAGCACAGGAGACAGTTCAGGCGCACATAGTCATAGCCATTATCGTGTGACTATTAATAAATCGGAACCTGCAATAATTATAAAATAATGTTATACCTACATTAGGTATGTACCTATTCAGTTTTAGATATAAGACCACGAATCCGAAAAAAAATTTGGTACTTGAAAACATTACAGTTAGTTGTAATGTGATAGATAATTATAGCAGCAAATGCAGTAGTTTTGTAGTCTATTCAAAGTCAAAAATCATAATATTTCGTAAATATCAACCTACCTACTACCTAGGTACAGTCTATTATGATTAAGCTACACAGGGGTACTCCAAACAAATCGAAATATTTTTATATCCAGTAAAAATATTAAAAATTAAAAAAAAAGACTGGTAGTCTGGTACAAAATAACTTCCTCTACAATAATATTTCATTGGGAATTATTATATTTCAATTCGTTTTAAGAATCCCCATGTAGCTTATTCCTTTTCTGTGTGTAGGTACTTACTTTTTTCAAGCTAAATCATCAAAAAATATTTAGTTTATACACATTAGTCATTACATAACATAGGAAGTAAAATACTTACTTGGATTTATCAATATAATCCTCAATTTAGTTTCGGGTACGCCATAATGATCTAAGAAAACAAAATATCACCCCGCGTTGCGCAGTCGTCGCTGCGCTCGCAGGGCTGGCGGCAGCGTTTGTCTGTGTGCGTGAGGTTCTGTGTATGTGTTGTGCGCACTACGCGGGGACTTCAGCGCGCGAGCGACAGAATGAGTTTTCTTAAATACCTAATTTTTTGAAATGGCGAAGGTATTCTTCCCTCTTAAATGGCAGACCAATTCGGAGCCATGCCTCTCTCTGGAGAGAGACCCAGATATCTAATCAAACATTTGTGTGCTTAGAAATCCCCATGCGATTATAAGTTGTGGCCTCCCTGCGCCACGCCATTTTATTAAGTACCTAAATATGTTTTCCTGCTGGTAACACGTACCTAGAAGAAAGTTGAGCGGCTGGGAACACTATCTTTACGTGACCACGAAACTTATTAAATGAATGATTGCATAGGTACAAGAAAGAAATCGAAGTTGTGTTGTTGTACATAACTATACTAGACTGACAGGTCAAATGAGCTGGTTTTTATAACGTTTTGAAACAATATTTTGTACAAAAATATTCATGTACCTAGATCGTCGAAACACCGACATATTAATTTATTGTTTATAATTTATGGTTTTAAGCATACGTTTTGTCATACATTGCGCCGGTATTATTTTAACTGGGTACTTTGTGACAAGATAAGCATTTGACACATTTTCGGTACTTGACATGTCTCGTCATAACCCTTTCATAACCGGGTCGGAACGAGACGGAAGACCGTGTTGCTCGAAGCGTCATAAACATTTTGCTTCATGATGACAAGAAAAAAAGGTTAAATCAGAAATAGCATGTGCACTCATCATTGTGTCACGAGCATTTTTGAAAGTAGGTACCATATACCAGATACCTATTTTTAGTGCGATATGCGTTGCCAAATTCGAATTTCACCCAGCTTTAGGGCACGTACGTATTCATGAGTATTAATCTTGTTAGGCAGACACTATCATTTGATTTGCAGATACAGCAGGCTCAATTCACAGTTTATTGACAGGGGTAAAAGTGGAAATAAAACTATATGTGGCATCCCACTTTCAGTTAAATATTCATTGAAAAGTAAAGTCAGTTTAACATTGTCTAAATTAACAAAATTTAAAGGTGCGAGTGAAAAAATGACAACCGAAAAATTTATGCTAAGATAAGAAATGTGCAAAATGATGCTATGGTAGTACGTTGCAGTAAACCATGGATAATGATCTAATCTCCTGTCTCTATGTCCCAATAAAAGTCACGGCATTATTTTTTCCCTACCAATTTGAAGTCTTTATGTGGAATCGAGTCTTGAGCAATATAATCATAATATCTCTATAAACACGCTGTACAGATTAACCAGAACGTGATGGTTCGTCCCATTGGAGACTTACAGCCCGCTTCTAGGAACTATCTTAGGCAAACCAATATTCCACTAAACATATAATATAAGTTTTGATATTGGTAATGTTTGGAAGTTTTATATTCGCACTAATATTCGAGGAGCCTGCTACGGTGTGTACTAAAAAACACCTGAACAACGTGTTGAGTGTTCATAAAATTGTTGAGAACTTACAAAATTGCACTGCAGGCAGGATTTGAATCAGCGGCTATTGGTATCTGTACTGTACCACCGACGCCTCTACCGACTGGGCAACCGCGGCTCACCTGACGTTGGTAAAATTATTAAGCTAGCTACGTGAAAGTGTATACAATTTAGCAAGTAAACAAGGTAGGCAGTGAAAGGTCCTAGGAGTACATTATAATAATATAATAATATAATAATAATATTATAAAGAGGAAAGATTTGATTGTTTGTTTGTTTGTTTGCATCGAATAGGCTCCGAAACTACTGGCCCGATTTTAAAAATTCTTTTACCATTAGAATCCTACATTATTCCTGATGAACATAGGCTATATTTTATACGAGAATAAAATAGGGATCCGCGTGAAAATTACGATAATGTAACCCAACGTGTGAAAAATGTACCAAAAAAATATCTTATATCGCGTACGCTGTGGAAATTATCGACAATAGAGCAAAGTGATGTACTACAGTTTTAAAGAGGACATCAGTAATGTCCGCGATACCATATGTCTAACTATTACAGTTATGCCATAATAACTACTTTTTCATTTAAAAATGTACAAACTACGCCACATTATTCGTACCAGTGTAATGATTACATTTAATCATACTGTATTAAAGGGTGTCAGGGATAGCCCTCCGAATACTGATAGGGTACATGCAGACCATGAAACTGAACAACTTTTCCCTAGAAACATATTTCAGGAAACGTAAAAAACTGACTTCCCATAGTGAATGCAGTCAGCTGATTGTGATTTTGTATGGAAGGTAATTTTTTTGGCGTTTCCTGACATATGTTTCTAGGGGAAAGTTGTCCAGTTTTATGTTTCATGCACCCTATCAGTATTCGAAGGGCTGTTGTTACTGGGTATTAAAAAGACGACAAAAAACATTAAATAATGCATTAAAAAATCTACACTAAAATAATACATACATACACATATCACGCCTATTATCCCTTGCGGGGTAGGCAGAGCGTAAACGGCAGCAAAAACAAACATTTACGCCACGTCTGACATATGTTTGAGGGTCATTCGGAAAATTGTGTATCGCCATAGTGACAGGTTGTCATCCCATCGCCTAAAATTGCAATAAATACACACCCTCAAGTCTCTTAGTCGCCTCCTACGACTCCCACGGGAAAGAAATCGGGTGATGCTATTCTAAGCCGGCATCACACTAAAATAATAATAATATAATCTAAACAGGTTTTTTTTATTGTTTGTTTGAATTGAATAGGCTCCGAAACTACTGGACCGATTTAAAAAATTCTTTTACCGTTAATTGAAATAAATTGAAATTCTTTATTCAATGTAGGATAGTATTATCACTTATTGACGTCATGAACCGTCATTCTAAAAAAATAAATTTGTATTACACAATTTTCTTTTTTTATTACAATTTTGTTATGACCTAATAGAAAACCGGCTCGGGCGGGATAAAAAAATAAAAATAAAGGCACTGCCATGGGGCTGGCCAGGTTAATCACACGGCATGTAACTTTACGCCACCACCATCTGCAAACGATATTTGTTTCAATTTGAAGTCAAGATTTTTATCCCTGATGAACATAGGCTATGTTAAACTGTCTTATTCCCGGGGGGAAATTGTTAGCGGCGGGTGAAACCGCTGGGCGGGCTGCTAGTCTATTTATAAGTACGATGAAGAGAATTTAGTGTATGGAAAATTTCACCAAGGATATATGATTTTCGTTCAATCCCTAAAATAAGGAGATCTTTCCCCAAGAATAATTACAATATATTTTTATATCGTTAATTAACTCTCTGGTTAATACATTAATACATTATCCCTGTTATTAGCAGGATGGTGTGGTAATTATATCGCTCAACAAACAAACAAATTATAAACTATCAAAGTTACTATAAAACGTATTTACATAAAGTTAGATTAATTAAAAGTTTGTTTCGTATGTTTCAGTTATTATTTTGAAACAAACTAACCAGGTATAAACGCACGTCACAATACCTTCTTCAAAACCTCTCGTAGGGTTCCTCGTGAGGCCCATGTAACTAAACAAATTTCGGAAATTGCTAAAGAGATATTTGATTTTTCACTCATCGTTTTTAATCAGCTTTGTAAAATTATGCTAAACTAAATTGTTACTTTTGTGATTTACGAATTTGGACATTTTCGATGCCAGATGTTGCATTTTAATTGCACCTATGGTTGCCCATGGGTCAACGGTGTGATGCTATTCTAACCCGGCAACACTCGGGAAGCGATAATGCCCATTGTCCCAAAGCCCCAATATTTGTACATCGTATTTTCTTTAAATAACTTGTGTAAGTACTAAAGTTGTCATTTCCGTAGCCCCGCCATCGCGGCGCTTTGTGTGGAACAAGGACCTAACGTGCTCTTGTCTTCTCTGCTTTTACTACAGTGAATAGCTTAAATTGAAAGGAAAATTGTACCTCTATCGTCCGCTTAAAATGTGTTTGTGAACAGTATAATAGGCAAACGATGCAAAGATCCAGTTATTTTAGGATCATACAGTTAGTGTAGTTTATTTATATCGGTTGATAGTTTTTTCAGTTTGACAGTAGTTACTTTATTTGATAATATTTGGTGTTTCTAACTATTACTCAACTGTTATAAAGTAGAAAACAAAATGTATATATTTTTATCATGGTATTTAGTAGAAGTATTTTATTGTAAAACCTTTCATTTGATACCCCACATGATATGTTTCAGAAAAATAACATCCGCCATCTTTAGACCACAATACAACCTGGCAACATAATTGAAATTAAAGTCAGAGGTTACAACAAAACATATCAAAAGCCAGAATCTGGTCCACATATTATGCAAACGAAGATTCTTTACCGTTTCTGGTCTAATATTTTGGTTAAAGAATAATACATTAGTGTTACATAGCCGGTGCAACGTATCGTGTAATCAAAGTAGAGTAAGTGTAGCAAATTAATTAAATAGGTTATTTATTAAAACAGACGGTTTAAAATCATCCATTTGTCGTATTCGTCTTATATCTTGTAAGTACGAAAGTTTTAGAATATTCACAATAAAACAATTTAAAACGGATTTACACTGTGCCAGCCGTGACCACAAACTCCGTAAAGAGCTCGAAACGTAGGAATTATTTTATTGTTTAAAGTAATATTTGTGCTATCGCAAAAGTATCTATCTTATTATTCTATATCTTTTCAATTTTCTTAATTATTATTATTTGTCAAAAATTTTAACTTTCGTGCCATTCACCAGTAGTTAGGTACTTATTTACAGCTCCCCCGTCCTAGTCATGTTTCCTTATAAATATAAGTAGAAAAAAAAACTTTGATAAAACATTTTGTTACAGATTGTCCTCCAGTGATGTGCATAGAGGAGACAAGGAATGAAGTACAGTCAGCTCCACTCACAAGTATGTACCTGTCGTCTTTTTGCTCCTAATATTTTTCTAGATCTCAAACTCGCGAACGATGCTGGAACTCGCGATATTCTTAACTGACACGCGTGTGTCAAACGACTTGGCAGACGCCTCCGTTACAGGCCGCAACGCTCCGAAAACCCACCCACCAAAGCCGTATTTGTATGGGAATAAGATTGGAATTCGCAATTTGACGCATGCGTTACGTTGCCTTAAAAAGACGGACGACAAATGAATAAACCGCCATTAGGTTAATCGCACATGCACGACACGACACTGAAAGTCTGAAATTAATACCAAAGTCTTCAAAGCTACAATTGATGGTATACTCGTAGTCCCAACATTATTTAATAAACCTATCGATTTTGGTTGGCAAGTTTCCTAAAATCGCCAAAACCTTCCGCCCATCTATAAAAGGGTGATACAAATCAATCGACTAACAACCTAATACCCAATCATCCTTATCCCAATTTTCTATAAATTTTTCAAAAAAATAATGCTGAAATGTCTAATGCAACACTGTAATTAATTTAATATTATAATTAAAGATCAATATAGTTATCAAAAGAGGAATTCTACTACTTCTGCTGCATTTTCCTTGCTGACGGTTTCACTGCATAGTATAATAACAAACAACTGACTACAGCATTTTTTTTTTATCGAAGCGAGGCCTTTGATTTTGCCAACGACTATACCCAGCTACAAAAACTTACCAGTTATAGTATATGCGGACTAAAAAATAAGTGAATTCACTCCTGACTAAGCAAATGGTGTTGCAGAACTATCGATAGCAGTAATGATATAGTAGTTTTCATTCGAAACCCCTATACAATCGCTAGGCCAGTCCACTATCGAGCGGCAACACTAATTACAATATCAAGACTAATGAATGACAGGAGTAACATACACCTCGGAATATAAATACAATAGATGCGGGGTTCCCCAAGTAGGCGCTTTGGGATTCTTTCTTTTTTGTTAACTACATGAATGATACACCCTCCATAAGTCATCATAGTTGTACACTGTTTAAAGATATGGAATACTTGCATTTTGTAAAAAAACACATTCACTTTTTTTTTAGTGTTGATACCATTCCAATTTAAATTCCAGTTACGCTGATCAACAAAAATTCATATTAAAAGTTAAAACAAAATCTTACTCACAAAGCCGTTTCCTATGTGCGTAAAGATATATAATAAACTTACACTGAGAATCAAAAATCTTCCACTGTCTTTTATTAAACGTGAACTGCGTGGATTATTGTTATAGTGTTTAAAATATTTTTTCACAAAATTTTGACGTACTATTTATATTATGTAATATTGCATATTACCTTCAATTCGAGATATAAATTATCTTAACTTACCTTTAATTGGCGCTGTCACTTTCCTGCAAAAGATTTAAAAAAGGATACGAGATATCTAGTCCTGTCAAGTATAAGGACTCGAGGCTACTAAGGGACTCGAGGGTCGATATTGCAATTTTAGGCGACGGGCTGACTACCTGTCACTACAGTGATACACAGTTATCTGATTGACCCTCAAAGTTTTGTCAGACGTGGTGTTAATATCCGTTAAACGGCCGTTAACGCTCTGCCTACCCCGTAAGGGATATAGGTGTGATTTATGTATGTCAAGTATATAAATATCAATTGGATCTTCGCAGTTTCTAGTCAATTTATTCACCAGTGTTCTATTCTACACCTTATTTTGAAAGATATCTAATTTTTTTTTGGTCATATTATGAGACTTGACGTGACTAAGATATTATCTCTTTTCATCTTCTAACCTAACCAAACCTATTATAGAATTTATATACTGAATTGAGCCCATAAATTCTCATAACTTACCTTATATTGACAGCACTAATTTAAGATACATTAAGAGAATTTATGTCCCGAATTGAGGCCTATGTTAGTAAATTAATCATTATTGTATAGTTTGATACCTAAAATATGAAATTGTTATAATAATATTGCTTAAGGGCCTGCCGTGAACCTTTGACCATCCCTTTCCCACAAATGTCAAATCCTGTGTGTGAGAACAGCGCGGAAACGCCATATTTAGACGATTTTTACTATTTTCGAAATTTCTCGCCAAATAAACAAGTAATAAAAAAAACTGTAGCACAAGAATCCAGTAATGTACGACGTATCGTATTCGCAAATATTCTGTTATGTTTATAAGATTTGCTATACACTACGCAAAACAATGTAAAAATAGACCAAAAATTAAAATTAATCTATCGAGTAAACTTTCTTTAATCGTGTTTCCCTGCGACCAGAATCTAGATAACATAATGAAAATTCAGTATACACGAGAAAAAGGTATATTTTGTATTTACCAAAGAAATTGCGTGCATACAAAATACACATGATTTTTTGCATGCCTGAAACAGGTAAAATATGTTGGCATTTTAACAATAAGAAGTTTTTGTACCATATTTTTTGCAAATAAAAAATTATTATTATCACTCTTTACTATTTATAATATACGACTGCTGGTAAAACATGTATCCCAACACTTGTAGTTTAGGCTGTAGGTTGATGTGACGACATTCGTATTTTTTATAAGTATATTGGTTGACTGATTGGTTGCTTGATTTTAAATTAGAATTTGGTTTATTTTTGATAACTTATATACCTACGTTTCGTTTGCATTCATATCCAGTTTTTATATGAGATTTCGTTTATTCCTGTCGTTGAAAAACCGCATTTGACAATATCTTGCAAATACCGTAAAATCATGCAGTGCATGTGATATCCGTCATGTGCATTATGAGCTTAAAGATACATACACATACACATATCACGCCTATTATTCCTTGCGGGGTAGGTTGCGCAAAACGGTCATTTGCGCCACGTCTGACATATATTTGAGGGTCATTCGGAAAATTGAGTATCGGCTTAGTGACAGGTTGTCAGCCAATCGCCCAAAATTGCAATACACTACACATCCTCGAGTCTCTTAGTCGCCTCTTACGACTCCCACGGGAAAGAAATGGGGTGATGCTATTTTAAGCCGGCGTCACACGGCATAAAAGCATAAAGATGAATATATATAAACAGATTGAACAGACGAAGCCCCTTTGTATTGTCGAGTTGAGTAAATAATGGAATCGGTGCCTCTTTAATATTGTAATTATTAATAAATAATTATTTTTACATTGCAGAACCTTTCTACGTATAAATTATTGTTTGCTTGATGGTGATAAATAAGTTTGAATGCAAATTTCATTACTGAAAATTATCATTAAGTTCATTTAGTAATTTAATAACCAGAAGGAAAACCGTAATTAAAAGTTCATTTATAATTGAATAGTGGTAACACTCGCGGCTACCTTTTTCCCGCGGTAATAAGAAGTTTTTCCGGCATGTTTACACATACCTAGCGACCCACCCGCTGCTACCAGTTTTCCTGAATGAACAAAGCTTTTCGCAGGAAAAGGTACCTTAAACCTGTGTCTTAGAACACTCTATCTATTAGAAAACCGTATGAAAATCCCTTGCATTGTTTAAAAGATCTAAGCATACATCGGCTGTTCCAGAAGTATTTAGTCACATAGTCACAGAGTAAATATAATCTCTTTTTTCCAGAAACTTACATCGATTTTCAATATAAATCTGCTTAACGAAAATCACTGGCCACCTGTGAATAGTTTTTTTTTCGTATTTTGGAAGATAATCTGTTACTCTTCTTTTGTTTGCATTAATGGACGTCCCGCGGAAAGTTTTTCATGCTATGATTTACTATGATTATAAACGAGGTTTTACCTTCAAGCGATCTCACGAAAATTTATAAGCTGTTTTCGGGAAGTCTGCTCCTGTGTTAGCAACATTTACTTATAAACGTGATCGAGAGAACCTTAACGATGGCTGACCTCCAACTGCAGCAACTCATGTAAACGTCATCAGGGTGGAGTGGCTATTGCGAGAGAATAAAAACATTACACATCGGGAGATTCAAGCCGAAATGAAGATTGGGTCACGGGTGGTATCCACCATCCTGCATGAACACCTTAAAGTTAGGAGGGTTGTTTTGCAATGGATACCTCATTTTCTCACGGAAGAGCAAACAGCCCGTCGTGTTGATTGGTGTAAATTTATACTGAAAAAGTTTGAAAGAGGAGCTTCGTAAAAAGTATCCTCCTCCATCTTTACAACTGACGCATCTTCGATCTACAGCTACGATCCGCTCACGAATCAGCAATCCATGCAATGGGTGTTTGAAGAGAACGAGTTGCCGACATTAGTTTGACGCGGTCGAAGCGTTAATAAAAAATGATAGCGACATTTTTTCGACGCAGTGGACCAGTAGCAGTAATTCCACTAGACTGTAGAACAGTCACTAGTGAATGTTATTGCGATGTTTGTCTGTCGTCGAACCGTTGAATATTGGTACAAATGGTGATTTCCCAAGGTGAAAAAAAACTTTGTTGACGAAAATTTAACACCGCTTATGAGGCCGTCGAAGAATTTAAACGGTTATTTTTCGACCTTCCGCAAAAACGTTTTTTTTAATGTTTTGAAAGCTGGTTCAGCCGAATGCATAAGTGCATTGAGGCTGGAGGGAATATCTTGAAAAGCTATACATAAAGTTTTCACCTCTCCAGCTTGAAAATAATAGTTTTGCCGCGTAAATCCAGTGGGCAAAAGTCGTTTTTATCCACTCGATGGAGAAAAGTGATTTAAATTTCGAACATCTTATTTTATCAGAACTAATCGTGACAATGGCAGCGGTGCGTTCTGTAAACTATTTCAGCCAGTTATTTATTTCTTTTTGTAAGCGTTTTGTTCTATTAAATATTTCTGTCATTTCTGAATATTAGTACTTAATTATGTAATATTTCTGAAAGAATATTGAATAAAATAATTTGACGGGAATTTTTATTTTGTCTGATGCATTCGAGCTGTACAGCCAATATCCCAAACTCTACATTGGCAGAATTTACTTACTGGTAGAAGTGAAAAGGTGTGTGCCACACGAGAGCAAATTCTTTCGCATCTCGTGCTGTTGAATCCCTCACTGAGCTCAGGATACAACGTTTGAATGACTCGCTACGCTCGTGATTCCATTTTAGTATCCTTCGCTACCTTGGGATTCAAAATTATCACTCGAAGCAACAATGACCTTTGCCTTCTTGTTGTACAAATAACTATTTTTATATTCTTACTATTTTTTATTTAACTAAAAATTTACGTAACAGCCTATGTATGTAGTGATATACCTTCTTCTTGAAACATACTATCTATTGAAAAAAGGCGAACTTTTAAAGATCTAAGTATACAAAGGAACATAGGAATAGGCACGGAAAGCAACTTTATTTTAAACTATGTAGTGATAGTAATTATATTTGCGGTTCCGTGATTCGGTTAGGTTTGTTTTTTAATAAATTTATTTAATCATATTTTTTATTTATTTATACATTTACAAAAAATATAAATACAACAATTACGACGGTTGGTGTAATATTTTAGGCAGGCTAATGATTTTATCTTGTTTAGCAGTAATTATGATGATGGTACATGATTGGAGTCTCACAAAACAATGGTACCGGGCAGTGCGGGTTCCAGTGGGCACAGAATCACAGAATACACAAGCATTGATACGTAAGCCGTATCCTTCCGTTAGCTTCACGTAAGCAGCTTACAGCGGCAGCAGACTGTCATATCATTCATACAAAAGAGGATTGTGCCTTTTGTGCCAGTTGTACCAGAGGTCTTACTAACTATTAGCATCACTGCAAATAGAGCTATAGATACAAACAGTGCGAAACAATCGTTGCAGCTATGTTCAACACCCCTCAAATGGCTAACCCGAGGTGATGCAGATCAAATAGGCAGCTTTTGTAAAGTTATAGTCAACTTTATATTTTAATGAAGTGTAATTTTTCTTCTTGGGTGTATACCTTAAAGGTGGTTGAATTAGGAAAGCACTACATACTTTACTTACACAAACCATTTAGGTATTGAATATTACTAGCTATAAAAAGCGACGTAGCTTTGTAAGTAAATTAGATAGCATACTTGTTTTACGGTTTAAAAACCTCATAAGAATAAAAATTCTCAGTGTCTAGTCTAGAAAGCGCCGGCGGGTGTTTTTTAATCTTTATTAATTAAAAAGAGCTCTTCTTGGAAATACCAACAGTAGATAATATAGCCTTCAATTAATTCAATTGACATCATTTTCTGAGATGATTGTTTACTAACTTTGCTTTTGTCTGGAGTGGAAATTCATGGAAGTATTTTCCTTGTTTATCAAACGATTGATAGATAATAAAAAGGTCGATTGTAAATTTATTACCTATTCAGCATTATTAAAAGGCCAAAATGAGTGATGTATTATATTTCAACAGGATTGGTTGTTATAAGCTTGCTTGCTCATCTTGTCGGATAGTGAGTCGACGTTATTTTGATTGTTACCTGTTGTATTTACCTAATAAAATAAAATAAAATAAAATAAGGATGGACGCTGATATCAGAATGTTTAATGCGCCTACTATCGCCTTGTCTTTGACTTAGTTGTGTAACGTCTGCCAGACCACCATTACCAGTATATTGAGGAAGAGATATCGATACACTCCATACATTTTATGAAATCAAACCAGTATACAATGATCCCTTCAATAGGTAATGCCAGGTGCACGAGAGGAATGTGGAGGAGGAGAAATACACACACACAGCACGCCTATTATCCCTTGCAGAGTAAGCAGAACGTAAACGGCCACAAAAACGGACATTTCCGCCACGTCTGACATATATTTGAGGGTCATTCGGAAAATTGTGTATCGCCATAGTGACAGGTTGTCAGCCCATCGCCTAAAATTGCAATACACACCCTTAAGTCCCTTAGTCGCCTCTTACGACTCCCACGGGAAACAAATGGGGTGATTAAAATAAGGATGGGGTGGTGCTATTCTAAGCCGGCATCACACGGGACACGGAGGGGAAATAAGCACGTCAAATCAATGAAGCCTAATTACAGTTTAACAATGGTCTATTTTCACGTTAACGTAATAACGTGATAGTGTATCATCGTAATCGGATGTAGGTAAGTATATTGATGTAGGTACGAGTATAAAGGCAGGAGCGCTACGCTCCCGAGCTGCCGGCGTAACATCATTAGGACCAAAGGTGATTAACTAGATTGATCCATTTTGCTGCAACACAGGGAAATCGAGAATCAATATCAACAAAATTCGGGCGTAGATATAACGATACAAAATAATTGATGTCTTTTTTATTTCATTTACAAAAGCTGTAGCTCGCGACGTTGCCCGCATAACCCTAGAGTGGTGATAAATGATCCTATGTGTTAATCCATGTTACCTTCAATATTTGCGCCAAATTTCATTACTATCAGTTCAGTAGTTTTTGCGTTAAGAAGTAACAAACAAACATACAATCTTTCGCGTTTATAATATTAATAGGATATTCCCATAATGTTCGGATTAGGCGGTTCCCTCACTTGTCGTCAAGTCGTTTGACACTCGCGTACGTTACAAACCGTCGAACCCACCGCAGCCGTATTTGTATGGGAATAAGATCGGAATTCGCAATTTCCTTTCGTCAGACAGACGCATGCATTATGTTGCTTTAAAATAACTGAACGACACGGCGACAAGTGAGAGAACCGCCTTAGAAACTCGATAATAGTTGCCTATACACTGCTTTGGAGCATAATATGATTTAGGTTCAGATCCAATATTACGTTTTTGCAATGAAATTTGTTCAGTACTATTTATAACATTCTAGTAGCGTATTAGGTTTAGAGCCATATTACTTTCTCGTTGAGATTTACAAAATTTTACATTCAGCTATATTTAGGTCTCGTATCGAAATTGGCTTAGATATGTTTCCATATTAAACTTTACACATCAAATCGTATTACGTTCTCGTATTGAATTTTCACTTGAATAATATAGCAGCGTGGGTATTTCTGTTACTTGGGCAGATTCAACCCCAAAATACGGGCAAAGTGCGAGTCAGCCTCGCCCACCGAGGGTTCCGTAGTACGCATGTCAGCCCTTTTATATAATAGATACTCCACTTGAACTACTGTCCTTAATTTAAAAAAAACCCTAATTTAAAAAAGAATGAATTTTTGCTAAGTCCGCACTTCAAAACGACGTTACTTGTAAAGGTTCACGGGAAGTATCCTTTGAATTGAAACAGCCGTATCTTTTTCAACCTTAGGATAGGAACTTGAATTTTGTAAAATGACAATTGCAGTTGGCCCGAGTAAATGATTTAGATTTCCACTCGATACCATCTCTACGCGTTTCCGAAATAAAGGGTCATTACGCGCGGAAGGACGGACGGCTAAGCTTCCGTGTTTTTCCATTTGTGGTACGGAATCCTAAAAACACACAGTTTTCCCTAACATCCGGTTTACCCGTGTCATTGATTATCCGTTAAAGGCTAAATATATTGCTTACCGTTCCTATTCCCATTAAGTCATACGCCTTGCAGTGCAGTAGCTCGAGTAAACCATTTTTAGGTATAAATATTACTAAAGTGGCGATCACATGTTACTATCGATTTTATGTTTTGAAGTAAGCAATGCTATTAAATATTGTTTGTTCTAGGCGAGGAGAGTGACACAGCGGACAATGAAGGTCGGATGTCCAGCGAGAGTTCCCCCCTGCGGCAGCGGAGGGGAGGCATCCTCAAAGGAGGGCGGCTGTGGAAGTCCTTGGACATGGAGGAAAATAATGAACAGGTACCCTTGGAACGTAGATTAGGCGCCGACAGATGTCGAGTTAAGGCTTAAAGATCTTTTAACTCATACCAGTTAAACGAGTGGCAGAAGGCCACACGCTAGTCAAAGGAATGACTGTTAATTTAGATTTGCTTTACATAGGTCTGTCGTATTACGCTGTAAACCGCAGTATGGAGTTAGATCAGCTTTTACATACATACATACATACATACATAAATCACGCCTATATCCCTTACGGGGTAGGCAGAGCGTTAACGGCCGTAAAACGGATATTAACACCACGTCTGACAAAAGTTTGAGGGTCAATCAGATATACCCATGAGTAAGAAATGGGGTGATGCTATTCTAGGCCGGCATCACACGGTAATCAAAATCAGCTTTCAAAAATATTAAAATCTTTGTGTTTTTCATAGGGTCAATTTCGCGAAGAGTTTGCATACCGAATACCTATTAAGGCTCAAAATATCAAGGTGCTACTTGCTCTGGATGATAAGTGCTTAAAAAGAAAAAGGGGCAACTTTGCGGCGAGGCTATGTGGGTGCAAAGAGTCGTGCGGTATTTTGGCCACGATCGATTCATCCGAATGGCCGTCTTAATAATCTAGTTAAATTTAAAAAATATCCAGCATTAAAGAATTACATCAAAATTAGTTTTATCAAAGATTTGTCTTTACTTACATAATTGCTTTCAGTTATCAGATGAGAGACAAATAATTTGTTCAAAAGAATTAACCACATTCAATTTAAGACTCTTGTTAGAATTACTTTTTGGAAAATGGATGGAAGATAGGGCTGAACGAAACACCGAACAAAAATAAATATTATTTTGGGATGTGGCGTTTCGGCCTTTCTGAAAAACCGAACGTGGCCGAAACACCGCACGACTCTATTTCACGGACGTGTGAGCGTGCAAAGTGCTGTAGATTTTGACTAAGCCAACCACGGGGCCAACATATCGTTATAATATTATGTCCATACTGATTGCCACTTTGGTGAAAATACACTCTAAAATTTAGGTGTTTAGCATTTTACTCATGTTTCCATTTTTCCTAAAAGAAGCATTAGTTCTGAAATATTTTCTATGCAGTTTAATAGAAAGTAAAATTATCCTGTAATTTTCTTGAGAGCAACACTGTAATTAAAGCTAGCACTTATTTCATAACAATAGAGATATTAATTTACACGAAAAGACGCCCTTCATCACTTTTTTCGGCGAATTTAAAGATAATAAATATTATCTTGAGATTTTTATGAAATAAATGTATTCTTTAGCCGTAAAATCGTCTACATTGCAAACTCTCTGCATTTTCTTTATCAGTTTGTACATTAAAGTGATCAATGTTCAAAACAGAACGACGACCAGAGGTCGACGGCCACCGCGAGCGACGAGGACGGGTCAGTGACCCCGAGGTCGGTGCGGTTCGTGGACCGCGCAAAGGAGGCCGAGGATGCAGCCAAGGAGCCCGCCAGGACACCTCCCGCGACACAAGACACAGAGCACTCCCACAAAGACTACAACACTACCACAACGCACAGCCACAGGTATTTATACAAAAAGAGGTCGGTGGCTTGGCTACGTAGTCTGAGCGTTTTGTTGACTGAGACTTAATGATCCATTCAATGACAGCGCTCGTCACACAGGAGACAATTAAAGTCTTATTTATTCCACTGATAAATATAATCAGTTCCAGGAGATTATATGATAGGGCCTGTTGTTTTATGTTTTTACTGTTCATACAGTCGTCGTGCCTAAACGTGTAGGGAATCCAAATTAATAGTGTCAATCTAATTTGCGTGTGTGGCCAGATCAAAATAGCCAGCCGCAGTCACCTCATTTCTTCAACGGTGTGTCGTCAAAGAAGTGGGTAGCGAAACATCCTCTGTGAATAATATAACATCTGAGCGTAGGACTATTAGCACAAATTAAGTATTGGCGCGCGCACCCAAGGCAATTTCTTCTGATCAAAGGATTTTTCTGTTGTAGAATTCGAACACTTATTTGAATTTCGTTTTCGTCTTCTAACATGTAGAAATATAAAAAAACCGACTACGGTAAGACATTTCAAGTTATAGTTTGCATTTATAATCTTCCATTTTGAATTCATAAATCTTTTACATAGCTAGTATCACTCGTGCGGCAAATCTAATGACACCTCATATGTCAACATCAGTGTAGCCGTTTAGATTGTAGCCCGTGAAACCGATTTTACTTGTTCTCATACATAAAACCTACATTCATTCTTCCATATAAAGCAGTCGGGAAATTGGCGGCCGAATTAAAAACATCTGATTGCTTTCTTTTTTATCATTTATTATTGGCCAGCAACAATTACTTTTCTTAGGTAAAGACCAAGGAATTCCTTTATATTTATTTAAATTCTGTATTCATGGCTTAGTACTTGTTTTTGTTCATTTAACCAATAAATCATAAGTAACATTAACGGTAGTCATCTGGTAGCGTTATTATTGAAAATACCAGATGATTTCAATAGATGGAATGAAACAGAAAACAATGAAATCTTTATTTCGTAACGATATTACTATTAAGTTAGTGTGTACGATGGTTCGCACAGAGAATTTAAAAAGCAAACATGTGTTAGATTTTTGATCACTATTTGTTTTTTTTTTTTAACTTTATATCAATGAAATCTGAATCAAACAAAGTTTACACAGCCCAATAACCTAATTAGGTACTTATCTTTTAATTATTCAACACTTGGAGAATTGTAAGAAAGAAATATTGGCGTTCAATATAAATAATAATTTGTCTAGACTTTTTGTTTCGTCGTAAAAACTGTTTCGTCTCGGAGATATTCCTACAACAATTATTACGCTGTTTTCCTATCACCCTATATTTTATTTACCTAACCACATTATTTGCTTTCCATTAGGCTTGAGACTCCTCTGATTCTGACCATCCAGCAACCGAAAACCAGCTCCGCCGTGCAACAGTTGTTCAACAACAGTAGGCCTCCACCCCCAGCGATAGAGCCTCAGCTTGTCACGTCCGAGACCCTCAGGTATGTCCTCAATTAAATTTAATATAACTCTGTCCAATAATGCAACTATTTCAAGGAATAACTCACAGCAGGACCAAGAACTAGAAGGGCTATGCTTAAGGCTATGCTTTAATATAAAATATTGTGGTGTAGATACTTTGTAGGCATTTGCTACGGACTACGGCGTAGCATTACTTCGATCAAGGGGCGTTGTGCTTGCTATCCACATCATCTTTGGTTTGTGTAGAAAGTAAAGGTTTACTAATAAATACTGGCAGACAATTCAATTATAGTGTATATTTTAATACCATTTATATTTAACTAATTTATGGTGGTATGGTAGTTAATGGTACCTTCTTTATAATAAAATACTGAAACTGAGTGTAAAATAACGTAAAAACATTCAGAGTTTAACCTACCGATACTGATAAATTGAATCAATAAATTTTAATTGGAAATAACACGTTTTTTTGCCGTCGTTTTCTCAATTCAAGCGGAAACATTGAAATCTGAGCCCAAAATAATTGTGTTGTAATTAGCTGGGTCGTTGCTTCGAGCTTTTCACGCTTACTTAATGCCGCGGCCTTGGTGGCGAGAGGAGCGGATTTCAACATTACCATTCCTGTATCTGGTAGCGACTCGATGGCGAACACGGGAGATTGTGCCTTATGGCGTACCCTTAGGGGTGCCTGCGGGACGGCTTCTCTATTATTTATTTTAAAGCAATATTAATTTTTCATGCATTTAAGTAAAGTTATGCAATGCAATAGCAAAGATCTGAAATAAAATACCGGTAATATACGAATAATCATTTTCTAGCGTCATTTCATCTAATTGTTACAAGACTGCTATAGTCTGATGTATGTATATATGTTACCATTTAGCTATGTGAAGAAATGAGAGAGTATTTAAAACTTGGATATTTATTTCGATCATAGCAGTAGATATCTACTTTATTTTTTAGTAACTTTTTGGCGACAGAAAAAGATATATTTTAATAACCTCTCGCGCTCCTTCTAGCAACGAGGCTTCAGTTATGCCTCAGACGAACTACATCTAGGTGCTAGGGGATGGAACCCGTTATTCTAAAAACCGGAATACCGGAACGATTTTTCCGATATTTAAATTTCAATTTACGCAGCTTTAAATCATAAACCGGGTTTTAAAACATTGAAAATAATGTACTTTGCTACTACCTGTCCCTGTTTACAAGCATTTTGACACGCAAATGCCTTAAGGGCGCTCTACTCTACACTTAATCCGCGGATCACGGCGCGATTTCGAGGAGCGAATTTGCCGCGAATTTAACAACGACTCTACACTCGCTATGGTTCGCGGTATTTTCACAGTTATGTTCGCAACTACTGTTTAAATGAAATGGACGTTAAAGTAGCTGTTGCAGCGTCCCTAACTTTATGCGCTTTAGCGTACTACAACTATGTACATTTTAAAAATAAAACGCAAATTAAGAAAAGGTGGAGAAAACGAAGGTGGTGGTGTCCATGTCCATGTTAAGCTCATTTTTTTCACCAATTTATGAAGGTCCGAAAACTCGAACGACTCGAACAATTCTGACCGTCGCGGACTGCGAGTGTGGAGTCATGCACGTTCGCGTCGCGTTCGCGCTTCGCGCTCCCTTTGACGCGGGACAAAAAACCGACCAAAATTGGGGAACAAAGCGCGAAACCGCGAAGAATATGCGAAACGGCTCTGCACTTAGCGTTCGCGCAGGCATTGCGCGCGATCCGCGGGCTAAGTGTGGAACGGGCTTTAGAACTGTTCACGACGACTCCCGTGGAAACTTACTAAAATCGGTAAAATATTGATCCGAAAGTAATTTTTATTTTTTACTACGTTGTATTTGGAGTTAAATTGAGCTCTTATATCGGAACTCAAAACCGGTTTTGAGAACCTTCCGATTTGACAATTTTGACATGCCCTATTTGGTGCTCACATTATAAAGAAAAATATTAGTTTTGGAACTGTCCATTATGAATATAAGGAAAAATTGCATGGCTGCTTCGTTACAACATAGTATGATGTAGTTACTTAAAGTGGTATTTATATAGGGTGAAATTTTACTAGTGAAAACACTGGTGATAAGGAAAAACTGTCTCCATAGAATACAGGTAGAAATGCAAAAAACAATTACATGCCATACAAACATGCTTATCAGCTGATTTCAGTGACTATGGAAGCTCAAAATATTTTGTCATATTTTAACGTATGTTTTTTGGGGAAAGTTTTCCATCACCAGCCCGTCTTGAGATTTCGCTATCAGTCACTAGTAAAATTACGTCTTATATGTATTAATACGTAGTGTATTTAATTCAGCAGTTTGATTCATTCAAATTCTTTTTAATTGTCTCGAAAGTAATGAGGCGCCTTGTGGGTTCTTATGTACTTATATGTTCTATGTTTATGTATGTATATATAAGGGTTGTTCTCATCGACCGCGTTTTTCGTACGTTCCGCTTAAAAAGTGTTGCTTCCTCTGGGACGAGCGTTATAAAATTTTACTTCAAAATACTTCAGCACCTCTCACATATGGTCAAACATTTAATTCATCAAATATGTGGTCAGTTTTTTGTAAATTTCCTATCAAACATGCATTCTCTCACGTCCATGGCATGGTTCTTTGCTACCTTGCGCTAAATAGACTGTTACAGATCTTAAAATTACTAGTCAATGTCAAGTTAAGCCTTCCTATCTTTTAAACAATTATATTTTCTATCTTTTAGCATGTTTTTATTTTCCACAACGGCAGAAACTTTTTTATAAACACGGATTTTAGCGTTGAAGCCCTGAATCAGCCCACAATTACCTCGCGCTACTCTCTCACTCATAAATACATTACGGTAAAAGCTATCTCTCGCTTTTATTTACGAATCCGTAGCGGTAAGTACCACCGACAACGTCGTGGGGGACGCACGCGCCGCTCGCCGCCACATCTTCGATGGCGAAGATAAGTTTCTCACATTAACGACTTTGTCCAGTACCGACCTCATTTCCATGCTAGTCGATTACCAGTTATTCAGTTATTAGGTATTATCGATATTTTTTCTGGGGAATACCCTTGATATGCTTAAAATAAGAGGCGGTACTGTATTAAATTTAAACCAATAGATTTTTATTAAACTGCAAAATAAGCTTTCGTTCTCATTTCCATGTTCTTATTTCCATGTCTTTCCATGGTTCGAGATGACATGGACATGAGAAAGTGACATGGAAATGAGAGAATGATTAAAATTTTGCAGTCCACTGTTGGACAAAGTTTTCAAATTATGAATATTTATTCTTAAATTAATCCAATGCCTGTTTTAATGGTGAATTTGTAGAAGTACGGGTATTTTTATTATTACCTATTTTTATGAAATGAAAGCTTTTGTAGTTAATTTTATATGTCTTTTTACCGAATGTCTTAGAAGGAGGGTTCGGTTCGGTTTCGGGAGTCTGTATGTATGTATGTATGTAAGAAGTTACTTTAATACAAAGTGTTATAAAAGTGTTTGTTGCATTCTGCAGTCGGTCACTATGTAAAAGTTATCAGTATCTACACCCTCGTGTTCGTGGGATGCTAAATAAATATATAACTAAATAAATAAAGCTTATTTTCTTTAGATTTCCTACAACTCAAGTAGTGGACATCTCATTTACATGGCAAAAAATAGTGGCATTCCGTTTTTTTATATTTAAAACAGTAATATATTAATTATTTTTACTAAAATACTTTCTTTAAGCTCTAGCAAACATTACTGACTACTTATATATTAGAAAACCTTTTTAATTATTTTAATATTGAAAATAAATAAATATTGCCACGGAGTTCTCTCATTTCCATGTCCGCAAATAGTGGACATCAAATAACTCTGTAACTAGTGGTCCAAGAACCGGGCAATTTCAATCTAGTGTTTGAAATGAAAAAAACTTTGATAAGGTATATTCAATTATCCAAAAAAACTTAATTTGAAAAATGACATGGAAGTGAGAAAATTCCGTGTCATTATGAGAATGACCCATAATCTAAAGAGGTAACTCTAAGTGCTGCTAATAGCGCTCTGGTCCGTTGTTTCCAAGCAGGGAACAGAGTTTAATGCAAGATTTCGTCGAAACACTTTAATACGAGTATTTTGCTTTTTATAATTTTACGGACAAGAGCTACTTAAGTATTTACTAGTCTTATGATAAGGTCTTTAATTACTACACGTTCAGAATCATGGACTGAGAGCCTGTGAATTAACAATTTGCATCAAAGTATAGACTCTCACCCCGATAACTACTGCGGTATATTTCTCAGTTTCTCTGTTGGAACTAAGATTTACTAAATCCATATTGGTGACCCATTTGTAATAACCTCGCTGTAGTTGCTCTATCAGCAGCAGCCTTAATGGGAGACTTGAGGTAGTAATATTGTTTGCACCTATCCAGCTTGAATAGTAGTTTATGCAACTGTTATATAATGCTTTTATCTATTTATAATAAAAGTGTGACACAAGCATTATAATTCCTAATTATATGCAGTTGTTTATAATAAAACTAAGAAGAAATGGCGTAGGATTTGTAGTAAAAAATCACCTCGCAACCAGCATCGAGAGCTTTTACGGTGTGTCAGAGCGTATAGCATTACTAAATATCAAGCTGCCAGGCTACAAAGAACCCTGGACCATTGTTCAAGTTTACTCACCTACAGAACAAGCAGATGCCGATACAATAGACAACTTCTACACATTGCTGAATAAATCACTTGAAATGCATGCTCACAAAAATATAATCGTGTTGGGAGACTTTAATGGCCAAATTGGAAAAAGAGAACCAGAAGAGGACTCATTCCTAGGACCATTCATATATAAGAACAAGACTAGAACTAGAAATGGAACTAAACTAACAAACTTTGTACAGGAAAATAATCTTACAGTTCTAAATACAATGTTTAAGAAAAAGAACAACAGAATGTGGACTTGGATTTCACCAGATGGAAAGACAAAAAATGAAATAGACTTCATAATGACTAACAGAACTAAATGCTTCTCAAACATGAGTGTATTAAATAATTTCAACTTTAATACCAACCACAGAATGATCAGAGCAGAATTGATGACATCCCCACCAAAAAATAAAAGACCAAGAGAAAATATTGGAAAAACCAAACCCTCTAAATACCAAATTGACCAAATAGCCAAAACTCTAAAATCAGAACTCATAGAAAACAACATAGACATAGCAAATATGAAAGTACAAGAGAAATATGACTGGCTCGAAAGAACAATCAAATGTTCTATGCAACAAAGTGCTGGTAGCGATGAACAACCTAACAAAGGGATGTCAGCCAAAACTGTCAATCTTCTTAAACAAAGAGCCGATCTAATAAGTGGAGAAATGAACAAGGTCGACAGACGAAAACAGATAACAAAATTGAGCAAAGAAATAAAGGAAAGTATTAGAAAAGACAGAACTCAGAAAAGAATGGAAACAATTGAAAGACACATCCTGCAGACAGGTGGAATTAAAAAGGCATACAAAGAACTAACAAACAAAAAAGACTGGATTGTACAGATGAAGGACAAAACTGGTACTAAGAGAAACCAAAGGCAAAGAATACTAGGGATAGCAACTTCATATTACAAAAATCTATACAAAAGTACCACAGCTGATAGAGAAATTGAACTAATGGAAAACTCAAGCATACCCAGCATAATGCAAGAAGAAGTTGAAGTTGCTATAAAAACACAAAAGAAAGACAAAGCCCCAGGACCTGATGGAATAAATAATGAAATATTAAAACAAGCAAAGTCAACATTAGCACCTATTCTCACAGAAATTTTCAACAATATCACCAATACAGAAGTTATTCCACAACAATGGAATCAATCAAATATAGTCCTTCTCTATAAAAAAGGTGACCAATACAATATTGGAAACTACCGACCTATTAGTCTGATGTCTAATGTGTACAAAATATTTGCCAAGATTATCCTTAAGCGAATTGAAAGAAAACTTGATGAACAACAACCAACAGAACAGGCTGGTTTCCGCAAAGACTTCTCTGTACTAGATCATATTCATGTAGTAAGACAGATTATAGAAAAGTATGAAGAGTATCAACTTACATACTACCTGGCATTTGTCGACTACAGCAAAGCATTTGACTCCTTAATACATTCAACTATCTGGGAAGCACTGAAGGAACAAGGAATAGAACATAAGTATATAAGGTTAATTAGAAATGTCTACAAAAACAGCATGGCGTGTATACAATTAGAAAAGAAAGGTCCCTTCTTTAGCATACAAAAGGGAGTAAGACAGGGGGACCCACTGTCTCCAAAACTTTTCTCTGCTGTCCTGGAGATGATCTTCAGAAACCTGGATTGGGAACATCTAGGACTAAATATCGACGGACGTACATTAACACACCTCAGATTTGCTGATGATATTGTACTCTTCGCAAAGACGTCAGAAGGACTGAATCAAATGCTAAACGAACTATCATTAGAGAGTGAAAGAGTTGGACTAAAAATGAACCCGGAAAAAACTAAAATTATGACCAATGGAAGCAAAGAAAATGTCATAACAGTAGGAGGGTCTCAAATAAACTATGTGGAAGAATATATATATTTGGGGCAGGTGATATCACCTAGAGATACCATGAAAAAAGAAATCGAAAGAAGAGTAACAAATAGTTGGAAAAGATACTGGGGAATGAAAGAAGTAATGAAAGACCAAAACCTACATCTGAAGGCAAAGAGCAAACTGTTCGACACCTGCATCTTACCCATTTTAATGTATGGAAGTCAAACATGGGCCCTAGATAACAACTCAATTAGCAGACTGGCTATTTGCCAGCGAGCAATGGAAAGGAGTATGATAGGAGTCAAAAGAAAAGACAGACTGAGAAACACCAAGATCAGAGAAAAGACTAAAGTACAGGATGTAACTTTGAAAATCAAAAGGTTAAAATGGAAGTGGGCAGGGCACATGATGAGAGGAAAAGACAAGTGGAATAAGTTAGTTACTCAATGGTACCCCAGGGAAGGCAAAAGAAAACGAGGAAGACAAAGGAAAAGATGGGATGATGACATCAAACAAGTAGCAGGGAGAACCTGGTGTAGGGTGGCCAGACAAAGATCAGAGTGGAAAAGGTTGGAGGAGGCCTTTGCCAACTGGCAAACGGACTTGCAGAAAATAACCAAACAACAGATGATAGATCACTAGCATCATAAAACAAAATATTTAGTTTAATTATTCAAGAATGTATTTAACTTTAAGCAATATTGTTAAACTTTTTTTTTTAAGATTGTTTGTCCGAATAAAAGGCTTTATTATTATTATTATTATTTTATAATAAAACTCAACTACACTTTTCCAAACGTCTTCATCGGTGATTGCAAGGCCCAATACAAGATCAAATTCAATACGACAACATAATATGGTTCTATATGATTTTTTGAAAATTCCATATGTCAGATGTTGTTCAGTTGTTTAGTTAAGTTTTTGTTCAGTTGCTGACTTAAAGTCAGTGACTTACATTTGAACAACTGCTGGCATTACTGCTGCAGTGGATAAAAATGACTTTTGTCCACTGGATTTACGCAGCAAAACTGTTGTTTTCAAGCTGGATAGGTGAAAATGACTATTCTGTGCAGGGCATGGGACGCAGGCGTGAAGCCAAAAGCTGAGGAGGCGGCGGTGAGGCGCGTGGCTGAGAGGAACGCGTTGCGCTGCTCACTGCTGCGGAGCGAGGCCAGGAAGAAACAGCAGCCCAAGGTCAGTGATGATATAAGTTCAAAGATCCCAGGTGTTATTGATCGCTGTAAAAAAGAAACCAGGTAAGAGTGATCACTGGACAGGTCCAGTGCGATACCTAGGTAGGTATCGTGTAGGTACACGATACCGCAATATCTACTATACTTAATTCAGGCAGTGATCAGGAGCTCGATTTCCCAAGTACTCGTAATTGTAATGGCCCTCTTCTTATGCGCAGTATCAACGTTGCTATTTTCTAACCAGGAATTTTTCCGTGAATTCGAGTTATCCGAGATTGAGAGAATCATTTTTATTACTCTCCAAAACAGCTGATTGACCAATTCAAAAGACAAAGTAAGCATTTGATCAATGACTACGATTTGACGCAATAACTTTTTTAATTCCGTTTCGTTTCACTGTCGGAGATCACCGGTTATATAAATCAATGAATTTTCCTATTGATGGTGGTTGGGGCGGTGTCTCAATATTTCTGCGTATAACAAGAAACTCAAGAGTTTTTAATAAAGTGGCAATACAGATTTCTACTGTTTAGGAAATACGAAAAACTGGATAAACGCATTTGATTTCGTCAGAGACTGAATAACGAATATGAGTGTTGGTCAAATGTCTCATACTTAGGAAATCGAGTTCCAGGACAAAGGTAAAAGTTATCCGTGTCGTCACCATCGTTTATCCGCCATTAAACGAAACAGTTACTTTTAGTTGGTTCAGTCTTTGTTCTATTTTATCGCGAGTGGATGGAATCAGTCTATTCTCTTATCTTCGTTCTAGATGCTTTGGTATAGTAGGTTGGCCAATCTATCACTTATAAAAAATAAACACACACACATATCACGCCTATAATCCCTTTTGGGGTAGGCAGAGCGTAAACAGCCGCATTTACCGCCATTTGCACCACGTCTGACAAATGTTTGAGGGTTATTCGGAAAATTGTGTATCGCTATAGTGACAGTTTGTCAGCCCATCGCCTAAAATTACAATACACACCCTCGAGTCCCTTAGTCGCCTCTTACGACTCCCACGGGAAAGATATGGGGTGATGCTATTCTAAGCCGGCATCACACGGTAAAAAATAAAAATCCGTATAAAAGCAATTCGCAAAAGTAAACAAGTTGTGTAACTCAACAGATGTTTAAACTGCAAGCAATTGATTAGTATTTCTAGTGTTTGTTTGATGACTTGGTTCGAGGTTGAGTCTGTTCAATCTGCCACGTGGATGACGTGACTATAATTTTGTACCTAACAAGCCACCACTAATTGCGGTCGTAACAGTTAAGAGAGTCGTTTTGAGAAATGTAGGCCATCTTCATTTACCTTTGAGCGTGGTATATCGTGCAAGACAGACCGCTGTCTCCCTGCGGGTTGGGATTAAGTAGCTGTAAATTATAGGATGATTCCTCTGACAGCTGTCAGATATTAAAAAAAAGATTTTCACGTTTGCTTAGTTTCCTATCTGGTAACCTACTGTCAAAGGAATCGTCCTATAATTTACAGAGTGTAATTTCGCATTCGCAAAAGTATCAGGTATATTAAAAGATATTTTCTAAAGCTGCCTGCGCTATGTCCCACTGTAGGTAAAAAATGGTAATAATATTTCAAGAGAAAACAATGACAAGACTTAAGATTCTTTTTATGAACATTTTTTTTAAAATCTTTTATATCAGGTTGTTTTGTCCGTCACAGCCTTACCTTTTAAAACCATATAACTGTCTGGCTGTATACTTACAATTATGTCGCTTGTAAGATTGCTGATTCTTTATGGGACTGAATTTGAGTTGTGTTTCTTTTACACATAATTTTCCGAAGAACGCTTCTGCTGATGTAAAAATAACATTGTTTTAATGTTTTCATTTGTTTTACGTGTTCAGAAACAGGATTTCCTTCTGAATATCCTTACGTAAGCTGGATAAAGAATTCATTGAATAACTTGAAGACAATTACCAACCTACGCGCAAAAAAGATCTTTACCAATTAAGTAAAAAATTAAACCAGCGAAAACAACCGGCTTTAACCTTTTTCCTAGATTAAATGTAAGGAATTAATCACTTAATCTCTTGTGAACGTTTCATCGTATTATTACATCGAAGAGTTCTTCAAACCTTATTTTATGAGAAAATTTCGTTGGTAGGCAGCAAACAAACCATAGAAAACTAGCTAAAGGATCGTTCGTCCACTGGGTGTCCCACGCGATAGAAGAAGAAGCGCAACTACAAGTCGATTTAGTTTAGTAATAATGTCTTTCTTTCTTTTTCTTTGCCGGCTTAGAATAGCATCACCCTATTTCTTACCCATGGGTATCGTAAGAGGCGACTAAGGGACTCGAGGGTTAGATATGTATTACAATTTTAGGCGATGGGCTGACAACCTATCACTATAGAGATACACAGTTATCTGATTGACCCTCAAACTTTAGTCAGAAGTGGTGTTAATGTCGTTTTTACGGCCGTTAACGCTCTGCCTACCCCGTAAAGGATATAGGTATTATTTATGTATGTATGTATGTATGTCTTTCACTATCACAGAAAATGATAATCTGTTAGAAGCCTACCTAGCAGCTTCACCCACTGCTACCCGTTTTCCCGTGGGTATTCGGTATTTTCCCGTTGTAAAAACACCTCCGATTACCCTTTCTAACCACCCTGTGCTTTATAGCAATAATATGCCTTTATAATATGCCTTGATTTTTCCATGCTCCGTGATTGTAGGTACACTTTGGAAGAATAGTACCGATTAGTAACGTAGGTGTAGTTTGCGGCCCAAAGCACAGCTGAAGACTTCAATAGTCTACACGTACGAGTTCACAATCGAACTTTCTTCCGAATGATACATAGTGCTTTATACAACTACTGAGGGATCGGTTGTAACTAACAAACGAGGGGCAGTTGTTACAGCAGCGGTATGAGTTGTAACAGTGACGGGGTCAGTTGTAATAATCGCGGGGTAAGTTGTACCAGCCACGAGGTCAGTTGTAACTACCGTTGAGTAAGTGATAACATTTAGGTACAGAGTCAGTTGTAACAGCCACCGAGTTAGCTGTTACAGCCACTAGGTTAAGATAAATAATCGCTGGGTAAGTTGCAAGTCACGTGAATTCCATCCCAAAGTAATAACAGTGGGAGTGATTTGAGCAGCGGAAACACCGATATTTGTATGGTTTATTCCTTTCCCCAAATTTGCACCGTAAACAATGACTAAGGCCAACGCTGCCTTGAACGGACTGCACGCGCGGGCCTCCCGCACGGGCTGCTGAGCGGGAGGCCGCGTGGCTTGACATTATGACCCGCCGGAATTTAGAAGGCGCTTCGTGTCTAAGTAGCTGTAATATGGCAATTCAATGTTGTCATGTTTGTACGGGTTGTACTATCCATGCCCTTGCCGCCAATTGGCGGACCTGCAGCGTGGGCTAGGCGATGCGCGTCACACAGAGCTGGTCTTATATTTTGCCAAAACTAGCACACTAATGTTATGTGTAGTTACCCGCTCGACACACCGTTGACTCTAACTTTCCCCTCTATCAATATAGAGCTATAGGTAACTTCCAATGTCGGTGTAGTAGCCCCGCGGCTGTTACAACTGCTTCGCGGCTGTTACAACTGATCCTGCGGCCGTTACAAACTACCCCACGGCTGCTACAGCTTATCGCTCGACTGCTACACATGACCACATGGCTGTTATAATATAACTGACCCCGAGGCTTTAATAACTGACTTACAACTTACGCCGCGGCTGTTGCAAATAACCCCTTATTTATTTCTAATGACCCCGGGGTGTTTCAACTTCCCTGCACCTGTACATGTGTAAAAGCACTATAAATCAGTCGGAAGAACGTATGATTACAAACTTGTGTGGGTTGAGCTGTGTCTCGGCTATTAGTAATCAGCCCCATTCTTCCCGCGTGTAAAATATACTACTTATTACTTAAATACACATAACATATATTATGTTCTAGGTAGGTAAAGTAACTGACAAATATAATTGCCTAGGTACAAGTAGAACTTCCCCTTTCAAACTCCCAGCGACGTTGTATTTAATCCAAGAAAATTTATTTAAGTTTTATTACAAATGGTTTTATACAAACCCATTAAAAGTTGTAATACCTCTTGACGACGGTAACGTAATGGCATTGTCTGAACTGGCATGTCTGGGATACTAGGATAAACGTATTTCATAGTGGGTAGTATTTGCTAGCATAACAACGGCCTTTCCATTTACTTAGTTATGCTGGTTATTTGCAATAATTATTTGAATTGATAATTCAAGGTACACTGTATGTATCCTATTATATCCGATCATATTAGTTACAATTCGTAGTTAATGTGAAATAGTTTAAATCCCCGAAAAAATATGTATTTTGATTATCGCAGAAGCGGGATTTTATTCATCTATAATGTCCAATTTGTGTTGTAGCAAGAGACGACATCGTTGGCGGAGCGCATACGGCTACTGACGTGCGACGTGGAAGACGAACCGGAAGAGGCGCGGTCCTCTCCAGCCGGCGCCAGCGTCGACAAGTTCTCCACCATCAGTGAGAAATCCTACTCCAGCGACAAGAACAACGAGAAGGCCTTTGGAAGCGCCTCCTCAAGCTCGTCGTCCTCCACGATCTCCGCGCCAGTACCCTCACGACAGCAGCCGCCTGATCTTGGTGACGTGCATCAGGACTCACAAAAGGTAAAGCTTTCGCCAGTTATGATCGGTGTGTGGAGCGTTGTCCTTAACAGGTACAACACGTTGTTGGTACGATTCGATTACCAGTCCCTGCCATTATCCCAATTCATTTGAGAGCGCAGTATTTTTTAGGGCTTAGTTTTACGATCGGCAGCCTGCCCGACGTCAACCCTATTTGGGATTCGCCGCCTAGGTATATTGACTACGCCGCGTCGGCAGATTTTTAACCAAGGTCAGGCAATCCACGTCATAATATGAGACCAATGCTCAGAAAATAAAACTTTCTATTCCGAACAAACTGCATCATAAAAGTTCTACCATTATTAAATGCTTCAATGCGTGCTCTGTCCAAGTATAATCGTTTTCTAATGCATGCATTGTGGTCTGAACGAACAGATAAATTGCTATTCTGAAATGCCAAGCTGTCGGAGCAAATAACGTGAAATACGATTTATTGGAAAATAACAGCAATTGAATAAAGCGTTTCTTTTATTTATCTACTATTGACGACTTGCTAACAGAAAGCAATTTATTTGAAAAATACTCCTACGGTAAACCACTGCGGTGTGGTTTATAGTTTTACAATAATAGAGCTTATTTTAGATTACTGCGGGCATGGATAGCGATAAGTAATATCGTTGTAGAGAATTTTCATATTATAAGAGGCTTGCAGGAATTCCATTTTAATATGACCTGAATACATAATTCCAATGAGCTATATCTGAAAGCATATCTGTCTCAGTTATGATGGCGAAGCAGATAGGTATTGAGACATTCAATCAATCAACTGGTTTGTCTAAATTGAGGTATTAGCTTACTAGCAAAGCTAACCATTGATAGACGCAGCAGATAAACAAGGTTTACTACTCAATGCTGGCTTTGCAGCGTTGTGACATTGCTTCAATATCTATTACTCCGCAATGTATAGAAATTTTCCATCAGTGATATGTAACCATTAAAAGCAGCGCTAGTTGATGCATAGTTTCCTATAGTTGGCATGATATTGATGAATGGTTCATTCATTAGTGAATGGGACGTATAGGAAGGTAAGCTTGATTTTCATCCGATGTTGAAATCGATTTATACGATTGAATTTCTAATTAAGCGTCTCTGTGTGTGACATAATTATACGAAATTTGTGAATATAGTGCAATTGCACTAGGTGGAAGTGTGATGTAGCGACGAGACATGCCAAAATTGTGGTACGTTGTTTGAAATTGACGGCCGATGTGGCGCAGTGGTAGTGCGACTGCCTGCGACGCAAATATCCGGGTTCGATTCTCGGTGGGACACTCACAAAGTTGATACTTATCACTTTGTGAATTTGTTCCCGGTCTGGTTAGGACATTGCAGGGTGAACCACCTGATTGTACGAAAAGAAATGGTTCCGTGCTTCGGAGGGAACGTTAAGCCGTCGGTTCCGGTTGCTGTCTATGATTACTTAGACGGTGGTCGTTGCACAACCATGTCAGAGGCCTGCTACTAGTAGTAGGCGGTTTAAAAACTCTGATACCAGGGTACATCGTGTCGTTGTACGACTCGGTGTCCCACACGAAAAGAGAGGGTTTGAATTCGTATAAGTGACCTATATAATAAACAGTCCCCAGGAAGTATCTCGACCAATCTTTTGGCACGTTCACACAATGCCAATATGGGCAGGGAAATAGGAAGGGAAGTGGGCAGCGCGAGTATGTAAACTGGTTACTCGCGCTGCTACTTGTCGTCATGCCGTTATCACTTCTCGTGGTCCCTCGAATGTCAGCTTTCGTGCGCGAGTCAAAGGAACGGCAGCACGAACGCGAGTGGATTTTATTTGCTATCACTTGTATTGCTGCGGGAAGAATATCACGGCAGTGTGTGAACACTCACTCGCGTTGAAGTATTTCGAGAAATATTCGCGGTAGCGGCAGGAGCAGGAGCGGATGCATTGTGTGACCGGAGCATAGGATATAGGATAGATTTTCAATGTTTAAAAAGTCATCTCTTGATTGGGTGGATAAAACCACAGATAATATAATACTACTCACAGTAAAACGAATAAAGAATAGAAATAGCCGTGTGCTGCCGGATTAGAATAGCATCACCCTATTTCTTTCCCGTGGGAGTCGTAAAAGGCGACTAAGGGACTTGAGGGTGTGTATTGCAATTTTAGGCGATGGGCTGACAACCTGTCACTATGGCGATACACAGTTTTCCGAGTGACTTCAAATATGTGTCAGACGTGGCGTAAATGTCCGTTTTTGCGGCCGTTTACGCTCTGCCTACCCCGCAAGGCATAATAGGCGTGATATGTGTGTGTAATAGAAAGTACTTTTATTAAAATAAAATCAACACTTTTTTGCTGTTGTATTGTATAGGTAATATCCAAGTTTTCTAGAAATTAATTTATTTCCTAGTTCAAGTTCAATACTGAAGTAATATGGGCCTCGATTCTGCGAAACATTTCCTTATACACAGACACCGAATAAAGGAATGGAACTCCACACGAATTGACGTTTTTAATTTCTAGCATTTACCTTAGAGAAAGTAATCTCTAACAAACATTATTAGTATCTACTGGCCGTGTGATGCCGGCTTAGAATGGCATCATCCCATTTCTTTACCGTGGGAGTCGTAAGAGGTGACTAAGGGACTCGAGGGTGTGTATTTCAATTTTAGGCTATGGGCTGACAACCTGTCACTATGGCGATACGCAATTATCCGAATGACCCTCAAATATTTGTCAGATGTGACGTAAATGGCCGTTTTTGCGCCGGTCTACGCTCTGCCTACCCTGCAAGGGATAATAAGCGTGATATGTGTAGCTGTATTCTATAGGTATAAAAAAGGAAAAAAAAAAGGTTTTTTTTAATTACCTTTTTCTATGTCGAAGTTTTTAAACTGCCCACTGCTGGACATGGCCTTCGCCCTGCTGTTGGTTATTCTATAATCACCACGATTGGCAGCCGGATTGGCGAGCACATTACAGGGAACACTGCCATCCCCTGGATATTTTGTACCTGCGCTTTTAACGACACTCTTTTCTAAGCCGGCATCATATAGCTGTTTCTTTCAATAGCTAAGAAGGGTGGAAGCTCAAAACGAGGCGTATTTACGTTATGTACAGGGCCACAACGTAGCCATAGGAATCTAGTCGTGTATACTTTATTTATTTATTTCTGTTTACATTAGAGCATGTATATTAATATAAGTAAGTTTATTTTAGTAAGTATTTGTGTAGGTATATTTTAGGAATGATATGTATGTTATATATTTATATTTATTTCATAGTAGTTCAATTTGTTATTTTCCATTATTTTGATTTCACACTCGAGTGCACCCGTGTATTTTTCTCTCTGTTTACCTTCTGGTTGGCCGGTAGAGAATGCCGCGTGGCATTAGGCCCGCCTTTTTTACCATGTGCAATAAAGTATAAAATAAATAAATAAATAAATAAATACTTAGAAGTTACCTTGTGTCGGTTCTGGAACTTCGCCGGCTGCTGCCGCGGCACGCTCGCTCCGCTCTCTCGGCTTGTGTATTGTGGTCAGAGCTTTTAGCGTTTGACGACAGGTTAGGTTGGTCATGGTAATGGTAATAATCGACTGACTCCATCTTGCAGTATCTAGCTGTATGTCAGATAGGTGTTAGATATTTGTCGCATGTGTTTGGCCCTGTGTATAACGTAAATACGCAGAATCGAAGCCAATAAGTTTCCTTGAAATACTCGGTAAGTAAATTGAATTCTGTGCAATTACTTCAAGTGCTTTACCCAACACCCACTGCCGTTTCATAATAGATTTGCGTGGGATATTACGGCGAGTAGCACCGCTAAACTAGCGCTGCTTCAGTTTAACCAATTTATGATTTTCTCTTGGTGCAAACTACGTTGTCTGCCCATAGTTTCAATACTAGTATAATATTAATGAAAATCTGCTGACTCCATAAAATATGAAATCGCTAATATTAAATTATTGGTTGGAGTTCTAAGAATATTTACTTTTCGTACTAATGTAGGTACTTATTTTACTTGACATTAATTATAGCGAATATTTGAACGTATTTGCAGATTCTGATTTAACTTCTGAAGAATATACTGATTTATTGTTCGCCTGAAAACAAAAGACTTTGTTCATGTAGTTGCATTAAGTTTTCAGGCACTTATGCGCATTAATGGTTTTCTTTTAATATTATTAAAATTTAGATTTTAATTGTAAATCAGATTCAGGCTTGGTTTATGATTAATTTAAATAAACGTTTAATGTCGATACTATTTTAAGGTGCTCAATCATTTTATGGCTTAGAATAGTACCTTCTTTATATTCAGATAAGGTGGCTCCCTCAGTATATTTAGAAAACTTGCCTACTGATATCAACATGCAGTATGATGGAAAATGTTGACAATAACTTTAATCAAAATAGTTATCTGTCTCGATAGGCCTGGGACCTCCGAATCGGCCCAAATATTAAACTACAAGTCCGGGTACCATTCTCATAAATAATTTTCGTAGCAGTCGCGAGCCGAGCCCAGACGACAGTTCCTGTCTACCCTGGCGCCTCTGACGGCATGCGTGGGCAGTGCCGCTCACCACGAGGGCTTCTACTACGTGCCGCCAGGAGACAGGACCTCTGCATCATCAGCTACGAACATCGACCTGCAAGAGCATAGCGACGCACCGGCTCCCGACGTCGTTGCTGGTACGCCAGGTAAGATCAGTTAGCTCAAAGATTCTTTAAAAGTCAGTAATATTATATTAGGTCCTTACATATGAAATTGTCGTTTTGTCGTACTGGCCACTTTGATCACAAATTTCTCCTATTTGGTTAGGAATTCGAAATTCAAATTTATACAGCTATTTCCACATGTAGTTGTGTTTCGTAAACCGTCATTCATTTGTTTTTTTACTTATCTTTTTTCTGTTTGCATCGCTCAATTTACAAAATGGAAAATTTGAAATATCGCGTTATTTACGAGTACGAGTTCCACCGTGGCACCAGTGCTGAAGAAACGGCTCGAAGGGTTAATGATGTGTGTAAAGTCGCAGTATCTCGTCCTAAACTCCAGGTTCGTCAACACAAACAACACGACAGCCGCACACCGCTCGGCCGTTCGAAGCCGACTGAAGCGCCCTCTAGTGTCGTCTGCGCTCGAGACTGGTTTCATACACTACATCCCTTTCTTGTTTTAATTTAGATGTATGTCAACAATTATAAGTAAGATACATTAGGGGTTTTTGTAAATCAGCCTTTATTTATTAATAAATCTTAATTCTTATCTGTTTCAGATTATTTATTTGTTTTAGCCCGAATCCGTCAGAACTTTCCATTCTCCTTCAACTTTCTTCAAGTGTACGATGTTTCTTCTAAGTTTTTGTCCTGTTTCATCGTTTCGTATCTCTATATCTCCACCTTCAGCATTTTCCACGGTATGAGTCGATTCATGAAAGTCCAAACTTAATTTATTATTTTTTGTCATATTTTTTACATAGACTTTGTCTCCTGGTTCTAAATCATGATTTTTTGCCTTTCTCTTCCTATCGGTGTATTCTTTCCCTTTTTCTTTCATTTCTTGATCCCTGTCCTTAACCTCTGTAGGTTCAGAGTTTTGTTCGGCGTCATTAATCATGGGAATCTTGTCTCTGAATTTTCTGTTAAAGAATAGTTCTGAAGGGGTTTTTCTCGTCACACTGTGAGGAGTGCTATTATACATGATCAAGTATTCTTGCAAACTTTCCTTCAAATTCTTTTTCTCTGTTTGAGCTATCTTCAATCGTTTCAATATGTCCCGATTTTGGCGTTCCACTTCGCCATTCTGCTGTGGCCAGTATGGAATGGTACTAAAAAGCGTAATATTTCTCTCCACGCAGAACGCCTTGAACTCCTCGCTGCAAAATTGCTTGCCATTATCAGCAGTTATCGATGCGGGATTACCTAAACGACTAAATATGTCACTTAACATCGAAATAATGTCCGAACTTGCAATCTTTCTACAAATTTTGATCTCTTTATACCTACTAAAATAGTCAACGGCTACAAATAAGTAATCTCCGCTAGGGAGTGGGCCCATTAAATCGATTGCGATATCAACCCAAGCTTCACGCGGTAACTCTCTACGTTTCAGCGGGTTTGGTGGACTTGGAGCCGAAACTAAGGTACAGCCTCTGCATGATTTTACTCGATTTTCCGCCTCTCTGTCATATTTTGGCCACCACACCTTCGTCCGCAGCCTTGCCTTCATTGCTACGATGCCTGGATGGCCCTCGTGCGCGGCGTTTAATACACGGGTTCTTAGTTTAGTAGGGACCACGATTCTAGTACCCCTCAGTAAAATTTCTTCATAGAAACAGAGCTCCGTTTCAAAAAAATTGTAGGATTTTACGTCGTCATCCCATTTTTTGTTGTACAATCCTTCTCTTACTTTTTGTATTTCAGCGTCTTCACGTGAGCACTGTGATAACTCATTTAATGAAACTGCGACAGGCCGAGTGCATTCAACAATTTGATGAATGAAAATGTCTTGCCTTGGCGGTAAGTTTTCAGGTATTTTGCACAACCTCGACAAAGGATCCGCGATGTTACTCTTGCCCGGTTGATACACGACTTTGTAGTCGTAAGACTGTAAACGTAAGATCCATCTCTCAATACATGGCACATGGCTTCGATTTAGGCCCAAAAATTACTTCGAGAGGCTTATGGTCCGTAATAAGGTCGAATTTTTTACCAAACAGAAATACATGGAAATGTTCCACTGCCCAGACAAGAGCGAGTGCCTCCTTTTCCGTCTGGCAATACCTACGCTCGCAGTCTGTCAGAGTTTTATGGCCAAATGCGATGATTCTCGGACCTTTATCGTTCATTTGAATAAGAACACTGCCAAGTCCAACTGGACTAGCGTCAGCAACAACAATGGTGCGATCCTTAACGTTATAATATCCAAGAGTAGGAATATCTGTTAAGTCGGTCTTTAGCGCATCAAATGCACGTTGTTGACTTGGGCTCCATAAATATTTGATGTTAGATCCCTCTTCTTTTTTGTTCCGTAAAAGTTCTCTTAGTGGATCTGTTTTCGTTGCCATATCTGGAATCCACTTACTCACAAAGTTGACTAATCCCAGGAAACTTTGAAGCTCGCCTATTGTTGTAGGGGCTCTAAATTGCTGTATGGTCGAGATGTATTTTTGAAGTGGCTTAACACCGTATTCTGAAAGTTCGTGTCCCAGAAAACTTACCGATTTTTGTCTGAACAAACACTTCTCTGATTTCAAAACCACATTATTGTTCTTCAGTACAGTCATGACTCTCTCTAACCTTTCATTATGCTCTTTTAAATCTTTGCCATAAACTAGGATATCATCTATGTAATTGATGACTCCTTCACATCCTAACAGCAGGCGTTCTAAAGTTTTTTGGAATATTTCGGGAGCGCATGAAATCCCAAACATCAGTCTCTTGTACCGGAATAATCCCCGATGAGTAATAAATGTTGTGATATGTCGTGAGCCAGGAGCAATTTCAATTTGATGAAACGCGTCTTTGATGTCAAGCTTTGTAAAATATTTTGCTTCATGTATCTTCGGTAATAGTTTATCCATGGTCGGCAACGGATGGTTTTCGCGTATGATGGCGTTATTAGCACGACGCATGTCGACACATAGGCGTATCTCACCATTATCTTTGATTGCAGGGACTATTGGTGACACCCACCTTGAAGAACCCTTGACTTCCTCTACAATATCCCTCTTGATTAACTCTTCAATCTTGGTATTTATTTTCCCTTCAAGTGGTATAGGGATTCGCCTATAAAAGAAACAACCTCGTTATTAAAGTAAATATCTACTTTATTTATTTTTCTACTTTAGATGTAGTTAAATTAAAATATATTAAAATCTAAATTAAATTCTAATTTAGATAAAATCTATATTAAATTCTAAACACTTCTAGTAAAACTGATTTTAATTGTAATATTACTGAATGTAAACTAAATTACACAATTTTCTAATAATTTTCATAGTACCTATTTACTAGTAAAATTATTTGATTATGCACTTTAAATTAATTTTATCTTAATACCTGTAATGTTGAGAAACGGGCGGTACTGAGTCGTCTATTGGGAGTTCTACAAGGACATTTTTGAATTTGGGAAATACGCCGCCGTCCACGTTGTTTACTTCAATCTTAAGAATCCCAAGCGCCTTGGCGGTAATTTTCCCGAGTAAATTCCTCGTTCCATTCTTAATCACGTAGAATGTGGCGTTTTCTGACTTATCTCCAACTTGAAAGAGTGCTTGGAAAGATCCTCTAACATCAAGTGGAATGTTACTCCCATAAGCTACAAAGTTAATATCCGGATTTCCATCTTGGCTAAGTATTTTGACATTGTTATCTTTCAATTTGTTCCAGGTCTCTTCCGTTATCAAATTCTTTTTGCACCCCGAATCAATCAATAGTTTTGTATCCACCCCTCCAATCGAGCACGTAAACTCCTCATCATCGTCAATATGAAATACATAATGTGTCTCATTAGTCTCATGGCCTGGCTCCTTTACATCACTGACTTGATTGACAGTCTCATGTCGAGCTCTCTTTGGGTTAGTATTTGCGTCTTTCCTATCCTGAAATTTCCTTTTGAAGTTTTTTGTCTTACAATATTGACGAAAATGGCCCTTAAGCCCACATTTTAGGCAATCCTTGTCTCTAGCAGGACAGTTCGTATCGTAAGATTTGTGTTTTCTGTCGCCGCACCTCCCACAGCCAACCTTCTCAAATTTGGTTCTTTTAAACCTTGAGTTTGACTTTTCGTCAATTTTATTGACACTTTCCTCTTTTTTGGTGGATTCGAATTGCTCTAGTTGCTTATTTACTGCTTCTAGAGTATTAGCTTCAGTAATTATTTGATCCAAAGTAATTTTATCACCGATTTTGAGTATTTTCTTCCTTAGCTCAATCGAAGCACCTTTTTCAGTGATTTGATCAATTATGTGTTCCTCTTTGTCTGCAAATTGACACTTATCAGCTTGGTTTCGGAGTCGAATCAGGAACTTATCGAATTTCTCATCAGCCTCCTGTTTTAGTAAGCGGAATAGATGTCTCTCGTATACATTACTCTGTTTTGGAGCAAAGTATTCATCTAATTTTGATATTGCCGTATTAAATACATTCTTGCCGTCTCCCAAAGATACAAAAGCTCCCGGGATGTTATAGAAGATCTCCTGCAATTCGAGTCCCCCGAAATGTAGCAAACATGCCCTCTTTTTCTCTTCCTTGTCAATACTGGAAGCATCTAGGTAGATGAATAAAGCTCTTTTCCATCGCTCCCATCTCACGCCCACCGATGATGGGTCTCCTTGACATTCAAACTTGTCTAGTGTCAAAAATGTTGTTGAATTTGACGACATACTGCGGCGTATGGGACGTCCTGCAACAAACCAATTGAATGATTCAGACTTGCATAATCTGCTAAAGAACATAGGGTGCCGACTTATCAGAATTTTCATCTGGCTATGCGATCTCAATATGGAGAATTAATTATTTCATACGAATCAACAATTAAATGTACAGATAGTTATCTGCTTGTTTGTCGTAAGTTTTATCTTTTATTTACCACGTAATCGTGTATTTTATACCCGTCAGATTTGTCTTATAGGGTTTTAGTGTAGGTACCTATCGCAAAAGCGATATTCTTAAATAAACAATTTAATATCCAGATTACTTTCTGCTTCTAGCAGTACAATTCGTGCTTGTTTGTAGGTACATAACATTCATTTATTTTCTTGAAATAACCAATTTAATGTCCAGATTATTTTCTGCTTCTATGTTTCTAGGTACCATGTGGAATAACAAATTTAATGTCCAGATTACTATTCTGCTTCTAGCACCACATTTTGGGCTTGTAAACATTCCATATCACATTTAAGTAGGTAATAAAATTGTTTGTTTTCAAACAAAATCAACAACAATTTAATGTTATCAGCTAAGTCCTTTGACTAACTAGTTCCAGTCTGGTCAGTCGGTCTTACAAACTTAAACCGCTAGATATAACAATCAAATGTTCAAGTACATAATTTGTAAGCCGTTATCAATTTAATGATCAACATATTTTGTTGCTTATGCTGTAAATAGGTAGGCACAGATTACGCAGTTGTTTACAGTTCTACTTCAGAAATCTGACAGCATGTCCCAGTACACAAACAAACTATTAAGGATATTTCCTAAAAAGGTACCTACGTACTACCTATGCGTATAGGTAGGTTGAATACAAAAATGACTCTTTAGGTTTTGTAAGGCGATACCAAATTTTGTTCAAATGCATTGTTTACAATATTGCTTGTGTTACACACAGCGCTTTGTTTAACTACCCTGTAACACGGTAATATTACCGTGCCTGTAATCTGTATCTACAGACTTGCATAATATATATCCAACGACTAACGGAGATAATGCGGAAACTGGCGAATTCAATCTGCCTACGCTAATTAGGTACTTGTTTACAATAACTTGCATAGAATTTACGGGTTTTGTGACCGCTTGTTACAATTATAACTATATGTAGGTAGATATTTGACGTTTGAAAGTCTCACGCAAAACATTTCATAAGTATGTTCCTTTCCTTCTTTTTTTTTACTTAGCAGTTTTATTATGCTTAAATATGCATCACGTACTGACCTTTCACCTCGTCGCCACTTGTAAAGTCGCAGTATCTCGTCCTAAACTCCAGGTTCGTCAACACAAACAACACGACAGCCGCACACCGCTCGGCCGTTCGAAGCCGACTGAAGCGCCCTCTAGTGTCGTCTGCGCTCGAGACTGGTTTCATACACTACAATGTGTATGGCGGTTGTGTCGCAAAAGAAAACACAGCGCGTTTTTGGTTCCAACGTTTTAGTTCTGGAAATTTCGACCTGCAAAACAAGCCCCGTGGACGGCCGGAGACCCAAGTTGATAATGAAGAATTGAAGACTATTGTGGAAGCGGATCCATCGCAAACCACGTCCGAATTAGCTGCAGGCTTCGGTGTTAGTGATGAAACTGTTTTAATCCACTTGAAGCAAATTGGAAAGATTAAAAAACTTGAAAGGTGGGTTTCTCACGAATTGAGTGAAGCAAACCGGCAAACGCGCGTCAACTGCTGCGTTACATTACTTGACCGGCACAATAACGAAGGGATTTTAAATCGAATCATTACCTGTGATGAAAAGTGGATTCTCTACGATAATCGGAAGCGCTCATCGCAATGGCTGGACCCTGGCAAGCCAGCCAAAGCCTGCTCCAAGCGAAAATTGACCAATAAAAAGTTACTTGTAAGCGTTTGGTGGACTAGCGCCGGTGTCGTTCATTACAGTTTTCTCAAATCTGGCCAGACGATTACGGCAGATGTCTACTGTCAGCAATTGCAAACCATGATGGAAAAGCTAGCTGCTAAACAACCGAGGTTGGTCAATCGCTCTACGCCACTGTTGCTTCACGACAACGCTAGACCACACACTGCACAACAGACGGCTAGCAAATTAGAAGAGCTTCAATTGGAATGTCTAAGGCATCCACCGTACTCCCCGGACCTTGCTCCAACAGATTACCATTTTTTTAATTTTAAATTTAATTTGGATAACTTCTTGCAAGGGAAAAAATTCAACTCAGATGGGGCAGTCCAAATCGCCTTCAAAGATTTTATTGATTCCCGTCCGAATGGTTTTTTTAGTAAAGGGATCAATGAACTACCTATGAGATGGCAAAAGTGCATAGATTACAATGGCTCATACTTTGATTAAATAAATATACTATATTAAAAAAACGACTTTTTGTTCCTCCCATACAAAACGCCAATTTCATATTTAAGGACCTAATATTAGGATAGTACCAGGCACGGTACAGACATTGCTCCACCTCTAGTTTATATTATCTTCTTTTATTGATAGTTTATTTTATTTAAGTTATCTATAATTTATTTCTATTTTATTCTAAGCCTATGTAATTATGCTATCCTAATATAATATTACTGACTTTTAAAGAAGATCAGTTTGGTTTTATTTCGACTAGGTTCATTCGATATCAAATTTACTGTAGCATCACCTATCTCTGTAGGCGTTACTGGACAAACCTACGTAAAAAATGCACATAATCTCCCATCAGACGCGGGGGTAGATTATTTAAATTTTTCATTCCAAATTATATTCCGTTCCGGCCGGGACCTGCCGGTCAAAGAGAAAGATAAATCGATTCCCGGAGTCGAGTGGGTTGGACCCACTGTAGGAAAAATATACATAATTTTAGTTGCGAACTCGTTGGATCTGATTGATTGACTGGTTGATTTAATGCCTACTAACGATTTAAGGAGATTAATGAATACTATGGAACAAGAATAAATAGTCCTATAGGATCGTACGTCAAGATAATAAAAATTGTATACAAGAAAAAAAACTCGATTATGAAAATCCTTAGCTTCCAATATAACAGAAATAAAATGCATAGTCAAGAAAAGATTACCTCCCATACTAATTGTGACGACTGATATTTTGTATGAAGTAAATTTTTACTTAGCCTATCAGAAGCTCAGTGTGTCCAGAATCTAGATTTTTTCTTTGGACCACTTAAAGCGGGACACCCTGTGTAACACGTTTTCAGGCGCTGGGGAAGGCGACGACGGCCTGGCGGCGTTTGCCCGAGCGGCCGCGCCACGGACGGAGCGGCTGCGCCAGCGGTACAGCCAAGACTCGCAGCAAGTCAGCAGCGACGACGAGCATGACGACTACGGTAAACGTCACCTTTTTCAAAAATAAGAAATTGTAAAATTGTAAGCGCTTGCCAGGACTTGAACCCGGGACCGTGGTGTACCAACTGTTCTGCCAACTAAGCTACCGGCGCCTCGACTGACACTTCCAAATTTTCAATCTCTTGGTTTTCGTCTTGAAGCGACGTACAAGTCCTGGCGAACGCTAACATATTTTTCATCTTCTTATTTTCGTTTATGAATATAATATAGCACTGTGAGTGCATAATAAACCACAGTACATGCAATTAAGTATACTTACATATCTGTATACCGATAAAAAAAATACTAGATACCTACTGAGCCTCATAATTAAATCGCTTTCCAGGCTTCCACCGTCGTCCGGCGGTGCGAGGGATAGCAGTGAAGCAGCAGCTGGGCGCGTCTGACGACATCCTGCAGCAGATGCAGAGCGAGCTGCAGCCGTCTTCGGGCGCGTCCACGCCTGCGCCGGCGCACGCCTGCCAGCGCGCCAACTCCAACTACTCCTGGCCGTACTACTCCGAGCAGAACTTGAACTCGCGTCCGCAGAGCAGGGCGAGCGCGTCGTCCAACTTGTGAGTATCCACGCTGCACTGTGTAGTACACAGTAGTATTATCTATGACTGTGTTTAAATGTACTGAAGCTGGGGGATCAAAATCTGCTGTCGAATCTGCTATATCGTAATAAATAAATAATAATAAATATTGTCCTGAAAATTTCACACAGCGCCATCTAGCCCCCAAATCAAAATCTGCTGTCGAATCTGCTATATCGTAATAAATAAATAATAATAAATATTGTCCTGAAAATTTCACACAGCGCCATCTAGCCCCCAAACTAAGCATAGCTTGTACTATGGGAACTAAATAGCTGATATTAGAACTTATATTCTTTTTTTGTCAATATATACATGGAAACGCCCAGACTAACCACAAATATCTGTAAATTTTGCTTTACAAATATTTGTGCCTTGACGAACCCACGACCACCGGCGTAGAAGGCAGGGGTACTATCCGCTACGCCATCGGGCCACCGCCAGCTGATAGTGATACAGCGCAGATTTCTCCTTTTAATTCTAACACCATGCATATCGTATTTGAAAAATATATTTTATACAGGTTGTAAGAGACAACCCTCCGGATACTTATAGGGTGGATGCAGACGATGAAACTGAACATATTCCCATACAAAAATATTTCAGGAAACGTCAAAATAATTTACTTCTCATAGTAAATACAGTCAGCTGATTTTGATTTTGATTGGGAGATCAATTTTATTTTGTCGTTTTTTGACATATCTTCCTAGGGGAAAGTTGTTCAGTATCACGGTCTGTATGCACCCATTCAGTATTCGGAGGGTACCTTACAGCCTGTATTTACAGTGAATATATACATTTCAAATTCCTGTCAATGAAATTGCAGCAGTTCAAAGAACTCGGAGTACGTGAGCGGTCGCCAGGTGGCGTCGCAGCAGCACAGCGACGTGTGCTACGCGCACGCGGCGAGCATGGCACACTATGCGCACTACCAGCGGCACCAGGACGCGCACTACAGGAACTCCTGCTCCATATACGCCAACGTCGGGTATGTCCACCACAGATCTTCTCTTATTATATAAGTATATTTCCACTCCTGTTACCGCACCGCTCAGTATAAGAACAGTTTAATTTTTACACCAATGCCAAACCAAAATAGAGCGTAATGTTTTAGAGTTCATGTATGTATGCATATATGTGCGATTCTTTAAAAGACTGAAGTTTGCTAACCACTGAATAGATTCGAATGGGAATTGTATCGGAAGAATCCTTACATTATCCCGCGTGGCTTTATCTCAGAGAACAGTCGTGTTTTTAAATTCTAATTTGTAATGCTTTTTACACGACTGCCCAGCCAAAGAGGAGTGTAATGTTTTAAGAGTTCATGTCTCGTATGTATGCATATATGTGCGAATCTTTAAAAGACTGAAATTTGCTAACTACTGAACAGATTTGGGGAATTGTATCGGAAGAATCCTTACATTATCCCGTGTGTCATAGGCTAGGTTTTATTATTCATGTTAATGTTTCTTCTTTGAGTGCTAAAACCTAATCGGCATTATTACACAAGTAGTTAAATAGTGTCTTTGTCGTTTGACAGCGTCAAATCCTATCTAGTACATTATCTTATTCATCTGTGAATCGTATTGAAAACTAATTTTGTGAGCGTCATAATGCGCGTCTAACTTTTGTTTAATAACACGGAATTTTTACTTGACTGCCTCAGAAGGAGGTTAATATTTTTCAAGAGTATGAATATATGTATGTGGACAAGTAAACATCACTTGGTACAGCCCAAACGGCTAGGTTGACATATGGAGTGTAATTAAATTCGTGTTAGCTGCGCGAATGACACTGGTTTTATTAAAACTTCATAAAAATTGTAGATATTAAACGAAAAATATAATTATGGGTTTTCTTTTCACGAGCCGCAGTTGGTTGTTTTTTAATGACTAGGATGTCGCTACAGGTGTTCTGACAGCAGCCAGGAGCTGTACAGTTCGCAGACGTCATCCGAGCAGACGTCGCCGGTGCGGTCGGGGCGCTGCCGCCGGCCGGAGTCGCCGCCGCCAATCCGCAGCCACCACCAGCTTCTCTATGTGCCGTATACCACCCACTACCACTACCAGCATGACTACGGGGCGCATTGGACCTCGGCCGATTGTGAGTAGCTAGTTGTTAGCCCCGAGGTTATCAAACGTACAACTGACTATCTGGTAGGTAAGACTATTCGGTGGGGAGTCTATTTGGAGGGGAGACTATTTGATGAGTTAGACTATTTGGTGGGGAGTCTATTTGGAGGGGAGACTATTTGATGGGTAAGACTATTCGGTAGGGAGTCTATTTGGAGGGGAGACTATTTGATGGGTAAGACTATTTGGTCGGTAAGACTATCTACTTGTATTTCCAGACACCAGGATGTACTACCAGCAGCAAGGTCAACAACAGCCAGCGCAGCAGCAGCAACAGCAGCATCAGCATCAGCATCAGCAGCATCAGCTGAACAGCGGCGCCAGCACTCCGCAGCCCACGCAGTCGCAGCAGCAACCACAGCGCGCTCAGTATACACACGCACTACAACTGCAGGTAACAGCACAGATTAGGTAATAGTTCCTAACGTAACAGCTACATCACCTCCCTACAAATGCAAGTATTTCCTTCCTCATTTCTAATTCGAAAACTCAAAAACATGAACCTACCTCACATCTCTTTAAATAAAAAGACTAGAAATTATTAGAAACACTTAAAAACACACTTATCTGTCTTCTTCATTGGGTACTTTGAAAAACGATAGTTCTTTATTTGTGATAGTTTAGCTTGCACAGACGTGTAAGTAGGTAACTGGTCCATAATGGGAAATTTTCTAGGGATTCTCGAGAGTCATGTAGAGGGCGCTAAGCTTAATTGAAATAACGTTTCTTTACACAAAATCTGTACCACTTTATAAATTATTCTTTATTTTGTGTTTATTGAATTGTTCTAAATTTATTATTGGTTAATTGTCTACTTACACGTATGACATTCAATATAATAGCAAGTCGATAAGTTTATTTTGTAGTAAATCAAACTAACATAATTAATTTGTAACGAACACAACGTGAAACGGAACCTGTGACAAAACTATGGCTGACGCCAGCCATATTGAAACGTCAAAATTTCAGTTTAGCACAGCGCCCTCTGGTTTGACATTCAGAACTATCAAGAGAACTGTCAATAGAAAAACTCCCATTACAAGGATTAGGAAAAATACCCAAAATAGCAGAATCAATGCAGGCTATTCGTAAAATAAATGACAGTCGCGTTGCCAATGTAACAACAGCACACTCAAATTGTATTGGTACATAAAATGTCATCAACCTATACCCTTAATTATAAGATGTGTGATTGCGGCACGTTATCAATTCGGTAGGTAATTTCTCTTAACTAAAAATAACGCTGTCACTTTCCTATTAATTTCGTTTTGGAAAAGAACAGGAGATTATCCCGACTAAAATTGACATACAATTTGATTTAAAAAAATAAGTTGACGATAAAAAGAAATGGCGACTGTATGACTAGAAATGGCGAAAAAATCATACACATTTTTAAACATGATATGCATGATATGACTAGGATATCTTCTATTCTTTTCTAAACCTGTTTGACGGAAAGTGATAGCGCGACAGTGACAGTTGGGGTTGAGAGATATTACCGAATGGACATGACTCTTTCCTGCCTAGCATGTAAACTATGCAGGCTCTACTGCAGGCTAATCATTGATCTGTATTATACTAAGTAGGCTGAGGTGATGATTGTGGGCAAAAACTGATTTTAATTCTCGCTCATCGAATCGATGTTGATGAAGAAGAAAGATGAAATCTAATAGCATGTTCACACAATTCCGATATGGGCAGGGAAATAGCAGCGCGAATATGTAAAGAGGTTACTCGCGCTGCTACTCGTCATGCCGCTGCCACTTTCCGTGTTCCCTCGAATATCGGCTTTTCGTGCGCGAGTCAAAGGAACGGCAGCACGAACGCGCGTGTGTATTACTATCTCGCTCACTCATATTGGTGCGAGAAGAGTATGACGGCAGTGTGTGAACTGAACACTCACTCGCGTTGATACTTCCGCGGAAGTATTTCGAGTAATATTCGCGACAGCGGCAGGAGTGCTATAAAATTTGTTGTTTTGTTGCAGTCGCTGTGTCCTGTGCCCGCTCGGTACCGCCCAGTGCCTGCCTCACAACCGGGGGGCGGTAAACAAATGATATGCTATTCTGAAAAAGTAAGCGCCACGTCACTAACAACGCGAATTTAGCGGCCACCATCATTATAACATCTCACCGAGTCAAACGGCTCGAAGAACTCTGCTGCCCAATACCTAGAACAAGACAAACTGCAGCGTAACATCGCGCAAGCTTTCCATACACTTGGCATAGATCAATTACAATGACTCTACGTGGGCTCTGTAGGATTTGGATTGTTTACATTGTTATTATATCTTTTTGTCATTCTTAATTTCTCAATCGTAAAATTGAAATTCTTGTACAGTCAAGCATGAGCTTGTTTCCTCACTTCATATGAATGAGGTGAGGAAACTGAAACTGCCGTAAAAACGGGCATGTACACCACGTCTGACAGAAAATTGTGTATCGCCATGGTGATAGGTAGTCAGATTATCGCCTAAAATTGCAATATAGAGGTACATGTAATCTCTAGTCCCTTAGTCGTCTCTTAATTTTTAAACTGTGCATTTTCATTACATAAATTAGAATACGCTAAAACTTTATATACTAACTTAAAATAAGCAACACGTTTGAATCTTGAAGTCATATGTGGATACCTATAATTGGTTACGTTTGAAATTCATGTAGGTACTATGTGTATCATAATCTGTGATTAACTGTTGGTTTCCCTAATAAAAAATTATTAAAATTTATTTATTATTATTACGAACCCTTCGAGAAACAAAATGGGGTTATGCTATGCTAAGCTGAGATCACACGGCACCCTAACTAATTTCTACTGTTGTAACAGGTGGCAGCACCGCTGTACCAGCCGGCGCCCGGGTCACCGTCGCGCGCGGCCCGAGGGAACCCCGAGGGTGCTCCGGCGACGCTGGGCGCTCCGGCCGCCACTTCCCCGATGGCGCCACCGCCCAATCCCGTTTACTACGCCATGAACGTCTGACGGGGGGACTAGGTATGTTAAAACTTTCGAAACACTGACAGTTTTGTGGCCTACACTTATGGGGTCTAAACTGAATGAACTTTTGTATGCTTGTCATTTTGCGTCATTGTCATTCTGCGATTTTGTCATTTTGCAACAACGGAATTTTGCATTTAAATCTTTTGCAATTTGCGACTAGCAGGACCCCATTCTCAAATCGAGATGAATTTAATGTATTTATATTCCTGGTGGTTCTGGTAGTCCTAGGGGATAACATCTAGGTCAAAAGGTATATATATATCGATTATATTGTTCAGTTCTATGGTTATTTTCATACTGTAAAAAAATTGCTCCTACCTACCTACTTGCTTTGTTTATCGGGTTCCTTGCCCAAAAAATCATTTGATACTATTATGAAATTTTCACTGATGGTATTTCTGATGCCGTCATAACAAAAATACAAAAATTTTAGAACGTAAAATATTTGACGACACGCGTTTTTTTAATCTGAACCTTAGGAACCGTGATAGTTAATCAAATGAAATGTCCACAGATGTTATATTTCTATTGCCGCTTTTTAACAATAAAAAACGTGACTTTTGAACTTTTGATAGATTATGGTATGGAACCCTGCGTGCGCGAATATGAAGCGGATCTGACCAATTTTTGTACACTGACTTGGGTATTACTTTCTACATAATCGTAGCAATATGCTACGTTAAGCTACGCGATACTATACAATACTACGCGGTGTGTGTAGCAATGTCTCATGGTCGGAATGGGACAAAGCTAAGAGATAAATCCATAGAATGTTACCTTACCTTTGAAGACATTTTTTCATGAGTATGAGCAGAATGGCAGGCTCTTTGGAGTAATGGTCGTTTCATATCCTAGTAATAAAAGCTCTTATATTATTTTTCAGGTGAAAATTGTGGTGGGCCCTACAGGTGAGGTCCGTGTCAGTGTGCAACCGCCAGCGGGCGCTGCGGACGAGCCCCAGCCGGAGTGACTTACAAACCACGGCCCACGCACGGCCTACGGACCACGGACCACCACGCTCCGCCTGCTACGCCCAGCGTTCGGCGTCACAGATAGCCCAGCTATGGTTGTATGTCTCCGTTTTGTTCGACACATTTTTAAACAAGACTTATACATGAAAACTAATAAACGAATGAACACTCCCAAACACGAAACGACTGCCAATTCGAAGTTGCGCTTTGCCTATACGTATGGCTTTGTTAAAAGTAGGTACTACGCAACTTTTATTTCGACAATAAGTAACTGCTTTTGTTCAACGCGTGGTTACTTTTTAGATATTCGTGCGAACCGATTGTAGTATGCGATAAGCGATTAGTATGTGTTTAAAGTTAAGTTTATAAACGAGGATTTTCCGTGGATATAAAACGATTGCCATCGCTATCAATATAGCCGTATGGCATGAAATTTGCCAAATACTTTGTTACTGAATCCAGTATGTAGAATTTAAATGAATTCTAAATCGCCACAAAGATTACGATGTGGAAGACGATTGTAAGATTGCCAGATTGGTCATATTGTCACAAAGACTAACGATCACAAGGCCCTGATAGACGCCTAATGCGTCAATTTCGCTGAACTGCACAGGTTGGGGGCGGCGGAATGATGCGTGCATGCTGATTGGTCAGTGGTCCCATCATCTCATAAATATAACCAACTAACCAATGCGCGCGGTTTTACATCAGGAACATAGAACTGATGTGTGACCAGAAAGTATTCGCCCCTTGTGCGCCATCTATCGGGGTAATGTGGTCGTTGTCGACGGCACCGCTGGCGGCAACACCGCTAGCTGGAACTTGCCGCCAGCTTTTGCTACGCGGAATATGCCAAGCGCCATGACTGTAGTATGTTTTATAGCGAATAAGAAAAAGGCATATTATGTCCTTTAATATGTAGTTAATACATACATCACGTCATGCACTGCCATAAAAAGTACCTAAAAAATCAGCAATAAATAGTATAATCTCGTAGAGGCCTTACACCAAAGAGAGATAACAAATAGTCAACCTCAATTATTCGCCAAATATTTAATTAAAATAAATAAGTTTTCGCTTCGCCTGATCGCCGACCCGCTTTAGTTACCTACTTCTTTACACTCCTATTTCGCCTCAGTCATTTTCATCTCCTTAAATTTTTATTCATACCTAAATATAAAGTTTTTATTTATTGTTATATCAATCAGTATTATTATAATTACGATAGTTTATAGGTATTCTGGTGAAGTTATTGAATGAGTGCCAAAGATTCAGTATTATAAAATTGAGTTTGGAATTCCGGATTGTTCGCTGCCCCATCTTGAGTCCGGTTATAGATTTTGTTGACGGCCTACCTAGCGTTCTTAAAAATATTTAATAAATAAATTAGATAAGTGATAGTAACAACCTCAACAAAAAAACTTTATTTTGCGTTATCGGCTTTGAAGCTCTAGATTCTTATTTGAATTGAATCGGTAAATATTCAAAATAAGTACGATTATAGGTACGTAATCGTTAGAATATAATTCAGCTAGGTACTGTTAAAACGTTAAAATGTTATATTAGAAGCAGTCCTATAAATTAAGCAAATAGCTACACAACTGAAAGACCAAAAGGGAGACCAAAATTCAACCTCATTCCGAACATAAATACTAATTTAGGTATATTTTTGGAAATTGTGATGAAAACCCAATAAAACTCACTCTACACAGAAAAAACATGTTCTGAGTGATTTTTTTAAACGTGATCTAAAAATAAAAGCTAGTACGTTAGTCTAGATATTATTTACGTATAAAAATATTTTAAAAATCGAAATGTAGTTAACCGTAAGCAGTTTGAAATATATTGTTTGAAATATTTTCATGCTATTAAAGTCGCTTTTGTTTCTCGGTGACATTGTAGCAGCTTGGAATGTGAAAATAACACATCACTTCAGAAGAAGGCGTATTTTTAAATCATGCTACATGTGCTGCTACACGAATATGATTTTCTATAGGTACACTTTTTCAAAATACGCATTCTCATGATGGACAAGCACATCATTTAAAGCTAGCGTACTAGCTAGGCTAGTCGTAAGTAGGTAGACATTGAAGAAATAAGTAACCACGGTTTGAAGATCTGTTCTTAGAGAAAATTAAAAAGAACTTATTTGAGCTCAATAAATAAGATAAATACAACTCTAGGAAAAGACTTTCAGGCCTGAAATAAAGTCATTTTTATTGTATAGTATGTAGGTAATAAGAAGGATTTTAAAGTATAGTTTATATACGATTATTCTATTATAAGATTTGCCAGCTATCTAATTGTAGTAGAAAAAATACTTTGGAAAGTTCTGAAAGTAATTATTTCAAAAATAACGAACTTAGTTTAGCTAGTTAAGCGAATGTTTGATTCGATTATTTCATAGTAGCATCTTAAATAACAGCAGCATCTCGAGTTACCGCTTAAAAGTTCAACACATACTGATTTTTTATACAGTTATCATAAAAACCAGTATCTTAACTAAAATAGGTCACTGGAGGTGCCGCTGGCTATAACATCGAAATATTAAATACTTACTTGCTATGAAATAGACCGAATAAAAAGTAGAAATTAATTTTATAGTAAATTTTTATCACATGTCTGTCTATTCTATCCAATGTTATCCCTATTGATTGAAGGGTTAAAATATTGGCTCCTCGTACAGTATGGAAATAAATATACTAACATACGGATTGAATGGAGAAAATCCTGATCATTTTAAGAAAAGTATGTTAAATAAGGCAATCATTTATCAAAGTACGAATGGTTATACAACGCGTTGCAGACTTTCGCATGCTAGATCGGAATACTACTGTTTTAAAAATATCAACACCTAATGGTTTTTTACCATTTCGCATTTGATTTGGATAACGACCAGGATTTTGAAATAAAGTAGGAAACCCCCATCTACATATAGGTTAGGTACATTGTGTACAAGGAGCCTTATATTACAAAGCTTTCAATGTTAGGTTATTGCAAGTTTATTGTTTGAATATAAAAAATAAAATTTTAACTTCTAGTTGCATAAGGACCTGTAAACCTAGTCGAGATTTTGTTTTGTAAATATTTATGTCGACCTATGTTTTATTAAACGCTATTCAAGCCAAAAAATGTTAACGGATGTTATAAAATCGGATTTTTTTAAGTAGGTAAATAGTATTTAAGTACTTTTTACATACGAGTTTACGTAAAACGTTTAACGGAAGTGAGTCGAGGGTGGTGTCGAGATAAATATCATTATTATTGTCATTAAAAGACAAACAACGTAAGAAAGATATTATTTTAATCATAAAATAGCAAATTCAAAAAGAAAGAGCTGTATGCCAAAAGTTAGCACAAGTGGTAGGCTAACAAACTTCGTTTGAAAAAAAAATGGTTCAATTCTGGATTGGTTCTAATTTTGTGCCAAGAAGCTTGCAGTTTCTGTGACTAACTTGATCATTTAGTGGTCTCGGTCTTACGGCAGAGTACAGTCTAGACATTGACAGGCTATACAGTTTAGAATTTGAATTGCCTTATTGCCAGGTGAATAAGATTTAAATTTGCATTTGAGTGTTTAGCCTGTCAAGATCTTGGCTGTACATGTCGTCTTTAAACTTTATGGACACCCTCTTGATTTGCACCTCCTTCGCCACGCTGAAGCTTTATATGGAAATGTTTTTGTGTTAGCATAAGACATTATAGTGAAATCTAGTTTCAATAAGTAAATTGTTAAACCCCAATGTACATGGGAAGGTTTGAGTATATTTATTTTTGTGAGTCAGGTTTGTGATACGTGTACTTGTCTCACAGTCACAGTTGTTGAATTATTAAATTAATTACGCGTTGTTTTGAGTGAGCACTTAAATATTATTTTACTAAAATTATTTATATTATTAAATAACCTCAATCAAACACAAGCTTGAAGAAAGTCTAGTTTTTGTTATGTGCTTATATCGGGTGAAATTTAACGCGATTTTGTTTTTCATATTATAATCTATTTTCCTTGGGGAAAGTGGTTCCTTATCATACCGTCTTTAGTGTTCGCTATGGAAAACGAGGTGCTGTCAATTCATTTGTTGTACTACACAATGCAAACTTGAAAAAATCTCTGTTCAAAATTAAATTAAAGTTTGGTTTTAACGGTTTTTACCTATACCCTTCACAACCCCTCATAGTCCTCAAATTATTTGCCTTTAAATATTCGAGTATGGGATGTTTTTTTTTATTGATCATCAATCAGTCGAATAGGTAATAACAGCTGTCACGATTGAACATGAAGAGAATTTTATTAACTTTCACTGTGTGAAAGCCTCCTTTTTCAGATGTAAGCAAATAACAAAAAAATGGGCCTTTTGTTTGAGGTTTCCTTCCGCGGCTCACGCCAGAGGAGTGACGTGGTTTAGTATGTTTGTCTCCTGAATAGTCCAAACCAAGTATGTAAATATTTCTGCATCGTACTTTTCAGTCTAGGCTCCTCTATATGAGCACGCAAAACTTAGATTGGTTCTTTACATTGTTGTTCTAATTAAATTACTTATAAGTAAATGCTGAATAAGAGAGTTCAAATCAAAATGCATCTTATTTTTGTAGCTCGCAGCTACAGCTCGGCGTAGAAAAGGGCTACGATTGGATTGTGCTACGCCATGCAAAAACGTAGCGACTAGAACTAAACTGAAGCTATAAGTAGCTCTATAAGTTCAGTTAAGTGTTTAGTAATTGCAATAAACTGATCATTCCATGATCTTAAAATATCAGTGTCGAACCCAGTCGCCTTTACAACACAGTATGGAATGTAAGAAGAAAACAAATTAGACTTTTATTATGGCGAAATTCAATCAATAATATTTTGAGTGAAAGTGTTAGGCAGTTGATAAGCAGCCTTGTGTTAAGAACAAAAGGATGTTGTGAGTAGGCGTTTATACATTCATAGCATAGGTACATAAATGGATAAGAAAAATTGTCACATTGTGTAAATATCGGGACTTCTGTATATTAAACTTAGATTCACATACCTACTCTTCAACGTATTAATGTAAGTCTTGTAAAGCAATAGTTATTTATTACAAAAATAACGTTTGACTTGGTTAGGTATTTAATAAACGCTCTAGTGATGTTAAACGTTACTACGACAATCTAGTATGTAAATGGACTCTGTCTGTTAATTGGTAACTTTCAAAAAGTTTAGTCTGACATATACATAACATAATACAATACCTAAAGTACCACCGTTCCAATAGGTCGTATTTGACAGCTTTCAGATTCTTGATAATACCATGGTCACAGGGTCCATTTTCCTTTGTTGACATCTCTTTTAGTATGGAGATAACAGCTGTCAAAAACGACTTGTTGGACGACGGGACTTTATTAGGTACTTGTTTTTGGTGCGTATTCATTTGGGAACAACTTCACGAGTGTTTCTCGTTGTCGCAAAACCCTCATGAAGTTGTTGCGAAGGAATGTCGCAATACAAATGTTACCGGCTTAGTTCTTGATTAAATTAATACACACCCTTTATTACATCAAATTTCACCAAGAACGGGTCTTGTGTTGACATTTGAAGTTATCCAGTTTTTAAATAGTTATAAGAGGCTCCAAGAAAGTCTTAAAATTGTTCCACCTAATAAATAGAAAAATAAAATAATATTCGACTACGCAAGTTTTAAACGTGACTTAAAATAGGATTAATTACAAAATCATGTTTAGACAACCGATGGCAATCAAACGCACAGTTACCTAGAAAGAATAAAATCGTTATTGTTAGTTTTATAGTTGGTCGAAACTATAGGTATGTACTTACAGACCTAGTTGTTATGTGGTACTTTCAACACCATAAGATGGATTCATAGCTTGCCTTCAAAAGTATTCAAAATCTTTAAGATTGAACTAAGTAGTTTAACTTTGGCAGATAAACGGAAACAAACGCCAAATATGTAATTATAATTTAATTTTGAGAGATATGTGTGGTGTTGTGTGCACTAAAATTCAAAATTCGGTTAGTCACCATATTACAATGTGAAAATAGAAGGTGTTACTGTCCAAAAGTTGTACTGGACAAGAGAGGAACCGCGACATTGGTATTGCACAACATGACACTGTCCGAGGCTGTATTGTACAACATCGTATTTAGATGGTCTTCAAATCCGATTACAAATCAAAACAAGTAATGTCATAGTGAATGAATAAATGCACCCTGGATTGATTTAATCTCGTGAAAAGAGCATTGACCCTTAACGTTATGAACGTTTCCGTCAGTTTGTATGAGTGCACACCTCGGATACTCCAAACGGCAACCCGTATTAGTCTTTTTTTCATTTTTACTTGCAAAAATTTGTACGTGTATGTAGGCGAGCTATGGTTAATAATTGTTAATATTGTGAGTTCATGACATGGCTCAAAAAATATGGACCTCCCATACAAAATGTTCCAGAAGACCGGGTTAATTTGTATGGAGGGTCAATTGTCTTTCATATTTCGATCGACGTTCCTCAGGGAAAGTTTGTCAGTTTCATGTCCATAATTATATGCGTGATGTGTGTGTATGTATGTCCACAATATTTGCTAATATTTTTACATCCTGTAGAGTCTACGAATGCAGATGAACTACCAAGTGGGTTTTGGAATCGACTCATAGCCAGAAAGTACACAGACTTTCAAGTGGGTCATAGAGTTGAAGAATAACCCACAATATGAATACTTATTGATTTCCGAGTTGACCGGTAAACCTGAACATGATTTTAAGATTTTAATATTCGATAAGAACAACAACCAACAACAAATGGACAGCAACTAAACAAAACTAATCAACAGCTGAATAATAACAAACAACAACCAAACGACAGCTTAGCAACAACTGAACAACTTCATAACGACCGCTGAACAACAACTGAGGTCACGATAAAACTTCTTCGTTACCTGTTTGTTTATTCTATAACCCACTCGAAAATTTGAGCTATGACATGAACTCGCATTATTGAAAAAAAACCCTAGCTCCCCTACACACACACAAATTTTTGTAATTAAAAATGACTGTTGTAGAAAAAGAGCAAGCTATATGGGAGAGTCCGACGTGTGATGAAGGGTCAATCTCCTTTTTCACAAGAAACAATCAAACCAGGTATAGTGTTAGATTTACATTGATTTTTTATCCGAATATGACATAGAAGGCAACCCTCTGAAGGTGCGTCCTCTGAAATGAAATTAACTTTTGCGACAAAAATCCGTTAAAAATATAATATGCTATGATTTTTTAAGTTTTGACCCCCTGGAGCAAATGAAGTGAGCGACCAAGCCGCAATAATGAATATAAATAATGTTATAAGAAACAAAACAAACCTATAAAATTAACGATCAAGCCACGTCACTCTGTACTAGCAGACTTAAGAATGGGTCACGTGATGTCTTCATGTGTAATGTCGTGAATTCCGCCCCCGGACATGTTGGCACAGGGACGTTCGTTGCGCGACATTGTATTAATTCCAAATCCACTGCCGTGTAATTCGATGCTGTACAATCCGGTGTCAGCCATTGTAATGCTGTACAATAAGTCGAACAATATAGGGACTGGACAAGAGTTTTACTTTCGCGGGCTGAGTAAACCAGTGAATCATTATTATTAAAAGGTTGATGCAACCTTGCGCGTCCACTAAAGATTAACTGGGGACCTACCTAAGCACTTTGCCTAGAAGATAGGCATCGTCGTGGGGCCCTAGTTTTCTGTGGTTGATAAATAGGTACCTATAAACCAATTACACAAAGAAAGGGACCAGAAATGGTAATATTATTGTTTAAATGACATATGAGCAGGCTGTCATGTCAACAATCATGTTGCGATTTCGGGTCCTTTTCTTGACGGTTATCAGCAGCACATCAACCTACTCATTTAAGGGATCAACCTATAATAAGTTTTTCATGCATTGACTAAGAGTAACCGGTTTACGTTGATGTCTTAAATGGGTAAAATATTAACGTTTCTAAATAAAAGTCCCTATTATACTTACTGCAGAAAAAATATGTATGTTTAATAATGTTTAATAATTATATGAGTGTTAGGGCATAAAATTGCCGACTTTTGTTTCAAATTACCCATGTACAAATGTATTTGTAGATTGGTAAATGAATAAAGTACTTATTGAAGATCGTTTATTATTTTCACTAGCCAACCTCTGTTCTGTAGCAGATGTTGGTTGTAAATGTTATTTATTTTCCCGTAACTGAGCATACGACGGAACGGACACGGTATACCTATCTGTTTTTGGGTTGAGAGAACGTGTGTGAGTTTGTGCGAATCAATGTAACCATTTATATCCATTATATCTTAAACCACTGGTCTGATTTTAATCTAGTTTTAAGTAGTAGATATTGAGCACCACAGAGGGTTTCTTACCATGCACATTACAAGCTACTTCAAAGCAATACCTACTTGCCAAGTTGTCAAAGGATCATGCCCATTTTTGGGCCTGCTTTGTCGCATGCGTCAAGATGATACTAATATTAAAATTAATATTATAATTAATCTACGTCCTCTTGCTACTTGAAAGTATGTTTTAAACCCGGGATTTTATTTATTACATAATTAGATCTTGCTTTGATTGGCCATGAAACACAGCATGTTTTTTCCCTTAGTTTTTTCCTGTCAGAGGGTAGTAAACTCTTTTTTCTACATGTATAGTTCCTTTTTGTTCTTTTCCTTTGACTTGTGTCTTTGACGTTGATTGACTTTTGGTGTTTTTCTTTCTTTAGTTTTGCTTTAGTTTCTTGGGTTGTATTTTGTCTTTTCCTGAAATAATTTTCATTGAAATTACTGACGAAAACGGCTAATAAACAATACGTGGGCCAATATGGCCTTGCCAATAACATTTGATTGGCGAAATCGGCGTATTTCTTCCGAATTCCCCTAAATCAGCAACCACATATCGTGAAGTGTCTTCTCCTCGAATGGTTGACCTATTGCGGTCTTAGATATCTCCAACTCAGGTATTTATTTAGACAATATGAAAGACTACATGATTCAATCACCCTTGATAGTTATGCCCCTATACCTAGTATACAACCTAAGCGGCTGGTATCTACAAGATGGCAAAAACTGGATTATTATAGACCACGGAGACAGTTTAATAATAAATTCCTTTATGGTGATTGATAGCAACATAATTTATTGTTTATGCATTTCAGGTCTCAAGAATGGAACGTGTCTGTGCCTCCTGTTATAGGGCTGCGACAAGGCAAATGGAACGAGGACAACAACACGACTTGAATCGCCCCAATATGGCAGACGCTAATATTCCAGAGCCACCTCCACTCCCACCACCACCGGTTCACCAAGCAGTTCCTCAAGCAGTTGTACCAAAAATTACATCTTCTGTGTATAGGTGTGCTGCTAACAAATCTGGCCACTGCGTATTCGTCAATTGTTTCGAACCTGAACGTGCCCTCCGAAGCACAGAACATGATTTCTTACGGATATTCAGGTGCAGCATGCACTGTTCTGTGTGTGTGTGTGTGTGTGTGTGTGTGCTCTGGGGGCTAGGAATGAATACATTTTATTTAAGGTAAAATAATATTATTATGTGTGCCTCGGCAAGCATAGCGTTGGACGCTCTCCAGCCAAATGAACCAATGTCGACTGGGTAGTGACTAGATAATTAAAACAATATTTTTGCATTATTTGTTGTATTTTATTTCCTCTTCTTTCAATTTATACCTACTTACAACTGAGGAGGTTAGGAACAAAAGGTGTCATTTTATTTTTTTGCTACTTAATAGGTAACATGTAGCTTGTGTTAGGCACAAAAGGTGACTTTTTACTAGGTGCACCACATAGCAGAGGTGCACCAAAAATGACACCTTTTGTTCCTCAACTGCAACAACTGTGCTATCCACTCCATCCCGCCCAATATGAATTAGTAAGTGGTAGTAAAAATAGTAGTCTTCGTCACTGGGGCTCGGGAGGGATTTCAGTGAGTGCTGTGTTTTGGAATGGTCTACCTCTAGAGGTAGAATCTACAGTGTGTCCAGACCAGACGAGTTTTCCTGCCGTGATCTTTAAGGAACTCACTAGTTCACAAGAATTCAATCGAATGATTCTTGTTTACCTTCCGAATTATTAGGGTCAGTAATATAAACCTTAGGTAAGTATAAATACCATAGAAATCTCACCAGCTAGGCGAATGGCCTAGACGCCTTCATGTCGATGATAAATACTCGTGTAAAATAACAGCAAGAATATGGGGACCTACATTTCTAGGTTATGTTACAATTTGATGAATTACTTTGAACTCCGGGTTTTTAACATAAAAATAATAACAGGAGGTAAATAAGAAGTTAATTATAAACCGTTTGAAACTACTTCTGCCTTGACGCAAATCTGGCCTGGAGTCCCTTACTCGGTGGGCATGTTCCTTTCATTGTGCTAGGTCCACGGGAAGTACCCTATGAATTTCCTTGAAAAAACACACGTTATTTACAGCATAAACAGCCGTATGTTTTTCTGGCGGCAAATTAAGGAGGTTGATTTTTTTAAAATTATTCACAACTGGCCGTAGACCCGAGTGGGATCGATATCTCTACGCGTTCCCAAGATAAAGTGTGGTGAACTGGTGGCATACGGACGGACGTACAAGAAAGTGGTCTTATAAGGGTTCCGTTTTTTCCTTTAAAGGTACAGAACCCTAAAAACTGATAGGACCACTGGAAGTTATAATATAAATAACGTTTATTAAGAGCTACCGCTACTCAGCAATAGGTGGCTCTACCTGTTGTTCCTACAGCATTGCCAGACTAGCAAAAAAAATCATAGTTTTCTATCTCTTATGGCGGCGCGGCGATGAACCGACCTTATTTTTAGCCCGTTTGAATCCACCATTTCATTATGGTTTTTATTTGGGGTGGGGTGTTTAGGGAGTTTCAGAGAGCCTTGTCTTGACGAGACAATCTTCGATCTAGGTAAAGTTATATTATCTACTAGCGGCCCGCCCAGCGGTTTCACCCGCTGCTCACTGATTTCCCACGGTAAACAGACCTTCTCCCAACATAAATCATACATAAAAACCTTTCTCTTAAATCACTCTATCTTTTAAAAAAACTTCATCCAGATCCAATAAGTGGTTTTAAAGATTTAAGCATACAAATAAACAAACAGACAGGGACAGACGTGGGAAGCGACTTTACTTTAAATTCCGTTTTTTTTAAATCCCCTAAAGGATGAAAAGGGGGTTAAAAGTTTGTATGAAAGTTCGTTGCCTTAAGTGTGATCCGTTTCAAAATTAGTGATTAGACTTTTGACTTAAAATAACTAAACATATGTTTCAGCATATTTGAAATTTTAACCCTTATTAGGGTCAAACCGGTGTTTAAAGTTTGTATGAAAGTTCGTTTTTTTTTAAAAATGTGATCTGTTTAAAAATTTGTGGTTAGACTAATAACTAAAAATAATTAAACACGTATTTCAGCATTTTTGAAATTTTAACCTTTAAATGGGTTAAAAGGGGGTTAAAAGTTTGTATGAAAGTTTTTTATCTTAAATGTGATCTGTTTCAAAATTTCTGATTAGACTTATAACTTAAAATAATTAAATACGTGTTGCAGCATTTTTGAAATTTTAATCCTGAAACGTGTCAAAAGGGGGTCAAAAGTTTACTACCAGTTGGGCTACCCGTTTTTCCATGGGAATGTGACAATTTCCCGGAATAAATTATACTTATAAACCTTCCTCTCAAGTTACTCTATCTAATAAAAAAAAACCGCATCAAAATCCGTTGGGTAATTCTAAAGATATAAGGAGACACCAAACGGGAAGCGACTTTATTTTATACTATGTAGTGATTGTCATTAAGTAGTGATGGTAAAGTGAATTTGAGGTGAATAAAGTGAAATTTTACGTGTTTGTTTAGTAGACCAGTAATGGTTTTGTATGTAGGAAAGGGATCCAGCCCCGTGACCAAATTTGGAAAATAAAATAAAAATGGAGACGGTTTTTTGTAAAACTAAATACCGCATACCGTTCGTGTTTTCATTGGATATACATACATATGTACATAATTATCATAATATCCTCCGATATCGGTGATGCAATCTGGCAACGCTACCTTCTTGTAATGGGAGTTTTTCTATTGACAGTTCTCTTGATAGTTCTGAATGTCAAACCAGAGGGCGCTGCGCTTAACTGAAATTTTGACGTTTCAATATGGCTGGCGTCAGCCATAGTTTTGTCACAGGTTCCGTTTCACGTTGTGTTCGTTACAAATTAATTATGTTTTTTTGATTTAATACAAAATAAACTTATCGCATTGCTATTATATTGAGTGTCATTCGTGTAAGTAAACAAATAACCAATAATACATCTAGAACAATTCAATAAACACAAAATAAAGAATAATTTATAAAGTGGTACAGATTTTGTGTAAAGAAACGTTATTTCAATTGAGCTTGGCGCCCTCTACATGACACTCGAGAATCCCTAGAAAATTTCCCATTTTGGTTGACATTGGCGTGACACGTCGTCGTTGTGTGTGATCGTGGCCTGACAGTTTTAGTTCTAAATTATCCGTATTAGCGCTTCAATCGCATAATTTTGCGCACCATTTCGGCAATAAAAAAGGTATTGGTCCTGATTCTACGTTTAATCAATTTATGTTTCTAAAGCTAAAATCACTAAATTTAAAACTCTAAACTTAGAGGTTTTCAGTGTTGCTATTCCACAAAAGCTTTGATTTTGGGAAGTTTTTGACAGGAATATAGTTTGAATTTTAAAAGGCAATTTTAACTAAATTTTGTGTTGCATCTTAGAAAAAAAATTGCATGGAAAGAAGTATTTTTTATACACCAATAAAAACATTTATTGCGTTTGATATTTGGTAAAATAATTCTTATATTTTACTATAAAAACAGGCCTGTCCCTGTAGGGGCATGTGGGTTACCTGCTAAACACACCATGTTTGGTAAGTGGATTGGCGAGCGCAGTACGCAATAACGTTTTAATGCATTTTTATGTAAAAACGCCATGAAATTTGATAGGTTAACAATCATCACAATAAAACAATTTTGAACGGATTTAAGTTGTGTTTATTTTGGATTTCACAATTTCTACGTTAAAATCCAAAATAAATACAACTGAAATCCGTTTATAATAGTTTTATTGTGATGAGTAATAGTTATGCAAACTCAAGAAAATATTAGATTAACAATCGTTCTGTACCACTCTCGAACCATTGGACCCATTGCTCCTTAAAAACCTTTCAACCCGTTGCCACTCTAAATATTGACAACCGATGTGGCGCAGTGGTAGTGCGACTGTCTGCGACGCATTGTTACGGGTTTGATTCTCGGTGGGACTCTCACAAAATTGATATTTATCACTTTGTGAATTTGTTCCCGGTCTGGTTAGGACATGACAGGGTGAACCAACTGATTGTCCAAAAATAAATGGTTCCGTGCTTCGAAGGGCACGATAAGCCGTCGGTCCCGGGTGCTGTCTATGATTACTTAGATGGCGGTCGTTACACAACCATGTCAGAGGCCTACTACTTGTAGTAGGTGGTTGAAAAAACTCTGAGACCAGAGTTCATCGTGTTATTGGACGAATCGGTATCCCACACGAAAAGAGACTCTTGATATTTCCTACCCGGTGACACTCTAAGGTCCTCCAAGAATAATTGATTCCACTTTAAAACTCTTCTACCTGTTCGAAAATCACACAGATCACTCCAACATTATATACATACAACTCTTGGAATGACACTAATCTGCTAAAGCTACATTTAATCATGTCAACTATTTTTAAAGAGTTTAATATTGGCATTTCAATTAGACATTTACGTACTTTTAAAATTACAGAATTTAATTTGACGTTCATAAAGCCGTTTCCTATTCTGCACGTAATGTCAAATTTAAATTACAGTATTTTAATCTCTGAAATTAGTTGAGAGGATTAACCTTAGCTTTAGCCGATTAGTGCAATTCCAGGAGGTGATAAACTCAAACTCAAAGTAAATTTATTAATAAGAAGACTTAAAAACTAACGCAGAGTTCTAAGTACTTAATTTTAAGTATAAGCTCACAGCCTGAACCATAAAAAATTAAGACGGGTGAGTCCAACCGCCATTAGTGGCAAACATACTAGCTAAGACATAAATCTATGAAGTATATTAGATAAACAAACATAAAAATATATAAAGAAAAGAAAAATTTATTGGGCCATGTGCATCGAGCTAAAGCATGAAAAAAAGCGATAATTGATAAGAAGGTGTATCGTTTGGCCGTGATCTTGGCAGGCTAAATACCATAAATTATGAAATCATGATAATGATCCAAATTATCCTACGACATAATATCTCGGGATCATTAAATTTATGAAAACCGTACACAGAAGAAGGTTAGTGTATGTATGGTGAAGGTTAGGGTATGTAAAGTTATAAGGATTAATGTTAAGATTGAGGCTGTAGATGTGTTCCCACTTATAGGTGTAGGTAAGTAACTAAATGAAGATAGTTACTAGGTATCCGCAATTAATAAATCCCGGCCCGATTAGCCCTGTGTCTTCGGATAGTTATAGTTACGCAATTTAAATATTTGAAACGAATAAATTGACTTAATATTTTATCGGCCAATAAAAAGGTCCAGCTTTAAAATTATACAGTCATAACAAATCGAATATAATGTCAAGTGTGATTTTCGGCTAGATAGGAGAGTTCTAAATTGGAATCAATTAAGTTTTGAGGTGCAAGAGTGTCACCGGGTAGGAAAGACCTAGAAGGGCACCGGATCGGAAGGTGATGGAGTGGCACCGGGTCAGAACGTTCTAGGCTGGCACCGGGTTAAAGGTTTTAAAGTGACACCGGGTTGAAAGCTTTTAAACTGACACTGGGTTGAAAGGTTACAGAGTGGTATCAAAATGTTCATCAATCAATTTCAGTCTTTTTAGTGATTTTACACAGAAAAGCACAAGCAATCATGAAATCGTTATTGCATACTGCGCTCTCCAATCCACCTACCAAGCATGGTGTGTTTAGCAAATATCCCGTAAGCCCCAACAAGGACAGACCTGTTTGTATAGTTAAATATTAGAATTATTTTTCATTCCCTGCAACACTTTTATATGTTTTTAAAGTTACAACATGTAATTTAGCACAAATAGCCTTGTCAAAATCAAATAATATTGCTGTTAAAAACTGCAAGAAATAAAACAAAATTAAAACCTCTTAGTTTACAGATTTTAGCTAGAATTTTTTAAAACCTCGATTTAGGACCAATATTAATTTTATGCGACGTTAGCGCTATAACGGTGATAGTGGTACTAAGGCTTAAGTGGCTGTCTTATCTGTAGCCACATACTCTACATAATAATATCACATTTAGTTAATCTATAGTTTCTGGTGTTGATCATTGTGCTTTCTTTGATCACTGATAAAAATTGGAAAACTTGCTGTTTCGCCTTCAATTTGTGCAAACATGAGCTCTTTTCGGCGAGACAAGAAAGGTGAAGAAGATGGAGGTTCTAATATATTCCAGAACCTCGATAAAACAGCGTCATTACAGGAATCCAGGTACTTCAGCGCGTCTTCAATAAATCCAAGAAAATGCATTACTATCCTGACTAAAGTCCTGTACTTACTAAATCAAGGGGAGATTTTGTCGACTCAAGAAGCGACAGATATATTCTTTGCGACAACCAAGTTATTTCAATCGAAAGATGTGTCGTTGCGCCGTCTTGTTTACCTAACGATAAAGGAGTTGAGTTCCAAAGCACAGGACGTTATAATAGTGACTTCCTCATTGACGAAAGACATGACGGGCAAGGAGGACTTGTTCCGGGCAGCGGCTATCCGGGCACTCTGCAGTATAACCGACAGTGCCATGCTGCAGGCAATCGAGCGCTACATGAAGCAAGCTATAGTGGACAGAAATCCCGATGTCAGTTCTGCAGCTCTTGTGTCTGCTCTGCACTTGTCGACGACTAACCCAGACCTTGTCAAAAGATGGGTAAATGAAGCACAGGTATATTTTTTTCAGAGTATTTTTCACAACATTACGAGTTAGTATAACACATAACTCATAGGGATAACCTTGAAATTTTGTGGGAATCTTAGACAAAACTACTGACTGACCAACCAGCTTGATTCTTGTGTAAAGTTAGATACAGAAAATATTATTAGTAAAAGTAAAAAGATTAAATGTTAACATAAAATAAAGTACTTTTAACCAAATTTTTTATCAAGTTATTATGTATGATTAAATTATGGTTTAAATTTATAGCTTAACTTTAATATAATTAATACTTTTATTTTCAGGAACAAATAACATCAGATAACCCGATGGTGTCATATCATGCCTTAGCTGTGGTAGCAAGTGCAAGAAAAAATGATCGTATTTCATTGGTAAAGCTAGTAACAAAGCTAGCCCGTTCCCCTCTTCGTTCACCATACACTCTTTGCCTGCTCATCCGTTATGCAGCTAAACTAGCTGAAGAAGACCCAAGTGACGCATCTGAAACATACCTAGAATTTATTGAGTCCTGTCTCCGTCATAAGTCTGAAATTGTTGTTTATGAGGCAGCCCGTGCTGTTATTCATTTAAGAAAGACCACCAGGGAATTAGCACAAGCTGTGTCTGTTCTGCAAATTCTCTGTGGATCGTCTAAAGCTACTCAGCGCTTAGCTGGTGCCAGAAGTTTAGCAAAGCTGACCGCTGAACATCCTGCTGCTGTAGCTGCTTGCACAGTTGCTCTAGAAGTTCTCATTTCTGATCCCAACAGATCTGTGGCTACTCTAGCTGTCACAACACTTCTAGAAACTGGATCTGAAAACTCCATTGATCGTCTCATGAAAACTATGGTAACATTTATGTCTGAAATATCAGATGAATTTAAAATTGTAGTTGTGCAAGCAATACGTCGTCTTTGTTCAAAATATCCCAGAAAACACCAAGTACTCCTGTCATCTTTAGCAGGAATGCTTAGAGAAGAAGGTGGTCTGCAGTACAAAACTGCTATAGCAGATGCAATAATTTCGTTGGTAGAAGAGAATACTGATGCAAAAGAGGCAGGACTGGCTCATTTGTGTGAATTTATCGAAGATTGTGAACATACATCTCTTGCTGTTCGAATTCTGAATGTTTTAGGGCGCCTTGGTCCTAAGGCAAGTCAACCTTCCAGATATATCAGATACATTTACAACAGAGTAATTTTGGAGTCGGGCCCCGTTCGAGCCGCCGCTGTAGCTGCAGTTGCTCGTTTTGGAGCGTCTTGCCCTGATCTGCTGCCGAATGTAAGGGTGCTGCTGTCCCGCTGTCAACTAGACGATGACGATGAAGTTCGCGATCGCGCTATTTACTATAGTACTCTGTTAAGTTCAGAAGATCGTCAACTAATCAGTGACTTCATTTTGAATGTACAAATACCAAATATAATTTTGTTAGAACAAGCTCTTAGAGATCACCTTTCTGCCTTCCCCGATAAATCATTCGATATTTCTGCGGTACCTACCGAAAGAAAGCCTCAAGAAATTAACGAGAGTCCTGTAAATGTTCAGCCTGTGCGTAAAACTATTGTTTCCCTTGAAGAAAAATATGCAGAAGATTTGAAAGCAATTCCGCATCTGAAAACCATTGGACCTCTTTTCAAGACTAGTGAACCTGTTGAATTAACTGAACCAGAAACTGAATATCAAGTGCGGTGTGTAAGGCACGTGTTTGCCCGCCACCTGGTTCTCCAATTTGAATGTACAAATACACTAAGCGATCAGCTGTTGAAAAAAGTACATGTTCGACTTGATGTTCCTGCAGGATATAGATACGTTGGAGAAGTATCGTGTGATGAGCTTGTTTACGATAAACAAGCAAACGTGTTTTGTATGCTGGAATTTCCAGAAGAACCCATTGAGGCATTGGGGACATTTGGTGCGGCCCTGGAGTTTGTGGTACATGATTGTGATCCCACCACAGGCCTTCCAGATTCGGGAGATGGTTATGCTGACACATATCCGATTGAAGATATCGAACTAGGTTGCGCAGAGCAGTTCCGTACACGTCCAGCCGGGGATGACTTTGAGGAGTCATGGCAAAGAGCTGAAACATGTGCTGATGCTTGTGACACTTTCGGATTAGCGCACACTGACGTGATGGTGGCTGCTACAGCAGTTTGTGCACATTTAGGTCTATCCAAAACGGCGATTAGTGGCGACGCAGTGAAGGAGATAAAGGGAAGTGCATTGTGGAGGGAGGGAGTCCCGGTGCTAATTAAGGCCCGGCTAATTGCCAGCCAAGGAGCAGTCACAATGCAACTTGCAGCCCGCTCGCCTCGTGAAGACATCGCTACTCTTGTGCTAGCAGCCGTGGGCTAGGTAGGCGGTATATATTTCCATGTTCCACAGAGTGCCTTTTATTCAATAAAGTGTATTTTATTGTTGTCAAGTCAAAATGTTTTTCCTTATGTTTATTGGTATTCCGATGCTATTTGAGACCGAATCTGAACAGGAAGATACCCTGCCAATGAAATAGTACTTCCTGTAAAAAATAAACAGTTAGAACCAGTTGTGAGCATTTAATTAAGTAGGTACAATTTATCTGAACATTTGAGAAATTACAAGGAATTAAATTATTCTAATGAATTTATATAGTGAGTATGTTTTGCGCTGCGCGGATTGGCGAGCGCAGTGCAATATGTTGCAATCACAAAGAATGCTGCTGCTCATTTCCTGGATGAATTCATCCCATAGCCGCTTCTTGTGACACCCACGAGTAGAAATGGGGTGATGCTAAATGAAACCGATATCTATACACGACAATTTGTGAGTGCAACGAACCCAGCTGTACCTACTCAGCGATTGACCAAATCCTGCGAGGTAACTGATGCTCCGACTGGCTCCGACGTACCTACCCATTTTCATATTTTCCACGAGCCAAATTTCGATATTATTTGAATCTCTTGCGTCTTTTTAATTGTATTTTCGTTAGAATTCAAAATATTAGAAGAGATCTACTAAAGATCATAAGGACTATATGGTATGGTTAGGAAATCACGAGCATCGAAATTAGGATGTTAAAGCATTAGGACAATCGATAGTTAGGACTATTCAGCCGAGGAATCGACGTGAGGATCATCAATTTTAGGTCCAACAATAAAGAACTAATAGCATCTGTGAAAAATCTCATTCATGCGCATGACATAATGATTTGACTGCCCCGATGCGATGGCGTAGTGGATAGTACTTACCCCTGCCTGCCGGGTCGTGGGTTCGATCCCCACACAGCACACGGTAAAATAGTATTCATGTATTTTATCAGGTTTTTTATGGCTGGACTCTGCAATTTGAGGCCCGGGAAAAGGTGAAATCTACACCTGACTATTTGGTGCGGCGCTAGGGTTCACCCGGAGAAGTTTGTGTGGTTGTTCAAACCGATTACGAGTTGTTCTGGGAAGAATGGATTGGACTGAATCTACCCGGCACGTACCGGTAGTATTCAAAATTCCGCGCCCCCGCCGGCGGGGCGTCGATTGCTTGAGGAGCTTGTGGAGTGTGATCTACTTGCAATGGCTGCAGCAGCAGCTACTGCCCTGCCAGAAAATTTTTTCAAAAGTAGCTGTATATTAGTCGTATTTTCAGTGATATATTCGTGATAGAAACGTGATTATCACTGGAAAATGGCCCCTCATATAGTACACTTAAGCACCATATAGGCCCTATTGTAGCTCCGCTTAGGACTGTTTAACCGTATATTAATGACATAACTGTGTCTATTTGTGCTTTCTAGTCATATACTAGCAGTTTTGAAGCTGTTCTATCCCTAAGAAGTGCCACATTAGCAACATCAACACTAAAATAGCGCAAATTGATGTTAAATTGAAGATAGTGACACCATAGTAACACAATTTGCATGGTGTCCGTAGTGTAATGCGTGTTGACAGAATTAAAAGCGAAAAATTAAAAGTTGTGGTCATTAATATTAACTTACGTGCGAGAATTGCGTATGAAAATTTCGTGGGTATAGGTCCATATATACAAATTTTACATGCGCCTGTATCTTTACTGATAAATATGTGTTATATTTATATTATATTTTTATTGCGCCCCCCAAATTCATAGTATTTAAATAAATATCAATAATTTAATTTAATCATGGTATCAAACTGCGCCATTGTTAAGCTAAGTAGTGTTACAGTTGCTGATATTATAGTAGAATAAGAGCTCCTTTTTTCGGTTGGATATTTAGGGTTCATCAGTCGCAATTAATAATCCTTTACACAATTAAATCTATGTTTTGTTGCAGTCTTCCGCGGAAAACAATGATTGAAATAATGGGCGTTGACTGTTTTTTAAACAAAAATAATTTCAAATGGCTCAAGAGAATGGGATGGCCGTGGAGAAAGACACACTTTATTTAAAAAAAAAATCAGATCAGCAGCCATTTATAAAAAAATATAATACAACACTATAAATTCTCAAATAGAGCTACAGGTTTCTTTAACTGTGTTCTCAAGTAATGATAAGCCACTATTTAGCCCAGTTATAGAGATGAAAATGCTGTTATATAACCAGTGACATAATGGCACCATCAATGCTTTAATAACTCTGTGCAGTTTTAATTTAGATTCATGGCCACTTATTTAACACAAGTGTTAATAACGGCTAATATAGAACTCAATTGTGATTTAAAAGCTTTCTTGTTGCTGTTATATCACGACCTAGCTTTAAAGGTGATCAATATAGCACCAGCTCTATAAACGTGATATCGGAGCCATATTAGCCTGCTTTTGCGTTATTGCAGAGTTTAAGAAATCAGATATATAACCTTAATGCTCTAATTCAATGTTATGAAAATCATATTACAGCTGTGATAAGAAAGCTGTACAAAGTAGCTGAGGAAACGTTACTATCACTAGTAATATCACCATTTGGCTGTATAAACTTATACAGCTGAAAAGGGTTACTCGTTGCGTACCTATATATTTCAGGCCGATATAAGCATCGCTTATTATATCCCCGCAATATCTCTACTTCATGTTAAGGCCTGGCCTTATATCACAATTTTGCTGGCTGGGTGTGATGTAGTCATCATCATCCGAAAGCGCGTGTCTGGGAAGGCGTTTAAATTAAAACGCGTGGTAATATTGGGGAAGTAGTTGTTGCGGCAACTATTTAGGAGTTTTTTTGATGGGAAGCGTTGTCGGAGAAGCGAAGAGACGCTGCCGTCATATAGGCGGTAATGGTAGAGAGACCTAAATCGATATAGAGGCTGGGTAGTCGATATGAAGGTTGATTATATTATTATATTATATCAGCTAGTTTCCATAGTAAAAGCATTGCTCAGTTTGGGACTAGATGGTGCTGTGTGAAATGTCGAAGATATTTATGATGGATGACTAATGGTGCGTCTAAAAGAAAGAAGCGACTAAGACAGAGGCTGTCATAGCTAAGAGGCGACTAACGAACTCGAGCGAGGGCCGAGGGCACAGATAAAGTATGAATTTCATTTGTAGGTATTCATTTTATCCTAGGTAGGTAGGTATCTAACGGGTTATACAATTTTAAGGCCACAGGCTAACAACCTGACACTATACTTAGTGTTAAATAAGTAGGGTAGATAAATTATTGCTTTCCTTAAATATTGGAAAAACGGTACTCTATTTAAAAATGTCCGTCCGCTTCCTTAAATAACCGTTGATAATCTAATAGCACGTTCGAGCGTTCACACAATGTCAATATGGGCAGGGAAATAGAAGGGAAGTGGGCAGCCAGCGCGAATGTGTGAACGAACAGGTTACTCGCGCTGCTACTCGTCATGCCGCTGCCACTTCCCGTGCCGTGCTCCCTCGAATGTCAGCGTTTCTTGCGCGAGTCAAAAGGCAGCACGAGCGCCAGTGGAATGTAATGCTATCTCGCTCACTGATATTGGTGCGAGAAAAGTATAACGGCAATGTGTGAACACGTCAATGATTCGCGATGATGCTTCTGCGGAAGTATTTCGAGCAATGTTCGCGACAGCAGCGGCAGGAGCAGGAGCAGGTGCATGGTGTAAACGTGCTATTACACTTAGCGATAGACGACGTTGCGTTAGTTGGTTACGTACAAGTACAACCGAGGTGCGGGAGCGGTTCAAGGACGTTGCATAAGATGGAACTTCTCTAAGGGAAGTACCTAGGTAAAAGGCTTTTACAAATTTTATTTTTTCATATCATTATTAGGATTGTATTATATTTTAATATTAATCTGAACTTATTTCATTGCTTAGTTATAAATAAATTAGGGAGGCTGATACCTATTTAGATTGAGATTTACGAAAATTTCAACATTCTGCCGGTAGTTTGAGTTTGAGCTATTTGATTCAGATTTTATAGCTGCTTAAATAATAAAACTGCAGTTGAGTGAAATTGTCAATACCTATCATTAAATAAATTTACTGTTTCTGACCTCATACTTTAACACCAGGGTTCATCGGGTCGTTGGACGACTCGGTGTCCCATACGAAAAGAGAGTGAGCTCAATGACTTTTGCCCCTCTTATTCAAAATCCAGCCCACAGAGTACCTACTTTTTTCAGCCGCTCCGTTCATTTAAGAATTACCTATAATGTAAACAAACTTTGTATGTAACTGAGAGTCGCGAGCTGTCAGATTCATACAAAGTTTGTTTACATTATAGGTACCTATGTAATTCTTAATTGAACGGAGTTTTAGTTTCATAGCGATTTGAACCCTAAAGTACTAAAGTGCGGTGCGGGTACTTACAAGGCGCTATTCAGGATGTTCTAAAGTAATGAAAACATTATTTTTACTCGTTTTAGTTACATTTTATTCTGATTTATGTAGGTACATTATTTTCGTATTTGTCTACTAAACTAACGAAATAAATAAATCTAATTTAAATTACTCAATGAAACATGTGATTGTTTAGGTACTTGGAGCACCCTTACACGGCCGGGATTTGATAAAAAAACGACCGAAAACGGCAGCACTACCGTGCTTTCCCAAATTGAAACGCTTTCTTCTTATTTATGCTGAATATCCCACAGGAATATGCTCAGGGGATCTTGCTTTGTGTTTGAAAAAAGGTTAAATGTGCTACGCATGAAACATATTTTTAGGGCAAGATTTGAAGAAGCTAAAGAGAGTCAAAATTTAAAAGGCCGGGAATCGGCATATCTACCCTACACGATCTTTTTGAAACGGCTATCAAATTATTTGTCAAACGGTGGCGATAACCACAAACTATATAGAGATACTGATAACGATCGTATTTTTACAAGCTTTTTACAAGGTCAAATCTTGGAAGCAAAATTTGAGCCACCTAACGACCTCCGACTGATCTAAAATTTTGCATGGACATGTAAATTGGGTGGCAATGCAATATTATGTATGATGTCAAAAAACTGATATGATGATGGAGCCGGAAGGTGGTCATAGCATCTCAGAGATGAAACTATGTACCCCTATCGAGTTTGGGCTCGTTAGACTCGTCTTTTCAACCACTCTTCAAATACATGGGTCTGATGATGGAGCCGGAAGGTGGTCATAGCATCTCAGAGATGAAACTACGTACCCCTATCGAGTTTGGGCTCGTTAGAATCGTCTTGCCAACTACTCTTCAATTAGTGCACTCAAATAAATAAAAGCATGTTTTAAAAAACTTTCTATTATTATATTTTTATTACGGCTGTTGACGCTCTCCCCAGCTCGCAAGGGATACAGATGTGATATGTTAAGTATGCACGAAATACTAGGAATCAAAGCTAGGAATGAGCCAGTGGTAGGTATTTAAGTTTTTTTTTTTTTTTTTTTTTTATTATTTGTTTCACATTTTATTTCTTACAAATTATGATTACAAACATTTTGTTATGGGTGTCGTTATTTCTTTAAAACTAAAGGTCTTCGAACCTGTAACTTAGGAACGATTCACTTCAGTAAGCCTTGAGTATTTAGTTATGTGGGTGGAAAGGGATATAAGTAGGTAGTCACGAGTAGGATCTATGACTACCAAATTACCAATTTATACATACCTACACATAATCAGGGTGTAAGGGACGGTGTACCTACTTACCGAACGCTTTGCAGACATGATCAGACGATGAAACTGAACAACTTTTCCTGTGGAGCATAGCATAGGTACCTACGTTGGGAAACGAAATATTTTTTTCCAGTTTCCATAGAAAGTCAGTCAGCTGATGGGAATTTTGTATGGGAGGTCGAATTTATTTTCCCGTTTACCAACATCGCTTCCATAGAAAAAGTTGTTCAGTTTCATGGTCTGATCATGCCTTCAAAGTTTTCGGTACACCGTCCCTTAAACCCCGTATATATCACGCCTATAGCCCTTGTGGGGTAGACAGAGCTTAAACGGCAATGAAAATCGGACATTTGATGTCCATCCTTGCCGATTTCGGCTACAGCGACTAGACTGCATCAGTTAGCGGGGGCCTCTGCTGGTTTGCTCGCTCGTGTACTGTAGTCAATCTGGTTTTGCAGTGCATGTGAACATATAGGGCATGTCAGGATTGTGTGCTCTGCCTTTAGAAAGTCTCGTTTCGTGTCAAGGTCAGTTTTGGGTTGTCAGCCGATTGCCTAAAATTTTAGTATACTGATATACTCTCGTACCTATAACCCTCGAGTCCCTTAGTCACGTCTTAGGTACGTACGGTACGCCACCCACCGGAAGGAAACGGGGCGATGCTATACTAAGCCGGCCTTTACACGGCAACTTGGAATTGAAAGTGTTTTAAATCGGCCGTGTGATGCCGGCTTAGAATAGCAGCACCCCATTTCTTGCCCGTGGGAGGCGTACGAGGCGACTAAGGGACTCGAGGGTGTTTATTGTTATTTTAGGCGATGGGCTGACAACCTGTCACTATAGTGATACACAATTATCTGAATGACCCTTAAATGTTTGTCAGACGTAGCGTGAGTGACCGTTTTTCAGTCTTTTCCGCTCTGCCTACCCCGCAAGGGATATAGGCGTGATATATGTATGTATGTATGTTTAAATCTAGTCTTGAATGGTGAATAAGTTCACTTAATCAAACTTGTGCGCAGGTTCGTCACAAATTAAGTACCTATTGGTTACGTTATGTACCTAGGTAAGCACCATTGGTAAGCACCCTAGATTTGTGTCCGACGCGCTCTTGGACTGGACAGTTTCTTTTATTACTATCCCTTTTCTTCACTATAGCCATCACGTTTTCTCGCAGACAACTGTTGTGGCCACGTGTATGTATCTCGCTCCAGTGATCATTTGTCTCACTCTTCGACGAAACGCCAATGAGGTGCTCACGTGTTTCTGAGCGTGAGGATTGTGCATAGAGATGGGATGAATAGAATTATGTAGGTACGTCGATAGATATCGATATGGAACCGAAAATTTCCGGGTTGTCAACTTTTTCTACGTCAGTTTCGTAGCCGGCATAGTTATAGGTACGCTGCCAGATTGACTAAGACTTAGTCAATCTGGCAGCGTACCTTAGTCACTAAGTCAACGCTATAAATTGGACCTACAAAACACTTTGAACCATCAAAATATTGACAGCTGGTCAAGTGAGGTCAGGAACAGTACGTTTAATATTTTTATTGGCGCGCTTTTTTAGTTGGTTTGTTGTAATTTAAATATATATTTATATTTTTTCTCGATTTGTGTGTTTGCATTTAACATAATTTATAATGCTTTTGCCACTTGGTCGCTCACTTCGTTCGATCCAGGGGGTCACAAGTCTAACCTAACCTAATCTATTGAGTCGTATTTGCGTCAAAAAGGTTATTTTTGTCGCGGGATAAAAAAAGATACCAGTACGCGCGGGGTTTTATGTAGGTACTACACATGAAGATAATTAGGACATTTTTGTCCTCAAAGTAATGAACAAATAAAATATGAAATAGCTTTTTAATCTACAGTACCAAATGTAAGTAACCAGTGCCTTGCTACCAGTCTCGCGTGGAAGTTGAAATGAAAGCAATATTCGTAACAGCGGCAGGAGTAGGAGCAGGTGCATGGTGTGAACGTGCTATAAGAAACCTATAATAAATGTGAGTGATATATTTAGAAGGACTCTTCATATTTAAGAGTCAAACTTGTCGGTGGAGTAACTTCAAATTTTCCCTCTTCTTTGCTAGTGACTTGATTTGATACGACACGACATAGACTTTTCCTTTATCCAGTAAAGTAGGTGCTAGGTCTACCTGTGCCTCTTGTTCCTTGAACTTTACTTTTCACGACAATAATAAGTAAATAAACGTTCCCTCTTCTGTTTTCTATGGTGGTCAGAAGATAACGTTCTGCCGCAAAACTAAAGTAAATAAAATATAACTCGACAATTTTTTTTCGTCTCTCGATATCCTTAACGGTCGAACGATACCCATCACTAGAAATGTCATTGCGGAGAGTTCACTTCACCGGAGTTGTGTGTATTTTGTGCTAATAAAGAATATTGTTGTTTTATTTGTTCATAAAGCGAAATACAACATATCGTACCAGATAAGCTTAAATATTTGGGTGCTTTTATCAACTTGATGTGAAGAACTTGTTTTAAGACTTGAGTGTTTTACTTGAAACAAACTATTTCTTGAGTTGGTGTCTAGAACATTTATAGGTAAATAATAATTGTATCGGATATACTTATTTGATTTCTACGGAGCGACCTAAAAAGAGCGGAGAAAGAAAATGTAAACTGCGACGCAAGGAATACTCAAAATTCAGCTTACTTACAGGTAAAATCAGCATAAATATATGTTATTAAATGTTAACTTTTGGTTGATCATCATAATAAACTAGTTAAGTTCCATTACCTTCAAAAAAACTTTTTTTTTGCATACAAGCCCCTAAGTGCACCCCAACGAAAATTTGACCCATTGGCCAGATAATTAACAGGATATTTCTGCTCTCACACTATGTACAGTTAATTGCCCTTTGGTCTTAGTATTTACGTATAATAATTATAAGACAATACCTTGCTGGAATGTTAACCTCTACCAAATTTTTATGATCGTGGTTCACCTATTTCATAGATTATTTATTTAAAATGTTTGAATTGAAGTATATGTCCTCTAAAACTGAGTATTCAATGTCATTAGCCAAGAGTCCTTGTATCTGTTACTCCTTGTAAGGCTTGTATCATAACTGCCTATACTTCAACTACTAGGTACTATGCATGCCTCTGCGAATTCTTTCTATACAGGTATCTCATGAACTTTAATTTAGTTATTGCTGACACAAAACTTCAATGCTAAGTGTGATTTCCCATCAAGCTTTTGAAACAAATAAAGGTATACATATTCTATCATTTAAGGTAACTAAATCTATCTGCATTTGGTGTTGTTTGAATTGTTCGTTTGATTTTGTCTTAAATATTGAACTGGCCAGTAAGGACTAACAAGCTCTTAACTGCTGATCTATGGATTTTCCCAAAAATACTCTTCCCAGATACTCTCAATGAACTGGAATAACGTTAGGTTGATCACAAGGGCACTCACTGGCCATTGTAATCTCAACAAACATATCTGCAAAAAGGGGCTGACTGAATCCCCACACTGCAGATTCTGTATTGAGGATGATAAAACACCTCTTCCTGTGCCCTGTGAATGTGATGCACTTGTGCAAACTAGGAGCCAGACTCAGTATGGCCACTTGTCCCCGAAAGAGGTCCAAGCTTTTAACCCTGGCCTTCCTCAGGTTGGCTCGAATGAATGAGGTAATCTCAAAGGAAAGGGTCAGCCACAATAGATCAGCACAGGTCAACCCCTACTTCTCAAATAATAATAACAATAAGCACAACTTACATCCCATACAGACAAAAAAGAAAACATTACCTACCTATGTGTAATTTGACAACCTTAATAAATGAGTTTGTTGAATTAGTACTCTAGTACCTGGTTGACCAAGCATTACTTGACTATTTCTGTTTATTTATGTGTTTTTTGGAAAATGAAACCTAGGTAAATTGATTTATTGCCCCCGAAATTCCATAAATAGGAAATTCTGTGTAAATCATTGGATATGTTTCCGAGATCCTGATTATACAGGGTGGACAGAATAATGATGTCCTAAAAAACATTTTGAATACAATAAACTGAGGTTTATCCAATTCACTCCATGTATGTTTCGCGATTTTTTGTAGTTATACAATTTGAATTTGATTTGATTTGAATAGATTCTACTGGCAGACCAGAACTTTTTTATTTACTATTATTTTATGGTAGAAAAAAGATAAGTTATGCTACAAGCACTGGGGATACCAAATTCGGGAAACAAAAAAAAGGAATAAAATTTGCCAGTCGATTTTTTCCAATACCACGCGCAAACACTCGAAGGGTTTTCTACCATCATGTAAAATGGCATAAAAACCACTTTTGTTGTATGAGAGACCCTTCTGATAGTGGTTTTCGTATCCTTCATAATAACGGTACCGTAAGCGATGTAGTAACAATACGTTTTTGGTAACGATACGTTATGATATCGCAATATTTCAGTTGTTGTTCAGTTGTATAGTAAGCTCAAAGATTGGAAAAACATCTATGATTCTAGCAAACAACGATTTGATACAAAAACAAGAGATGTTTGACAAGAAATACAAGATACACATTGGACCAAGAAATGACTGGCAAGTATCACCAGACAACCCGGTACTGGCCTGCTTCACAGACAGGTCCAACAAAGATAGCACTAAATTATCGCGGGCGGGCATATACATACATGCAATACCGACCGAGTCTACATATATATATATATACCATACCACTGGGGAAATTCACTAGCGTATTCCAAGCTGAAATACTGGCTATCTTGTAGTGCGCTAGTGAACTGTGAACTGATCATCAGAGAATTGGACACAGAGTTGGATAGTGACAATCAAGCAGCTCCTAAAGCTCTGAATAAGATTAGTAAGAAAATTAAAGCTGGCACTTAATAAATTATCAACCAAAGCAAAAACTACAGTTGCATGGGTCCCCGGACACCAAGGCAACATAGGAAACCTTCATTGGCCCTGAGCCCTGCTTACCAATCCCTGGGCAGTCAACGAAAGGTGTCATTACAATAAACTCAGGAATGAAAGCAACAAAATATGGAGAGAATTGCAGACCTGTAGTCAATCTAAAATCTTTATTAAGAGCATGGATCTCAAAAGGACCCACAACCTTCTGCAACTAAGCAGGAACAACACAAGTCGGATTGTAGGACTATTGACGGGACACTGTGATCTCAATAGACACCTATACTACGAAATTAAAAGGTGACCCATCTTGCCCCGAGTGCGGACAGGAAAAAGTAGCTTCCACTACTTATTTTATTTTTATTTATTTTATTTAGCGGTATGTCCAAGCTACTACCTGCCAAGATGGGTATATCTAGGTAATGGTAAGCTTGAAGAGTGTTAGCTAACATGTCTATACTAAAGTATGTCCTGCATTTCTTCGGGGCAACAAGAAGATTCGAGGAGGTGACGCTGCCGGAGCACCAGTGAACCCAGTGTCCCAAATCCGGGAATTGGATGAAAAGTTCCCACTAAGCGGAGCTGGTCACCCGTCTGCGAGCTCCGCAGACATCCCAACCCGAGGGAAGAAGAAGATAGGGTTGTTGTTCAGTTGTTGACTAGACATCTGAACAACTGCTAAAGTATATAATTTTTTAAAAATTCATATCAGGCCATATCGTTCTCGTATTAAATTATACCTTGTATTGGAACTTGCAGTCGCCGGTGTGGACGTTAGAAAAAGTGTATTACTGATTTTTTTGTAGAGTGTAAATAAAATATTGTATGCAACTGCATATAATTAGGCATTGATAGTTGCAATAAATGATAGTATAATCTACTATTAAAGCACTAAGCATACAAATTATGAATAAAAAGTAGGCGTCGGATTTTGATGAGATTTGTGTCGTGATAGCTGAATATCCTGGTCAACATCTCACATAACTTTGGTCAGCAGTCGAGGGTCTGGAGTATCTATCGTAACGTAAAACACCAGAAGTCCCGCTAAACTATACGACTTACGAAAATGACTCCATAGCAAACGTTGTTCAACATGATAGGCCTCATATGCTGGTATTTGTACATCGGCGATATGGAGTACCTGATGTAGAACACTAGAAGCCTGGCTGAACTATACGAGTAACGAAAATGGCTCTATAACAAAAGTTTGTTCAGAATGATAGACCGCTTCTGCTGGTACATAGACATTAAGAGTCTGGAGGTACCTGATATGTAACACCAGGAGTACAGCTAAACTCAAAGAGATACGAAGAAGGCTTGGTTGCAAAAGTTCATAATACTAAACTCTGTCACCAGGGTTCATTGGGTCGTTCGTTGACTCGCGTCCCACACGAAAAGAATAAGAAAGAAAAATTCTATACCGCTTCTCCTGGTACACCAAAATCGAGGATCTGAAGTACCTGATGTGAAACAGCAAAGACACGGCTTACCTTTACAAAAAAAGATACGAAAAAGGCTCCATACCAAAGCAAAAGTTTCTTAGTGCGAAGGACCGCGTTGCTTGCACATAAACTTCAGAGTCTGAAGATCCTTTATGTGAAGCAGCAGGAGGTTAGCTAAACTCTACAAGATACGGAAATGGCTTCACAACAAAAGATTTTCAGCGTAATAAGCCGCTGCTATTGGTTCATATGAATCGAGGATATTGATGAAAAACCCAGACAGACTAGCTATATTTATTTCTACTATTGTAGAAAATGCTTCTCTTACTTTTGAATAGGTTAATGAACCACATTATGTGTTGTCTTACTCCCAAGGCAAGTAACTTAATTAAAGGACGCTGTTCCGGAATAGAAATTCAAGAAAAATAAGATTTATTGGCTTCCTTCAACTTATGTACCTTTACAAAGGTCTGGCTAAAGTGCAAGCCAATATTATGTTTACGGAACGAAGTTCGTGGGCACCACCTAGTTTATTTATTGTAGGTGCAAATTACTTGTTGTTTCTAATGTGGGTTATCCCTTTAAATGGGTAGCACAGTGTGCTGCAGTTAGTAATTTGCGTTCATTTGTAATCGGCAGCACAATGACTTTTAATTGGAACACTTCTTTCCAAAGGGAAGGCAGATATTCCATGTTTCTTGTATGTGTCCTTTTTTTGTTAATTAAGGTATAAATTAATTGAAAATCTATTTTGGCCAGATTTAAATTATTAACTCAAAAACGAATTCTTTTTTGTGGGTCTACTGTAGTTAAAGTAAAATTTTTCACGTGCATACGTGCTTTGTATGCACGTGAAAAATTACGCGCTTTTTGCTATCGGGTACCAGAATACAGGTATCAATTATTACTATCACAGGTTGAAAAAAGATTCGGTACCTATATTTTAATCTGACCAAGAGGGATTCTTGATTTATTACGTTTTCATTGAGTAATTCATTTCCAATGTCGTGGGCACCCACCTCATATCGTCTAGCTGTCGGTGCATTACTTGTGCCATTTGCCAAGCGAATTTACAAGCTTTGGTTTACTTGTGTGTATCACTACATCTATCAATGTTTTTGATAAGATTTTCGATAGAATAGATTTACCCTATTTTGACTTTTTTACACAGATTGTTAATTTAAATGCGTGCCGCAAAGATGCCATATCTGGTTTTACCTATTCGTTCCCCGGCGATATCAAAGTGTGCGAGTGATTGGTCAATTTATCATTTGTGTGATCGATCGTTCCCAGTTTGCATACCTACCAAACTATTCGATGCACATGTGCACGTTATAAGCATTCGGTTCCGGTCGTTGTCTATGATTATTAGTAGGTACATAGAGGGCAGTCGTTACATAATGATATCAAAGGTCTACTATAGTTACCAAGTACAAGGCGGTTTGACACCCAGAGTTCATTGCATCGTTCATCGACTCGGTGTCCCACTTAATATGATTTATTATGAATACAGAAATCAAACACAGGAGGTACTCGACGAAGTACGTCATCAAAGAGGCCTTCGAAGTGCCTTGAAACGTGAGCCGCCCACCCGGTAAAATGTTTTGTTACCCCTTGGTAGTCGTAGTGTTGCCATCACCATGATCTGGTTGGTGGTTCTCCCTTTCAAAATTAATTTACATTACCGTGATTGCACTGGAAAAAAAAGCCTTGAAGTCTACTCTCATTGCATTAATGCAAAATTACTGCCTACTCAGTAGGTTTATAACTATTAGTCTTTTGTTACCTAAACCAGTTTAACTTTAAAAATATTATCCATCTGCATAGCGCGTAAGTTTTGTCAATGCCTCGATGATGGTATTATTAAAAAGTCCTGTACATTTACGATAGGTAAACCTGGCAACCTGACAAACACTTCTCAGCAGAATTTAATTTGAGAAAATTTGATTTCGTCTGAGCTTTTCTTAAAGACCGAGTTTCGAAAGCGTTTACAAGCACGTGGGATGGATTTGGTTTCACGTTGTTGTGAAATCTTACAGGATAACAAAGGGCTTGAAAAAGCCTTACATGCCAACCAGTTTGGCAATTGCAAGTTTTTAATTGATAAAGAGTTTTCTAAGCTTATTTATTTGAGAGCAATAATGATGACGTCAGGCCGGCGGTCGTGAAATGATGCCATATTTTGATATTTAATTTTTTGTTACATAATTTTAATTATAAAACATGTTGCACTGACCCCAAATGAATTGGGGTAGGTTAGTTTAGTATTAGGAGACAATGATGCTCTCAATAATATAAACATACAATAATAAATAAATAAGGAAGCAGGCCACGACACTCTAGTTTTTCTTAGAGAGAGTATTTCAATCTGCTCATAAAACTGAATTACTTTCCTCTAGGAAGGTTGAAAGAAATATGAATAATTTTACAACCTCCCATACAATTTGTGTTCGCCTATCAAGTCATTCAATATGGAGAGCGCGCAATTCTTTTTTACACATTTCAACCTGTGTTCTTTTGGAATGGTGGTTAAGTTTGATGGGCTGGTGTGTTCATAGAGAAATAACACGGTATGTTTCCTAACACCTTGTATATCTGCACGATGGTCGATGATACATGTTTTATCCAATAACATGTAGAAAGAAATTAATTGATACAACAATAGATAATATATTGAGAAACCTGACACATGCATTTGATACAGTGTAATGTAGTGTAGGCATAAAACTTATATGAGTAGGTCGCAATATGAAGATGATATAACTGGACTGGATTTATACGTATGACCGATTCTAACACATGCTTTTTGACCATGATTACTGGTTTGTCTGCTATTATTATGAAAGGTCCCATTGATACACACACAATTAATTGCCTAATAAGAGTTGGTAACAGCGTAAGAAAGATTTTATGCTCTACATTTTAAAGGGTTATATTTAACTAGATTACCGCCCCGCAGGTTAATGTGCAGCCGTTTTACCGTTTTCCTGAAGGAATATATATTTTACGCGGAAACAAGTTTAGTAGCCTTTGTGTATTGCATATGTCCAATTTTATTCAAACCATTCAAGCCATTTGAGTGCGAAGAGGCAACAACACACACACAAACCCTCGGATTTAGCAAAATATGTTTGTACAGTTTATACTTATTTTTTGTGTTTCGCGGTAAATTAAATTTTATTTGCCTAATGCCCAAGTGTATACTGAAAAATGTAAAAAATATTTTCTGCTCATTCGGTAGGTTTCATTTAGAATTCTGGAGTGCCCTAACGAAACTCGTCTGGCAACATTGGGGCACGTTACAGAGACACACATTTTGCGCCACGTGGGTCGTCTCAATGCTCACGTGTAGGTCGCAATAAACAAAACAAAAGAGATTATCCGTGTCTGTAGAGTGCCGTGGTTGTGCCGTGTGGCATAGCATGCCGGCTTAAAATAGAATCACCCCTTTATTCCCGTGGGTGTCGTACGACGCGGCTTAAAGACCCAAGGATTTTATTGTAGATAAAAACCCTTCGCTGAAAACCCTTCTTTACAGCGAACGTGATGTAGGACCTGGCAAAACGACCGTTTTTATGAGGTTTCATGGCCATTGATGACTTATAAACTAATTTCGAAGCAGAAAGCTTGCGATTCCATACCTAGGGACATGTAATAATCAAGCTGTTTATGCTTGTAGCTGGGCAAATCCTTGTTCATGGACTTTTAGATTGCAAAACAGTTTTCCATGGTAGGTAATTGTTTAAATGAGTTGTACTTGCGAATGCGAATGTCATACCAAAATCTTTTTATTTTATTTACGCGCCCAGGCGAATGATATTTTGGGCCCATGAAACTGATATATATTTATAATATTTTACCGTAGGTTAAAATGTGAAAAGCTAGTTGTTGCGAATCGATAGCAAATTCTACCATTGAAATTAAATTTAATAGATGTGCCTTGACCAGTATTGGGCCATGCGGATACTCTCATCGAAAGTATTCTACAAGTTCTCCCACTGCAACGTTTCAGTTTTCAACACAGAATGGGTGTCCGGTGGCAGACGAACTATTGGACTTAATACATTTACATTAAGTATTTATGGATAGAGTATTTATGCGGATTTCACTTTTTAAACATAATATCGTCTAAATGTCTTCCGTTGAGTCCTGCGCATTGTTCAAAACGAAGCCTCGTGTTTCGCGCTACCTTTTGCAGTTGGCTTGGTGGAATAGGTTGGATCTCACGACGAATATTTTCTCTTAAGGCCTCGACAGTTTGCGAATTGTTGATGAACTCTCTCTTTGAGATATCCACACAAAAAAAACCATTTTGGTCAAATCAGGTGACCTTGGTGGCCATGGGATGTCTCCAAAGCGACTTATGAGATTTCGAGGGAAAGCTTCTCGCAACAAGCTCATTGTGGTCCTAGCCGTGTATGGAGTGGCGCCATCCTGTTGAAACCTTGTGTGTGACGAGAACGATGGATGAGCTCGCAAATTTTCACTGTTGAGATTTTGTCGCCCGTACCCTAGATAATCCCATTTGTGGATAAAGCGCACCAAACAGATACCCTGGGGCAATGGAGTGGTTTTTAGTGTTTGATTCTTGGATTTAGAGTTCTTGGAGACCAGTAACGGCAATTTTGTTTATTGACATGCCCGTTCAAGGGGAAATGGAAATTTCGAATTTACAGTTCGAAACCTCTCCAACATTGTTTCACAAAACTGATTGCGTAACACAGTGTTTCAGTTTTTCAATGATTTAGATTTTAAGTGGATGAAACTTCAAGTCCTATTTTAAAATTTCATGAACAATTGCTCTTGGAAGTCCCAATGACGCTGCTATTTTCCGTACCGAAAGTCGTGGATTTTCGCTTACTTACACTCCTTTCCACGAGTTCAATGTTTGCAGGGCTCTTTGAAGTCCGACTAGGCCCGAATGCGCTTTATTCATAGCCAAAGTTGTTGCACGGAACCTTTCCACCCACGAACTAATTAAATTCGGGCTAGGTCCATCACTCAATTGTCGGATATTGAAATGGGAACAAAATTGTCGAAGGGCAACAGTATTAGAATAGCCACCTTTAAAAACGCTTCAACAGCAAACGCACGATGCTTTTTCGACCACTGCACCATTGTTGCTGAAAAATCCGCAAGTTTGGGGGTTTGAATGACGCCAATTTCCCGCCGCAACAATTTTTTTTTATATATATTTGAATTTGAAATAACAAATCTGCCACCAGACACCCTGTATCAGGACTCCGAACGTATACGTGTTTGCCGTCTTGAGTGCGTATATATTTAAATAATAATTTCTTTTGTTCACAGTTTCAACTGTAAACCACACATAGTTATGGACAATCTGGATCAAGATTCCGAGAACAATGCGAAAGTTTCGGATTCAGCGTATTCCAACAGTTGTAGCAACAGTCAGTCGAGGCGGAGGTGTGTATAATTAAAATTACTTGAAAACCTGCATCGTCACGTTTTTGTGGTACCAACTGGTAGATACATTTATATTACATCTACTTAAACGTAAAGGAGATAGTTATCTATAATTAGTGCATTATCTATAATTAGTGTCATTTTACGTCAAATAGGCTGAGAAAAGGATAGGAGATATCTAAGTCCTGTCATATTTAAAAATGTCAATGGGTTCCTCGCAATTCCTTATTTTGACAGATAACACGTAAATTGCGTCAAATTACAAGACAGGACTAAAATATATCCTATCCTTTTCTAAACTTATTTGACGTAAAGTGACTACTAATTTGAGGTACGATAAGAAAATTTATATCCTAACTTGAGGCCAAGTCTCTCATGATCCCCAATTTAATTGTCAGTTCTTTATTTAGTCATCACTGCAAAACCCGGCAAAATATGTACCTAAGTTCGTACTTAAAACTAATTACTAGTATGTAGTTTTCTCTCCAATTATGTAAGATCTTATTTCATGTTACAAGTTTTATTGATAAAGTAAAGATACCAACCTTCCTGTTGATTCATAACATAGTAAATCTTCAATAGTAATATATAGTTCTTGTTTATAACTTGGGCTTCCACGCTTGGGTATTTTCAATAAAATGAGTTTATTTTATTTTTCAACGCTCAGTTTTTATCTAACTCTTTCTTTTGCCAACAGCCACAGCTCCAAGTCGACACACTCTGGCAGCCATTCCAGTAGGAGTAGTGGATATGGAGGCAAAACGTCTTCGAAAACCTTCAGGTGAGTGCCAGTTTGCCAAAAATTTAGTCTTTTTTCAAAATCTACAGTCCGCAGCCGATTAGCCACCTCCGCTTGGGTGGTACTGCCATACTCACTACGCTTGACAGATGAAAAGACAAGCGAAGAAGAAATTTTTATTATATAGAGAATGCTGCTCATTCCATGGATTAATTTAATATGGTATCCACGGCTAACAGATCATGCCCTCAAAAGTATGGAAGCAACCTGCAACACCACTTTTTTAAACAGTTGCTTATTTAATTAGGACGTAAAATCTCGAGTTATTGAGTGTTAAACCTATTTTAACACCTGTTTGAACCTATTTCGTGTATTTCGTTCTCCTTGGAAAAAAATGTAAAAAGGTTAACATCTCAGTAAAACCTTTGGTGTAAATGGTAAACAGATTATTTTCTCTGTTTTATGCAACAATTCCGTGGCTATTCTTCGTTAAAATTAACGATATTATATATTGCTTTAGTTTGATTTGTGACGCGCGACGAATTTTGTAACCATTAATGATCATTTTAGAGTCCGGATTATATTCAACATAAAAAGCCTGATATATGCATGCAAGTGTGCATAAACGTTTTTATATACACTCGTCTCATAATGTTCGAATTATGAATTCGAAAACAGATGCATAATGACCTACTTTATGCATTCTGCCTATAAAAACTAGGGTTTACTATAAATTACAGAAGCGTAATGACTTAATGAGAAAACTCTTAATACGATAAAGTTGAGAAATGAAACGAAGTTACAATACTCAAATCGCTATCTTCCGCCGCACCTGACAGTTGTTGTTGTACGGTAATTTTTCGGATGTTGTTCAGTTGTTTTAATAGGTTTTTGTTCTGTTGTTGTACAGATGTTGTTCAGTTGTTGTTTCGATGTTGTTCAGATGTTGTTCAGTTGTTGTTCAGATGTTGTTCAGTTGTTGTTTCGATGTTGTTCAGATGTTGTTCAGTTGTTGTTCAGATGTTGTTCAGTTGTTGTTCAGATGTTGTTCAGTTGTTGTTCAGATGTTGTTCAGTTGTTTAGTTAAGTTATTGTTAAGACTCCACATCTAAACAACTGCTAAAGTATAGATTTTTCAAAAATTCATATCAAGCCATATTACGTTCTCGTATTGAACTTGTCCTTGTATAGGGCCTTGCAATGGCCGGTGCGTACGTTTAGAAAAGTGTTTCTGAGTATTTTTGGAGAGTGTAGATAAAATAGTGTATGCAACTGCTATAATTAGGCATTAGAATGCTCGTGTCAAACTATTATCACACTCGGCTGCGCCTCGTGTGATAAACAGGCACTCGCATTCTAATGACCCTCATTATACGACAGTTGCATAAACTACTATTAAAATGTACCTGAAAAGTGACGAACGCTGTCAAAATATGCTAGATCAAATTACAAGTTATAGAAATAAAAACCATTTTTTTTTTGTGACAAACTCGACAATGGAGAATAATTTTAAATATCTAAATGATTCAGGATAGTCAGTTATCCACAAAGACATAAGTATATAGTATGGTACGCTAACACATTTAGGTAGACAGATCAATGATTGCACTCGCCAACAATGAAAAAATTCGAACAAAAAATTACGCGTTGCGCTCAAAAAATATTGATAATGATTGAATAACTAATTTTAAAACACTTCCCGTGTTAGGTTTTACCAGTTTTGAAAACTTGCAAAATTGAAAACTAAATCAATCTAATCTAATCAAAACTTGAAATTCTGCCCGCGCTTGAAAATTTTGCAAGTTTAAAAAAAACATTGATAATGAGTCAATAATATGTTCCAAGAATTTAGAAAAAATATGCTATTTGCCATAAAAATGGCTTGAATATACAAATGCATAAAATCCGGGCTCTAATAATCATTCATTCTCCTTTTGGGATGATGTTTTTCTGACCCGGCACTACGCGGAATAGTACCTAGTCAACCAATATTACTTTATCGGCGCATAAACATCATCATGTAAACATCTTCAGCTTAGCTGGTTACCGCGTCTGTTTCTGACTGGCAGTAATTATACGGGTATAAAACTCTACATTTGTTGGAGACTCTTAAGGGGATTGCTGGGTGTAACTAGCGACCCCATCACTTAAATATTCTTAACTCGATGAACACTTATTTGATTAAAAATGCTCTTCTGTCAGACAGATTTAAGTACAGATGCTGCATATTATATGTGTTGCTGTAGTTACAGATAGTGGAAGAGTTAATGGCCACTTTTGTCTGTAATTTCTTTGAACATTTTTTCTAATACGACCGTCAGTAAATACTGAAGTACCTGAACTTCAATCTGACAGAAGCGGATTTTCGATAAATTCCGTTTTCATCGCGTTATGCGGGCGATAGTTACTCTCCGGAATATGATATAATGATACCGGTTTTTAATTCATGAACTTCAGTTCATTAGAATTTGTTACCTTCTGATAGTCATGAAGTATATACGTATACTAAACTGTATTACTTTTGAAGTGACAACAGCGGCCAGCCGGAGGAGAAGAGATGTAAAGAGAAGGAGGTGAAGCAGAAGAAGCTTGTGCGCCTGGAGAACACGGCCGAGCTCGAGGATGACGCGGAGGATCCAGCCGAGCACACGGTCGTCCAGGAGACGATCCAGGAACAAATCGACGATGGTGGGTGCCGATATTACTTACCTATCAATCCTATCCTCTGATAAGATAACGTCTCTATATCTATTCTCTACCCACATAGAAAAAGAAGAGATTTGATTTCACCTGCCTTATTCGTTACTAGATTTCCGCCCAGCGGTGTTACCCGCTGCCAGTCTTTTTCTCCTGGTAATAGTTGTTTTCCTGAGGTAAAAAGTGACTATGTGTTATTCCAGGTTATACTCTACCTGTGTTCCAAATTTCATCCAAATCGGTCAAGCCGTTTGAGCGTGAAGAGGTAAAAACATACATGTTGTGGAATTTCGATGTGATGCCGGCTTAGAATATCATCACCCTATTTCTTTCCCGTGGGAGTCGTAAGAGGCGACTAAGGAACTTGAGGGTGTGTATTGCAATATCAGGCGATAGGCTGACAACCTGTCACTATGGCGATACACAATTTTCCGAACGACCCTCAAATATATGTCAGACGTGGCGTAAATGTCCGTTAATGCGGCCGATTACGCTCTGCCTACCCCGCAAGGGATAATAGGCATGATTATGTGTATGTATGTATGTCATTTCGATTGTTTGAATATCACATGAAAATTTTGTCTTATTAATATTATAAACAATGGACAATCCTGCTACTAAAATATACGCAGGTGGAATCTGACCGATGGAGTAGGGAATTTTATATCTGACCCATAAAGTTACAATGAATGGCTACTATCAGTAGTACTTTGAGTAAAACTAAAGGGTCAACTTACTTATATTGGTTCTTCATACATTCAACTAGAACCAGTATATGTAAATCCCCGAAACGAGTAACTCGAAGTGATGTGAGTATTATCTGCAAGTTCGTACCTACTGTACTTAGCAACTACGAACTGTTATAAAGTTTGTTTTGGATAAGTCTTTGACTATTGGTGCTTTCTTTTAATGTTTGGTAAGTAACATCGCCAGATTATGGATTCTGCTTTGACAATTATACAATACAATGTTTCTTGATTATATGCACATTCTTTCATTTGGACTAAAATTCACTTGTAGAAATGTAATAAAAAAGTGACTATACTTTATTCATAAAGAGTAAGGAATCGTTCACTGCACATTCTCGAGAATCAAAGTGTATGATTTGACATCCAAAGACAAAATTTGAATGCCTTATTGAGGGCTTTCTGAATCACCCGCATGTATGTATCGCGATATTGTTTTAAAAACATCGTGAAATATACACGGGGTGATTGGGATACCCCTCAATATAAGGTATTAAAATTTTGTCTATGAACGTCACTATACGTACGGGACACCCTGAAAAATGAAAATCGGTACGATTGATTTTTAGGTGAAAAGAATCGATTTGACCCGCAGTTCATTAAAATAAAATAAAAAAACAGAGATGAGTTATGTATGACGTCATCTTTTTATATAGGTGTGGCAAAAAATGATATTCTGTGGTATTTAAAGATAGGGCTTGTTAAGCCCCTTCTAAAAATCTGTCACCTTATTGTATTTAATTTATTAGCTTAAAATTTCAATTACTTTCAAACCGTACGTAAGTTTGGGCTCCTCGAGATATGTTACGGTTGAGTCACTTGTGAAATATACCTAATACGCTGTGTTATCGAGACCGATAGCTTAACATGCCCATCGAAACACGGAACCAATTTTCTCACAAAAGCATATTTATTAATAATGAAAACATGATGAAAAGCTCTCGCATTGTATTCATCATCCTTGGAGTCTAAAATTAAACTTTCGATACATGTTTCAACTAATAATGATTTGAAAAAAGTTTAAAACTGATACTTAAAGTGAATATTATCGTAGTTCCTTTATTAAGGTTGGATTTGTGGATGCAACACATCATCTCAAGTATGTTTTACTTGGTATGTTAATGGTAATGTGATATATTTTTTACTTTTATGGTTGGTTTGAGAAGCTACCACACACGATATATTTCAGAACAGAAAATACATTTTTGCAATACACAAACAAGATGACGTCATAACTCTTCTGTTTAAAAAAAAAATAATCTAAAACTATGAGCCAAATAAATTATTTTAGCCTAAACATCAATCGTGCCAATTTCATTACCCTATTTTCTTTTTTCTACCAATGAAACTATACTGCATCACTCTTTTGAAACTCGCCAAATATTAACGTCGTAATTGGACAGGGTTCGTACGGTCATTCAATGAATCATCATTAGTATTCATAACTGAATTACGTAATGTGAACAGAAAATAATATGTTAAATACTTTGTTTTATCTTGATCTTTACATAATTAATTCATCTAAAATACGACGACAATTAGAGTATTTAAAAACTGTGTTTTATACACAGTCTTAATACAAATGTCTTGAAGGAATGGTTATTTTAACCTAAACCTTTCAAAAATAAACAATAATTACTGATGACAATAATAAATATCATATGGATGGACCACACCATACAGCATTATTTATTGTTGTATCTGAGATCTGTTGTAGTCGTGTAGTTCATTAAAGATGTAGAGGCCTACTTAAGTATGCCAAAATATTTAACTGATTATTTATACATTACAGAGGGAGGGCGTGGGGACGGGAGATCCGATCTCCGTGTCACTTGATATCACATACTCCCACTATTAACTATAGGTACCTCCTGGGCTCGTATGCGGTGATCCCAGGGGACGTGCTTTTCGATGCACGATCAGGTAATGTTCTCGACGTGTTGTTCGACGCGCTCATGGCCTTTTTTATTGTGAACACGGTATGTACCTTCTCCATTTTTGCATTGTAATGTGCGTGTAGGTTATTTTTATTTCTTTGTTTGTTTGGAGGCGTCTCTGACGTCATAATTTCTACCCTTTAGTTTAAAAGTCTTTTGAAAGCTGTAGGTAGAGTAGGTACGTTCCAAGTTGGTGATGAAATAACTCCTTTACAAGCCGCGACCGAAATAGCCATTCATTGCCTCATTCACTTCGGAGTATTACTTTGTCATATTACCAGCCTCTTTATATTATTGTTGTGGTAGGTTTAATTTTCAGATACATATTTAGTAAGAGTTTATTGTGAAATGTTAAGTTCATTTTATCTTCCGTCTGTGTTTTTGTTGTACAGCCGTGGAGCTCATACCTCCCCCTCAACTGGCTAATGTGGAGAAATTAGTCGAAATCGTGGAATCGGTGACACCTGCGGCGCCCACCAGCATTGAAGAGGTACATACATACATACATACATCAGTCTATTACAGTTCAATACTGGACGGAGACCTCCCCCAGGGTATCCCATAGGGCACGATCTCCCGTTTTCGCCATCCAGTCGCTACCAGCCGCCTTCTTTAAGTCATCCGTCCATCTGGCCGGAGGTCGTCCAACACTACGTTTACTACACCGTCTGTCAGTTCTACGACAGATGTGTCCAGCCCACTGCCACTTCAGTTTGCTACACTTCCAGACTATGTCCGTTACTTTGGTATTTTTGCGGATAGTTTCATTTTATCCATTATAGAGATACCGAGCATAGACCTTTCCATAGCTCTCTGAGTGACATGTAACCGGTGGGCAAGTTTTATTAGGTATGTAACGTGAATAATTATGTACTTACAGGTGTTTCTCTGTTAATGTTTGATTAATAAATTACTTTGTCATCAGGTAAATGAAGCCAGCATGCAGATAAAAGCCGCCATGGTGCCTCTCGACACGACCACGATTTGCACATTCACGGGGACTCCTACCCCTGACCCTGATGTAAGTCTACTTATTGATCGCTACGCTTCATCTAATGTTATCGAATATACTAGTGGTGCTTTTGACAGGTAGCAGTTGATGTAAGGAACGGTGTACTGAAAACGGGCATGATCAGACCATGACACTGAGCAAGTTTTCCTATAGAGCCTATGTTGGGAAACGAGAATACAAAATACCGGATTAGTTGACTGACTTTCCGTGGGAATTCGAAAAATTAAATTCGTTTACCGTCATGTGCTCCATAGTGAAAGTTGTTCAGTTTCGTTGTCTGATCATGCATACTAGCGACGCCTCTTCTATCTAGGCTACTCTACTACTAGTCAACGCTTCTCAATATTTGCTTGAGAAATTATGCAAGTGTATCTTAATGACAATAACGCGTGGCATGGGTTCATTTACTGGGATAGTTTGCTTTTTTATTCCGCCGTCTCAGTCTAGATGGAAGAGATATCGCTTGTACTGATAGCGAAAGTCGCAGGATCAAATCCTGCCTGCGGTAGAAAGTTTTGAAAGTTTTCTATTATTGTATATCCCACACCAGAATTGTTTTAAAATTTGTTATTCATTTAATCGCGGGTTTTCATTGCCTCGGCTACATTCAATCTGGAATAAATGAATCAGTCGCTGGGAATTAGTTGCAAAAATATCCCGGAAGATGGACCTATGCCACGCGACTAATGACCCGCGGTAGCCTATGTGGAAGGGGCGTCGCTGGAACTGATAGCGAAAGTCGCATGTTCAAATTCTGCCTGCAGTAAAATCATCAAGTTTTCTATAACGTCGTTCTATTGGCGATATTTTATCAGATTATTTTGAATACTATTTATGGTTTCTACCTCCAAATTTTTTAAATATGCGACATATCTTCGACTCATTAATTTACCTAACCTTTTCGCCCCTCAGGGTGGATTCTCGTGCGTGATCTCAATGCACGACGGCGTGGTTATGTACACGACATCTTCGCTCACTTCCTCGCTCGGGTTTCCCAAGGATATGTGGATCGGCAGATCTTTTATCGACTTCGTGCACGCGCGGGTAAGTCTGCTCTTTTACTTCTTTTGTGACTTAGTATTGTTTATATAGGGAGAAGTTTTACTAGTGACCGATAGCAAAATCTCAACACGGGCTGGTGATAAAGAACAACTTTTCCCAAAGAACATTGAAATATGACAAAAATATTTTGAGTTTCCGTAGTAACTCGAATCAGCTGATCGGAAATATTGTATAGGCGGCTTTTTACCATTTTGATCTATATTTCTTGAGGTAATTTGTTCCTTAACACAAGCCCGTCTTGAGTTTTTGCTATCGGTCACTAGTATAATTTCACCCTATAAAACAAATATCTCGCCAGCAATAAGGCTATTTGACGTCGTATTGGAAAAGCAGTGCCCCATATCATAGCAGGTACGAGTATCGAGAAAGGGATCTAAAGCTTTGAAAGTCCATCGGCCGCTCAACGATTTTAGTACCACTCGATATCTTGTCAGATTCTTCGGAAACTATATCTGACACCAAGTCGTCTAACAACCAGATGCACCTTAATGTATATCAATATTTTAGGTATTATTCTTGATAACAGGACCATATCGGTACTTCCAGTGTTCACGAGTATCGGAGTATTAGAACAGCGGCGTTATCTGTCTAAGAGGAATTTAACTGTATAGATACCAATTTTTATTTACATATTTTTTTAATTTAATTATCCACAGGACCGCAACACATTTGCGTCGCACATAACTAGCGGCCTATCCGTCCCGAAAAATGTAAATGGTACGAATATGAATAATAACAAAGAAGGTAAATCTTATTTATTCTGAATCCATTGTGCCAATTGATCTGTATTTTGGTTGCTGTAGTGTTGACCTGCCTATTAGATGTCAAACCATTGAATAGCACAACGTAGTTGCATGTAAGTAGGTACACAAGACCTCACATATACCTTTCCTATTTAAATTTAAGATTGATGAGATTCGCGCAGTCGATCTTTTCTACAGGGAATTAAATATATAGAATATAGAACCTATCAAGATCGATACAAAACAATTTTGTGCTTATAAAGAATGATCTTATCTTATTTTATCTAGCTGTTGAACTTGTAAGGTAAGTCAGGCTAAAAATATTTTTTACGACTGGGTCGCATAAAGCAAGTCTTAAGTTCATAGAGCTATTTGCGCCCTCAATCAATAAAATATCACTGGCTATTTAGTCCTAAAGATTGCTTGGAAATATTTTATTTTTCTAAAATATGATTGGTCAAACTGCCCATACTGCCGTTTCCCTCAACTTTTTCTTTTTGAGGGCATCACTAGGTAGTCTATTAACCTAAATGAACTCTATGTGATGTCTGGTGTACTATTATAGTGTGATGCACAGATCCTATTTATGATGGTGGAACACAATGTCGTTCATGTTTAAATGGCTTTTTAAAAGTAGATTAGTTTAGTTTTAACCGATCAAAATAATAGTTCTCAATTAATCGCAACCTTATTTATTTATTCCTCCTATTAAACCACCAGTAGTTTTGGATATTTATTTGCCTCAAAATTTGGTAGTAAAAAATAAAATGATAGATACTGCGTTTCGTTTTGAATACGGTTCTATAGATTTTGAGGCACTTTCTGCACAGTACAAGCAATCTTTTTCTCGCTATTTTGTAACACATTGAATCATAAACGATAAAAAAAATTAATTCGCGTGTTTTGCTCAGTCGTAGCTGTACTGCGGTACTCGCCATGTGGTCCCATGATCATCGAATAATTCGAGGGAACTTCAGACGCACACTTAAAGTCGATAATTGGCACATGGATCGTTATAGTATATATCTCTTGATTTGGCTTGACTCATAAATAATCAAGCTGTTTGGTAGAGCGATCTAAACACCTTAACTGTCATTATTTTTGGAAATACAATTTATTTCCCTATAGGAACTTGCCTCAACCCTTGCTCTGTTTGTCTGAAGGTGTAAGGGACAGGTGTCCGAATACTGCTATGGTTCATTCAGACCATGAACCTGAGTATTCGGAGGGCTGTCCCTTAAAAACCGTATATATATTTTTTGTTGCTATTTCTAAATAACTTGTCATGTTGACCCTTGCATCCTGTAGCAAAACCAATACTGTCGTATTTTTAATCTTGATCTCTTAGCGTAAATTACAATATGTAAAAGAGTTCTTTTCCATTTAATATTCTTTTTCATTATGGCCGCAATTAATTGTTTTATCATGTTATATTTATGTGTACCTAAACTTATATTTTAAGTGTTTTTTTAGTAACGGCAGGCCAGAATGCAGTTGGTTCGATGGTGTGTCGTATCAGGAAATATAGGAATTTGACCGGAGGCTTTGGAGTGAAGGAGAAAACTGTTTCCTACATGCCTTTTTTCCTCAAGCTGTCGTTTAAAAACATATCGGATACCGAAGGAAAAGTTACCTATTTGGTGATTCAAGCAACTCCTTTTTTCTCTGCATTCAAGTGTAAGTAGTTGTGGCACTTAAGTAATTTGTTTCCATGATTATCTTTATAAGAACTGCCGCGCCCTAGATTTGCGAAATCATCAGACTGTTATTTGCACTGTATAAGTAAATAGCCTAAATTTCTTTTCGTAAATTTATTTTTGATCACCTCCCACCAATTAATTTATTTAACGTTTTTATTGGGTCAGTCGTTCTTTAGAACTAACATATAATTTAATTTCATTATAAATTTTCAGCTCCTAACGAAGTTATAGCGAAAGCAACCCCTTTCGTGATACGTCATGCCGCAAACGGAAATGTTGAGTACATTGACCCCGAGGCGGTTCAGTACTTAGGGTTTCTCCCGCAAGACCTGGAAGGCAAGGATGCGCTGCAGCTGTACCACATGGCGGACTTGCCGTACCTGCGGCAGGTGTACGAAACCATTGTGAGGGAAGGAGGCGTCGTCAGATCCAAGCCCTACAGGTTTGCACTTATTTTGTCGCTAATGGAAGGTTTCGTTTCCAGATGCATTATGTCTTAAGCCGGTGATCTTATGGTGCTCCCACATGCAAGTTACCGGCAATCGGTGACTGATTCAGTCTTCTTGTATGCTTTTATAATATGTAAATAATAATTTTGTTGACTGTAGGCGATGTTTATGTAGTAGGGAGGAGCTGGAGTGACTAGCATTCTGATAAATCTTTTAAGAATTTATCTAAAATAAAGCAATTTATTTCAGAATCATGACACAAAACTGGGATTTCATCAAGGTTGAGACTGAATGGTCTTCTTTTATAAATCCATGGTCCAAGAAACTTGAATTCGTTGTCAGTAAACATTGTTTGCTTGAGGTGAGTATTTTTGGCTTAAACCACCTTTTACTACGAAGTATTACTAGAACTTAATTATTCTCATGTAAGGAGCCAACTAGTAGTAGGCAGTTGAAAAACTCTCGACACCAGGGTTCATCGGGTCGTTGGACGACTCGGTGCCCCACACGAAAAGAAGAAGCAGGGGCCAACCAATACTGATTGTTCTTGTTATTTGTTTGGAAAACTAGAATAAAATGTTTATCCTTTATAAAAGTATTATCAGTGGTGCTGAAACTACCACTTTGCTTTTATATTTGGGAGTGAGTACTTTATACAAATATATTTTTCAGGGGCCGGCGAATCCTGACGTTTTTCAACCACCGAAAGTTGTGAAACCCACAAAAGTGAACATTGAGGAAATGAAAAGAGCACAAGCCCTACGAGATAGTATTATTAGAATTATGACTGAGGTTAGTACCATTTAAATAATCATGCAACAATTACTTTATAACACGGACACGCTCTTGGCCGTTTTCAGGGTTTGTTATCTCAAAAGGAAATAAACCGGAACCTTGTAGGATCACTTTGTTGTCTGTCCTTCCGTCTGTCTGTTTGTCAAGAAACTCTAAATATTCAAGTCTACAGCCGCTTGTAGTTGTAGAAAAATCAAGTACCTGCTGCAAAAAAACGCGTCTTTTTGACCCTCTTAAGGAAATTACAATTCATAGGGTACTTCCTGTTTACCTACAACTTTAAAATTTGGCAAGTAGCTTCGGATTAAAGCACAAGTTTGGAAAAGACTCTAAAGAATAAATATATTTTTTTCAATATGTTTTAAGTGGGGTATCATGCTTCCTGAAGTGGGGTATCATGGAAAGGGCTTGATGTGCAAGTTACGTAACCCTCGAGAGGCAAGTCCGACACGCACTTGGCCGTTATTTTTTTCATATTTCGACCTATGTTCCTTGGGGCCCGTACTAATGAACATAAACCAAAATGATATTATAAGCTACAAATTTTAAGTGTACATACATACATACACATATAACGCCTATTATCCCATGCGGGGTAGTCATTTTTAAGTGTAGTATTTTTTTAAATACGTTTGTCCATACCAGGCGCTGACGAAACCCGCGGAAGTAGCGAAGCAGCACATGACAAAACGGTGCCAAGACCTGGCTTCCTTCATGGAGAACCTGATAGAAGAGAACCCGCCCAAGACTCCTGCTGATGAACTTCATCTGGAGATTCAAGATCCAGACAGCTATTATGTAAGAATTAAATACATTTTGTTTATAATAGACCTGAATATTTTATATAATTACACCGATAAATCTAAGGAGGCACTGAAAACGGCGTTGACAAAATTAAGGTTTTGTCAGCACAAGCTAAGATGCTCCCTTTTCCGTTTTTAGTGTTTGTGTGATTATCTAGCTGTGCTTATCTTAAAAGGCAGTCAATGATATTTTAATTTTATATTTTAATATAAAGTAACATACAAACATCAAAATTGTTATGTAGCGTAATGGACATGACATTGACATCATGATTTGATCCATTAATTATAAGAAATAGAAAATTGTTTAACACAGTATTCTGCTTTTTATATCGATTTTGCATTATTGAAAACGCGGCTCAAGTGGGGTAAAAAATAAAAACGATCGCACTGCTTAGGGACCAGTCAGGTTAACCTCAGGGCATGTAACTTTCACTAGTAAATGTCATTTGATTCAACTTCTAGTCAAGATTTTATGCGTATGATTAACGAATGGACCACCTGCAAATAAAAAAGAACCTGTGCAGAGGTCATATAGCATAAATTTAGTTGTATTCACTTGTGTTATTTGTCATCTTATCTCATGGAGCCCGCGGTCTTGTGAAAAATAAAAGTTTGGTTATTAGTTTTCAGTAAATCATACCATCGCGCGGTGGACTTTTGGAAAAGTTTAACCATAAGCTGTATGTTTCAGGAGCGAGACTCGGAAATGCTAGGCGGGATATCGCCCCACCATGAATACAACGATAGTATGTCCAGCGTCGAAACACCTCTCAGCTACAACCAGCTCAACTACAATGAGACATTGGAAAGGTAAGTCAACCTAAAAATGACAAACAGGGTAGTTGATGCATGGAATGATGGAATAAGTTGCCTCAGGATATTGTATTGGCTTCATCCATCAACTCATTAAAAAACAAATTGGACAGTCACATAGCGTCACAGAAAGGCAACCAGAACAATTGAAGAGCAGGATACAGGCATTTATCAGTTTTAAAACTGCCAGCCTGATTAATAATATATAATATAATAATAAAACGAGACTACATTAGATAGTTATTAGCTATTCCTGTCACTATTTTAAATAGGCCAAAAAAAGAGAGCAAATGTTGTAAGTGACTTTTCGGTTGGTATTGCACTCTAAATGAATAAAATGGTTATGTTATTTGTTTTCTGTGCAGGTATTTCGATAGCCACCAGCCTTATTCGTATGAGGACTACAACACAGTAAGCGGAGAGAACATACTTGGAATCAAGAACGCCAGATCTAAGAAAGAGTAAGTCAAATTCAAGTATAGTTAACTCCTAAGCCGCCTCTACACTATGCCCTGCTATGCTAAGACATATTTTTTGAAAGCCAGCGGCAATGTATACATACATACATAAATCACGCCGAGGTAGGCAGAGCGTTAACGGCCGTAAAACAGATATTAACACCACGTCTGACAAAACCTTGAGGGTCAATCAGATAACTGTGTATTACTATAGTGACAGGTTGTCAGCCCATCGCCTAAAATTGCAATACACATCCCTCGAGTCCCTTAGTCGGCTCGTACGACACCTATGGGTAAGAAATGGGGTGATGCTATTCTAAGCCTCACTTTGCCATCACACGGCATATGTTGTAGCTTATTATTTTGGGACAAGTTAAAGACTATGTATATCCACAGAAGACCTACGATATAGGTCTTCCCGAGTTTAGGCTGCTGTCCCTCAGATAACCTTAAGTTATTTTAAGTTAATGTTGTTTTCTATAACTGTTTAAGCACTCGCGAGATCACTTTCACTCATTTAAGTATTAGACCGCGTCTATCGCGACCACAATACATGAAACTGTATTGAAACGTCGGGACACAGATAAATTACTAATATTAATATTTACCTAAATACTATCGCGATAGACCCGGTCTAATACTTATAATGAATGTTGTTTTGTAATGTTGATACAGGACGGTTTCGTCGATGGCGCAGTCGTCAGTGATCTCTGGCGAGATGAGTTCCAGCGAGTCCGGCACATTCCCTTGCGGCAATAGTCCGGTCCCCCCGATAGGGGATCTGCCGCCTATAAGACTCACGGAGAGCTTGATTCACAAGTAAGTCAGCATTGTAATTTAGTGACAGATAAGTGAGAAATTGAGAGAAATCGTGATCATTAGGCACTCTTATTGCTACAGCTGGTTACTGTCTGATGGATGATATTGACAGACATGGGGTTTATAATGGGTATTAACGTAAAAAGTAACCGGTGCTACTAAAGTGTTTTCTAAACCTCTTTTAACTTAAACTAAACTGGACTAGGAGATTGTGGCGAAAAATCGACTCGGTTATAAAATCGTATACATCTATTATATTGTATTGTAGCGGTTCAAAATTTAAACATACTGTGCGTGACTTGGTAAAAGTTGTTTAGCTTGTTATTCGGTTTAATTTTAGTTTAATTTAAAAGATGTTTAGTTTAATTTAAGTTTTTTTTACAATAGTGTTTATTTAGTACCTACATAAATAACTAATTAAGGTTGTTAACACTTATACATGCGGTGACTACCTATAATTACGGCTTCACTTTAGCTTGGATTTAAATTTTATGTTTTGCTTATTCATGTAAGAAGTGAAAGACTTGTTGGTTGTCCTAATAAATAAAATAAAGAATATAAATAAATTATGGAACATGGTTGTTCCTAGTAAATAAAATAAAGAATATAAATAAATTATGGAACGTGGTTGTTCCTAGTAAATAAAATAAAGAATATAAGTAAATTATGGAACATGGTTGTTCTCAAACAGGCACAATGAAGAAATGGAGAAGGAACTGATGAAGAACCATCGGATAACGCGATCTAGCAGCCGCGGTGAACGCAAGATGGTCACCAAAGAGAACAAGCGCAAGAAGAAGGAACACCTAGAGCGATGCAACGCGACCTTCCAGCCCACCTCCGTTGCCAATAATCCTACCAACCAAACTGAACAAGTAATCAAACATTATATCACAACTAGTTTACCACCCCACTGTTTTCAAAGTCAACTGATTTTCCCGTGTTGATGTTATCCTTCTCCTTTTCGTGTGGGACACCGAGTCGTCCAACGACCCGATGAACCCTGGTGTCATAGTTTTTCAACCGCCTACTACTAGTAGTAGGCCTCTGACATGGTTGTGTAACGACCACCGTCTAAGTAATCATAGACAGCAACCGGGACCGACGGCTTAACGTGCCCTAAATAAATGTTGATGTTATCCTGCAAAAAGTAGTCTTGTTCTCTTACTTCTAAAGAAACTACACACACAAAATAAAACAAAAAATCACTCCGTTGTGGAAAGAATAAAAGGAAGAAGCTAACAGATATACTTTCCCATCTCATTTTAGAATAGATGCCGTGTGAACAGCTTAGAACAGCAACACCCCATTTCTTTACCGTGGGAGTCGTAAGTGTCGACTTAAGGGTCAAGGTTGTGTAATGCAATTTTAGGCGATGTGCTGACAACCTGTTACTATGGCGAAACACAAGTTATTGAATGACCCTCAATTTTTTGTCAGACGTGGTGTAAATGTCCCCTTTTTGCGGCCGTTTACGCTCTGCTTACCCCGCAAGGGATTATAGGCGTTATTTATGTATGTGTATATGTGTGTGTATGTAGAATAGCTTAGCTCTGAGCACTTATCAGTTGATGAAAGTATTTTCGAGCAGTGGATGTTAGGCCGGGCGAAAAATGAATATTTATTGTTTTCATTGTATGTTATGGAACGACTAGTCTTGTTTATATTTTTGTCGTTATATTACATACAATATAAGTTCGGGTCTTAGTAAATTGATATTTTTAAAATATATTTTTTGTGCATCAACAGGCGCATGGGGTGAAGCGGATGTCGAAGCCGACGTACTCGGAAACCCGCTCCAATAAGCATCACCGTGGGTCCACCTCGCGCCGCTCCAAGAAGCGCCAGTTCAACCCTCGTACGAGCGCTCAGGCTCAACCATCCGCTACCGCCACTACCACTGTCGGTACGTAACCAGTTCGCGAGTTCAATTGTTCTGCCACGCTTACACTATGGGCACAGTATAATTAATAGTACTAGCGTACAGTATGGTCACTCCCTGCCTCCCCCTACAAGCGCCGCCCACCCGCGCTCGGAGGACGCTCAGACACCGGCTAGCAATGATGCGTGAACGAAGGTCATTTCATACTGCCGCTCATTGCATTCCCGATTCGCGAACGCAAAATGGCGGCAACCCTGACATGTCGTCTCACACACACAAGCATGGTCCGCGTTCACCTACGCGAGCTTAGACTGTATGCGTAGCAACGCGTTTGTTTCATACATTTGAGCGCCAGTGTCCGAGGTGTGCTATGGGCAGGGAACTAGTATGGGAAGTGGGCAGCGTAAGCATGTAAATAGGTTACTCGTGCTGATACTCGTCATGATGCTGCCATTTTCCGTTCTCCCGCAAGTGTCACCTTTTCGTGCCGAAGTCAAATGCACGTCGGCATGAGCGCGAGTAGAACGTATTACTTTCTCGCTCACTCGTTCATTTGGTGAAAGAGTATGAATGGCGTTGATACGTTACACACCATCACATCAGTCTGTCGCATTCTACTGTGATACGTACGCCTTCCCCAGAGCTAGCCATTAGGCTTGATCACCAGTCCAATCAATATCAACCATCCTCAGCCCTTCTGGCCGGAGGGCGTCCAATGCTTCATCTTCGCTTCGCTTGCCAAAGCGTGTCTTCCACTTGAGAACCAGCTTACTCCACTCGGCACACAAAATTGTTGCATTTGGATTTGTGTAATTTCGACAGCAACTTTCAGTTACATACAAAGTTTGTTTACATGATTAGTCATTCTTAAATAAACGGAGTATATCTACCTACAGCTAGCTTAGTGGATAAGAGTGGCAGCCCGGACCACCTGATTTGTTTTTGAACATGTGTGTTAAAACGTGGTTCAAAATTTTGTAATTATCTGTGTTTGCTGTGTAAAAATTATATATACATTTTAATTTAACTTATTGTTCTTTATTATAGCTCAGACGACCCCGAATCAGTGCTGGCAAGAACCCAATTCAATGAACACGTACATCATGGGAGTCGCGTTCCCGCCGCAGATGCCCATCATGAGCCCCATGAGTGGAATGCCAGCTGGCCAGGAGATGTCAGGCATGCAAGCAATGCCAGGCATGCAAGGAATGCAAGCAATGCCAGGAATGCAAGCCATGCAAGGAATGTCAACAATGCAGGGAATGTCAGGAATGCAAGGTTTGTTTCTAATTATAGGCTTGTACCTATAGGTAGTAGGTATACCTAGTTTATAATATAAACATTCATGGGATCGTAATGTGCTAGACAGCTCCTCGAATCTAACTGTTCAATTGGTATTGTTTGATTGGCTGTTGTAGATATAGCATCACTCCATTTCTTTCCCGTAAGTGCCGTAAGAGGCGTCTAAGGGACTCGAGGGTTCCAAGTGTATTCTAAGTTTATGCGACAGGTTTACAACCTTAGTCTTACTATAGAGATACACGATTTTTATGAAACAGGCGTGAAGTATTTGTCAGAAGTGGCGATAGCGACCGAAATTTTGCGGCCGTATATAGTAGTATTATAGAACTCTATTCGGTGTTCCACATGACAGAAGAAAGAAAACTGGATTATATTTATGATATGCGATAAGCATATTAATCACGTAATATTTAAGAACGTTAGGGAAAAAGCATAATTTTCTTTGTTGATCTAACTCAAGGCTGGCCAACTGATTTTCTTTTTATTGGGTCGCCGGGCTACGATTTTAGAGGCAATACTACTGTCATTATTATACACAAAATTTCGAGTCGAATTCAGGCCCAACTGCCCAAGCGGAGACCAGTTGCCGGCGACTGGCGGGCCAATCAAAATGCCCTGGCGGGCCGCTGGGCCTGGGGTTGGCTGGCCTTGGTCTAACTCTTTATAACTGTTTTAATCTACACAATTTTTAAAACCCTGGCCATATCAGTAAATAGTTCTTTTAAAAACTAGTATATTTCGAGAAAAAAAAATAAAACCGATCCGTTTACAATAAACTTTTGCCCTTATTGTGTTTGCCAAAGGTAATATGATATAAACGAAGTTAATCGTGACTGAAAAAAATGCCTGTCTAATATTTTTTCTAGCTATGATTCCTGTGTACTACACACCGATAAGCAGTCCGATTGCCAGCACGTCCGCTCAAACCGACATGATGCGAAACGTCAACAGTATACAGTACCAACAACCAAGTAAGTTATGTCTACCATCGATATGTAGCCGTCTAGGACGTCCAAGGCATATATGGTGAAGTTTTACTAGCAAAAACTCAAAACAGGCTGGTGATAAGGAACAACTTTCCCCAAGGAAAATAGGTCGAAATACAAAAAAAAAATGGACCTCCCATACAAAGTTGTTGATCAGCTGATTTGAGTTCTATGGTCACAAGTAAAATTTCACCTTATATAATACGATTTCTATGATGACTACACATATTTTTGAAAACCGTGTTGTATAGTGAACCATTAATAGCAATAATTTTTGCAATACTGTCAATAATAAGTCCAGTAATGCAATAAAAAAAATATTTTTTCCATGCATTACAAACCTACACCAAACGCTAAGGATATAAGTGTCATACTATTTGTAAATTTTTAGCAATTAGCAAAAAACAGGAAATTAAAGTTTGCCACACGACAGTGCCTTTTTCTGTGATTGGTTGAAAATGTGTCTATGTCGAAGTTCACTTACTCTTTATTGGCGCGTTTAGACACTGTCGCGCTTGTTGATATCTGCAATTAGCTTTGAGTATTCCTGCACAAATGAAATAAGCTTCCTCTACACCAATATTAGTCCTAATGTACTAACATTGCCCTCAATTCGGGATATAAATTCTCATTACTTGTTGTAGTGCTGCCACTTTCCGTCAAATATATTTTAAAAAGGTTTAGTTTTATCTAAGTCCTGTCATTTTTAAAAACGTCAATGGATAATACGCCTTTTCTAGTCAAATTAGTCGCCATTGTTCTGATTGTCGCCTTATTTTGACAGATAATACGTATTTTGCATGTTATTATAAGACATGGCACGACTAAAATGTCTCCTATCCTTTTCTAAACTTATTTGACGGAAAGTGACAGCACTAATTTGAGGTACCTAATTTATGAGAATTTATATCCCAGGTTGAGGCCATTCAAGTTTTCAACACTATATTTTATTAATGCCTGTGTGTGTGTTGTGTTTTAGTGCCATGTATGATGTACGGCCAAGCGGTGTACGGGTCGCCGATGATGTATTCACCGATGAACCCGCAGCTAACGTACAATGCGAACGCCGCACAGAACATGCAGTCGATGCAGTCCATGTATTCGTCCCCTTCCAACCACCCACTTGGGCTGGCTGCAAGCAACTATGAAGAGGTACGTTACACAACCAACAAGTCTGACACAGCTGTCCGACCGTTCAGTGGCGCCCTCACATGTTTTTAATAAATATCATAAATCTAAACCGGACAAATTGTTGTCCTATACGATAAGTCTATTTCAAAATAAAACGAGAGCTTTTTCTTGTGTTTTGAATTTTGAATCATTGGAACGGTTTATGGTGTCCACCATTTTCCGTTTTAGTGATTTTAAAGACGCATAACAATATTAAGCTGATTGCTGTATCTTGAAATAAACTTATTGTCAACACTTTGTCCGTCTTAGATTTTAAATGCTAGTTGAAATAATTAAAAAACAGGTGAGGTCGTCTTAAATTACTGTTCCTTTCTTTAATATGGGCAAGCAAAGATGCAGGGAATAGTTGTAGCCGGTGGATACCTAAAGGCAATTAAAGAGTGTTATTTATGAAATCCTGTTTAACAGTGTGTTATATAAGAAATCAATTCAATCATTCCTATATTTCTCGTCTCTTTTCTTATCCCTGTTAAACAAGTGATTGGAATATCTAACAATTAGGTGAGAATACAGAATCGAGACTAATATTATATTTCCCATTATCACAGTACATTATATATGTATATATATGCTTCGTGACATTACGGTAAAAAGGAGGCAATGGAGTTCACATAATTTTTCACATCGGCGTATCTCTTTCCACGTATAGGCATGCAAGCTAAATGTGCCGGAACTGCAGAACCAATCCGTGAAGGATAAATGGCACAGCAAGGTTCCGCTGTTACCCTCTGGATGGGAACCTTCGGCCACCACGAGTGGGGCCGCGGGCAACCGCCTCTGGCGTAAGAAGCAGCTCAAAAACCAAGTTACCTCCAATAGGAGCAAAGGCTCCGGCAGCAGCAATTTCTCGTCGAGCAACACTTTCAGTCGGGTACATAAACTACTTTGTATTGACGTTCACTAAGCTTTTTTTTTCAGCGCCCGCATTAGCTGCTTTTCGTGTTAGCATTTTTATGATTTTTTCATACAAAATATCATGTAAAACGGTATCCAAATAGAAACAATGTTTGCAATGGATAACTAATATCTTTTTCATAATATTCATTAATTTGTAGACAGGTCTGGAACTAATTATTATTATCATACGCTATAACTACAAAAAAGTTCATTAATTTGCTATATCAAATGGACATATTTATAAGGCATACATTTGGATATCTGTACCTATGAGAAGGTCTACAGATAGATGGAATGAACGTGAACAAGCTATGCACAGAAGAGCCACATTACGAGTACGACATTATAATAATACGACAGATAATAATAGCTGTTGTAATCACAATAAGATTGTTTCAATTTTGTCTAACTGCTCGTTAGCCATACATTTAGAAAGGATATTACAACCAAAAATCGGTTTCAGACGCCGAATGTCCAATTAAAAATAAGTTACACTACCTGGAGGTTGCCGTAAGTCTACCGCTATTTGACGCGCGGCTTTTGCATTAGCGAATTGAAACTGAACTCTTAGCAATTCATAATTCATTATTCATTGATATTTGCTCGAGTGGCGCCCGGCCTTCAGCTTTTCCACTTTCTTATTTGAACAATGTTTTTAATGGATAAAGAGTTTATTTTCAATTATGACTGTAAACTGCACGTGTCAAATATCGTAAGATTTAAAGTTTTCCGTCAACACTACCACATTTTATAAATGATATTTGTGCTATACCTTTATTTTTTACGTTGTATTGCATAGTTCATTTGTGATTCGTGTGATTACTTTTGTTTTCTTAAAAATAGAATGATTGCATTCGTGATTTTATTCATTTTGTTTCTTTTATGTTTCATTGGTTTATAGAACGGCGAGAATAGCGATAGTCTCGGGACGGCAGATATGAAACTGTGCTCGTCGGGGACGCAATCGTCGCAAAAAAACTCTGCTCCTACGGTTAGACTCAAAATTTCAGCCTTTTTTATTGCCAAGTATATTAAAAAACGATGCGTTTAGAATTTCTTACACTGCAATACGCACTACCTTGGTGTTACGACACGTGCGTGTTTTGTGTGCTGCACTGGAATTTCTGAGCTCCATGCTTTTAAATGCTTTGTAAATAATATGTATAACAACATTTACTTAAATTTTATTTTTGCCAAATAGAGTAATCAATTAATAACTCGCGTTGGTTTAATATCGGTATCGGTGGTGTACGTTTTTATTTTTCGCGTTAGTCTTTTCAATTTGCTTCTTGTGTTGCGTATGTGCTTGTTTATCTTATTGGCTATGATACTGCACAAATCCAAGTCATCTAATTTGAAAGTTGAAATAAATGTATATATTCTTGAATCAATCAGGGTAATCTGTAGTCATCATTAGTCATTGGCTTCCACTATTACTTTAAGTGTGAAATACCAATAAGAAATGTAGTTCTATACATTACTGTACTTATTTTAAATTAGTAGAGGTGCGGTATGGTTATTTTTAGTTTATTTATTGCAAGATTAGCGTTTAGCGTTTAAAATATTTTTTTTGCTTTTAAATTAAGTGTTAACTCATAATTCTAAGCATGTTTCTCATATTTCTTTTGCCTAGTATGTTGTCTTTAGTTTTGTTCTTTAAATAATAACTGTTATATGAGTATAAGAATGTTCTTAGTCGATATCAGGCAACGCACAATCGTAACCCGTAGTAGTTAATTACTTTACGCTTCATACTTACAATGTCTTTCTATTTATTGGCTTCGTATAAATGTTCACGCTTTAATAGATCAGTTTATGTAAAAGACTCACAAGATTGATTACTATGTTGGTTGGTTGCGGAAACATCCCGTTTTACCATAACTCTGTTGGTTCACAGAGTTTCGACCCGTCGCTTTACAGCGATGGCAAAAGCAAGGGAAGTGGCGACGACACCGTGGACCGCACCGACGGGGAGTCCAGCTACTCGTCCTTCTACTCCTCCTTCTTCAGGACCGAGGCTTCTGGCAGCCAAGACGAGTACAGCGACGCGCAGAAGATGGAAAGAGTGAGCAAATATTTTTATTTTTCTATCTATTTTATTATCTACTAAAGGCCCGCCCACCCGCTGCTAACCGATTTCCCACGGCATACAGACCTTATCTAAATCATACATAAAAACCTTCCTCTTGAATCACTCTATCTTTTAAAAAAAGCTCCATCCAGATCCATTGAGTAATTTTGAAGATTTAAGCATATATACAAATAAATCACGCCTATATTCCTTACGAGGTAGGCAGAGCGTTAACGACCGTAAAAACGATATTAACACCACATTTGACACGTTTGAGGGTCAATCAGATAACTATATTGACAGGTTGTCAACCCCTCGCCTAAATTTGTATTCCAGCCCCCATCTGCTGTAAAGCAGTTTAAGTTCTGGTTAGTTAATATGAGCCCTTAGTCTATTGTTATCATAAGAAAGACAAATCGAGCAAGCGAGTTAAATTTGATCTCTTACTTTTGCTCTCGCTTGCTGGCAAATGCTTCTGTATAAGTTGAAGTGTAAATAAATGTAATATTGTTTTTAAGGCGCTGGGCACGAAAAACACTCACTATGTACCCCCGAGTCCAATCGCGAGAAGGAAGACTGATCCGCCGTGGACAGAACAGGTGATTGTTTTTTTCAATTTTACTTAAATGAAGAAAACATGTCTTGAAGACTCAGAAGATCCAATAAATGTGTAAACTTTGTGGCATTCAAAGTATACTGTTTGTCTAACAATTTCCTTACTTAAATAATTTCAGGTGTGCGTCACTTCAGAACTAGTGTACAAATATCAGATCCGAACAAGAAACATAGACGATGTACTGAAAGCTGACAAAGCAAAGATGAACAAAACCGAACAGGTGAGCAATTACTTTTACGTATAAATATAGCAAGATACTTTACTAAGGTGAGGAAAAAAACTTTTATATTTTTTTTATTCTGGTTCTGAAACACCCTATACAACCGTTCATGATTCTCTGTTATTTAGGAAAAGTTGATCTAAAAGCTGATATCCTATGTAGATCTTCCTCTTTTTCTCGTGTGGGACACCGAGTCGATAAAAGACCCGTTGAACATCGATGTCAGAGGTTTTGAACCGCCTACTACTAGTAGGCATTTGACATGGTTTTGTAACGACCGCCGCCGTCTAAGTCATCATAGACAGCAACCGGGACCGACGGCTTAACGTGCCTTCGAAGCACGGAACCATTTCTTTTTGGACAATCAGTTGGTTCACCCTGCAATGTCCTAACCAGACCGGGAACAAATTCACAAAGAGACAACTTTTGTGAGTGTCCCACCGAGAATCAAACCCGAAACATTGCAAGCCCGACTTGCACTTGGCCAATGTTTTCTTGTTTTTTAAATTAATAAGCGTATCGTTTATGGTACTTTACAGCCGTCGTTGGTGAATGACCAGTTAGGGCAGCTCTACCTGGACCTTCAGCTGGAAGGTGTGGCTGCGAGGCTCACATTAGAAGAAGGCATCACGAGCTCCAGTGGCAGTTCTGGAGAAGAAGGCAGCTCGCACCCTAACAAGGTCAGTCACTTTCCCCTCCGTTACTAATGTGTAAGGGCTAGCCCTCTCCGTTACTAATGTGTAAGGGCTAGCCCTCTCCGTTACTAATGTGTAAGGGCTAGCCCTCTCCGTTACTAATGTGTAATGCCTAGCCCTCTCCGTTACTAATGTGTAAGGGCTAGCCCTCTCCGTTACTAATGTGCTAGGGCTATCTGTCTCCGTTACCAATGTGTTAGGGCTAGCCCTCTTCGTTACTAATGTGCTAAGGCTATCTGTCTCCGTTACTAATGTGTAGGGGGCTAGCCCTCTCCGTTACTAATGTGTAAGGGCTAGCCCTCTCCGTTACTAATGTGCTAGGGCTATCTGTCTCCGTTACCAATGTGTTAGGGCTAGCCCTCTCAGTTACTAATGTGCTAAGGCTATCTGTCTCCGTTACTAATGTGCTAGAGCTAACTGTCTGCGTTACTCATGTGTTAAGACTAGCACTCTCCGTTAGTACTGTGTTACGGCTAGCTCTCTCCGTTATGAATGTTTTGGGACTAGCTCTCTTCGTTACAATGTGCTAAGGCTAGCTGCGTATAGTTGGCGACATTCGATGCGCGACGTTTTCTGTTCAAAACTGGCAACAACATTAATCCGCCAGCGTATGTTTTTCGAAAGATTTGCGCTAACTTTTACACGGCTAAACATAGCCAACTTTCTAATCACCATCAAGACAACAAAAGTGATTACTTTTGCTTTATGGATATGCCTTTTACTGTTGATGACGATGACATCATATATTATGTCGTTTTTACAAAAAGTAATACCATTGTTTACAGACTCGTCGGAAACGCAACTTCAACAAGTTGGCGATTTTCTACGAGGAAGATGCGCCGTTCCCGCCCACTCCCGTCGAGTCGCCCACGCCAGTTGACTCAAGAAACGATACGGCAATGGCCGGCTCGTCAAACGAGTGTGCCGAGTCATACATGAGCGTCGAGTCAAATAAAGCAGCTGAGACGCCCATGGCCTGCGAGTCAAACATGCAACCCACGGTCATCGTATCGTCCGCACCCGTCGCGACTACTGGACGTGACATGTCTCCCAAGCCGGGTTCGTCGCGTTCACCAATCAGAGCTCCTACGCTCATCGTGACGCCCCCTCCCCCCTCCACTTCCGCGATCTAGTTCCAGACCAGCACCCTTCAACCCTCCGCATCCCTAACGGCGACGTCGCTGTAGGCCTCGCAACACGTCATGATGTGAACGGCATACGAGTGATCGATTGATCATACTCAAATGTCTCTCTCGACATGTAATGTATTTTACATTTCTTCCGAACACTTACCTAAGGTTATGTTTGGTTGAAGTGTTTAAATTTCTGTTAAACAAATTATGGAAATGAGCATTAAGTTTGAAAACTTGAAGCATCATAATATGCTATTATCAACAGCACCTTCAACTTCATCGAAGTCGATGAACGACCAATTGAACCCTGGTGTCAGAGTTTTGAAATGCCCTGGAGCTACTTACTGGATATGCTCGTTAATTCAAAAACCAGTTTATGTTGATGATACCTTGGAAAGGTGAGTCGTGGTGCTTTGATTGTAGAATACTCACGTTTTAAACTATTTTAGGAACAGAACGATATGTTTGTATGAGTCTTACTTGAATAGTAGTTTGAAAGCTGCTTGATAAATCGGAGTGAGAAGCCTCGTGCGTGTTGGAATAAGATTGGGCTATTCCAGTCAAGTAGATAATCTATTAGAAACACTCTGAATGTGAGAAAATATTGTATTTATGAACGGCAATTGAATAATTAGTTTGTTCGCCGTAAGATAGCGAATGATGGTGGTTAGTGATTAATAATCTATCTTAAGTTAACCCTACCATTTTCATATAAAGAAGATACGAGTAAAACAAAAAGTCCTACAGTCCATTTAAATTATAAAATAGACAAGCAATGTGTCTGCCAAATAAGTTATTTCTGTAATGTTTGACAACTGAAAATAAATACATTCCCTTGACTATACACTGTGCATATACTAAGCATAACATTTAGTTTTTTACAATGGTATTAAGCACTTACGTAATATTTTTAACGCGAATGCTCTATTCTGTATCACGAGAAGAGCGACGAAATCCTTACAGTTACTTCTCTCTAAGTGAAAGGGGACTTTATACTGTGTCTCTGCCATACTTACTACTAGTTTTATGAAAGTGATAGCGTTGACTATTATTTTTTCTTAGTATTAATTTGCATATTCTACAAATGGCTTGCTCAGTTTAGTTTATGTCTTGTTATTTTGTATTATCTATTTAAAAAATAACTGACTTCAATAAAAAGAAGAGGTTCTTAATTCGTCGTGAATTTTTAATGAGTTTTGTTATACATCGCATGCTTTGCGAATTGTTTGACATTTTATTGTATTTAAACCTTTTAGATCTATTCACTTTTTATTATTTATACAATTGTTCATGTTTTTTTTCTATTTATTGTCTTGTTGTTTTTGTATTATTTAGTTTAAAAGATTCTATCACGGCTTCTTTTGTAAAAATTAAATTAAATTACTCATATTATTACTTATTGTATTGCTAAACAAGCACCGCCACAAAGACAGCGGAAAAATAAAACGCATGACAAACAAAACTTGTTTATGCAACCACCATATAATGGGGGGCATTAGAAACGTTTGACATGTACATTCTAATGCCTTATTTTAAGCAGTTGCATGGTATATTTTATATTCACTCTACAAGACACAAAAAAATCAATTACGTTTACTTTTCTAAACCAAGATGTCAGGCTGACATGCCCTCATGGTAATAAAATATGGGAGAAGTACTTTATACAAGAAAAATAACAAAAGCTTGCGAATAACAAACAATATACAACATAACACGGCACGGATGATAGGTGGATGCGGCAAATAAGTATTGACACAGAACATTTCGTTTCATTTCTCCATTTCATCGAAAGGCTCACAACATCCATAAGACGTAATGTGACAGCGTTTGATAATAAATTGTATGCATTTTTTTTCAGACAGAAAGCTTAAAATAAGCCTTTAAACAACTGTTTTCGAATTTGTAATCCGAACGTTATGAGACGAGTGTAGATAAAATTACTGTTGTTGATACGTCAAGATGAATTTTATAACATGACACCCCACCACGCACCAGGCATATCAAATGATCGTTTATTCATACTTAGTAAGATATTACGTAATTTGATATTTTTAAATGTAAGTAACTATAATGAACATAGTCTTACCGTTATCTGTAATTTGAGACGTAGACAATTTAAAAGAGGAATACTATTTACTTTATTAGTTTCATGTATCATACTCATACTGTCTGCTACTGTTCATGTATCAAGTGCCATTTTATAATCCGATCCTGGAGTAGAAGTGTTACTGAGAGAGGTGACGTTAGTCTTGAAATAAATTATTTTAAATAATTTATATTATGGTAACAAATTAATATTATGAAATAGATATATATTTATATTCAACCAAAGTATAATTAGTAGAGATGATTTTTAATGTCGTGTTGCTTTTCTTTCATAGTTTATTGTTGCTGCAAACAACTGTATTAGTAAATAGGGCCCTGTAGGCCTCTTTATAAATATTACTTACTTTCTTGTAAAAATTTCTTGAGACTAGTATTAATTTATTTACTAAGCATCTACAATGAATATTTTCAAGCGAGTTTTCTATAACTAGCTGATTTTCGCTTGAACTCTTCAATGCAATGATCACTTCTTATATATTGTAGCAAAGATAAAAATAATTACTTTCGATATAAATAGATGTCCTTTTGATGATATAAAAACTTGTCATGAACAAGCCCCGCCCCATACCTTTTAGGTTTGTTCAATACGACTTAGACCCGCCACAGACTATCGGACGTTTTGCGTGCGACGAACTTTTCAGTAGTCATCAAAAAAGTAACTCTATCGTAATTGTAATGAAGCACTATCATGTGACATGTTTTTATTTAATACGATATAATTCATTTTCGGATTTCTACTGAAAGTTCGCAACTTCGCTTCGACGTTTGACACCGCGCGCAAAAACTCTCCGGCGTCATATATACATAGTCTGCGGCGGCCCTTCTGCTATCCACACGAGTAATACCACTCAACCCTGGCATGAATACTGTACTCTTCTGCAAGCCAAAATATAAGGTGAAGTTTATTGTTTGCTGAAATATTATATGGGGTGAACCATCCCGTGAAACACTAACACTTTCCCTGAGGAACTATGGTCGAAATATGCAAAAACACTGGTCCACATATATAATTTCTTTTTTATGACTAATGTTATTTATATTTTATATTTTGACCTGTGTTCCACGGGGAAAGTTGCTCAGTTTTCTAACTGTTTATCCTAACATGAATATGTAAATAGGTGCCTTATTGAATATCACTAATGGTCCATATCATATAGGTACCTAGAAATAAATAGATAGATAAGAAACCAAATAAATATATTTTCTTATATACCAACGCTCGTAAATTTCAATATATATATTATACCTATGTAACACAAATACCTCGATACAGACAGGACACCGCCTTTGCAATAACTGTAAAATTAAATAATAAATAAACAGGAATTCTGAAACTCATATTTGCGTCTTAAAGTACCATAATGTAGTCATGAATTTTTGTACAGAAATTTAGGGTATTTAATTTTGATATCGAACACCACGTTAGCAAGCAAATGACTGAATGAATGAGATTTTATTTAGTAGAAAAAGTAACACAAATAGGATTATCTAAGATGATGCATCGCCTGAATGAGCACAATATTGTATTAAGGTAATTGAATCCAGAATCAAATAATGTAATGTAAACGTAATTAGTTAAGATTGTTTCCAATGAAAAAGTTTATAAGCGAATTTAGAACCTACGGAAGTTAAATAAAAACCTTTTTTACAGAACAATATTTTATTTCTTATCCACTTTATTGGTAGTATAACGATTAAAGGTAAATAACTTTCACTACTTAGCGCCAACGCTGCGTAGAGCGGGCTGCACGCGCGGGCCAGCCGCGCGCAGTCTAGATTTGCCTAAATACAAGAGCAGCGCTACGTGACGCGGGTCGCCCAGCACGCGCTGCTGCTAGCGTTGGCGCTCAAACGTATGCGGTATCGTGAGCGAAGCGAGTTCGACTTCAAAGTTTTCGAGATGTCGGTCTCAAAAAGACCCATCCTAGCTAAGGCTGTGATCGTTTCGAGAAACAACCTATGGACCGCTGGAAGGCCAAGGACCACTGGTTAATTGAACCTGATGTGAAAATGTCTGCTACTACAACGCTCACCGCATGTCGGTAAACAATTGGCAATAGTTGGCGACTGTTGACAACTAGCACTGTGGGAGCACCTTAATTACATAATGACGACACCTTCAAGTCTCAAACCGATAATATAAATTCTTTCACCAATGGTGGTCATTCTTACACCTTTGTTAATACTATTAAGCTTCGAAAGGGTGGAATGCTGTACGATTTTAGGTGTCACAGACTCACAGGGTATGTAGGTAGGTATCTTCTTTATACTGCAGGAAAATATGAAATTTAAATTTCACTTTGCCAGTTTCTTCTATTTATGTATTACTAGCGGTCTGCCCAGCGGTTTCACCCGCTGGTAACCGTTTTCCTGCGGGAATAAGAGATTTTAATATAGCCTATGTCTATCAGGAATAATATACGATTCTAATGGTAAAAGAAATCTAATGTAGATGTAGACTAGCTGTTACCCGCGGCAATACCCGCATAAGTGGTGATAAAAATATCACCACTTATGCGGGTATAATATCCTTTGTGTTAATCCATGTTACCTTCTATATGTGTGCCAAATTTCATTACAATCGGTTCAGTAGTTTTTGCGTGAAGAAGTTATAAACATACTAACTTTCGCATTATAATATTAGTTGGATCTTCAAGTTATAACTACGCATATAGGTAGGTAAAATATTACCTAAACTATCTACTCATTTATATTAGATATTTTTAAAGTTATTCATGTATTATATAGAAATATCTACGCATATAGCTAGGTAAAGTATTACCCAACCTGCCTACTCATTAATATTAGATTTTTTAAAGTTAACAAACGAAATCACGTTATCTACCTAAACATAACACTGAACAGGTGTTATCTACGTACGTACGTGCTACTAAAACTATAGAGGTTCTTGATTTTACTGCGAGGCACGCACACAGATATAAGAACGTGTTTATACAGTGTAACTACATGCACCCACACAGACGGCGGTCTCATTACGCATCCTTGATTATCGGTCCCAAATCGACTTACATTGATGGTTATCTTGAGTGTATTGTAATGAATCACTCAAGACATCCAGCAATGTACACCGAATCAGGCACGATATTCAAGGCAGTGTAACAAAAGCAACGAGCGCAACTCTTACCTGCGCAAGAGTGGCAAGAGTCGCATTCCGTTACCCACCTTCGCGATTGGCCGGTCAGCCTGCGAAGGCTTCGAATTCGAATTTCAAATTTAGAAAGTTATTTTTAGTGCTTGTGTTTTCGTTTGGTTTTAGCAACATGTCTGCATTATGAGGTGAGTCGAGTGTTTGTTTAGTTTTGGATGTCGTCAGTTCAAGCATAAGTGAGCCAGCGTAATTAAGTTTAATCTATGTTCACGCGAACAGTGTTTTTAACGAAGTGTCTCGACTCCATAAGACGACGCGGCGGGAAATAGTTAGGTAAGATTTTCTTATCGCTCACATCATGAAATCAAAGGGACTTATACATTAGGTATTTATTTTTGTATACCTACTTTATCAATAACAATTTAAAATAATAAGAGAATATCAATCGAATCTCACAAAATCACGTGCTACGAACTGTGACGTAGTGCATAGCACCTTCCTTGTAATTCAAATTGTTTTTATATGGAATTGCTGTGCGATGAGTAATATTTAAGACAAAAACCATTAACGGGTGTCGTTATGTTATGACGTCACGATTATTTAAAACCAATTTGTTTATTAGGTTTATCTATCTCTACCACAATAGAATTAACTTTTATGGAAGATTTAAATACTCAGAGAGTTGATTTTCTAAGTTGTGAAAATAAATTCTTATCGCAGATTATGTATTACATACATACATTGATCACGCCTTTATCCCTTACGGGTTAGGCAGAGCGTTAAAGGCTGTAAAATGGATTTTAACACTACGTCTGACAAAAGTTTGAGGATCAATCATATAACTATGTTTAACAGGTTATCAGCCCATCGTCTAAAATTGGAATACACATCTAACCCTCGAGTCCCTTAGTCGCCTCTTACGTCACCCATGGGTAAGAAATGGGTTGATGCTATTCTAAGCCGGCACCACACGGCGGATTATGTATTTCCGGACTTTAATGATGGAACTGAGTTACAGGGACAGTATGCCACCAACTTGTCGACATTAAAGAACAGGCTCTACATATTTAATAAACTAATTCAATAAATGTTGCTGCAAAAATAAGTATTTTTAGAGCTACAGTGAAACATATTTTTCTGATGAAAAATAAAATAAGTAGGTACCTACCTGATACCTAACCGTGAAACCAATGAGTAGAGTTCGTTGCAAAAAACGAGCTACATTCCTTGATTTGATACATACAAAGTAAATGTATATAAGCTGTACCTATTTCATGTTATACCTACTACTACTACTACGGAGGTCGATGTTACACAACGTCCGTGGGAAATACCTTAATACCCCACACGTGACCTCCGGGTGGTGCTAAAAGTGTAACAAAATAGGCAGCTGCACTGTCCTCTCAGGATCTCGCGGCAATCTCTCAGGATGCGCAACCCAGATGCTCCTCAAAACAGCTCTTCTCAGAGCTCTAAGACTAAGGACATCGGACCTTCCGTCCGAGTCTTGCAATTGAATATAGAAGGCATAAGCCGAACTAAATCAGAGTGTTTAAGTAGATTATTGCATGACCAAGAAATTGACATTGTCCTCCTTCAGGAAACCCACACTGCTGACATCACACACCTCACTCGTAGAGGGAATATTCCTGGATTTGAACTTATCACAGCCACATACCACGCAAAATACGGAACAGCCATCTTTGCTCGCTCACCTATCTGCCACGAAATTAAGGTCCAGCCAGTCTCAATATGCACTGACAATATAGAAATTACTACAATCACTCTGGGCGAAATAACTATCAGTAACATTTACAAGCCCCCGAACAGCAAATGGGAGATCTCCACGATACCTACACATAGTCACCCGTGCCTATACATAGGGGACTTCAACAGTCACCATACAAGCTGGGGTTACAAGGCCAATGACAAAAACGGCGAGCTCCTTGTGGAATGGGCTGAAAAAAGTAGAATATTTCTGGTTTTTGATGGCAAATCGAGAGGTACCTTCAAATCTGCGCGTTGGGGTCTTGAATATAACCCAGACCTAATATTCACATCGCGTGACCCCAACAGTCTGCCCAATCCAGTAAAAAGAACTGTTCTTCGTGATTTCCCACACACGCAACACCGTCCGGTACTCCTGGAAATGGGATTAAAAATCCCCATCATACATTCCTTTCCTGTACCAAGATGGAATTTCAAAAAAGCAAAATGGGATGATTTCGCTAAAAAGCTCGATGACTGCGTAAGATGGATTCCTCCTACTGGTGAAAACTACGACCGCTTCAGAAAACTCATCATCGCTGTAGCCAAATCGTGCATACCAAGGGGGGTCCGAAAAGATTACATCCCATGCTGGAGCGAGAGAACTGAAAACCTTTGGCAGGACTTTTGCAAAACCGGAGACCGCGAAGTAGGCCACGAACTGGTAAAATCGCTAGATGATGCCCGAAAAGAAAAATGGGAACAAACAGTAAGCAACATGAATTTTACTCATTCTAGCCGAAAAGCCTGGCATTTGTTGAGAAGACTGACTACTGGCACTGCGGCAAAGAAGACACCCCCGAAAGTTAGCCCAAATGATATTGCGGAAAGAATCGTGAAGCTCTCTAAAGCGCCCCCACATAAACAACACACTCGCTCAATTAGCAAGGCCCTGAAAGAGCTACTAAGTAGCACTCATCCAGACGACACATACAGTTGTAAAGTCACGCGGGATGAGATTGACCGTGCTATCAAGCACATCGCAGTCAATAAAGCGTGTGGAGAAGATGGAGTTTTTCCAGAATTCATCAGATATTGCGGCCCTCGAACAAGAGAATGGATTGCAAAATTCTTTACCAGCATCATAGACTCAGGAAAAATTCCACTGCCCCTGAAATTCTCAAAAGTGGTTGCAATACTAAAGCCAGAAAAACCGGACGACAAAGCAGAGAGTTACCGGCCCATAGCCCTCCTGAGTGTTGTGTACAAACTACTTGAGCGTGTATTGTACAACCGCATCTCGAAACCGATCAACGCTATCATCCCAACAGAACAGGCTGGGTTCCGCCCCAATCGTAGTTGTTGTGACCAGGTCCTAGCGCTGACTACTCACTTGGAACATGGTTTCGAAAACAACATGAAATCTTCTGCCGCGTTCATTGATCTTACGGCAGCATATGACACCGTCTGGCGCCGCGGCCTTCTCTACAAGTTCCTGAAAGTCATACCAAGTGTCAAGCTATACAATCTTCTCACAGACGCCCTTACCAATAGAACTTTTCAAGTATCACTCGGCGAACACGTAAGTAATAGAAAGAAACTGAACAACGGCCTCCCCCAAGGATCGGTTCTGGCCCCACTCCTCTTCAATCTGTACATTCATGATTTGCCTGATACCATATCAAGGAAATTTGGATATGCCGATGACCTGGCGCTGGTTGTACAGTCAAAGTCAATGGATGCTACACAGATGTCACTGGAAGGCGACCTGGAGGCGATGGATAACTTTTTCACTCGCTGGCGTTTATGCCCCAACCCATCCAAAACGGAAGTATGCTGTTTCCACCTATCCAATCAACTGGCAAGCAAAGAACTGCATGTTAGGTTTAGAGGTACTGTCCTTAAGCATAACTTTTACCCAAAATACCTGGGCGTGACACTCGACAGAAGTCTGACCTTCCGAAACCACCTAACTAAAACAGCGGCCAAGTTAAAAACTCGAAATAACATAGTTCAGAAGCTTACGGGGACTACATGGGGTGCTACAGCCTCCTCTCTGCGAACAACAGCTCTCTCCCTCGTATATTCTACTGCGGAATACTGCGCCCCCGTGTGGAAGAACAGCGCCCATGTGTCAGAGATTGACACACAGCTCAACCATACAATGAGGCTCATCACAGGCTGCTTAAAGTCAACTCCGACCTACTGGCTACCGGCGCTTAGCAATATTCCACCGCCACACTTGCGCCGCCAAAAAGCCCTCGAACGGGAAATCGAAAAATTTAAGGCTGATGAATCCCTGCCCATATTAAAAGACCTGAACGGGTTCTACACACCACGTCTAAAATCGAGGAATCCACCAGCGCTGCTCGCCCACTGTCAGAATAGCCCAACAGATATTAGGGATAGTTGGCGAAAGGAGTGGGAGTCTGCCCCCCCTTGCGAGTTTTACGACCTGTCGATGACTGAAGCACCTTCCGGCTTCCGGGAACCACGTAGAGTCTGGACGCTACTAAATAGACTGCGCACAGGTGTCGGAAACTGTGGACACCATTGGAAGAAATGGGGATGGTGTGACTCGGCGGCGTGTCCCTGTGGACACCCTGAACAAACAGTTAGGCATATGATGCTGGAGTGTCCTATCACCAAATACACAGGAAAATCTGAGGACTTTGAAACCCTTACGAGTGATGCTGTGGAATACTTAGTAGCATGTAATTTAGAAATTTAAGTCGTGATTCGAGAGATCATACAAATGCCATACGATAAATAAATAAATAACTACTACTACTACTTACCTATCTTCTTCTTCTCGTGTGGGACAACGAAACTACGAACGACCCAATGAACCCTGGTCTCAGAGATTTTTAAACGACTGCCCAACCAAAAAAGGAGTGAAATGTTTTTATTAGAGTTCATGTATGTATATATGTGCGATTCTTTAAAGTACTGAAACCCGCTAACCAATGAACAGATTCGAATGGGAAGAATCCTTACATTATCCCGAGTGTCATAGGCTAGGCTTTATCGTAGAAAGCAGTCGTATTTATTTTTTAATTTATTATGCTTGTTAACCGCTTAGTAATACTATGACATCGTTGTGTTACGACCACCGTCTAAGTATCATGGACAAAAACCGAAAGCGTCGGCTTAACGTGCCCTGTGAAGCGCGGAACCGTCTTTCTTTTGCGGACTATTAGGTGGTTCAGAACAAATTCACAAAGTGATAAATATCAACTTTGTAAGTGCACCCCCCCGTAATCGAACCTGGGTCTACTGAATTTGAAACAACGGTGAAACCGCGGAGGCAGTCAATTTATACTTAATACATCACTACATAGTATAAAATAAAGTCGCTTCCCGTTTGGTGTCTCCTTATATCTTGAGAATTAGGTACCCAACGGATTTTGTTGCGGTTTTTTTTATTAGGTAGAGTAACTTGAGAGGAAGGTTTATAAGTATAATTTATTCCGGGAAATCGTCTCATTCCCATGGGAAAACGGGTAGCCCAACAGGTAGTAAACTTTTGACCCCCTTTTGACACCTTTAAGGATTATAATTTCAAAAATGCTGAAACACGTATTTAATTATTTTAAGTTATGAGTCTAATCAGAAATTTTGAAACCGATCACATTTAAGTTAAAAACTTTCATACAAACTTTTAACCCCCTTTTCACCCATTTAATGGTTAAAATTTCAAAAATGCTGAAACACGTGTTTAATTATTTTAAGTTATTAGTCTGATCACAAATTTTGAAACAGATCGAATTCATTTTAAAAAACGAACTTTCATACAAACTTTAAACCCCCGTTCGACCCTATTAATGGTTAAAATTTCAAATAAGCTGAAACACGTGTTTAGTTATTTTAAGTCATTAGTCTAATCACTAATTTTGAAACGGATCACACTTAAGACAACGAACTTTAGTACAAATTTTTAACCCCCTTTTCATACCTTGAAGTCGCTTCCCACGTCTGTCCCTATCTGTTTGTTTGTTTGTATGCTTAAATCTTCAAAACCACTTAACGGATCTGGTGAAGTTTTTTTAAAAGATAGAGTGATTCAAGAGGTGATTCAATGATTTATGTCGGGAGAAGGTCTGTTTCCCGTGGGAAATCAGTTAACAGCGGGTGAAACCGCTGGGCGGGCCGCTAGTATCACATAAACTCATAGACCAAAAAACTCGCGCGCGCCGTGATAGCGCATGACGTTTTGGTGATCTGTGCCTATACTATAACATTAAGTTACTCTTCATGAAGCCGAATTTAGCTTTGTAGTTGTATTGAATACATAGGCTGATCTTAATAGGTAGGTAAGAAGGTACTCCGTTTGGGCAGGGCACTGGTGATGTAGATAATTAGCAGCACATCAACCTGCCCATTCAAGGGATCAACTTATAAGTACTGATTATTTATAGTAAGTATGTAAATCCAGTATAACATGATACTTTAAATAGGTAGGTTGATGTGCTGGTGAGGTTTAAGGTGTCGAAACACACCTGAGTTTAGTTTTGTTTTGTTGCGGACTTTACGATACTTAGTTAAAAATGACTACGAAGATTAATCGTACATTCTCAAATCTACCGACAGAACCACGCCACACGAAATTTTTGGTCCCCACACGATAAGAAGAAGAATAATAACTATATAGGTACCTAGGGTGATATTTAACTGCTACTGAAAACTATGGATTTGCTGCGCCTGGTGCCAGTAACAATATGAAAAATTTTGCAGGTCCAAATGTATTTGCTTATACCAACTTCGACCTATGTTCCATGGGGAAAGTTGTTACGTTCTGTGTATTCGGTTTCGGTCACTAGGGTTCATCGGGCCGTTGAATGACTCGGTGTCCTACACGAAAAGAAGAAGAAGACTAGTAAAATTTCACTGTTTACAATACTAACGTCTTACCTCACACGCTAAACCATTCGCAAGTAAGTTTCAAAATGAAAGCAGTAGTTACTTTTCCCAATGCACATTAAGACGGTTGTCACACGCACCGCATGTCCTTTTTTCGGTAATTGTGCTGAAATTTCGCCGCATCAAATTGCGGTTGTTGCAGTTTGTAATTTTCACGAACCGCATTCTCGTCCGGTGCGTGTCAAGATAGTGTCAACAATACCTTAGAATAAGCTCAGGAAGTGTCCCGCCAGAATCGAAACCATTGTGAGCACAAAATTAGTCGTCTGTCGAGTAATTATGTACCTACCTACTAACTAAGAGCAGAGTGAGAAGCTGCTAATGAGCACAGAGACATCTGACTGAACAATGATGTTTGAGAACGTTGTTTATCAACACACCTTGCGATGCGACTGCTTCACAGGATAAACATCCACCTGTCACGTGAGAACACACAATGTAAATCTGAAATAGGTATTTATGCAAATGCAAATTATTAACCGGTGATATTTTAGATATCTACTCTTACTTATTAAATTTAAGGCTGTTCTCTCACTGTGACGGACTGACGGACGTATTTTTGATGCATCCGACTGTCAGACAAAAGGAAATTTTGAATTCCCACACAACAAACGGATATACCATGGCACACTGTAACGGATACAATTTGACTAAGGTGTTTGACAGACGCATCAGTCAGTCAGTCATACTGTGGAATTCTCCTCTAAGATATGACAACTCGCTCGGTAAATCTTCGATGTCATATTCAAACGATTTGACGTTGGTAGGTCTGTATTTATTACAAAGCATCTGTGTTTGAACAATAAATTGTAGTAGTAAGCTAGGTACCTTAGACCTTGAGTTTTTATTTATTTGACTAACTTTATTACTATCTCCCACTCTAGTTATCAACTTACATACATACATAAACCACGCCTCTCTCTCTCGGAGGGGTAAGTAGATACTACTTCCTTCCATTTACTGCGATCCTTGCATACTTCTTTCGCCTCATCTACATTCGTCAATCTCCTCATGCACGCTCGTGGGCACTCTTAACTTGGTCTCCCCTTCTGACGTTCCCATCCACACTTGTTATGTACCTACACCTGTTTCGTTAATCATCTTTCATTCATCTACTCTACTAGACCAAACCATCTAAGAATACCCGTTTCTACACCAGTCTTCTTTTATACCACAACTTTCTCTTATCACAGTATTCCTTATCCAGTTATCTGATTACGATATTATTCATCTGCTGTGGTATTGTGTGTGATTCATGTTCTGAAAGCGTATCATTTGTAATAATATAATCTTATCAAATGGAAGTAAGGATTATAATCTGACTAATGTTCGATCAACGGAAATTATCTGATGCAACCACACGGAGCCCAAGATGCATCCCGCCCCGGCGTTTGAATGCGATGTATTTGGAAGTACAGATGCCTTAAGTTAAGATAAATAAATAAATGAATAATACACCATAATATAGCATAGCATAGTAGTATATGTTAGTAGGTGGGTAGCTAAATACTTACCGTAGATGTCGCCTTACTTTACACAACCCTTAAATTTTATACGAGAATTCGATTTATTACATCGATCGCACATCAAGTTTTTGATCCCAAATGTCATAATAGGTACTTAGATTTTGCTGCTTTATTATAATTATAACTATAAGAAGCATATTTTTTCATACAATGATGTATCAACACGCACAATTGTACCTATCCAAAATGTGTGGTATTTCATTATGCCATAATAATTTTCATGTAAACCTTCTAGAGAGTGAAATGGAATATTGACCACAAAAGTTAAAATACAATTAAACCTAGATTTTGCTTCTTTATTAACTTAGAATATAGCAATATCTGTTACAGTTGATACTGGTGTGGCCTCATTACTAACTTATACATATGAATAGTATTCTTTGGTAACACCTACACAATAAGTAACCGTTCCAAGACAGTGTGGAGGAGCTATCTAGAGGAGCTAAGTCTGCAAAGATCAATTAGGTTCTATCAGTTTTAAGAGAACCTTCCAATTCAAAGTTTATGAATGACACAAATCTGCAATCGTGTGGACTGAAACCTTATAGCCCTTTCCATCAGTTTACAGCATGCAAATGGTTCCTCACTTGGTCCGTTATGAAACATTTGATTCGTCCGTGACAGCCGGTTGTCCGGGGTGCCCGGGGTGTCCGGCTTCCCGGATTGTCCGGACACCGGGCAGGTGCGCGTGGACGGCTCGTCGCAATATCCGGGGCTGGATCTGTGCGCCACGTCATATCCGCCTGCTAAACGGAAACTGGCGACGACCGTATTGCATTGCTTGCTACCATTCCAATTATTTATCACATCGATTGTACTTCCCTTTGCTACAGTGTTTACCACGTTTGTATGTACTACGGTTGTTCCACTTCTACGATAAACTTATTTTACAAGGCATTAACTTATGTTTTACACAGCTCCAGGCTGGCATCGCGGACTGGCGATGGCTTTTTCATAATACCCGGCAGGCAGGCCGGTGATTGATTGTGTTCTTATGAGTCCGTCATCACAATGTCCTACAACCGAATAGCTAATAGGATAGGAATCCAATACTAAGTAGGAAATTGACAACTGCATTGCATATGTTTTGTGACTGGTATTAACTTTCTTCTATTAATACCTTAATAATTGGATATTATGACTATCAAAATCGAGGCTAAATCAATTTTAACGAGCTGCGTAACAACTGATACTGCAGTACGCACCGCCAAGTTGACAAACATAGTTTGCTACAAGTTAACGTCATCCATCTATACGAGCGGCGTTCTTTGCATACAAATGTACCTGATACAATAAATATAATGCAATTTAATATTCTAGACGTTTCTGCGCTTTCCTTGACGCCTATGCTTGTATCGGTGAATAACTGTGACTGTGTCATCCAGCATGGATTTTCCGGATCAAATACAAATACAGGCTGAGTTCAACAGAAACTGATAAATGCACCGAGAAACGTATAAAATAGATATTGAAAATATCGAGTTTCGAGATAAATTCGAATATGGAGTTGTCGTGTCCTATTAAGAACTTTTCTAAAGTACCGCCGTACCAATAAATCGTATTTGACAGCTGTCATCTCCATACTGAAAAAGATGCCGACAGAGGAAAATGGACCCTCTGCCATAGTATTATCACGAATCTGGCAGCTGTCAAATAGGACTTATTGGAACGGCGGTACTTTAATGACAGCTCATGAGATTTTTTATTATGTCATACCACATGGCGTAGTTGATTGTCATTTAGTCACAAATACATTAATCTATAAAGCCACCAGGGTTCATCGGGTCGTTGGACGACTCGGCGTCCCACAAGAAAAAGAAAGATCTATTTACATCCGTTTCTATGGAAAGTAACTTTTTCAGCTTAGCACAGCGCAAGATTGGCAAGACAAATTCCCATTGATCTCGCACATCCTTTAAAATTATCAATTTAGTTTCTTGTTTTTATGGCGTTTTCATTATGATTTCGCCAGTGTCAAGTTTCGATATACATCATACATATCATCCGTTTGACATTTCGGCTGACCTTAGGAGGCGTCGCGTGGTTATTATGAGGTCACCGCCTAAGCCCTTCAAAATCTTTTATCTACACTCGTCTCATAATGTTCGAATTATGAATTCGAAAACAGATGCATAATGATCTACTTTATGCATTCTGCCAATATAAACTACGGTTTACTATAAATTACAGCAGCGTAATGACTTAATGAGAAAACTCTTAATACGATAAAGTTGAGAAATGAAACGAAGTTTTTTTTTCCAATACTCAAATCGCTATCTTCCGCCGCACCTGACAGTTGTTGTTGTACGGTAATTTTTCGGATGTTGTTCAGTTGTTTTAATAGGTTTTTGTTCTGTTGTTGTTGAGATGTTGTTCAGTTATTGTTCAGATGTTGAATAGTCGTTGTTCAGATGTTATTCCGATGTTGTTCAGTGTTGTTCAGTTGTTGTTCAGTGTTGTTCAGTTGTTGTTCAGTTGTTTAGTTATATGCTGTTGAGACTCGACATCTAAACAACTGTTAGTAAAGAATCTTCAAAAATTCATATCAAGCCATATTACGTTCTCGTATTGAATTTGACCATGTATCGGGCCTTGCAATCGCCGGTGCGGACGTTTGGAAAAGTATTCAACTGAGTTAATTTTTTAGAGTGTAGATAAAATAGTGTATGCAACTGCATATAATTAGGCATTAGAATGCTCGTGTCAATCTATTATCACACTCGGCTACGCCTCGTGTGATAAACAGACACTCGCATTCTAATGACCCCCATTATATGACAGTTGCATAAACTACTATTAGGCGTCTATTTATTACCCGGGTTATCGATACCTCGCGGGATGCCCATGCCCAGCAGTGGACTGTCATGGCTCTAAATGTAATATAAGTAAAATATACGGCAGGTATGTAGGTAAGTATATCACGTCATTCGCGCTAGATATATTTAGTTGGATAGACGAAGCGCTAATTCCACCAACTTGAAATGAAAATTATTAACTTGGAATGACAACACACAAACATATCACGCTTTTATCCTTTGCGGGGTAAGCAGATCGTTGACGGCTGTAAAAATACGGTCGCTATCGCCACGCCTGACTAATGTTTGAGGGCGGTTTTAGAAAAATCGTGTAACGCTCTCTGATGACACGCCTCTTACGACACTCACGGGAAAGAAATGGGGTGATGATGCTGTTCGAAGCCGTTATCAGTCAGCACGACAATATGCGAACTGTGGTCGTTAATTAAATTGAATTATAAAGCTTTGCTTTCCTGTTAAAATGATCAAACGAGTCATACGCAGTGGAATTCGACCCGTCCATAATTATCTTAGCTCCAGTAGGGCCAAATTACAACAATTTAATGACACAATTTGATAGACAGCTACCTAATTAATTTGTAATGGAATTGATTGAACGCAGGTATGACTGAAGGGGGGGTATGGGGGTGGGTGAACGAAAAGATACTTACAATAGTATTTTATGCAACTGTCATTATAATGGGGGTCATAAGAATGCGAGTGTCTGTTTATCACACGAGGCGTAGCTGAGTGTGAGAATAGTTTGACACGAGCATTCTAATGCCTAATTTTATGCAGTGGCATACACTATTTTATTTACACTCTACAAAATAACTCAGCACTTTTACAAACGTCCGCACCGGCGATTGTAAGGCCTGATACAAGGTCAAATTCAACACGAGAACGTAAATGGTTTAATATGAATTTTTGAAAATTCAGTACTTCAGCAGTTATTCAGATGTCAAATCAGCAACTGAACAACCACTTAACTAAAGAAATGAACAACATCGGAACAACAACTGAACAACAATAGAATAACACCTGAATAATATCGGTACAACAACTGAACAACAGCTGAACAACATCGGTACAACAACTGAGTAACAACTGAACAACATCTGAACAACATCGGTACAAGAACTGAGCTATATCTGAACAACAACCTAATAAAACAAATTGAACAATTGCCGTTCAACAACAACCGACAGGTGCGGCGGAAGATGGCGATTTGAGTATTATCAAAAAACGTTTCATTTTACAACTTTATCAAAGTTGGAAAAATTAGAGCCTTCTCATTAATACATTACGCTTCTATAATTTCTATTAAACTGGGCAGTATGCATAAAGCAGGTCTTAATTCAACTGTTTTCGAATTCATTAATTGAACATTATGAGATAAGTGTAGATGCAATACTTTTTAAATGAAAAGCTAAGCAAAAGTTAATAAAGAGGCTCATGATAAGTATGACAAGCACGGTCAAACGACGTGCATCGCGGTCAGGATCAGACAAGCCTACGTTCCTTCATCAAGGTGATCCGGCATTACATCACTGCATGCCAACGATTCACGTCCAAACCTTAAAACAAAATCGTAACTCACCAGCTCAAAGTTACATACATACATATATCATGCCTATATCCCTTGCGGGGTAGGCAGAGCGTAAACAGCCGAAAAAACGGTCGCTTACGCCACGTCTGACAAACATTTGAGGGCCATTCAGATAATTATGTATCACTATAGTGACAGGTTATCAGCCCATCATCGCCTAAAATTGCAAAACACATGTCCTTCCCTCGCGTCCCTTAGTCGCCTAATACGACACCCACGGGGAAAGAAATGGGGTGATGATATTCTAAGCTGGCATCATACCCGCTGAAAGTTCATTTGCGGAATTTATTTATCTCTGCCGTGTGATGCCGTCTTAGAATAGCATCACCCAATTTCATTCTCGTGGGATTCGTAAGAGGCGATTAAGGGACTCGAGGGTGTGTATTGCAATTGCAGGCGATGGGCTGGCAACCTGTCACTTTGACGATTCACAATTTTCCGAATGACCCCCAAATATTTGTCAGACGTGGCGTAAATGTCCGTTTTTTGCGACCGTTTACGCTCTCCATACCCCGCAAGGGATTATAGGCGTGCTATGTGTATGTATGTAAGTATGTTCATTTATCTAGTACCTAACTACGTACCTACACAACTTTTAAGTAAAGTTGACAAAATAAAACTCAAAAATATTTCTGGGTGTGTTTGTCAGGCAGCCCACAAAAACTACGACATTCATTTGTATGCGTTGCATAAACTTTCTAACTTACGTATTGTTGTGATATGATGATGACTCATCAAGAGTTAAACAAACAGTTGTCAGCCAAGAGTAAAAAAAAAGGTCTATCTGCTTTAGCATTTAGAAAAATTACTGCGAATTGCAATATTTAAGTATAAATGTCGTAAATATACAAGGAGTTTTTTTTGTATTTTATCAAAAATGTCGACCCAAATTACTCGGAATGAGCGACAGTTGACCAGTGTTTTGCTGACTGTGACCCGTTGCCTAGCAACCGCAGTAAAAACGGTGCGGATCACATAGGTACAATGCTCGTGATGGCATTAATCATGACAAAACATAAAGAAATGTGTAAATCTACATTCCCTCCCTAAATACTCAATGTCCTAATGTGCTTCTTCTGGTGAGTACAAACTTTCTTAACGTAGGTTAAGCTTACATCTACCTTGACTTGTTACACTTTGCATTGTGATTTCTTGATGGAACTCCATGTTCTAAGTATTTTTTTTTACTCTAGTTCCACTAATATATTATTAATTTAAACTATAAAGCGATCGGTTTCATTACAACGTCACCAGACAGTTACAACATCATTGATTTTTAAATATTACTGCCTGATGATGTTGTAACGAAACCGGCCGCTTTATAGTTTAATTTAAACATATATCTTTTTATTCATTATTTTTTAAATTTGTTTTTAATTTACTTACCTTGACTTGATTCATTCGCATGAAGAAAAACCAGGGAATGGGTATGTCCTAAACAGTACTGCGGTTGCCAATCCAAGCAACGTGACGAGGTTGACAAAGAGGCACTACCTACTACAACAGTATCTTGTTATTGTCAACAGTATCTTGTTATTGTCAAGTTGACAATAACAAGATACTGTTGTAGTAGGTAGTGCCTCTTTGTCAACCTCGTCAAGTTGACAATAACAAGATACTGTTGTAGTAGGTAGTGCCTCTTTGTCAACCTCGTCAAGTTGACAATAACAAGATACTGTTGTAGTAGGTAGTGCCTCTTCTAGTACACCTTGATCTGACTTCAGCGAATTGACCGTCACTCTCAACTCTCATTTAATTAAAGTGTCAATGTTTTTGCAATTTTCGGCGTAAGAGGTAGTTTTAAAGAAGCAAGTAAGCACAAGTACAACTGCTACAAAACAAAAACCGTATGACTAAATATTTTAGTTGTTGAAATAAAACGTACCCATTAACAATTTCATAATTTGGCGTATAGTCGAAATAATCACTGATTAATTCCGTCACTATTCGTCACTGCTCTATACAAGTACAATAACACTATCTCCACTTGTTTAAACTGTACCCCTGCTATTACTCATCTCTACCTGGTGTGTACAAAGAAACCCATCTCCTGATAGCATAACCTAAAATTTTACAAAAACCTCACCGACTTAATAGAAGATAACCACTTTATGTATTATATAAACGACGAAAGTAATTTTGATGAAACTTGTTACCTCTTCTATATGTTGCTTAAACGTAGTTATACCTAAATGTCGTTGTGTTGTTGAAGTTAGATAGTTAAATCGTAGTTCAAGAAGAGATTTTCAACTAGATATCGAGAATTTATTAATACACTACGTTATAGCTACGTTTGTCAAAAAACTTCAGTTTAATGAACAATTATTCTCATTAAGACAATACAGTTACAAGATAAAAATTACAAATATTTGCAATAAAAATACTTTCACTGCTAATCATTATGTAATTAGTTTTGAAATCATGTTGAACTTAACATTCATATACTAAGTTTTGTGCTTTCTTGACCTCCAAGACGTTACATAATTCAATAAAATATTTTTAAAATTAAGTATTATGCAGTTTTTGATACATTTTGAGGACTACAATAAAAACTTGTAAATATTCACACGTAAACACATCTCAAATAGTCTAGAGAAAAGAGCTATCATATTATAAAAAGTTAAATAACTTAAGTTACGTCAGCATTGATTTGCTTTTTTTATGTTGGTTGATAATTATAAGCACCGTTGCCATGTGTGGCAATTTTCTATAATCTACGATACTAATCGGTACGAAATTAAAATAGATTGCTTTATAAACTACAAATTTCATATTTATTGGTTGTATAGAAGCGAACAACCGGTTAGCAGTTAGCACTGCTAGCGGTAAGCATGGATATGGATGAGTCACCCAGCCACGCCACGCGGAGTAAATACTTTACTATTCGGTACCTTGAAGACGAAGGTAAGAAAGCAATTATTTAGATAAAACGCAGACAAGAATTGTGCTTGGAAAAGTAACATAGAGAATTGATTGAGAAAATCAACTTGCGAGATAAGATATGCATATTTTTTACAGTGAAAAAAGGTTGATATTTTAAAATAATAATGAACAATGACATATAAATGACGCGAAATACGATGTAATAAACCATACGTTTGTAGGGTTCTGTGCCTCAGAAGGAAAAACAATAAACCCATAAAGGATTACCTTGTTGTCCATCCGTACATGGGCCCGTACCTCTGTCTGTCAAGACCCTTTATCTCGGGAACGCGTGGAGATGTAGAGTCGAGTTAAAATTGAAACCACATAGCTTGGCTTGTAGATGTAAATATTTAAGCCTTAAAATAACGTTACAAGGATATACGAACGTTTATACTGTAAAAACGCGTGTCTTTGACCCTCTCAAGGGAATCAAGATTTATAGGGTACTTCCCGTGGACCTAAAATTATGTTTGGCAAGTAGTTTCGTTTTGAAGAGCAAGTTTAGGAATATATATTTTTATTAAATCATGGTTCTTTTAAGAGGCCGTTAAAGATTACATTTTTTAATTGAGTCATTAGTTCAAGTGGTGTATCATATGAAAGGGGTTGATGTGCATTGTTACGGAACCCTTGGTGGACGAGTCCGACTCGCAATTGGCCGTATTTTTATTTTATTTCTTAAGGTGATGCATGTGACTCTACCTAGAACTATTAACCTAGATTTATAATCGTTGTGCCATTAGGTAGGTAACTTTAACTCCCTAATCACACTGTGAAGTGGTACCTACTTTTAAAATCCCATGAGTTGTAAAATATTGACAAGTAATTGGTTTTAAATTAGATAATTATGTAGTATTCGCATTCCATCCACCAATATAGTAGGTATTTAAATTAAATATGAGATGAATATCATCAAAGACAATAAGTAAAATTAAAATTCTACAACTAAGTTATAAAATAGTTGCTACATAAAATTTAGCAACGCTTATAGCTGTTTGCTAAGCTTGGCTCTAATATTTGAGATTGCTCCTAAGTATTCCATGATGTCTTATCCTATTCTCTAGCGATAATCACACGTAGCGAATGCAGTGGCGAGACAGTGCTCTCGGCGGGCCGAGTGTTTGTATAGAAACCTGCACCTATTCGCGATCTTATACGCGTACGTCACTACGTGTCATCAAGGCATATTTGCTACTTTCTTTTTTTTATTTGTCTCTTTATTTACAGGGAGGCAATGTCGCAAGTAGCGTGCGTTCTGGCGATGGTTGGGGCGGCGGCGGCGCAGTTCGCGCTGGACGGCGTCCGCTGCGGCCAGCTGACCTGCAAGCTGGAGGAGTACTGCTCGCAGGACACGCAGCGCTGCGCCCCCTGCAGCGTCGTCTGCAACCACACCAGCCACAACTACGACTCCGGCCTGTGCAACAAGGAATGCCTAGGTATGTCCCTGCTGCATCAGCTGGGCTTGATTACTTGAAGCACACGCACCCCTTTACAGCACTGTGTGCAACCACACCAGCCACAACTACGACTCCGGCCTGTGCAACAAGGAATGCCTAGGTATGTCCCTGCTGCATCAGCTGGGCTTGATTACTTGAAGCACACGCACCCCTTTACAGCACTGTGTGCAACCACACCAGCCACAACTACGACTCCGGCCTGTGCAACAAGGAGTGCCTAGGTATGTCCCTGCTGCATCAGCTGGGCTTGATTACTTGAAGCACACGCAGCCTTTTACAGCACTGTGTTCAACCACACCAGCCACAACTACGACTCCGGCCTGTGCAACAAGGAGTGCCTAGGTATGTCCCTGCTGCATCAGCTGGGCTTGATTACTTGAAGCACACGCAGCCCTTTACAGCACTGTGTTCAACCACACCAGCCACAACTACGACTCTGGCCTGTGCAACAAGGAGTGCCTAGGTATGTCCCTGCTGCATCAGCTGGGCTTGATTACTTGAAGCACACGCAGCCTTTTACAGCACTGTGTTCAACCACACCAGCCACAACTACGACTCCGGCCTGTGCAACAAGGAGTGCCTAGGTATGTCCCTGCTGCATCAGCTGGGCTTGATTACTTGAAGCACACGCAGCCCTTTACAGCACTGTGTGCAACCACACCAGCCACAACTACGACTTCGGCCTGTGCAACAAGGAGTGCCTAGGTATGTCCCTGCTGCATCCGCTGGGCTTGATTACTTGAAGCACACGCAGCCCCTTACAGCATAATGTTCAACCGCACCAGTCTCAACTAAGTACGCCTTCGTCCAACAGGAACTGCGTAGGCTTCTGTAGGAATCCTAAATTCATGCTACGGACTAAGTAGTGCCGTCACGGAAGATTAGATTATAGGAGATATAAAACCAAGCGCGCAATTTTTTCTAGATCAAGTTTTCGACTTGACATATTTTCAAGTTCAATTGAGGCGTGCTAAGTTTAGTCAGGGTTTGTTACAAAAGAAATCTGAAGAATTTATACTCATAAATTTAAATTTTATTTCTCAAATAAGTAATAAAACGGAAAACATATTAATAATGATTGAATCTTCATCGGAACTATGCTGACTTTACGATGATTTCCACCTCAAGGAAATCCTCGGCCGATGACTCATAGTTATTCTCAGAAATAGCAGCCTCCTCCGCTCAAAACATTTAACTATTGACTCAAACGCCTCTGTAATAAAGTCTCTTATCTTTATTCAATGACAACCTGTGCAACCAGTTTCGTGACCGCAGACCGCCTACTGTCTTCCGTCCTTTACTATTTATCAAGCTGCCTCCCTCGCACTCAGGTGAAGAATGCAGGCTTCAGGTCAAACATCTTTGAAGCAAGGAACCATAGGTACTCCAAGTTGTAAACCTGGCAAACTTTGTGTACTAGGCGAGGATGACATGGAATGAACGTTAGATGTGTGCGCGTGCCTCAACTGAAAATAAGTTATCTTGTAAAATAAGTACAACCTCGATTGTCTTGGTAGAGCACGTTCGGTTAACGTTATCTTCTAGCGGAACATACATGTTAGTTACTGGCCGATGAATCTGAAAGGAATTTTATCTTTCTAAATAAGTACAAAACGGCTTGTCTGTTCGCGTGCACAGTACAGGCCGATTGAGTCCCAAATACGTACAAAGAGCGGTTTACTGATGGAGGGTGCAACAATAGCATAGGCGTTACGGTCTGTTGACTCTGGCAGGTACCGCGCGGTGTAGAGCGCACTCACACACCCGTGCACACACGCACACTTTTATCTTGTTCTGTGCAGGTGTGTGTATCCAGGCTGGTGCAGGTGGCTTATTGTATATTTAAATAGTGCAAGTGTAATGCCCGGCACTCGGGGTGTTTTTGCACTGGTCGCTCGTTACAGTGCAGTGTATTGGGATGCAAATTCACAGTGCTTTAAGTATTAATTTGACCAAAATTAGATTTGAATAACCGTCCCATGGTAGGACGGTTAATCAAAGTCCCTAATTTCTAGTCCCGGAGCGTTCGAATTTTGAATTCTATACCAACTCGAATAGTACCACAAAATAGAGATATTCTCATATTAGAAACACTGGTCCAGATAGAGGCATTGATCCTAGTCGTAATGATAAGCCGTTAGGAAAGCCAAGCTTGAATCAAAGGGTGCCAAAGAGAGATATACAAAAGGCGGGAATCAGGCAGTGCTTGTGTTCCCCGGCAAAATGCCGTGTCTCTAGGCAGGTAGGTACTGTATGTACCTACTGTCGGCAGCTTTTCAAACTAGGTAGGAAACTAATTATTGAAGAGATCATACTGGTTTTATAATCAGAAAGTACCTACCAAACAGAAACCTATGGTTAAAATGTAGCTCTATGTGCATCCGATAGTAAGTATTACGTGGTGTTGCTGAGGGTGTAGAAAAGTATACTTACCTAATAGAATTATATTACGTCATTTTTGTTTATCGGAGTTTTTGTTTCGTGTACAATTCGGTGCAGAGGGAGATCAAGGAAAAGATGGTGGGATGACTTCGACCCAAACTGGTCTCAAATAGCCATGGACCGTCCCGACCTTGCGGGAGAGAGAAAAGGGAGACCCTTGCCCAGCAGTGAGACAGTTTAGTTAAATATGGGTATTACTACTACGATTAGATAGATACGTTCATAGAACGACCTTAAAAAAGTATTTCACCTTAAATTTGTTATACATACATACATATATCGCCTATAATCCCTTGCGGGATTGGCAGAACGTAAACGGTTGCAAAAAACGGACATTTACGCCACATCTGACAAATATTGTGATTCGGAAAATTGTGTAGCGCCATAGTGACAGCCCATCGCCTAGAATACACGCCCCGTAGTCGCCTCTTACGACTCCCACGGGAAAGAAATGGGGTGATGCTATTCTAAGCCGGCATAACACGGCAAATACACGTATTGAAAATATATCTAGGATTAGCTATGGATATGGAAAATAGGGATAGTTGGGCTAAATATATTATTCGGTCAAGACAATGATAATAAAAATCATTTTTTTACAACCCTCATTCTGGATTGATTTCTTACAGACAACCCTATATCATCGTATTCGCAATTAAATACCGCTCATTTTGACAAATGTAGGTAAGTGATATTTATTTAACAAATAGGTGCTAATAGCTCATTGCAATTTATGTATAATTAGTATATATATACTAATTTATATCTGCTAACCAGGGCCCCAATTCCCTTATTTGTAGCCATTGTACCTAATGCCAGCCACACTCAAAGATCAAATTGACATGTTTATACTTGAAATCAAACTGTTAGCAGAATAGGTACGAAATGTCCAAAACCATTCAACTGACGCTCGCTATCGACACACAACTGAAACAATTTTCATTTAGCATACTTCAGGCTCTATAATCAAGCTAGGAAAATAATACACAACCCAACGTTAGCATGTTCATGAATTCGGTATTATTCGGATGGTGTTAAAATTTTATTCGTTCTGCACTCACCGTACAGAGTGTAAGGGACAGCCCTCCGAATACTTATAGGGTACATTCAGACCATGAAACTTGACAAAATTCCAGAAAAAAATGTTTCGTAAAATGTCAAAAAGTTTTGGACTTCCCATAGTAAATGCAGTCAGCTGCTCGTGATTTTGTATGGAAGGTCGTTTTTTTTGGCATTTCATGACATATGTTCCTAGGGGAAAGTTGTTCATTTTCATGGTCTGCATGCATCCTATTTGTATTCGGAGGGCATTCTCTTACACCCCGTACATTTAGCCAACCTACCAATCCTAAAAATATTTTTATGTACGTCCAGCAGTGGACTGCAATAGGCTGATGTATTTTTATTATACAAATTTATTTACATTAAATCCATTTAAAAGATTGGGAAGGGTTAATTAATCTACGTGCGTATCTTAGGCGGTTCTCTCACTTGTCGTCCATCGTTCCGTTTTATTAACGCAACGTAACGCATGCGTCTGTCAGACGAAAGGAAATTGCGAATTCCAATCTTATTCCCATACAAATACGGCTACGGTGGGTTTAAGGTGCGTACCGGAGGCGTCCGTCAAGTTAGGCTATATGGATTCATATGCAATACGTATGACAATTTGCGCGCTATTCTAACAATCCGAATTTGACCTATCACCATTACATATACGGTAGAATATCTTAAACTTTTACAAAGGAACAAGAATCCAATGAGATTGGTAACAAGTATCTCTACTATAGCTAAGTACTGCCGTCGTAGTACAGTCAAGATCAGGTTTGGTTAGACAGTTCCGCGCGCATAATACTTACATTGGCAGTTTGAGTGTCTAACCCAGTCTGATCTTGACTGTACTTCCTAGCTATGTATATTCGTAACTTTGCCAAAGTGTTATTTAGATACAAAAGCAAATCATAGTTTCCGAATATGGCAGAGCCAAAAAAAAATTTTACTGTGGCCCATTAATTATGTAAAGTAATCTTCTCTTTTTTGGTTGAAAAATAGCAAACTTTTTTAATTTCGAAGCTTGCAGTATATATTATACTAGAGGTAAATCTGCCCCGACTAAGTCGCAAAAATGCAAAAGGCTCAAAGCAGGTATTCTTTTGAATATGAAAATGTAACGTGATAGCTATAATGAACCAGCGTTGCTCATTCACAGCAGGAACTTTGGTTGTTTATAATTTAAATTTAAAAGCTGGAAACTGCAGCTGCAGCAGCAAAGTTACATTGTATCTGATTGGGAACTATTTATGAGGAATGAGAGAATCTACACTTTGAAGCTGCAATGGTATGAAAAGCTTTAAATGGCTTTGATATCAACTAAAAGGGAATTTGAACTGGCGCTCGGACTTCCTCATGGGATACAGGAACTGTATAAAACAGGAGCTTTTTGAAATTTAATTGCTTTGTGAACGACAAGGCAACTTTACCTTTTAGATCTCTTTCAGGTATTAAAATCCAACTTATATTGTAACAGTTACGACTAAACTCAGTTAGTGAAATTTAATTACCTACAGGTAAGTACGTACATATCAATACAAAATAAAAGAATAATTTTTATTTTATTTTATTAAAGTAACGTGATTCGTTGTGCTTTATTTTATCGTTTTATGATTTATCTCACCATAAGTATTCTTTTATTTTAGGATTTATAAGTAGCATCACATTACATTAATAACTAATTACCGAGTGTGAACATTAAATAAAATAGCTACTCTATTACGGTAGGTATGTTATTTTAGGATGTATACCTACTACATAAGGTGAGAATGTGGGATTCCAGGTACCGATATTATCAAACTACAGGCTACAATTTAACACGTGAAATTCGATGTTCATAGCGTAGGCAGTTAGCCGTTACGATACCAGGAATATGAACCGGCTACGCAATGTACTAAGAATTTCACCCGTAGACTTGTAGCCTGTAGTTTCGTAAGATAGATACTTAGATAGGTCAGTCATGGAATAGCTAAGATTTTTCACCTAATAAATAAAAGAAGAGGGAAGTGGAAAAAGCTAGTGTGGGAAAACTAAGTGCGGAAGAAGCTGAACATCTATCTCATTCAATCAAGATGTACTTCCGCAACGCATGATACTATTGGTTACTATGTCCCATAAAAATCAGAATAACCCGCGAGCATTATAACGGGGAATCCCCGCCATATTCTGATTTCATTGAGCCGTGCCGATTGCAGACAAGCATCTACTCCTCTATTCGCAATATTGCGAATACCTCTTAAACAGAATACGTAATGTCAAACGCGCTTTAGGTCTGCCTGACCAACTGCATGCAGCTTTGAACGAATACAATTTGCAACTTTTTTAATTTCTCCCTCAAGTCCTTTGTTAGAGACAATATAATAGGGTGGTACTACCTTTATTCACGCCTTTGTATTTTTTAATTAAAGTGTTAATTTTTACTATTTCAGGTTACCTCCTCGATCAGAGATACATGAGAAAGTCCGAGGTCGGTGGCAGCCCCTCTGACTTATCTAGTGAGTATTAGCATCAACTTGTATACTTCTGCCGTGTGATGCCGGCTTAGAATAGCATTACCCCATTTCTTTCCCTTAGGAGTCGTAAGAGGCGACTAAGGGACTCGAGGGTGTGAGGGTGAACTTTCCTTTTGAATGACATATTACAACTTGTATGGAAAATCTTTGATGTCAATATTCAAATAGCAAACTTAGATGCTTCTGCGAATTATTCTTACTCATTTTACATGAGGCAGGTTATTTGACTTGGTCTATCAAAATTATGATTGTAAGCAATAACTTAAGTATAATCTATGGGTACATTTATTTCATAGTTTGTGCATTGCGAATGTTTCCACCTAAATATGAAATGATTTTAGTTTGTAGCCATTAAGTTATTATTTAGTATTACGAAACTACGCTAATACGCAATATACTTAAATGCCTACCTCAGTGTGTGTAGCATGTGTTATTCAATGTGTAAAATAGGCAGCAGCTCAAGTTACTATTTAAGGGATTAACATACTTAATAATGGCTTTTCGTAGTTAATATCTATTAGTAAGATAATAATTTTATGTATGTAATGTGATAATTAACCACATAATTACTTAATTATGAAAAAAAAACCGTACTACGGTTAATGAATAACTTTGTAACGTGAATATGCCTTCGATGGCTACCTGATCTTAATAATACCACCACCTCAACACCTTAAACTACGCATTCAAAGGTTTACTAATTCTGGTTGTCTTAATAACTGTATGGAGAACCGATTCTATGTGGATCCCTTACCTACATGGGTAGCCCGAGGTGCTGTTGTTAGTACCTACCTATCTACAATGAGTATGCTGTCAATACATGATGGCTAATGTAATATGTAATCATGTTAGGGCGAGCGAATTTTCATCAGAAATTACTAATAGTTCAGTTCCATTAACGTCCAAATATGTATCTATGCTCAAAGCGGAATTATTAATTAATAATGCGAATTTTAATTAAAAAGTACTTAACTAGTTGTTCATCAGTGCGCTGTTGATAATGAAGTGCATGTTTGTCTATTGATTGTGTGAGGCTTAGTCAATAAACTACCCGATGAACCTTGAAATCAGGGTTTTTAAGCCGCCTGCCGCCACCACGTGGCAATGAGATACTCGAAGAAATAGTAAGCTTCTAACCACCATCAAAGTGAACAATCTTAGAAGAAACCGAGACCGTCTCCGAAGCCATTTTGACGGACAAACAGGTGGTTCAACCTGCAATGTCCTAAGCAAACAGAGAATAATTTTACAAAGGGTGACGTGGCTATAGGAATTATCTTTGTATGTCTCATCTCATCCCATGCTTAAGAATGTACCTCTATACTTATTTTGACGTTATTTCGCCTCATGTAAGAATTTCAATAAAATCTGTACGACGATACCTCACCTTTGTTATGAGAAATATTTTAATATACAAAGATTGAAATTACTTTTAAATTTTCAGATTTTTGAAAGGATTATCGACATGAAATTTTTCTTACGAACAAACGATTTGGTTTTCTCATCATCTAGGAATGGCATATCGTAATAATACAAAATAACCGTGTGATGCCGGCTTTGAATAGCATCACCACATTTCTTTCCCTTGGGAGTCGTAAGAGGCGATTTAGGTACTCGATTGTAATTTAAAGCGATGGGCTGATAACCTGTCACTATGGCGATACACAATTTTTCCGAATGACCCTCAATTATTTGTCAGATGTGTCGTTAATGTCTGTTTGCTGTTTTGCGCTCTGCCTACCCCGCAAAGGATTTTAGGCGTGATATGTTTACGTATGTATATACAAAATAAATAGATAATATCTGATCCCGCATCACATCTAAGTTTAGATTTTATAATCTGTCGGTGTTTCATCAAAGACCCAAAGGCCTTTGTTCAGTAGGTAACCTGATTTTATCGTGAACCTGCGACGTATTATCATGTACAATTTATTGTATTTAACGTACTGTACTAATGTACTGTGTTGTTTTACGCGCTTTCCAATATATACTGGGTGTAAGGGCCGATAGAGTACACTGACACTATGATACTAATCAACTTCCCATAAAAAATACTTCATATTTCAGGATACGTAAAAAGACTGGCATTTGGAGGCCCAAGACCGAGAATCGTGGCGTGAAAGAGGGGAGGCCTTTGCCTTGCAGTGGGACACAGACCAGACTAGTTAAAAAAGAACGTAAAAAAAATACTTCCCTTCGTACATGCAGTCAGCTAATCGTGATTTTATCTACACTCGTCGCTTAATGTTCGAATTATGAATTCGAAAACAGTTGCATAAAGACCTACTTTATGCATTCTGCCTATATAAACTAGGGTTTACTATAAATTACAGAAGCGTAATGACTTAATGAGAAAACTCTTACTACGATAAAGTTGAGAAATGAAACGAAGATTTTTTTTGCTAATACTCAAATCGCCATCTTCCGCCGCACCTGACAGTTGTTGTACGGTAATTTTTCGGATGTTGTTCAGTTGTTTTAATAGGTTTTTGTTCCGTTGTTGTTGAGATGTTGTCCAGTTGTTGTTCAGATGTTGTTTAGTTGTTGTACCGATGTTGTTCAGATGTTGAGCAGATGTTTAGATGTTATTCCGTTGTTATTCCGATGTTGTTCAGTTGTTGTTCAGTTGTTGTCAATTGTTTAGTTATTTGTTGTTGAGACTTGACATCTAAACAACTGTTAGTGAAGAATTTTTGAAAATTCATATCAAGCCATATTACGTTCTTGTATTGAATTTTACCATGTATCGGGCCTTGCAATCGCTGGTGCGGACGTTCGGAAAAGTCTTTAAATGAGTTAATTTTTTAGAGTGTAGATGAAATAGTGTATGCAACTGCATATAATTAGGCATTAGAATGCGAGTGTTTGTTTAATAGATTGACACGAGCATTCTAATGCCTAATTCTAATCACCCCCATTATATGACAGTTGCATAATTGTATGGGAGGTTGAACATTTTTAATCGTTTCCTGACATACGTTTCTACAGGAAAGTGGTTGAGTTTAATTGTCTGCAAGCACCCTATCAGTATTCGGAGGGCTGTCCCTTAGACCCCGTACACAGTCCGTTTTGGTTTGACTTATTAATGATAAAATCATATATTTATTATTGAATTATTCTCCGAAAGACACACACATTATTTTATTATCTTCAGAACGCAAAATAAACCTTAAGTCAACTTAGTGTTTGGAGCAATACTTACATTTATAGGTATGTAGGTCAGTATTTATTTGGAAACCTAGGTATTTCCAGGTATTTCATTGATTATACTAACCAATAAATACCTAGAACCTTTTACAAATACAGTCTGCTTTCATTGCGGTATAATTGGTTTAATACAACCACAATTCCCAGAATATTGTCGGTCCTAATTTATTTATTTGTTACACTGCTCACATACATACACACCAAACGGTTTGCAGATTCGCACCGCATGAGGCGTGTTGTGAAAAGATTCCTACAATTCCATAGCCAGACTCTACGAGCATTGCAGGATGACATTACCGGCGATGCTGGTAAAGTCTGGCATGTCTGTCAACACACAGTTGGTACCCTGTTTGTGTTTAATATCATTACTCTGTACACGGTAGTTGAAATTCATTCCTGGAAAATCAGTCAGTTCTCCCGGCCCGGGATTTCTGTGAAATAGTGGGGGTACACCCCACCCTGATTGCAGTGCATTTACCTACAAAGGAACTAATATTTTGGTAGGTATGCGTACTATTTGCAATTTATCAACTATATTGGTTCCTGGAAACACGCAGCCGCTTTATCAATAGAAATGATAAACGGATAGTCATGTTCATGTAATTTGAAATTTCCTTTTTGATATTTCTAAAAGAATATGCCAATATTTTATGCTTTTGCGGTGTATTTTTACTCATTATTATATTTATTATGCTTTATTGTTTATGTACCATTTAAAATTTATTATTGTACCATTATTGGCGCTACGAGCTGTGGTCGCGAGCAAAGTCGCGATAGTCCGATTTTAGGGTTGCGTATTCAAAGAGTCAAAACGGCACCCTATTACTGAGACAGTGAGACTTCGCCCAGTACCTCCGTCCATCTGTAACCAGGCTGGTTTTCATAAAGCGTGATAGTTAGATGGTTCAAATTCACAGATGATGTATACCGCGTGTTACAGAATAACAAGTAAAGCCGAGAGGGTGTAAAGCCTAGGGACCCTTATAAAGAGTCTATGGACAAAAAATTTAAGCCGTAGTGTCGATTTTGAAAATTACGGAAATTATATTTTTATATCAAATTACTCAAAACATTTATTGTTGCATCGCAGCACTACTTTGACAGTTTAAAGTCCAACTGAAGTTGCCAACGCGGCGCAGCGAAACTCGATATACATTGCTTGTTATTTCAGGGTGTAATCATTTTAATGAACAGAAGATAACCAGAAATGTACGCCAAATCGAAATTCATTGGAATGGAAGTGTAGTACTGACCTAGACTAGTGCTGTTATTATTTCATCGACTGATGACAATAATGAATATTATTATTTTTGCGTTATTTTGTAACAGCTTGTATATGTGGTCGCTGTTACAAAAAATACAAAAAAATGTATTGACCAAATAAAACAAAAGGTCTCACAAACAACGCACGTGAATCTTTTTGTTATTTTAACAAATAATTGTCGAACTCGCATCGGCGAGCTTTTTGTTTTATACTCGTATTTGTATGACTCGAGCAGCCCACCCAGCATTTTCACCCGCTGCGGGTGGGATTGTAACTACATCACACATTATACACCTCTAAAAGTGTCAGGATATATTCACACACTCATATCACGCCTATTATCTCTTGCGGGGTAGGCAGAGCGTAAACGGCTGCAAAAACGGGCATTTACGCCACGTCTGAAATATATTTAAGGGTCATTCGGAAAATTGGGTACCGCCATGGTGACAGGTTGTCAGCCCATTGTCTAAAATTGCAATACACGCCTTCAAGTCCCTTAGTCGCCTCTTACGACTCCCACGGGAAATAAATGGGGTGATGCAATTCTAAGCCGGCATCACACGGCTATCAGGATATCTCTCTACAATAGACATGTATTGTTAAAAGCAACCTGATAGATTCCTTAGGTAGAGGTGCTGTATTAGTACATTGTAGCTACATAACGATAAAGTCATAAAGCGAATGCTCGTTTCCCTGTGAAATCCGAATAGAGTGGGATTTGCAGAAAGGCTCCGACGTGAAGCATGCAGTCGAGATTGGCAACATCTCGCAATATGCTCTCGAATATCCACCGAATATCGAATATTTGTGTTCTAGTTAGTTTAGCTCGGCGCACGTCAGCTTTGCAAAAACATATTGGAATCCATTATGTTATGTTATGAAGTATCGTGTCCATCCGTAGTAAGAAGTTATTAAAACATTGGGTTGAAAACAATCATGCAGATAACATTTTTTAACGAGGTATCTGACATACACTCCATAAGTATTGTTTATTTAAATGTGATGTTCAATTGATATTCAAAATTTTTATTTTTGGCCTATGTTCTTTGAGAAATATTGTTCAATTTTATATATTGTACTTTAGCCGAAACCCGAGCCGGTTTTCTATTAGGACAATACAAAATTGTTATAAAAAAAAGAAAATTGTGTCATACATTTTTTGCAATGGCGGATCATGACGTCATTAAGTGATAATACTATCCTAGGGCGCGTTCATGCTGTTTTTCCTAGTCGGTATTTTCTCCGATGACAGGTCATAAAACCGCGTTTTAGCACGCATTCAGGGGAAATTTTCTACCATGCGCTCCAAAATGCGGTTTTACGAACTGTCACAGTATAAAAGAGCGACGAAAGAGCTACGAAAGACATTGAATGAAGTAATTTCATTTTCATTTTTTAACTTTGATTTTAACCTTCACCTACGTCCGGTTGACTACTACAATTCTCACTGTTACATGGATTCGATTTGACAGGTTACCAGCGTCAAGCACAGGCGGCGCTGATCGTGAGCGGCGTGGCGCTGGCAGTGCTGGTGCTGGTGCTGGCCATCGTGTGCCGCGGCAGCTTCTCCTGGCGGTATCTCAAGCAGAAGTTCCAGCCGGCCAAGGTAACTCCTCCTTGTATCAGCAGGTTACCAGCATCAAGCACAGGCGGCGCTGATCGTGAGCGGCGTGGCGCTGGCAGTGCTGGTGCTGGTGCTGGCCATCGTGTGCCGCGGCAGCTTCTCCTGGCGGTATCTCAAGCAGAAGTTCCAGCCGGCCAAGGTAACTCCTCCTTGTATCAGCAGGTTACCAGCATCAAGCACAGGCGGCGCTGATCGTGAGCGGCGTGGCGCTGGCAGTGCTGGTGCTGGTGCTGGCCATCGTGTGCCGCGGCAGCTTCTCCTGGCGGTATCTCAAGCAGAAGTTCCAGCCGGCCAAGGTAACTCCTCCTTGTATCAGCAGGTTACCAGCATCAAGCACAGGCGGCGCTGATCGTGAGCGGCGTGGCGCTGGCAGTGCTGGTGCTGGTGCTGGCCATCGTGTGCCGCGGCAGCTTCTCCTGGCGGTATCTCAAGCAGAAGTTCCAGCCGGCAAAGGTAACTCCTCCTTGTATCAGCAGGTTACCAGCATCAAGCACAGGCGGCGCTGATCGTGCAGCCTCTCTTGGCCGTATCAAGCAGAAATTCCGGGTAAATCAGTGTGATTTTCAACCATGTCAGAGGCCTACTTGTGGTAGTAGGCGGTTGAAAAACTCAGACACCAGGGTTCATCAGGTGGTTGGACCACTCGATATCCCACACAAAAAAAGAAGAAGAGAAAGAGTGTGAATTTTCAAAGTGGTATTTTTTTATCAAAGCGCAAGACAGTGCGCCGGCCATGTCCTAAGCAACAACCTATGTCCTAGGATTGGAGTTACTATGGAAATTCAAAATATTTTTGTCTTGTTTTTGTTTTTCCTAATTACCAGCCCGTCCTTAGATTTCGCTATCGGTCACTAGTAAAATTTCACCCTATATAAAGAAATGGAGGCCAAGTTCTTACCCATAAACAAATCTTTACTACAGTCACACTCGAACTTAAAATTTTCTTTCCTTATCAAAAGTAGCTGTCATGTAAAACCGCCAAATTTGAGTGAGTAGGTAATAATATGGTTGTAATTATGATAAACTTGGCTGTTGTTTACATTTCAACTCTATTTGTGGCTAGGTATAAGAACTTGGCTTCCATTTTCACATTTGTGTTTTTGTTGGGATCTGTTTCCAGGACTTTAATTAAATCTTTTAAATAATATTCAGAGATTCAAAGTATTCGGAATATCCGATGTTGGCACTCGTACGTAGCCACCGAACGCACGCATTCAATTAATGAAATGTTTCCAATAACATCGAATTCCTATCATTATTAGAGCACTGATATATCGACATGGTGTAATTTACATCATTATAATTATGAGCATGTAGCTAACCACTACCGCCGATAATATGTTTTAGTTTAATTATTTTTACTAGTACCTACCTACCGGCGGCGTAGTTACCGGTACTATTAGCAGCATCACGTGTTACACCGTTCAGGTATCCACATTATCTATCTGGGTTCCCATATATTTATTTTGAAAAAACAGTATCTATACGTTCGTCCCTTACCAAAATTTATGGTAACTTGATGTGCAGCTGACAGTACCTATCTATTTTAATTTTCAAATTATGTGTCTAAATGAGATATAAATCAAAGTCGCAACGGTGTGTCTCGCACAACACTCACAACAGACCGTTTGTCTTAATCGCTAGAAAAAATCTCGGCCGTCTGTTCAGACTTGACGCACGCAGCGCTAAATATATACGAGCCACTGCTTTGTTGTTGAATATTCATTTATTAATTTCAGAATCGCGTGAAGACGTATCCGTCGGAGATCCACGCCAACCCTCACGCGGAGATGCCGAAACCTAAACACGAGCTGAAGCTGGAGATACGGAACCCTGACCCTCCGCGGCGGTCGCAGCCGCTTAACGTGCGGGACCTCGACGCGAGGACCTCTCACACGGAGAAGAGCCAGGGCGCGACCACGCCGAAGACCATCAGCACGGCGCTGAGCAACAGGCACCCCGCCGAAGACACTACGCTGGACTTTTCATATGACAACATGGGCATGAACGTGACACCCCCGGAGCAGCCGGCCGCCAGCCACAAGTTCTAGCAGACTGTCAATTTCGGCAGCATCGCCGTTAGATATTATCGAACCTCGCGACTTTGCTAACCTGAATACGTATAACATTCCAACGTCCGATCCGATTTCCAGGTTTACTTTAGATAAGACGTACGTACATATACACTACGTATCGTCTACGATTAGGTGCTTACTTGACTTTGCAAGAATCACAAATTTGCAACCCTTTTTTCTTGTTATGAGGTACTTAACAACTTTGAAGAAGAGTTTACAATACAGAACCACTTATTGTTAGTCATTGTTTTTACTTTTACGTAATTACAATTACCTATCATCACATCAATCACAAGATTAAGTAACTTTTGAAATTATGTACACGTGTAAGATTTTAAAGTAAGTTTTTATGTAGGTACTTTTTTAAAATAAACGATGTTGTAGATAATATTTTGTAGATAAAAGGTAGCTCAAAAATAGGCTTAGGTGATACTTAGATTGTAATAGGTACTTAGGCGAATCCCACACTATGACGGACTGACGAATGCGTCTGTCAAACACTTTGGTCAAATCGCAGCGTTACAGTGTGCCATGATATCCGTTTTTTGTATGGGAATTTCAAATTTCCTGTCGTTTGATAGATGGATACGTCAAAAATACGTTCGTCAGTCTGTCATAATGGGAGACCCCCTTATTATAGGTAGGTACTTTAAAACATAAGTAAGAAAAACGTACTTAATATTGTTATCTGTTTAAATAATATGCTATAATAAGCAATGATTTTCTTAATGTAGCAGGGTAGTTTTAGAAGTTGTTAATTATTTTGGAATATCAAACCCGTCCAATTATTATAAGTACTTAACACGTAAATTGATACATACATATACGCTACATACATAGTTTAATATTTATTATAGGGGAGGTATGTGTAGTAAGAGGTAATCGAACTAGGCAAATATTTTACATGAACCATTTTTGATACAATGAGAAGTCAGTATACGTAGTGTATCTGCAAATGTTTAAATTGCATGAATATAAATTACATTTTTTTTTAAGGACTAGGATAAAATAATGTAGAACATTAGACTTCTAATGGTAAATTTAACACTTAATCGGCAAAAATTCTATAGTACGAAGTGTTTAATATTGAAACCTTGTTGACCTAAGTCTCTTGCGGAAGGTTGTTCATTATAATGAGAGGACACACCTTGATTAAATGATTCATGCTATTTGCTCCGCTGCAGATACATATTGTTTGAACTTTGTATTCTAGTCTGTTACGAGAAGTCGTCATCACTCGTCACCTACTTTGATTAGTCACTTGACCCAACGAACCTTTCTGAGGGTGGAAGACAAGTTAAAAAAATAGTCATTCATTATATCTCCTATCTATGACTGGGCCGATGGAGTAGCGGATAGTACCTGCCTGCTACGCCGAGGATCGTGGGTTCGATCTCCAAAAGACACAAAACATAGGTATTTGTGTTTAGTATGGGTGTTTCTATGTATATTATGTATTTATTTAGAACAAAAAAAGTGTATAAGTATGAATATCAGCTATCTAGTTATCATAGTACAAGCTTTGCTTAGTATGGGACTAGATGGCGCTTTGTAAATTGTCCAGTATAGGTATTTATTTTGTATTTTATTTATCTCCCTTTCTTTTTGTATACAATCTGAAATCAAGGTATAATTAGTGATAGAGTATCTAAATTTAAACTCATCTGCGTATAATTATACGCAGATTTTTTATTACTTGAATTCATATTATGAATTCAAGTAATAGATTAGATTAGAGAATAGATTTTGTATTACTTGAATTCATAATATGAATTCAAGTAATAAAAAATCTGCGTATAAATTATACGCAGATGAGTTTAAATTTAGATACTCTATCACTAATTCATAATGAAATTAGAGATTTTCCCAGCATGTCGTCACTCATTTTTGTATATCGTGTAAATAAAAAAACGGCCAAAATACCTACGCAGCAGGTGTGTTTTTCAGGTTTCGTTCACGAGTATCCTAACAGAATTCTTAAATTGGTCATTTTAAAATATACCTACTTAAATAAAGCTAAGCTAAGCTAACCTCACATAGTAAATGTAGTATCACTTATTACATTACTATTAAATCTTGAAATTCTGTATGTTGCTAAAAAATATAGATAACGATGACATTTATTCCACGGTGAACTTAGCTTCACCTGACAAATTTATATAATATTACACTGTTAACGCCTGATACCGCTAGCTAAACATAGCACTGTCACTTTCTGTTCAATAGGCTAAGATAAGGATATAAGATGTTCGCGTCTAAAACTGTCTATGACTGTACGCATTTTACGCGGTATCTGTCAAAATTAACCGGCGATTGAAAAGATACGGCTAGACATACAAGAAAATGTACGAAATGGCACAGTAATCATACCATTACTACTATATTTTTCTAGACCTATAAAACGGATAGTAATAGCGCCATTTTTAATTAGCTGTCTAAATCAGTAAAGTGGAATCCAGTCCGTTATGGATGTTTGATATGCTCAGATATAAATTACTTTATCAAATGTGATCTTGAGCTTGATAATTCATAGGTTATTGTTTTAGTTACAACTTATTATGTAGTTAGCTATAATATATCGAGTTCGACTCGGGTTAAAATAAAATGTATCAGCTTGGCTGAGGGCGTTTTTCATTTTGATTGTAATTTTGTGTGTACTATGTGCTTAGGTACCTACTATGTTCTGTAAATGTCTACCTGCGCCTAGTGATGTCTTGTGTGTTGTGATTGTGACTTGTGAGGTTATTACTTCTGGATGGTCTGTTTAAATCAGTCGCGGAATTTGATTGTGACAAATTGAAATGAAACTTGCACGGAAACTCTTTGACGTCATATTCAAACAATTCAAACACAGCGACTGAAATAGGAATATAGGAGGACATATTACATTTATTGCTAGCTTGCTACCTATTTACTTTTTAAATGGATGGCTGGTATAACGTCGTTGGAGTCAAAATACTATTTACCTGAGGCTTGCTAACTGCTTGTACCAGTATCTACCTCTTATTTAGTAAAACAGTGGTGGTTTATGCTATTTTTGAATTTATTTAAAAGCCTAAAATATTTTTTACGCCATTGTGGTGGGTGCGGTATCAGGTTGTAGGTAACTACGCTATCAAATCACTTGAAATATATTTATCTAGACTTTAATACCGATAAGTAGGTACATTGGTGTACGCGATTTAAAAATCTCAATCCTTAGCAATCATGATGGTTTCTTAAACTGCTACTTGCAATGTCTTGATAGTTTGTGATCACTATGATGAAAAGCTCAAAATTTAAGATTTTTTTTATCATTGATCAATTCAAATCATAAATTAATCTTCAGTACGTATACGCAAGTAAGAAAGCTTAAAAAAAAGGGACAGTAGTTATAAAAGAGCTTATAGCAATGATAAAAACTAAAGACGTGGTGAAGTGTAGGTACGAGGTCACGTCATCTCGGACGAAGCTCAAGATCTTGGCAATCGCAGGCCGGAATCATTGCCCGCGCCTACGGACTGCAATCCGACCGATTACAGTGCAACTAAATATAACATTAAAAAAAAAACTATAAAATACTACTTATTCAATTCACGGAATTCGTTAATGGTCAAATTCCCCGAAACATGGTGGCATATGACAAAAGATTATTAGTAATTATAATACAGAAAATTAATTTAAACCGCAGAGAAAACCTTTGAGCATGGAATTTTATTATTTAATCAACATTATAATTTGGTTAACACAAACCACGCAAATTCTATAGAGTTGTTCGCCACGTTTGTTTAGTATTCGCAAAATATTATTGTTTCCTTATTTTTATATTTTGACGGAAAAACATTTCAAGGCAAATTACTTATTGTCAGCTTGAATAATTTCCGAAAAAGGCATTGTTTATTTATGTCACATTTTTTCCGCAATTTCCCATTGAGTATTCGTGTGAGATGAGTCAGCCAGAGAAAGCATAATATGACAGTGGAATTCACATCTGAATATTTGCAATTTAATCGTCATTTACAGCGGAATTTATAATACAGTTCGGGCTGCACCTATTACATCTGCTGCCAATGATAAGATGTTGTAAAGTCTAGACTTATGCAAAACTTTTAAAGTATCAGATTAAGTACCTATTTGAAATTCCAATGTGGTTGGCATGCGGTCCGTTTGAGTGGCCTACTTACGACTGCGACGTTACGCCGCCCGCCGTCCATTCACGCACCTGCAAAATTTCTTTTTGCACTTTTTCCACTGGTTTATTTCAAAACACCAATTGTTTCGAACACTCGCTGAAAGGAACGCAAGTGTAAGTGATGCAAATCAGTGACATTCGAGGTGCAAAGAAAATGTGTTCGGTAGGTGCAAGCTCTTAGAGAAAAACACCCACAAAGCGATATAACTGCACCATCCCGACACGGAATAATCAAACCAGTAACATACTAATTCAGTCTTTCGACATTTGATTCCTAAGAAGGTTCACTTACTTGTAGTCCGGCGTTCCGTTTTTCTTACGCAGCGTAACGGACGCGTGTGTAAAACGACTTGACAGACCACTCCGTTACGCACCGTAAACCCACCGTAGCCGTATTTGTATGGGAATAAGATTGGAATTCGTAATTTCTTTTCGTCTGACATACACGCGTTACGTTGCATTAAAAACGGAACTACGGATGACAAGTGAGATGACATGAGTAACCGCCTAAAACGTATGCTCAAAATTGTAAATTTCTTACTCTAGGCAGGTTAGAACTTATTTGTTTATGAAAGTAGGTAGGGTAACCACAATGATTAAGATCTATTAGGTTAGGCTAGGTACCTATTAGGTTTAAAATATCTTATGAATTTAGATATCATTAAGTAAGGAGGTATTATGTTTAACTAATATTGACACTCAATTTAATTTAGTTAGACGAAAGTAGGTACAGTCGGTTATAGCACATAAGGTACCAGGGGTACTCCAAAAGAGCTGAATTATTTTTGTCCTTATCAATGTTTTTTTTTGACATGAATATGTTTTAGTAGAAAATTACTTCTTTTATGAGAATAAGTTTAAATTTTGATTATGCATTAACTGGGGATAAAAATAATATAGTTCTTTTGGAGTACCCCTGTTACCTTATGTGCTACAACCGACTGTACATGAAAGGTGTTGATTCTGTTCCTCACTTCGTTATGAATGGTTTAAATAAGCATTATGTGCTTCAGAGAGCACGTCAAGCTGTCGGTCCCGATTGCTGATGATAGTGGTTGTGCGGTATAAAAACACTAACACCAAGATTCATCGGGTGCATGAGCTCGAATTAACAGCATCCTGCAGATAGAATGTGCTAGGATCAACACTATTTCAGCACCTACACTTTAGATGTAATTTGATGTAAGTTCACACCGTCCATACAAAACATTCCAATACGTAATCTAAGTAGGAGGGTAAGGGGTTGGACTCCACATATGTGTGACTCAGACACAAAATTTTCGATTGTATAATTTAATTTACAAAATATACAATAGTTTTTTTTATTCTGCGACTGAGTTACATATGCAGGTGAAATCTGACTCTTAAAGATATAATATAAAACGAATAAGTATTTTATTTTAGGGTAAAGGAGTAAAAAGTCCGGACATTCTACTTAATTATTGGCTGCGGCAATAACGTACTTATTGTTTGTAATTGTATATTTTCAAAATAATTTTGATTACGATAAATGATATCGGCAGCACCTTGAGCCACAATTATTGCGGGATTTTTAACATGTTTGCAGTCCCTTGAAACACTCGATGGATATATTCTAGTTTTTCAGAAACTTACTTAGTTAAAAAAAAAAAAACGTTGATCCCCTTAACGGTTAAGTTGAAGTGTTGCTGATACTATTTACTTAAATTTTATTTAATTACTCTGCTTTGTTTAGGTTATTTATATTACCTACTTATTTTGGATACTTAATTACTAGGTAAGATAAACTTCTCTCATTAAGTATTTATCAATAAATAATTTTAAAGTGTACTGAAGTAAATAATTTACTCGTGCAATGTGTATGTGTATATAAAGATAGCCCTCAGGTAATCCGTCCATTAATTAAGGAAAAAATATATAAGTTTTAAATATAAATAAGCGAAATCTAGTGTTTTTAGGTACTTACAATAATAAAAAGTATACTTATAAGAAGTGCAATATTCTAAGAGGATAGAGGAGGAGAGGAGATTCTATTCGTAATGCAATTTTGTAAAACCTGTAAGGGGCTTATCACAGAAAAATTCAATAGCTGTTGATAGCGTATAAATAAAAAAAAACATACAAAATCTTGTTAAACATACGTTCAACACCATATTTGACTTTTTGTGGTAGGGCCCTAAATATTCACATTATATTCTATTAATTAATAACTATGAAGTTAAAATTGGTATTTAAAGTAGAAATAATAAATAAATAATGGTTTTTCTGTTTTATAATATCATGTGTTTCATTTCAAACCGTTTTGTTTCATGTTTCATGGTTAAAAGGATCTTAGGTATACCGATCGCTAGCCAAGTAAACGCAAGGCAAGTAGATCAATGACATTTATAGGCTTTTATTCCACGCTAATCGTTCACGAGCTGAATATGAAAGCCAATGGTAAGTAGGGTACCACTCACCCGTGGTACCCTACTTACCATTTCTCAGCTGCAAAACGCAGAGGATATTCAAAGGCTCTGGTGTCAATACTAGGTTGAGTGATAATAAAGTAGAGTCTGTGCGGAAAAAGAACCGGCGTGAGATTTGGTGGCGCCTTCGTGTCACAGTATGAGAAATGTCATAGCAACCTATGGAAAAATTATTAGCTCACTTTTTTCCCACGCCTCATTCTCTTTCCGAGTCTACTTAGGATTATGTACTTTTGAACTATCTATCCTATCACATATCGTAAAAAAACGAAATCTACAAACATGGTTATAAGTCCCAGGTATTCTGCGTGCAATCAATAATCAAAGCCCTTTGTGTTTTGGGGGTTGGAAAACGGTAAGGCATGTAGGTACGTATGGGGGCTTTTCAATACACACTAGTCTTAACCACTTCGCTCAGGTCGAATTTTGCAACAATAGATTTGTATTGTTCTTCAAGCACACATGTGTGCTTTTACGAGCGGAGTAGTTAAATCTAAAATCAATGCAGCTGCATAGTGAAGGGTGGGCGGCGGACAAATGTGCCCGGCGGCGGTCCGTGCGCTTATAGTTAGTTCTCACGTATGATTTTCCGGTGTTTTGTCGGATCCAGCTTTTTGACGAAAGGAGTTTACCGTGTGATGCCGACTTAGAATAGCATCACCCCATTTCTTTCCCGTGGGAGTCGTAAGAGGAGACGACTTGAGGGTGTGTATTGCAATTTTAGGCGATGGGCTGTCAACCTGTCACTATGGCGAAACACATTTTTTTCCAAATGACCCTCAAATGTTCGTCAGACGTGGCGTAAATGTCCGTTTTAGCATTGCTTATCCCTCAAGGGATAATAGGCATGATATTATGTGTGTGTGTGTGTGTGTTTGTGTGTGTGTGTGTGTGTGAGTTTACCGGATGTCATGACACACGTCGCTGTCTCAGGTTGCGGCTTTCACATGTTGTATGGTCTCACGATCGTAATATCGTTGGGTTTCCATCGTAAGGTATCAACAGATTTAACAGTTACAAGCGAAAACATACTCCTGCTAAGAACAAACTTAGGAGTACATCCGGAAATTTCATGCTACATTCCAATTTAAAACGTAAGAATATTACTTAAGCAAATACTAAGTAATATAATTTTAATGTATTAAAGTCACGTTTGATATTAAGGACCTACATACGACCCACATAAAGGGTACAAGGAAATTTGATACATTCCCTGTAAGGGGTAAAAGGGGAGGCCATTTCCAATATATTCTTCCATAGAACTATGAACATTCCCTTTCACCTTATATTATGTAGTAGCCGATTCTAATTAAATGCCAGTCCTTACTTAGAAATAAATGATCTAAATAGCTTTATTGCGATAAAGTTATGATCGTACAAAATTATTTAGTATGTACTTTAGGGCCTATTCAAATTACGGCGGTATCTGCGCGGTACGTGGGTGGGTAAACGGTATCATGGTTGGTACAAATTTGTAAGCAATTGAGTACCGCGTACCCACGTACCGCGGGAATACGCCGTAATTTGAATTGCCTTCAGTAATTAAAATACATTAAGTATTATTAAAATCAATTGTTGGAAAGGCGTCCACTACTGTGCCAGTGATGTTTCTTATTGTACTTGTCCACTATACGCTGCATTTCTTTTCTAATCATCTTCTGCTTGTGTTTCTCCAATAGATCTGTGTAGACGTCAGAAAATGGCATAATATTTATACCGCCATCTCGGGAGACCAGTCCTGGTACTCCTGGTACGAACCCGTAAGGGTGAGGTGGCATAGGGAACGGCTGAGGTGGCATAGGGAACGGCTGAGGTGGCATGGGGAACGGTTGAGGTGGCATGGGGAACGGTTGAGGAGGCCTGAGGAAAGGCATTGGCATTGGATAACTGTTAGAAAGCACTGGTATAATAGGAGATGACGGTTGAATTGGGATTCCATATGGCACCTGTGGCAATGGCATGGAGATGGGGACTGGTATCAGCGGTCCAGGCATGGGCAGCGGTCCTGGCATAGGCATAGGCGGCATCGGAGGTGGGGGCATAGGATAAGGTATAGGCGCTGGTACCGGGTAAGGATATGGCTCAATTGGTACCGGTATTGGAACTGGCTGCGGTGGCGGAGCTTCAGTTTTTGGTAGCATAGGCGGGTTAGTATGCATACATGATTCAGGTATATTTCTTGGGTACCAATAAAGCGGATTGCAAGGGTCCTCTCCCTTCGGTATCCTTTTACCATTATCAAGGAACATTTGCTCTATTCCGTCCATATAGCTTAGTCCATCTATAGTACATGATATCCAATTTATAGCTGCGATAACAAGATACAGCTGAAAAAGAAAAATATCACACTTGATATTTTTTGTGTAAGTTAATTATTTTGTTGGTATTTTGTATTGTCCTCAATTAAACCTGATTCAAATGCTAGTACCTAGAACCTGGTTGGCCCAAGTAAATGGCTTTGCGCGTAAAAAAATAAAACGGAGTAAAATAGAAAATCAGGTATTCGGCCGAATTGCTAGAAATTCGCCCAAAAGTCGTCTTATGGCAAAATCGGTACTTCATCTGCCATCATCCTGAACAGATCATCATCAGTTAAGATCAGGATCTGATATATCAATGTTAGAAAGGCCGAATTTGGATTTGTTTTAAATTTGGGCAAATTCCTAACCCTGTAATATTATTGCAACACGTAAATATAACAACATACATATGGGTTATTTGGATACAAGGAATTTCACCTTGACAGGTTTAATACAGAATTGAAAACTATTTCATTTATTTTTCTATTTAACAGCGTTTAAAAAAACAAACATTTTAATTACTAATATAATAGGTATTTATTTTTAAAGCATAATTATTATGAAGTTATGAAGATTTCTAGTCTACTTCGAAATCCTATAACCGGTATGAGTAAGTACTATCAGATTTACATATTTAAATAGTAAAATAAAGTTTATAAAAATACAGTGTACCTACTTACTTTTAATATTAGTTTCATAATTAGTTTACAAGGTGTTTTGATTATTCACAGTACTTCCTTTCTTCTCTAAGCCGTCTTCTTTGATAAATGGAACGAATAAAGGCGTTTATGAAAAGAAAAATATTTCCTCCCATTTGCACTTTAACAATGGGTAGCTTTGTTTTAAAGTACAATAGGTTTTTGCAAGCATCATTATGAATTCCAGCATTTTGTTTAATTTTGCATTCGACGGCATATTATGTAATGTCAGGATGTTACTTTTAAATTTTGATGTGCATGGACTGTGACATTAAAATTAATTAAATACCATTCATAGCTGAAATTTCTGATTTGTATGAAATATGACAACTTGCAAGAGAAATCTTTGTTAGATGTCATATTCTAAATAACCGAAATTCGAACTATACTAGTTTTTTAATACCACAAATAAGGGAGACGGCGCGCGTAATATAAAACGTAAATTTGATTTGAATTTTATTTGTGATTTCTTTGGGAAATTTACAGCCTAATCAGTAGCTAAATACAACAATATAAATTTATATTATATGCAGCACCATTTATGAAACGAACTTTAACTGGTTTTCCTTAAGTATTAAAAACTTTATAGAAATTATACGTACGCAACATCAGTACGAGCCCTAAACTTTTCGTTAAGCGACTTCATTGTATAATATAAGTTATAATCATTATTATTCTTTATTAAGGGCGTTTTCACATTGTGATTTCGAACAGTCTCAAGTTATAAAACGATTACAAAACATATAAATGGACGAGTGCGCCAGTGTCAGTAGTTGCAATTCCAGCCGTGCGCTGCCGCGGCGGCGCTGGCTGCTGGCTCCAGTAGTGTGATAGCATCTACAGGAACCGAGGGCAACGTCCTCTTGATGCCATCCAGAAATATAGTGTAAGATCTTCAATTTCAGTTTTGTAGAAAATGTTTACATTGATCAAAATACTATCACAAATAGGAAATCATCGAAGACTCAAATAAACTTAATTTATAAAATAACAATTTAAAAGACGTCCATCATTGACGGATGAAACAAAAGAACCAGATAAGTTATAAGAGTAAAGATACCGATACCGTGACAGCACAAGTTAATAAAATTTAATCAACAAAATATCCTGAGCTATGAATATAAGCTACAGAATTGCCATTTTCAATTTTTTTTAATTTATTTTCATTATTATTGTTGGCTGGTTTATTCGTAGCTGTATTTGCAAGATTTTGTTTAAAGAATGGTTGGATAACTTTATTTATTTCATATTGCAATTGATTTTCCGCTTGATTGTTATTATAATTGTCAATTTTTTTATCGATAAATGATTGGATTATTTTGTTTACATTTATATCATCAGTTTTATTATTTTTATCACTATTGCTATTAGGTTTTGTACAATTTCTGTTGCCATCGTCTGGGTGTGGGTAGAAATTAGAGAATAGATCAGCGGTTTCTGCGTACGAGTCTCTGGCCGCTGAGGCGTAGATACCGGCAATTTTCTTAATAGTTTTTTCGGTTTTTTTGGATATCGGCTGACGGTAGATGGCGGCGAGCCCGAGAGGAGGCATTAGGCCGACAACAGGCATGGCCGGCAGAGCCATCACGTCCTCTCTCATCTCGTTTATCATTCGCTGGTAAGGAGCTTCCTTCATATTTGGATACACATACTCGAGATACTGGTCGTTCTTTGACTCAACCATTTGTTCTGAGTTCGATTCTTCTGTACTCTTGCTATTTTCGCCGGAACAATCAGTACATTCTGAGAATAATTTTTGACGACGACGGGTTTTGATTTTTAGTAGACGCTTTAGTTTGTTAACGTTTCTTTCATCATTCTGCATATTCATTAATTTGTAAGGATGTGTATTGTAAAGTTTGCTTCGGATTAGTTTTTCGTACATTGCAGTGCAGTAATCGGGCATGTGAAGCGGGTGCCAATACAATGGATTACACATATCGTGACTATTTCTCTCCACAAAATCAAAATTGTCTCTATAAGTAACACCGACGATCGATTGTCTTGCTACTATGAATAGTTCACAAATGAAAAGTCCAAGAAAACAGTGCTGCAAGAAAATGAGAAAGTAGGGTGTTATTTAACAATACAAAGTGTTAATAAAATATCATACCTGTTGCGGGTAAGCCCTAGATGTTAAACCGTGTTTGGATTATAACTTTAGAAAATAACAAACAAACTTGGTTATTCTATATTAACTTCCGATTTTAGATATGAAAATTAATGTTATTATTTTTACATTTATTGCATTCTTTTTATTACTTGTAAATCTGCCAAGCTAAATCATAAGCTTACCTTTGAGAACATTATGTTCAGCTTTTTTATTTTGCTGGCACGCGTAGTAATCTTTCACCAGTGTATTGTTAGCACCTACTTAATGTTCAACTAAACTCACTGCACAAAAAATACAAGTTTTAAACAGGGTGTGGTATAACTCGCACCTGCATGATTGGCAATGTACCCATTCCTATAAAAAGTTGCATCATAAAATAACCAACATACACATAATAACACGCCTTCATCATTTTCAGGGTAAGCAGAATGTGAACAAACTTGGAACCTTAATAATAAAGAAATACCTTGGAACCTGTCATATATACACCACTTCTGATAAATTGTTACATCTAATTCATGATGCAGGTTTACGCGACTTACATACATGTTATTTTTTTGGTAGGGGGACTAAGTGCATTTTTAGTAGAGAGTCACTCACTCAGTCTCTCGACCCAATAAATAGCATCGCGTAAACGTTACCTACAATGGTATTTTCATGTTGGACTCACCAATTTTTATGCTCGACTAAATTTATTTCTTATCACATCACGGAGATTACTTAATAATCAGAGATTTTAAAAAAGAGTAAGTAGTAAAGACTTTTAAGTTCTTAAAATTTTTATATTATTCTATTTTAAAAGCGAATCTCTGCTGTTATTGTCTAGTTGCAAACGAGGTATTCCTACATGTAGGTCAAGTACCATTCCTGCGGCATTCCAGGCATGGCCTCTAAACTAGATTCTTAGAAATGTTCGCCTGCCTTTCTTTCAGCGACGAAATATCAATTTTATTTTGAAAGTTTCGCATCAAGTCTGCAATAATGTTCTGCCGGCGTTTTGGTTTCACTTGTTTTTTGGGATGCGGCTTCGGGTAACGTCGTATTTTCAATATTACCGGCACCATGATAATCGGTGGATGACAAGATCTTAGAGCTGAAAAATGTGTAAACATTATATAAGTATTTCACTGTGGCGGGTTTAGATGTACGGGGGTACTACGCGTGCTCCACGCAATATGTGCGCGTGTTATTACGAACTCATACCAATGTACAACCTATTGCCCACGTAGCCCACGCGTTACAGTCGCGTAGATCACGCTCGTGGGTGCCACGCGTGGATGCGCGGATATTTTTTAAATACTAAAACGCTCATTATAAAGTTATCTATAGAGCTTCGTAGTCTAAGCACTAAAAACCCTTATCATTACGTCCATTGTGTCTGTCTGTCTGTATGCAGTTTTGCACCTATGGCATGCATGTAATCTATTTGTGTCACCATTTATTTCAGACTTTCGCGCTTTGTACACATTATTATGGGTTAATCGGGTCTATGCGCAAGATTATTTCCAGGTAAACATGCACTATATTTACCTCTACATTTCGAGCGGGTTGCAATGCTCCAGTTGCTCTTGCGACTACGAGTACACAAATACCCTAATAAATTTACACTTACCCTTGACATTAAAAAAACGAGTAGTAGAAAGTGTGTTACGATTAGTTAGACCAGTCCCTGCGGACTTCCGTACACGATTACAGTACAGTTTTTTCGCTATTGCGCTCTAGGCGCATATTTTCTTCTTGAGACCCCTGCGCGCGGCGCTGTCTAATACAAGATGCACTCTTCAAAGGCCGCCCCATATAAACACCATAGAAATCGTATCAGCACCATAAAAAACTACACCTTCTTCAAGTAATTCATAAATCCCTACAAGGTCACTAAAATGAATGAAATAGTTTTGTTTGTTTACACGGTATTTTCTACCCAAACTACGTACTGGCCCTTTTCCACTAAAAATTGGCATTAATTGCAAGCGCGATCATGCGCGAGCTCGCGATTGCCATTAATGTCAATCGCGAGCTCGCGCATGCCGTAGAGTGTAGGCTTCATAAAAATATGCAGTGCTATTTAGTTCGTCTTTAATAGTTAATTTATACTCTATGTCGAAAGCAATACGGTTCAGTTTTACACAAACTGATATTTCAATTCAAGTCTCGCACAGCCTCTTCAATCCTTGCCTTTTCCACCGAAGATGCGCTTCAATTCAATCCTCGTCACGCTTCGTCTTGCTCTGCTGGTAGAAAACCACACCTTCATCTTATTCGCTGTTGAGAAGCGTGTTTCTGTTGCAGAATTAATTTAAAATATGTGTCGGAAGCAATACGGTTCAGTTTTACACAAACTGATATTTCAATTCAAGTCTCGCACATCCTCGTCAATCCTTACCTTTTCCACCGAAGATGCGCTAGGATTGAATTGAAAATTTCCCATACAAGTTTCAATTCAATCCTCGCCACGCCTCGTCTCGCTCTGCCGGTGGAAAACCACCTTTAGGCTTGTCACCGACTTCACACAAGCGCGCTATAATAATATTTTTTTTTATTTAGGTTCATTTTATTCGAATGTATTGTAAATTTTTCAAATAAAGAATTTGTGTACGAGTAAGTACGTTTGTATTTTAGGTACCGAAGTATAGTCATAGTTTAAAAGTAAGTAGGTAAGTAGTCTGGGGAGAAAAACCCGTGTTAAACTGTTTTATTTATTTTAGTGTCCTAGTAGTGCTTATGAATTACTTGAAGGAGGTTTAAATTTGTGTCTTAATAATAATTATACGTAAGCAACCCATACTGGATTTTCCAATAATTTGTATGAAAGACCAGATGATGTTGATCGCTTGTTCTGCTGTTCGTTCACGAAAATGAGGGGGCTTTTTTTTTCACTTTTTGCTATACTTAGTAGGAATAGTATCGTTCAATGGGTTTTGTAAAACTAAGAATAGACTTTTAAATAACACTTTCTCGAGTTTATCTGCTTTAAAAACGGCGTTTACCGGACCTAGTACATTTCAGCAGCTTTAACTCGCAAGTGTTAATGTAAAAATATTGATAAAAATACGTAACAGGTTCTGATAGCAATTTTACAAACTGAGCCACATTTCAAGCATATTCTATTCATATCAACAGTGGAATAGTAAAATCGCTAAACCACGAATTCAGTTTAATATGAGTGATATTAATTGAGTTCGAATCTTTTTCTGATTCTAATGGTTTATGAGGTATATAGTTTCGATTTTATCATTCCGCTGTCAGTATAATGAAGCACTACGAAGCCCTATATTTGAAAGTGTCTCACACCATCGGACACGCTCGTGGTCGATTTTATTCAAACACAAAATGTCACTTCCCTTTATTTTCTTTGGTGTGGGACACCGAGTCGACAAACGACCCGATGAATCATTACGGACATATAATTATTCCTTTTTCCCTTGCGGGGTAGGAAGAGCACTAACAGCTGCAAAAACGGACATTTACGCCAAGTCTGACAAACATTCGAGGGTCATTCGGAAAACTGTGTATCGCCATAGTCACAGGTTGTCAGCCCATCGCCTGAAATTGCAATACACACCCTCGAGTCCCTTCGTCGCCTTTTACGACACCCACGGGAAAGACATGTGGTGATGCTATTCTTAGCCGGCATCACACGGCAAACAACAACAAATTGTATTATTGATAAAATAAAATAAAAAAATATTTTACTTACCCGTACTATTTGTATTATTACAGAAACAAAAACTGTGTTTTACAGTTAAACTATAAATAATACAAAGGAATAAAAATTTCATTTCAAAGTATATACCTAGTTATGGTTTAAAATAACTACCAATAACACTTTACAGTTCTGCAAATTCTCCACATTATACAGGTTGTACCATGAAGTAACAATAAGAAATAGATTCCTCGTGGACTGCCTGGGGCATTCGAAAATACCCCATGTATGCTCCGCGGGTCTTGTAGTTTCTGATTTAGTATTATTTATTGAAGTCGTATGGAAAAATTTTACTGATAGCCATTTTTGTAACTCGAATTAAGTATCAATCGTGACGTTAAACCACTCGAAAAACCCTTTTCCGCAGTGGATTTTTACTGATACAACATTTATCATGAGAAGTCTTGCCTCTGACACTGATTAAATCGTCTGTCACAGACGTGTGAGGCCAATGATGATGATGAGTTATATTAACTTAGAAACCACAAAAAAATTAAGGATCATAAATAATAAGGTGTTTTTTGAAAAAAAAAAAACACTCATTTCATGGTCGATCCTGTATACATGTTTAAACTAAAATATTTTAAATGAAGTTGTAAAGATGATATCCCTTGCAAAACTATACCTGTTGATAATGTTAATTCACGCTTGCGAGGTGGTTAACAACTTTTGCATGATGTTGAAAATATCTAATCTTTCGACATACACGCATTAAGATATATCAAGCCTGTTTCCCTTGCGGGGAGGGCAGAGCGTAAACGGTCGTAATCAAAATTGTGTTTTGCTATAGTGACAGGCTGTCAGCCTATCACCTAAAACTGCAATACAGATGCAACCCTTGAGTCTCATCTTACAACACCCACGAAAGAAGGGATGTGGTGATGCTATTCTAATCCGACATCACTTCAAGAATATCGTGATTTGGTAATACCTATGCGAAATAAAAATAAAACTCTCAACACAATATTAATATTGTTAATATCTTTTATTTTTTGTAACAACAAACTAAATAATACAGCCGTTTTGAAGAACATTTGCAATTAATGACAGATATAAGGTTCACTTTTTGAAAACGCAACAGAAAAATTAATTCTATTGAAGCAAAAATGTTTCTAGAAAATTAATTTTATTTATTTATTTATTTATTTATTAAACTTTATTGCACAGAAAGTACAAAGGGCGGGCCTAATGCCACGCGGCATTCTCTACCGGCCAACCAAAAGATAAACAGAAAGAGTAAAAGCGGGTGCCCATACACAAAAAAAAAAGAAATATAATCGTACTTATTAATCTATACAACAATAATTTTTCTCTACCAAATTTCTAGTTTTTCTAAAAATTTGACTTAAATTAACGCGATTTTAGGCATTTGACTATACTTAAGGCCTTAAACGATCACAGGCGTAACTTTTTTTTCTTAACGTCATTAAACTAAGATCAGCTCAGCCGACTAGTCGGTCATTTCTGTAGTGAGCGACTATTCGGTCATTTCTGTAGTAAGCGACTATTCGGTAATTTCCGTAGTAAGCGACTATTCGGTCATTTCCGTAGTAAGCGACTATTCGGTCATTTCCGTAGTAAGCGACTATTCGGTCATTTCTGTAGTAAGCGACTATTCGGTGATTTCTGTAGTGAGCGACTATTCGGTCATTTCTGTAGTGAGCAACTATTCGGTCATTTCTGTTGTGAGTGACTATTCGGTCATTTCTGTAGTGAGTGACTATTCGGTCATTTCTGTAGTGAGTAACTATTCGGTCATTTCCATAGTGAGCGACTAGTCGGTCATTTCTGTAGTGAGCAACTATTCGGTCATTTCTATAGTGAGCGACTAGTCGGTCATTACTGTAGTGAGCAACTATTCGGTCATTTCTGTAGTGAGTGACTATTCGGTCATTTCTGTAGGGAGCAACTATTCGGTCATTTCTGTAGTGAGTGACTATTCGATCATTTCTGTAGTGATCAACTATTCGGTCATTTCCATAGTGAGGGACTAGTCGGTCATTTCTGTAGTGAGCGACGAACGAAGTCGGCCAAAAGTCGTCATCATCAGTCATCCATAGTCGGTGCATCTCTCAAATATAGCATTAATCCTTATATTCAATACATACATAGTATTAAATGTAGTCGCTTTTTGCGCTAACTCTTTCTAAAACACGTAGCAGATTTTGATGCAATTTTAATAGAGTGAATCAATAGGAAGGTTCCAACGAACAAACATGCTGGCAAACATCTGGACAAAACCGCTGGGTGGGTCGCTAGTATTAATTTGTATAACTATATAAGGTGTAAAAAAATTAGCTGAGAATATTTTAAAGGGTGAACCAGTACCTGAAACTGAACAACTTTCCCCAAGGAACATAGGTCGAAATATGAAAAAATAATTTGACCCTCCCATACTTAGTGTGTTACCCGGCCGGGATAATTTATATGGAAGGGCCAATTTTTTTTCATATTTCGACCTATGTTCCTTGGGGAAAGTTGTTCAGTTTCACGTACTGGCTCACTCCTTAAATATTTTAAGTTAATTTTTTTACACCATGTATAATGAATAGTGTACTTGTATATTAAATATATTATGGCACATTACGGCATGTGATTTTCATAAACATTTGCGAGATGAATAGGTATTTGATTCATTTTAAATGTTCCAGTCCCGGGTTTTTTTAAAAATAATGTTTTTCAGTCTTTGATAGCTGTAGGTAACATAGGTATCTGTATCTAACTCCAAACTAATATGAATTAAAGTTTTATATAGTTTTCATAGTAAGTGATCAAAGCTACTTATCAGCTAACTTTTAACAACATAAAGATTTTCCAATTCACGACCATGTATATAGCTGCAAGCAAATCAGCGGCAAATAAAACTGTAGAAATTTAAAACCTGATATATTTTTCTTTTTTTCTTTACTAGCGGCGCGCCAGTGATGGCATGGTCGTTTTTGACGTTTTCCCTACTAGTTTTGTACATATAATTACTTATCATTATATCTATTTAAAAAATTGCATCATTACCCGTGGTGAAAATCCTCCCGTCGACAAATGTCACAGTAGCGAAATGTCCCGGTGTCGCTAAAAGTCCCTGTAGCTAAATGTCCCTATAGCTAAAAGTCCCTGTAGCTGAATGTCCCTCTCGCTTAATGTCCCTGTAGCTGAATGTCACCCTCTCGCTTTATCTATCTAGTGGGAATATGGGTACCTACGTGAAATAATAGATTTAATAATAAATAATAAACCGACTCTAGTACGAAGAAGAGACACAAATTCACACAATAAAAACATACTTTGAACCGGGAGGACGGGTTTAAATTGTCAACCGCATGGAGTCCAGTCATTGATAAGTTGAAACCGCGCGATTTATCATCGGAACAATCGTCGGATACTGTGAGTGTTGTGTGCCGGCAGCCTAGTGCAATGTTTACAAACAATCAATAATTATTAAAATTATAAAGACAAATGTGGGTAGCAGAATACTCGTCACCCGCCGCCTAGATGACAACTCGCTGGGACGTCAGTCAACCCGCGACCACAATACATGAAACTGTGTTGAAACGTCGGGACACAGGTAAATTACTAATATTTACCTAAATACTATCGCGATAGACCCGGTCTAATACTTAAAATGAGTGAAAGTGATCGCGAGTGCTTAAAAAGTTATACTTTGATTGTTGGGTGCGGTGAGCCGTTGTGATGAATACGCACATACCTGCGGCTTGTACCTACGTAGTATTGAACTAATATAAGTAGGTAGGAACTAACTAGGTACTAAGTTCGATTAAGGAAGTGACATTTGCACCACCTACTTGTACTTTTTATAGCAAGAATTATTAGGTCGGTGCCCGCTTGGGCTGAAAAGTCGCAGGTTCAAATCCTGCTCGTGGTGCAATTTTGCAAGTTTTTCAAAATTGAATACCCAACACGTTGAAGTGTTTTAAATTTTAAGTACTAAATTTATCGCGGGTTTTCATCACTCCGGCTATTTATTAATTAATTTACTATTACAAATTTTTTTTACGCGATACGGGAGTGTGACATTACACGAATGTGGCATTACGCGAATGTAACTTTACGCGAGTGTGACATTTAGCTACTAGCAAAATGTCCCGATTTCAAGCGGGACATTTCGCTACTGTGACATTTGTCGACGGGAGGGTGAAAATGAGTATGTGCATGACAGACAAATACAAAATCTCGGAGAGCGACTTCATTTTATACTATGTATTGATTGATTAGTAAGGTTGCGGTTACTGCGAGTACTTTCTGTATTTATAGGCGTGTTCGATACGCTTGTGGTCGTGGCCAAATCTTTCTCCTCTTCTGATTCTTCCTTTATTTTGAATTTAAGGTCTAATTTCATAACTTTTAAAATCTTGCAAAATTTTTAGGCGCGGGCAGGTTAGTAATTTAATTAGCTAAATTATGCATGTTTTCAAAAATTGTATACCTAACACGTTTTAAATTTTTAAAATTTGGATTTCCACCTTTTCACAATATGATCAAATTTTTGTTGTGTGATAAAAGCAGGTATAACGAGTGTGCGACGAGGACAGCAACAAACTCTTGTCTCTGTCGTAACTATGGTTATTTCTGCTTCTTCATCTTCTTCTTCCTGGTTTGGTTCTCCGGGTCCTAACTGCTCTAGCTGTAGCCCGCTTCGCTTGTGTAGTGGCCTATTCTGTCTGTTCACAATTGTTGTGTTCATGTTTTTTGATTCCTCTTTCTTAGCTTTAGTAGACTTTAAATTATGATTTTTATTTACTCCGTGCTCATTTAGGAACTCAACAGCAGCTCCATTTATTTTGTTCTCCATTGTACATTCTTAAAATAAATAAATAATAAGATTAGATATTGTATTTTTGGCACCTCGTTGCATGGCTTGGTGATCATTTATTAATGAAGATCAAGAATCAAATCAATGTTGATAATTTCCCTGTAAGGTAACATAACATTTAAAATTTAATAATATGCATGTTTTCCTTTTTCCTCTTCCTTTCGGTCGTCTAGGTCCAGTTCCTGATACGTCCAGTGTGTTTTTTACGTCCATTTTCGCGAAAGTCCATTTCCGCGAACGTCCATTTCCGCGAACGTCCATTTTAGCCCTTTTAGTTTTTGACAAGTTCCGTGGGTATTGTAAAAAACGACTTAACGGATAGTTATTTCCTGTAAATCAAACATCTTGCACTGCACTCACCAATCCGCCAGCCAAGCGTGGCAATATCCGCCGATTGGGGGAGGCCCATGTCCAAGTACTGGACTTGAAGGAAAGTTAGGGTCATGTACTTCGCCTGAGCCCATTAGAAAGCTTCGAAAAATTCCAAGGAGTTTATTTCTTTATAATTGTTCATATTAAGAATAAAATTTCTTGTCACAAAATAAAAATAGTTGTCTTTTTGTTAAGATGTAAATTTTGATTTTTTTAGGCGTAAAATAATAAACTTATATAACGTTCATGATAAAGGCCCCTAGTTAACAGTTAATACAGTCTATTCACCTGAAAAAGTATGGTACTGTGGGGTATTCATGCCATCTTAAGGGAAAAGCAAAAATTTCGCATTATATTCTTCGAAACTTGAACATTTATTGCCATAATTAGATTGAATATACATATCTCTATCGAAAATGTTAATTAAGTGAAACTGGACATTCGTGGAATGGACGTTCGCGGCACTGGACTGTCGCGGAATTGACGTTCGCAGCAGTGCTATATCGCGGAATGAACGACAGCGGAAATGGACGTAAAAGACACACTGGATGGACCTACCAGGAACTGGACCTAGACGACCGAAAGGTAAAAATAAATAATAATTATTGTAAAAATACAGTTATGTTAAGGGGAGCTATTATCTGCCAACAAACTGTTGTACAGTTTGGCAGACTGTAAAATTTGTAACAACGAAACTGTTTTTATATAAATAACGCATTTTTTAATGATATCCCGCGTCAGAAAAATTATCGAGATTTAATCGCAGCAGGTGTTCTTAATTACTACAAGTACTTAAGTACTTGTGTATTTTCGGTAGGTACAATTTAAATTTTTAATGGAATGGAAAATGTACGTCCGTCAATAAATTACCTTTGAAAGGTGGACATTGGCAATCAGAATGATGTGTTTGATAGGACATGGTATCTCTTTTCTTCATGAAGTGCACTACGGGCTCCTGGGGCGCTGACCAGGACCTCTTAGTTTTGTCCCAAGGCAATTGTGTCGCTAGCGTACCCCACTCATATACCAAAATCAAGCACAGTAATTTTACTATCTGCAAAAATATGGTTAGGTAGGTAATTCATAGATTAATATGTATCAGATTGCTGGCCTAGCGTACAAGGTATTCTTATTGAAGCGTCTATTAGTACAGGGTCTGTCAAAATGAATTCACTGTTCTAAACGTACAAATAAAATAAAATTCTAAAATGTTTCAGACTCATAGTTTATTGCATTGTAATACAAAGGTGCTTTTAATTTGATTAAAATGAAATAATAACAATATCAAATAATACTAAATATGCCTTGCTATCATTGTAGAATCATAAAAATAGCTATTAGGTCGTTCGTCGAAACGTAAAGAAAAAGAAAAAGCTATTTCAAAGTTCAATTTCTATTTCGCTAGATAATATTGTACGGATTTGTAACAACCAAATCTGGCTAACCTCTTAGTTGAACTATCCCATTAACATTCGCTGTGGACATTCCTGAATATTGTATCGGTTGATTCTCATTTTCATAGTTTAGTAAATGATGGTGTTTCTTACTTGGTTGTTGGTTGTATAAGTTTTCTTGAACTATCCAATTAACATTCGCTGTGGACATTCCTGAATATTGTATCGGTTGATTCTCATTTTCATATTTTAGTAAATTATGGTGTTTCATACTTGGTTGTTGGTTGTATAAGTTTTCTTGAACTATCCAATTAACATTCGCTGTGGACATTCCTGAATATTGTATCGGTTGATTCTCATTTTCATATTTTAGTAAATTATGGTGTTTCATACTTGGTTGTTGGTTGTATAAGTTTTCTTGAACTATCCAATTAACATTCGCTGTGGACATTCCTGAATATTGTATCGGTTGATTCTCATTTTCATATTTTAGTAAATTATTGTGTTTTGTAGTTGGTTGTTGGTTGTATAAGTTTTCTTGAACTATCTCATTAACATTTGCTGTGGACATTCCTGAATATTGTATCGGTTGATTCTCATTTTCATATTTTAGTAAATGATTGTGTTTTGTAGTTGGTTGTTGGTTGTATAAGTTTTCTTGAACTATCTCATTAACATTCGATGTGGACATTCCTGAATATTGTATCGGTTGATTCTCATTTTCATGTTTTAGTAAATTATGGTGATTTATACTTGGTTGTTGGTTGTTTAAGTTTTCTTGAACTATGTTATTAACATTCGCTGTGGACATTACTGAATATTGTATAGGTTGATTTTTATTTTCATATTTTAGTAAATGATTGTGTTTGGTAGTTGTTTGTTGGTTGTTTAGGTTTTCTTGAACTATCTCATTAACAATCGCTGTGGACATTCCTGAATATTGTATCGGTTGATTCTCATATTCATAGTTTAGTAAATGATGGTGTTTCTTACTTGGTTGTTGGTTGTATAAGTTTTCTTGAACTATCCAATTAACATTCGCTGTGGACATTCCTGAATATTGTATCGGTTGATTCTCATTTTCGTTTTTTAGTAAAAGATTGTGTTTCGTGGTTGGTTGTTGGTTGTTTAAGTTTTTTTGAACTATCTCATTAACATTCGCTGTGGACATTCCTGAATATTGTATCGGTTGATTCTCATTTTCATATTTTAGTAAATGATGGTGTATCTTACTTGGCTGTTGGTTGTTTAAGTTTTCTTGAACTATCCAATTAACATTCGCTGTGGACATTCCTGAATATTGTATCGGTTGATTCTCATTTTCATATTTTAGTAAATTATTGTGTTTTGTAGTTGGTTGTTGGTTGTATAAGTTTTTTTGAACTATCTCATTAACATTCGCTGTGGACATTCCTGAATATTGCATCGGTTGATTCTCATTTTCATATTTTAGTAAATTATGGTGTTTCTTACTTGGTTGTTGGTTGTATAAGTTTTCTTGTACTATCCAATTAACATTCGCTGTGGACATTCCTGAATATTGTATCGGTTGATTCTCATTTTCATATTTTAGTAAAAGATTGCGTTTCGTAGTTGGTTGTTGATTGTACCAGTTTTCTTGCATCATCCATTTTACATTTGCCGTCGACATGCTTGAATATTGTATCGGTTGGTTTTCATTTTCATATTTTAGTAGATTATTGTGTTTCTTAGTTGGTTGTTGGTCGTAAAAGTTTTCTGGCATCATCCTTTTTGCATTTGCCGTCAACATGTTTAAATATTCTATCGGTTGGTTCTCATTTTCATATTTTAGTAGATTATAGTGTTTATCAGTTGGTTGTTGGTTGTAAAAGTTTTCTTGCATCATCCTTTTTACATTTGCCGTCGACATGCTCGAATATATTATCGGTTGGTTCTCATTTTCATATTTTAGTAGATTATTGTGTTTCTTAGTTGGTTGTTGGTCGTAAAAGTTTTCTTGCATCATCCTTTTTACATTTGCCGTCAACATGCTTAAATATTGTATCGGTTGGTTCTCATTTTCATATTTTAGTAGATTATAGTGTTTCTTACTTGGTTGTTGGTTGTAAAAGTTTTCTTGCATCATCCTTTTTACATTTGCCGTCGACATGCTCGAATATTTTATAGGTTGGTTCTCATTTTCATATTTTAGTAGATTATAGTGTTTCTTACTTGGTTGTTGGTTGTAAAAGTTTTCTTGCATCATCCTTTTTACATTTGCCGTCGACATGCTGGAATATTTTATAGGTTGGTTCTCATTTTCATATTTTAGTAGATTATAGTGTTTCTTACTTGGTTGTTGGTTGTAAAAGTTTTCTTGCATCATCCTTTTTACATTTGCTGTCGACATGCTCGAATATTTTATAGGTTGGTTCTCATTTTCATATTTTAGTAGATTATAGTGTTTATCAGTTGGTTGTTGGTTGTAAAAGTTTTCTTGCATCATGTTTTTAACATTTGCCGTCGACATGCTTGAATAGTGTCTCGGAAGATATTCTTTTTTATATTTTAATGAATTAAGGATTTTCGGAGCTCCCTTTCGTTTTTTTTTTAAGCAAAGTCCAGGTAAAGGTATGTAAGGACAAATTGATTTAGTACTTGTTGTTGTTGTTGGCGTTGTTGTTGTTGTTTGTGTAGTTATTGTTGTTGGAGCTATAGTTGTGCTAAATGTCGGACAGGGTGTACTTTCATTATTAACAAACTGCACATTTAATTCTATTGTTACGTTGCACACTTTTTCAGTCGTGGTTCGTCTGGTACTTCTCGTCTTAAACGGTGCGTTTCGTTGCTCGTTTTGAGGAAGACTGACAAAATCTCTGGGATATTGTGTTTTATACACGCTTTTAGCTTTATTTCCGACGTATAGAGGAAATATCATATCCATATGGTCCTTCTCTGAGTTATTACAACCACCCTTGCATAGCCTATATGGGGCCGTGAATAATAACTTTACAAATTTTCCTTCATTCTGCCATTCTAAAATGTAATGTATTTCAGTTAATATCATACATACAAATATAAAGGTTGTTTATTCACATAGATCAATATTATTTAGGTACGCGTTAAATGTCCTACTGCTGGACAAAGGCCTCCCATTTCTTATTCCAGATTTCCTGAAAGGTTTTATTCAGGTTTGCGAAAGTTAGGGTCCAGTTAGAATCGAACTTGTCAAGGTTATTCCGCCTTCTCTTAGTCCTGCTCCTCAGACGATGCTTTATTGGGACCCATTCGGTTGCTTTTCCTGCCCACCGTTCGGGATGCATTCTCGAAACACGCCCAGCCTAGTCCCGTTTGAATCTAGACGCCTTCATTTCAACGTCTATGATTCGTGTTTTGGAGCGGAGTGTGGTGTTGCGAACACGGTCAATCCTCTTAACAACATGTGTTCAGCTCCATCGCTCGTTGACATCATAGTATTTTAGTAATGGTATCTAGTAAGATTATTAAGATTATCTAAAAAAAAAAAAAAAAAAAAAGATTAATAATTTACAGAAAAAATAACCCTTAAACCTAAAACTAAACTATGAAAAGGTCCTCCAGTGCGCCCCCATCAGATTAATAATATATTATAAAAATACTACTACTTGAAACAAGTCCAATAATGTGTCTAGGCAAACCTAATATTATGTTTTAATTTAAGGGTAAGAAGGGGGGTGATCTGTCTACAGTGAAAGTACAGACAGCTCTTGCCACAAAGCCTACAATAAAATCATATCCGGTTCTAGTTTCTTATTTTACTGTCGTGTAATACGTTTTGTGATGAGAGATATGAAGCTTTTTTCATTGTTAGCGTTCCGTACGCAAAAATAAAACGGAACCCTTATAGGATCTGTTAGTTATCCAACTGACTAGACTGTTCGTTTGTCACGCCTCCTTATTCGTTGCAAACGCGTAGACATAGCGAGTGTGCAACGAATAAAGAGTGAGAAACAGAATTTTAACTTCAAAAACCTAAACACAAGTCAACAGCCACTAGTAGTTGTAAAAAGGTCAAGTTCTTTACTCAAAGTTAAAAAGAGATACGGATATGCTGTAAAAATTGCATGTTTTAGACCCTCTCAAATCAAAAGTGGGACATCATTATGAAAGAGCTACATGTTTGAAACCCTCGGTGGGCAATTCTGACTCTTAGTACTTTGAATCGAATGAGATCCTATCCGATTAGCAGTATGGGTTGAGGAAGGGCGTTAGCACTGTAACAGCTCTCTCTAAAGTGGTAGACAAGACAACAAACCGACTGCGCAGGATAGTGGTATGGCCGCTGTGCCCGGCTTGACTTCTCCAGTGCGTTTGATTCTAAAAATATCTCTCTCTCTTACTAGCTAAGCAAGCTTACCTATTTATGGTTTCGATGCGCAAACAGTACTGTGTTTTCATAGTTATCGAACTCATGTGGTTAAAGTGCTGGGACCGATTCTTTTATCTTATACAGCTCAGATATCACAAAGCAAAGATATAATAAACTTAATGGAGTGCCGCTAAAGAAGTTGATAGGATTCCTGACTAAGGTGTTTTCGTAGACAAACTTTCCTTTAAATGCGAAACTTAAATAAAACATCCTTTAAACTATGCTAAAAATAAAAAAAACTGTAAACAAACATTTAAAAAAATTTATTTTTATTTAATAGTAGGTATGGTATGGAGCCACATGGAATATGCTAGCATTATCTGGAACCCAAACTATAGTCAGCAGTCGCAACGTATTGAGTCGATTCAGTGTGCGTTCACTAAACACCCAGCATTTTGCTCCTCGGGTGTATCGCACCGCACTCCTACAGTTTTTTTTTTCAATCTCAATACCTTAAAACACCGCAGATCCATGAATGATCTTACTTTTCTTTACAAATCCATTTATAATTACACTGATTCTATTGACATCCTTGAACACACCCCTTGTCTGTCACGTACCGGGAGCCGGACAACAATTTTGAACCTTAACTACCCACAATAAAATTCAAAACCAATGAAATTGTTATTGTATGAAGCGACAGACGAGTGATTATTATCACTAGCTGTCAAATTTAAATATCCACGCCATTCTATTACAAAAATATTCGATAATCCTTACTGCCCAACAATTGGTCCATGGCCGAACCAATGTAGGCCTTAATGCTACAATTATGAGGATATTATGTCGTTTGTGTAACGAAATGAACGTAAATTGCCCTAACATCGATATTTTTATGGAATCGTTACCAAAATTGAAAAAGAACATTAAAATGCAGGAACTTATAACTAATGATCTCAAATAATCATAGAACGCTTGTTGATCTCAATTTATTTTAGAATTTCAATTTATTTTTTATCATTATAGTTAATTTAACCACTTACCTACCTAGTATAAAGTAGGCTAGGGAGTTTGCTACTTATATTTATTTTAACTTACTGTTGTGTATTTTGAGAGTGTTTTGTTTATCTGTAATGGTTAAACATAATATATATGAATAATTTAAATATGTATAAAACGCCATAAATATAACTATTTTGTTTAATGTTGATGAACCTTATTAATTAATAAGTAATTGCCATTACCATCTGTATCCTGACGACGTTCAACTTATATGCACACTATACCACTGAACCATCTTGCACACTCGCTGCAAAAGCTCAACTATGATTCTTCTGGATTCTTTTGCCGATTGGGCTACTTAAAATCAAATATTGTTTGATCCTACGAAATCTAAATTTATGGGACTGAAAACTTTACTGGGAATCAAGAAGCAGGTGTCCAGCTGTCTATTATATAACTATACTTCTCCTGTGCCCGACATTATCAAACTACAGGCTTAAATTTTACAGGTGAAATTTGATGTCCATTGCGTAGTCGGTTAGCCATTATGATACCAGGAGTAATAATCTGCTACGCAATGTACTAAAAATTTCACCTGTAGTTTTATACCGCTGTGGTTTTCAGCAAATCTTCTTCTCAGTCGTTCCCCCATAGGTTGGGTATCGTGACCACCATCAGTCACTGTCAGCATGCGAGAGCAGGGATAATCTTCTCCACATGTTCCTATCAGCTGCGGTGTGTATTGCTGCGTGCAGGCGGAGTTGCAAATGTGTATTTGTCTGGTCACACTAACTTGCAGGAACACGGCCCCTACGTACTTTTCCCTCCACTTTACCCTTTGTAAGTATTTTTCAACGGACGCAGGTCTAGCACGGTCTATATAGCAGAAAAATTTGAGCATTCAGGATCAGCAAATATCAGACAGGCGTATAAAGAATTTGAGCCCATTCAGGATTGATAAGTCTCGTCTGAAGGCTGTCCATGTCCATGGTATACGCAGCATCTTACGCCAGCACCATATTATGCTAGATATTCCTCCATCTATTCAGAGCTCAATATCGATCCGTGAAGAGTGTAAAATCTTGAACTTTATGATGGACTAGCTGTTGCCCGCAAACTTTGTTACGCTGACTGAATATTATGGTTAGGATACTCGTACCACCGGCACTATTGGTGTTTCTTTCTTTTGAGTTAAACTAAACTTCAACCAGGTTACCTAAGTTAACATGTACAAAATATATTTTTGCGACATCGTTCTTTAATTAAATTGCTTCGAGAGGAAGAAAATGTCCATCACGCTGAAAAGCTTTTACTGGAGCTTAAGTTTTACAACCAATCCTACATTCTTCACTGGATTGTTCATCGTCTTTTTCCACTGAAAGGGTGCCGAGTGATTCCGACTGTGAATAACACTACATGAATTAACCGGTGGGTGTCGTAAAGGGCGAGTAATGGATGTATCAAGAGTGAATTGAACATCTTGCAATGCGCTCGCCAACGCGACAACCAATCGTAATGAGTATTGAAATATATCACCCATGGGCGGAGGCCCGTGTCCAGAGGTTTTTGGCTTTAGATGTTGAAACTCTTAGGTACCTACTCCAGACCTTCAAAATGTATGTGCCAGTAGAAGCGATCAATTACGCTCAAAAACTTTTGATATAGAGCCATTCGTATCTCTCATAGTTTAGTTGGGTTTCTGGTGTTCCACAAAAGGTCATTCAGACTCTCAACATCTGCGTGCCAGCAGAGGTGGCACACCATGCAAAAACAATTTTACTTTTGAGCTATTTGCGTGTCTTGTATAGTTAGGCTCCTGGTGATTCTCATCAGGAACTCTAGACCCTAGATGTCAATATTCCAATAGAAGCGGCATATCATACTTTTGGTATTGAGACATTTCTGTATCGCTCACACTGTAGCTGATGGCCTAAAAATTCCACGTTTAATAGTTTTTCCTGTGGGAATGAGTAATTTTTCCGCGGTAAAAAGAATTAAAGGTATAATTATTTCTGTATTTCTGATACTGCAGCTGGCGGCCTAAATATTTTACGTTTAGTCGTGTTTCCCGTGGGAATAAGCTATTTTGAGGCTTAATTGCTATATACAACAAAAAGTTTTATTCGAATCCTTTCAGTAATTTCGGAGATTAGCATGGACAAACAGATAAACAGACAGACAAAAGAAAATGTGTTCTAATCCTATTTTAAAATACCTACGATTTGATTTTCGTAGATTTGTTCAATGTACAGACACACGGGTTTGACTGTTTTATTGGACATACATACATACATATATCACGGCTATAGTCCCTTGCGGGGTAGGCAGATCATACATGGCCGTGAAAAACGGTAATTTACGCCACGTCTGTCAAAAGTTCGAGGGTCAATCAGATAACTGTATGTCAATAAAGTGACAGGTTGTCAGCCTATCGCCTAAAATTGCAATACACACCCTCGAGTCCCTTAGTCGCTTCTTACGACACCCACGGGCAAGAAATGGGATGATGCTTTTCTAAGCCAGCATCACACGGAATTGGGTTTTGTTGTTTGTATAGATAATATCAACTGGAAGCAGCACGTAGTACGTAGACTCACTCTGTGATAGGCTGAGCAGTGCGGTCTTTGCTCTGCGTAAGCTGTAACCGCTGATATCCTGCGCTGCCCTCCGGCAAATGTACTTTGCTTATTTCCGCTCCGTAATGGCACATGGCTCAATAATGTGGGGCAACTCAACGGATTCCGACATGGTGGACTATGGCTGGTGTAAAATAAAACCAAGACTCTCATGAAGGGAACTTTTCAAAAGGTACAAAATCTTGACACATTATTCGCAATTTTTGTTTGGCACTTTCATGTTTACGCGGAAAACATACATGACTTCAAGCGTTTTGATATTCCGGGACGAATATTATGAAGGACTGGATGCCTGAGAACCGTTCCGCGTCGCACGGCACTAGCTGAAAAGAACCCGCGTGTTATCGGTCCTACGGACTATGAGCAAACCCATCCTTGGTTAAAAAAACAAAAAAAGAACTACCTCCCGAATTAAAAAATAAAACTGACGAAACGTTTCGAACCTAACTGAGAAACCTTTTGCTGGATAAGTCGTTTTACTCTGTTGTCATTATTATTATATGTTTTTGACGAGCACTTGCGAATTCTTATAACTCTATAATACATCTATAACTTTATAATGTGATTTCCATTGTGTGATAATCAATCATAGGGCACTGGTGTTCCACATCAGCTATTCCAGTCCCTCAATAGTTTTTTTTTCATTATCCTACTTATATTATGAATGCGTAAGTTTGTATGTTTCTTTGTTACTTCATAATGCAAAAACTACTGAACCGATTGTAATGAAATTTGGTAATCATATATAAGGTAGCAAAGATTAACACATAGGATAGTTTTTATTACCACTTATGCGGGCAACGCCGCGGGTAACAGCTAGTGCTGCAAAAATATTGGATTAAGCACGAGCAGGTATTTTATTATTCGTGTTTACGTTTTAAGTGCATAAATAATTATTTTATTAAGAATTTTTACTATTTCTTTTCTTTTGATTGTATTTGACAGCATTTATCACGACTACTACTGTTTTTGTATGATTCTTTGATTATAAATTACTCCGTTTCGTTCGATAACTATAAAACTCTGTAGTACGTAGAAATTTGTAAAATAAAACACGTACTTTCATTTGTTTACAAAAATATAAGTACTTACCTAAACTTACAGCCTATTGTGCTCCGCGAATCATCGCTATAAAACTTCAAAAAACACTCCCGCGAAGCACTCCGATTTACTCGACTCAAAACCATAGACAGTGCGTGGAAGACGACCATTTAATTCAAGGTTATGTATGTGATTAATATACATAATACTTATGTTCAGTAAAGTAAACACCAACTCAAATACCTATTAGTACCAGATATCACAGATATTAAAAATATGTTCGGTACTATACAATATAGTGTAGTCTCAATTCCACGTTTCTGCTTAAAATTCGCACTAATATTGGGGTTTTCCGTAGGTTATTCATATATTTGGATACTATATTGGAGTAGAAACATCAGTCCATTACACTGAAAATTTTCCTTAGATATTTGCAGTAACAGCTTATTTTTTTGTTTTATGGTCTGCGTGCAAAGTTGCCGTTACAACCTATCACATTATTTCAGTAAATTAAACGTACTTTGTCCTTCGGCGAGTTGTTTTAAAAAAAGTTCCCCATCCATTTCATTCTCTTCTTTTGTAGCCGCTACTGCCACGATAAGTAAAGCTACCGAAAGAAAAATCAGGTAACTAAAATCAATAAATACAATAAAACGCTTTCGTACCACCGCCATGTTACAGGTCCTCAAATGCTATCGCGTTATTTGATATCGCCTTGTTTTTTATTATATTTACTTTATTTTCATTGTAGCCTCTACTTCTCGCGATATATTATATTGTTTCACCACTCAATTTCATATCATAAATACACCAAACTGTTTATTTATTTGGTAGAAATATTTTGCAATAGTCTTAGATTTCTTATAGTTTTAGAGACTCGTTTTCAAATTATTTCACAATGGAAATAATGCAATGGGCATCAATGAACTAATCACCTATCAAACTATGTTCATCATTCAACTACATGGTGTAAAAAAATTTGCTAAGAATATTTTAAGGGGTGAACCAGTACGTGAAACTGAACAACTTTCCCTAAGGAACATAGGTCGAAATATAAAAAAAAATTGGCCCTCCCATACAAATTATCCCGCCCGGGTAACGCACTAATTTTTAACATACAATCGCACGCCGTGAACATCAGGATGCCGCTAAATCAGAATGATACTGCATCAGATCCGCTATTGAAAAAAATAAAGAATGGACCCCGATACTAATCAACTAGCAACTCTGGGTGACATTTAAATCACAACCTAATTAATTTTACTTCAGGATACAAAACATCACGTCGTGGTATACTCTTCGAACCCTGTACAATACTGCATGATCAAATGCTGTCTCCAGCCACTGAAATGGTTAAACACAACGACGATATCATTAAGCAATCAATTTCTACGGTGAGGCTGCTTCTACATGGCAGGTCATCGTCAGGCACGGTGTAACCGTACTACAACCGACCTTACTACCAAACCAACATAAGAACCTTAGACACACTCTGAACAATGTCAACGTGCCTTCGCAATACTACAGATACCGATAAACACCAACCTTTAGCACTGAACACCATTGAAATTCACGGCCTTCAAATAAACTACAGCACCAACTGTCACCATCCCCGTATATTCTCTGTATTTCTCCAACCTTCAGAGAGTAACACAATTAAAACCTATCACATACTTTATGATTTCTACAAAATATTCCATTGGCAATACGAATATAGGGTCCGCCATCGCAAGATTACTACAAATCCACCAAACACTCCAGGATTCCTAAGATTTAACCGGATCCTAAATATAACTTCGAAACGACTACATCGAACTACAGACCAACCAGAACTGTCAAAGTGGTTTATTCCGTAGCCCGCCTGATTTCTGTTTCTCAATCACGAACGCAGCCTATAGTGAAAACGTACTACAACGCCTCAAATGTCACTACGGTCTATCTTACCGTCTATAGTATACAGTGTGCAAATAAACCACACCACCTATGTCGGGTGTCACCAGTGCTATGCGTTTTGTTTCTGCAAGAATCAAATAACAAATGTTAACAAAACGCGAACTGTCAATTAATTTCAGCCATAACTTGGCCAAAACACACCAAGTTTGATCGATTTCCGATATATACAATAAATACTATTTACATTAATCAATACTAGTCAATAAAGAGCCCGCCCCTAGTCGTACCTGGAGGCTAGGTGCTCAACACGCTATCGGGGTTTCCACGTTGGATCGTCAGTGATATGCGCTGCATCAGGTACGATTCGGTGCGGGGCTCTAGACGGAATTGTCTGCTGCGTTTCCCTTATTTCGCGATGAACGCCTGGGCCTCCCCAAGCACAGGTGACTTGTAATGCTAAAGGCAGGAAGGTGTATTGCCCTAGCGGGTTCTGATATTTTTAACACTACCCACTTATTTCAATTTCGCTATGAATTATAGGTACTTTATTATTTTACATTCTTGTCTGTGATATCAGTAATATTTAGTGTAAGAGTTTGAAGCAAAATCATTCACTCATTATTTCTTAGATACATGAAGCTGTTTCAGTTTTACCGTCCGCAAACAAGTTATATAAATCTTATGCCATTACAAATGTTTCACGCGTTTCCTAATGGCTTGAATCTGACATTGATTTGACTACGAATAATACAATTATTTGTCACAGCAGAAAACCGGGGACATGTGATAAATTGTAAGCCGCAACTGCCAAAACGTGGTATCGATTATTCGGTCATTTGTAATTGTGAATGAATTAATGTGGTCCCGTTATACTTACCTATCTATGCGGATATGTGAAAACAAGTGTTTAGGTATCTATAGTTGTAATGCCGGTTGCTTATCGTGGGTAACACCGAGTCGACGAACGACCCGACGAACCATGAAGGTGTGATTTTTTTCATCGGCTAAGTGGTTAAATCTTAATTTGAATACAAAATAAATATACAAAAACTCGGTTTATCAACTTTACATGTTTTATGAGATGAAAACAAACATTAATACCTAATCACTTACATCAAACTGACAACTGACACGTTACAAATTAATTTAATTTGCGTTCAAATTTAGGGTAATTTATCAGAAGCTTATATTAAATTACAAAGAATACATCAAAGACGCTCATTATTGATTGTTGTTGTTTAAAATTAATGTGGTTTCATTAACAATTCGCTAGTTAGTCATCAGTTAATGCCACATAGTTCGCATTGTCCACCTGCCTTTGTGTCGCATTATGTCGCAACTTGTCTATTTTCGGCCATCGCGCCCTATCGGTTATCGGTGTCTAGGCTCCCTTGCTCATTGTAACATTTAATTATCTTCAATTTGGCTGATTGCCTGCTTTACCTGGTAGGTGGCTACCCCAAAGTTTTGGCTGGCACCCAAGCGATTATACTCTCTGAACTGTCAAAGATAAGTTATTTTAGATATCGTGACATTGAAATCTTGTACAGCAAGTGTTGAGTGGATATGTCACTCAAACAAAAACTACTGAATAACTAATTAACACTCGTGTCATAATGTTCCTGCTTTATGCATTTTTCCTACAGAAATTACATTTCTTCTTATACGCTGAAAAATTACGTGTACAAATGTTTTAAGCCTTTCGGTAAAATGGAGAAATGAAACAAACTGTTCTGTGCCCATACTTATATATACTGCGCCAATACTTAAATTTGTCGTACAGTCAATCTCACGTTCGGTTTAACACTCGCACTGTCGATTTTTTGAGTCGTATTTTAACAATCTAAATTTTTGTGACTATACTTAGCTACTGCTGCGTATTTAGTTCAGTCACAGATTTTTTATTAAAGTACCTGCATGTAGAAGTATAAATACTTGATTTAGGTAAGTATATAGGGTAAAATTTACCAGTGACCGATAGCGAAATCTCATGACGGGCGGGTGATAAGGAACAACTTTCCTGAAAGAACACATATGAAGAAAATATTTTGAGTGTCAATTGTAACTCAAATCAGCTGATCAGCAATTTTGTATGGATGTCGGAATTTCTTTTTCGTATTTCGACCTATGTTCATTGGGGCTTTTTTCTTTTCACCAGCCCGTATTGAGTTTTCACTATCTGTCAGTAGTAAAATTTCACGCTATACAAGAAGTAAAAAAAACTGCATATATTTTAAGGGGTGAACCAGCCCATGAAACTAAATAACTTTCCTTAAGGAGCCTAGGTCGAAAAATAAAAAAAAACGTTAGACGTTAGATAAAATACTCGTATATAAGGGAAAGGCTAATTTGTGAGGGAGGTCCAAATTTTTAAACTTTGACCTATGTTCCATAGATAAAGTTGTTCAGTTATTTGGGCTGGTTCATCTCTGAAAATATTTGCTGCTTATATTTTAACATCCTGTATACTTACGAGAGTAACTCGAAATCCGACGATACAGTGACGCCCTGCCCTGCTTAGAATGAATTTGAAAAAATCCAGAATTTATGCCAAAATAAAAGAATGAGATTTTTTAGATTTTGAATGGTGGCCACCATTGTGTTTAGTAGATTTTATAGACGCAACGCATTCATTATAAAGCTTATTGTTGTAACAAAAATATAGGACAACAATTTGTCCATCGTAGATTAAAGATATTTATTCTCGATTTTAAGAAATCAATTTAAAGCAGATGAGGGTGCCACTACACAGTCGGCGCCACCTGCAGGTAAAATAGTTTAGGTTACATAAATCGGCTCTGTATATTTTAAACCTGTCTGATATAAATTATTTTAACTAATTGCAAAATGAACACATAACATTATTCTTTGATGTGTGTTTGTGTAACACGATGCAGACTTCTAATTGACGATCTAGAACACTTGCAAGTTGATGTAAATAGCCAGGTAAATGAAGCGACACATTCGTGACATGCTCCCCGTACTATATATTTTTAGACGGAATATTAATAGCAAACTTGAAATTATATGAACCAAGTATTTAAATAGAATAGTAGTTTATGCAACTGTCGTATAATGGGGGTCATTAGAATGCGAGTGTCTGTTTATCACACGAGGCGCAGCCGAGTGTGATAATAGTTTGACTCGAGCATTCTAATGCCTAATTATAGCAGTTGCATACACTATTTTATCTACACTCTCAAAAAAAAAACTCAGAAACACTTTTCTAAACGTACGCACCGGCCATTGCAGGGCTCGATACAAGGTCAAATTCAATACGAGAACGTAATATGGCTTGATATGAATTTTTGAAAATTCTGTAAGTTAGCAGTTGTTTAGATGTGGAGTGACTTACCTAAACAACTGAACAACATCTGAATAACAACTGAACAACATCTGAACAACAACTGAACAACATCGAAACAAAATCGGAACAACAACTGAACAATAACTGAACAACATCTGAACAACAATGGTACAACAAATAAACAACATCTCAACAAAAACCTAATAAAACAGACGCAACATTACCATACATCAACAACTGACAGGTGCGACGGAAATTGGCAATAAGAGTATTGTCAAAAAAAAACTTCGTTTCATTTCTTAACTTTATCGTATTAAGAGTTTTCTCATTAAGTCATTACGCTTCTGTAATTTATAGTAAACCCTAGTTTTTATAGGCAGAATGCATAAAGTAGGTCATTATGCATCTGTTTTCGAATTCATAATTCGAACATTATGAGACGAGTGTAGATAAAATAGTTTAACTGGCGGCTGGCTGCATTAAAACAAGATACGGATAAATATCAATCCTGTCGGTCGAGTTAGACACCTAGCAGACGAAGACGGGATGGATCATAGAGGCGTAGTTATAACACAATTCCGCATGCGAAAGTCTGCTAAGGATCGTTACTCGTATCATCCGTGCTACTATACAAATCCCACATAACCTTAACAAGAATAAATTCGAGTAAAAGAATACAATTGGCTAGACCTGTCGTTGCAGACATTCGCATGTGAAATTGTTTTAAAAAATTATACATCCGGCCTGCAATGTTTCTACGCAACGTTCAGTTCAGACAACTAAAACCTAGGTGTCAAGACAAGTTATAGTTTTATTAAATGATTAGTTGTTCGTATTTTTGGTTAAACGAAACACGTTTTTTACTTTAAGTGTAATTTCCATTCTGGCCGAGATATCACAGAAGTATAACCTACTCGTAATCACTAATCAGTTTGTAAGCTTCCTCCTTCCCTTTCTATCCTTCTAGAATGGGGGTAAATTTTATCAGCTATGAAGACGTGTGACCAGCCAGCTCAATAAGTGGGCCTTCCTGCTCAAGGGTAAAGTTCCAGTAGATACCTAGATTTAGTATGCTTTAAGATACATCTTATAAGGATCCTTATAACCAGAGGAGTACAAAACTTACGGACTTGAGATGTCATGTTGCTTTAAATCAATTCGAATTCATATTATTATAAAGTCCTATTAATTCAATGTAATCCGTAAAGAACATAGGTCGAAATTTGAAAAAAATATGTTGGAACAGCTATACAAAAATGTTAAAAAATTGTGTCACTTTTATTTCATCTTTTTAATTTTTGATCTATGTTTCTTCGGGAAAGTTGTTCAGTTTAAAAAATAGAACTCACCCTTATAATCAGTGATCGGAATAGGTAGAGTATTTGCCTAAACTTCAAAGAAAGACAAAGTAAATGAAGAAATGGAGAATCCCTTAGTACTACAAGTTTTTGCGGGATTGAGTGCGGAATATTACTTCAAATAATTAGAAATGTACTTTGAGCCATGGACAAACACTAGCTAAAATATACTTTATATATGAACATTTCTAATTAATTAAAATAATATCCCGTACTCAATCCCGCCAATTTTTTTTTAGTACGAATGGAGTCTCCATTTTCCGCCTCTGTTCTTTGAAGTTTAGGCAAATATACTATACCTATTCCGGTCACTGCTTATAATATTTGCACTGAAATTAAAGAGACTTTATATATATACTATCGGCTCACCCTGCGGTTTTATCCACAGCTGTTTTCCTTTAGAATGGGTGTTGGAACTTTCTAATTTCTTTCTAAATATATTTTTTTTTTGTAATAGACCCAGTAGTTTCGGAGTTTATCGATAAGATACATACAACGGACACATGTTTACTCTTCCTAATATTAGGTCAAACACATTTTAAGCTTTCATTGCTTGATCTACTTTCGCGATGTTGTTCAGTTTTATTGAGAGCCTGCACGTTATTTTGGCAAGTAATATGCAAGCTTTTCACACCTTTTGTACGGGTGGTGTTAAGATCGTAGTGCATAACTGCATTTTTTACGTCCATCCATCTATTAGCTGAATCATTAAATTTATGTTCATCGCAAATTGGGAACAATAATCCTAAATATGATTTTTCCCCATTGATGACCATGACCATTGATGACCATTGATGCCATTTGGCATTAAAAAAAGATTAAATAAAGTTGTTTCTAAATTATAAATAATACGTATTCGTATTTATCGATAAGACACAAAGGTTAGTTAGGTGAAATTACTGTCGAACACCATGTAACTTGTGTTTTGAAATGAAATTGTTTTATTTGCATTAACTGTATTATAATGCAATGAATAGCGAAATCGTTTTAAGATAATTTTTGTGATGTAGTATACCAAATAAAGAACAAGTAACTCGCGTAAACCTTCATCACGATTCATACTTTCTCGTTTAATTTTAAATAAACACAACTTAATTTTATTTTCATTAATGATTTTATTCAGTTAATAAATTTGCCTTCGTCGTTTATCCTAAAGTTAGTCATTTGTGTAATATTTAATTTTAATTAGATAATGAGAGGCCTACATTTCGAAAAAAATATTTGTGTTATAAGTTAAGAAATAAAAAAAATTAAGGACCTATAAATAATTTTTAAAGAAAAAGTTCACGATCTTTATAAATTGTTATAGAATAATTAATAATCAATAAAAGTAGTGTGATTATTACTAGGTGATTGAAGTATAATACAAAGGAATTAAAACTTAATTTAATAAGAGTTCTTGTACTATGACCAATTTAGCTATATACTTATTATATTACATGTATACCAAAATTTGTAATATACAAGCAAGTATTAGTATATCGCTTTACCTGTAAAGTTAAAATAAGTAAGTAAATCAATTAATATAACATCGCTTTGCGGCTGTTCAGTATGTATCTCGCTAACTTACTTTGGTAGAGTAGGTGTAGTTACTTATCAGTTTTATTAGAGTAAACGCAAGCGGGTTTAAATAAAACCATAAGTAAGTCGACTTAAATGTTTATTGTCTTACCCAATTAGACATTAAAATAGGAATGCGGACGGCTTCCAATCAGAGCTCAAGTAAATAGGACAGGCTGAACCAGGCGCCAGGTGCGCAGGCGTGCGGGCGGGCAGGGGCTGCGTCATGCGTCACGACAATGAAATCCTGCAACAGGCACGAGAAGGTCACGCCGGAGACCGGAGCGAGGTCCGCGGAGCCAGGTCAAGCGTGGGGTGTTAGAGCGAAGCTAGATGGAAACAGTGTTAAACCCAAGCCTTGAATACTTCCTCGCGATCAGGGATTTGGTGTGGTAGCGGTGGAAGCGCGCGCCCGTCGACACGGCGCGCATGAGCCGAGCGTCCCGGGATGAGCGCGCAGCGAGCGGTGACTGCGTGTTGGCCAGGTAGGAGCGCAGCGCGCGCTCGCTCCACTCCTGCGCGCGGGGCTTCTCCGCCGGCATCCCGCTGTTCCGCCGGTCCAGGTAGTCGATCACGTCGTCGTAGTAGTTCTTCTGGTACCGGTACAGGTAGTTATACTGAAGGAATTTGGGCCTGCAATACACACCAGCGCAAGCGTGACAACTCAGTCTACTACCTTTTAAAAACTCGTAACATTTGAATATATCGACGCCAGCTCACCTGACCCAGTGTTGGAATATGAGTTTCTTGGGTTCTGTTCCTTGGACGACTTCAGGTGGTGGAGGCTCGGCTGCTTCTGGTGCGGCCTCGGCGGCAGCTTCGGGGGCTGCTTCGGGCTCCGGCTCGGGCGCTGGCACGTTGTCCTCCTCGATCACGTCATCCCACATCTTGATAGGGGGTTACTGTATGATCAAAAACCACCACGTTATTTATTTAGGGAACACCGCACAATGTTATTGTTGTACACTTGAACTCGATTGATCACAGTATCACTCCGCGTCAAGCACTGACCTAACTGGGTGGAGGAGAGGCGTGTGAAGTGGTTGGTCGTTCGTGTGCGACTGGTGAGTGTGACTGGTGAGCGCGTCCCCCGAACGCGCACGCAGCCTCCCGATATATCTCCCTTCGACCCAACCTGGCTGTCGCAAGCGCTACTATGTTTGTTAGAAGCTGCCAAAGATGTGCTGTCAATGCGTTGACCATGCATCGGACTGGCGAATTCCTCATCGTTTTGTTATCTCGTGCCAAGATCTAAATTTTTAGTTTGACCTGGGTCTTGTTTCTAATTTCCTATTAGCTCAATTTGCAGGTGACTATCCATTTTCAGTAGACAAAATCATGTTTTATTTTTAAATTACCGAAGGTCAAGCTCGTCGCGACCGTGAGCAAGGTGCGTTGATCTCTCAACACTTGTAACGCAGTTGAATTAGTAACATCGCCCATGCTAACTGTGTAATGGTTGCTAAAACGCTAGAAACACGGTGTACAGATAGATTGTAGCTTATTAAAAGTTGTATTCAAAGTCAACACAAATCAATTAGTCGCATCGGATGCTGTACAAGATAAAAGATCACACTAATGTATTAGGTATATGGCATATTCCTTTCCTGACAATTCCGTCATCATTTTTCAAAAAGATTTATTTTGGGCACAAAGGGTCATTCCTTATGTGACTTATAAAATTATGTTAAAGGCCCTCTTATTTGTCGATTAAAAATGCAAAGTTCATACCGTCTCACAATATGTTGCGATTGAATTTACAGAATAGAACATTAGGTATGTGATGAATCTATCAAAAAAGGTTTAATCAGCCTTGTTTACAAAGTATTGACAAGATGCGCATAAAGTGCTATAAAGAAGTTTTATTTATTTTGATATAAAGAAAAATTAAGTCGTTCAATATGAGTGTCGGATCTGATTTAATGTCATTGTTAATCTTTGCAAATTTTCCAGTATGGTACCTACTTCATTAGGTACTTTGTTTCGTTAATTTTAAGTAACTGATATAAAAATCATTTGTTTGCGTGTAAAATTATCCAGAATAGCGTCCTCCAATTTGACCGACATTATGGATAAAGAAAAAATTGCTTAACTGCGGACACCAATCCCACTTTTACCGATTCTCAAAACGTCATCATCACCATATCAGACTGAATACCATTTTTTTTGTTAAAAACAGTTCCCCTGTTAGGTATTTATAAAATTTTTGAAAACTTGCAAAACTATATCAGACCCTTATACGGTTACGGATCTAAGATGATGGATCTGACGACTGACTCTCGCAAGTAAAGCCGACACCCGCGGGAGCACGGGAAGTGCGTTACACGCGTTAGGACAAACATATTATTTGCTTTTTGCTAGTTTATGCTAAAATTTGCTTTGGCCGGTAACATATATATTTTCGACATAGAAGACAGAGAACATGCAGCTCTGAGCTCTGATTGGATCGCATATTTACTGGCTGAGCGCTGAAAATTCTCCGTCGTTTGCACGTCGTTCGTGAGTTTTCAAAGTACGGAAAATTGACAGCCTTTGTGGCAGTTCAACCCTTTGACTTTTGCGAAAATTTTGTCGAAATAATAGGAAAATATTTTTTCATGAGGGCTAGTAACCGTACTGTTGCCAACACATCCTGTTTTTTCTGTAACAAAGGCAATTTTGGTTCAATCTGAATCTATTATCTACTTTCTTTAAAAATAAAATTTTTCTGTTACAACGCACGAGATATTATTGGACTACTACAAAAAAATTAAAGACGTAGACTGTTTTCGTAATGCTAATGTCACACGTAATTCAAAAAACGACAAAAATATTAAGCCAGGGAAGCAATTTACACGAAAATTGCATGGAAGAGCGCCAGCTGTCCAAGCTCAGGTAGGGTTGCCAGGTAACAAATATATGTTCAATAATATTATAATCGGATGATGTTATCAATAAACTCCACATCTACAGGACAGGTCCGATTTGAAAAGCTATTTTACCATTAAAAGGATAAACACAATCTTTATATATTTTATTCCCACGGAAAAATTGTGAGCAAATTTAGGTCAAATCTGAAACCGTTGGGTTGGCCGCTAGTTTATAATAATCTACTCGGTTTTTACCAGCTAGAAAGTAATAAAATATGGAGAACAATGTAGGTACTACGTCATCCATCATTAGTCATCATGACTGATCGTAATAGCGCGGAGTACCTATCTACCTACTTATTTGGATTTTATGATTCTCAGACGAAGATTAAATAATTAAAGCCTTGAAAAATAAGAGTACTTTTTTGGACTTATGTTAATTAGGGTACCTTTTTAAGAAATCTGCACCTGTCTAAATTATGAAGTGTTTGCCAGCCCTGCGCGCAGAATAATACTACTTGGATTCTTTAATCAGTGTCCATTCTATTTTAATAAGTTCATTGATAAGCTTTTAGAAAGCTTACAAAATTTTCTACAGCGGGCAGGATTTGTATCTGCGACTTTCGCCATCACTAGTGGCGACGCTTCTTCCATCTGGGCACCCGCGGCTTATTCCTTGTTTATCCAAACACGGAGAGTGTTTTAGAATTTGCTATTTAATTTATCGCGGGTTTTCATCGCTTAAACCACATTAAATCTGTAAAGAATGGATTAGTTGCTGCTCAGAGTAGCTGGGTATTATTTGCAAAACTAACCCGATACATGGAGCCGTGCCACGCGTTATTGGCACTAAGAAACGCTTGCAAAATTCGCGGGCAAGGAATCAGCCGCAGTAGCTCAGATGGAAGAGGCGTCGCTTCTAGTGATGGGGAAAGTCGAAGGTTCAATGCGGTAGAACATATTGCAATTTTTCAAAAAATTGATTTCCCTTACAAGGGAAGTGTTTTAAAATTTGGTACCTATTCAATTCATTGGTATATTTTAAAAGTATCGTTTACAATCTTCTTCTTAGCGTGTCGATGGCAGACACTACACCGTCGCGGCCCAGAACTTGGCTACGTTGACAGCGCTGACAGACGCTGTCATAAGATCGTCCTGCGTGCAGGTGCTAGGGCACGCAGGACACGATGTTAGGTGGTTTACAATATTACTTGGATATGTACGGATAAACGTATGTATATCCTGAAAATTATAAGTAAAAAGACACATCGAATAAACAACCAGCTTAAAATTCCCAACATAAACTGCTGGACCTACGAATATGAAATTTTGAATCTTGTTCTTTTTGTGTGCGGCACAATAAAATATGGTTTTAAAGTTTTGAAGCACCCTGTGCCTGCCTACTACTTCTGACATGCTTGTGTACCAACCCTTAACATAATCAAAGATTATAAATGTTATAATTAGGTGTAATCATGGCGTTACCCTGACTTATATCTATAGTTACAACTTCAGAGTAAATAGATTCGGCGTCAAGATTTATAAATAGCGTGTTTATAGTGTTGGGTACATAAATACAGTTTTTATTTACAGTGAACACGAGAATTGATTGGTACTTATTTTAAGTTCTTGGTACCAACACCAAACATCTCAAGACTCTCAGCACTCTCAGGTAAACAGAGAGCTATGCATATAATGTACTAACTTGCACGCGGTTTCGCCCGTTCTACCCTTTTCCCGTGTGAATATACGTAAAACGTAACTCCTTGGGGTAAATACTATTGTTGAAAGATTATTGTTAAATATTGCGAAAGATCACTGTAGGCGGTTTTTTTATAGTTGTGGACCCTACGATTTTTAGCCCCGGGGCTTTTAATCTACACCTGACTGTATGGTGGGGAGCAGGAGCTCACCCGGAAAAGCTTGTGGTTGTTCAAACATGGGCGCGATTGGGCTTACGAGTTGTTCTGGGGAGAACGTATTGGACTGAATCTACCCGGCACGTGCCGGTAGTTCCCAAAGTGGGGAGCAAATGAGGGACCTCCGCGCCCCCGCCGGCGGGGGCGTCGGTTGCTTGAAGAGCTTGTGGAGTGTGATCTACTCGCAATGGCTGCAGCAGTGGCTACTGTGATTTCATCATCTTCTTCCGTAAGGATATGTCTCGGACGGTGTTTAAAACGCGAGGTTGGATGGGGGAAGTAGTTGGACGCGGCAACTATCAAGGGGTTTTTATGATGGGGAGCATTATCGAAGAAGCGACGGGACGCTTCTTTCATATACGCTTTAATGACTGTAGGCGGTTCAGTAGTTTTGTTGTGAACAAAACACAAGTAAACAATAGTAAAAAAAGCCTAATGAAATACTCTACTACTAAAAAAAAATTTAAATGCATGGCTAGCAAGTGTCGTAGACATTTTTGATACTTTGTAGTTTTTTTTGTCCCTTGGTTTCTCATTTTACTCAGTATTTTCGCTATGTTGGTTTCCGGTGTTCCAAATATTTTCAAAACAGTTTATTTAATTCTTAGTAGCATACAAACACATTGACAATATTGTTCATATACAATAGTCTATGTGAATATTATATAACGAGTATTTTTGGAAGCGAATACACTTTCTATCTTTAAAAATTGGTGCATGTTGTGTCCAACCCATCTGTCACCACACATCATGTGATATAAATCAGCTTGCACTATATAGGATAGGCATTATGTAGGTAAGTACCTACTTACGCTATTTTTGTAACTTATTCTTCTAGATTTTACGGGAACATTTCTTTTAGACTAGAACAAAGGAGGTTTGTTTGTATTTGCGGACTTCTGATTTCTGATAAGTATTTTGTAGCCACTTTCAATAATGTAACAGTTGTTGCCAGGATGTAGTGTGGTAAAGTTTAAGGAGTTAAAATAGAGGGTCCAAAACATGACATGTTTGTTTGATTACTTTAACTTATTTTTTTAGCATGTAAAAATGTAAAACTGCAACATATTTTTAAAATTGTCTCATAAAGCCCTTTTATTTGAAACCCAACACGATAGGTTTCAGTAAAAAGAAGATGCCGCCATCTTTGATCTACCGCTTCCATTCATCATTTCCATTTCATCTTTGATAACCTGGCATCTTCAACATTAAAGACAGGGGATACAAAAACACATATTCGAAGTCAGATTATGGTGCGCTAAATTTTTCAAACGGCTTACCAGCTTCCGCCTGCACTACTGAGATAATATTGTTACCTTTTATTATATACTGTGATTTTCTCTCTCGATTATGGGAGACTTTTACTGAATATTCAAGAAAGAAACATAAATTATTTTGATTCCTATAGTTTCTGTGACTGTGTAAAAAACGTAATGAAAGAAATCAACAGCAGCGGCACATTATCTTGTTATTTAACAAAAATATAGGAATGGCTAATCGGTCTAAATTAAAAAAGTATCACAGTGGATTTCTCAAGCGGAAATTTTTCGTGTCCTCGCTGAAAACGAGGTGACGCTTTGCAGATATGACTATGACATTTTTTTTCAAAATACAAGTCACTTGTTCTGATATGAAGCCATATAAATAATGTTTGGAGAGTTATTATTTTTTTAGAAAAAAAATAGTAAGTGTCGAATTTCAATGTTCGGTGGCCTGTCCCCAATCCGTTTTTCACAACATATTCATCTCTCAGGAAAATTATGTCCAACATATTAAGAAAAATTTATTTTGATTATGTTAAGGATTAGTGACCCTACGAGAAATTATAAAAAATTGAATTTTTAGATGAAAAGTTTATGAACTATGTCAAAACTAGATTTGTCCCAGCAAAAATAGCAATATCGGTGGCAATTTTGTTTCGACGCTCCCTGCTCACACTGTCGAGTATATCCAGACCTAAAACCCCTTCCCCGTTAGGATCAGCCGAGCACTCACGCTCAGTGTGAACAGTTGTGCACTATCTCCTTGCGTCTTCCCGCCAAAAATGTTAGTAAACAATTTCCGTTTACTCGGAACAAAATTTTGCAATTTCGGTGGTCGGAATAAAATGTTTCCTCAAGGTTTAAAAATATTACAGTAATGCATTCTAAATAGCCTTTAGGTACACTTTTGAGATATAAGTTGCAAACTGGAATAACCTTGATACTTTGGTATATTTTTTAAATAAATGACTAGTTTTTAATTTCGGTGGGCACATTTCGGTGGCTTTTAGGGCTGCTAGAAGCCCACCGAAATTGCAAAGCTCCACCGAATTTGCTCAATTGATACAAATTACAAACATATTTAGAAATATCACGCTTTTACTCCTTGCGGGATATACAGATCGAAAAATCCTGTAAAATGCGGTCACTTTAGGTCGTTTGTTTGACAAAAAAATTGCGGTTATTTCAGAAAAAACAAAATCTGCGTCGTAAAAGAAGACTAAGGGATAAATTCATTGAAGGAATAGAGAACAGCGATCCCTCTGAATGCAAAATTTTGTGCTGCACTCGCCTATCCGCCAGCCGAGCGTGTAAAGAATGGCAATACTCCCGATAAGGGGAGGCCCATGTTCAGCAGTGGATTTTTGAGCCAGCCCGGCGATCCCTCGTGGCCTTCCTGCACGGCGATCCCTCGTGGCCCTCCAGCCTAGCGCTCCCGCGAGATCCTCCAGCCCAGCGCTCCTGCGAGGTCCTCCAGCCCGGTGATCCCTCGTGGTCCTCCAGCCCGGCGATCCCTCGTGGCCCTCCAGCCCGGCGCTCCCGCGAGGTCCTACTGCACGGCGATCCCTCGTGGCCATCCAGCCCGGCGCTCCCGCGAGGTCCTCTTGCACGGCGATCCCTCGTGCGTGGCCCTCCTGCCCGGCAATCTCACGTGTCCCTCCAGCCCGGCACTCCTGCGAGGTCCTCCTGCTCAGTCATTGACACCCGTCAGCGATAGCCGAAGACGTGGCTACTATTTGTGTCGCAGGTATCAGTTGATTTGTCGACCGGCAGGTGCTAACGTTTGTGGACGGCTGCCGCTAAAAGGGGTCTACGGCTATCTTCAACACAATGCCATCCATATGTTAGCAGTAAAAAAAGGCATTTTTTTTTTAATTATTGATGGGTTTGCTCTTGACTCTAGTCTAGGTCATAGAACAGAGACAGAGTCTACGATGGAGCGAGCTTACCCAGAAGAAGCCTGTTCACTCTTACTTTGAAGATATTAGGGTTGTATGCGTTTGGAAGCACAGACGCAGGTAGTGAGTTCCACTCTTTAGCAGTGCGCATTATAAATGATGACTGAAAGCACTTAGTCCGAATTGGTGGAATGGCAACCAGGTATAGATGGTATCCGGCGGTGTGTCTGGATGTTCGATGGTAGATGGGAGCTGGTGGAACAAGATCGTGAAGCTCTTGAGAACACTCTCCGAAGTACAATCTGTAAAAACCGTCAAGCAGGCAACCTTGCGGCGATGTGCCAGGCTATGTAGCTTGGTGTCCACCAGTTTTTTGTCGCCTATGAGCCTCTTGGCCCTGCGTTCCATCGAGTCATGAGCGGCAAGTTGGTATTTGGCTGAGCCATCCCAAAGGTGACTGCAATATTCCATGCAGGATCGAACTTGTGCTTTGTAAAGAGTTAAAAGCTGTCCAGGCGTAAAGTATCGCTTCACTCTATTCCGGATGCCCAGCTTCTTAGCCGTCGTTTGAGCTTTGTACTCGATAGTCGCGCTGAAGTTTAGATTTGATGTCAACTCCATGCCTAGAAGCTCAAGCCGGTGTCAAAGTAGGTATCCAGTCGAAAGGACTCCTTTTTGCAGTGAAAAGACACGCCTGTGTTTTGGTGGCGTTGAATGAGACCAGATTGTCGTCGCCCCATTGGGAGACAAGACTTAAGGTCAGATCTGTTCGCTCTACCATGGCCTTCTTAACGAACGTATTTCATCCCCACTGGTTTTTGCACCTGTCAAGTATCTCTCTGAAATGGTACTATCATCTGCGTATCCAACAATACCATGCCGAAGGAGGTCATTGATGTGCAGCAGGAAAAGAGTTGCAGAGAGAACAGACCCCTGAGGAACTCCGGCATCAATGGCCATAAGGTCAGAAGAGCAGCCTTCAAAGACTACTCTGATGGACCGTTCATTAAGGAAGTCTGAAATCCAAGTACAAAAATCTGCTGGGATGCCATAAGCAGGAAGCTTGCTGAGCAGACTTGCATGCCAGACCCTGTCAAAGGCTTTCGAGATATCGAGTGAAAAGGCAAGTGCTTCGCCGTTTTTCTCGATGGTTTTGCCCCAGCAGTGCGTGACATACACAAGAAGATCACCAGTAGACCGTCCCCGGCGAAAGCCATATTGACGGTCACTTTGAAGATCATTGTCTTCAAGGTAGGTCAGCAACTTACTGTTAAGTACCCTGTTCATGACCTTGCGTAGGATGGAGGTAATGGCAATTGGACGGTAATGGGCAGGGTCAGCACGGTCGCCCATTTTGGGTACTGGTTGCACATTGGCAAGCTTCCAGGCCGCCGGCACCGTTCTTTCTTTAAGAGAGAGGCGGAACAAGCGTGTCAGCACAGGAGACCGTTCAGGCGCACAAAGTCTTAACACTCTCGCTGGTATGCCATCAGGTCCGCTGGCTTTGTTCACGTCTAGACTGCGTAATACTCTTCGAACCTCTTTAGTGTGTACTGCGATCTCTAACATCGAAGAATCGCATTGGAGGATCTGAGGCACAATTGCAACTTCGGTGGCACAAACCCAATTTCGGTGGCATGAATTCAATTTCGGTGACAAGGCAATTTCGGTGACCCAAATAACTCACCAAATACTATTGTTACATATTTCCCTGTTAATATATTATATTTAAAATGAGTATCTTTTGCTATACAGCTACAAAAAACATCAAATTAGTAGAAAATTAAAAAATCCACCGAAATTGACAAAAATATGCAGTTGTTGAAAATGACTCATCAAAGGCTTTCTCATAGGTTATGATCATTATCATTATTACACAGGAATATCCGGATTATCATACTTAAAAAAGTTTCAATAGTGATATTTTGTCAGTGCAACTGTCATATAATGGGGGTCATGAGAATGCAAGTATTTATTCATCACAACGATGGTTTATCACACGACGCGATAAACCGACGGCGAATACACCTTTTGTATTTTACTAGCGACCTACCGTGCGGTTTCATCTGCTGCTTCTGTTTTCCTGTAGGAATCAGGCTTTTCCCCGCGATAAAAGGTACAAAAAAACCTGCATCTTTAATCAATCTATCTACCTATTAAAAAACCGCATCAAAATTTGATGCTTAGTTATAAAGATACAACGGGATACCAACCAGGACACTGGGACACCACCCAGCGGCAAACGACTTTATTTTAAAAGTACAATGTAGTTCTTCTTCTTTCTTGTGGGACAACGAGACTTTTTTTTTTGGATTGGTCTCTGCAATTTTAGCCCCGGGCCTTTTAAATCTACACTTGACTATTAAGTGGGGAGCTGGTGCTCACCCGGAGAAGTTTGCGTGGTTGTTCAGACAAGGACGCGATTGGGAATCGGAGATGTTCTGGGAAGAACGGATTGGACTGAATTTACCCGGCACGTGCCGGTAGTTCCCAAAATGGGGAACAAATGAGGGACCCCCGCACCCCCACCGGGTGGAGCGTCGATTGCTTGATTAGTTTGTGGAGTGTGATCTACTTAGCAATGGCTGCAGCAGCGGCTACTGTGATGACGTCATTACGACGTCAGACGGCGCTTAAAACGTGAGGTTGGATAGGGGAAGTAGTTGTTAGACGCGGCAACATTTAAGGGGTTTTTATTATGGGGAGAGTTATCGGAGAAGCGACGAGGCGGTTCTTTCATATATTTTTTAATGGTAAGGAGACCTAAGTCGATATGGAGGTTGGCATTCCGCATGTACCAGGTTTTTTTTTTTTTTAGTTGTGGACCTTACGATTTTTAGCCCCGGGGCTTTTAATCTACACCTGACTGTATGGTGGGGAGCAGGAGCTCACCCGGAAAAGCTTGTGGTTGTTCAAACAACCAGCTCAATCGCGCCCTTACCAGCTCAATCGCGCCCTTACCAGCTCAATCGCGCCCTTAGCATGTACCAGGGCGCCCCGGTAGCCGTACGCATATTATAACGGTTTTGGATGACCTGCAGCATTTTCAGATGTGAATTGGAAGTGTGGGCAAAGGTTACTCTAGCGTAGGGCATGATAGGCCTGATGCAGGTGGTGTAAATTCTCACTTTATTTGTAAGGGACAGTTTGATCCGTTTGTTCAATATCGGATGAAATTTGCTAAAAACGAAAGCCGCGCAGTTGCGAACTTTATGGTGTGCCTACGGAAGCTAATTTTGGAGTCGAGGATCACTCCTAGGAATTTCGTCCCTTTAACCCAGGGGATCGCGAGGCCTATACTCAGCAGTGGGTAGATGTGGGCTGATGATGACAATGATGATGAATCCAGGGGATGGGTCAGCCGAAAAACAGTGAGGACTCTCAGCCGGATGAGTTCCTAAAAAAGATTCTCAATTAGCAGAACTAGCTCCCGAGGGAGTCTAGTGCGCTCTGGAGAGTCTTTACTAATTTGTTACGGTTACGGTGGGACACGTAAATGGCTGGTGGTGAGCTGAGACCTGGGCGATTTGGGTGCATAGCGTGAAAAATAACGGAGAACGGATTACGGAGCCCTGGGGACTCCGGGACGTTGAAAGAGCCCTTACATAACTCACAAGAACTTGAAATTACACACAACTAGTAGCACTTACCTTACACTCCCATTCCAAAGACTGGTAGCCTTGGGTATTATCAGCTTAAATCAGAGCTCCACGAGGAAGATTGGTTTATTCACCAGCACTTTTCACATTACACTCACTGCATACAACTATACTATCACTGGTTTTATTCTGTATATTTATCATTCCACTTACAGGACTATGTCATAATGTATAATTTTTTACTGCACTGTTTGTTTACCATCATAGAACTGTAATATAGCACTGAAATACACACATGCATCTTAATACCTTGCAAAATAGGCAGAGCCGTCACGCTCACGGGGCTTATAAATGGTACCTAACTAATATTTAGATAAACATAAACGTAGGTATGTAAATTCTCAAGGACCAGCAAAGACACAACCCTGTTTATTTATTTTTGTAAGAATTTGCGTAACTTTTTTGCAAGCATAGACTACAAGTTTACTTTCTGTCAGCTATCAGATAAAAAAGAGTTCAACTTCTAAAGTGTCAATACTTAGAACTAATTTCTAGATGAGGCTTTCGAAATAATAATAACTTTGATATCAACGGACAATCCCAACACGCATTATACTTCTTCTTCCGAGTCGTTTTGGGGTACGAAAGGCCGCGTTGAGCGGATCATAATACCAACACGATAAGATCACCAACTCATTTGAACAATAGTTAACAATCCTAACAGCTGATAATCATAAAAAATTAGATCATGATAGGACCTACACTCCGATGAACGTGGCTCAGACAGAGAACTACCTTGCTCGAAGAGAACCACTGGTGGCTCTACTCGGTTGTTCTCAAAGAATACTGTACTCCTACGCTGGTAATTCTACGGGAGTATAGTATTCGTGGTACTAGTGGTCCTAGAGGACAATATCCCATAACAAGAAACGATAGTTTAGCATACGTAGTTTCCGAGATATACGAGTTTATAATTTGACAGCTGCCAAGATCTAGAACTTCCTCGGAGTAACCAAATTGTTACTGATATTGGTGATGTTATGAATATTGAATATAGGTGAAAACTCGTATCACTACTGTCCGGAAAAAAGTGTAAATAATTCAATCGTTTATAAGGTTTCGTACCTCGTAAGGAATGAAACAGAACCCTTACAGAATCACTTTGTTGTCCGTCCGTCAGTTGTCACGGCCCTCAAGAACGCGTAGATATATTGAGTTGAAATGAATTTTTTTATTTTATTTAAATATTAATTGTTCATGAGCTAAACTACATGCTAGTAATTTTGTCTGGGAAGTCAAACTTATATTTTGACCTATGTTTTTAAGGGAAAGTTGTTCAGTTTCCAAGTGCAACTTGACCTTTCTTCGGGTTTTTTATGAATACATCTTATGTAATGATGTGCGGCGATCAGTCGTACGTGGCCTTAGTTTCAAAGTTCCTTTAAGACCACTGTAGATGTAGTGAATAGTGTGCCTGAACAGAACTGCACCAGTCAGGTACTTTGCGGAAGTTTTCGTTAACTGCATACGTTATTTTACGTTACCATATTTATAGTGCTTATGTGTATCTCAGTGTGTTTTATTTAACACAAGCCAAGTCTAATTGTGGTTAGATGAGTTTTTCATAGCTTCCAATATATTATTGGTAGGTTTCCCATTTACTTGCTCTGACTCTGGCATGATATTGACCTGCAAGTTGACATAAACTCTCTGGATCACTGACTTTGACTTATAGGCTGTCAAAGTAGGCTGACTGTGTGCTGACTGTTGGGAACATAGACTTATAATATACCACTACTTGGGAACCATTAATGCACGACATATATTATGCACAACACGATTACGGCTGAAAATATTTTGTACAACATGACTACGTACGACTAGCAATGTACCGTTCCCGGTAACATTGGGAAAATTTCTAGTTACGTTCCCGGGCACGATGAATATTCCCCGGAAACATGGAAACATTGACTGGCCAGATGGCGTAGCGGATAGTACCCCTGCCTGCTACGCCGTGGGTCGTGGGAGCGATCCCAACAAGACACAAATATTTGTTAAGTCCATTTTCAAGTACTTGTGTTTAGCCTTTCGTGTTTTCTATGTATAATACGTATTTATTAAAAAAAAGGACCTATTTATGTATTAATATCAGCAATCTAGTTCTCATAGTAGAGGTACAATATAGTTTCGTCTTCGACACGCAAAGAAAAAGAAGAAATACAAGTTTAGCTTCTTTTGGGGCTAGATGGAGCTTTGTGAATTGTCCTGGATATTTATTTAGGTATCATTATTGAAAACAAAAATATTTTTTGAAAATATTTTATGTGTAAGGTTTTTTTGTTAAAGCAACAATATTCTCTCAAAAATCTTTTGTGTTTTTTGAAGTAAAATAAGTAAGAAAGCATTACTAAATCGAATATTAGACGGATTGTGGCAAAATACGATTGTTTTAGGAAATTTATTGTAAAATAATGTAGTGAGGGATTAGGGATCACCAATGCGAAGAATAATATGCTGTGGGCATGTATTTCTGTATGGTGCATTTTAAAAAGTGAATACTTAAAGGTTTGCTTTAGTTCGGAATGCAGCCCCCCGCATTAAATTTTTCTGACACAAATCTGACACAGTAGGTTAGATTAGGTTAGAGTTGAGATGTGACCCCCTGGAGCGAACCTAGTGAGCGACCAAGCCGCAATAAAAAATATAAAATCACTAGCTTTTACCCGCGACTTCGTCCGCGTTAGATAGTTTTTTTAGAAACAGGTTCTGGTTTAGGTGGGCTCCTGATGGTATACCTGGTGGTCTATATAAGGTACTCCACATCCTCAATGTCCTTGTGAAAAGAAGCGGCCCATCATACTGAACAACTTTTGTTTTGGAACCATTTCTGTATCTCTAATAGTTTAGGTGGGCTCCTGATGGTACACCTGGTGGTCTACATAAGGTACTCCAGATCCTCAATGTCCTTGTAAAAAGAAGCAGCCCATCATACTGAACAACTTTTGTTTTGGAACCATGCCTGTATCTCTAATAGTTTAGCTGGGCTCCTGGTGGTACACCTGGTGGTCTACATAAGGTACTCCAGATCCTCAATGTCTTTGTGAAAAGAAGCGGCCCATCATACTGAACAAATTTTGTCTTGGAACCATGCCTGTATCTCTAATAGTTTAGGTGGGCTCCTGGTGGTACACCTGGTGGTCTACATCTGTACTCCAGACCCTCGAATGGTGATAAAAAGTAGCCTATGTCCGTTCTCGGTATGCTAGCAATCTCTGTGCCAAGTTTCATGAAGATCGGTTCAGCGGTTTGGCCGTGAAAGCGTAGCAGACAGACAGACAGACAGACAGAGTTACTTTCGCATTTATAATATTAGTGTGGATATAAGAAAAAGAAAACAATATCGATTAAGTTGTACGAGTATGTAAAACTATCGATTAAGTAACGTCACTACTAGCAGATTTTAAAAATGGTCACGCGATGTCTTCGAGGATGGTGTCGTGAATGCGCGGGGTGTATATTGTTAGAAGATAGGTGTTTTTGGCGACATTGTTTTGATTCCATTGCCATTGTCGTGCATGCTTGGGTTGTACATAACTCTGACGTTCATAAATATGCTGTTCAAAACACTGTCGTACATTATCATGTCGGACCCTTGACTGTTTACTGTTTATGTTTACAATTCATTGTTAAATTTACATTCTATTAAATCCTATATTTTATTTATTTGGTATAATTTGTGTCATCACGACAAATACTAAGCATAAGGCAGGTGTTTTATGTAGCCGGTGTTTGTGTTATATTTAACCTATCTGTAATAAATAACAAAATTATACTGTGACAATGACTTACCTACTTGTTTTATTTATTTTATAGAATAAATTATTCCATCTATCAGTAACGGCAATGTAACACGATCGTAATACAAGTAAAATACATACTTAGTATACTTTATTTACAAAGAGATAAGTACATGCATAATAATTAGATATTCATCGGGTATTTCGTTGACTTAGTGTACCAAAATCAAAGCACATCTCGTACCTATTACATGGACAGGTAAAATTTTGACGACAAAACGGGTTCATGGTGTTAATTTCATGTCGTCAGATGCTGGTTGTAGTGCTTCATTGGTCCACCGACAAAAGCATCGCTCTTTTTAAAGATGGTCGCAGTTTCTGTCCCTGCAACACCATCCACACGTTCCACAACCAGATATAATGAGCTTGATAAGCTGTCCGTTGTTTATTATCCTCTGAACTTCGAATAAGCTTCTTGCTGAGATTCTGCCTGGCAAAAGATCCAGTATCATCCAGAACTGAAGATACCGAGTATACAAGTATAACGAAAATATTAGAAATTGAAAAACAAACCCCTATATTTATTTATAGCACCGAAACACCGTATTTAAGTATTACTACTATTACTATCAGAATTTTATCCATAAAAATGCATAATTATTATGAATTCATAAACAAATTTGACACAATAGGTAACTATGCGGTGTAAATAGAAATTATGAGAGTTTTAGAGTTCCGTAGTCAACTACTTGCAGGCCGACAAAAAACGCTGACAGTTTACCTACTCGCTATGCTGGTCTAGTCCAGTGGCGTATACAGCTTCTGATCATGAGGGGTTCACAAGACATATCATAGCAAGACTACCGTTGGGCGAAAGAAATTGTACATGCGACGAGTTACATCAGTTAGCTCGACATACATCATGTCCCCCGCGAACCCCCACCCCCTCTATCAAAAAATATCCTCCCATATTTCTTTGAATTTTTTGGGAGGACTATAATTTTTAGTACTTCGATTTTTTTTATCACCAAAACTTGTTCAGTTTTGCGTCTAGGAAAACGCTCTGAAAGTTTGCATTCATTTCTCTGACACACTGTATACAGGGTGGCCTGTAAAGTGACGTCCAAAGACGAAATTCAAATGCCATAAACTGATGGGTATCCGAATCACTCACAATTTCGCAATTTATTGTAGTTTTCGAGTTATTTAACATTTCTGGCAGGCTTCTTTCCTTATTTTCCCTATTATTCGCGTACAAAATAAGAAAAAAAGCCTGCCAGTCTTGTTTTCCTCATACAACTTCAAAAGTAGAATAACTCGGAAATTACCAAAAGTGGTAGAACATACATGGGGGTGATTCGGATACCCCTCAGTATAACGCATACAAATTTTGTCTTTTGTCGTCACTATTCGGGCCACCCTGTTTTTTTTAATTATTAATGATGGGTTTGCTGTTGCCTCTAGTCTAGACAATAAATACTCTACTTACCTAAGTTTTACGTAAGCGACACAGCCCAGCAAAGCCAACAAATTTTCAGTACCGAATGTGATCGTGTATTAGTTTAAGATATGCCTATTTGTTTACTGAATAAATATTTTTTCTTTCTTTCAAATTTGGAATATAAAGTATATTTGATATATATGCTGTAACGTGTGTGTGTGCAAGCCAGTAATAAACCGGTGTTGGTTCTAAACAGTCGTTTCATTCGTTCGCATATACTTTAATGACGACGAGTGTTTGTCTACCCACATGGCCACAAAAATGTCTCAATTAGGAAATTTGCCAAATTTTGATCATAAAACTAGTGAGTACATAATTTTTAAAAGTAAATTAACTCAGTTCATAAAAATAAACAAAGTTGAGGACGATAACAAGGTGGGAATACTCATTACGCATTTTTCGGATGAGTCATACAGGTTGCTGCTTAACCTAGCCCACCCGAACGTTCCTTAACCTTAACCTATGATCAACTGGTGAAATTACTCGACGACCACTTCAAAACGAGGGAGTGTACTTTTGCTGATAAGGCAAAATTCTACGGGGCGACAAGAGATCCTGGCGAATTAATGGGGGACTGGGCGGCGCGACTACGTGGACTCGCAAGTTATTGCGACTTCGGCACCGCTCTGGATACTGTTTTGACAGATCGGTTATCGATCGGTCGGACCTAAAATATGGTTACTATAGTAGCTGCAAATGCAGAATTATCTCATGCGCACCAAATGGGAGGCTTTCACGGACCTCCGGTTTTTCATCACTTTTTATAATGATAAGAGTTTTCATTATATTTCGACGTATTTGAGTACAAGAACCCTAGATTTAGGTGTGACCGACACGCTCTTAGCAGGTTTTTTTGCCATGTAACAACAAGTATTGAAGTTTACCAGGTACCCCATCCTTTTTTAGTCAAATAAAATTAATCAAATGGCTGTGACGTCATATGTATAGAAATGTAGAGAAAAGTCGGAGAATGTAGGAAAATGTCGGCGGCCGACATGCCGGCATCGCTCCCGCACTGGATGTATGGAACAGTCGCCGACTGTAGGGAACAGTATCCGACTTAGGTTCGGGAGTACCTTTATGTGTGTCTGTAAAGCACTTATAACATTCTGCGTCATTTTTGACGCATGCGTAAAGTGTCTTTTTAATAAATTATTAAAACAATAATACCAGTACCAGTATTAACATTTGGCAAGTAGCTTCATTCTGAAGTATCTACTAGTTTAGAGGGAATCCAAGCATTTGATGTATAAAAGCTGCTTTTTAGTGGCCCGAAAAAACACAAAGTTCATAATTGAGGCTAGTATAAAATTTTCATGATTTTGCACTACAATTACTTATTTTTATTGTGTTGAGGGTAGTAGTGGAAGTTGGGGTTGAGTATTGTATAGACAAATTTGATGTGCATGTTACGGAACCCTCGGTGGGCGAGTCCGGCTCGCACTTGGCTGGTTTTTTATACCAAAATGTATTGCATTATTTTTGAGGTAACGGAGTTCTTGCACGGTGGTTTAAGAACTCTGACACCAGTGTTCATCGGTTTGTTCGTCGACTAGGCGTCCCACACAACATAAGAAGAAGACGTACCTTTCGTTTGCCTTGGGGACTTATCGGAACTAAGGCATTACAGTTCTACCGGGTTTGTTTCCTTGAAATTGTTGACAGAGCTATTTATAAATTCATGAGAATAAATAGGTAGCCTAGTCAATACAATAAGGTATTGATAAATAATTTGGCTTCAATCATTCGGTTGCTCCGATGACCTAGTATGCATGCCAATCTACAGGAGTGAACAGGTAATACAAAATATATATTTTTTCCTCTTGATTTTAACCTAGCTTTGAGGAACAGATAGACTCTTCGACACCAGGGTTTATCACCGACTCGGTGACACACACGTTAAGTAAGCTAGTAGAGGTGACCAGCACCCACACTACATTGATCCTAATTTTATATTCATACATACATACATATAATCACGCCTCTTTCCCGTAGGGGTAGGCAGAGACTACATCTTTCCACTTGCTACGATCCTGACACACCTCTTTCGCTTCTTCAACATGCATCAATCTTTTCATACATGCTCGTCGGTTTAGGGTACTCTTGACCTGACCTTTCTCTAGAACGTCCCCGATCTGATCCAAGTACGTGCGTCTTGGTCTTCCCCTTCCAACGTTCCCATCCACACTCGCCATATACACCTGTTTCGTTAATCTTCTTTCATTCATTCTCTCAATGTGACCAAACCATCTCAGCATTCCTTTTTCTATACCAGTCACTATGTCATCTTTTATACCGCAACGTTCTCTAATCACGCTATTCCTTATCCTGTCACTCAATTTCACTCCTATCATACTTCTTAGCGCTCTCATTTCTACCGCATTTATTCTACTTTCATCAAAAAAAAAAAATCGGAGGAAAAACAGCACAATCAGAGTTGAGTAGGATTCGGAGCCAGGATGGTAGTATAATAAAAGGTGAGGAATGTGTGTTGAAGAGATGGAAGGAATATTTTGAAAGCTTGTTTGAAAAAGAAGAAGTACAAGAGGTGAACATACATGAAGAAGATGACAGTGAAAACGAAAGCGAGATTGAAATGGATGAGATTATGAAAGCTCTGAAAAGTATGAAATCTGGTAAGGCTGCAGGGTATGATAGAGTATCGGTTGAGATGCTGAAGGCTGGCGAAGGCGTAGCAGCTAGTCAGCTGTACCTCCTTTTTAACCTTTGTTGGCGAAGCGGTCGAGTGCCAAGTGATTGGTGCAAGGCTGTAATAGTGCCATTATACAAAGGAAAAGGGTCACAGCTAGACTGTAAAAATTACCGCGGTATAAGCCTTCTCAGTGTCGTCGGTAAACTGTATGCAAGGGTACTGATTGAAAGAGTTGTGAAAGAAACTGATGAGAAAGTCTGGGATGCTCAAGCGGGATTTCGAAAGGGGATGGGATGTACGGATCAGGTCTTTTCCTTGCGGTGCATAGCGGAAAAGTATTTGGCTAAGAACCAAAAAGTCTTTTGCACATTCGTGGATCTGGAAAAGGCCTATGATAGAGTTCTGAGGAATGAATTATGGTCGGCACTATCCGTGCATGGGGTGAGCAGCATCTTGGTACGAGCACTGAAATCCTTATATAAGGATTCCAGTGCTTGTGTCAGGATTAACGGGGCCTTCACTGAACTGTTTAACATCGAGAAAGGTGTTAGACAGGGATGTGTTGCGTCACCATGGCTGTTCAACATATTCATGGACAGTTGTTTGACAGATTTGAAAGAGTGTGAAAATGGACTGAGAATGAATGGGTTACTCGTCAAATGTCTTCTCTATGCTGATGACCAAGTTATCCTTGCGTCGTCGGCTGAAGAGTTGCAGAAGATGGTAAACATTATGAATGAGGCTTTGAAAAAGAAAGGAATGAAAGTGAATGTAAGTAAGACGAAGTCAATGGTTTTTGAAAAAGAAGAAGGTATGACGGAGTGTAATATTATGATAGAAGAAGAGAGGGTGGAGCAAGTGAAAGAGTTTGTATATTTGGGATCGAAGTTTACATCAGATGGAAAGTGTGAAAGTGACATTGAAAGGAGGGTAAATGCCGGCAACATGGTGAATGGAGCGTTGCATACTTTTATGAACAGCCAGACAGTGTCTAATAAGGCACGTCTGGCTGTGCATAGAGGAGTGTTAGTTCCAACACTTATGTATGGGAGTGAAAGTTGGGTATGGCAGAAAAAGCATGAAAGTAGAATAAATGCGGTTTATATTCAGGGTGAAAAAAAAAACAAGTATACATACATACATACATATATCACGCCTATAATCCCTTACGAGGTTGGCAGAGCGTAAACGGCTGTAAAAAACGGACATTTACGCCACTTCTGAAAAACATTTGAGGGTCATTTGAAATATTATGTATCACCATAGTGACAGGTTGTCAGCCAATCGCCTAAATTTGCAATACACACCCTTAAGTCCCTTAGTCGCCTCTTACGACACCCATCGGAAAGAAATGGGGTGATGCCATTCTAAGCCAGCATCACACGGCAAATTAACTAAAACAAGTATATTGGTAAATTAAATAACAAATGGCACTTTTTTTTGTTTGCCAGTGAAGTTGGTGGGTCCAAGAAGGTATTATAGTATGCCCAATTCGTCTTAATAATATTTCCCTATTAGCCGCAGCACGTTTTGTTTTTATGTCTGCCGCTCGCCGTCCATCGCAGCGGAAAGGGCACGTTCTGCAAACCTTCCGGTACTAAGGGGTAGCTTAAGGTGGCTTGCATTTTTCGTTGATAGGTAAATGTTAGTCTAGTTGCCAGGTAAACTCCCATAAACTTGTATTACTAATGATCCATATTTTTTCTATCGTGTGGTTCAACAAGTCGGCAAACGACCCGATGAACCCTTAAAATTAAAAAACACCCTATACTTGATTATAATTCGATATGTGGTCTCGATCTTGACTCGCGAAACGTCCGTCCTAATTAGTCATGAGCCAACCTTGTCACAGGTCACCCAGCAGCATGTCATACAAGATGTATTGCATGCTTCCTAATGTGGGGTCCACTAGTCCTCTTTAACCGATTTTTTTTTAAACATATCCATAAAATGGTGGACATCACTTTACACAAAATAAACACATACCGAGTAAAATCATACAACTATGGTCCAGAATTCTACATTTTCAACTTTGTGATCTTGTATAAAATGGAAATACGCTGCTATCGTGATACATCGATTGATCCGAGGTATACCTTGATCATATTTCTTTAATATTTATAGGGTAGTATCTGTAAAAACACGTCAAGTATTTTGTTTTTTTCTTTTTAAATTTGGACCATTATTGTTGTCTTACGTGCTTTCAAATATGGTCCAAGTTCAATTTCCCCTCAAAAACGTATGATAACTTAATAAAGGACTATAATTGGGATCATATTGTGTGAGGTTAGGGGTTTTGACAACATGTATAGCAAAAAAAAGAAAACGTAAAAAAAACTTATTTTTTATTTGTTGAAAGCTAAACATGAGATCAAATTTAACAAAATCTTCTTTCTTCTACTTAATACTTTAAAAAAAAATAACAAAAATAGTCTTCTTAAATAGGACCAAAGTTGTATGACAGGACCATAGTTGTATGATTTTACGGTACGTATATTTATTAAAAAAAAATGTTATTATATTGTTTATACTTATTTTTTTCTCAATGGTGTCATTTGCCCGCTGTTACCCTGGCGTTTTTCCGAGGCAAAAGTACCTTAAGTTTTAATTGTAATAGTACCAATTTAACTATGAGAGATAATTGATTACAGTAAGAACAAAGGGTAATGGTGGTCAATGAAGGCGAAATGGTTATATTTCAGAAGTTATCAAGTTATTTGGGTTTTTACCAAAATTAATTACATCAATTTTCTAAATAGGGATGTTGCATTGGTTTCGTTGACAGCATGAAGTAAAAATTAAACTTCTTGAGACCGCATTTTGTGATTACATATTTGGCATAGGAAATACCTATATATTTTTAAAAACAATTACGTTTATTTATTTATTTTATTTTGTTTATTTGGAAAAGCAAACCACTGTATACATAGGTTACTTACATAATACATAGTACACAAAGCATAAGTTTATATACAGCCAACTACGCTATTCACGGGTTGAATATAAACGAGTAGGTAATTTAGAAACAGGCTGATAAATTATAACATGTAACATGTTTAGGATACTTACGAGCTTTTATCTTTATGAATTACAATAATCAATCAATTTGCCAATTCTCTTAATAGTGATCTCTTAAAACTACTGCAACTGAGTGTATATAAATCAAGGTGCGGGAAATTATCGTTGTAAGCAGAAATAATTCGGCGCATCGGAGAACGCAATCCAGCATTGATCGTACGTTAATCGGTATTCAAAGCACACGCTGTTTATTTTTCTTCCGATTTATACTTCCTAGGAAACAAATTCTGAACATTCTTCGCGGGCTCATTGTCCACAAACAAGTCAGATCTGTTACATTACTGTTACATACAGGTGTATCAATCAAGGGTCGGAACGAGACGGAAGACCGTGTTGCTCGAAGGCTTACACACTTCTACAGCAATAAACAGATATGACGGAATCATACAGTTTTCGTAACAATAAAATCTACCCATATGTAAGTAAGTACATAAAGTTGAATTCCCATTAAGTTGATTTTTTTAACGTCAGCTTCCCATTTAGTTGAGTTTTTTAAAAGTTGAATTCCCATTTTTGAACGTTACATCAAATTGGCGGGAAAATACTAAAATTCGCCTCTCCTCAACGAATGCTCGAAACTCAGCGGGGATGGAAGCGGAAGAGTGGGGCGATGCCAGGCCACCAGTGCATGCTCGTAATACGACTAATATTCAATTGTGACCGACACTGTCACTTGAAGTCGACCGCCATAACCAAGATTTTCCCTATGAAAGTGTTTAGAAAACTATACAATTTGTTTTACCTGAATCTTATAAACAAAAGACATCTTCATTTTTTCAAGCAAAGCGATTTGAGTACAGTCAAGCTCACGTACGGTATGGCACGCGCGCGGCATAAGGACTCTCTAACCCAGCCTGATCTTGACTGTACATTTTATCTTGACGTTTGTAATTTACTTACAGAATGCACAGTTTTTTCGTGAGATATACGAATTGACGAACGAACCGATGAACCCTGGAGTTGAAGTTTGTACACCGCCTACTATCTGTGTAGTAGGTAAGTCTCCGACGTGGTTGTGTGTGACGACCGCTTTATGAGCATTCATAGAAATCAACCGGAGTCCAAATAACATGTCCTTCGAAGCATACGAAATTATGTTTCTTACGGACAATAAGATGGTTCAGCCTAAAATATCCTATAAAAATTGGGGACAATATCATAAAGTGATAAATTTACAAAATTTTATGTTTACCTACTTTGTGTTTTCGTCTGCATTGCACAAGGGATCCCGAGATCTCGGGCATACGCTCCGTGGTGTAATCGTACCACGGAAATACAGGCTAATGCGTTTGCGGGTATGCTATTCCGTGTGATGCCGGCCGTGTGTTGTAGGCTTAACCACATATTCTTGCTGTGGGTGTCGTAGGGGCGACACAGGGATTCGAGTGTTTCATGTGTATTTAAATTTTAGGACACAGACTGACAACCTGTCTCTATAGTAAAATATGAATTTTCTGAAACGACCCTTCAAATATTTGTCAGACGTGTCGATAGCGACCATATTTTCCGTAGAATGAATCCGCTGCGAATTTCAGATGTACTTGTGATCATCATTAAATAAGACAACTACACTGAATAACCCACAAAGTGAACAACTTTAACTAATTATAAAAAAAAACATTATTGTACCCATACTCAATACAGTATTTTTACTAACTAACATAACATAACTACTTATATATTTAGCTTTATATGAATAACTTAAATTAAACAACCGAAAACTTAATATTTTACGTAAAATTGAACAAATGATACAATTCAGCTTTAGCTGACTAATCAGTTAAAGTTGTTCAGTTTGTTGGTTGTTCTGCTGTAGGTTGTAGTGGTCTACTATTGATTAACTAGAATTTGGTTTTTTCAGTTAACGGTAATTTGATATGATTGCTGAAATGAATATAAAGCACCTAGATTTAATAAATAACTAACCACAATTGAACAACATATTGAACAAAAATAATCTATTCTTTATTCGTTTGTGTATTTACCCATATTATGCAGTAAAGTATTTAATGACTTTCTTGAAAGTAATATCAAAATCACAATCAGCTGACTGCGTTTACTATGGGGAGTCCAAAAATCTTTGACGTTTCCAGAAATATGTTTTTATGGAAAATTGTACAGTTTCATGGTATGAATGTACGTTATCAGTATTCTGAGGGCTGTCCCTTACACCCTGTATAATGTAGAATTAAACAAATGAGAGATATAAACTAAAAAGATAAGACAAGTCTCGATAAAATAGCACTTCCAAAAAATTGTTCATAGAACTAATTCTATGAATGAATTTTCAAAGAGCCCCTGAATAAACTTTCATAGCAACTTTCGATATGTTTCCATGAAACGAATATTACTATTTTAATTTTAATTTTTGGGCAAATATTTGAGGCGGAGCCCGATGTGGGGTGAGTTTGTATGTACGGTGGACCTTCTATTACCAATATGTCGAGAAAATTACCAGCCAGGTTTCAGGTTACACTCAAAAAGCAGGCGATGGACGGATTTTGACAAATTTTTGTGTGGTGACAGCTGAATGTCCTGGTTAAAAACATCATCATCATCAGTATTCCGATTAGTTAGGGTAGCTTAGGGCCTAGAAAGATTGTTAATTTAGAGTAGGAGCACTTCTGGGCAGGTTTTTGGGGGTTATTCCTGTTCAGAGGGTCCGGTTAATTATTTGCATGTAAATAACACGCTTTGAAAATCTTGACTTAAATTTCAAACAAATGTCGTTTACAAATGATGGTGGCGTAAAGTTACATGCCTTGTAATTAACTTGGCCAGCCCCGAGGCAGTGCCTTTATTTTTATTTTCTTATCCCACCCGAGCCGGTTTTCTATTAGGACAATACAAAATTGTTATTTAAAAAAAAAAAATTGTGATATACAAATTTCTACAATTTTCTTTTTTTTACAATGACGGATCATGACGTCAATAAGTGCTAGGAGTGATAACACTACCCTACATAACCTACATTGAATAAAGTAATTTCATTTTAATTTTTTTAAATGACTTTAGTCCGCACTCGAAGGTAACTAAAGTAACTAACGAGGAACAGCAGGAGACCTTCCAAACTGTACGAGATACAAAAATAGCTCTATAGCAAAAGTTGTTGAAAAAGATGGGCCGCTTCTGCTGGTATATAGACATCTGATGACATATAGGTACCTGATGTAGAACACAAGGAGCCCGGGTAAACTATAAGAAATACGAAAATGGCTCCATTACAAAAGTTTTTCAGCATGATGAACCGCTTGAACACCAGGAGTTTGCAAACTCTACGAGATACGGAAATGGCTCCACAGCCAGAGTTTTTCAGCGTTGAGGGGTCCGCTTCTGTTGGTATAAATATGAATCGAGGATATTGATGAGGAACTCAGTAAGCACAGCTCATTATTAGGGAAATGCTTTTCTTTCTGCTGATTAGGTCGATGAACCACTCAATGTGTATTATGTAATGTTTTACTCCCAGTGCAAGTAACTAAATTGAAGGATGCTCTTGAGGAAATTGAAATCCAAGAGTTCCCTGCTTCCTCTAGCTGAAGTACATATGACAGTAATAATTAAGTTGGCGAAACAAAGTTTTCAGGCACCGGGCCGTATTCCGCTATTATATATTGAAAAGTGTCTCAGTTTTAATGAGTGTCAGATGGATGGTTTTGGCTGTTTTGTATTCCGCTAAGAGCTCGATATATATAGAAAATCATAATGACAATAGAAAGACAATTGAGTGTCGATGGCATTACAATAGCTAACAAACAAGAGGTAGGGGGGGCAGCTAATAAAATAAATAATGGTGGCTTTCTAAGTTTTGAGGTTTTTGCACTAAAACGATGCGATTACAAATCGAATATATATGTCATGAAAGTTTTCTCGTGCATCATTGGTTTTACATTGAAATATTTTGATTGGTTTCTAATATATTGATGTATTTTTACGAGTATTTTTAAGTCGAGTTGACTATCAAATATTCTCTAATAATTGTTATTAACCTGCCTTAGATATATTGAGATACATAAACTATGCATAAATCCAACGAATTATTGTTATATTAAACAGCAGAGGTGATGTGATTCTTTTAATAAGTATTACTTTTTATGGTTATAAAATTTAAATGGCGGTTCTATAAAATGTTCTCAAATTGTAAATAATTAAATATTTCTGGCCTTCAGTCAGGATCTAACCTAATGGGATAGAATATTATAATAGCGTACTCTGTGCTAATGGTGTTGAAAATACTTTAGCAAGTATCGGTTGGTATTATACTATTAGTAAAATATAATTCGAAATAGGTATCAAACTCTACATAAAGTCAAGACTTAATGGTAGCTTTAAAAATAATAAATTTATCACAAATACTCTTCATAATATTTTTGAGTTATGGGTCACATTCGGCTTTTGTATCCTCTACTAAATTGTGAAAAATAACGTTTCAATTGCTATTTATATCGACGTAGCAATTGTGTGAGTTAAATTTAAAAAAATGGTGCGGAAGATGATATTTTACTTAAATTATGAATAAATTATATTGTATTGGACAAAAACACTTAAAAATAAGTAATTCTTTCGTAGGCTTAGCTTTTTTACAGCCAGTTGCAAGGTTCCATTCCAGCGCTATCCTACCTATATTCGTGGTTGATACTGCCCGCCTACTACCACAGGGAGACAGTGCTACAACTAACTTAGGTTTTGAATGATAACTATCGCAAAAACAAATTTAATATTTTAATTTCGTAAATATATAAAAATCAGGGAAATACATAGCGCTTTATTCTATTCAACAGCATATAAAATAGACATCAACTCATCAACTCGATCAATGTACAAAGACAAATGCAGGGACACACGTTCTACAAAACTTATCTATCCCCAATATGAAACTCCTGTTGGTGTAAAACTCACGGTTTTAGACCAGAGAGTATAGGTTCCGATTGAGTGAACAGTTCGTAGTCGCTGAGAAAAGAAATGTTCGGAGGGAACCTTACGAACAACAAGAATGAAGCCATGAAAATCTCGTCTATCTCAGACTTAAAGTTTTACGTAACCCGTGCACAACTAGTCACGGAACAAGAAAGTGCTCTTTGTACGATATTCGTGATTAGATAATTAGGTAGGCATCTGCATTTAGTTGTGCGCGTGTCAAGTCTGCTTAGAAGAGATTGTCATGGCTTGACTCTAGATGAAACATTTCTTTTGTTCGCAGTGTGTCTAGAAAGTGACTTGTTTCTTTTCTCTCTCGGAGCGAACGGTGATCTTGGTGCTGGTGACGGCGGTGTCGGCGCTGTCTGCGTCGGCGACGAGCGCGCGCAGGCGGGCGGCCCGCTTCTCGCGCGCCGCGCTACGCTCGCTCAGCTCGGACATCTCGTCCTCCAGGTCGGTGAGACGCGCTCTCGTCGCGCGCGCCCGCTGCTGCGCCGCGCTCTCGTCGTCGCTCTTCAGCGCGCTCCACTTGGTCAGCGAGTTCTCTTCGTTCAGTCTGCGGGCGATGCGCTTCTCTGTGCGCTCCTCGTTCTCGGCCAGCGCGCGCCTGGCGCTGCTTATGTCGCTCTGTCCGATGCCGACGCTCTCCAGAATTTTGTCAGACATTTTCATGCGGCTCTCGAAATTAGCAACTGAGTTCTCGATGTCCAAGTCTTCTGCGAAGCGTGATTGCTTTTTGCCGGCGCGTAGGCGTTTTAGCGATTCTGTGATCTGAAAATTGAGAAATAATAAATTATAGCAGATATTGCAAATTTTGACGTCATTGTGTGAATAGAAACAGTATAATGTCCAAAAGGTTTTTAAAATTCCTAGTACCTACCTACAATAATCATAGCGTTTTTTAGAATCGCAACTAGCACACGTGCCAGTTTTTGGCTAGTGCGAGGTAGGTATCCACTAACTCGTGTTATCGGAATAGCGTCAGTTAATTATACTTAATATGGTTTTTGTTATGTTATTGTATGAAAACCACAGAAACTCCATTATCATGTAGGTAAACCGGGCGTTTCATTTGGCTTGTTGTGTTGTGTGTGCTCGGTGTGCGGCTGTGCGGTATGCGGCGTGGATTGGCAGTGCTATCTGCTATGCGGTTAGTTGAGGAGCTATTTCGAGCCTACCAACAGTTCACTCGAGCGACATGTGGGTAACGGTGTCTAGGGACTGCCGGTCAAATTTAACAGTCCATTGTTACAGATTTTATCTCAACTTATACTTTACGCAATATTTTGATTCTTCATTATTTTAGGGGCGTAAAACATTCCCTTAATATTCCTCCAAGGCGCAAATTATACTCTTACACATTTTTCACTAACCTTTCTTTGTCACCTTATATTAAAACGATAAAATAACTTTGAACAGAATGTTAAATGAAGCATTAAAAGCTGCAATAAATCAATAATTAATCTGCAATAAAGTTTATCCCGGTCACGGCACCAATGAAATGAACATTCTAACCGCGTAGTTACTTTGGTAATGTCAGCAGCACCTAGAAATAACTAAAGGTAAGTATACACAATCGATTTCTATATATATATATATATATATAGAAGTATTTTTATTAAATGTGTATTTCACGATGTTGCATTTTCATGCTCTGAGTTTAATCGTAATGAACGATGGGTCTTGAATCTATGAACTGCAGCTAGCGGGAAGTGACAAGGACTTACAATGATTGTTGATTTTACCAGGAAGTTTTAACCAGTTTAGGCAATAAGTCTGAACTTTCATCAACAGTTTCTGTCCTGAAAGTTGATCTCGTTTGCTTCCCTTACAGGTCATGCCCGAGCAGTATTGCCCAGCGCTACGTGAGCACTCGCTTACTCATACGATCTCAACTTCTTGAAAACACCTAAACTGTTGGTCAGAAAGTATTGGAAAATAAAAATACTTCTACCTATGTATAAGAAACGCCTATAGAGCTACTTAGAAACGTAGTTACCAACTCACATACCGAGTTTGTGGAAATCTCGCGGGTAGTTCTTTAGCTTAGGTTCGTACAAATTTTATAAGGTTATATATAATTTTTGATTCTTGGTAATTACCTACGTTGATTCTAGTTTGATACTGTTCGTTTAGAAATATATTTATATATATTCTTGTCATTTGTATTATCGTGTCTAATTTTAAATCGTATTTTATTAAGGCTTTAAGCTGCGTTGGTTAAATATGTAACGTGCTACCCGGAGCATAAAACCGTCTTTCCTGACTATCTATCAGATGGTTCAGCCTGCAACAACTAACAAAATTGGTAGCAATTTGATATAGTGATATATTGTCAAATAAGTACCTACCTATTCATTTCAGTCCCTTAGCAGTTACCTCCGGATGAGAGAGACATTGATAAAATATAAATAGTAAATAAAAATATATTACGGTAGATATATAACGGTAATCATTCATAACATTTTCTTGAACTGAAATCCGTTTAAAATTGTTTTATTGTGATGGGTAATCTAATCATTCATTCGTGTTTTCGTTCCATATTCAGCCAATCACAAACAAGCTAGACATTAACAAGCATTTCATTCTCTCACAGCTTTATTAAAATGTGGGTACATTAATGATAAACACGTCACATCAATGATTTCCTAACTCTTACTAGATCTATAGTAAACTATGAGTAAACCATCCATATCTTCAGATTATCTTGAGTTTCAGTAATAACCAGAACACATGAGACGTTAATGGTTCCTATGGCAGCGAGCCAAGTTTATCCCGCGTCATATTGCCATGACATCCCTCAAACTATTGAATTCTATGGCACCTGCAGCATGTCACTGGGGCGGTTGTGAAAGTTTGCTGTGTGTATGAGACGTATTGGACCAGAAAATGTTGACACTGCACTAGAAATAATCTATTTTGTTTGCTATGACTCAATGCTGGGCAGCATTTGGTTTACGGTCCATACAAAAATGGTCAATCTCTTTTATTATTTATTTCCTTACCTATATATAAGGGGATAAATCAGAAACAATTTTTCATATGAATTTAAGATCGGAAATCTCCAAAATAATAATTGATCAGTAATTGTTCCAACTTTGCACCGATTACATTTTACCGCTACGTAAAATAGTATAATGTAATGTACATGTAATAGTATTTTGTTGCAAAAACAGGTAGGAGTAAGTATGATAAAATTGACTTTGATAATAATCTCTGAACCCCAAACAAATCTAGTGATATAAATAATCAAATTTCAGAACTGTTTCAGTTAAATGGTAAAAGACACCCTGTGGAACTCAAATAAATATAATTATCTTTCGTCTTCGATTGCCGGTACCTTTATCAAATCAGGCTAATGAAAGCAAGTCAAACGGAAACTTAGTTCAATATTGCACATTCAAAAGTATCAAAGCTGATAGATACTCGTAGCGTAGGTATTGAAATATTTGGAACGATAATTTGGAGTTGGGGGGAGGTAAAACTCCCCTAGGGATGAACCCCCCCTTATCCGGGTTCTGACGCTAAGAGAAGTGTTTGTAGGTACTCGTTAAAGACCGAAGGACATTTAAGCCAGTTACGACATGAAATACTTGAGTTATGTAAGCAAGGTAGGGATTAGGGTAGCGTAAGTTCGGACAAGAATAAGAACAGGCCCTAAAAATTGTTTGCCGCAACTAAGCGGAATGTTGTGTCATCTCGTGAAAGCGCAACCTCACTATGAATTAAAGTCAGGCAGCAGGTACTATTTACAGCAAAGTAAGCAGAGACACTTAATGCAGTGACATAAAATTGCGTTTCGAATACTAAGTTGCATCTTTTGGTGCCACTTTTTGGTAAATGAATAAAAATAAAATTATATTTAACATTTACCCCAAAGACAGCAAATATGGAAATGTTATTGAAGAAAAATATGTAGGTAACCTAATTTTCAAGTAAAAACTGAAAAATGAAATGGTTGGTGTTGGACTAGTACTATCTCAAGAAACGCTGGGTAATGCTACATACAAAATAGTTCACGGTAATGAAAATTTATCCTGCGTCTCCTTTCAAACAAATCATTTTAAATTCGGTAATATTTTCATCACTTTATAGGGATTGTTAAAAACTACTACTTTTATATCTTTAACAATGCTTTTACAAAGTATTAGCAGCAGTTTGATAAATAAACTTCTATTATGCGCAAATTATGTGTGTACGAGAATGGCAGGTGCAATGGGTGTGTTCCAAAAAGCATACCATCCCTAAAATAAAATCAACCGCGTTATTTTGTTGGTTCGTACAAGTAACGGACGTTCATGTTCAAAAACCGTTCCGTCTTTGTTTAGCGGATGGAAAACTGGAATTTCAGTTCGATGACGTAATTTTTTCTTCCGGAATCCATGATTAATTCCAGAGCTAGTAGTGATGAAGGTATTTCTGCTTAAAAAAATGTCTTCTTCTTTTATGGATCAAATTAACAAAATCTCGCTTGCTACTTGCAGATTGTCAACAAGAAGTATTTTGAGACTGAGGCAAATGTTGTATGCGCTAGTTTAAAATTGGATTCCTTGACAAAACGCAACATACTCATATTGAAAAGATCTTCGGAAACCTTAAGCCTGCGCCGCGTGAAATCCGACCGTCCAGTGGCGCCCTCACATGTTTATAATTATTTTTTTCAAATCCAAAACCAATATCATAAATTTAAGACAGTAAAATTGTTGTTTAGTACGAAAAGTTGTTTTCAAAATATAACATTAAACTTTTAATTTGTTTTACATTTTAAATCACTAATGCGGAAAACCGTTTTCCGTATTTAGTAATTTTAAATATGCATAACTATATAAAGCTTATTACTGTACCTAGAAAAAATCTCATCGTATAGGACAACAATTTGTCCGTCTTAGATTTTGAATCCCTGTTTCAGAGTTCAAGAAATTCTTTAAAAATAGGTGATCGCGCCACTGGACGGTCGGCGCCGTCTTAAAAAGCGTTGTCGACCTGGCCAATTTCTGGGGATCGACGGTGTACTGCATCGACACGCTGAGAAAATCTAGAAAAACTATACGAGAACATTGTACTAACTATTGCACGATACGTATCAATAGATAGCTAGGTCTTATTTTAGAAAAGCAATATCACCAAAATATGCACCTACAGTAATTGTTGGCAATACAATCAATCTGGAACAACATCCACTATTTGTATGTTCAATGTTGTTCTCTGAGTTAGTTCCAGATTAAAATGTAATTTTAACGACTACACATGTTCAGAATCAAATTACACATACATAACACACAGACATTGCAGTGAGTCTATTCTAATTATAAACGCAAGTAATCTAAATTGGCAACAAATTCGTTCATTTCGCTATTTGTGGCGTCCTTTCAATGCGGCTATTTCAGCCAGTCCGTATAATTAATCATTTTTGGTCAACGTTCACAGTCCATTTTCAGCACCACACGATGTTTATGATGTTTATTCTATTTTCAGTTTGGGGAAACAAATTTTCAGGCGCATGTTTTCCATCGGACGATGTTTTCGTTCGACCGTGTTGAATAATATTTTTGTGAGTATGATTTCGAATGTAAAGTTATTGTGTTTTGGATGGTTTTGGTGGGTATGTTATGTACCTAAGTACCTAATATTTGCAAATTTTTGTCCCTTAATAAATAGCGATGAAAATACCTAAGAAAGTAGGCAGTATCTAATTTTCTTCGTCGTCGATTAGACAAGGCCCTCATACCGAGACAGTATAACAATAAAAGGGAGATATATTTTATTCCAAAAATGCTTTTACAGAGGAGGAATATCTTATTTCCATGGGAACTAAGACAGGAAGCAACCTAGCAAAATTGGGAACAACCAATAAAATAATACCAACACTGAAGATTTATTTTGGTTTTTATATACGGTATATAACAAGTTTTATTTTTTACACCAAGAAATACCTGCTTCGTACGACCGGCATCTCTAATTCTCAAAATACCTATACGAATATGCAATGTGTCTTATCGTAAGTACATTTAAATAGGTATAGGATTTCACAGTCATTAAAAATGAATTGAATTTTATTTCAATACTGTCAAGGTTTGGTACAGTTTTGATTTTTAAAATATTCAGTTAACTATGACTACTACCATTTTTGTTATAGTTTTCATAGTAACTACAGGTACGAGTAGAAAGGTGTTTTTCATACTTTTTCATTTAATCTTTGAAGTTAGAAGTGGTCTAAAATATTTGTAACTTATCATTTATTTAAAGCAAATATCAGAACATTTTAAATATATATTCTTCAAAACATAAGACCTATTTAGCGATACCGTACTCAATTTAGGAGAAGAGATTTTTTTTCTTATTTGTATGGTAGGGGGTTCAAAAATTATTAGAAATCATTTTTTTTCTCTGGCATTTCCAAAATGTTCGCCAATACGATCGATCTCCATACCAAACCTATCGGGTCGTTCGTCGACTTGGTTTACCATACGAATAGTAGAAGTTTAAACACCGTCTAATCTAATAAGTGAATTAGTAAGTAAATAATAAAGGGTACTTATTTCTTTATACCTACTTCACAGCTGTTTCCGGATTACGTCCAAGTTTTTATGCCCGTGAAAGCATGTAAGCCGTGTGTATGTCCGTTCGTTAGTTACTGCCCCAGACAAATTCACACTAAGGACGTATTGTACGGTATGCACCGGTAATTCAGCAGTTTTGGAGCCGCCGGTATTGAGAAGGCGAGTAACACGTTGTCAGAGTTGGGTGAGTAATATTTTCTAATTTTTTTTGGATTTTTAGGTAAATGTTTTCTTAGGTACTTTAAACCACATCTATCACACACATATATCACTAAGATTTCTACCATTGGCTTCAACTGTAGCTTTTGCCTTCCTAGCTATTACAAGGAAAGGCAAGAAATATCTACATATCATTTGCTTTTCCAGTCTCCAGTTAGGTGACCGTCCGACTCCCATCAGAGGCAGAATTAGGCCAAGAATAAATAAAAAGAAAACGTATACGTACATCATCAGACAGCTCTTCCTCTTCTAGAGCGGAAGACAATGGCCTGGTTCTTTGCACGCGGGCTCCCCTGGAATCGAACAGCTCCTGGTCCTGAGCGTGGTCCTCGTCGAGCGCGCTGCGGATGCGGCTCTCGACGTCAGCGCGGATCCTGTCGCGCTCCGGCTCGCGGCCCAGGCTGGTCTTCCCGTCCAGGCGGTCCAGCACTGGCCGGTAGTAGCTCTCGCCCTTGTTGTAGTTGCAGTCGTAGACGCGCGTGCGCCTGGTTCTTCCTAAGCGGCTCATCTTGTTATTGGTCCTGTGAACTGAAGAGTTAAAAGTGTTTAAGTACTATAATGTGGTTAGCTTGACGTGAAGGCTTGAAGAGAGTTTATTTGCTGGTTTGGTATGTTAGATATCTAAACTCTATTTATACCTATTAATAAAAGTACCTCACACCTAACCTAACCTAACCCTCAATACCAATTTTGAATGTGACATTGCTGTCTATGATTACTTAGACAGCGGTCGTTACACAACCATGTCAAAGGCATATCACTAGTAGTAGGCGGTTGAAAACCTCTGACACCAGAGTTCATCAGTGCTAAGTTATGAAATTAAATAGTGCTATTTTATGAAACTACAGGCTACAAGTCTACAGGTGAAATTTTTCGTTCATTGTGTAGCCGATCAATATTTATTATATCATACATAAGGGCTAACGGACTACGCAATGAACATCGAATTTGTCCTGTAAAATTGTAGCCTGTAGTTTGATAAAATCGGGCACAGGTCGTTGGCCGACTCGGTGTCCAATACGAAAAAAAAACGTGTTGCTTTGCCCTGGGCGGAGACGGAACAGCTACATTGCATATCAATGAACATTGTACAGTGTGGGGTCACTACTACGGGTGGTATCCTTGCTCGAATCGTCGCTAATGAAATAGCGGAACCAGAACATCAAAAGGTTTAAACTTTGACAACACAACAACACGGCAAAAGCGAGCTATGTGCACCTGTAGTCCGTAAAGGGCTCAAAGCGAAGTTCTCTGCTGCAGCTTCATAACGTACCTATCCAATAGTCCTATTGTCACTTTCAATATTATCAAATGGATAAACGTTACTGGCGACACGACATACATTACTTGGCTATATTCACATGCTGTTTACTGATTATCAAACAAATGCTTATCTAACATCAATGTAGGCAATGAGGCCAGCGTAAATGCGAAAGAAAGTACAATTCAATAAATGCCTATTAGTTGCTAAAAGTTGCAAAATTATGTTCCATGGAACTCTGCTTCTGGAAGTTGCTATTGTGATGAGGTAGGTATAACTAAGTAAATAAGTAGTTAGTCGTTCGTCTGACTAGAATGAAGTTTAGATGATGACCAGCAATCTAAAGCGTGATGAAAGTCGAGAGTCTACAAGCAAGAATAGAACAGGCGCCTATAGGACATAACGGAAATTAATCTGAAACCCAAGAGACATCGACATCAAACGTAGATAGGTAGGCAGTCAGTTTGGTTAAAGCCTGTATTGATTCAGGGCAATTTCGAAAGCTGCATTCCGGGCACGAATAGGTAGTGCGAACAGATAATTAAATTGAAATGAAACGAAACGACAAAGTTGATGTTGTTTTCTTTTGAAAGGATTCCACAATATTTTCGTGTAGTAACACATTTTCCGTTCAAAATGATGGCAATGAGAAGGATTATTTCAATTAAAATCAGATCAACTAAATATACCCGTAATAATTTTATTGGAATTTCATATTTAGCAGATAATTAAGTATCCGGCAAATATATATGAATAGGAAACAATTCGATATTCCAGCAGCAGCATCACGATCGAATTGAAAATAAATTGGTAAAACATTGTATTATAAACAAACTTTGTATCTCTCTCCGTGCTTTCGCATACAGATTGGCATTTCAATTTATGCAGGCGTGCTTCGTCTAGGCCTTGTTATGGTATTTTATTTTAGAATTAAATAGATTCTTTACGTTGTTTTTGTTTCTTTCAAAATTTTGAAAACATATTAATGTGATACTAATCTAATACCTTATACTAGATACAGGAATTAGTCTAATGTTCTTAATTAGGTATGCGAAGTTTATGACAAAAAAAATAAGTAGTGAGTAATCAATTCCATTTTGTATTTTATGTTAATATAACTATGTTTATACCGAAACATCTATTTAAATTTTCCAAATATAAATAAAACAATGTTATTAGGTAAAGCCAAAGAGATAAAAAGCCCTTCATTGATTGCCCTTGTGAAGAATTTACGTCTGCTGCGGATTAAAATGATTGTATGTGCTTATTATCACCTGCTTCAACAGCTACAGGGTTTATATTTTTAAAATAATAAATAAATAAATTTCCTACCTATATTCACTTTTGACAACAGGGTTCATCGGTACGTTGGATGACTCGGTGTCTCACACGAAAAAGAAGTAGAGGCTTTTGATTCTCACGTGTTTTAATTACACTAATTATTTTTACAAACATAAAGTAAGGTACCTTACCTGTTTAGGTACTTTCTGTAATTGAACAAGCTGAATTTAATAAAATTTACAAGTTTGATCTGAATCCGTAGGTGGAGCGTCACATCCGTGGTGTTGATTCCAGTGAAATAAACAATTTGCGATCGTGTACTCATTCAAGGGCAACAAATCAGCATCATCATCATGTGGCATCAACTTGCCAACAATGTTTAATTTGTTTAGTTTTCGAATTACGAAAACATCTCAAAATAGACCTCGCCGGGATTTATTGTCTACGAGACTGAACATAAAACTCCATTGACGTAATCTCCAATAACCATCGCACTATTATAATATGTAGTTCACAAACACTTAGAGCATTTTCTTGACTTAAAATCTTTTCGTAAATAAATTATTATTGGTACATATTTTAATTACATTTTCCGAATATGTTTTTAACAGAGAAACATCTTTTGTTATAATAACAAATATTCATACCTACAGTTTTATTTATATCAAAACAAAATGAGTAAGCAATTCATGCATGAATCTCTATTTACTAAAAACTTGCGGTTGTGGGTATCTCCGATTGTGATTACACTGCGAAACATTCTAAGAAGCAAGACGTAAGTATTAAATTCAAAATAGAATTTGCAAACATTCGATACGGGATATTTATAGTAACAAAAACCCGGTTTTTGTTCGTCAGTAACACCGTATTGTGTTAAGCGCTCAGTGAATTTTGAACGGAATACCTAAATATAGACACGGGATTGGAATTCGGTCAAAACATTATTGTATTTTAATAAAATATTTTAGTTTTAAATGATTTTACATTTAAAAGAATTAATCATTATCGATAAATATAACATGGGTTTCAAAATGAAAATTTATTCTTTAGTCGCACAGCAAATGATCAACTTCATGGAATTCGCTGGTTTGGCTTTGTTAATACTGACTAAAACACTGAAAGGAATGTTGACCTACCTGGTGCGCAGACTCCGGCGTGCTGGGTCGTCGAGAAGGAAGATGGGACTGGGGTTCGCCGGGTGCGCGGGCGCAGCGCGGGTCAGCGTGGGCGAGACTATGTTTAACCGTGAGCCACACAGAAATACACTGACTTTTGTTCCAAGCGCTTTTCTCAGCGGAAAGATTGGCGGAAAGAAAAATGACGCGCGCGTCGACGCCGCTCGCTGGAAGCGCGACACGCAACACTTCCGTTTTCACAGCAATTTAATGCTGCTGATAAACATATTTCATCACATTTCTTGGCTTCCTAATTCAATGGATGCGCGTAGTAAGTATAGTAGGTAGTTTTGTTTACAAATTCTTCTGGTTAGTTTTTTTAGGCGTCATATCATTGACTAGCTGACGTGTCTGACAGTAGACAGTATTATTATTTTTTTATATCCAAATAGTTTTCAATACTTATTGGAAGGTATAAATAAAGGAGTATAGTATTATTTAATTTAATACTGATTGTAAATCTTCGAGCAACACGGTCTTCCGTCTCATTTCGACCCGGAATAGTAAATAAAAAAAATTGCGTCTTTTCACGTTGCAAAAAAGTGTTCACAAATACGACAAAGCAAATAGACTGTTTGTAGCTCCACATTTTTATTTAACACGATACTCATTATTTTTAATTCACGTTAAGATCCTAAATTTAAAACGTATCTAACTATTTCAGCAGGTGGGTATTAAGTATAATAAATCATTACCAGCCTCACACAGGGATAAATAGGTCAATTAAAAATGTTCTGTATGTATCTGAGGCAAACGGAGAGATGTGCATTCAAAGGTCCATTAGTAATCGTATACCTAGCCAAGATACAGCTGCAATCCGGAAATTGGACATGATAATACGTATGCTGCCTGAATACTGGACAATAAGGAGCCGTATCTATATTCTATGTTCTATAGGTATTATAGCTGGTGATTTAGACGGAAACATCTATACGGAATGCAAGGAACAATGAGGTAAGTATTTTGATGGGAATATTAACTCTATCTAGAGAATATTGTACGATAAAGTCACAATAATAATATCATGTTAAAAACACGGTCTCGTACAAAATGTGTCACAGCCAGAGCTAGTTTGAATGGGAGTTATTGATTTCGAGGGGTCCTTACCAAAGTTCCCAATCGACAACGTTATTAAGGATTTTATAATTTATAGATGGGCTATGAATCAAAGAACATAATATATCCCTCTTTGATAGTTCACTGGCCTGGCTATGATTGCAATACTGCGAGAGATAAGTCTCATGAGTGTCTTGCGACAACTTTTATAAGATTCGTCCTTTACGATAAGTTAATTATTCCCATAACAAATAATCCTTAAATACTTCATAGTATATCTATCATACTTATCTTAAAATATGCCAACCTGGAAGCAACTTTTGATGAATCATTGTGGGTGCGACTGCGGGTGGAGTGTACGTATGTGATTTGGCATGATGCTTAATGACCACATCACATCTTTGTTCGGCAACAGCAGGATAGACAAAATTAGAATCGCTTATAATCGTTTGGGTTATAAATAATTATGATTGATTTGTATGTAGTAGATACCAGCATTTTAAAGAGTTAAGTGCTTGCTGTGGGTATTTACAGCAAAGTAGTACTGTAGGACGTAGGTTACACGTTAGTGCGTCTATACTTTTTTCGTCGTGTAGAATACCTACCTATTTCTATAATGATCTCTAAAAGTAAATACTTGGAATAGGTATAACGCTTCTGTTTCGAAAACCAAAGACGATGTTGTGGTGAGACGTAATAATTACTTGGGAGTAAAATATAATAAAAGTATCTGTGAGGGCGCCACAGTTGAGACATTATCATTACATATTTTATGCTACGGTCGGACAACGTCAGTTTTCAGCGAGGATCAAACAACCGTAAAACAAAAGTACACAAATAGGTAGGTAAAGTATAATGTACGAACGAGTGTAGAATAGGCTTGATACCCCAGAGGCACCGGGGCCACTCCACGAGGAGTATCCTCAAAACTAAGGTTGGGTTGGGAACAGTAAATTATTCCCTCTCCTAATTTAATCGATGTTTGGGCTCTGTGGACTTAGAATAACGCTCTGTGAATCTTTACACACTGGCAGATTTATTTCCCCATAACTTGATGTGTTTAGGAAGATAACCACAAAAGTACATTTAACTACAAGACATGGTGTTCTGTGCAGGCCGTATAACGCGCATTGATTACGATCAGGCGGGGGGTGAACAGTGGACTCATACTGAACTGGAACTTGCCACAACACAGCCACATTGCCATAAAAAACTAACAAACAAACACAGACACTGAATACAAAGCACCGAAACGTCATGCGCTGTCACCCGTCAAACAAACATGTCGCGTCCCGGAGGCGTAAATACAAGCCCTCCAGTTGCTACGGCGAGGCTACGGCCTCCATATAAAAACCAGACAACAACACAGCCTAATCATACAAGTCTCCATACAAGAACATACATTTCGTGTTGGTCTATGTCGGTTCTGGCACATCGCCGTTTTGCGCGGCTCGAGCGTTGTAGTTACAGTTCTAACCTTACCTCAACCTTATTTCTAGGGCTTAAGGTGGGACGTTTTTCATACAATTGTTAAATGGACTTATGTCTTTGAAGGAGACATAATTCGACAACAACACTTGAACAATATGATTTCCTTGTTAAAACCGATTCACTACTTTACTCCAATATATGGAGCTAAGATGGAGCTACTGCTGCAAAAAATGAGTTCGATGATATTGTGGACAAAATATTTTTTATCTTTTAACCAAAAGTAGTTTAAAGCCAAACTTACGCGGGCCGTCATCATTTGCTTATGTTTTTGTTAAAAAGTTGTTCTTCATTGCATGTACGGCGGTTTTCTCACTTGTCGTCGTGTCGTTCCGTTTTTTGATGCAACGTGATGCATACGGCTGTCACATACAGATACGGCTACGGTGGGTTTTACGGTGCGTTACGCTGCGTACCGGAGGCGTCTGTCAAGTCGTTTGAAACATGCGTCCGTTACGCTGACCGACACGCATGACATGAGCATGGGCATAAAATAAGCATTTGCATAAAAAATAGCATGAGCATGAATATTTGCATTAGCGTGATAATAAGCATAAAATTTAGCTTTATGAGGATAAAAAAAAGTATTTCAAAATATTTGTAGATGACGTTGAACTGACTAAGTTACTAAATGCCAAAGCCAAAGGGCACGAAAAAGAATTAATTGTTCTTTCCAAATTTATCCTGGTCTGTAACGCTTTGCCATTGTTTATATTTTATTTTATTTGTACGTTGTTTTACTTGTGTTTTTCGTTAATATGTAGCGAAGAAAACCCATGAGATTAAATATTTTTGTGATGTTAGTGATGTAACAATGATTTAATACGTTTCGATTCACGATCTCATACATGAAAGTACAGCGCCATCTATCCAGCGACTAGGGAAGAGTTTAAAAAATAAAAATAAATCTCTATATTTAAACTGTTTTTTAAACAATGCTAACTGGTCAATTGAAACCAGTTCCAAGCCCTGGTTTAAAATATTATTTTACAAGTACTCCACTTGGATGACCTACTCTTAACAAGATCTGACAACGAAACTCAATTTTATTTATACTATACACGTCATTTAGTGTCCGATATTTTTGTACCTTAAAATATTGGAAACATTGGGGAAGGACTTTGCGACTAAGACATTTTGCAACATTGAACATTTGCGAATTTCGACATTTAACAAAATAAATTTGGATATTTTGCATTTTTGGACGTTTCGCGACTTTAGACATATTGCGTCTTTGGATATGTAGAGACTTAGGATAATTTGCAAATTTGGACATTTTGCGAACATTTTATAACCTAGTACATTTTGCGACATCGGTAATTTTTTGACTCAGGACACGAGTTTACCGAGTGGGGCCTAATAACTAACTGCACTAAATAATAACAAGCAGGCTGTGTTGTAGTCGGCTTTGTTGCATGTTTTAACAGTGTAATCTGACTACAGCACGGCCACCTTCCTGGCTGTTCTGAAGTCGAATTTCTACCACAAATTAACTGCATGTAGACTAGCTAAATTCTACTCACGCGTCCCACCCTAGTACATTATCTTATTCATCTGTGCGTCCCGCGGTGACTGGTTGCTTCCTGCTTGACGTTTGACGCATGCGATGACAAAACTTCAATAACTCATCACTGATCTCCCTGATCTCCTTCGAGCAACGACGGCCTTCGGAACGAGACGGAAGACCGTGTTGCTCGAAGCTCGAAGCTGATCTCTATTTAACGCATAGATATAGAATCTTTTATTTAACGTCTATGTAGGTTATTCATAATTTCATCTTTCTTCTGCTGTCATCCATGTTGATAGATGCCATTTAAAAAAAGAATAGAATTGATTAAATTGTTCATAACATAATATTTAGTCATGAACAAAAACGATTTATATTTTACTTGTGTAACAACCATGACTATATATTAATTCGTTTGCACAAGTTATCACCTACTGAAATACTAGGGTGAAAGATGGGGTGTATGCTAAGAAGTGATAAACTCTCGTACTGTAAAATGTTTTTACAGCCGGATCACGCTTTCCGTTGTCTGAGCAGGCTGGGCGACATAGGCTGTGTGCAGTTTGAAGACGTAAGTACTTGGATCGTTTGAACGTTAGGTTGTAGAGTCTTCGTTTGAACGTTAGGTTGTAGAGTCTTTGGCAAAAGAAGGTTTATTTTGCGCATTTACGTTATATGGCATAGAGTATAGGGCAACCTCGCAAGCTTCGTCAGTGTGAACATTCATTTCGTCTATCCCCGAAGACCCGCTTTGCTATGGTGCTTTCATATGGCACGGCGAGTTGTATCTGAGGGCACTAACATTTACACCACGTCTGACCATTAATCTCTGGTTAAAACAAGGATTTTACAAGTACTCCACGTCGTGGTACAACAGGATGACTTACTCTTTACAAATCTGAAAACGAAATTCTACCCTATTTATTGCATATCGGTTCATGGCATTAATGGCATTAATCATACGGAAGAACGGCCTGAAAAGGACCGGGTATAAAGGAACGTGTGCCTCTCACACAGTTGCCGTAGCAAAGTTTGTGTTTATGCTCAATGGTAGAAGAAAATAAATTTAACGCGGGTGAATCCGCTGTGCGGGCCGCTAGTTTATGATAAAAGTATTATTTCAACAATACAAAATTCCAAATTTTTATTTTCATACTAAATTTTAAAACACTTCCGGTGTTGGGTATACCATTTTTTAAACTTGCATTATTTTCTACCTCGGGATGGATTTGAACCTGCGTCTTTCGCCATTTAAAGTATTCTATTGTATTGTCTAACTTCCAGTGTTTTACTAAATTGAAGGACGCTGATGCGAAAACAGAAATTCAAGAAATACTATATTCTTGGCTTCCTATTAAGTACATAATATACAAAGTTCTGGCTAAAAAACAGTCAAGCTCATGCTGGGTTACACAATTTAAATTAAACTGTGGACCGTTCTTATGCCACGCGTTTAAGACTTACATTGGCAGTTCAAGTTGCTAACCGGACGTGAGCTTGACTGTACTTACATAGACACATAACAAAAAAAAAAGGCCTTATTATTAAGTTGCCGAAACGAAGTTCGTGGGCACCAGCTAGTTTCTTTTATTTTTTTCCTATATAAATATTTATCCCGTGGGACGCCGGCTTAGAATCCCGTGTGATGCCGAATATCCAGTGTGATGCGGGCTTAGAATAGCTTTACCCCATTTCTTTCCCATGGGTGTCGTAAGGATTATGAATGACCCTCAAATGTTTTGTTAGACGTGGCGTAAATTACCGTTTTTACAGCCGTTTATGCTCTGCCTACCCCACAAGGGATTAAAGGCGTGATATATGTAGGTATGTAAATATTACATCATATCGCCCCTAATTTTTTCTTTTTTTCCTTTTAAGACTCAATACAATTATCTTGACCTTAATCAATCGTATCGATTTTCACTCATTTAACACCACTTCCAGCGTGTTTTTTTTTCAAACCAAATGGGGGATATGAGAATTTCATTCACTTTCTTGTAGGAAATACTGGAGACACTTGTTAAACGTAGGTAATTCCCAGACAAACTAAAAGACTTACGAAATTTTATGCTAGCGACGCTGATATTATGGTTATGGTTTGATTTCTAAAATCATGAAACTTTTTTTGCTTATTGCCAGCCTCAGCAATGGTTTACTAAGTCTTCCTTATAGGGGCGACTTGTACCCAGGGATCAAGTGTCCCCTAAAGGTAGGGATCAGATCACCCCTAGGGAGATTTGGTAAAAAACGACTTTTTCAGTTTAAATTAAATTATGAAGCCAACTAGAACTCGTCTTCAGATATTTAGTAAGTAGTTAAATTCTGCATATCATAGCATAAAAAGATTTTTAATTATGTAAATAATGACAAAGGTATACTTATTCGTAAAACAAAAAGAGGGGATCAAGTGTCCAAAGATTCCCCTAAGTACCTGATACCTATTGCTCATTGCGTCGTTTTAGCAGTAACGTCCACGCACCAAGCAGGAGCAAGCGAACTCATTAATTTTATACAATTATATGCAATAATTATTGTTTTTAATAATAATATATATTCCCTGGTTTGGTCATAAAATAATCAGGTATTTGCACAGTTAATTTATTTATTCCAGATGACCCCACAGCTAAGCGGTGTTTTTAGGCGATTTACACCAGATTTGTGTCGTTGCGCGGACCTGGAAAGAATTTTGAATTACATAAAAATGGAGATACTTAAAGATAATATGCCTATATTTCCGGAAAATGGCGACCCTCCTCCTTTAAGGCCCGAAGAAACGAACTCATTAGAGGTACCCAGATTTCTTATTGGTAAAAATCTTTAACCTTACTTACTTAGCAATTTCCAATTTTATCAGCTGCCGATTCTACACAAAGACAAAAAATACTTTTATCTACACTCGTCTCATAATGTTCGAATTATGAATTCGAAAACAGTTGCATAAAGACCTACTTTATGCATTCTGCCTATATAAACTACGGTTTTATATAAATTACAGAAGCGTAATGACTTAATGAGAATGCTCTAACAACGATAAAGTTGAGAAATGAAACGAAGTTTTTATTGCTAATACTCATATTGCCATCTTCCGCCGCACCTGTCAGTTGGTGTTGTATGGTAATGTTGCGTTTGTTTTATTAGGTTGTTGTTGAGATGTTGTTCAGCTGTTATTTAGTTGTTGTTCAGATGTTGATCAGTTGTTGTTCAGATGTTGTTCAGTTGTTGTTCAGATGTTGTTCAGTTGTTGTACAGATGTTGTTCCGATGTTGTTTCGATGTTGTTAAGATGTTGTTCAGTTGTTGTTCAGATGTTGTTCAGATGTTGTTCAGATGTTGTTCAGTTGTTTAGTTAAGTTACTATTAAGACTCTACATCTAAACAACTGTTAAAGTATAGAATTTTCAAAAATTCATATCAAGCCATATTACGTTCTCGTATTGAATTTGACCTTGTAGCGGGCCTTGCAATCGCCAGTGCGGACGTTTAGAAAAGTGTTTCTGAGTTTTTTTTGGAGAGTGTAGATAAAATAGTGTATGCAACTGCTATAATTAGGCATTAGAATGCTCGTGTCAAACTATTATCACACTCGGCTGCGCCTCGTGTGATAAACAGACACTCGCATTCTAATGACCCCCATTATACGGCAGTTGCATAAACTACTATTAATAACTTATCAACTCATTACAGATCATTGTAGAGAAATGGAATGAAAACATAATAGAGACAAGTAAATATTTGAGCAAACTTCTGGATACCGTAGTCAATTTGCAGGAGATGTTATATGTCTTGATGAATATTGATCCCATTATTGGAAAAGGGGAGATACAACGTGGTGAAGCCTTAATTAAAAAGTAGGTACCTACCTAGTTTTTTTTTGTGGAGTGTAGATAAAATTAGGTTGTTGCATTGTTTGTCTTTTTTCGTTACTGATTTTGTTTGTAAAATTTTACATTTGTGCAAGAGAACTTTATCTTAATTATAAAAAAAAGATATTTAAAACGATACACGATACACGATATAGTAGACGATAAAATGCATTGCAATTTATGTATTAAATCCACCGAACCAGTTGCTGTGTTTTCTGTGGGAAGAAAAGATTTTCCTTAAGTAAAAAGTGTTCTAAATGTTGAACCGAGTATAGTAATCTGTCCAGTAATTTTGTTTTTAATACGTTGACACAGCCATACAAACAGTGTTTTGAGATCTATAACTTGAACTGGATTAGAAGCAAAAGTCCCCTTAAAACTATACAATGAACAGACTCGATTGAGTTCCTGTTTAATTGTATGTACCTTTAGCTCAGGGGTGGCCAAGACGTCGACCGCGGTCGACCGGTCAACCGCGGCGACTTTTTCGGAAACCCACCACGCCGTCTTATTTCCACATTCAAAACAAAAAAATCATTTGAAATAATCCCACAACATCGCGGAATGGCTGACTTCTCCGTTCGTCAATCGTTATGATTAATTTTGTTGCTAATGCAGTCAATATATCGCACACTTAGCATAGCATGCGAATAGGACGGTTGTCCTGGCAAGTGAGTTTACTTTGCATTGCGTAGTCTACACTTCCTATCCAAGGTTTAGGGACATTACCATGCAATGTACTGAAAATTCAATCTGCTATCGCAAATTAATTTAGCAGAGATATTGTTACGTAGAGTTTTAAACAAATTGAATATAAAATGTGCAAACACCGGCTAATTATTTCACAAATTTATGAATAGTTTCCACTTATTTTGCCCCACAAGAACTTCGCCGCAGAGGGAGACCTGGGAAAAATGGCGGGATGACCTGGTTGACTTTGACCCTAACTGGACCGCAAAGTATGGAAAGAGAGAGGGGAGGCCTTTGCCCAGCAGTGGGACAGTTAAGGCTAACATAATAATAAAAAAATATAAGTTCGCTATGTTGTCGATTGTTTTGTGAATATTTGCGACAAAACTGACAAGATTACCTTTAGTATGAGTGGCCAAAGTTGTTCAAGTGCGGAAAAAGCAAGACTTATCATTACTACAGTGAATGGCAAGAGGAGTAACTTATTTTTTGGTATGATGAAACTCAAGTATAGCACTACCAAAAAGAGCAAAATGTTGATGTTGATCCAAAAATATTTTGCATAAAAAATAAATTTTGTTGATTTTTTTTAATTACTAAAAAAAATGTTCTGAAGTTGTACCAACGAAAGGTAGTTCGCTGAAATTTTGTAAATTAATAAGTAGATCACATACTCGTACTTGAAAAGTTTGGCCACCCCTGCTATAATAGCTTATAATCATAAGCGATATTATTTTTGCGCAGAAATGTAGCAGGGGCTGGTGGTGGGGGGCTTATGAAGATACTGCACGTGGTAACCGGTGTGGTCACACGAAAGAAGGCTTTCGCTTTGGAAATAATGCTTTGGCGTGTGTCCCGAGGAAACGTAATTTTTCGACCTACTGATATGGACCAGCTCTTCGAAGATCCATACGGGGTAACCTAATAAATACTTTATTGGCAGCATTCTTAACCCAACGCATATTTTGTCCAGCCACATGATACCAAGGAGCAGTAGTTTAACTTCATACTAACGCCCGGTTTTCGCACTTACACTACACATGCACTCGCCCAACCGACCTATACGACTACTACATAGAATCTCACGCCGCTCGTGTCAAAGAAAACCGCACTGCCGCCGCCGATGTGTGTTTTTGTTCGAGAAATCGGGAAAATAAACACTGACCTTTTTTTAAGTTTTGCATGTTATCAAAAAATGTATACCTAACAAGGGAAGTGTTTAAAAATTTGGTTTTCTTATTATTATTTTTGAAAATTGCAAAATTTTCAAGCGCGGGCATGAAAATTGCAAAAATATGCAAGCCGTCAAAAATTATATACTTAAAACGCGAAGCGTTTTAAAATTTGGTATACAAACCTAATTACTAATTAAATAATAATGTCAGCCATTGTTTACTTATCGTCACTAAGCGTTATGGAACCTAAATGTGACATCGCTTATATCTGAGTTCGCAAAAAGAGTTTGTTGACATCCCTACAAATGTAGGTAGTTTCAAGCGGTTAGGTGCTCGATTTAAACTATTGTGGTCCAGCACACAGCACCAAGGTAAAATTCCCAAGATATTGGCCAAATCTACTTTTGATCTCCTCTACTCTTGGCCATTGCATAATAGTAGTTTTCTCAAACATGCTAGGAAATGTGTTCATTTCTTTCAAAAAAAGAAACCGCGATGTTTCACATTGTTTGTCCCGTCTCAGATCACGCCAGCAAAGTTGTATGGAAATCCTTTGCTGGTGTCCATTAAGATAAATTCGTTATACGCTAAAGCTAAACCCACATAATTTGATTTCAAAATTATCTCGATGACTCTCATAGAAACGGAACGTAATTTTGTATGAAACAGGTAACTAAAGACGAGGCTGTATGATGTGAAGACCCTTGCCTGTCCAGAATTAAAAAAGAAAAAAATTAACAAAACATTTAGTATGGCTGAATATTACGTAATACTGTGCCTTACAGGCGAATTTATTTAAAAAAATTACAATTGGTGGGAAAATTGTAAATTTTTATTTGTTTCGTTGTGTTGTGGTCGCTAGCTAACTTTTATTAGAAGTAGGTACAATCTTTTTTTGAGAAAAGCACTATCTAAGCCTCGGGGAAAATTACTTTGCTTGACTTGTATAATTGAATTCCTCGCCTGCTATACTCGTCCAGCAAAGTCTTGTTTTCCATACCTCGACAACAATGTACTATTATGCAACTTTTATATATTGGGGGTCATTAGAATGCGAGTGTCTATTTATCATTGAGAAATATGAAAAAATATATATTGATTTCCAATACAAAAAGGTGCAATAAATACTTATTACACTTAAATGGGATGTCCAATTTATCTTCCTTATTGGGATATTTTTTTCTAATGAAAGTAATTTTATTTTACAAATAGAACTCAGCCTTAAGAGAATCGACTACCGAGCTCTCGTCCATACAAAAAGAGAAAACGTTTTCCTACCCCTAAATGTAATCCGATCTCAATGATTTTTTAGAATGTTGTTGACACAGTAAAAAACTAGGTTTATAGTTTTTCCTTTTTTCGAATTTTTCAATTGATTGAAAATTATAGGCGTCTAAAAGTCACTTTTTTTATTACAAAATCTTCCTTGAAGTAAAACGTTTGTATTTAAACAACAAAGTTGTTTTAAGAAAAAATAAAAAACTATAAACCTAGAATATAATATGCTGAAACGATGGACACCAAAATCAAAACTATTGGTTGTGATTTAGTATGTGGGAAACGTTTTCTCCCGAGACGCAAATTTCACCTTAAAAATACCTACAATCAGTCGCGAGCGGCAACGCTTTCTATCGCACTACTACGCGGGGACTTGGGCGCGCGAGCGACAGTATGAGTTTTCTTAAATACCTAATTTTTTGAAATGGCGATGGTATTCTTCCCTCTTAAAGTATTTGTACTTACTTAAATGTAACCTGATATAAAGTTCTATTCAATTCAGGGCAAATATTTTTAGGGAGTGTTATACTCGTAAAACTGAACAACTGACCTTAAAGAACATTATACACAATCGTCGAAATATGAAAAAAAAAATTTAGACCTCCCATACAAAATTCAATAAATTTATACCTACTTTGTATGATGGGTACAATTTTTTTTTGCTTCATATTTTGACTTGTTTACTTGGGAAAAGTTGTCCAGTTTCACGAGTTGAGCTTACTCTTGAAATATTTGCACTTAGTTTCATAATACATTTATATAGGGTGATGAAATTTCACTAGTGACCGATAGCGAAAACTCAAGACGGGCTGCTGATAAGGGACAACTTTCCCTAAGAATTATAGGGTGTCATATGAAAAAATTGGACCTACCATACAAAAATTATTAAAAAGTTTACACTGTATGGCAGATCCAATTCGGTCACAAGTAAAATTTCACCATATAAACAACCAATTTCTTGAATAGTTATTATTTATGCATGGCCGAGCGTCTATATATATTTAAGGACTGTGTTACAATTCTAATACTTTTTTAATTTGTGTTAGGGACCAGCGATCCGAAAAGTTGCTTTTTTAGCTTTGTGCCAGGGCACTGAACTGATGAACCTTACTGTTAAAATTTGTTCTGCTTTCCATGCGCGCCTTTATGAATGTCCGAATACCTACAACGAGAGACAGAAAATGATAAGCGACTTAGACGTACGAATTGATGACTTGAAACAGGTGAGTATAAAGATCTGTTTGTCCGCGACCACAGCTGATGCAGCTCAGCTGGAACGAAATGTAGCCCAGGTAAATCGACAAATACTAACCTTAAAAATATAATGATAGACCGTTTAAATTATAAAAATGTGTGGCTAAACAAATTAAGGCTTCACCATAAGCGACCAAACTAAAATTTTTGGAGGTTTTCTCTCGCACCGAAAAGCAGCTTTCAAAGCTAACGAAAATTTTCCTCGAGTAACATAAGTTGCTTAATACAACGGGAAAAATTTACAATTACAATTTCCAAGAGAAAGCAGTTTGCCGCTATTTGGACACATCACACACCTAACTAAAACCTAGGATAGGATATCTTTATCAAAACAATTTAAAATATTCTCAGGTTATAATGAAATCAAAGTTGCATCGATGTAATCAACTGAGATTTATCAGTAAAAGCATAGAGGGGTGGCTCATTCGCATAAAGAAAGCTAAAGCAATCTACTTTATAATGAATCATTTTGACCACGACATCACCAAAAAATGTCTGATCGGCGAGGGATGGATTCCAAACGACGATTTGAAGAAGGTTCAAATAATATTGGAGTCTGAAGTAAGTAACTATGCGAAATAAATTCTGATGAACCCAGGGCCTGGATACTATGACTAATAGATAGCTTAGCTGTCACAGAGCGCAACGGTATGCCTCTGTTTCTGGTTAAATTTTATGTAGGCAGGTAAACATTGTAGTTTACAGTAGTAGTTATACCCGGTGACAGTCCAAAAGGAGCCGGCATTTTTTTTAAATATTCACACATACAGTAGTATCAAAACCTGATATTTCTAGTCCATATTTTTATTTCACATTTTTTACTCTACAGACAACGAAAGGTTCTTCACTCAAATCGTTCGTCATGAAAATGAATACGGTTCTACAGCCACCTACGTATCACAGGACCAACCGGTTCACCCACGCTTTCCAGGCGCTCATATCTGCCTACGGCGACTCTGTCTATGGGGAAATGAATCCAGGTATGTGCTTATTGTAATAGTCATAGGAATACAGTAAAGCTCCCAAAAATAGAACTTGGAATCAAAATTGTTATCATGAAGAGTCAAACAGTCGACTGTTGGAGACAGCGCCACTTATTTTGAGGAGCAGTTGTCATAGATATATACTCGTACCAACACCGCGCATGGTAGGTGCGGGTTGGCAGGGCGAGTACAGTCTAAGGGAATGCTGCTTCCCATTCCCTGTATTTATCACTTATCTCCCTTGCGATACCCAAGTATTAAGGGCCTACCTTTGGATTTAGGATATAGGAGCTGGTATAGTATTGTCGAAATGAATAGGAATTTAAATTGATTGAGGTCTAGAGCTCTATTTTTGAATTTTTGCATGTTAAAGTCTGTTACTAATTTTATTGTGCTCGTATCACATTCCATTTTACACATACCTACTCTAATGAATTCACAAATACCCTTGACATAAAAAAAGTCGTTAAAGAAGTGATACGAAGTGGTTAGACCAGCTACCGTTGCGGACTTCCGAGCATGTTTTCAGAAATCACCGTTTCAGAAATTGAGCTCTGGTTCAGCTGCTCCACTTTGATGGCAACGCACTCGACGAGTCCAGCGTATACAGCTGTTTGCAAGTTGTTCAACAAGTCATTCGTTTCATTTAAAGAACCAATAAAAAACAACGCAAACAAATGCTTTATTAAGATTATATTTATTTATTCATTTTTTTATGTTTTGGTTGGATAGTTAAACATAAAGTTATAGTACTGTTGTTACTACAGTATTTACGATTGATTGGTAACATTTTGGATTTTGCAGGTCTTTACACAATTATAACATTTCCATTTTTGTTTGCCATAATGTTCGGAGACGCTGGTCATGGTTGTCTTATGTTGTCATTTGCATTATGGATGGTTATTAAAGAAAAGAAATTTATGGCACAGAGATCTACAAATGAGATTTGGAACATTTTCTTTGGTGGTGAGTGGTATATTTTCATACTTCCGCGTTTGTTCGAGAATCTTTACGTAAATTAGTTTGATCTAAGATCTAATGGCTGTCAAACTGTTAACGTTGATTAAATATATACCTCTGTATAATAGCTATCACCTGCGGCGTTATTCGCATAAAATAAAAACTATCCTTTGTGTTAATCCATGTTACCTTCTTTATGTGTACCAAATTGCATTACAATCGGTTTATTAGTTTGTGCGTGAAGAAGTAACAATCAAACAAAAATACAAATTTTCGCATTAAAATTATTAGTAGTATAACTATATAATCGTTATTGACATAGGTATATATCGGGTGAAATTTTACTCGTGACCGATACTGGAAACAGAGGATAGACTGGTGATAAGGAACAACTTTCTCTTGTTCCTTGACAAAGGTCGAAATATGAATAAAATATTTAGAGCTTCCGTAGTAGCCCAAATCAGCTAATCGGCAATTTTGTATGGGAGGTTAAAATTGTTGTTTCATATTTCGAACTATGATCTTTGGAGAAAGTTGTTCCTTATCACCAGCCCGTCTTGAGTTTTTACCATCGGTCACTAGTGAATTTTCGCCCTATATAACTTTTGCACAAACTACAAAAGCGGGCCTAATGCCACGCGGCATGCTCTACCGGCCAACCAATTATAATTATGTATGACGGTAATTGAAATCATCGTTCCTACCAATTCAGATCAGTGATTTAATGTCACCGCCGCCATGTTTTCTTGCAGGACGCTACGTAATACTTTTAATGAGCATGTTCACTATGTACACTGGGTTCGTTTACAACGACTGGTTCTCGAAACCTTTACGGCTTAAGAGTAATTATTGGATCAACGTGTACGACGCTGATACGTTGTCACAAGAGGCCAACTTGCAGCTGGATCCGGCCGGCAAGACTGGAGGAACTTACAAACTAGGCGTAGATCCTGCCTGGGGAGTAAGTTAACGAGGAGGAGTAAAGAGGCGCTTTGGTTCCCATTTGCCTACTTTTTCCCCAGCATCTAAAAAATTTCCTTACTACATTTAATGGCTATCAGCACAGTCCAGGTTCAATGTTACCCACCGCTTTAAGTAGGTCTAAATAGCCTTTTGTAACTAGAGCCAATGAAAAGACAGGCTGATTCATCGAGTTGAAGCACTACTGTCAGATAACTTGTCTTGTGCTCTTTTTAAAAAAACCAAGCTCTAAATGGGCAATATCAGCGACACTAGCGTCGCTTAGAGAAAAAAAAACACCGTCTGAATACGCAATTGATTGGGAAATGAAATTATATAAGTATTTATGACAATCACTACCTAGGTACTAGACATTTTAATAACCAATAAAACCTTGTAGAAACTGCTCAAAGTGGTGACTTTAGCAATATACGGCGTACATAACAAAAGCGCAAAGATTAAAAAGGTTTAATTTTTTCTAAATAATCCTTGTGGCTAGTGATAGTCGTTAATTAATATTTTCTTTTCCCAATCAATTGCCTACTTTTTAATTAATTTTTGTTTCACTCAGCGGCGCTAGTGTCGCTAACGTGGCTCTTAATCAGTTATAGTATCGGACAGATAGTAAAATTTAATCAATACAATATCAGGACATCAGTAGGTACTACATACCACGTGTCCAAAAAGTTGACCCCAATTTAAAATGTTAATATCTCTGCGATATTATGAATCAATCACAACAAATTATAGGTTCTTATGTTGCAGTCTCATGAAATTTATTTTTGACGGCCAATGTCGCGCAGTGGCAGTACGACTGTCTGCGGCGCAAAGGTTCCGGGTTCAATTTCCGGTGGGGCACTCACGATGTTGAAATTATCACTTTGTGAATTTGTTTCCAGTCTGGTAACAGACAGACGGACAGTGCAGGCTGAACCACCTGATTATCTCTAAGCAAGATGGTTCCGAGCTTCGGAAGGCTCGTTGCCGTGAGTTTCGGTTTCTGTCTATGATTGCTTGGACGGCGGTCGTTACACAACCATGCCAGGCGCCTACTAGTAGTAGTAATAGGTGGTTGAAAAACTCCCGACATCAGGGTTCATCGGGTCTTTCGGCGACTCGGTGTCCTACACGAATTGGAGATAGAATTTATTTTTCAAGGTTTATTAAAAACGTTGTTTTTCATTATTTGGCCCTATTACCAGAATTTTCGGGTAGTATGGTAATATCAACACGAGTTCCAATTAAGAGAATTTATACGCAAATATCATTAAAAAACGCGTTACCATACTCGAATACACCGTATCAATAACATTTTACAACAGCAGACCATTAGTCAGTTGCATTCATGGTACTCTGTTGTAAAAAATCTGCAAGGAAAAACGCGTACAAACAAAAATCATAAATCACCGGTTTTTTGCATTACCTAACGGAATAGGCACAAAACGGTCATTTTACGGATTGACATAATAATAATTATTATACATACATACATAAATCACGCCTATATCCCTTACGGGGTAGGCAGAGCGTTAACGGCCGTATAACGGATATTAACACCACGTCTGACAAAAGTTTGAGGATCAATCAGATAACTGTATCACTTTAGTGACAAGTTGTCAGCCCATCGCCTAAAATTGCAATAGACATCTAACCCTCAAGTCCCTTAGTCGCCTCTTACGACACCCATGGGTAAGCTACGGGGTGATGCTATTCTAAGCCGGCATCATACGGCAATAATTATTATTCAAGCAGAAATCGCCTTGTGGCGCCAAAACATCTGACTAAGGAATTTATCGGATTTCCTTTGACCCTGTATACACTGATTTACCAATAATTTAGGTGCAATTAGCCTGTTAATACTTACCCTCGTTAAAACATGCCCCGCTCTCCCCTACTGCGCAAGTCAAGTTAGGCTACTCGATAGTCGGTTCACTTTGATTTCTACATTTACTTTTTTCTAAAAAATAAAGAGTTTTGCTTTGTATGTTTGTGTACTCGTAAATAGGCCTTATTGCAGCTGCTGCTGTAGCTATTTCTATGTAAGGCAGCCCCCGCAGCTTTACGCGTTATTTTAATTTAATTATTCAAATGAAAGCGCCAAGCAGTCTTTAAAAATAAAATTAAACAAATAATATTTATTCATCGATTTTATAAGATTTTGCGCATCAGAGTGAAAAGCGCTAATTTAGAAAATCTAATTTTATTGATACGCGTAAAACGGGGTCGTGTAACTCACTCAGTACCTAACTTTCTATAGATATGAAAAAAATAATTTGTCATTCACTAAGAAACTAAGTCTGTTAATGTAGTTGATAGGACCTGGTAATATTATAATTTTATTTACAGTTTTCTAAAAATAAAATTATGAATGAGAATTCGTTAAAAATGAAATTGTCTATAATAATTGGTATTGTTCACATGATGTTTGGTCTTTGGCTGAGCTTTTTCAATCACATGTAAGTAAAAATTTTGTTCTCATCTTTTATTTTTGAATTGATTTCAATTTGTTTGAATAAGAAGACGCTATAACGAAGGATGCGGCCGACATTTACGGCCGACGGCATGTGCCGCAGCTATGGGCCGACGGCATGTGCCGCAGCTATGGGCCGACGGCATGTGCCGCAGCTATGGGCCGACGGCATGTGCCGCAGCTATGGGCCGACGACATGTGCCGCAGCTATGGGCCGACGGCATGAGCTGCAGCGGCACTACTAGTTTACACACTTTTAGTTTTAGTTTTAGAGACACTCACTCGCGATGAAACTTCCGCGGAAGTATTTCAAGCAATATTCGCGACATGAGCAGGAGCAGGTTCATAGTGTGAACGTGCTATAATATATGACACCAAACCCTGTGGGCCGATAAACCCTAACCAACCACCACGCCGTCGGCCTTTGCTGTCGGTCGCTTTCTTCGGTATAGCACCTTTATGGTAAATAAATTCAGTATTTACTTTATAGCGTTTCCACCCGTGGTTTCACATGCGCATTCTTTTTTCATACGGTAAACTGAGATAACAAAAATCCGACAAACCTTCTAAAAACTGAATGAATTTTAATATAATAATTAATTTCAACCAGTAATCATCTTGTTTGTAATGAAGCCACAACTGTGTTAATTTGTTTTTTTTTTTTTTTAGTTGTGGACCCTACGATTTTTAGCCCCAGGGCTTTTAATCTACACCTGACTGTATGGTGGGGAGCAGGAGCTCACCCGGAAAAGCTTGTGGTTGTTCAAACAACCAGCTCAAGCCCTTGGGGCGCGATTGGGCTTACGAGTTGTTCTGGGAAGAACGTATTGGACTGAATCTACCCGGCACGTGCCGGTAGTTCCCAAAGTGGGGAGCAAAGTAGTGATCTGCTCAGCCGACTGACTAGTCTTAGTATTTATTTCATAAAAAAACAAATATATTTGTATATTTAATAATTGATAAAATATCCAAATATATTTGTATATTTGTTGAGCGTCTTCGGTAATTATAATTTGAAGGTAAAATTTATTAAATTGAGTAACTTTTATTTTTAATGTTCTTTGCAGGCATTTCAAAAAGTATTACGCGATCATATTGGAGTTTATACCTCAAATAATAATTTTGACTTGCCTTTTTGTGTGGCTTGTCTTACTAATATTCTTAAAATGGATTTTTTATGGACCTAAGAAAAGTTAGTATAACACAGTAAGGCCATCCCAATATAGGTCATATTTGACAGCTGTCAGTTTTATACTAAAAGATATGTCAAAAAAGGAAAATGAATTCTTTGCCATAGCATTACCACAGCCTAACTTAACTTGGATATTATTGGGGTGGCTTAACTTTATTTGGATATTATTAAAAAGCTGATAGTCATTTAAAGTTGTTGCGCAGTACCTACATATATATCTAAGCTTCGGCTGGGCGCAGCAGGAAATAAACTTAATATAAACGCTCAATAACCCATAGGTACACACATTACACACAGACGCACGACCCGATTAACGACATCTCGGTGATTTTCGCCTGCATAGATTCGATTCCCATGTAGTTTGCGTCATTTGCGGAAGATCGTATTGAATAATTTAAGGGGGAACAAGCTGACAAATTTGTGTAATAACCACTTTTTATATCCCCACTTTCGGTTTTTCTGCTTTTATTCAAAACCGGTTAAGTTACACTAAAACTTTCGAGGAGTAAAATAAATTGCCTTAAAATCTGTACAATAATTGTCTTGAAAGTATATGTTGATGAGACTTACAGTTTTCAAATTATGATTATATGATTTCCATCATCAGGGAAACATGCATTTTACAGCTTGTTCCCCCTTAAATTATTAAATACACGATAGCTACAAGCATACAAAGTTTCATGCTTGCTTCCGGATGGCACCATAGCTTCATACAAAGTCGGAGCTAAGGAGCCATACTACATGCTGGATGGTGCCGGATGAATTGTGCCGGATTTTGTTACGAGCACGAGTTGTACTCGAGTAGAGCTCGTTTTGCATACGCGTAGCGTTGCACATGCGTAGATTACGCATTCTACACACATAGAGCACTCATTCGACTTGCGTTAAACACGCGTTGCACACGAGCTCAGAAAAGTATATCAAAAAGAAAAGTATACCTTTTTCTCGACGCGTTGCACTGGAGAAAAGGCTAGTGTTGTTGACAAACGTGGACAACGCGTTGCACACGCGTATCATACCCGTAGAACACGCATCGGACACGCGTAGTGCGCCCGAACAACATGAAAGCTGCGCGGATAACTTTGTTCTAACACGCGCAAGACATCTTGACCCGCCCAATTAATGCAAAGTCAGCAGCCCACTCATTGCTCTCTCCAGTAACAGAGATACCTTATCGATTATAAGTGGTCCACCTAGCGGTTGCACCCAATGTTTCCCGTACTCCCGTGAAAATAAGGTGTATCACCACACTAAAAAGTAGCCTTGATTACTTAGGGATAGCGCAGCTTCTTAACAGGTTTATTTTTCACTTACCTAGTAAAAGTTTATTACGAAAAAGACAGAAAACCCTTACGATATCATTGACAGTTGAGAGTTATCTCCAGAAACGGGTCGAGTTTTTGTACTGTTAAGTATGTTGTGGACAAAGAAGACGGCGCACTTTTCATACAAAATTACCCCGCGTCCTATAACAATGTGACGTATCTCAAAAAAAAGGAAAAAATGCATATAAAAATATGTCATACTCAAAAACTTATATTTTTCACACCAACATAAAAAAATTGCAATGAAAATTACTTCAGGGGCAACTGTAAAAATACGTTTTTACGAGTATTTATGAATCGATTAAAAAAAAAATATCATCATCATCATCATATTGTGTAGGACACCGACCCGACGACCCGATGAACCCTGGTGTCAGAGTTTTTCAACCGTCTAGTTTTTCAACTAGGCTCTGACATGGTTGATAACGAACGCTATCTAAGTATTTATAGACAGCGACTGGGACCGACGGCTTAACGTGCCCTCCGAAGCACGGAATCATCGTACTTTCGGACAATCAGGTGATTCAGGCCTGCAATGTCCTAACCAGACTGGGGACCATACCCAAAGTGATTGTCAGCAGTGATCGACATAGGTTGATTCACTTACAATTATTACAGGAGATAAAAATGCAAGTGAATAATGAGTTGTATCTCGATCCTCGATTGAGAGAGAGAGAGAGAGAGAGAGGTCCGTGCACATCCAAGTTTGGCTAACCCGGCTCGTGAGATGAAATAACTGTAACGAATCGGGTCTTTTTTCCGTGTTTGTAAGTATTTCGTTTGGTTAACGTTATTTACCTTTCATTTCGGACAAGTTGTATCGTCTGTGGTCGCAAGTCACTGACTCAGCGAGGCGACAGCCGCAGCGAGCTAAGATCTTGTTGACTACAATAGATCACACAATACTCATAACGTCATCGGAAGACGAATCCCGAGACCGCTTGCGTTGAGAGTGATACTGTGTGTGTTTTGTTTCCGTGGAGATTTGAGATTTTTATACAGTAAAGCTTATAACTACCCAGTGATTTGGTTTTTGTTGTTGTAAATTCTCGAACATACTCCGTATTTGTGACGTTTTGACATTGGCAAGTGACATTGCCAGTGCTGGTCTATGCACTGACAAGAGGTTTCCCGGCACTGAAGCTAACTCTTACCGGACCTGATTGCCTAGTATTTTTATTTTGTTGCTGGAACATTTCTTTCTTGAATGGTGTTAAACACCAAACCGGTAGAATGGAGAACAACTGTGTTGTGTGTGAGCACTCGTCGGTCCCAGTCGCTGTCTATAAATACTTAGATAGCGTTCGTTATCAACCATGTCGGAGCCTAGTTGAAAAACTAGACGGTTGAAAAACTCTGACACCAGGGTTCATCGGGTCGTCGGGTCGGTGTCCCACACAATATGATGATGATGATGATATATATTTTTTAATCGATTCATAAACACTCGTAAAAACGTATTTTTTACAGTTGCCCCTGAAGTAATTTTCATTGCATTTTTTTTTAATGATTGTGTGAAAAATATAAGTTTTTGAGTATGACATATTTTTATATGCATTTATTCCTTTTTTTTGAGATATGTCACATTGTTATAGGACGTGGGGCAATTTTGAGCCTTCTTCTTTGAGCTTAGTTATAATTGGAAACTCGAAGCTTTTTCCAGGTGGCACCAGACACGACAAACACAGTCGAAACTGTTTACAGATGACACATTTTTGCACATGCTCGACCAATCACAGGAAAGCGGAACAGTCGAGGGTGGCGCCATTTAGTTTCTAGTTTTTTCCTTATTATGAGTATCTGTTTGTTTTCAGAAAACATAAACCAACAACCAGGATGTGCCCCATCAATTTTAATTTTATTCATTGATATGTGCCTATTCAGAACAACAACAGTAGGAGAAGGTTCTGCATGTGACCCTTACATGTTTAAAGGTCAAGCGCTTGTTCAAAAAGTTTTAGTACTTGTAACACTATTTAGCATACCCGTATTGCTGTTTGGATCACCTACGTTCCTCGTGATTTCCAACAAAAAGAAAAGACTACATGCCCAAGTAAACCAATACTCATTTTATTTTATTTAATAATACGTTAGTTTATTATGTCTCTTACATAAAGATAGAGAGAGAGAGGAAAAGGTAGAGAGATAAACAGAGAAAGATAGAGTGATACAGACAGAAAGAGAGGTAGAGAGGTTGCATTTTAACAAATCAATTAATTATTCGAAATTTTCTTTTTTATTTTTACTCATATCTATATTACATGTCTATAATAAGTAGGTACTGATCATTAATGATTACAGCTTGAGCTACAGAAGTATCAAAAAGTGAAACAGAGAGATTTGAATGCCAATGAAAAGATCGAAAAGTATTATATAAAGCAAGTAGAACATTATAGCGAATCTTTTGGAGAGCTTATGATCCACCAAGGAGTCCACACAATTGAGTACGTCTTGAGTACAATATCACACACTGCATCTTATCTTCGACTTTGGGCTTTGTCCCTTGCTCATGGACGTAAGTACATAATATGAATTACTCGCTTGCTCCACCTATCTGGCCATTGATCTACAACAACCCTAGATTACGCGCGTACGCTCAAAAGGTGGGCCGGTAAAGTAGTGCACAATTTGCAAGCGAGCACTTCTTTTCCACAGTGCGTGGCTGGCCGCGAAACTGTTAACATGACCAAGTACGGGCTAACAAATAAGGCTAAATTCAATAGATTATGGTGAGGTTCGTTGTGATATTTTGAATCAGGCGGACGCAATGAATCTATAAATCGCTATGTATGACTGTATAGTTCAGTAGGTGACAAAATCTTAGCGTAATTTTGTATGAGGCGCTAAATCTAGGGTTGTTGTAGATCAATGTATCTGGCAACTAAAATGTAAACTGCTTCGGTAAAAAATTGCAATCAAATAGCAGTAAGAGGTTAACGTGTGATGCCGGCTTAGAACTCTCCCGATCTGTACCGTAAGTGTAGTAAAAAACGACTAAGAGTTTATACTAGGGAATTGGTAGCAGCATTCCTTGTGAAGTAAGTACCTGACCTTTGCCACTAAACTAGATAAACTGCCAACGCTGAGTGATGGGTGAGTATAGCGAACACACCCTTGTAGTGGGAGGCCCGTGTCCAGCAGTGGAATTTTGTGGCGGCTGCTGATGATGACGATAATAAGCACCAAAATTAACGTCAACGAGGACACAAATTTCACTTTGCACACACAATTACTTCAGCTCATGGTCGTTACTTTTATACGTTAACGTAGTTAAGACGGTAGGTGGTGTATTCACCTAACCACACACTCACAGCTGTAATGCTCTAGTAATTTTATTTATTTCTAGAACTATCTGAAATGCTTTGGGCAATGGTACTGGGTAAGATAGGTTTGTCTGATCACACATGGGTCGGTGTACCCAAACTGTTTATCATATTCGCAATATGGGCAGCATTTTCATTGTGTATCTTGGTGGTTATGGAAGGCTTGTCAGCGTTTCTGCACACTTTACGACTACACTGGTAAGAAATTATAGCAATATAAGTAATATTTTTTCTAAAGTCTATCACAAAAGAAAATACAAAATTAATCGTACCATGTTTTATTTCAGGGTGGAGTTCATGAGCAAGTTTTTTATTGGAGGCGGAGACATATTCCTGCCTTACACCTTCAAGGACTTTGTTTACGGAGATAGAGAAGACAAAGCTATTGATGCTATTTGCAAAAAGAAGAGATAATGGTAGAATCATTTGTTTTTTGAAATATAGCAATGTATTATGATACACTTCAAGGAATACCACAGATGCAACACTTTTTCTTGAAGTGTGAGTAACACTGAGACCGCAGGTGGGGTCAGGGTATGGTTTGTCAACCACTTGTATAATTAATGTCTTAAGGCATCAAAAAGTCATCTTTCTCGAAACGTCTACTTGCACACCTGACCAGTTAAATTTATCTCACCTAGATCATCGTGATCAGTGGGTGCCAGAGAGTGGTCGCCGACGACGAGGCCGGCCTCGAAGAAGATGGCGAGACAATTTAGATTCGGTTTGCTTTTTTTGAGATATTTGGACCATTGTCAGTTGCGTTAGTGTCGTACGCCGTTTTCTGCTTTAAAGCTAAGAAATCTTTTTATCATAACATGTTTAATGGTAGTATATTGTACCTTTTCGGTTAGCTAATGAATTCAATAGAAATGTATTTAGTTTGTACGCTGAGGACCAAATTTTTACTTATTTAACAATTTTAGAAAACTTTAAAAAAAAATTATGCTCATTTTTTATTATGGTTTGTTAATGGAAAAATACCATAAATGCAACTGACTATTGCCTGTCGTAAATTTCGCAAAAACAAAGGCTCAAATAGGTTTATTACAAATGAATTGCGACAAGTATAAGAAATTACTCCAAAACCCTCATCAGCGAATGTATTGAATCTGCGGTAACCCATTAAATGTCTTTTTGATCATTTTCATTACCAAACCATAGTACAAAATAAAATCGCTTCCCGTGTCCCGGGGTACTGGGTGGGTCTTGTTCTTCTCTGAATTACGCATCTTATTGTACCTACCTATACATAAAATGATGACCGTAAAAAGACTGAAGCCTTCATAGAAATACTATGATGATCAAGCACATCTAAGTAAACTGATCAAATCCCAGTGGACGTGTCTTGCGCGGGCGTAATAGAGCATCGTCTGATGTGTATAGCGTGTTAACAAGTCAAAAGGCATCAGAAGGTTCTTGCTCAGTACTTATCTATTTAAAATAACGGAGCAATTTTATCAGTGATGATTGAATTTATTTGGTTTGTCAATATTTTAAATCATAGATTAACTTATTCTTTACTCACAGTGGTATGTTGCCTGGTCAAAAATGGTACGCATCCAAGATTGCCTACATTTAAAATGACATACACACACATATCACGCATATAGTCCCTTGCGGGGTAGGCAGAGCTATCACGGCTGCAAAAACGGACATTTACGCCACGTCTGACAAAAAATTAATTGCGTATCGCCGTAGTGACAGGATGTCAGCCCATCGCCTAAATTGCAATACACACCCTCGAGTCCATAAGTCGCCTCTTATGACACCCACGGGAAAGAAATGAAGTGATGCTATTCTGAGCCGGCATCACGTGAGGGGCAAGGAACACGCGCGGCGAGGCGCTCGGCGTCAATGCGTAGAAGAATCAAACATGAAGTTGTTCTAATGATCATTTAATACATTTGGAACACTTAGCTACAAAGGCAGCAAGTGCATTATATAACTTATAACCTATAAGCGGCAGATGTTTCTAAATGGTATCTTAGGCCATTCGTATTATGGGGGTCGTCGTACAGTCAGTGCATAAATTAGTAAGCTTTTAGTGTTTACTCGGTTAAGACATGCAAAGTGCTTAGATACTAAGTACTAATTAAAATATCGGAGCAATTTATTCAGATGAAGCGCGCATAACACCAAGGACGACACTAAGGATTGTAAAAAATAATTGTATAAGAGAAAATCAGTCTTAAAAAAAAGGCACATCGGCAACTTAGCTAAATTTAACTCCTAAGGCGTTAGATCGGACTTAGAACAACCTGTTGTTTGATTTTTGTTTCACTGCACCGCGTGCCACCGCGCCTTCGTTATGTAGCCACATAAGTTCAGTGTGCTCTGACGCGTGTGTGGCGTAGAGCAAGTGTGTCGCTGCCGTAAGATAATGTAACCTGGGGATGGGATGGCCTCAAAAAGGGTGTTTTCGCCTTAATACTTGCCGGGAAAAGGAATTATTTTCGCGGGAAAACGGTTTAGAGCGGGTAAAACTATTGGTAAGGTCGCTAATAATGCATGTTTTCTGGCTCCGCGTCTCGCCATCTAATGAGGTAATGCCGAGAGTATTATGGGCATATTCGAAAGGGACGCGTTGCGGGGTGGTCAGTTCGATTGATCAGTGGCTGTGGCTGTGTTATTTTTGTGTTATGACACTAAAATTATGTAAATTAATGAATACAATGGGAGTTTTTCTGTTGATAGTTCTGAATGTCAAACCAGAGGGGGCCGTGCTTAAATTTAAAATTTTACGTTGTAATATGGCTGGCGGCAGCCATAGTTTCGTCTCATGTTCCGTTTCACGTTGTGTTCGTTACTAATTTATTTCATTTTAGTTTAATTTGCTACAAAATAAACTTGTCATCTTGCTATTATATTGAGTGTCATTCATGTAAGCAAACAAATCTATAAAAAATTTAGAGAGATTACATTACAGGTGGTAATTACTCCACCGACAAGAGCGAAGCTCTAAAATTTAAATGAATAGACATGAATACAAAATAAATAATATTTTATTTTGTAAAGTGGTACAGGTTTTCATGTAAAGGAACGTTATTTCAATTAAGCTGAGCGCCCTCTACATGACACTCGAGAATCTCTAGAAAATTTCCCATTAAGTTGAACTTAAATTTATTTTATTATGTTAAATTATTAACATTATAAAATAAAATTACATTTGCATAAAAGTAAAATGTTTATTTTTACTACTAGCACTAAAGTAAAAGTTTGTTTGTCTCCAGATAAATGGACTATTATCAGCCTAATCTTTGAAGATGCGCGTTCCCTAATGTTGACCCATTTGCTAATTTATTTTATTAATAATTAATTATTGTACTTTGTGTTATCTTTTATTTAATGTTAATTTTTATTAATCTTGTGATAGCTTCAATTATTGTTACAATAATAAAAATACTATAGCAAACTTTACTCCTGTACCTATGTTTATACATTTCGATGCGATATCCGTCAGATTTATAAATAGACTCCTTTTTTAAGCATGCTGATGTGGAAAGGAATCAAAATCAAATTTATAACGCATAAATTAAGGATACGATCCTCTCATCTATTCTGCATGCAAAAGTCTGTAAATATCCTGTCTAGAAGAGAGATTTAGCTTATTTCAGTGCCACAAGCTTTACACTCTATGTCAGAACTTGTTTTAACGCAAATGACATAAATCTAAATAGGAAAATGAGAAATGACATTGATTTACAAAATAACATTTACCTTCGAACGGAAAGTTGAAAGGTAAGAAAAAAGCACAAATTAGGGAGACGGCGCGCGGGTCCTTTACAGATAGCTCACTTATTACTTTGAGAGCATATTGCTCACACACACGTACACACCCACGTTTACATGAATTTCAGAGAAACTCAAATCCACATATCGTTCCCGTATTGATATAACTTTTTCGTTTTGAATCCAGACATATTGCGTTCTCATATTTATTCTATAAAGTAAAGCAACTCTACAGGAAGACATGTCTATATAGAAGTTTCGTAAGAAAGTGATACATACATTTACAATGACAGCTGTCATCATCATCATCATAAACTATGCGTGCTACACTATCAGTTACGGCCTTTATTTAGGCCTTGACAAAAAATACTTACAGTTCATGCTAGACTACAAGTTTCTTCAAAGAAATTGTAGATCGTACGTAATTTGTTTATTAGTAGCAACCCTAGCTAGCCCTAACCTTATTTTGTTTTGCTTATAGCGGGTAATAATTATTTTGGTGACATTACATTATACCTACATTTACCGTCTACTATAAGAAAATACTAATTAATTATCCATTATACATTTCCGTTATCCGCCTACTATTACGCCTTCTAAAAGTTCAATCTATTCCGGTTAATTAATGCTTGAAATCAAGTATAGATGACATGGAAGGGACAAACCTTTTTTATTTCAGAAATTGGTTTAGGGTTGCTAGGAACAATCTTAAAATCGCCCGATTTTAAAACTCTTGCTCCAGGAGGCATCACTCCTGAAATTAATTGCTTATGTAAACGACAGCTATTGCAGAAAAAATATCTAAGAAAGCTTATAAAATTTACTACGTTTCACTTAGAAATGCTTACCAATTACAACATCAATCATGATCGGAGTTTTTCTCAAGAATATCAAGTAGGAGGGCCTTCAGGGGGCCCTTCTGGTAAAATAGGTAAGAGGCAGTTATGAAGAGAGAATTTGTCCTAGACATAGTTTTGTTACTGTTACTGTGCAAACTAAATATGCCCGTAATTCGTGATTCTACGGCCTCCGGAGGTCCTGAAAGGTATTTTGCGGACACAATCAGCTTCAAGTGAGGTGTTAGGCACAAAAAAAACTTAGTCAATTTGTTCAAAAGTTACACTTTGGAATGGAAAAGAGAAAGGGAAAGGGCGACGAAAGGTGAAGGGGCATGGTAAATTGGCATTGAGTTGCAGAAATAACTCGGTAGATGGAGCCATGCCACCTGTAAAATTTCGCGGGCAATGGATGAGCCGCGGTAGCCCCGATGGAAGAGGCTTTTCGGGTAATTCAATTACTCTCGTCAAGTTATTTTAGCAAACAAAAGAGTTTCTTCGAATCACAATGCTTTATATTCAATTAACATTTTTCAGTACAATTTCTCTGATTTATACGAAATAGTGTAAAACGCCGCTGTCACACTGAACTCCAAATTCGATTCCAACGTCATTCTGTCTCTCTTTTATGCTCTCCTCGCCTCCTCTCCTCCATAGACACAAATGTCTATGCTCACCTCACCTCCGCACCTCACCACGCCTCACCTCTTTGTATAACATCGCTCCACACCACTTCGCTTTACGCTGCTCATCTCGCCAGCCAATAGCTCCTCTTTTCACCAGCTGTTACAATATATCGACAGCATTAGGGACGAAAGCTTAATGTGCCTTCCGGTGCCTCCGATGCACTGATGTCTTTCCTAGACATCACCAGGTGGTTCAGCCTGCAATATAAACTGGGACCAAATTCACGGTGATTAAATTAAGTACCAAGCGTTAATCGTACCTGGGACCTCCGTATTTAAGACCCCTTGACCACAAAGTAAGTATTGGCGGCTGCGCGCCGAATACAGAGAGCTCACTTCAAGCAAACGTCACGAAACTCTCCACAATTTGACACGCCGCCGTATACAAGGAAATCCAAACCAATCCAAACACACTTGTAGTCGAGTGTCAACCGCGTTTGGTGCAGACGTACAAAATGGCTTCACACAAATACAAATAGGTAATAAATAGGTTTATTAGTATACGATGTGATTTGTACAATGTCCCTATAATAATTTGTACCGACTTAAATATAAACTTGCTTTCATACATACATACATAAGTCACGCCTATATCCCTTACGGGGTAGGCAGAGCGTAAACGGCCGTACAACGGATATTAACACCACGTCTGACAAAAATTTGAGGGTCAATCAGATAACTGTGTATCACATAGTGACAGGTTGTCAGCCCATCGCCTAAAATTGCAATACACATCCAACCCTAGAGTCCCTTAGTCCCCTCTTACGACACCCATGGGAAAGAAATGGGGTGATGCTCAGTCTCAACAGCCTCAGAGCAGATATCTACCACACGTCGTCATTCCCATTTTATAATAATTGTGCTATGTAGGTTGTATACGTAATGTAAATACGGAGAGTAACAGAATGGGTATATCAAGCCGAAAGGAGGTCAAAGTGGGGAAATGGGGAAAGTTGTTCAGTTTCATGAGCACCTTTCGGCTTGATATAAGCCTTTCTGTTACTCCCTGTATGTTTAGGTACCTACTCCATTGAATAAAATCGGTAAGAAAACTGTGGCAGCCCTTGCCGAAAACGGAAATATTCGAAAAAAGGGCTGAGTGATCCTTCTGTACATTCTCTATTTTGTGCCTTGACCACGCAGGGATTTACGACAGACATGTTTTTATGGTACGCAAACTTTAACTAAACGCCGTCTTCGAAATCATGAAGGAAAAGTCTGTTCTGAAGAAAATAAATAGATTTTTATAGAGTATTTTTATGGAAGAGACGTAATTTTTCACGATTTCAATTATACCTATATTTTGAATCATAATGTGCAATTTCGGGTTATTAAACATAAAATTATTTAAGTAGTATAGGAAAGTTCTCAGCCACTCTTAGCAATAAAACATATAACTTTTCTTATAAAGATGCCAATTTAATTCAGAAATTTTAACAAATTATATTATTAAAAAATATATATATTTTAATATTTATTTCCCCCTTTAAATTGGACTCCGCGTTTACTGATCCTACTTGTCTTGCTTGTTCTGCTAGTCCCACTTGTTCTGCTGGATTCGCCAATGCTGGACCTGGAGTTGACGTCGTCCTGCTCCTCTTTCAGGTCCTCGAGGCTCTCGATGGATATGACAGGAGTAACGGTCACATTCCTTTGCGGCTGTGCGAACTCCGTAGGTAGGTAGATACCAAAACGGTCCTTCGAAAGGAGAATAGTTATACATATATATACCGGGTGGCCCGAATAGTGACGTCCAAAGACAAAACTTGAATGCCTTATACAGAGGGGTATCCGAATTATCCCCATGTATTTTGTGTAACTTCCGAGTTATTCTACTTTTAAAGTTGTATGAGGAAAATCTTACTGGGAGGCTTTTTTTTTGTATGCTTCGAAGTACAAATTATGAAGATTATTGTCATAGATATAACCGCTCGAAAAGCTCTTGAACGGAATTTTAAAAAAGAACAAAATAAGCCGGTGAGTCGAAATTTTCCCATACAACTTTAAAAGTTGAAACACAAACCAAAAACAAAAAACTCGGAAACACAAACAAAAAATCGCGGAATGCGCATACGTGGGGGTGATTCGGATACCCCTTAGTATAAGGTTTTTAAGTTTTGTCTTTGGACATGACTATACAGGCCAATCTGTGTTATATACTTAGTTGGTAAAATTAAGAAATTGAAAAAAAAACAGAGACATTTTTTCCATTTTTAATTTTCATTTATGAAAATAATATAGCACTGTGAGTGCATAACAAAACCAGAGTATACTTAGTTAAGGCCACAATAATTCCCTGCTGGACTGGGCTGAGAGGTTTTGCTATACTCACCACGCGTGGCAGGTGGATTGGCCAGCGCAGCGCAAGATGTTGCATTCACATGAAACGCTGCTGCCCATTGCCGGGATTCTTATTTCTTAGTCGCTTTTTACGACAACCACGAGTAGAATTAGGGTGATGCTATTCTAAGCCGGCACCACACAGCAGGGTTATTAATCCTTTGGCTAGTTCTAGTAATAGAACAAGTAAAACTAAAAATTTGCATTAGTTCCAACATGGAAGTGTGCAATGGAACTTGTGAGAACAAAAGGTTTATTCGCCACACGATACCGTCAAGTAATGACACTATGGTCCAGGAATGAAACAGCTCATGAAACTGAGCAACTTTCAAAATGTGAGGATTATTATGATCATAATAGCTTAATACTTTTTCCTACCATTCAAAGATTGGTATTATGACATCTGCATTCGTTCAATAACGTTTAATATGCTGAGTATGGAATCGAAGCCCAAACTATAGTTTCAATTTTAAATACATAGGCAGAGCTACGAAAACAACGGATGAAAAGAGTAAAATTACTGTGGATTTATTTGTATGAACATATTTACGCAAGAAACTTTGCTTTGAACATTTTGTGTCGCTGCAGAGCACACCTCTTCAGTCGGACCACTTGAATTATCCAATAACTTCCAAATTTTAGTTCTCTTTTTAATTGTTTCATCTATATGCTGAGATAGACTTTTCGTACTATTATTAAGCGAATAAAAAAAATCTGCTTTCTAAAGAAGTTTACGAGATGTGATGGTAGACGTCTGTAGAACAGTACTCTGTGGCAGAACCACACAAAATGTGTTTTTAGCTAATACAACTTGGAGGTACAATTTTTTCATGCTGATGAGATAAAGGTAGACATAAGTTTTCAACAAAAGTGAGTATTAACAGGTGGTCTAACTAGGGAGTAGCAAACGGTAGAAATATGGATAAGAAAATTGGCCTTCCTTCCATACAGATCGATTCAGACCAATAAAACTTCTTATGGGAAGTAAACTTTTTTATAGAAATTTAAAAATAATATGATTAAAATTGGAAAAAAAACAATTATTATTACTTAATAATATTTATCTAACAAATGTTTCCTTTTATTGGAAATGTGTTTACTTTCATGAAGTGGTTCACCCCTTGACCATCTTTGACCATATTGTCAAGCCTGGTTCATACCTTGATGGGATCGTGACGTGACGAATCCACAACATTAAATTTTACGTTAGATACAAAAAATATATTATCGTTTAGAGTGTTTGGGATGCTTATTAAGATTATTTCATAACTTTTAATGCAATCGTTTCTGAAATATTTTTAAAAGATGTGAAAACTTCCAAAGTTAGGATTACCCTGAAAAAATCGTATGCTTATTTAGTTAGTATAAAAAAAACAGATTGAGGCAGCATGGTCTTCCCCTGTCTAGAATACACAAGTAAAAAAACTCTTTATCCATGAAAAATAAACAATGACAGATACGTGCCAAATCCGCCAAGTCAACCAAAACTTCATTCATTCATCTGTTAATGTCAATCAGTTTTTTTAAATAAAGATAATATAAGTGGTAGGCAAACGAATTGTGTTTTCAGCAGCTTAGTTGTTGGAGCTAAACTAAAGCACTTTTTAAAATTTAAAATCTCTGATAATGAAAAAAAATAAAATAAAAAGCACTTGCCTTTTATTTAATGATGCGATAAACTATCTATTAAAAATATAAAAAAGTCTTGTTAGAAATTTTAAATGTTGTGGATTATAAAACAAGTAAGTCAAGTTGAAAGTAAAAACCAATTCATGCCAACCTGACATATTGGGTCATAACTGGAGGGTGGACTTCATTGAAATTGTATCAGCTGGCCTTGGGCGGCCAGGCCAGCGACCTATCGATGGTGAACGCTAAAAGAAGGTCTACTTGCCCTTAAAACGCTCACAGATGCTATATGCTTAACTTAAAACGTAATTTGATTGATAACATCTGGAAACGTCTTAACATGAACGTATTCGAGTACCTGGAAGCATGTGCGATACGCGTTTATACACCATTTGTCGCTCTCAGTTTTGCGCATGCGAATTGGAATTCTGCTGCTTCTCAATTTCAAAAAAGGGTTCACTACTCTGAATTACCAAAATCCTATTTGTCCTAGCATTGTTTTTAGTTCATTGGTACTTTTTTGCAATGTACTTACCTTTGGGTATCTATTATAGTGACATTGCGGGAAGCATTGGCAAGGCCGCGGCGGAGCATGCCTGTGACTCTCGTGGGAAGATATCGATGCATCTGGTGAGAGGGGCGTTTCGTATCCTGGCGACGAGATAAGTAATAATGTTTATCACCAGGTTACGTGTATTTCTTTCAAGTCAACAGCTACTACAACAGTTTATTGATGGTGGACTTAAGGACTCCCTTTTACTGGCCAAATAACTACGTACGGGTTGAGCAAATTATAGCAAACAACGGTTTGATATAACGTCAAAATTACGCAAAATTGTATATCGCGTAATTTTGTTCTATTTACGACTATGAAGAATAAAATACAAATAGTTGATGGCAAAAACAGACCTTTGAAGTTCTCCTGTCTGCGTATAGTCTTCTTCATCTTCTTTCTCATTCGTTTCTCCCACGCGATCGCAGCAGCTGGAAAGACATGATCTTGTAAATTGAGATGTTTTTTAATTCATTACATACTTGATGATGATGACTTCTGTGACATATATCGCATTGGTAAAAAAAAAGTAGCTGCAAGCATAGCTAGCATAGACTTAGAATAATGCTAAGTGTAGATAGAGCATAGACTTAGAGAGGTAGAGGTAGAGGAATGACATCGAAACAATTGATCTTTAAGGTAAATGAAGAATTGATTTGAACCGTAGTTCATCAAATTATGCGTGTGTGTGTGGTTTTAAGTGTGGTTTGTTTACTAAGCCGAGTCATAAATTATATCACATGATAACCTGTATTTCACTTATTTGTTCAAAATTAAATAAGAAATATTTTTATAACATAAAAATCTGAGGCCCGTCCATTAAATACGGTTCAATCATTACTAGACTTGTGAAATGTACCTAATAATAGCTGGTGCTTTTAAACTTTGTTTTGCCAACCTAATATAACTGTGTTTTATTAAGAATTTTTAGGTATCTATGTACATTAACCAGACCTTTGTATAGGTGCTTAAGTTGAGGGAATCCAACAACTGATATTTATAAATAGGAATAGATACCGGATTATATGCAACATAAAAAGCCTGAATAATCCACGAAAACTGGCAAAACATACAAGATCAAATTACAAATTTAAGGTATTAAACGAAAAAATTATTGATTAAGTTTTTTTTAAAAAACAAATCAAGCATTTTTCCCCGAACTATATTACCAATGTACCATATTTCCGCCGTTTGAAATAGCTCAGGATAGTCAGATATCCATGAAGAGGCAGTTTATTTTTCGATAGGCTAGGTCTGCTAACTAATTATGACAGATCAATAATCGTACTCGCTAACAATGAGAACAATTTTAGCAAAGCATGCAAATATATATGGGAGGGCAAACGAAAACTAATCGCGCTACTCTCGAAAAATATTCAAATGTGTCAAAATTTTGCATTATAACAAGATTTTATTGAATTTGATTTTATTATTCTTATTCTTATATTCTTATTACGCTGTGAATCTCACCGGCTCTCTTTTTCGCATCCATAATAGCTTCAAACATTGCATACGCTTGTTTGTACATATGTACGATATCTTCTTTGATTTCGGCAACAGGTACTTCCATTGCTTCTTCAACGGCCTTGACGATAGCGACGTATGCTGCGTCGTAATAGACAGCTTGGTCGTCAAATCGGGTGAATATGACCTTGTCCACCGTGTTCGAAATAAGCCTCATAAAGTGTTCCGACAGCGTTGGTGTCGGGATTGGTGATGGCACTAAAAAATCAAAAAAGCTAACTATAGCTACCTACGATACAATACACTCGACTAGGTGTCCCACACGAAAGAAGAACACGGTATTGGGAAAGTACACTCACTGCCCATACATTATTATTATTAATAATGGTCATTCACAGTTGTGAGACGCCTACTGCCGCTGGACATAAGCAACTCCAATCCCATGTGATTCCATTGACTGCACTCAAACTCTACAAGATCCTCGGTTCACCTGGTGGGAGGAAATCTTAACCAATGGCCGGGGTCAAGAACCTTCAGTCTCCATCGATGTTCATGTTATTTCCATTTATTTCATAAATCTAAATCGCTAACCTGGGGTTGGTAGCGTAGTATCAGAAGTCATGAATGATAAGAACGAAGATGAATCTGTTATTTGAAGACTCTCTGAGGGCGTAGAGAGACTCCAAGGCTGCGGTGGAAGATGTTTTAGTATTATGTCCTTTAAATCGCTTTCTAACTTATCGTCGTCATCTATCTTGAAAGTTTCTCGATCTCCCTGTGGTGTTTAAAACGGATATATAACATTTTTTTTAAATATAATTAAATGAATAGTACTGATTGTAATACATTCAGAATTATCAATTCTGTACGGATTTCAATTTTTAACTAATAGATTGGACTGCCCTAAAAATCCAGCGCTACTACGAAGATAAGATTTTCTAAGACAGTCGGTCTATTTAGCAAACTTGAAAAAAAAATACTTTTCCGTAGTGTCAAAACATTTTTTACAGTAAAAAATACGTGCTATGGTATAGCACAATTATTCTGATTATCGACATAACATAAACTTGAATTGCCTTAGCACAATGATTCCGATTATCGACATAACATAAACTTGAATTGCCTTAGCACAATGATTCCGATTATCGACATAACATAAACTAGAATTGCTCCCATAAGGCTAACCTCACACTGGCACCGGACTCGGTTCTGGTGAATCCGGATACGGTTGTGGAGGCACGGAACCGTACTACCGCACGATTTTTTCCAAACTGCGGTGGCAGGTTGGAAACCACGCTCGAGTGGTTTACTGTTCACGATTTGAGACAGTGCGAAACCACGGCCCGCATTCGCTCTGTTCTGTTCTGTTGTTGTCTATTGAACACGCGTCCTTTGAATAAAAAACATATGCGGTAGTACGGAGCGCAGTGTGGCATACCCTGCGGAGCGCAGTGTGGCATACCCTGCGGAGCGCAGTGTGGCATACCCTGCGGAGCGCAGTGTGGCATACCCTGCGGAGCGCAGTGTGCCATACCCTGCGGAGCGCAGTGTGACATACCTTGCGGAGCGTACGCCGAACACCCGCACAGAGATATGGTTTTAGTGTGCGGAACCATGCGGTATTTCTATACAAATCAAGATTGTACGACAAAGTTTAAAAAGATTAGGATGATATTTAAATGTACTTACCTCAATTACTTCCCTTGCTACTCTTTTTTTGCCTTCATTCCTTTAAAAGAACTGAATGAGGTTCAACTATTTATATTTTGCACAGAAATATGCTTACCAAAATGTTTCAAAATAAACAACATAAATCTTTTGCACACTTTTGAAAACCTATATTTTAAGTTATGTTTTTATACCAATATTAGTAAAGTAATTAGTTTCATTCATCATAAAAAAGTAAATAAATTGCTTATTAGTTACTTATAATTTTTGGAATAGAATGGCATTACGATAACTAAAAAATTAAAGAGAGATAAGAGATAGTCGGAACCTTATTACTCGCTCCGCTCGCTCGGTTCGTGAGCTGTGGTCAAAGTTATAATCTAACCTACACTGGCGTCAGGTCGTCCCTAACACAGGTATTTTTACTATTTATTCAGGGCACAAATTGAAATATTAAGAGCACAATCCATGACTTATATTTTGGAACAAGAATGATTTATGAGTGTTAATAGCTGTTGCAATATATCGAATTAGCAAAGTAGTGTTAATTAGAGCAATGTAATTTAAAAGGTTTAATAATTTAGGCCGTGTGATGCCGGCTTAGAATAGCATCACCCCATTTCTAACCCAAGGGTGTCGTAAGAGCCGACTAAGGGACTCGAGGGATGTGTATTGCAATTTGAGGCGGTGGGCTGACAACCTGTCACTATAGTCATACATTGTTATCTAGTTGACCCTCAAGCTTTTGTCGGACGTGGTGTTAATATCCTTTTTACGGCCGTTAACACTCTGCCTACCCCGTAAGGGATATAGGCGTGATTAATGTATGTATGTATGTAATAATTTAGGTGGTCATTTTTTTTATAAAAAATACTTTTCGATTAGTTAGAAGAAGTTGCCGGTGTGATTCTGGTTTACATCACCTTTACGTAAGATTCTCCAGGTCCAACGCCGAGCCTCTTGCGAATGATTCCATCCAACTCCTCAAACGGCTGAAGGAAAAACTCGCCTGCTTCTTTTGTAATATTGACTAATCGCTTCTTTTTCGTCACTTGTTGACATATAAAAACTTCCAACATTGCAAAAATCTGATCAAACAAGTTAGTAAAACCAATTTTATTAACAATAAAGTGTTATAATGAAGTTTTAGTAAATTACTCTTAAGCGCTTCCGCAGACGAGCGACACTTTGCGACAGCTGTCGGCGAAGTCGGTTGTAACCCTAAAATTTATTTATATGCATACCTACCTCTTATATCTCAATACTTTGCATATCAGGGCACAGCCGAAACCACTGGACCTAGGAACTTGACATATTGCAAAGAGGTTCTTCGAATGGGGCAGATAAACATTATTATCGGATTTGAAAAAGCTCATCCCCTAATATGATAGTAAAACATAGGATGCAAGTTTGTACGAAATTGAATAGATTTGTGATTGAAATTCTTTAAGCGGGTTAAACCACTGGCCGGAAATATTGTTGCTTATGTAAGTCTGGACACAGTAGGGTGATCAAACCATACAGTAAGTGCTTCTAAATTACCAAAGTAGCTACTAATTTCATCCTTTTGCTTTTTGTGATATTTCTGCAGAAATTGCCATGTTGTGAAGCTTTTTACTTGTTAAGTATTAGATTATTGAAAAAAGTTATTGATGGCAAAGTTGTGGACAAATATATAAAAATATAATAACGTCGATATTATTTTTTTGTTGTATTTTTATTATTTTTAAGTTTTGACAAAAATACCTTATTTAAAAAAATAAAGTTTGAATTTACCATTTTATTTTCTTACCCAACTAAAGAACAGCCTAAAGATTACTAACCGCTAACCGCCATGCCATCAACGGTCGGCGACCATCGGTCATCACAATAGCTGTCGCGAAAATTTGCGCATCTGTCGGCGACCGATCGCGAGGTGTCGCAAGCAAAGTGTCGCTCGTCAGTTTGAGCGTGTTGGCTGTCCAGTTAAGTTAGAAAATAATATAGCAGGTACTTCTTTTTAACAAAGGTGAAGAAACACCCGATGAACCCTGGTGTCAGAGTTTTTCAACCACCTACTACTACTACAATCAGGTTCTGACATGGTTGAGTAACGACCTCCGTCTATGACTAAGTTATCATAGACATTAACCAGACGGCTTACGTGCCCAACGAAGCACGGAACAATCTTTCTTATGGACAATCAGGTGGAATGCCTGCAATATCCTAACTAGACTAGGAACAAATTTACAAAGTAAAAATATCAACTCTGTTACTGCCCCACCGGGAATCAAAATTGGAACCTTTGCGCCATAGGCAGTCGCACTGCCACATCGGCCGCAAGTAGTTACTATGAAATGTTTATATACTCGCGCTGCCCACTTCCCTTACTATTTCCCTGTCCATATAAGCATTCTGTGAACGTATTATAAGACAAGAGAAGCCAGCAAAGTATGGCAAATAAATGAGAATATTTCCAACATCAAATACATCGAGGAGCAAACAAAAGGGCGGATGGATTCATGGATAGCCCGTTAGTGTAGCTGAGACCTATGTTACTTAATACGCTGTATTTGGCCGATAGTGAGTGATCAAATCGACTGGTAAATATTTGTACTTTTCGTTGTCGACCAGCCTTACCCTGAGGTACCTACTTCGCACATGTGTTATTGAACCCGAAGTAAAATATTATTTCTGTAACCTCTGGGTGTTGAGTCAGGTAGGCTTCGTGCTCTAGCTGGTAGGTCATAGCAAGCCTCCTGGTGCACTCCCGTTGCCACTCCGTCAGCGCCTCCAGGTCATGGTGCATCAGACCTTCGGCAGGTAGGGGCTGCTTAGGCATACACTTTGTCACGTTTCTTATGGGCATTTTGTGGCACGAAAAAAACCTTATAAATTTAAAAGTAACTAAGAAACTAGATTATTTTCGTTGGTATGTGTTTAGTTTTTTTTCTTTGTATGACTTTCATTAATGACTTGTCAGATTGTTGTCTGACACAAGCACTGGACACAAGTCCGACTTCCACAAGGAATGACAAGTAAAAAATTCGTGAGAAATACATAGACAATTGAATTTATTTATTTATACCACTGACCTCTTTAAAGTACGCACTTATAATAGAGATTAGTGACAAAGTCCCATTGACATGAAATAACTAACGCATCGTCCGGTCGTGAAAGATAGCTTTCTCTGTCGTCTCTGTCCGTGTCTCTGTCTACGTAAAAGGTAAAGTAATTTGACAGCTATATACCAGAAGCCGCCAATACTTACTTTCTGTATATACTATGCTTTGAGCCAAAGAATACTATACCTAGGTGACTATACTCACTGTTGACCAACTTTGACCCTTCGAGCAACACGGTCTTCCGTCTCGTTCCGACCCGGAACTTTGACCAGTGCTGAACATTATCAATAATATTTTTTTAACTTCCAAAATGCAATGATTTGCAAGTTTTTATTAATACAATTAAACACGGGAAGTGTTTTAAAATGGTTTGGTGTACAAAATAAATATATTTAGGTTTAAAATCTAGGCTTTTAAGTAATCGATAAAAATAGTGCATACTCTGAAAAAGTCCTGGCCACGGGTCCTGGCCGACTGATTATTTGGCGTTAGTTGCGACCACGTTGCGACAATGTTTATCGCAGTAGAACTTGTAAAATTATGATGTACGTAACAATACATCACGGAGTTAATTGAATTCAGCACTGTTTTCACCGAGAATATTATTGAATTCAGTGCTGATGAAATAAGGAGAGCATTGGGAGAGCTAAATATAATTAATAAGGCACCAGGACAAAACAGAAACTCAATGAACGCTAAAGGCGAAAAGTGGTGTCATTTAAAAAGAATTGAAGTACTGTTTATAGAAGTTCCACAGCATTGGACCATCAGCATAATTCTACTATACCATAAAAAAGGCATTGTAACTGAAAAAATTACAGAGCAATATCCGTGTTGAACCAGATCTAAAAAATATTCTCCAGGGTCTTGGTCGGGCCTTGAAGAGCTTGTACCTACATCGGCTAAGATGACGGTACAAGTTAAGAACCATACAACTTAAAACCATGTTGCCTTGTCGGACACAAAAAAAGTGTGCAAAAAGGCAACATGATATGCCTTCCAAGCCAAGGGTCTGGGGTTCGATCTCCACAAGACCAATATTTATTTACAAAGAAAAATTTTCAGATATTTGTGTTTAGTCTGGGTGTTTTCAGTGTATTTATTTACAAAAATAGTATATAATGTGTAAAAATTCAACTGCAAATATTTTAAGGGATGAATCAGGTCATTAAACTGAACAACTTACCTCAAGAAACATTGGTCGAAATACGACAAAAATATTTGGTCCTCCAATACTAGGTGTGTTAGTCGGCCGGGTTAATTTGAATGGGAGGGTCAATTTATTAGTTGTTCAGTTTCACGAACTTGTTCGTTTTTACACCATGTATAAGCAATATTATCAGATATTTAGTTCCCACAGTACAAACTTTTCTTACTTTGGGGCTAGATGGAGTTGTGTGAAATGTCCAGGATATTCAGCACCAAGCTATTTAGAAATGCGATTAAGGATGTATTCAAGACCATGAACTAGGAAAGCAAGGTATCAATGTGGATGGCTCGTACCTACGAGGTTTGAGGACCTAAACCATGCCTTATGAATCGTATGTATGTAATAGTACATTGTTGTCGAGGTATGGAAAATAAGACTTTGCTGGACGAGTATAGTTTATACAAGTCAAGCAAAGTAATTTTCCCCGAGGCTTACATAGTGCTAATCTCAAAAAAGGCTAGGAAATGAAAGATTGTACTTCTTATAAAAGTTAGCTAGCGACCACAACACAACGAAACAAATAAAAATTTTCAATTTTCCCACCAATTGTAATTTTTCAAAATAAATTCGCCTGTAAGGCACAGTATTACGTAATATTCAGCCATACTAAATGTTTAGTTCATTCTTTTCTATTTTAATTCTGGACAGGCAAGGGTCTTCACATCATACAGCCTCGTCTTTAGTTACCTGTTTCATACAAAATTACGTTCCGTTTCTATGAGAGTCATCGAGATAATTTTGAAATCAAATTATGTGGGTTTAGCGTATAACGAATTTATCTTAATGGACACCAGCAAAGGATTTCCATACAACTTTGCTGGCGTGATCTGAGACGTGACAAACAATGTGAAACTTCGCGGTTTCTTTTTTTGAAAGAAATGAACACATTTTCTAGCATGTTTGAGAAAAATCGTATTATCGATGTAATGTCAATTGAGAGCAGGACAGAAATATGAAATTTTCTCGACTGCAACAAGGATAGATAGACGACAAATATTTTCTGCACAAAGCGTGTTGCACATTTTAATTTGAACAAATTTTGTCTCGTATTGTACGCACTGAGCAGCGAACCCCTCGGCAGCAGGACAATAATATTCATAATTGGATCGACGCGAACAAAATTAGTTAATAAAATATGCATAAAGCCATAAGTCCTGCTTTATTTGCACAGCCATTATTAGCCAATTTTAATTATTCAAAAGTTTGAGAAGGGGAAGATTAATTAACTTTCTTTTTTTAATAACGATTTTAATTATTACCTTAGGATCATTGGCGGATTAATTAAACTACATCGTATTTACTACTACTACTACATTTGTCATAGAACCGACGGATGGTGGAGTAAACGGGTTCTCGAGTGGAGGCCACGCCTCGGCAAGCGTAGCGTTGGACGACCTCCGGCCAGGTGGACCGATGACTTAAAGAAGGTGGCTGGTAGCGACTGGATGGCGAAAGCGGGAGATCGTGCCCTATGGCGTACCCTGGGGGAGGCCTACGTCCAGCAGTGGACTGCTATAGGCTGATGTATGTATGTATGTACATCGTATTTTATGATATTTTAAAATAATGTATTTCATACAACTTCTGAACTAGTCTGCAAAAAGTAATCACAGGAAAGTATATTTTTAGCAGTAATCAACAATTAGAACAACGTAAACAAATAAACGAATGGATGCTGTTTCTGCAGCTGCTATCGAGGACGCCCGCAAACTTTAATCAAAAATAATTTGAATCATTCTGTCCTTAATTTCAATCCAAGTTTTGGTAGCGACGGGAATTGGGTAGATCCAGAGACTCGAACAGTGAATAAAACTAGAAAAAATGTTAGGTTAGGTTAGGTTATATAATATTGCCGGTGTTTCACGGTTATCAAGCCTAACGCATATCAAAACCTCTACTTAAACATCATAGCATTAAGATCGCTACTTACCTTTGATTTTAGATTTCCTTACTGTCGTAATCTGGGTGTCAACTATTCCAATGCAGGTATGTTTCGACGTCTCGCCCTAAAACTGGAACTGACAAAATATTGCAAAATCATGCAGTTTGTGTTTTTCTGGCTTTAGCCTCAAGAAAGCACTACCTCTCGGCCTAGGTATAAATGCGGGTGCAAGTGCAGCAACGGCGGGCGGGGAAAAGGGAGTCGAGCAGGCGCAACTTTAAGTATTTGATCCGGGCTCTGTTGTTGTTACAACTCAAACAATATTCAACCAAGTTTAATACTCTGCCTGAAAATATTAGTTGATTTTGTAAGACAAACAAGATGCCGATCGACAAGTACCTTCACTGGCTGGGTGGTATTGAGATGGCAGTACACAACACAACCAAGCGGGACCGCTTTCTAACAGGTAAGTGTTATATGTACAGGGAAGCCGACGTGATGACGTCTAAATGCATAAATATGCTTTATAATGAGGCGTTTACGGATCACTCAAACTATAACCTTAAATTTTTGCAAACGTCTACCCTCTAATGTTCGGATTTGAAATTCTTAAACATTATGCATTCTGCCAATATAAATAAGGTACTTTTCTTCTCAAACGCTGAAGAATTACGAGTAGGTATGTTATGTTCTTTATTACTTATTGTTTGTTGTTGTTTGTAGTCTGTGCCAATACCCAAATTTGCTGCCATCTTCTACCAGACATGTCACCCGTACCGTGATTTCGTGTTTAACTTTGTGAGTTTTTGTTAAGTTTTAGTTATTTTACTTGTTTATAACTGTTTTAATGTACTTTTCCGATAATCAAATTATGGAATCGAAAAAGATGAGGACATCCGCGTGACCTGACATATTAGACAAAGCGTTGAATTTGCTCCCAATTATATGATAGCTGCATAAATAAAGTACTATTATGAATAGGCCTGGATACTTGAGACCATACAGAGACGAAACTCGACCCAATTCTCAAGGAATTCAATTCAAAATTCAAAGGATATCTGCCAACTATTAATAGGGAGTTTTCTTTTTTTTAACTCTTCCCTAGTCGCTAGATCTATTTTTTTGAATTTATGTATGAGAAGATCGTAAACCGAAACGTAACTAATTATTGTTTTATCACTCGCATCACAAAAATATTTACTTACATGTATTTCCTGCAAATTAACGAAAATCCCAATGAAAACAAAAGAGTCAAGAGCAAACCCATCACTAATAAAAAAAAAAAACAACAAATGATATTTGAAAATTTGGTACCTATTCAATTAATAACAAAGAGAACAATTACTTTTATTTCATTCCTTTTGGCTTTGGTATCTTGTTACGTAGTCAGTTCAACGCCATCAACGTCAATACCAAAGTGGATTCTACGGAAGAACATACGAATACACACAAAAAAGATCACCAACGCCCAAACGGAGCTTATATTGTATACTGTGCCTAAGGTGGCTATAGTCAATCGCCTCTTAGTCTCCTCTTGTTACATACTACATCATCGCCTAATTGACACACGTACCTATGTACGTTACATTCAATCTTAATCTCCAACTATCGATATGTAGCCGTCTGGCTAGGCCGTCCGCCTAGGTGATAGATAAGATTTCTATGTCTGCAACGCATGCCGTTTACACCTTTGTATACACTGTGTTAGGGTGAAGCGAATGGTATTTGTGATTGTATTGTATATTGTAGCGAGTGAATTTAATGGATGGAGATATCCGGTACACTGAGAGCGTCAGTCTGGTTGCTTGGCTTGGATATCTCGGTTGCTCGTAGTAAGTAATTAGCTTGCTTAGTTAAGGGATGATGTAGGACGACCGGTCAATTTTACTTTGTCTCTGTCATTTCGTGTTCCCACACAATCATCCAACGACCCGATGATCCCTGGTGTCAGAGTTTTTCAACCGCCTACTACAACTAGTAGGCCTCTGACATGGTTGTGTTACGGCCGCTGTCTAAGTACTAATCATAGACAGCAACTGGGGCCGACGGCTTAACGTGCCCTCCGAAGCACGGAACCATTTCTTTTCGGACAATCAGTTGGTTCACCCTGCTATGTCCTATCCAGACCGGGAACAAATTCACAAAGAGATGAATATCAACTTTTGTGATTGACCCACCGAGAAACGAACCCGGAACCTTTGCGTCGCAGGCAATCGCACTACCACTGCGCCACATCGGTCGTCATTTTGCTTTGTGAAGGACTGTAATATTTGATTTCGAATTCCAGGAATTACTACCACAAATATATGTTTTTCTCTAAGCCTTCTTCTTCTTCATCTCTTTCCGAGCCGGTTTTCTATTAGGACAATACAAAATTGTTATAAAAAGAAGAAGATTGCGTTATGCAAATTTCTTTTTTTTACAATGACCGATCATGACGTCAATAAGTGATAATGCTATCCTACATTGAATAAAGTTATTTCATTTTCATTTTTTCATTTCTGCTCGGCAGCTGAATGAAAACTGGTTGGATGAACATTATTCAATACAAAATACCTGGAAACAAAACAAATTTATGATAAAATCCCCTCATATCAAAACCATATCGAATAACCTAATAATTTATGCAATAGAAAGAATACCTATTTTGTTAATTTAAATGAACACCGAATTAGAAGAACATATTAACTCTATTTTACAAACTTTACAGGAGAGCCACTTTTAGATTTTAATATCAGTTTTTAAGGATTCAAATTTTCTTAGTGTTTCTCAGTTTGCTCAAGTTTAATGTGATTTTGGCATAAAAAATATGGTTTGTAATTTTGCATATACCAATAATTAAAATAAATCATATAAACCACATTTTTTGTTCAGTTACAATTTTCTTATTTTGTGATGCTAATAATATTAAGCCACCTTAAGCACAGTACATAATATCAGCTTCGTTTGTGCATTGATAATCTTTTTTGCGTGTATTGCTATGTTCTGCCGTAGAATCCATTGTAACGTAAAATTGGCAAGATTTTTGTTTCAGTACGGTAAAAGTTTATAATTATAACATTTAAAGAGCATTTAAAATAAAAAATTAACTTATTTGTGTTATTTTCTACAAATAACCACCAATATGATAATATTTAATCTTAACCTAACGTTATTTTTAATTATAGTGAAATAATAAAAATAAACTGGAAATCTTTCTGTATGGGAGGGGATGGGGTGGTATGGGATCTACCTCCTAGCGGTCCACCCCGGGCAACGGCAACACAGGCTTGCCTGTGGATAAGTCCGGCTGAACGATCCCAACAAGCGGTGGAAGGCTCCGTAAGGAGCCGCCTGGCTCGCGACCACCATCCCACCGAAGTCTGGCGCCAAGTAGCTTGCTGCGTTCCGTCAGTGTGTGGGAGTGCCAGTGCCTTAACAGGCTTCTTCTGGGTGAGCTCGCTACATCTTAGACTCTGTCTCTGTCCTATGACCTAGACTAGAGTCAAGAGCAAACCCATCATTAATAAATAAATAAAAAATAAATGAATCTGTCTCTATTATATGACCTAGAATCAAGGTTTTACATTATTATGGATTGTATAATGCAGACAGATACAAAAGTTATAAAACATTGTATTTATAAGTTACAATGTTCTTCTTATCGGGTGTCGAGATACACAATTTAATTAATAAACCAACATAATGAGATACACAATAGTACCTAGTTACCTACCTATACTTACTTCAATTTAGAATGCAAGAGAGCTAAAGTGAAGCCAGTTCGTCCACAGGTCAAACAATGCCCGTCCAGGTGGTGGAAATTGAGCCAGAATCATTTATAACCAGAAGGGGAGGGGAGATACTACGCAAGAACGGAGTACTGTCGAAATCGGAAATATCCTGATCGGTAAACTTATCAAATATTTTTGTATTGAATACCAAATTTTAAAACACTTTGTTAGGCATACAATTTTGGAAAACTTGCAAAATTTTCAAAAATTAACCTATAAAATAACCAATAAATCAATAACCTTATTAGTTGCAAAACTAACCCGGTAGATGAAGCCATGCCAAGCGTTACTGGCATTAAAATAAACTTGCAAAATTGGCGGGCAAGGAATGAGCTGCGGTAGCCCAGATGGAAGAGGCGTCGCCACTAGTAATGCGAAAGTCGCAGGTTCAAATCCTGCCCGCGGTTGAAAATTTTGCAAGTTTTCAAAAATATTTTTGTATTATGAGCGTTTTGTGCTAAGCCAGGACAATGTCGGAAAATCAAACTGTTTTTTATACTGATACTTAATTTCAATCACGTTTCAAACATATTATGAACCGTTTATTTTTCAATAAAAAAATTGGACACATACATTTTGGTATGAAAAAAACCTGTAGATATTTTTTTCTTTAAATTAGCGTATTTGTTAAGTCTATGATGGCATAAATGTATACAAATACGAATGGTCATGGACGGTGGTAGTTAAAAATATAAAAAGCAAAGGAAAAATGACAGTCAGTATCAGGACAGAAAAAAGCATATGACTGTGACTGTACCAAGGGCAGGGGAACTGTGCCCGCTGCATTTTGCATGAGCCCGATGTCGGCGCTCCATCCACCGAATATCTCCAGCCAACACCGACACTAACACTGTTATTGAAATCTTTCGCATATTTGGATGATTGCCTACGCTACTTGCAGGTACTGTGTTTTTTCCGGTGAGAGTAGGTATGCCACACGACGAGTGAAACTGTGGACGGTTGTGGAAAAGGCGGATAAAAGTCTTAGAGGTTTTTTTTTTCAAATCATCATATTCCAACAGGTCTTGTTGAAAATAAAACTAGAAATCTACAATAATAAAACGAATGTACTCACTGTTTAACCACAAAGTAAGTATTGGCGGCTGCGCTCTATTTTGTGGTTTAACTGACTGACTCACTGACGGACTGTTTGGCCTATTCATCAAAGCACATGCTAAACTACTAATGCTAAAAACATTAAATTTCGGCAGTTTTATTTACGTGTTTATGGAATTTTACTATATCACCATCCACTAAGAAATGATTTTTTGAATTTTAACACTCAAAGCGATAAAAAGGGGGTAAAACATTTAATAAAAGTTCGTGGTCTTTAATATATATCTTTAAATAAATAAACCTAAGTAAATAATAAAACACGACTTTCAGGATTTTCAAGATTTCAATCCCAAAAGATTGAAAGAAGAAGTAAAATGGGTAAATCATTATTATGGAAGTATGCGTTTGTTAATGCGGTCCGTTTTAAAATTAGTAATTAGACTAGAGAGTAAAGAAATATAGCACGTGTTTCAGCATTTACAAACTTTTAAAGGGGTTTAAAAAGAGGTTAGAAGTTTGTATGAAAATTCTTAGTCTTTGTTAAATCTGTTTCAAACTTTGTGACTAGATCAGATCGAAGCTAAAATAGATAAATTAGTACGTGTTTAATTTTTTTTTATTTCTAACCCCTAAAGGAATAAAAAGGGGATAGACCTTTGTATGGACATAATGGGCCTTTGTGGCGATCTATTTTGAATGTTGGGAGATAAGTTTGTATGGAAATTCATGATTTTTAAATGTTATCTGTTTTAGAAATAGTAATGACACTCAGGAGATAAAATAATTAACTACGTGTTGGTTTACTTTAGGTACCTAGATAATAAGTATGCAGGTGGCTGCGCCAATTTTTTTTGGCGAATAGAAGCTTAACTAGACAACGGTTGTTTCATTGTCTGTCATTGGCTCTCCCTCCTTAATCAGCGAAATAACAGTACGTAATTGAATTTTTTTTGTAGGTTTGTCGGGTTGTTCGATGACTTGGTGTTCTGTAGAAAAATTTATCTGGGTGTAAAACCGCGGGCGAAAAAGCTAGCATGACATACAGGGCGAAGCGTCACGCTGCGGCCTTGGCTGCATTTGTCTTTCTCATTCAAGTACGTCTCTTTTTATAAAAATGATAGAGTTGATTATTCTAACAAGAGCACTGAGTAGCAGTAATCAAGTTTATCATTAAAGTTCGTGTCATGTCTCGGTAGGAACCACGGTAGGAACTGATATGGTTATCAAGATAATAGTTTATGTAAAGTCTATCGCATTTATGCCTACCTAGCGTCACAGTACAGTGCACAATTTATAATATATACCTATAGCATAGGTAGGTATATGACATAGGTTAATTCTTGGCGGGCCTGCAACATCCCGCCTGCTATGACCCCCGGGCTGCGCCGGATGTGATCCAATTTTCTTTATTAGATTGTAAAATGCATTCCCTCGCTCCACTCCTCTACGTCAGGTGTGGCGATGCCACTCTCTAACATGATGTAGTACTATAATATTATTATCAACTAAGATTAGATATACCTACTAGTATCTTGCTCTTACAAATAATAACTTACAAAAAATACACTGTGTTGAAAGACAACAAAACAACATGAATATCATTCTTCTACTTTTGAAATAACGTAAACGATAATAGGTAATTTTGTTTCCCCATGTAAATTTACCTGCGCTGACGTTGTTTTAAAAAGCACTAAAAATATTTGAATATCCAAGAATAGAAGGAAAAAGTTCAGATGGTATGGCGTTATGTAAATAAAATCTTGTAGTGCAGTAGTAGCTAGTTAAATATATATTTTGATATTTTTTATTTCAAATATCGCCATGAAAGCAAATAAAAGAAGTTGAAAACAAAGCAGTCTGGATAATGTTCCCCCACAGGGAATTAATGCAAATCTGTTTTGCAAATTAAGTGAGTACACCTACCTATAGAATCTTCGTGTATTTTTTGCTTTTCGTATTTTTCTTTATAAAAATGCTTATTTAATTACTGTAAAACTGTTAGACCTACGTAAAACCTAACCAAACTGACACGAGCTCACTATCTACGAAACAAAGTGCTTATAAGTATTCACTTTTTGTTGTTATTTCTTGATGGAAATCCATGTTATATTTTTACTTACTTACTTGTTCACCAGGTACGGTCGGATTCATAAGTGGAGTCATAGTTAGACTACGAGACAGATTGCAATACGGGTTATTATCCTCTGTACTTACTTTACTAACTTACGCACACACGTAAGATTATCGACTGTAAGTAGAAAAGTCCACCTTAAGGCGTAGCATTAAAACTTAAACAGATTACCACCAATAAGCGACATCTATGTAATCTTTGAAATAATTACTCGGTGTTAGCCTATTCGCCACCACATCACCACAAAGTATACATCACACTGGTTTGTCTAAAACTGTATTATAGTTATCCTTATTCGTTCATTTGTAGTAAAGCAATAGATTACATATCTTTATTTCGTCGTTTTGATCACAAGCAACCGTAGCTTAGCGGTAATAGTTCTTACCTTCTAATCAGAACGGAACCGGGTTCCCATCCGATCTCTGTATGTTGATTAATGTTTTTTTATATGTTTTTATCATATTTTCTCCAGTAATCATTATTTTATATAATATTTTTCTATATATTCATCTATGTATTATATCTATAAATGTTTATTGTAAATTATGTATCAAAATATTATATCTAAAAACATAAACCTATAATATTGTAATAAAACAAAAAGTAAGGTAAGAAATTATTTTATTGGTAGGTATGGTATAACTTTATGTAAATAACATAATGACATGAATGAGAACTTTTGGTAACCATAAGATACGAGTATGTAAAACTACATAAAATACTTGCTGTCGTAATACTTAGTTAATAGTTTTGTTTGAATGATAAAACACAATATTATGTAAAATGATATTAAGTGTTCATTAGCTGAAACATCGATAGGTAATTATTTATAAGATCATAGGAATGATCCAAATCTTGGATTGAATCTTTCAATAAAGTTATTTAAGTAATAATTTCGTTAGTAATTATTTTATTGTTCTATGTTTAACGATGATGCACTTTCCTCGGAAGTAAAAGTAATTGTAATAATAATAAATCAGTTATTTGCCTACATCTCAAGGTTTAAGCTTAAGAACTCGTTTTCGTAATGAAAAGATATTGAAGCAAGGCCTTAAGATAACTGACTAATAATGATCAATCTTATATAAATATATATCGATGTTTTAGCATAATTCAATTGCTAATGTAATGCTCCACAAATACCTACTACTGCAATAGTAGGCGGGTAAGCAGGTAAACAGAGGTTGAGTGAGCAACGATTTATCGGGCCCGCTTCGGCATACATTGCTGATTATTTTGTGTATATTCATATATTGTAATGAAATACACAAGATAATCAGCAATGTATGCTAGATCGGGTCAGATTGAAATATTAAGTAAAAATCGCCGCTTACATAATTAGTATTTGGTGTTACCTCCGCTGTTTTCAACAACACTTAATAAACACTTATTAGACTCGACCAAATAAGTGCATATATCAGTTCCTCTGGTACTCTCCCACACTCCCAGGCAGTGAGCCTCTAAAGCTTCTGTAGTTCTTTCATTGCGCATGTCCCACCTTTGCACCATTAAACCCCATAAATTCTCTTGGGATTTAAGTCCGGAGATTTTGCTGGCCAACGAATAACTTGGATATCTGGGTGCTGGCTAAACCAATTATTCACCACGGCAGCTCGATGCACTGGACAATTTATCCTGGACAAATGCAAAACGAGGAACTTCACTAGCAGGATAAACAGTTAAACATTTCGCACCGTCGTCGGTAGCATGCTTTCCTGTAGCATATCAACATAATTAGCGGCAGTTGCACGCCCTGTTTCTTGTGCTACTAATTCGTCTGGACCAGCGGCAGAACCATTTTCTTCATATTGTTACACCATCATCCTCCGCTGTGAATCATTAATAAGACGAGTCGAGTTTTTACGCTACCTTCCTCTTCAAAACGTGTAACCCAACGTTTAACAGTCTTCCACTAAAACAAAGTAGCATTATTAATAAAAAAGTTTATACTAATCGGTTCACAGCTACCAACATACTATGAGTCAAAGTTTTTAATATTTAAAATACAATTGTAATGAAATAAAACTATACTTACGGCCAGACCAGTCTGATTAGCAATTTGAGTTAAATTAAATCCAATATCATGCAGCGCAACAATACGCTGCCTATCCTGCAAACTGTTATTAGTATGCATTTCGAAGAAATAAACACTGAAGTTTAATAAATAAAATTAGGTTAAAAAAAACACTTAGCACACGCACTATCTCGCAAACGATCTAGCAACAACTAAAATGTAATTCAAAATTTTGCTTCATTTGATAAAATAAAAACGGGTACAATTTAAGAGCTCACCAAAATAGTTTTCTTTTTCCAAAACTTAATACCAAGTAAAATAAATTAACTCCATCCATATAAATTAAACTCATTTTAAACTTAGTTTCCCAAAGTAAAACGTGTTAAGCTCCAAAACAAGTATACACACGTCAAAATAATTGTACCTTGTGTACAAAAATTCTTTTTGATTGCCAAAATGGATAAATGCTCACCAAATATTGTTTCACTAAAACAGTAACATTGACACCAACATATACAGTTCAAATTTGCTTTATTGTAATCACATTATCTAACCTATATCCAAAATATAAGTGATGATTGGCTAACCGGTACATGTAATTGTCCTGCATTCCTGAAACAGTACGTCTGCAAACATTTGCTGGGTTTAGCAATCAGGCTAAAGTACGTGGAGCCACCTCCCGAGGCCAGAAATATTCCTATTGGCCAGAAGAGAAAGAGAGGGCGGCCCACAAAAGCCAAAAAAGCTTTGTTAGTTCAGTAATTTCCTTTTTTTTTGCTAGGTTTTAGGTGATTGACTGATTGTAACTATTGTGTTCCTTAAAGTGCCATTGATTATTCTTAAGTACAAATTAATCTTATAAGATAAGATTGTATAGGACTGTAACTATTGTGTTCCTTGAAATGCCATTTATTGAGTACAACTTAATCTTATAAGCACCTTAATAAATATTATTAATTTTTGATTTAATTTCGATTTTTTATTTCCTTATCTACCAATGGTTTGTTTCATTGTATCTATGCTATTATGTGTTGCAATAATTGACAACAAAGTAATTATTTAACTACATAAAAATATAATAATTAAATGCATAATGTATTAAATAAGTAACTTGTGTTTGGTGTAGTCAATATTATATTTGGTATGAAAAAAATATTTGCGGTCGACCATTTTTTTTTGCCTTAGCATAGATAACTAAAATAAAAGTAATAAAATAAAAAATTGGAAACATCTCTTTAGCGATAATTTACAAAATTTGGTCTCAAATTGACTTTAAAGGTGTTTATGTATTTTTATAGAATGTAATAAAAAGAAAAATAGTTTTATTATTACAATATTTTGTGATACACAATTTGGTGAGCATTTATCCGTTTTGGCAGGCATTTAGAATTTATTGGAAGTAAGATAAGTGCATTTCTGGTAGGCATTTAAACACAAGCCAATAAAAACTACAACGAAGATATCGGGATTCGAACCATTGTCTCCACAATAACGGTCAAGAATTTGCTTGACCGCGCTACTGACCAAGCTACCGAAGCTAATGATTCATGTAGTGAAATAGTCAATACTACTCAGCCTATAATACAATGGTAGTTCGTCAAATTATAGTATGTTATACGTCATTTGTGTCATTGTGTGAGTGTCGCCGCGGGTGCGAGCGACTTGTTTTCTGAGGTTTGTGTTAACTATGACTCCACTTTTGAATGCGACCGTACACTTACTAAGAATATTTGTTTAATTTGATATTAAACTAAATACTACCGGTTACGAACATATTCATCGGGCTGTTATTTAAAAAAATAGAAAACGTTAGTTACTATAATAAAAAAGAAATTTATTTACAAAAGAAGTTCAACTGTGCCTAAGTCGTTTGACAACGTCAAATGGTTTGGAAAATTAAGGACAGCAGCTAAATACGCGTCTAACTTTTTGTAATAACAAAAAACACTAACCAGCGTAAAGTTTGGTTTCAAAATTGTATAAGACCATACAATAAATGGTCTCGTACAATAAGTAAGTCTGCCAATTTTTTTTATTTTAACGTTTGCGGGACTTCATACTTTATTTGATATGTCTATTAGCCGATCCCCGCTGTCTTTTTTCGGTCTGGGTCGTCTTCCTTGATAGCCTTGGCGTAAAATGATTGATGTCATATAACGATTCTATACAGGGTTATTTTTTATTCAAGTTCATACCAACTCGAACAAAATGTATGGAACAGCTGGATTTTTTTTCACGATTTCGCAAGTGACCCCATAATAAAAGTTGTTCAGAATCATGAGTAGAATCGCCCTGTAAAATTTCCGGGGTAAATAAAAAATACATACACACATACACATAATCACGCCTCTTTCCCGTAGGGGTAGGCAGAGACTACATCTTTCCACTTGCTACGATCCTGACACACCTCTTTCGCTTCTTCAACATGCATCAATCTTTTCATACATGCTCGTCGGTTTAGGGTACTCTTGACCTGACCTTTCTCTAGAACGTCCCCGATCTGATCCAAGTACGTGCGTCTTGGTCTTCCCCTTCCAACGTTCCCATCCACACTCGCCATATACACCTAAATAAAAAATAACCCTGTATAACGCCACTGAACTTTCGAAATATAATTTTTGGATTCGTTATAAGCTGCAAATATAATATGTGGTCGTTATTTGAAAAAAAATGTGTGGAAAGCTGTTCAGTTTCATGGGCTAGTTCACCCCTTAATATACATGGTGTATTTGTAAGGGAGAGCCCTCCGAATACTTATAGGGTGTTTTAAGATTGTACATAAAGTCCCTTACACCCCGTATTTTTGGCTTAGGTATATTTTTTCTTCCTGCATACAGTCGCAGGTACAAAATACACCGTCTTATATCAGATACTAGCAGCCCGCCCAGCGGTTTCACCCGCCGCTAACAATTTCCCCCCGGGAATAAGACAGTTTAATATAGCCTGTGTTCATCAGGGATAATGTAGGATTCTAAAAATCTTGACTTTAATTTGAAACAAATATCGTTTTCAGATGGTGGTGGCGTAAAGTAACATGCCGTGTGATTAACCTGCCCAGCCCCATTGCAGTGCCTTTATTTAATTATTTTTATCCCGCCCGAGCCGGTTTTCTATTAGGTCATAACAAAATTGTAATAAAAGAAAATTGTGTGATACAAATTTATTTTTTTAGAATGACGGTTCATGACGTCAATAAGTGATAATACTATCCTACATTGAATAAAGAATTCCAATTTCAAACAAACAATAAAAAAAATCCTGTTTCTAATATTAGTGTAGATTATATTATTATTATTTAAGTGTGATGACGGCTTAGAATAGCATCACCCGATTTCTTTCCCGTGGGAGTCGTAGGAGGCGACGTAGGGACTTGAGGGTGTGTATTGCAATTTTAGGCGATGGGCTGACAACCTGTCACTATGGCGATACACAATTTTCCGAATGACCCTCAAACATATGTCAGACGTGGCGTTAATTTCTGTTTTTGCGGCCGTTTAGGATAAGAGGCGTGATATACGTAGGTATGTATTATTTTGGTGAAGATTTTTTTAATGCATTATTTAATGTTTTTTGTTGTCTTTTTTTATACCGAGTAAGGGAAAGTGTGCATGAAACAATACTGATAGGGTGCATGAAACACAAAACTGGACAACTTTCCCCTAGAAACATATGTCAGGAAACGCCAAAAAAAATTACCTTCCATACAAAATCACAATCAGACTGCATTCACTAAGGGAAGTCAGTTTTTTTACGTTTCCTGAAATATGTTCCTATGGGAAAGTTGTTCAGTTTTATGGTCTGCATGTACCCTATCAGTATTCGGAGGGCTATCCCTTACACCCATTAATACAGTAATAATTAAATGTAATCATTACACTGGTACGAATAATGTGGCGTAGTTTGTACATTTTTAAATGAAAAAGTAGTTATTGTGGCATAACTATAATAGTTAGACATATGATATCGCGGACATTATTATAGATATTGATGTCCTCTATAAAACTGTAGTACATCACTTTGCTCTATTGTCAATAATTTCCACAGCGTACCCGATATAAGATATTTTTTTGGTACATTTGTATATTTTAAACGAAAAAGTAGTTATTGTGGCTTAACTGTAATAATTAGACATATGTTATCGCGGACATTATTATAGATATTGATGTCCTCTCTAAAACTGTAGTACATCACTTAGCTCTATTGTCAATAATTTCCACAGCGTACGCGATATAAGATATTTTTTTGGTACATTTTTCACACGTCGGGTTACATTATCGAAATTTTCATGCGGATCCCTATTTTTTTCTGGTATAAAATATAGCCTATGTTCATCAGGAATAATGTACGATTCTAATGGTGAAAGAATTTTTAAAATCGGGCCAGTAGTTTCGGAGCCTATTCGATGCAAACAAACAAACAAACAAACAAACAAACAAACAAACAAACAATCAAATCTTTCCTCTTTATAATATTAGTGTAGATACGTGTAAGTTTATAGATTTCGGAACCTAAAGGACTTTTCTAATTAAGAAATGAAGTCACCGGCTCGTTCTAAAAGTTTTCCCATCACAGAAGATTACTTATTAAAAGGGCCGTAGGCACTAAAATACTTATCTTATTTACCACAAATTTTCATTAACACTATGATAGTTGGGCGGAGTTTTATTGGTCTTGAGAAAATTTCAGGTTCTCGTTGAAGTTTGAATGATCAGTCAGACCTGTTAATAATTGTATCGTATCCTACGTGAAAGAGTTTGTTCAGTTGTCTTCTTAAGATTTATGGAGAATAATGAAGGATGCTTTTCTAGGGATAGCTAGCCTTGTGTTTTACATCTTGGCTTTACCTGAAGGTGTTGGGATAGCGCGCGGGTATGATTTTTAAACCAGTTTTATTTAGAAAATTACAAGCAACTTTAATAATGTTATTGTCAGGGGTAGAACATAATATACTATCAGATACCACAATTTGACAAAAAATTACTTGATAAAAATAAAACACCTCTTTTTGAATCATTTTTATGTCTACAGTCCTAAAGTTATTATTTAATTTTATGCTAAGTATAATTTAGATTTACATCTTTTCTAATAAAAAAATAAATATCTGAATTAGACATTGTAACGGTCTTTCTTTAGTTTTTAAGTCGAAAAAACGTGAAATCTCGCGAAAGTTGGAGAGCAAAACGATTGGCTGTGTCTCTCTGGCGCAGCGCGAATAAAAGGGAACAATATTTTAAGATAAAAAGCAATAAATCAGTTAGGTGTTTACCAAATTATTCATCACTTGCTTAGAGATATGGGCTGGATTAAAATATTTTATCATTCTCAATACTCTCTTAAACACAAGTTCATCTGCCTGATGGCCCCAAACAAATTCTGTGTGTGTTATGTTTTTATTATAGAGTGTCACGTGATGTAGCGGTGTAGCAATATTACTCATAAGTTTATTGGCACTTGCTATGGAGCAGAGGTTATCATTGTTGGAGCTGAAGAGGTACATTGGGACTTTAACTTCACTTAAAAGAAACTCTTTCCTGATGTCTCCGTAAGCGTGGAACTTTTTGCTGTCTGCAATTTGCTCATAGTGAGCAACTGTCTTGGTGGACCCACCAGCTGGTACGTGCGATAAAAGAGTAGCCAAAAAATCTCGGTTTTTATTAAATGGAGAACTAGGATGCAAGGCGCCTGTCAAAATGAACAAGGGATTTCTACAGAACAACCTATGACCTTTGCAATATTTTTTGGCCAATTGAACAGGCACTTTTCTTCGCGGGAAATATTCTCCATAGTCATGCGGTGCTATACTTTCTTTATGCAGCGCTAGAACTTTCTTATGTGTCATGAAGATCAGGGGTGCCAGTAATACACCCATTTTTATGTAATCATTATAATTTGTCGATGTTGACAGCAACACTAAAAATGCTGAAGCTCCCATTGAATGGCCGATGAAATATAAATTTTCTTGAGACCCTTTTACTTCTCTAATGTAATCTATGATAGCTGGTAAGTCGTACTTTCCCATTTCATGCCAAGTGAAGTTCCAAAACTCGACTGATTTAGTTGATAGTGTCATATGACTCTGTGAATAATAATTTCCTCTGGCATTAGTCATCCAGACGTCGTACCCAGCTTTATTTAGGAGGTAAGGTAAAGACTTTTCAGCACCCAGCATCAGCCAATCTGCTGAGCTACCGAACAGTCCATGATGAAGCAATACGGAACCTTTACTGGCTGACTTGGACAAATTCGGTAAAAACACTCGATGCACGGTTAAATAATAGCCATCTTCCGTTAAAATTCTGTGTACTTCAGGCACTCTTCCGTGAAACAATATCAATCCTTCCGTAGGTAAAAGGGCTGTTGGATGATTTCTCAGCTTTTGATATTCCGGTGGCATAGGTTCGTCAAGATTTGGTGATATAACTGGAATCGCACTGATTGTTCTCATTTTTGAAGGTTCCTTTAATACTGATTTTTGTGCGGATGGATCATCGGACACAATTTTTTCAGCTAGTTTCCGAAACATGGCACCTATGAGCTGACCGAAATCGCGAATTCCTGTTAAGAAGTTTCGAACTATTGGACATGTGACATTATCATAGCTACATATAAAAGTTAAACTTATCAATATTATCTTCATTTTTGTTATGGATACTCTATGCACTGGTACGGCAACTAATGAAGTGACTATTATTCTATCACCAACTGTCCCTGCATTTCAAAGAAGTCGATGATATAATTATTTATTCTTCTTGTTTTCGTTTGGGACAATATTTATTAAATAGAAACAACACAATGACAAAATGTTTACGATCGGTACCTATTACAAATCCATACTAATGTTATAAACGGGAAAATGTACTTGTTTGTTAGTCATTCATCGCAATGAAGCGGTCTTACTAATGATATTATTTTTGGTGAGTTGAATGACAGTTTTGACAGGTCACGTTGTCACTGTAGTAGAATTGGCAATATTTAACCGCGAGAATACGTTTCTTTCCTAAGGGAAGATCCGTTGTGTTCCTAATATATCGTCACTTCTAAATACATACACATACTTAAATCATAAATGCATATGTTTCTTCGTTAAAACATGCGCGGGTGAAACCGCTGGGCGGAAAGCTAGTCATTCATAATGGGTGTATAGAATAGACTAATCTTAAGGGTTTCTATTTTATTAATGGGTATACAATACTGAATAATACCAAACTTAGAATACCTACCTCAGAGTAGACAGGGTCCATGGTATCTGTACTATCAAGTCAAGATAATACGGTATGCAATTCTATACCTACTTATATAAACCAAAGTCCTTACTGACTGACTTTTTTATAAACGCACAGCCTTAATTACTATTGCAAGAAACATGAAATTTAGGCAGTAGGTTTATTTTACTAATGACTGATATGATACATACATACATATATCACGCCTATAGTCCCTTTCGGGGTAGGCAGAGCATAAATGGCCGTGAAAAACGGTAATTTACGCCACGTCTGACAAAAGTTCGAGGGTCAATCAGATAACTGTGTATCACTATAGTGACAGGTTGTCAGCCCATCGCCTAAAATTGCAATACACACCCTCGAGTCCCTTAGTCGCTTCTTACGACACCCACGGGCAAGAAAGGGGGTGATGCTATTCTAAGCCGGCATCACACGGGGTATATCATCACTGATATGATTTATAAAATAAAAGCCCTAAAAGGGCAAACAAGGGGTAAAACATTTGTATTACAGTTCGTGATCTTTGCAGCGATCTGTTTCAAAATTTGGGAGTAGATCAAAAATAATTAAACACGTAAGTATTTTAGGATTTTCGAAATTTTACCCCTGAAGGGGTAAAAAAGTAGTGAAATATTTGTATGGAAGTTGTGGATTTAAAATGCAATCCGTTTTAAAATTGATAATTAGACTAAAAAGTAAACATTAAAAAACATATCTTTCAGCAATTTCAAATTTTAGTCTCAACGGGTAAAAAAATGGTTAGTAGTTTGTATGAAAGTTTTGTAGTCTTCGATGTGATCTGTTTTAAAATATGTTATTAGATCATGAAGATCAAATAGTAGTTGAATACATGTCAAAGGGGTAAACAGGGGATTATCGTTTGTTCAGGCGATACCTATCTTTTACATTTTATATCACGTTCACGCGATGCCAATATGGACAGGGAAATAGTAAGGGAAGTGGGCAGCTCGAATATGTAAACATGTTACTCACGCTGCTACTCGTCATGCCGCTCTGCCGTATGGAATGTATTGCTATCTTGCTCACTCGTGTTGGTGCGAGAAGAGTATAACCGCAGTGTGTGAACATTCACTAGCGTTGATACTTCCGCGGAAGTATTTCAAGCAATATTTGCGACAACCGCGACAACGGCAGGAGCAGGAGCATGTTCATAAAGTGAACGTGCTATTCGGATTAAACTAAGTAGCTAAAGTTATCAAATACGCGATTCAGCATTTTTTAAATTTTAGCTTCTAATGGGGTAAAAAGCAGATGAACCTTTGGTATAGAAAATCATGGCTTTTAAATGAGATCTGTTAAAAAAAATTATTAGACAAAGAAGTTAAACTAAAAAAGTACGTATTTGGAATTTTCAATAGGTTTCTAGTCAGGTTGTTAGTTAACTCAGTGTTCCGCACGAAAAAGGTATGCGCGAGTGAAACCGCGGGCGGAAACACTAGTATTTTCATAAAGCTTTTACAGGTATATATCTATATTGGTTACACTTTCCAAAGGTACCCTAGATTATACCTACTCATTTAGAGTTAAACTTTAAACAAAGCATATGTATACGTACTTATGGGTACAGTTTGTTAGAAGAAGTTGGAGGACACTCTAAGTTCAGGAAAGTTTCTCTCTTAACGACGTAAACAATTTAAAGCTAATGCAATATGCAGAACCCGCTGGCGACTCCCCGAGCCTCCCCTCCCACCTGACTTATAAAACATTCACCCTCATACTGAACTTTTTGGTTTTATATTACAAATTGCATGTCTGTAATACTGGATGATATCATTAGTACCATTTCTTCACTGAAATATGATAAGCTACAATTCTGTTGCCTTTTATGGGTACGAGTATCTATATAATGTGTAAGTGAATTGATTGGACAAAATTTCAGGGCGTGTTCTAGACGTAAAACTGAACAACTTTTCTTAGTACCATTTTTTCGAAATACGAATTAGAAATTCGGTCCGCGGTTCTCCCATACTACATTTTGATGCTTTTCGATATGTTGTGTAGAACACCATTCCTTTCATTATATAACGTACCGTTGTACCTTACTTTAAAATATAGCGAAAAAAGCATTATATCAGCTGCCTACATTAATACACATATCACGCCTATAATTTCTTGCGAGGTAGGCTGAGCGTGAACAGCCTAAAAAAACGGACATTTACGCCACGTCTGATAAATATTTGAGAGTCATCCGTAGTGACAGGATGCTGTACGTACTTTCTAGTCCCTTAGTCGCCTCTTGCGATTCCCACGAGAAAGAAATGGGGTGATGCCATTCTAAGCCGGCATTACACAGTATAGTTACCTACTACTACTAGTATGGCATAGCACGGTTATAGTTGCCTATTTATTGATTGATAATTTTAATAAAGCCTTATGGTAAAACGAACCCCATAAAGGATCACTTTGTTGTCCATCCATCTGTCCGACCGTTCGTCTGTCTGTCACGATCATTAATATCGGGAAAACATAGAGATATCGAGTTGAAATTAAAACTATATGCGAGTACTCAAGTCTACGGAGACTTGTAGTTATAGAAAATCGAGTCCTAACTTACCGTTACTAAAAAACCCATTTGTTTTTGTTTTAGACTCTCTCAATATGAAGTTTAAAATACATAGGGCAAATTTGGCAGGAAGCTACGATTTAAGTAAGTAAGTAAGTAAAAACACTTTATTGCACAAAATAAAAAACGAAAATATCAGGAAAAATTATTGCTAACATGCGCAAATGCGGCCTTATCGCTACAAGCGATCTCTTCCAGACAACCTTTGGGTGGAGGAGAGATTTAAAGTACAAATATAGTTTTATTTTTATTATGTAATATTTGGGGCTGAAAAAGATTATAATATTTTAAAATTGAGGTCATAGTTGATTAAGTGGGGTTATATATAAACGGGTATTGGCCGCTTTTTCTAGCATTTTTTAGAAAATCGATCTGGTGGCCTTAGAGAAAATGAATTAGCTTGACTGGAATAATTATTGAAAACTCTACTCGTTGGGCAAAGGCTTATTATCCTGCCTCTTTGTTATTATTCAATGTTTAATTAATTTACTTATACAATGATCTGATAGAACCGTTACAATCCTCACCAATTTTTTTAAATCGCTACCGCTGCTGCTCAAAACAGTTACGTCACTTCGTGATGCAACCTACGATTTGTTTGACGGCAATATCATCATGTGCGTGTACGATTTACTTCAATTACCTAATAATTTTTTTGTTTTCCAACAATTATCAAAACAAATAACGAAACATTGCACGCAACTTAGGAAAACATTGTTTTGAGAGCCAACCATTGTTCAATCCTCACATGGGTAGAACACTGGTTAGTCTCATATTAACCTTACAATGGATCGAAAATACTTTATAATGTTGACTCCGTGTTACGTGCTATTATTAATTTTATTCAACTCAGTTTCGTCACATAATTCAGTTGTGAATTCTACTCAAAAACCACATTTGCGAAGTTGTATACGATCATCCCTCCGCGAGTTTTTTAATTCATTCCTTAATTTAACTAAAAATATTGCCAAATATTATTTGGTACCTCCCATAACATGTATATCACAGGGAAGAGCTAAATTTCAAGGTTTAATCAAAAAATGCTCAAAAATTAAAATAAGTATACAAGAAGAGCCTGCTTGAACCATACCATACTTTGTGCTGTAACGTACATAGTGACAAACTTTTACGTTAATACAAGAGAAACCATCAAACGGGAAATTGGAAATTGTAAGCAATAACAAATTTGAGGTGGATATAATGCTGGGGCTCAATACCTTTCGGATCATACCTATCTGCGCACTATCCGGCTTCGGGATTTATTTGATTATGCCACCAATCTTTCTTGCAAGTATTTCATACAAATCAAAAAGTACGCAGAAGAAACCTTAATCTAGTTGTAGAATAAATAAGATGAAGTTTACAAGACTGTGAAGCCTTTGTTGGCTCCAAAAAAGTGCTGTTATCTGTGGCAAAATGCAACAGAAAGATACGTGATTCGGAAGAACCTATTGGCAAAATTGAGCTATTTGAAGCGAGAGATACTACGAAGGATGAATAGTCTCAATATAATAATAATTTTGTTAATACTTGCGATTGTCGGCGCTTGGTGAAACTCCATGTCTAATTCAACGATAGGTATACCATTTATCACACAGGTACAAGGAATAAGTGTTTAAACTAATTATAAGTTAGTGGATGAGTTGTATCGTGTTACCCCGCAATAAATCTATGAATGAGTACAGGTGTATTATGCCAAAATGAATTCATAATTATCTATCTACTTTTGTCAAAAAGTGGTAAGTCGTTTCAAAAATTTGTTCGGTTGGCCACCTTCTATAAATTATTTATCAATAAACACCGTAAAAACATTATCTTAGTGCCCATAATTTTACTTGTGAATACACAATGCACGCACGTCCCCTTATAAAGAAATAGTTACCAAGTTAAAGACTGCTATAAGTTAGCCGTGACGTTTATCAGGTGGTCTTGGTAACACGAAACGGTATCGCACACATTGACAAGCGACGGCGAACGCGATTTTTATGTATTTATTGTAGTTTCACCTAGTGTATTTATTAGGTGGTAAAAACAACACCACCCTCCATTCCCTGCACGATATAACACCTTTTGAGTAGGATTCCACTTGCCAGAGTTTTGTTATTATTATTATTATTCATTTATTGCACACAAGGAACATATAAACAAGACAAAATATACAAAAACTGACGACACAACAGGTCAACTTATTTCTACTAAGAAAGTTCTTCCAGCTAACCTACAGAAAGTGAGACTTTTACAAGACAGGCGGATTGGACGTGCACAATTACGTACTTAAATATATAAATGCCAATAAAATGAACCTACATGCTAATATACTAAATATAGTGACGAAAAATATATCAATACTTTCATAAATAAACATACATACATGTTGTCAAATTTTGTATTGAATAGAATCAAAGATTTGCCTCCCAAGTTGTCATATTTCATACAAACTCGGAACCAGAGAACTTCCTTAATTTTCTTCTCAAGTTGTCAAATACATATTTATCTTTGAGAATTTAACTAAGTATTATATAAAATTACCAAAAAATATATCATTCCGTTGAGCTACACGCAAGTGGAAAGGAGCCAGTGCCTTAGGGCAAAACCACTTTTGCGGTATTTTCCTACACACTTTACCACAACGTGGAAATGCCCATACATCCTATGTGACGGAACACAACTGTAGTCCTACCTTCACAGAGTTATTTTGATTAGCAGGGGCTATTTAAATCGTCTCAGTTGTGTTTCAATGGAGTATCAGTTGGATGGTTTGCGCTGTTTCGTTTTCCGCTAACAGTTTTAAGTATGGAAAATCACAGTGGCAATAGAATTACAGTTGAGTATCGTTGTCATTACAATGGTAAAAAATAAGAGAATTGCCGTGATGTTATGAATCGTTTCTATCGTCGTCTGAAATTATGACAAACGTCTGTGCCTTTTTTTTAAGCGCGGACTGAATTTGAACCTGCGACTTTCGCCATTACTAGTGGCGACACCTCTTCCATCTAGGCTACCGCGGCTCATCCGATGCCCGCCAATTTTACAAGTGTTATCTTAATGCCAATAACGCGTGTCACGGCTCCATGTACCGGGTTAGTTTTTCAACTATTTCCGACTAATTAAATCTTTACAGATTGAATGTAGTCTAAGCGATGAAAACCCGCTATAAATTGAATACCAAAGTTAAACACTTCCCGTGGTTACTGTATTTGTTCTGCAATTGTACTTAGGTATACAATTTTTATTTTACAAACTTGCAAAATTTTTAAGCGCGGGCAGGATTTGAACCTGCGACTTTCGCCATTACTATTGGCGACGCCTCTCCCATCTTGGCTACCGCGGCTCGTCCGTCGTCTGTGACTGTCAGCCAGAGTATGAGAGATGTTCAAACAAGCACTGCGATGGGAGTAACTATCTAGGTACTCACGTACCTACTGATGTTACGCAAGTTTTGGTTTTTTAAAAGAGAATATTGCCGCTACCGCAAGGTTAGTGCACACACCTTATATCGCCCCTCATCTGGGAGGGGAAGCTGTGCGGCGCGTTCAACATCAAATAATAGCACTTAGTGAAAAGAGGGCCCTAACGCCCCACACATACGAGCGATCGATAGCCCTATAGGAAATATCATAAATTTAATATGAGGTGTTTTTGATATTACCTATTTGTTAGATTAACTTATATGATTTGGTTATTTTTACTTTCCACCTTTTCATTTCACCGGTTCATCGGGTTATTCGTTGCTTCGTATTTATTAACTTTACTGCTAGGATTACTTCTAATACCTATAAGCTATCATACTGCATGTCGTAGGTGTAGACACAATCTCATTAAAAATTCAATATGTTCGATTCTAGTCAAAAATGCTGTAAAATTATTTAACATATTATGTTTAATGATACCTATACCTATTTACTGAGACCAATAAAAGTATATAAGTACCTAAGTAATATAACTAAAAGGGCCAACGATAAAAACAAAAACCAACATGCACCTTATACCCAGCATACCGAATGCACCGCAGCTGCATTCGCTGGGTTTATTGCAAAATAAAACATTAAATATTGCAAGTCCGTCTGGGGGGACGCGGGGCTAAGCGCGGGTCGAGGGGGCTTATTCAATGATTGAAACTAAGGTGAGGGTTCTGAGGGTTACACTGGCTGTTGGATTCCGCCGACCGTATTGTGTACCGTGCATCAAAATATGAAATCTAAATAATAGAATAACGTTGTTGGCAAATGCGATTGAAATCTTTAAAAAATTGTATCTTTGATAAATTTATATGCTTTGGTTTGATTTTTCACAATATTCACACAGGTAACTAAACCTTAGGTACTCACATTTTGGTAAGACTACGACTGTATTTTAATCTTATTTGAATAAAATCGTAAGAAATATATTTGTCATAAACAGTTTGAAAATTGCAGTTAACACAAATATAATTATTTCAGAAGATGTACACATATTAAATGTGTATTTTTAAAATAAAAATACATAAGTACTTATTAAAATTTATGCTTATTGCAACAAAACCCCTTGCACCGCATATAAAAAAAAATGTAAGTCGGACTCGCACACGAAGGGTTCCGTACCATTTCGTACAGACAGTCATAAGAATCACGTTTGTAGGATGGGTTCTCCCTAAAATATTTATTTCAGTCTGTTTTTTAATTAGTAACAATTATAGTATAATACATTTTAACTGTGTAACTAGGACTGTTCATGAGATACAGCCTTCGAGCCATTATAGACAATATTGAGCAAACAAATGAGTTACTGTGTACGGAAGGCTGAATTTTAATTTCATATTCCTTTTTTATTTGTTGTTATAGCGGCAACAGCAATACAGCATCTGTGAAAATATCACCTCTACATGGTTTTTGACATAAAGCAGGTTCTCAGTAATAGGGTCCCGTTTTAATCCTTTGAGTGCGGAACCCTAAAAACTAACCCTGGTTCTTAGGGCCAGTGGTAAATTCTAAATTTGTTTTATTAGCAGATACAATGATGAGGGCTTAGTTTGTTCCCCTTTGCCCTTGCCCTCCCAAAATGTTTATGGGGCTCAGCTGTAAGCAATATCACATACAATATGTTGTCAGGGGCGAGGATTATTATGGAGGATTATAATCGGTCAGTGGGAAATCAATAATTGTATTTCATTATCCGTGACGCTATTGTACAATTGCACTTGTACGCATCGGCTGTATAATGATTTAACAATTTGATTGTATGGAAGTAGATGTGATTGCAATGAGCAATCGTTTAAATAAGTAAAAAAAACGAACTCAATAGGCATGAAACGAATTAGAAAAACTATAAAATCTGATTCCAAAGCGACTCTACAACTTTTTGAAATTATTTAAATGATTATAACTTGACCAAACGCAGGGAAGTCATGTAAGTAACTCCTTAAGCAAGTAACACCATCACTAAGTCACGGGTTGTTGAATGACTCGGTGTCCAACACGAAAAGAAGAGGACTACGTCACTGGTATAACCGACAATCTTATGGTAGTCATATGTTACTCGCGTAACACGATAACCTCGCCAGCGGCGTGTAAGTGAAACGTTGTAGGGTGTTGGCAGAGACACGTGGGGCCCTACTTATGTCCACAAATTGAAGTATACTACAGACTATTTCCCAATAAAGACTAAAGCCTCCTACGAATTCAAAACCACCTATTTTTATGTATTTGGTCACATTTTTTTCAAATAAGTAAGTGTAGGTATCATAATTGAATTATACATATTTTTCATTCTCCAAGTAAAATATAGCTAGGGTAATTTAGGGGGTTATCGGCCAATCTTGCGAATTTTTGACTTGAAGATAATATATTTGTATCAAATATTTAGACGAGGCTAAAGCATAAAATGATTTTGAAATCAGTAGATATTGTAGTTTTAGTTTAAAAAACCCCTATTATTCAAAAATGCTTTAAATATATATAAAACGATAAAATATCTGAAATGAGCGAATTAGGGGGTTATCGGACAGAACATTCAGTTTTCGCCCGCTAAAACAACTACTTTTCGGCCACCATGTAATGCGTTGAAAAAAAGTCTTAGTGCGGTCAAGTAAGGATGGGTTTGCAATAAAAAATTAAATGTAAATGTCATGAACATTATCTTATTCAATATTTATGTTTTTGCCTTAGTTCAAAACATGATAAGCCATTATTAATAATCAAAACTAAGTAGAAAATAATATTCTGCTTCGTAAAATCTTGTTTTAAAAAAAACTTACTTATAAATTGTAATAGTAATACTAATTCAATGGCCGAGACCAAAAAAATGGTTTTTGGTTCCCGGCCACATTAGTAAACTCTATGCCGATAACTAAAATGTACAAATTCAGCTGTCGGCCGTCAATTTCAAAACATTTGAAAGTTGATTTATTTTAAATTATTGTATGAAGGTGCATGGCCGCCTGTTAACTAAACCGTTGCCTTAGGATATAAGAACGCTTGAAATTATATAATACGTCTGAAGCTTTTCAAAATGTAATGAAAAAAAGGATGTAAATTGAATGGTTATCAGCTAGCTATCGACCAGTAGGCCGATAGCTAAATTTCCCCGAAAATTGCTTCTAGTTATCCGGACATCTAATTTTAATGTTAAATATTGAAAATTTTAAACTTTTTAATGAAATTAACGTAAATTAGAATCACAAATAGTCACACTATGTCAATATTTATATCCAATAAATTATAAACAACGCTGTAACTTACCTCGAAATATGCGTAGCTCCAAGATTTTTTCACTGTATGTGCAGTGCACACAACCGCACTCGCAAATTTTAAGAGGCCAATTGACGAGACACTGGAGCAGTTATAATGCTAACTAATTAAAATGTGATGGGAATGGTCGAAAAGTTTTGAAAGACACTGACTTTTCTAATAATTTACTTAAAGTTTTCATCTTCGGCGCAAATAACTGGGCTGTGTCCGATAGCTACTGGTGTCCGGTCAACCAGCTAAATTACCCTATACTAATAGAAGTGATCAAAGGTTGGAACTGAAGAGGTTCGACGATTTTAGCATGTTTTTAGCAATACTACATACAGAAAACGGCAAATCTACAGACCAGTCGGGCCCTTTGTTTGGTTTAGGTATATGTTACCGGACTAATCCGATTTCAGGATAAACTACCTCTAGTTCTGCCAAGGCCACTTAAAAGTTCAAAACCTATGAAAAAACATAACAAAAGTGGGTACACAAGGGGCTAAAGAAAAAACAATTAGTCCTAACTTCGGAGTGAGACCTCCGCTACAAAGGTTCTTTTTCAATTCGTTCAAGTGCTCGCCATCAGCTTGATTTATGTGCCGCAAAAATACGGGGAAGGTAGGAAAGGACTTGATCAGTAGACGCTTGCGAAAGAAGTATAGGTTATTTTGTAATACAGGTATAATCGGAAGCAGCCACGCAGCCGATTAAAGATTTATTGGTAATTAGCAGGAGGATTACACCGGAAAAGTAGACACATGATAAAAAGAGCGTAACAAAAAGGGTATTATTACAAGCCGCAAAGATAATTAAGGTATCCATGAAATTGAACAACTTTCGCCATGAAATATGGGTCCAAATAATTAAAAATTATTTGGACCACCCATACAACATTTCCGATCACCTAGTTATTTACTATGAGAGGGCTGTTATTTTTTTAATACCTTGACCTCCTTTCAGCTTGTTATACCCTTTAAGTGACTCCTTGTGAGTATTTTAGTAGTGTGCATAGAGATACATGAAATTGAATTTTGCATGTTAAATAATGTATTATTGTACGCCCGAGATGGAAAAGCTGTTGGTATACACGGTATGGCAATAAAGTTTTTTGTATTTGTATTGCATATTATATTTTATATCAAAAAGAAAGGCGAAAGAGAAGAGGGAGGCCTTGGCCCAGCAGTGGGACGATGTAGCCTAATTAAAATAAGGCTTTATGTATGCTTAGCTATATAATTATTATAGCTAGCGATGTAAATGATCCTCCGAACATCAATGTCGTTTGTTCAAGGATAGTGAGTATCGCAAAAGTTGAGTAAAGCAAATTTCCGGACCAACAGCATGAGTGTTGCTGTAGTGACAGGTTGTCACTCATGCAGAGTTATCGATCTATCACGGCGGCTAAATTGAAATTCCCGCATCGGTCATTGAAGCTCGGCTTACCCTGTAAGATAATTATGTGGTGTTGCAATCGAAATGGGCTCAGTATTGGGATACTGAGTTAGAGAAGAAAAGAGAATAGGCGTGGGCAAAAAGTTAACTAATATATTTTTCATAGAGTGCTACATTTCTCATACTGGGCACAGAGATGGCGTTCTCCATTTCCACGCCTATTCTTTTCCAGCAGACTCTAAACCAGTTTCCGAATATAAAATAGTCGCCTATCAACTACAAAACATGTTTCAAATTTTTTTTAGACACTTATGTAATACCTTTAAAAATCCCAACTGTATGAAAATGGAAAATTAAATATTGCGGAAGCCAAATAGGTATCGACAACCAGCCCTTTTTGCGCGAAAGCCCACATATAGGCAGTTTTCCAACTTATAGTTCGACGCTGCGTTTTTATAACGCACTGTATGCGTCGGTTACAGAAAATTGCAAATTCCGATCTTATTCCCCTACAAAACTAATACGGCTACGGTGCAATTACGGACGCGTCTGTCAAACAACTTCACAGACGCATATGTTGTGCACCGTAAAGAAATAAAATTGAAATTCGCAATTTCCTTTCGTCAGGCAAACGCATGCGTTAAAATGACGCAGCGATGGACGACAAGTGGGAGAACCGCCATAGGCGTGAATGTATGTATGCTTCTGACACAGAGGCGAAACAAAAAAAGCGGCCTGAAAATAAGATTACAGGTTTTTATTTACTAAACAATTTCCATTAACGTGCGCGGGTGGGTGTTCGGGTTCGGCACAAAATCGTAATGCACACAAAGCGGATTCTTGGGCGAATTCCTGCCAAGATCAACCCGGGCTCGCTTCTGCACGATTTGCCGCTGATTACCTCCTACCAAATGAATTTCGATCGGAAAAAAGGGAAAACAAATCCTTGAGAGCTTCGCGCGTCGACGCCTCGTAATTTTTTGCTAGATATCCGCAATGCGAACAGTTTGTATTATATTTTACTTGTTTGACATAAAGATGATTAAATATATTGCTGCCGGGAAAATTACATTTTAGGGTTGTGTCCACTTATGTAAAATTTATTTGTATTACTTCAAAGAGGCTTCTAGATTTCCAAAAATATATTTTTTTATTATTGAAACTTATTTTATACTATTTATAGATTAATAACTTGAAATTTGCGCGAAAACGCCCGATCACGAGGCTGTGACTTCAATTCACAAAACATTCCGTTATAGTCTCTTGACGAGGAAAACCAATAATTTGAATGAATACTTCTAAAATATTTTTTATGATGACAACGTTTAGAAAGAACAATTTTCTTTAGTATTCTGACTGCTATAAAATAGGACAGACTATTTTAGAGAGGGTTGCGAAAGCCGTATGCGTATATTTAAACGTTTCAAACAAACCAAGTCAACGTCAACGACCTGTCATTGTTAAATAATGTGAAATGACGTCATCAGTCTCTTATCATCATTTAAAATGGCGAGACGTAATACAAGTTTAATAAGAGTTCTATTAATTAATTTAAAGTTATTTCGATATTTATCCACAATTTATTCATACTTTTCATGATTCTACTGATATTCATACCAATTTTAAATTGAGAGTATACTAGGGAACTTTGTTATTATTTGAATGCATTCTCGTTTTGATTTGTAATTGTTTTATCCAATCTAATGTACGCTGTAGCCTTTAAGGTTTAGTTTGTCCACCTGACCGATATGGCCGATCGGACAAAGTAGGTAAGGGATGACAGCGACGCAAGAAGAACGCACGTGACGCAGCGTGTTGTGAGCTCGTGAAGCCATGTACTTATCACCAGTTAATTGAGTTTCCTTTAAAACATACACACAATATAACAGTTTTAATATCACAGAACACCCAAACGACACGTGCTGCAAGTTCTTTGGTCTGTGTTTAATTTGAATTGATCTTATCTAAAGTTATATGCATGATAGTTAGTAAAGTAGACTTAAACCTTATGATAGTTAAGCGTCATGCTAAGAAAATAAGCTGTATTATATATTTTAATAAGATAAGTTATATTTTTAATATGATTAACATATATTTTGGAACATGAAGCTTGACGCATGTACAAATTGCAAGGCCATTATTGAAAATTTCATTTAGTAAGTACCTACAGAGTTAAAACCGCTCGAGCATCGACGACGCCAATAAAAATTGCTACTGGGAAATTCACAGTGAGATGACGACTAGCTACAAAAATTGAGGCACATAAGGCATAGGTATATTTTTATTTTGACTTAATTTTGCCTAGGGATGTCTATGTGCCAACAGAAGCGGTACATCATGTTAAAAAACTTTTGCAGCCATTTTCGTATCTTTTATAGTTTAGCCATGCTCTTGGTATTCCACGTCAGGTAACTACTCTAGACCCTTAAGTGCTGACAAAAGTGATCATAGATGTTGATCAGAACATTTAGCTTATTCTTTCTGTTTTCTTTTCGTGTGGAACACCGAGTTGACGAACGACATCCAGCTATCACCATTCCATATTTCATCGTAATCCGTAGCTTAGTTTTTATGTGATGCATGTATTATAGTTTTATAGATGACTTTAAGTCTTTTGTTAAAGTAGGTATTCCTATCATATTTTTAATGCCTCATACAAAAAAAGTTCTTCTTAAAATTTAAGAGTCAAACCCTTGTCGATGGTGGAAAAGTTCTTGAGATTAAAAATAATTACCTATTTGATTTATTCTCTTTTTAGAACTTTGAGTCATGGTTGTTTTATGAGTCAATTGGGACGGTTAGTGCAGGCATATGATGATGGATGAATACGGTTGGTAACACATATAAAACAACTTGTAGCAACCTCAAACTACCCCTGCTTTTGTAACTGTTGGTTCTGTATGAATGACGGCCGATGTGGTAGTGCGACTGCCTGCGACGCAAAAGTTCCGGGATCGATTCTCGGTGGGGCACTCACAAAAATGATATTTATCACTTTGTGAATTTGTTTCCAGTGTAATTAGGACATTGCAGGCTGAGCCACCCGGTTCTCCACAAAGAAAGATGCTAAGCCGTCGGTCCCGATTGCTGTCTATGATTACTAAGACGGCGGTTGTTACATAACCATGTCAGAAGCCTCCTTGTAGTTAATAGTAGGTGGTTGAAAAACACTGACTCCAGGGTTCATCGGGTCGTTGGACGACTCGATGTCCCACACGAAATGAAGAAGAAAAGCTGAGAATGGGCAAGTCTCTCATCCCCCAGTGTTAAAGCTTTAGTCTTATCTTGATGTTGGCAACACTACACCAGTGTAGGTTATGACTGTTGGTTATATTGCCAAACAGATGATTTATTATTATTTTTGTGAGGGAAGGTAAACCCCCTCAATCCTAGTGTCGTGGTTGATGCTGGTTATTTCCGTAACTCCTAAAGTTAAGCTTGGGTCTTCGTATTCCAAATATTCCTTTAAGCGTGATTCCCATGGGAATAAGCAATTTTCCTAAGGATGAAAGTATCCTATATGAGTAGGCTTGTAGCTTTACTCCTCAAAAACATTATTTCAAATCCTTTAGTCGGAAAAACTAACTTTCTTCCTCATGACTATTTTGATATTTGTAGGAAATTCACATGGCAAATATATGTTTTAATAAGTACTTTCTATAAATAAATACTCATATGAGTATTTATAGAAAGTCCTTGTTAAAACATTATTCTGGCACGAGCAGGTCTAATGCTGCCGATATTGTACCGAGTTATACCGAGAGAGCAATTTGGAGGGGTGAAACGAAAGTTGTCACATTAGTGGCCTCAAATTACCCCAGCCGGTCAAACGCCGCACCGCAATATTTTTGCTCGGAAAATATATCTGGAAATGTCCATTATATTCCTACCAAAATCATCAATGTTGAACATTTGTTCCCTTTATTTTCTTACGCGGTCAGTAAACAAACTGTTACGTTTCAATCGAGTTCTGATTGGAAGTAGGAAAATAACATCACATCGTACACTGATGAAACCTTTGCCCTACATTTTATATATTTCCCAATGGTACCCACGTGATTTTAGTAATTGTACTTAACTTTGGCTGAATTTCACCAATGCGGAAAACCCGCGATTTGAAGCCGAAAACGACAGATTTGTCGTATACTTTTATCGCTCTTGATTCAGCGTTATCAGCTGCAAAATTGATCTAATTAAAAGATTTAATTACATAGATCAAATAGTCTTATGTAAGTGAAATGTATTTTCACCCAATTGATACTTTCTACCTTGCTTATTTGATTGAATAAATATGTCAACTTGCACGAACATTCTTTATCCTACTTAAATAGAGCTTGAATTAAATAAAGAAGTGAAACCATCCCATGTTGAACCCAAATATTAAATGATACTAAGAAAAGAACATCTCTATAGTGGATAAAGTCCATAATGAGACTATGCTCTAAAAGAAGTGTAGCAAACTGAACTGGCAGTAGCTGGGCACATCTGCCATAGAACTGACGGACGGCGGAGTAAGCGGGTTTTTGAGTGGAGGCCGCATCTCGGCAAGCGTAGCTCTGGCCAGATGGACCGACTGGTAGCGACTGGATGGCGAACACGAGAGATCTTGCCCTTTGGCGTACCCTGGGAGAGACAAAAAATAAATTAAAAAATCTACGTCTACTAGTATCCACATAATTAAGCTAGCATAATAATAATATACAGGATGTAACGGACAGCCCCCCAAATACTGATACCGTATTCAGAACATGAAACTGAACAACTTCCCATAAAAAAATATCAGGAAACATAAAAAAAATGTTAACTTCGCATAGTAAGTAGTCAGCTGATTGTGATTTGGTATGGAAGGTCGATTATATTTTTGTCGTATCTTGACATATCTTTAGAAACGGAAAAGTTCTTCAGGTTCATGGTCTGGACCCACCACATCAGTAATCGGCAGGCTGTCCCTAACACCCCGTATATTTATAATTGGTTAATATTGCATAATAATAAATACCCTATTTTTAAAACGCCAAACTGTTTTTAGAACACTCATATTTTCGCATAACTTTAATTTGGCATAATTTTTTTTCCCTAATAGGCATAATTTTCTTTTCCTTTATAAGTAAGTTCATAAAATCATGAACCATATATTGTTAAGAAAAACAAAATTTGTCTCTAATTGGTCTTTTATTATTAAATAAATATAGTTTTACATTTTTTTTGTTTTAACTGACAAACATAATTCATAAAACGCAGCTCACCTATAAGTTCGATGCGTCTGTCATGTCGTTTGACAGACGCATCCGAAAACGCAACGTTGCCGCATTTGTATGGTAATAAGATCGGAATACGCAATTTCCTTTCGGACGCATACGTTACGGTGCGTTAAAATTACGCAGCGACGGATGACAAGTGTGATCCCCGCCTCAATGTACTAAACCACCTATAATATATTTTGTAACAAAATTAAATTAAAATAGTCGACAGTATGCAATGCAAGCCGTGCGCCGAAACCATTAGCACGTGTCTTTTAGAACAGAACTGGCTTATCTGCACTAGAATGCTACTTACTATGCATCAGTGACTTCTTAATTTCCGTTATAGACTTTATGTTACACCATTCATGATCTTATGCAGATTTTCCTCCACCCTTAAAATATAAATTATGTTTCTAAACTATGGCCGCTCCATCGGAGTGTGACACAAATATTATTTTCTGGCTGTTAGTGTAACGTGTGTAATTATTTTCTTATTATTTCACTTAAGGTTGGGATGTTCTCAATCATTTAAAAATCTAAATCTTGCGCATTCTAGACGATGCATTGCGCAGGGGTTAACAAGATTAACCTGTTTAGCTAATTTATTAAAAAATAATTGTGTCTATAATTAAATGCCATGTGATGCCGGCTTAGAATAGCATCACTCCATTTCTTTACTTCGATTCGAGGGTATGTAGTACAATTTATAGCGATAAGCTGCCCTGTCACTATGGCGATACATAATTTTCCGAAAGACCCTCAAATATTTGTTAGACGTGGCGTAAGTGTCAGATTTTTTGCGGCAGTTTATACTCTGCTTACCCCGCAAGGGGTTATAGGCGTGATATATATATATGTGTGTGTGTGTGTGTATGATTAAATAGATATTATAATATACCTAACAATATTGTCTTTGTGACAGTTTACACAATGTAAAAACCAATTTGAGTAGTTTCTATTCACCATACACGCAATCAAGTTAGCATATACCTAAAATGACCCAAAATAATAAATTGGGTCCAGCCAATGGTCAAGAAACTTTAAGCCAAAACTAACGACATAATGTATGGCTAGCTTTTAATACTACTGGTAGTAGATAGATTTTACAATGTACAAAACAAAGATGGCGTAACATTTCGATCTGCCCTAGCCAATAGCTAACTCGTACAGCAATAAAACAGTGAAATGCAGGAACTAGTCAGATCATGTTATTCAAACGCTGCTAGTTAAAACCGTTTCCACTCCAATAAACAAAGTAATTTACTCTGTAACAACGGGATCAACGTAGTGCCTGGATTTCCACGAATTCCTATAAATATTTTCTAGCTAGAACGACGTGAACAATGATATTGCGTTGCAACTAGGAATATTATTAAAAGTATTTCCACTCCAGGTGTTTTCATTCTCATTGATCGCTTTTGCAAATTCGTGGGAAAGCAGTTAAGACCTACGAGGCGGTTTCTGCAATTACAAACTAACTTTCAAATAACTACATCCATGAAGTAATGAAGTTTTCGTCACATAATACATTATCGATATCATAATGTATGAAAACAAAATAAGTTAGAAATGGTTAAATATTTTATGACAGCGTCAAATCGTATAGAAAAATATTTGAAACACTGTCTGAAAGCGCTTGTTACTCTTTTGAAATAAAATAACACGGTACGTTTACGTATAGTTAAGGTTATAGCGCGCAGATAAGATTTTTAAACCGGTATTATTCAACCATAAATTTCTGAAACAAATATATATGATATTTTTGAGGGTCTTACAGATATCGGATAATTTCAGTTTTGGCAACTTTTACTTGATAGTAAAAATAAAAGTCACCTTTTTTAAAAATATTTTTCATTAAGTATGTATTTGTCTAAAAGTTATTTTTTTACAAATTTAATATGATATAATTATTTATTTAGGGAAAAATTTAGTTTCTATGTCGAAAATGTCGTAAAATCCCCGCGAAAATTTAAGCTGTATCTCTTTGGCGCAGCGCAAAGAAAGATGACCAACTTTTAAGGAAATTTTAATTTCAACTTCAACAGCCACAACCTGGTGCACCTGCTAGGTGGCAACCCTACACTGCGGTTTCCGGTGCGAGGCAGCCTCTCCAGATTTTATGATTTTACAAAACCTATCGATCGTCGGTTCTACGAGCTTCGCTTACCTACTGCTTTTTCATCTTATTGTAATTAAGTACCCAATCGATTTTCACCTTGAATTTTTATGATATTAATTATTAGACACCGCTGCAGCATTGTAGTCTCTTTCTTTTTACTCGTCTTAAGTAGTACATAAAATTGTACCAGCCACCATAGCCCTCAGTTTTTTTTTTATATTTTAGTATCACGGGCAAAAGAGTTGTAGCATATTTACTTTATTTTGCAAAACTAGATTTTAGAAAATCTGAGTTGAAAAAAAAGACACACCAAACAACATATTTATGTAGTCGACGTACGGTCGGATTCATAAGTGGAGTCATAGTAAGACCACAAGACAGATTGCAATACGGGTTATTATCCTCTGAACTTACTTTACTAACTTACGCACACACGTAACGCAGTCACGTAAGACCACCTTAAGGCGTAGCATTAAAACGTAACAGATAACCTAACCTGTAAGCGACATCTATGTAACCTTTGAAATAATTACTCGGTGATAGCCTATTCGCCACCACACTACCACAAAGTAAACATTACCAAACATTACACTGGTTTGTCTAAAACATATATTCTAGTTATCCTTATTCGTTCACTTGTAGTAAAGCAATAGATTACATATCTTTATTTCGGCTATTTGATCACAAGTGACCGTAGCTTAGCGGTAATAGTTCTTACCTTATATTCAGAACAGAACTGGGTTCCCATCCCGTCTCTGAATAGGAATAATGTTTTTTTAATGTTTTTACCGTATTTTCTCCAGTAATAATTATTTTTAAATAATGTTTTTCTATATATTCATATATGTCTATGTTTTATATCTATAAATGTTTATTGTAAATTATGTATCAAAACATTATATCTAAAACATAAACCTATAATATTGTAATGAAACAAACAGTAAGGTAAGAAATTATTTTTATTGGTAGGTATTACTTTATATTTAAATAACATAATGACATGAATGAGAACTTTTGGTACCCATAAGATAAGTAAAACTATATAAAATTATTGCTGTCGTAATACGTAGTTAATAGTTTTGTTTGAATGGTAAAACACAATATTATGTGAAATGAAATAAGTCTTCATTAGCTGAAACATCGATAATTATTTATAAGATCATAGGAATGATCCAAATCTTGGATTGAATCTTTCAATAAAGTTATTTAAGTAATAACTTCGTTAGTAATTATTTTATTGTTCTATGTTTAACGATGCTGCATTTTCCTCGAAAGTAATTGTAATTGTAATAAGAATAAATCAGTTATTTGCCTACATCTCAAGGTTTAAGCTTAAGTATTCGTTTTCGTAATGAAAAGATATTGAAGCTAGGCCTTAAGATAACTGACTAATAATGATCAATCTTATATAAATATATATCGATGTTTTAGCATAATTTAATTGCTAATGTTATGCAAATACCTAATGCAATAGTAGGCGGGTGAGCAGGTAAACAGAGGTTGAGTGACTACAGCAACGATTTATCGGGCCCGCTTCGGCATACATTGCTGATTATTTTGTGTATGGTATTGGCTAAACCAATTATTCACCACGGCAGCTCGATGCACTGGACAATTATCCTAGACAAATGCAAAACGAGGAACTTCACTAGCAGGATAAACTGTTCGCACCGTCGCGTCGGTAGCATGCTTTCCTGTAGCATATCAACATAATTAGCGGCAGTTGCACGCCCTGTTTCTTGTGCTACTTATTCGCCTGGACCAGTGGCAGACATCCAGCCCCATAGATTTCTGGCAAACGATAATCGGTTACGTTTATGCTCCGCTGTTAGACCAGCGGCTTCTTGGCTGGCTTTCTATGGTGTACTCCTGCACCATGCAGGGCTCGACGAACGGTAGGTGCCGATGTTTCAAACATGTTTGCATAATGAGACGTCCGTATGAAACCATTTTCTTGCACCATCATCCTCCGCTGTGAATCATTATTAAGACATGGGTAGCCACAGCGCGATCGAGTTTTTACGCTACCTTCCTCTTCAAAACGTGTAACTCAACGTTCAACAGTCTTCCACTAAAACAAAGTAGCATTATTAATATAAAAAGTTACTAATAATCGGTTTAAAGCTACCAACATACTATGAGTCAAAGTTTTCAATATTTAAAATACAATTGTAATGGAATAAAACTATACTTACGATCAGACCAGTCTGATTAGCAATTTGAGCTAAATTAAATCCAATATCATGCAGCGCAACAATACGCTGCCTATCCTACAAACTGATATTAGTATGCGTTTCGAGAAATAAACACTGAAGTTTAATAAATAAGCTTAGGTTAAAAAAAAACACTTAGCACACGCACTATCTCGCAAACGATCTTGCAACAACTAAAATCAAATTCAAAATTTACTAAATTTTACTTCATTTGATAAAATAAAACTAAAACTAAGATATCGGGGATTCGAACCATTGTTTCCACAATTACGACCAAGTTTTTGCTTGACCGCGCTACCGACCAAGCTACCGAAGCTCATGATTTACGTAGTGAAATAGTCAATACTACTCAGCCTATTATACAATGGTAGTTCGTCAATAATATTATGTTATACGTCATTTGTGTCATTGTGTGCGTGTGACCGCGGGTGCGAGCGACTTGTTTTCTGAGGTTTGCGTTAACTATGACTCCACTTTAGAACGCGACCGTACATAACGTAACATAACTTGGTATGTATTTTTTATGTCAAAAAAGGCAGGTAAAACTCGGAGCTGCTACGTTTTAGGAAATTGATAGAAGAGTATTTTTGAACAAGCGATTTTTTGTTATCTGTCTCGTCAGGAAATAGCATTTTCGTGTAGACGATTTGTATATGCGCTTTTTAATAATAATCTTGTATTAAAAATCAAAATGATTTCCCGTGTACAAATCAAGACTATTCAGTTATTATTACGTTTTAGAAAGCGTCAGGTAGACTATTCTTGTTAATCTGCTACGCATCAATTGATTTCATGTATGTTCGCTAGACGATTATGAACTCGGGAACTGTATCAATTTGTACCATGATTTGTTCATGAACATGTGTTGTTATCATCACGCTGGCAGACTGGTACATACTTTTATTGAAATAGTTTCATTTAAAAATAATTATAACTTTAACAACAACAAAATTATATTTCCGTACTAACTCCAGAATATAAGTCTTTTGCGTGCGGAATAAGAACGGTCAAAAGTCCTAACAGTCAAACCAGTCTGGTCTTGAATGTACCTTTTTGCAATGCCTATATGAGTTCAATGAAATAATTTTATCAACCATATAAATCAGGGTTCAAAATTATTGATATAATATCAGATATAGGTCGATTTTTATGGATGATCGGATATATATCATAACGATCGAGCTGAAAACATTTTAAAAATAATTTAATTTTTTGTTAAATGTGGCAAATTTTGAGATTTTTTGTCTTTTTTAACTGTCATAATTCAGAAAATATAGCGAAGAAGTCAAGCGCATGTAAGGACACTTGTAGCAATGCGACCTCCGGGCATCACACTATTTTGTCAACACTGTCCACCACCAACTTCTATCTCAGCTTTCACATTTGAAGTTTGAATCGCTGTCGTTCCAAGACGCCATTTTCCAGCAGATCAGGCTGTCTAAAGTAAAACCCAGGCTGGACGAGACTTCCAAAATGTTTTTAAGTTATAACCGTATGCAAGCCCTCGTGCAGTAGTTTGTGAAGTGTTCACCAAATCTTTCCGGATCACTGTTTTGAGCCCTTAGAGGTAAGTCGCCTGCCTCGGCCTTATTTAGATCCAGACCTTTGTTAAAATAGTCCGTAAACATTGTAAATAACATTTCTAATCATTGTACATTTTCTAGGGTTCTTCTTCCCCATATTAAATCTTCATCAACCAAACCAAGAGTTTCATTGCCTACCCTGACGATTGTCGCGGCGACGACGTGACACACTTGCTATGGCAGCGCATATACGTTTCATAAGTCGACCATCTTTCATGAGCCCGCGCGCACGCAACAGAATATTCACTAGTACGGATTTACCTAAAATAAGCATCTGACCCCGCACATGGTAAAAAACAGATATTAATTGATGTAAATTTATGCCGAAGAACGATTTCAATAATTATTCATTGAATTCAACTTTAGCAGGAAAAAAGTAGGGCCAGATGTACATCAAACTATTTGTGTATTTATTGTCATCATAGTGATGGTGGGTTTTGAATTATAAGTAGTGATATCTATCTGCAGCTTGTAATTTTTACTCAATTTAACTATTAAATACAATTATTCACTTCCAAAGAAAAATATCATAATATCACGCGACATTATTTCAATCATAATATATTTCATGGAACCCTGATACAAGTAACATAACAAAGAAATATCATAGTTACATGTATATTTACCTCTTATATTGCGTCGTTTGTCGTCTCAAAATGAAAAATAGCGGGTAAACAACTAAATAAATGCATGTTTAGAAATTTAAGAAACTTTCGGATGCCTTCGGACTTTAATGCAGCATGTTTGTACGGCAAATTTTTAATATATTTGAAAAGTTTTCCGCCCAGACAAGGCGTTGCCAGTTCGGGGCACCGGCTTTAAAATTTGTTGCCCTATACCTTGTTTTATTTTTCTTTTAATAGGATTAGAAGCTATTTCCATGCGGGAAATAAACAGTGGCGAGTTTAAAAGTTGGCTAAGAACAATCGTTAGGATAATGTCGGCAGTTCATTACGCGCTGCGGTGAGCTACCCATATTTATTGCATTCAATTTATATTCACTTTAAGCACATATTCATACATAAACGACTCTTTGTAAGTTTGGGACACCGAGTCGCTGGACAACCCGATGATGTTGTATGAATTACTTTTATCAAATCTCAGAACATTTCTACGACATTATGATAAAGTTACGAAATATTCGCTTGTATGCAGTAAATACTTGAGCGGAAAATCTCAGACGTCTTTAAGGCGAGTTTAGGCGTGAACGGCCTCAACAGTGGCGCCACTCCACAAAAACGTAACCTTTAGCCGCCTATAAACAGACAATTTTGGTAAAAATTGCATTAGCTTTGATTACAGTGAATATTTCATTGAGTTTGTAGGTTCTCATTTTTAAAGGATAACACTAAAAACTTGAGCAACGAACATTCTGTTAGGTTGTTTGTATAAAGAGAAAATATTTTTTATGAAGTAGCCGAGGCCGTTCACGACTCACTCACCTTAAATATAAACGCAGGTAGAATCCAACATCTTGAATGCTTCTTTCAGGATGGTTTCATCAGGCGGTATAAACACCAGTGACCGCACAGACATGAAGTCCCTTCCAATGGTTCCGCGGAATGTGGTGTACTATGGTTACTACTTTCTACACTTCGCACCTTAACCTTGTCTGGGAATATTATTACCTGTTTTAAACGTACAGGTAAATATCTTGCATGTTTACCTACTAAAACTCCCGCACATAGACCCGACGAAACCAAAATATAATATTGTTAACAATGTTAAAGTAGGCTTATGATATTATAACGAAATACTACAATATTTTCATAATAATCTACAAGCCACAAATACAAGATACCAAATAAACGAATACTCTTCGAATCTGAGACTTGAACTGATAAAGAATTCAACTAATAGAAAAGGTGTGGTGTTGTCTAGACAGCCTGCGCTTGAGGGCTCTGCGGTAACCCAATCACTTGTGAACTGTGCAAAATATTTTATGTACCTGGTCTACATAAAACATTTATAGAAAGTAAGAATTTTCATGTTTCAATTCAAGTTTCTTGTCATGATGTCTCTTTTTAATAGACCATAATTTAATAAAAACCTTCATGCTGAAATGCGTGTCTATAACATGGTGGGAGCTGAGGAGTGATTGTAGTAATGAACGGCTTCTAAGAACAATTAATCAGATCAGTACCATCAGCACACAGCAAACTACTCCTATACTGGTTTTTCTTATTACTCGTATGAAAAAACAGTTCAAATTCATCCCTTTCAGGCGAAGGTTGATGTGCTGCTGATTTATAATTCTTTTACGTGTCTTTTATTCAATCGGATTTTATCTAGCCAATCTTGAACTGTATTTAGATGGTGCTGAAATTATTTAAAAATATATTTATTTTTCCAAGGAAATTAAATTTTATTAGTTTGTAATTCAATTGTCAAAATTTGAACTTAATATAACGTACCATCTTCATCTTCTTTAAAATTATAAAAAAGACGAATACTGTCAAATATAAATGTCCCCTATATCAATAATATTATTCTTACAGTCTTCAGATATCGAGAAAGCTAACTCTGAATTTGTTTTTAAAAGGTATGGAAAAGAAACCTGGTGAAGTTTTCCTAAGTGCGTTATTCACAGAACCAAAAGCCACAAGGCAATTGGACATGGTGTAGAAACTTCGTAGACGTATAGAAATTACCGAAGCATTTCTGCAAAATTCATTTTCCCGAAGCTGTATTAGTTTTTATGCGGGTTTTTGCAGGGTTTGCTCCGCCTTGTAATACCTGCCAGCCGTAGCCGTCCATAATTTCACAGCTTTTCACTGAGAATCAATTGAAACGTAGGCGGATCCTCGTTTGCATCTGAATAATGCCTTTGTCTTCTGTTTTAGCCCCGAGCTTTAAAAACAAGAGTATTGAAGGCTGCCGACGTGAGAATAAAAACAAACACTTCAAAAGAACGCTAAACAAAGCGTTTATTCGGAAAAAAAAGAGGAATGTTCCGCTCATTTTAATAACAGTAAAGTTGGATTATCAAACTGCAAAGATTTAATGAAAAACTAAGGGTTTAAAGCGGTAAAAGATGTTTTTTATAGAAGTTGTCAGTATGAACATGCCAAACTGGTGCAAAAATCTTAGCAGATTTTATTAGTTCTCTATCTTATAGTTCAATTTTAGTATTTAATTTATTCGATTATGTTGTTCCCTGGTCTTGCCAATTTTATAGCAATGACTGAAAATCGAATTGTTTTGTTTGGAACACAAAATAAGCATAAATGGCATAATACATAAAAAATTAACATAATGTGTATTTTTAAATTGTTAGCGTTCCACTCATTTATCATCATCAGTGAATAACACTGCAGAGATGTCAAATAAAAAATTATCAATATTCTAGTCAATGGGTGATTTATAGAGGACATGGACACACATTTAAGTAATAAGTTTATGCACATTAGAGTTGCTAGGAGACACATATTAAAAATGTACCCTAGGTTTAGATCGGAGGCTCCAGGAGTTATCTTTCCTGGCTAAGACTACAAACTTAGTTTTTTTTATAACGAATCTAAAACTATAGATAATAATACCTATATATATCCATAATACCTAATGGAGACACAATATTTGAGGCAACTTTAAAGCTTAAAAACTATACAAAAATCTTATATCGTTCTTGAGTTATGCTTCTATATATATTTTGTTAATCAAGCGCTTTTTTAAGAATTGATTTTTTGGATCGCCATTGATAACTAGTAAAAGAAAGGGTCTAAGGTTATTCTAAGATTGAATCTACCTTGATTTGGATAAAAGGTGATGATGGCATGCTTCGGAGAGTATGATAAGCTATCGGTCTTAGTAAATGTCTGCGTCAACGAATACTTATGTATGATACGCTTTTATACAGTCACATAATGCAGGTGATTCAAAAACTCCGACGTGAAGGTTTATGTAAACTGCAATGGACTGATGTATGTTTGTATATCGGATATATATATTTATTTATAAACGCTTACAATGCTTTGTATGCTTACAACGCTTTGTACGCTTAAAATGCGTGGTTGAAAGGAATGCTGTACACTAACACACAGGGTGTTATCCCGCTTGCTATTCAAAGGGTTCATTGTGAATTGAATGTTGTACTTTCTCAGTAGACTTGGTATTGTATACTCCGTGGAGACGTGGTAGATACCTGTCATAGTCTGGATTAACTACAACGGAAATGTAACTTGAATGTATTCTTTTAGTGAGTATTTGTGTAGATATATTTAGGAATGATATGTATGTTATATATTTATATTTATTTCATAGTAGTTCAATTTGTTATTTTCCATTATTATGATTTCACAACCGAATGCACCTGTGTCTTTTTCTCTCTGTTAACCTTGTGGTTGGCCAGTAGAGAATGCCGCGTGGCATTAGGCCCGCCTTTTGTACCATGTTCAATAAAGTATAAAATAAATAAATGTATTCTTAGATTATCAAGGTAGGGTTTGCTATACATTGGTTTAAAATCACATGAATTGTTTCTTTCTTGGTACGAAACTCGCATTCCAGACATGTAAAATTTCACACTCGTCGCACTTACATCTGCAGAAATTTAAACAAAAAGAATAAGTTATTAAGTGCGTCATAAAATTGTATATTTTGACATACCTAAAATTTGATTTTGTCTCAAAATTTGAGGCATTTCCCCTATAAGTGCATTTCAACAAAAATGCTCGTGTCACGTTTTATTGCGTTTGCGTTTACGTTTTAAACGTAATAACATTGCCTAAACGTGTATATCCTATTGGATATACTACGAAAGACGCTAATTTATTATTTTAATGTACCTATCGGATTTCTTTATAGTTAATAATTATTTAAAAGGTAACAAAGTTGAAAATAATATTATACTGGATAAACCTAAACGTGAAACTGAACTTCTATTTCTTTATCATAAATACTAAATCGTATTGTGTCTTTACGTCGTATCGACTAAATATTAATTAGTCCATACCAAAATGACAATTTCGCATGGTAGTGATAATTTATTTATTTTTGAATAATATACGTTGATACGATTAAGACAAAAATACGATTTTGTGTTTATGAGATTAGGACTATATAAGACCGACTATGTTATTAGTAAGCAAGAGCAACACGGAATTTTATTATGGGCTCCCTATAATAAAATTCATATAATTTAGAAGAAAGTTGTTATAAATCAAAGTAGATATTTAAATAAAGAAACTGTACGAAACATTTACTATTTTTGTCGAAGTATTGATTATTCATTCGACGAACTTATTTATTGAGGATACAGTTTAAAATTATAATTTCCTCTTCACGTTTTTTTTGTCCCTCACCCTTTTAATATGCGATGAAATTCGTACTGGCCAGTATAATATTAAAAATAAATCATGAGAAAATTTTGATTTGAGATATCGATTCGAAATGACACCATATAATAAAAATAGAATAGATTTTATTAGATTTGTTGAAAGTTCTAGTTTTCAATTCCAAAACATACCTAGTTGCAAAGCCTCCGCGGTAAAATGCACTTACGGCAATGGTTTTGTGTCTGATGTGACCTACTTACAATGATATGTTAAATAATTTATTATATCACTTAGTAATTGAAAATCAGTTTTTAATAGTTTTGGGGTAGGTTTCCTCAAAAAGAACTATTTGAGCGAGCTAATTATGACAAGGAGCTGGAGAGGAGTTCCACTGTAGGGTCAGCCAGTCAGCCACTCATGCCGAGTGAACTTGTAACGGCCTCCAAGTTAAACATAAGTTTTTTGATAAGTCAGTGTTTAAACGGAGGGGAGGTGGGCGTTACAGGTTGCAAGGGTGAGAGGGTGGTCCGGTAGTGATGGGTTACCTGTCGATGTCGACACAAAGAACAACATTACCTAGTATAACAAGACTCAGCAGTCCACTGCTGGACATGGGCCTCCTTCTTTTTGAAGCTATTGCCACGCTTGGCAGGAGGATTAGCGAGTGAAATGCAAGATGTTGTATTCACAAGGAATGCCACGGAGTGATTGCTATATTCTAAGCCAGTATCACAAAGCAGAACAAGGTTGGAATCAGGAATGTAATTAATACTAAAGATTTAAACATACAATTTATCAAGGACAGATGGATGTATCGTGCGTGATAGCTCAACATTTTACGTTGCCATAATATGATACGATTTTGTTCCAATGAGGTTCTGAACTCGAGGCTGAACTGCTTATAGATTAGTATTTTCGCATAAATAATATTTGATGTCGTGCTCTAACAATTCTTATATACTCTACCGCTCTAAGCTAACGTGTTAGGGCTTACAATATTTATTGAGGTCCGAGGCCCATTGAAACTAAGTTAACTTAACCCCCAACAAAAATAAATCTAGCGTATCTATGAAAATGAAAATAAATATTTTAGCTAAGGGCTGTCTCAACGCGTTTAAATCGTGTTCATCTTTATTCGGTATGGCCCAGTATTTTTAGACTCGTAGAACTTCAGACATCTACGGCGTAGCATAACTGCAGTAGAGCGTAGCATGTACGCTACGATCTACGTAGTAGCTACAATTAGGGGTATCGATTTCAACGTTTTGTGTTAATAAGTAGGATGCTGAGCACCCAACAACTTTGGTTGAGTAAAAATGCGGTTGCATTAAATTAAACAGTTTCTAAAAGAGAGCTATCCGGCCCCAAAACTGACCGAAGGAAGAAAAATATACGAACACTACGTTGGTATTTGAAGACTCAATTACCACTTTGGATACGGTATTCTTACTTTTTCATTTTACCGCTCATTTATTTATTTTTTTCATTTTAAATATTACACAAATTGTATGGAGTGCCAAGACATACTAAATATATTCGTAAATTTTGTGTGTTGGTAGGTACACGCGATATCCATAGTAATAGATTCTTACCGACGAATTGTTATAATTTTGAGCTCCGGATATTCCAAAGTTGTTACAAGCACCACGATAATGGGTTAACTGGTATAAAACATACCTGTTCTATCTAATTTTTTCATTGTTTCAGGCATCCACTAGAAAATGATTCCGATAACACACGCTTACTACGTCGTACGTACCCGAGAACCTGTTGAAATTATAACTATGTAATGAGTAAGTTTTATATGATTTGATTAGGTCTACGTGATTAGACAAAGAATGTTTCACCCTGCTCTGTGGTTTCACCTCTCCAGCTGAAAACTATTGCAGCCAGTTACTTATTATCAAGCGTTTTGTTCTATTAAATATTTCTGAAATTTCTGAATATTGGTACATATTGGTAATATTTTCGTACAAATCTTTAAAAAAAATTACGGGAATTTATATTTTGTTTGAGGCATTCGAGCTGTACAGCCAATTTCCCAAACTTGATATTGGCAGAATTTTCTCACTGGTAAAGGTGAAAAGTTGTGTTACCACACGAGAGCAAATTCATTCGCATCTCGTGCTGTTGAATCCCTCACTGAGCTCAGGGTAAAACGTTTGATCCTGAGTATCCTTTGCCACCTCGGGATTTAAAATTAGCACTCGAAGCAAAAATGACCTTTGCCCTCTTGTTGTACAAATAACTTTTACTTTTTTGAGGAAAATTGAGTACTGGGTCATATGGCAGTTCATTTTGCTTTTAATTTATTTGCTATATCAAAAGTTAAAAGCTATGAGTAATTTTATACATTTTATTAAGCCTTTCATCGACATAGCGACGGATTGAGCCGACACTAAGAAGCAACAGGGTGCTGAACGCCTGCGCGCTGCCACCCCCACGTGCATAAATGGGGCGGCGGGTCTGTTTGGACCCCACAAGCCCGCCAGTCCCCGCGGAGGCCGCCCGCCAGCCTCAGAAGCCCGCTCGACGCCCCGCGCCCCGGCCGCTGCCACACCGGCACGCTCGCAATGCGCCCAACACCTGTTTAAGAGACTGAGTGCAGTGATAGAAGGAACTGTGACAATGAGTGACTATGTGCCGCGCTAGAAATTGGCCCCGGATTTAAAAGGTAAGTTTTAATAAACGGACTGTGCGGTCGGAACTTACAGGTGGCGTTTTTGGGGCTTCGATCTCCGCTGTTTCTTCAGGTATGTAATGAACTTTAATATTAAGGCTAGGTAGGTGAGTAAACTTATTGTTATATTTAATCATTTATAGGATTTTACAAATAATTTTATTTGGTATAATATGTACTTTAAAATAACACGAGATAAAATAAATTTTAATTTTGCAAAAAATATCTTTAAATAAACTGTTTTTATTTTATTTTATAATGGTATTTTACGAGAACTGATTTATGATTTTTTTATCAATAATTATGTTTATATCCATTAAATTGTCATTTTTAATTAGAATCCTATCTAGCTACCTGTTTTTAAAATGTTCGATGAAGATAAAAATGTGTAAGAAGTTGTTTCTTTGTGTTTGAAATGTTTTATGGGAATTTCCTTATTTTTTCTTCCGTCGGAATGAATGGAGCCGCTGCGCCGCAACTCGCCGTCTTCGTACGTCAGAATATTTTTTAAACTTTTTATAATATTTGAATCTGGTTTATAAATATTCACTATCAGGACATCAATAATTAAGGGTCATAATTTGGAAAACTTTATCAAATTAGCAAGTTACCGAAAAAGTTTATTGTAAACTCTGGTTCTAAATTGGTATTAATAAATAACCAATTATAAATAATAATTTCTTTTACCATTTTTATTAGATGCTCTGTTTCAAAGCGGAAGCGTAACATTTTTTTATTGATACCTAGTTGTTAAAAATTATGAAAAATGTATTAATTTAATTTAATATAATATTATACCAGAAAACATTTTTTATCGCACCGAATAAGTATTTTTTATGGAACAAAATTAAAAATTTCACGCGCCATGTGTTGACCACAATTTTGTATTGCGACAGAACGCTCTTTATGCTTGGGTTCCTTCTGGGTGCAAGGAGAAGGCAGGTTTCTCTACGTTACATACTCGATGATGCATTAGATAGACCATCTCAGGCTGTGCAATTAATTTCGCTATTCATACTCGAACAGCAGTGGACTGATTAGAAAAAACCTTATAACTCTAAAAAGTCTACAATTATGGAAAGCTACGTCTTACCTCGGCAAATGGGTTCCTGCTAGCGTTAAACCTGCTGGGTAAAATACTTTTACAAAAATATTAATTTTATTTAAACTTGCTTTAAATAAGAATAATTTATTGTTTCTATGTTTTGCTAAATGGATAAATATTTAAACTTAAAAAAAATATTTGAAAGTATCTCATTTGCTTTGCAATGCAAATGAAGTAAACGAGATAATGAAATAATTGTCATAGCTCTGTTTACAAGCGAAGCGTTAGATAAGATATATTTATACGAGTAGTAGACCGACCAGCGTTTTCACTCGACTTTCCCTCATCGATATCTGAGATGCAATATCCATCATATTACTACCGACGTCCTGATCGCTTGTAAGACGTGGCGTATAATGAACATTGAACATTTTCCGATATGACACCAGAAATAAGGTGATTCAAAATATGTTTTGTAGTCGCAATGAAGAAAACGATTCCGTCGGAGAGAAATAAAAATATGCTGGTACTTCAATCGCCGCATCTGGCCCTCATATTGGTTTGCTCTGCTAGTTCTGCAACCGATAGTCTAAAATCTGTGACACATGAACCGGCGGGTGTCTACAGTCTATATCACTGTTTTTTTATGCGCTAAAAAGACTGTGCTGATGAGGACACCGGGCAGTGCCGCCGGGTTGCTGGGGGATTAGAAGACTATTTCTCTACAGAATTATAAATTAATATATATCACACACACACACATATCACGCCTATAATCCCTTGCGGGTTAGGCAGAGCGTAAACAGCCGCAAAAAACGGACATTTACGCCACGTCTGACAATTACGAGGGTCATTCGGCAAATTGTGTATCGCCATAGTGACAGGTTGTCAGCCCATCGTCTAAAATTGCAATACACACCCTCAAGTCCCTTTGTCGCCTCTTACGACTCCCACGGGAAGGTAATGGGGTGATGCTATTCTAAGCCGGCATCACTCAGGTAATATGGTATGGTTTATATATATAATATTTAATTTAGAATTCCGGTGTAAATCTTTAATATCGATGATAGAGTTTTACTGCTCCCGATAGCGAAAACTTAGAACAATGCTACAAAGGTTGAAATATGGAAAACAAAATATGAACCTCCCATATATAATGTACCACACGATCAAGACAATTTGTATTCCAGGACAAATTTGGCTTATCACCAGCCCGTTGTGAGTTTTCGGTATTGATCACTTGTAAAATATCAAGATTTCCTATATTTCAACAAGCGATTCTTGTGTATAGTATTTAAATGTAGGTGTAAACTATAACATGACATATGACATGACATGTGACATGACATTTAACATGACATATGACATTATATATGACATGACACATGAAATGACATAAGACTTGACATATGACAGGACATATGACATATCATTTGACATGACATAATAATATGACATGTCATGACACATGACATGATATGACATATGACATGATATGACATGATATGACATATGACATGACATCCACACTAATATTATAAATGCGAAAGTAACTCTGTCTGTCTGTCTGTCTGTCTGTCTGTCTGCTACGCTTTCACGGCCAAACCGCTGAACCGATCTTCATGAAATTTGGCACAGAGATTGCTAGCATACCGAGAACGGACATAGGCTACTTTTTATCACCATTCGAGGGTCTGGAGTACAGATGTAAAACACCAGGTGTACCACCAGGAGCCCAGCAAAACTATTAGAGATACAGGCATGGTTCTAAAACAAAAGTTGTTCAGTATGATGAGCTGCTTCTTTTCACAAGGACATTGAGGATCTGGAGTACCTTATGTAGACCACCAGGTGTACCATCAGGGGCCCAGCTAAACTATTAGAGATACAGGCATGGTTCTAAAACAAAAGTTGTTCAGTATGATGAGCTGCTTCTTTTCACAAGGACATTGAGGATCTGGAGTACCTTATGTAGACTACCAGGTGTACCATCAGGAGCCCAGTTAAACTTTTAGAGATACAGGCATGGTTCCAAAACAAAAGTTGTTCAGTATGAACGGCCGCTTCTTTTCACAAGGATATTGAGGATCTGGAGTACCTTATGTAGACCACCAGGTGTACCATCAGGAGCCCAGCTATACTATTAGAGATACAGGCATGGTTCTAAAACAAAAGTTGTTCATTATGATGGGCCGCTTCTTTTCACAAGGACATTGAGGATCTGGAGTACCTTATGTAGACCGCCAGATGTACCATCAGGAGTCCACCTAAACTATTAGAGATACAGAAATGGTTCCAAAACAAAAGTTGTTCAGTATGATGGGCTGCTTCTTTTCACAAGGACATTGAGGATCTGGAGTACCTTATGTAGACCACCAGGTGTAACATCAGGAGCCCAGCTAAACTATTAGAGATACAGGCATGGTTCTAAAACAAAAGTTGTTCAGTATGATGGGCTGCTTCTTTTCACAAGGATATTGAGGATCTGGAGTACCTTATGTAGACCCCCAGGTGTACCATCAGGAGCCCACCTAAACTATTAGAGATACAGAAATGGTTCCAAAACAAAAGTTGTTCAGTATGATGGGCTGCTTCTTTTCACAAGGACATAGAGGATCTGGAGTACATTATGTAGACCACCAGGTGTAACATCAGGAGCCCAGCTAAACTATTAGAGATACAGGCATGGTTCTAAAACAAAAGTTGTTCAGTATGATGAGCTGCTTCTTTTCACAAGGATATTGAGGATCTGGAGTACCTTATGTAGACCCCCAGGTGTATCATTAGTAGCCCACCTAAACTATTAGAGATACAGAAATGGTTCCATAAAACAAAAGTTGTTCAGTATGATGGGAATAAGTTGAGACATTGACAGTGGCAACTTTTTACCGAGGTTTTTTTTGTTATCTACTGACTTTTGTATTCAATGGTTAATTGGTTATAAATATTGATCTCTCAGGGCAGTACACCGGAAAGCAAATTTTGAATTGTCCCTTTAACAACAGAAGCAAGCAAGTCATTTTTAAACAGTAGAGATAAGAACTGTTCGAATATCACTGTCATACTTACTATGAATATACTTACCTCTACATATCTCCTTAAGAATCTGTGCCTAAAAAAATTATACTATGCGGACGAAGTCGCGGGTAAAAGCTAGTAGGTACATATTTCAGCCGCAGTTTTCAATTGATATGAAACATGACATATTTTGTTAAAATCTTTGATGTCAAATTAAATAATCTGATTGATAATCGGGGATTTATCTGCATTTGCTTATAATATAATTCATTTTTCGTATAAATGAAGACTTCTATTGCGACTATTGTAAATGTGGTGAAATGTAAGACAGACAATATGAATGTTTTTTAAGATCCTATCAAATTCAGTGCGAAAATGTTTATTCTAAACTGAACAACGTTCCCCAAAGAACAAAGCTCGAATTATGAAAATCAAAATTGGATTTCCCACACTGTGACATTTTTTTGAAACTTTTATGGAGAGACCAATAATTAGCAAACAAAATAGAAAAATGAGACACTTTTTATGGGAAGTCCATGTTTTAAATATTTCTGGCTATGTTTCTTGGTGAAAGTAGTTCAGTATTACGCGTTGAGCTCGCCCCAAAAATATATGCACTAAATTTTAACTTACAGCGTCATCTGCTGCCGAACTTGGTTTACATCACGAGTTGTCTACCGCAACCCGACTGGCTCCGGATATTACTTTTATTTTAACTTACAGTATGATAAAAACCTATGAAAAAAAGAGAAAAAATAAACTCATAAACTTAAAATTAAAATGATTTAAATATCAAATTTAATTGACACTGATTTCGGACGGGATTTTTCTAATAATCATGTGTTTTCTTGGGCTTGCTTCATACTATTCTATGATTTGACATAATATTTTTATATAAAACCAATGTACAGGTAATTCATCGCAAGCACCAAGAACGCGATGAGTGAACAGAATATAATTAATAGGCGCTACAGAGGAGATTTTTATGTTCGTTTTACTAATAATGTGCGGCTAGGAAACAATACCACCCCATGTTTTGACCTCGTTCAAGTAGGTGTCAGGAAATATGAATGTGTTGGAACTTGCAGCGCGGCACCTGTTCCCAAACTTGGTTTGCATCATACGCGCTACGTGCCCTGGGTACAAATGAGACAGATTAATGGTACAACTTGCCAACTATACCTCCAACAAACATCACTTTTACTTCGTTGAACTGAACCTTGCAATCACGTGTTGCTATAAAACTAATAAGTACAACTTAGATTAACTTTTACACAAGAATTTATACGACATCTCCTTAAGTAATTTTTGTTTGCATGATTTCTTTTCATTAATATTGTAGACAATGTCTACGAAGTTCGTAGAGTACAGCTACGACTACGATAATACATGGCCAGTTGATAATATGTTTTATATTATATTAATATTTGTATATAATATAAAACATATTATTATTATTTTATTTATTACTTATATTTATTCAGCTTTTGAATTGAAACTTTTTTAAAGTAATAAATAGGGGTCAAATCATTTCGTTGTACTTTTATATATTTTTTACCTTTACATTGTTAATGGTCAAACTGCACAGTTCATAGACTTAATCTTCATACAACTAAAACCGCGGGTTAAATAATGTAAGTTAAGTAATGTTTAAGCTGAGATAGAAAGTTCCCAGAGAAACTTGCGACTTGCCACCACTGGCCTCGCCTCGCCAATGATAAATTCTTGCCAAGATGCATTTACAACTGTTATTCCGAGTACTTAAACATAGTTACGTCATAAACATAACTATTTGAATACCACTGCAACTTGAAGGCTCAGAGCGATAGAGAAGGTAGACAGAAACGTACAAGGAATTAAAGTGAGGCAAGCAAAAACACTACAGACTGTCTCATATACTCGAACTCGCACTCGCACACATACACACAAAATACACTGTCAAAATTGAGTATATCTATTTAATTACGCCTAATCAATAAAAATCCGCCAGACGAATATAAACAAGCCAAACCCAGAATTAATTACTGTTTTATGTATTATGGCAGTGGAGGGAGAAAAGATTATGCATTTCTAGACTGGCACTACAAAGGTCTTAAATAAAATATGAGTGTGAGCTGTGTTGGCGTCGGAAATTCTATAGGTAGGTATTTGGTGCCATCTAAATGAGGCAGGCAGGATTAGTATATCCGTTAATATTACAAGTCTGTCCGCTCTCTCTACCTTAGTTTTTGTTCAAAGCTTTCAGTTAAGGCGAGATCTTGAGTGGGACTAGCTAGCTAGAAGCTGGATTTTACTAATGTCGTACTGCCCCGGCTAGACAGTTATTCATGCTTTTAACCTTACCTTATGCTTCTCTTTTTCATAAGTAAAGCAATATATATGTAGAAATAAAGCCCGATTTATAAGGATTTATTTTCTACCAGTCTTTCCGATAATCAGCCTTCATTTTTACCATTCATCTTAATAATTAATAATTATTATTTTCGTTGGTCAAGGGGCGTGGGGTGGCGGGGGGCAATACGGGGAGGACGAAGGTAAGAAATTAATCTTACGTCATAGCGGTCACAATTATAATAACGGCACAAAAACTTTTTTCATTTTTCTTAGTAATGACCAGGCTTTTATTGGGTTGCTTGAGGAAAAAATAATTAATTACTTTTAGTTACACAATCTTTTGAATAAAATATGCCAGGTACGTATTGAGGGATTTTGCAATACGCTGAATGGGTTTTTTCCATTTTGCTACTATTAAGACTGAACAATGAAAACTGTTACGATAGCCGTACTAATTAAACCTCAATTTATATTGTTATTATCATTGTATATTCAATTTATTTTAACGCTTCTGACACTTTCTCGATAATCACTTTTACCAAGACCTATCCCGATTTCTGCCTCCTCTCCTCCCAGGGGCCGGACCCGTGCAACCAATTGTAAAATTTCAATTCCACACCAATTTTTTTATTAAAGTAGGTTTGAACTGAAAATAGTTTGGAAACAAATAAACGACTTTTCTCAGTCTTTTTTTATTTTTTACATAAAAGCGCGGAGTTGATTTATAGTCGACGGAGCGTCGAGCGCGCGCCAGCCGCTGCGTCCCGCCGCGAATCTTGATCGACGAACCATTTCAATTTATTTTATGAGTCGACACCTTTGGGATTTTTCTTTTCAAAATGTCTATAATGAGCTCACCAATGGACATAATATTTCCTTTTTCAAGTTCTTTGATAAGAAGTCCTTTGACGACAGAGGTTGCCAGGTCAAAATTCAATTGCCGTTGAACTGAGAACCAAAATTAAGAGGAGATTTAAATTGCAACCGGAAAATTAAAAAGTAGTTAGCTTTTTCACGACTGACAATGGCCATAGCAAAAACTGTCGAATCGTTAACTATGTGGCATCAAACGTGCGCAAAAAAATCTGCCCTGGTGTGGGAAAACCTCGCTTCATCTCGCAAGTGCCGTGAGTCACACACACATAATAATATGCGCATTTGATTACATTGAACGAAATTGCAGTACTTTCCACTGCAGTGTTTTCACTCTCTGCATTAAAACTTTAAATGCTCTTAAACTGGGTGCTGGCAAAAGTTGCCAATAGTTGCAATTTGACTCTGTTGTTTCCATGAGTTTGATGCAAGTAAAAGATGTTTACCATTATTACAGGTACCAAAAAACAAGTAGCTACTTACCTACATACGAGTATATAGTATATTATGTATTAATCTTATTGCAATTTCTTGGCGGACCAATGCTAAAGGAACTTTAGAGAATACATACCGTCGTTGGTAGTTATATAAGACTAGAGAACTTAAACACTGCTTGCAGAATGTTAAAGTGAACTCGTTTTCTAATAGGTACCTACTTTTAAAATAGTTCCCTTCACGAGCCGTCTTGACGTCTAGGCGAGGAAGAATGATGGTGCAAGCTTTTACTTTGTGTTCCATGTTCGCTTTGTGTTCATAGCTGCCAATACTTCCGACGCTATCCAACTTCCCAACTCTCTAATAGCTTGTGCTAGCTCCCACTAATGTTTGAAGACTAAAAGTCCGAAGGCTTCAACTGCTGGATCATAATTCAAACAGGCTGCATCGGCTTTATATATTTTCCAACAAACTCAATTTGTCAAAGCCCGCGTCAATGTCGGTCGGCTCCGACGTCGTGTTCAATTTAGATATAAACAGCACGTCGGGGATGGTCACTAAAATATGTCGCAATTTAGTCGCCCATTATCCATGAGGTAGGTAATATTAACTACAAATCTGACTTGAAAATGATTATCAGAGTATAATCTGAGTTTTAAATACCAATGGAAATGAGTTTCTATTCCTGAGAGAGATTCCTTAGTCAGTAAATAATTTATGTTAAGTATTTTTCTTAGCTCTCAAAAGAAGGTGATGAGAGTTAGGAAACAAATGTATTCAAAACTTAAAAGTGACTGAATGGCAATTAAACGAATGCTGAAAAAAATTCACATTTTCAATCGTTGTAAAGTTAACCCTAGTGCAACCCATGTAAACAAGTTAGCCGTCGAAAACCGACGCGCATTTTAAACGTAGCGGTGACGGAATTCCGCTGTTGTGGTTGAACATGGCTGGAACGCGACGCCGAGAAGGTAAATGGGTCATAAAGGCGTATCAATATTGACCGCGCAACTCCCATCCAGCGTTCATCATGTCCGTTATATTGGCCATATCTCACCTTATATGCGGGGAAGCCATTTTTTCGACACTAATTTATGTTCCAAACGCATTTTTATTTTTAAATGGAGGGTAGCCTTTTTTGGCACGGTTTTCAGATGGTGCCAATTGAAAAACGATCACGTAAAATGGAAATCGGTTATTCGTTTGTTGCGTCAAATACTTTTTATTGTTTCAAACTTTTTGGTAGGTTTGCTAAATCTACTGTTATTTTCTTTTGTTTGCTGCAATATTAATAAATGCACAAACTATTATTCTCAACAATGGAAAAATAAATATTTTAACGCACAAGTGCGGTGTCTTTTAGCATACATAATCTGTTTAATGATGAACAACTTAAATAATAAGAAAGTGTAAATGGTTTGAATAAAAGCGTTTCCAAACATATAACAAAATTAAGCCTAAACCAGGAAACTCCGCTAATTACTATTTTTGTAAACAGTTTAAATATTAACCCTTTCTTGTAATCTGGTGGGACCCCTTTTTGATTAGGCTGCTTATAATTACGGCCCGGGCCGTAACAAAAGAACGAATATGGCCGAATTTTCTTCACAAATATCTTATATTCATTTAACAGAGATAATGTTTTGAATTATTTGTATTTAATTAGCTTAGCACTGTGATGTCGTATTAGAATAGCATCACCCAATTTCTATCTCGTGAGTGTAGTATGAGGCAACTAAAGAACTCGAAGGTTACATGAACATTACAAGTTTAGGCCACGGGCTGACAATCTGTCACAATTTTTCTGAATGATTCTCAGATGCTTGCCAGGCGTGGAATAAATGTTCATTGTCTCTGCCTACCCCGAAAGGAATATAAGTGTGATATACATAATTATGTATGTATGAAATTGGCTTTGAACGGTGATTAAATACTGAAAATTACACGCTTCTGAACGAATCCGAGCCATTACTGTAACAAGTAATGGCTCAGATTCGTTCAGAAGCGTGTAATTTTCAGTATTACAGTAGGCGTCGTCATTATTAGTCTGTGACGGGTATTATATTACGAGATTGTACATTCGTACTCCGTATTTGAACACGATAATTGTTGCTATGTGCATTCATGTTCATAAATATGAATAGCTACATAAAAACCATCATTAGTATACAGTGTGATTACTTACGATCGAATAAACCATTATTTTCTTATTTTAACATTTTCATTACACATTAATTGTATATTATTCGGGTCTTAAGAAAGCAGATCACCATATATTAAAGTCAAAAATTAAACCTATCTGTATAAATACATGATAATAATACATACATTTATGATAATTGAAATACCCTTATGCGGTTCGCCCACTTGATGTCTTGACGGATGCGTCGTTTGCTAGACGCATCCGTCAACGCAACGTCGCCGTATTTATCTGGGAATAAGATCGGGATTCGCAATATCCTTCCCTCCGAACGACGCATGCGTTACGGATGAGCTAAAATGGAAAAAGAATTAAAGGCACCAGTAAAGCAATAAAATAATAGTTATTTGTGCAACAAGAGGGCAAAGGTAATTTTTGCTTCGAGTGCTACTATTGAATCCCGAGGTAGGGAAGGATACTAAAATTGAATCACGAGCGTAGCGAGTGATTCACAAGTTGTATCCTGAGCTCAGTGAGGGATTCAACAGCACGAGATGAATGAATTTGCTCGCGTGTGGTACACACAACTTTTCACCTTTACCAGTGAGAAAATTCTGCTAATGTCAAGTTTGGGAAAGGCTGTACACGTACAGGTCGAATGCCTCAGACAAAATAAAAATTCCCGTCAAATTATTTTTTTCAAGATTCGTTCAGAAATATTACATAACATGTACCAATATTCAGAAATGGCAGAAATATTTAATAACACAAAACGCTTACGAAGAGAAATAAAAAACTGGCTGAAATAGTTTTCAGAACGCAAACCGAATTGTCACGATTAGTTCTGATAAAATGAGATGTTCGAAATTCAAATCACTTTTCTACACCGAGTGGATAAAAACGACTTTTGCCCACTGGATTTACGTGGCAAAACTGTTATTTTTCAAGCTGGAGAGGTGAAAAATACTAAATGCAACCAACAGCAATCAGCATGCTTACTTCCGACCGGTACTAGTAGTTTCTCCTTCTGTTGTGTGCGTGTGACTTTGAGTTGATGAACGAACTGATGAATACTAGTATTACTATTATTCAAACGCCTACTACTTCTAGTAGCCCTTTGACATTCTTGTGTAACGACCGGCGTCTTACTTATCATAGAGATTAACCGGGACCAACGATTTAACGTGCCCTCCGAAGCACGGAAACTTCTTTCTAAAGGCTAATCTGGTGTGGGTGTATCACAGTTCAGCAATCTCCTTATCGAACTGAATAAAATCACAAAGTGACAAATATCAACTTTGTGGGTGCCTCAAGGAATTGAACTTGGGCCAACTGGATCCAGAGGCAACGCTCAGACCACTGGACCACAGAGGCAGTTAAATTTCGAGCGGCAGTAATGGATTGATCAAGACCATCTCCCTCGTTATTTACCATTAGCACTTCTGTGCGAATAAATTATTCATTCCTCTACTAAAACTGTTTGAGCATTTTGCCCGTTTTGCCTACTTAAGTACCTATCTGCTGAATCCAATTTGTTCGTCGCAATAACTTGTTTACTGCATTGCTATTGGTTCTGTATCTATGTTTTGTAATATTCTGTATTAACCTTAGACAATAGGTATTATTTATCGTACCTTAACCTCATGTGCTATTTTGAGGGCTTTGTCAAAAAATACTTAGTATTTATTAGTATTTACTTAATACTATTGGCTAGCTACATACATACCTCCTTTGACAGCAACATCATGCGCAGTGTAAACGTTCCCTAGTTGTAAGTATGAGGACCCGATATTATATTTGATGGTGTGTAGGCAGTGGTGTAGGGCCGACTGATAGCGTTTTATGATCGCGAAGAGTTGTTTCAGGCCCTACTTTACATAATAACGTTCGTATAAAGCCAAAATTTGGGGTTATAACTCTTCAATAATGTTTCACTAACGCTTGGCGGGTTATAGCGAAAAACTTACTTCGCTTTTCAAATAAATTATTGCGCTAATGTCGTTACTAAAGTTAAAATAATAGCCAGGTTATTATAAGGTAAATAAAGAGACAAATTGAACGCTTTATAAACACATTTTGACAACGAAATGCTTTTAGCGCAGTGTTTTACTGAGGTACTTACTCGTAACTTTTTAAATGATAATAATTTCTAATATAGATATGGATCGTAGATATCCCGTTTTGAGTTTTTAGTATCGGTCAGAGCTCTACTAGTGGTAGTAGGTGGTTAAAAAACTCTGACAGCAGGGTTCATCGAGTCGTTCCGCGACTCGGTGTTCCCACAAGAAGAGTAAAGTATCGGTCACTAGTAATGTTTTGCCTTACCTGTATATGCCGGCAGCGTGATTTTAAAATTCAGAAGGAGAACTGAGTACTGTTTTATCTTCTTCTATAGTGTGAGACACCGGGCCAATATGACATAATAATATACGAGTTTTCCGACATGAGTTGTCATCTTTCTTTTAAACGATATGACTGAGCTTTCCGTATGAAGGTCAGTTTTTCTTACCTTTATTACCCTCCTATTCATTTGTTTAACGGGCCTACTTCCATGAAGTGAGGTGAAAACGAGCTACGAGAATGCATTTTATGCATAATCTAAGGCAAATCACTGTCAACAAAATTTTGTTTTTTAATCTTCAAGATATGAGAAATACGCCAGGGCAGCGCAAAATCTCATTTTATATTTAATTACTGAGAAATTAAAATTTGAAGTTACCTCTATTTTTCAGTGATGAAGCGTGGCGTAAGAGATTTCCTCCGCCAGTGCTAATCGAACTGTATTGATCTTAGTATGATTATTAATGGAAATTTCACGTTGAACCCGCCCGGGCGGTTATTTTTTGACAAAACGTCTTAGTTATTATGAAATTTAGCAAAACACTTACTGTTTCCGGCTGATTTCCTTGGGAATAAAAGGTTTTTGTTTTGATGTGTTTCCTCTGCTGTCAAAACTGACGTGGAATTGATCAAAGATAAAGGGAATATGATGCAGACGCGACACACACTACATTTGTTCGATAATTTGACCGTGAAAAATTATTGTAGCTAGAATTTTGCCGTAAAATATATCAACTATCTACAACAACGGCATTCTATCCGCTATGGATAATTTTGCCAATGTCAATACTACGTTGATTTATACATCGAATGAAACGCAAAATATGAACCGATTAGACGTAGGTATTAAAATATTTTTACGATCAAATAATAGGATGACGTGGTTGTTAGTGCATATTAGTATGAAGTAGTAAGGTTCGATTTATATGCAACACTAGACGGCGGTTTTTTAACCGCGGCGGAAATTTTTAATTGTAAATATGGAGCGCTGCGCATACGGTCACCACCAACCACAGTTTTAGGATAAATTATAAGAAAGCAAGGATAATAATTATGTACATACACATATCACGCCCATATCTCTTGCAACTTGCGTACCTAGTATACAAAAGTATTATTTATGTTGTAAAAGATTTTTGTCAGATTTCAGTTCAAGAGTGGGATCAATTGATTCGGAAGGTTTTTAGTGTTATGGGGTAGAAGGGTTCTAGAGTGGCACTGGGTCAAGATGTTCATGCTAGGGTAACACTGGGTTGAAAGGTTCTAGACTTATACCTAGCTGGAAAGTCCTAGAGTGTCACAGAACAAAATGCCAATACTAATGTTAAAATTTCGGGAAGGTCGAGAGTATCATTATATTAAAGGTTGTGGTCACCCTGGTTCGTTGGTAACACCGAAATATACCAAACATTGTATAGGGCTATAAATCCCTTTTCTAAAAATACCAATTTCAAGACCAAAAATTACAGGATTATCCAGATAGGAATGGATTAAAAACCTTAGTCAAAAAAACAATTAGAAGCACCTTCGATTTTAAAATTTTCTTAGTTACTTTAATAGATATCACCAAAATGTATGATATTTTTTAACTATGAAGCAATTCAACTGGTGTCAGTGATTAAAGGAAAAATATTGTTAAAGGCTCTGTGTATGTCTGATGGTCAACAAATATTGTTCAAAACCTAATGAACGGTGCGAGAATGCGACCGCTATATATTATCATATCATAATATCATACTTGAATATATAATGGCCGTCGCTAATTGGTTTTTGCTATTTATATTTTGAACTTACATCTATGTATACTGATTTATGCAATAAACGTTTGAAATTGAAATTTAAATTTAACAGTATTAGTTGCGCTTAAGGTGCACGCAATGACGAAAATGACAAAGAAATATCCAAAAAAAGTTTCTTAATGTCGAAGTTCGCAAAAAATAGGTACAATACCAGGATGGACAAAAACGAAACAAAAATATGTTCGCGCAAAGTGAGTAACATGATACTGGCCACTTGCATTTTTAAACCTGAACTAATAAGTTGGCTTTATTTAGTTTAATGACTTTGCTTCTTCTGTAATAACGTTAAACTAAAAAGTTGTAAATATGATTTGAGATGTTATGAAGATAAGTGTTTTGTGAACTGATTAAGCCCTTATTTTTAGATGAATTCTTTTCATGTACTGAAAGTGTAAGAATAACAAACAAACAGACAGTACAGTTTATAGAGTTCATAATTAATATGGATACTATGCGTTCAGCTAAGTCTTGGCGAATGGTTCAGCTTATTTCAAAATATGGTCCTTATAATATAATGTAGGTTAATATTCCTTCCAAGTTATAATAGCAACTTTGTGAGTAGTCCACCGAGAATCGAACCCGGAACCTTTGCGCCGCAGGCAGTCGCACTACCATTGGTCGTCAAGTATTGTATCAGTACCAGTTAGACTAACATTATATGAAATGGTGACGCCTCTATAATATACTCTTTGACATGACTTCCGAATTTCATTTGAATTTCGTTCCTTCCGGCGAAGTAGGACTCTTAATCACACCCACACGCTGCACCACACTTCACAAAATGATTTACTTTTTCCCGCGCATTTATAAAGATTATCCCTGTGAAATAAACAATTGACACGAGCCGGGCTGGCGGAACCAGATAAACCGCGCGTGCCGGCGAATATGTTAACGATACCACTCTTAGCCGATCTAGACTGAGCGACTACTCCACTTCGTCACACAATGTCAACATCAGCCAGCATTTTGATTGTGAATTCGTTTCTTTTCTATTAAGGCGAATTCCATACCTGCCGCAGTATCGGACGGTGTTCTGCCGGATGTAGAATCGAAATCCCGTACAAAAACCGCACACGTCATTATCAAAATTTGGGTCCTGTAGTCTGTCTGGTACAATGACGGGTGATCAAATTTTGCCTTGATAATATCGTACCTAGTTGAGTTTGGTACCTATGAGTAATCGGATTATTTCGTGGGTCGTCATCAAATAATATACTTATATGGTCTACAAGAGATTGGATTGTGGCATAAACAGATGTACCTATCTATATTATGTACAACAGGGGCAAATATTTTGCGTGAAATTACCCATTAAACAGCGTTCTCCGTGGAAAATTACGAGTCGAAAATTTAAAAAAATACATTTCATAAAAAATTTACCAGCCGTTGGTAGTCTCGCACTATATTTGACTCTACGATTAGCAGCAACTCGAAAAACAGGATTTTGAAAAATAGTTTTACTAACAATGGATTTTTCTTACTCCTGAATGATTGCCACATTAAACAGATTCTACGCTGAATTGCGTTTATAAGAATCTAAAAAAAAAAAAAACAGTGGGTCCACAATTTTGTATGTTTTCCTATCTAAATTATAAAAATGAACGTGAAAATCATGATGGAACGAAATCTACTCACTCTTCAAAATGAAAGTAAAATTAAGGTTTCCATTCGTCTGGAAAATATTAAAAAGTGAATAGGTAGGAATTCTCCCCACCGGGACGAGTAATGGTGATGCATTTTCAATGAAAGATAAAAGTGCACCGCCAAACATGAGGGAATGCCAATTCAGCTTTTGTACAGCTTCTTTTGAAGGTACATTCATTTTTATGCCCGTACTTACATCAAAATAATTAAATTTTCATTTTCTTTCAATGTGGAATTAGTTATACTATCAGATGAATCATTCACGGAATTCGTGCAATAAAAACATTAGTACAAGCATAAGTATCTAATTATAAAAAATATAGGATATAACTGGCTGGCAATCACTAAACGAAACCTTTAGCATTTATCTTATAAGATATCAATAACCTAAACGTCAGTTATAATTTGTGATTGTTCGAATAATTATATCAAATATTTGACGCGCATGTCATATAGATACTAGAACTATCCGCAGATGAAGTAACTTACGAATTGAAGATTGCGATGAAAAAATGTTCTGATAGGAGAACATAAAGGAAATAAGAATTGAAAAAATATTAGCCACGGCCGGGGATTGAACCCGGGTCCTGTGGGGTACCGTGCCACCGGACTGCTACTGAGCTATCTGCGAACCGACCGATCACTTCAAGTTTTCAATCTCTTGATACTTGTGTCGAAGCTACGTACTCGTACAAGCGACATCTAATGAACGTTATTTAAACTAATGTTATGGTTAGTCCTCATTAAAGAAGGAATTCATATCGTACGATGATGTTTTGTTTATTTTATAATGTACTATGGTCTACTTTGCACTCCCAGTGCTATATTATTTTCCTAAATGAAAATAAATTAAAAATAATATAGCATTATGAGTGCAAAGTAAACCATAGTACATTAGAACATATTTTTTCTTAAGGTTTTAATATTTAATACAACTAGGTACCACTGGCAGCTGAAAATATAAGTCAGTCAGGGAGATTTATGTAGGTATGAGACATGACTAATTGCGCGGCGTGGATTATTTTTGTCATATCAGGTATTTTAGACAAGTTATAAACAATACACTTACTTAATATGGGAACCCGGTACACCAGCATGAAAAAACTTGGAATCATTTAAATTGCGAAACAAAGTGGTTAGTACATGTTTAGTAGATACCATTATTAATTCTGTGACAAGGCAACAAAGAAGCAATCTAACTTTCAGGGGGAACTTCCCTGAAGGCGTGCTCATGAAATGTACTTAACGAGGGTATTGTAACCCTTTACCTGTTGTACATGAACGAAGAATAAGGTAGATAGTAGCTTGCAAGTAAATAATCAAATTAAAGTTATACAAACTAGGGCCCGGATTCTCCTATTTCTTTACCCTTGCAATGCCAGCAACACTCAACTGTCATATTATTGTCACCGTGATATTGTATACTTCAAACTGTTAGCAAAAGACGAAACGACAAAAACCATGCCACTGACACTCTATCTACATACAACTGAAACGGTTTCATTCAGCAGATTTCGGGCCCAAATCCTTTAAGTACTACACCACTACCAGAGTCCATTTTCTTTGACCATCATTAACGTTGACAAATAAGTCCCTGCATGTCTTCCACTTCATAAAAGTTAATGTACTTTAAAATTACTTCAGTTTATATACGGCATAGTTATTTCTAGAAATTTAAGATCATTCTTCGATGTAAACGTACACTAAATTCCGCTTATTTATCAACGAAAAAACTTGGAGCGTATTTTATCCGTGACATTAAAACAAAACAAAATGTTACTGCTTTATTATTAAATTAGCCTGGCTAGTCTGTTCGTACTATACTCGTCACACAACGTCCCGCAAGTCCATTAACGGATTTGTGTAATCACGAGGTCTTCCACGAACCAGACTCGGTGCGTTTTATTATTTCATTTGGCTGTTGTGCTTGTACCCGCTTCACTACTAGTCAGCTGGGATTAACACTGATGGTCGGATGCACTTGTTCCGGGTAAGAGTCTGGTCTCGAGACTCGGGCTACATTTACTTGAGAGCATATTTAAAGACAGTGGTGCCTTCATGCATTATAAAATCATTACTTGCAAAGTTCTGTCGGCTTTGAAATTGAGACCCCCTCCTCATAAGTATTTTGTACAAATATAAAATTAAGCGACTTATCTATTTTACGCAGTGAGTTCTATCGGTGAGCTGTCTGTAAAGAAAAAAAGGTTAAGGTATCCTATTATTCAGGTATCGTTTTTTGGCACCTATTACCAAGTATTTTGCTTATGGGCTTTAATTTTTATCGAAACTTCATATCGCGAGAGTAAATTAAAGAATTTGTGCTCTATCTAGTTTTTTCCAAGCTTTTTTCTAAAACCGCGTTACCATCGGTGATAGAGGATTTCAAATTTTATACTTTTTGAAGGAGAACCTGTCCTTCAGGAGCTAAAAAGGTTATTCAACTCCGTGATAGCCAGTCGTACAACCCCTAAGGCGTACAGCAGTTGTGTTGTGGCTATGTTTTTCAAGCCACAACAGGTCAGGAGACAAAACACTACTAAAAACTAAAAGCCGATTATACTACTGAGCCACGTCTATAAGCTTAACTCGAGAGTCGTTAGGAAGTGCCTGGCATTATAAGATACACTTGCATTATTTCGCAGGTAACGATTGAGCCGCGTTAGCCCGGATGGAGGAAGCGTCGTTCGTCTTTCGTCGTTCGTCGCGGGTTCAAATCCTGCCTGGAGTAGAAAATTTTGCATGTTTTCTAAAATTGTATAACTCTACATGCTTAAGTGATAAGATAAGTGCTTCTAAATTCTGAACAATAAGCTAGCTTAATGTAATGACAAAATGAATGTACATTTGCGTAATTACCTTGATTGAAAAGGGTTCGCCCTGACGACATTACTACGCCCACGCAAACTCTGTGCGAAACAATAATTTCATCACACACCGTATTACCGCAATGTTTATATAATCGATACCAACCTACGAAGGTAGGTACTGTTTATGAAAAATAAACATGAAATTGTTTGATAACAAACCCCGCACCGAGATTACACGGATTATATTGAAAACGTAGGGAAAAATATGCAGACGCACGCGCCGTGAGGCCGCGCTGGCGTGCCGCGGACCCGCCCGCCTTGAGAAACCTCATCGCAATCTCCCGCAGAGAATACCTACCTACTCAGCATATTATTTATAGGTATTACGAAGTACTTCTTCGCCAAACCATGTAAACAAAGCCGTGGAATGCGCCGTATTTATAAAGAATTTTATTAGATTCAATTCTACATTCCCTCAGAATAAATTTATTTTAAACTCTTCTTCAGGTAGGCAAGCGTCTGGCAGGCGATACATCATGTCTGCTTGGCAGGTTAACACTGACTGGCACGCTAAATGACACATTTTCTGCACGATTTACAGCATGTTCCGTGTTATTATTAGAGCGTCGGTTTTTCACTGTACAAGCAGGTAAGCGAGAGCTCGTGTCTTCCTTCCGCCCGCGTCATTAAATAAACGACCGCTGGAATGGCTCACTCGAGTGTGTTTTCAAGCAGTGAAAACGCAGCATGTTACTTACATCACTCCTAGGGAACACCAAACGAGTAAGTGAAGGGTCTAAATAGGGTAATTGAACTTAGCGCTTGAAAGCACATCATTTTTGTCAATATAATGTTGCGAGAGAGCTTGGCCATTAGCGTCACCGAGCTGTGGTTTACATAACTTAGCGGGTACCTTTAACGTCATAGTAAATTAAAATAGTACGCCCTAGCATTAAAACAGTATTTCCAGTTTGAGTACAATAGAAAATGCAATAGTTACGTCGTACATGGTCGTACGTAGTTTGTATCGATTGGGCACATACGGGCCGAACAAAGAACCGGGCATCGATTCGAGTACCTTATTGATAATAGTGGAGCTTTGGCTGATCGGCTCATTGCATACAACGGTGGCTGCAGTGGAATCGGCGATCCATAACCCGGCCGCCATTATGGCCGCGTGGAATTATGACAACGGTTTGATTTAGAGGCGCGCCGTCTCCCGAACGCGCCGCAATGCAATACACGATCAATGCGCCAATTACACTTTTGACAAAGCGTTCAATTACTAATATCCACCCACCGACGTCTATGTATTAGTAATAGGATTTCCGACAAAAATTCTGAAGTCAAAAAAGACAGGTAAATAATGAAACTTAGATAAGTAAGTACCTATACATTCACGCATTATTTTATTTAACTGAGATTAAGATATCTTTTTCATTAACTACTAGACACTGTTACTGGTTTGACTTCTATAGCCAAACAGATAGGTAGGTAGTTGCTTTTTGCAAGGGTACGGCGTCGCTTTGGTCTTGTAGCTGGGCCTCAGAGTGCCCGAGCCCTACAGATAATGGTGTGATTCCCGATCACCCTATTTTCTGTTTCGTGCGGTCACATTGATTTAGTACTGTTTGATAGATTAACTGCAGCAGAGGGTTCAACAAGTTTTTGATATGCGTAAGTTAGTATAATTATGTGCATACAGCAACCTTGTTAATTTTAATGAAAAAACATCGATCGCGTTACCATCGAAAACCTGTCAGTCTCCATTTTGATTTGACCTTATCTATGTCTATAAACGAGGGATCAGCGCCGATCTCATGGTAAATGCGGTACGGCTGCCGGCCGGTCGGGATTCCTTTTAAATTATACATGCGATTTAAAGCACCCAAGCACCCCGGCAGCGATTCGCCGAAGTCATACCCAAACTCCCTGCGTTCAGTTTGTGTGATTTGGGCTGGATATCTTTCGGGATAATTTGATTGAGAACGGTTAACCTGTTTCCATACACATTAAATCACTTATATAATATTTCGACGAAAATAGTGAATTGGCGCCAGGAACTGGAAACCACGAACAGCACAAACTGCTACCAAATATTGTAATAGAAACTTATTCTACGTCGTACCCACGTCGCGGATGACTTTTTTGTATTCTTTAGATTACATTTTGAGATTTTTTAACAAAATACTATAAGTTTTCTGTCTTTTCGTGTGGGACACCGAGTCGTCAACGACCCGATGAACCCTGGTGTCACAGTTTTTACAACCGCCGACTAAGTAAGTAAGTATGGGCTTATGGTTTTGGACGGGTCGGAATCGGAACTCTTAATTTTCTCTGCTTTATGAAATATGTGTAACAAAAGCGGAAAATCTTCGATGAAATATTTAAATCTATTTATGGCTAGAGCGTTGGTCTGTCTGGGCCTCAATAAATGGGGCAAACAGGTTTTTTGCGTCTGCGGCAGGCGTCATACAAGTACATTGATTGAACGGTTCAGCCATACCATTCACCTATCTTTAACGATCTTATATCCGAAGAATTTAATCTCCATCTGTTTACATAAGATTAAAACTATCAGGAAGAGGTGTAGGCCGCATCATAAAGTCACAGTAAAGAGACTGAAAGGCCTTTCTTCGCACAAAGCTTGTAACGGGAAACTTCAAGGCGCTGGCTAACGAGTCGAGCTGAATCCTTGTGTAACTTTGTACTAAACACGCCTGCCTTTGCCTACCCGCTTCATTAAACACGCAGCATTTTTATTTTCTCCTGCGGTGACAACTTAAAGTTGTTATGTTTTTGAGTTGACAATTTAAAGAAATATAAATTGCATATTTTGGGTATGCATGACGGCCGGCTTTAAAAGCGCGTTATGAAAAATGGGTCCCGTCGGGGAGCTATAATGAGGGTAGACAGACCCTTCCAATGTCAGAAACATTTGGGAAACCTCCAAAATGATCCCTCTGTGGCCGAATACACACTGTAGGTACACAAGTAATACTATACCTAGTATTTATACATTTACAAATGTTCTCAAACACTGACTGTTTCGTAATATAGCTCAAACTTTTCAGCCAATAAATCCACTCATCTTTTATGTAAATAAATAAGACAAATTGACAGTTTTCATGAACACATCAATTATGATTTGGTTAGATTTTTATAATTATAGAAACACTTCATTCTTATCAAATAACACTTGCGACTGGACTATCCATTCGTAGAGTTTAAGATGATAAATGACAACTAGTGTTAAAAATATTTGTTGTCATAAATTCAATCAGATGCAGCTCAATTTCAACATGAGATAGTCCTAGACAAAAATACAAGTCTGAACTCGCCTTAAGGTGGGACATTTTACATACTCGCGAAAAACTGAAATTCAGTGGACTTTAACATGTAAATGTTGAACTAATGCGAAACGATAAAGGAACACGTAAATTTGGTTAAACTACTTTTGGTTAAAAGATAAAGAGTATTTATTTTATAATAAAATCAAAGTAATTTTTGCAGCAGTAGCGTCATCTGTTAACTTAAAGTGGCGAATCGGTTCTAACCAAGAAACCTTATGGTTTTCAATTTATTTTCATTATTTTGCGAAAATGTTATACCACGAGACTTCCCATCGAGATTTGTATTGACTGTTGTCTCCTATAAAGACGTAAATCTTGCGACGTAAGTACTTTTTGCTATGCGCACGTCATATCCGCGTCTCGAATTATGGAATCTCACTTGTGTAGGTTTGCTCTAAGAAATGTATTTTTAGAAATAAGTAGACCTGTTGTGTCTTGTCTCATTGTAAATTGTTACTGTGTATGTTTTTGTGTACATCTACAATAAATGGTTAAGTAAATCAATCCATTTTACTTTTGTATGAAAAAACGGTCCACCTTAAGGACATAGTTAAGGGGTCCTTTTATTCCCTTTGTTCGAGTTTTTAAAAAACGATCCCTGAGATGGTAAATCGAGGTAGCTGCTGGTAAGCCTGATAGGTAGTTCCAATTGAGTGGCGACAAGGTGAGTAATTTGGTGCCTTAGGCAGATTACTAGTCCAAATACGTCAGTGTTATTAAGGTCAATATCTCACCTAGCCACTGGCAGTTCAAATCTTGATGCCTCCGTGTAGACAAGGTATTAGCGCAGTTAATAGAAATTACCATAATCCTCGAACTGTAATGAGGTTAGTACGAATATTAGGCGATGAGGAGGAAACCTACCTAACTACATTCCTGCTTGATAAGCCCTCAAATCAAATCTAACCAATTATTAGGTAGTAACCTAGTTGATTCAGTTAGGTTTAGGATACTGAGAATTAAATTCAATTGAAACAATCCCATTACAAAGTTCTGGATGCTCAATAGTTTAAATATGAGACGGAATTCAATCCGGTAAAGAATGTGTGGAATGTAATATCATGTGATCAGATCACATATTAATTGTTTGACATTACCAAGTAAAATTACATAAAATAAGAGATGGTTGGTAGGTATACCGGAAAATGCTAGCTTGATTTGTTTGTCTAGAAACCAGGTTCACTGGGGTCGTGAACCTGCTTTCTGCACACAGGTTCTTTCTGAATTCCAATTAATTACCGAACTGACGATCATTGTTTACTAAATAGCTAAATAGCAAAATTCCAAAAGTGGTAAAACAAACGATCCAATAGTCTGAGTAACCGACATGAGGTATTGTGCTATTCCCAAACAACCTGAACAACAAGTTAAGCCCAGCTCACGGCAAATATGCCACTTGCCCTGTTGAAGCCATGCACATGAGCTTCATTCTTCTTTAAAATATCGAAATATAATATATAAAATGGCCAACTCAGTATTTGGCCGAATTCCTAGGAGTTTTGCTAAAAACCAGAATATGTTAAAATCTTGACTACACTCTGCCATCGTCCATAACAGATTAGAAATTCGGCAAGAAACGCAGAATTTTTACCGAAGTTGGTTAGGAATGTGGCATAACGTTGTTAATAAATTATAAATTTAGAGTCATCACGAACATTTTTGTATTTATTTTATGGTCATTCCATGTTTCATAACAAAGAAAAGATAACTTATGAATAAAATAACAAATATTTACGACACAAATTTTATTATGCGTTGGTAAAATAGGGAAGAAAATCAACCCAGTTGAGAGCTCTAATTTTCAGTCATGTGCTTATTAATTTCAAAAATTTGGTGATCAATTTCATGAAATAGAAAAGTAATTTCTTCGTTATTTTTTTGTTTATTAAGATTTGAGGATGTAATACAGTCTACAGTTGCTCTGCTTCTTGTCGTCCGTAGGTGCGTATCTTTAACGCACCGTAACGCATGCGTCTGTCAGACCAAGAGAAATTGCGAATTCCGATCTTATTCCAGTACAAATACGGCTACGGTGCGTAACGGATGCGTCTGTCAAACGACATTACTAAAAGACGACTCGAACTAAATTTGTCTGTTGTCTGCCTGTTTTCATTTACTTACCCGGCCTGCCAGCAAAATTTAGATATTTTCTGTATTTGAAAATTCCAGTAAATTAATGAGTTATGATGAGCTTAAACCGTTGTAAGCATTGTGACCGAAATGTTTCTCGTAATTTTTTTATAGCAGTTTATGACTGATGATTGAGTTATTAGAAAACGACACTGATATCAAAACTAATAATTTTATTCTTAGTTTTGTTGTTCACCTGCGTTTACCTACTAGTTCGGAAAGGCTAGCATAATTTGGAGCATAATTTACATAAGTTCTATAGTCAAGTATTTTTTGTAAGATTTCGTAATGTTTTTCTGTAAAACACATCATGCGTAAGTAAGTAATTGTATCAGGCGTTACTTTGCGGAAGTCCATCTTGATTGAATTAGATAGCAAGGTATTTAGCTTCTTCCGCACTTATGATGGCTAGTAATGCAGCTAGTTGAATGCACCACGCGTACGACCGCAAGTTAATGCAAATGCACAAGCGATGCACTTTACTCGCACTACTTCCACCGTTTTACACTCTACACGTGTTTCGCCCCTCCACGGAGCATCATCAGGAGATGTTCGACAGTCGAGTTCCGGAACTTTTGCATTACCTTGCGGTCGTACGCGTGGTGCATTCAACTAGCTGCATTACTAGCCATCATAAGTGCGGAAGAAGCTAAATACCTTGCTATCTAATTCAATCATCATGCGTAAATTTACGTTTCGATGTTTGGTAGCTCAATTATTAAGTTATATATTTAACTGTCTATAATTAAGGTAATGTATTAAATATACCAGTATGTCATGTGACAGTTTAAATCCAGTTTGAGTCGTTTTTGTCCAAAGCAAACGAAAGTATGTTAGCATGTACGTAAATTGACACAAAATAATATATTTCTAATGGCCACAAACAATAAACCTACAAAAACGTCTGTAATATTTTTGAAACATGAAAAACTAGCTATTAGGGTTATTAAGTAGTACTAGAATTTTCGATTGGTTTGAGAAATAACAATTTGGGTTTAAAGCAAATCCACATTTTACAATACCTACTGGTACAATTAGGAGGCACTCAACCTACTAATCCGGCAGTATTTTAGTTTTCCATTAGTGGCAATGAATTTTGGATACCCAAATAGTTTATTCAAACGAACCAGTACAATAGTACCTGCCTACCTGCAAACACGGTTTCGATAACCGTACTGATAAAAAACTATTATGACATAAAGTTCTATGCCCACACCAGTGTCTTTTAATTTTGTATATGCTCTGGTAGCCAGACGATATTAATTACGCCAGTAACGTAACTTAACGTATTTAATCCATTCCACAGTAAAAAGGCATATCTGGATCTGTATAATTTAGCTGAATCCTCTGAATTCTGCTCAACGATTCTCGGTTCCTCTGTATCAACATATGCAGCCCATCATGCTTACCAACTTTTGCTGGAGAGTCATTTATCAAAACTTTTGTGGTTAACTGGGTTCCTGGTGTTCCACATTAGGTGTTCAGCCCCCGATGTCATTGTATCTGCAAAAGCAGTCCATCATGCTGAACAACTTTTACGATATTTCAATATTTTTTATGTTTATCTGGGCACCGGGTGTTTAAAATTAAATACTCCAAGCCTTCGATGTCTTTGTGCCTGCAAAGGAAGCATGCATGCTTAAAAGCCGTTATGAAACCATATAGGTAATCTCTAACATTTTAGCAGGGCCCTGGTAGTCTACATCGTGTTCTCCAGGTTCTCAATTTTAATATGCCAGAAAAATCACCCATCATTCTGAACAAAGTTCGCTATGGAGCCATTTCCGTATCTCGTATAATTAAGCCGGTGTTCCATGTTAGGTACCCCAGACTCTCGATGTCTATACCAGCAGGTGAGGTTCATCATGCCTTACAACTTTTGTAATTGACCCATTAGCAATCCACAAAGTGGTCACCTCACTAAAGTCCAAGCTCAATGTATGGTATCTTGACGATGGCACAATCGGCGGAACTTGTGAATCAGTAACGGAGGATGTAAAGACACTTGTAGCCGGATTAACGAAAATGGGACTCCAAGTTAACTCCTCAAAATGCGAATTTTTTTCCTGCAGTGAGGAGGCCAACAACCGCATAGCGTCTTTTAACTCTTTACTGCCTGGCATGAAGGAGCTAAACGAAAATACTTTTTCGCTTCTCGGAGCTCCAATATTTTCCAGCGCCATTCCGTCTGCCCTGGAAGATAAAAATAGGATGATTGCGCAGGTCCGTGAACACCTTGGACACCTCTCGGCTCATGTTGCCCTTATTCTTTTCCGGACTTGTTTCTCGCTCCCTAAATTAACATACGTGATCCGTACAACTCCGACTTGGCTTTTCCCCGAAGAGGTCTCTTTGGTTGATTGCGCAATTCGAGACACTCTGGAGAGTGTCATTAACGTCACGCTCGATGACAACCAGTGGCGACAAGCGGCTCTGCCTATCAGATACGGTGGACTGGGCATCAGGAGCATACGGGCAGTTGGCTTACCGGCCTTTATTGCCTCGTCGAACGGGGTTGCTGATCTTGTAGCTAATATTCTAAAATTACAAGGCAAAAGACTCAGCATCCCCTTTCAATGCAATGCAGTGGAAGCCTGGAGAGCAACATGCCCTGGTGTCGATCCACCATTAAAACTTGAATCACAGAGAGCCTGGGATGACCTGAGCTGTAAGTTTTCCCTGTCGGAGTTGTCCGAATCACTTACCGGAGCAGACGTGGCTCGCATTAAGGCTGCGACCTGCCCAGAGTCCGGAGCCTGGCTCCAGGCTCTTCCTTCACCTCACCTCGGTACACACTTAGACGATGACTCTTTACGGGTTGCCGTTGCTCTGCGTCTGGGCTGTAGCGTCTGCGAAGCTCACATTTGCCCATGTGGTGCTCCGGTTGACTCTACGGGTCACCACGGTCTCAGCTGTGTAAAATGCGCCGGAAGGTTTCCGAGACACCACGCCCTTAATGAAATTATTCGTCGAGCTCTGGTGTCTGCAAACGTACCTTGCGTTCTAGAGCCTCCAGGCCTCTGCCGGACGGACGGAAAGCGTCCTGACGGCCTAACTCTCATCCCTTGGAATAAGGGACGAAGTCTGCTCTGGGACGCTACTTGCGTAAGTACGTTTGCAGCATCACACTTGCCGAAAACATTGCGGGAAGCGGGATCCGCTGCAGAATTCGCAGCTAGGCAAAAACGCATCAAATATGCTGAACTCGAGCAAAATTACTTGTTCATACCTTTTGCGGTCGAAACCGGGGGACCGTGGGGCAAAGAGGCCAAAAAGTTTATAGGGAGATTGGCCGACGCTTGCGAGACCGCGGATGTGATCCCCGCACCGGAGCGTACTTAGTTCAGCACATCTCGCTCGCCATCCAGCGCGGTAACGCGGCGGGCGTGATGGGCACATTCGAGCCAGGTACGCTTCGGGGTGGCCTATTTGTTTAGTCGTTAAGGTTTTTATTTTAATTTTGTGTTTTAGTGTTTAAATTGTATAGATAGTAAATTAATATTTGTACCCTAGTTATAAGTTCGATAAATTGACCCATTTCTGTATCTACATGAGATACCTACTCTAGACCCCTGGATTTCATGCTCATTAGCTTTTCCTTTGGAGACATTTCCGTATCGCTCATAGTTAAACTGTGCTCCTGGTAGTCTTAACGTATCATCCACGTTTATTATAACATATTTTCAGACCATGGTGTTATCGAAGGAAACGGCACAGTGGTATATATCTTCTGATTGACTTTGATTTCCGTGGGCATGAGAGAAATCCGGCAGTCAAAAGTAGACTATCTCCTTTCTTAATGTTTATGCCAAATTTTATAAAAATATGTAAGTAGCCTAGGCGTGAAAGCGTAGCTGACAGACAAACAGATATACAGGCAGACCGGGCTACCTTTAAATTTATAATATTAGTATGGATTACGTTTCTAATAAATTCAATATCATCATTTGGTAAATTAAATATCAATAAACACTCATGTATAATTAATAAACTTACCTACTCAGTAATTAAATCAACTGTTTAATCAATAACCCATTTAGGCAGATTGGCACGAAACAACACTCATTCCACACAACGAAACGAAAACCACATTATAAAATTACTTTTAGTTTTTGTAATTTTGCTAGAATTAAACGATTAAACCTTTTTCTCAGTGGAAAAAAAGATTATTGTATCTTGAATTTTAGTCGATTCTTAAACAAAAAAATAATGAAGATGGCATTTAGATATACTTGCACAATTTCACCTATGGCAGGTAAGCCGCGGTAGCCCAGTCGGTAGAGACGTCGTCGGCAGTATTATTTATCTGCCGGCCCTTGGTCGGTAGGACTGATACGAAAGCCACAGTTTTAAATCTGAAAGTTCGCGTTAAAGTGTTTTGAAATTTAGTACTTAATGACAATGGTTCAGATTAGTGGTTTTTGAAATACCTATGGGTTAACAGACTCTTTTTTACATGTAGTTTAAATGTATTCTTACTAGTATTAAAAATGCGAAAGTTTGTATGTCTATTTGTTACTTTTTCACGCAGAAATCACTGAACCGATTGTAATGAAATAATAAGGTAACATGGATTAACATAAAGGATAGTTTTTATTATTGAGCAACGCCGCGGCTAATAGCTAGTTATGTCTTATACTTGACATCTTCTCGTAAAGCCCTTTTATTTGAAACCCCATACGATAAGATTACAACAACACATATCAAATGTCAGAGGTTACCACAAAACATATCAAAAGCCACAGATTCTAGTCTTCATATAATTCAAACTATATTCTGGTTTACGCCTAAACTAATAAGCCTTTAGAGACCAAGATATCAAAATATTTTGTAATACTGAAAATGTCAAGCCAGTAAAAACTACAATCGCTCCATGTTTTCGGAACAAGCGCTGTCCCTTTAAGTGTAAATGTTGGTTTGTTTTACGTTTTCACAACTCCCTCGAGAAGTCAGCGACGGCGCTGTGTACCTAAGTACCGTGGATGTTTCGGCTGTTCCCTTCCCGTGGCATTGGTGTCGGAAATTGGGTCCTCACCGTCTCATTGTCTATTCGGCACATCATTTCCGCCCTACAAAAACATAATTATACGGAAATTGACAGATAAAATATAGAGTTGAAACTCTTTAAATAATTATAGAACCTACAGGATCTATGGAAATTTTATATAGTTAATTGTTTCCCGAGTTGGTAGGTGCGATAAAAATGTACAACTTCTAACTTTTAACCTTAATAGAGCGGTAGATATCCGAAGCGCCCAGTTTTTCCGTTGGAATAAATTGATATATGAAGATCAGACTAGCTACCCAAATTTGTGTGTTTTGGTCGGTTTAGGAGCAATGAAATAATTATTTTAACTTTCAAAACCGCAAATTAATCGTTACTTAGATAGTAAAAATGCATATGATAACTAATTAAATTGAAATAGCTTTGTGACAAAATATTATGTCATTGAACAGTAGATAATGATGACACATTTGTTATTATGACGTCGTCGTCATTACTAACGTACACGTCCGAACTACAACGCCGGGTAGTTTACAATTCACATCAATCTCCCGCCACCGACCCCTCCCTCTCCCGAGAGAGTGTCGATCGAGCTCTGACATGTTCTCTATCTATGCAGGGCTAGAACATTCGACTATTTAATAACTAAACGAACAACACTCATTTTGGTGTTTTAAACATATTTGTTTTATTTTTAAATAAGCAGAGCCCCTTGTTCTCGATTTTTTACGAGACGATCTTCACCTGGGAGTCGACATATCACATACTCACACATAGAAGATCAGTTAGCTCGCCCGTAGCTATCGTAGCAGATCACTATAACTGCCCGTAGCTGTCGTAGCAGATCATTTGGTTCGCCCGTAGCTTTCGTAGCAGATCATTTGGTTCGCCCGTAGCTGTCGTAGCAGATCAGTTAGCTCGCCCGTAGCTATCGTAGCAGATCACTATAACTGCCCGTAGCTGTCGTAGCAGATCATTCGGTCCGCCCGTAGCTGTCGTAGCAGATCATTATACCTGCCCGTAGCTGTCATAGCAATCATAATGCCGGTCCGTAGCTGTCGTAGCAGATCATTTTGCTTGCCCGTAGGTTCCAAAACAGCTCATTTTGGCTGCACGTAGCTGTTCTAGCAGATCACATGCTCATACAAACCTTGTTTTTCGATTTTTAGTTTGGATTGTGGTATCCCTAGGGGCAGCAAAACATGCGTGGGCAAATTAAAGTTAATACACAGATGTAGGAGTGAACCTCAGGCGCAAATTAAAAAACGAAACACCATTTACAACACTTCCCGTGCAGATTAAAAATCTAGTAACATATTACAAAGTTTACAATACATTACGCCCCAAGCAGATGTGAATTTGTATAAAAAGTAGAAAACTTATTATTTACAATGACTCTTTACACCATTAAAGTTATCTTAGATACGAAATGATAAACATTTTATAATGAGTATGTTACACTTTGTGTTGTTACTTCTTGATGGAACTCCATCCAATGGAAACCGGTCGCATTTAGTTTAATATCAAATTAAACAAATATATTTAATTAGTGGAACTAGTGAAAAAGTGTTTTATTAGTAAATTTTATAATGATTATATACTCGTTGTGACACAGCACAAAATGTACCAAATAGGTATTTACTGCTTATATATACACTCACAGGCACATTTAACCGGCCACTTGCATTAGCATGGAATACTCTCGATTCTTTTGATTATTGTTAATTACAGTGAAAGTAAATTAAAAAGCAGTTAATTGAACGTTAATTAAAGAATTGGTAGCTTAACTACAGTAGGTCTTAAATATATAAAAACATGAAACAAAAAAGTATCATTTTTCATAAAGTCTCTTGTGAAGTGAATGTTAACAAAATGTTAAAAAATGAAAATGAGGACAATCTTAATAGTGAGTATTGCCTCTACGAGCTCTTATGACTTCACGCATACGGTCAGCCATCCCGTCTATGACGTCTTGGATATCTGACTGCGGGATATTGTGCCACTCTTCTAAAACCGCACTTGTTAGGTCACGGAGTGTGGTTGGCACTGGATTACGGCTTCTGACTTGTCTTTTTAAGTTGTCCCAAATGTGTTCAATCGGATTAAGGTCCGGACTGCAGGCTGGCCAGGGTAATCTGCGTATACCAACAGCATTGAGGTAATAATTTACTTAGCCGGCAACGTGTGCTCGGGCATTATCGTGCATAAGCACAAATTTTTCTCCGATAAATGGAGCAAATGGTACCACATGGTCTTGAAGCACTTCCTCCACGTATCTTTGAGCGGTCATACTTCCTCTGGAAACGACGACTAGGTCCGTGCGTGCTTCAAGAAATTGCTCCCCACACCATTATTGAGCCCCCCTGGTAACCAACAGTTTCAACTATAGCATATGAAGCAAACCTCTCAGATCGACGTCTGTAGACCCGCTGGCGACCATCTGGAGCTTTTAAAGCTATTCTGGACTCATCACTGAATAAAACGGTCTTCCACTGCTCCGTAGTCCAATGCAAGTGCTCGCGGGCAAATTGTAGTCGAGCTCTTCGATGATGTGCCTCCAATTTAGGAGCTTTGGCAGGTCGACGTGCTAGCAAGTTTTGTTCAGCTAGTCTTCGTCTTACCGTTCTCTCACTTACACTAACACCACGAACTTCAAAAAGCTGATTACGTGCTTCAACAGCTGTAGAGAAGCGATTTCTCAAAACTTTACTTCCGACAAAACGGTCATCTCTAGCTGAAGTACACCGATGTCGACCTTGCCCAGGCCTTCGAGTATAGAGGCCAGTCTCACAAAATCGTCTGATAGCGTCTTGTATTGTTGTTCGAGGAACACCAAGCATCCGACCTATGCGACGATGGCTAAATCCAGCATCAGCCAGAGCTACTGATCTTGCTGCTCCAGCAGCATCCAGGGGCATGTCGTATGAAAAAACTGGTTCTCCAATTCACAATTGATCAAAATCATGCAGTGCACATCCAAAACAAATGAATACCGAAACAAAACCATTCGATCCTAAACAATTTGAAACTCAATGATTTTTTACTTTTTCTTTTTATTCATAAAAACACAATTTACAAGTTAACAAATGAGGTCATAATATGAGTTTGATTTATCGTAAAATTAAATCCTGCCAATTTACAACATATTACGGACAGCTTTATTTCTAATGTGCCTGTGAGTGTATTTTTAATATACTATTATTCTATGTTAATAGTAGACATGTATTATTCTATGTTATGTTGTAAATTTACACGAAATTAAATGTACGTTTTATTTATAAAGGAACCGTTTACAAATACAAAAACTGAACTGAACTGAATCAATAAACTGAGTCGTATAGCAGTCGATGATAATGATTAAATTTTATAATTTCGGCAAGAGTATTATAAGTACTAACACATGTATATTTGCATTTCTAATCGAAAAATTTGGTAATATATCACCAGCTCGTCCTTACTTTTATGGGAAACTGTTAATAGGTGCCAATAGTTTAATCTCATTTTTGAACATTCGTTGCCAAGCACTCGAATAACGAATTGCCAATCTATTCTCTATCCAGCGCGCTGGGCTGTTAGACATAAAGCGCTCTCAGCCTGTCTCTGACAAACTTCAACCAACTTTCACCGACTAAAAATCTCATATATCATTCATTCAGTCATTCATTTATTAAATAGTAAGATTTTTACATTGTCAAGAAATGTCATAGGTACATACATTGCATTTATATTCAAACAAATAAGTAAGTAAAATAAAATCAAGTAATAGGTAAGATAACATATTCTGTAAGTATGTATATGGTACTTACAGTTAAATAAAATCATTTATAATTAGACTCAAATTTGTAATTCACTCGTCAATGAAATCCTTCACACTATAATAAGCCTTTTGTGCCAGGAAGTTTTTGAGTTTGTTTACAAATATTGGGTAAGTCTTTGCATCCCTTATGTCTGATGGTAATTTATTGAAAATCTTTGGCCCCATAACGGATAGTGACTTTCCAGTCTTCTCCAGTCTATGACGTGTAGGCGCCAGTCTTTGTCCACCTCTGGCAGAGAACCTCATCGTGGCAGGAAATTCAGCCATGTGCGACCTCACGTACTTGCCCACCTCAAGTATGTACAGGCAGGGGACTGTTAATACGCCAAGGCGAATGAATAAAGCCTGGGCGGGTTCATCGAGTGGCACACGACACATCATTCTAATGGCTTTCTTTTGAAGAACGAAAGGTTTGTCTATGTCGGCTGCCAGTGCCCACAAGTCTATCCCATAAGTAAGATGGGAGTGGAAATAACCATAATAAGTGGTGAGTAGATTTTCTAGCGAAAGTGTACGCGACAGGCGGGCGATCGCATAGTAGGCCGAGTTTAATTTTGCGCACAGCATGTCGATGTGCTCACTCCACTGCAGACCTCTGTCAAAGGTGAATCCAACAAAGCGAGCACAGGGAGCACTCACAATATTAGCATCACCTACAGATACGGACAGACGGGGAAGGGAGTTATCACATCTCAGCGTAAACTGTACCAAGTTGGTTTTGGCTACATTCAGCTGCATACCATTCGCTTGGAACCAGGAAGACAGTTTGCAAATCACGGTCCGTATGTTTAGCGTTAAATCATGTTCATTGCTACCTTTGACAATTGTGCAAATGTCGTCCGCGTACATTACAAATTCAACGTCAGAGGATTTGTACGGTAGGTCATTCATCAGCAAGTTAAAGAGACAATTGCCTACGTTGGACCCCTGAGGCACGGACCTGTCACCTATGAGACCGTCCTCAGACTTACTACTTCCCACCTGAGTCATCTGACTCCGATCTGAAAGGAACGAGTTAAGGACCTCGAGACCCAATCCCCGGACGCCGTAGTGGCCCAACTTGGCAGAGATGAGCCGATGATCAACGAGATCGAACGCTCGTGACAAGTCAAAAAATAAGGCGGTGACGCACATTTTATTTTCCAAATGTGCTAAAACGGAATTAAGTAAGGTTCGCGCGGCTACTGTCGTTGATCGTCCCTTCTGGTACGCAAACTGCTGGTGGCATAAGAGCCCATTCCTACCTAGAAAGCCACCGAGTCGGCTGCATATTCCTGACTCGAATATTTTGGAGATCGCAGGAACTAACGAGATAGGTCTGTAACTCTTAGTCTCTTTTTTGCAGCCTTTACCCTTATAGACAGGAGTAACTCTAATCTTTTTCAGTACTTCGGGGTAACTACCTTTATTTAAACAGTTATTAAAGTTATTATCCATAATCATCACACCTATCCATAAAAAATGCTTGTACTTTGTGCCTGTATGTTCACTTCATACATTCTCCTGCGTCGGATATTTACGTCGTAACCGCTAGTATATTTTTGTAATAAATATCGCAGCGTGAAGACGCCCGCCAGCCGTACCCGTACTGAAAATTTTATACCGTCTTCCTAACCCTTTTATATTATGATCTGGCTTGGCAGGGGGGCAGGGGGATGAAGGGGGCCAGCATGGTTCAGCGTAGCACGGCGCGGCGAGGCCCGGCCCCGCGTGTGGCGGCGAGGCATCATACCGCGGCGCGAGTGACGGGTTGACGTGACATGACAGTTGTGTAGAGCGAAAATCGGAGTCAATGTCTGAATTACACGCAATTCAATTTCACTCAACAACAACGCCCCGTCTGACGTGTGCGATCATTCTGTTTTACTGCGACGTACGTGCGTTCAATGTTTTTGCACGAACCACACCAACAAAAGTGGAATAAATTAAAATTGAACAGGTTTTGGTTAGCTATGAATTCAATCACTTACATTTTATAGATAGTCTATTTAAATAAACAAGAACGATCTTCTACTCGCAAGCACTTGCGATTGGACACCGCACGTTGATAAATAGATAGATAGATAAAACGTTTATTGCATAAAGTTACAACACACACAAACATTGCGTGCGTCTCCGGAGCATCACTGCACCTTTGCGGCGCTTTTACAAATTCACGAGAATTTTGCTTACACACACGTACACATCAATGTTTACTTAAATCACACATAGAAAACAAATTCACTAAGAGTTGGGTTGCCATATTACGTTCTTGTATTGAAATCGGCTCAGAACCATATCACGTTCTCGTTTTGAACTAAGCCGTATTACGAGTACGTTCTTGTACTAACTCTATTCATATAAAAGAAATGACATTCGAATAACCCATACTTGACAGCTGTCAGTTCTATAACTAAAAATATGTCATCATAAAAACACGGACTCTCTGTCATGGGGTTAGCATGAATCTATCAGCTGTCAAATATGGATTTTTCGGGTTGCCGTACTGTAAGTTCTATTGACTAAAACTCATTTATCTCGAAAACTATGTATTATGCAAAATTATCAGTTTCTTAGAGAAAGTTATAGGTCTTGTTCTTTATAAGATCTAAATTTCAGATATCTATATTTTTCCTCTTGTAGATTACCAATTTGGCATTTCGCTATTTTGATATTCAGGTGATATTTTGTACATTAACATATTGATTGCACCTTTGACAGTTTGCGACTTTCTTATTCATGTATTTTTGATATTCGGCAATTCTTTAACAATGTTGTTAATTTGCAACTTAACATTTTGCGAAGTAGAAATTTAGTGACTGTGTTTGAAAGCCGATAAAATGAATACAGTAAACCACATACCGCAATTTGTGAAAGGAGCAACCCTAGATTATAAATTAGTGACAATCGCGTAAATCTAAAAATGGCTTGAGTGAACCTTCTGTAAACCTCTTTATTTTATGGTCAGTGTCACAGCTATCGCACCTACCTACTACGTTCATATTACCTCTATTATGTCAGTCTTGCAGGTCAAGACATTTTATAAATGCTTTATTAATCGAAGTAACTTTTAGGCCCTAAGCGAACGTGGGCGTAGGGACCATCGTAATATTTTTCAAATAATTTTACAAAACATATTATTTACATATTTGGAAGTATGTTTTAAATATCTTCATATGTAAGTACGTACTATAAAACTATAAAATATGCAGAAATCAATACATAATTGTTATGCTCGAAAGAAACTTACTCTTTCCATAAACTATTACTTCGTTTTTAGGCTTAATATTATTTTTGTCAAAACAAACATACCTTGGAGGCAACGCCTCGGCAAGCGTAGCGTTGGGCGATCTCCGGCCAGATAGGCCAATGACTTAAAAAAGGCGGCTGGTAGCGACTGGACGAAAACGACCGATCGTTCCCCATGGCGTGCCCTTAGGAAGCCTACGTCCAGCAGTGGACTGCAATAGGCTGATATGTATGTATGTAAACATACTTTACCCTACCTTAGGAAATATGCAAGTTTTTTGTTGATCAATTAATAGATTAATTACGAAACATAAAAAAAAGTTTGAGCACGCAGTGGCGGTAAGGCCATAAACCGATGTGTACGCCCACGTCACATAAACTCAGGCAATACGTAGGTATATTACTAAATTAATTATATTTATGTCACTCTCATCAACGTCAAGTAGACAATATATCTTGCTTGTGTAATATTCGAAATACCCGAACACAATACACAATAACCACTGAAACTGACGGGGGCTTTAATATCTTAGATCGGAATGCAGATTATAATTAATTAGTAACAATCGCGCAGAAAGTTCCCGAACTCGGGAGCGAACAGGGATAGCCCATATTCTGGAGTCCGCATTTAGACCTAACCGGAGCAGCATTCACGACCAACTCTTGGGCGGTTCTCACTTGTGGGTTTCACGGTGCGTTACGGTGCGTATCGGACGCTTGTGTCAAACAATTTGAGAGACGCATCCGTTACGCAGCGTAACGCACCGTGAAATCCGCCGTAGCCGTATTGATATAGGAATAAGATCAGAATTCGCAATTTCATTTTTCTGACAGATGCATGCGTTACGCTACGTTAAAAAAACGGAACGACACGACGACAAGTATGAGAACTGCCTTAGCAAATATGAACCATCATTTGATTAATTTTTAGTTGTATAACGCCATTTTCATCTCCTTGCCTTTATCATAATTTAATTTGGGGTGAATGCAACTTATTTTGTGCCTCTAATAACTTATCCTGTTGCAAAAAGATTTGACTAAGTTTTACAAACAACCGCCATCTTTTAAGAACCAGCAGCTAAAAATCAACATGTAAAATACAAAAATACGTATAGTCAATTATAATTTTTTCTTGGTACAAAAATAAGTTAGAAATAACATCATAATTTATAATAACCGGCCATTGTAGTGATACATTCAGATAAATAGGCAGTAGCTGTAGCGTATCACATGCAATTATAAGGTAGGCAGAGCGTTAACGACCGTAAAACGGATATTAACACCACTTCTGACAAATGTTTGAGGGTTAATCAGATAACTGTGTATCACAATAGTGTCAGCCCATCGCCTTAAATTGCAATACACTTCTAACCCTCGAGTTTCTTAGTCGCCTCTTACGACTCCCTTAGGTATGAAATGGGGTGATGCTATTCTATTCCTTTTTGATTTAATGTTACGGTAACTTTTCAGAATTCGAAGTAATTTCAGACCTCTTCAGCTTTTTCAACATTCAAGCTAACCTGATCGGCAAATCTTCGTCCACCATCGATTACAAGGCTCAAACGGCGGCTAAGAAGCTGGGCATCCTGAATAGAGTGAAGCGATACTTTATGCCTGGACAGCTTTTACCTCTTTACAAAGCACAAGTCCGATCCTGCATGGAGTATTACAGTCACCTTTGGGATGGCTCAGCCAAATACCAACTTGCCGCTCTTGACTTGGTGGAACGCAGGGCCATGAGGATCATAGGCGACATAAAACTGGTGGACATTAAGCTACATAGCCTGGCACATCGCCGCAAGGTTGCCTGCTTGTAGGTTTTTTACAGATTTTACGTCGAAGAGTGTGCTCGAGAGCTTCACGACCTTGTTTCACCAGCTCCCTTCTACCATCGGACATCCAGACGCACCGCCGGATACCATCCGTACCTGGTTGCCATTCCACCAATTCGGACTAAGCGCTTCCAGTCATCATTTATAATGCACACTGCTAAAGAGTGGAACTCACTACCTGCGTCTATATTTCTAAACGCAAACAACCCTAATCTCTTCAAAGTAAGAGTGAACAGGCTTCTTCTGGGTGAGCTCGCTCCATCTTAGACCCTGTCTCTGTCCTATGACCTAGACTAGAGTCAAGAGCAAACCATTATGAATAAAAAAAAACTTGCAGATTTGAAGAAAGAATATCTGTCAATTAATATGAAAAATAAAAATAAGGAATTATTTCATGTCAACGAATTTATTTCGCATATATCAACCTTACCTAAATTCCATATGTATTTTTATACAACCGACACGTGGAATAATATACGTTTGGCAGCATTGGGCGCTCTCGATGGCATTTCGAATGAATAATTGCTCCGTAGATTTGACGTGAGGTATTTTTATTGCCCCTCAGTACGCAATATTTAAATTCGTAGCAAAACTTCCAGCCCGCCGTCTTTTGTCCCCTCTTCATATTTTCCAAATTATAAATCCTATTATCACAGTACAAACTCCATGCAATTTTGAAAATCCGGACATTTTCTTTTAATTAAATTTATAATTTAGTGTCCCCATGCCTTCTAATTTAATCATTGATCAAAATAATCAAGCTACGCTCCAACAATTAGCGAGAGTCTTTTACAATATTATTAATATTCATGATTGCATTGTATCGCTAAAATTTAAATGCTGAAGTGTGGGCTGTACTCGTTTATCTGAGGGTCTTTTGTGACATTTAACGGTGGCGCCGCTGTTGTTGCTTAGCAACGGTCAGGTTTTATGAAACGATCTCCAAGTGCCATTAAACAATAACGATTACTCTGAATAGTGGCCCAAGACCATTACGGTACGTAGTTCCTCCGCTCGAGTGAGCAAGGGTTACGACGCGAGCGTATGCCCGGAACGCTGAAAATTTTCGATTACAAAACACAACACTATTTTACTTCTTCTCTCTTGCCTTCCTTTGAATTTAATAAATAGTACTTTGCATGCGCTTAAGCAAACAGAAACTTTGTATTCAAGTTTATTTCCCCAAAATAGTTCCGAAAAACATAGCTGCCAAGTCAATTTCAAAACATTATTGCATCGTAAATAAAAAGTCACGTTCATCGATAACGAATGCGATAAAAATAACATTTCTACTGTGGAAATATTCAGGGATCGATACACAAGCGTGCTGTAACTCCCCGAAATTCTAATTTTCAGAACGTAGGAAATTGAACATATTTCAATAATATTATTTTGAAAGATCGGAAGTATGATTAAAATGACAAAGGTTCGACAGGGAGCCGTATCCGGCCGGAGCGAGCGAGCAGAGCGAGCGTGAGCACGGGAGTTCAGACTCTAACAGCGGCGACGTTGAGTTAACGATACTTTCCATAAACTTATCCACGGGAAACACATTTATAACTTTATTAATAAAATATCCATCTCTCGTGTACGGCAGTACTGTGGTTATCCACATCATTTTACTTTTAAATCTTGTATTATTGTTATAATCTATCGCTAATTAATACAAACCTCGTTTTTTTTTATTATGTCACCTACTGTTTCGGGCAAGCTATCATAATATAATCTCAACCATCGTTTCCGTTAAGTACGTTCCGCAAGTATGTTCTAACCCTAAAATCGGAAAAATTATCACAATATATAGATGTACATTAACGTTCAATAATAACTTCAATAATTAATTCATATTAACGGTCAATAATGGTTTTATAACCAAATTCACAGTTAGTTACCAATATTTAACCAGTTAATTATGGTTATTTATCCGAGTGTGGCAATGAAACGGGGTGGTAAATGACTAAGTTTTCAGGTTTTTTGTGATGTATTATACTTAAATTGTTATAAAGTATTTTTTTAGTAAAATCATTGTTTGGTGGGCGCTTAGCGGGCAGCCAAACAAATGTGTTTTTTTTTTCAATAAAAGTTATGAAGTTTTGTTTCGTGCCTCGGAAACCCAATCTTAATGCAACCCAATTGAAGCTCTTAACTATGAATTGCTTTAAATACATTATTTCACAGTCATCGTTTTTATTTAAAAAACTAAAAAAAAGAAATATTTTTTTGACTTGTTTTACTTTTATTATCAACCTTCCTTCAAAAGCAGTAACCATACTTACAAAAATTATTTGATAATAACCGCAGTAACCCAATCGGAATGGCTTATTACCACTATTAACCTAAAAATCCGTAAATAACCGACTGGTTAAAAACGTTAATAACGGGTTTCCCGTGTATATAACGACGTCGCTCTGTTTTTACTGTACTTGAAAATCACATTAGGGTAGTACCAAATAAATATCGACTAAAATCAACACAATACCCAAACTTTAAAGCTACTTACGCACGCATAAGCGTTACTAGGAACTTGGAATACCTGCACGTCCGCTTTGAAGTTCTTCGTCCCTTTGAACTGATCTTTATACACAAAGTACCCTTTTCAACGTTCTCATGAATAGGTACTTGCCGACGGTCTTGAAGAATTACAACGGGAAACGAAACGTGATTTCAATTTTCCTCACATTTATCATAAATAGGCCTTGGCGGGGGAGCAAATTTGTATATTTGAACCACTTGAAGGAGATTTGACATGAAGTGCTTTCACACCGACAGGAGCTCGCGGCTTCCTGAATCACCCGTCATTTGCCTTTGATGAGGCCGAATTCAACTTATTGAATTTCAAAAAGTTTGTTGACGCTTTCAATATTTTTATTTCTCTTTCAGATTATTTTCGCTCGCTTTACGTTTTCACTGATATTGATTAGTAACGTAATTGATCAGCTAGCTTGTAAACGACGCGAAGTTAACGTTATTAAAATGAAGTTATATGATCGAAGTTACTACGAACGAACAATAAGGCAACAATGTTTAAGTTTGGCGGAGTATCGCGAAGTCGCTCCAACCAGCCCCTCTGCTGCTTGTATCTACTGCATAGTTTCCTTCATTAACATTTAAACTATTTCCGAAGATCAACTCATATAACAGCTACATAAAATAGGTCAATCAACGTTATTTATCCCAATCTCTTGCTGTGCACAAATTTCAGCTAAACTAAATTTGTTTTATACGTTAAAGTTATTTATTACTTTGTAAAGATCGATGATAAAATATAACGTACTGGTATCTATCTATTTAAATATGTTCATATACAGGATGTGTGCAACAACGGTATAAAAACGCTTCGTTGCGCGTAGAGGAACCCTTCAACTCTCTACGCGGATCTTACGATGAATTTGATTCCGCCGTTTCCGTGCGTATTTCCCGTATCCCTTTGTTGCGATTGTTTTAATACAGCACCTTTATGAAATTCAAATGAAGGCGAGAGAGAGAGTAAGGGTCCGCTCCGCCGTAGCTCCGGTTGTATTTATATATTTCCCGAACAAGAATCGCAATGCTAACTTGTGTGATTTATGGCAGTCGCGGCGGTTCGCAAGCTCGTTTGTATTGCAATATTGTCCGTGAAGTTTCACGGCAGCAGTTCGGCGTCCGCTGAAAACAATACAATGCTGACCGCTTATTACCCGACTGCGGTAAATGTAGGGCTATATGGTGTCCCATAATTAATTAATTTTAAGTAGTTTTATTCTGTGTAAAATGGTTGCAATAAACTGATTTTCTGATTTTTCAGACAATCCAATTGATCCACTTTCAGAGCTTTTACTTGATTTGGCCGCATTTTCTGACAGCACCTCGTTTGACTGATTCCTCTATTCCATAATGCAACATCGATCCAATTCACACTCACTCATCTTTAAGATTATTTTAGCTTGCGATTATTTTTCAAAAGTGTGATGCAATATTTATTTACCGTAGTTGGGTAGCAGTTTTTAACGTGCCGATTTCATTGTATTCTTTTTTTGGGGCAATGGCGGGGCTTAGTTGACTGTGTTGCCCAGTGTTAATTACCAAATTTGCGCATATATTTTCTGGTACGAATTTGCCGCAGAAAATGCCGGGCGTACACACAACGAATGGCTGAGATTATTGATATACTGTTGGGGGAGCCGCTGGATTTCAGTGAAATATTAGGTAGGTAAGATTTAAAAAACACCACATTGCCACACCCATACCTATTTAAATTTCTATAGGTATTGCAGGTGCGTCGAGTAAATAATTATCCTTGATGTAAATAATGCCTAAATGTTTTGAAATAATATTTTATAAGTCCGATAATTACGTATTAGAAGATAAATAGGTACGTATCACGTGAAACTACCTAAAGACCTAGACCCAACTCATTTTCTCATTTAATAGTTTAAGTATATTTAATGACATTCGATGCAAAAAACAGGTAGGTACACTTTACCTACTTACCTACGTAAATCATCCTAAAACCAGCGGATCCACTCGCGTGGTTTCAGACTTCATGAATTTTAAAACTTTTGAGACACATCTTTCTTCCAGACGAGATAAGTCTGCCATTCTGATAGTAAGTTATTAAGTAGATATTTGATTTAATAACTTGACACATAAATCAAATATGTGTTTGCATGTTAAATGAATAAAACATATCCGGTACCCATATCAAATAATTAATACTTACATACCTACTGATCTAACTATATTAACACAGCTGCAGTGTTATTATAGCTACACGCAGGCATGAGCTGCTGCAGTTCATGCCTGCTCGTGCGGTCCGGAAATACCTAGTCCCAAATAACGCGAAATTCAGCTACAAAATTTTGTACCTTCATTAAGTTGGTTATGACGTTATTTAATTAGGAGAAATCCCTGTTACAGACAAATTGTTGTACTCGAGTTGCATGTTTGTAGAAAAAAGTTTTGTTTACGAACCGTTCGTATGCGGTGGAGCGTAGGGTCCTTGCAGTGGATACAGTACACCGCATGCACGTTTACACCTACTAAGTAGTAAAATATCCAGTTACTACCACAGTGATAGCGAAACCAGGCATATTTTATATTCTCAGAGGTAAGTTGTGGGTAGTGTAACAAACTTTTTACGGGTGCACATATAAAATCAAGCTTCTACTTTTCCGATGCAGAATTTATAAGCAAGCCGTTAACGATGCTTTTGATGTTAATTCCAAAAATATTATAAGGTCTGTAGTAAAATGTGTCAGATAATACGAGGTTGTATTATTTATATAATATGAAAGCGCTCGATTCCTTTAGCATGTAAACTTTTAAGACACCTACAGAAACGAATTCTCTACGGAAAAAAGTTTTGTAATTATTAAGTAAATACCTCTCGTAAAATCAAACAAATTATGAAATAAAAGTCAACAATCGACGTACTGTTTATAAAGTATTCGTACTCGGAGACGTCGTCGTCGGGCCCTTTGCAAATTGAAAGCGCAAAGGGTTTAGGGCGCACCCTGTCCGACAATAAACATTGAGTAAAGCGAGACCTATCATTGTTCTCTGTATATTTTAATTATTAGACTTCGCCCCGGGCCCAACCCTTTGGTTTCGGGCCCTTTAATGGACGAGTTCTTTCGTTCCTTTTATTAAATACAAAAGGATCAACTTATTTCTCCTACGGCGAGCAGTCGGGCATATAATGCTGATTATAATTATCTCCTTCGTTTGTTTGAACTTTATATACATCAACAGATTTGTTTTTGGCTCTAGTCTGGGCAAAATCTGGGAGCCAGATAAGGCTGACACAGAGTTAGAGCTCGAAACAGCAGTAGCATTTACACTGCGGCACAAATAGTGTGTCACATAGAATGTCCAATCGTAAAGTTTTAATTTATCAGCTGATTTGTATGTGTCCAATCTTAAAGTTTTGATTTATCAGCTGATTTGTATGAAATATGACAACATCGGTGGAAATTTTTGATGTCATAGTCATTCAAGCCGTCATGTCATGCATGATTTATCTTTACGTAGGTGAGATTGAGGCCCAATCTAAAGTTTAATTTAGACTGGTACAAAAATTCTGGCGTAAAAAATGACCCGAACAAAGGTAGAGGGTACTCTCAACTTTCCTGAAGCCCAAACATAGTTTTATAACGCTAGTCGAACCCACTTCCAAGCTCGAATTTCGATGTTCATGCAAAAACGAACGCGAAGCCTGTTTACATTGCAGGTGCTATGCGGATTGGGGATCTATATTGCCGATCACCTAACTCAAATGGTATGTGTGTCAAAGTTATACTGACACCAGATTGACTTGTTTGTAGAAACAGAAGTTTGCAAAAACCAATATGTAACCAATGCGTAGTTTCTCTTTGAGTGGCGTTTTCAACAAAATAATTCCTGGAAGCAAAAATCAGAGAATTGCTTTCCTCGACTGTCACGATAGCTATACAACCAAACTGAAGTTTTGAGCAGAATTGTTGTTATGTTTTCTGTACTTTTGTTTTAGGCTAACTAAAGTGACAATTGGATATAATTTAGAGGGTGATAGGTTACGAGAGTATAATATAGAAACTCTTTGAATCTTTTACCGTGATTTCAGCGAAATAGTAGACGGTAACGTTTATGCTAGTCTTCTGTAAGCTGCATATCCCGTAATACCTATTGCTAATTAATAGTATGCGCCCCACGTAGTGTATTAATTGATTAGTGTACTTACTCAGGAGTAAGTTCTCAGGAGCAGCATAACTATAAATTAAACTTGTCACCATAATCGAATTGAGGGAAAAAAAAATTTCACACGTAACAGAGATAGCTAATCTTCTTCTTTATTTTTTATAAAATATCAACGAAATTTTTCCATACTGACTAAATTCATAACTTATTTATCTCATAACTCATTTATAAATAATAATGTTAGATGTCAAATGTTTATAAATAATTATACGTATACTTAGGTAGTAATTGTTATTAAAAATTATATACCATTATAATATATCAAATTAAAGAATTATTGCCTTTATGTCAATGCCGTTTAAGTAGCTACTTCAAATTTGTTAAAATAATGCACAAAATACACAGGCTCTGTTTTCAAGTCCAATAGAACTATTAACAAGGTAAATGTCTTCATTTCACAAACAAGGACTTTCTGTTGGTCCGAGATTAAAATTTTATTTGCATTTCGAATGAGGCCAGTACGGGCTTAAAAAACTTAACAAAGTTTCTACCCGCGGGATCTAATTAAAGGCTACTCTCTATCTGATTTATGCTTGACAGCTTCCTTAGTCTTGTTGGTTTACGAACTAGAGGTTTAAGGTTTGATTTTCAGTCGGATAAGTCCTTTTCTTCTTCTTCAACTGCCGATAAGTGCAGATTAAACTGACGTAAGCACGTTAGATCCCGACCAATGGATGTAGCGCTAGACTATAAGCATTATATCAAGTGCGATAAAAAGGCGGAAATAAAATTAAAACTCTGAATAACGGTGACGTGTCACTTTTTGCTGGGTTTAACGATCATTCCGCGGCTGTCATTAAATGGAGGGGTTCCATGCAATGAATATGCAAATACGGCATTCGTGCCGCCGATTAATGCCGATTTGCCGTAACCGGTGCCGTAATAACACTGCTACAGTTACACTGTGTATAATGTAGCCGATTTTTATTTGCTACTTCACTTATTCATGTACAGAATTAGAAATGATTATGACATTAAATCAAAAAATTATTCTCCCATATCGTCATATTACATACAGTATAATATAAGAACATGTAGACTTCAAACTGCGGAAAAGACAGAAAACTGCGAAATATAATTTTTTTAAATCCCAAATTTTGCAATTATTCAAAAACTGCATTATAGTAAGCAACTTACACTATAATTTGCCATTATTTTTCAGTAAAATCCCGATAAAACTCAAGTATTTATGAACTTAAAAATATATAAGACCATAAAAAAATATTTGATGTCTTTAAAGATGAAAACGTTTTATAATGACTACAGTGCACGTCCCAGATGTCAGGAGCTGAAGTGGGTATACAAAAGATGTCGTTATAGTTTTCCAACATATAAATACGTTTTTTTTTTCATCTGTCTTTATGAACATTTTTTACGACAACGGTAACAGTGGAACTTTGTTACCTGTCGTAAAAAAAATCCTTCAATAAAATAATTTGCCTCACTTGAGGAAAGAATTGATTCTTTTATTAAAGGTGTTTTAAGAAGCGAGTAAAAGTCCAAGTATACAATTGTATATAATTTATAAGTTTGTAAAGAAGTATACGAGCAAGCGTACTTCGGTACAACAATACCTCAACTATGTGTCTGTAAACAGGAACACGCACAAAAATACCGAGACCCGATTACAGATATCTCATTCGACATTCAAATATTTGTCTTGGCCGGAAATCGAAACTTTAAATGTAGAAGGCAGATGCCTCCACAGAATTTATAAAAGTACATTCTAGTTACCAAATTGGCCCAGAACATCAATGAAGGTAGGACGTTCTTTATCAAAAATGGATGTTAGGTGAATGAGCGCGCTTCCAGGTTGAGAAATGTTATGAATATGAAGGATTTATTCGGGTTCCCGTGCGTAGGGCTTGGCGGGTGGGATAGGGGAGGAGAGGGCAGGTAAAGAGGGGCGAATTAAATATACATGTAATATGTTAACTTCATAATTATACCTACACAAGAAGAGAATACCTGCAAGATTAATTGCTTGCGCCTGCTATCATTAAAACAAATAAAATACGAAATGTTTGGAGCGGAGATAAGAAAGTAAAAAAATCGGCTAAATGCGAGTTGGAGTCACGCACGGAGGGTTCCGTTCCATTATGTATTAAAATGACATATAAGTAAGTAACGTTTGTTGTATGGGATCCCCCTTAAATATTAAAAATATTATTAATAGTAATAGTAATGCGGCAACTGTAATACATATTCTGCGAAAATGTTCATTGTCTAACTATTGCCGTTATTGAGATACAGGATACAGCTACCAAACCATTATAGACAATATCACAGAATAATAACTAGTAACTAGCGTTACAGAAGCTTTACTTCGCAATGGTTTTCAAAGAAATATGTACTCAATCTGATAGACAATATGATTTAATTTAGCTCGCGTTCCAGTCGACCACGTGTTCATTTACATACCTGCCAAATTGTTTTTTGAGGGAATATGGGCCTTAATTCATTGGGCTACGGTTCATAATAAGTTAGACGTGGTTATAAGTATTGAAAGAGCCGCGGTCTAGGGTTGCTTACTTCGAGAAACTACTTACGCCATCTAGCGCACAACACGAGCGTTTACTCCTGCTTAATATGTGCTGAGTGTGAATAGTGCTCACCGAAACTAGCACAATATAATTTTTATCTCGCACCTAAAATTTAACTGCAGTATTGCAAAATAATATTTTATTTTTTAAATTATTTATTTATATATTTCCAAGCAAGAAATTCGCAATATACCTAGATTCGCAAACTTTCTTTAAGTTGAAAAGAATTCCATAGACTTCTGCGTTGGGCTCTTAGTCCAAGTTCGTAAATGAATACGACAGATGAAATGCAACTCGAATGAAACGACTAAACCTTTTTATTTACTTTTAAATACATTTAGGATTTTGGACTAGTAGGTACTTTGTTCAACAAAAAAAGAAAGGGTTTGTTTTGAATTAAATTCATTTCAAAAAGAAACATAATGTCATCAAATCAAGAGTATGTCTTTTCTTTTTTTTATTTCGTCCATCTTTCAAAAAATTGTCGAGAAGTTGAACAAATAGCGCACGCGTGTGACTTCTTTCGCTTGCGGCAGCCAAAGAGAATATGCGCCAGCCCGCTAGATTAGCCCTTTCGCAGTGGCCGGCGCCTGGAGGTATGTTTTTGATACCTACACGCGGAGTGACACAGGCCTGACAATATCAAGCAAAAACACACGTTTTGTATGGGAGTGACACACTTAAGTTTTATTTATTACAGTTTTTAGTATTTGATGTTATAACGCCAACAAAAATACATCATCTGTGAAAATGTCTACTGTTTAACTATCATGGTTTATAACAGACTTTCGGATGACAGATGTACAGACATACAGCTGAGTCTCAGTTACAGAGTTCCGACTTGACCCTTTGGGCACGGCACCTAAAAACATACTAACCTGTATTTATAATTTTATATAAAAATATGGTTATTCGTTAAGATCGATGTCAACTATCACGAAGAATATAGGGATTCTTAAACCACGCAGTTTCCTCACAGTTTTGAGGGTTCCTTACCTCTAAACCCTCTAAAGGAAAATAACGGAACACCTTTAGGATCACTTTGTTGTCCGTCTGTCACGACCCTTTATTTCGGGAAAGTATAATGATATCGTGTTGAAATTAAAACTAAATATTTCTTCTTTCAAACTTACGCCCGCTTGTGTTTGTATTAAAATCAAGCTTCTAACAGAATTTGATCTTATCAAGGGAATCAAAATTCATAGGGTACTTCCCTTAGACGTAGAATCATAAAAGTTAGCAAGTAGTTTTGAAGTACAAGTTTACGAAAAACGTAACAATAATTTTAATTATGTTCTATTTGTGGCCGAAAAAGAACAAAATCTTAAAATTAAGGCTAGTAGTTAAAGTGGGGTATCATATTAAAGGGCTTGATATGGATGTAACGGAACGGAACCCTCTGTGGGAGATTCTGACTTGTACTTGGCCGGTTTATTTTTCACACTAGCACCAGCATTGCAGTCTTGTTAGTTATTCTAGCAAACGAACTAACATAATGTCGCTTAAGTGAGAATATTAGATGCAGGTCAGGAACGAAACCTGACGCCTTTTACGATATTGGTTTAAGCGAAGAACAGTAACTCGTGTACTTAGAGAAACGGAAAAGGAACACGGGGACTGGTAATGTAACAAAAAAGTAAGTATCCCAAAAAATTATACTCAATTACAGTGTGATTAGGTGTACGAATTATGATTGTGTTTTAGATGTAATAACCAACAGCTACACTGTAGAAACTTAGCATAGCATACAACACCATTTCGGTGGGGTTCTTTTTTACTCAAAAAAAATTATTTCGAAAAAATAGTCTATATATTTGTCAAGTATTTACATATTTTTAAATTTATTTAGTAATATATTTAATAGCATGTCATTTCATAATAAGAAGAAATATCAATCTTAATCTATATCCCACATTGAAAAATAAAAAATCAAGTAAAATAAACAGTGTCAAAATTGGCCAATATCAAATATGTCATAGGTATCATATTTTGGTACATAACTGACAACATACAATCTCAATACCTACTGAAATAAATAAATACTAAATACGAACAAAAAATGCTTTAAAAACAAAAATTTGGCCAGCGATCAAGTCAGTTTGATTTCTCAAAAATGTATGAATGCTATAAAAGGTATGCTCAATTTGTCAGCGTTTTAACCTACCCTTGAAATACTGCTACGGCGTAACCGTTTTAGGTAACATCACGTAAGTCAGTTTTGAAGATCTAGCAAGCCTATGCTTGATAGTCTGAAATCTTCCTGCATGTGCTATAATTGTATGTGTTTTTGCCTGTAAGAGCGGGTGTTGGTACCTTTTTGCTATTTTTCTTTCCCACGGGCTACCTCTAAATTTGTTTTTGGTCTAAGTTGCTACATTAACGAAAGTAGGATCGCGTACGTCGTTATACGCGCAGACAAGTATTTATAGCTCTAGCTAGAATTCATAGCCATTGTTTTGTACAATAAGCATAGCTTACTTTTTCGTACCACCATGTGCCTTGCTCACAAACTCAGAAACGTTTTTGGTGACAGGCGTGTCAAAAATCGACGCGACGTGAAGATTTAATGCAATGTTACACGGAAACCAAACTGATGACTCGCCAATACTTACCTATCATTAAAAACCTAATATTACAGTATTATTTCACCTGAATTGTGGTCTTGTAAAAAAGTATTTGTTTGTTCGAATTTAATACAGGGAATGGGCAGCAGCGTTCCACTTGAAAGCAATATCTTGCACTGCGCTCGCAAATCCGCTTGCCAAGCAACACCCCACCATTGAGGGAGGTCCATGTCCAGCAGTAGACTGATATGGCTGGTAATGTAAAGTAAATACACGATGGCAATATCACGTTCCGCGATCGCGTCTTAGTAAATAAAAATAAATAAGATCATTGACCGCAGGTATAACCCGACATTGAAATGTGCATACCTACATTATTAGCCATATGATGCTAGCTTAGAATAGCACCACCCCATTTCTTTCGTTTGGGTGTCATAGTAGGCGACAAAAGGACTCGAGGGTTTCTGGACATTTCTGAAATGACTCTCAAATATATTTTGTCAGACGTCAACGTCAGCGAGAAAAACAGTTTTAACGGCCGTCTGTCTTCCCCGCAAGGGATATATCTCATACAGGTAGCCACAGACCGCAAGCATAGCAACAAAATATAGGTATCTATAAGCATTGAAATATTCCAACGACTACATTTGTGTTACGCTACGTACGAAAATGTACCCCAGTAACCAGCCCTTTTTTGGACTCATCCTTCCAGGAATAACAATAAAGATCGTACACATACAAAGCGATGTTGTTTTATTTACTTCCATGATGTTTCCTTATTTCGGTCGAACAAGGTTTCCTTGTAATGGAAAATAACATACTTGATGTAATTGGCATAAATGCTAATTATTTACTTCCATGATGTGTCCTTAATTCGGTCAAATAAGGTTTCCGGTAATGAAAAATAACATTATTTCTATGACTAGGACACCTAATCGATAATGAAAAAATTACAAGGATAACTCATGTTATCAGACAGATAACTGATGCTTTAATTTGCATGCCTAGAATTCCGCGGCAAATAGAAAAAGTATGTATATACCGATGAAAACAGTTTTATGAACGTAATTACTTCCGACACTATTTAATTTTCCTCTTTACACGAATTTGCCGAGTAGTGGAAATCTATTGCACCGGTTCCAATAAGTTCACATTTAATGTACGGTGAAAGAGGCAAACTGCGCGGGAAGTATTGCTTTTTACGCATCGACTAACATTCCACAGTTTCTCGAGGGCGAACTCAAGGGCCCGCCGGGAGACGCGAAGGGCGCCCCACCACACAAATGAATTGCTTTCGTTTTAACGTAGGCATAACATTACCTCATTTTTTTCTTTCCTTACCTACTCGGTAGTTAACAAACAAAGTAAGCAGGTTAATTAAAAATTATATATACGTTACAATACGTTGAGATTTCACATAGGTAAATCAATGAACAAATGTTAAAGAGATAAAAGAATCTGTTTGTGGTAAAAGAATTCAATTCAATTTCTGCGTTCTATTCTATTCTCTACATACAATTTTATGTCAGAAAAATGTGCCAGTGAGTAGATTGGACGATTATTTATGCCTTGCGGTTTATAAAATATATTTGTGGTAAAATAATAAAACAACAAACGGCCGTTTCCATTTAGCCCACCTGCGGCGGGCACGGGCAGACACAATAATTTAATTTCGCTCGTTACGCGAAGGAATTATTCGGAAAAAGAAGATGGGAACTCATAAAGCTATTACTTTGCTTGAAAATGCCTGACGTGGCGTTCACAGATACGGGACGAGACTAAAATTAATTTCTGAATCCTGTTTTCAAAATGGTTCGAGCTCCCCAAGCACGCAGTAGAGACTTAATTAAAGAAGCACGATGAATTAAAAGGAAATGATCCCGAAAATTAATTAATGTTATTCTATGCTTATCGTAGAAAAACGTCTGCGAAAAGTTTAGTCGATGAATGTTTGAATTTACATACATACATATATAACGCCTATTATCCCTTGCCTTGCGGGGTAGGCAGAGCGTAAATGGCTTGCGGCCATTTACGCCACGTCTGACATATATTTGAGGGTCATTTAGAAAATTGTGTATCGCCATTGTGAGTTTGAGTTTGAATTTAAACATCCTTTTTTTATGAATAGGCCATCTAGGCTGTCTTCTAGGTGGATGTCATATTTATTCAACCCTAAACCACACAACTGAACCACAAATAAGGGAGACGGCTCGTGTGCGTACGCGATGTTGATAGGCATACGTTATGGAAAAAGGTAAACATTGTTGAATGACTGGCGAGTGGGGCTCGCCGCCGCAGCGACTCGATACAAAACTGCTGACGTTACTTGACATGCCTAGGTCCCTACCCATTTATTCTATTCTTTCTGAAATATTTAGACACAAGAGCACTCAGAGGCAGAAATGGAGTCAGTTCCCAGAGTACAGGTCCTTGTGCGACTCCAGAATAAAATGTTTTTGAAGCTTTTTGACTTACGTCTTATCAAAGCTGGGTGTTTGCAATTCTCTCTTTTCGTGTGAGACACCGAGTCGCCAACGTCACGATGAACCCTGGTGATATAATTTTTTAACCGCCTACTACTAGTATAAGGCCTCTGACATGGTTGTGTAATGACCACCGTCTAAGTTATCATAGAGACGACAACCGGGACCGGGTATAGTTCATAAAAGGCTAATTTATCAATCTTACTAAAATTAACTCAGCCCTTTCGAGAGATCGAACTAAATTTTTCAAGAATTCATTAAAGGAATTCGCTTCTTTCGTTCAAACGTGCCCCAAGCACTGCTATCTGCTTCGTACTTCCCCTAAATTGAATGTAATGAAAGTTTCTTAGACCTCCCAGTGAAAATATTGGCTTTTTCACGCGTGAGTTAGGTGTTTTACAACCAGATGTATAAAATAAGGTCTCGGGAATTTTCTCTCCGATATAAAAGAAATTCCGTAATCATGTGGTAAATGCTTTTGCATTATGTTTAGTTACTAGTTTGAATAAGACAAATAAATAAGATAATGCTTTTGACCTTAAACTAGCTTTTACCCGCGGCGTTGCCCGCATAATCCTTTAGTGGTGATAAAAACATTATATTATGTGTTAATCCATGTTACATTCTTTATGTGTGAAAAATTTAATTACAATGTGTTCATCAGTTTTGGCGTGAAAAAGTAACAAACAAATATACAAACTTTCACATGTATAATATTAGTAGGAAGCAGGTTAACATACTTATTTGACGTTATGATTGAAGTACGAGTTGTTCAGTAAAACCACGTTTGTACATTTTAATCACGATCAAAACGATGTGTATTGTAAATATTAAAAGGTACAAATTGACTCTTTGAATGTTGCTGCGTAAGGTACTTACATACTTTTTATACTGTCAAGATATTTAATCGAAAAATTTTGTTATTTCAGGTAAAGCTCCAAATCTGGACATATTTAAGTCGCTGTCGCTGCTGATAAGGTACGAGTATTATCTCACATATAGTTTTCCTGCTTTTTTTATTTTGTGTTGGTAGCTAGGGTCAAATAAACGAACGTAAACGTACAGTTCAATCACGGAATTTAAGTATATACACGCACGCATTTCACGCCCAAAATCCCTTGCGGGGCAAGCAGAGCGTAAACGGCCGCATAGAACGGACATTTACGCCACGTCTGACAAACATTTGAGGGTCATTCGGAAAATTGTGTATCGCCATAGTGACAGGTTGTCAGCCCATCGCCTTAAATTGCAATACACACCCTCGAGTCCCTAAGACGCCTCCTACGACTCCCATGGGCAAGAAATGGGGTGATGCTATTCTAAGCCGGCATCACACGGCATTATATACAGTAAGTATTGTATAATCTTGTTACTGTGTCCTACGGTACTTGCTTTACTGCAGTACACGTATAACTATGGAAGGACATTGAAGCGGGGTAATTCTAGCTATGTAAACAAGTTAAGCCTCCGACACTTCTTTCATATCCAGCACTTGTGTACACTTGATTTTCCTGAACAATTTTAACTAGTTTACAGTATTTACTGCAGGAAATATTACGTAGCTAACGATTTCGCTTAGAGCTGCAAAACGCAGTTGATTCCAACTCTAATTGGAGCACCTCTCGAGTCTTGGACGTAATTTACTTATCGGCGTCTGAGCCTCATCGGTACTGCCACTCGGATACGAATCACAAGGTAAATTAATAAACTACTGCAGTTCTTATTAAGAAGGTATAGCACAATTTAATTTGAAAAGAATAATCAAACAATACACAAACTTGCATAGCGATATAATATAGGTACTAATTGGAATGGAACCCACGCACGACCTACGGTGAACCGTTCCCACGCACTCTTGTCTAGCTCTAGAATATTATAAATATATTTCCAAGGTATTTTTCAATTTGAATGGAATAAGAAACTTTAATAAGGTATCTGATCGGATACAACGTGGCTGCACCGGTCAGGTACCTATGTGTACACTGACACAAGCGATAGCGGCTTCAACTAAGCAGGTGCCTAAAGCGGTTCTCTCACTTTGACAGACTAATGAACGTCTGTCAGACGAAAGAAAATTTCGAATATTCATGCAAAAAGCAGATAGGTACCTTTGCACACAGACGAAACCGTCAATCCGTCATACCTAGTGTGGAATTCGCATAATCACTCGTCTGTCGCTTCATACTATAACAATTTCATTGGTTTTGAATTTTATTGTGGGTAGTTAAGGTTCAAAATTGTTGTCCGGCTCCCGGTACGTGACAGACAAGCGGCTAAGCAAAAATAAAAATTAAAGCAAGAACAACTAAAGTTATAACTCAAGTTAGCTTATTAGAACAATCGAAGTCACTTTTTGAACAAAAGCCTGAGTTTAGGTATTCAGTTCGATCTCAATTAAGTTGCTTAATAGCAAACTTCAATAGATAACGTAAAGCAACGACCAAGTTTAATTAATTTCAAACTGGCCAGGTTTATTATCTCGAGTGAGACAGATTTTATTGAATGTGTATTTATAGTATACAAACTGAATAACTACTATGAGTTAATTAATTCCAATGGAGTTAGAAGTTCCTGCTCTGACTAAGACTCTGTTAGAATAAAAAAGAACGGATTACCTTGGAATACTTGCAGTAAACACATCTACTTATTTGTTGCATTATGTACAAAAACCGGGCATAATGCTACCCGGTTTTCAGAGGGCAAACAGAGAGAAAAAGATACGGGCGCACACCGGTGTTAAATCATTATTATGAAAAATAAAAAAATAAACTATACTACGATACGATATAAATAACATATATTATCATTCTCTAAATATACCTACACATACGGTCACTAGAATAAACTTACTTATATTTACTTAAACAAACGTTAATGTAAAGATAATGAGATTAATACTATTTATATGATATACTATTTGCGCAATTTGGTTTCAATGTAATATTTTGTTTAAATATCAGTTTGCTGCAGCACCTTTTAGCACAAAAAAAGGTACAATACCGTCGTAGGTAACAATCTTAGCTGGGATATTTCAGGACGACAATGAAAAGTAGGTTACAAAAAAGGGATCGGTAGAGGGGTGTAAATAAATCCTTTAAAGCGTATGTATTCGCGTTACTCCAGAAAGCCAATTTTGGCATGTGTCAAATTATAGAAGACATGTCAAGAAAAAAATCTCCTTATTACAAAGCATTAGGGAGTTTTTTTGATGGTGTACCTATACTACTACTACATTGACTGGCCTGATGGCGTAGCGTCTAGTAAGTACCTACTTACCTACTACGCCTAGGGTCAAGAGTTTGATCCCCACAAGACACAAATATTACTTAACCGAATTTTCAAATATACTTGTGTGTAGAAGTCTACACACCTAGAAAAAGTATATAAGTATTCATATCAGCTATCTATCTCCCATAGTACAAGCTTTGCTTAGTTTGGGGCTAGTTGGCGCTGTGTGAATTGTCCAGGATATTTATTTATTTATTTTATTCCACTGTTGACCTTTCATTGTTATGGAGTACTTATGTTACGAACAAACCACGCTTGGCAGGCGGGTATTGGGGAGCACATTCACAGTTAGCGTTTCTTACTTCCCATTGCATGGTATCATCCCTAGTCGTCTATTATGACAGGGACCCGCAAGTTAAAACGGGGCAATGTTACTCTGATCTGGCATCACACCATTGAACAAGACCAAAATCAGAATCTCACGGTGTTAGGTACAAATAATCAAACTTAAAAATCATCATTCGTTACACATTAAATACTTTCGTTTCGTTTTTTTTCTGCGTCAAACCGCATTTCATTTATAGGTATAAATAATCAAACTTAAAAATCGTTATTTGTTACCCATTAAATACTTTCGTCTCGATTTTTTTCTGCGTCAAACCGCATTTCATTTATTTCTTGGGAAATGTTTGTTGCCATGAGGACAATAGTCCTATGTTATGAAATCCTCACGTGTACTCTGGTGAATGCAGCCTGTATGTTCCTCGGCACATTGTATCCAGTGGGGTAATTCCCTTCCTTTCTTCCCTGTTTACGTGTCTATCATGCAAAGGTAAGCCCTCCTTTGTCGCCACCAATAAACCCGGCGGATGTAACCACAAAGCTGTATGTTTTATAATCTTCCCTAACCAAGTACCTTTTTAAGAAAAATACAGTATAATAGTATTTCTACTTCTTTTTGGGTGGGACTTTGTTAAATATACACTTACTGTAGGCAAGTAAGTGTATGTTACCTACTGAAACTAGCATAAAAGTTGCTAGTAATATTTTGCCAGCCCATGACATATTCAAGAATTAAAGTCAGGAATTTTGCTATATTTAAGAAAAAGAATTGACTTCATTAAAAAACACTAGTTCAGTTTTATTGTTTATTATGGAGTCATTGTATCCTCAAATAAAATTTTTACCTCATTGATAAACTGGTAAAATATTAACCATTCTTTTGACTCTGAAGTAGCCGGCAAAAAATAAGATGTTTTCGTTTTACTAACGCGTAAATCCACGTTCTTCACGATGTGAATTGCCTGTATATAATAATCCTAAGATCTTTATTTACTAGTGAAGGCTTTCAGCCGTGAGCGTGCACACAGCGTCAGAGACTTATCTGTCTACGGGGTACACACACAAACACACGTTCATACATAAGCACCGCACCGGGGAGTAGGGACAGGTGATGCAAATTAAAGCCTAAAGGCCTTAGGCGACACATTAGGACCGGCGCACGTCACGCGTTATTTGACGCGAGCCGTTTTTGGTAGCAAATTAAAAATGAAAGAAAGTTATTGCTTTGATCGCGAAACAGCTCAAACGGATTCCGAAGGCGTTGGCGCGTGTCAGCAAATATGGACTCCATTTCATTTAATTAACTATAACAGCCACAATAGTTCTCTGCTTAACATGGGCTTCCCTCTGTTAGGGGGTGTTTGTCCTACCACCCATGCTTGACAGGGTTAGGTTAGGTTAGGTAAAAAAGAATATACCTCGTGTTTAAATCAAGTTAATTTAATTACGTAATGTATTTGAAGTGTACAGGACAGTATTTAAGTTTGAAATTTCGTGCTTCTGAAAGCAAGCCACAGCATAACTTAATCCCTAAGGACGCACTGATACTCACCAGTTTTCAAACATGGAAGCACGTCATCATCCGTCACCACGTGGCACACGAGCAGAGCGGCAGCGCCGACACTCACCGTCAAATGCCAACAGGCATATTGTTTCATCCAAACATGTGAGCGCCCAAATACGAGCAGGCTTGTATAGCAGACAGGTACATGAGCCGGCTGTTCCCGTACACGCCACTAATAAGCCCCCGCAGATATCCTGTATGGCCCCGAGGCATATCTGGAAAACGATATGCGCATATATCTGCCTCAATAGAACTAACAGGGGGAATGGGGTAACATATTCATTTTCTCCGAGCTAGTAAAAACGTTGGAGAGCAATTAATTCTATCACAGGTGCGTTACTTATGAAAACAGTTATACTTTTTTAATTAAAGATCCCAATTAGTAAAACTTGTTTTTTCGGTTCAACCGATCTTAATTAAATTAAAAACTTTCGGAACAGTTTGCAAAAACTGTTGGTACTTATTTACTGGTAAAAAAGGTTATAATACCTGTTTTAACATATTATCTTACAGCGGGATACATAGCTATTTTATGAACGTTGTTGGTGACCTATCTTATAACTTTTGCTAGCGTTAAGAGAATATTTCATTATAAAATTAATATTTGATGTTTGCATTATATGATAGGGACAATGAACCTTATATGTACACAATTACACACAAAAATAAGTTGTTTAATTTACTTTCGACTATTGAAAATAGCCCGCAGGACCAGTGGTGTACCTGTACACTTGATTAATATACCATTATAGTAGGGTGCTACGCTGCTACAGTACTACGCCGATCGTAGACACTGCTACACACACATGGCCTGTTTTGTTTACTAAAGTACGCGTAGGAATTCCACAAAATCTTATCAATTATTCTGATACCTAAGGCAGAAGTTATGATATGTACCTATAATTCCTAAGTATATCTTTGTTTTGTTGTCTAATCTGACATGTTTATGTAAATTTGCATCTGCTTCAAATCGGCTTGCATGCTCATGCTAATAATATTATAGATAATTATATATAGGACATCAACACATACACATTCATACACACATAGTAAATGTATCTAGCATAATCACAACATAAACCACGTATGGACTTATTCAAGTCACCAAACTAAGACAAAAAACGCTGAAAGCCGACGAGGGTCTGAAATATGGAAAAGAGTTACTTGATTTCCAAATCTCGTTTACCATCACCGTACCTTTTTCAATCCGCGAATTTGAAGTCATATCATTAATCAATATTCCGGAAGGCTCACCATCCAAATGATATAAAAGCGTCGAATCTTGCGTTAACGGAGCTGGTATTTTTTCACCATTTCGTGTCGCTCGTCCCTCTGGGCACCGCGGAGCGGAGAGGGTAGGGGAGGGTGATATCAGCATGTCATTTGTTTATATTGTGAAATTAATCCCCCGAGCCTAGCTGACTGATGAGTCGAGTCAAACGCTGCTCGCAAACAAAGAAACAGCTAGGTGTATACTATAATCGATGTTCACTTAAACGACAGATGCTACAAACGGGGCCCATCAATCTATCCCCCTGCCCACCTCCAGCTCCAGGTCCCGCCGGCCGAATTGTTATTCACGTTCCATTACCTCAATTTTTTAGAGCCGAGGTGCCTGAAAAGGAACCCTTTCACTCATTGTGTCTCATCTTTGAATGGGCGGAGGGCCGCCGTGAAATTAAATTTCTTTACATTATTCATTATTTTCTTTTTCGAGCCGAGTCGGAGTCGAGAGATTTCCTCCGCGCAGATGTGGAAATACACGGCTGCTTTCTAAACATAATTAATGCTTGTGGTCTTTCTTTATTCTCTACTTTGTTTTCTGATGTATCCTTGTGTTATAACCAACCTTTATTTAAGTATACCCTTCATATTGTTTCTTGCGGTTTCATAATTTTGCGACAAGAGCACCGTACAAATTACAATTAATTTTATTGTAACAATATAAAATAATATAAATAAATATATTAAGTAAAGGGTTGTTCCTTGTTGTTAGAATATTAGGTATGAAACCCATCATCAGCGATTTTCCATTCAAATTGTCATATATTAAAAAAAACGTAAATTCTGCTTCTGATTTTGGCAAGACAATTGAAGCTACAAGGGTTTGATAACGAAACTTTTACTGATTTAGTTCTCATAATCTCTGGTTCCCAGTATTATTTTCCTTCTAAGTAATTCAATCAAAAAAATCGAAACTCGTAAAATATAACATAACAATCACTAATATCTGTGTCAAAATGACAAAATCGTTATTTTACTCAATAAATGTCAATGGTATATAAGTATTATGCTCTATTATCCTAAGTTTAGGGTGGATGGGAGATTTTGGGGAGATTAGCACGATTACGATTTGAAGCTCAGTACAACAAACAAAAAAACCGGAAAGGATGTGTTTGTTCTGTATTTAGGTTATTTTATTCTTTGATCCAATCATCAAACCCTTGATGAAATGCCTTGAAAACCATCAATGATGATGATAATAATCTGTTAAGTCAATTATGTCCACTTACAATACTAACGTTATGAAGTATGTTTGTTTATTTACTCTTAAAGTACAAAAGACGTAATGGGTTTAGATAAAAAATTACAAAGGCTACTTTTATCGCGGGAAAATAAGCTTTTCCCATGGAAAAACCTAAAACAGCTACGGGTTAAACCACGGACTAGAAATTAAGCATAATATATTGCAAGTTACGCATTACAAGTCCGCTGGTTTTCATTTAACAAGCGAGAAGACTGTAAAACTTGGCTGAACTAGGCTAGACTTAGTTGATGACCTTGTAAGCAACCTGTTTTTCAGGTCAAATGGCTAGCATATTCAGAGAGCCCGAGCTCCAAGAACATTACTTCTCAATTAAAAGTATGTAAGAGGTAACGAATTGCCAAGAAAATCAGAATGCTGCTACGACAGCAAAGTAGCAGTACTTGACATTTCTATTGCTTAATTTCCCTGAAACAATCCTACTTCTTCTTCATCGTGTCAATGGATCATAGTTATATTTTGGACTGCCAGTATTTGGCGACCACAATCCTACTTAAGTATTAATTAGGTATCATAGAGGGGCCATCAAACAATGCATATGAGTGGTGAGCGTGTTTAAAAGGTGAAACCTGCCCAGTATCTTGCCCCACTCTCCCCTACGTACTTCATGTCATCAAGATGACGTTGTCAATGTTGCGGAGTGAGGTTGACTGTTCAAGGAAATAGGAATACCGGAATAAAACTAATAATAAACAAAACACAACAATATCATACTTTTTGTCAAATTGTGATATTAGTATCGGCTTCAGGTAATTTAATATTATGCTTTTGATCTAAAAATACACTTTAATAATAAATTTAATAAGAACCAAAAAATTACAAACCTTAGTTTGATTATTTCCTTTGAATATGACATCAAATATTAACCGGATTTTGCTAAAATTACGATATTCAGTCGTGTTCTAACCCTAATGTTTGATAACAAAATATTGTGCTTACCAGTGGGTAGGCCCATAGTAGCGGCGCGGTAGTTTTGTCCCTTCTGCCGCGGCTCTAGATATATTTTTGTGTACACGCATTTCAGTGGACTACGTAGACATGATCAAGATGAAGGCAAACGGCAGGAATCACTCCGGAATCGATTAAAGTCCGCCGCACACGTTCCGAATCGAGCAAACATCAGGAGCGCGACGGCCCGTGCCCGCCCGCGTTCAGACACGTCCCGCCGACCCATAAATTCAATAAGACGCGATCCAAATGCCAAGTGGAATCGTTTCTTCGCGTATACAATACAAAAAGCTAATCCCTTTTATGACACTGCAATTATTCTTAAAAAACTGGCAGCTGGAGGTAAATAAAATAAAGCTTGTAAGAGTCAGACAAACCAACGTCTGTTTTTATTTTAACCACGGGTTTTAACGGAACAGCTTTGTTAGTTTATGGCTAAAGTAAACCCATCAGAAATAGTGCGTTATTTCCCGTGTGAGGTGCCGGAAACTTTCAAGATGTAGGACGCACTCACATAATGAATGGTCTCTGGTGGGTGACAAAACAAAGCTTACTCATTAGGTAAATTTAACTAAGGGCCTCTTTGGACTAGTTTCTGTTTCTTGGGTTCGATACTACGGAGGAAATACTAGTATTAATTTTGATGTAAACTTTGGAAATGCTGAAGTAAGGATGGACATGGTTGCAGAATGAGCAGTTGCATGTTTGTTATGATTCGCATGAAATCAGTTAACTAGGATGGAAAAATATTGTATGTTTCCTTTACGGTACCAAAAAACGTCGAAGTTCAACCACCGGTTCCATTTGCCCGTTACCTTAACCACATTAGCGGCGATCGAAAAACTCTGTTACGAATGTTCACTAGTCATTTGACTCTACAATTCAGAGTGAATAGAACAACAAAGGCTAATTGGTTGGTGACGAAACAAAGGTTCATTATCCCTTAATTTGGAACTTCCAGAATTTAGCATTATGACACATGTGCCGATTCGGTAATTAATAAGTAGATGCAGATGAGGTGGATGCCATTTTGAAGATTTCACTCCTCTGACAGAGGTTTATTCTTAAAACCCAGGCTCACATTTAAAAAGCTTTAAGCTCTTAGTTTTAAGAAATAAATCTAATATAGTATATTTTTATGAAACAATGACTAACCTGCCACTTACTCTAAAAAAATGTGTAAGACAGTAAATAGTACATGTTTTTTGTTTAAAGGGTTTTGGACTCAGAGGCTGTCTGAACAATTGATTATAAACGAATAAACATGCTTTTTAATCAGAATTTTTGTATTTTGTGTAATAATACATTATCAGCATGCTCTAATTACAGTAGTTAATAAATATTTTCCCATACAATATTTTAACTAGCTTACCGCTCGGAAATTCTCATGGACGAACTTCACTGCTGAAAAGCGCGCAGAGAGACGTGTTTTGTTTTGAATCTATGGTTTGTTACCAGTTGCTCGTAATATGAAGTCTGTTTTTGTTTAATGATTTAGCTGTGAAGTGAGTTGGAGCGTGTCACATATAGCTTTTTTTTGCTTTTTGACGCGTTATAATTAAACACCTGTGTTAAGTCCCAAAACGGCCAGTAGGAAGGATCGGGATTTTGTCACATGCACAAAGTTTGTTAAATGGCGGCTGCCAGTTCACGCTACGAAATGTATTTCCGATTTTGGAGTTGGCCTCACTAAGGGTAATACTTCCAGCTCATTAGCTAAATTAATGAATTCACGGAAAGGGTTTGGCACCCGCTTCCGCTGATGAGCCTCATCATATTGATGGCTGCAATGTTTCCACGTCCTTCGTTTGTAGGTACTACGGTGTTACCATCCATAGTATACATCAAAAAATAACATATCAAAAGGTAATTGTGTTACAACAAATCTAGTTCGATGTAGGCAAATTTTTTTTTTTTACTAGAAGTAGGTACTAAATAAACGTAAGTAAGGTACTTTTAAAAAAATCGTAATGTAATGCAATGAACAACATTTCAGGGCTGGGTTTGGATGGAAAGGGATGATGAAAAGGAACCACGACAGTCATACATAGCCCGAAAAGTCGTAAATTGCGTTTCAAGGACTCCGTTTTGTAATTATCATTACAGAACTATTCTCCTTCAAGGATTAAATCTTTCCTAGATCCTGAGAACATGAGTCCTTGATTCTAGCCTGTATTCAAGCGTGCCATTTACCGTTCGTTAGAAAGGAAAAGCTGATTCAGGAACCGACATCATTTCCATATAACGAACCTGAGACACAATATACTAAGCAGTAGTTTAACTTTATAGTAATGCCCACGTAACGCCTGGTTTGCGCACTCACACATGCACAAGCCCGGCCGACCTATACGTACAAAACTACAACAAAGAATCTCGTGCCACTCGTGTCACAGCAAACTGCACTAACGCCGCGTAATTTTGGTTAAGTAGCGGGAATCAAGAAAATGTATACCTAGAAGCCTAACTTCTCATTAAATTATGATGTCAGTCACTGTTTTTTTTACTGTAATTTAGCATTTCGGGTTCGCAAAACCAATATGTTGACATCCCTTCTAATGTAGGTAGTTTCAGGTGGAAAGGTGGTCGAGTTAAACTACTGCTCCTTGGTATATTGTGCTTTAGAGCACCTTTTGTTCTGAAATTGAACTAGGCATTGTAGAAGTTACGTGCACCGATGAAGGTAGTCGCATGTAAAGTATTAATGCAGTCACCTTTCCGAACAAAGAAGCCGCGCCGGGTCCCCGCCGGGAGTATGCGAGCGGAACTCAATTTCTCACTTTAAAACTGCTTAATCAAATAGCTCGAGTGGATGGTTATTACATCAGACGCGAAATTGAATGCAACAGAAACTAAATTACCCTTAGAGCGTGCGCCCTTTCACGAACTACTATGTGCGGCAAAAGGCTATATGATATTCAAACTTAACGCTATAGGCTTGTCCGAACCGTCGCCTGTTTCGAGGCTAGTATGTAGGCAAATATTGTATAAAATCGTATAAAATATCAAGAATGTCCCTAATTAAATAGGCGAGAAATCATGGCCTTTTCCACATTAGATTAACCCATACGGCGCAAAATATGAAAATTCTATAAACCGCCGCATTTTGTCCATTTTCAGGACTTTTGTAAAAACACAGACCTACTGAGTAATTTTGTTGAAACATTATAAAATATTCCAAAGCGATTTACTTACATTCCTATCTATATATGTAAGCACTCACAATATCGAAGTACAAAGATAGTAAGACTCGAAACGTGAGTAGGTAAGGTACCTATAGTAACGTGATGTCACCATGCACCTGTGCACAGTGATGTTGGGAGGTAAGTTAAAAACCATGTTGCGATCCCTTGTGGACGCTCCCGGAAAAATGGCACGGAAAATAGGGAAAGCCTTTGTGTGGCTTGAGTGCATTCTCCGTGCACACGACAACTGCTAAGCGAATTACAAAACGTGCCATATCAAATATCTCAGCCTGAATTCTATCTAACCATTCCTGCTGAGTTTGAGTGATATTGAAAATTACAATTCTAGCGACGAGTTTTCGTTAGCTCAGTAGAGTTCTGCACTTTTTGCAATAACCTTATCATTGCCTGTAAACTGGCATTCGATAGCAAGCCAAAGTATCTTCTCATGTCTATTTATCTCATTTCTGTCCTCATGAGTGTCAAAACTTGTGTGTTTACAGTGGAAAACACTACACCCTCGAAGTGTTAAAAAGTTGCGAGGGGATTTTTGCACTGTACCTAATCTTTTCTGTTCAGTCAAATGTAGATAATGCTACTGTTGCGAGTCTTACAGCATACAACTTTAAAAAAGAACATCTCTGTTGTATGAAATTGAAATTCGACGAGCTCGTACAATAAGAAAGTAGCAATTAATAATACTTTAAAATTTGTCACTTATACAATCCAGATTAAATTAATACCTACCCATTTACTGATCCATGATAATCATGTTTAGAAATTGTTGCAGACAACCTAAGTAAGTAAGTATATTGAATAAGTAGGGCGGCTGATGGTATCAGCAAGTAGAAAGGTTGTCGGTTATAGTAACAGCAAATTTTCTATTTCCGATCGAATGTAATCGTTTCGCGCGCGGCGGCATCACGACACGACGCGGCGCGCGCCATTCCGACGGCGTACCAGAAAATTAGGTTACCATTCCCTCGCACTGGTTGAGACCGTTCTAAAATTCTGAAATCTCGTTCCAATTCCGAGGATAATTCTTGAGAATTCGACGTAGAATTGACGTTTTCCGATTTGCGCGACTTCTGAAGGCAGTAAAAGAACTTTGCAGTTGACGACAATAAGTTAGTTTTGAAGAAGGATCATAGTATAGGTATAGATAGACCGTCTACGGCGTCGAGTCTGCTGTGCAGTTGCCAGATAGCACAAAGCGTTTTGCACTTTATTGTTCTAATGAATGGATCTCTTGGAAGTTAAGGATATTGTTGTTTTGCAGGCACTTAGTAGGTACTGTAGTTGTACTTAAGTATTAACTAATAATAAAGCTATATCTAGAATTTAGTCTACAAACTTAATAAGACTTACTTAACTGATTGAATCAATATTGAATTTCCAAGTTAAAGCTGGAGATCTTCGGCGAGCGGCGATGGGTATCACAGATAAAATTAATCTTGAGGTTTCTCGACAAATTATGCATCTCAAATAACAAAAAGAAAAAATGCACCAAGAGATGTCTGTGCCCACCAGACCGCAAAATTAAGTCAAACGCAAACTTGAGCGAATAAATCAATTAGGAAAAATTAATAAGGGCTTTGAGTGGTGAAGTTTGTTTTATCTGAAGCTTGAAGTCGTCGAATTAATTCCCTTTCAGGTGGTTTGAAGTTTCGATGTCTGGGACACTGGTTCTATACTGTCGCGTCGAGTTCAAGTGTACTTAGGTATACTTGCTTTGCATTGCTTTTGAACCCACATCAGCGCAAAGTTCACGCAACGGGACCTTAATTACGTGGAGGGTCGGCCGCTTTTAAGGCCACGGCAGAGATCATCAGAAAGTTGTTGCCCGCCATGTCACAGACAGATTCGATACCTACGTTTTAGCCAAATAATTTAGTACATTTTTGATTGTAAGTTATGTGTATAAATAGCTTTTCGTTTACCTTTCATTCGGGATGCGGGAGGCACAGGGCGAGAAAATGAAGGGGCTTATACTCAGCAGTGGGTGTGGAGATGTGGGCTGATATGATGATGATGATGATAATTACATTTAGTTTACCTGCACACGTTATATTATCCTCAGTTTCTCAAGGTTTGACTGAAAGAGACTCCTTAATAGGATCAGTCCGCCTTTGTGTCATTTCTTGTTTCTGCTTTAAGAGGTATGTGATTTCTGGAACATTGAAGAGATTATACATACTTGCATAATTTGTTACGATATACCGACTTGATAATTTTGTTGTTAGAACCACAAAGATGCGGATTAGCGTACCTACCTTTATACCTAGTTCAGATGTGGAAATTTCAATGCGTCATGCTCTAAACTCAGGTTCAAACAATAACAAATTACTACGGAACTATATGCAGATGAATACTGACCTGTATCATAGTCCATTTTTTTCAAGGTCTTGTCGGTTAAAAGTCTAACCGTGTTATTACAAAAAAGTTTTTAGGCAGTGTTTAAAATATTATTCGATACAATTTGACGATGGTAAAAAGCTTATACCACGTCTTAATTTTTTTGATATCCGAATCATCTGAGTTCACCAGGTACTTAATGGACTCAGTGTCTCGAACAACAATTGAGGCAGAGAAATGTTTATTGTTATAAGCACGTCTGAAAATCCTCATTGGTAGGGTCAGATTTCGAAACATAAAGAAAATTAATTATTCTTTAGAACCATTCCATCATGAGAAATGCTTTACAATTTTTTACCATAACGAAAAAGAACTACGTTTTCAATCAATACAGCTCGTATATCGGACAGCCGAGCGTTGTTGCTACCTAACATAGAGCAAACTGTAAGGTACACTATACATATATAGTTTGGTTAGTTAATTCTGCACACCTGTATCACATATTTTATATTCAACTAACTTATACTCTATAAGTACCTGACTATGTACAAAATGGTTTCGGAAGCGCATACTTAAAAATAATTTTTCTACAAAAAACTTAAGCTATTTTCAGAATTATCATAGACAACGTAACAAGCTAGCAAATGAATTATTACTTGACGCCAAAGTAAGACTGTCCGTGGTTGCACTGCAAACCAACTAATCTAACCATTTAAATAAATAGGAACTATTCATAAAGAGAGCTTGCAAAGTGCCGGTGCACCGTGAAACGGAACGTAGGTACAGTCTACAGACCTAGGAATTCGGTTAAAACCTAGGAATTTGTTTATGTTGCGCGGCCGAGCGCGTTTCAGCGCTTAATTGCATTTTACAGTGAAGCGTCACCGGGGGAGCGCCGGCAGCTAGCGCGTGAAAAAACAAGTCGAATTTCAGGTGATTTAATATTCCATTGGACGCCGGATACTACGTTTGTACATACAAATACAACTTGTACGATATTGCTTGTGATGCTATCGCCGACTGAGTGCTTCTGTTCATCTGCGCGAATGTAAAGGAAATTGCAACTTTACACTGAAAAGTTCACCAACCATTAAATTCCTATCTGGAAATATCACAAACATTTGAAACTGTGTGTTCAATATAAGTGTCTAGCTAAATGAAATACTCTAGATTTTAGTGATTTTTGAAAATGAGCTTTTGAAGTTCCCTTCCAGTTAATTAGGTTGGCCGCAGCAGGGTATATTACATTACTGTGCCATACATGTAGCACCTTATTCTCTGGAGTTAAGATTGAAATCGGACTGAGGTTGAGCGTAACAGCCGTCAGCGGAACATTTTTCGGGCCCGAGGGAGGCATTGATCAGGATGAATACGCGCGTATAATTTCACTGGTACACCTTTTATTACGCCTAATTTTAACGAATAGCACCTATTCTGGTTAATCGAGCTTTGCAAGAGGGTTTTAGGTTTTTGTACATTGTTCTTTAGTAGGTACCGTTGTGTCATTTTTATTCTTTATCTGATAATAACAGAACTGAACGTAAACTACTTAAAACGTTTTAATTGCTTTAAAGTTTAAAACTCTTTGAAACAGAGTCATGTTCAGAAAGAGTCCACAAAAATCTATTTTCTTTAGTCGAAATAATTTAAAAATTATTATAAAGTACGTGTGTTTTGTTTCGACGGTCTCTGCGTACAATTCCGTAAGTGACACTTAAGCTTAGAGCACTAAAGTCAATTGCATTTTTTCTTTGCTTTCACCAGATTTATCGTAATCTACCTTCGTAAAAGACAGCAAGGTTCAAATGGCCTGATTCAACTTGAAATGGACACCCCTTAACTACACAACTCACACAAATCCAACGTAAAATGACGTCGTCATATACGCAACATATGCGTCACGGTAGATTACGATAAATATAGATGAAGTTCCATTTCGGTACGAAATGGAAGTGTTATTAAAGATAAAATTACTAACATAATTACAAAATCAGTTTATAATATAAACAATAATAATCCTATACTTAACTTAGAACAACATTTATCGAAACAAATATCACATTTTTATTTATCTTTTCACATATCATATTATAACAAATCATATAATAAATGGCCCAATGCTACAAATGTAACATTACGTAGCGTTTATAAACAGTTTTTTTTCTGTAAGCAATAATTAGTATTATATTCTGAAAAAAATATAAACTGTAGTCTTTTTATTAGTCTTAACGTTACAAATACTATATAAGGTGGGCAAAAAGAAATCTCCCTATGTAAATCGGCTCACATTTTTTATTATTCAAGCAAATTAAGTGCTGACTTCAAAACAAGTCATTAAAAAATGCAGTACTGATTTGATTATACTTAAAAATACATTTTACAGGTTGCTCCTGAACTTTGAACATGCTAATTTCCATAAAAAGCATAATTTGTTTTTTTTTTCATGTGTGAAACGAGCTCGAAAATTGTATGAATCGGTATTGTAAACAGGAGCGTGAATGGAGCAAACACTGAGTAAATTTTTGCTTTGACTCTGGCGGTAGCAATTAAAAGATGTCCTTTTTGAAACATCACATAAATTCTGCATCACTGAATGATTGATTTTTAAAAGCGAACTCAATTTAATTGATTAATTAAAAATGGGAACCAATTTACACAGGTTGATTACATTTGACCCACCCTGTGGTATTCCTTTTTTATTTGAACAATAATAAGTGACGTCACATAATGAAAAGTTAAGTGACGTAAACGTATAAGGCACCGGTCACAGTCTATTATAAATTGAACAATATTAGAAGCTAAATACGAGGAATATGTAACATTTCTTTAATCTCAATTTTTTTTGTAAGAGTTTTTTTTATTATGAGCAAATTAAAATACTAATTATCTTTATGATCAGGAAGAGATCCATGACTCTTATAAAAAAACAAGATGTTGTGAAGAGTATGCGTTATTAAATAAATGCACAACATTATGCGTGACAGTGGGCAGAAGACACGGATTTTTTGGGTTTATTAGGTATAATGATAGTTTTGTTTTTCAATTAGGTACTTAAGATTCGACATATTTATTTTGTATCAATAGTTAGTTTATTTCATAATTTTGACGTTCAATGCTGGGATAATATTTCCTGAAGCAACGTTTTGCTTAAAAGTAAGTCTGAAGACATGGGAAACTCTGATTTTTTGCGGACATCGTTTGAAAAATCCCAGAAACCGTCGATATTATGTCTCATACAATCCATTCTGACTATAAGCACTACGGAGCAGATAAGTACCTACATCAACAACACGTTTTAATTATGGTCTAAGCTTAGCCGTGATATCATATTCTGTTTCAACAATAACTTGGTATTAGACTGCATTAATGGGTGTGAATATCAAAGCAGCTGTCAGTTAGAAATCATTGATGGGTATTTGGGGCTTAGCTTAAACCCTCGCTCATTGCCATACTGTTGTGTTCTCGTCTAATGACGTGACATTTTATAATTAGCTGCCTATTATCTACTGTCTTTAATTAGGTCTTATGATTTGAGCGACGTGTAGTGCAAAACCAAAGCTACAAAAGATTAGTAGGAGTCGAATCGGAACTCATCTGCGGAAAGTTTTGTCAAGTTCGTAGCTATGAAAATAATATGAACGATTAAGTGAAAGAATTTTGTTGTTTCATCCGAGAACTTGATTATTGCGTTGCTGAACTTTCCGAAGCTGACGTTATAAATATCGCGTGATGGTCGTGTCTTGAAAACCCTACGTCAATAAATAATGCTAATAATAAAGACCGTTCTCTCACTGGTCGCATAGAGTAGAAATCACATAGAGATGATACTCCCGCTCCAGACGCGCTCAAGGTCAATCCGTCTGGCTGTCTCTTAGAGAACAATTCAGTCGGGAGTGCGCTTCGCCGCGGAAACGTTCGTCATGCGGGTCGAATTTTCATTTTTTGTGAAAAATTTAGCAATGCCGAATTATTGTGGTGTGTATGGCTGCAAAAGCGATGCGAGGAAGACTCCGCATCTAAGTTTTTTAATTTGCCTAAAGATAAGCCAAAGTAAGTGATGATTTTACAGTAAATACCTAGGTACCTACCATTCGTTATTATACGTAATTGTTGTGTGTACTCTTATTATTACTTACGTAAGTACCTAGTTTCCATTTTCCCATTTAAACTACCTAGGTGCCTAAGTCATTGTTAGTTGATAATGATAAATAAGCACATTCGTATCGTAGGTATGTTTTGCACCTATTTTAAAATTCTGTACCTACCTATTAACAATAAAATGGTAAGGTGAGACTTTAAAATGGGTAAATATTTTGTTCCCACGGGAAAACTGTTAGCAGCGGTCGCAACCGCTTGACTGGCCGCTAGTCTGGAATAAAATTATTGGCACGTGACAGCCCTGACTTAAAGCGCGGGAGAGTGCGGGGCGTTACGGGCTGCGGAGGGAAGTAGGTATTTAAAGCGCGGCTTTTGGGGCCCAGACAAAGGAGTTTCGTTTCTATACGCAGTATTATTATCTATTCTTATGCTGGTCGTCCGACGCTGCGTATTTTTAACGCACCGTAACGCATGAGTCTATCTGAAGAAAGGAAATTACGAATTCTGATCGTATCCCCATACAAATACGGCTACGATGTGTGGATGCGTCTGTTTTGACAGTCGCATCCGTAACGCACCGTAACGCACTGTAATCGCACCTTATTTGTTGTTATATTTTATTTAAGAGCCACTGCTTTTATTTAAAAAAATATAAACAATAGTTTTTTTATTAGTCTTAACGTTACAAATACTATATACGGTGGGCAAAAAGAAATCTCCCTATGTAAATCGGCTCACATTTTTTATTATTCAAGCAAATTAAGTGCTGATTTCCAAACCAGTCATTAAAAAATGCAGAACTGATTTGATTATACTTAAAAATACATAAGTAAGTACCTATCGTTCACCAACTTAATCTATGTCTCTATTCAGTAAGCGTACGTGTGTACGTTCAAATACACATATCTTAGATACGAACAAATTCGAGTAGGAGTAGGGGTAATACGAGCTCCAACAAACAGTGTAACCACACTATTTGTTGCAGACTTTCGCATGCGAAATTGTCCTAAAAATAGAGCCCCTGGCTTGCACGACTATTGGTCTACCACGATGGACGCAGTTCCTAGCGCCTGGCTTTAGCTTCCTAGTGTGTTTATTTAAGAACTAAAGATTTTAAAGATAACTAAACATACCTATCACTTCCAAATAAATAAGTGAAAGAAAAAAACTCAAACAGATGTTGTTTACTGGCATAATATCTTCCAGCTAACCTTCTCTAACATTCGTCACTATCAGATCAGGCAGACAACATGCGTAAGAACCAGAAAAACAATCTAATGTGATTAATGATTTCTGTTTCTGGTGTAGTTTTTTCCCTCACGAACTGATTATTTTCAGATTTCAGTGTACACACATTGATATGTTGTTTTTAGGGTTCCGTACCTCAAAAGGAAAAAGTCTGAACCTTTGTTGTCCGTTCGTCCGTCCATGCATTTGTCACGAACCTTTATTCCGGGAGCGCGCAAAGATATCGAGTTGATATTTAAACCGTACACTTAGGTCTATGGCCGTAGTACTTGTAGATGTAAAAATATGGTCATTAATAAAAATACTACCGTTTTTGCTATAAAAAACCGCATGCTTTAAGGAAATCGAATTCATAGGGTTCTTTACGTGGATCTAGAACTATTAATTTTACGAAGTAATTTATTTTTTTAAGTATGAAAGGAGAATATCCAGATTTAATAAATAATATGCAATTTTTTGCGGGCGCTAAAGAACAACATTTTGAAACTGAGGGTATTAGTTCAAATGGAGTACCATATGAAAGGACTCGATGTGCATGTTATGAAACCCACGGTGGGCAAGTCCGACTCGCACTTGGCCGGGTTAATTTTGTGAACGTTGAAGCAAAAATATTCCTTTCATGCCCCGCAAAACATTCTTAAAACTAAAGAGAGTCAAAAGTTTGGTCATAGAAAATATAAAAAAAATATATTTGGGGATTCTTCAAATTAATAACAGAACCATTCTAACAGTTTATAGAATTTTGGTCTGTTTAGATGTTTATATGTAATAACATCATGCGAAAACGACTGAACGCTTTTAAATGCAATATTGATAAAAAATACGTCGAGAAAACTTATGGCGAGGTTGTAGGCTATAAAAGTTTAACCCCTAAAACGGGGGTTTGGCGCTCAAAATAAGTTAGTTTGTACCAATTTTGGTTGGTACAGGTTGGCCAATTTCAAAAGAGGAGTCAGATACCGTTATCCAGTGCAGTCATATAGACATACACGGAATGGTTGGCCGTATCCGTATGCGTGAAGTCATAACAGCTTTTGGAGGCAATACTCACTAATAAGATTGTCTTTTACTTCATTTATTTAACATTTACCTCATAAGTAACTTTATGAAAAAATAATGCTTCTTTGTTCCATTGTTTTAATTTATTTTTATAAGACCCATTGTAGTATAGCTGCAACTTCTTTAATTAACTTTTAATCAACTGCTTTTAAGCTTACATTTTCTGTAATTAACAATATTCTCGAGAATCATGAGTATGTCATGCTAGTCCAGGTGGCCGGTTAAATGTACCCGTGAGTGCAGTAAAGACTTTTGACATAAAGTGAACAATTTACATGAAAATAGGTACTTATCAATCAAAAATTCCATTTGTCTAGGCTAGATCCGTGAACCCAGTAATCTAGAGCCAACATCAATGTCACCATTTGCATTTTATTGGCAAAGTTTCAGGCCGCAAGACGCCTATTTTTATGGTAAACTTATTCAAATGCACGACGATGTCATAAATCGGGAAAGGGGTATGGCACGGCAGGCACGGAAACTTTGCGAATGCTTCCACCGCTTGCCTGCCCGCGCCGCGCCCGCCTGCCTGCCCGCGCCGCGCCCGCCGACCGCACGTTGGCCATCGTTCCGTCCCCCTTCCTTCTCTAAACGTTGCCTGGCTCTGGACGTTTGATATTCCACTTTGATGTCTCGATTTATAGGATTAACGACATCTCTGCTGACTTCCTAAATTACATGAGGAGCAACGTACATGCATTTTTTATTTGAGCTTAAGCTCATTCAAGACTAGAAACAGCGCAGCTGTTATATTATTATAATACAAAGACAGGCACTAGAAAACCTGCTGCAAAACAAAAGTGTAAACTTTTTCTCTCACTTGCTGAGCATACTCGTAGCTTTGAAAATACTTAATGGCTCAATTCTAAGATTGTCCGAGGCGAGGTGCTGTCATACCCATCATAATCCGTTTAATGTACAATGTTTACTGTTTATTCTATAGGCTAAGTAATGTGGGCTGTTGGAAGGCTGAATACTATTTTCCCGTACCATCCCAGTCCATTTATGTATACTTTAATAATAGAGCAATTAGAAAACTATAGGGTGGAGATGCCGATAATTTAATACAAATTACAAAATAGCTGATACTTTCTTAGCATAAAAAGCTTCGCTCGATTGGAATATTTCTCTCGTTCAATTGGAAAGGTATCCAATTTGTGTCATCCTTTCAATTTTACTCGACCATGTATTAGCTTATTTCTGCCCTTTACACTAACGTACCTACCTACCTACTATTATAGTACGTACTTAGAGCATCCCGCATCAGTAATTTTGATAAATGGCGTTTTTCTCTCAGCTCATAAAAGGTTACCGCTGGGTTTTTAATCAGCGGGCTTGGTAACGTACAATGAAACTGTGAATTTCTCCCCGAATGAAAACGAATTTGCCACAGTTGGGAAAATTCATTTATCGGCCACCTGCGCGCTCGATCAATCGAGGCTTGCACAATAGCGCCTGTGATCTTAAAGCCAGCATTTTCTTGAAGACTTTTGAGATAAATCCATTATTGCAGCTTCTTTATCTAAGGAGGGTGGCAAAGTTGTTTTGAGAGCAGCTTGATCACTGATGTTAATAGTAGTGCCTACGGTTTCTTTGTAGGTTAGATATATACACGTGTAGGTTTTTTGTATAAAACAGTGTCATAAAGTTTAAAATATACATCACTAGCGGCCCGCCCAGCGGTTTCACCCGCTGCTAACTGATTTCCCACGGGAAACAGACCTCCTCCCGACATAAATCATACATACAAACCTTCCTCTTAAATCACTGTTTTTTTTTTAATCCCCCAAGGGATGAAAAGGGGGTTAAAAGTTTGTATGAAAGTTCGTTGTCTTAAGTGTGATCCGTTTCAAAATTAGTGATTAGACTTATAACTTTAAATAATTAAACACATATTTCAGCATATTTGAAATTTTAACCCTTAATAGGGTCAAAAGGGGGTTAAAAGTTTGTATGAAAGTTCGTTTTTTTAAATGAATGTGATCTGTTTCAAAATTTGTGATTAGACTAATAACTTAAAGTATTTAAACACGTGTTTCAGCATTTTTGAAATTTTAACCCTTAAATGGGTGAAAAGGGGGTTAAAAGTTTGTATGAAAGTTTTTTATCTTAAATGTGATCTGTTTCAAAATTTCTAATTAGACTCATAACTTAAAATAATTAAACACGTGTTTCAGCATTTTTGAAATTTTAATCTTTAAAGGTGTCAAAAGGGGGTCAAAAGTTTACTACCAGTTGGGATACCCGTTTTCCCATGGGAATGTGACAATTTTCCGGAATCATTTATTCTTATAAACCTTCCTCTCAAGTTACTTTATCTAATAAAAAAAACCGCATCAAAATCCGTTGGGTAATTCTTAAGATATAAGGAGACACCAAACGGGAAGCGACTTTATTTTATACTATGTAGTGATAAGAAAGTAAAGTCCCTAAGATAGTTTATAGTACATTTTAGTTAATTATCCTTGTCTATCGCGATAGTTTTAAGGTAAATCAGTATAAACGATTTCTCAAGATCCTGACGTTCAACTGAGTAACATCAGCTGTGGTCGCGGATTGCCTAAAGTACCAGCGAGTTGCTATCATCTGGCGGTGGACGACTAGATCCTCTGGTACCCACATATTGACATTACCACAAGTGTAACACCTATTGTTATGTTTTTAATAGGTATTGTACTGTAAGTGAGGGTAGTAACGTTCAAATTCACTGGTACCGTGAGTTCTAATATACCACGGGTAGATAAGGGGTTAATAATAATTTTAACATTTTGTAAACATTAAACACTTAACCGGCACACAATACTTACGATGTCCGACGATTGGTCCGATGTTAAATCGCGGGTTTTATTTTACCAAATAGCAGGCTCCTTTATGTAGACACATGTTTGAAAATAACGAGAGCTTAAAACGAAACATGGTTTAAAATGATAAACATATCTTACTTGCTTCATTCACTAGTTAAACTTTTCTAAACCAAGAAACTCATAGGTAAACTAAGAACTGTCATACCTGCTGAAAGTATTTCAAGTTGTGAGCCAGCTCATTAAATTGTCAACGTTTCCCATAGAACATAGGTCGAAATAAGAATATAGATTCCATACAAAATGTGTTAAAAGTTAAAACAAACATTGAGTGCCGTTTGACGCGAGTTGTACTCAGTTGCAAATTAAAAATGGAACCCGGCGACAAATAAATATGACACTCTTTTTTACACACGAAGGTACACCAAATTAGGCTTCAGAGTGCCAGCGTTTTTGCCGTCCATCACTCATTGTCAAACTATCGATCATACATGTAATCGAGGCTGTCCCGTCACCAATTTGCGGATATTATTTTACGTACGTAAATAATATTGAAGCAAAAGTCTTTTTTTATTTGTTGCAATTTTCACAAATGTTTATCAGTATATATAAATAGCTATCAAATCTAAAACTAAACAAGCAATAATCACGAACTTGTCGGCCCAGTCAAGGCAGTCTTTTTTAAAATTGTTCAAATCTGAAATCATATTTGTCATTCATACACATTAATATTTATTTAACATAAATACTTAAAAGCTACATATTAATCTTTATGTCGAATATTATCTTTGTAGAGGCTTCGCAGGTACTTTGTGGTTAATCCCACACTTACCGCAGTAAGGACGGTGTTATGTCAGACCCGGTTGTCAGACGAACGGGAATTTTGAAATCCCATTCAACAATCGGATAATAGGCACACGCCGTCGTCTCATCTAAATTGCGGCTGTCATTAATTGTTTGGTGATTGGTGGTTGTCATAAACCCGGTTGGCTAGAGACCGTATTACGCTATTTGAAAAGCTTCTCAGTTGTGTGTCAATAGAGTGTCATTTAGGGTTGGATGGTTTTGACTGTTTCTTATTCCACTAACAGTTTGAAGTATAGAAAGTCACAAATGAATTTCGATGGCATTACCATAAGAATTGGGGCCCAGTGCATGTGCAATTCTCGTTTATTTACCAAATAAAATATTTTTTCTTGTACTTAATTCTAAAGTCATGCTTAGGCACTTAAGTCACGGTACAGAGGGATTACACAGAGCAGATAACACATTTCAAACTAGTGCTCTGAGGTACTCGAGTTGCCAACCTTATTATCCAACCAAATGGAACAAAGGGTCGGATTCAATTCCATCTGCGTACAGTTGTGTCATGTTTCGAAATATAACATCAAAGGTTTAACACCGAAGTTGAAATATTTTAAACCGTTGTTTAACATTTTTGATCAATCTGTACCGTACGGATGCGCCTGCACCAATAACCTGCACCGTTGATAGTGGGAACGACCAAATTTTTAAAACACTTCCCGTGTTAGGTATACAATTTTTGCGAACTTGCAAAATTTTCGAAAATTTTGCAAGTTCGCAACTCAATTTCGTACTCAATTTATCGCTGGTTTTCATCGCTTAGACTACATTCAATCTGTAAAGATAGAATTAGTTGCCGGTTATTAGTTGCAAAACTAACCCGGTAGATGGAGCCATGCCAAGCGTTACTGGCATTAAAATACACTTGCAAAATTGGCGGGCAAGAAATGAGCTGCGGTAGCCCAGATGGAAGAGGCGTCGCCACTAGTAACGAAAATTTTGCAAGTTCGCAAAAATTGTATACCTAACACGGGAAGTGTTTTAAAAATTTGGTACTCAATTTATCGCTGGTTTTCATCGCTTAGACTACATTCAATCTGTAAAGATAGAATTAGTTGCCGGTTATTAGTTGCAAAACTAACCCGGTAGATGGAGCCATGCCAAGCGTTACTGGCATTAAAATACACTTGCAAAATTGGCGGGCAAGAAATGAGCTGCGGTAGCCCAGATGGAAGAGGCGTCGCCACTAGTAATGCGAAAGTCGCAGGTTCAAATCCTGCCCGCACTCGAAAATTTTGCAAGTTCGCAAAAAAAAAAGTGGGAACGACACCGATACGTATACGCAAATGGAATCCTACTCAGACAGTAGATACGTACATACAGTGCGTTCGAATATGTCACTGTCAACAATTTTTGAAAACAAACAACTGAGTGAACAGTCTAGCTTTCACGGTGGTATTACCAAGAGCAACCGGAGGTACTCCTCGCTCCTGCGTCCTTGCAGCAGAACTGCTGGCTGGTGTGGTCACCGGAACGGAACGGAAGTTCAGTTGAACGTACAGAAAATTAATTTACGCACAGAATCTGTCGGTGGGATGGAAATCTGTACCTTCGTAGTACCCACTTCTTCTTTATCATCCTTTTTGTATGGGATACCGAGTCAACGAACGCACTACTTAACTACGGAGAAAAAACTTGCTACTTAACTTTGAAGTGCCATCTTCTGCGAATATGTATTTTTGTATATTTTCAGCTCTACTTTGTAAATAGTAATGTCAGATTGGAAAGTAATCATATCTGACTCTGAACGTTATTTCAGACGAATGTTTTCAATTTATGTTTATTTGGGTAAATTCCCCGTTTAATTTCCTGTTTCTTTGTGTTTGTGAAACCGAAAGCTTCAAACAGGTACTTTTGTTCGAAACATTCCAAAGAGAGACCTACGATAAGAGAAAATACGAAATTCATTTATGTATTTAAGGTACTAATTTAAATAGGCTAGAAAACATACCGCGATCGTGGAGGGAACTTTCAGTTTCATTTTCAGGGTTCCATGCCTCAAACGGGAAAAAAGGAACCTGTATAGAATCACTTTGTTGTCCGTCCGTCCATCCAACTGTAACGACGATTTATATCGGGAACAAGCAGAGGTCTCGAGTTGAAGTTAAAACCAGGTCTATGGTAAACCTTGGTATATCTTCAGCTCTACGGCCGCTTCTATTTGAAGTTATGTTTTAGATCCTCTCAAGGGAATCTAAATTGACAGTGGACCTGGAACTATAAAATGTGGCAAACTCCAAATTCATTATTTTATAATATTTAATTTATTTAAGGGTGCCTATAAACGGAATCCTCGGTGGGCGAGTCCGAATCGCACAAGGTCTGTTTTTTTTTATTCGAGTTCGCAAATAACATTTTTGGATAGGTAAGTTTAAAATCCGGCTGTAACATAATATGAGGTGCAAGTTGGTGCTAACATTTTTACAGTTTTTACTACATAAATCACCGTGCCACCGTCAATACTTACTTTGTGCATAAATGCACAATTTTAGATTGATATTTGTACAGGGTGGACAATGTTGCTGCTTAATGTGTCGTTTTGTGATACCTACCAGCTCTTACAAAGTGCACCAAACCTTTTTCTCCTCCCTATACCCATCTATTTATTCATTGGCAAACAAAACATAAATAATACGGAACGCAGATAATTAAGAGTAGCGTATCTACTGCTTGTATCTGACATGCATGACACGGAGAAAACCAAAAAAATCGTGCAGTAAAGTTATTTCCCCGACCTAACCGTCAGTCAAACCAGGAAACCCCATAATTACACATTCTCTCATAGTTTGTTCACCAACAACATAAAAATGCTTTTAAACACCCGCTTTGAGAATTATTGATAAATCGCAAACCTTTTCGAGTTAGACGCGGGCTTACAGAGAAACGCCATTTGCGGAAACGAGAGGCCTCCGAGCCGTGCGTCTCTAATAATCGTGCACTTGTGAACGACCGAAACCAGTGTGGCATGCAATATTAGCAATTGGTAATTACTAAAACGACCGCCATTTTCAGTTATTTGCATTCTTTTTTGTTATTGATATCATACGTGGGTAAGGTACCTACTTATTAAATATAATCCGCGTGACATTACGCTTACTTGCGACTCGCGGCTTTGGGCCGGTGCGCATTTGAGTTCCGACCCTAAAATATAAAGCAGTAAATTTCCAACGAATAACTTTGTTTTTTTTTCCACCAGGCACGATGTGGCGTATAGCGCCACTAGTGACATGGCTGGTGGCCGTGTCACTGGTGGCGCTGGCCACCGCGGACCCGGGCGGCGGCGGCGGCGGCAGCAATGACGTCACGCCGGCGCCCGCGCAGACGACGCAGCGGGCGGCACGCGTCACCACGCCACCCACGCCGCCGCAGAAGAAGGAGCGGCGGCAGCGAAACAGACGCAAAACCACCACCACCACTACGACCACAAGCGAACCTGATGATGACGAGGACCACACTACTCCACCCACCACGACTACCGTTGATCCCAGAAGCTTTGACCACAGTAAGTACGATAAAAAGTTGCATTCTCTACGTCCCGCCGCAACACGACCCCATGAGAAACCGGCCACGACTCTACGGTCGACGTGGCTTTGACCCACATAAAGGTACCTATCTTTCATTCTTGGAATAAAATGCCTAATCCTTATTCATAAATCTCGCGAGATTAAAACGTGACCTGTGTAAAGCGATTGTAGGTGCAAAACGGACGCGCTCAATTATACCTAATACGGGATCAAAGGGACGGTGGTGTATTGAAAACTTTGCAGCCGTGACCAGTTTATAAAATTGTTCATCTTGCCTAAGAAACACTAGTTGGTATTTAATATATACAACTTTCATGCCACAAAAAGAGAAGATTAGTTTTCACAATAAAACGATTAGTTTAGTGACTTTGAAGATGCTTGATTTGTAGTTGTATATTTTCTTAGACAGATTTCTATCTTATCTATCTTACGTCCCCTACAGCTGCCTGGTATAACGAGAGTCAACAGCCCTGGCGCATAAATTCCACTGTAATTAAGCTCATTTAGACGTACGTGTCCAGCTCATTAACTGATTAGCTTCAAGGGTCCAGAGGCGTCGGAAAAACACGCCTGGTTTGGCCCACGGTGACGTATATTTATGAGTTTTCTGGGATAAATACGAGTTAACGAAAAAAGCCAAGTAACGAAGAAAATACTGAAACGGTTTATCAAAGCCACTGCTTGGACATGGGGTCAGGTATTTGCCATATGCACCACTCTTGGCATGCAGGATGATGAAAGCTACACAAGATAAGCAGGTACACACATTTTTCAGAATTAAACCCAGATTTGGAAAAATCGTTCACACTATTTGAAATCCCGAGCAATGCTCCTGACTTGTAACTCTGAGTTGCAATGTTGATTGTGTGTTAGAGGCTGATTCCGCTGATAGATTTAAAAAAGTTGCTCTTACGCCGTAGCCCGGATAAATCCTATTGAAATTCCGGTTGCAACACAACCCAGCAAAATAAACTAGGAAACCATTACGAGCGCGGTGAACAATGTTGACTCCTAGCTTTTTTATACACGTGCGCCGAAATATTTTGCAAAACTATTTTGTGTAAATAGTATTTAGAATACTACATGCCATTTTCTGACCGCTGGAATTCGGTTATGGTTATTAGGTTTGAAGTTGGTTTAAAGCAATGGTTATTCGGTGAGTAATTAAATCATAATTTATTTATTGAGTTCATAGTTTTATTTTAAACGTTATTTAGGTATTTTTGCCTTAAAGGTAGATTTTATAGGGCAAAGCACCATTATTGTTTTTACCAATGCTCAATTTTTGTCTTATACCGACTTTTATCAAAAACTATCAAGAGAACTGTCAATAGAAAAAAAGTTTTTCTATTGACAGTTCTCTTGATAGTTCTGAATGTCAAACCAGAGGGCGCTGTGCTAAACTGAAATGTTGACGTTTCAATATGGCTGGCGTCAGCCATAGTTTTGTCTCAGGTTCCGTTTCACGTTGTGTTCGTTACAAATTAATTATGTTAGTTTGATTTACCACAAAATAAACTTATCGCCTTGCTATTATATTGAGTGTCATACGTGTAAGTAAACAAATAACCAATAATACATTAAGAACAATTCAATAAACACAAAATAAAGAATCATTTATAAAGTGGTACAGTTTTTGTGTAAAGAAACGTTATTTCAATTTAGCTTGGCGCCCTCTACATGACACTCGAGAATCCCTAGAAAATTTCCCATTCAGAGTAAACAGATAAGTTTATATTTTATCTGCACTTGTTTTGTTAAATTCGAATATAAAGACCTGCAATTTGCATCGTACCTCCAGATTATGAAAAAATTACTAGTTAAATTACAGCGTAGGTACAATATAATAATTTTTATGATTCAGTAAGTTCATATATAACTTTTTTGCAGTAAAATTTCTTCGGAGCCTTTTACGTTCTCGAATTGAATTTTAAAAAATTTACACTCTTTTGATTTCGGCTTCCATCCATATAACGTTCTCATATTGATTTTTCACTCATTATTGCAATCGTCGCCGGTGCGGGGGTTTGGAAAAGTGTTCAAATTTGATAAGTCTTTTTTTGTAGAGCTCAGATAAAATAGTGTATGCAACTGCATATAATATGGGCATTAAAATGCTCGTGTAATGACACATTGTAGCTTCACACCTACCTACACCAAAAAAGTGAAAATCGTTTGCAAGGCCACTCATCCATACTAATATTATAAATGCGAAAGTGTGTTTGTTTGTTTGTTTGTTTGTTTGTTTGTCTTTCTTTCACGTTACAACAGAGCGATATCATGCAGTGTTTTTTAGGTGTGCAGTTAGGTGAGAGGCTGGAGAGTGACATAGGCTACTTTTTATCCCGGAAAAACATATTTTTCCCATCGGAAAAGCGATTAATGTTTAGCAATAGAATACACCCATACTACGAACATAGATGAGTATCATGCAGCGATGTAAAGCATTTTTTTTTTTGAGAGCAGCTAAATGAAAAGCTGGTGAGTGACATAGGTTATTTTTTATCCCGGAAAAACATATTTTTCCCTTCGGAAAACCAATTAATGTTTAGCAATAGAATACATCCATACTACATACATAAATGAGTATCATGCAGCGATGTAAAGCATTTTTTTTTTGGAAAGCAGTTAGATGAAAAGCTGGTGAGTGTCATAGGTTACTTTTTATCTCGGAAAAACATATTTTTCCCATCGGAAAACTGATTATTGTGTAGCATAGAATACATCCATACCACATAAAAAAGATGTATATACAGGATGTAAGGGACAGCCCTCCGAATACTGATATTCCCATAGTAAATGCAGTGAGCTGATTGTGATTTTGTATGGGATATAGAAAAAAAGAATTTAATCTATGGCAGGTTGTTCAGTTTCATGGTTTGAATACACCCAATCAGTATTCGAAGGGCTGTCACTTACACCCTGTATAGCACTACTATGAGAATGTCTCTTGAATATGAGTTTTGGGATATGAATGTGGCTTTAAGGGTGATGTGGGTATGTACTTGAGATACTTCTTACCACAGTAGTAAAGTTAATTTCTACAGTTAAACATGATTTGAAAGTCCATTTCTATAATAATAACCATTTTTAGCACAGTAAGTTTGCCCTGCGTATACTTGCGAAGACACATAATAAACTTAAATTTTTTGGTACCATAGTCCTGAAAATTGAAGACTAGGCAAAATCATTATACTGCGTATTCATATATTATTATAATTCCAATCCAAGAACATCCATCCCCAAGTTAATTTGGTTTGGAGCTAATATAGGTTTTCAAATCCTTGATTACATACCCACTCCTTTCTTTCATGTCTTCTTGGAGCATGTTTGTATGTAATAAAAATTTCAAAATAGCAGGAATATTAAAAAAAAATTAAAGCTATATAGCAATCTATACTTTCTTATTATTTATTAACCACCAATATAACACTAGGCAATATTCACAATATTCATAAGGTAGCTATACTCTATGGCGACATAGAGCGCTGAGTGTAATAGCTAGGCATAAATATAGGTGTATTGGTAGTTTAGTAGTATTGCTAGATGTAGCGCTGCATTGTGTAATAATGCAGGTTATGCCAAATTATATCGCTGATATAATTTGGCATAACCATTACTACTATATTTGTATTATAATATTCGCGTAGGAGTTAAATAAGTGACCCATAAACGTAATTTTAATAGAGACGCAGTCACTAAACCGGAAAGTAATGACCTGTGTTGTGTGTGCTGTCGCCCTGTTTAGAATACACAACTAATTAATAAAACTCTATGAGTACGCGGGCGAAGCCGCGGGTAACAGCTAGTCTCTCATAAACCTAATATTGGTTCGATACGCGGCCACGAAGCGTGAAATGACACCCCCTGGGGAACAGACCTGCCACTGCCTCCGGGTCCCGGGGGGAGGGGGTTCAGCCAAGCTTGACCTGAGCGTGCTAGAGGAACAAACAAAAACACGAAGTAGCTGTTTAAAAACCATTCCGGTTAGATTTACAAACGTTGTTTTCTTTTATGCAAATTCAGCTCTTTTCTTGTAATGTGCAAATTTAATTATTTTCATTAATTATTTTACATCTAAAGCGGTTCATTTTTTGTTAAAAAGTAAAAGACACATAGAAAAATCCCTGTAGGTAGTTATATACGTCCCTTCACTTTTATCTGTCCATCCATTTTCAGAAAGTATAGTCATCATCAGAAGAACGAACATTTAAAAAACAAGTACACAAAAATACATTACAATACATTTTCCGAGATAAAGTGGATTCATATTTATATTACTTTTTTAAATTCACATAAGTTAAGTTATTTGTCCGCTTAAACGATCAGTCACGCACGGATCTACGTTCTTAACAACTGCGCGTTAAAAACAAACAATGAAAAAAGGAGAAGCAGTCATGTGACTTAACTGGACTGTAATAATGTTAAAAGTATTTTTTTTAATTGTTTCTATCTTCCCGACATTTATTTCAAATATCATAAATGAAAATCATTTTTGAAATAGATATCATTTGAGTCACGCATTCGACATGCAGACGGTATTAAAACGTTCAAAATAAACGAGCAATTTTTCGTGAAAGAGCGTTATTATGTGCCGTATAAATATCAGCATAAAGTCAGTTCTGTACATGACAGCTATGAAATGAAACAGCTCTTAATATACCACACTCACTAGTAATAAAACAATGATTAAATAAATTCCCAGGGTTATTTAACTGCCGACAGCATACCTACTCGCACCGACTGCGCTGACAGAGAGTCAGCGAAAAAGTACAATTAAACTAGACAGTCAGACATCTCGCACTCAGACTAAGGTTAAACTTCACAGACTGATAATAATTACTTATCTTTGGACATAATTAAAAGGGGAAGATTAAATGTGTGTGATTTCAGGTCCCCATCGTAACAAAATTACATGAATATGTTTTAAGCAAAATGAACTTTTAAAACACGTAAGACACTTTGATAAAGCTTCTAATAAGTCGCGTGTTATTACACGCAAGCTTCGCACTATCCATAGAAAAAATACAAGTACTTTCATTAGAACATCTTGTACGTATATGCCGTCGCCGTACCAAGGTGCAAATGTGCTAATGTGACTAAATATTGGTCGAATATCAATTAAGCGAAATAAACGGCGGGGCAATCTCCGTGCGGAATCTGCGGCGATTGAGTTGTTGTAAACACCGCATATAGTCGCAAGATTGAAAATGCGTAGATGGGGCACCTCAAAAAGCTTGAAGTTATTCTAGACTCTAGTCTATTATTTTTAAACATTGCGTCACTAAAGTACCATACAAAATCTTTTTTAATCTGATAACGGTTTATCCAATCTGAATTGTACACTAAAAGGCAAACGATCTCTTTTATTTAGCATCGTAGCACAAGAATCCAAATGTCGTCGTAGGCCTGCCACAGACCAGGTCACTCGTCGCTGATCACGCTCTCAACAACGGCTAAGATAAGTTTATGATAAAAAGCTTAAACAACAAACCGATTATTAACCAAAATCGACGTCTCAGCATAAAAGTGAAGGACACTTTTAAATTCAATTACATTCCAAACTTTCCGTCACAAATCAAAGAAAATATTAGAAGTTGGATTTTATATTATTGCCAGGCGCTCTGTTGGCGCGGCGCCATTTTTGCGCTGGTGGCTACGGCTGGTAGTTGGTAGTACTCGTACTACGATAAATGTTATGCCCGACCACTATTCTACCGTTGCGTCGTTTACATTCTGGAAAGCTATTACAAAAATATTGGATATCTAAGTATTTTCAATGTGTGTCTTAAGCTATTGAGTAAAGTTTAAAATGTAAATATGTAAACGAAATGTTTATGCTGTTGAAAGTGGTAGTGTAGGTTCACAATCTCCCTAAATTTGTATTAATAAAAAATAAGTACTTTATTTTAAGTTATTTATTGATTTTGTTCTGTAAGGTCAGGAGTAATGCTGAGGCATGTAGCTGCCTATAAATAAGCCCTGTATACCATACGGCCTACTTTACCCAAACCAGTATTTAATCATCCTGGCAGCTCCTGGAAGAAATCTCACCGTAATTCACTGTAAGTGCACTTTAATCGAGATGGAAGAAACATTTCTATAGAAACTAGATCGAAGAAAAAGATCTTATACCTGCACTCGATTTACCGGCGTTTTTTTTCGTACAATAAACATTATTTGATCAGTTGGCATTCTAAGAATGAAAGCTAAATAATTTAATTTAAAACACTGCACGTTTTAAAATGTAATTAAGTGACTACTCAGACGGCGACTCAGTTTAATAATAAATTAATAAAGAGTCCATTCTTATAAATTGCGTCACTTAAGTTTATTATTAATTTCCGCACGTCCTTACTTCTATTGCAATACTTGTTCCGATATACTCGTACCATTTATTTTGTTCGAATCTTGTAAGCATTTCAATAAATAAAAGTATTCCTGTGAGCTAGGCTACGTATGGGCTATGGCCGAATCTTGCATTTTTTCCTACTTATTATGATTTTATATAGTCTGAGGGGTAACAGCGGATGTAGCGGGGCAACCGGCGTGAAATAAGGGTCTGGCCTTTTTCACGCTTCCTGTCCCACTTTCTTACAAGTTTGTTACAAGACAGTTCAAGGGTTTAATATCCTACCGCAGAATACACAATGCCCATCTTTCACACAACAATAGCTTAATGATAAGGGTGTTCTTAAACAAATTTCACAGCTTCGTCGCAGGTTCGCGTCGGTTACACGTTAGGTACAGCTGTACGTCTAATTTTGCTTCAGTAATGCGGCAAGCGGTTGAAACCGCATAGTTGGCGTACTTACTACCCGGTTTAAACTGCTCCAAACCGGTTTCACAAAGAACTAAAATTTAATTTACGTGCGCAGAGAAAAAACTAGTTACAAGAGGAAATTGGCGGAGACAGTGACAAATTGTCCCCGCAAGAGAAACGTACAGCTCACTCGTTCTGACCCGCAGATGACTGTATGTCGCGTCCTTATTGCACCGCACCGCGCCGACCGACTGTCACATTGCCGTCACATTCAGTGTACTCAAATAATTATTACCTAGATTTATTTTCATGATTCATAACTATCGTATCAGCACAGCAGTACATCAACCTATAGCTGATTTGTAGTTGATATATCTTTGCAATCACCCTTAAATGGGATGACCACGCGTCTATACAGCCATTTCCATAATTTTCTGATGTACCCGTCAGCTCCGACGTACTTATAATGGAATAAAGCAGGTGAAAAACAACGTTATTTTATTTTAATTTTGCCTGTATTACATAATTTACGTAGAGGTATCTACTGTGGCTGCTATACCGCTTGTGATGAGACAAGAGATAATCCGCTAAGCTACGAAGAACAGGAGACGTATTTTTGCAACAGTTAAAATATTTCGCCTGCACCTACCACTCGTATCACAAATTGCTCTGCTCTAATACATTCGCAAAAGAGAAATTGTATCGGTATAGTGAATGTTTGGTAAGTGCGGTCAATATGTGTTAGAAAACGTTTTTTATGACGTGTGTGTACTACCGAATTTCTGAAATATTAAACATAAAATTATTATTTTATTATATGGTCATATCGGTTCAGAGTATTAATTCAAAATCGGCAAGATTTACCGATTTAGCTTAGCTGAAATGTAGAAAATACCCAATACGGTCCGATATTCCATCAAAACCTGAAAATCAACAATAACTTGGACCGACAATAAGATTGGTAGCCAGGCATCCACACGATCTAGGTTATTCCCTTGGACCACTTAAGACGTAACACCCGGTATGCTGGATTAGAGTAACTCCAAAGGGGTTTAGTCAAGGAACTCATCAAATCCCTTGGATTATATCGCTCGACAAGTTTCAATTTTGGTTAAACGACTTTTTACAAGTGACAGGCCTTAATGCAGCAAAACATAATACATGTTGCCTCTCATTCACGACCTACTTACCCTGAAACACACACATATCACGCCTATAATCCCTTGCAGGGTGGGCCACTTGCTTTAAACTGCTGCAAAAACGGACACTTACACCACGTCTGACAAATATATGAGGGTCATTCGGAAAATTGTGTATTGCCTTAGAGTAAGGTTGTCAACCCATCGCCTAAAATTGCAATACACACCGTCGAGTCCCTAAGTCGCCTTTCACGACTCCCACGAGAATGAGATAATTTATAGAATAAACCCTCTCAAAAACAGTAAAAGTAAACTCTGACACCACGTGTCATCGGGTCGGTCATTGATTCTTTATCCGACAGGACAAGAGAAGAGAGTGTATGAGCATTTATTTATTCTATTGTAAAGTGCTTCCAATTGTACAGTCAGTAAAATATTGCACTGTTTAAACATGTTGTGCCAGAAACATGAGATACGGTGCGAGAGTGTAACGTAAATTAATAGCCGTGAGTAATGTTTGCCGGGCAGGGCCGCAGTTAATGAGTATAGTTAATATATTTACTGAAACGTGATTACGTACAGGTACAGGTAAATATTCGTAATTATAAGATAAATAAACTTTATTTACCCCTGCCCTCGCTCGTTATTTCACCTCGCTGTCGGCCGATGCAAGAACGAGAGCAGTGGCAAACATTGCCTATGAAATATGTAACATATTTATTTATTGAGCACGGCATTAACCGGGAATACACGTAGCTCATTTTATTTTATTGAACGCAATAAGGTCCGCACTCGACTACTCACTTAATGTAGGAAATAATGGTCTTACATTATACGGAGTGTTTGGTATAGCCATTAATTTTATAAGTTAGTACCTACCTGTGAAAATGTTCTCTATTTTATACGTAACACATACCTAATTATGTAGTTTTTCCTGTATACCTATATGTATACCTGTGTTTCGTACAGCTGCAAAATTTTTGATGGTAGTTGGGCTAAGACGACTCGCTCAGAAAATCTTTGAGGTTGTATTCGGACAATCCAAACTTATGGGACTGAATTACACGTAGGTGTGCGAAACGGGATCTTTGGTTCTGTACCACAGTATTTTCAACTACACATAACGGCTTGTACCTTGCAATTTATTTGCCTTATTCCTAAGTTATGATTTTACAGTTTCAATAACAATATGTTGTAGATAGATTTTCACACCATACGTATGGTTTAAAGTTTAGGTAGGTACTGTATCTTTTTTCCCTCTGACTTATCCCTGCAAATTGAACCCAGCATACGATTTAATTGGTAATTTTCTGTTGCTTTACTTTTATATATTCAGCTGAAACAAACCAATCTACGTTTACTTTTCACCGTGCTATTTATACATTATTTCAATACATTGTTTGTACAAAACTAGAGAATCTGCTTATTTCTCATCTTACACACATTATTATTTGTATTGTTTGAAACTCGGAAATAATCTGCATTATCTGCATAATGCAGTACCATCGTGGATTTTACATTGTATGAGATATCACAACTTATGCAGTAATCTTTCATGTCATATTCAAACAATCTGAAATTATATTCAAATTATCGTCCTCCCTAAAAGCACAAAATAGAGAATGTACAGAAGGATCACTCGGCCATTTTTTCGATTATTCCCGCTTTCGGCAAGGGCTTCCACAGTTTTCTTACCGATTTTATTCAATGGAGTGGGTACCTAAACATACAGGGAGTAACAGAAAGGCTATATCAAGCCGAAGGATGCTCATGAAACTGAACAACTTTTCCCATTTCCCCACTTTGACCTCCTTTCGGCTTCATATACCCTTTTTGTTACTCCCTGTATTTACATTACGTATACTACCTACATAGCACAATTATTATGAAATGGGGAATGACGAGTACCTAGGTAGATATCTGCTCTGGGGCTGTTGAGACTGAGCATCACCCCATTTCTTTCCCGTGGGAGTCGTAAAAGACAACTAAGGGACTTGAGGGTGTGTACCTATTTCAATTTTAGGCGATGGGCTGGCAACCTGTCACTATGGCGATACACAATTTTCCGAATGACCCTCAAAGTATTTTGTCAGACGTGGCGTAAATATCCGTTTTTGCTGCGGTTTACGCTCTGCCTAAACCGCAAGGGATAATAGACGTGATGTGTGTATATATGTACATCAAAAATGAAAAGTTGCCTTTATTTAAGTAGAAACTCAAATCACATTATAAAAAATATACTGATTAGAGTTATTAATCTTGTTTGTTCTTTTATGAAAGCAAGTTTGTATTTAAGTTGGTACAAAATATTATAGGAACATTGTACAAATCACATCGTATACAAATAAACCTATTTATATTTGTGTGAAGCCATTTTGCACGTCCGCACCAAACGTGGTTGACACTCGACTACTAGTGTGTTTGGATTGGTTTGGATTTCCTTGTAAACGGCGGCTTGTCAAATTGTTGAGAGTTTCGTGACGTTTGCTTGAAGTGAGCTCTCTGTATTCGGCGCCCAGCCGCCAATACTTACTTTGTGCTAAAAGCGTAAGATTTCTACACAACAAGTAGAGAATTTAAAGCGACACACTAAACCTCTTTTGTAAATCTTATTTAAGTGTGAGACAATACACAAAGGTAAATACCTACCTCATTCCGGTGCCTACAATTAAACGTCAGCGGATATCAGCGTTACAAGTTGTCATTAACAATTACAGTTAAGCCTCGTTCTCATCAGGACCAACAATACGGAGGGAATCCCGTAAACAGAATAATTACAACCTTACGAGAACTAAGAGGGAAAAATAGGATAGAGGTAGAGAGACCTGCAAAAGTGCAGAGCATAGAAAAAGTTCTTCTGCTCAAGATATTTGCACTACATTCTCTTCCACTTTTTCCTTCACTATTGCATCTCAAAGATTGCATCTGCCTACTGTGTATGTCAGTAGCTCTTTTATGTATTATCATCGTCATTATTTTATTGAAAAGCAGTATTTCATTCTATAAAGTCTGCGTATGTGATATGCTTTATCTGGAAGTAACATTTCTGGCTTTTCTTTTTGATGATCGCAGCTAGGTATCCGTCTTCCTTATTGGTATCTCTGCGTAGAAAGGGTATACGATCCCCCTCAAAAGTAAAGTTCCTTCCTACTGTCTTGAAGTAATGTGACTCTTTAACAATAAATTAGACGGAATTTGGGTGCGGACTCACTGAGCGGAAACAGCGTATGAGGACCGCATTTGTATTCCAAACTTCGAATTTGGTAATTTAACTTCAATGTAAATCACGTTAAGCTCGTCATAATGCTTCCGTTGTTTTAGAACAAACTTTTGGGATCCCTCCAAAACCTAGTAAAGTAATAAAGTTACTATTTCAAAATAGAGCAAATAAAAATATACTTACCTACTAACATAATCTAGTTATCGAATAATTTCTGTCTGTACCAAAACTTCAGAAGACATAATGGAGCAGCAACAGCCATAATTTACCCGGGTTTGTTGAATAATACATAGCGATATCTCCCAACAGAGTAACGCCATAGTTTGCTGTGTGTTGCGTCGGTGTACAGGCCAGTTATTTGAAGGCTGGGTGAGGTCAAAGTTGCGGTGGCCCCATTGTAAGATCAAGATTATAACCCTTAAAGCTGACCGGTTTGAAACAGCTCTCCGCTCCGTTGTACGGCCTGGGTCCACCATGCACAATGTTTGGAAAGGCAGGGCAATGAACTCGGCTACAAGTACATGTCTGCCAAAGCTCGGTGCCGCATCATTAATTTGTGCCTAATGTCTGAAACGAGCGGAGAGACGTTACCCACCACATTTTGTGCTCACTGACATGGTGATAAAGGTAGAGCCTTTGAACGGTGTAAGTGTAACTTCTTTGTAGGCGGCGCTAATTGAGAATTGTTACCTTTTTGTTGTAAATTGGAGTTCGTGTCTTCACGTCTTAGGCATGGCTGACAAGTTGAGCTACGGCCTTCATTGTTTATCCCTTGTTTTATTTATTTAGGTACTTACTTATCTGAAACAAAATTAAAAACTCATCAGGAGAATGTTATGTCTGTTTACCTTATTTACACTTTGATTTTAGTTATCACCTAATGCTGAAACTTTTTTATTCGATTTTCTATCTTCAAAGTGGTGCGATTAGTGCTATTAATAACCCCCAGGGCTACCTCGATTTAATATTTCATCAAAACCAAGTAAAAGCTTGATCTCTTAAAAGGTAACTCGAAGTGCTGCTGAAACTTAGTAAGTACAGACGATAGTTTGCCGAGTGAGAGCCGATTCACATCTAGCGCCAATAGCAAATGGAAAATTAAGTGTTACCTAATTAAAATAAATTCAATATTCACTGACATAAGCAAACGACTGCAACGCCCGCGCGGGCATTCCGTAATCACACCAATATTTATTTAATTTTAATTTTCTACTGAAAACGCTCGTGTCATGTGGCTCTAGATGTGCTCCGGGCTCTTTTTTTCTATTCGTGTGGGACTAACGACCGTTGTGTGGGATACTGAGTCATCCAACAACCTGAAGGACCCTGGTGTCACAATTTTTCAACTGCCTACTACAAGTAGTGTTGTGGTGTAACGACTGCCATTTTAGTAAACATAATCATAGTCAGCATCCGGCACTGACGGCTTAACTGAAGACAATCAGGTTGTGTAGCCTGCAATGTTCTAACCAAATTGGGAACAAATTCATAAAGTTATAAAGATGAACAATGTAAGTGCCCTACGAATCGATCGAACCCGGAACGGTTGCACCGCAGGCAGTACACTACCACCGCGTCACATCGGTCTTGCTCCAGGCTGATAGAAAACTTCTATTTACATGTTACATGGCACTTCCTCCCCGGTAATTCACTCGTATAGTCTAGGCGAGGCGAGGCGACGGTGTGGTGCTTGTTTGTCTCACGTCGCACATGTTTAACATGTAACCACGTGTTCCTTCACTACACTGTGTTAGTAATCCTCTCCTCTCTCCCTAACTCACTAACGTGTCCTGAAATATCTGGTTCGGCGTCGGTGCTCGCAGGCAAAGGCGCTGTTACTCGACTCTCAACTTATTTCGTACCTACATTCTACACGCTATACATAATTCACGACACGTATAAGTGACAGAACAAAATTTTAAACTTTTGCCACAGTACATATGTATATACAGTATGTAAAAGTATTAACTGCAAATATTTTAAAAAGGGGTGAACCAGCCCATGAAACGGAAAAATTTCCGCAAGGAACGTAGAATGAAACATTAAAAATGGTCCTCATTTGGCATTGAATACGAATATAGCTCATGGCACGCGTACGGGAGCAACGCGAAAGTCCAGGTACGTGAGTATAAAAGTCACCCGTACAGCCCACTAATTGCACTCGCGTAGTAGTTACAGGAATAATCGTTCATAAGTCGTTCAGATAGCGGTTGCACCTTATGTTTCCCGTGGAAATATGGTGTTCTCCCACAGTATAAAGAAGTCTTTGTTGTTACTTATGTATATTGCAGTTTTTTAACGGTGAACGATTTTTTAAATGATATTTTAATTTTATAATAACTGAAAGTGACAACCCTTACGATTCAATTGACAGATGGCAGTAATCAGTTTCGTTACTGTGTGCTTTTACCATAGACCAATTAATATGGTCTTTGCTTATACTAACATGAATAAATAAAAAAAATGATTTGGATAGGATATGAAAAATAGTGTCGATCAAAAGTGTTTCGATGGGAATTATTCCTCGTTAATATGTAAAACATAACTGCGATTGTATCAATTTACATCTTAGCCAGAAGTAGTAGTCGTAAAAAAAACTGTGCACCAAGGATTTTATATATCCATATAAAATACTTTTACATATAAAATACTTGCTGTGCTCACAAATTTTTTGAGGTACTCTTGCTCGGACTCGTACACTATACAAGACTGATTTCTAAGATTGTGTATGTCTTTGTCGTTTTGTAGAAGGGTATAATTTTGAAAATTCTACCTAACCATCTTTTGAACTGACCAGCCCTGCCACCATATTACATCTGTAGATATAAAAGGTGATAAAATAAGTACCTACTTACATCCATGTATGTTCATGTTCATTTTATTAACAATATCATAAAACCTGTTGAAAAAGTACAATGCTACGTGCTTAGCTACGCGTGCAAGTGCTCCGTAACTCAGATTACAAGTGGTAAATATAATACAATGTCTGAATCAATCCGTTATATTGATTTTGGAGTAAAATATTATGAAAGATATATTCACCCATGCAAAATGCATACTATTATTTATTCTGAGGTGTCAGACAGAACAAATCCGCGCCGCGTTTAGTTTGTTTAAAATAAGGCCGTACCACAAAAAAGAGACGCTTTTTATTTTTATGGAATTTTTATTTGAAGACGTTTTTAATAGATTTCAATTTTTGTAAAGGTTAGATTTTCTACGCAAGGTTTTCCATAATTATCATTTTATACAAATGTAAAATATTGCGGGTGAACTTTCCACAAAAAGATGTAAGTAGCCCTTATAAACAGTACCCTGTATCTTAGTAACTACTGAGTGCTTACATACGTACTACCAGTAGGTATTTTTATTAAAAGTTAAGTTTCGTTTCGTGGTTTCGCCATTATACTTCATTTTGACTCCTCATGGTAATTAATTAAGTACTTAACATTGACATCTTTCAGGAATGTAATGTAAAGTAAAGAAACAGATGGTAGCAAGTTTCCAATCAGCATGTTTACGGAAAGGCAAGCAACATGAGCAGAGCGAGCGAGGGATGGTAAGAGGTGCTCGCTCGCGCACGAGGCCTCTGTTATTACCGAGATAAGTAGCTCCACACCTGAACTCCCTCGAGAAATACAACTCGAGTTTCTACCGACCTACCTAATCAAATAATAATGAAAGTTGCGGGAACCCGCCACAACGTATGTCCGTCTCATTCACTGCATCAACATTTTACCCACCGTTACGAAATAGCAGCTTCCCAGAGATCTTGTAGACGTAAATTTATATTTTGATCATTGCATAATGAATGATTGAATGATGTAGATAGGTCGTGACGCGGCATACTCGTTTGACGGACTCGTGCTGGCCGACAGGACACGTTCCAAGTTTTATTTTCGGCGCAACACGTTCCGAGGCGCGGAGGTCGCAGCTACTGCGGTTCCGATGCGGTACTCACGGAAAATTTATGTACCACTGAGCATGCAACTCTAGCCCTCTACCAAAATACTTCACCTGAAACATTCTCCATGCGATTTTTTCGTTAAATTTGGTTTCCACTGCTGCGCGCGCTACTGAGACTTTCTGGCCCATTTATGTGAACGCTTCGCTATATTCGTAACTACTGCGAATAACCAAGAGATTTGCTTCGTGTATAGTAGCATAGCAACGCAATCCTTGGGGAGCACACCCTACTCAAATATTAAGTTTCGTAAGAATTTTAAATTGGAGCATTAGGCACGGCATCTCAACATAATAAAATATTAATATTGCTATCAGGGCAATTGGTATAAAAGCTAAAAAACATTGTTTTGATGCAGCATTTTGAAATCCTCTTACAAGGTATTAAAAAAATAACTTTGTGATGAGCAAATAATGTAGTGAGATGTTAAACTAAGCTTGCTCTCAGGGCATGTATTGTTACAAATAAAGCAACATTATTGTTTTGTTTAAAGTGGTTTACACTTATATCTTAAAGATGAAACATATAATTCTTGCTTTCATTCGGTAAGTGGTTTTACATCTATTTATTTATGAAATATCCGTCGCGCGCAAGCGACAATAATTCTCTGTTAGTAATTCATCGAATCAATTAATAAGATTACTCTCTTTAAACTTGACTAAAGACCGCACCTAAAATGGCTGGATATTAAACACCATAAATACTAGGTAGCCGACAACCACACCCAATTGAATAAGTACTTATGTAAAGATTTTAGTGTGTGTAAAATGTTTACCTTCATGTACTCAATAAAAATGTTAAGCGACTGTCCCTTTCACTATGTACTTATGAGCTCTTTGACTATGTACTTATTCAATTCGGTGTGGTTGTCATACAATTTTTTAACCCCTTTTTACTCCTCTTAGATTTGATAATTTTTTAAATGCTATAACATGTGTTTCACAATTTTAACTCTTTAGTCTAATTCTAAAACAGATCTCATTTAAAAACCACAAACTTCGATACAAATATGTATATTACACTCTTTAGGGGCAAAAATTTAAAAAAATACCTGCAACACATGTTTGATTATTTTAGTTCCATTATCAAATCCCAAATTTGAAACAGCTTGATTCAAATACCAAAACGATAAACACAAAGAGATAATAAGATTGTATGGAACTTCATGGTTTTTACATGTGATCTGTTTAAAAATTGATTAAGGTTATAAAATAATTAAGTACGTGAGAAATTTAAAAGTTTATCGGGTAGATTCGTCGAGTTGTTGCTGAATCCGTATTCCGAACGAAAAAACGATTGCGCGAGTGAAACCACGAGAAAAAACGCTGGTCCTATACAAAATAAGTACATATCCTGGTGACACGGCAGCCCATTTCCTAGATTTACTAAACTCGCGATTAGGGGATATCGTTTCACCCAGCATCAGACGACAGATGCAGCGTTATAATTCAAATCGCCTCACGACAGCGGTTTTGCGTTGTTTGTCTTTGTAATAAATTGTTTGTTTTTCTGAAGCGAGTTGTGTTTAATTTGTTCATGTGTAATTTATCACGCGGTGTTGTGGATTAGCTAAGCTTCGCTCACACCGGCAACTGTGAGATCTAATATTATACTCAAAATGGATGAAGTATTAAATCCAGGAAACAACATACAGAACATTTCTACATTTTATAATAATATAACCAACCAATATGGCCCAAAAAAACTGAATACGTTATGTAGGTACGCGCGGGAACCAAATTTGATTTTGCCCTTTGTGCGTCACGTGTTATTGCAATAACATTTTCGTTATATTAAAAGCGGAAAAAAAAACAAAATCTAAGAAACGGGGGTTAAAATCCCGAGCTCAGACGGGACTCCCACTGCTTTCTGCCTACGCCCTACTGGGTATGAAAACAACCCTTACAACAGGTATCTTTAACAGAATGTGTATATGTGAAATGGCAAATAAAACATACCGAACAGGCTTAATAAGTTCGCTTGAGTGAGTAATACTTCGTAACGCCTACGTCCTGTGTCCTAAGAATATTATTTTATGATTGCAAATTTTTGAAATAATATTTTTATATTGAGATTAATAAGTAGATATTTATGCGTGTAGGGACCTAGATAAGGATTCGATCATTTAAATAAGTCATCAGTTGATTAAATAACTCCACAAACCACACAAGCAAAAAAACACCTAACAAATATATTTGTTTGTTCGCAGTTGACTCTGGAAAGTGTGAGACCCCCCTGGGCATGGAAAGCGGGCTCATCTCCAACGAGTCTCTGTCAGCCAGCTCCAGCTATGACCAGAGCGTCTCTCCGCTCAGCTCCAGGTGAGCCTGCTTGCTGCCTCATCATCAGCCGCACACACCTGCATCCAAACACATTCACACACGAAATTGCCATTACTTAGTTGATATTGCACCAATTCCGGCTCCAACCATCAATCATTATTGCTAACTACTAAAAACAGGATTTCACTATCTTCTTCTTTCACTATAAACAAAGAAACAAACAAAAACCAGTTCGTAAATAGGTTTAGGAACAAATCATTTACAACTTATATCGTCTCGCTAGGTCCTACAAATTATTTCGAACTATCCATGCAAGAGTATTAAGATTAATACAACGTCCGGCGTAGCTCCATACCTACCTACCTGTTACTAACTTAGTAAGATTCTCGGAACCTCTGCTGCCAAAACAAAACCAATCAAGAAGCAGCTGATACCAATTAAATCGTCGCAAACACATAGTTGGAAGCTGCCCTTGTTAAACAACAATAACGCGCTATGATACGACCAAGTTGTTACAATAATTGTGAATCCCGTAACTGTACAACGCTCATACTTAGCTCAAACAATTAACAGAAGGTCTCACATTCTGGCCTTAAACCCGCATAAGCTGGCGCAAAACAATGGAACGAAAACTCCCTGCTCGTTTGAGAACATTCACTAACAGAAAATTAAATTTTCATATGAATTCGGAGCAACCGTGATCCTACAAAAGGCTTGCCTCCCTAAAGATAACAAGATGTAAGTAGGGCCGGATGTGCCGAAGCCTTATCATCTGAGCCACTTTACATAGGGTCAGAGACGGTTTAGCGAACGCCACGTTAATTCAGCGTTTAGCGCGCTTTGTTCTGCTGTAGCTACTGATGAGATGGCCTACGGAGATATTCAAATGAAACGACCACCGACCGACTCACCTCTGTTGACAAACGAAACACCGAAACATTTCAGCCTATTTGCGCACACTGTAAACGCTAATTTTATTTGGTTATGCACAAACACGATAAACACAGTGTCTACTTTTTTTTTTACATTTCATCAACAGTACAAGCTACAATAATTAAAAATGGAAAAACACAAACCAGTATTTCTGCAGGGAAATGTTTCATCAATTCAAAAAATAGCACTCATATTATTTTTCTGCTTTATTGTGAAATTTTCTAGTTGTTTATCCACCCTGCCAACCCGACGAGTTCTAAGTGAAGGCTGGAAAAATAAATAATATTTTCTCCATTACACTGTAGAAATTTTTATTTTCAATGACGCAATCACTGCGCTTCTGGGGGATTTTATTGTAAACACTGAATCTCCAGCGATCGTGTTTCTGGTTTGTTGCGCAGGATAAGGACAGAGATCCGCGGCGGCGCGTGGTGTCCCAACGGGCTGATCACACCTGACACCCGACAGTTCCTGGAGATCGATCTTCATGACGAGTATCTCATAACTGCTACAGAATCCCAGGGCAGGTTCGCCAACTCAGTGGGCGTTGAATTCGTAGAAAGCTACTCCGTCGAGTACTGGCGGAAATCTGTCAATCGCTGGGTTAAATACAAGGACTTTAACGGAAGCCGGGTAAATATTAAGATACAGTTTTACATGCATTCACATAACGGTTTTACATACTCGTATACTTACGCCTGTATTTACCAAGATATTGATCCAGTAACTTTACCACCTAAATGTATGGACTCGTAAGCGTGAAATTAGGAGTGTTTGATTTTTGCAGATTTTTTTATATTGTTGTTGGTTTAATGAATAATCTTAGTTTTTTAACTTGATACCTGACCGTGACTTTGCCAGAAATCATAAGAAATGCGAATTATATTTTTTTCATGCTCGATACGTTTTTAAAAATATATTGCATTATATAATTAAGTCTAAATATTTTCTTACATTAAATCTATCTGTTCAAAATTTTGCAAAAAAAAATACAATTTAAAAAATATAGGTATGAACTTTGAAAGGTTTTAATCACGGAAAGTATTTGGTCTACAGTGACAAATCTAGTATCAGGTTGAAGCAAATTTTCTCTACTTTAAAAAAATAACCTTTAGGGTCTCTTCTCTCTCTCTTTTTGTGTGGGGCACCGAATCGTCCAACGACCCGATTAACCCTGGTGTCGGGATTGAGAGTTATAATCCCAAACACAAAAATGAATTTTGTGGTGGCGCTCGAGGTCCATAACTTGGATTATTTATTGGGTCAACATCATAAACAAGTACTCGCAAAAATCCTCCACTTCTGATTTGACGCATACGAGTACGAGTTTTTTATCAAGTTACTGTGTTATATTCGCAGATTTATGTTTCAAAATTGCAAAGAGCAGGTTCAGCAAATAGGGGCAGAACTCACAACGACGCTTTAGCTCAGTTTGCAAAGGCAGCGGTCGGCTTTCGTAAAATTAGTCCCACTGCGACGTAACGATATGCCGTACTTCATAAAATATTTAGAGAACCAGAAAATAAGTTCCTAGTTTAACCTACATACAAATGTAAAAAGTAAAAGTTTAAGGTGGTTATGATTTAAATCCCCGTCTGTTTGCAAGTTACAAAAACTAGAGTAGGGTTTTAATTTTTTTCACCTTCCAGCTTATTCCGGGTAACGTGAACACCTACACGCCGCGGAAGACTACTTTGGAAGCGCCGTTCGTGGCTTCGAAAGTGCGTTTTTTTCCGTACGCGGCCCACCCCAGAACAGCCTGCATGAGGGTCGAGCTGTACGGATGCCGATGGAAACGTACGTACTGAAGGAATCAAGTCTGAAGTCGCTTGCGCGTCCCGGGACTAGTATAAGATTAATGCAAAGTGAAAAGTGCCATAGCGAACTCCCAAATCTGCTGCGCTTCCCTTAATAATTAAGAGTAACATTCTCCTTGGTATTTGCTGTGCGATAGAGTGCCGCCTGAGGCGGTGTATTTATGACAATTTGTATTTCTGCAGAGGCACTAATTACGTACTCGGCGCCGAAAGGGGGCGACATGCAGGCGATGACCGGGGGGGCCAGGTTCCAAGACTTATCGTACGACGGCCCCGTACGGGATGGGCGGCTCCAGGACGGATTAGGTCAGATGACGGATTCGCTTACTGGACCTAATGACTTTGAACTACCGGAACCTTCAGACACCAGAGGTACCTACATCAAACTGACTCTAAAATAAGCTAATGCTTTAGTGAATTACCTCTCGTTAGGTCATCAGTACTCAGCATATAAAACAGAAAACTACATTTCATCTTTAAGAAATAACAAAAAAATTATATAGTTGCAAAAAAATACATTGGGTCGAGAAAAAAAACACCGCGAAATTTGAACAAATTATGTTAAAACAAATATCTTAGTTCTAGTAATTTGTTTAGTTTAAGTGATTGAGTTAAAACAACGAGATGTTTTGTTTTCGCTTTGTAGGTACCTATTTTATGTGTTAGAACCCAAGTCTATTGAAAATGTTGCAAATTAGGGTACAATAATGAAAATCTGTACTATTGATCACTACGCGAAAATAATTGGTTTGACCCGTAGCTAAAAAAGAGAGGAGATGAAGTCATATTATTTTTGAATGTGTACAATTGTTTTCTGTTATTTAATGTATATACATATTAGTTATAGGGCTGATTCTAAAAAAAATATGACATCATGTAAATTATTTGCAGAAAATTTTATATAAATAATTTCTACACATTTCAAGTACATTATAGCTATATGACGTGTGTTTGTCGCTCCTATTTCTAAGACTTCTTTTTACGTTGCAGGAACCCGCTGGGTTGGCTGGAATAAATCGATGCTGATCAACGACGAACTAGACTTGACTTTCAATTTCAGCGACACTAGGGTTTTTAATTACGTGGATATTCATACCAACAATATGTTCACCAAGGATGTTCAGGTAATTAATTATCATAACTTTACGTTTACATTAAATAGTTAGGATATTTTCAATACATTCTTGACACGACATACTTCGTTTTAAAATATTTACGTATGCTGACCGCGTGTAAAACCAAAATTTAATAACATTCAAAATATGTGCAAAATGTTAATTGAAATAACCAATCACTGAAAATTGTACGGAATGAGAACTATGATATCCGCTATCTGCATTCCGCTGATGACCGCTCTCCCTGTCATGTTGATTATTTATGCGGGTATGTTTTTGGAATGTTTTCATTTATAATAAAGGATATAAAGTGTACCAAAATGTTTGCTGGCATGATGATCAGTCCATGAAACTAAACTTTCCCCCAGGTTGACTATTATATTGAAGGAAGACATTACATTTATGATCGCCTCTTCTCTTCTTCTCTCTTCGGTATACCATCCTTTACACCCTGTCTGTAAATGAATGATAGGTTTACTGAGTTTTATGTATCTGTACCTGTAAGTATTGTACTGGTTTTAGGAGTCCGACTCGCACTTGGCATTTTTTTATGATTATAACGCGAAGACATAAATTTATACCTACTTACCCAATAAGTAAAAAGTTCAAACCGTACTAGATTTTAAAAAGCTGCATAAACATTCCTCGCAACAGAAGTTTCAAATATGTTTCTCCTTCTGATAGCTATTCAAAGAGGCGGAAGTATACTTCTCGCTGGAGGGCGAGCGCTGGCAGGAGGACTACATCTGCTACGAGCCGAAGCAGGACCGCGTGTCCGAGCATGCACGGACTGTGCACATCGATCTGCAGAACCGCACCGCCAAACACATCATGCTCAAGTTCCGCTTCCAGCACGAGTGGATCCTCATCAGCGAGATCACCTTCAAGTCAGGTAAGTTCATTATCAGCCACAACATCCCTCTGGTTGATATAGGCCTTTCACTATTCCCATTACCACGCTAGGACTGCGGGTTGGTTCAATCGTAGTCTCTTGACACTCAGAAGCTATTAGAAATAGAGTAATGATATTTTAAGCTGTCACCAAACATTTGCTAGTTAATTTGATCAAGTAAGTTATTCCAGCAAACTTCTGGCTATTTCCTCTCACCAATAGGCTGTGATTGGAGCAGGCTACACGCCACGCATCGCTTGCGGAGCTTGCCATCATTTCAGCAAGCTAGTCCACTGTCGATAGTGGAACAATATACCAACTAAACGTTACCTCGTTAATGCTACACATTAGCAACCAGTAAACTAATCACCCTTAATTGGCGGCAATCTTGTCCAACCACCCGACAAACACGTTTAACTTCTATCAAAGGGCACGGTGGTGATAAAGCTACTTAGATACCTACTATGTATATTTAACTGTAGAATCTATGTCAATGACGTGAGGAAGATTGGGAGCATGAATGATGTCCTACCACTGAGGCGTTCGTACGTGGCGTGGACGGAGTATGTAATTTACAAAAAGCCATTAAATCAATAAAAATATTAAGAGTGTTAACAAATATTTACACATATCACGCCTTTATCCCTTGTGGGGTAGGCAAAGCGTTAACGGCCCTAGAATACGGTCGCTATCGCCACGTCTGTCAAATATTTGAGGGCTGTTTCAAAAAATTGTGCATTACTTTGGTGACAAGTTGTCAGCCTCTCGTCTAAAATTTTAATACAAATGAAACCCTAGAGTCCCTTAGCCGCCTCCTACGACATCCGCGGAAAAGAAATACGGTAATGCTATTCTAAGCCGGCATCGCACGGCTAAACACATATGAACTATAGTAAATATTTAATTGCGGTTTAAACGCTAAGAGTTTTTTATCATGAATAAAACAGAATAATAAACCGACCCGGTAGTCTCAAACCCTGAAATAAACTGGAACTTCCCTCTAGTATCTACCTACCTACAAAGGGGACCGCGAAACAATTTACCGAGTCAAAGAATTTGAGAATTGTAAAAAAAAGTTAACAAGATAGATTCATGAGCACGATTGAGTGATTTTGCGCTCGGACACGGACGCCCGCGCCCGTAGACGGAACTTGCGGGGTCCCGGGGCGGCTCGCCCGGGCGTCGGGCGGCGGGCCTCGGGCGTCGGGCGGCGGCGGCGACGCCCTCGCGAGCCGCGGCGTGGGTGCGTGGGGCACCCGACGCTGAGCCGGCCCGCTAATAGATATATTACTCCTCATTGGACCCCCTTATCTGTTCCAAGCACTCGCGAGCCTCCGGCTATTTCACAAATTTTATCTTACTATAATTAATCCACAGCTCTTTTGAGGAAATCGCCTCTTAATTGATAAATCAGCGCTTAAATGAAGAACTTGTAATGAAAGAAAATCTTTGATCTGAATTAATTCGTTCACCCAATTATGGTTGGAGTGGCTGCGACGCGCTGTCGCATCCCCTCCTCTGCACCCCCCCAAGCCACACTCGCACCCCCTTTGGCAAGTCCCGGTCCGCCACTATACAAGACAAACTTATAAGAAACTAACGAATTACCAGAGCGTACATAAATTGCGTGAGTAATTAGTTTGAAAGCAAATTAAAATGTTCAACAGTATTATGTAATTTTAATACTAGCATAACGTCCAACAGTTTTACGGAATAAAAAGTATACTTACTTTTCCGTAGTCAAAATCAGGTAAAGAATCGTAAAATGTGCTGTATCTACTGGCGACAATAAAAGGATAATATATTATTATTCTTTAGCTGTTTTTGATCACACCAATTACAATCAAACTAAACTGTAAAGTGATTGATTCTAGTTCACTGAACGCAAAATTAATAATATTGAAGATGATTTATTTCAATCATACTTAAATACGTCTCCTACTAACTCGCGGGTTTGATATCAATGTCAATGTCTACGGTCCATACATCTTTTGTACCTAATGTTAAAGAAAATATACGTACGTATTAACGTTTACAAAACACCGTACCTACAGTGTTCAGTAAATCGCCACTGTTGCGGAATAAGTATTTTCAGAAAATAAAAACAATTTGTAGGGGTTGTGTTTGTCGACCTGTACCGGAGTTGATACCAACTTCAAATACAGACGATTTTTCCGACTGGTTCCCGACAGGCCAGCAGCGGACCATTTTCGGCCAGCTGCACGTCGAAAATGCTCCGTTTATGCAACTGATCAGCGAAACTTTGCAAAGGAAAATAAAATTTACATGTAATAAGATTATTTTCAACATCGAGCCGAGCTGCTGGAATAATTTAATATTCTTCCGAGACTGTGTCGGGCTATCGCCGTCTTCAAACGCCGCCAATGAAAATAAAGAAAATACTATTTAGGTAGGTGCCAATATTATTTTGCAAAAACTGTCTGTTGCAAAATAAACGCATTTTATTTTGAAGGCTTCTTTCTATTTCAAAGGTAGTTTAAACCATCCAATAAAATATTACAGAAAGTTAAAAACTACTTGGATACTGACTAGACATCGGATTATATGCATTTGCATTTTTGTATGTAAGTATATTCAAATGCAAAAACTCTATTTTATGACGTTTAGCATATTTTGTTGCATATTAATTGAAAGTACTAATTTAATTTGCTTTATGACGTGTTGGACTAGTTGTATAGCTAAGAATTACAAAGATTAGTTTTTACAGTTCAGACGCCATTTTGCAATCAATTGAAGCCACCTGGCATCGCCGGTGCCCTGTAAAACTCTTACTTAACGCAACAGACGTTTCGAAGATCATTTAATCAAATAAATTATTCACATAAGGCACCAAACTTTGTTAATATACCCGATGCAATATCCGAATTCGAAAATAAAAGAAATCTTTGTGTAAATATGATGTATAAATAAACGTAGATTCCACAGAACACCCAAACGTCACGTGTTGTCAGCGAGTTCTTTGGTCTGCAGTAAATTCTTAGGACAAATTATTTGATTGTGCGTATTTCAGTCTTTTAAGTCATATTTGCATCCGTATTTCGGTTTAAGGTACATATAATTCGATGCCTGGTAAATGGCTATGCTATGGGAACACCTAGAGAGTACAGTAATAAAAACAATTTTCTAAATCGGTCTAGACATCTCTGTGTAGGTGAAAATACGCAAAAAAAGATCCTAATAAGTTGAGAACCACCGCCTTTTTACGTCGGTTATTAAACCGAAATCTGCTGTGAACGACAACAACTAAGTATTGCTTACTCGACGCCATTTAGGATTATGCTTATCCTAGATAATGTGAGTCATCATTTTTTAAATCCCTAATTAGGAAGCCATGCTATTCTATCATATAGTACCAGCCACGAAACTAATCTGAGGATCAGATTACAATCTAATAAATATATATATATATAGCCTTTTATTCATACTATAGTGTGAGACACTAACACCTAATTTATGACACCATTATTTCAGGGTTACTGGTACTTTGTCACGTTTCCGTAAAGGTGTGAACCAGCCCACGAAACTAAAAGACATTCTTTAAGAAACATAATCAAAATATTCAAAGAAATTAAATGCGCAAATGAAACGAAGCATCTTATTCCTAACTTTTTATTGAATAGCCGCTTTTCTTGGTATTTTTACTTTTTATGTGCTGCGAGCACCTGAACCAATAGCATTTCGAAGAGAAAATCGTAATGAGAGCGTATTATTACATTCTTCATTCTTGGCAGACCGACTTTACCACAATATAAGCGCAAGACTTTCCTACGCTACAACTTCCGCGAAACTTGATAAAAGCTATTTATTGGTTTTCTTTAATAGGGTAGTAGGTTAAGTAGTAGAAAAGATTTACTTGTATTGAAGTAGGTACTAGTACTAGAGAGAGATAACATTAATGTCACATTTATTAGGTACATCGAAGATGAAGACTCTTCTCTACCAAGTACATTTTCAGTGACAATATTCTATGAGACTTGTTTCGGTGTTCCACACAAAAAGATAAAAGATAGTTGAAAAAATAACTTCAATGTTATATTGTTATTACAAGCAATTATTTCAGCTTTCTATAACAACACGTGAAGTACGCAAGGGGACTATCATAAGATAAGATGATTGTAATTTATTTATTTATTTACAATTTACTGTATGATTTTATTTTATTTATTTTGGAAAACCAACAGCTGTTGACATAATATACACGAAAACAATAAAAACAGATAGACGTCGTCGTGTCGTCTTAGAATAACTTCACCCCATTTTTTGCCTTTGGTGTCTTAAAAAACATTTCTGTATCGCTCATACTGTATCGGGGAATTGAAAGAATGAGCAAGTAAAAAGAATTCTAGATGTTAACCAGGCTTAATAGCTATACACAACAAAAAGTTTCATTGGAATTCGTCCAGTAATTTCGGAGATTAGCCCGGACAAACAGAAAAACAATCAGAAAAATAAAAAATAAATGTGTTCAATCCTATTTCAACATCACTTACGATTAGTTTTTCGAAAATTTATTCAATGTCCAGACACACGGGTTTCACTGTTAAGTTATAAGTATAGATTGTATAAATAAATACTAAGGTAAGGACCTCGAGTTGAAACCTCCCCTAAGAACCTCCAACCGTAATTTCTTGACGCACATAGTTTCTTTTTTTAATATATTATAAAAAGGATACCAGTAGTAAGCAAAATATTTAATTATTAAGTAAATCAAATAATTTCAAACGAATAATTACAATTTCTTGGCATTTAGGCGTGGTTTTTTTTAAATATATTTTCAAACTTGTATAATAAAAACACAAAAAAGAAACATTTGAAAATTAAGTAAGTATGTATAACAACTTTAGGGTCCTCCATGTGTGTAGGTACTATAGCTTGTTTTCTCTCGTTAAAAATAGGTGCTATGTGAGTAAAAGAAAAACTTGTAGAGTTAGAACGCTGTTCTTGAAAGTTTAATTTCATTTTAAATCCTATAAAAGCTTACACCTACTTTACGTTCGTGATTTCATATTTTCTTTTAGACATTCCTTCGACTAGTTTTTATCCTAATTGCTTTTTCTAGAAATAAGCCAGCCATTCATGGAAAGCAAGTCATGAATAAGAAATGTTATAATTAATTATATTTTCTAGTACAAATGTAAAAAAAATGCAGTGGTTCAGTCATTTAAACTGTAGCTTTCGATAACCCTAGAGTGCAAACATAGAGCATTCGATGGGCCATTGACCCAGACTGAGCGCACATGTTAGAGAATTAGAAATTACCACCGAATTAAGTGAGTGTTAGCTTGGCACCTCTAGCTGTTTCACTGACACTCAGCCATTACTACTAGTCACAGCCCGAACTATAGCTTGAGACCTAGTCGAGAGCCCGAGTCCTAGTTTTGGTAGTTTCGAACGGGAAATAATTAACTGAGCCCCTTTTTACTTCTTGAGCTTTTAAACATGTGCACTATTTATCTGACCCATTTTTTATATGTGTAAGTTGGTCTGCAAATAGCTGCAGGCAGTTATTTTGATGTTAATTTTAAATATGTTCGAATTATATCTTCTTTTTAATTGCTTGGGAAATATGGTAAGGTCAGATTCATATAAGTTCAAAACTTGTTGTAAACTGCGGTTTTCAATGTTGATATTATTATAAGTATTAAAAGAAAATATATATTTTCATAGGATGAGTACGTGAACGACAGGGTTCTCGCAAAGAGGACAATTAGTTTAAATTATTTATATTTAACTTGGAATAAATTAAGTATTATTAAGCATATCGAAGATCTTTTAAGTCAGAATAATACAGAGACACGGTTGATCAAAAATGGTTATTAATAAACTTGTTCTGTACATTTAATGAAAACTGACATTTTGTTCTTACTAATTTTAAATACAATTTATTTGCACGCTGATTTCTTATAGATTCGCTTAAATACATGCCGTTTCTAACTAAGGTAGATGCCTGGAGTGGCGGGCAGGCGCTACCGCTTTGATAAGCTTAATATAGAGCCAAAACTCAGGCTACCTCCAACTCGCAATTCTGTGTGAACTCTGACCAAATCGGATTCAAGCACCTGCTAAGCATTTCCAGGTGCAATCAAGACATTAATTACAGTTGTTTTTGGTTTTTAATTCAACTGTTCTAAAATCAGATAAGTAAATAACAGGTACAAATGGACATCGGGAAGCAGCTATGAAAATGTGGTAATTAGTTACCGAGGACGTATTTTCTAACGTCTCACGATCCCGTTTCAATTTTTAAGAACCAATAGTCTAAAAACAATTGGTTTTCGATCAGTGTGATGTTATGATAATAAATTTACTGCGTCACACATTCGAGAAATTAGATATGGAACATAGGTAGAAAATCTTAAAAAATGTCTGACATAGGTATACTTTTACGATTTTAGCCCCGGGGCTTTTAAACTCACCCGGAGAAGTTTATGTGGTTGTTAAACTACTCTCATACAACGGATCGGACTGAATCTACCCGGTACATAGGGAGACCTAAGTCCATATAAGGGTTGGCGCTCTGCAAGTACCAGGGCGCCCCGGCAATCGTGCGCTTGAAGCGGTTGTGGATGACCTGCAACTTTTGTAGATGTGAATCGAAAGAGTGAGCAAAAGTTACGCTAGTGTAGTTTATGGCAGGTCAGATGTGTTGTAGAAGTATTCAAACTATGAGCTTGATACTTTTAGTAGGAACTTTACGAGCTAGCCTTTCAATTTCTATTAGTACCATGGTACCATCTTGACTCACTCATTTATGGGATCAACTTATTTATTCGTTATTATTAAAAACTGTATGGAGACCAGTATACATCGATCTCTTGAATGAGTAAGTCGAGGTCCTGCTGTGTAGTCCTCCTCCCCCATTGTATCACAACAATTAGCCCTGCGCCCGACACCTATTCATTTCGTCGCATTGTCCCAAGACGTAAACCTGTTTGCTTCTCTTTCAATACTTTACGTTGCTCTAGGCAAGGCTTTGTGGGCAGGGGCCACGGAAAAAGCTTGATAACCTCATTGTCTTTGAAACAATGAAAGACTATCTCCTTACCTTTACCGGAGACCACAAAAGTCTAGGACGGCATCTTTGCTTTGTGGAATTTGCTCTTTAGTTTGCCTTTGATACGTCTTTGCACCCCTTTAATACGCCCCCATAATGATGTAAGGTGCATCTGTGTTAAGTATCTGCTCCAGTTTCCTTTCATAATATAGGTCTTGGAACAATAAAGGTTATATAAAAGCCCCGTAAAGTAAAGGGTACAAAAGCTTGTTAAGACTACTTTGTTAGGTGTTCGGATTCAATTTATTACGCTCAAACAGCCATTAAATTAAGATTTTGCCGCATCTCATCCATTATCCACAGAGATTAAAAATGAATCTGAATAAAAGTAACTATAACACAGGTATTTTGTCCGCAGTGCACACTTACGTAAATGCGTCACCGGAGTTTTTGGAGGAGTACTACCGCAGCGACACGCCACCGTCTTCGCGCAAGAAACGCAACTCCTCGTTACGCGTGTCGGTGGGGCTGGCCTGCGGAGCCATCGTGGGAGGCGGGGCCTTCATCGCAGCGGCTGCGGTCCTGCTCACCAAGCGGACTCGTAGGCGCATACCCAACATGCTCAAGAAGCCGTTCTGCCCATCTCTGCGCCAAAACTCTGCTTCTAGGAATAACCGTCGAGCCCCACGGCTCGCGCTCGCGCTTGCCAACTGCCCACCGATACACATGCTGAGGTAAGAAAATAAACTGTTTCAATTATTGGTTAAAAATAAAGTTCGCACCGAAATCACAAAATAGAGAAATTTCAGAAGGACAGCTCGCCCCCATTTCTATTAATGATACTTACTCTGCTAGGGTTGCGACTGCTCTCCTATTGAATGTTTGGAATGGAATAGAATGTTTATAAGGTTTATAAGTAAAAGTATTCTAAGTAATGTTTTTTTGTTTACCTAAGCTAAATCGTAACTGCAACCTACCTTATTTTACTTAGGTTCTTACGTAAACAGTAGTGTTTTACGATACGATCGATAAATAAGCTATTGGAAATGATGACCCTCCATTTCTACTGTATTTGACTATACGAGTACTTTAAGATTACGTCATTTGTTCTGAAATAAATCTTAGTATTTTGCATTACATTGTATTTGATTTATTTTTCAATATTATCCATATTGTTCAAAAAATTTAAAACACAATTTTCAGTTATATTTAGACAACCAGAAACACAGTAACCGTATTAACTTTTGCGGAAAGTCATTTACAGTAACGCAACAAACGCTGTTGATACTTGACTACTTGCGATAGTTGCGATACCAGGATAAACCGGTTTCATCCGTAAACGATGGCACGACGATGGCGTGTAGGTTAGTTTGTGCGTGAGATATTGACGTTTCCTTGTTATGTAGCCGTCCATCTGCCTTTGCGCGCGCCAATACTTAATTTGTACCAAAACTACCAAAATCGTGTTGATTTTGTAAAGTGGGTAAACAAAGTTGGAAGGAAGGGTGTTGTTAATTCTGTTTCCATGTCGGTGGCTAGTGAGTGGTTTTGTGACGGGTGACGGGTGTGTTGTCCGCAGGCCGGCGGTGGTGGACGAGGATTACCGGGAGCCCTACAACATCTGGCGCGAGACCCTCGGCCGCCGCGACAAGTGCGACACCCACGACCAGAACGAATATAACGGTAAGATTAACACGATTTATGTGGGCGGCCTCGGGGCCGTGAGCCCGGATATTTTTAAGCATTTATTACGATGTTTTTTCTCGAGTCCCTTTTATAAATTCTTACCTACTCAAGTAGTTAGGTACTTGTCCCAGTGTTTTACGAGTTTCACGTTTCAATTTATAGTTCTCTTACGTCTTGTCGATTCTTAATAAATAATGACGATTTTCATACGATACAGTATTATGTAAGAATAACTCCAAAGCCGTTATTTTCCTACATTTGTACTCTGGCAAGTAGTTTAGACAGTAGGCCTAGTGTTGTTCAAACAGGAAAGGTTCAAAATGTTCGATTAATAAATCAACAGTGGGAAGCAATATCCGGTCAAAATAACAATTCGATTGCCTATCTACCTGTATTTGCTTTTAATCTGACGATAAAAATAAACTATAAACATTATTTGCGCTGCACAAACATTTAAGTATTGGTCGAGCTCATCACTTACGGACCAAAAGCGATGAATCAATAAAAATAAAACTGATAAAAGTTTAAAAAGTGTAATAAAGTACGGCTGGGGGCTACCGACCCTAATTGTAAACAATACTTCTGTTACAAATGAACAAACTACTGCGGGCTGTGTTTTTTTTCTCAAACAAGGGTTTATCCCTGCGGCGGTGCGGCGGCGGTGGGGTGCGGGGTGCGGGGTGTGGGGTCCAGTTGCAAAACGCGAGCGAAATTAAACCGACCCCACCTGTGCGCCGTAATAATGAATGACGTGCGGAGGGTAGCAGAGCTGTAGCTACAAATTGAATGAAAGCTGCGAGTATAGTCAGAAATAGTCATAGGGCATCAAGATTACCCACACAAAGCATATTATTTTTTGCAAACATATAAAACTTGAAGCAAATGTATTTGCCGAAGTCTTATAATTTAAAAATAAAAGTTGAACAAACACATTCCGTAAGACAACATTGTCGTAAGCCGATACAAATTAGTCAAATAGTCGTATAGAGCACACGAGTGTTATCACACGTCGTCTTCTCCGCTCCCTCCAATACCTTGCGTCAACAGGCCGCTGGACGAGTTCAGAACACAGACAAGAAAACGACCAGTAGGAATCTAGGGAAGCCGTCTTAATTGCATACACACTTTTTATAACAAATACGGCCAACATGTCACAGTAGTAGAAATTCCAATTCCTTTCTCGTACCTAATCTGAATTCTGACGATCACGATCACGTCTTCATTCCAAACGGCTGCGGGTAGAATGGACAGCACGATGTATGTCCACCGCATTAAGGAAGTTGTTGGAGGCAAAAAACTTGTGTTAATGCTGAATGCGGCGACGCGAATTGTGTGCCAGACATAGGATCTGGGCAGGTTCAGTATCGATAAAGGCATCCGCAAAAAAACAATTAAAAGTTCTTCTTTACCCTGCACGTTCCGCTCACGATTTTCTACACTTAACTTTTGTAGACACTTGCCGCGTTTGTTTTACTTTCCTCTCTACGGTGGCGATAGTTGTCTCCCTACGACACTCCAGTTACCACTCCAGTGCACTCATTAGCCGCACTGGCACACCTGTTCTCCAGGCTAGTTGCCTTGCCACTTTCTCCGGCTACTAGCCAGCAGTGTAGCCAACGGACGCACTCACCGAAGCCTTTAAAACGAAATGGCCTAGTGTCTTCCGAGACGAATATCAATAAAAAAATTATTGTCTTAAAATAATTTAAAAACATTATATCTATGGAAGTACATGTATTTCTTTGACAGATGTCTCTTTTTCCTTCACTTTACTATGGACATCGCGCAAACGACATTCGGAATTTCGGAAATAAAGGGGATTATCCACAATTCCAATTTATATTGATTGGGACTGTGTTGGGTGGGACCGAGACAAAAATCGCGAATGGAAATATTTCCAATCAAATACCAAGAAAAAGATTTATATTATTCTTAATAGGATGTTTAAAAGTGATTATAAATCAAGAATAGAATAAATTAATTATTATTACCTAATAAGTTAATTTATCCTAAAAGGTAGTTGTAGTAGTAAATGCCTTTATGCTGTATTTACAATACTCGTAGGTTGCTACATGTAAGCAGAACTTCAATTTTTTTCTGTAAGAAATCAAACTATACAGGTGATTCCTATTACAAGTTAAATATTCTAGAAATAATAATAAGAACTTTTCTGAAAAAAATATTTACCTTTAAGGAAATGGTATTGAAGGTATACATAAGAACCGCGAACTGAATTATAAAACGGACATCGTCAAATTGGAATGTTGCCTGTTCAAACACTATTACAGTAAAGAAAGACAGCAGATAGGGTATGTTCACAGTGTTGAGCGCTCGTTACGGCGGCCGGACGTCCGGCGGAAAGCGCGCCATTGTCCGGACGCCATATTGAAAAGATGATGCGTCCTCAGCTCTGGATAATGGCCCAGCCCCTATCTGCCGGCGCGTGAATGGGCCACGCGACGAACCCAAAAGCCGCGATTTCTCTTTTTATTGCGAGCATTTTTGAAAGATCGCTTAGAAAGTAATTATCACAGTTAGTGGGACCGTTTATAAAGCAAAAGACCTGATATTTTCTTTTCGACGTCGTAATAAATTTTGTATGTTTAGCCGCTATAATCCGGAGGGTACCTAAAAGGAATTCAGAGAGCGTAATGTTTGTAGTTACTCCCCACATTGCTTACGAACCATGCGCTTAAGTATTAATAAGTAACATTCGTGTTTTCTTTGTGCAGAAATTTGCGAAGACCCTGAGTTCCCGAGGCAATACATGATGAAAAGGCCCGACCCCTACGAAAGCTTCTACGCCGCCACAGACATAATACACCACGTACGTACTTACTATAAGCACTTGTTTTCTTATAGGTGCACCATTCAACAACTAAGAAGGAAAAGGCAGCTATTTCATCTAGAGTATTCTTCGCAACTTCTCGAACAATATTGAAACTATGATGTTACAATTTCATTGTCACGGAAGTAAAGTTCCGTCCATGCCGGATATTTCAGAGCCGGGATCGCAAAGTAAAAGGATACAATAAAACTTCAATGGCCGCTGTAAATATTCAAATCTCTCAACAACTTGCCCATCAGATTTATACAGGCTGTGTTCATTTGCAAAGGTGATGATAATCTTTCAAGCCATGGCCTAGTTCTCTAATGATTTCCCTGATCCGATGGATTATGATGCTTATAATATACCTAACCAATTCATCGATCAAGAAAAAAACTAATTACAAAAAACCTTAAGTTTATTTTATGATTCTCATATTTACAAATTCATTCAACAACACTAATCGGTTTTAATAGGTTCATTATCCACGTGAAGCCTGATCGTTGAAAAGCGAGATGGCTCCGTCGATGAAATTGATTCCGATACGAATATTCATCGCGTTAATTAATTAATCAGACGGAATTCGATTCGAAATCTAATCGGGATAGCGGTTGTAATAGAGCCAATAGTGCATTAACATAGCCCGTAGCTAATATCCACATCGCATGTCTGTTGTACTGTGGTGTAGTTTATGAGTGAGTACATTTAAGTAGAAGATAATAGTGTTGTGTTAAGTACAATATCGGTATTCTTCTTTCTCGTGTGGGTCAATGAATGTATTTTAAATACGAGTTAACTTAAGACAAATAAATAAATTGATGTTAGATTAAAATCTTATAAAATCTAATATTTTGCATCCAAAATTAGAACACTGCAACTTTAACTAATCGGGTTTAATAAAGGATATCAATGTAGATAGCTATTAATCATTTAATTCTATATCATGTTGAAATTTTACTATTATCCTGCAGAAAAAATCGTTTCAATAACTTGGTTCGTAGCACCACCGTAGCAAATGTCTACGAAGACATTATAAGAAGATCGTTTGTTTTGTTTCATGTTGCTAGCTACATTACCGACACTTAAGCTTAAAGTCTCTGTGTAAGTGGCCTTTCAAAAATGTCTATGTGATCAATATTTAGGCAGCATTGTAAAAAGTACTACCCAATCGCATAATATAACAAATCGGTCTATAATGATAGCCAAACAACTTTCCTTGCCCGGGAAAGGTGTGAGAGAATGGAACAAATGTAGCGTAGAACACGTAAAGTATTATTCTAATGCTAAGCTGAGCTCGGAGGTTGGAGGTCCGCTTTGCCCTCGTATCTCCCTGATTTCCCGAGGGTAGGCCGGTCACAGCATACCTCGCGATTGATCGTTAATTTATAATGAGGCGTTGTTGTATTCCACCTTCCCAATCTACTCTCATCTTGTATAGTATGTATATTATACGTAAGTATAATGATATTTTAGTAAGTATATCTTCCAAAGATATTATGGTAGGTATTATGGGTGGGTAGATACGTTAAAAATTCTATTTAATTGTGTTATGTGCAAAATATTGTTTCATATTTGTTATTGTTTTGAATATTGTATTTATTTTGTCAAATTTATGGTCACATTATATTACGACTTGATACTTGACTTGACTTATTTGACAAGGGACGTTGTTTTTGACTGCAGTAAGATTACTTTTGCAGGAAGCTATTTGTTTTTTAGGACACACTATAAATTTCGGACCCAATAGTTTAATCTTACAATTTTATGACCAGAATAGAATTAGAGATTCAATCCGGATCCGGTACCTTATTGCCCGAAAAACGTAAAAACTATAGGGAAAATAATTTTTGTCGGTTAGTAATGCGAATGCGAATGATGTTTGCTTGATGAGTGATTATTTTAATAATTACTCCCACTATCTCCTCGCACTTAGCAAAATGCCCCGATTTTGTTAGTCCTATCGTCATGTTACGATTTGGCTTCAGTATCTACAGTAAAAAAAATCTGCAAGTTAATGCACCAAAAACTTTAAATTTTAATCTTCTACTTAGTTATCTCAATCGTAATAATTCATGAAAAAATATAGGAAAATGCGTGTTTTTACTATACTGCCAATGCGGCCCAGAGTCCGGCCGCATCCAGCCCGATTGGTGTCAATTTGGTAAAATCCGGCCGGTTCGAGAATCTGTCCGGATTGCAATCCATGATTAGAATGCAATTGTTTTGTGGTTGGTGGTAACAAAAACCTACACACTATAAAGCTTTCCTTATATTATTTTGGAAGTAGGATATTATTTTTAGAAAATAAACTGATGCCAGTCAGAAAGACATTCGTGTTAAAAATGCGCCAGAAGAAAAATCAGACGTCTTACTAAGGTCCAGTGTAAAGTGTCGCTTTCGGTTGCTCTCGGTGATATCGTATCCATGGCTTCGTGTGTTATGAACTAATCAATCAACGTCGTAATCACCATTGAAAGCAATTTAGTCGAGAATGTGCGAAGCTCTGGCGTGTTTGGCTGACCGCTCTAATGACGTCATACTCAAACCACCTCTGACAACGCGGCGACGCATTAAATCATGTTCCAAATGCTCGAGAATATAAAGATACATGTGGCAAAAAGAGTGTATTTATCGCTGAGACAGCTTATTTATATGACACAACTATTAACACGTATGGTACCCAAACAGTAGCAATTCAAAGCTATGTAGACAATTAGGCCCCTGACGATGAAAATATCTGCCCACTTAAATGGGAATATCGTCTGGCAACGGGAAAGCAGAGTATTAAAAAAGTCCTGCCGGCTGCGCTGCCTCATTGAAACTCAATTGAAATGAAATGCGAACTTTCAGTATGCTAGTACCATTATATGTGCAAAAACCGTCGATCCTAGAACGCACTGGCATTCAATAATGCGCGAGCAAAAATTGAGTGCAATTGAGAGGTTTTAAGATATCTATCAAGGGAAAAGAGATGCGAATCGACTTATTGTTGGTTTGTTACGAAGACGAATACACTCAACATTCTTACCTTGATTTCTAGTTTCCGGGATTTGATTAGTTTTCGCTTTGCTGACTTCATCTGACAGTCGTTCGTTTATGATCATAATCATGGCAATAAGTTTATCCATAACATGACTCAAACATTCCAGATATTTAAATAGCTTTAACGCCACATAATATTATGATTAAGATTGCGATTGTACCTCGGATAGTTACTACCTGCTACATACTTACAATCTTTTGCAGGCAGTAAAAAAACTATCTTCCATCCATTGCAATACAATTCTAAATACGAGCATGCAATAAACTGTCAAGCAATATGCAATAAACGTCATTCCTCTATTGGAAACGTGTCTGAATCTTATCGTGAGTAAATAGCATTATTAGATCACTGTTGGACATAAAAACGCGAAGCATGAAGTCTCAGCTTCATTTCCATTCGCTTTTTATTCACTTTTTCTCTTCGCGAGTTTTGCTCTGCGAATGAAAATTCATTGACGCATAGCAGAGCTGGGTTACACCGCCCATGAAACATGAAATGCTGAAAACGGCTGTCTCTATCCGCGACTATGAAACGACGGAAACTTTTTTACTCTAACTTTTATTTAAGCGTCGATTTGAATTTGTGAAACAATCTATTCGGGACGCAGATGTTGGTTTCCGCTGCATACGACTTAAACGTGAATGCGGTAAGAGTAAATGTCACATGGTTTAAGTTTTTGTAGGAGTTTTGTTCGAATATTATTTAATTTATATTCGTCTTGAATGCACAACTATAAAACAGCCTATGTACCTGTATATACCTAACGTATTATCTTCTTGTATCGTGTGGGTATCGACCTGATTGGACCCGATGCACCCAGAGGTCAGAGTGTAGTTTCAGTGTGAGTATAGTATTCTTTGAGTTTCAGAATCTTTAAGCCGCCTGTGCCTAGTGACACTTGACTTAGTTTGAAACGAATATGATTTGATGTAGGTACAAGTGCAAAGTGATATGCGTAACGTGAATGAAGGAAGGGTACGGGCCGCCGTCCATCCGTGAGTGTTGAGGCGAAGGTAATCAATGTAATGACGTGTGAAGTGTGAATACCAGACGCGCGCAGATAGCTCCAATGAACCCTGAAATACACGTTTTTCTGTGGCTTTGTACACAAAAATACATTTATTATCTGTAGCAGAATTTACACGTGCGGAATGTTTGTGCTCTGTCTCATTGAACATTGTTTACTAGGTGACATATTGTTTTTAAATAGTGTAAATGTAGATTCAATTTAAGTAAAAATATAGTTATTGTAATTTATCATTAGTAGAATGTACATCTTTTAAGAGCCATTAAAGTGCAAGAAAAAGGGGATCGAAGGTCTTCAAACGAACCTTCTTTTTGACATATGAAACTTCGTGCAACAAACCCTACATCAAACCCGTTATAAAAATACTTATTGTTAAGTATATAGTTCATAACAATAGAATATTTTGTAAATAATCCAAAGCAGATGGTTTTTTATCTAAGTTTCCACACACTACAGAGTTTTATATTTTAAATAAAACGGATTGATTTCTCTACAACAAATTATAAAAATAGAGGTAGTTTCTATTTAACGCCGTCTTATATAACTAAAAGAAAAGAAATAAAACAAATTATATTTATCAAATACTTTTTGCACGTAAAACGTAATCAGTGTTAAGTAAAACACTTGCTCGAGTCAATATGACGCGGCTTTACTAGAAAGATCAGTATCTTCATAATGTCACCTATACTATTCATTATAATTAATAGTATTCTGATCTATAAATTTACACCAAAATAAGAACCTACCTATCCTTTTCAATTATAGGTATTGGACACTTTATAATCGATTTCTTCTTTGTATTTAAAACTTACATAGATGATAACGATTTGATTAATTTAAAATACTTACATAGCTTTACAGAACGTTCAAAATTCCTGCATGATCTTGTTTGTTTCTAAATTGCATCTGGGTTATCTCCAGCACTACAATGTCTAACTGTCCTAAGTCTAGGTATATGTTTGATGTTTGCTTGGCTTTCAGCTTAAGCTAGTCCAACGTCTCGGTAATAGCATTGACATCAACATCACAGGGCCAATCCCCTACCAAACGCCCGACGGAGCTTCGTAATAGGACACACGTACCTCTAAGCCGTGCAATAGACTTGAATGTGGTCAGCATGACGTCTTGATTGGTCAGGTTCAGAACAAGGCATTGCCTCACAACTACAGCAGCAGCTAGCTATTATACAATCTAATCATGGTTGATAGCACTAACGATGCCGTCTCCTAGACATCGCTCTCCTTTCACACACTGGCATCACCACGTTATTAATCGCCTTTCAAATTTCAATTTAATCCACTGTGACTTAAAAACACATCTCATCCTGCAGAAGAGCACAAGAATTATCCAATTAGATACGAGAGTTATTGTTTCAATAAAGCTGTACGAAACCCTTTAATATATCATTTATAAATGTCACCGGATTTGGTGACGATTCATAGACCAAGCTCAAAGGCCCGTCTTTAAACCACGAGTCTGTTGCTGATGAGTGATTGGCGCTAAAACGGATGAGTTGATTTCCCAAGTATTTGTAGTTAAAATCCTGCACGTAATGGCTCTTTTCTCATGCGCAATCCCAAAATTGCTATTTTCTAACCATGAATTTTTCTCGTTAATTCGAGTGTTTAGCAAAACATTCTTACGACTCTCTAAAACAGCTCTTCTTTCCTTTTAGTGTGGGACACCGAGTCGTCCAACGACACGATGAACCCAGGAATCAGAGTTTTTCAACCGCCTAATACTAGTAGTAGGCCTCTGACATGGTTGTAGGCCTCTAAAACAGCTGATTGTCAAAAACAAATGACAATGTAAGCATATTATCAAATTTGACGCAATAACTTGGTGACTATTTTCATAAATGCTACCTTCTTAAACACCTCATACCACAAGAAAACTGGTTGCACAGATAGGTTGCTGGGCTAATAATACCTGAGTAGTTAAAATCGAAAATAAAAGTGACTTATGAACAATTAAATAAAACTAATAACGACAGGACCGCCGATTTTATACGGGTATGTTTATTTAATTGTCGCCTACTGGTTTCACCCGCTGAGAAAAGTTACTATCAGCAGTACACCAACCTACCCTTTAAAGGGGTCAACTTAGAGTGATTATTTTTAGTAACTGTGTGGAATACCGAAATATAGTACCTTTATTAAAGTTTGATATTGCGTACGAATCATTTCGGTATTTTCCGATGGTTATGATTGTTACCTAATCATATAGTTTTTTTAATGATGATCAAAGAATTATCAAAGTTAAACGCTCCTCCCAACGTCGGTGGAAACACACCCTTATTCCCCATGGATCATCTTCCATCAAATATAAGCGTCCATTTGAGAATAGAAAAAGTTCTGAGTGAGAAAACGTGTCTTGCAGTCAAAAAAAAAACCGTGCTGGCTAAATTCAATTCGCTATTTTGAAAAGTACACACCCTAGCAAGAAAAAAACGTGTAAGAACAAACTACTAATTACACTTAACATCATTAAATTAGATCATCTACAATATGCCATTTATTTGCGAAATACCTGAGTCCTGAAGAAAATTAATTAGTTTATCAAGCAATTAGCCTTTAATTTCCGAGATTCATCTTTCATTTAATTTAAACTGCACTTGCTCAACTGATATTCGTAGTAAGATCTTTACTATCGTAGATTGACATCCATTGCTTGCTGGCCATAAAGCGTTTTTGTAGAGTACAAGTCAAAACAGCAATGAAAACAAAAACCATGCGGTCCCGCTGCGGGCCACAATCTTCGTACTGTTATAATATACCCTGGCCATTTCAGTACTAATACGAGTATTCAATAGATATCCCGGAATCGGATAAAGTTAATTTGACCGGTAAGTTAGTGATCCCACAGATCTAGTACGTACTGCAAGTTTGTTAAATTGAAAATTCAGTTCTGATTGGTTCTAATGTTCTTCAGGCTATGTACAGCGTCACGCGTAACTGTATTTGGCAACATCTACTCTATGCTAATATCTCAAAAGGGCTCTCTCTTACACACATCTACAATCAGAATCACGTATCTAATTGTTTAATTTGCGCCACTGTTATCATCAGTAAAGCACAGACGTAGCTGGTGGCAGCTCTTCGAACAACTCATTTAAGTGATCAACCTGTAATGGGTGTCTAATTTAATATTATCCTTAAACATTTTGCTTCGTAACATTGTTCCACGATAGGCGGCGTGGAATTGCATTTGTGTTTCGGTTCTTAGTTGCGTAATTCGATTAAAACCATTAAAACAGACACCGAGCCGGGTTGCATCGCAGTAACTTTGCTTAGGCACCCGGGGTGCCCCCACCCCGCCCCGCCTCGCCCCGCCCCGTTGCCGTTGTCCTCAAAGACAACCTGTGACTTTGAAGCACTGTGCAACTATTTTGAGGAGTAGGGTTGGCGTAATCAACTGTGGTGGGTCCAAACAGTGTAAATTACCTGTAGCAGACAGTGTTTATATTTAATTAAAATATAACTTTACCGATGTCTACACAAAATTTTACACAAAAGTGTACGGTCCCTTAATCATGATGATGAGTCGTCCACGACTCCAAAAAATTTGTGTGAACTCAAAGATATAAAACACATCATTATAACTTACTTTAACACGTTGCCTGCCAGTACGAGTATACTCGTAGTCAATATTTCTTACGGCATTTGCCACCATCCAAAATGGTAGGTACGAGTATAGTCGTAGTTGGCAAGAGAGCCCAGTACAGACTACGAGTTAACTCGTAGTATGGCAATTAGTTAGGATTTTTGTATAACACTGCCAACTACGAGTTTAGTCGTAGTTAAATTAGGCGGGAAAACAAGGCAGCGCGTGCGTCCCCTTGCCCTGGTCATTTGCGTATGAAGGCAAGACGCATCGCGCGAGTTTCGGCCCACGTGATACTTCGGTTGCGATCGGAAAACATCGGGATTCTTCGTGTCGCGAGCGAGAGCGGTGCGGCCATTTTGCTGCAGTTTGTTTACAATATTGTGCTGGCGTAAATAAGTTATTGGCAATTAATTAATCAATAAACTGTTGATAATTTTTACTTACGATGTCACGTAAGCGTAAGGCGTGTAGTGTTAGTGTATCAGATGACAGCCGAAGAGGAGATTTCTCTCCAGACGAAAACGACGACGATTACCGACTACCTCAATCAGAAGAATCTTCAAGTGAGGGTGATGAAGAAGAATTACCGCTGCAGCGACGGAATCAGAGACGTCATCGCTCTAATTTGCCAGCTTCACCAGTTGAGAGTGAGAATATATTTTCGGAAGAAGAAGCTGGTTCTCGATCATCAATCAACCTTAAAGATTGCGATGTTAGTGACTCGTCTGATGAAATACTCACTGTACGCAGACGTCCACCGCAATGTCGCAATAAGCACTTGTCAGATGGTTCTTTATCAAATGAGGAATCACCAAGCGGCGAAGAGGAAGAGGAAATAGTTGAGCCGGAACCTAAAATAGCTACTTCTTCAAATAACAAGTCCTCTCGCCAAAACAGAGACGAAGCAGAAGAAAACGGTAGCGACTCTTCTGATGATATTTTTATACAGCGGCGTCCCTCAAGGGCACCTCCACGACCTGAGGCAATAGTATCGGCACCGAATTTCCCGAGTCAGGAACAATCTCATGTGGCTTCTCCTGATCAGATATCCCAAGGGGCTTCGCCTGATCAGAGATCACAAGTGGCTTCACCCGATGAGATATCGCAAGCGGCTTCGCCTGATCAGAGATCTCAAGCGGCTTCACCTGATGAGATATTCCAAGCGGCTTCGCCTGGTCAGAGATCCGAAGCGGCTTCACCTAATCAGAGAACCCAAGCAGCTACGCCTGATATTGATGTAGAAGCTATCTCTAATTTGAACTCGCCTGCGAATAATGGAAACGATTCCCCCAGTTCTAGACCTACAACACCACTACTGCAGGAAGAAGAAGATTGGATAGATGTTGACAGTAATGATGACGAAACTCCCTCAAACTTTCCATTTACTGCGGATCCTGGATTTAAATTTCAGTCTCCTGGGCCGAGTAAAGTAAGTGAAATGATGGACTTATTTTTCACAGATGATTTTATTGAACTTATTGTTGCACAAACTAACCTCTATGCTATGCAAAATTTCTATACACGTAACCTTAGACGTCATTCACGACTGAAGGCCTGGAAGGATACGGATTTAGCAGAGATGCGTGTTTTCTTGGGGTTGCTGTTACACATGGGAACAGTCAACTTGCCTTCTCTCGAACATTACTGGAAAAAGGACGAATTATATTACATGCCGCTTTTTAGTGGAATCATGAGTAGGAATAGATTCCAAATGATTCTTCGCTATCTCCATTTCACTGACAATGAAGACGATGATGGGTCTCCGCTTTATAAGCTGCAGTCAGTGCTTGATCATTTCAATACTGTCATGTCAGAAATTTATACACCATATGTCAACATTTGTATAGATGAATCGATGATGCTGTGGAGAGGCCGTTTGGTATTTCGCCAGTATATAAAAAACAAAAAACATAAATACGGAATTAAACTATACAAACTATGTGAATCGAATGGTATTGTCATCAAAATTCGCATTTACACTGGCAAAACGAACGAATCTAATCTTCGAGGGGCCCAAGCCAAGTATAACCACTCAACCCAAATTGTTATGGATCTTTTACAAGGCTACTTAGACCAAGGATACAAACTTTTTACAGACAACTTCTATAACTCAGTCTTGCTCGCTAAATTATTGACAGAAAGATCGACATACATTTGTGGAACTTTAAGAAAAAATCGCAAAGGGAATCCAAAAGGCCTACTAAGCACTAAACTAAATAAAGGCCAACTGATTGCTCAGAGAAAGGACAAGGTTTATGTCTGTAACTGGAAGGATAAGCGAGAGGTTTTGTGTATCTCAAACATGCATAAACCTATTTTGGTACCAGTTACAAACAAAAATAATAAGGTCTCAATGAAACCAAATGTGGTAAGAGATTATAATGAAGGAATGTCCGGTATCGATCTTTCAGACCAAATGCTTTCTTACTATTCAGCGCTGAGAAAGACATTGTTTTGGTATAAGAAACTAGCGATTCACATCTTTGAAATATACATACATAATGCTTGTATGATCTACAATAACCAAGCGTATCTTCCTCGGCAAGAAAAACTGGATGCACTGAGTTTTAAAGATAAAGTGATTGAATATCTGTTGGGTGAAAAGTTGGCTGAGTATAAAAAAAAACTAAAGAAAATGCGCGACACTAATGATGATAATCAAACATTCCATTATTTGGAACGCCTACCACCTACACAAAAAAAGCAAAAACCAACAAAGCCATGTCGTGTGTGCACCAAAGAAAAAAAACGTAGGGAAACGATTTATTACTGCCCAGTTTGCCCCGAAAAACCGGCTCTATGTGTAGAAAATTGTTTCAAATTATTTCACTCATTTATGTTTTCAACCTGATGTTTACGAAAAAATAATTATGTAACGTTTGATCTGATTAAAGTATATTGTACTTCCAATGCCAAACTATTTCATTCCGCCCTCCACCCACTGCCAATCCTAAAAAACTAGTTAGTAATCTTATACAAACCTCTACGACCATACTCGTAGGTGGCACTGGGTGCCAGATCAGCTACTACGAATATAGTCGTATTTGGCAGGGAACGTGTTAAAGTTCCACAAACTTATTCTTCTTTTTCTTGTGTGGGAGAGAAATTGAGTTGGGTGGTATAAATAGAAATTGTTTTTATTATGTATTCTCTTTTTGTAGTTTTAATACGGTTCATTACGACATTTAATGCAACATTTGATGTTCTTCGTGCACCTACAACATTTACACAAGGTTGATTTTCTTTGTGCATTGTAGCCTTTAGAGCAGGTTAAATTGCTAACCCCGAGGCTACATTGTAGACTACAGCGTAGCGTAGGCAGTTTCGCAAAACATAATTCATTTTCAGATTAATATATTTAGAATGTAGAGGTAGGGAAATCGTAGGATATGGGGGAATTTGTACTTGCAGATGCCTGGAAAACTGCACTGCCTGTCAATTTAAAAATGACACACATCTACAATCAGAATCACGTATCTAATTGTTTAATTTGCGCCACTGTTATCATCAGTAAAGCACAGACGTAGCTGGTGGCAGCTCTTCGAACAACTCATTTAAGTGATCAACCTGTAATGGGTGTCTAATTTAATATTATCCTTAAACATTTTGCTTCGTAACATTGTTCCACGATAGGCGGCGTGGAATTGCATTTGTGTTTCGGTTCTTAGTTGCGTAAGTCGATTAAAACCATTAAAACAGACACCGAGCCGGGTTGCATCGCAGTAACTTTGCTTAGGCACCCGGGGTGCCCCCACCCCGCCCCGCCTCGCCCCGCCCCGTTGCCGTTGTCCTCAAAGACAACCTGTGACTTTGAAGCACTGTGCAACTATTTTGAGGAGTAGGGTTGGCGTAATCAACTGTGGTGGGTCCAAACAGTGTAAATTACCTGTAGCAGACAGTGTTTATATTTAATTAAAATATAACTTTACCGATGTCTACACAAAATTTTACACAAAAGTGTACGGTCCCTTAATCATGATGATGAGTCGTCCACGACTCCAAAAAATTTGTGTGAACTCAAAGATATAAAACACATCATTATAACTTACTTTAAAGTTCCACAAACTTATTCTTCTTTTTCTTGTGTGGGAGAGAAATTGAGTTGGGTGGTATAAATAGAAATTGTTTTTATTATGTATTCTCTTTTTGTAGTTTTAATACGGTTCATTACGACATTTAATGCAACATTTGATGTTCTTCGTGCACCTACAACATTTACACAAGGTTGATTTTCTTTGTGCATTGTAGCCTTTAGAGCAGGTTAAATTGCTAACCCCGAGGCTACATTGTAGACTACAGCGTAGCGTAGGCAGTTTCGCAAAACATAATTCATTTTCAGATTAATATATTTAGAATGTAGAGGTAGGGAAATCGTAGGATATGGGGGAATTTGTACTTGCAGATGCCTGGAAAACTGCACTGCCTGTCAATTTAAAAATGTAAAAACAAAAGACTTAAAGACTAACGATATAATCACGGTAGTAAACTTATGTGCACTTAAGTTTACATAAGTTTATATATTACAGTACATTTTGCGATCATCCTAAACGAATCTAGGAATTCGGTTACATTTCTAGGATTTTATCCGAATGTCCAAAGTTGTTAAGGAATATTGCATAGCAAAGTTTGAAATAAACTTTTTCCCAATTAAGTTTTGACATGATAATTTTTGTGTCTATTTTTCTGGTTATTGTTTTTTTTTAAACTTCCTTTTTTTACCTCAGACAATATATGAACCTTCAATTTTCGATATCGGTACCTACTACCAACACCTCTTCCATCTGGTCTATCGCGGCTAAATCGTTGCCTGGAAAATTATGCAAGTGAGTGTATCTTAATGCCAATACCGCGTGGCATAGTCTCATATACCGGGATAGTTTTGCAACTAAATCCCAGCTAATAATTCCCCCGCGTCGAAGCATACTGCTGGTTATACTTTAAGAATAGTTGCTAATTAGTTGCATTAATTACTATGATTTCTGCAAACCCTCATAACTTCATTTGTTGGTTGATATAGATTATACTGCCGAAACAGATGTTGTCCATTATTTTTTCTTTGATGGAAGTAAGCCCCCGCCAACCCCCGTTGTCAATAGATGATGCTTGGATCACTTTCGCAATCTTCTCAACCCCCCTTGTCCATAGTTGGTGCTAATTACGTACTGCCAAAACAGATGTCTTCTATTTTTTTTCCGCTTCTTTAACCCGCCGTGTTATTTGTTCGTGCTTGTATCACTTTCAAAACAGTTGCTTGCTTTTCTTTTTTCTGTGAGGGGGCGCCCCCCTCAAAGCCCCGCGGCTCGTTAGTTGATGCTGGTATCACTTCCGAAACTGTTGAATACTTTTCTTTCTTTTGCCAAGCCCCCCCTCAACCCTCCCATGCTGTTCATTAAAGATATGTTCTCAGTTCTTTTTCTGTGAGCACCGCAAGCCGCCGCTCAACCTCCCGATAGCTATAGTTGATGCAATTGTTACAAATACTTAATGTGTTACAAGTTATAATTAAAAAAAATATAAAATATTCTGAGGAATTTATTTTTATAAGGTAAAACAGGCAAAGAAAATTAATATTTTCGTTGTTGCTTTCTGGCAGGTCAAATTATTTTTTTAAGCCTAAAGTTCAATCGTACCGATTCTCATAACTGTACCTTAATTTAATTTTGCAGCATCGTTTAGTCTACCGCTAGCACTATAAACAACTTGAGAATTTTGGTCCAAGTTCTAGGAAATTTCTTCCAGCACAATCACAAATTCCTGGAGTTGTTGTAGAATGAAGACTAAAGCCGATTTATTAAACATATACACAAAAAAATTCAAGAAATATTTCAACAATGATCAATTTTAAGGAGAATGCACTTGACATCCCTACAACTTGAGGTCACTGCTCAAAGCTGTGTTAGTTACGCTTCATCGGAGCCAAGGCGGGATAGACCAGGAGCTAGCTACGTAAAAGTACGTAATATATAATACAGACTATGCTTTACAATGCATACGGCCACTGCTTTTGATAGAACTACCCACTGTTCTTTTATTGCCAACGGTAAAAGAACATTTAATAAAAATAAAATTTTTATGATTTGTCTACATGATTAACGACATGAAATTAATTCTATTGTTCAGAATGCTAAGTGTACGAGTAGCATTAAGGTTTCAACGCAGTGGATCACCATCATAAACGCAATTAGGTATAATTTATGAGATTGGTGCATATATTTTGTGCCTAGATCACATGTTTAAATCCAATAAAGTAGACTAACAAGACTGGCGATTTTATTCAATAGCAAGAAACAAATATTCAAAGACAATATAATTATAGCTTACCTACGAGTACCTACTTACATTGGAAAGTTCATGCATACAAGAAAATATGGCCGCAAGTAAACTGTTAACTCCCAACGTACCATTACTATTAAAAATCATACATTATTATTTTTGCTAAAATATAGTAAAAATCCTTTTTTGTTTAACATCACTACTTACTTTACTGAACCTTACTACAAACACCAAAAATCTTGCAGCTAGATATATTTATAGTCGCAGTGCTAAAGAAACAAACAAACGGTTTAACAGTTCCTTCACATATCAACTGACTTAACCCAAAAAGGCTGCATAGCTCAACGCGCGGTTAACAATAATCCTTAAACAATTAATCCTATTCGGCCGAATAGCTTAATCCCCCAACTGTGCAAACATAAGTTGGCAAACACGAAAACCTCCAACCAACATTTGCACAGCGTTCGGGCTCGATAGCAACAATGTTTAGTGAGGAATCACGCAAGGACTTTAGGCCTGGTAGCTTCTAAAGTGGTCACAGTAGGTAACAGCGCCAGCACTGAAGGTTTGATCACAAGTCTATCTGACTAACCTGACCGCTAAAAAGGCATGAGCACTACCTAGGACAGAGAAATATTGCTATTACTAAGCACCCAAAAAAATAATACTAGATCAGTTGAGATTGTTCAGTGACCAATACAGGGCACTGCTTAGCCCGGTACATTACTAATAATAGCAATCAGTTGTGCTCATTTTCATAATTGTATTGATCAAACGTAGAAAACAAATGCAGAAAATCACGTCTTATAAAAATGCAATTTGAAAAGTAACAAAAAACTACTACTTACACAAATTTTGTTCAGAAGTTTTTTGTGACATAAGCTACAACCGCTGGGATTTAACGTAAATGTAAATAGTATTTAGGAGCAGCAAGTACCTTATAATAAAAAAATAATAAAATTGATATACTGGTTGTAACTTCGTCTGTGATGGTCGTGGTCTTGTGGAATTTGATTTGCAGGACGGTTAATGTGAACAATTCCCTGTTACGTTGGGGAATGCCGACGCCTACCGGGTGGGATGAACATGAGTTTGACAATCGGCATATATGCAAACTATCCGGCGCGGTGATAGGCAAACGCGCAATATGTCACAAGGTAACTTAACATCATGCATACCAGGATTTTCAGCTCTCACATTTCCCACATTTCTGGAGGTTTGAGCCGGGCTAGGCTTCATGCTTTACCATTACGGTTCGAGCATTGGTCTACTCTTTCATTCAACCCTGGTTAGATTATTGGGTGGGACAGGGATCCCACTTCAGTATTGCAAGCGATGCAAGCTCAACTTTTCACACTACAAAAGGGCGAGGAGCCTAAATTCTACCTGCTAGTGTAAAACACGAGAATGACACGTACTGCGATGCGAAAAAAGCGAGCTAGTGTAAAACTTCCGAGAATGACACGTATGGTGATCGAAGCGAGCTTGACTTTCCATAGCACTACAGGGCAAGAAATGTAAACACTACCTGCTTGTGTAAACCATCATCAAAATGACACGTATTGCAAGAGATGCGAGCTAATTTTTGACGCTGCATAAGGGCGGGGAGCCTGAACACAACCCGCTAGTGAAACTCGAGAATGACACGTATTGAGGGCAAAGCGAGCTCAACTTTACCCGCAACAAGACAGAGAGGAGCCCACTACTCGCTAGTGTAAAAAATCTTGAGTAGGACACGTACTGCGAGCGAAGCGAGCTCATTTCACGCTGCAAAAGACAGAGGGACATTAACACTACCCGCAAGTTCAAACTCGCGAACGCCACGTACTGCAAGGGAAGCGAGCTTGACTTTTTACGCTACAAATGGACTAAAAGTCTAATTTATGACAAAATATCCAAATTAAATATATAGTTAGATATAAAAAGACTTCCTGATTTTTTGACTGACCACTTTTGTGACCGCCACTGTATGAATATTATCACTTTGGGGAGTTTTACGCATTTTGGTGGGAGTACATTGCATATTAATAGTTTTGATTCAAGAAATGGTTCTGTACTTGCTTTGGAATTGCTGTAAGAATACTTGGGAGGTGATAGTTACATAAATATATCAGAGACAGTGTGGTAGCAGTAAGCGCATCAAAGTTCCTTTGATCGTTTGTCATTTCGGTGTCCCAAACGAAAAGCAATCATTGTTCATGTACTTAAATTTCAGATGAAAATGTCTAGTTTTGACTTTGCTATTTATTGAAGTTTTTTCAAGAATGTCGTTATATAACTGAACTTTTACACTTACGCTAAACTCTCTCATGGAAGTGCAATTTACTTTGGAAATATCAAAGAAGACTAAAAAAAAGATTTTTGGATTTATTGTATCTATTTTATCTAGATTTTGCTTTAATATCTAGAAAACTATTGCCGCCGGCTTGTCTGTCGAGACTACATTTATTTGATTCAGTTGTTACGAGATTTCGCTCTTTGCAGAATCTCGCTCGCACTCCACTTATCAATCCTATCGTACATCAATCTCTCAATTACCTTGAAATGTCAGTCATGACAAGAATTTTTAGGTGCTGTAGGTTTAGTTTGGGTACTTACATTCATAAAATAAAAAATCCGACCAAGTGCAAATCAGACTCGCTCACCGCGGGTTTTGTAACATGCACAACAAGCCTTTTTATATGATACCCTATTTGAACTACAAGCCTAAATTTTAAAAAAAAATTCGGGCATCAACTACATTTTTTAATAAAGTTATTGTTTTTTTTTACTTGCTGAATTTCATGGTTCTTAGTCTACGGGAAGTACGTTATGAATTTTGATTCCCATAAGAGGTTTTTGAACGACTCAAGGATTTTTTACAGCCTAAAATGGTCTTAACTTTTTTTTACTTCTTGATTTATTTTACAACTTGCAGTAGCCGTAGACTTGTGGATATAGTTTTAATTTCAACTAGATATTGTGTTTTTGAGATATATGGTCAGACGGCTGGGCGGACGGACGGACAACAAAGTGATCCTGTAAGGGAGTTTTTTTTTCCTTTTAGCCCGAGTTATTTTTTATGAAAGTTCAAGCTTGTTGAGCTTCATTTAATCTCTCAAAAAATAATAACTAAGTGTCTCGAAACCTCTTCACTATTATTAGGTAGCAATTTTTTTTTTCTACTTGTGAAACTTTAAGTAATACTTTTATAATGTTTGTTTTTCGTTTTGTTTGGTTAACACCGATCTCTCGATGAGATTTTTACCTAAAATGTTATAATATAATTAATCTTTAATTTTGGTTTTTATTACCTTCGAAACATTTTACTCGACAGTTAAAAATTTTCAAGTTTTTCTCATTTGTGCTAACCATAAAAATAAAAATAAAATTGTTTCTATCCACGCAAAGTCCCAATTTTAAAAATTGTTAATTATTGTGTACATTCATGGTATATAATTATTTCATAAGTGAATTTGGTCGGGCTACTGGGGTTGTTGGTGCGTACGTAAAATGTAGCTACAATCGAACATATTTGCTTGCTCTCTTTTCCACCTCGATAGCGAGTAACGACGCTGCGCTGTGTTGTGCATGCACAGTAAGCAAACATGAAAGCTTCAACAGAAAGGACAAATTTACTATGTAAACTGATGACAAATAATAGTATATTAAAAACGAGTTTAATGTAAAGATGGCGTAGAGTTGGGCCACGATTTTATCATGCCATTTACAACGTCGCAAAAGTTTTTATTTAAGTACCTGGTAACTTAAGTATTTTTTTAAGAATGGTAAGAATTTGGTGAGAATACAAAAGACAATAGGTTTAGTAATAAAAAGCTTTTAAACTACAGATCAACTTTTATGCCAATTTTTAAACTATCGGTTTCTATTAGCTACAAACAATGTTATAGGTAAGTTCTATCAATCAATGGCTACAAAGCACAAAGTGTTGAAAAAAATTAGGTTGGCTCATAGATTGGTAGCAAAAAGAACACAAGGCCAGCTAGTACATGTATATAGAGTGTTACGGAACACAAACGCATTTTTCAATTCTAACGGAGCTGAGCAGAACGGTAATCGAAACATATTACGCTATTCTCCCCGGTGTGATTCAAAGAGACGTAAAAAATGGCGTTCATGTTGAGGGGAGGATGGGGGACAGCAGATGAGGGGGATTTATGATGTTACGATACCGCATACACTGATTGAACGTTAGCAAAATATTAACATAGCCTAATTTTGCCTTTTAATTTATTATGGGAGATTGATTGTTGAAACCAATAAACGCTTCACATCGCTAGAACATTTTGGTGTACAAAATTTTATTTGTATTTACCTCAACAATCCTCGCGATAAAATTATTTATTTTGAGCACTCATCTTATACTAATATACCTACATTAAATAAAAATAAAAAATTAGAAGTCTGTAGAAGAATGTTGAATAAGTTAGCTTGTTACCGTAAAAGTAGGTAGTTACTTACAATATTTATTATTGGTTAATTTTGACAGAAGCTAGGAATTAAATGGATTCAGAGAATTGAATACCAAATTTTAAAACACTTGCCGTGTTAACGTGCAAAATTTTCAAGCGCGGGCAGGATTTGAACCTGCGACTTTCGCATGACTAGTGGCGACGCCTCTTCTTATTAACACATTGCACCCAAACGTCATGTGCAAGCGGCGCGCGCGAGTGCTTTGATCTGCGGCATTTAGCGTGCCATTGTTATAAACACTACATTGCAGCGGAAAGAGATCACATATTTTCATGACCAGACAGTGACTGATCTTACGCTTGGTATTCAACCAACCCTGCAGTGGAATTTGTATGTTCAAATATTCGTCGGAATATGATGCTTTTGGTTTAATAACATGAAAAAATCTGTTACGGTAGGCCCTTTTAGAAAACATTGAAAAGTTTTAGTAGTTTTCCTGTGACAACTAGTAATCTTTATGGTATAAAAACTGCTTACGCGTTACTGTAAATACTTTTCCATCTCTGTACCAAATTTCTTTCAAATTTATGATTTTTTTTCAACGCACTGTAGTAAGCAACACAATTTTTTCAATTGAAGACGTAAAGTAGTGTTAATACCAACAAAATAGGACGTTGTTAATGGGATGAGATGTTCTTTCCTGTTATTTCTTCTTACTTAATCACAGTTTTATTTGTTTTTAACTAAAATAGGCAAAAAAGGACCGTTTTTCATTTAACCAAATGAATAAAATATTAAAATCAGTTTATTTTATTTTATAATTTGCCTACTCTTCTAGAACGTATTTTTCTTCATGTACTCAATGAGATTCGTGGCCCTGCAGCCATCCGTGCCTAGATAATGTAGAGGCAGTGATAGCCCTCTATATTTCATGACCGAGACATGGCCTTTGCATAAGCTAGTGGCATGAATGTGCTTGTGGTATTGGCACGCTTGAAGCTCAGACTAGAGAGAAAATAGAGCATCTTGATATGCTAGCAAAGTGAAGTAAAGTTCAATTTATCGCGGGTTTTCATCACTAAGACTACATTCAATCTGTAAATATAGAATTAGTCGCCGGGTATTAGTTGCAATACTAACCCGATAGATGGAGCCGTGCCATGCGTTACTGGCAAAATTGGCAAGCAAGGCACGAGCTGCGCTAGCCCAGATGGAAGAGGCATCGTCACTAGTAATGACGAAAGTCGCAGGCTCCAATCCTGCCCGTGCTAGAAAATTTTGCAAGTTTTCATTTCCATATCGTAATAACATCAGCTTGCATCATGCCTTTGACAAGATGTTGAAAAGGAATCAAAGCTGTTTTCTCCATGTGTTATATACCTACTTACCGGAACGGGACAGAATACCATGTTGCTCTAACCTTAATTAGAGAGTAGTAGTGCCATAAATATCTGGAATAAGTAGGTACTTTGTTAACAGGCACAGACGTAATAAATACACTTCTATCATATTTCAAGAAGTTCCTGTAAGAGCATTTTGCTATTGTTTTATACTTCTGTAAGTTTTAAGCCTGTGAGCCAATGTACCAACAAGCTAACGGACACGTTGACGGAGCTAAGTTAGCTAAGCTAAGCTAAGTAGTTATGTAAATGGCTTCAAATCGTTGGTCCGCAACACTACGTCTGCTCGATACTCTTGATCAGAGTTCCGAAGTGGAGTGACTTATTCACGACAAATGGAGCCGCGCCAGATGGTTTGGGTGCGGGCAGCAATCTTGTCACTCCGCCCTAGCATTGCGGTCAACACAAGACGGACCTGGCCCTAGTCTCAAGTAAGTCTGCCAAAAAATATATTTTTTCAATACAGGGGTTTATTGTGCATGGGATTGTTACCTTTTCATTATTCATATTTAATTTGTCAGTTTTAGACACTTCAAACGATTTCAAATGCGGTAAGTTTTCCTGATGGTCCCCTTATTATACTTGATCATGTACAAATGTGTCAATTTCAAAAAGTGTCTCAATGGGAATGTGTCCCTTTCAAAATTGGGATGTTGTGTTGTGTCATGTAGGAATTAAATATGAAACAAATGATTTCGGATAGCGGAAGATAAAAATTAAAAGATATTTAACGGTGCACACTTCTCAATTGGTATTTGCCATAAAAATCATATGTTACCTTAATTAATTATGGCATTTGTATCAATGTAAAAAGTAAAATGTCATATTATGCCAGATACAAAACCAAAACTCATTAAGAATCATCGTGTTTCATAATTTCAAACGAATTTAATGCCTTAGAACATGTTATTACTCAACTGTGCATAGAATTTTATTATAAACCTAAAATATAATCAAATAATGCCCCATCAGTATATGTTGTGCAATAGATTGTACTTATTTGGATGCAAAAGTACAACATGTCCTTCGATTAGAATTACAATGAATCACTTAAAAAACAACTGACGTAGGCATTCATAGAATTATTGGCGATTGTTTGGCTAGCAGATAACGAAAACAGATCTAAATAACAATAAAAATTTACTCGACTACGAACCCTGTACTTGAGCTTATCCGATATGCCGTTGACATATACTTTGAATATTTTGAAAAACTTTGAATTAAGACAACATTTTTGGATTCAATATTAAACTTTTAGAAAACTTTCAAAATGTTCTAAAGCGGGCAGGATTTGAACCTGCGATTTTCACCATCACAAGTTGCGACCCCTCCTCAAGTTAGGCTACCGCCAGATTTTTCCAAAATTGAATGCCTAAAACAAAGTGTTTTAAGATTTTGGTATTCAGCATTTACCTATTACCCAGTCAAGTACCCAACTGGTTGCATGCCTAGTTAGTAGTAATTATTATTGAAGGCAGTGGTTTTTCCGTAGCTTAACTCTACGATCTAAAATGCGTCTACGTTATAGCACTCTACATAGAATCACGATGTAAGTGTATCATCGATCTTAGATACATCTTCTTCTATGTCAACCACCGTTAAGCAGCAATGAAGACTACATTTCTACCTTTACATAAAGTAAACTGTCTTTATTTACCATCCAGTCTTGTTTCGTATTTAATATATTTATCTTAACGAAATAAAATGTTGTATCTATGAAATATAAATTATCGATAAGATTCAGTATAATTCACTTACTTATAAGAAGGTATTAGGTACATCATTAGAAGTCAGAATATTTGTTACTAACTACAGAATTTTCGTAAAGTGCGTGCTTATATGCGAAGTAGGCAATTAATTATTTTATAAATCTGTACGAACATTTCTAAAAATAGAGAGAATAATAAACCCTCCAAACATACTCTTGAGTCTTATTACAATGTACAGTTCCAAGAATTTGAAAATGTCTGCACATAAACGGTTTCTAATTTTATTCGCATTAACAATACCTACCTAGTAACTATCGATTAAATTGAATTAATAAAACAATATTTTAAGATTTTTAAACATTATTTTTAAACACAATTCTTTGCTAGAACATAGTAAATAACAAACACACAAGGCACACGTTTAGATGTTGTAAAAATAATTAGGTACTTACCTACTAGTGTCATATGTCTTACCGATGACAGCATTCACATTTTAATATATTTTTACAATTATTGAAATAATCAGTGAGAAAGAAGTAAAATTTAAGAAGCCAATTTTGATGTGGCGCGGTAAAGAATTGCAAACACGTATTGCCATGCTAGAAGAATTTCTTCTAAATAAACCAAGTCTAGCTCGTGGTTGGTGCAGTTAATCCCTATAATTATCTTTTAGACTGTAGGTAGACGTCATTATTAGCTCTAAAGCAAACTACTCCGCTCGTAACAGCACACATGTGTCCTTGAAGTACAATACAAATCTATTGTTGCAAAATTCGACCTGAGACAAGTGGTTAACAAAAACAGTTTTGTTTATTATACATGCAAAAAAGAGGTATAACTCGAAGACTTTAAATAAATATGTCTGTACCAGTATAAAAAGTGAGCTCAATCGCACGTTTACATTTCTTCTGTAAAAGCTTTTTCGGCATCGCCTGAATTACCCTAAAAAGCTAGCGGGTAAAACATTAATCCATAATCTTAAAACAAATGACTCATAGCTGAAAGGCTATCTACTCTTGACGCGACTTCTCAAGGTAAATACAAATCTGTCAACTCTTGATTGTTGTTACATTAATAACGTGTGTTTTCCTGTCACACATTTTGACAAAATGCACACAAAATTTGTCCAAATGAAATCCTAAATTCTAAACTCCAAAAATCTTCAGTATTAATATTTTAAGTATTTATAATTTATGGTTGTCTTTTTCTTTCCTAAGTTGCATAAAATTTGATTTATTCAGATTTATATCTAAATCATTGCATTTCAGCCTTTCTTTCATTAATATAAAACAATATCAATGTCCTCATTAAAAGTATTTCGGTCATTACATTTAGTTGTTACTGTTTCATCTGCAAACATTATGAAATTATGGTTTACATAATTTGGAAGGTCGTTAATGTAGACCAGAAATAAGAGTGGGCCTAAAATCCTACCTTGAAGCGCTAAAAACTTATTATATTTAGCAGATGATTTGCAGATACACTGTTTAGTACTAGCTTGATTAAAGTTTTATATTTTAGTGTATTGGTTTCTATTATCAATATAGCTTTTTATTCATTTATATGCAATGCCTCTGCTAAGCTGCTTATTGGAAACAATGTTAACTTTTAACGATTACCAATTTGGTAAATGATATAAGCAGCAAAATAAACCTAAGACCGGTACTAAATAAGTACCATACTGAAACGAAATGCGACAATCTTTTATCTCAGTCTACTACTTACTATCGAATTTTCAGTGGAGAAAATCGAGTAAACTTTGCGAAGAGGATGAACACTTAGAGAATTAAATTTCATTCTCAGAATACAACTACACCTGTGGCTCTGTTTGAAATGGCAAAGAATAAAAGCAACATATTCTATATTTTATTATAATATATACCGCGTGTTACAGAATGACAAGTTAGGTCCCTGGTAAAGAGTCTATTGACAATAAATTGAAGCCGCACCTAGTGTCGATTTCAAAAATTATGAAAATTATTTTTTAAAATCAAAGTACACAAAATATTATCATTGTATCGCAGCACCATTTTGAGAATTTAAAGTTCAACTGAAGTTGCCAACGCGACGCACCGAGTTTCGGTATAAATAGCTTGTTATTTCATGGAGGCCCTACCTCGATGGCTTCTCCCCGAGGGCCTCGGTAATACTTGATTGTATTGAAATGATGGGTATCATCATTTGAATACAATCAAGATAACCCACAGTGTAAAACAAATCAAAATTCTTTGGAAGAGAAGTGTAGTACCTGGACTAGTGATGTGATTATAGAGGTATCATCGACTGATGATAATAAAGACTATATTTTTTTAGGTTCTTTTGCAACAGCTTGTATAATACATATAATTAAACAGTTATTCAACCAAGTGTGTACATTGACTCGTTTCAAAAACGTATTTTGGCTTCTAATACTGTTCAAGTTTTAGATTTTTCAAATTTTGAGTAACAATAGCTTAATACTCGGGTCAACATCTTGAGTAATTTTACTTGAGGAAAATTTCTTATTCCCACAGGAAAACAAGGCAACTGGCTTCGCAGAGATCACCATCCACATAACTATATTTTTTAAATTAATTTTATCGTCTACTAATATTTTGAACGAGGTATCGTGAAATAGGTCTTACTAAAAAACTAATAGATTTCTTTGTATAAATATAAATTTTTGATAACGAAACATAGAAATAAAAGTACCGTACCGTTATGCCGAATGAGTGTAGAAGACGTGTTTGTAGTACCTATTTGTTCATGTAACTGTGACAGGTCGGTTGTGTAAAACAGGGCTAGCACGTATCACGAATCGTCACAGGCAACTCGGCAACATGGCTGTAACACGCCCGCCGGCCGCCGCACCTGCCAGCCAACGCGCCGACAAATTGAACTACCCTGTTTACATACTACCGGTCAGCTGGTCTACTGCCCTGATAGTAGCCCGACACGGTCATTACCACAACGTGCTTCATAGTTACGTTGGCAATCCTGCATCCATCTATTTGCTGTACTAGGTAGGTAAGTACGTAAAACTAGATAACTTCTTAAAAGACGAACACAATCACCATCCACATAACTATATTATCTTCGTAACAAAGCATCAACACGCTCGGTCGAAGCTAAGTGCTCTTTTTGTTGAAAAATAAACAAGAACAAACGTTGTTCGTAGCTCCGAGTTCGGGGCTCAGGTGTTCCAAAGTCCACCCTCCATTTCTCAAAGTGAATCCACGTTGCGGCCCGTATTTTATAATGACACTGGGAGTTTGCTCAAGCGACGTATGCCGCGTTGCCCGCTCAAGGATTACCGCCGCAGTAAGGGCTGCCCATTGCTTATTTGTTCCGGCAGACGTACAGAAAAAATTACAAGAAATAAAAGTGGAATATTTGTGTGGAATGGATAAGTGGGGTGTTTACGCGCATTGAACGTGCGTCTGCCAGTGGTCGTAACTAAGAAGATTACAAAAAATTAAAAGAATTTTACCTATTTACGAGTACTACCAATCTTTACATAATATAATAAAACTGTATCGGGTCGCTGACTGTACATCTATACTTATAAACTGAATGACTGACTGACTCATTCATCAACGCATAGCCTAAACTACTTATGCTAGAAACAAAATGTGGGCATTAGGTTCATTTTACAATTAAAAAAAACTGCTAAGAATTGATTGAGTTATAAACACGGGTTATAACCCCTAAATTAGTAAAACGTTCGTATGAAAGTACGTGGTCTTTGAAGCGATCTGTTTCAACATTTTGGATTCGATTAAGGAACTAAAATAATTAATCACGTGTTACAGGATTTTCTAAATACCCCATAAAATGACCCCTAAAAGGGAAATATATTTGTATGGAAGTTTCGTGGTTTTTAAACGGGAGCTGATTTTGAATTAGTAATTAGAGTAGGTAATGAATGAAAATTATAGAACACGTGTTTCAGACTTTACAGATTTTTAACCCATAAAGGAGGTACAAAGGCTGTTTAAAGTTTGTATGATAGTTCGCATTCTCCTATGTAATCTGCTTCGAAATAGGTGATTAAACCATGAAGCTAAAATGGTTGAATACGTGTTTAAGGGGTCTTTGATTTTACAACCCTAAAGAGGTGAAAAGGTGATCGGAACGGGGATAAACGTTTAGATGAAATGATGGGCCTTTGAAGCGATGTGTTGATAATAGTAAAGTATGTAAACGTATCTCCAACGTCATCAGGATTGGCCATATCATCCTGGTACGTCTCTTCAATGAAATGGTATTTTATCTTCATAATCTGTATTTATCTGTATAATCAAGAATTCACGAAATAATAGCATAAACAGGTAAAGAATAACACAGTTCGTCCTCCCAAGATGCTTTTAACATGAAACAATGCGAGATTACGTGGAACTAGGGAGATTCGTCGCCTCGATTGAAACGCTGATTGTCTTCATCAAGTATAAGTGTTATCTATGATTGTGCTTTGTATCAACGTGTAACGTAGATGACTCGCGGCGCAAATAATTAATGGTCGAAGTAATTATGATAAAAAAATATTAATAAGTAAGCGTCACGTTTTGTACCGAACTTCAATAACAATCTACGATCATGGGAAGGCCGATAGTAGGTGCCTAATGGGGGGAAACCCACGTGAGTAAGTCCACGGTGCTAATTAGTGGCACATATAGCGAGCACTCCACTACGCTCAACGTTTTTCCACCCACATTAATTAATGCATACCGTGGAACAACACCTGAGGACCTCACTGTACGTACCTTCTCAATAATAAATTGTTAGGTACAGAGAGTTCAACGAACTGAACCTTCCCGCCACGTAGGTACACAATGTAGTTCACATTGTCAAGCGTACTTTTTAATAAGCAATCTGCTATCAGCGCGTTATTCATTATAATCAGTCTGGTATAAATATAATGCTAAACTTTTCGGTACCTACTTTAGTGTACGCTTAAAGTTTCGATATCTACAAGGATAATATAATAGTCCCGAAAGTTCTAAAAGGAGCTTATTTACTAAACTTATTTACTATAATTTAATGATAATATTCTAATTGAAAATTTGTGGAAAGTATAATTTAGCACGATATTTAAAAAAACTCCACTACGCTAACATAAAAATGTTCATCAAAAGCATTGTTGGATTTATTAAGTTATACTTTCTAACAATTTTCAATTAGAATAGTATTTTATAAAACTTGCGAAATATCCAAATATTTTTTTCATATAAATATTAACAAGAAGGTAATATATATCTTATTTCAAGACTAGAAATCTTTGTTAAGTTTTCCGATACTTTGAGAAGACTAAGTCGATAGACAAGTACATTATGCAAAGTAAAGAGTGTGGTGCTTTAGTTCTATGAAAAGTAATATAAGTACGTCATTGAAAAGGAAAAATCTTTGTTCAATGTTTTTATTTTTCTCACAAATATTTTCTCAACAATATATTAAGCTTTTCTTAGAAAACATATCCATAAGGTTGGGAAAACTGTTCAGACAAAGACGTTGTAATGATGGCATTATTACTGATATTTGTTATTTATTTATTGTTTTCGCTGATCCCTTAAGTAGCACAAAAATAATAACTCGCTTAACTTTAAACATACAAAATAATGTAACGAACCTACTTATTAACCTACGGAGTAATATTTTTAGTCGTAATGCTAAAGGAATTGAATTGGACTGCAATAATACGTTTAAAGTAAGTTAATAACTTGAATAACTTTTAGGTTAATTAAAAATCAGTGTATCATAAGTCATCCTTCCTTCAAGAACCACAACACAATGTGTAACATGTCTGTTTTTTTTTTAGTTTGTGGTTGAAACCTGAAATCTGAAGATTACATGTTCAATGGTCTGGTTGAGTTAAAGATTTAGAATACATTCACTGCACCGAAAGTTCTCAATACTCAAACAAAGTTGCTTTTTAAGTGCATACACGCATATCTATCAGCACGACTGACATGACATATTTCGGCTGGCTTAGTACCTACACTCCTGGGGTTCTTTGTTTATACATTCCATTAAGGTGAGTGAAGTCGTAAACAGCCTCAACAATGGCGCCACTTCACAAAAAAATCTGTGTACAATTTATTTATTATAATTTCCGTTGCTCAATTTTTTTAAATGACTCTTGCGAAAAAGGCATCAAAAACCAACAAAATAAAGAGGTCATTGCTACGTTTTAACTCATTATTCTTAGGCTTTTTGCTTTGCTAAAATATTGTAAGAATAAATCCTTGGTTTAAATATATGTAACTTGAAATGGAATTTATACTGTGCGGGCATCAGCTAGTCATAAAATTACTATTACATTGTGATCATTTAGTACCTATTTCAGAAGTTTTTGGGCACTTCGACTAATTGTACAAAAACTCTACATAGTAGGTATAAAATGATGAAGGAAGCTTCGATTTCCGGTAGAAAGTGGCATTAGATTCACAAGAATAGTATTTTAAAGAAAAATATGTTAGCATTGAACGCACAAAACAATAAATAGTATAATAATAGTAACGTACCTAAAATTGAACCAACAGAGAAAAGCTCTTGAAGTTCGGCACAAGAAACACACTCACCTACGGTTTGGCGTGTTTCCGTGAAATATATGTTGCTTGCGGGGCAATATGTTCCCCCGGCTCAGTCACTCGCCCGCGCGACGTGTAAAATATTCACGAGCGAGTAAGAGCAGACTTATTATTATAAACTATTTCATGGCAACTCACAGACTCCCCGGGGTGTAAGCGACACTCGCCTGTTATACCACTTATATGGGTGTTTTGGAATTGTATGAAACCTTTTAGCAGTGTTTCATCCGGTGCAAATATTTCGATATTTTTACCGCTGCGCCTGTTACTTGGATCTAATTTAATGAATATCACTAAAATGAAAAACATAGCTGAAAAGATTCAATGTTTGATTTTAAGTAGGTAAATAAATAATAAGATCCTTGTCCAGCAGAGGGCACTTTTGTGACGGTTTATTATTAGGTATAACAATGTTTTTTCTTTAACTATCTCGGCTCGAGTATAAAATACTAGAGTTAAGGGTCGGGGCAATCGGAAATGTACTTAACAAGGCCCTTTGTGGTAACAATACCTAAGTTAGATAATGAGGATTTTCACCGGAGAACTCAGTTTTGTAATTTGGACTCATACTACGATGGGAACCCTTAACTTTTACATTGAACTTTGTGATTTAATGGTCTTCGTAGGAATCAGTTCGCTTTTCAAGATAAATTAGTCACATGTTTCAGAACTTATCGTTCTAAGTTGGAAGGTATACCTAGAGGATCATCTGATTTTATAGACTTTTCATCTATTAATGGATACGCGAATACTAACGTTGTTATTTGCAGCGAACTAAAGCTGATTCGGATCGTATGAAGCTCAAAGGATAGATCGAAATGAAAAACCAACAACTAGAGTACAGTCCATAATCCATATGAACCAAAACCAACGAGACATTTGAAAAGAGAAGCATAAAAAAGTCACATTCAGCTCCGTTTGGTGATGTTGCAGTGAGCGCAAATGAACTGTTTTTAAACGATACGATGTAAAAAGACTACGAGTAACTCAGTGAAACGAATGCATTTATTAACGAATAGCATCTGTTCGGCAAATAAGCTGCAAAGCCGTATTTCCAATCCGTAAAACTGCCTATTCGGAGCTTTACGTACGAGTCGTATACTACGCAAATAAAGCCTGCCTACTTCGCAATCAATCGCCGACTGGCTACTTAATTCCCAATGAAAAAAATCAGGATGTGAATCGATGTATGTTTGCGCATATTTATCTATGAACACAAGACCGAATGCTAATAAATAATGAATTATATCTTCTTTTAAAGTGAAATGTGTTTTTCACTGACGTTGTTTTGAAGCTCTTTATATCAGAGTTACATTCTTACATCATATTTTAACTTATTTTTCGCAAATGGGGGAGAAGCATTAGGAGCCTCCCGCCGTAAGGTTGTCTACCTATACATGCCTATACCACTCGAAAATATGACATTTGTCTCAAGATGCAGTACCTACGCCACAATTATTCCGGTATCTTCTTCGATACAGGGTAATTGCTGCCGAACGTTCAAGTTTTAGCCACATGATTAAGTAGATTAATAAAAAGTGCAATATTCTAACTAATTGCATGTAAAAATATAAGAATTTCATATTTTACTTCTTTAGACTTTTTGAGACCAAGAATTGTAGTATCAAGTGATGATGCCTGTCTTGTCATTAAAGAGTGTACGAGAATAACAAGGCAATTCAGACTAGTACTCCTAGTACCATCAACAGTATGTCAACCTACCCATTTGAAGGATCTCTTAAATAGACAGGTTGATGTGCTGCTGATAGTACGGCGGCTTACTCGCCTGGCAGGCCCCGGCGGCACGTTACCCGTTGGCAAGGCCGCCAGCATAGTGTGTAGGAGGCTTAACGTTTAAGAGCACGTCACCCGCTAGGCAAACATTCCGTCTCCTCTCACGACTTAGCAGTACAGCATAGTGCTTGAAAATCGGTCCTATTGGTAACCTGTACCTACCCTATTCCTGAAATTCGGGATCAACTGATCTTAGGGGAATCCCGCTCAGTGAAGTTTCTTTAATATTTGATCATAAGATGCCATATTACAAAATGAGAACATATAAATTAGCCCAAGTAGTGACGTCCAAAGACAAAGCTTTAACGCCGTATACTGCGGGTATGCGAATCACTCATGGGAGTCATGGTATGTTCCGCGATTGTTTGTAGTTTTCAAATTTTGTCTTTGGACGCTCTATTCGGGCCATCCTGTATATCATCTTCGCCGTTAGTGATGGTCCTAACAAATGACCTAATGTCCTAATGTCCTAGCTAGTGATGCGTATTTTTTTTAATAACGAAGAGGAATTAATTTTCCGTGCTTCTGAAGGCCGTTGTCGCTCTCGGTTACCATCTCTGTATATTTAGATGGCGGTCGTTCCACAGACACAGCCCTGTCAGAGGCCTACTAAGTAGTACAATGTACTACCTAATAGTTAAACGGAGAACATTATTATTAGTCTTCTTCTTGTCGTGTGGGACACTGAATCGTCAATGAACGGGTCAATCGTTGACGATTATTATTATTAGTAATATTTGCAGTACGATACCCGTTATCAAACAGTAAAGAACCATTACATTTATCTACTTCCAGTACCAGTTTAAGACTTTGGGTGTGACTAGCCAGTTGAATGAAATAATGGATTGGTTTGCATTGCCGCTGGCTTATTCAATTAAGTCGCGTGTCTTGAACCTCGAACTGAGAAACAAGAAGTGAGGTACCTACGCTATTTCCTTCCCCTTTCAGCGTTCTGAGACCGGCGGCGTAAAGGCCGCATCTAATCTCAATTTTCCATGCGGTGCTCGGTAAGTATACCACACTGGGCAGAGTGTCAAAGGCAAACAAAATTGAATACCAAATTTTAAAACACTTCCTGTGTTAGGTATACAATTTTTGAAATCTTGCAAAATTTTCAAGCACGGGCAGCTTTTGAACCTGAGACTTTTGGCATTACAAGTGGCGACGCCTCTTTCATCTGGGCTACCGCTGCCCGTCTAATGCTTAATGCCAATAACGCATGGCACGGCTCCATCAACCGGGTTAGTTTTGCAACTTATACCCAGCGTCAAATTCATTCTTTACAGATTGAATGTAGTCTACGCGATGAAAACCCGCGATAAATTAAATACCAAATTTAAAAACAATACGCATGCATTTAGATAGGCTAAGTAAAGTTTTTATTTGAGACATATACAAAACATTTTACCTCTTTGATATTCCAGTTTTTAGATCTATTGAGGCACGTAAAATATTAGTGCATTTGGAATAAACGACCAATGCAAGCAAGCAGTTTGCGACATCAGGTCACATCAAAGGTGACCGGATGTGATGTGAATCTTGTTTTCCTTCAATAGGAGAAGATGACTAGAACAACGCGTACTATTATTGAGCGTGTCGGCAATTACTTAATTTGTGCAATTATGATGAAACACTCCGTGAAACAAGTGGAAAAATTTACGCATCGGCCACCTTATCAAGCACTCTTGTTTGCTCATTATGAAAATCGATATTTCAAAGATACCAGACAACAACCACTCTAAATAATTAAAAGCAAATAACAAGCAGCCACGAAACCAAATATAAATTTTATTCTAACAACCTTCAAACTATTCGGGGTAAGTACGCATTTGCTAATGGTAGCAGGGGCTCGGGCCCGCCATATTAATGGTATGGCCCAAGGTATGCCTGGATTTTACTCATTAGGGGTATTATGTGGCCGTTTGCAAATGATAAATGAATATACGCAGGGTTGCCAGGGCCAGGTAATTTAAAATGTTGCCCAGTCAAAATAAAAAAAAATCCGTGTTTTTCAAGTTTGACCTAAAGACCGTCCGGCGCGCGTTTCAAAGGCGTTTACTATCTACTTGGGAACTTTTGACGTGAGGTGTTTTCTTTAGCAAATGTATTTAAATAAAAACAAGAAGTCCGAGGGAAAGCATAATGTGCTTGGGTTAGCACTTGACAACCCTGTTTTTATTAATACCTGCCTACTCGGACGTAATTACGAGTAAGCGACTAGGTTTTGTTGGCTCTGTACCGTCTTTGTAAAGGCTTAAAAATAAGCACGCCTCGGTAAGCCGATTATTTATCGATGTTTTAATTGTCCGACTCCGCTCTGGATGCTGTTAATTGGTTATAAGCTGTACAATCTTAACGATTACGTGCAACATTTTATTTTGTTTATACCTATAATACTGTCTGTTACAAAAGAATAGAGGTAAATAAGTTATGTGACCGGCGAATAAGGACTCCCTGGCGACTTTGGAGGAACGACACGTTCCTCCAAAATGCTGAATTTGGTTGTTTAGTTATGCTTTGGTTGCCTACTCACTGAGCATAGATTTGACGTACATACATATATCACGCCTATATCCTTTGAGGGTAGGCAGGGTGGCAGCAAGAACCGACATTTCCAAAAACATTAACCTGTAACGTCTGCCAGTCTCGCTACTCAAGTTGTTCTAGCGTAAAAACTGTATACGTAATGTAATAGCTTTATTGTATGATGTTCGGTCAATTAGTTAGACAGTGCCTTCTAATTAGCATTTTACAATGCTTGCTGGGGTCCTGAAAAATCAAGTTTCTAAATTTATCCACAAGACGCTGGGAATGAGGGGTCGGAAATGAAATGATCAAGCTCCTGGAGTTCGATTTCCTAAGTATTCGCAATTGAAACACGCACACAAACACAAAGAAGTGTCATAAAATTGTGTTGATATATTTTTGCGAACCGGCAAAAGTTTTTTTTAATTGAATCTAGTAGTTTTAGTTCTTTCTCTTCTTTTCGTGTGGGACATCGAGTCGACGAGCGACGCGAGGTAGTTCAAATGTGGTGGAATCATATGAAAGGGCTTAGTGTGCATGTTACGGAACTATTGGTGGGTGAGTCTGACACGCACCGAGCCGTTTTTTATTTCACAAATATAACTAGTAAAATCCTGAGTTCGTTCAAATAAATAAAAATACTTATAATATATCCCCAGACAGGTTTAAAAACGCTTCAACAAGTTTTAACGACATTCGATTCAACTTATCCATGAACTCAAAATTTCGAAATGTTGGGTTGGGTAATGGGTATTATTAACCAATAGCACAAATAGTTTACGTGAACTTAGTTTCGCTAACTACTTACACGCCGGCGTTCTTTCATTTATATTCTCTGGCAGCAAGACAATGCCCACAACTCTAAAAAGCTGTTTCAGAAACATTTCTTAAACGACAGTTCAATAGATATCGTTCATCGACCTATTCTAAAGAAAAAAGGCATTCTGCATCTCTATAAATTGTTTTCTGTCCTCTGAATTACATTTATCATAATTTAATATGTATCGATAGAAGCTGCCCATAATGCTGAACAATTTTGGCTGCAGAGTCATTTCCGTATCTCGTACAGTTTATACAGGCTCCTTGTGTTTCGCATCAGGTACACAGACCCTTGACGTCTATGTGTCTGTAGAAACGGTCCATTCATGCCTGACAACATTTGCTGATGAACTATTTTCATATCTTTTAACTAAGTGTTCCACATTAAGTACTCCATCTAAGTGCCACCATATAAAACAGTTTTTGCTTAAGAGCCATCTCGTATATTGAAGCCGGGATCCAGGGGTTCCACATTAGGTACTCCAGACCCCTCGATGCTAACAGAATCGGCCCATAATGATGAACAAATTCAGATATTGAGCCATTTCTGTATCTCTTACAGTTTAGCGAGGGTCTGATGGTCTACATCATGCACTCCAGAACCTCAATGTTAATATGCCAGCAGAAGTGACCAAATATATTGAGTACCTGCTGCTAATGGTGCAATTTCCCTCTATCTCTTATAGTTTAGATGGGGGCCTAGTGGTCTACATCAGGTACTCCAGAACCTCGAGTGTTGACATAAAGAAGCCTATATATATATATATATATATATATATATATATATATCCTTTCTTAACGTATCGTCTGCGCTAATTATGACACTTTTTAGACCATGGTAATTACGAAGAAAACGTGGTGTGGTAAGTTTCTTCTGATTCAGTTTGATGCCCGAGGGAATAAGAAGTTTTACCGCGTTAAAAAGTGGCGTATGTCCTAGGAAATAAGAAGTGTTACCGCGTTAAAAAGTGGCATATGTCCTTTCTCAATGTTATCTATGTCTATGACAACATCAAGTGCAGTAGATAGACCGAGTTACTTTCGAATTTATAATATAATTTACTAACTCACTGTTTGTTTCCCGGCCCTCTCATATTATATGAACAACAAAAAAGTACGGGCCACCCTCAAAGCCCCCTCGGGAGAGCCACCCTTCCTCCCCCCAACTTAATGTCCTCTAATATTGTATGGCGGAGTGGGCAATAGCCAACACGGCAGCCGCACCGTGCATTACACCAAGTAGGGTGGACGTACCGGTACCAAACCAGGCACCAGTCAAGGACCAATTTCTGTAATAAATATAGGCTGCGAAAACTCAAGGCGGACTGGTGATATGATGAGGAACAACTTTCCCCAAGAAACATAGGTCGAAATATAAAAAAATATTTCGTCCTCTTATTTATAGGTACAACCAGACTTGATCAGCTGCTACATTTTGTATGGGAGGTCTTATTTCTTTTCATATTTTGACCCATATTTCTTGGTTTTTCAGTTTAATAGGCTGGTTCAGGCCGTTTTTTCCTAACACCCTGTATATTACATTGAATATAATTACATTAACATTAACAGCGACAACAGTCCACTGCTGGATATGTGCCTCCCCCTATTAGAGGGCACCTCTTGTGTGTGTATGTTATGGATTAAGATTCTTTAAAACTATTGATAACTTTATGGCATCAAAAAGATTAAGATATTAGAAAAACTGGTTGCGAACTGGTATGTTGACCCTACCAATAATTACTTCAGTTCACGCATACCATACCATTCCTACCAGACGATAACTCATACACTAGCCGTATAAATTATACGAGCCCAATCTTAGGGGGGAATAGCAATTAAGCTACAACCTGGGTTATTTACTGGCACATATAAAATGTACTATTTAGAACGGCATTTTATCCCAACAAATAAAATAATAATTGGTATTAATGAAACGAAATCAATAGATACAAAAGTGTCTGTACGACTGAGTACTTTATACCAAAACGGGTTAGCAAGTGGAACTGCTGGGCTTCTAATTTGTAATTTTCACGAAATCTTTACACGTTGAACATACAGACATATATCACGCCCATAATCCCTTTCGGGGAAGGCAGAGCGTAAACGGCCGTTAAAAAGAGGCATTAACGCCACGTCTGACATACATTGGAGAGTCATTCGGAATATTGTGTATCACCATAGTGGCAGGTTGTCAGCCCATCGCTTAAAATTATAAAACACATGTAATTTCGAGTCCCTTAGTTGCCTCTTAAGACACCCACGGGAGAGAAATGGGGTGATGCCATTCTGAGCCAATCATACGATAAACTATATTTTAAAACGAAAACAAAACCTTACGCCAAAATGGTCAACCGCAACGTAAGTTGAAGTTACATAAGTACTCAAGTTTTATTGTATACCTAAAATACAAAACTGAAATTGCTTGTTTGATTGCAGTAAAAGCTCTCATTCTTTTTAAAAATACGAAAAAACAGTTGTTTGCTTCACTACTTCGTCTCTACCTCTTAAATGCTTTTAATATAATTTGGTACTATCAACAGCACCTCGAGTTACCGTTTGAAAATCAACTTTGCTATTTACATACCTACCTACATTTAAAGTATAGGTTGATCTTTACAGTACGTCTGTCAACTCAACCTAGAGTGCAAGTTCTGATAAAAAACTGTATTGAAATAAATCTGGATAGCAAGTGGATCAATCCAACGGTAGGTCCCTACCGTTGGATTGTTTTATGAGTAAATACAATCACGTTAAAACGAAGCCGAGTATAACAAAGTTCAAAGTGAGCCTAGATTGTAAATACTATCGGCAGCAGTTGGAGTTGCAAGCATGATAGTACCAACTGAACCACAAAAACACAATGCGACCCGGCCGGCGGCGGCGGTTCCAGTGCGTTACAGAGTTTTTGCAATAAGTAAGTAGGTACTATTACTTTGCGTATTGTTAAAGGAGGGTATAAAACTGTCAAGTTCCTATTACATAGATAGATTTCGACATAGCGCTGGAGCCCACGATGTGTAGTCGTTCGAGCGTCATTGAGACCTTTTGGGTTGCAAAGCTTGTATGGAAACAAGTCACAAATATTATGCTAGGTAAATCTTTCATCAGGTGAAGCGATTAAAAATTTTCAAAACTGTAAAAAAAAGCGGTTGTATGGACATGCTCGAGCGCGTCCGATGTTGTTAATCTGATTGTTCAAATTGAACACTTTTGTGAAGCTTGATCAATTATTAATTGGTTTGGTTTGTTTTAATAATTCTTAATTGTTTATACTCATTCACTATAAATCAGGCCGAGCCATTTTATCCACCCCCTAGTACACAATGGCTCATTTCTGACTTTGAAATAAAACTCCATTATTTCCTATTTAATGACATCTAGGAGATGGATAATATTTGATATCAAAAATAGATTCAATACACTATTCACATACTCAATTTCACCTTCTACGAGCATCCATTGCTAAGCAATGATCTTCGCAAAAAAAGGCTCCACTACGGCCCACCTAATCCTACGGGAAATTGACAAATTGTCAAATTAGGCTAATCTACTCGTATTCAAGAACGACGTACAATGATGGACATGTGTTTGTTGTTTGATGTGGTTAGAAGCCGTGTTGATTGCCCGGAACTTCTAGCTGGTATCCAATTCAACACTCCAAAGAAACGCACTAGACATACAAAATTATTTCGAGTACCATTTCACTCAACAAATTACGGCAAAAAAAAACTTTTTATCTCGTGTTGTTAGTACTTATAATAAGGATTTCAGTAGCATCGATCTATTCAATGTACCTAAATCTAGTTTTAAAGAACAAATTAAAAAAAAATTGTTATCAGCTGCTGTTAGCTCCACCCCGGGCTAACAGTGTAACACTAAACTATAGTTTACGTACTATCTTTGTCGCGTAAGTGCCTCTCGTTTGTAGGTATCGTAGCCTACAAAAGGGTAGGTAGGCATTTGTTTGATAACTCGCTCTCATAGTTGTTAGTGTTTTGGCTATGATGAGTTGAGTGGTGTATGTATGTGCAGTCGGTGTTGGAATATCATGGCAGGTAGAATTTTCAAGTCCTCATTTTTTCTTTTGTGACTGTAAGCGATAACATGGTTGTTATAGGAATACTGCTGTTACTGGTATAAACTAGGTAAATCATGTAAAGGTCTCAGCTTTGAACCGACTGTACTTACCCTACCCTCTTATTGGTACCTGCGCATAGCGTGTAGGTGTTTTGTGAGTATGGTGTATGTCTGTGTATACATAAATATTTATATTATATATAATTTATTATTTATTACAAATTAACTATATTTATATTGTACGTGTTTACTGCATTATTTACATTTATATCGTATATGTATTATTTAGATAGGAATTAAAAACTTTGCCTTGCTTAAACAGTTGCTTACCGTCTCGTCCTCTGATTCAAATTACTAATAGATAGATAGATAGATTAATCCATACCTACTTTGTTTATGCAATGCTTGTAATCTTGAAGTATGTTATGTAATAACCACGTGGATAACTTTAATTGGCTATTTAAGTATTTAAAAACTGCAATTATCATAAGGAATACTGCTGTTGTTATCCCTGAATAAAGAAAAATAAAATAAAAAATAAATTCATATGATTGTCAGATAATGAGAAAGAACATTAGAACGTTAGGAGAATATTATCTTAATCTGACGCGCTTATCAAAATAGCGTTTTTTTGCACATTCTAGTAAGGGTTTCGAGTTTTCGTCAAATCCAAATCGTCAGAATAACAAATGGAGCATTTTAAGGCTCATTTACCAACTTCTTAGAAAATATGTCACGGTCGACGTAATGTTGTTTTTAAACCTTTGAGGATGATCACCTCCACCTTTCAATTCGAACAATCAGATTAACAACATCGGACGCGCTCGAGCATGTCCATACAACCGCTTTTTTTTACAGTTTTGAAAATTTTTAATCGCTTCACCTGATGAAAGATTTACCTAGCATAATATTTGTGACTTGTTTCCATACAAGCTTTGCAACCCAAAAGGTCTCAATGACGCTCGAACGACTACACATCGTGGGCTCCAGCGCTATGTCGAAATCTATCTATGTAATAGGAACTTGACAACTTTATACCCTCCTTTATACCTAATTATAAGATAGATACTACAGATATAAATTTCTATACCCTCCTACCTATATAACATAGCCACTTGAAATTTAGTTCGATTTGTCGGTGTTTTTAGTTCTCTCCAATAACGTAAAATAAGCTTTTTATCGTATTTTTCCTTACGGGGAGGTATTATATTAAGAACAACCAATATTAAGCTGATCAATAAAAGAAGTAACTCGAGCGGTTCTCGTTATTGGAATTTTCCGTAAAGCCGATTGGAAGCTCAAAAAAGCCGTGTTGTATATTTTTCCTGTCAGTTGAGTGATCTATGCGCAAATTCCTACTGCGCAGGCCTGGGTTAGGCCTTTACACACTAGTTGTATCCAGTTATATGCATAGTATTTTTTAATTTCTAGGCCAAATGCTAAAAATCTTGTTTTATTTAGGCAACATTGAAAACAGAAAGATTAGGTAAGTTGTACAGCATCAAACTTTGATGGCAGCTGCACTTCAATAAATTTAGGATTAACTTACATTATTTTTAAAATTTTGCCAAGTCTATATTTAGCAAATAAGTTGGTTCCAGTTATCTATGTATAAAACTTGGCGTTTAATTCATAGTACCTGCTGTAAAGAGGTACATTATTTTCCTATTTTCTTAAAAATACATATTTTTTCGTAATATTAAACCTGGCATTGGCAATGGCATTTTTTCGTACAGTTTCTGTACTACCCACTTTGTTAGCATCCTCTGTATGGACGAGTGACGACGGTATTATGTTTATTTACCTGACGTATAGTACATTATATTTCAGAGTCACTCAAAATCTTTGTTGCTTACCTACAACCTTTGCGGCACCATGTTTTTTTTTCTTCGTACTGAATGCTGAATGTTTTGTACACAGACTTACCCCGACGAGCGGACTCTACGGCGCGAGCGCCCTGCGCCCGGCCTGTTCACCTCCATCAAGCTGCCCGAAGCTGAGCCCCCAAATGGCGTAGCGCCCCTGCTGGACTTCCCGCGGGGGCGCATGCGACCTGTCACCTTCCTGGGCGAAGGCCCCCACGGCACTGTGAGTAATTCATATCCTGCTTCAAATAGACAGATTTAGAACAATGCCGCATGAAATAAATCCTTCATGTGATCACTTCACACCTCGCGGTCAAACTGACTTCCACTTATACGCCGCTTTCATGACTACATCCTTCCGGGGCAAGATATCCATGAGATACTAAAAACTCGTTAATGAGTCAACTGGAGTCACGAGTTACTGATTAGGATCCTATTATATTTGTAAACGTATATGCCAAAGCGTCTGGTCTTTCTACCTTTATCACGACTTTGTACTTCAACATTTTCATAAACTGGTTTTTTATCTAATAGCCCTATGACTACCAAACACCAAACACCTTAGTTTGCTTAACAACAGGCAATTTACATGAGTATTCGTAAACTATAGTTTCTAGACTGTACCTACATATTGTTGTGCATATAAAGCAGTAAAATTCTCGAGACGAGTAAGTTTATTGAAATTACAGACGGTAAAACTTCAAAATCATAGACAAAAAATAATGTCAAAAACTTCATACATAAAATAATTTGCTTATTTAATCCCAAAACTGGGCTTCATAGTGTTCCTCAATGATACGCACCACGGGTGAAACAGGCTCATCTTCCTCCGCTCGCTCTGGCTCGACCTTGTTAGTTGGTTTCTGCAGATTATCTTTGCTAGCTTCACTATTTTCAGACGAAGATTTGTTCAATATTACATCTTTGGGTGGCATGTCTATTTTTTTATCCGGTCGCCGTTTAATGTCGCTGACTTGCGAGATTTCGCTTATTTGCGAGATTTCACTGACTTGCGAAATTTCGCTTACTTGCGAGATATCGCTGACTTGCGAGATTTCGCTGACTCGCGAGATTGCGCTGCCTCGCGAAATTTCGCTGACTTGAGCGATCTCGTCGTCATTTAGCACCTCATCCACGTTCATCTTCCGTAGGGCGTCCTTCATCTTCTCCACTTTTAGATCTCGTGCCTCATCTTCTGTACAAACACAAAGCCATAGTAATAAGTCGGTCGTTATCTTAGAGCTTCTCAAGTAGGTTCTATGGATTGGGATCACGGGAATCACGTTGATATTTATGGCCAACACTAGAGGTTAGGTATCATCATCATTGGCCTCACACGTCTGTGACAGACGATTTAATCAGTGTCTGAGGCATGACTTTTCATGGCTGTATAAGCCGATACGGGAGCGGCATAATTTTCCGCACACTCTACAAGTGAAGGTGGAATTTGAGACTGGCACATGCGTTTAGATGACGTTTTTGCCTTTTGATAGCGAGACCAGAAAACCAGGCGTTATCGTGTGTTTTGCGCCCATCAAACACACGCTTACACCATTCGTCTCTATCCTCAGCAAGCTTCTCCCAGCTTTGATGGTCAATGTTAAACGCAGCCATGTCCCGCTTTGCGCAATCTTTGAAACGCAGCATAGGTCTTCCAACCCCACTTTTAGCGTTTGCTACAGCGCCAAGCAGAACACGCCGTGGTAGACGCGAAGGTTCCATCCGGTGCACATGCCCTAGCCACCGCAATCGTCTCTGCTTAAGCAGGGCGGTAAAACTAGGCAGCTGCGCAATTTCTTGAACTCGCTCGTTTGTGACTCTGTCCTGCCAGGTTATATGCAAGATATTTCTTACGCAGCGCATATGAAATGTATTGAGTCAACGTTCCTGTTTTGCATACGATGTCCAGGTTTCAGCTCTGTACAAGAGTATGCTTAAAACGCAAGATTGATACACAATAATCTTGATTTTTGTGGTCAAGTGTTTATTGTTCCATACTCTTGTACTGAGCTTGCCGAACATGGTCGCCGCCTTGCCGATTCGCGTATCGATCTCAGCATCGAGCGTGAGATTATTCGACACAGTCGACCCCAGGTAGCAAAACTTATCGACTATGCTCAAGGGAACACCGGTTAGCATGATGTGTGGTGCATCTGCGCCTTGAGCTAGCACTACTGTTTTTTTGGCATTAATGGTCATGGAGAACAGAGTACACGCATGGGAAAACTTATCGACAATGACTTGAAGCTCACTTTGAGAATTAGCAACAAACGCTGCATCATCAGCAAACAGAAGGCTATCGACGAATAAGTCATCGCGGTTTCGCTTAGACTTAAGAAGCGATATATTGTATAGCTTCCCGTCAGCCCTCGTGTGCAGATGGATACCCTGTTGGTCATCGCCGAAACTAAACGCGCTACTTTAAATAGCAATGAAAAGAAAATACCAAACAGGGTAGGAGCCAACACGCAGCCTTGGCGAACACCTCTACGCATTTCAAACTTCTCGAATGTATTGCCGTTAAAAACAACAGATCCTTTCAAGTCCATATGGAAGGATTTAACGAGGCTTGGCGGGCACCCGATGTTTACAAATGCAGTGTAAAGGCCCTCTCTGCTAACGGTGTCGAAGGCTTTGTTAAGGTCTACGAACGCCACAAACAGTGGTGTTCTCTGCTCTCTACACTTTTCCTGAAGTTGGCGAAGTGTAAAGATTATATCTGTTGTGGAACGCTGGGCGCGGAATCCACATTGCGATTCGGGATATACACGATCAGCTAATTTCTGGAGTCTTAATAAGACTAACCGAGCAAATAATTTACCTACTTTACTTAAAAGGTATATACCATGATAACAGTTACTGTCACCGCGGTCACCTTTGCCTTTGTATAGGGTAACGATGTTAGCATCGCGCATATCTTGTGGTATATATCCCGCTTCCCAACATTTACACAACAGTAAAAAACATTTTCTCAAACATGCTAGGAAATGTGTTCATTTCTTTCAAAAAAAGAAACCGCGAAGTTTCACATTGTTTGTCACGTCTCAGATCACGCCAGCAAAGTTGTATGGAAATCCTTTGCTGGTGTCCATTAAGATAAATTCGTTATACGCTAAACCCACATAATTTGATTTAAAAATTATCTCGATGACTCTCATAGAAACGGAACGTAATTTTGTATGAAACAGGTAACTAAAGACGAGGCTGTATGATGTGAAAACCCTTGCCTGTCCAGAATTAAAAAAGAAAAGAATGAACTAAACATTTAGTATGGCTGAATATTACGTAATACTGTGCCTTACAGGCGAATTTATTTAAAAAAATTACAATTAGTGGGAAAATTTAAAATTTTTATTTGTATCGTTGTGTTGTGGTCGCTAGCTAACGTACAATCTTTCATTTCCTAGCCTTTTTTTGAGAAAAGCACTATGTAAGCCTCGGGGAAAATTACTTTGCTTGACTTGTATAATTGAAGTCCTCGCCTGCAAAGTCTTATTTTCCATACCTACCTCGACAACAATGTACTATTACACAACAATAAAAAAGTTAGGTATAATAGCTTTCAGTAGCTACCTAATTAGTTAATAGTTACCAACCTGATATAGGTGTTGTCTCCACTCTATCCTTCATTTTCTCGAACCACGACATTATACTTTTGTAGTTATTTTGCTATTTGTATTCCTACACCGCTTAAATTTTCAATTGAATTCAATTTCTTGCTTTGTGGCGTTTTCACTGTTATAAATTTTCGGCAAACTAAATTTGAAATTGGCATTGATTTACTCAAGATTTTCTGTTTTGATTTCTGTCAGTCATCTTCACCAATAAGAGTTTATAGTAGTGAGTATTTATTGTTTGAAGTGACAGATTTCAACCTCGCGGTTTGCGCTGAAAACTTAGGCTCAGCGACTGAGCATAGAACTTGATCAGAATCAGAAAACGAACACATCTTAAAAATGTCTACTCACTCATTCGGAAGATCACAGGAAAAGACAATCAAAATCAGTGATCTACACATACCTAGAAATCGCAAGACAAGACAACAATAAAAATCGATGCCATGCCGGTTTATGATAGTACCTATACCTAATTCTGCTGAATTTTGCAGAATCATCTTAATTTACACATTACAGCATTAAAATTTCTTTTCTCAGCTTACTCCTACTCTGACCTGCAAAATACACAATTAAACATAAAAATATGTTGTCTTTGATAAAAACAAACATGGAAAAGCGGTTTAAAGTATTCATCAATTTGGTAATAGCATGAAATGGACTTTTGCAAGTATAATAAATTAATATATAAATAATGGTGCTCCTATATGTTACAAACAAGTCACCGACAGTCGGCGACTGTTTCCGATATCTGGCAAATTTTATGTAGAAGAACCAAAGGAGCACATTTATATCTAGGTACAAATAAGTTTGAAGGAGGAATTCGCAAGGGCCAGAATCGCAACAGCACTAACAATCTGGTAGAAATGGCGTGATGGTCAGTCATGCATGGTTCATGGTACAACTAACCTCTCATTACATTTGACGTGGTGTGTCAACCGGCCTCGGTTGATCTTCATTGATCACCCGAAGTCAAATGACCTGGTAGCTTGGTATTGGAATCTCGCCGAGCTGTAATCAATCAATCATTCTCCGAGCCGAGAGTTGGGAAATCTGTGATCTGCTAAGGGTCAGTTCAGACGCGATACGATCGTGTCAAACGCAATATTCAATACCTTTTCAATACTCGCATGGCATGTGGCACGGCGCACTACGTCAAGCGTATCTTAGTCCCTATGCTGTTATTTTTATTCGTTGAAATGTGTCTTAATTTTCTAAAAAGTATTTTTTGTTTTAATAATAGATTTATCTCATCATAAGATAATAGTTACGTTATTTTTATTTTGCTTTCGATTTAAAGAAATGTTTACCTATAAAGGACAAATACGTTGGTTCCAAGTAATCAATGTAGAATAACAAAGAGAAGAGTTCATTATTCTACCTAACATTAAAACAAACTAAAGCAGGCGTTTTCCTATCCAAGTTTCCACACACTACAGAGTTTTGTATATTTTCAATAAAACTAATTTCTCCCCAACAATATTCAAACACAGAAGTAGTTGCTAATTAATTCCGTTTAATGTGAACAAAACAACAGAATTAAAACAAATCTACTTAGCATATATTTTTTGCACTTAAAACGTAATCTGTGTACCAAAATAGAAAGGTCAGAACGTTCATTATGTCACCTGTAATATTAATTACATTTGTATTTTTTGGTCGTATAACTGATCTGTCAAATTTGACTAGATATCCAGAAAGAACCAAGAACTATTTTAAAATTACTTAATACATCGCGTGTGTCTCGTCTCGTCGCTTTTTTATTGAGTAGTCATATTGGATCTATGGAAATAGTGTTATTTAGGGCATTCACTGATTATTTAGAACTTTTTGATGGCGGTGTATCTTAACAACATTTTCACACTGTATTAAATTTAAATTGTTGATTACGAGCCAGAATCCAGCACTTCTGCTGTATCGTAAACAGTTGCAAAAGCGACTTAGTTAAAAGTTACACCGAGTCCGAATGTTTCACACAACAATATTTTAGTATACAAGCACGTAACTACAATCTAGTCACGAATAGATACAAGGGGATAGTACAGAAATGCAGTAAACTTAAACTAATGCGGTATTCTCTACGAGTGAACTGGGCACGATGCGCGACACCTTTATTGGATTCGACTAACTTAAAATTAAACGCTCACACAGTAGTTTCGAACGTTTTCAAACGACTGCATTGTCGTCACTCGAACCACTCCAACCCTCTAACCCCCGTCCCCTGACTGTGCAGTTAAACTGTGATCAAATCACTTAAACAACATTCTTGCGTTCTAAATTGTTTGGAACCCTGTAATTTAAAGTTATATTTTAGATTTTATGTCGGTGCTTACCCCAAATTTAATTTAACCGTATTACGTGGTGGTCGCACGTAAATCCACCTGAGTATAATAACCTTTTTGTGCTGACCGTCACCCACAAAATTGATGTGTGTTTATAACGGGTATTATATGAGTATAGGTACTACCTGTTAAGTATTGTATACTTACGTGTGTGTGTGTGTATGGGGCGAGATTAGGTACATCTATTGCGAGGTGAGCTCGTTCTATTAGCGGCGGCGGTAAATGAAATTAATTCAATACTGCTTCGCCAACCATAGTGCAATCATCGCCAAGACAAGCAAGGGCAACGGATGCATTGAGAAGTGATTGATGCCCATCCGGTCTATAATAAAGTTTTTTTTTATAATTTAAGTATCACTATTAGCTATCGACCAAGATAGTTCTTTTATTTTGCACGTATCACTTGCTAGGTTACATCCGCTGCGAACCGTTTTCCAATGGGAATAAGATTTTTCCTGGCATTTATTTTATTTACAAATAAACCTTCCTCTTTAATCACTCTATTTATAAAAAAAAAACAGCATTCATACTATGGATTGATGATGTGGCCCAAAACAGCAGCAGATACGGGAGGAAAACATATTCATGTCGGGTTCAGTTTCAGGAGAAATTTAAACCCGTAAAATATGTGCTTCTCTTGTGGGCACAGCTCGGTGTTGCTGCACTCAGCGGAAGCTCACAAGAGCCGAACGTTGAAGGGCGCCGTAGTGCTCTGGTCCACAAAAATGCTCATAAAAATTGATTACTCGCCGTAGCAAGAAAATGCAATCTGCTCACACTCGCCCGCTACCCCTTCCCCGCCTCCACCCTCGCCTCGAGTCGCCTTAATGGCTTCGGACGCTTTTTATATTATTATTTTTTACTTCGTATGTAATGTAGCTAACACCAAGCTACTCAATGCACACGGTACTAAACATGAAAGTGCTTACTCAGACTATAAATTACGTTTCATGTTTGGTGCCTTTTTCAATACGAAGTCGTTGTACTTCGTAGTTTTTTAATCAGTCCACCTGTTTTTAGATCTACTTTATGCCTTTATTGCGTATTTATAGGGCTGTAACTTGAAAATGGTTCTTTACCGAGGAGCTGTTATAGCTCCGCCGTCTTGAACGTTAATTTTTAATTCAATTCCTTTTACTGGCTAGGTATCTAAAACTTTCAATATGCCGTATGAAAAATAAACATGAATAATATTTGCATTTATAATTTCACATATCGTCGCCCTTACTTTTAAAAATGAAAGTGAAAGGGGAGACGGAACAGCGCCATTTTATTCGTTAATGGACATTAATAAAATATTGTACTTGGGTACTTAGTTTGCATAAAAAGGGCGTATGTTTCTCATTTTGTGAGTGCTTGTTTACCTACATATATGGCAGGGTTTTTTTTCCATTAGATGTTTTGTCGCTGTAAATCAGGAGGTGTAGCTTTCTAATGGCGATGAATTTTAGACAGCACTTCCAGGTGTTTATCGATTTAGATATACGAAAAAAGTAATTGTTTGATATGTAAGCCACTACCTCTCAATATCTTTAAAGTAGAATATTTCTACGAAATATTTGTAGAACACAAACGAATTTCCACATTTAGTCACCAAATAGGTACATTACTTTTACCTACACCAAACCCAGCGACGTTTAGGATCATTTTTCACGTCGCCCCTTATAATGGCTCTCCTAACCCAAATGAAATAAGGAACATTTATTTTATTTGTGCACTGCACCCCTCTAAAACTCTCTTAAGGAACAATCGTACTTGACCTAATCTAAACATGGCTATCCACCGAATGGGGAGACATGTACGTACTTACATTGGGTTGTTCACGGTGTTTGTTGATGGGAATACACCCCCTCACACTGTGGTGTTTTTATCTGTCAACACTCGAAAAACAGTGCGAGTTTTTTTCTTTGTGAATACTCAATTTCTATGGGTACCTATTTTTTATATTTTTCTTTTAGATATATTTAAAGAAAATATAGGAAAGTAAGAACATCTCGATTGCCAAATATTTACAAGTACATCGATAAATAAAAATATTATAAATAAGTACGAGAGTCAAATAAGGCCCACTATTATTTATATTCTAATAAGTATATTTTACAGTTGAGTTGAACTATTAAAAAAGACGCTTTCTAGCTTAGCTATTCTAGGTACTTAATTTCTTTATTGGAATAAATACAAATATAGGAAATAATAACGAAACTAGCATATTTCATACATGGGTACATTAAAGAACACTAATAAATTGTTTTTTTTTTAATTAGTGGGCTGTAAATATTTTCAACGCTAGACATAATTAATTACTTAAGATCCAACGCAACGACGAACGACAAGTGCGAGAACCGCCTAATAGCAAAATAAAAGTATTTTATGGTTTGTGTTATAGCTGAATATATCCTAGTCTCGCCAAACAATACCTATAAAAGAATTGGATAAGTAAATATAATAACTTGTCGAAAACGGTGATATTTTTTTTTACTATTACAAAGCACGGACAAAAGTACTCACAATAGCCCTGACTCTCTTTACGCCTAACTCCCTTTGTCTACTTCGCCATTTGATTAGTCGTAACGCGACTTAGACGCATTGCGCTTTAGTCATACCCTACCAAAAGGAGGCTAGGGACTGACTTGACAGCGACGCGCATTATGTTCATGCAAGTCACGTTGCCAGCTCGCTATATTTGCAACGCTCTATGAGTGTGTAAATTGTTAAACGGATTGGTTTACCCTAACTATAATTTTAATGGAGGGCCTAATTTCAAGATGTCTTATGGGCCTTATTTGGCTCAACTTCCTTATAAACTGTTTACGACGTCTATAGTTTATGTCAATAGGCCATCATCAAATACAACTAATATTTATTCATTGATTATTCCGGAATGACGTTGCGGCGCATAAAATACTTTAAGTGGGTACATACGAAGCTCAAATCCTAAGAAATTTAACGGATATTATTTGAAAATTCCTGAGCAAAATGTCAGAATAAATAAAACTTTGTAAGCTTTGCAGCGAATGCGGGATACTAGTGAAAAACACTGAACACGCAAACTTCGCCTTCAACTAGGTAGAATCTCTTGGGAAAATCTTTTTCAGATATAAAATGCAAAGCTATACAGTGGAGAAAGGAACCACGATTGAACAAATGAATTTTTATGAGCTTCTAGGTAGATCCTATTACCTTTATACATACATATATCACGCCTTGCGGGGTTGGCAGAACGAAAAATGCCTAAATCATTATACGCCACGTCAGGCGCATCTCTATCGCGACAGGTTGACAACCCATCGCTTAAAATTGCAATGCACATGTAACCCTGGAGTCCCTTAGTCTCTTCTTATGACACCTATGGGAATGAAATGGGGTGATGCTATTCTGAGTCGACATTACACGGTAATATTACCTACCTATATGAATATTTGCAGCGGGAACCTTAAGTAAATTTTTAGCGTAGTCACACAAATACCTTTCGGTTACTTGAAATGTTTAATTACTTGAATTTGCTCAAAACGGAAATTTGATAGACAAGTGATGGTGATTGCCACACTGAGTCCCGGCTCATCTTACAGCGAGGTCAAACAGCTAATGATGTGTGTAGTCACTTTAAATGGGTCACTAAACATGACTAAACCTTGCGTACGAAGTCGCGGACAACAGCTAAGGGTACAATAGGATTAGTAAGTAAAGCATATTATTTGTAAGTTAATATTTACGAGTATTTCTCCGTGCTACCCAACTCCGCTGCGCCTGCTATATAAACAGGCGATACAAACAGTTCCTATCCACCTGAAACCACAATATTTGCCATGGCCTGTGTACCTTCACGTCAAATAATACTTTAATTCCGTTAGCAAACTACTCGTCGCTACAATACACCTACGTGAAAATATTGGGTTCATTTTTTTGTAGTGTGTGTGTTTTCAGTTAGATACCACAGTTTGCTCGTATTATATTAATAAAAAAAATGTTGTTGCGTTCAGACAGGCCCATAGATAGGATGCGTTTTGCCCCGGTTTTTAAACATGCCTGGATTATTAATGCAAGCTGCTTTCTGGATGTAAATCAAACCCACAACTTTTTCTCACACACTTCAGTGCCAATCTTCACGGTCCTGTGACAGCCTTGTCCAGTGAGGAGGTTCCTATAGGAGTAACTTTGATGATATCGTCGGACAGTCGAGCTGGATCCCGATTCTCTTATTTTTTGACATTTGTTTTTATAATGTCACTGTGATTTCCTTTACTTCAAACTGTAAGTAGATTACGAAATGACCAAATCTAGAACTGAAACCATTTTCATTTAGCAGACTTCAGGACTTCAGCTTCACCTTCAGCATCTGTCTGTAGTGTAGCATTGGTTGAATTCTTTATTAAGGTTCGGTAACATTGTGCTACGAACGTAGCGAGTCCGTAGTATAGCATTGGTTGTTATGTTTATTAAGGTTCTGTAGCATTGTGCTATGAACGTAGCGTTTGCCTGTAGTGTAGCATTGATTGTTTTGTTTACTAAGAATCTGTAGCATTGTATTGCAGCCTTGGTTATTTTGTTTATTTAGATTCTGTAGCATTGTGTTACGAACGTAGGGACTGTCTGTTCTCTAGCATTGGTTGTTTTATTTATTAAGAATCTGTAGCTGTTTGCTACGAACGTAGCGTTTGTCTAAGCAAGTTCGTAACATAGTAGCGCTTGCTACGTATGCCAGCTGTAACGGTATGTTTGATATTTTTAACCGACCTCAAAAAGGAGGAGGTTTCATTCCTCGGAGAGTTTTATTTATACATATTATTTAAAAGTATACAAAATGGATATAAGTAGACCGACAGTAACTGCATCACATCACATGAGCCTATTGTAGTCCACTGCTGAACGTAGGCCTCGCTCTGGGCACAAGGCACGATCTCCCGTTTTTGCCGTCGTTTCCAGTCGCCCTTTTTACTCGCGTGTAGATAATTGCATGAGATCGAGTGTCGAAGTTGCCCTCAGGTTCGATTCCGGTTTATGTGAGTAGAATTTTAACAACGGATATTTAATCCACGGCTCTCTTTAGTATTGAGTTACTAATAGTAATAACAGAAAAAAGTAATAGTAAAAAGTTATGACGTGTACTTTATGGTTGGTGCACAAGTGGCACCTAACATCACGTATTCTTTACCCTTTTGGTTAAATGCAAGAAATTAGTACCGCTCTACGGGGTGTAAGTATTATATCACCTAGCACTACGCTCGGCAACTTGCCTGCCAAGCGTGATGTGTAGGTACTACAATACCGTCTTAACGGACACATTTAATCATTGAACCGTGAAACATCGAATTCTTTTTTTATGGTATGTGTCTATTGGTCAATGATCGACTTTTAATAAGTAAGTAAGTTTTGATAAGTGGCGCTAGTGGTAGTCAACCTGCCTGCTATGCATAGGTTCGATTCCCATCTAGGGCGGATATCTGAATGATGAATTCAAATATCAATGTATGTAAATGGCACCTCAATACAGTAAATCCTAGTGGGGACTGTAAGTGTGTTCGTGTTTTTTCAAACGCCAGACCAAAATACGTTATACTAGCTCGGCAGAATATTTTCCGCGCATTGGAATGTCCAGCTAAATCCTTTGCTAAATCTGCCAATATTGGCACGTCCAGTCAGCGTATATTTGCTGAGCTGAAACACAAACAACAAGATCTAAAAGAAACATTTTAATATCAGCTACTTCGCCGGAGCACGTTAGGACTTCGCTTTCAGAGTTACGCGATGTAGAAAATGTGTATTTCGCTTGAAGCTGCTTATATAGACATGCTAAAAGCAAACTTATATAAACTTGTTGTAGGTAGCCTTTTACATAGATTATCCTTCATGCAGCTGGGCATTTTTCAAATGTGGTACATATTTGAAATCCATTTTACCGCTCTACTGTCTGAGCAAGTAAAGTCCAAAGCCTCAAAAAAAAACATTATTTTTTATTTCATCTATGGAACTAAGGCAGCACTGTGAGTGAGTGCATAAATCCCAGTATATATTCAGATTAGTAGGTGTAATTTCAGTGAATATGCTCTCATTTCTGTTCAGTCACATAAAAAGAAAACCTACTTGCCTATTTTTATAACAGCCTGGTTGGAAACGTATGGCAACAAAGAAGTGAACTTTTTTTAAGGCAAACCCGCTAGCGTGGAGCCATTTTCCACGCTCGGTCAACTTAGAAACCGGGCCATAGTAGGCTTTTGCGAAAATATAGGAATTTTGTTCTTCCCAACTACGTAACAAGTAAGTACATAACGTCACGTGCTTAAGAACTATCTCGTGCAAAGTTTCAGCGTGCCGTGGAATAAAAATGTAAATCCAGTATATCCTTTTTACGGTTTCGTAGTCGTTTGGAAAACCTTATTATTTCGCAAAATAAGTACCTAGGTACAACAGATATTAAATTTAAGTATCTGAAAATACAGAACAAATTCAATGCATTAATTATTTTAAATTAGGTATATTGTATTTTTAGATAAGAAACTGTGTACTCTTAAATCAAGGTAAGATGACATTTAAATCGAAATGAAATTATTGCAATATCCTACATTTGGGTATCTCCGACACGCTCTTGTCCAGTTTTAATGTAACAGTTTCAACTTTTTAGAGTCATAGGTAGAATAATGTGGGATAGTTACGACTTTTTTTATCCTTGTACCAGTACAGCAAGTGAGAAGTGGTCTCATTGGGAAATAGTGATATTGAAATTTAGTTAAATATATTATTTCACAGCAGGTATGAATGAAACTATTTCAAAAGATGTTAAGTTTGACTTCATTTCCGTCGTGGGAAATTGCACAAAGACTTGAATGCCCAGTTCAGAACATAAGCTGTGGCGTTTCTTACCAGCCAATAAAAAGCCATGATGTTTTGGGGGTATTTCCTGTTCAGGGGGTCCGGTTAGTTATACGCATGTAAATAACACGCTTTGAAAATCTTGACTTCAATTTGAAACAAATGTCTTTTACAGATGGTGGTGGCGTTAAGTTACATGCCGTGTGATTAACCTGGCCAGCCCCGTGGCAGTGCAATTATTTTTATTTATTTATCTCGCCCGAGCCGGTTTTCTATTACGACAATACGAAATTTCATTATAATTAAAATTGTGTTATACAAATTTCTTTTATTCTGCAATGACGGATTATGGTGTCAATAAGTAAAAATACTATCCTACATTGAATGAAGTAATTTCATATTCATTTTTATTTTGTACGTTTGTAAATTTGTTTTGTTGACCTAAACTGGTGACAGCAGCCGGGTCCCGCATTCCGGGGATATCTATTGTATCCCAATCATTTGTCTCCTCTCTTGGGAAGCAAGTGTTGCAGATGATTTCCTTTCACTCCTGTTTGATAGTACGTATCCTGCCTCCTGTTATTAATTTATGGTACAGCTTCATTTACGTGGCTAAAATAAAGAGTCGTTCATTTTGATCGTAATCAGATAGAATTCTATTAGCTGTAGATTACAGGGGAGGTACTTACTTAACTAATTCTTAGTTAGACGTAAGTTATACGCTACGCTACGTTTTGTTTCTAATTTATATCGTGCGAATTAAATGTAACTTTGTGAAACTGTAGTAAGTACTTATCGAGGTTTTTATTAGTAGTATCGTATAAACGAACAAGCTGTGGATATTATGCTATGGCGGCACCGCGTATGCTTAGGTTGATTTTTATCAGGTGTATATTGTTCCCAGTTACAAATCTGCGAGACGGATGGGATCGAAGAGCTGAGCGACGAGGATTCCCCGAATGGCAGCCGCAGGCGACTTGTCGTTGTCAAGACCCTGTGGCGTGGCTGCCATAACGATGTCAAGTCAGTATCAGTAACTTGCATGGAAGTAGAACAAAATCAGTATACTCTCATTATAACAAAATATTTTTGTGGGTGTTCTAGCTATGGAAAAGTTGTTTTTCTTGGCTCCAACATGGCTCCAACAGTCTACAGGTTTTGGTAACGTCCAAAACCCTATAGTTTTAAAACGTAGGATCTGCTTATAGCAGAAAAACAGTAATGACATGAAATCTGTTGTTATTTTTCTTACCTTATAATGTAATTCGTGCGTGTTTCAACTTCTGTACATCATCAGGGCGGCGTTCGCCCGCGAAGCGACTTGGGGCGCCGGTCTAAAACACCCTCAACTAGCACGGGTGCTTGGGCTCAGTCTTTTGGAGCCCCCGTGCGCAGCCCTGGACCGCGGCGATGCCGCTCCACTGCCATCGATCTTGAGACTGGACAGGAAGTTGAAGTGAGTCTTCTTTTGTGACGGTTACTTGGCAATAAGTGTTAAAAGTCAACAAAGAGCGAGTGGCTTCGGTTTTTTGCTCCTTTAGTCAATAATTTTCATTATTTATGATAAAACCTGTAGGCACAATTCTGCATTGTCTTTCTTCTGTAGTATCTTAGCCAACTCGTCTTAGCCGCGCAAAATGTGTCGCGTGCTTTTAGACGAAAAGGACAAATAGTACCTTCGGTTTTTATTGTGGTTTTATCATAATAATACAGATAGCCAAAGCCACGTTCACTGTTAGTCTAGGTTGTATATTTAGGTGTAAAATGAAATAAAAATAACTGAAGCCAGAATAACGTAAAATAAATGCTATGTTTGGTTGATATTAAAATACCAAATATTTTCGTTTTGCAGTTACTCGAGCTTGATCCACATTTGCTGTCAAATAGCCGGCGGTATGAAGTATCTGGAATCGTTCGAACTAGTGCATCGCGACCTGTCCGCACGGTAAACACCACTTTACTTTAACAAGGGCTGACAACACACCATCGAAGTAATCAAACAAGCTGTCGCTACAGATCACCGCAACGCACATAAGCAATAATCATTAATCGATAAAAAAATGGGGTTACATTTTCTATAAATAGTGTAATTGTTTTCTTTATAAAACTTCTTCTGTACCTAAGTAGGAAATAGTGTAGGTAACTAAACCTTTAAAAAACCCGTAAAAACTTAAATTTCATATTTTCTTGAGTTTGCACAACTATTACTCATCAAAAGCTACAAATATATAGGTTATCTAAATAGGTTAGTTGACGAAATTTCGTCAAAGTTAATGAAGTGTCAGTGGTCTGGTCTGGATCTGGTCCTCGTCGGGTCGGGTCACTCTTTGAACCTGTGCTTTGACAAACTAGGGTCACTCAATCATACATTATTACTGACAGTTTACCACCTCTTTGATAACTACAGTCAAAGCAAAACAGACGCATCGGTCGATTGATATTTCATTGCGTGCTTACGAAACACGCTGCAGTGTTTAACGCTATCATACATAGAACGTAGCAATAAGATACCCAAAAAAACCCTTACGGTTAATGGACACGCTTGCCCATCAGATGCCACGCGAGGTAGCAAAACACGCGTGATTATGTATGTTGACCCAAGCTGAATTGTACTCTACGAAATTACATCAATTTTAACCGCATGTTCAGACGGAACTACCTTTGCTGCAAATGCTCCCGAGCGTTACGAACGTGTTAATATAATTGTAAGGCACTAACGGATGCATTCTGGCGGACGCATAATCGATTCGTAATATAACAATTTAAAATTTATATTTCGCAAACTGCAGCTGTAATAAAACACCTTTGTACTAAAAAGTTTGACCACTCTACTGTCTATATACATTTTATGAATAAAATGAACGATGTAACTAGTGAGTGTAGGAGTTTATACACGTTAATTTGTGCTTCATGAGCACGAAAGCGATGGCCTTTATGAGTAAATTCTCTCATAATTAATTTTACGCTTTCAACGTTGGTTTAGCGCACAGAACAGATTTCATCATTGCACTAGAATTAGTAGTTGTTTACCTACTAACTAATGTACAGAGATCAACTTTGATTATGAAGGTATGTAGAAGGTCAATAAAAGTATTATTTAAATATTTTAGGTAGATGATATGCTGTGGACGGATGCAGAAAAGAGGAAACCATAGAAGAGTTTAAGTATAATATATACATAATTTAAAATACGGCATGATTAAAGAAAGTTGTTAGAATGCGGAGGGTAGGATTTGACTACTGATAAAGAAAAAATGTTGAAGACTACTTTAAGTTGTCTTGATACAAGCCACTCAGCTCGAAATTACTTACCTTAGTATCCGCCCTGATTTGCAGCAACGTGACCGTCAGTGAGGATCTGAGCGTCAAGGTGTCCGACTACGCAATGTTCTGCGAGGAGTTCGTGAGCGACTACCATGTCATGGCCGACGGCACCAGGCTTCCCCTGCGCTGGATGGCTTGGGAGAGCTTACTCATGGTATGACAACCACAGTTTATTGTTTGCCGAAGGGATATCGGACTTTCGACTACCCAATGCTATATATGTGCAATTTTAACTTCTTCCTATTTTTTAATGATTGAATTTGGCTGATAGTTTGAATACAGTAAGAACACGAGTCGCGCGTCTCACACATCTAATTTCACCAGCAGAAACCCAAGTGACAATTGCGTATATCGAAAAAAGGCTCAAGTGAACCTTCTGTACTTTTGGTGCATTTGAGTGTGTTTAAGTGTCGGCTCGCATCTAAAGCCATTGATCGCCATTTACATGTTTGAAGTTCTAAAATTTACTATGTTTACTTAGGTACATATATTTGTTTTTTTACAGGGAATGTTTTCACCAGCCAGTGACGTATGGTCATTCGGCGTAACTGTTTGGGAAGTGCTCACCTACTGCGTCGCCAAACCATTTGAGGAGATGAATGATGATCAGGTAAAGTCCGAACACCGAGTCAGAGTATTTATGCTCTTTGTTATTTATAGATATACTATACCAGTCTCTGGCCACCTGGTTCACTACCGGTCAACAATCGAACGGATTGGTGAACGCCTGGCGTTGGAATGATTTTGCAGTCTTATGCTTAATTTTAAACTGCATCATTATCCCAATAATGCCAGCGTTCTTCTGAGCAACCTTTGCAGGAAGGAATGAGATATGAAGTATTCAAATCGGAAGGTATTACCTGTAGAATCGCCGGCCCATAGGGTGCATATTTTCAATTTCAAATATTACTTGCGGCGAATAGGGGCCACCTTTATTAAAAGCTAAATATTTCTTGATATTTTAACAACTTAAATAAAAATAAGGATAAAGAGAAACGTTGATCTTAATTTCAAGATTTAATACTTCTGTAGGTATTTCAATTTTGTTTTACAAAGTTGAACGCCACAAATGAAATTAAAACCATTTTGTTTTTGGACCTTATTAAAACTCGGATGTTAATAAGTGTCATTATATTTCCATAAACACTTTCGTAATGAATACGCAGTTTTTTCTTACAAGCATAATCGATTTTCATTTTATCCAAACAACCTTTCGACAACTCCAAATAAAACAAAAAAACATCGAATTGGCGTTATTAAACTTATGTATGGAAACTTTATAAACAAAGATAAATAAATTAAGAACAATATTTTTCCACTAAATTTATGAAACGCGTTTTACTAAGTTTTTTTTATATATTGTGGCTCAAGAAGTTGCGGGCAATAAACAAAAGGCAAGACCTTTTAACCTTGAAGTACAGTATTTTCCTGCTCGGAAGTTGAAACTGTACAAAGTGCCATTGGTTTTTAAATTTGCTTGGTTTGCGGAGATGGCCTTATTTGTAGTGGTCCTTAATAGATCAAGAGACTCAGAGTTATGCATCAAAAATTGGCTAAACGTCAATCACAATTATACAAATTACCTTCAAATGACAACAAAATTTACTTAGTATTACATGAGACTTAAAAAATTGCAAAAATAGGCTACTCGTATTTTACGCAGACTTAATTACTTAGTATTGTAGAGAAATTTTTGCTCTTGAGCAAAGGAGAGAAGGAGTCTCTGTGGAAAGGTACAGTTCCTAGAAAAGTTGTGAATTTGTGATTGGTTTTTTATATGTGTGCGAAGGCGCTATTCCTAAAAAATATTAAAAGTTTGTTTTTGTATTCGTAACCCTCAAGGTGGGACGTTTTTCATACAAATGTTAAATGACTGTAAAGGAGACAAAATTCTTATTAAAAACTCGATGGGAAGTCCCGTGTTTATTTATTACATTGTAAAACAAGATTCTCTTATTAAAACCGATTTGCCACGTTACGCCAATAGATGGAGCTACTGCTGCAAAAATGAGTTTGATTTTATTGTGGACCAAATATTCTTTACCTTTTAGCCAAAAGTAGTTACGCATCAAATTTACGTGGGCCTTTATCATTTTGCATAAACATTTGTTAAAAGATTGCTCTTCATCGTATGTACTAGTCCACTGAATTTCAGTTTTTCGTTTGTATGTAAAACGGACCACCTTATTACCCGCCGGCCCTTATTACCCGCAGGTATCTAATAAATATTAAATACTTAATAATAATTGTCTTTATTTTACATAAAACAGAACACAGCTATTACATTTTGTACTCAATATTTACTAAATATTCTGAGCAGCTCGCGTCAGCGGCTAGGCGTAGATGTTTGCTGACCCTAAATGACGGTTGCAGGTGGTAGCGAACGCGAACGAATGGCGTAGCGGCGGTCGCGGCGCGCGCGTGCCGGCCGCTCCGCCGCCGCGCTGCCGCCGGGAGCTGTACGATCTGATGCACGAGTGCTGGCGCCGCGAGCCCGCCCAGCGACCGCGCTTCAACGACCTGCACCGCTACCTCGAGCGAATGACGCACGGCTTCAAGCCGCCCGCCAATCGACAGTAAACGCTCAACAGGATTAAGCACACCATGCTGTCAGCTTCGTGTCCACTTCACCACGGCGTCAACTCAAAGAAAGCCCGACGGTTATAGTAATGTCTCGTCTTCATATCGACACGGCTTATGAAAGCCTACAGCGCAAGCAATCTAGAAGCGAAGTCGTTCTATCAACAACATTACCAATTACTTAGAAGTACTGATAAGAACAAGTTGAGGCGATGCTACTCAATTTCCTCTTGGTGTGCTAAACCCAAAACCAACTCGCACCTACCACCAATTTGTCTATCCTTCGAGTTCCAATCTGAAACGCGGCTGTCATCCTCCTATTCATTAGCATAGTACCTCTCAAGCTTTACTTTTTCGGTTGTGTAGGTCAACGACTTGGGCTCTATGAGCACATTGGTGACGACTGCCTAAAAGGCGACCCTGATGCTCGAAACATTCAGACTGCGTAGAAAAATACGAAATTGAGCAGTATTATAAACGAGTATTAAATGTTAAGATTTTTTCAAATTAGGCTCTAAGTTAAAAAAATGTTCTAGACGACCTAATTGCTTCGCCAAGTGTACTGTTTACTTGCTAATAATCTACCTACTTCTATTTACACCTAGTTTAAGTAATTTTGAATTAAGTATTGTTAGCAAGTGCACAGACAAGCTAACATTATTAGAGATGCATCACATAAAATGATGTTAAAATATCGATATAATAAAACCGATGTTAAGGATCGGGTGTCGATGTTTTTCAAAACGAAGTATATTTCTGAGCTGCCGATAAATTAGGTAGTTGAAACAGCATATGTACAGTTTGCGAATAAGGTAGATAGTTCTTGAAATTAGAGGTTGAAATGGACGCTCAGAAATGCATTTCATATTTGTAGAGATGTCGGTGTGGTTTTCAGTAGTGTTCGTCCCTTCTGAACCGTTGGGGCGCGCAATGCTATAGGGCGCATCGACATCGTCTTCTCTCCACGCCTATTTCTAGCGCCCTTCGCCTAGCGCTCCCATGATCTTCCACTATCACCGCCTCGATGGCAAATCCCTCACACAGGGACGCTACTTACGTACTCGATTAAAGTATCTGGCTCTAGTTTTTGCATAGCAATCGCAATCGGCAGCCTGTAGCTTATCGAATATTTGAGTAGCGTCTTATTTTGTTCGGAAAGCTACCTCGTATTAAATTGGTGCCTAACCTGGAAGTAAAATATGTCTCAAGGAATTCAATTACGCGCTCATGTCACCGATTCAATACAAGAAAGGTTTCTGATCCATAGTATATCCAAAGTCTAACTCCTATTTTTTTAACCTGTTTTAAATGTTAAGGTTATAATATACTACTTCGGGAGCAGAATGCTTCCAGGGCGGTATTCGCCCCCTGTGCTTCTTGTTTTCTTGGATCTGTCAGAGAGCCGCGCGCCTTTCCCAGCACTCTGCCACATGACCGCCGGTAAAGCACTTTTTTAAGAGAGAGAGAAATATTTTAGTAACATGAACGCGATTAGTTCGATCGCGGAAAGGGCCAATAAGTAGTAGGTAACGAGAGGTGAATATTCTATTTGCTTGTGCAGCCGCGGTCCCGGAGCGGAGAGGCGCGCGGCGCTCACTCAACCGTGTTGAATGAAGCCGAATTACTCGTATAACTTTAGTCTCGATCTACAGTAACCTGAGGCAACGTAATCATAATGTAATAGTTTTAGTAATAAACATATACATGAATGTTAAAATGTCACGATGTAATTGATGTCACTGTATTGTAAGACCCATCCCACGTCACAACCCCGCCTCATCGGCAAAGAGCACCTCACTTCATGACACTCCAATTCTAGCCGTAACACTCCACACGTCATGTCGCCGCTAACATGCATTAGATTTAAATTATGGTCACGCACGACGTAACAACCCTGAAATGCGCTGAATTAATCAAACAATAATTTAAATGTAATGGGTTTCTGATGATCCGGGGTGCTTGCTGTTCTTTCATTTAACTGTTAAGGTATCTAAAATATGATATAAATGTGTCAATGTGTCCCCGTTCCCGTTCCCGGAGGTGACTTGCGTGTTGCGTCCACGAATGCAGAGGTGTATGTACTCAGACCAGAATCAAACAACTGTCATCTCAGGACCAGCTTCATCTGGCATTACACCGCGTGTACCGATTACAAGAATACTTCAAGCTCAAAGCCTGGCTCATATTAAATACACCAAAATCCGCCTCGATCTTAGGCAAACCAAAAGGAATTTCAAAAACGATCGAATAAGGTTGCATAACATGCACATCACAATAATTCATTCAAGATACTTTGGCATTCTTTGGCCTAAAAGGGTTCCTTTAAATCTCTTGGAACCCTAAATGTGTAACGGTTTTGAGCTAGTAAGTTAGATAGACTTAGCCTTAATGTAATATTAGTAACTAGAATTAATACTAGATATAAGCTAGTTTACGAATCACTCATCCATTTCATATTGACGAAGCTGGTCCTATTTACTCATTGCTATCTATGACTGCACTCATTAATTAGTCTTAACTACTTAGAGTACGTACAGAATGCTTTCCAAGCGTTCATTAGATTAATAAGTACATCAGGTGGCAAGCGTATGGTCATTGGTCACAGATAGCTATGCTTGCTATTTGAGGGATACGCACGAACAATGTGCCTAACTAATGTCTCCAAAAAAGCATTGTACGGTTAGCAGCAGCTCGAGTTCCCATTTAAAAGATCAGCATTATATTGGTAATTGTTAATAACTGAATAGACCAATATGTTTCTAATATCTCTTCTACTTATCAAAACTTAAGTGATTTGCGGATCTAATGGTAACAGAATAGCGTGCTCATTTCTACATCTACTAAATTAAATAACAAGTGTTAGAACTACGTATATCATGGCTCAATTCTAACAATGTAAAGATAACAATAATCACAACTTTAATGCACTTTCGAAATATTTTAAACTTTAGTCCCGAAGAAGTTTTACCTACATTTTTCATACAATACAAAGTATTAACGTGAAGCATGTCATCGCATCGCCAAATATCAATGACCATACACCTGCCATTTCCGATGTTTACGAGCAATAACACTGTTTTAATTTTCTATACATATATATTGCATTATTAGCGACGCCGCTACGTGGTTCCGTACTAAGCAATACCCTCTTAGTTGTGAATATGTGTGGTAATATATGTTATTATAATTATATGTTTTAAACACAAAAAAGAACACAGTGACAACTCCCTGAGGTTTAGCAGTAGCTCATTGTACATAGTTTAAGTGTTAGTTATAGTCATACCATGCGGAGCAGCAGCTGTGTTGATGGGACGAAGAAACATTTCGCGCCCAGCACCCGTCAAGTCCTCTGTGGACTGATGATGGGCGTGGGAGCCAACGAAATTACTGGCGCACATGAGATGATCCACCTAATATCTCGCAGAGAGCAAACCTCTTTCCTGTCCCACTCACGTCAAACAAATATGTCCCTAGTAGGATAAAGGTTTCGATACCCGCTTACCATCAAAAGGATCGTACGCTTGTTTGTCACTGCATATCTTGAACGAACTACTGCAAAATCTGAGGAACCCTCCCCAATTGGACATTTGTAGATAAGGACACAGTATGAGGCAAAACTCCTGTGTTGTCTAAATTGAGTATCACTGTATTCTTTCTTGCGTTTATTGTTGATGCAATAATTGAATGCTATTTACACATAGGTAGTACAGAGCGGTGAAAGTGGGATAGGTATGAAACTGCAGTATCAGTGCAGTACCAGGCTTATATCTATGGAAGTTACTATGATGTGAAAAATGTGGTTGCAACTATTTCAAAGGTGAACAGATCGAAGTAATAAATTAACCTTCCTCCATTACCAATTATTCCATTGGCTAAGACATTTTGCAAGGGAGGGCAAGTTCTTTTTCATATTACCTTGAAGTATTTTCAGACATTTTCTTTACATCCTGTATTTACTGCCTGAGGGAGCACCAACAATGGGTACCTAGTCGCATAATCGCGAAATATCCTAACATCGTACCGTGGCGCATGTGTTAAGACCGCCCGCGCCGCCACTCAACCTTCTTAATATCAATAGAAGGGTTTAACGTTGTGCGACTCTCCTCACCGCAAATTTATGCAGATTTATTTAATCTAGCTAATTTTTGCTGATTTCGAGACGGCCAATGTTGCTTTTCGAAGTTTTTAAAAATAATATCTTTAGTGCATAACTCGGAACGGTATTGGTGTGGCCACCATGATCCGTTTTGTTTTGTGGCGACCTACTGCAATAACTTTTGGCATCCCTCGAGCAAATAGTAGATAAAATTAATTAAAAACCTCAAAAAGGTGACGTAGATGCGCCATTAGGGTGCTCGCAGACGACCGTAATCATAGTATGATTTATTTATTGACTTCTCTTTCTCTTCCTATAGCAGAATACAAAGGGAAGTGAACAGAAAAATTTGTCGATAATATCGGTTGTGTGCGGGCACGCTTTTACTTTGCGTAGCTGTAAGGTTGGCTGGCCTGTATTGGTACAAGGGATAGTTGTACATGGGAGTGGTATTAATGATGAATCGATTAAAATATGTTAGCGTTTCGCTTAAATTAGGCTATAAGTAGCTAAGACTGATTCACATTTCAACAATTAGGTACAGTAGCTGATTGAGCGTAACTCTCTTCTTTTTGCTCACTTTAGGAAGAGAGATCCCCTTAAGTCGCTAATGTATTGCTGAAGTGTGAATCAGCGGTGACAGCATCATCTGTCCCATATCGCAGTCGAAAACCAAGTGATATTTTATTAATGTAACTCTTACGATACAGAAAGTGACCATTAATATCATTCTGTGGAAACTAGAATTATATATAATCTTCATGGACAAAAAAATGATCGGAATCAACGCTACCAGAATAAAATATCGGAGTCAACACTAGCAGACAGTCCGATGCGTTCTACCCAGAACAACTCGTAGTTGTTTGAACAACCACACAACTTCTCTGGGTGAGCCATCGTTCCCCACCAAACAGTAAGGCGTGGGTATTAAAGCCCCAGGGCTAAAATCGTAGAGCCCAGTCAATAAAAAATTTAAATAAGATGGTTGCTGAAATAAAACTACCGTGTACCGGCTACATAGACAACCGTATGTTCACCTTGTTACAAAAAAGCTAGTATACGTGATCTCCGAACATGCTCTTTTGTTTATGGAATTTATATACCTTTACGGGCACCCCCCGCTTTACGCGAATCCCTCATAAAGCGATTTTACCCTGATACACGCGAAAACATAAAAATCGACCAATAAATATTATTTGTTGATCATACTTCACAAAAATTGTACGTTATTTTTATTTAGATAATTAAATTAAAATACCCCGTTTCACGCTACGGAACATATCCTTCGCGTAATACGGGGGGTGCCGTAGTAGGTAGATAAATAGATTTAATTATGGATGCCACTTCGTCCAAGAAATTAATATGAATAAGTGAGAAAGATATGCTATAAAATTTCTTAGATATGTAACATGTGTAAGAAATTTTATATCAATACGTTTTGTACTTAATCACCATTTACAAGTTATTTTATTAACTGTTATACAGCAAAGAACAATTCATAACAACTTTTTCAACAAACAACGAACAAAAGAATATTAATCTTATTACATTGTTTAAGTTTCAAAATATCGCGCCTCAAGGACGTGTGTTCAATTAAGTATAGAAACTATATCCGGGCTGTATAGTATTTTTATATAACGGAAAGTGGCATCCTAGCCTAATACCTAAGCATAAGTATCCATACATGTCTTAATTAGGTAAAGCTGGCAATCTACTGGGAATAGCTAACTAAGAATACATTTGCTTTAAGCAATGCTATGGCTATAAAAATGACATCGACTTATTCAGAAATCTACAGTTTTGGCCTGAACGCGAAATGTGGTGAACAGTTATCATTACCCGAAATTTCATACTGACATTTTAGTCTATTGGCATTGCTCGACGCAAAATTAACCATACAACGAAGCCCTCTAGAAGACAGCTATATAGATATAATTTAGATAATATGGAAAGATTATTATTGTGTGTTGTATCAACTGTTTTAGTATTACGGTTATGTGACGAATGTTTGCTGATTTTCATTTCATCACCAACTGTGTATATTGTTCATGGTTTAGTCATACATTACTGAAGCTAGCATGTATAATATGCACAGTAATTTCGTTAGATTAGTTTTCATCCATAGTCAACAAGCTGAATCTGTTTTAGATGTATGATATGATTGGTTGATCTTTACATATAATTAGTAAAAATATATTATAGTTAGTTAAGTATACCAACATAGTGAATAGGACTTAGACATAATATATATAGAAATAATATAAAGTTTTATGCAAGGCAAATTAGTGTGGTGGATTTTCGACCAAAAGGCCTCTAGATCTGGAGTTACATCTGACGCCTAACTATACCTATGTTTGGTATTGTTGGATTTGTCGTTATCTTCACGATACGGTTCCAAAAATATAGGATTCTTTCATTTGATTCCCCTCACGAAAGGTGTCAGAACAAAAAACATTTTGCCATCTTTGGTCCCGTACACCCTCCGTCAAACGGTTTCTTGGCGACTCTGGATTCTGAGTCAGGGCATCACGACGAATCCAACCGTACCAATTATAGGTACCCATATAGCTGGGTTACAGATAAACAATGACTACTGGCGCGAACCATACTAAATTTGCTATGTGCTTGCTAAGATAAGAACATGAGAGATACAAAGTTTGAACAAAATCTGTGACATACACCTCTGCCGTGTCTACCTCCCCTAACATCAACCCTCAACGTACTGTAAACGTAATTATATTAAAAGAAAACAGGTTAGCTAAGGAAAACTTAGGTTAAGCGTGTCCCTGCAAAAATGAATTTCATTTATTAGAGTAATAATAATTATAACACTTAGTATTAATTATATTTAACGTACGTCGGCCGAACTAGTGTTTTTGTGGGTTGTACAACGAATGTTTTATAAGCGTACATGGAACTGTGCACCGTTTCTAAACTGGATAACCACATCTGTCCGCTCCGCTCCGGCCCATTCGCTCGACTTCATTATACGCTACAGTCTTTAGATATCGGGATTAGAATAAGCTAATTTAAGTATACGTTTAGCAAATACAATCCAGTTTTGAACGTCTACAGGTGTCGTACTTATACTAAATGTTCGGTGTTCTTTTCTTCACTTATATATGTGTTTAATGTTAATACGTCACGTTTTACGCACTACATTGTTGTGAACAAATAAACATTTTAATCATCAGATGTAACCGAAAAAGAAAGAAATACTTATTTGCAACAAACCATCTTACTCAACTGAAACATGGCTCTACCATCAGCATCGGAAGCCCGTGATAAATGCCAGTACACCTGTTTGATAGTGCTGCGTGCGTTGGGCAGCGCCCGAGTATGACTTTCATGCAATTGTACTCGTAACACTCGTAACGACTTTGACAGCCACAGTCGTCGCCGGCGCAATTTCAACGATTTTGGAATATTTCGAGTTACACATTACTATGTAATACATAAAAAGTGGCGTTGCGTCTATGTTGTTAAAAATATGTGTATTAGTGTAAGATGTCAAACATTGTTTTGCTTCATATAATGTTCTCTTGATGCGTATTTAATTATGTAGATAAGTGTTGCAACTATGCTACTACGGTATAGGTCCCGACACCAAGCAACACAGGGGTATAAAAATGGGAACATGCGCTTTAAAATTGGGGGATTGATTTAAGTGGTATGAGGCGCAGAGCTACCACCGCTATAAAATTGTGTCGAGACCTATACGTAGATAACCTGCACGTTAATAAGATGTGTCCACCTCTTCTTAAATCTATTTAGGCCACGATTAGGTATAACGTGGTCATCCAACGCTCGAATTCTCTGAAAAGCTGTTCGATCTCTCTATGATAAAATGGTATCATGTGATGTTGTTCAGCTAATGTATTTCTTTCTCGACTAATATGTTATTTACTTCCAGACTACCAAATCATAATCTGTATTTATCACTTTCCTTTTTACTTTTGGCGTGTTGATCTAGGAAAGGAGTATTAAGAGGGCATTGCATTTTTAAAAAATTATCATAATGGCTTAAAATTGAAATTTTAATAATATGGATTTGAGAATTCTTACATAATATACATACGAAAATCATTTGTGAGCCCATGAAGTAGCTCCTTGGCAAAGTGGGACCAATGATTCATATTCGGGTAATATCAGTGTTGGCTAAGATCGGCTGCTTCATAGATAATAATAAAAATTACAACCGGAGCCGACAAGACAATTCATACAAAGCTTTATAATGTTTAAATTAGAGTCTGGCTATTGTATAAGCAAGTTCAAAGTAAGCGAATTATGTACGCTTTTGACCTAAAAGGAATCATTATCCTATTACATGAGGCCAAAAGTTACGACAATTCAGTAAAACAAACCAATAATTCGTTTCTTAATGCCTTTCAAGTGGTGCAATGGCATATAAAATCGTTTGGAACATTAGATTGTCCTGGCTATCAATATCATCATGTAAAAGAAGCCAGTATCGTAGAATCTGTGGGTAGAATAGCCAGGATCTAGGCAAAACTTCTGTACCAAAGAGTTTGGCCAACAAAGAAAAAGGACTCCGGTTGACCAACTTGTCACAACTAGGCAGTGAAATTGATTCGAAGACAATATTTAAGCGACTATTCTTATTGAGAAAATAATAAATACATTATTATTCTAATAAGACTTGGTATAACGACTTGCTCAATGCGAGTACTTTTTCTTTATAAATTCAGTTTTAGATAATTGCGCAGACTTTTAGGTCTAGCTGCGTTACAATCAAACATTAAACTCTATTTAAGATTTATCAATAAAAGTAAAATTAATATTATTGATATAAAAGAAGCCAACATTGAATTTATGAAGATAAATGGAGTGGTTAAATTAGTATGAGGATATCATCACATCAGCACATATCGAATTTCTTTATTTAATATTTTCTTCACATAGGTAAAGTTTAATGTGCGTAAGTAACTTAACTTCGAAAGTCAAAAGATATAGAAATGTATGAAGCGAACAATAACTAAAAAATACTCAAAATAATGTCGAAATTTTTTCCACATTCCAAAAAGAAAATATAATTTTCAGAAAATGATTTGGATACTTACCAAACAAAGGTAGTTAAAAGGTTTGCAATTTACAATAACAGTGACACAAGAGCAGCGTTAGGTCCAACATTTGAAAAGTTGAAACCATCAAAAATTATTTAATAACAACGAGTGATAAATAACAAGAACCTTTACTACCTATCCAACAATACAGCACATTAAAACTTGCCTATTTTCCTAAAAATCATGTATTTTTTAACATCACTCTATAAATGAATTCAATTCTGTAGGAACTTAATTATAAAATAATCAAAGACTTTTAAGGCGACAAGCCTTCTTTTTATGTAATTTTAAATGTTAAAATAAATGTTGATTAACATATCAAAAATGTTGTTTCATTTTTAAACCTATCACTTTAGACTAAGTTTGGGTACCTAAACAAATGTGGTATAGTAAAATAAAATTATCCGATTACTTTTGTTTGATGCATTATTTATTACACTGGTAAATATAAAATTCTCTGTAAAGATATAATATAAAATAGTGATACTGTACTGTAATGTAAATTATTGGGCGGGTTGTTTTATAGATTACAAAATAAATTAGTTATTAAATAGTAAAAATCACAACTACAAATTATAGAAGTACAAATCCGAAAATATCCAGTGTAAAGGTAACAAATTTGCCCCTCAGGAACGATCTGTCTACTTTCCCAATCGGTCTACTTCCCGATTGGTCTACTTTCCCGATCGGTCTACTTTCCTGATTAGTCTACTTTTGCAATCGGTCTACTTCTCGTTCGGTCTACTTTCCCGATTAGTCTACTTTCCCGACTTTTCCAGTCGGTCTGCTCAATCAAAGTAAAAATTACTCGCCAGGCTTGGTGTTAGTTGTTATCTGAATACACAGTAAATTCTGCTGCTCATCCTCTGTCAACGGGGCTTTCACGGGAAAATATGTGGTGCCAGGAATTCTAAGCAACGAGCACACGAAAAATTAAGTAACTCCGTAACTCCTTACTGTCTTTTGTAAAATCTGGCTGGCCACAATGCTGGCCACTCAGAAAAAGATTAGATTAGTTTAAATTAAAATAGTTCTCCACTTCAGTGTTACTGTCAGCAACGGACAGTGTCAATTGCCACATTTATCAATTTTACTTTTAACAAATAATTATTAGAAACGCAAATTAGATAAAATGATTTTCTTAAAAAAAACAAATGGGCATGAAATGCTTTTAATAGACGGATACAAGTTCAATACGGTAAATTTAATAAAAATGGATCTACTTTATGGCGGTGTAGCAACCGAAATGAATGTTCGGCTACAGTGACAATAGACTTAACTAAAAAGATAATTTTGAAAAAGAGAGGACACACGTGTTTGGAAGATTTCGTAAAAACTGATGTGCTGAAAGTCTTGGACAAGTGCAAGGAAGAAGTATGTAAAGATTTTGGCCCAATCCAACCAATATATGAAAAAATATTCGCAGATTTGAAAGAAAAAGGCGGGCGATATTTAAGCGAAATCCCTATATTTTCTTCGATCAAAAATTTATTATACAGAACGCGAAGAAGGTATCTATACGCCAATAAATTAGTTTATGAAAAACTGGAAGATGTAGAGGTCCCTGAAGGAATATCGAAACATTTTCTTGTTTTTGCAGATGGCACAGAAGACAAAATACTGATATTTGCTAATGCTACAGCAAAAAAATTAATAAGAAAACGCACTCCCTTGTGGTTTGGTGATGGTACCTTTAAGTGTGTGCCAAAACCGTTCTTTCAGTTGTTTATCCTGCACATGGACCTGAATTCAAACGAAACATGCACCAATGTAGTACCAATTATTTACGGTCTATTGCCCAATAAAACGGAAGAAACTTATACCAGGTTTTTCAAGCTAATTCGAGATATACTTGGCATGAACATCACATTATATAAATGTGATTATGAACATGCACAGATGCAGGCCGTCCAAACCGTATTTCCAGAAGCTCAGATCAGCGGCTGTTTCTATCATTTTAATGCGGCAGTATGGCGGAAAGCAAAGGAGTTAAAAACTAAAGTTACACCGAAAGGCAGGAATATAACTAAAATGTGTGCTCTCTTTCCGCTTCTTCCGCCAGAAGAAATGAAAGAAGCCTGGCGTAATATTGTTGAGTCTGCTCCTAAAACTAAAGAAATTCAAAAAATTTTGAAGTATTTTCAACGTCAATGGAATCCAGAAGAAAAAGCGGAAATATTAAGCTGTTCTTTTCAAAACCATCGTACCACCAATCCAATAGAGGGCTGGCATAGGAGGTTAAATGCCATCATATCGAAAAAGTCCAACTTTTATTATTTTCTATACAAGCTAATGAATGAAGCAAGATATGTGTCCAGCAAAATTAATTATAGTCTATTTTATAAAATGCCCAAAAATAAGCGAAAAAGCGATCGAGCTTTTGATCGCCATTGATCTAAACAATTTAAAAAAATTATTGCTGGGCAGATAGACGCAATAAGTTTTTTAAAGAAAATTATCTTTATTAAAATAAAATTGGGCGTTAAATTTAATATACGTATTAAAAATAAACGCAGAACATCAAAATAATTAATTGCTCGTGGTGTAAGTAGAATTTAAGGAAGAATAATTTTAAGTTTTCAAAAAGAATATATTGTTTGAGAGTTCGTTTTTAGGGAACCTTTAGGGAATTAATAAAGCAGAATTATTTTGTTATCAACGGATTGTATTTTCTATATTCCCATGTCAATTCATATAAACGAAGTTAAAGGCCATCAAACGCATGTTGCGTGCGTGCGTGAGAAAATAGTATGGAGATGACAGGAGACGACGTAGCGTGTAAGTCACGTGATGCATGCGTCTCCTGTCATCTCCATACTATTTTCATACGCACGCACGCAACATGCGTTTGGTGTGAGATGGCCTTATAGGTACCATTCATTTCGTTGACTTGAACCCATTTAAACGATTTAAACTATGCAATTTTAAGGCCATTGCACACCGGATGCGTGCGTGCGTCTCATCCCTTCATCCCCGTGGACCACCCTTGTCCACCTGCTATAGGTGGACCACGGGCAGGTTTTTTTCCCCGTGGTTCACTTTATTCCAACACTTCGAACTATCAAATCCCTTTGTTCCCAGTTGTCACTAAATGTAGATCTCATCAAGCCCTAAAACTTTCCCAAAGAAACTAATGATCTAGTATGCATAGTTTCCAAGAAAAACGAGTTTAAAGTTTGACAGCCGTCATCCGAAATGTAGATCTCATCAAGCCCTAAAACTTTTCCAAAGAAACTAATGATCTAGTATGCATAGTTTCCAAGAAAAACGAGTTTAAAGTTTGAGAGCTGTCATCCGAAATGTAGATCTTGTCAAGACCTACAACTTCCTCAAAGAGAGTGGTACTAAACCTTAGAGGGATAGTGATGAAAGTCAATTGACCAATCAGGAAAATGGACGCTCTGTGAAAGTAGACCGATTGGAAAAGTAGACGCATTGGGAACTAGACGGTTTGGGAAAACAAGTTGACTGTTTGGTAAAATAGACGCTTCGTGAAAGTAGACCGATTGGGAAAGTAGACAGATCGTTCCTGAGGGAAATTTGCAAATAAAGACTTTGCAAATAAATCACACGCGAAGCGAAAGTGTCGTTGTATGGATGAAAGATACTTTTATATAAATTTTAAATAAGAATTAGTTCTTTCATCCTTACAACGAAATTTTCGCTTCGCGTGTGACTTTGATTTTGCAACTCCTTTAGAATCAATGATCTTATATGTTACTAGCGTTTTAGAATCATTTTAGTTCAAGTCCGCTGCTTCAAAGTCAGAGCAAAATAATTCAGTGTTAACACTAGGAACAAACAGACTATAGCATAGCCAAGAAAGTGCTGTCGCAATCAAACTTGAAACGCGCTAAAGAACCAATAATATTTATGTTCTGTATTCAGATTTAAAATGTACGGGATACTTGACATATGTAGTATTTTGTCTGTCTAAAGACCGTCGGGGACCATCCCATCGTTCATATTTAACTCGAAATTATCGCGATAGACACGGTTAAGTAAAATGTGTGAAAGTAATCTCGAGTGCTTAAAAAGTTGTATTTTGTGTAATAGTGCAGTTATTTTGCTTTAGCGCGTCCCTAATCTGTTCACGACATATTGTTACAGCGTTATTATATATACTTTGAGGGCTGCATTGGAAACATTTCTAGAGCCTGTTACATACTCGTACTATGCCCACGGCAGTGCCACCGATTTTTGTCGCGTTTTTATGCCGCCGGCACGCTTTACGATGAGTTATTGGAGTCAATGGAAATCTGACGGCTTCGCGTCAGCATGCCAGTGACAAGTGTTGAGTGTGTAGGAGGCTTTTATAAATAAATTACAAATCATTTACTTATTAACTAAATAATATCAATTACGGTAAAAAGCGGCCTATATCACAACAAAAATAAACTTGATACACGATGCAACTACGAAATAGCAACAACAATTACAATTAGTCTTATTGGAGGGCTCATAATAAAAATAACTTACTAAAATCTCTACGATTAACGAACAATCAGTTCGGGCACGTATCATTAATTCCTAAAAGTAAATGGTGGAATTATCTCTAATCGAGCGATTTTTTCTAGCGGTTTCTCAACGGAGCGTGATCGCGACGAGCAAGCGGCGGCTCGCGGCATTTACGCAGCGATATCACCGCGATGTTTTTATCGCGGCGATTTCGAGGCAAGTACGCGGCGTAGTAGTAGTTTCTCGTCTGAGTCCATTATGAAATTATTGCGCTTGGCACCAACAACAACGGTACAAAACTGTGAATTCGTCATTGTGTGCTTGCCGCAACCACGCCTCGGCGAGAAATGGAAAGAAGTGTAAAAGAACTCTTATAGATGTGTAAGATAGGGTTCAACTCTAAAAAGATTAACATGGAAGATCATTGTATCAGATCTTGAACAATTCTTGAAACATGTAAACGGTCAGTTATGGGACTGAGGCGGGAACTCATACGCTTTGAAATCTCCAGGAGTAAAGCTCTTCTGGCAGGAGAATGCATAATTCTTATCAAAACATTCATAGGTACGCAATTTTCTGCATACAATCAATATCTAAATTATAATCAAGCTATCATCCATTATCTTCATAACTGTTGGAATGAGACACAAAAACCGCATCTATACACATAAATAGCGTGGTATATCGTAATGTTTCAGATTTTAGCGATCAACCGAACAAATCGTAAAAAATACGTTTTTTAATACAAAATTTTACTTTTTATACTCGTATTTTGATTGTGATATTAGGGTTTATTTTATTTTAATCGTTTTACGGTGATGACATAAATGACCTAAATACCGAGCATGAGATATGTACTAAATATTCAGGGTGCTAGAAAAAGTACTGCGATCGTTTAAGGGCTAAACCTGCACTCAATAAGTCTAAATACAATAAAACTAAACATCTGTATCCCAAGAAAAAAGATCTAAATATATAATATATAAATATGTAATGAGACGTTCATTCCGCCGCCCTTCAAAATGATTGCGCAATTTTTTTTAACACTAAGGACCAATAACGAAAACTGAGGGTGAGCTGGTGCTATGAAACAATATTCTTAATTTTAAATCAGTGATTACCAAGTCCAATCTACATATGAGAAAATAATGTCTCATCATCCACTAAAATCAGCTGAAAATCAGTTGATTCGCGAAAGAAAGCTGTTCCTTATCAACAGCTTATACTCAGTTAGGAGTATCGGTCAAATCACAACTATAAATCATCACATGTCGGCCCAGAAAGGCCTGACTGTGCAATTAAATGTAGAATGTTCTCACATAACATTAAGAATAATAAAAATATCAAAAGCTAAAGAGCTAAAATATAACACTATTATCAAAAATACATTTCAAACAGTTTGTTTTATCAACAATCATTCTTTTCCAAAATTGTTCTAGTCTAGATTTTTGAGGAGATACGCATTAATTATAAATTTTTATTATCACTTTATAAATAACTAAAAAACAGAGACGGAAAATCTAGCCGTCTTCTTCCTCTTTAATATTAAGTTCGATACCCTAAATAAAATAAAAAATAAGAGACAAGTCGCTTTATTTTATTCTCTATTAATTTGTGTTCTCTAACAATCAATGTCAGTTAAACGGGCAAAGAACAGTGTTATAATAGGTAAAATTCTTTTCTCTTTTGTTTTACTTTTAAGAAATTTAGAGAAATAGCAGAGGATATTTCCACGCAGAATAAAAGCCTGCGAAATAGAAGCCGAGTGAAATTATATTACGAGAGATTTTGTTTAAAGCTGAATTAATAAAGGAATGATTATTTAATTGAAAATTTATTTGTAACAACCACTAGAGCCTTCCGGTTTAATAAAAGAAAGGAAATTAAATATGGCTATCCCCAAAAAGGCAGGTACACACTTATAATACTCAAGTTAGTCTTGTATTTGGGACAGTGCACAAAGAGTTGTCAAACTTGTACAGTTTGACAACTATCTTTTAAACTAACGGTCAGGAAACTGCACAAGTGTGCGTGAAGCGAATTATTATACATTATTGATGCTATTTCTTACATTTGTAGTATTAATAATTATAAATACGAAGGCGGAAGCACATTTATAATAAGCATAAGGTACTAATGACACACAATATCATGATAATATCAATAAATAATTGATTATTTAAACAATTAGCTACCTATTATAGTAAGGAACAGAATAATTTCGGTTTCACAAAAACATAATTCACCTTCAAATACAATAAATTCGCATCATTATCTTTTCTATTTAATCAGATCTTATAATTCGAACCATAATTACCTAAAAAGAGAATTACGAGATTTATAGTACCTTAAAATGATCTATCTAACTACAGTTTAAAGTAGATATAACAAAATTATTAAATGCTACGTGTAATTACCGTGTATAACAAATAACATTTGGGCACGCTGAAGGAGAATAAGCTAACCCTGATTTGAGAAAACAACACCCTTCACGTCCCCCGATTCCGTGACAATATCACATTTTTCACTTCCCGTACTAGTAGAGATCGAATTGTTCCGTTCTTATACTAATTGACAATATTTCGCTTAAAAACGTTCTTTCAATCCCATTTTAATGGGCATTTTCACATTCTGTACGACCGAGACAGAAAAAATCTTTTAAAATATATAAAAATAATAGCTTGGTTTAAAGCATTTCTAGATGGATCTCTGTACATGTCCATACACATAAATACAGCTACAATACTATTCGTACATTTTAAATGTCGTGGTACTAATTTGCTAAAGTTCAACAGCCGATATATTGTCGAAGTCGTGTGATATCTTGCCAAATAGAAACAGAATCTTGAATCCATCCTCCTTTTGTCTCACTTTTGTACACAATGAATATGTGAGGGTGACTGTAGTATAAAGTGGGATATTGAATGTATGTAATTTTAGTGAGATTCGTTCAGTTTTGGCAGTTGTCGCCGGAGTCGTGGGTTTAAATTTTAGTCGTGTGATTGGACGGTTCTGGATTCTGTTCGTATGAGATGGAATGTACCTTGTGTGTAGTTTAAGACCTGACGAAGTCCCATTGGTTGGTGGGCTCGTTGTTGCAGATGACCATGATGAGCGGCTCGCTGCGGTACGCGCGGTCCACGCCCAGGCACATGCCCGCCGCAGAGTTGTATATTGGACTTCCAGCCTGGAATAGTACATTACGTCACAGGCCGAGTATAAAGCAATTTCTGGTGGAGTGGCATTTGGAGGTGGCCTTCTAAAGTAAACGAGACCAGAAATTGTTATTTCGGCCGTGGATTGTACAATACTTTTCTCTCATTTGCAAGGAAATAACAATAATAATACAGTAATTTTAGAAAATAATTAATTTATTATGAAAGAAAGCATTATGGAGCGACACTTAATTCATGTTGAAAGTTATGTTACAGTTTGTACAATTAGTTAAAAAATGGAACGCGCGCGGTATAAGTGTTCCTGAACATGGTACCTATTGTGTATCATAAAACACCTAAACACGAAAGTGTGAAGTTAAAGAACCTTTATTTTCCGGCCTAGTCCGGAAATTTCTATTACAGTCCTCTGCGCCTTGACTACATAAATGAGCTCATTGACGTATTTTTTTTTTAAAGTAATGAAGCCATTTCCGAGCAAATTGGAGAAAAATATCAAACGATATACATGGTGTAAAAAAATTAGCTAAGAATATTTTAAGGGGTGAACCAGTACGTGAAACTGAACAACTTTCCCCAAGGAACACAGGTCGAAATATTAAAAAAAAATGGCCCTCCCATACAAATGATCCCGGCCGGGTTACACACTAAGCATGGGAGGGTCAAATTATTTTTTCATATTTCGACCTATGTTCCTTGGGGAAAGTTGTTCAGTTTCACGTACTGGTTCACCCCTTAAAATATTCTTAGCTAATTTTTTTACACCTTATATTTGGCTCAGTTGTCAAAATATACAGTGTGTAAGGGACAGCCCTCCTAATATTGATAAGTTGCAATCAGACTACGAAACTGAATAACTATCCATTAAAAAAAAACAGGAAACGTCAAAATTTTAGGACTTCCTATAGTAAATGCAGTCAGTTGATCGTGATTTTGTACGGGAGGGCGAAATTTTTTTTCCTTTCCTAACATATAAGTTACTAGGGGTTGTCAAGTATCATTGTCTGCATGTCCCCTACACCCCTTAAAAATATTGAATGGTGAGATGGAGACATAACAATAATATTATTTTGTTTTATGAATTACAAAAATCGATCTCCCTTCGACTCGCTTGTGTGATCCGTCACAACGAATGCCTATTCTGATATGATATTGTCGCCATCTCTCTGCTCTCACTCATTCAAAGTCTGCATGTGTTGCGCACAAAATTATGTCGCATTGAATTTGGCATAGTTTTACGACTGCCCGCCTGCCTGGCGTTAACTCAGTTTGGGATTGACATCGTAGGTCGCTAAGTCTACAACGCGGTCGTCCATAGCAAGCTGATTTTCATCCAAGGTCAGAAATTGTATAAAAAAAGGTTTTTACGAAACACACTGACAACACTGCCACTAGAGGTTTTTAGACAGTTTTTTAGCCAGTTCCACGCGATAAACAGCGCCTGCCCTTATCCCAACTTATTTGGGGTTGGCGCAACAAATTATTTTCTTTGTTCCATCTCTATCAGCTGTCAAATGTTTGTTTACACCCTTTCAGTTCATATCATCTTTAATACACACACACACACACACATACAAATCACGCCTATAATCCCTTGCAGGGTAGGCAGAGAGTAAACGGCCGCAAGAAACGGACATTTACGCCACGTCTGACAAATATGTGAGAGTTAATAGGGAAATTGTGTATCGCCATGCCATAGTGACAGGTTGTCAGCCCATCGCCTAAAATTGCCATCATCTTTTAATCAATCTAAACTGTGTGTTACTAATTTAATGCAAAGACAGAACATACGGATCCCTTGTGCTTCCACTCCTGCGAGGCGCCGAGTTCGTGACACTTGCCGAGTTTGGGAGCCACGGTGTTGGATGCGTCCAAACACAGGGTCCTGCCGAGGACTAGTTCATGCCGGTCCGTTTCAAACCACATCTGGAACAAATCGATCGATCAGAATATCTACAAATATTACTCGCTTTTACGTATGAGTTGCTTATTATAATAAATATATGCGGGATAAGAAAGTAACAAGAAAAGCTCCAGTAGTCATGGAATGGCTTTAGGAAATTGCTTGTATCCTCATTTCCTTGCGACAGTTACACTTTAAATTAAATTCGTAACACCTTGTTCAACTGCCAATTTCCTTATTCAGCTTAAGATAACCGTAATAAAGCTAACCTGGTTCAAAGTTCGTATACAGTTGGCCAGTACCAGCCCGCTGCCTTTGCTTTTTATGTCTTTAGCGCTTTGGATGCAAAGCGTGGTGCTCTTCAGTCGTATTTGGAACGAATCCGTGTAGTTACGTTTCCTGAAACAATCAGATGTTTGCAATCGAATGACGTCTAATAAACATGTCATTCCGAATATTGGAAAGGCAAAACAACATGACCTAATATTCACAAGTTCGAAATCGTTTTAACACCTGCGATGTAAAAAAAGAACATGGTGTGTGTGAAAAGAAAAAGGTTTATGTGTATAAATTACACCACCCACCAAAGCACGATATTATTATTAGGTCCTTACATATGAAATTGGCGTTTTGTATGGGAGGAACAAAAAGTCGATTTTTTTTAATATAGTATATTTATTTAATCAAAGTATGAGCCATTGTAATCTATGCACTTTTGCCATCTCATAGGTAGTTCATTGATCCCTTTACTAAAAAAACCATTCGGACGGGAATCAATAAAATCTTTGAAGGCGATTTGGACTGCCCCATCTGAGTTGAATTTTTTCCCTTGCAAGAAGTTATCCAAATTTCGAAAAAATGGTAATCTGTTGGAGCAAGGTTCGGGGAGTACGGTGGATGCCTTAGACATTCCAATTGAAGCTCTTCTAATTTGCTAGCCGTCTGTTGTGCAGTGTGTGGTCTAGCGTTGTCGTGAAGCAACAGTGGCGTAGAGCGATTGACCAACCTCGGTTGTTTAGCAGCTAGCTTTTCCATCATGGTTTGCAATTGCTGACAGTAGACATCTACCGTAATCGTCTAGCCGGATTTGAGAAAACTGTAATGAACGACACCGGCGCTAGTCCACCAAACGCTTACAAGTAACTTTTTATTGGTCAATTTTCGCTTGGAGCAGGCTTTGGCTGGCTTGCCAGGGTCCAGCCATTGCGATGAGCGCTTCCGATTATCGTAGAGAATCCACTTTTCATCACAGGTAATGATTCGATTTAAAATCCCTTCGTTATTGTGCCGGTCAAGTAATGTAACGCAGCAGTTAACGCGCGTTTGCCGGTTTGCTTCACTCAATTCGTGAGGAACCCACCTTTCAAGTTTTTTAATCTTTCCAATTTGCTTCAAGTGGATTAAAACAGTTTTATCACTAACACCGAAGCCTGCAGCTAATTCGGACGTGGTTTGCGATGGATCCGCTTCCACAATAGCCTTCAATTCTTCATTATCAACTTGGGTCTCCGGCCGTCCACGGGGCTTGTTTTGCAGGTCGAAATTTCCAGAACGAAAACGTTGGAACCAAAAACGCACTGTGTTTTCTTTTGCGACACAACCGCCATACACATCATTAACCCTTCGAGCCGTTTCCGCAGCACTGGTGCCACGGTGGAACTCGTACTCGTAAATAACGCGATATTTCAAATTTTCCATTTTGTAAATTGAGCGATGCAAACAGAAAAAAGATAAGTAAAAAAACAAATGAATGACGGTTTACGAAACACAACTACATGTGGAAATAGCTGTATAAATTTGAATTTCGAATTCCTAACCAAATAGGAGAAATTTGTGATCAAAGTGGCCAGTACGACAAAACGACAATTTCATATGTAAGGACCCAATATTATTATAAATCAAAATTTAAACCATTAGTTAAAAAATTGCAAAGGTGAAGGGAAACTAAATAGTTCGCAAGTAGCTGAGTTATAAACTTTGTACTTCGCTTTGCATTTTGCGGTTATTCTGTGCATTTAGGTTTATGAAAGTCTTAGGCTGTTTTTTTTTTTCATATGATACCTACGGGTATATTGTTCAGAACCTAAGATGAGGCGACCCTACCCCCGCCGCGCCCCTTGAAAAGTGAACCAAATATTTGTGTTTTCAGTTTTAATAAATAGTCAAAAATGAAATTATACTAAAAATACTCATAGCAAAAACTTCGTCCATTTTTTGTAACGCTTACGTTTTATTCTAAGTGTGTTTTGAAACTAAATGCGTATTCTAACCATTACAAATTATTTTAAAAAGCCTAAACATATCCCAACATATAATTTGGGCTACATTTCAAGTTAAGGCGGTGACTCAAAAGCGTGGAGGGGATAAAGCAGTTGATTTCATCTAACAGCACACATTTAACGCCATTTCATATAACATAAGACACTTAAATAAAAATATCATATGGAAAGTTGACACACACACACACACACACACATATCACGCCTATAATCCCTTGCGGGGTAGGCAGAGCGTAAACAGCCGCAAAAAACAGCCATTTACACCACGACTGACAAATGTTTGAGGGTCATTCGGAAAATTGTGTATCACTATAGTGACAGGTTGTCAGCCCATCGCCTAAAATTGCATTACACACCCTCGAGTCCCATCGTCGCCTCTTACGACTTGAGGATGCATATAATTAGGTATACATATTTTTTGTGTTTTTTAATGCAACCATTTGTGAAATATTTCGTAAAAATCTCAAGGTATCTCGAGGCTGGATGAATACGAACACTATTCTCAGCATAGCAAAAATCCATCGTATCAAACAGGACAAAATATAAAAAATATGACGATTTTTTGACTCTAAATATTTGTTAAAATACAATTTGAGTCAGCAACGTTCGCTTCGCATAAAACCTGTCCATAGCAATAATAACGGTCGCCCAGATCGCTTCGCAAACAGTTTTCAAGGTATTAATATAGAATTGAAATCGATACCATATATCCCCGTTTCAAGTGCGCTGCCAGACTGCTATACAATGCTGCATTGGTTCTCAAATTCAGACGAACATTTGAAACTTACGCAGCATTGTACGTCAAATTATGTTGGTATTACTTATAGGATTCTGCCCCTACTGCCCACACAGCAAACATCACCCACTCACAACCTACGCTGTAAATCAACACATGCCTTCATTTCTCTTCTATTATCAATTAAAGTTATACCAGAAGGAAACAAGTTTATTAAGCAGTTACACATAGGCAGATACGGTTGTCGCAATCAATAAAGACCCAGCAGAGCAGATTCTGCTTCAAGGAAAAACGGGTATTCAACTAAATCTTCCTGGATTAGTACTAAGGGCGATTGTGACACAAGCTCGTCAGAGGCTTACTAATTACCTAGAAGGCGATTGTGACACAAGCTTGTCCGAGGCCTACTGATTACGTAGAAGGCGTTTGTGACACAAGTACGTCAGAGGCCTACTGATTACCTAGAAGGCAGTTGTGACACAAGCACGTCAGAGGCCTACTGTTACCTAGATGGCGATTGTGACACAAGCTCGTCAGAGGCCTACTGATTACCTAAAAGGCGATTGTGACACAAGCTTGTCAGAGGCCTACTGATTACCTAGAAGGCGATTGTGACACAAGTACGTCAGAGGGCTACTGATTACCTAGAAGGCGGTTGTGACACAAGCACGTCAGAGGCCTACTGATTACCTAGATGGCGATTGTGACACAAGCTCGTCAGAGGCCTACTGATTACCTAAAAGGCGATTGTGACACAAGCTTGTCAGAGGCCTACTGATTACCTAGAAGGCAATTGTGACACAAGCACGTCAGAGGCCTGATGATTACGTAGAATGCGATTGTGACACAAGCACGTCAGAGGCCTACTGATTACCTAGAAGGCAATTGTGACACAAGCACGTCAGAGGCCTACCTGATTACCTAGAAGGCAATTGTGACACAAGCACGTCAGAGGCCTGATGATTACGTAGAAGGCGATTGTGACACAAGCACGTCAGAGGCCTACTGATTACCTAGAAGGCAATTGTGACACAAGCACGTCAGAGGCCTGATGATTACGTAGAAGGCGATTGTGACACAAGCACGTCAGAGGCCTGATGATTACGTAGAAGGCGATTGTGACACAAGCTCGTCAGAGGCCTACTGATTACCTAGAAGGCGGTTGTGACACAAGCTCGTCAGAGGCCTACTGATTACCTAGAAAGCGGTTGTGACATAAGCTCGTCAGAGGCCTACTGATTACGTAGAAGGTTGTTTAAAAACTCTGACACTAAGGTTCTTTGGGTCATGCATCGACTAGGTGTCTCACGTAATACGAGAATGGTCAGTACTTTTGGCACTTCACAGCAGCAGTCTTACCTGGAATGCCAGGGCTGGAACTTGTTCTTCTCCGGGTCGTTGAGGGCGGCGACCCTCTTCCTGGCGACGGTGTCTTCCCCGCTCTCCAGTTGAGGGTACACGTTCTCCAGGTACCACTTGAACGGCTTGCACTGCAGCCGCCGGCGCAGCTCCAGTCGGTCCGCTATGTCACCCACCCTCACGTTGTTTGCCTGAGGATTCTGCTCGATCACCTTTTTCTGCAATATGTATACCAATATTAATACACATTTTTTTTTAGCTACTAGCAGCCCGTCCGGCGATTTCACCTGCTGCTTACCGATTGACCTTTTCCCGACATAAATCATTCATAAAAGCCTTCCTCTTGAATCACTCTACCTTTAAAAAAGCTCCATCCAGATCTGTTGTGTGGTTTTGAAGATTTAAGCATATACATATACAAACATACATAGGGACAGACACTGGAAGCGATTTTACTTCATACTATGTAGTGATAGCCATGCTGCGTATGAGATGAAATTCGAAAGCGACTGATAATTTTAAAATTCTGCTTTTTTTGTTTTTTAAATAAGTAGCAGAAATAGGAATGTCCAATCAGAATCAAGGCTTATTTTTGTGGCACTCGCACTATCACATTTAATAAATGGGACATTTTACACGACTGCCCAACCAAAAAAGTTTATCTATATTTGTGCGATTCTTGAAAGGACTAAAACTTTTTTTTTTATTTATTGTGCTAGCAAGCTCTCTATTGTGGTCTATTAATTTAAGTATAAAATTATTTCATAGCGATCATCTTGTGATTGCGACTTACCACGTACTCATCCATCCACACATGCGCCATACGCATAGAATTGTATAGCATAAAGTCTTCTTTTTCTCCTAACGCATAAGGTCGACGTTTCCGGAACACGTGCCCAACGCGACTGCAGGGAATCAGTTCTAGGGTCCCGCCGCACATCCATATCTGCAGATATTCGAAACATTTTAATCAGATCAATATAAAACATTTCAATACAATTTTCCGAATGACCCTCAAAAATTGTCTGACGTGGCGTAAATGTCTGTTTTTGCGGTAGCTGTTTACGCTCTGCCCTGCTCTGCTTAAGGGATTATAGGCGTGATATGTGTATGTATGTATGTAATATAAACATTTAAGTTTACTGCGCCATGTAGCGAGGTAAGCAGATCTTCATCGGAAGACACAAAATTTAAAAACAAATGCTTACCCTGAATGAGATTTCTAAATTTTCTCCTCCCCACACATTCATGCCAGCGTCATACTTGCCAATGTGGTTAAAATATTCACGATATATCGCGAACAGCCCGCCCGCCATCGTAGGCGACTTTATTGGCTTGATAAAGTCTTCTTCGGCTGAAAGGAAAAATATAATTTATAAATGACTTGCACACAGAGTTGGGCAAAATGTAATCAGATTAATGATTAATGATTACGATTACTTTTGTAATCTGAGACATTGCACGATTACTGATTGATAAAGGTAATCTGTAATCATGATTACCGATTAATAAAAATAATCATTAGTTAAATCTCAATATGATTAAAGATTATTAATCGTTAATCGTAATCTAGATTACATGATTATGATTACTCGAGTGGGACCTTAAAATAAAAATACAATATTTGTTTTATAATTAAACTTGGTAGTCGTTAATTAAACATATTAATCATATTTTATTCATCAAAACTAAGATTGACTACTTAGATTTAGCAAAGATTATTTTTACACTGCTTACTTGTTTTTTGACGTTTGACTTTATGCCCACATCTATAATGCTAGGTGCAGGGTTGTGGAGTATTCACTTTTGTACGTCGGAATTCAATAGTCAAAATATTTATTAATCATGTAATTTTGATTAAAAACTACTGTAGTCATGATTAACGATTACATGTAATCATGATTAACTGTAGTTAGGATTAAAAGTAATCATGATTGAAAGTAATCATGATTACTTTCAATCAGATTATTAATCTGATTACAAAAGTAATCGATTACGCCCATCTCTGCTTGCACACCTGTTGCCCGCTCTTCCGGCGGCGAAGCTGCCAGCGAATTATCGCGTCGGCGGTATTGTCGCGTAAAGAATCCACTAGCAAGGCTGCTCAGTCTTTGAAACATCTCGAACAACAAAGTCGTTACTTTGCGGCTTTCTTACGAGAGCGGCCAAACCAATAGTTCAAAAATTTATGGGTATGATTTAACAAAATATTTAAAAACTAGAAAGCTACTCCCAGACTAATATAGGCTACCAACTACTTTTAACCACGGGAAATTATCTTTTATCCCACAGATGATCGCTAGTATGTCATAAATTGAAAAATATCTGTCCACACGATGAGTTCAGTTGTTGATTACTAAATGAGTGGTCCGAGATATGTATTAGGTATTTCGCGATAGTGTAAAGCGTTTCTTTCAGTGGTGGTGTTAAAGTTTATAGACAACAAACCAAAATCCGTACTAATATTATAAATCTGAGAATTTGTATGTGTGTGTGTGTGTATGTATGTATGTATGTTTGTTAACTCTTCACGCTCAAGCGGCTTGACCGCTTTGGATGAAATTTGGAACACAGGTAGAGTATAATTTAGAATAACACATAAACCACTTTCTACCACTAGAACTACCGCATGAAATAAACTATTACCACGGGAAAATGAGTGGCAGCGGGTGAAACCGCTGGGTGGAAATCTAGTAATAGAATAAAACTGATATGTATGATGCAATCGGTACAATAATAATAGGTACTTCTTAATGTTCCTTTGGGCAAATTATCCCACTTGAAGTGCAGTCCCCAATTGAACCCTCCGCGGACTAGTGGGCTCGCCGTGTACTCGAAGGTGTCGGCGTTGATGACGTCGATGACGGGGGCCAGCGCTCGCGGGGAGTACCGGACGTTCACTCCGTCCACGCCGTCAGACAGACGGGTCAGGAGGGGTGGCAACCAGTCCACATTTACCTCTATGTGGGAATCTAGAAATACTAACACCTAAAACAATAAAATGATGTAAGGGTCTGCCAATTTAAAGCGAGCAGTTTTTAATAGCAATGTGTAAAAGAAATACAGTGGAACCTCGATAAATCAAATATCAAGGAACATACATCACGCCTATATCCCTTGCGGGGCAGCGCATAAACGGCCGTTAAAAACGAAAATTTACGCCGCGTCTGACTAACTTTTGAGGGTCAGTCGCAAAATTGTGTATCAAGGAAGATACAAAATAAATAAATCACATTTCACACAGAGCCATCTAGCCTAAAACTAAACATATATTATTACTTAATTTTTTTTTATAAATTCATATCATACATAGAAAACACGTATACTGAACACAAATATAAAAAAATGAGGTAACATATATTTGCGTCTTGTAGGGCTCGAACCCACGTCCCTCGGCGTAGCAGGCTGGAGTACTAACTATCCGCTACGCCATCGGACCAGCCAATATTTCTCGTCATTGAGTTCAAAACCTAAAAAATTTGGGTAACCAGACGTGCTTGCTTTCCTTAGAAATTTAAAAAAAACTTGACTACAGATATGACAATAGATGAATGAATTCTGAGAATTTCTATCAAAAATTGAGATTGTATTGCTTTCCGTCCCGGCATACTGTTCTCAGCGGGGATTATGTTATTGAAGTCAAGATGCTTTGTCATTACTGAGTCTGTATTTTGAACTCGTAAAAATATACATATATTTAATAAACTTCATAATCTCGTATCAGAGGCCAAGTCTCAGTTTGGGTTATCGAGCCGGCGAAGTAAGTAATAAACTGCATAGAAAAATGATGTTCCGGTCAAGTTACCAAGTTATATTACATACACATACACGTATATCACGTCTATAATCCTGTGCGGGATAGGCAAAGCGTTATATTACTTCCAAGTTAACACAGAATTGAGGGCTTCAAGGGAATGGAATTCACTTAATGAGTTATAAGTTATGTAACATAATTTTAAATGCCATATGATCATCGTCTCACCTCACCAACGCTGTTGTCAGCTCCATACAACCTGGCTCGAATGAGCCCCTCTCGTTTACTTGACCTCAACAGCCGTATGTTCAAACCATCTTTGGACAATTTTGAAGACCCTTTCTTCGTCGTCTTTTCGTCTGCATTATTATTGTTATCATCATTTATGTAATCAACAATATTTCCGCCATCCACATTATTAGTTTCTAACATTTCTTCCTCTTTGCGGAAGCCATCATTCAACTCATTGACTGCCTTTTGAACTTTATCATGGAGATCAGGTATGTCACTGTAGTCATCAACGAGAATGATTTCTTTCAAATGCATCTGATCTGTACGATCCAGTATAGAATGAACTGAGCGCATAAGAGTCTGAAAGTGCTCATTGTAAAAGCATATTATAATTGAAGCTTTGGGAAGCTTTTCAGGATATATCTGAGCCCGACACCTGAAATTTCGAATTATTTGATAGGGAATTTGATTGGAACCTTTCCTTCAAGTGATTACATCAGTTGGATTCCTTTTTGCTTGTAGTTAAAACTTCTCTAAAAATAAAAAAAATACTCACATTTTATTTCTGGTGTCAGGCAGACCCCTGTGGTTACCAATCCTTTGAGAAATAAGAGTGTTAAAGGCATGCTCAGCATAGCCTTTATCTCGAATTTTTACATCATCTGCATTTCGAATAAATCCAAACTGGTCGTCTGTAATAATTATTCTATTTAATCACAATATCTCTTAAAACTATTGTCATAATAAATATATTTGCATATTAAAAATTTATATTGTAATAAAAATAATAGGGTTAAATAGAACCCAACAAGTGAAGGTGATCACAGTTCATTATCAAAATGTGAACAAGAAAAGTCTATGAAAACCAATAATATAATACTTCAATTATTTCTATGCTATTAGTGGATAAAAATAAACAAGTTTTACCTAGACTCTGGTCAGGCTCGGCAGACACTTTCATTCCCAAATGCTTTGCAAATTTTTCCTTGAGCATCATTTTCTTGTCATACTCTGATCTGGTTTTCACATATTTCCATTTGTTTCCACTGTACTTTTCATGGATAGATTCATGTTTGTCTAGCAACAGATTTTTACCCTCCAATGCTGCAATAGATTTGTCGTTGTTTTTTATTCGATTTTTTTCAGCTGAGTTGACTAACTGATATTGGACTTTACTTTCTGTACTAGGAAAACTTTCACCTATAAATTAAATAAACAAACAAAAATTTAAAAAACAAGCAAAAGAAAAGGAATGACACATTTCTTTATAAAAACCAACCAAATAACATTAATTCCACTTTTAATACAACAATGATACAGGCTGTAGGTAGACTCCATAAAATCATATTAAACTATATAAATAATGTTGTCATACGAGTTGAATTTCTTTTTTGCTTGGCCGGACTACCTTTATCATAAATTATGTTATGTAATTTGTGCACAAACTCCTAAGTTTTTAGTAGTTACATATGAGAAATATTCAATAACAAATAAATGAATATAGAACCAGTGCCATCTTTACCTCAAGGCACATGGGGTGATTGATCCACAAATAAAATTGCACTGTCAATCTCTGTATTTTTTTTTGCAAAGGATAGAAGTTAACATAATGTTAAAAAATGTTAATTATTTTAATGTGTGTTATGAATGAATGACAAGCTCGGCAAGCATAGTGTTGGACGACCTCCGGCCAGATGGACAGATGACATAAAGAAGGAGGCTGGTAGTGACTGGATGGCGAAAACGGGAGATCATGCCCTATGGCATACCCTAGGGGAGGCCTACGTCTAGCAGTGGACTGCAATAGGCTGATGTATGTATGAATATGAATGAATGTGTTTTTCTATGCTCTCCCAGCAAGTGTTTATATATTATTTATTCTATGAGTACACATGCAAGCAGCTGCAATTTGACATACAATTTTATGCTTGCTTTGTGCCTTTTACATAAGACAACTCTGGGTTTATTGATCAAAATTCATCCCAAAATTGGTTTGAATAATTTGAAAATAATTGTATTCTTGATTCAGCATGTGCCCCACCTAATTTAAATAGGAAATGTCAGTGCGTGTCAACCTAAATGCATGAATTCTATGTTTGGCCTGACTGGTGAATAGGTTAAGCAGCCTTGGTAAAAATAGAAAATAGTTTTTAAATAGCATACTTAAATCACTTTTTTTACATTCCAGAAAGGTCCCATTATATTTAGGTACCCCATATTCATTAGATATAATACAGTATTCAACAGTTATATTATATATTAATAAGTAGGCTCTACCAGTTCCAATGAGTGGAGCTGATCATGTGTATGTGAGTTTTGCAGATGTCCCATCCCAAAGAAGAAGAATTAGTAAGCAAGCTAAATGCATATGATTTATGAACAACTAGATGTTACCCGCAGCATTGCCCGCATAAGTGGTGATGAAAACTATTCTATATGTTAATCAATGTTACCTTATTTATGTGTGCCAAATTTCATTACAAATGGTTCAGTAGTTTTGCATGAAAAAGTAACAAACATACAAACTTTTGGGTTTATAATACATATTAGTAGGATAAATATTTAATTCTGTTTTATATTTATTTATGATTTCTTGCAACAAAATTAGTGCTTGAAACATTATGAACTAACTTCATTCATTACAAATAACAAAAAAATCATCTCTCAAGTTCTCAACTGAAAACGTTGGATGACTCGGTGTCCCCCGTGTCCCACACAAAAAGAAAGAAAGAACCGAAAACAATTTTAAAAGCATCACACAGCCTCAAAGTTGTTCTGCTTGCACAAGTTTGTCTACAAGACAGTTTTTATTTATTAAATTATGCACTAACTAATTAACAATGCAATTATGATTAACAAGTTAATAACATAGATCAATGATAATACACAACACAGTTCATAAAAATGAAATGCAATTAATATGGTTGTTTTAAGTTTGTTTAAGTGGTATAGTCATAATATTGATAAACTTTATAATTGCAGGTTATCTGTTGAAGAAGACAGTTTGATATAGTAGTAGGTACTGCACGGAAAGGTTCCTGCCATGCTGTAGGTAGTGTAGTGATGAGAAATTTAGAGTGTGGACTGAACGACCCAGTGAACCCTGGTGACTGGGGTCTTGCATTGAATGGTGAAAGAAATTGAAACTCACCACTCATGTTCAGCAACCAATACAAGTACAAGGAAATACTCCATGTGGCCGATGCGAATAATATTCCCCACAGAAATGAATTATTTATCTTGCCCATTCTCATTATTTTGTGTTTAAGCGACATCAATACTCTTCTAAATGAATGGTTCAAGAGAATTGAACCGGAAATTGAACGGCTACTCGACGCAATAGTTTAACGATGATATATTAAAAGTTTATGTAAATGATTTTCACTATGAATTTTAACGAAACTATTTAGGTATATGCGCGACCGTCCATCGCGTTTAATTTGATTTTATGTGATATTGTGATCTGTCTGTGATCTTTGATTCTAATCATCAAGAGTATCTATAATGCACGATAGTGTTTTTCACACCATAATATTGGTTGACACAGCTATGTACAACCCAAGCATGCACGATAGTGTGGTGTAGCGGAAGCTACAATCTAGCATATTTTCACGTAGGGGAATTTAATCATATCTCAATTCCCTACGTGATTTGCGTGATACTTTTACTTAGGTTTAGTTACTATATAAGCTGAATTACATGTTAATAAAATGTGCATTAACTACGGAGACGTCGAGTACTAATTACCGCCACCTCTAACCAACAGTTGGTATATGTGGCATAGTATAAAGAAGGGAGGAAGTAGGCCAACTCCGGCCTAATCCGCGCTATAATCCACAACATTTCATTTTACGTTAGATACAAAAGATATATATATCGTTTAGAGTGTTTGGGATGCTTATTAAGATACACATATTTTCATAATTTTTAATGCAATCGATTCTGAAATATTTTGAAAAGTTGTAAAAACTTCCAAAGTTAGGATAACCATGAAAAAACCCTTTGCTTATAGTAGAAAAAAAACAATGGAGAAAACTTCATTCATTCACCTGTCAATGTCAATCAGTTTTTTTTTTAAATAAAGGTAGACAAACGAATTTTGTTTTCAGCAGCCTAGTTGTTGGAACTAAACTATCACTTTTTAAAATTTAAAATCTCTGATTATGAAACATAATAAAATAAAAAGAACTTGCCCTTTATTTAATGATGCGATAAACTATCTATTAAAAATATAATAGAGTCTTGTCAGAAATTTGAAATGTTGTGGATTGCCTACTCTCTTAGGGTTGCCACTTTTAACGAAATTTCTATTCAGGGCCTAGGAATTGGCAATCGTCGAGCAATTGCATTTTTAAATTGTATTGTGCCAACCAAGGTCTCTTGGTCCGTTTTACCTTACCAAACGATGATGAAACCTATCTAATAAAAGAAAGAATCTTGTTTGAGAAACATGAGACAATGTGTGGCATGTTTCCCAAAGAACGGCCAGCAGACGTGCGGGGCGGTGTTGGTTGAGAATGTCGTCACTGTTAAATAAAACTAACACAGTGATGATCATTAATCCATCAATGAATCCTTGTTCGCCAAGCGTTGTTTGGTTCAGCGGTTCCCGAACTTGGAACCTTAATATTTCGCCTGACCAATAGTAAAGCAATAATAACAGCAAATAGACAACTAATCAATCTCGAGTGTGTAACAAAGTTAATATAATGTATCATGTTAAAACAAATGAATTCCTCGTCCTTAGGTACCTTTCCTGGTCAGTAGGTAATAGGTAAAAGTGACAAATCTGGAGTTGATGAATAATTCAAATATTCAAACACACAACAAGCATAAAACATTAAAATTTAAAAAAACACGACTGCTTTCTGAAATAAAACCTAGCCTATGACACTCAGGATAATGTAAGGATCCTTCCGATCAATTACCATTCGAATCTATTCAGTGGTTAACTAGTTTCAGGCCTTTAAGAAATGGCACATACATACATACATGAACTCTTAAAACATTATACTCCTTTTAGTTGGGCAGTAAAAATAATTACTTTCTTTTGCGATAATCAGCCATTTTACAATCGTGGATTCGCCTTACTATTACATCGTGACGCGTGACCGTGACTCGTCGCGCGGTGTCGACTCTGGCGGCCCCGTCAAAGCGCAGTCCGAACCCCCCCGAGATTTGTCCGCGTGTGCGTGCGGCGACCTTCGAGCAACGACGGCCTTCCGGGGTCGGAACGAGACGGAAGACCGTGTTGCTCGAAGACGGCGACTCATAGGTACTATCGCGCACACATACAAGCCGCGCGCGGTGCGTTTGTATGAATATAACGTACTTCCCCATTCTTTATACTGTGACAGTGGCGATGGAATATAAAAACAATGTCGCCAACAAGACTCCTCTCACAAAAATGTACACTCATATCATAGAAAGTCCATAAAGGCATGTGGAAGTTTGCAGTTGTGTAGACATTTCTACTCACACACTTGCGACATAAATGTGTATTGTCATTGCTCTCTCTAATAACAACGGTTTTAAATTCAAAACCGAAAAACACACTCGCTGAGGTAATGTGCGACATCTATGTACTTATGACAAAGTATTCTTCAGTAGTCAATAGTATTAAGGGCATTCGCTGCGTTAAGCGGGCGTAGGTCGCGGGGGTCCGTCGCAGGGCCCGCGCCGTGCACCGTCGCGGACAAATTTAACCCGTTGCAGACGTCTGCAACGGATTTCCGCCTCTCGCAGCGCCGCCGCCGGTACAATTTCGATGGCGCGGGTGTACAGTCGAAGTCATAGATTATTTATTGAAATACTACCCAACCAAAAGACGACGTAGACAAGAGCGACAGCCAATTAGCCAAAATATAACGTCTAGATCGTTTTGTGGAGAATTGGTATCCAAGTTTACGTTATTATGAGAAGATGATACGAAATTTACTAAGTACTTTAAAATGTCAACGTGTTCCGTAACACAGACGCTGGGGCGCCCGCGCCGTGCATCCGCTTAACGCTGATGTTTCTATAGTCGTTAGCATGAAAGTAAAGCAAAAATTAGAGAATGCAAATTTAACAGCGTGAATAAGTGTGAATAGGGTTAAAGATATTATTTGCATAATACTGTTGGTGAAACTTCTCTAGAATACTTGGGGTGGGTGTACCAGTCCCAAACCATTTAAGTCCCAACAAATTTAAACTCTCTGGACAAGTATTAAGTATATTTAACGCAGAAAAACATTTATAAAGTTGTTTATTAGTTAATAATAAAAGATTATTGATATGATTCTTTAACACATATTTATTAGATTTTTTAATTTATTTTATGAACAATATTAAAAAGGAGAATGCCTCTAAGTTTAACCGGCGTGCTCCAATAAAGGACCACTTTTGGACCAATAGTTGACCATTCTATTTATATGTATAAAACACTGTTTCAAAACTTTTTAATGAAAACTAGGTATTTAATAGCAATGCCAAAGCTAGAATACAGATCAAACATAGGTAATTAGAAAAAAGACATAATTATAAGATGGACCTTTAGAAACGTCAAGATAAATTTAAAAGCGCGCCTGGAATATGTCCATGTCGCTGGCTCCCCATAGTATATATTTTTCAAAGCTGAGAGGCTCAAACGTTTGTGACGAATGGATGGACTCTTATTTTAGGACTGGTTTTCAATGTGACGCTACCTAGACTGAGATCTCAGGTCAAAAAATTGGGGACCCAGCGACATGCTTTTAGGTTAGAATTTCAGAGAAATCATCAGATTACTTGTTAACGGCGCTATGTGCCGAAATGATGGCTATGCCAAAGAAATGTGACGGAATATGTGACAGCTACAAGCACATTCAATAGCTATGTGACTCAACTGAAGCTGAGAAATAAGCCATGGAATGTTTCCAACCCATGTCGCTGGCTCCCCGAAAAAACGGCATCCAAAATCTCTGCAAATATCACCTCAAACTACTAATCAAAGAGGAATTCTCGATCGTTATATAGAAATACCGTCAAAATCTTAGTACCTTAAATAGGTAAGTTGACGTGCTGCTAATAGTACCAGCACAATATAAACACTAAGAGCCCTCCGCGGACATTGTTCAAGGTAATGTTTAGTATAATCTGTACGGAAATCATAAAACCATAAGTTCCTGAAACTGTCCCAAAAAGGGGTGAACGATGTAGTCACCCTTATATTCATACAAAAACAAATATTGTGTTTTCTCATAAACGAAGCTGATTCTAGAGGAGATTGTTTGAAGAACGAGTATTTACTACAAAACGATCGAGAACTCCTCTTTGATTAGTAGTTTTAGGTGATATTTGCAGAGATTTTGGATGCCGGTTTTTCGGGGAGCCAGCGACATGGGTTGGAAACATTCCATGGCTTATTTCTCAGCTCCAGTTGAGTCACATTGCTATTGAACGTGATGTGCTTGTAGCTGTCACATATTCCGTCACATTTCTTTGGCAAAGCCATCATTTCGGCACATAGCGCCGTTAACAAGTAATCTGATGATTTCTCGGAAATTCTAACCTAAAAGCATGTCGCTGGTTCCCCAATCTTTGACTTGAGATCTCAGTCTAGGTAGCGTCACATTGAAAACCAGTCTTAAAATAAGAGTCCATCCATTCTTCACAAACGTTTGAGCCTCTCAGCTTTGAAAAATATATACTATGGGGAGCCAGCGACATGGACATCCTGGAATAGGAAGTGTTTGGTTATTTACAACATGTTGACGATTATCAATTTTGTATTGTAGTGTCGAGCAGTATAGGACACATGATCCGATCGAGAACTGTCATAACAAATCCGTCCACAGATCTCTTATATATATGTCCTAAAGGACAGATAAGAAACAAGCCTTAGTACATAAAGTCCTTACTGAATTGACCATAGACTTACAATATACCACTACGTGAATTGACCATGGATTGTGAAATTTTACTGTGATGTACCATGGACTACTCGCTACGTTAGGTTGTTACCTCCTAGTATTTAATAGTGATGTGTGGTAGGCACAGTAATAGGTAGTATTTTTCACAGGTATTTTTATTATACAGGTAATTTAAATAAAATGAATGTTACATAATTTAAAATAATTTTATTACAGCAAACTAAAAACGAATAATTTTATTACAGCAAACTAAACACGAAGTAAACGACTGTCACCTCAAGCCGCCATACGCCGGTTTCTTATTCGTATCACTCTGGGAGCCTGAAAATAAAGCATAGGAAAACTTTATTAAAAACGATACGATAGATAAATCTCAAAGTACGAGCCTTCTGTCCGTCGCAATGGATGTATGCAATTTAACTACAACAGGATAAGATAAATAAAGATCCACATAATAATAATTGAGTGTGTCAAAGAAATTTGAGTTTCTATTTACTTTGCTGATCATGACCAACCAATTTTTTGATAAAATAGACGTGCAAATCTAGATTGTTTATATCAGGTTTATAATTATGTGTTTTCAGAGCTGAATAACGAAAACGCCACCCAGCCCACCAAGCTTGTATGGTACACTTAATTTTTCTCCATGCTAATGTTTGAACTAAAATTAAGTTTATTTTGTCTTATATAAAAGATAACAAAACTAGGTTTTGGTCTAAACCTGCGACATTACCTTCTACCTTATCAGGTAGGCAAAATAGGCGCGGATACGATTCTTATTTTTTTTCTGTATAAGTTTAGCGCTGATACTGCCCATAGAATTGCACTATTCTGAAACATTAATATAGTGTTACACTGTAATTGTTCTATTGTATATAATTAGTGTAGGGAAGTCGTGAGTTCATTTATTATAGGCAAGGTGGTGAAGAATGTGGGACATCATGCTATATTGACGCACACCTTCTGTGATGCAGTAGTCAAACGTCTACTGAATTAGCCAACTTATCGCTCGGTGTAGCTGTTCTCAATTTCAATTGTACATTGCTTTGGAGAGCATATCAAGCCAGGCCGGGATGATGTTTAAGATGATTCTACTTAAATGCTGATCGCTACACTGCCTCGTCGGCCTAGTAGGCAGTTTAAATACGCTGATGCTGCGGTTATTCGTGCGGAAAGAGAAAAAGTATAACTCACCATGCATTTGATTCACCAGTTTGGATGCCGACGAAGAATCAAATGTGTGGATCTTCATTTGTATGAAACTCAACAGATCACCAGTCTACTAAGATCACAACATCTAAGTAGCTCTTATCTTTGGTGTATTCTGAAAGTAGAAAGCATTGGATTGTTTTAAACTGGTCACTACCATAATGAACGCACCAAAAAAACTAGACACTTAGACACACATAAGCAAAAAAATATTGTGATATCAACATCAAGGGAAGCTGCTTACATTTGCTATAGCGAATAAGTATGAACGTTGAAGTCATATCATTACTTATATTACATACCACAAAAATTGCAGCGAAACTGCGTTCTAAACGATGTTCTAAACAGTTTCAATAAATTCTTGATCGTAAAAACAGCAATACAAATTTTTATCGAATGCCGTCACCTCGTATTCGCCAAGTTCACTTTTCTTCGTCTTTGCCCATAGCACAGGTCAAAATAAAATAAATGGTTATAAAATGGTCAATGTTTACAATAATATTAAGGATAAATCGTAATTAAAGAAATAGAAATCGTTAGAAGTTGGCCGTGAAAAAAATGACAGTTTGAATTTGACAGGCATAGATAAAATTCTTTTGTATTCTATTTATCCATTGGACAGGCAAAGGTCTTAAAACCATACAGCCTCGTCTTGATGTAGCTAATCGTAACTCAGAATATAATCGTGGGACTGGGACAGGTATACGGTCCACAGCTTTGTTCGGAGATTCCAATGGCTGAATCCGTCGTATTTTCTTTTGAGTGTTTTTAAGATAGGTACTTATTACGAAAAATTTATCGTAGGTAATCCACACTAATATTATAAATGCAAAGTAACTCTGTCTGTCTGTCTGTCTGCTACGCTTTCACGGCTAAACCGCTGAACCGATCTTCATGAAAATTGGCACAGAGATTGCTAACATACCGAGAACGGACATAGGCTACTTTTTATCACCATTCGAGGGTCTGGAGTACAAATGTAGACCACCAGGTGTACCACCAGGTGCCCAGCTAAACTATTAGAGATACAGGCATGGTCGTAAAACAAAAGTTGTTCAGTATGATAGGCCGCTTTTTTTCACAAGGACATTGAAAATCTGGAGTAGCTTATGTAGACCACCAGGTGTATCATCAGGAGCCCAGCTAAACTATTGGAGATACAGAATTGGGTCCAACACAAAAGTTGTTCAGTATGATGGGCCGCTTCTTTTCACCAGGACATTGAGGATCTGGAGTACCTTATGTAGACCACCAGCTGTACCATCAGGAGCCCACGTAAACTATTAGAGATACAGAAATGGTTCCAAAACAAAAGTTGTTCAGTATGATGGGAATAAGTTGAGAAAGGATATTGGCAACTTTATACCGAGGATTTTTTGTTTCCCAATTTGGAAACCACCGGCACGAGCCGGGTAGATTCAGTCCGATCCGTTCTTCCCAGAACAACTCCTAAGCCCAACAACCACATAAAACTCCTCCGGGTGAGCTCCTGCTCCCCACCAACTAGTTTGCCTTGGTAGTAGTAGAGCAGGTAAAACTTTGACGTGGTTGTGTGACGACCGCCTTATAAATATTCTTAGACAGCAACCGGGGTTCTAGAACGACGGAGCAACGTGCCCTCCGAAGCACAATCATGTTCCTTACGGACAATCAGGTGGTTTAGCCTAAATGTATGTACTTATAAAACTAGGGACAATATTATCACGAAGTAATAAATTGTAGTGCCCTATGGCGTACCCTGGGGGAGGCCTACGTCCTGCAGTGGACTGCAATAGGCTGATGTATGTATGTAATAAATTGTCTCGGGTCCTCAGACCAACGCTCAGACGATTACAACATGGAAGCAGTGGCCAATGCGTTTACGTGTGCTATTCTATTCTATTTGATGCCGCCTTAGAATAGCATTGCCTTTATTCTTTCCCGCGGGTGTCATAAGAGATGACTAAGGGACTCGAGGGTTTCATGTGTATTACAATTTCAGGCTGAAACCTGTAATATTTCTGAAACTGCCCGTAATGTTATTATATTAAACCACTGTACGTTCCTTATAGCCTTACTTATAGAGATAGAGATCTTCCTTTGCAGCGATTGGTCGCACTTATCTGTTCCAAAGCTGTGTGATTGGCTACGTATGCCCCCACACCCCACCCCACTCCGACACGGCAGGGCGGGGCGAGTCGGCCCGCTTGGCTTCATTGGCGATTTTTCTTTCGCAGTGAGCGGTCGCGCTCAGAAAATAATTTTTTAAATTTCGATAAAGTTTTAAATTTTAAACTTTGAAAAATTATTTTCTTACAATTTTAACGGTTTTGCACCGTTCGTTTTTTTTTTAAATTAATAAATTTAGTGATTTAATTGTTCCTATTTAAATAAATTTTAAAATCAGTGTGTGTATAAACTGGGTAAGTCCTTTATATTTTATTATGCATGTGGCAAATCAAATTTCTGAAGGCGGTTTTCCGTCGGACACAACTTTGCAATTTCTTACAATTTTAATAAATTATTATTGAAATCTGTCAAGACCGTTTACGAATAAATAAATTGTTCCTGGCGATCCGAATCTATCGTTCACGAATCCGATCTGTGAACATAATAGTTAATAATTTATGGGAATTATTTGTCAAGAATAATGATCCCAAATAAATAAGCAAAGTGTGTTATAGAAATTTGGTTGCTATCGAAGTTTTAGTTACCCGGATTTAACAATAGTGAATTTTTTTACGAAAAGTTTTTAATCCGGAAGTAATTAATTCGTTCGATTCTTTACGAACGATCAAATGAAAATCCAATAATCATAGTGCACTTCGCACAAGCTTTGAGTGGCATTATCTTAAGATTTTCAATATAAATGTTCATCCCTCGCAGTTTTTTAAACTAGTTACCTTGAACTGATAGGTAGGTAGGTATTCCTCGAGAGAAGTAATACCTTTTTTCTATTTATAGGTTACTATCCCGTCGAACTAGTTTCTACATATCCCCCGTGCACGTTTTTCATTAATGTGCCTGATTGATTTATGGATTTTCATTTGTGAATGATTATTTTATTTTTACACGTGTTTTTGTAAATTGTTATTTGGACATAAATACATTTTTATGTCGTTTACTGGAGCTAGTAATGGTATACAGATGCTCCTTTCACGTAGCAACGTGTTATTCAAGTAACGCATCAAATACGTGATATGTAGGTATTGTTCGGATACCTTCAAAGTTCTTTAAATAAATAAGTCGAACAGCGACAATTATTATTTTAAAAGGGGGCCGCCATGACCCTGCGAAATGTTCTTAGTAATAAGAAAGTTTACGGAAGTCCAAGTCCGTAGAACGTCTTATAAAATAGAGTAATAAGAACTCCTCAAGGATCTTTTCGTTGTACCTAGAATAAATTGCAGAAAATATATATTCTAGTCGATTGCTATGATATGAAATGGCAGCACAAGCCAAGCTACATTTCGTCGGTTTTATAAGCTACCTCTGCGCAACGCAAGGTATACCCTATTTTATAACATCATCAGGAGTTCATTAGGCCGTCAGCGCATGACGTGTCCTTAGACTCCTACATCCCCGCGCAGGGGTTGTACCTTTTGATGTCATGCAGAATGCCCTCGCTTGCACTTGCAGGGCCTGAAATTCCGTCCTCGAGCCTTTCGTATACTTGACGTATTAATAAATCGACATGCGATACAAATTCCATGCATTATAGACGGTTTAGATGCAAATATTGCCAAAAATACTAACAAGTACTAAAAAGTATTTGTGTTGTGGGTTTCGGTACGATATGCAACTCAAAGAACTGGGTCCTCGTGGAGCCAAAGTTTCGAAATGTACCCACCAATATATTTTTAATACCTCGTGCAGAAAGAGTCGGCCAGCACCTTTGATAAAACGTTATTGCTTTAAGTATAGGTATTACTTTTGGTACCTACCTACCTTTTTATCAAACTTCTAAAAGTTTTGATGGCATCCGGCACATGCATGATTTGCTTTTGTCTGATCAAAGTAAAGCAGTCTTTCTTTACTTCTATGCTTATTTGTCTTCTAACGTGACAGTGAAATGCCCTCGTTAAATTTTGTCTTATCTGAAAGTATATCGTCCGGTCCATCGCCTGCGATGAGATAAAGCAATTGTAGCGAAGGGTAGTGTGTAGCACTAGTATTGATAGTGAAGCGCGCAGGTTCGAATCCTGCATGTGGTATAAAGTTAGCCAAGTTTCCATAATTTTATACCTACCTAACACGGTTGAGGTTAAGTATTAAAATATATTTAAGAAATAAAAGCTTCGAAAGGTGTGTTACAGACTTGAGTACAAGGAGTTTACTGTCTGACACATGTGTTACCTCGAGCGTATTAGAAAATAGAACGCGAGGGGATTCCTAAGATGTTAATTTGAAAATATTTTTACCTTGCACGCGTTCATAAGGTCCCCCTCTTTTAGTTCCATGAGCTTACGCTTTCAAATAACGATAGCTAGATTCCACTGAGAATTTGCAAAATAGGCTATCTGTAGGCAAAATATACCTACTTAAATGTTTGAAAAAATGTTTCAAATATAACATCCTAGCCCGAAAAAGTCTTGGCTATTACAAAGTACAGGGAACAATATTCCTACGTAAGTATGAACTTTATCTACTCGGAATAAAGTTCAAAGTTAGAGAGCTGTCTAACGTTTTACAATGATTCTTAAGCAGAAGACATATTTGTCGTAGATTCACCGCATTCAGTCCCATCCTAGTAACCGTTACTGCCGAGTCTAAATTCTCGCAGGTTAAGGAAAATTTATAGACGGTTTAAGTCTGAAACAGTTTTCCTTTATGATCATTTCAGTGGCCTACCGAGGCCACGCAGTAAGAAAATGAGAAACATATTGATTTATTAGGTAACTGTGAAAACGACTGAATTTATAAATTTTTCCCTTGCTCACTGTCCTAAGTAGCAATAATTCACTTCTATTTCTATGCTATCACAGACCTCGTAGTGCTAACGCATTTCTGAGGGAGATCCCTCACGCTTGTCATTTGTTTACTTCTTTGAACTATGATCAAAAAGTGGCGTAAGAGTACCTACGTTAAATACTCGCTATGATTCTGGCATCAATCACGGAAGGGAATGTGTACAATCTAAGCTCTCTAAGTGCAGAGTTGTCCTAAAATAGTCCTACGTTTTTCTTAGCAACATGGAAACAGACAAATGTGGGGAGAGAAAACGGCCTTTTTGTAATGGCCTCATCTCAAAATGGATAAGTAAATAATGAAGACCTACCCATTTAATAGATCTCACACCGAAACTATAATAATTTTTACTTTTTAATTCATCGTGCATTGAGTGTACGGAGTAAATTTCGTGAGGTGGAGATGTATGTAGGTAATTTACTTATTCCAGCATGTTGCAACTTGGGAGCTAGGTACACCCTATTGTTAATTCTGCTATATCAAGCTGTATAACATCAAAACTAGTGGAAGGTTGTCTAGCTGCTAAGGCGAGTGATGTAATATATACCTATTTGGTATATGCCAAATTTTGTGTTACCTACTCGAGTGCCTTGATCTTGAACATGATATTTTCTTCAGGTGCGTTTATATTGCCCGAAATATTATGAATGAAATGCATATTACGTAATTTGTATAACAACCTCCACTAGAGATGAAAAGTTCATGATATATTTTTCAGGTGCTTTCATATTACCTGAAATGTTATGAATGAAATGCATATGGCGTAATATGTATAACAACCTCCTCTAGAGATGAAAAGTTTTAGAGCGATAGTGGCAAATAGCAATAATGCGACACTGTCCCAGACGATATTAAGTTTTTATTTCCTCAAGTGTAGTCATGCTTACTACACCTACTTTTTCGATAATGAATGAAAGCTTTTGGGCAAGTAAACAACAAGTACCCACAGTCTATGTGGGTATTTTAAATAAATATACAAAAGGTTACAATCAGAGGGTACTTTTGCTAATTGATATTTGTGTAAGTGCCCTGTCTGCCTTGTTTGGGTTTGAAACACGAGTATCTACTCCTGTGTATAACATTGTTAGATGGTTGTTAGAAACGTACGATAGTGAACATAATTGCCTATCGTAAGACGTCAGCCTAAAATAATAATACCGTTGTTCCAATATATTTGCTCTGAATGTCGAGCACAAGACGTTGTTAAAAAATGCTTGAATGTACCTACGTACTAGGCAAATAGTTTGCCTATCAAGTAAAATATTTTCAGAATAGATACCTAGCGAGAATTATATTGGGAACTACCTACTACGTTCAATAGCTAGTATATTTTACCAACGGTGATCATAATGATATATAATATTTGTACGGTGACCCACGTAAGATCTAGGCTTCCACAATTAATTTGCAATGTTGCAATGTTTGTACTGTCTAATAGACAATAACGTCGTTTACCGACGTACCTTCGGATTAAATTTTCTCCGTAGGTAAGCTGTTAACAAAATGATAAAATTCTTATAATTTAAACTTTAGCTCATATTCTTTTATAGCTAGCTCGTTTTTGATTGTACATAAAATTAAAGCAAATTTGTGCCCTTTTCAAGTTTTAAACAGAGATCTGGGCTTTGCATGGGACGGTCAGAGGTAGTTATGGCAGAAAACAATTTCAATAATCGCCTCTTTTATTATATCAAGTTTAGGTAGATTTACCAAGATATTAATTAACTATATTATTATATACAATATAGTTTATTCAGAGGCCCGAGTGATGTTTTAAATAAAGCTTGACCGTTACTCCGACAAAGTAAACAAGGTTAGTTATTGATCATTATGTATTACAGCAAATATTATTAAGGCAAGCCCAAATGAATCATATTTAAAAAATCATATGAAGGTATGATTTGATAACAAATTTATATGCCTTTTATTCTCCTGGGAAACTAGGTAGTCGTTTGGCCAGGTTTTTTGATTTACCTGCTTAAGCCCGTTTAGGTCAATGCATATCTTAAACAGTAGTGTTGACCTTATAGTAGGGAAATTTAACCTACTTATTACGTTACCTATAGCTTGAGTGATCAAGCACAATTACAATATGTAAGCTATGTTTTTCTGTGTAAAAGAGCTATTTATTTACTATGTAAGTAAATAGATATTTAAAAGGTTTTATAAAAACGACCTGCAATGCGTATTTACCTCTAACTAAAGGTTCAATATTTTTATATTTTACTATTTTGGCTATTGAGTTTTTCAAATTTTTTTTTGAAATTTTCTGTTTACTGTTCGGAAACTTTCAGATGAATTTCCGCGTACTTTCTATCTTATCAAAACGTATTGAGACTTACATAATGAATAACTGTATTATGTGCATTTTTTATTAAATACGAGGTAAAGTTTTTCAAAGACATTATAAATGGCATGTTACAAATTTTCATCATTCTATTATGCTTACCTAGAATGCCGTAATATAGTACAAGAGGTTTTGAATTACATTTTCATTATAATTTATTATATTTTATCGTCATTTAAGGGTGAGTTTATGATATTACAGTATTTTTTAATAAATACAATATAAATAAATTTTCAGTATAGTGGATCAAAATCATTATTGTTGATAAAGAAATTCATTTTTCTTTTTTAAAGAATAATAATACCTGTTTCTTTTTATAGTTTTTCACATTGGCGATAGCTCCCACTCCTCCAGGCGATATCAAACATGTCTCTATAAGTAAGGCTATAAGGAACGTACAGTGGTTTAATGACAGCATTTTACCTACCAATAAAATGCTTATTAAACTACTTACCTTCCTTATAGCCTTAAATTTTTAATTCTGCCTGGTGTATTTTGTAGTAATAATATTCTAATTAGAATATTATTATGAGACGCAATGAAGCCAAGCGGGCCGACTCGCCCCGCCCTGCCGTGTCGGAGTGGGGTGGGGTGTGGGGGCATACGTAGCCAATCACACAGCTTTGGAACAGATAAGTGCGACCAATCGCTGCAAAGGAAGATCTCTATCTCTATAAGTAAGGCTATAAGGAAGGTAAGTAGTTTAATAAGCATTTTATTGGTAGGTAAAATGCTGTCATTATATATGTATTAACATTATTATTACCCCGACAGGGACAAAGGCGTGATACACATTCATACATACACATATAACTTTATCTCTTACGGGGTAGGCAGAGCGTTAACGGCCGTAAAATATAGTCGCTATCGCCACACGTCTGGCAACTATTTTAGAGCCGTTTAAGAATAATCGTGTATTCGTGTCTTCGAGCAACGACGGCCTTCCCGGAACGAGACGGAAGACCATGTTGCTCGAAGATTCGTGTATCACTTTACTGACAATTTACTTTAAAAAGGTCCCCGACTACAAACTTTTTTCAGAAAAACTAATTATTTCTCACAGCACAGCCGCCGGCCGTCGGCATGAGAATCGAATAGGTAAAAATGATTATTGTAATGGACTGCAACAGTGTTAGCGTTGCAAGTTAATAAGTAGTTATTTTTAGTTACAATTTTAATAAAATCCCGTGCAAATAACAAAAATATATTTTTAATTAGTTCATTTCCTTGAAAATATTTATTAACATGTAATGTCGAGCTCTTTTCGCTCGCTATATGAGAAGAATTAACGTTTCTTTAACGCAGTGTGCCTCGTCCTTAGAGTATACATAGACAAGCCTCGTCTCTCGCCTTGTTAACGTGAAATGTCGAGCTCGCTTCGTTCGCAATTCGTGTAGTGTTGCTGAAGCGCAGTTTACCTCGACAATTACAGTGTCGAGGTTCCTTCGCTTGAAATAAGTTACATTCGTTAAGCCCAGTGTAACTCGAGTCACACTTTACTCTTTTATAAAATGTCAAGTATCTCAAGAAAGCCTTTTTTTAAGTGAAGCGTGTAACTCGCTTCTCTCGCAATGACTGTCTGGGTGGGGCAGTTTCGCGCCTCTTTCGTTCTATGAGTATGACATGAGTTGTGTTGTGTGTGACTCCACCCCCTCCCCCATGAAGCTGTTTATGTACACCACTGTGATTGGTCGGTAAAATCTTTAAAAAATCGTGTGTTTTGGCGCGTGTTTTGTTTTAAGGAAATCAAAATTAATAGATTTACTTTCCGTAGACCTAGCACACGACCGTTCATCAAAAATTAACCACGTCGGCCGGGCATCGATGAGTTGCGTTATAGAGACATCTTCATCTATAAAAAAATAAAATATAAGTCCCGACCTCCAGTGGGAATAAGGTGTTTTCCCACAGTAAAAGTACCTAGCCTTTGTTTCTCAGGGATAATGCACCTTTGTAACAATGAAAGATCTTGCCCGCGCTTGAAAAAAAAAAAAACTTAATGTTAGTTCGATTTGATAATAACCGAATGTGACAACTTTTACCAGTTACCCCCAGAAACGAGTCGAGTTTCGTTATCGTTCTGTGTGTATTCAAATCAATCCTTTTTTACGTTAGTGTGGTTTCCAATGTTCGATTACACGTCTCTAAACGATTTTAACCAATGTTGTCTCGGCCCTACCTACAACCGGTATGTACTTATTCAGTACGTTTTCTTGAACATGGAAATTGCGGTTGTAGCATCAAAAGTGGAAGTGGGGGGGAGTTATGACGTAACAAAGATGGCGGCCGGACCAACTCTACTAAGCGGTTTTTCTAGATAATTACTGGGCCCATATACATAAATGCGGTGTCAAATGAGAGAACATACAATGCCCTTTATTTTAATTTATACATTTATGTACGTGAAACTAATAGCAAATTAAATTTTTCAAAAACATCACATTTTATAAAATTTCAATTTTTTTTTCTTGCCTATATCTCGGTATCCGTCAGAGTTATCAAACTTTTGATAGGTACAAAACATTTTGCAATTTTAATCAACTCTCTAATGAACCCCCAGTTATTGAGATCAGAAAAGAAACAACGGAGATACAGCAGTTTGAGTGGTCGGAGTCGTAGGTACAAGTGATCTAAAATTGACGAAGCTTGGTTGTGTGTTCATTTAAAATAATAATATAGTTTAAAATATAATGATAATCTTATATTGAACACGGGTCTTCTCCAATGGGGGTACTATGTGTAGTATGCTATACTCACTAAGCTTGACAGGCGGGTTGGCAAGTGCAGGGCGGGTTGGCAAGTGCAGTAGGTTATTTTCGCTGGTTTGAGGTTAACATCGGCTTTAAACTACCCCCTACGATGAAATGAGAAAAACACTGTGGTACTTGAATTAATAAAACTAGAAAGTCAATACCAAAGTGCGATTGTAATCATTTTTACATTAACTACTCCGCTCGTAAAAGCACACATGTGTGCTTGAAGTACAATACAAATCTATTGTTGCAAAATTCGATCTGAGCGAAGTGGTTAATTAAAATAAAATAAAATAATGAAGAAAAATAAACTACTTAATTATGATCATCATCATTCTGGATCAGTCATCATCATTGGCCTCACACGTCTGTGACAGACGATTTAATCAGTGTCTGAGGCAAGACTTTTCATGGCCGTATAAGCCGATACGGGAGCGGCATAGTTTTCCGCACGCTCTACAAGTGAAGGTGGAATTTGAGACTGGCACATGCATGTTTAGATGACGTTTTTGCCTTTTGTTAGCGAGACCAGAAAACCAGGCATTATCGTGAGTTTTACGCCCATCAAACACACGCTTACGCCATTCGTCCCTATCCTCAGCAAGCTTCTCCCAGCTTTGATGGTCAATGTTAAACGCAGCTATGTCCCGCTTGGCGCAATCTTTGAAACGCAGCATAGGTCTTCCAACCCCTCTTTCAGCGTTTGCTACAGCGCCAAGCAGAACACGCCTTAGTAGACGCGAAGGTTCCATCCGGTGCACATGCCCTAGCCACCGCAATCGTCTCTGCTTAAGCAGGGCGGTAAAACTAGGCAGCTGCGCAATTTCTAAAACTCGCTCATTTGTGACTCTGTCCTGCCAGGTTATATGCAAGATATTTCTTACGCAGCGCATATGAAATGTATTGAGTCGACGTTCCTGTTTTGCATACGATGTCCAGGTTCAGCTCCGTACAAGAGTATGTTTAAAACGCAAGTTTGATAGACAATAATCTTGGCTTTTGTGGTCAGGTGTTTATTGTTCCATACTCTGGTACTGAGCTTGCCGAACATGGTCGCGAGCGTGAGATTATTCGACACAGTCGACCCCAGGTAGCAAAACTTATCGACTATGCTAAAGGGAACACCGGCTAGCATGATGTGTGGTGCATCTGCGCCTTGAGCTAGCACTACTGTTTTTTGGCATTAATAGTCATAGAGAATAGAGTACACGCATGGGAAATCTTATCGACAATGACTTGAAGCTCACTTTGAGAATTAGCAACGAACGCTGCATCGTCAGCAAACAGAAGGCTATCGACGAATAAGTCATCGCGGTTTCGCTTAGACTTAAGAAGCGAGATATTGTACAGCTTCCCGTCAGCCCCCGTGTGCAGGTGGATACCCTGTTGGTCATCGCCGAAAGCTACTTTAAATAGCAATGAAAAGAAAATACCAAACAGGGTAGGAGCCAACACGCAGCCTTGGCGAACACCTCTACGCATTTCAAACGGCTCGGATGTATTGCCGTTAAAAACAACAGATCCTTTCATGTCCATATGGAAGGATTTAACGAGGCTCAGAAGTTTTGGCGGGCACCCGATGTTTACAAGTGCAGTGTAAAGGCCCTTTCTGCTAACGGTGTTGAAGGCTTTGTTAAGATCTACGAACGCCACAAACAGAGGTGTTCTCTACTCTCTACACTTTTCCTGAAGTTGGCGAAGTGTAAAGATCATATCTGTTGTGGAACGCTGGGCGCGGAATCCACATTGCGATTCGGGATATACACGATCAGCTAGTTTCTGGAGTCTTAATAAGACTAACCGAGCAAATAATTTACCAACTATACTTAAAAGGGATATACCACGATAACAGTTACATTCACCGCGGTCACCTTTGCCTTTGTATAGGGTAACGATGTTATCATCGCGCATATCTTGTGGTATATATCCCTCTTCCCAACATTTACACAACAGGTTGTGCAGGATGGGTAATATGCACTTGAGCCTGATGATTTCGTCATGTCATTGGATCAGTATCATCTAGATAATAAAAATGGTTAAAACATTTGAATCCCACATGGCATATCCCCAAGCATTCTATTTTTTGACACTACACCCACAACGGGATGAACAACATCCAGCTTTGCATTGACAAGATATCAATTCAAGAGCTTTTAATGAAATCAAATTTACGGATGATGTAATTGGCACTAGGCAATGGCCATGGGGTGGTATGGGATCTACCTCCTAGCGGTCCACCCCGGGCAACGGCAACACAGGCTTGCCTGTGGATAAGTCCGGCTGAACGATTCCAATAAGCGGTGGAAGGCTCCGTAAGGGGCCGCCTGGCTCGCGACCACCATCCCACCGAAGTCTGGCGCCAAGTAGCTTGCTGCGTTCCGTCAGTAAGTGGGAGTGCCAGTGCCTTAACAGGCTTCTTCTGGGTGAGCTCGCTCCATCTTAGACTCTGTCTCTGTCCTATGACCTAGCCTAGAGTCAAGAGCATACCCATCACTAATAAAAAAAAAAAAAGGCATCCCGTTTCTTCAATCTTCCAGCCGCTGTCCGTGGGTGCAGGTAAAATAGGCTCTGCCACGTCAGCATGCAGCCAACAAAACGTCTGGTAATTGGCTCTTAAGGCATGTTGGTTTTAAACTGTCTGAGGATTATTTTTAACAGATCGTGTTATTGAAAAACAGACTGATTTTTACAGCCCTTTAAAAAAAGTTAAAGCAAAAACATTTAAACACTTGCACGTTGTAAACGTAGCTGGTAAATCTGAAAATATTGTAAACACTGTTGACACAAATATGTTAGTCCGTAACACGTTTTCTGCAAGAAGTGGACGTCAAATAGATCTAAAAATTATTCTAAAGAATGAGTTACGTGATCCTCCACCATCTCTTTTTGACACAAACGGCCTTATCAGATCCACACGAAAAGCAGTTCTCGGTAATTTGATAGCAGGAGAATCCATATCTGAAACTATAAACAATGAAACAGATATGAAAACTGCCACTCTAATTCAAACAAAAAGTCAAAAAACAATGCTTGAGGGGGATATGCCATGTGGGATTCAAATGTTTTAACCATTTTAATTATCTAGATCATACTGATCCAGAATGATGATGATCATAATTAAGTAGTTTATTTTTCTTGATTATTTTATTTTAATTTATGTAAAAAGGATTACAATCGCACTTTGTAATTGACTTTCTAGTTTTATTTATTCAAATACCACAGTGTTTTTCTCATCAAGATCATCATCTCTCTCATTTCATCATCAAGTGGTTTAAAGCCGATGTTAACCTCAACACAGTGAAAATAAGTAAATTAACACCCTGTACCTACTGCACTTGCCAACCCATACTACACATACTACACATAGTACCCCCCATTGGAGAAGACCCGTGTTCAATATAAGATTATCATTATATTTTAAACTATATTATTATTTTAAATGAACACGCAGCCAAGCTCCGTCAATTTTAGATCAATTGTACCTACGACTCCGACCACTCAAACTGCTGCATCTCCGTTGTTTCTTTTCTGATCTCAATAACTGGGGGTTCATTAGACAGTTGATTAAAATTGCAAAATGTTTTGTACCTGTCAAAAGTTTGATAACTCTGACGGATACCGAGATATAGGCAAGAAAAAAAAACTGAAATTTTATAAAATGCGATGTTTTTGAAAAATTTCATTTGCTATTAGTTTCACGTACATAAATGTATGAAATAAAATAATGGGCATTGTATGCTCTCTCATTTGACACCTAATTTATGTATATCGGCCCAGTAATTATTTAGAAAAACCGCTTAGTAGAGTTGGTCCGGCCGCCATCTTTGTTACGTCATAACTCCCCCCCACTTCCACTTTTGATGCTACAACCGCACTTTCCATGTTCAAGAAAACGTACTGAATAAGTACATACCGGTTGTAGGTAGGGCCGAGACAACATTGGTTAAACTTGTCTGAAAATGTTCGGAGCCTATACTACGTTCTGTACCTACTAAATATGAAAATGAAAGGCATTATTTCACACCTAATAATTTTACTCATCCTACAATAATCTGGGTATCAGAAGCAAATTTATAAGGTGGAACTATCATGTTGGTTGGAGCGGGGCCTTTACGGATTCTACCCAAGTTATCGTAGTGGCTTCCATGACAAGGACAATAAAACCCGCCGACGTGGTCACCCGTATTCGCTATTGGTACGCAGCCTAAATGCGTGCAAATGCCTATTATAACCAACCACTCTGGCTTTTGCGTACGAGCTTCTTCGCTCTCAGGGTCCCTCAAAGAACTAACTGCAGTGGCTTTCTCTACTTCAATCTCCTCTGGGGTCCTGTTTTTTATCATAAGAGGTTTCCCTCTCCATTTCACTACAGAACATGCTCCTGGAGCAATACCAGACAGCTCCACTTCGACGGATGCCAGCGCAAGGACGTCTGCGGCTGCACTCATGTATGACACGTAGTGCGTGACAACGCTCTTGGCACCGTACATCGCTGCGACTGCGCCTGCAAAGCCTAACGCGTAAGTAATTCCAGGCTTTTCGTCACCTTGTCCCCATGTTGTTTTCCTTACATCAACGAATTGCGACTTCCGGTACTCATCAAAGTTTGGATACTCCATGTCTCTGTGAAACCGAGGATAACCTTTACTGGATCGAATTTGGGTCCAAAGCGCAGGTCTGTACGGTAGAGCGAGGTTATTGAAGCTTTGCTGAAGATTTGAACTACTTTCTGCAATGGTGAGTTTTGTTGGATTGTCCTTAGCCGATGGAACTTTAATCAGATTCAGCGGATGAAGACAAGACGACTGAGGAGCACTCCAATACATTTTACGTCCATATCGCGACAAACACAAGTTATTTAAAAAATTCATCGCTTTAGTAACGTTTTATACAATGATTTCTATTAAAATTTCAAAATATGGCAGTATTTTGCATTGCGTTTTGCGTGTTTTTATTGTCATAAATATTGTCAAAGTTGACATTGTCGTTTAGTCAGACAGCCATGAAAGTTTATAAGTTACATGAAGGTTGCATTAGATTGCTACTACGTAAATCTTAAACCCAAGAATCCCATATAATTATTATAACTGAGACTGCGGACTTACCTTACTTATAAACTGCTAAGCAACCTTTGCTGAGCTTAAACAAGGCTCTAACGTAGTGGTATATTATAAGTCTATGACTCAAACACTTATAAGTATGGCGCGCATGCGCCCCACGTACAAGTCCTGAAACTTGGTATAGAAGTTATTCCGCCGAGATCGCTATCTATACATGTCCGGTTGGAATAGTCGTTTCCCTGGTCACTTCTCCCGACCAGGCGGGTAGCTACCCTTTTCCTCACAGTCGTCAAGTACTTACCTGAAAATATAACTAAGCTGTCTCCTTATTCTGAGACTAGCTGGTGCCCGCGAACTTCGTTTCGCTGACTGAATTTTATGGTTAACATACCACCAAGGCACCAACAGTACCAGTGTTTCTTGCCTATGATTTTAACTAAACTCCAGAGTACCTAACTTTATAAGCAAAAAGTTTATTTCCGCGCCATTGTCCCTCAATTTATTTGCTCTGAGAGGTAGATGATGTCCATCACGCTTTAGTTGAAGCTTCAGTTTTAAAATCATTGGGTTGATCTTCGACCTAATGCACAGAAAGGAAAGCCTTTCTGCATCTACGTGTATGGGTTATTTTTATATAATAATAATTATTAATTACAAGTGTGCCGTGTGATGAAATAGCAGGGAATAATATTACTCGAACTCTACCCGTGGGTATAGTAAAAGGTGACAAATGAATGAATCCAAGAAATGGGCAGCAGCCATCCCTGTAAATACAATATCTTTCAAGCGCTCTCCAATCCAACAGCCAAGCGTAGTAAGTATTGCAATACCTCAATAGGGGGAGGCCCGTGTCCAGAGATGAACCAGAGATTTTGGCTGTTGATGTGATAAGTTTATGAGTTCCTCATGAAGATCATCTATTCAAATGTACCAATTGAAGCAACTTATTTTGCTATGGACCAAATGTCAGGTACTTTAGAACCTCAATGTCCGTATCACGTAAAGTTGAACCAGGCTCCAGGTGTTCCTCATCAGGTACTCCAGACCCTCGAAATGTGCCAGCAGAAGCGGCTTATCAAACTCAACTACATTCGTTACGGACCAATTGCCGTATCTCTTTTAGGTATGCCGGGCTCGTGGTGTACCACGGGCTCGTGGTGTACCACATCTGGTACTCCAGACCCTCGATGTCAACGTGCTAGGCAAAGCGGCCTATTATGCTGAACAACTTTTGCTATGCAGACATTGCTGTATCTCTCATACTGTAGCTGGGCTCCTGGTTACCTGAATATTCTACGTTTAATCGTATTTCCCTTGGAAATGAGCTATTTCCCCGCGGTGAAAAAGTATTCTAGATGTTGACCAGGCTTAATAACTATACACATCAAAAAGTTTTATTCGAATCTGTCCGGAGATTAGTCCAGACAAACAGTAATTTTAAGAAGCAGTTTAAATGTGTTCTAATCTTATTTTCACATCACCTACGATTTTTCGTAAATTTGTTCAATGTACAGACACACAGGTTTTACTGTTTTAATATATGTAATGTACATAGATATACATAAATACAAACTAGGTACGTACGTACGTACATGCAAGTGGTTGTGGGAGATTTGAGCTATGCGGTTAATGTGAATATGTTGGGCCCAAGCATACCCTATAATATAAGCACCTATGTACCTACTGTGGTCTAAGACATTGGTAGGCATTGGTTGCGATAAAAATAAGCAAATAAAATTTGTGTTGTTATTTTTTTTATTGTGTTTTGAAGAGTCAATCTGATCAGAAAACCAGCAACAGTCCAATTTATCATTTTAAATTTAAACCACCTAAGAATACAAGTGGTAAATCTATCTAAAAGTACATAATAGTCATGCATAGAAAAACCTTAAAACAGCTCATTTTGTGACTTTGAGGCAGCTCTGTTGATTTGTACCTTGTCCCTCTATAACCATTAGGTACACAAACATCCAATATACCTATTTTACTAATAGGTAATGAAGATATTTTGTCCGTGATTAACTTATGACACCTTATAGGCAGGTATAGTTCGAATCGTATTCAATAAGTTAAGTAATGAATGAGTGCCAGCTTACGTGCCAAGGCTCTATGACGCAAGTAGTGAAAGTGAGCGATGCTCAGGCACCGCAGTGATCAGCTGGTCGGCCTGCGCGAGACAAGTCTCCAAGTCTCTCTCCCATCAGGTAAGTTAAGTGTTTTGCACCATTGCACCTGCGAACATTGCCGGCCTGTTACATTAAACTAAGTATCTGCTAGTTGCCTATCTTTCTACCGAATACTCTTATGGAACAGGTTTAAGCGAACAAATTTTCGTGTAAATAAGGTTTTAGAAATAAGCTTTTGCGATTTTCAAATTAGGTCTGTCCGCATAGGTGTAGGTACCTACCTATTGTTAGACAATTATGACTTTCAGTTATTATGTTAGGTCCTTTCTTATGCTGGACCAGATCGAATCTGCCGAACGATGCGCGAGGGATCAGTCCCACCCTCCCATAAAAGTTGGGAGATCAGTCCCACAAGACTTTTCGAGGAAAGGTAAAAGAAGGTGTATCCCGATTCGGCATACATTGCTGGTTCTTTCGAGTTTCAAGTAATTTGAATGCCGCCCTCCGAGCCTGTTACACATTTACTTACTGCCTACTTTTAGCCACTAGGAGCGCAGCGAGCGCGAAATATACTTTTTCGCGCGAACTGCGTACGGGGCCGGTTCCTGTTCATGTCCCACCACTTTTTGTGCGACCACCTCGTGTTCAGCCAGTAAAAGGCCGCCACAATTTCTAAGTAAATGATAAGAAATTCGACGTAAGGTCAAGCGACTTATAAATGACAAAAGAACCCAAAAATTATAATATTCTTTATTATCATATGGTATCAGCAGTTGATGAAATAATCACACCAATAAGATTACACCCATGAATACAAATGATGCCAGCAATGTATACCGAATCACGCTGCGTTAGCAACTTCAGTTGAACTTTAAATTGTCAAAATCTGCATTGTGTTCAAAATAGTGCAGCATTTTTTATAAACGACACTACGGCTGGTTTTTTTTGTCAATACTCTTTACAAGAGCCTGTCACTGGCTTTATTTGTTAATCTGTAACGCGCGGTAAACAATATATTTCACAAATCTTTATCACATTTATTTTCTGATAGCAAGTTACAAGTAAAGGAATATCTTTACATACATCACTTACCGATAAATACTTCGCTTCACACAAACTGCTAAACTTCAATGATTGCGTGAATCTCAGTTACCTAATTAGTATGATGTCCTAATTATATGATATAGCAGCCCGCCCAGCGGTTTCACCCGCCGTTAACAATTTCCCCCCCGGGAGATTTGCCTATGTTCATCAGGGATAATGTAGGATTCTAAAAATCTTGACTTCAATTTGAAACAAAATAATATCGTTTTTAGATGGTGGTGGCGTAAAATTACATGCCGTGTGATTAACCTGGCCAGCCCCATGGCAGTGCCTTTATTTTTATTTTTTTATCCCGCCCGAGCCGGTTTTCTATAAGGTCATAACAAAATTGGAATAAAAAAAGAAAATTTCTTTTTTTAGATTGACGGTTCATGACATCAATAAATGATAATACTATCCTACATTGAATAAAGAATTTCAATTTCAATTAACGGTAAAAGAATTTTTTAAATCGGTCCAGTAGTTTTGGAGCCTATTCAATTCTAACAAACAATTAAAAAAAACCTGTTTCTAATATTAGTGTAGATTATATTATTATTATTTTAGTGTGATGCCGGCTTAGAATAGCATCACCCGATTTCTTTTCCGTGGGAGTCGTAGGAGGCGACTAAGGGACTTGAGGGTGTGTATTGCAATTTTAGGCGATGGGCTGACAACCTGACACTATGGCGATACACATTTTCCGAATGACCCTCAAACATATGTCAGACGTGGCGTAAATGTCCGTTTTTGCGGCCGTTTACGTTCTGCCTACCCCGCAAGGGATAATAGGCGTGATATGTGTATGTACGAGTATTTTTAATGCATCATTTAATGTTTTTAGTCGTCTTTTTTTATACCAAGTAAGGGACAGCCCTTCGAATACTGATAGGGTGCATGAAACATAAAACTGGACAACTTTCCCCTAGAAACATATGTCAGGAAACGCCAAAAAAATTACCTTCCATACAAAATCACAATCAGCTGACTGCATTCACTATGGGAAGTCAGTTTTTTTACATTTCCTGAAATCTGTTCCTGGGGGAAAGTTGTTCAGTTTCATGGTTTGCATGTACCCTATCAGTATTCGGATGGCTATCCCTGACACCATTTAATACAGTAATGATTAAATGTAATCCACTGGTACGAATAATGTGACGTAGATTGTACATTTTTAAATGAAAAAGTAGTTATTATGGCATAACTGTAATAGTTAGACATATAGTATTGCGGACATTATTATAAATATTGATGCCCTCTATAAAACTGTACATCACTTTGCTCTATTGTCAATAATTTCCACATCGTACGCGATATAAGATATTTTTTTGGTACATTTTCCACACGTTGGGTTACTATCGAAATTTTCACGCGGATCCCTATTTTTTTCTCGTATAAAATATAGCCTATGTTCATCAGGAATAATGTAGGATTCTAATGGTAAAAGAATTTTTAAAATCGGGCCAGTAGTTTCGGAGCCTATTCGATGCAAACAAGCAAACAAACAATCAAATCTTTCCTCTTTATAATAGGCATGTAATTAACGCGGCGACTACTTAATCAGATTTAAGGTTGAAAAAATAATTAAAGTGGATAGTAAATATAATAGGTTGGCAGCGACAGTGGAGTACAGTATTAAGTAAAAAGTAGCAGCGTTAAAATCTGTATCAAGCTTTTGTTTAATTGAAACTGGCATCGAGTTTTTCTCTTGTCTACTGAATTTATGGATAAGCGAAAAATTGCCAGCAGCTAAAAATGAGAAAATAAGCAATAATAAATTGTAAAATAGAGATTTAAAGTTATTTGAGGTAATAATTAATTAAATTGAGATCTTATTAACATAATATGTTAATAAGATCTCTAATATATTAATGTCGCATAATATATTATATTATGCGACATTTTACGAGCTGCAAATAAAACAAAAAATGGCATACAATTAAATATTGTGTTTGTGTTTCTTTTATGTCTCACTTAACTTTAAATTATTTGATTGATTCTTCACTTATTTTATTTCTTATAATGGTGAAAAATAAAAAGCATGAAAATAATCAAAATAGTTTTTATTTATTAATTAAAATAATTGTTACTTGGGTATCTATATAGGTACTTAAGTGCTTATTGAATAATAAGGGCTGGCCTTGATTTGGTGGGGCGTACGGGTTTCATTTTTGCCTCTAAAGGCGGAGTGGTCTCCACGTGTTCGTATGCACTCATTACCGGTGAATTGCACAAACAAACAACAACAAGCAACAGCTAGTCCCGTGACGTTCACTCGCCGCTTGCCATTGGCGTTTCGCCCCCCGCGCCGCCGCATTAATAAATAATAATAATAAAATTATTTATTGCACATATAAAAAAGCAAATAACATCCTTTACATAGAAATATGTGAAGTAGGTACAACAAGGCGGCCTTCTTGCTATGGTAGCAAGTATTACCAGGCAATTTTTGGGTGATTGAAAAATGCGTTAAGTTTATATTATGATTTCCAAAACTATTTTTTTTATTCCTTAATACTTATTTAAAGTATCCGTTTTAATATTTACAGCTGCTCGTAAATAAGAGCTAAAAGTGTTATTTTCGATGGAAGCCTACACTAGCCTTAATATTTTATTTGTTATCGCACTAGTAATGTTATTCGCCAACCCATGATTTTTGATACCCCACCTATAATTTCAATTACCTATTTAAATATAATACTATCTTGAAGTCGCAGCCGTTATTAAGCTTTTTATGATGCCCTGCATTTGCAGCTTATCAAATATAATTAAAGCCAAATTATTTAACCACTTCCCAGTTATATTTTTTTGACGCTAATAGGTGGTACCCCGTTAATTTGCTAGTCGCCTTGTTAAAAATATGCGTTTATAATATTAGTGTAGAAATGTAGATACTGTAGACTACCGGCTTTTCCAATTCTCAAATCGCCATCTTCCGCCGCACCTGTCAGGTGTTATTGTACGGTAAGTGTTCGTTAATTTTTCGGTTGTTGTTCAGTTGTTTTACTAAGTTGTTGTTGAGATGTTGTTCAGTTGTTATTCAATGTTTTTAGATGTTCTTCAGTTGATGTTCAGTTTTTGTTCAGTTGTTCCGATGTTGTTCAGTTGCTGACTCGTTATCTGTACAACTGCTAAAGTATAAAGTTTTAAAAAATGTATATCAAGCCATATAAGGTCGTATTCTTTTATGCACATAAAGTCTACTTTCCTGAAATGTCTATTTCCCAAAATGACCACTTTACCAAACAGCTGTCTTTTAAAATGCTGATTATACATTTTTTTTTTGTTTTTGTGTTGTATGTTTAGATTTTTTTGTTGTCGATATTTAAAATTGTATTTTAATCAAGCGTTTTGGGCATTATTAGACTATGACATTTAGCATTTATGACATTTTGCGTTTTGTGATATTGCGATATTGTGATAGACCTATGACCTACTATGGCAGTAGCGGCGGCTGTCATTACGAAAATGTGGTCATTTTGGTAAAGTAGTCATTTTGAAAAAATAATCATTTTGGTTTAGTAGTCATTTTGCGAAAAAAGTAGTCATCACGAAAATGTGGTAAAGTGGTATTTTAGGTAAAGTAGACTTTATGTGCCTAAAGGTGAAGCGCCGGCGGAGCGGAGGTTTGGAAAAGTTTATTAGGGATAATATAATTAGGCATTATATGACAGTTGCATAAACCCTTTATGCACATAGTCTACTTTCCCGAAATGTCTATTTCCCAAAATGACCACTTCACCAAAGTTAGTACTTTCCTAAAATGTATACGTACCACGGAGCATACGTAGTCGTACTACATTTACGTATAGACCTACTATATGCATTCTGCCGACTTCAGTCTATACAGGGTGTAATGAAAATAACTGCGTTCCTTTTAAGGGATGAACCAGCCCATTAAACTGAAAAACTTTCCTGTAGGAACATAGGCCAATTTAAGAAAAAAAATTAGACCTCACATTCAACCAGACTTGGTTGGCTGCTACATTTTGTATGGGAGGTCTAAATTTTTTTTTCATATTTCGCCTATATTTTGGAAAAAGTTTTACACTTTCACGGGCTGGCAGTACTTTTTCTTACACCCTGTATTAAATTATAGAAATGAAATGTCATATTGAAAAGGTTTTTCTGTTGTTCTGGGACACCGAGTCGTCCAATGACACGATAAACCCTGGTGTCAGAGTTTCTTGAGGCCTCTGACATGGTTGTGGTAGTAGGCCTCTGACATGGTTGTGTAGCGACCGACGGCTTAACGTGCCCTCCAAAGCACGGAACCATTACTTTTCAGATAATCAGGTGGTTCACCCTGCAATGTCGTAACTACATCGGGATCCCAGCACTAAGCTGCCCTTAAATTAATAATTATACAAGTTTCATGCTTGCTTTCGGATGGGACCATAGCTTCATACAATTTCGGGGCTAAGGAGCCGTACTAACAAAAATAAAATAATTTGGAATCCCAACACAATAATTTTTTTGTAAAATGTTGCCAAGCTTCAAAATCTACACGTCCTAACCACACCTCGGACACTGGCGCTCAAATGTATGAATCAAACGCGTTGCTACGCACACAGTCTAAGCTCGCGTAGGTGAACGCGGACCATGCTTGTGTGTGTGAGACAACATGTCAGGGTTGCCGCCATTTTGCGTTCGCGAATCGGGAATGCAATGTGCGGCAGTATGAAATGACCTTTGTCGTCGCGTCCTTGCTAGCCGGTGTCTGAGCGTCCTCCGAGCGCGGGTGGGCAGCGCTTGTAGGGGGAGGCAGGGAGTGACCATACTGTACACTAGTACTATTATTTAAACTGTGTCGATTGCTACACATTTTGTGTAAAACATTTTCGTATGAATAATAGTGGACGCATATTGTGTGCACCCGAGGTATACTCCTACTGACCTTACCGCTCCACTAACCCAAATTTCAAAACTCTACATTTCAGTCAAAATGTATGGCTTAGCCGTCCCGGTAGATACTTCAGAATCAATCGTATAACACGTTTCATATTTCAGAAACTAAGAGATTTACATTACACAAAATACATTCATTTCGCTTTATTGACAGTAAGGAAACGGCCAACCCAACGTTTGGACTGAGATGTAGAGTTTGTGAGGAAAAAGAAGTGAAATATGTGCGCGTATGCGCGTAAATTCCAAGAGCTTGGCTCTTCTTCACAAATTAAAAATAATTATGTAGACTATAGACTAGCCAGCCCTACTTCAGATCTAAATATTCGGCAACATTTTTCATGAGAATGTTTTTGGAGATATTCATTTTAGGAATGCAAGTTTCATTAACAAATAAAATTATATGAAATCAACACTTCAAATTTTATTCTTATAAATATTGCAATGATAAGTTCCAAAGGCACACCACAAAATACATCCAAATATTCAAATGAATGAACTCTAATATCGTCCAGAATATTAAACCTGTATAAGAAAACGTGCTGAATACGCAAACCCTTGTGATGTAGCATGCTAAAGGAAATAGCACCAAAGCCGCGATATTCAAACAAATCATCACGAAAAGAATGAACCAGCCTCCGTTTAACGCTCCACCCGATTTCATAACAACTCCTAGAAATGAAATTCCACAGCCTGCTAGCAAAAACAGCGAGTTAAGACCAATAGTAAATAGAAATCCTTTTTCTTGGTAGCTTTTCTTATCCGCTTTAGGCAAGTAAATCTTCGCAAATGCCTGCACCGATCCGTAGAAAATCATGAAGCAGATTCCTAATGCTCCTGCACCCAAGCCGAACAGTGACATCATCCAGCATCCGTGTTTTAATGGGAGAAAACCACCGAATTTGTACACTTCCGGCATTTCAAGTGGCATCTTGGTTTCGTCTTTTTACGTTTTGGGATGGTGTGGTGCGTGAGTTGAGTAGGTACTAAGAGTTTTCTACTCTGAAACCATAGTAAATTCCATAAACGTACAATTTTGCCTGTTATTGAGTACCCAGCCAGGTATGTATGTCTCTTCTTGTGTTTTTCCACTGTATTTCAATAAGTAGATAGATAGATGATAGATGAACACTTTATTGCTTACAACATACACAACAGAAAAAAACAATACAGAAAACTTAAGACTAAAAGTAAGCAAAGGCGGCCTTATCGCTTGCAGCGATCTCTACCAGGCAACCTTTACAATAAAAAAGAGACAAAAATGAAAAGATTTGCAAGTAGTTGCAAAAGCAAATTATTAAATTTTACAACAACACTTATGTACTAAGTACACTTACATACATACATACATACAAACATACATATCTACATACATACATACAAATATATACAAATAATTATATGTTTAAATTAGAGATGCATGTTATAAAATACATACCTACATTAAAATTAGTAGTACCTATATAGTTATTTTATATCCTATATTTCCACTGTCTTTTCACTTCCAAATTTCTTGTTTTGTGGCATTTTATTCAATTAGTAGTTTTATGGTTAAATAGCGTAAATAGCTGGGGTAAATCAAAGAGGAACTAATAAAACTAGCGTTAGCATACTAAAAAAATACAATTTTTGATTGAGACTCGACGTAAATTTTAGCATTGATGCCTTTTCTGATAGATATTTTGAAATTTAAAGGATACCTTCTCAGAAAGTACTAAAAATCATCGATAGATGGCGTTGAACATCTGAGGAGCATTTGAACTGGGGAGATTGATGCTTCTTCTTTTCGTATGGGACTCTGAGTCGTCCAACGACCCAATGAACGTCCTCCCCGGCTACGTAAACCACTTAAGATTCGAAATGGCGTCGCTGTGTAGGACCCGGCGCAAAAATTATAGAGTGATAAGGATTGTAAGTTATATTGCCGAGTTTGTCGTGACACAGACTACTTTGTAGCAGAATAACATAAACATTTGAGTCATTTTTTATCAGTTTCTAGCTAAAGTGGTAACTTTTTTATTACCTACCTAGGTATATTTTTGTGTTTGTTTCCTAATATCTAGGTAATTTAAACAGTGTTTTAACTAAATGCCAACGTGGCTAGTTCAGAAACCCCCAGATGTTTAACGCTATCTGTTGGCGTAATTATGGCGAAATTTTTTAATCTATTAAAAAATACCTTATATACCACCCAAAGAATTGTTCTATGACATAAACATACTATTGTCAACATTGTTTTGTGTAAATGACCTCTGTCAACATTGGACAATGTCGCCAATGTCTAAGCAGGAAATCACAAAAAAAACCTCTGCTGTGAAATAGCATGCTCGAATATTGAGCAGAGCTGCTCAGACTTCATCATCATCATCAGCCTATTCTAGTCCACTGCTGGACGTAGGCCTCCCCCAGGGTACGCCATAGGGCACGATCTCCAGTTTTAGCCATCCAGTTGCTACCAGCCGCCTTTTTTAAGTCATCGGTCCATCTGGTCGGAGATTGTCCAACACTACGCTTGCCGAGGCGTGGCCTTCACTCGAGAACCCGTTTACTCCATCGTCTGTCGGTTCTACGACAGATGTGCCCAGCCCACTGCCACTTCAGTTTACTTCATTTCCAGACTTTGTCCGTTACTTTGGTATTTTTGGGGATAGTCTCATTCCAGATTTTATCCATTATATAGAGATACCGAGCATAGACCTTTCCATAGCTCTCTGAGTGACATGTAACTGGTGGGCCAGTTTAACTGTCAGGTTCCACGTCTCGGCTCCATAGGTCATGACTGGCAGGACGCACTGATCGAACACCTTGGTCTGAAGGCATTGTGGCAAGGGTGATTCCAAAATATGACGCAACTTCCCAAATGTTGCCCAGCCCAGCTGCACTCTTCTGCTGATTTCTGCCTCAAAATTGTCTTGTCCATGTTCATCCCGAGTCCAACACGTCTCGAGGCGACGTTGAGACTGGTCAGCATTTTTTGCAGATCCTGCAGCGATTCAGCCATTATGACTATATCATCGGCAAAGAGATGTGTGAGATATTAGCCGTTGACGTTGATACCTAGCCCATCCCACTGCAAAGTTTTAAAGAAATCCTGCAGCGAATTGGTGAAGAGTTTCGGGGATATAACGTCACCCTGTCTTACACCTCGGAGTAGTTTGATGGATCCTGTTTTGTCCTTGGATGGACATCGTTGCCATTTGATAGAGTCAACTTCTCACCTCCACATATTACCAATCCACTTGGCACCGCTGCAAGGACTCCAAAACAGCCCAGGTTTTGATGGAGTCGAAGGCACAAAGGCTATACACAGCTGTTGGTTATGCTCTTCTGACTTCTGTATAACCTGCCGTACAGTATGGATGTGGTCCACGGTGCTGCAGCCTTTACGAAACCCAGCCTGTTCCGGTGGCTAGAAGGCGTCAAATCTTAATGCCAAACGGTTCGTAACGACTCTCTAGAACAGCTTATAGACGTGGCTCAGGAGTGTGATCGGCCTATAGTTTTTGAGGAGCGTCTTGTCGTCTTGTCTCCTTTCTTGAAAAACAATGCCACAACACCTCTGCTCCACGCCATCGGGGTTGTCCCATTGGCTAAAACAGAGTTGAATAGCCTTTTCAGCTCCTCCAGGAAAGGTTTTCCACCAGCCTTAAGTAGCTCAGAGGCCACTGCGTCTTCACCGGCTTCAGCCTTCCCATTCTTAAGCTGTATAAGAGCCGCCCCGAATTCGTCTACATCCACGTCCGGGAGATCGTCTGTAAAGTGGCGAGGTGTTCAGACTTGCTATTAATAATTTATGAGCATGCTTATAATGAGCAGGTTGCTTGACACTTGAGCTTTCTGGAGATTAGCATGCTCATAACTGACATAGACATGCATACGAGTAAGTGTGCCAGTAGGTAAATTTTTTCGAGGTAGTCTATCATGGGAAAGCTTACTATGCCCGTTGCCCACACAGTTTTATCGGATGAGCATGCTCATAACATAACTGACAAAATAATTCCATAAAGAGCGTGTGTCGGTCAGTACCTTCAAAAAAGGTGGATTTTTTAAGCCATATTTGAGAGCTATCAGTTCCATACTAAAAAGAAATATGTTTCGTTCCGCCCCATGGATGTACTATTTCCGCCCCGAATCGGTCTTCCGTCTCGTTCCGACATGGAAGGCCGCGTTGATCGAAGATGTCAACAAAGGACTCTCTAATCATAATTTCAAATAGACTGTCTCCACTGACCTCTAAAGTTATATGCTAATAAATAGAGGTCAGTGACTTTCTTCCATAAGATTAGCACGAATCTGACAGCTGTCAAATATTGCATATTGGATGGCCGTACAAAGATCTATTGTAGCGTACTGATTTTCAATACTCTGTATCTCCACTTGCAGCATTTTCAATAGACTTGGCTCATGAGCGGCTATGACATGGACGTAGGTACTACGTGTGGAGCGATAAGAAGCCTAAAAAATACTGGTGTTCTCAAGTCCTCGATTGTAAAATATAGTGGGATAAATAGTGCATCGTCGCAACCCGGCAGCCCCTTCGGTTCGGCGCCTTTTCTTAATCTATTTTAAAAGGGAATATTGGCCTCTCTTCGCATTAATTAAGTGTGGTGTTGGTGAATCGCAGTTTCGCACTCGCCTTTATGTGGCCAGTCCTTCTCTTCTAATGTCGCTTCGCTAGCACCTCACTAGTAGTAGTACCTATTAGTGTGAAACAAAGTAGCGTAAAGTGCTATTAAAGCTGCTAAAGTGCCTTATTTTAATGAAATCTATGTGAAATGTCGAGATTGCTTCGCTCGCAACAGATGTAAGACTGGTGTAGACGGAAATGTAGCGCCTCTTTTGCGTGATTTTACTAGAAAAATCGATGTCGCCTTCCCTCGCAATACACGTAGTGATGTTGTGAAGCAGTATAGCGCCTCTTTTTATTATTTTATCTACACTCGTCTCATAATGTTCGAATTATGAATTTGAAAACAGATGCATAATGACCTACTTTATGCATTCTGCCTATTAAAACTAGGGTTTACTATAAATAACAGAAGCGTAATGACTTAATGAGAAAACTCTTAATACGATAAAGTTGAGAAATTAAACGAAGTTTTTTTTTCCAATACTCAAATCGCTATCTTCCGCCGCACCTGACAGTTGTTGTTGTACGGTAATTTTTCGGATGTTATAGGTTTTTGTTCTGTTGTTGTTGAGATGTTGTTCAGATGTTGTTCAGATGTTGATTAGTTGTTGTTCAGATGTTATTTCAATGTTGTTCAGTTGTTGTTCAGTTGTTGTTCAGTGTTGTTCAGTTGTTTAGTTATTTGCTGTTGAGACTCGACATCTAAACAACTGTTAGTAAAGAATCTTCAAAAATTCATATTAAGCCATATTACGTTCTCGTATTGAATTTGACCATGTATCGGGCCTTGCAATCGCCGGTGCGGACGTTTGGAAAAGTGTCCAACTGAGTTAATTTTTTAGAGTGATCAAAAATAGTGTATGCAACTGCATATAATTAGGCATTAGAATGCTCGTGTCAATAAACAGACACTTGCATTCTAATGACCCCCATTATACGACAGTTGCATAAACTACTATTCTATTAACGTACAATATCGAGCACGCTTCGCTCTTACTGGACACCATTACAACATGTAGGTATACATGTTGTAATGGTGTCCAGTAATGTAGCGATTCACTTGCGTATTTTCAACGTTAACAGTCAAGGTCGCTTTCCTCGCAATATACTAATGTAAAGCAGTAGTAAGGCGCCACGGCGGCGCCACTCTTTCGTGAACTGCCGAATTGCTTCGCTCGGGAATACTTCAATTCACGTGGTGTAAAGCACTTAGTAGTTCGACGACGTGAAATGTCGAGCTCGTTTCGCTTGCAATGCACTGTGTTCTTTAGCATTGCTAAGGAACTGACTTCGCCCGCAATGCACGATTTGATGTAGATCACCTTAGGCAATGTAGCGCCTCTCTCGTCCATTATAACGTAAAACATTAACGGTGTTATTACAAAAAAGTTATATAGTGTCGTCGTTTGACAATGTCAAATCGTTTAAAGAAATATTTTTATCAGCGGCTAAATGCGCGTCTAACTTTTTAGCACACTGGCGATCAATATTGTTTGCTCTAGGGCGTTAAATGTTTAAATACACTGTTGCAGAATGGGCAGCAAAATTTTAATAGCTTAAAGGTGGCAAATGTGTAAAGACGGTTCTGCGCCGGCCTATTTTAAAAGCTTTTATATACACTCGTCTCGTAATGTTCGAATTATGAATTCGAAAACAGATGCATAATGACCTACTTTATGCATTCTGCCTATAAAAACTAGGGTTTACTATAAATTACAGAAGCGTAATGACTTAATGAGAAAACTCTTAATACGATAAAGTTGAGAAATGAAACGAAGTTTTTTTTTCCAATACTCAAATCGCTATCTTCCGCCGCACCTGACAGTTGTTGTTGTACGGTAATTTTTCGGATGTTGTTCAGTTTTTTTAATAGGTTCTTGTTCTTTTGTTGTTCAGATGTTGATTAGTTGTGGTTCAGATGTTATTCCGATGTTGTTCAGTTGTTGTACAGATGTTGTTTCGATGTTGTTCAGATGTTGTTCAGTTGTTGTTCAGATGTTGTTCAGTTGTTGTTTCGATGTTGTTCAGATGTTGTTCAGTTGTTGTTCAGATGTTGTTCAGTTGTTGTTCAGATGTTGTTCAGATGTTGTTTAGTTAAGTTATTGTTAAGACTCCACATCTAAACAACTGCTAAAGTATAGATTTTTAAAAATTCATATCAAGCCATATTACGTTCTCGTATTGAATTTGTCCTTGTATCGGGCCTTGCAATGGCCGGTGCGTACGTTTAGAAAAGTGTTTCTGAGTTTTTTTGGAGAGTGTAGATAAAATAGTGTATGCAACTGCTATAATTAGGCATTAGAATGCTCGTGTCAAACTATTATCAACACAGACACTCGCATTCTAATGACCCCCATTATACGACAGTTGCATAAACTACTATTATTTAACTTGCAGTGTATGTAAGTAAGTAACAATGTTTGTTCGGTGCAAATCTTGCAAGTTTAATTTGAACCACTTCTCGGTATCCGATTGAGTTGAAATTTTGCATGTTGGTCCAGAACCGATGACAATGCATGTTAATCATAAATTTGACCTGATGCTGCTGCCAGGATCGGCTCCGTACGAGAGATCTCCTCAGCGGTTTATAGCTGGGACACAAAATTTTGTATACGAATTCGTTTATTATAGGCAGTTGGTAGGCCCACCATGAATTAGACGCTACATCCAGGGTTGTCTTCGAACTATGGAACTCCTCAATATTCAACTGCTGGGACTTGCAATTTTGTATACGAATTCGTTTATTATAGGCAGTTGTTAGGCCTACCATGAATTAGACGCTACATCCAGGGTTTTCTTCGAACTATGGAACTCCTCAATATTCAACTGCTGGGACTTGCAATTTTGTATACGAATTCGTTTATTATAGGCAGTTGGTAGGCCCACCATGAATTAGACGCTACATCCAGGGTTGTCTTCGAACTATGGAACTCCTCAATATTCAACTGCTGGGACTTGCAATTTTGTATACGAATTCGTTTATTATAGGCAGTTGGTAGGCCCACCATGAATTAGACGCTACATCCAGGGTTGTCTTCGAACTATGGAACTCCTCAATATTCAACTGCTGGGACTTGCAATTTTGTATACGAATTCGTTTATTATAGGCAGTTGTTAGGCCTACCATGAATTAGACGCTACATCCAGGGTTTTCTTCGAACTATGGAACTCCTCAATATTCAACTGCTGGGACTTGCAATTTTGTATACGAATTCGTTTATTATAGGCAGTTGGTAGGCCTACCATGAATTAGACGCTACATCCAGGGTTGTCTTCGAACTATGGAACTCCTCAATATTCAACTGCTGGGACTTGCAATTTTGTATACGAATTCGTTTATTATAGGCAGTTGGTAGGCCCACCATGAATTAGACGCTACATCCAGGGTTGTCTTCGAACTATGGAACTCCTCAATATTCAACTGCTGGGACTTGCAATTTTGTATACGAATTCGTTTATTATAGGCAGTTGGTAGGCCCACCATGAATTAGACGCTACATCCAGGGTTGTCTTCGAACTATGGAACTTCTCAATATTCAACTGCTGGGACTTGCAATTTTGTATACGAATTCGTTTATTATAGGCAGTTGGTAGTCCTACCATGAATTAGACGCTACATCCAGGGTTTTCTTCGAACTATGGAACTCCTCAATATTCAACTGCTGGGACTTGCAATTTTGTATACGAATTCGTTTATTATAGGCAGTTGGTAGGCCCACCATGAATTAGGGTCACGTCAATAGAAGGCCTCCTGATAGAAGAATTAGACTGTTCGAAATTAACTGGGACTCGGCCATGTAATAATGACGCCATCAATGAAATGGAAAGACTAAGACACATAACAAGCTATTTCTTCTATTAGGGATGCCGGAGGAGTAGGTACCAACCTACTTCTATAGAATATAAAAGAGATAATTATACTTTATCCTAATGTTAGTTTTCCCCGTGCCTTAAGTTTTTCTATTGAAGGTCTCTCCGTTTTATAGAAAGACATTCGTATTGATCAATAACTATCGTAACATAAACTAAAAAATACAAAATAAAATTATGTAAAAAAAACTTTTAAAACAAGCTTTTATTTAAGTGTTCTGAAAAGATGAAAATAAAATTTTTAATGACATTAACCACATTCATTTATGACTTTACAGAAATGAAAATATAATAAAAGCTTGTCGCGAAACTTTCAATTTGTGATTGAAATTTTGTAATAAGGTACGCACCTAACTGTAATTAGATAGTTTCTTCTAGGCATCGCGACAAGCTTTTATTATATTTTCATTTCTGTAAAGTCATAAATGAATGTGGTTAATGTCATTAAAAATTTCATTTTCATCTTTTCAGAGCACTTAAATAAAAGCTTGTTTTAAAAGTTTTTTTTACATAATTTTATTTGAACATCAACCGATTACAGAGGGCTCCGTTTGCACCTGTGTTATCCATATTTGATCCACCACAATTCACTTGCCTCAACGAAGACTAGCATGAACTGTAACTATGCTCAGCACCCAATTGAAACAATGCACTCGACAAACTGCGACAAACATTACTTCTGCTACTAACCCTACTTACCCTCATCTGTATTTTCAGAATGCACATTCAGTCAATCGTATTCCTTTTATTTGGCGCATGCTGGGCGGCACCAGCGGATAATCCCATCCGCGTGGATCTGCCAGTCTACGACCAGCCTGAGGAGTCTCCATCCACCTCGCTGCAGCTGGCGCAGCCGCTGGAACCCGAGAACCACCCCGGTATCCAGTCCGGCAAACAGAACGGCGGAATAATAGGAAATCTGATCTCCCAAAAGTTCCAATCTGCTACCAGTCTTTTAGGAAGTGGATCGCAGGTAGAGTATTTATTATAAACTGGCTGTTACCCGCGGCTTGCCCGAAAATAAAAACTATCCTATGTGTTATTCGAAGTGGATTGTAAATAAAAGAAGTGTGCCAAATTTCAATTACAATCGGTTCAGTAGTTTTTGCGTGAAGAAGTAACAAACGAACAAACATACAAACTTTCGCATTTATAATATTCGTAGGATGACATTTTTTGTAAGAGCTGGCGAAAATTCAAAAAATGGCCTACCCTTGATATGACCCAGCCGGGGCACAAGATATAACTTACTAAAACATTATATTATAAATAGCAGCAAGTACCTACTGTAGGTACATCATATTTTTTGCGGACTTAGTCGGATAATTATTTAATTGATTAACTACCTACCCACAATTACTGCCATAATTTGCGTTGCATAATTAACCTGTACCTAAACAGCGCTGTGGAAATTTTATTTGTGGCCTTACTCGTTACTTAACTTTTGTACTCAAATCCAACCAAAACAGCAATGTACTTTAGTGAGATCATGCATGATGTACCTACTTAAGTACTTGTACTTATCTCGTCCCGAACAGGCGTTCAGCAATCCAGCCGCTGCAAAGTTCCGCGAGGACGCCCTGCCCGAGACGGAGGGCTGGGGCAGCAAAACCCTTTCCGTGAAGGAGAATGCAGGCAACGTCGTCGCCGGGATATTCCAGGTGATCATTTACTACCTAAAGTCTTGTGACACCGGATATGTCTTTATTATTTAAAATTTGTAAATAAAATATGGGAATAGCAGTACATGAAACAGCTAACTATACAACATACCTCCTAAACACCACACGCCACAGACAGCCGCCGGCACAGGTGACAGGTGTGGCGAAAGATGGTGGCTTTGAGTGTTAGTACACAGGCAGGATATTATATGAGTATTGGCACCAACACTTCGTTTCATTTCTCAATTTTATCGAAAGGCATGAGAATAAATCGTAATTTCTTATGGTGTCTCATACGAAAAACGAATGCGCGAGTGAACCCGTGGGTGGTAACGCTAGTAAGTACTTATACAGGGTGTAAGGAACAGCCCTGCGAAAACTGATAGGGCATGCAGAACATGTAACTGAACAACTTTCCATAAAATATATTTCAAGAATCTTTAAATATTATTGGAATTCCCATTACATACAGTCGGATCATGAGTTCGTATGGGAGGTAGAATATTTTTTGTCGTTTCCTGTCACATGTACCTAGTGGAAAATTGATCAGTTTCATGGTCTGCATATAGGTACCTAATCAGTATTCGGAGGGCTGTCCCTAACACCCCGTATATGTACCTTACCTACCTACTGTTACTGTGTAAATAATGTACTTTTGACGAAGGAATAAGTACGTTAAGTAGCGTATAATTTAATAATGTATTTGGCGCAGGTATGGAGCACTCTCTGTAGCTGCGCCACTCAGGTGTCCTACCAGCATTTGAAAAATCCAATTTATTTCGATTGTACCACGACCAGCCGAAAACTTGCACGCACCGCCATATCTTAAACTAAAATGTTTCTTCAACAATTGCATTATTTTCCTTATTAACTCATAAAGGATCTTTAATTCAGCCGAAGCCAATAGTCGACACAATTCGAGAAGATGAGAAATATGGCAACACTGGAGACAAGTTCTACGCAGCAGGGCGAGCTGTGGTGGGAGGCGCCTCGGGGATTTCCAATTTCGTCAATAGCGTTCTAGAGGTGTGTATTTAACCGTAGGCCTGTCATCATAGGAGGTCTTCGATCCGTTCTTCCCAGAACAACTCCTAAACCCAGTCGAGTCCCAAAGGCGCGATTGGGCTGGTTGTTTGAACAACCACACAAACTTCTCGGGGTGAGCTCCTGCTCCCCACTATGAGTCAGGTCACCTGACTCATAGTGGGGTGTAGGTGTCAGGTGTAGGTTTTCAAAGCCCCGGGGCCAAAATAGAAGAGTATAAGCCTTATAAAAAAAAAACGTAGGTGGTCTTCGAGCAACGCGGTCTTTCGTATCGTTACGGGTATGAAAGGCCGCGTTGATCGAAGTCATTCGAAGTAGGCGGTTATCTTCTCCGTCGCTGCGTATACGGTGCGTAACGGATAGCAAATCATGCCATATCAATGCCATCAGCATCAGATTCCTGGGTATCCCACGCTCCTTCTGTCGTGTCTTTTTACGATCCTGTGTTTCCACATCTAAAACTGCGGAAACCCGTCCAGTTCATCTCTTCATCTGAGTCTGATCACAATTTATTTTGCATTTCAGATTCCCGCAAATATATTTAAGACGGTGACGAGAGCTGCGACTGAGAAACTGAATAACCTAGGCGGAAAACTAATTGGACTAAATTATTAGACTATTTTATATAGTTATCATATGTAAAATCAGTACTAAAAGTTTGTCATTTGGTACGGCCCGCCACGGCCACATCAAAGCCACCGGGATTTATTTAACGATTCACAGGTACCTGACCCTGGAAAGCCACTAGCAAATGTACATTTCTACATTAAATTTATAATACATTCTGTTTTTCCTTCGAGACGAGGCCCAAGGTCTTTGCATTCGTAAGCAAGATTACCAAAGGCACAGGATGCCATAGGTCAAAAGTGTCAAAGGTGAGTGTTTTAGTCAAAACGACGTTTTTAAAACTCGTCGTCTTTAGTTATGGATAAAGTGTATTTTATAATAAATTAAGTACCAAACTGAGTTCTTGTTCGTTTTCTTTGATAGTACTCAATATGAGTCGTATAGAATCAAAAGCGGCGTAGTTCCTAGGTTGCACAGATCTCTTATATTGGTTCCTAGGTATTATTAAATTATACTGTGCCTAGGGTCTGTGCGGAAAAAGAATGAGCAACCTATGAAAAACTGTTTAGAAAGTACACTTATTGCCCACGCCTATTCTCTTTCTGCACATAATATTGTAGGTCTGAGGCCTGAGCTGTTTAAAAAAGCACTAAAAATCATCGTTTGAGAGCGTTGAACATCTGGGAAGCATCATTGCTATAGATTTCAATCCTTCTTATTTTCGTGTTGGACACCGGCCCAATAAACGTCCTGGATAATTCGTACGAAGTAATTATTTTGAGTTTGACTGAAAGAGTTATACAATTATGTTTGCGGTGCTAGGCTAGTGGCGCTTTATTAAGCGTAATTTGATATCACTAAATAATAAATAAAGATTACAGGTCCAAAAAAGAACGTCAGCAGTTTACCAAGGAAGAAAACATTTCATTACTTCTAGACCGCTAATTTAATTACATTGTGTGACTAGTTGAGAAACCCCCAGATGATTAACGCCATCTATTGCCGTGTGATGCCGGCTTAGAATAGCATCACCCCATTTCTTTGCCGTGGGAGTCGTAAGAGGCGACTTAGGGACTTGAGGGTGTGTATTGCAATTTTAGGCGATGGGCTGACAACCTGTCATTATGGCGATATTCAATTTTCTGATACCCTCAAATACATGTCAGACGTGGCGTAAATGTCCGTTTTCGGCCGTTTACGCTCTGCCTAGCCCGCAAGGGATAAAAGGCGTGATATGTGTATGTGTATGTATGTATTGACGTAAAGTAACCTTTATAATATGTAAAACACGAATCTTATTGGCAAAAATAAGGTTAGTGTGGCTTCACAAAACATTCTCACTCACACGTTCTTCAATCAAAAACGTCTACATAAATTTGCTAGGAAATGGCTGTGAATATGGACATAGGAACTGAAACTGGCCATCTTACGTACTTTTCAACAATTTCGAATTACTGATGCTTCCTAACAAAAATCAGGCCGCCGCTTTGCTCCTTCTTATTTTAGTAACCAGTGAGCTGAGCTCGCTCGGTACGACCTAACGTTATTTTTCAGGTGGCGTTGATCGCAAAAAAGCAACTCAACAAACACGGATGAAAGTAGGTTTAAAAAAAACCTTTAAAGATCGATTTAATAACGAAAATATACATATAACGAAAATGTACATATATATACATCAACATTTAATAACGAACAACTCCAGGTGTCCTCACATAGAGGATAGCAATGGCAAAAAAGACGTTCAATAGTAAGAAACAATTACTGAAAGCCAGAATATCATCTCAAGTCCGTAAGACTAATTAAGGTATACATCTGGAGTGTCGCGTTGGACATTGACACAGAGGGATAGTGAATCACTCAAGGCCTTCGAGATGTGGTGTTGGCGTAGGATGGAGCGAATAAGCTGGACAGAATAAGCTGGACAGAGAGAAAGACGAACGAGGAAGTGCTGAATCTATTAAAGGAGAAGAGAACTATACATGCTGTGACACTTATTACGACATGACGACCTACTAAAAACTATAATAGAAGGAATGATCGAGGGAAGAAGAGAGAGAGTGCGACCTAGACGAGCGTTTATGGACCAAATCAAAGAAAAAATAGGTGTCACAAAATAGAGCAGATTGGATATTACTCCACCGACAAGAGCGAGGCTCTTAAATTAATGATGATGAGATCAAAATTCAAATTCAAATTCAAATTCTTTATTTAATAAACATAATTACTAATACGTAAAACTATACAAAACAATTATGAGGCTTAACTATTTCCTAAACTAAGAATAATCATTCCTGTGTCTTAGGTAAACAGTTTGCCAACATAACTGTTCTAAATAAAATATAAAAATAAAATACGAATATACAAGGAAAATAAACTTAAATACACTTTAAAATATTACTATTCTAAAACCTATTCTAACGGTGAAGCCGTGAGCGGTAGCTTCCCTCGGAAGCGGCGAAACACGACTCCCTGCGGCCAAAACTCAGGTGACGTGAAGACGCTCACAGTAGCTGTTGGGACTCGCACCACGAACGAGTTGAAACCCACCCAATGGCGCGACTCCAACGGCTCCACGTATACTCCGAGTCTTGGCGTATCCATGAAGGCACCTGCTTTATGCCTCGCGAAGATGTAATCCAGCACGTCTTGCTTGGTAGTGGAGTCGTGCAGGCGGGAGACATAAAGCGGCGTGAAGGCGCGCAGCTGTAGATTGGCCTCGACTGGGGCGGTGCCACACTTGTTCTGGCGGGGTTGCCTGCTGCGCTTCTTCTGAACCAAAGTAAACCCATCCGCGTCTACTTGGTCACAACGCTTGTTAAGGGGTGGCTCACAGAGTGATAGATGAGCCATGCCCTTTTTGTTTACCGCTGCTGCAGTGAGCGGCTTAGGAGGCCGGTTAGTGATGTTCCGGCGCCGACGTTTAATCGTGTCAGCAGCATTGCCGGGCGCAGCTGACAGCGTTGGTGCAGCGGGGCGGGGCGGGTCGAGTGGTGCGTCGGCGGCGGGGGGCGCGGGCGCACGCTGGTCGGTTCGCTTGGCGGGCGAATTAGCTGACGATGTGCTTGTCGCCGATGCATATGATTCACCGACGGCACGCACTTCGCGTTGTTCCTTGTCAGCAGAACTCGAAGTCTCAGCTGACCTAGTTGCTGAATTTCGTAACAAATCTACTTCGGCACGTAGTTCAGCAATAGTTTTCTGTGAGCATTCGAATTTCCGCTGAAATTCTTCCAGCTTATTCTCCAGGTTCTTGACGTCCCTTAGCAGCCGGGTAACATCCTGCTGGTCGAGCGCGTTGGGAAGTGCCTTATGAGTAGCCTTCACGAACACTGGTACTTTGTTGTAGTCGGTCTCTTTAAGGATATTGATAATGTCCTGAAGGCTTTTCTTCCCATTTTCGTCCCCTGTTCTATGGGGCACACACTTGGCGTTCAGCTTGAGCCACTCACACAGCAACGCCTTCGCCTTGCATAGATCGATTTATCGGCTTTGAAATCAACAAACTTTTATGAAAATCGTAACAGCCGTTTCCGAGATTCTGATTTACTACGAATTTGCTAGTTTAAAGTTTTAACTTGTATGAGACAAGTTAAAACTTTCATAATGAAACGGTAGGTAATTCAAATTGAATGGAGCTTGAATATCGGTATCGAAAAGACTCGTCCGCCCCGTCACGCGGTTTCACGCGCGCGGCGGTCTGACAGCGCCGCCATTATTACCCGTCCAAATTTAGAAGGTGCATAGTGCCTAGGTAGTTGTAATATGGCAAGTGTCGTCGAGTTCGTACGGGTTATATTATGTCGCGGGTTGCTGAAGCCGCGGCGCGGGTGACCGCAGGCCGCGTCACGAGGCGCCAATCTTGTGTTTTGCCAAATCTGGCCCGCGCGGGCCGTCCTGCACGTGAAACCGCGTAAGCGAGCATACGGCCTTATACCTGTTTAAAAACTTACAAACTATTTATGAAGCCCAAAACAACTCATTTTGTGAATCGTATTCGATTAGCGTCATGTTGGCAAAATTATTGAAAGACTATTCTTATAAGTTCAATTCTTTATTTCCTTCTATTTTCTGTATTTTAGACACATCAGACAGTAAAACAAAAGTCTGTAAATAGTAGGATACAGTTTTGGCGCTAGCCATTAAAGCCTTCGCTGTGTAGTTTTGTTAAAACAGACTTTAGTTTTAATTTACACCTTAAATGTTCTAATAAAAGTACATTATGAATTGGCTGCACTATATACTAGTCCTATACATAGAACGTACGGAGAATCTAGATTTTTCTCGCAGGGTCAGAAGTTTTTCACATTTCTACATGATGTTTTAAGTATATTAAACAAATATTTCTATACTTGTGCTATCAGCACCACCCTGAGTAACCAGTTTAAAGGAAAACATGAATTGTTATCTTATACAGTTATTAAGAAGTAACCAGTGATGTCTAAAATAGGTAACTCGAGGTGCTACCAATAGTACTAACTTATCATGAAAATGTTTCAACATTAGGTGCGTGTATCTAGTTATCCGCCGTTTCATTTAAAGACATAGACAAGTGCAATATAAATATCAAATACCTATATTATAGAGAAGCAGTTTTGAACTACCTCCAAATACGGTCGCAGGCTTAAAACTAAACAATTAATTTACAATTTTACACTAAATACCGTTCAGTTGTATACTTTCTAGAACAAATTGTTGATATATTATCTAAGCTTTAGATAGGTGATGAGTACATTTAGGCTAAACTAATGCAAGATACAGATTTTGTTTGAGATGACAACAGCTGTAAACAGAAACAGTAAATTGTTAACGATGCCAGGAAAATAAGGCTTTGCTGGACGAGTCAAATGTGAAATCCAATCCGTAGGCGAAGACTTTAATTATACGATTAAAGCAAAGTAATTTCAAATTCATTTTCCCCATTTACAAAGTGATTTTCCCAAAAAATGCTAGGAAATATAAAACTGTAAGTAATTTACAAAATTTATATTAAACGTAATTTAAGTCATATATAATAGTAGTTTATGCAACTGTCGTATAATGGGGGTCATTAGAATGCGAGTGTCTGTTTATCACACGAGGCGCAGCCGAGTGTGATAATAGTTTGACACGAGCATTCTAATGCCTAATTATAGCAGTTGCATACACTATTTTATCTACACTCTCCAAAAAAACTCAGAAACACTTTTCTAAACGTAGGTACGCACCGGCCATTGCAAGGCCCGATACAAGGACAAATTCAATACGAGAACGTAATATGGCTTGATATGAATTTTTAAAAATCTATACTTTAGCAGTTGTTTAGATGTGGAGTCTTAACAATAACTTAACTAAACAACTGAACAACATCTGAACAACAACTGAACAACATCTGAACAACATCGAAACAACAACTGAACAACATCTGTACAACAACTGAACAACATCTGAACAACATCTGTACAACAACTGAACAACAACTGAACAACATCGGAATAACATCTGAACCACGACTAATCAACATCTGAACAACAACAGAACAAAAACCTATTAAAACAACATCCGAAAAATTACCGTACAACAACAACTGTCAGGTGCGGCGGAAGATAGCGATTTGAGTATTGGAAAAAAAAACTTCGTTTCATTTCTCAACTTTATCGTATTAAGAGTTTTGTCATTAAGTCATTACGCTTCTGTAATTTATAGTAAACCCTAGTTTTTATAGGCAGAATGCATAAAGTAGGTCATTATGCATCTGTTTTCGAATTCATAATTCGAACATTATGAGACGAGTGTATATAATAGTAGTTTATGCAACTGTCGTATAATGGGGGTCATTAGAATGCGAGTGTCTGTTTATCACACGAGGCGCAGCCGAGTGTGATAATAGTTTGACACGAACATTCTAATGCCTAATTATAGCAGTTGCATACACTATTTTATCTACACTCTCCAAAAAAACTCAGAAACACTTTTCTAAACGTACGCACCGGCCATTGCAAGGCCCGATACAAGGACAAATTCAATACGAGAACGTAATATGGCTTGATATGAATTTTTGAAAAATCTATACTTTAGCAGTTGTTTAGATGTGGAGTCTTAACAATAACTTAACTAAACAACTGAACAACATCTGAACAACAACTGAACAACATCGAAACAACAACTGAACAACATCTGAACAAGAACTGAACAACATCGGAATAAAATCTGAACAACAACTAATCAACATCTGAACAACATCAGAACAAAAACCTATTAAAACAACTGAACAACATCCGAAAAATTACCGTACATCAACAACTGTCAGGTGCGGCGGAAGATAGCGATTTGAGTATTGGAAAAAAAAAACGTTTCATTTCTCAACTTTATCGTATTAAGAGTTTTCTCATTAAGTCATTACGCTTCTGTAATTTATAGTAAACCCTAGTTTTTATAGGCAGAATGCATAGAGTAGGTCATTATGCATCTGTTTTCGAATTCATAATTCGAACATTATGAGACGAGTGTAGGTATATAAACAATATAAAAAAAAAATCGTTTTTCCAGACACGCTTATATTTGATTTCGAGAGAGTATTTGTCTTGTTTTTAAGTCACCACACCATGAAATTATTATTACATTAAATTATTAATTGTATTTAGTAGTATTTTTTGCATCTCAGAACGGAACATACTTACGAAAAAACTAATAACCACGTTTCGTTCCAGAAAGATTGATTGAGTTATTTATTTTTGAAATCAACCATGTGGGTTTAGCGTGTAACGAATTTATTTACTTAGCCCGCCAGCAAAGGATTACATACAACTTTGCAGGCGTGATCGGAGAAGTAACACAAACAAAGTTACAATGAAAGAAATTCAACATATTTCCTAGCACGTTTGAGAAAATTTTATGTAGACTTTAAACTCTTCTAACAGAGGTACGAAAAATGTATAAGTACCCGTTAATTTAGAACGCTTTGTAATGCAAACTATTTCTGCCCTGTTGTCTCACCCGCAGATGTTTTTGGTTTTCACGTAGAAATAACATGTTTTCCCGCAGTAAAAAATAGAGTATGTGTTATATATTACAGGTTTTTTATCTTTGTTACTTTCATTCAGATCCGTCAAGCCGTTTGAACGTGAAGTGGCAACAAACATACACATAATCTCTCGGATTTGTAATATGATTATGGATGTGGCATTCAATTATATGTATTCCATGGACTCTTACACTGCAAAATCAATAAATTCACATATAACGAACAACGGCGCCTTAAAAAACCATTATGAAAAATAAAATTATCGAAAAGGTGGTCGGCTGGAGGAATATGTTCATATTTCCTTGGGGAAAGTTGTTCGGTTTTATAGTATGAATGCAGTCATTTACATCCCGTATAATGAATACACAAATCAAAACAGTTGGCGACCACAAGCTAAAGTAGACGTATTTTATAAGCTGTAACGTTAATTAAAGAAAGTGTTAACGTGATATATTTTTACAATCAAAATGCACCTACTGAAAACAATACATTTGAATAATAATAGTTAGAAAATGCAGCATTTAAGCACAAGTTTTTTTATTGTAAAATTAATTATCACATAATGACTCCTCCCCTGGCTCACAGACATGCAGTAAGGTTTCTGCATGTGTTCGAACCTGGTCAGGAGACATTTTGTATACATTATCATTTCGCAATAAATTCTGTTAATCTCGTCTCAAATTACTCTCTTCAGCTTGAGGCAGAATTGCATTTTTAAATTTTATTACTGATGAAATAAATATATCATTTATATTTTTATTTCATTATAACGTAAACAATTTCTCAAATTAACGTAACAGTTTATAAGATAAATCTGTACTTAGTATACGGGGTCTAAGGAAAAGCACTCCAGATTCAGTAGGCTTCATTCAGACCGTAAAACTACTTTCCGCTAGGAATATATTTCAGGAAGCGATAAAATAAATTTACTTCCAACTTTTTTACCGCTTCTTGAAATATGTTCCTAAAGGAAAGTTGTTCAGTATTTTGGTCTACATGTACCTTATCAGTATTCTGAGAGCTGTCCCTGACAACCTGTATACTAAGAATCTACCATGTTTCGAGGGATTTGCACCTCTGCGATTTATTATATTGTTATTGGACCAAAATGTTGAAGAAGGTGTACAACTTTTAAATAGACCTCTAAGAGATCATTTTTATGTACAATGAAGTATAATAATAATATCTTAGTAGGTACATACATAATACATATATATACTAGTATCTGTGATCAAAATTATTGCGTTATGGATACGCGCGCACCTAGCGCAAAATTTACCCACATTTGGACTCTCAGTGTCGCTGACCCTTCAGACTGCAAAGTCCGCGCGCGAGGCAGTAACAAAATTTAAAATAATTACATCCAAAACAAAGTACCTTTGTTAAACTAAGGTGTGTAAATAATTAAAGTACAACATTTCGAAAAAGGTACTTACGGTCGTACTTTGTAGGAATAGAATCGTCTCGGATAGTCATACAAACAATAAACAAGTCTAACTTAATGTTTGTATGGTTGTTGTGGTTGGTACGATTTTATGTGCAATCATAAATTGCCTTTTTTTTTTGTAAATCAATACCAAGCTGGGCCTTGTCTAATATAGCATTTCCTTAATATTATTATAGTTACAAATACGAAATGCTATTGAGAAGAAATTAAGTAATTTAGTTAATAGTGGGTCGCAAGCGCAGACTTTGCAGCGTATTTCATATTTTTTACACATAGATGTAAGATTTTGACTTATGTAAGTTTCTCATAGTCATAATATTTATTGCAATTATCATAATATCAGGAGCACTTCCAGCTACCAAAGGAATCTGAGTGCAAAAAAACGACCACGCAGACACGTCAAAATATATGTTTTCGTATTTAATATGAATTGAACTGCATTTCATGTCTTACAAATCAATTTACCTTGACAAGTTTGGTAGTCCCGAAAATATATTTTTTTCACAATACATTTATCGTAAACTGTGTTATAGTTTCATAGTAACTACAGATAAAATATGATATTTCATACTTTAGGAGTTACGGCTGGAACAAATTAGGGCTGCTCAACATTCTTTAAAAAATGACTTTCTTTCAAAGAAGCTTTCCTTTAGTTTTAAAATACCTTTTCAACGATACCCTACTCAATATGATAGAATAACTCGAAGTGCAACTGATATTATTACATGGGGTCATACAACCATTACAACCCATAGGTTTTGTTTTGTCCTACGACCGATTTCACAATAAAGCAAAACGACCACAACTTCACAGTTGAAAGATGTTCAAAAAGTGACACAAGTTTCTATTTAAAAATTGCAGGAATTGCAAAATTTTAGTAAATAATTTAATTTATTCTTCACTCATTTTATTCACATCGGGGAGTAGGTATTTAAGATACCTATTATTATGTCAAAGGAAGTAATATCGTTTTATAACATGACTGACTATCGAGTAGTTCGATGGTTGGTTGTCATCTTTTTAAAATGGTGAGAAGTGGTGTAATCTTTTGCGGTGTTTGGTTGACTTACGTCACTCACTGCATTTTCTAGCGTGCATCTTCCTTAGCTAATTCTTGTCTATTCAAGTCACTTTCTTAAATAATCATTTAAATACATTGGAAATCAGCAAGACAGAGTGCCCGGCAGAGTGCTGTTGAATTCATCATCATTTAATTTTAATCAGTATTCTTGTTAAGGCACTTTCATTATGATTTCGTCCTAAGATTTCTACAGTATCAAGTTTTGACGATGATTTGACTGTCGTACACAATCAATATAGTTTATGCAACTGTCATAAAATTAAGAAGAAGAAATGGTATTAAAGTGCAAGTATCTGTTTATCAAACGGCAGTTTGTCAATAAGAGTTGTGTTGTCAGATAAAATAAATTAAATGTACTTGATTTTCCCATTTTGTAGCTGCAGTAACAGCCATAACCTGTCCATATTTTAGCATAGTATTTAAGAAAGTGCTATAGCTAAGAATTGGCTAAGAATAAGAAACAGACCCGCCAGAATCGAGAACAGTATCAAACCTATCAAAAGTTAAATTAATTAATTTAGAGCCATGACTAACTCTTGCTTCAATAGTTATTTCCTATAATAAAAGCACCATGAAAACAATAAGAGAAATACTTAACAATAAAAAAAATACTAATCTATAGTATGGTGTAAACAAGGTAAATAGTATAAACCGTAATATTAATATGACAAAAAAAATCATGTCTCTTCTATTAAATCAGAGATTTGGCAACAACATTAAACATTGCTTAGTACTAAAGAAAAACAATAAAGTATGCAATTAAACATTGCGTTATTGGTTAAATATTTAACCGAAATACTATAATAATAAATAAATTTACATATCACACTTTATTTTCCGCTCTATACATTTGTGTCACTTTTTGTTGTTTTTTATACAATCGCTGTATACAGGATGTAAAAAAAACTGAAAAGTATTTCATTGTCTGAACTATCCCAGAAAATTAATAAATTTCCGCATGGACACGGCCTGGACCCATTGAAATATTTTCAGCAAGTTTTTTACACCTTATAAATATCGCATTGGCCAGTTAATCTTCGAAGAGATCCAATACCGCGTAGTCAATGTACTTGTGGGATCTTAGGCGTCATGGGCACGAGAGCAGCTTTTTCCTTACAGTCTCGACGTAGTGCTTATTGCTGGCGAGAATGTACTCCTGTAGTTTGGGGGGCAGCTCCTCGAGCGAGGGCGGCGTGCCCTCCTCAATGTCGGTGCGCCTGTAGAACAAGATGTATGGCGTACTCGAGTTATTTAGGTGGTTCAGGTCGGTGTCCTTTGCCTCTGTGACCTGAAAGAAAGATGGTTATTCAAAAATTAATTATGATACCTATTTAGACATATTGTTGGCCATATTTCTGGATGTCATTTTTCATTTATAATGCGCACTGCTAAAGAGTGGAACTCACTACCTGCGTCTGTGTTTCCAAACGCATACAAACCTAATCTCTTCAAAGTGAGAGTGAACAGGTTTCTTTTGGGTGAGCTCGCTCCATCTTAGACTCTGTCTCTGTCCTATGACCTAGACTAGAGTCGCAAACCCATCATTAATAATAATAAAAAATGACATATATCTTTATTAAATTATTTGCTATTTCTGTAACTTTGTCAAGCTAAAAATGAGACATGCAATTTATAGCTGGGCCCAACCTGTAATGTACGTTCACACCATGCTCCTGCTACTGCCGCTGCCGAGAATATTGCCCGATATACTACCGCGGAAGTATCAACGCGAGTGCTCACACGTCGTCATACTTTTCTCGCAGAAACACAAGTGAGCGAAATACATTCCAATCGCGCTCGTGCGGCCATTCCTTTGACTCGCACATGAAAAGACTACACTAGCGGGAGCACGGGAAGTAACAGCGGCACGACGAGTAGCAGCGCGAGTAACCTGCCTGTCCATGCCCGCGCTGCCCACTTCTCTATTTCCCTGCCCATAGAGGCAATGTGTGGGCGAAGCATAAAATCTGCTTTTACTCTATCAGCTTAGTTACCTGGTCGTCGTTATACAAGTGCCACTGGTCGTTGTCTTTGGCGAAGGTGTAGTAGTGTCCGGAGTCGAGCGTGGTGCCCGCGTGGATGACAGCCGCATACAGAGTGTAGTTGCAGTGGTCGGCCTGCGACCGCACAGTCGGTAGCGTCACGGTGTGGTTGTGGTACATCGAGTGCATCAACTTCGTTTGCACCTGCAGTTTCGGTTCGAATCTGGTGGACATAATATTTTTTCTAAATGTGAATTTTTGTTGTTGTTTTATAATGTCGTGCTATCCATTACTTTTGCTACTTTTGACTCTGAAAGACAGGGTTCTGTTTCGAGTCTCATTCATTATGAAAATGATGTACGATACGTTATTAAATACTTTGACACTAAGGAGTGAGTCGATCTGTACTTACTTGAAGTTCTTTAGCACAAGAATTAGATATTTGGGCGCGGTCTCTATGAGCACGCTGCGTTCTGCGTCTCGCAGGCCGCCGCAGTCGCGGCACTCGTACTTGTTATCGCCCGAGAGACTTTCTTTCGAGCAGTAGAACTCTAGTAGGCTCTGCACGCTGTGTTGCCATCCCTCGGGTTTCTCAGGGAACGCGAGTTGTAAGTCTCGGAAAACATCGCGCGAGAGGGACGAGGATCGACAGGCGGTGCACTCGACGCGCGTCAGTAGAACGCCGCCGAACATCGAATCTATAAATGAGTCGCGTCGCAAGAAAGCGCTTTCGTGGTTCATGTGGCGACGCTTCTTTATAGGCACAGGCACGTCGTGTTCCGGCGAAGCGCGTTTCAAGCCGCTCGATCCTGGCAAGAATAGGAGACATTATGTCCGGGTATAAAAATTAAAAATGAATTTACATAAATGCAAATACTGCCAGTAGATGAATAAAAGTAGACGAATTACTAATCCTATTTTAAATCATTAATATGTCACCTTCAGCTAATTACTACTTTATATACAAAACGTATTTGAGTATAGAATTATTAGGTTCGCATACACCGATTTCGTTTTTTCTAGAACATCGTACTAAGTACCACGATCCTACTATGTCATTTATCTCCGACCGACAACTCTTGTGTCGTGTCGTTTATCCAATCAACGAACGAACGAGTAAATAATGGTAGCAATTTTCTTGAACCCGCTATCAAGTACATGACTGAGATTCAGCTTATAAGGAATTTAGTACTTCGATAAAATAAAATGTAAAATTATTATTATAAATTATTTCAAGGCAGTAAAAAGCATGAACGCTCTAAAAAGGCAAAAATTAGTTTCAAAATACCTGCAGCGCTGCTTCCGGGCCTTGGTGATACGGAACGACGGCTTGATTCTACTTCGGTTTCGCTGCAATGAAAACGAATATGGTTTAGGAACAAAAAAATAAAAAACACCGCTAGGCTCGCGGCATTATATGTCAGCGGCAAAAGAACAGCTCGCTTAGTACAATAAATAATCATCACCTTGGTCTAATAATATAAGCTGGTTGTGAAACAGAATAGAACTTCTTCTTCAACAATCGATGAGTTACAACGATGGATCAGTTATTGGCAAGTGTTTACAAAACTTTGCTTTGTTATACCAGCTTAGAGCAACATTATTGCCCCATTTGTTTACCGGGGTTACAGACGCACCTCGGACTCTCCCGTAGAGATTTCATTCAGGGCTAATTGTAAATATCATTTAAATTGCCAAACTTGTGCGTGTGTGTGTAGGCGAACCAGGGTTAACAATTACAAAGTATTGAGCTCGTGACATGCCCCAAAATTTCGGAATGTTTGTAGACGTTGACGTTCCGCCCCGCTATTCATCGACCTTACGAGTGGGTTATAAAATCAACTAATGACCCGAAAGTACACAAAATATCAAGTGGGTCATTGAGTCGACCAACGACCCAAAATATAAGTAATGATTTCTGAGTCGTGCGCTTACCGTTAAACCTGTGTCTGACTTTTGTGCCAGAAGTCTACACAATTACAACAACTGAACAACAACAAGGATAACTGAACAACAGCTGAACTACAGTTAATCAAGAGCTGAACAACAACAACTGAACAACAACTAAACAAGAGCTGAACACCATCTGAACAACACCTGAACAACAACTGAAGAGCAAGAGCTTCTGCACGTACTACTGCGTTCAAGCGTTTGGAATTTGAATATATATATATATATATTTGTAAGAATATATATACTATGTAATCCTAGGTCTGCTGTAAGAAATTTCTTATTAGAGAAAAGCAGTGCCTGTTGTGTCTGTATTCTTTATGTGTTTTTCTCTTTACTGCTCATGTGTACAATAAATCGAAAATAAAATAAAAATGTTATGTACATACTATTGGTGATTCTGTGGTACATACCTGGCGGGGTGTGACGAGGACGCCGCTTGCGGGGTTCGCAGGACCGCGGGCCGCGAGTAGTCGAAGTTGGGCTCGGTCACGTGCTCGTACGACTGAAGCAACTCGAATAGGTATCTGAAATTCACGATTACTTAAGTAAACCACTCCATAATTGTTTAAAACTTAGCAAAAATGTTAGGAAAAATGAAAATTAATATAAAATCACAATTCTAATTAAATACTCATTAAAATGACGGCTTATTGTTTTTATTTTGAAATTAATTGTTGCCTATCAATGGAATCATCATCATCATATCAGCCTACATCTTGGTACATAATGGTGAGTATAGGCCTCTTCTTCTTCAGAATACCTACATATGTAAAATTTTTATTGACGTATACAACGCCACAAGCACATCTTGGACACTCCATACAGCGGACTTTTTATAGACAACTGTCATTTCTACATGAGCATGTGGGTGATCACAGATGGGTGAGTGCAGGGTTGGCATGCAGGTTGATTTTTATACCTAACCTGATGAATACATACAGTAACTACCAAAGAGTATGTAACAAGCCTAGCGCTAGTTTCTACTTAATTCTCCACTGGTTTTTTGACATTTCGCGGGTGAGGGCGGGTAGCGAGCTGGGGTGCGGGAAGGTGAGTGTCCGTTCTGTATGAATAATATATACTACACACAATTGGTTATTCTGTGCCACAAGTATACCTTCGTCAGTCAGTGTATTTCATAGGTTCTCTAGCATGCAGGTGTTAGAGCAAGATTTATATTCTTTATTCTTGAGGGCACGGTATTAAGATTGCGACATATTTCCATCTTACCCTAAGAACTCTGAGCTATCATGCTGCGTGTCCCTGGTGAAGAACGGCGGCTTGAACACAGCGAAGAACTCCTCGGGGTTGAGCTTGAAGCTGATGGAATGGATCATGTTGGCGAACAGGAAGCCCATCTTACTCCAGTACGGCACCGACCGCATCTTGGTCACCACGTGAGTGCTGAATCTAGTGGAAATGGAAACATGATAACAAACAGGTAGTAATTCAAAATTTCCTCAGGAAAATTGAACACCGCAAAAAATAGGTCTTACATTACAAATAAAAAAATATATATTTTCAAAGCATCAGAACAATTGGTGTGGGTGCGTTGCAAGAAAAGTTGCTAGCAGACTTCATGGCGCTTTGCTCAGTGAAAGTAGGGACCATTGTTAATACTCGTAATTACATCCGAGGAAATGAAAATTCCATCCACTATATTACAAGATGGCGTCTTCTTCTTCTCAACAAGATGGCGTACTTTATGGAATCTATCGAGTAAACTTTTATATCAATGAAAGGGCTACAAGATTTCAAATATAAAGGGTTATTTTTATTTCACCCCGGAAATTTTACACAGCGATTCTACTCACGATTCTGAACAACTTTTATTATGGGGTCACCTGCGAAATCGCGAAAAAAAATCCAGCTGTTCCATACATTTTGTTCGAGTAGGTATGAATTTTTCTATGGAACAGCTGTTATTTTTTTCGCTATTTCGCAGGTGACCCCATAGTAAAAGTTGTTCAGAATCATGAGTAGAATCACCCTTAAAAATTTCCGAAGTGAATAAAAAATAACCCTGTATATCGCATTAATACATATCAGCTACTCGTTAAAAGAAAATGAAAATATTTTTTTAAGTAGTCAAACCATGCTTTGTTTGGATATCGTATCTGCAATAATACTACGTTACGCAAGTAATATTGAAGTCCCTTAGTCGCCTCTAACGATACCCATAGAAAATAAATGGGGTAGTGCTAATCTAAGCCGGCATAACACGGCGTATTCTAAGCCGGCATCGAAATTACTTTTTCATCTCATCTATTCGAAAAGGGCGACTTGGTTCGCATTTAAGTGCACCCAAACGCTGTGTTTTCTATAAGAAACCATAAATGCGCCGCAAAGTTCTTTCCGGCACAATTATGGTTTCTTATTCATTCATTGATTCTATAGGTGCGCCGCAATAGTAGTTTTTATGTCGAAGGCCTGAAATAATTTATTTAATGTGAGGGAGCAACTTTGAATCACTAGCGGAAGGAGGAATTTTAAAGAAGACTCCTGAGAAAAGCAAGGGATTCAATGCACATTGCCCGAGAATAAACAACTTCTGGTTATAGTGATACATACCATAGACCAATACAACTTTTCATCCCCTCTATGAGAAAACAAAATACTTTTAAGTCCCTGACACATTACTTGTACAGTGCTGTCATCCATTGAGTCTCGTTTCTACAGAGGTATTTGGCTCTACATTTAAAAAAATGCGTTAAAACATCATGAAACATCAAAATCACCTCTTTTGTCAGCCACTCTACTGTGCGAATAAAGCCTAGTTTAATTTTTTGGAGAGGATGAATAGTACTTTATACTACACCTACATAGATAGTGCCTTATAGCTTACTAGCTGTTGCCCGCGACTTCGTACTAGGGTTTCGTTTTTCCCGGCCTTTTTCAGTTCCCGGGAAACGGGAATTTATTCTTACTTTTCCCGGGAATTCCCGGGAACCGGGAAAAGTTTATTATTTTTTTGTTTTGCTGTGTTTCCATAAGAAATAGAGTTAAACACTTTCTTTAATTGCTTAAATTACATACTTAAAAAGTTAACACTGTCATACGAGTACTGAACGAGCCTATCCTGGTCTCTGACTTTTTAAACCTTCTAAACAGCTGTGTTAATGATCAGTGTAACAAATTCAAAACAACGACCGGGATCGACGGCTTAACGTGCTCTACGAAATAAATAATTATATGAATGAAAATAAACTGGTAAATCAGCTTAAATCGTCAAATATAAACGCCATGGGAATCGAATCATGGGTCAGAAATTTAAAGCACAACATTAGCATTAACGGCCACAAGAGTCCACTGCTGGATATGGGCCTTCTCCCATAAGTAGTGTTTTTGCCATACTCACCACGCCGGCAGATTGGCGAGTGCAGGGCAAACTGTTGTTTTTCACAGAGATCGTTTATACAGACGTTAAGTTATACGGTCAGATATTGAAATACAATAATAAATAAAAAAGAAATCAATAAAGAATGTTTATGATCCATTTTCATCATCTTCATCATCACATCGTGAAGGACAACAAATCGAAAAACGACCCAAAGAACCTTGGGGTCAGAGTCTTAGTAGGTATTCGTAACTAACATGGTTAATAACCCCATGTATGGTGGTTTTCCTACTTATCATTCGTGCGTTTACGGATGCGTCTATCATACGACTAGACAGACGCATCCGTTACGCACTGTAGCCGTATTTGTTGGGGAATACGATCGAAATACGCAATTTCATTTTGTCTGACAGACGCATGCTTTACGTTGCGTTAAAAATACGCAGCAACGGACGACAAGTGGGCAAACTGCCTAAGTATTCATAGACATCAGCCGGGACGACGGCTCAATGTGCCCACCGAAGCACCGATCTGTATTTTTTACAGACAATCAGGTGAATCAACTTGCAATGCCCTATCCCCAAAAAACTGGGTACGAACGATCTCACAAAGTGATAAATTGACAAATATCAACTTAGTGTGTTTCCTTTGAGATTCAAACCAGAGACCTCCAGATCCTAACACAAACGATCATATCACTAGATCAGGGAAGCAGTAAAGGTTTATTATTGTTGAATTTTATATTTAGAAATTTTGTGGTCTGTAAATAATTATCATTATGTAGGTTTTTAGAGCATTTAACAACAATTTAAATTATCCGGGAATTCCCGGGAAATGCATAAAAATTTCCCGTCTCCGGGAACGAAGATTTTCCCGGGAATTCCCGATTCCCGGGTCCCGGGAACGAAACCCTACTTCGTACGCATGGTGTAGTGACTTGTGAGTTAGTGAAGTTGATGTATGCATATTGTTTAATATTAATATCATTTTTGTATAAAGTTTTTTCTCTTTAAGATGTGCAATGAATAGGTACTGGTTAACTTGTTTTTCGGTCAGGTACTTGGTTTTGATACTATGGACATCAGCTACAAAACATCATTATAAACTACTTTGGTAGTTTTACCATCGGGTGCTAAAACGTACAAATTTTCAGGAGAACTGACTCGAGAGCAAGCGACATATAGCTGCCCGTGTGATAAACAGGGAATCGTAAGACCTACGCGCCTGCGGCTTTCAGCGTCTGTCCTTGCGATTTGTTTACAGTCATTGCAAAGAAAACGCTGACGGGAAACTGAATGCCCTGAAATTGGAATAAAAAGTTGTTGGGAATGAGTGGTATACGCGCCACAACCAGTGAAAATATCCGCCTCGAATACATTCATCTGTAAGCTTAAGATCTTCAGTCTGGTTCCATTGCACAGCTTTGGCGGAGTGAGATTGCAAAGAAGCATGATAGGAACACCAAGTTTAAGTAATATTTGGTGTGCAGAAAGACCATTCGCACTCAAGGAGTTTAGGAATTCTATTAGGTAGTTAGTGGCTTTGTCTTGATTCATAACAGTGTTAATTGACGCGTATACCACCATATCCCTAGTGATTTGTGACATAATGGTATGGTTTATTGAAGCAGTCTGATCATTTTTGGGTGCAAAAATAGCTCTTCCACGTAGCTACGAATCTTTCTTGTGAAGGAAGGAAGGCTCGCCATACACAGAAGAAATGATTCTCTTTAGACCAGAAACTATTTGGCAAAGCGTTTCAGGCAGACTTACTTGACCGTTATCTTCTGGTAAAGTACCTCTGCCGAGTTTTCATAAAGCTTGTGAAAACTCTTCAGCCCGTGGATTACCTCCGAGACGGTTTCGCATGATCACCGTCATGGTCAGCTTGTGAATTTGTGGCCAAAGAGCCGATGATTTTAGTGAGGCATTCACCTCATCAGCCCTGGTACCTCGAGTAACAACTGGAAGTGTTTGGCGAAAGTCACTGGAAAAAAGAACAGTGATATGGCCCATGGCCCTATTATCTCTGCGTATGTCTTTCAAAGTCCTATCCATAGCTTCTACCGTTTTTTTGTTGGCCATCGTACACTCGTCACATAACTACCAGACAACAATATCAGAAAACCTTTGCCTTGTAACTATTACGTGATACAGCACATATTGGAGTATCGTTTGCGTCCAAATCGATTGGTATTTTGAAAGTTGTATGCGCCGTTTTTTCTCCTGGAAGCAGTGTGGCAGCGATACTTGAAGATACTACAGCAAGTGCAATCCTTCCTTGCCTTCTGATCTCTGCAAGATGTTTAAGGCGAGTGTAACCGTGAACGACCTCGATAGTGGCGCCACTTCACAAAAAAAAGATTTATCTTTGAAGAAAATCTATCAGAATATCCGTTGCCCAAGTTTATACTTTCATACGTATATCACGCCTATAATCTCTTGCAGGGTAGGCAGAGCGTAAATGTCCGTTTTTTCGGCCGTCTGACATATATTTGATGGTCATTCGGAAAATTGTGTATCGCCATGGTGACAGGTTGTCAGCCCATCGCCCATGTGAAAGTCCCTTAGTCGCCACTTACGACTCCCACGGAAAAGAAATGGGGTGATGCTATTGCAAGCCGGCATCACACGGCATAGTTTACAATACTATATTATTTTTTTTTTTTTTGTCAGTGGCTTTGTTATATAATTTTGGAGAAAACATTTCATTAGCGGGTTTCACAAAACTAACAGCGACATCTATGAAGTAATTTTAAACAAATTTTACTCTAACATTTTTGATTCTAACTAATGAAGGTATTTACACTTTTTAGGTTCCGTACATCAAAAAGAAACGTACAAAAAAACGGAACCCTTATACGATCAGTTTGTTGTCCGTCCGTCCGTCCATCCGTCTCGTAAGACGCTTTATCTCGGGAATGCGCAGAGATATCGAGTTAAAATAAAAACTATATTGGTAAATAGGTTTTAGGCTGCAATATGGAACCCTTATAGGTTCACTCACTTTGTTGTCCATTTGTCTGTCTTTCAAGACTCACTATCTCGGTTACACGTAGAGATGTCGAGTTAAAATTAAAAGTATTATAACCTTTAACTCAGGCCAACGGCCTCTTGTAGTGGTAAAAAAATTAACTAATTTTACCCAAATCATAATTTGTCTTCGCAATAAAACAATTTTCAACGGATTTAAGTTGTGTTTATTTTGGATTTCACAATTCCTACGTTTCCACAATAAACACAACTTAAATCCGTTTAAAATTGTTTTATTGTGATGAGTAATAGTTGTGCAAACTCAAGAAAATATCACAATTCATCTGTCTTCCATCACATACCTTGACCATGACCAAAGGTCAAAGTAAAAGTCCGAAACATTTCTGTAATAGTTAGAACGACCCGCATATATGTCAGACGTGGCGATAGCGATAAAATACTTACGGCCGTTGACGCTCAACCTACCCCGCAAGGATTAAATGTGTGATTGTTTGTTTTTTGTTTGGTTAGGTCGTTTCACGGGGTCGTTTAGATGGTCAGATCGTATGTCAGTCAATACGTGGTCAATACCGCGTTTTACAAAACTAACAGCGACATCTATATTATTTTTTAGGAAAAAAATTCGGAACTCGCTTTGCGGAACCAGTTACTGTGTTTTACCATGGGAATGAAAGATTTTTTCGAGGTAAAAAGTATCCTAGATGTTGACCCGGGTAATAAGCTACCACAGTATAAAATTTTGTAGAAATCTGTGCAGTAGTTTTTACGTGAAAGAATAACAAACATACCGACAGACAAACAGACAAAAATCAATTTTACTTCTGTTTTGATGTCTGTATCTTGAACACAATTAGAAGCAAAAACCCTTTTTTGAATCTATTTCATGTACAGAATTGGTTTCGTTTCTGTTTTATTATATGTAAGATTCAAACATAAAGAGGGACGTAAAGCATTGTTTATGTTTCAAATTAGCAGGAAGGAATAATCCATACAAATCTGTCAATTCTATTGGTAAAACGAAACGTATATCTAATATTATAGTAGACAGAATTTCAAAATCATTCAAGGGACTTATTTGAGGTTCATTGAGGTGTTGTTATGTTTTTATTTTCGAAGGTGTTGTATATAGCACTATATATCACTTGATAAAAAGTACAATTACTAACTCTTGTGTATGAAGGAAATTTCAAACTACAATAGTAGTTTATGCAACTGTCATATAATGGGGGTCATTAGAATGCGAGTGTCTGTTTATCACACGAGGCGTAGCCGAGATTGACACGAGCATTCTAATGCCTAATTATAAGCAGTTGCATACACTATTTTATCTACACTCTCAAAAAATAAACTCAGTTAAACGATTTTCCAAACGTCCGCACCGGCGATTGCAAGGTCCGATACCTACATTGTCAAATTCAATACGAGAACGTAATATGGCTTGATATGAATTTTTGAAGATTCTTTACTTTTCTTAACAGTTTAGATGTCGAGTCTCAACAGCAAATAATATTCAGATGTTATTCCGATGTTGTTCAGATGTTATTCCGATGTTGTTCAGTTGTTGTTCAGTGTTGTTCAGTTGTTGTTTAGTGTTGTTCAGTTGTTGTTCAGTGTTGTTCAGTTGTTCTTCAGTTTCTGTTATTATTTCTTTTTTAATATTAATTATTTATTTATTTATTAGCAGACAGGCAGTTCAGACAACTGTTGGTTGCCGGTATCCATTGTTTGTTTACTTGTTGGTTATAGATTTATCAAGTTTGTTTTTAAATTGGTTCGTGGATTAAGGATTTACAACGTCTTCTGGCAATTTATTCCAGGTCTCCACCACCCTGTTGCTCAAAATGTGCTTATTTGGGTTGTTATTTGCTCTAGTCTTGGAAAGTTCAAAACGTGGGTTGTGAGATGGCTCAAATATTTTCTCAAACTTTGTATATTATAGTATGGACATCGCTCTCTGCGTTCATTAAAAGTAGTAAGTTTCAGTTTGGTTAATCTCTCCTCATAAGACAAGTTTTTCAACTGTTTGGGGAGCTTAATTAGTTTACATTGCACGTTGAAGGTCTTCTAGAAAAAGTGAAATGTAAACTAATTTCACAAAATACGGATTCCACACTTGAAACGCGTATTCCAACAAGGGCCTGACATAAGTTTTATGTATTTTTAAAACCATATGCGGAATAAACATACCAAACGCTTTTCTTACGAGGTATACGTACGTTCCTTAGACTAGTTTGCTACCTTAATAATCTGATTGTCGGCGGTCGTAATCAACTAGAGGGTTTGTAAATATTATCGTGTCATCTGCAAATACTGTTGTTTCATTTTAGATAAGCTGTTGTTTAATTGTAGCTTTTCAGCTGTTTTGCTACTTTTGTGTAAACTAAAAGTAGTAGCCGCAGTTCAGTCAGGGATACAGCACGAGTTGTAAATGAATTTGCTCTCGTGTGGTACACACAACTTTTTACCACTACTAGTGAGAAATTTCTGCCAATGTTAAAATTAGGAAATAGGCTCGGTTATTTTTCTGTTCTTGTTCAGTTAATGTTTATGACTTGTCAATATTATGGTTGTTCTTATGTTGTTCAGCTGGTGACCAGTTTTTGTTAAGATGTTGTTCAGCAGCTGTGCAGTTATTATTCAGCAGTTTTTCAATTGTTATTCTATTGAAATTTCAAAATTTTACATTCAGCCATATTACGTTCTCGTGTTGAATTTAACCTAGTATTGGACTTTGCAATCGGCGGTGCGGACGTTTGGATTTTTTTAGTTTTTTGTAGAGTATAGATAAAATAGTGCATGAATCGGAATAAAGTAAGGCCTTATAGTTGCATAAACTACTATTGAAGGCGCACAAGTACTTCTAACTAATCTCCTGAAATTCTTAATGACGATAAAACAATATGCCCCGAACATGACACATTTTGACTTCTTTTAATAATGTTATTTATTTCTATAAACGAGTACCTGAAATGTATTAATGCACTATATTTTAGAAAACGTTACGAGGAGCTCTTTCATTTCATACCCCACTTTATTGGTAATAGTTCATTCACAATGGTCCCTAGTATCACTGAGTAAAGCGGCATAAACTCTGCCAGTCAGTAAGCTTCCGGCTGAAAAGTGAGTAAAAAAGACTTAAATCTAAACGAAGTGATGAATTTTAATAATTAAATTCAAATAGAATGTGTATTAGTCATAAAACAAAAATCACAGAAAAAAAACACAGTCACAGCCACAGCCACGCCACAGCTCAGTCGAACAGACAACCCCGCAACGCGTCCCTCCCGAATGTGTCGTCCTATAATACTCGCGACATAACCTCGTGGGATGGCGAGGGAGTGGGCTGAGCCAGTCTAAATGTGATATTTAGTGAAAGATTTCGCTTCACCTTCAAATTAAATTTTAAAATCTGCAGTACCTCCTTATTGGGAGGTCAAACAGGCTTTAATATTTACTTAAGTTTAAATGTACACCTCGACTAACTAAAAACCAAAATCAGATTGTATACCTAAATAACAATTTATAAATCATGTTAATATTAACAATGTAGGGCACATGTAACAATTTTCGCATTTTTATAAAAAATAACTTAGTATTTTACCGATATTGATCAACACCTTCTTAGCAGAACAGCAGGCGCATATTACATCACAATGTGAATTTTGAAGTTATGTTTCAAATACACACGCATACATAATAACATACATGTAATTTTAAGATCTAAATAGAAACAGTAGTTGTGAGAAGAATTAACTTCTTTATGCTGGTTGCATTTATAAAGTTCACTAGCTAATAGTAAATTTGAAACGGCAGTCTCAAAAATGATCAAATATTTTTATTAATAGTCACACAACAAAATATGCATTTCACATTGCGCTTTTTCAAGAAACAGCAAATATTATTTACTCGCTCAGCGTGGTTTCATACCCATTAAAATAGACAAATGGAACGCATGATAGAATATTCGCTTTATGATAAGCATCACTAGTGCAATATACAAGTACATACCACAAAACTAAATTATAATTACAATGGCCGAGATCAACACCGTCAGACTCAGACAATATAGTAGTTCACCGTATACTAAATATGTTGTACCTATATCAGACATTGAGACTGCACCGCAGGATCCTCTACTCAACATGCTTGGAAAGCGGATTATCGAGCAGGGCGAGTTCAGGACGTTACATTCATAGGAAGAGGGTGTGCTAGTTCCCAGGATTAAACCTCTTTGACGCCTTTTACGAAGCGCTACCCAGATAATACTGTTCTCTAGTCTAAACCAGCACATTACATTAACATAATCAGCCACAACAGTCCACGCTGAACCGCTTCAACAGGGAACGCTGCTTTCCCTTATCTCTTAGTCGCTTTTCATGACACCCACGCGTAGAATTGGGGTGATGCTATTCTAAGCTGGCACAATATTGTCAAATAAAGGCGGTAGCCAGCACAATATTATCAAATAATTATCAATGTAAACCATAGATGTGTGTCGACTATTCTGATTTGAAGACCCACACTAATATTCCAAATCCGAGAGTTTGTGTGTGTTTATGTTGGTAACCTCTTCACGCTCAAACGGTTTGACGCAAGGATCGTGTTCGGTTAAGGTAGAGGGTTAAGCTACTGGTATAATATTGGGACCAGTATACGTTTTAAAAGTAGACGTATTAATTATTATATGGGTTATGGTACCGGCAGAAAAATGGTATAGAATAGCGATACCGCTACTGAAATAATTGTCATATCGAAATATACATTACGTTCTGTCAAGCGAAGTTACAGAATTGTAGGAGATGTGCTTAGAAAACCGCTTTAATAGCGGTTTAAGACGGATTTGGATAAAAGTAAGTACACAGATAGAGCATAAACTGCAATAACACGTATGCTACTTTTTACCGCAGTAATATATGCCATACCCACGGGAATACCAAAAAAAGCTACGAGTGCAACCGCGGGGCGGAAATGTAGTAATGGAATATAGGTATACGTACTGGTAAAAACAAACGACCTAATCATGATCAACCCTACTCCGCTTCAGACATGGTTGTGTAACGAACGGCATCTCTAAGTAAACATAGTCAGCAAGCGGACCCGACGCAAGGAACCATCATTCTGACGAACATGCTCTCATGAACCATACCGCAAAGTGGTAAATTGACAAACGTGGGTTTGTTTGTGTACATACCGGAATACGAGTAGCAACAGGTGAAGCTGCTGGGCGGGTCGCTAGCGTGAACATATTGATAAACGGGTCGGTTGACAGAATATGTGCGAGCACACGAGGGTGCAGTCGCCCGGGAATGTAGGGAACTCATTCGCATAGTGCATTTTCCACAGAGAAATAAGGGTTATTTTGTTTCGTGGTAAAAGTGGGCGCGTAATATCTATAACCTGAGAGCTGACTAAGTCATAGTGCATACGATTTCCCCAGCAACAAATCTTGGTAGGATGCCTGGCAGGTTTTTACGGAGGTTTGGTTGTAATAAATTCATAGTGTGAAATTAGTGTCAGGCATCATCTACTATATTGTTTCGTTGCTAGACCAACCGTGCGCGCCCTCTGGCGGAGCCTGCTCCCTGGCTAATGGGTCGTATCCAGTTCAAAAGCTCCATTAGATAGAGGGATGCGCTACAATCGATAGCCGACACTAATTAACGTATTTCATATCGCACAACAAAGCGAAATTGACTTGCTTCGGTTTCAATATTTTCTGCATGTTTGCGTAGGTAGTGTTACTAAAATCATGTCTTCAAAAATAATTAATCCACTTAACTAAACATAATTTCCAAAGTAACTCACGCACTTAAGCAATCAAGTTTAAACCACAGGACCGTTTCGATGAAATTTGGTACAAACTTAGATAAGACGGACTTAGATGAGAAAGGACGTCGGCTACTTTATACCACGGCAAAATAGCCAAACCACACACGACCCGCGGGCCGCTTGCAGTCCGCGCACCACCGAAACAGCTAGTACTGAACAAAAGGTCTCAATTCGGGGTAAATTTTAACAAAACCATCTAAGGGACAAATAGTATATATCAACTATCTATCTGCCGTGTAATGCTGGCTTAGAATAGTATCTCCTCATCTCTCTACTGTTGGTGTCGTAAGAAGCGACTAAGGGACTCGAGGGTTACATGTGTATTACAATTTTAGCGACGGGCTGACAACCTGTCACTAGGTAATATATAATTTTCTGAATGACCCTCAAATGTTTGTCAGACGTGGCGTTAATATCCGTTTTACGGCCATTTACGCTCTGCCTACCCATCAAGGGATATAGGCGTGACATATGTATGTATGAAATATCATTTTTATTTATACATACATACATATATCACGCCTATAATCTCATACGGGGTAGGCAGAGCGTAAACCACTGCAAAAAACGGACATTTACGCCACGTCTGACAAATATTTGAGGGCTATTCGGAAAATTGTGTATCGCCATAGTGACAGGTTGTCAGCCCATCGCCTGAAATTGCAATACACACCCTCGAGTCCTCAAGTCGCCTCTTACGACTCCCACGGGAAAGAAATGGGGTGATGCTATTCTAAGCCGGCATCACACGGCATTTTATTTATTGCTTGCGTTATTTCATCTTAACTAATTCCACTGAATATATAAACGTCTACTACTATAACTGCAACAGCCACAACATTCCACCGCCAAGACTGAACTTATCAAGCGCATAAACTTTATTAAGTCTGCAGCAAAGATGCAGCGACACAACACAGGGCACTGGAAGTTTAAATTACGAGCATATTGATTTAATTGCTATGCAATCGCCAAGCATCAATTGACTGTGGTGTACATTGCAATACAGTATCGTGTCGCCACAAGCTCAATTGATTTCAATGAACATTTTCGCTCAGCTTAATATTTTCGCTTCAGGCTCCCTTGTCCAACACAGCTTTTAAAGGTTTTTAGTATTCGGAAATTTCTATTCATTCAAGAATCTGGTGATTCAGGATGGCGTCTGTATGCACCCTATTAGTATTCGGGAAGCTGCCCGCCTCACACCCTAAGTACATCAAACAACCCGCGTTGTACAATCAAAGCGATCGAACAACTCGAGCAAAATACACAAATTAAAAGTAGGTACACTCAGTACAAGTACAATTAATTGAACTGTGAGAACTGTGCTATTTTCCAGAATGAACTTTGTGAGTTAAACAGATTCAGATACTATGTTTTTATTCATTTACAGTTTGTTATATTTAAAGATATTTAACTTGGAAAGGTTGCTTATAAAGTAGTTTTTGAATGCACCATGTTCTATATTAGGTTGATCTTTTTCTTCATTACGAAGACTGTTCTTCGTCATTATATTGCATCTTATGCATGACCTGATCTCGCAAAGGCTATACCACAGAAAACAGAAAAGAGTTAGAATGGCGATGTGGGCGGGGCAGGCGCGCCACGATTTTGAGCATCTGCTCATATTTACTCGCAAACACGCAATCGCGTCGATCACTCACCCGCGTGCTCCAACGGAGGAAACTACTGTGACGCGCAACGTACAAAATTAAGTGATAATGCCGAGTTGTGCAATAATTACTTGTAGATTAAGAAGTCAACGCTGTAGTGTTCAAAAAGGAGGCATTTCTTTCCACCGGGAAGCAAAAAACCTTCTTATATTTACGATAATTAAGCAAAAATGTCTCAAATTGTCATTCAAATAATTCCTGTCACAAAAATCATACATTGCGGGCTGCGTGCGCTCGTTATTTCTACCACTTCAGTTCGAACACGCAATGTACTCCGCTGCGGTCCGGTATCAGTTCTAGTGTTGGGCGTAGTGTAAAATGATATCGATATGTTTTCGAAGTTATATTAAAAGCGAAGGTCTTAAGTAATGTTAATGTTATTGGGTCAAGATAAATTTTATAAATTGTGCACGCAATAAATAATAAAAATATCTTTGAAATATCGCAAAAGTGGCGATCATAATTTCAAGCGCCTTCGAAAAAGAGGTATACGTATGTATATTGGTTTTTTAAGCTAGAGCGAGAGTTAAAGATTTGAGAAATGTTCTCGCATACGTGATCACCCCCCCCCCCATATATATTTATTAGACGGTGCAATACCACTTAAAAAAGTAGTATCCATACAGTCATATCATATGTAAGTATCACTTTAGTTCAGTAGGGGAGAATAGGGTAGTAGGGTAGACAGATAAAAGCGACTGTCTGGAAGAGAACGTTTTTAGTTAACTTTTGCTATGAAGCTATTTTCGTATCTCATATAGTTTGGATGGGATCTTGTGGATTATATCAGGTACTCCAGATCCTCGATGACCATGTGCCAGTAAAAGCGGCCCATCATGCTGAACAACTTTTGCTATGAAGCCATTTTCATATCTCATATAGTTTAGCCATGCTCCTGATGTCCTCCATCAGTTACTCCAGATCCTCAAGTGCTGACAAAATGTAGTTCATATCCATCTCTGATATAAAAGCAATTTAAGTGCCAAATTTCGCGATGATCCGTTGAGCTGTTTGGCTAATTTGGGTAATATTCGCTATATTTCCCCGTTTTCTCGCTTCTTATCGTTTTCCCATCGGAATAAGGCATTTTCTTGTGGTGAAAATTAGCTTATATTACTCAAGTATGTCGTAGCTTTTTAATAGTAAAAGAATTTTTGAAATCGGTTTAGTAGTTCCGGAGTTTATCGATTACATACCTACATACAAAAAAAAACAAATCTTTCCTCTTTATTATATTAGTGTAGATAAATACGTGTCGAATTGATAAACCTCCTTTTATGAAAGCGGGTAAAACATTAAATCTTTACAGCAAAACACACTTTTATTCGTTCAGAAATTATATAATGACGGTTTGAATAAGCCGTTGACATTCTGCCTACACCGTGAGGTATACAGACATGATTATAATTTATTTTAATATTGCTACCTGACTTTTGTATGGAATTGTGTAATTCATAATTCAATATCGATAACAGTTTATCGATAGCCGTGTCCCTAGTTCAGTTTACATGGTCACTCACACATAAGCTATAAAAACCGGCACGTGTATGCGTGCATGCGCGTGATTGGTTATTTTGAATTTACGCAAGCCGTAGTGGCCGCGATTATGTGTGCGTAAGCGTCATCTTTATTAGTTGGAGATGTAGTGATAGGTGAAAGGTGGGGAAAAATCGGCGACGCTGGTTCTCGTACGAACGGCTGAAGATCGCCATTCTAACTCTTTTCTGTTTTCTGTGGGCTATACCTTATTTGTTAAGATGAAAGACATTCAAAGACGGGTATAAAGAAACTCAAAGATATTTTATTCTTTTCAGGTTGCATCCTCGTATCTTTCCTTTGTAAAGTTCCCTTTTGCTTGACACTGATATTAAAATTCAAGTATTGGAATTTTGAATTGAAGTGATGTTAAATAGTTGAAAACAGTGCATGAGACGTGCCAAGACTTAACATAATAGTAAATAGACATGTGGCCCACTCAGCTGTTTCACCCCATGTTGCACGTTTTCCTAAGGGAATAAAGCGCTTTAGAATGTAGTTCATGTTACTACTGGAACATGAATCTCTAAAGTTTAAGAAATCAGTCTAGTAGTTTCGTACTTTATCGATTTTATACAAACAAAAATAGAAATGTGTTCTGTGACGTCAATCTAAGTGCATACCGCCGGTAAATGAAATATTCATAAACCATCTAAGGAAAAATTTACTCAAAGTCGAACAAGAAGAACTGTAAAGTAGTGGGCTAGAATAGCATCACCCTATTTGTTGCTAGTGTAGTAAAAGTGCGCTGTAGATATAACTCCTAGAAATCAGTAGCAGAACTAATAGCTAAGTTATACGCGCGGTGAGTACATAATTATATAAGTTTTAGCACATTGAGATCTGAAATGTTGGATGAAAATGGGTGAAGTTAGACTTAGTTTAACCAATAATCATCTTACTAGAGAATATTTCTGTGGGGTTTGGAATTTTTGTGAGCAATTTTTACTCTACAGGATAAAAACATGTACCTATTGTGCCGTGTGATGGCGGCTTAGAATAGCATCACCCCATTTCTTTCCGTAAGGGTTATATGCGACTAAGGGACTCGAGGGTGTGTATTGCAATTTTAGGCGATGGGCTGACAACCTGTCGCTATAGTGACACACAGTTATCTGATTGACCCTCAAAATTTTGTCAGACGTGGTGTTAATATCCGTTTTACGGCCGTTAACGCTCTGCCTACCCCGTAAGGGATATAGGCGTGATTTATGTATGTATGTATGTATTGCCATAAATAAGTTGTTATAGTAGTGACATTCTTCAAGGATATTTAGAACATGAGTCGGTCCTTAGAATGCTTTGTTATTTGTTCGAAGAATGGACACCATTCGAGAAGTGACGGGTGGTAATAGGACTCGATACCAGCCACCCGACAGTGGGGGGAGTGGAGGGGGTGGCGGCTGCCAGGTATCAGGGAGAATCACACGACACGACTCTATAACAAAGGTCAAAGCTGCAACTTGATATAACTAGCAATTTTTAATGTAAGACATAAATGGGGTTATTCATTGTTTATTCAGAACATTTTCAATACAAAATCATTACAATAGATGTTTACGCTATACCTTAATGGAAATGCTTTTAAACTAAACACTCTTCATCAGTGTCAACACATAGTAGAAAATAAAGTCGCTTTTCTCGTTTACCTTTAATGGACAACTCAACTTAATACAATTGAAACGCTAACTCTTCTAAATCACGCAAAGGATTTACATGCGTTTTTTTTACCGATGGAATGATTCAAGAGGAGGGCTTATATATATTTATTACATGCGGTTTTATTTCCACGGGAAAACTGTTAGTGGCGACGGGTGCAATGGCTGAACGGGTGCAAAAATTATTAAAAAGTAAGTTTCCGAACCATTGATTTAAAAATAAACTTATCTTAAAAGTCTTAGCATAAATACTTCGCAAATGCCACATTAAATATGTATTTATCAGCAAAACTTTATTTGACCATCATAAAAATCCCGTTATATAACTTGAAAATTGTTTGTAATTATAGTTTATGCAACTGTCATCTAATGCATAATTATATGCAGTTGCATATACCACCGGCATACACTTTATCGACACTCAGGAAATGTTCACAAAGAGCTAAGAACATTAAGCACACAGATCAAGTCCCGCCAAGTTTTTTTATTTATTTGGGTATTGTTGGCATAGAATATTAAGCAGCAAAATTGTTTCATTTCTCGTATAAAAGTAAAAAGTGTGATATAGTGTAAAATAATTGTAAATTGTATTGTAATTTAAAGTATTTGTAATTATTGATTGTAATTGTAAGGGACTCGAGGGTTTCATGTTACACGGTTTTTCTGTAACAGCCCTCAAATATTTGTCAGACGTGACGCACGGGATAAAGGCGTGAAATATGTATGTGTGTGTGTATGCATATAAAAACAACAGCTGGTACTCACTGCCTGGTGAGAAGCAGCGCCTGTAACACGCTGTTCATGTAGCAGGTGTTGCCGAGGTTGAGCAGGCCGACCTTCCGCATGGGCGTGGGCATGCTCACGGTCGGCAGGATAGCGTTGCGCGCGCGCCACGGCGGCAGCTGCAGGAACCGGCAGCACCGCGACTCCATATACCGATCCAGTAGCTCGAGCTGTCACAAAAGTACGGCACTTAGTACCAACTACATCTATAATCCTGGAAATTTTGGCAGCAGTGGATTTAATTTTGCAGACGATAACTATTTGCTGGCTTCAGGTATCTATCATCACTTAAAATCCTACTAATCACTTAAAAAACTTTATCTACACTCGTCTCATAATGTTCGAATTATGAATTCGAAAACAGATGCATAATGACCTACTTTATGCATTCTGCCTATAAAAACTAGGGTTTACTATAAATTACAGAAGCGTAATGACTTAATGAGAAAACTCTTAATACGATAAAGTTGAGAAATGAAACGAAGTTTTTTTTTGCCAATACTCTTATTGCCAACTTCCGCCGCACCTGTCAGTTGTTGATGTATGGTAATGTTGCGTTTGTTTTATTAGGTTTTTGTTGAGATGTTGTTTTGTTGTTTAGATGTTGTTTATTTGTTGTACCGTTGTTGTTCAGTTGTTGTACTGATGTTGTTCAGTTGTTGTTCCGATTTTGTTTCGATGTTGTTCAGATGTTGTTCAGTTGTTGTTCAGATGTTGTTCAGTTGTTTAGGTAAGTCACTCCACATCTAAACAACTGCTAAATTACAGAATTTTCAAAAATTCATATCAAGCCATATTACGTTCTCGTATTGAATTTGACCTTGTATCGAGCCTTGCAATGGCCGGTGCGTACGTTTAGAAAAGTGATTCTGAGGTTTTTTTTGAGAGTGTAGATAAAATAGTGTATGCAACTGCTATAATTAGGCATTAGAATGCTCGTGTCAAACTATTATCACACTCGGCTGCGCCTCGTGTGATAAACAGACACTCGCAATCTGATGACCCCCATTATACGACAGTTGCATAAACTACTATTATGTCATCTCAAAAAAGTGTAGTTTTTCATATTACAATGGTAGTTTTGGAGTTGTGAGGTATTGGAAATCGATGATATGAGATGAGTTGCTGCTGACACGAAAAGAGGAAGAAATTATGGAGTGTAATACAAATCTGCCAAGTTCGAGTGAGTAGTATTACCAGTATTTCGGTAAAGATTCATAGTTAATTCGAACGTCCGGTGCACAAATTACGTATTGACGGTTGCGCAGATGGACCGCTTGAAAGAAACATGCCAAGCACATCTCGGACACGCGAGAAATGTGATTTTTGATATCCTCACAGCTCTTCTCCTAAATTGTGAGTGCAAGATCGTCTGCGTACCTATATGAATCGAATAGTAGCAGGATGATGCGGTTGGTTATTGGTGTAAATATTTAACAATGTAGGTGTAAGGTCACTACCCTGTGGGAGTCAATTTTTCTGTACTCGCCACCAGTAATCCTCGGAATTTATATCGGGTTTGAAGCAGTGACTAAGGATGTTTATGAAGAACTAATCATTGGTGTAAGTGGCATAGGTTTTCTATTAGTTTTAAGTTAAAGGTGTCTTACGCAACAATTATATCAATCAACGATTAATGCTCCGGTACCCAGATCAAGATCGAATCCGTTTTTATGAGCTGTGTTAGTACTTGACTTCAGCTGCAGGATTTACCGGGACGGAATCCAGCTTGATCCGGTATTAGTTGCGGGTCAATTGTTTTAGATAGTCGGCTGAGTAAGAGGCGTTCAAACATTTAGAAGGTGTGTCATAAAAGAGAAATTGTACGAAAGTTTTTAGGATCGTCAACAGACTTTCCTGGTTGCAACAGTGCCGTCATATTTGACTTACTCCCTTTTTTGGGATTTTTGCATTATCAACGCATATATTAAACATTTTTAAAAGCCAAGGTACACGGATATCGATATCGGATAAAGTTCTTGCTGCTCTACCTACACATATGTAGTCCACCGCAGCTGTTTCCCTGTTTATTAACAGTTAAATAATTGTGATGATTTCGTGAAGCGAGAATTGTTTACTTCTATCATGAGTAAGGTGATCTATTGCTAGGGGTCACGAGATTTTGCAACCGGGTTTGCCGTTGAGGCGCAATCAGTGAGCTACTTGATTAGCTGTAACATACCAGGTTGTGTAGCCAAGGGTGGATCGCTTGTCAGTGTTTGGAGATTGGGTCAAGCTTTCTTACTATTATGGGAAATGTCGACTCTACAAGATCAATCCACCTCTTTTAGCAATTGTCGGATATTTTAGCCATTAGCTCCTCAACAGCAAAAATAGTTTCTGCTGAGAATTGCAGTTTAGATTACAGTGATTTATAATTAGCCATTATTTTGGCGGCTCTTATCAGGCCCGGGATATAAGCGGTACTGCAGTACTGTCGTCACAAGGGATAAAACGACGGGCGCATTCCGATTGGCGTCAACAAATTGACTGTAAAGCTACCGCGTACTGTTCCTATTTTGACTTTGAAAGTTGAAGCGTCGTCGGAAAAATAATTGAACAGGGCCTTTTTACACTTGTTATTGTTTCTACTACTATAAGTGGCACCTGTGAAGCTGTTTTTACATTCACAACGTTTTAAATCAATCTCCATTTTTGAGCTGTAGCTTTACAGATATTATTCTTACTAAACGGAATATATTGGCTTACTTTATGTCAAGCACGACTGTAATAAATCTAATTCCAAGCTATTCCTGTAATTTCTATTTCTCTGATTAACCGTCAATTTGTATGCTTTCAGTTGAGCCAAGTTTTGAAGCCTGATTCAAAAGTTACCAAACGCCATAGAAATAGGGTGTATAGTACCTTAACGGGCCTACTTCCATGAAGTGAGGTGAAAACGAGCTACGAGAATGCATTTTATACATATTCTAAGGAACATCACTGTCAACAAAATTTTGTTTTTTATTCTTCAAGATATGAGGAATAAGCCAGGGCAGCGCAAAATCTCATTTTATATTTAATAACGGAGAAATTAAAATTTGAAGTTACCTCTATTTTTCAGTGATGAAGCGTGGCGTAAGAGATTTCTTCCGCCAGTGCTAATCGAACTGTATTGATCTTAGTATGATTATTAATGGCAATTTCACGTTGAACCCGCCCGGGCGGCTATTTTTTGACAAAACAACTTAGTTATTAAGAAATTTAGCAAAACACTTACTGTTTCCGGCTGCTTTCCTTGGGAGTAAAAGGTTTTTGTTTTGATGTGTTTCCTCTGCTGTCAAAACTGACGTGGAATTGATCATAGATAAACGGAATATGATGCAGACGCGACACACTGTACATTTGTTCGATATTTTGACCGTGAAAAATTATTGTAGCTAGAATTTTGCCGTAAAATATATCAACTATCTACAACAACGGCATTCTATCCGCTATGGATAATTTTGCCAATGTCAATACTACGTTGATTGGTACATCGAACGAAACGCAAAATATGAACCGATTAGACGTAGGTATTAAAAATATTTTTACGATCAAATAATAGGATGACTTGGTTGTTAGTGCAGATTAGTATGAAGTAGTAAGGTTCGATTTATATGCAACACTAGACGGCGACACGGCGGCACAAAAGCAGTTTTTTAACCGCGGCGGAAATTTTTGAATGTATATATGGAGCGCTGCGCATACGGTCACCACCAACCACAGTTTTAGAACAAATTATAAGAAAGCAAGTATTAGTACATTGTTGTCGAGGTATGGAAAATAAGACTTTGCTGGACGAGTAGCAGGCGAGGACTTCAATTATACAAGTCAAGCAAAGTAATTTTCCCCGAGGCTTACATAGTGCTTTTCTCAAAAAAAGGCTAGGAAATGAAAGATTGTACTTCTTATAAAAGTTAGCTAGCGACCACAACACAACGAAACAAATAAAAATTTACAATTTTCCCACCAATTGTAATTTTTTAAAATAAATTCGCCTGTAAGGCACAGTATTACGTAATATTCTGCCATACTAAATGTTTAGTTCATTCTTTTCTTTTTTAATTCTGGACAGGCAAGGGTCTTCACATCATACAGCCTCGTCTTTAGTTACCTGTTTCATACAAAATTACGTTCCGTATCTATGAGAGTCATCGAGATAATTTTGAAATCAAATTATGTGGGTTTAGCGTATAACGAATTTATCTTAATGGACACCAGCAAAGGATTTCCATACAACTTTGCTGGCGTGATCTGAGACGTGACAAACAATGTGAAACTTCGCGGTTTCTTTTTTTGAAAGAAATGAACTCATTTCCTAGCATGTTTGAGAAAAATAATTATGTACATGTACTTACGTACATACACATATCACGCCCATATCTCTTGAAACTTGCGTACCTAGTATACAAAAGTATTATTTATGTAGTAAAAGATTTTTGTCAGATTTCAGTTCAAGAGTGGGATCAATTGATTCGGAAGGTTTTTAGTGTTATGGGGTAGAAAGGTTCTAGAGTGGCACTGGGTCAAGAAGTTCATGCTAGGGTAACACTGGGTTGAAAGGTTCTAGACTTATACCTAGCTGGAAAGTCCTAGAGTGTCACCGAACAAAATGCCAATACTAATGTTAAAATTAATTTCCAGGTAGGTACTTATCATTTCGGGAAGATCGAGAGTATCATTATATTAAAGGTTTTGGTCACCCTGGTTCATTGGTAACACCGAAATATACCAAACATTGTATAGGGCTATAAATCCCTTTTCTAAAAATACCAATTTCAAGACCAAAAATTACAGGATTATCCAGATAGGAATGGATTAAAAACCTTAGTCAAAAAAACAATTAGAAGCACCTTCGATTTTAAAATTTTCTTAGTTACTTTAATAGATATCACCAAAATGTATGATTATTTTTAACTATGAAGCAATTCAACTGGTGTCGGTGATTAAAGTATATTGTTCAAAAACTAATGAACGGTGCGAGAATGCGACCGCTATATATTATCATATCATAATATCATACTCGAATATATAATGGCCGTCGCTAATTGGTTTTTGCTATTTATATTTTGAACTTACATCTATGTATACTCATTTATGCAATAAACGTTTAAAATTTAAATTGAAATTTAACAGTATTAGTTGCGCTTAAGGTGCACGCAATGACGAAAATGACAAAGAAATATCCAAAAAAAGTTTCTTAATGTCGAAGTTCGCAAAAAAATTTACAATACCAGGATGGACAAAAACGAAACAAAAATATGTTCGCGCAAAGTGCGTAACATGATACTGGCCACTTGCATTTTTAAACCTGAACTAATAAGTTGGCTTTATTTAGTTTAATGACTTTGCTTCTTCTGTAATAACGTTAAACTAAAAAGTTGTAAATATTATATGATTTGAGATGTTATGAAGATAAGTGTTTTGTGAACTGATTAAGCCCTTATTTTTAGATGAATTCTTTTCATGTACTGAAAGTGGAAGAATAACAAACAAACAGACAGTACAGTTTATAGAGTTCATAATTAATATGGATACTATGCGTTCAGCTAAGTCTTGAATGGTTCAGCTTATTCCAAAATATGGTCCTTATGATATAATGTAGGTTAATATTCCTTCCAAGTTATAATATCAACTTTGTGAGTAGTCCACCGAGAATCGAACCCGGAACCTTAGCGCCGCAGGCAGTCGCACTACCATTAGTCGTCAAGTATTGTATCAGTACCAGTTAGACTAACATTATATGAAATGGTGACACCTCTATAATATACTCTTTGACATGACTTCCGAATTTCATTTGAATTTCGTTCCTTCCGGCGAAGTAGGACTCTTAAGTTCACAAGTTTGAGACTTATTGAATCGGGAATATTAAAGTGAAGTTGATATTTACAACGCTTTAACTCTGGAAATACTAGACCAAATTTGATGAAATAAAATTAGTTAATAAAAAGTAATTGAAAACCATCAATGATTTGAGTGTGATGTATTTGACCTTTTTCTCTGAGCATTCAATGTAAGAAAAGTACACGTAGAACAAGTATTGTAACGTGCCGACGTTTTAAGTCGATCGCCGAAGTTAGGTGCTTCTATTTGCGTCAAGGTATATGTATTGCGTGTGTTACAAATTAAGGAAAATCACTTACCACATCTGCATATTTGTCCTTGAACATCTCCTGGGCTTCGCCCTTGAAGGACTGGATGTGGAAGTCCAGCATAGCGGAGACAATGTCGACGACATTCTGTAGGATCTGCCGACTCCACTGCCCGCTATCTGCTGCTAGGTTTGTCAATACGCGATCCACGTGTGTGGCAATCTAGATGACAGCAACATAACAATAAATGAAAATAAGAAATTGAAAAAATGTTAGCGACGGCCGGGGATCAAAGCCAAGACCTATTGAGTACCGTCCCGCCGCTCTGCTACTGAGCTACCGGCGCCTCGACCGAACAGTTCAAATTTTCAATCTTTTGATACTCGTCTCGAAGCGATAAGCGATACTCGTTATTGCAAGAATACTATAACACAACAATGCGTCAATAGTAAATAGAATAAGAACTGTATAGAATACCAACTTTTAAAACACTTCCCGTGTTAGGTATACAATTTTTGAAAACTTGCAAAATTTTCTCTGCCCTGCTCGCGCTTGAAAATTTTGCAAGTAACAAATTGTATATTTGTAATATTTCGACCTTTGTTACTTGAGCAAAGTTGTCAATTTTCATGGACTGGTTTACCCTTTAAAATATTTACAACAATTTGTTTTTACATCTAGTATACTTATTACTCATTTCAATTTACGAAACGGTCCACTCTCGGTTAAATTGCTACTGAAAATGGCACTACATAAGCGCAAGGCTAAAGGTGTGTCCCAATCACGGACTCATCACTAACGCGGAGCGGAGATTTCGAGGTTAATGATTGGTCAATTCGTGCACCGCTGGGCTCCGCACCGCACAGCTCCGCCTCAATGGAGGCGCAGCCCTAGGCGGCCGACAGCGGCGTTCACAACAACTCAATTAGTACAGGACACACGTTCAGGGCGCTATTAGATCTAGGTACCTCCTAGCTTACCGGGAAATGTAAATGGAATATTCAGGCTGAATGATCTCACTTAGTTAAGCCGAACCCCGATTTACACTTTCACAAGGACAGTAGCGAGTGAAGCTTTCTAACGAACAGGCTTGCAACCACTCTTCTATCGAAATTTACTTCTAACGAGTGCTGTGATTCGTCATCTCCTGAGAATGCCAGAGCATTTTAGGCCTGTAGGTTCATAATCAGCTTGGTGCCCACGTTATGAAACTACAGGCTACAAGTCTACAGGTGAAATTCGTAGTAAATTGCGTAGCCGGTTGATATTCCCGGTAGCATAATGGCTAACCGATCACGCAATGAACACCGAATTTCACCTGTAAAATTGTAGCCTGTAGTTTGATAATATCGGACACTGGTCGTAACTTTCTCAAGCTAGAGTCGAGAGAAGAGCTCAAGCTGTGTCATTAAGAAATCAGTAATCTTTTCTGAAAATAAATATACTGGTAACATGACTTCTCTTACCCTATCCAACGCCTCCACAGATTCTCGCAAAGAAGCGAGAACATGAAATATCACGTCAGCAATCGATTGGCGTAGCGATGTTGGGTCGTCTAGAGCCGAAAATAGGCTACCGATGTTGTCAACTGTGATTTCCATCAAGATGTCATAACGCTCGTTTTCCTACAAAATAATTTTGTTTGTTATAGAAAAGCCATAGATTAGTAACTTATGCTTGTGCTTAGTTTTCAAAGGAACATGAGCACAACAATCGTGTAGGATGTTATGTTGGGCGTCTTGATTTTTCTAATAATTTTAAACCGATACGACGTAATGGGCAGGCACCACGAAGGAGTTCCACTTACCTCCAAAGCTTTGATGTAAGCGATAACCCAATCGCCCAGCGAAGGAGTTCCATGCCACTCGTACATCCATCGGTAAAGACAAGAGAGCGACGCGCGAAGGCCAGCGCCGGCCGGGCCGTTCTCGCCCTGCTGGACGAGCCAGCGCGCAGACGCCAGCCGAGCCTCATTGTCAGTCTCGTCAAGTACGATCAAAATCACGGACGTGGCGGGACACGCGTCAGATTCTGCCGTAATAAAAACATGTTTTTGATACGTCCTGCACAGATCATTACGTCTGACGAAATACCAAAAAAAACGAGCAGCTGCTATTGGGTAGCACGCGTCGTTATTGGGTAGCGCGCTGTCAATTTGGACAGCAGTATGCGATTGCTGCTGCTGCTCGGACTAAGACTGTAGCTTCATGAACCTTTTAATCTTAATATGCACGCTTTTGCTGGCGGATATACCTTTAAGGATGTCAGTTTTGGCAACACTCATCACTTGCGACGGTGACGGCTTGATCACGGCCACTGACTCGCTGGTATTATATGAAATTTTGTAAAAAGTCGTCTCTTGTAACGGTGCGCGCGACATCCCTACTCTGCGGATATTGGCATCAAAAGCCGAAGGTTCCTGACTTAAGTATTGCCGTGGCAAATTGTGGGATTGTTCTCTTTTAGCCCAAGATGTTGCAGACCAGCCGTACCCACTTGGAGGGCATTATTGCTTCCACGCTCAGTCGGGTTGACGACTACGAATGGTATTGGCGGGTTGTTTCATAACCATGTCAGCGGCCATAATTACAGTAGTAGGCGGTTTTAAGAAAGGACAACAGGGTATCAAGTCGCACGACGACTCAAGTTAGTAAACATTCGAAGCCTAAAATAAGAAAATCCATAACTTACGTGGGTCAGAGATCAAGGAGTAGAACTTGTCGATGACAGCTGTGACGATCTCGTGGCGGACGCTGCGGTGAACCGCGTTCATGACGCGAAGTAGGAACACCTCTATACATGGCAGCAGCTCCCACAGCTGCTCCTCAGTCCCAGTCGCGCGAGCTATACCAAACATACAACTGTAAATCTGCTGGCTTCTACGGCGGAACCAGTTCCTTACTGGTACTGCTCTTAATGCTTTGACTCAGCCAGTTAGCCGTGCAATGAGAGGCACAAATAATGGGAGAAGAACCGCGAAAATTTACTTTTTAGGGTCCCGTACCAAAAGTGTCATGGGTCATGTCAATGATTTTTTATTATTTACTGCTGAGACCGAACACCGAGTTGTGGCTTTCATCGCTAGGGCAAGCTATATGTATAGCTCAGTCGGGGTAATACTGTCTTGTCCTGGACTTGGCCCTTTCGTGAGCGGCAGTCAGTGTATAGGTTAATAGGGTAGACTGGGTACGATTGTAACAAATTTGCTTTGATTGCCCTCGTTCATCCACCCACTATGCGAAAAAAAACCCATGAGTAGATCCATGATCTACGAGCTGCTGGGAGTAGAAGTTTAATTATAAGTCCCTTTTTTAAGTTACAACCAAGTAACTCAAAAATGTTGTATCCTACAATGGATTGAAGTAAGATGGTGCTTAAGTTAACACTAAACTGAAAGAATTCCGCACCATCTAGCCCTCTTCCGGTTTGGTTTGACAAGTAATATGGGGCGGCATTCTTTCGTTTCGGTGTAGATTAAAGTGGAATGGTGCGATGCCACTTTAAGCACAAGAAAACTCTTTCTGTTTGGTTTGAAGACTTAACTTCATTCCAAATGGATTCCTTAGGTTTGGATTGACAAGTAACATGGGGTGGCTTTCGGTTTGGTGTAGATTAAAGTGGAATGGTGCGGGATTCTTTCGGTTTAGTGTAAATTTAAGAAAGATGGGGCGGCATTCTTTCGGTTTGGTGTAGATTAAAGTGGAATGGTGCGGCATTCTTTCGGTTTAGTGTAAATTTAAGTAAGATGGGGCGGCATTCTTTCGGTTTGGTGTAGATTAAAGTGGAATGGTGCGGGATTCTTTCGGTTTAGTGTAAATTTAAGTAAAATGGGGCGGCATTCTTTCGGTTTGGTGTAGATTAAAGTGGAATGGTGCGGGATTCTTTCGGTTTAGTGTAAATTTAAGTAAGATGGGGCGGCATTCTTTCGGTTTGGTGTAGATTAAAGTGGAATGGTGCGGGATTCTTTCGGTTTAGTGTAAATTTAAGTATGATGGGGCGGCATTCTTTCGGTTTGGTGTAGATTAAAGTGGAATGGTGCGGGATTCTTTCGGTTTAGTGTAAATTTAAGTAAGATGGGGCGGCATTCTTTCGGTTTGGTGTAGATTAAAGTGGAATGGTGCGGGATTCTTTCGGTTTAGTGTAAATTTAAGTAAAATGGGGCGGCATTCTTTCGGTTTGGTGTAGATTAAAGTGGAATGGTGCGGGATTCTTTCAGTTTAGTGTAAATTTAAGTAAAATGGGGCGGCATTCTTTCGGTTTGGTGTAAATTAAAGTGGAATGGTGCGGGATTCTTTCGGTTTTGTGTAAATTTAAGTAAAATGGGGCGGCATTCTTTCGGTTTGGTGTAGATTAAAGTGGAATGGTGCGGGGTTCTTTTGGTTAAGTGTAAATTAAAATGCGAATGTGCGGAATTATTTCGGTTTGGTGTGGAGTTAGTGGCACATTCAACGCGATTGTCATTTATAATTATGAAGAACAATGTCCGTAATTTGTCTATAGCACAAAACAAAGAGGTTTACAGAAAGTCAAGGATTTTACACCCAATTCCATGCAGAAAGTTCACTCGAGGCTTCTTTTTTATTTTTGTCACTTGTTTAACAAGCTAGCAATGCTACTGTCACAAATTAGGAAGGACGCGCGGCAGATGATCTCACTGTATTGAAAATTTACAGTATTTTTGTACAATCGTAAAATGTTAAAGTTGCAAACTAACAACAAACATCTTTGTAAGATGTTAACGTCGCCTAAACAAAATAAAAAAGGAGTAAGATGTCAAAAATATGTTATCGCTACAATATGTCAAAGTTACATATTAACATGTGGAAGAATACCCAGACTGGCAGAATGTCAAGAACAATATTTCATATTCATTTATAGTTTTTCAGATACATTTCTAATTCAATACGAGATCGTAACATGGCTTTATTCAATACGAGAACTACAAGAACGTAGTATAGGGTGCGCAGCAACCTAAACCTTAGTGGATTATTTTGGTCTGGTGTGGCGTTAAGTGGGATGGCGCGGAATTCTTCCGGTTTAATTTGAATTTAAGTGGAATGGTGCAGGATTCTTTTGGGCTGGTGTAGTATAATGTGGGATGATCGGGGATTCTTTAGGTTTGGTGTGGCGTTAAGTGGGATGGTGCGGGATTCTTTCGTATTGGTTTGGATTTAAGTGGGATGATGCAGGATTCTTTTGGTCTGGTGTGGAGTAATATGGGATGATCTGGGATTCTTTTGGTCTGGTGTGGAGTTAAGTGGGATGATGCAGAATTCTTTCGGTTTGGTGTAGATTTAAGTGTGATGGTGCAGGAATCTTTTGGGGCTGGAGTGGAGTTAAGTGGGATGGTGCGGGATTTGGTCGGTTTGGTGTTGAGTTAAGTAAGATGTTGAGGGATTTTTTCGGTTTGGTGTGGAGTTAAGTAAGATGGTGAGGGATTCTTTCGGTTTGGTGTTGAGTTAAGTAAGATGTTGAGGGATTTTTTCGGTTTGGTGTGGAGTTAAGTAAGATGGTGAGGGATTTTTTCGGTTTGGTGTGGAGTTAAGTAAGATGGTGAGGGATTCTTTCGGTTTGGTGTGGAGTTAAGTAAGATGGTGAGGGATTCTTTCGGTGAGGTGTGGAGTTAACAAAGATGGTGGGGGATTATTTTGGTTTAGTGTGGAGGTTTGTGGGATGGTGGGAGATTATTTTGGTTTAGTGTTGAGGTATGTGGGATGGTGTGGGATTCTTTCGATTTAGTGTGGATTTAAGTGGGATGGTGCGGGATTCTTTCGGTTTAGTGTGGATTTAAGTGGGATGGTGCGGGATTCTTTCGATTTAGTGTGGATTTAAGTGGGATGGTGCGGAATTCTTTCGGTTTAGTGTGGATTTAAGTGGGATGGTGCGGGATTCTTTCGGTTTAGTTTGGATTGAAGTTGGACGACTCGATGTCCCACTAGAAAAAGAAGGAAGCAGAAGTGGGATGGTGCGTGATTCTTTCCGTTTGGAGTTGTTCTCGCGGTTGATCATCCCGTACCATATACTTAAATACGCATCATACCGCAAGAGACCCGCCTAAATCCCACAAGAATATTGCACCATACTGTAAGAATGTGTGGTGCCATGTGGTGACGGCTTACAATAGCATCACCCAATTTCTGTCTGAGAATGTCCAATAAGGCGTCTAGGATTCAGGGAATGGACAGCAGCATTCCCTGTGAATATCTACAATATCTTGCACAGCTCACCAATCTGCCTGCCAACCGTGGTGAGTATTTATTAATTTTTTTGGGAAGCTTTGGCTGTAAGCTGCCCAAATAAAATAAATTAAAAATATAAATATTTTATTATATTACCAATATGGCAATACATCGGAAAGGGCAGGCTCATGTCCACTGTCCAGCAGTGGTCTATTGTGGATGTTGTAAAAATAGTAAAACCACAAGAATCCCCCATGATTCCAGTTAAATCAGCACCATCTGGCACCAAACCGCAAGTATCTTGAACCATCCCAAGTAAATCAGCACCATCCCGCACAGTACTGCGAGAATCACCCTTAAATCCGTACCATACCCCAAGCAACCAGAGTCCCTTGACCCACAGCATCAAACACCATCCCACAAGAATCTCTTATCATATTTCAAGAATCCTGCACCATTTCACAAAATCCCTACCATCATGCAAAAATTCTGCACTATCCCTCAATAATCTTGCAAAATGAAGTTACGGAAGACCAAACTGTTAGCAACCCAGAAAACACTTCTTGCCTAATCATGTTGTGGATCTCTGTAACACTCTCCCAGAGACAGTAGTCAGTGCACCCAGTGTAAACAGTTTCAAAAATAGACTTTACAATCATTTAAAAACTATACAATGAAAAAATTAAGACAAGTGAGGAAACGCTTATAATTTCCCTTTCAATATTGTAAAAGGAAATGGTATTAATTATGATTATTAAAGTGTGACACACACAATACTTACACAGGCATTTGACGATGTCAGTGCAGTTCTTTACAAGCTCATGTGGAGGCGGTAGATAGTTGGGTTGATCATTCATCATCTGGATGTACTGGGCCAGCGCCGCCAAGTCCAGTTGGTTGCGCTTGTCGTGGACCAACTCATGTTTCTTTACAGCCATTTTTTGCTGCATAAAAAGACTAATCTTGTAAAAACTTTTTAAGGAAACAGTAAATTCTTGATGAATTACACGTCTTTTTATTAGTTTCTTCATATTGACAGCACTTGTTTATAACAACACTTAAGGAAACATGTCTAGAACCCTTGACAATTAGAACAAGTTAAATTAATCAATTGGCGCCGGCGGACGAGCGCCCAGCGCAGAGTTCAGCGCGGTAGTGCACTTGCAATATACTGGTACTTATTATCTATGTCTACTATTCCATAGGAAACATGCGCATTTCTACTCAGCTGTAGATTCACGCCTTCTTCAGTCAGGTAGTCATACAAAGTAGGATTCGCCATAGAACTATTCAGAGAAACAAAATAACAAGGCAAATACTCACAGATATCGAGACACACCTTCACGATAAATGAAAAGAAGCACGGAAACCACTGATCACGAAGTCAACAAATTAAACATTGTCCTTTGCACTATCAGGCACTACGTGACATTATCTTCTAAATCTATGATAGAAAAAGAACGATTGCATACTGATAGATCATACTGGGATGTGATCGTAACCACATCTGTACAGCCCAATCATTTTTATCACAATACTGCACACTGTCTTGTCCGACCACCTAGATTAGTTATGCATGCAATGGTATCTATTATTACGATTGAATGTCTTAAGCACGAGGTATAACTAGAAGATAGCTGAAACTTCACAAATAAAGCACTAATTTTAAAAACAGGAGTTTAGATTTTTGTTTCCCGACACAAAAGATTGATTTTATTTATTCTAAAATCTTCCATTGTATTCCGAAGCGATTCCGTTCCGAAGTTGACCAGTCTAATTTTATCTATGGTCTTATTTTGACAGCACATAAAGGCTGTTGCACATGCTACAAAATACTTAAAGCATCACGCACACGAAGAAAAACACGCGCACTTGTCAGCGCCGTACGTGCAGTATTGCAGCAAACGTTATAAATCACTAAAATCGAAAATCTCTTCTTAAACTATTATTTGAAACTTAGAATGGCAACAATATTTATAACTACGTCTGTAGCCACAAAGTTTGAAACATACCTACTATCAGATGCATCCACCATCAGCCGTGGCTGAGGAGAGTGTGTACGGAGCATGGACGTACTATGTGTACGGAGCGTCCAGAGGCGGAAGTTTGTCTATGATTAACACTTCATGGGAACTGTCAAGCGGAGATGTCCTCAAGCAGTTGGAAGTTTTTGATTAAGCTGAGATCGCACTGTATTGTCTACCAAGGTATGAGATGAAAAGTGCAAACTCGCGCGTCTGAAGTTTGCACAGTTGTGCACATTGTCTTTGGCATCCGCGGTCATTTTAAAGCGTCCGAAGGTTCAAGGTCACGTCCGTGACTTATGACACATATTGTGTACAGCTTCATATAAAATGTACTACCCATAGTAAAATAAGTCACGTCCCTTAGGCACTTTGTAATTTTTTTGACTTAGCACCAAAGTTAGGGACATGGTCTGGAAGTGTACCAAACTGAAGTGGCAGTGGGCTGTTCTGGTCACATTTGTCGTTAAATCGATGGAAGATGTATGATGGAAATGTGTCTCTCACACGAAACGACCACCCGCACGTCTTTTTTAATTTAAATATTAAACCACTAGTTCTCCACTTGATTCGTAGTTTATAATCAAGCTCATTTAACAACAGCCAGACAGTGTCTAATAAGACATGTCTGGCTGTGCATAGAGGAGTGTTAGTTCCAACACTTATGTATGCGAGTGAAAGTTAGGTATGGCAGAAAAAGCATGAAAGTACCTTTTATAAATGCGGTAGAAATGAAAGCGTTAAGAAGTATGATTGAGTGATATAATATTCAGAGCATGCAACTGATCAACTTCCCATTTATTTTTTCAAGAAACGTAAAATTAAAATTGAATTTCCATTGTAAATGTAGTAATTTTGTATGGGAGATCCAATACTTTTGTAGTTTCCTGACATTATGTTTATATGGGAAAGATGTTCAGTTTCATAGTCTGAATGCACCCTAATAGTATTCAGAAAGCTGTCTCTTACACTTACACCTCGTATACCACCTAGTTCCCCAGATAGTGTTTATATGCAATGGTTTACAAAAGTAAAGTTAATAATAAATAAGCTTAGTAATAATGTAATAATATACATAGTGCGTCTCTTTCTGACACTTCATTCTTTATATTTTTCCTGAATTGTTGTGGATTTTTTCATAATAATAATGTATTGCACAAGTTCGGTCGCAAACTTCATGTTATTTTTGACTCCGAGCAGTTTAACGAGACCCGTGTAACCCAAGACCAACTAGGATTACTTCCGAGCGCTGACTCCTATCATCCGCCACTGGATATTAATAACAGTTCCACTGAGTAACAAAAATAATGGTGATTGTCTGTTGCCCAGGAATATAAATTCGCGCGACTGGAATTTTTCTAACGCTGAATTAATGTATAAGCTTTTAAGTTAATTGGGATTCTGTCAAAACAGCTACAAATTTTCAGATTGCAGTTCAAGCTTTATTTATTTATAGATTATTTGATCAATGAGCTCCAAAAATAACGACTTAAGTATAATAATTATAAATCGATAACCGGTATGGTTCATATTAGACATTATAAAAGATAATGAGCGTAAAAATCAACTGCACTAGCAATTGAAGGCAACTTACAATTATTCAATTTATATACCTTTAAGCAAACTTGGGGCCGATCTTAAGTTACTAACAGCTTATGATTTTTTTTTTTTTTTTTTTTTTGGGTCATGGCAATAGAATTTCTTTATGCCAGCGTCAAGTTTTTTATAAATATAAAGCTAAGGAAACTTTTCACGAAATATATAAACTACACACATTAAAAGTTACAAAAGATAAGGATAGTCTGAAACATTATAATTTAAATTACAGTTTGATATTGTTTTCAGTTATAAATGATGACAATATGTTACAATACAATAAAGGATACATTAAAAGACAAGATAATCGGGTAGGAAAAGGTACTTTGGAAGACAGGAGGGAATTAATAAATGAAGTGCGGTTGTAAAGAGAACATGCAAAGAAAATGTGGTCTAGATCACCCACATCAGCTCCACAATCACATAAATTACTACTAACAATATTAAGTTTTGCTAAATGAAAAGGAGTGCAAACATGACCCAAACGCATTCTTAAAATAGTGGACGAGACAATTTTAGAACACTTAGCTTTAAAAAACCAAGGCTTTGAAGGTATAGATGGTTGAAGGAGGGAATACGACCTCCCCTTTATCCGACTACTTTCTGCCCAAAGACTATTCCAAGAATCTTGGAGATAGACTCTAGGCAGAGCAGTCAAATCATGGCAATAGATTTTATATGGGAACATGTCCCCATCCAACACTGCTTCCCTAGCCAATCGATCGGCTTTTTCATTTCCCCTTATACCACAGTGGCTAGGGATCCAAGAAAATATTACTGAAAAGCCTCTGAATATGCACAATTCGAGATATTTTCGGATATCAAAAACAATGGGATAGAAAGGTTTCATTTTGAACGGAAATTTATCTAAAGTTTGTAATGCACTTTTTGAATCTGAAAAAATTACTGTGTTTTTAAGGTTCATTAGTAACACTAACTCTAAAGCCTTATAAATAGCAAAGCACTCACCAGTAAAAACTGATGTTTGTGGTGGCAATTTTACTTTTTCAATCAATTTAAACTGAGCCAAATAGATACCCACGCCGACACATTCTGTTGAAGTTGTTTTGGAAGCATCAGTATATATATGGTTGTAATTTTGCCAATTTGCATTATCTATACAATTTAAAAAGCTAATGTGCATTTATGTCGTGTCTATTCAAATCTAGATCATATTGAATTACAGGTTTTAAAATTAAAGCCTCATAGTGAGACTCGAATAAGGGCAAAGTGGGAGAGTGATGTACGCGTGATTGTATTGACAATATTTTTCTGTAACTTTGAATTAAACAAGGGACGGTTTTATGTCGCCAATATCGAGAAGATACAATGCAATCTTCCAGAGCTTCAAGCTTTGATCTAAGGGGATGACTGGAAAATTGAAAACATTTAAACAGATACCGATCACTAAGAAATTGCCGTCTTAACTTTAATGGAGCCTCACAACACTCTACTTGTAATGCATTGATGGGACTTGATTGCATTGCTCCAGAGATTATTCGAAGTGCTTTTGATTGGATGGAATCTAACTTTTTAAGAGCCAAAACGCTACCACCTGCCAAAAGAAAAGTACCATAATCTAAAACAGATCTTATAAGAGCATTATACAAAAGTTTCATTGAGAAAGGGTGTGCTCCCCACCAAACACCAGAAAGACATCTCACGATGTTAAGTAAACGTTCACATTTATTTACTACATATTCAATATGGTCAACTCCCGTTAGCTTACTATCTAATATTACGCCTAAAAACTTGACACTCCGTTCAACAGGCATTAGTTGATTATCGAATGTAACCAATATAGGAGGAATTACCCTCTTTCTAGAAAAAGCTACTACTGAGCTTTTGGATATTGAAAGCTCTAACCCATTGCTTTCTAACCAACCTTTTAATAATTCCAAAGAAGACGATAACGAGCTACTAGCGCAATCTATAGATTCATCAATCGCATATAAAAGCAAGTCATCAGCGTATTGCAAAACGTTTATGGAATTATTCAATGAAGATTCTAAATCGTAAGTATAAATATTGTATAAAAGTGGACTTAGAACAGATCCCTGTGGCAAACCTTTGAAAACATTTCGAGTAAATTTTGTATCATCATCAAGAATTAAAGATATTGATCTATTTGCTAATAGAATAATAATAAAGCGGACTAATAACTTAGGTACATTAAGATCAATTAGTTTTTGTTTTAATATAGATATTAAAACATTGTCGTAAGCCGAAGTGATGTCTAAAAAGGCTGCAACCACATGATTGTTGGAAGAAAATGCTAGATGGATATCTGTAATTAAAATACTTATATTATCTAATGTGCTCTTTGCTTTTCGAAAACCAAATTGGCTTTTGGATAAAATATCGTGATGTTCTACAAACCATTCTAACCGGTTTTTAACAAGGTGTTCGGCAATTTTAGCAAACACTGATGATAATGCTATTGGCCTGAAAGATGCAACACTATTTGAAGGCTTGTTAGGTTTTTTAATTGGAATGACTTCCTGAGATTTCCAGGAAGGTGGAATGTTTCCTGAAACCATGACGGAATTAATTAAACTTAGAAAATAATTTAAACTTTTATCACCAAGATGTGTTAAAAATGAATATGGAATTCCGTCCTCTCCCGGGGCTGAGTCCTTTACACTTGAAAGTACGCCTTTCAGTTCGTATAATGTAAAAGGTGAATCTAAAGTAGATGAAGTATCAGAAATTACAAAGTTGGATAGTGACGTAAAATTTATATTTTCCGGAGCAGTTGGTGGTGCTAGCTTATCAAGAAAATCATTGATTAGAGAGGGAGCCAATGTAGTGGATGAAGATGATACATGAAAAGCTGTCCTGAAACGCTTAATTTTACGCCAAACTTCTGTTGGACAAGTAGAAGGAGAGAGAGAAGCACAAAACGCTCGCCATCCCTCCTGCTTCTTATCCCTAAGAAACTGCTGAGTGGTTCTCATTATATCGTTAAGGTTATCTAAATTTTCATCTGACATGTTAGTAGCATATTCCTGTTCAGCTTCTTTCCTTTTTTGCACAGCCTCCGAACACTGACTATCCCACCATGGTGGAAAAGGAATTTTACCCGAAAACACTTTTTTAATTTGGAAAATTTGATCAGCTGCTGCTACTAAACATCTGGCAAGAGCGTTAGAAGAATCAGTCTCACCACCTTGTACTAATTCAGGGATGTCCGAAATTTTTGCTTCAACAAGATCTTTAAATCTTGTCCAATCTGCATTATTTAATTTATATATTAAGCGAGGCTTACGTTTACGAGGAGACGGGCACCTTACAGGAGAAGTTATAATGATTGGAAAATGATCACTACCTAATGTTGAAGAAAATGGTGTCCAATTTAGAGAAGAAGCTAATCTAGGAGAGCAAATGGATAAATCTACTGCACTAACATTTTCATTAGGTTTGGTACGTCGAGTAGGGAAGCCTGTGTTTAAGATGCATAAATTATTTGCATCAAGAATCTCAATCAATTTTTCTCCGTCACTATTTGTAATTCCACAGCCCCAAGACCTATGATGACAATTCAAATCACCTAAAATTATAACGGGACTTGGTATAATACTGAATAAAGTATTAACTTCATTAAGAATCTCATAAGAAGAGCGAGACAAATAAATAGATACAACTGATATGTTATCAAAATGCAAGCCAACTACATTAATAATATCATTAAAAGCATAATTTGGAAACACAATTTCAGTAAAAGGTATATTTCTTTTAATAAGTATGGCAGAACCACCATACCCATCCGAACGATCATTACGAAGACAGGTATATCCAGGTATATTAAAAATATACCCAGGTTTTAACCATGTCTCGACTAATGCTATAATAATTGGGTTATATTTGTTAATCAAATAAATTAAATCAGATTTCTTTGGAATTATGCTCCTGCAATTCCACTGAATTATTTTGGAATCCATTGGAGTTATCACATAAGTTAAGAAGAAGGTCATAAATTGGGGCAACGTGGGACGGTTTTAATAGTTTCGACTTTAATATAATGTTTATTAGGGTTAAGACTAAACTTATGTCATTATCTTTAGATTCTGAGTCTTGAGGGGCAAAAGCGCACCCATTTTCTGGTGGTGGTGCTTCAAATTCTTTTAAAAGTGCATTGTGGGCAGCCCTGTCATATCCACCTTGTGTCTTTGGCGGTGGTGAACGAGGCTTTTTAAAAACAGTCTTTTTATATGAAATACGACTTGGGGAGTTCCGTTCATCTTTATTTGATTCATTTGGCTCAGAAGCAACAACGTCTGCGAAAGATTTTGTAACAGGGGGGAAAAGCTTACTAGCCTCTAGGTAAGAGATACAACTGTGGGCCATTGTATGTTTGATTTCTTTTTGACGAACATTTTCTGGACAAGACTTATCCGTAGCAAAGTGACGGCCTCCGCACATAACGCATGATGCGGATCCTTCTTCTTTATTGCATGTTTCCCCAAGATGGTCTTTACTACATTTGAAACATTTTGGTGTTTTGGAGCGGCACTGCAATTTAGTATGTCCATATTTACAACATCTGAAACATTGTATGGTCGGATAAACATAAACTTCCACAGGCAGCGCATTGTAACACATAAACAATCTCTTAGGTAAGACCTGACCATCAAACGTTACTACAACCGACTGAGATGGTTTCCATGTTGCATTTCCGTCAATATGAACTTTGTAATTAAGCCGTCTAACTTTTAATATGTTTCCACAGCCTATAGGCGTGGAAATGTTGTCTTTAATTTCTTCTTCACCCCATTCTGTAGGAATACCGCGCACAAGTCCCATTCTAGTTACATGAAATGTAGGAATAAAAGCCTTGAGTTTGTTCGAATCCAAAAGAGAACTAGACAGAAAGTCGTTCGCATCATTAAACTTAGAAAATGCAACCGCACAGCGGTTTCTACCTATTCTCTTCACACTGCCTGCGATTACGTTTTGACAATTCATTTTTCTGAGGAAATTACCAAAACTAATGGGATGCAAAATTGTTCCGTCGTTTGGTGAGGATTCTATACGTTGAACGTGGATAAGATATGGAGCAACATCCGAAGGTAAATACTCGGTCCGACCAGTTTGACGACCTTGATTAGCATTATTTTGTGAATTGTCCAATTGAGATTTTGTTTGGGTCATGTTTAGAAGGGATTTCTCAGAATGCCTATCCGTAGACTGACCATTCTGTGAAGTCATTTGTTCCTGAGGTAATGTGGGCGATTCGACCACAGGCGTAACTTTTTTTAATAAAATTGTATTTTTATCAGTAACAGTTTCACATTGACAAAATTCACCAGAAATTGGTTGGCCATTGTTAGTTTTCTTCCTACGCTTCGAACATACGCGGCAAAGTCGAATAAAACGTGTACGTTTCCGTCCTGTCTGCGCAGTATCCCCGGCTCTAGAAGATACCGAGCCATCAGTATCCATCTTACTGAGTTCATCATTTGATACAATACTAATAGACGAGCCCACAGGGAGATTCAGGCTAGACCAAAGCCCGCCTAAATCCCCCCGATCTTTATCGGGGGGCTCGCCCATAGGCGAGTTTAGAATTATTTACAAAATATTTACAAAACTTACCAGAAAAGCAGCAAATAAACACAAAAAATAAATATATACACTAAGTTCAAAAGATTATTACACTACCAGACTATCCTGATCAGTATATCCTATTTTTAAAATAAATTTTATTTTCCAAATTACAGAAAACACCCAACCGCTACGAAATTTCCCGCGCTTTTTTTTCCTTATGATTTTTATTTTCAACGTATTCAGAATAATGTCAAAAAAGAACCTCAAAGAATAACCTTAAAACCGCTGGAGGATTTGTTTCGCGGGTATCCTACAAACAGAATATTAGAGGGCCATGAAGCTGCGAATGGTCCGCCCATGTAAATTAATTGCATAAAGTTAAATAAATAATAAAAAAAATGGTATCGCAACTTTTTTCTCAGATGTGTTCCTTCCGGCCGTATGATGCCGGCTTAGAATAGCATCACCCCATTTCTTTCCCGTGGGAGTCATTTGAGGAAATGTATTGCAATTTTAGGCGATGGGCTGACAACCTGTCACTAAAGTGATACACAGTTATCTGATCGACCCTCAAACTTTTGTCAGACGTGGTGTTAAATATCCGTTTTACGGCTGTTAACGTTCTACCTAACCCGTAAGGGATATAGGCGTGATTTATGTATGTATGTGTTCCTTCCTGGCGAGCCAACTCTCAACGTTGACAGCTTTAATTCAAGTGACAGCAGTAGAACTTCAAACCATATCCATGTTGGTTCAATAACTCTTTCCGATGTCCAGTGCGCACGGAAGAATTTAAAATCTTCGTGCGCAGCAGGACCCAGTAACCTACCCGCTTATGTGTTGCAAGGAGTAAAATTGTTTTAATTGAACCAATGATTTATAATATATATTTAATCTTTCTATAATACCCAAAACATAATAAACTATCCTGAGTAACTCCTATACGTAAAAATAAAGACAAAACCGCCGTAGTGAACTATTAGACTCATTGCCATTTTACCTGCGTTTGCAAAAGTATTTGAATCGGTCCTACGTAGAACTAAAATTCAGCAGGTCTCATCCTACCTACATAAGTAAAAGTCAACACGGTTTCCGATGAGTGAATTCCAATCTTCTGGCTGTGTAATTCGACTTTACCAAGGCTTTCGACCGAGTCGACAACGACATACTTCTAAGTAAAATATGTTGCATAGGATTCACACCTTCTCCTCTTAGAATATTTTCGGACTACCTAAGGGATCGTTAACAATATGTTCGCTACAGACACAGAATAACCAATAGTATGCAGTATATATTATACATACAGAACTGACACTCACCTCCCCTCACCCCAGCCCCTGACCCGCCTTCACCCGAGAATTGTCAGAATACCAGTGGAGAACTAAGTAGAAACTAGCACTAGGCTTGTTAAATCCTCTTTGGTAGTTACTGTATGTATTCATCAGGTAAGGTATAAAAATCAACCAGCATGCCAACCCAGCACTCACGCATCTGTGATCACCCACACATGCACATGTATAAATGACAGTTGGCTATAAAGAGTCCACTGTATGGAGTGTCCGATGTGTGCTACGGATGTTACGTATCTGGGACATCACACTCGCCTCGCTCAGGAGTCAGTCAAGGCTCTATACTTTGCCCACTACTCTTCATCTTATTGATGAATGACGTGGATACAGTTTTACAGCACTCATTTTGTCTTCTGTACGCTGATGATCTAAAGCTTGTACATGTTATCAAAACCCTAGATGATTGTGAAAAAATACAATCTGACATTGACTTAGTACATCAATCTTCACACCAAGGGAATTGTTTTACTACGAAATTAACGCGTGCGAAGCCGCGGGCAAAAACTAGTAAATAAATAAAAAAAAATGTGGGTATTATCGGATGCAATGGGAAATTTTCTAGAGATTCTCGTAGAGGGCGCTTAGCTTAATTGAAATAACGTTCCTTTACATGAAAATGTGTACCACTTTACAAAATATTCCTTATTTTGTATTTATGTAATCTTTCTAAATTTCTTATAGATTTTTTGTTTGCTGACATGAATGACACTCAATATAATAGCAAGACGACAAGTTTATTCTGTAGCAAATCAAACTAAAAGAAATAAATTTGTAACGAACACAAAGTGAAATGGAACCTGAGACAAAACTATGTCATGTCATATCATCCCTGGTGTTAAAGTTTTCCCACTAGTAGTAGGCCTCTGACATATGCAACAACGGCCGTGTTAGTAGTGATGAACAGCAACTGGTACTGTAAGCTTAACGTGCTCTCCGAAGCACGGAACCATATTTCTTACCGACCATTAATCAGGTGGTACAGCCTATACCTCTAGATTTAACAAGGCGCATTAAGAGCACCGATGAATAGTCAATTCACAGACAAAACGCTATATGACTGCGCCCTGCTACATAGATTAAATCACTATATTTTAATTGGCTATAAGTTTATTAGTGTTGTATTTAACTACTGTTATTATTTAAGCTGTAAGTTTCCCAAAGAAACCAAAAATAAAATAAAATAAAATAAATATGGCAGGGCGCCCCGCTGTATAGACACTTCCTATTGAAACGTCAAAATGGGAGTTTTTCTATTGACAGTTCTCTTGATAGTTCTGAATGTCAAACCAGAGGGCGCTGTGCCAAACTGAAATTTTGACGTTTCAATATGGCTGGCGTTAGCCATCTAGTTTTGTTACAGGTTCCGTTTCACGTTGTGTTCGTTACAAATTAATTATGTTTGTTTGATTTAATACAAAATAAACTTATCGCCTTCCTATTATATTGAGTGTAATTCGTGTGAGTAAACAAATAACCAATAATACATGTAGAACAATTCAATAACCACAAAATAAAGAATAATGTATAAAGTGGTACAGATTTTGTGTGAAGAAACGTTATTTCAATTAAGCTTGGCGCCCTCTACATGACACTCGAGAATCCCTAGAAAATTTCCCATTTTCAGTTTAGCACAGTGCCCTCTGGTTTGAAATTCAGAACTATTAACAGACCTGTCAACAGAAAAATTACACGCAATACGACTCTGCGTTGCGTAACGTGACTGGCTGGCGTGCAATCTGATGCGTGGCAATTCCGTGCGCGCACGCACGGACGCACGCATGCCTGCTGCATCGTGTCTGCGTCAGCCTTAAAAACCATAGATAGAGTGTATAGACGTTTACGGCAATGGTAAAAAAAAGTTTACTGACAACCTTGTTGACAACAATCTTTCCCCAGTTCCCCTTGCTTTTGCTTTTCTCTTTCGCCAATCTTTCGCTGAAATTCAGAAATAATTCTAAAATGTAAGCCTTTTTACTAAATTCATTCGTGTTACATTTATGTAAACATAACTCTAAAGTGAAATTTTGCAATTATTATTAAATTACACAAATAATGAGTACTTATTTAGGCAATTATGGATAAAGATGCTTCTCCATCACATAAAGCTCAGGGTTTGAATTTGAACTATTTCTTTAACATTCATCAGCGTCAAATTTGCGCTATGAGCGCCAAAAATAACAACACAGTTATCAAGTTTACAAAATTACCGGAATACGATTTTGACTCGAAAGGTAAGCCTTTTTGTATCTTTGAAGACTATTTCTGGGCACGGTATATTCTTTGCTACAAGTTGCATCAATTATGCTGTCGCATTTTCCTGCTGTACTTACTTCAAACATGCTCTCATACCCATAATTTTAAGCATATCAGAAGTAGAACCTGAAGAATCTGCATGATTGTTTTGCATGGTACCTTGTCATCTTCATTTGGATGTGTGATATGTGTTACACAGCACTGTTTGTGGCATGAACATGCGCGTTTCAACCTGAAATTTAGCTTTCTTGGGTTATAGAAGCAAACTAGAAATCTGTTCAATGCTGGACTCGATTAGCATCACCAGACAGATTGATTCAAATTTTCTAACCATCATGCATGTCAAAGAAAGGAAAATATGACTTTGAATTGTGAAAAAATAATTTAGAAATTGGGAGAAATGAAGTATACAGCCAGTCATATATGCGAAGTGTGGTATTATACTAAAGTACTTGTACAGTAGCTGTAAGAGTACTGGGCTTGCCTGATTGTCTAGCATATATTTGTACTATGGTAAATAACAGGCATGTCCAAATTGTCCATACCCAACAGTAGCTGCAATGACAAAGTTTGGAGTACTTGTAAACACATTCTGTTGAAGTACAAGATTTTTTGTAAGCCAGAGCTTTAGTCACTCAGCACAGTTCACTCTTCTTGTTGAGGCCAAATTTCAGAAGTAGCTTTTTTATAACTGTTTAGTGAAATAGTTTGATTAAAAGCCAGATTATTAAGTTAATAAGGTAGGGAAATTAAGATAAATAGAGCAGTTATTTGCACCACAGCTTGTGTAACTAAAGTGGTCAATAGCATTCAGAATGTTAGTTTTTTCTTCTCTAACTTTTACAAGTCTTAATTCACAATATCACTGATACATAAAAAAGGTGATAGAAATAACCTCAATAAATATAGACCATTAGTTTAATGTATGATAAATACATGATTATGTTCAATTTTCTCCCTGCTTAAAAAAACTAACCAGGACACTCAATAAATACCAATCCTGTGAATAGGCAGGGTTTTTCTAGACTGTATCCAGGTTGTTACTCCCTTCAGCAGAGAAGGCCCATAGAACACAGTCAGAAGAGGTGTCAGGGATGGTGACTCCATCTCACCTAAGATATTTAAAGCAGTATTGGAAATAATCTTTAGAAATATGGGACTAGGGATGTAAAAGATTGCAAATTAATGGTAAATACATAAGTCATCTCAGATTTGCTGATGACAATGAACTATTATATAATGATAATGAAAAAATGGGAAAGTATGCTCAGAGAACCATCAGAAGAAAGCAAAAAGATTAGTTAATGTATGAAAACAACAAAAAACAAAAATGATCACTCATGGCACCGAACACTGCATTGTACATTACAGGGCAATATACAGTAGGTAAAATAGTATGTCTACCTCGGGCAATCAATTTTAATGGAAGACCGGAATGGCAAAGAAATACTAAGAGCAATGGTGATGGCATACAAAAATAATTTGAATTTCAAGGAAGTAAGGGAAACAAACAAATTGACATAAAGATAAAGAGGAAACTATAATGATGTGGCTAAATTCCTAACCTTTCAAGTTTGAGATATGGCTGCCAGACATGGGCTCTCAGAAACAGAGATGAAATAGAACTTGACTTACATCAAAAGAACATGGAAAAAAGTATTATATGTTAGTTGTTAAGGTCAAGGAATTCATACTTAGTTTTAAATGAAACTGAAATCAACTACACAAACCCTTAACTACTCCGCTCATAACAGCACACATGTGTGCTTGAAGTACAATACAAATCTATTGTTGCAAAATTCGACCTGAGCGAAGTGGTTAAGTGGAATTGGGCTGGCCATGTCTGCAGACTGTGTCACAAAAGGTAGACTCAGAAAGTTGTCTAATGGAGCACAAAAACGGGTAAAGATAATAAGGAAGGCCTTAACAAAGATGGGAAGACATATTTAAGGAAAGGCAGTTAAGAACTGGGCAAAAACAGAAAACAGTGGTAGGAGCTGGGGGAGGCCTATGCTATAGTAGCAAATGTTAGAAGGGATGACAAAAGGACATCAAAATAAAAACAAATTTTAATGATTATAAAATGACAGTGAAATAATATCCTTAAAATATAATTGTGTGTTTGTAAACTTCTGTAATAATTTAGGCTAATTTTATTTTACTATTTATTTTAATCTTTGCCAGTAAGTTGTTATGTAAGGCTGCTCATTGATGTAAATTTGGCTTATGATTCGTCTGGTGAATTGTGATTTGAGCTATAAAATTATCTATTGCTTGCAGTGCAATGGCCCAGAAGGACCACATATGTGCTGAAGCCACACTTGAGGCGCATCATCACCCTGAATGATGAGGATGACTTAATGAACACCACAACAAGATCCCTTAAGAGTGAACTTGCCTCTCCACACAAGCTCATGTCTTCTATTCACTCTAAAAGGAAAATAGTTACAATAACTGAGGAAGATGATAATCGTAGTTTTGTTAGCTGTAAGTATTTGAAGTTCTTGAATTTCCCAATAGTTATTTACTCTTATCCTAACTGCTGCTATCTTGTTTTGTTTCGCAGTGCCCAAACACGAAAAAAAAATTAATGATTGATGTGATAAAAGTAGTTGATGCAACTGTCATATAATGAATCTGCTCATTTGAATGTGAGTGTCTGTTTCACGGCTACGCCTCGTGTGATAGTAGTTTGACACGAGCATTGTATTATATGCAGTTGCATACACTATTTATTCTACATGCTAATAAAAATGCTATTATACACATAGCCAAACGTCTGCATCGGCGATTGCAAGGCCCAAGACAAGATCAAAATCAATACGAGAATGTAATATGGATTGATATGAATTTTTGAAAATTCTATATTTTAGTAGTTGTTCAGATGTCGAGTCAGCAATTTAACAACATCATAACTAACCGACTGAACAACATCGGAACAACAACTGAACAACATCTAAACAACAAATTAACCTTTTCACCGCCACAGACGGGTATAGCCGACAACCCGCGACTTGCCGTCAGCGCCACGGTCGGGTACAGCCGACAAAACTTCGTCAAAGTTTATGTTCATAAACTAGCATTTTAAAACCGTATCTATCTTTTATTTTTCGCATATTGCATTTATTGTACCCTCTACTTTGATTTATGAACTTTTGCGCTTAGATATTTATTAGATTTGAAGTATAAATAAGAAAAATACTGATTACGTTTTGAAGCTGTCATAAGTACCATTCGCACACGCCATAGTCGGCCCCACACGACTGGAAGTGTTGTTCCTTACTAGTACAAATGTGAAATATCGATACATCTATAATATATTTACGGAATATACTATGCCTAGATATTTGTCAAGTTTGTCATTACAATAACATTTTCGTATTATTTTAATGTATATTGAAAATTTTCCCGACATCGATTTGTAGAAATACGCCAAGTATTAGACATTATTTTCTTTGTTTGATTGAGTATCGACAAACCGGTTTCGGCGACTCGTGCACAGCGATAATTGCTTGACCATTGTGAGTGCACTGTACGCCGTAGTCGGGTAAAGACGACACGCTCTGACGTCATTGCAGTAGTGACTTAAAAATAGTGATGGGAAAATGAGTGCCGACGAGCTTAGTTTAGCAGAACTTCTACAGATTTTAGAAGGCGTAGATGATGACGTTGATCTGTCGTTTGAACGTGGATTACTCGAAGAAGAAGATTTAGAGGTAAGTAAATACCTAATAATCATAAATATTAATAAATAAATTAGGAGCGTTTGGGAGGGTTTCATGTGAACTTAATTTAACGGGTCAAATTGTGATACAAGATTATTATTAGATAATAAGAGATAAGATAATTATTTATTTAATAAACTTAATTACAAAAAGGTACACTTATATGAAATAATTCTGTGGCTTAACCATTTCCTAAACTAAGAATATGAATTCCTGTATATCAGGCAAATGGGAAACCGACATAACTATTATTTTAAGATTTATTATATATTATATTCAATACTTTAACATTTTTTTTTCTATTCCTACCCGGTTTATTTGATTATTACTTCGGTTTGTTTCTATTTACTTTTTATAACGCCCTCCGTAAGGTATTGTACTTATATCAGCGGTTATTTATTAGCATTTCATAGTTACTTTAATGTTGTTACGTATGTTAATTTACAAACGAATAGGTACAATACTGTACACGGAGTAACACCTTGAGCCTTATCTTTGTCGGACTGAAATTTTATTTTATTTTTATTTTCTTCAATCATTGACATTTGTCTTTAATTTATTTACCAAAATGGGAAAGATTTTTTGAAATACATCAGACACGTAACCTCAATGAAGATTACATAAATAGTTTTAAACCAAGCATAATAGCGGCAAATGACAATAAAACTAGAAATATGCATTTCTTTTGTCTCTTGTGGTCAAAAACGAAATACCGCAACCTCATAGGATAAGAGCTGTTTGAACCCAATGCCGCCTGGAACAATTTATTGTTTTATGCGCACGTGTTTTATGGCCCTGTTTACTCAAAGTTGCAGTTTTTCCACGAAAGTAATTGGCACTCGTGCTTTTTTTTAGTTTGTGTTATGTTATGAGATATGTTTTTTTGTCATTCCTTCAGTTTTTTTTTGACGAGTACGGTCAAGTTAAAGTGCATACAAGATGATGTCCCGTCGCGAATATTTGAAATGGAAGAAAATAGCTGAAGCAGAAATAAAGGCGATGAAAAGTGAGTACAAAATACTGACCGAATTTATTATTTCAAATTATATGGCAACAAGTAAATTTATGGGCTTTAAAAATTATTATTATTAAATACCTACTTACTTATTTACTGGACTTGACTATGTTAAATTTTAGTTTAGTAATTTAATAACAGAAAGTTGTCCTTATGTAAAATAGACATATATGCCGTCGCAGTTATGTAGGGCATTTTAAGACATCTTATCTATGTACAAAATAAAAGTCAAATAATATACTTTATCTTCATTTCTTTGTTATTTTGTCTCGTATTGTTTCTTTATATTATTATTTTGTCCTTCCACATCAAAGGCATACATACGTGACTGAATATTTTCGTTTAAAAATCATTAGATTTAAATTACTTACACTTCTTCTTCTTCTTCTTCTTTTCGGGTGAATGGCGATGTACCCCGTGTTACAGTATTTGAGCCCAAAAGGTCGCTACGTCAATAGCATTTTGGTTGGCTCGAAATAGGTCCTCCTGTGTGCAAGCAGCAGGAGAGGTAGGGCATGACATTAAGTGTGACATAGTTTGTAAGGCGCCACACTCACACTAAACTTATACCTAATCAATTATTGTGTATTCCAGATAAGCAAAAAAGAAAAGAAGCTGCAGAAGCTCCTTTGCCTAGTTCTACGCAGAAACATGCTGATAACAGACGTATGTTATTTATTATACTTGTAATAATTTATTAGTTTAATTATTTATTTAGAGTAGACATGACATTTTTTTTTCAGAATGCCAATTTGACAAAAGAAAAACTATTTTGAACAAAACGAAAGAAATGTTAAAAGATAAGTCCCCGACGAGAAGTTGGACCAGGTTAGGGACCAAGTCTATGCGACCATAAAAGAAGCTCAAACGAAATAGTTTTTAAGTACAAATTTGAATATAAGTTTTGATTATGCATGTTGATTTTAGTGAATTTTATATCATATATTTAGTTTCGTTTCATATTATAGGTATATTTTTATGCAGTTGATATCTGTTAGGTATAATTTTGTATGTTACGATAGAAAAAGTGAGTGTGCATGTCGGCACTCCTAATTTCAAATTATGTATTCATAATTATATTTATTTAAGTTATACTTAGCAGATCAGTAGGTACTCATATTTTTTGTTCGTTTTTATTGATCCAATTTCATTGTTATACATGATTCTTTAACTTGTTTATTTTCGTTAATTAAAGATGTTGACACTAGTAATGTTTATTAAATATTTTATATTAAATCGTGTTCATTACTATTAAAAATCGTTTTTAATTAATATTCAACGTAAGTAAAATAAGAAAAAGAAATGAAAGAAAACAAATAGTCACAATAAAATATTAAAATAAATACCAGCATAAATCCTATGATGTTCTAATTTTTTTTATCGATATTCTATATTACATCCTTATTTGTCTTACGGGTTTGAAAATATAGAAATGCCACCGACGCCACAGTCGTCTATAACCGACAACGCGATATAGAGAGACGCGTAATAGAGATGCGCCAGTGCTGATCGAAAACTGAACTAAAAATAAACTTGTTGAATATGCCTAGTGTTGTTTACGAGGCCACCACTACTACTACTATCCTATATTATTATTTTGACCTATATGAAATCAGAACTGAAAAGTAGAGGGCAAAGTAATGATTTTAGATTAATCAAAACTCGGTTTAAAAAGTGTAGATTTATTTTCGATATGAACTGTTGGACATCTCTATTTTATTGAGTATTTCTTTCCCAAGAAATTGGTGTGGCGCTGGTTGCAATTTTTTACTCGAATGGCCTGGCGGCGAAAAGGTTAACGGCATCTGAACATCATATAAAAATAACTGAACAACATCTGCACAACATCGGCACAACAACTGAACAACAAGTGAACAACATCTGCACATATGTTTTCTAAAATAAGTAATTTTGCATGCCAGATAATTGCGCAACACGCATGGGCTTATATAATATGTATATGCTTTAAAATATCTTTATCACTTCATCAGTACAACAACTGAACAACAACCTAATAAATAACTGAACAACAACCAAACAATTACCGTACAACATCTGACAGGTGCGCGGAAGATGGCGTCTTAAGTATTGGCAAAAAGAACTGCGTTTCATTTCTCCAGTTCATAAAAGGAGAGCGTTCTCGTTAATACATTACGCTTCTGTAACTTCTATTAAACTGTAATTTCTGTAGGAAGAATGCATAAAGCAGGTCTTTATACAACTGTTTTCGAGTTCATAATTCGAACATTATGAGACGAGTGTAGATAAAATAAACTTGATGCCCAAATTTGTTCCTTTAGTAGTTGAAGCCTGCTATGACGGCGTTGATGACATGAAGATATATTTTTTTTAAATATAATAACACTCTTGTATGATTATCATTTTCAGGTAAGAAAACCCTTTCAGGCAGATCGCAGGCGCCTAGTGGGTCAGATGTTAAAATACCTACCAAAAGTACTTCTAGAAACATTACCTCCAGGTGTAAGTATAAGTTGATGCTTGTCTTTAACTATAAATTAACTTGAAGAAAGTGAAAACCCTGTTGTAAATAGGTAATAGACTAAAATATGGAGTAGTAGGTATATATGCAATGCAATGGTGGTTCTATTTCCAACACAGCAATATTATATAGAAGTTCCAGTTAGGCTCAGCTTATCATTCGAAGTGAAAATATTATACCTTTTATTCCATGCATTATAAGAATTCTACAAAGTCTAGTCTATAACATTTCTGAGCTTGACTGTACGAATTATTTATTTATGTATACTGGTACTTAACTTGACGATTGTGTAGGCACAGCATAGGTGGTTGGCAGGATGATGGATATTTTAATTGGTTGTAACAATAACAGCATTGCTCGATTATACGTTTTCCTAATCAATAACAAGTAAGTTTTAATTGCTTCAGTGACATGGTATATTTACTTCAAATTCCTTATGGTAGTTTATTAAAGCACTCTATTTTCTAGAAATGCAACGTGTATGCCCAAAAATAACAAGCCTAGTCAAAACTGAGGAGTCAATACTCAAGTTCTACCTTTTCTATGGGGTTCTACTCTCCTTATGTATGTCCACTTTTGTATGACATGTAATGTTGAAGGCTCCGTAGTCAAAAAAATCCCACAAAGAGTGACAAATCCAATGGCATAGATTTTTTTTTAGAAATGTATGAATGGGCGGGGGGGGGGGGGGGGGGGGCGTTACGGTAACCACCGTTTAAAAGGCAAAGTTCTTTTGTAACAATAGTAGTTTATACAAATATCATATAATAGGGAAATAAGAATGCGAGTGTCTGTTTATGACACAAGGCATAGCCGAGTTTGCTAATAGTTTCTCAGTACGTAATACAGTTTATTTTCAAGCCTCCGTACCGGCGGCGATTGCAAGGTCCAATACAAGGTCAAATTCAATCCGATGGCGTTAAATGGCTTGATGCGATATTATACTTCGGATGCAGTTGTTCAGATGTCGAGTAAACAACTGAACTACAACTGTACAACATCTAAACAACAACTTAACAAAACAAATGAACAACAGCTTAACAACAACTGAACAGGTGCTGAACAACAATTGAACAACAACTGATCAATATCTGAACATCATCTGAACAACGACTGCACAAAACTATAATATAATAATCATTGAATCAAGCCCGCTAATTCATGATGTGTAATGGCACCTAGGAATTACACATCGCAGGAATCAATGAAAAGAGCTCGTTTTGGTTTTGGAGGCCAATATGTTCTTTGATTTGCTGAGTCAACGGAATTAGTTTGTTAATAGCACTGGCACCCTAAATGGAAAGTTACTAATTCGAAAAACCTCATTTAAAACCAAGGTTTTCAGAACTCGAATGTGATAGTTTTTATTTTATTTAGATCGCATGTATGTTTTAAAGAATAACCTTCACTATTTTCTGCTTTATAGATATCAATAAAATAGATACTAAACTGAGTGCCAAAAACATCACTTTATCTAGCAGCAAAGTCAATAATGACATTAAAAATGTTAGAAGACCTCGGACAATCCCTAAGACTCGAGAACAAGAGAACAACATTTTGGCTCAAGATAACAATAAAAAATCGGAAAAGGGTAAGTAATAAGTATGACACTTGGCCTCAATTCGGGATATGATTAACTTACCTTAAATAAGTGCTGTCACTTACCGTCAAATAGGTTAAGAAAAGGGTAGGAGATAATTTAGTCATGTCGTGTCTTATAATTTGACGCAAAATACGTGTTATCTGTCAAGGCGAGACTATGAAAACAATGGCGACTAAATTGACTAGAAATTGCGAAGAACCCATTGATATTTTTAACATAACAAGACTTAGATATCTCTTATCCTTTTCTTAACCTATTTAACGGAAAGTGACAGCACAAATTTAAGGTAACTTAAGAGAATTTATATCCCGAACTGAGGGCATTGTCTTTATCTTGATGATCTGGTTTAAAATTCGTATCACTTAGTCAGCTAAACAGCGCATAAGTTGCACACTGATATTATCACAGAAACAAAACTTGGGCTTTTAGCATGAGAAATTAAACAGAAAAAAGCATTGAACCAATTAAGTAGGCGCGTGCGGGTGATTAACACTCCCGTCTCCGAAGAAGGAGTTAAATTTAGTGTCTGTTCTTTTGTTATTGTAAAAGGCAGGTTCACTTCGTTAATTTTAACCTTTTTATAAGTTACCAATCATACCAGTTTTTGTTAGTGTTCTTTATTTAATTTAATTAAACAAATTTGGGGTGTTGAATACCACACGTGCATACGTAACAGATCATAAAGCGAACGGCATCGTCTTGCCTTGCAGTTTCATACAACGAATTGAGTTTTTCGGTATTTCTAATCTATCGGTTGTATGAAACTCTGGAGCGAAGCGTTGTATCCTTACGCGTTGAATGTGCGCTAAGCCAACCGTTCCTTAAATGATTCATCAGTCATAAATTTATAAACGTTATAAATCCATAGGTACTAATTTTATTAATCCGAGAGTTTGTATTTATCTATGTTTGTTACCTCTTCATGCTCAATTCACGGATTAGGATAAAATTTGGTAAACAGATAGAGTATAATTTATTTACTTGTACTGCTAAGTTAAGAGCGTAAGTAAAACAAATAATATTTTGTGAATTATTTTTCAGAAAAACCACACTATAACAAAAAACCTTACACCCCCAAAAATACTCCAAATAATGTAGACAAAAATAATATGCAAACGAGTTTGGGTGTGCGTAAAAGTGATTTATCACCCAGCAGCCGCAAAGGAAAAACAATAAATTTGACAAGTTCTATAAAAGAAAGTGAAATTATAAAAATACGTGATTCTAAAATAATTAGGGTCCCGATTGAATCAGACGAAAAAACAGTTGTAAAACGACCATTGCGAACAACGCCCAAAAAAAGACCACATGCCACAACATTAGATAGAGATATAATATCTCTAGATAAAAATGTGGAAACCGACCAAGCACCCGTAACTGCAGATGTTGACACTGAGACAGATAGAGTGCAAATCGAGAAAAACAGTGTCTGTGTCCAGACAGTGAATATTCTAAAAGCTCATTTTGATAGTCTTGATATACCCAATGTAACTTTATTAAAAGATAAAGATGAATCCAAAGAAGACATAGTCAAATTGTGTAATGATCTATTACCAGACTTAAAAGTGTCATCTTTGGGAATAAACCCCGTTAAGGAGGAAAATTATGAAATACATGCAGATAAAATCGAAGAGTGTTCACAAACTTTGCCAAACCTAAACATGCCTGACATGGGAATCACTCCATTCAATAAAATAATAAATAAACCGCAAGATGTAACAGTAAAACAGCGTTATGCGAATGTTCCTGACTTGCAAATGCCATCACTCAGGATGACACCACACAAGGAAAACAAACATTCAAATAAATTGGGTATGTCCAAAAGTCAATCCTACATAATAGGTCGTGGTACTGTTACATACACCACTAAGCAGAAAATCGACTTCCATCTGGTCAGTAATAAACAGGAGACTGCCTCAAGTGCGTTATCTAGTCCTTTAGCGTATCCCTTGAACGTTGTATCTATATTTAAGGAAGAAGTCAATAAAAGTAAAGACATTAGTGAATCGGTGCCAGAAGACACGCAGCAGAAAACGAATCACGAGAATTCTGAGAATGCGAGTCATTTAGTAAATTGCTCCTACGCTACTGATTGTAATAAACTAATGAAGCCATCAGAGATAATTAGCACAATAAGACTAAATGGTGGGCTGTTGGAAAGTGACTACATCTGTGAACAGTTCCAGAGGGAACTCAACTTTATTGATTCATTCTTTGAATCGCTGCAGTACTTGGAAAACTGTTCTTTGTCCAACAAATCTTTCACCGACACTAGTGTTGAGAATTGGGTCAGCAGGTCAGGATTTGATGTGAACAAGTTGGGCCCGGAGTACAACTCGCTTTTTTCCACCTTTGAAAATGGCACTAATATTGAAGACACCGAAACAATGGCGTCCAAGAGCCTTTGTCTGGTAAGTGTTATTCTTTATACTGTAAACATGCAGTGCACAATTGCATATCTGCGTACTCACCTATTATTTCATTGCATAATCTGTCATTCATCACGTGCACACGTTATATGCGAACAATATTGTGTCATCAAATTTTATAGTGTAAAATAATGAAAGTAAATCTGCTGAATTATAAGCTATCTATAATTTCGGTCTAATAATTCGTCAGTGTGGGAAATGTGGAAATTGGTTGTGAGAAATAATTGAAATTTGTTTATTGCAGCTGAATTTACTCATTCGCGATGAGCAAAGACGAGCCAAAAATCTCTTGTTTGTACTAAAAATGCGAGAGGATGCTTTAAAAGATTTTGCTAAGTCACAAATTATTTGGCTAGAAAATAGAAAAAAACATGACAACATAGATATATCGACATTAAGGAAGAAGCAACGCGGTGCCCTGCTCAAACTGCAGCATGAATATGGAGAAATGCAGCGTATGCGGAAAGCATTGCTGGCGCTGTCGGAGAAACGAAAAGTGGCGCTCATGAAAACTAAGAAAAACATAGAACTGAAATTAAAAAATAACGTCTCAGTAGAACAGATTTTTCTCAGCAAGAAGAAGTTGAAGAGGAGTTCAATAAGCGAACGGGCTACGACTCCTCTCAAGTGTTTTGATTTGTCGAGCAGCGGGTGTGACGAGAGCAGCACTTCCCGCGCCAAGCCCGAGGCGGGTGTGGGCGCACGCGCGGTGCCTGCCGCCGACGCCTCGCCGCGGGAAGCCGCCGTCGCCGTCATGAGCGTGGACAAGAGCATCCAGACCGGCGCGTGCTTACTCGACGTCAATCAGCTCGACGAAGACGCAGCTGCCGAAATGTTCGTCACAGTCGATGGCGGCTATCTAAACATACTGTTCCACCATTTTGCGCTTCCGGAAATATTTAGCCAAGGAAAAAGTTATGAAGTCAACGAAGAAGCAATCAGAAGTATAGTTCAATCGGCCAACAGTCATAGTGCGGCAAACAAAAGCGATTTCATCGAGAGGTTTATAAATCAAATTAAACAGCGTGACCAGGATGTATCCACTACACCTTCAACGGCGCGGAGCCTTGTCGAAGAATTCGATCATTACTACAAGGGTCTTACCGAGGAAGATCAGTCATTCGAATCTCCGGAGCGACACCAAACTAGAGATTTTTCGGTTGGATGCGTGGTTGATACAGTTGAAGCATCAACGGAGTTGCGACTGGTAGATACTGAAACAGTTACTGCCATCGCCGCGGTGACCAGCGACCTAAAAATTCCAGAGGTTTCCATTGATGAAAATAATGCCAATACGACTGTCAATGTCGTCAGCACGGGCAGCGAAGACAACTTGACGTCGAGTGACAAAGAAGCGAGTGACCCTGTAGCGACTGGTCCGCTGCCAGTGCCGGCCGGCGCGGTGGCGGCGCCCGACGCAGCTCCCGGCCCGGATGTTTCTGTATTCACACCAGTAGCACAAACCTCATCCATAGGTAACTGTAATATTGATAACTAGCTTTCCGCCCAGTAGTTTTTACCCGCCGCTCATTTTTCAAACAATTCTATCAAAGAATATTTTAGACCCCTTCGTTATCCCTATGATAGGAACCCGCCACAAAAATTGGCTATCAACTGATGTGAATTTACTATTAAAGATCAAAGTATTTATAAAATGTTTCTTAAAGAGCGATATTTCTGATTACTTATACATTAGCTCATCCTTAGCTTTCGGTCTTGGTCTGTAGTAAAATTTCACCGTATGTAATTTAGTAACGATCGTTTACAGAAGGCAGTAATCCTAGTATGCCGGTGTACATGGACCCCGCTGTAGTGTCGTCAGTGTCGCCGGTTCACAACGAAGCCGAAGAGCTCCGGCGACAACAACTAGCCATTGAAAGAGAGGTAATTTGTTAGTATTCATACATTTATACGGGGTGTAAGGGACGTTGTACCCAAAAATTACAGGCGAACAAACTTTTCTACATTTATTTTCCCAACATAGTCGCCACAGTAAAAGAGGTTTATATTAATGGTCTGATCTGCCCAGTATGTTTTCGGTTCACTATCCCTTACACCCTGTACAATTTATTGGTATTCTCATACGATACGTGGTGCCCTCATCATCATCTGCCAGCCCAGCCCTAATCTCGATTTATTTGGGGTTCGCGAAATAGTACATAAACATTTCTTCCATTCATCTCTTTTCGCCGTCTAATCTTTGATTACACATTTTTTATCCATCTTTTATACAATCCATCCTACTCCAAATCAAAGTCATCACTTGAAATTCAAGAATTCAATCAGAACAATATAATTTTGGTCAGATTTGAAGCTTATTTTAGCATGCCGTAGTAATGAAAATAATTTTTTTATTTAGTTTTTCAATCAAGTATTTCAATCCGGCGAAACGGTCATCACTAACATGATATTTAAAAATTATGAGATCCTTTTCTATCAACTAATCAGTTTTTACCTTCACCAATATATATAGTAATTATTATATATATACACGAAATAAGAATAATACGTTTTTAGGATCTAACGAAATACTGTAGATATCTTTCAATACCTTTCTAGGTCGACAATATGAAATTAATTTTAGTGATAAACTGTGCCTGTTGTGTCATTTTCTTATCAAAAATTGAGGAAGCGAATTTTTTGGGGACAGTAAAGTGTTAAACCACAAACGATTATTACCTTTATGTGTGCAGCAATCTGTACCGAATCGGGCAACGAAATATTCATACGGTTATTGCTCGACATCACAACAAAATCTAATACCTTCTTAAATTATAAAAACATAAAAACATACTTACACCGTCTGTACAATAAATACCTAATTACCTATTTACTTAAATTAAATATTGACAAGAAACGTAATAAACAAATTGTCCGTTAATTACAGATAAAAGCATTAGAGCAGCAACAATGCCAACTGCTAGTTGTTCGAGAGATACCGGACAAGCCCCCGCCTCCCTACATCCCGCCCGCCGGCGCGCCAGCCCCTAAACCAGCGCAGAGGTTCACTGCCGATGACACTATCGAAGAAAAAGTCGAGAGAAACCTCTTAGAGCCGGGGCATTGCGTGTCAGAGCCGTTCGACTTGTTCGTGGCCGACTACTGCCAAGAGTCGGCGGAGAAACACAGGGCGCAAGACAGTGATAAGCCGTGGGACGCGTGCAACCTGTTGCCGCAGAAGCCTCCACTCAGCCAACAGGACTTGGTGCATCACACCGCGCGCGAGCTCAAGGAAGTGCTCACACCCGGCACACACACCGCACCCATAGCCAGTAAGATATCATCCTTAGTGTAGCGTTGAAACGTAGGCCTTGTGATTTTTGCAAGATTTAGGACGTTGCACCACACACACACAGCCAACACATCATGACCTTGCTTAACCCCGCGCGCAAGGAGGCTTTTAAGCGGTCGTACTATAGTTAATGCCATTGTCTAATTCCAAGCTAAACTCCCGCAGTGGAAGCGATTTACACAGGTAAATTTCTAGTAAAATACCAGGAGTTCAACTGAAGGCAGACAATGGCTGCGTTACGCAGCGCTAAATAGCATACGCTGCACAATATAGCAGCGCATACTATGAATTAAACGTGAGCCTAAATCTATTTAACTTAATTAACTAAGTTGAGTGAAATTGGCAAATGATGTGTTCTGACCTTTACATAACTCAATTCTGTAGTAAATACCGTCTGCCGATCTGGCGTTACGTCACACGTATAAGCACTAGATTATAAGTAAGTACCTCCAAATTATATCACCCCACGAATTCCGCAATTCGTACTAAGGAGTCACAATGATAATGGTACAACAAATATGACTAAAGGGAACACACCATTAACATGAAGAAACAGTTTTATACTAAACAACTAGGTTCGACACTTACAGTCAACGTGCCGGCGCAAATGCATAAAATACCCAACGGAGAAAGGAAGTTCAGGGAATGGATCAAAGAGGGATTCCGTGGGTACTTACAGGGCTGGGTGGAAAAGATATCGACACCCAGCATTCCACTACAGCCTTGGCGCGTTATTCACTTCAAACCACTCACAGCTTCTGTTCGTATTCCACTTTGATATTAGTCATTACGCGTGACCCAACACGAACTAGAGCCGTACAAAACGCGAGCCGATATGGCCACTTGATGCCTATTCAACGCGACGCTCACGTGGAAGACGTCGAGACATCCAACAATCACTAAGCCTGGTATTCTAGTATAACCCAGGAGAACCGCAATAATACGATGCATCAACACGCGCGATCTCAAATTGAATCGTCCATTACACGCGGCATCACAAAAACGCGTGGCGGGAAATCCGTACAAAACACAATACGTTCTCGTCCGAACGGTTTTGAGTGACTGAAGTGCGGTGCAGAAATCACCGCTTGGCGTCTACCAGGCGGCCCGCGCGCACGCCGCCACCCTCGCCCCGCGAGCGAGAAAGGGACAACATATGCCCAGAGCGATGCGTGCGAAATCGCGGCGCATTCATAGACCGTCATTAATACCTAACTTACCCCAGCATAGCAACGCTAAATTAAACAGCCATCTAAAGTCGGGAGAGAAGAAACTTCGCATTGAGCACCAAACAACCGCCCGTCGTTACAAGTAAGTCTGTCATCTTCTGTCGTGTGGGAAACCGAGTCGACGAACGTCCTGATGAACCCTGGTGTCAGAGTAAGTATTTAATTGTAATCGAATGTAGTGAAGCCAGCTTGAATAACCCGATGCCGCAGTAAAACCGCCAAATTAAAATGGGGAGCGGGCCGGCCATGTTCTAAAATGGGCTAAAATCGTCACCTCAAGGCGGGTCCCGGCGGCGCCGAGGTAGACCCCGAAAACGATGGCGTGACGATCTTGATGCCTATCATTGGGGTGGACTGAGTTGGCTTTGGATCGGAAGTGGAAGACCGCGGGGGAGGCCTTTACCCAACAGTGGGATCTAGTAGGCTAGGTATAATAATGTACTATGTTTTATTTTGCACTGAGAGTGCTTTATTATTTTTCATAAATGATCTTGAAGCAACGTACAAGTACAAGATGACATTTAGTATTTTATTTTATTTTTATTTTTATAATAAGTTATCAGTTAGTAGAGCAGTAGGACGGTACCCCACGGTCCCGGGTTCAAGCCGCAAATAATAGTTCTGATTCTGAATACATATACTTGGCAATACATATACCGTGTGATGCCGGCTTAGAATAGCATCACCCCATTTCTTGCCCGTGGGAGTCGTAAGAAGCGTCTAAGGGACTCGAGGGTGTGTATTGCAATTTTAGGCGATGGGCTGACAACCTATCACTATGGCTACGCACAATTTTTCGAATGACCCTCAAATATTTGTCAGACGTGGCGTAAATATCCGTTTTGCGGTTGTTTGCGCTCTGCCTACCCCGCAAGGGATTATAGGCGTGATATGTGTGTGTTTTATTTTGCACTGAGAGTGCTTTATTATTTTCATAAATGATCTTGAAGCAACGTACAAGTACAAGTGACATTTAGTATTTTATTTTTATTTTTATAAGCTGTTATAAGTTATCAGTTAGTAGAGCAGTGGAACGGTACCCCACGGTCCCGAGTTCAAGCCGCAAATAATAGCTTTGATTCTGAATACACGTACTTGGCAAATTTTTGCTGACTGCCTAAAAGCGTCTGTAACAATTTCAGGCGTCGGCACCCGGCGATCTGATCACATCGACGACATCTTGCTGACAGAGTGGCGCGGCTACGAGCCCCAGTGGACCGCCCTCCACGCCGGCGAGGCCACGGTCAAGAACCACGTTTTCGAGAGCATCTTCACAACGATCGTCAACAACACCGTAGAAGCATACAAGAAAATCATCCAAAGAGACTGCCATGTGGACGATAATAGTGATTAAGTGATGCCTACCGACCTTAGAATCATCTCAGATCAAACTTAAGTATGTATGTCATTTAGATAAATTGCTCTCGGTTCAGGCGGGACATTTCCTTAGCTCAATGCTCAGTGTTAGTTATTTGAAATAAGTGACAGGAAATCTACCAAATTGTCAATATGACTGCTAAAATCATGTGTAAAAAGATGTAAACGAAAAATCATACGTAAAGGAGTCATGACAGCTGCAGATTACCTGTTGATGCTTTTACTAAAAATGGTGTTTATACAATAGGCTAGGAAAATGAACGCTGGAATCGCGACTTTTAATGTGAACGTGTAATCATAGTTTAATTGTGAAAAAAAACTGGTAAAATTTCCTTGTATTAAATTATTTATTTAGAAATATAATAATAAGAAAATATCACATAATTCTTATAATTTGACATCGATAACTACCTAAATCTATAAATACTTTTATCTACTCTCGACTCATAATGTTCGGATTACATATTCGATATCTGGTGTATTAAGACCTGCTTTATGCATTCCGCCTCTAAAATTACTTTTCAAAATCTGAATTTTAGTTTTTTAAGAAAATGGAGAAATGAATCAAATTTTTCGCCTATTTATATCCTGTGCCACAATAAATTAATGAAAAAAAGGAAGTAACCGGTACGTGACAACTTGAATTCGCATTAGTTTGTTTATGTTAAGAGTGTAGATAAAATAGTGAATGCAACTGCATATAATTTGATTACTCGTGTCAAACTATTATTTATCGGCATGTCTCGTGTGATAACCAGACACATTCTAATGCTTCGTTCTATGACATTTGGATATACTACTATTTATACACAATCATGATTAACTAAAGGAAATAACGCCCAAATATACTTTCAGGTTCAGAAGTAAGTTATTTTCGTTAGTTACATTGAAGTTTTTACAATACAAAATAGGGCTGTAGGATTTGTGAATCATTGGAAAATTAATTACATATTACTATTGTGAAAAATAATCTTTCCGAGCTTTGTAACAAAACAACATCACACAATGTAATCGGAGTGCAAAAGTCTTAAACGAATTATAACATAATTATTTACAAACAGTGCATTTGCCTTTTTCTTAATTATTGGTTACGTTACCGTACAATTTAGGTAAATTCTTAGTTTATTGTAAATGAAAGAGAGTAACATTTGCATAAAAATATCTTAGCAGAACACCTGGAACCACATAAATGCCAGAAATTACATTCAAATCCTGTTGAACCTAAACATTATATATCTTTCTATATGTCTATGGTTTACGTATAAAACAAGAACAACAGACAAACAATCAACTTTCTTATTATCCTGCCCCAATTACATTGCCCTAAAAGTCTTGAAGTGATAATACTTAGTGATATGTACATACAGTCGGTTGTAGCACATAAGGTACCAGGGGTACTCCAAAAGAATTGAATTATTTTTATCCCCACCAGTTAATACATTATAAAAATGTAAACTTATTCTTATAAAAGAAGTAATTTTCTACTATTTATGTCAAGAAAAAATATTGCTGGGGACAAAAATAATTGGAGTACCCCTGGTACTTTATGTGCTACTACCGACTGTATGTACATATCACTAAGTATTATTATGACTGTACTTTGATAAGTTGTTTATGATACGCGAATCTGACACGGAACGGAACTATTTTAGAGAAGAAATAGTTTTCTAAAATGTCCTGGATAGAATCGATTCTTTTCCATAAATCAAAATTATACGAGACTAGGTACAGGTATAGTTAAATTAAAAATAATAAATTAGTTCATTACTTATTATCAATAGTAGGCAATTAAATCCAAAATAATAACATAATTTACCATTACAAATTGTCTGCTACCTTCTTCAAAATATTTAAATATTGTGAATTTTTGTTTGTAACTATTTCGGTTTTAAATTTGAACTCAGTCCACCTTACACTAAAAATAATACCTACATTAATAGTGTCACTGGCACATATTTTATAGCAATACGTTTGTATTGCGCAGTTATTTGACAGCGCTAATACTTATTGGCGCTAAGCCAGATATTTTGGGATCCCTACTCCACAAAGGCTTTTCTTGATGAATACATATCCTCTCCAGATTCGGCGCTGCAAGCGGCTAGTCGTCAGCTTTCAAGATGGATTCCAACGGGTTCGGACCTTTCCTTCTAGGGTTAGATGGTGCTTTCACTGTTTCCGCTGAAAAAAAGTAAAGACGCTTTAGCATAACCAAGTAGAAGTATAGAGGTAGTAGGTAGTTATATCGTAAAGATGCTTTAGGAATAACTAACTATAGAAGTATATAGGTAGGTAGGTAGTTATATTGTAGTCAGTTAGTATATTTGGCTTTATATTAGGTTATTGTATTATACCAGCAAATTCGATAATTATGTCTAATTTTCTAAAAGAATCTCCTTTTTGCGCTTATACCCATAACTTCATTACAGTGCATACAATATTATCGTTGAGTTAGGAGGTTCTCATTTAAATACGGGCTAAACTATTCTGCTATAATAAGTACGATTTATATGTAGATATTATCTGCATGAAGTGAATTTTTTTTCGTATAGTCACAGAATAATAACTAGTAACTAGCGTATAGTCTACCTACCTATATAGTTCTTTGGCATTGTTCCTCTTTAACCTGGTGAGGCAAAACAAATGAGTTGATTTCTGTCAAGCATGGTCTCTTTTGCACTGACCACATTGACTTAGAACATGACGTTTACAAAGAATTTAGTAATTTCGGAACGTGATTACGGTTTACTTTAAGTTTATACAGGTAGAGTCTGCAGAGAAGAAGCGTGGAAATTGAGGGCGCCTCTGTGCCTCAGTATGAGAAATGTCATAGAAACCTTTGAAAAAAAGATAAGTTCACTATTTGCCTACGCCTATTCTCTTTCCGCACAGACTATACTAACAAAAATGGTACAAAAAGCCGAAAGGAGGTCAAGGCACTTATGAAACTGAACAACTATCATGAAATATGGGTCGAAATATATTTAAAAAATGGTCCTCCAATACAAAATTGCCGATCAGCAGGTTAATTTACTGTGGGGGAAATTTTTCTTTCACATTTCGTACATGGGGAAAGTTTTTCAGTTTCATACATCACTAAATGTCGCTGAGTACCCTTTTTTCCTCCTCGTATACTGCGCTCAATAAATGTTGGCATTGCTGTGCTTACTTGTGAGTCCTTGCGAGGCCTGGTTTACCTCGAGACAGGCCATCCACTCGGTGATGCTGATCCTGGAGTCGTGGTTGACGTCGCAGTAGCGCGGCAACTTGCGCCCGCAGCGCCGGAGCGACTCCACGTTGCTTATCAGCTGGTGGAACGCCTTCCACTCCCGCCTCTCCAGCGCCTTATTTTTATCCTTGTCCAGCATCACGTAGGTCCACGTGGCTGCCTGCTCTTCGCGAGATGCTCCCCACTTCACTCGGTCACTAAATGAGATTATGAGTATTCGTAAAAATACCTGTGTCTGCAGCGTTTAGATATAAAATAAGGACATCTAGAACTAATTTAAACAAATGATAATAAGAAGTAGAAAAATGTTAGTGTCGGCTGGGGATTGAACCCGGGACCTTTGGAGTACCGTCATACCGCTCTGCCACCTGCGCCCGGACCGAACTCTTCTATATGGTCAATAACTTGATACTCGTATTGAAGCGACTCACAAATTTGCACACCAAATTAAAAATACTTAGTTAAGTTAAAGTTATTTGCATCAAACATTCCTATTTCCGACATAAGATGCAGTTTTTTTCCTTTGTTGCTGCTCAATGTTATTCAGGTTTCAGAGATTTATTACTATCCTAGCTTTACTTATTCATATAGATAACGTAACAGTGGATGAAAGTAAAAAAACAGAATATAGAGAAATACAAACCCAGGTCCCGTGCCGTTCGAAGATGCAGTCATCTTGTTAGCGAAGAAGTTGATCAGCTCGCGGAGGAAGATGGTCTTTATTGGTTCGGGGCAGCCTGGAAGACAACCGTTGAAATACTTCTTACTCAAAATTGGTTTCAAGGTACGGCTAGGTATTTCGTTGTTGTAGATTGTAGTGCATGCATATACCATATTCTAGACCTAAGATAGAGATAGGGACATTGTTCTCGATTGTGCGGAAGAATTTTTATTCCATTTCTTAGTTATTCTTTTCTCTTTCCCTATGAGGCCGCCTGTCCCTGCTTCACTGACTATTTAGTTATAGGCTTCCCTACTCGTTCGTTGCTTTTCCGGGCGGATGTGTTTTGGTAATAATTTGAGTTCTTGATGAATAAATGTGCTAGCGTTTTAAGCAACAAAATATTCTTAATCTGAACATTAAATAGGAAATTGTAAATTAAGGCATCAATCTGACATTGTGTAATAGTGACGAGTGGATCACCACGTGGTGCATAAATTTTACTATCACGTTTCTGTTGCCACTCAAACTGTGCCACACAGCCCCTAGTCGTAAGACTAGGTCCTCTGTGTTGTGGACTCTCCCACGGTGTAATGCCACATACCTTACTGACTTAAGACTTAACTCACAAAACTGACTTTACTTAAGACTCTCAAAACAGTTGTAGCGCCATTGGCTCTTCCACCATTGAATAATAATAATGCGCTTTCCTGTAATGTACATGTCTTAGGAGACACAACAGCAGTAGGTAGCCTGTCGTCTAATGAAGATATCTTCATCTTCTTAGCGAATCGATTCTGGCGGTTACTTAATTTGTTTGGACCAGTACTCAGCCACGCGCACAGCGTTGTTTGTGGCTTCATAAAGGTCTTCGCGTGTGCAGGTACTATGGCACGCGGGGCAGACGGGGCGAGTCGGTAACGCAGACTGGCTGATCTTTAACTACGATTTCTATGGCGGAATGAAGATATGATAATAATGCAAAGCAAGCACTCACCTCTCATAGGACTGGCGTGCTGCGGGGCCGCGTCACAGTTAGGCCGCCTGTCCTTCACCGAGGAGCCGGGAATGGGTTTCCCTGTGTCTTGGTGGACGCACCAGCAGTACCCTGTGGTCTTGTAGCACTGCGCGCGCGCGTACCGCCCGTCGCCGGTGCATTCCGGCACGTATAGCACAGCACCGCCTGCTTTCTGTTAATAACATGGTGATTGTAATAACTAAAATTCAGCACACATCAACAACTTAGTCGCGGGTCCCTTTCAGGACGGATTTCCTACTTTATATCGTTGCAGTTTCCTGGACATGGACCGACCTCAATGGAATTAGGTAGTATATTATGGAAGGCAAGGTGTACCTGCTATCAGTAGCGCATCAACCTACCCATTTGAGGGATTAACTTTAACTGGTTTTCAATACAGTTACTAAGAAGAACCAGTATAAGTTGGTCCCTTAAATGGTATATTGATCTGCTGATAGTACCTACGATCTTCTTTGAAATGACACAAACATTTCACAATTTATCTACATTTTAAGTTGAGTTGCGGGTATCAAAAGCATGTAAATACTTGTACGGATAGGTAGTGGGTAAATGGTATCTTTCGTTTCATCTTTAGGTAGGTACCTAATAATATCTTTATTTGTGCCAAACCAGTAACCAAACATTTAAAACAGGTCATGTACGGTCGGTCGTTGTTTGGATTACAAAAACGTTAAAAAAGAAAAAAATTCGCTAGCGAATTAGACTAATGCGGCTTAACAACAGACTCTTTCTGCAAAATTCCAAACAAATAATAATTCGCTCATGCAATGATATTGAATTGTAATAAATTACTAATACTTATGATAATAAACATTCGCTTGGCTTCAGTTCCGGTAGCAATCAATCAATGTTTCGACTCCTTCCGTTAAATAATACGATTTTAGTCTACATCACTTAGTTATAAATGTTAAAATCATAGTCGACGTATCGTCTCTTACCAAAAAAATCGTTTTTACACCACTAACACATAATACATACTATTATATATAGTCATTACAATAACTGATCACCATAATCAGCTCTGATGCGGTTCATTTCACTTTATTCATACCTTTTTATAGGAATTCTGAGAGCAGATCTATGTTCTATTGAGATATATGATTACTATCTATACTGAGTATGGGCACCTACCTGTTCGTCCAACACGGCTTGCCGGTCAGTGAGGCAGTCGTTGATCTCGTCCTCCCTCCGGTTCTCGGAGCCCTCTGGTGCGAAGGAGTTCCTCATTATGCCTGGCAACACTAAATAAAACAATTTAAGGTTAATCAGAGCTCCCATGAGCCACATGCGTGAGAGACCATAGACTGCTACATTGGTGGAAACGAGCAGAAAGTTGAAGTGTTGGTAGACCACCGGCAGGATGGTCGAACGAAATTTAAAAAACACAGCAGAACCGAACTGGACCAGAATCGCCGCTAATAGATCGGAATGGAAAAAGCATCGAGAAGCATGCGATCATCAGTAGACATGCTGAAAAGAAGAAGAAAAGAACAGCTACTATACATTTATGCTCGTATATGTTCGCAATGCCATCAGTTAATTGAGTGCTAGAAATGCCGCCAGTTTTTTGCAATTCAGGTCTATATGATTCCCCTTACACTCATGGATTACCCTGCTTAAGGCACATTGTTTGACTTGACAATTTATCACTTAAATAATGGAATACAGTTTATTTATTTATTTTGCAGTGAAGTCAGTATGTCAGTATTAATTAATGCTTAGATAGCGGTCAAAGAGACACATAATACATTATCAGAGAAAAACTCTGAAACCAGAGAAAGAATGGTTGTCAAACGCAGCAACACCTGTCTTCGTGTTGCTGTGTTAGTGCCTGCAGTGGGATGTGGGTTTGATTTCGGGACAGGTGGATATATAGTTTCAGTGGATTCCTTGGCTTTCCTATAAGGGTAATACAACTCAATAATTATCACTGCGCCTCACAGAAACCTACAAAAATTAAAGATATGACGTCGTCGGTTTATCTGATCGCCTAGCTCAGAGTAACGCTCCAACTGAGGTAGAGTTGAATCGAACGAGTACCTAGAGTTCGTGCCAAGGAACGAGTTCTTTGGGAGTTGTCCAAAGAAAATCTGTCATCATCACTATTCAATACTCTTTTTCATTTGACTTACGGTAAATTTTTGAGGACTATGCTAGTTCGTTATACAGGACGACCTGAATAGTGACATCCAAAGACAAAATTTTAATGTCTTATACTATACTAAGGGGTATCCGAATCACCCCCATCAACGCACCGCGATTTTTTGTAGCTTCCGTTCCGAGTTAATCAACTCTTAGTTATATGGGAAAAATTCGACCGGCAAGCTTTTTTTTTACGCTAGGAAGTACAAATCATGAAGATATGCTACTAAAACAACCGCTTAAAAAGCTCTTTTGTGAAAGTAAAAAAAAAGAAGGAAAGAAGCCTGCCAGTAAAATTTTTCCTTACTACTTTATAAGTTGAATAGCTCAGAAACTACTAAAATTCGGGATCATACATGGCAGAATTCTGAGGTATTCGAATTTTGTCTTTGCACGTCACTATAAGGGCCACCCTGTATGAGTGTGATGGTGGTTTTTACCTGCGCTGGGGTCCGGCGGCGGTTCCTCCTCGGTGTAATCTTGCTCAGGTTCTGGACCACTCTCGTCGTCTGCGGTCAGCGACATGAAGAAGCGGAGAGAGACTATATATTATTATTATGTTTGCACATACATTAACATTTTGCTCTCACAGCAAGGTAGGCCATAATAATTTCGGCGCCAAAAACACCAAAATCTTAAAAGACTACAACAAGCAGCAGCAAGTTTTTATTAACGGGATATTATCGTGCTACGATGCTGCATTTAGTTGTGATTATATGATTGCGACGATATTATTATACTTAGCTAGTTCTAGTCTTTTTGTGACATTTCTTGCTTTAAGACAAATTAACTGATCAAATAAATTATAAAATCAGACATAGATAGCCATTTTAAGCACACAAGCAGCAGAAAGATGCCTAGTGGTTTTCTACCGCTCGCAGCCACAGTATAACATGTTTTCCAGCCCGGGATGAGATATTTAAACGCACTTGTAAAATGTAATGTGTTACTCCAGATAGTTTTGAATGTAAAATTGGAACTAAATACATACAAACATAGGAAAACATTTCATAAAAATGTTAAACGTTTGTGTGTGGCCCAGATGTTGCGAATCTTTTAGTTCCGTTATCTTATTACCATACTACTTATACAAGTTATTGTCACGTATCTAATTTTACTGTTTAAGGATATAAAATTTAAAACAGGTTAAACAACGCAGAGGCGTACCCAGGGTGGTAGATATATTGATTAAACTTAAAACTATCGAAGTTTAAAACTGAATTTATGCTAATCTTACAATAAGTTTTAGGTAAATTAGATACCTAATTAAACTTAATAACGCCAGGCAGGTAGACATCTCGTTTTTATGTTTCTCACATATTCAATATGAAGTTATTTTATCCAGCTTGCTATTATGTTGTTATACCACCAATCATAATACTTAACTCACTTTATCGACACGCTGCTAGCTACTTTACATTCGATAATAAATAGGACTTTTTCATCCAAAACTTGTTAGATACAATTCGTAAGAAGAGTGACAGTGGCTAGCCGTGTGATGCCGGCTTAGAATAACATCACCCCATTTCTTTCCCGTGGGAGTCGTAAGAGGCGACTGAGGGACTCGAGGGTGTGTATTGCAATTTTAGGCGATGGGCTGACAACCTGTCACTATGGCGATACCCAAGATTCCGAATAACCCTCAATCATTTGTCAGACGTGCCATAAATGTCCGTTTCTTGCGACCGTTTACGCTCTGCCTACCCTACAAGGGATTATGGGCGTGATATGTGTGTGTGTGTGTGTGTGTGACAGTGGCGTACGTCCAGCGCATGCGGCTCAGGTTGACGAACACGAGGCATATTATTGAATTAGTAGCAGTACGAGCTACTTACTTATAGATTTAGATAGATACCACTTTCGTACTGATTCAAAACAACTTGATCTGCCGCAACGCGGGGTAGTGGCGTACTCACAGTCCGGCGCGGGTGGCTCAGGGTTGGCGAGCAGGCAGGACACCCACTCGGCGCGCGCGATCTCGCCGTCCGCGTCGCCGTCGCACACGCGGGCCCATGCGCGCGCGCATCTCTTCGGCTTCACCACCTGACCCAACAAGAATGTCATGTCTGTACTCAGGGACACACGAATTTTAGTACCTACTAACAAAACTGAGCTTGCGTTGTATTATTCCATATCAAATGTCTACGGAATATTGTACATCCTGGTTGAGTGCGCTATTCACCAGGAATCCATGGTCTTGTGGCAGTAGTTTTAAGCAATATCTTTTAAAATTTCTTGTTACTAGGTAGATAATAATCTCGTATTGAGGGTTTCGTATCTAAAGAGTTCGCTGTCAGTCCGTCCGTCATTCCCTCTGTTACCAAGTTGTATCTCATAAATTGTGATAGTTGGAGAGTTGAAATTTTCCCAGATGCCGCTTTACCAAAAAACGGAATAACCTTACGCAACAAACGTTATTTTTATGCCATTATGAAAAGTAATGGTATGTAAACAGTTCGTGCGTGACTCAGACTTGTCTCGATTTTTGTTAATAGTGTACCTTCTTGATAAGCCTCCGTAACCCCCTGTACTCCGACTTCTGCAGGGCGCCGCTGCGGTCGTGGTCGAGCTCGCGGAACTTCCAGTCGGCGACGGCGCGCGGCTCCGGCGTGCCCCCGCCGCCGGCCCGGGCGCGCCCCATCTCACCGCTGAAGATCTTGATCAGGTTGCTGTTGAACTGAACTCGGTCGGCGCGGGAACAACCTGTACAGGTAAGTGTCTATTAAAACATATTATTCATAGATAGCTTTAAGTCTGTCTACCGCGTGGTAAACAGATGTTGTTCAAGATAACTAAATCAATTTATTCAGCGTGAACAATTCATAAAACTGACCAAGACCAAGCAATTAAGTCATGGGTGTTTTTTGTGTTGATGTTTTGTGTCCTCTGATCCAGTGGCGTATACAGCTTAAGTAAGGGGGCGGGGAGTTACAACACATAATCTTGTGTAGTGTAGACTACTATTTGACGAAATAGAATATGCATCACGAGAAAAGCCAGACACTTCACGTTGAAAAGGCAACATATGCGCCACTCTGCTCCATATCAACACTTCACGTATTGCGAGCTAATCGAGCTCAAAATTGACATAAATAAAATTAAAACGAGGAGCTACACTGCGCTAACCGAACATTACTAACTGCGAGCGAAACGAACTCGGAATTATACATAAAAAGGGAAGAGAGTTCTGCGCTACAGCGTGTAGAAATGAAATGAAGTACAAATGTACCTAGGCATTTTACGCCAAAAAAAGCTGAGCTAGGATACACAATGTGCTTCACGAGCTTGAGGCCTCGAGATTACACATTAAAAAGGCAAAAGAGGAACCACAACGCGCTACTGCAACACTGTACGTATTGCCAGCGAAGTGAGCTTGATATTACACGTAGGAACGGCAAGAGAGGGACACACTGCATAATTCTACCACTGCACGACCGCACGTATTGAGAGCGAAGCAAGCTCGATATTTTAACGTAATAAAAGGAAAAAGAAACAAGATGTAAAAAGGCAGGAGATGCAACACACTGCGCTACGCGACTACTGCACGTTATGCGAGCGAAGCGAGCTCACTGGTGAAAACTATCTGATGGAAGACGTGATGATGTGTAGGTAATCAATCAGCTATATATATATGTCCCATGCATGCAGACCATGAAACTGAACAACTTTCCCCTAGGAACATAAGTCAGGAAACGACAAAAAATATTCGACCTCCCATACAAAATCACTATCAGCTGACTGCATTTATTGTAGGAAGTCCAAAAAATTTGACATTTCCTCCAATATTTTTTATAGAAAGTTGTTCAGTTACATGGTCTGAATGCACCCTATCAGTATTCGGAAGGCTGTCCCTTACTTACACCCTGTACAGAATGTAGGTAATTTTACATTTACATAATCAAATGGGTTTAGAAAGGGAGTGAAGATATCTATGTCCTGTCAGGTTCTTCGCCATTGCTAGTCAATTTCGTCGTCATTGTTTTAATAATCGTCTTAGTTTAACAGATAAGGCGTTTGCAACAAGTTATAAGACGTGACATGACTAAGATATCTCCTTTCCTTTTCTAAACCTATTTGACTGAAAGTGACAGCGCAAATTTAAGGTATGTTGTTAAGATATTCACTGTCCGAATTGAGGCCAATGGCGAGGAGGAGATTCATCTTTATCAAGAAAAGAAGGCGTGCCGTCAATCAAACCTTTCTGTCTTGGTTGTAGATTCAAGGACAACTTACTTCTTTTGTTTCTCTGGCCTCGAGCCGAGGAGCGCCGTCTCGTGTGGGATTTCCCTGAGAAATAAAAGGTTCATAATTATGATATATACACCATGATTTTTGTAGATTAAGTCAGCTGAAGATTGAGGCAACTTCAAAAACATTAAAATAGAGGCGACATAAATGAAAAAAGAAACAGAAAAAAAACACTTTCTTATTTTCATTTATGAAAATAATATAGCACTGTGAGTGCATAATCATAGTACAGTCAACATAAAGGTCGACCGTACGCTGTGAACCTGCGAGAACATTGATTGGCTAATTCCTAGCTGTCTCATTCTCTTAAATAACCACTCTTACCACAATGCCTCAAGACCAAGGTGTTTGATCAGTGCGTCCTACCATGTCATGACTTACGGAACCTCACAGTAAAACTGACCCATCAGCTACATGTCACTCAGAGAGCTATATGAAAAGGTCTATGCTCGGTATCTCTATGATGAATATAATCCGGAATGAGACTATCCGCAAAAAGATCAAAGTAACGGACAAAGTCTGAAAGTGTAGCAAACTGAAGTGGGAGTGGGTTGGGCAAATAGATCTGTCGTAGAACCAACGGACGGACGGACGGACGGTGAAGAAGCGGGTTTCCGAGTAGGGGCCACCACGTCTCGGCAAGCGTAGCATTGGACGCCCTCCGGCCAGATGGACCGATAACTTACAAAAAGGCGGCTGGTAGGGACTGGATGGCGAAAACGAGAGATCGTGCACTAGTGCTTTTATATAAAATAAGGATTTGATATAAAATATGGATCAATGAATTAGCTGTTATTGTATTGCAGGTTGTCCCAAAAATAGAGTCGAAAACTGCACCTAGATTTGTTAATTAGGATACCGATTTATCAACTTCATAAAACTTTTTAGTTTCCCAATTACTTCTTGTTATGATAAATAAAGTTAATGTTTGGTAAAATAGTTGTTGTGTTGTAAAATAAACAATATCCTTATAAAATATAAAGAAGTAGAGCACTTACGTTACTTAGATCTGTGATTCGCGCTACAATGGACGTTTTTTGCAGAAACTATCGTGGCGCACCGTGCCATCTTTTTGATTAGTTGCTTCAAGAAACGCATAGTAGTCAAACAAAAGATAGACTCTTGAATGATAAATGCTTGGATATGATAGAAGAGATAGATCTGTAAGTAAACACACATGAACAGATCGAAAAACTTAAGCTATTGATTGACTTATTTCAGACAAACTGTTTACGTTCGGTACCTAATCCCTGAAAACATTTGTAAATAAAATACCTAATACTTGTAACAGTATGAGTGAATCGGTAGTCACTACATGGTTTTAAATAAAGTCGTTTATGTGTCTCTGCCCATGCATGACCCTATGAATGCTTAGATCTTTAAAACTAAGCATCGGATTTTGATTCTTTATCTTTAAATAGATAGACTGATTCAAGAGGAAGATTACTGACTTGCTTTTTCGTGTGGGACCCCGAGTTGTCCAACGAGGGAAGGAGAAAGGTTAGCAGCGGGTAAAACCGCTGGGCGGGACGCTAGTTAATCATAATTTATTTTTACGCAAGTATAGACGCGGGCCGAACGGGGTCTGAAAGGGTGGGGTGGGGAAGAGGGGAACAGACGACGACGGCTTGCCCGCGCCCGCGCAGCTCTGCCCGCCGCCGCAACCGGTCCACAATCCACATGCAGTGATGTACATTATACCTACATCATTAGTTGACACCAAACCGGTAACGATTGCCTTTTACAATCCACCGCTTTGCCGACTCTATCATTTGTTTATTAGAGAATCTACTCTAATCCGAACATGTCCTCTACCTTTTACACTACTTTCAGCGTTATCCCTTGTGAACTCGAGTAATTTCTCACGATTTACAATTAAACAAAGGAACTCTGCCGTACTACAAAAACATAACAGAAACTACTATTGTATCCTCATCACATCACTACCTATAGCCTGCCGGATTCAATATGGCGGTATCGGCAACACAACCTCCAACAAAAAAAAGGGAATAAAGCGAACCCGAACCGGGTCTCGAACTGGCAGACACCTCGGCGCCTGACCCAAATTGTATTGTATAATCAGAGCCACCTAGCCACTTCTACCATTCTACCAAAGATCAAAATCGCACAAAGAAGTCACTTAAAGTATGATTGAACAAAACAAGTAGGTAGGTAAATTGCTCTATTCAACGCACGTACCTACAATTAATAGTATAATTTTTTACTTTAATTTTAGGTAAGATTTGTAAAAGATTATAATAAATTTTCGAATCGGATTGAGACAATAAAATAAATTGGGTTAATTATATTTATTTTCATTGAAATAGGAAAACCAATAGACATAAGGGAGACTTAAAAACAACATAGGTACCTACTACGAGTTTTATTTTTATTCAGCTCTACGATTAGTCTAAAGCAATCCACGCATAAGTACAAACGTTTAGCTAAATTTAAAACATCAAAAGTGCAGGCACAAGCTTACAAAGCCTCTAAATGTTTGTCTGGAGCATTTTTTTCCATAACATCTTGTCTGAGATGAGATGAGACGCGTTCTCTCTCTTTGCCACTACAGGAAAAAAAAACTAAACCCCATTGTGAGCAGGCGTCGAGCTGTCTGAGGCAAACCGCTGTTTCTTAGAAAGCGACTTATATTATACCAGCAGGGTGTATTTGTCTGATCTTTATCTCTACCAAAGAAAATGAAACGATGATCCTAACAATATAATGACCGCGTGGGCTCAAACAAGACTCGCAATAACAACAAGCAAATGGACGATTCAACTTCTGAAATTAGGCGAGTTCGACACAAAGAAAAAACAATCCAAAAATGTTTTAATAATAAAGTTGAAAGCAAATCTTAGGTTCCATCAAAACGAATGACATGTTAAGTCTGCAAATCTCGCTATTCAGTCTTTCTACCGTAAAAAGCTGTGAGAATAAAGCGGCTAACTCAATGTATCTCGCTAGTTTAACATACTTAAAATAAATTAGATTTTTGCTATTGCAAAGTCAATCTATTTATTGCTGAATTGAAATGACAAACATGGATCTTAAATTGTATTTACGGTAGAAGGACTGATTAGCGAACCTTGCAGACATGACTGGTGAATGTTTTTGATTGGTTTCATTTCTTTGAAGATTCTATGTCTGCATTAAGTGTTGTTTATTGACTTTAATATTAATTTAACTTGGTAAACCTATTTAATCCTGGAATTACAAAAAAAATAATTGCCCTTGCAACCGAAATAAAATAATGTTTTACTTCTTCTTGATTCAGACACTCAACAATAATTTTACTTATATTTGAAGCTTCGGTCTGCTAGAACTAAGAATTTTGATGATCGGTCAGTGAGTCAGTTAATGCGTAACAAAATATCGAAATTGACATGCTATAATTCCTAAACGTCTTGTTAAAATTAAATTTAATTTGAAATATATCGTGTATACAATGTTTTCTTGAAAATTAGGTTATTAAAATTATCCACAAGGAAGTTATGGGGGTCGAAAATGGCCTAAATTGCTTCGAGAATCTGATGGTACGGCTGCCGTGTCGCTGTTTTTTGTTCGACTTGCGGGGGCACTGCCATGCCCCTAGATCATAGAACACAAAATCATGCGGCCAGATGTCAATTGTAATCGGAGAACATAGCGGTAGTTTCCATGCATTGAGGTCAACGTAAGTGGTAATAAATGTCTAATTGCTTGTGTACAGGCGCCAGTGCCTAATGGAAGGGACTGGCGTTAGTTATTGGCAAATGAACTGGCTTAAGTAGAAGTATCGCCAGAATAGAGTTAACTGTCAGCGTGAATCAAAGATTTCAATTCGATTTCACATGGTCGCAACCCGGCAAAATAAAGGGTTGTTCGGAATAATTAATAGATCATCAGGAAGAAGAGAAACCGTCATGATACGATTTTCCTAAACAATCTTAGGGATTCGAATCAAGAATCTTTTAGGACGATGGCAGAATAAGATAAAGATTTTCTAAAATTCCGGTGTTTTGGCCAAATGTCTTGGTATTCTTTGAATTTTTCATTCTGCGATATTCCTGCTCAGTAAATATTTATGAGGAGAGAAAAGTAGCCAGATTTGTTTTTGGTGTTCATGAAAGCTATCTCCAGTGGTGGTCACAGGATAGGGGACCAAATCATCAGCGGATTCAGGGCATATTATTGTACCTACCTCATTACTGTGGATATTCTGTCATAAATTGGACACCTAGTCCATTTGTAGCGATAAAAGTCTAGCTTGCTTCGCTCACAATACGTCTCCTGCTCAAGTTTAACACTAGCGAGTAGTATTTAGGACCCTCGCCCTTTAATAGCATGAAAAGTCGAGATCGCTTCGCTCGCAACATGTCTCATTCCCGTGATGTTTACGCTAGCGTAACAAAACGGGTAGGGTTGAAGCTGTAGGTAAGTCTCATATTTTTTATATTGCAAAACTAAAATATTTGAAATCCAAAATCCCTAACAGTTTTCGTAGTAGAGTTCCTTATGCATTCAACGTAACGTAAATATTTTTGAAACTGCTCCTACGAGTTTATTTCACAGAACACATCAATCACTACAAAGTCGGTTCCCGTGGGTGGTGTCTTGTTGTATGCTTAGATCTCTAACGCAAAGAATTTTGATGCGGTTTTTTATAGATAGAGTGATGCAAGAAGCAGGTATTTAGGTAACTTTACCGCGGGAAAGGCTTGATCCTTACAGGAAAACGGGTAGCAGCGGGTAGAACCACTGGGCGGGGCGCTAAACATGTATCCGTATTTTTTAGAGACCTAGATAAATTGCGCTGCAGGCAGCATTTGAACCTGCGACTTCCGCTATTACTATTAGCGACACCTTTACCGACTGGTCTACCGCAGCTCATCTACCGTTGGCGTAATTTTGCAAGTGTAACGCGTGGCCCTGCGATACCATCGTAGCAAGTGCAACACATTGAAGGATTTTTTAAAAATGGATAGTACTCAATGTGTTAGGTATTAGTCATATTGACAGTCAGAGGCCAAAGCCAAGCCATAAACTGATTTATTGGAAAAACATATTATATGTACTTGAAATGCATCCCTCGCATTCGCCACATGTAAATTCTGAGAATGGCATTTCATGGGTGCTATTTCATATTCAATATGGTCACCATGGTCAGTAGCCAGTGAGTAGTAAGGGCTTCATTGGAATATCCATTGCGATTTGTATAGTACGTGTTATTAAGAATGCAATGGCGTCGATTCTGACTGGACACTTACTCAGCGAACAAAAACAAGTAATAGAAAAGAGACAGGAAACTTACAGCTTTTATTTGTATTCTTAAAGCGACGTTCGGTTTCTTACACGAGGTGTATGTAAATAAAGACTTATCTCGATTCCATATATGTTACTGACTAAAACGGCCAATTAAAAAAGGACTGTCACTTTCCGTGAAATAAGTTTAGAAAAGGATAGTAGATGTCATAGACTTTTTTAGTAAAGACATGTCGTTAATACTCTACGATTTCCCTATCATTTCCCAGATTTAATTGTTTGTTTAACCGCTATATTTTAATAATTTACGCGCAAAATCATAGAAAATTTAACAGGCGATCATCTTCTATCCTTGCCTAAGCCTATTTAACAGAAAGTGACAGTGCTATTATTAGTTAGAGACATTAGTCGTGGTCCTTTGTAAGAATAAGTAAATACAAAATACCACTTTAAGATAAATACATATTTTGCTGTATATACATCTGTATGTTCTGTAGCTTACGCAGGAAATGCTAAGAATTTGCGAAGGAAGTGTCCTGCCAGAATCCAGTCTCTGGTACGTCACCTCACGAAACCTTACGTGAATGTTAAGTGTTGTCATCGGTTTATCACTTATTATTACAAACAGTGTGCAATCTTTTGCTTTTCGTAATGATGGCAATTATAACATCGTCGTCATAAGTTTTTACTAACTAAAGAAAGAATAATTATGTCTAAGAATACGGAATTCATGTAATTTCTTAGCAAAAATGTTTGAATTGTGTGAATCAGAATAAATATGTGGGACAGAATGTTTCTGTCTCATTGTCTTATCTATCATCACCAAGAAAAATTACTGTCGGTCGAACGTACCTATTTCGAATTACGATATGTTCCCTGATAGAATTAAGTGCAATATCGAGTCGCCGCCTGCGCCGCCTCATTCGATTCCACTTTTTACCTGAGTTTATTTTTATAACACGAATATCGCTCGTTCTAACTCTGCCGAATAAAATTAAATGCTAATATCTTGAATCATTTTATAAATGACGACGACATGCTAAAGGAATTCTAGAATATCCTGAGGTTAAAACCGATTAACGAGACTAGCTAGAGTTACACGTTGATAAAAGTTTAGCACCTATACGTACAGGATGTTACTGGAAAGTTTAGATACTGTGCCTGAAGAAAGGCTTTCATAATTATAAGGCCGGGAGCTCTTTTTACTTATATATGAATATGGTTAACATTCCTCAATCAAAATAACATAAAAATCCCACCTTTGTATAGGCGCACATTGTATCCGAAATAAGTGTACTTTTGTATGACTCCCGTATTTTTGAAAATACTTCTAAATTTATTTTAATGATATGTTTTTTATTTATTTAAAAACTGCCAAACTTTAGCATCATAACAAATAAAATGAAAATCGTATTTGTAGTTTTTAAGATTCGTCCTATTCTATGTAGGTATCTCTACTGTAGAGGCGGATTATTTTTTGCTTAGTTACTACTTGTTTTTATTCTTCGTCTTACATAACATTCCTTGAGAAAGTTGTTCGTAGGTAATCTACGCCCTATACAGTAGATATTGGGTCATTCCACTTTACCACGGATCCTTTCATTAGATGTAAAATTGATCTGAATATGTCGAAAATATTTACAAGAAAACTATATAAAACTATACAAAACGTGTTAGAGAATAGTCATTTATGAGAGGTCAAAAAACCTTTTGTTCTTGATCTGTTTCTTAAAGATAGTTATCTATTTCCATGTGATGGTACACCCCAAAATATATGTATTTAGAAATATATGGAGTGTAAGAAACATCCCTTAGCATACGGATAGGAATATATTTCAGGAAACATGATGTGTGAGGCAGTAGGCATCAGCAAATTAGTATGGGAGAACGTATTTTTTCGTTTCCTCACAATATATTGTGTTCCTAGAGGAAAGTTGTCCAGTTTCATAGTCTGAATGCAGTATTCAGATGGTTGTTCGTTACATTCTCTATTTCAGCATCCTGTGTTTGTTGACAAGTTCTTCCCAGGAGGTCATAAGGTTCAGGTAAGGAAGTTGGTCATTAGGCATTAGGCATGACTGTTGGCTTGACGCCCTGCGTAGGTCGACCCTCTTGTAAACAATAGGCATGCTCACAGAAAGTCACTCAACTCTGAGCATCAGAATTTAAGACAGGGTATCAGGCTCTTCTTGACAATCATTTTCAAAACTGAACAACATATTCACAGAATTCGATAGAACTAGTAAACTTACGTTACCTACTTGCTTACCAAGGGTTCCGTAACATGCACACCAAGTCCTTCAATATAATTCTCCACTAGACTTGACTACTAGCCTCAATTCTAAAATTTTGTTTTCTCTCAGCTTAACATTGTAAATTTTTTGAAATTGTTGATTTTTTTCATAAACTTGTACTTCAAAACATAGCTGCTTGGCATTTTTTTTGTTCTAGGTCTATTAGGAAGTGCCCTATGAATTTTGTTTCCTTTAAGAGGGTCAAAAACACGCGTTTTTACAGCATTAGCAAGCGGCTGTAGAACTGTGTATGGTTTTAATTAAAACTCGATATCCCTACGCGTTCCCGGGATAAAGGGTAGTAGTGACATGCAGACGGACGACGGACAACAATGTGATAAGACTGAATTTTTAACTTGTGAGGTACGGAACCCTAAAAATCTTCTCCTTTATTTCATTTTCCTTTGTGCTGGAACTTTTCCATAATTATTTGAAGAGAATTCTTAAGAATCAGTAATTGAATGACAAGAGGTATAATAATCAATGAAACCTCCAATAGACGTGGTAGGTATCTAGTTGATTCTCGGTTTGTATCGCGTACATGAGATGCCATGCCATTGTAGTTACACCATTTTATTGGCTTTGCGTGTGTAAATGAAACTCTACTATACATTTTTAGTAGAAAATTTATTGCATGAGCACCACTTATCCATGAAATCATTTTTATAACGAATGTACACAAGTTTTTACAGCTGCGTTTATATTTTGTTCCGATCACATTTTATATTTTTATATTAACACTGACACCTCACCCTTTATTACCATAACAAAACCTTGAACATATTAAGAGTCCTGTTATCTCTAGCAAGTTATTTCCTTATTATACTTTAAATATTCTATATTTTATTTATTCGTTTAAGTATTGGCCATTGAATCAAGTAAAATACGTCTTCAGGAACTCTGCAAATGTCGATACTTGCCTATATTTATTAAAAGTTAGTACTGGTAGCATCAATGTCTCTTTATTCAATAATGGGTACCTGTCTTGTGAATAAGTCTGGATTGCCGTCTTCCGGCTCTTGAGGCCCCTGACCCTCCTGTTTGTGACGATACTGCTGTGATCTCCCACCAGATTTATCATGATTGTTGTTATTATTTTCTAGATGTTTTGCGAGTCACCATATTGTGGGCACCGTGTCGACGACCTGATCGACCCTGGTCTCAGAATTTTTAAACGGCCTCTTATGCGGTTTTGTAAAAAAATAACCGTCCCCCTAACCAATTATCTGTAGACACCAATCCGGGACTGACCGACGCATTAACGTGCCCTCTAAAGCACTGAACATCTTTCTTACGGAACAGACAATCAGGTGGTTCAGTCCGCAACGTCTTCATTAAACTGATCACACCTTAAATTATATTAAAGGAGCAAGGATTGCTATACGCCAAAAGATGATTGATAGTGACTTGTACTGACAGTTATAAAGCGTTTGCCTTCGTCAACAAATACGTATATTTGGTACCTATGCTATGGTGTTTTTGTATAAAATCGTTCATGTTGAAATCTTACCATTGGCGAAGTGCGGAATAATAGTAAATCATGTTTATAAATCTCTCATCACACTGCTCTGCACTCGCTCCAGAACATTTGAAAATAAACACACACCGTGTTTTTGCGATGAGAGAAGCTACGCAAAAATTTGGCCCCTTCCCTCGTTGATTTCCCTGTTAATACATATCTGTTTATGCCTAATTCGAGCTGTAAATATTATATCAATACATTAAACACGTTAAGTGTTTTGTGAAATATAAATGCGTAAGATCACTTTACTTTTATCCGTCACAAGTCTCAAGCAGTTGAATAAAAATATAATCCTTTCCACAGTAGACAAACCAAAACCTGAATCTTGATAACTACTAAAGCGAGTCTAGAAAATTATCTGCATCGAATCAAAGTAGGTATATTGGGTACCTGAACCATGTCAACTATTTAAAGTGGATAAAAGCTGGGATGTATGGTTGCACAACCGGGATGGAATTGACTAAATTTGCAGCGGTGCTTTGGGGGCTCACCTGTCCTGGTGCAGTCTGGTCTGCCATTCCTGACGGTGGTGTCGGGGAAGGTCTTCCCGTCTGGTGAGACGCACCAGCAGCCAGCAGCTGCGGCGCATTGCACGGGCGCATACGTGCCGTCCGCGCGGCAACGCGGCACAAACGCGGCGCGCCGCCCGCCAGCCCCGTGCGTGTTCAACGCGTACCGCAACGCGATCAGGCAGGATGACTGGCCCTCTGAGAACAACAACAGTATGTCAATATGCTTGCCAAAAACAAAACTTCAAATTTAATTTATGCAATGATGCCATTAATAACCAACCAATGCCATACCCATCTACTGCTACAAACCACAAGCCGGCATATTTGAAGAAGAATATAAGTTATGCGTTGCAGACATGAAAATGCACTAACATGTTTATCTATGACTAATTCAACTATCATTCTGAGAAAACTGTTTTCCATGGGCGGGAAATACTTTGAATCGAATGCTGAGCAAATAGCTACAACGTCGATGAAAAGTGTGTTTTAATCATCACCAGTCGAGTCGAAACGGTCATATAGAACATCGCAAGGCCGTGGAACAAAGAGGTTTTTCATAAAGGTAGAAGTAGAACGTTAGAACAAGACTGTGTAGTGTTTTTGTTTGTACATTAAGTTTCCTTGCGCAGTTGCTATGCGAAGGTAGCATGAGAATTGCATGTTTCAACGCTGTAGTGAGTGAAGTACTTAGATATAATTATAAATTGTTTTAACATCCATTTGGGATACCAGGGCCCGGGCGCTTCATCCCGCCCATCCTTTTATAAAAGAAAAAAAATCCCATTCCAGTTATCGTCATGTCAATCAAGACATCGAAGTGTCGCAGGTTTGCATCAGCCTGGAGGGTAGCAAGGGTCACTCATCAATGGTGGTGTAGTTCTGAATGTACCTAAGCACGGTCCTCTGCGGGCTACGGTGACTTTTTCCCCGGAGCACTGGGCCTTCATGAGGTCACACCGGGAGGGGTACGTGCGGCCGTCGGTGCCGCATACTGTCTTCCTGTTCCCACCAGCTCGCTCCTCGCAGGCTGACACGTGCGCGAAGCACGTCTCGCTGCTTTGGGAGCTCACCTGAAAAATACACCTGTTTATTCACGTTTTATTTTTCTGATTCCTGGATAACTGTCAAAAAGTATTAAATACCGTTTTTATACACCTTATTTAGCTTTCGGGTACGAACAACTCCTTGGATGCGATGAACATATTGAACATTCACTACCAGTTATGTACAAGCGACGCCTCTAGGTATCTAACTACTGGATAAATTTAACTTTATACTTACCTGACACGGTAGAGTTTGTCAAATATGTGATGTTCAATGCTGAAAAAGCTTGGCTTACTAGACCTGGATGGGTGGTACCCTGTGCTTCGAAACTCCAAGCACAGATGAAGAAGTGAATAAGTACATGCAGTGTTGGCATGGACCGCATGGAATGCCTTGAAAAATGGGGCTGATTGGGTAGGTAGGTACCTTACCTACCTTATCGAGTGGACTGACAATATTTTCTTGTTGGTTATTTTTCCTTACAAACCAGCTCCACTGTATGATAAACATTCATTTGAATTCAGTTCGCAACTGCGCTGGCAAAGGTGAATGTAGCGTTCGATATTCGATAGGCGCCAATTTACTGCCATTGTTTGCAATGGTGTCATCGTCAAAAGTTCAAAACGCTCCAGAATGATACTTGCCTATCGCCAATCGTGAAAATCGAAGATTTAGACGTTCCAAATATTGCTTTTTAATCTAGATAAAGGGTTTAGCAAGTTCGTAGTTAAGAAATGTGCATTAATCACTCTTAACTCGCAGTTTAACCAATAGCATAGCTAGTGGATGAGGAGCAGATTACTCTCTCATCAATTAATAAACCATTAAAATATTGTCTGTGTCTAAAGCTATCGATCGAATGACGTGTTTGGGTTATTATTATTCACGACTGATTTCAACGATTTCGTTTGATCAATTTATTATGTTTTGTGTTTTTTGTAATATCTTCGAGTATCCACATCTTCTACTAGGTAGATTAATCAAATACCTACTAGGTACAATATTTATATGAGCTATAGCTAGGCATCCTAGTCGCACAGTTTCTGTTTTTTTGCATTAAATAGTCATTTAAGTAGTATAAAGATCAATAATAGAAGTACAAATCTTATATTATGTAATGTTACAAATTATACACTTTGCTAGTAAACACAGATAAACAAATTTACATTTACACATATTTTTTCTTACAAGAGCAAAAATAAACAGCAGTAAATCAAATAAAAAGACTTACCTTCACATCTGGCGCGGCTTTGGTCGTTCGATAAATAATATTAATCAAAAATATATGCACCACTATGTCATTGATATACATTCTGCTAGACTAAATCAAAATCTCGTTAGTTCATATAAAAACGCTCGTTTAACACTAGTTAACTAAATAAACCAAGAAAAGTGTAAACTGCACGGAGGGAGAGAATAATTTAAGTGGCATATTTACATAAAACTATTCGTAATAACAGGCTTTGTTAGTCGTCTGGTGCGCGGGCGAAGGTCTTGCCTCGTACTGGAGGTGCGACCGGGACGTTCGGCGGGAGAGAGAGTTAACAACAGAATAAAATACATTAAGGACAGATCCCGGTGCTCGGGCGCGCTCTGTCCCGCGCCGCCGCGCCGCGCCGCGCCGCGCCGCGCTCGCGCACGCCGGCCGGTCGCGCCGCCTCGCCACGAGCAAAAAGCGCACAGGGCCGCAGCGCACGCGCATGTCGCAGCGACCACCCCGCCCACCGCTTAGCTTATTCGACTCGATCGCCGAGACACCACGAATAATGATGCGCCATCTCTATAAACCGGTGGTGGCCTGCTGGCTATGTCACACACATAAAATTACTGTTTCGTATTGATAAGAACCATTTATCGTCAAGAGTTAGCGAACGTCCTTTCGCCTTATGGCAGACAACTTTGTAGGTACCAATAGCTGTCAAATCCGCATAATCTTGTTTGGCTGAAGTTGTATCCTGCCTGCCTGCATTAAATGTATGATGGGGACACCTACGACAAAAAATAATGCTGCTTGGATCGAGTGCAGCTTGGTTTTTGTAATGCACCTACCTATAGATTAGCTTGGTAGTAGTAAGTAGCGTATACTTACTAAGTTAAAGGTAGTCATCGTGGTGATTTTGTAGCTTTTAATGCTTTACCTATTTATTATGTTTTGTCAATGTTGTTTAATCTCTACCTAAGTACCTACCTACATTTTGTAACAAGCTTTTTGAATGAAACAATTAAAGACAAGCAGTTTATTGTATTGTAGCTATATATGCATGATTGATATTAGTCGGCATCAAGGGTTACCCTTTGGCCTGGCACCTAGCGCAGATGGTGGTGCTGGTCTTGCGGTAGAGGCGCATGAGCTGGCGCAGCAGGTGCGCATGAGTCTGGTCTCCTTTACGGAATTTGTGCTTTTTGCTGATCTCCTCGATGACTCGTAAGATGGGCGGCGGTACTGTGGTCGTGGCCAATTTCTTGGGTTTGCCGTGCGACGCCGATATCGCGTTCGCTTTCAACTGGTATCCATTATTGCGACGCGCCTGCCAGATAATAATTTAGTTTACTCCTTGAATGGCGACTGTATAGATATGCTAGATGAAGGGAATGGAGGATAACGTGATATTATGTTACAAATTGCCATCCACCCTTAATGCATTTTTTAATAGCATTGTGATCTAGTAAGCAGATGTGCTGTTTTGGAAGCGAACAATGAATTTTCTGTTCGGCATGAGCACTTTAAAAAATTTCTTCACGTCACTTTTCTCGTGGGCTGCGCAATGTGTGCACTGAAAAAGATGTTTTTATTCTGAGAATAGAAAATACTTAGTCTGGTGTGGTTGGGAATTCGCATACGACCTAACGTCTATTTCAAATGTATTAAAGAAGGAAACTACCCTTGTATTGTACGTTTGATGGACAGGATGTTTTGCTTTACGGCATCCCCATGCCTGAATATCAGAAATGTAAATTTTACATAACGTTACATTTAATGAAGAACATATATATATGTAAAGGGTGAGTTCAACATGTGAAACTGAACAACTTTAATAAGAATATTTTTTTCATAAAGGAATTAGAGCATTCATACAAAAAGTGCAAAAGATATTTCACTGTGCATAGAAAATGTAAAATGTATAATAATTGACAAAAAAACCAAATTACAGTTCTTCAGTACCCTTAAATATTTGTCCTTAGTTAAATTTAGCCTTATATACATATCTAGGTACTGTCAGATCAAGTATTAACGGACAAATAATCACCATACAAACAAAAAAAGTTTTCAGGGAAATTTTTCCGTGCCATAAGAATTCTCTTACTTAGAACTATGGCACGAAAAAAACTTGATAAAAATTCTAGGTCCTTTAAACTTACGAAATGCAAGACGGACTATAGCCAGTTGTATTTATACTACTCTGTTGTTTAAGATCACTTTGGAAAAATGCGTACAAATCACATAAATTACTTCTCTGTATCATCAGCTAACCGAAAAGATACAAAAATCAAACAGGTTTTCAGAAATATAATAAGTTTTAAAGTAGAAAGCAGTTTAGGGCGCCAAAGCACTGACTGAAGCCTGTCTTACATTTCGCAAAAAATCAATGCTAGGTGCATTCATTTTTTTATACCAATTTTTAAATGTATTTGACTTTTACAACAGTCAAGGCAGAAATGGGGTGATGTTATTTTAAATTAAATTCAATCTCAATAAATTTTTAAGGTCTACTTTTTGGTTTTACTGGGTACCTAGTCTCTTCGCTCGTATCGTATTTCGCAACTATGAGATTTGAGAGTTAGAGGACACATGTGCTTTTACGAACGGAAAGGCTAGACAAGCACTTGCTCGAAATCATATTTAAAAAAAACTTACAGCACGAGTGTAGCAGATAACTAAAACAGTCAAGATAAACAAATTTAATAATCCAAATCTCATCTTCAATTTGTAAGCAACTTGCTGAAACAGTAAATGGGAATTCAAAGCTATTATTTGCGTATCCGACGTAAGTAGGTACCTAACAATAAAATTCGACTTGATGGATGTGGCAATATAAAAATAATAGAATTTTGCAATGCAATATTACCTACTTATTCAGTTTTAGTAAGTACCAACAAATATTATGATTTTTAGAAATACTACCTCGTAAACGGTAAATTGTATCGCAACACACACACACTTTGATAAAAAACGCCTGCAGCAATCAGATGCAATTGCAAAAGACGTTTGCTATTTTAATAAATTCAGGCGTTAAATGCGGTTTTAATTTCATTAATACACTAGCGAAATGTTGATGGCAGTAGGGGCGGCCAAGCGTGGTGATATGTACGTAAGTAGATACATATTTGACATATCGGGTTGTAGTGGAATGCAAGCTAGCTAGGGTGGGTCAACGCCCCTTTAGGCCCTGGTTCACCTGAAAAAATCGTCCCTTTTATTCGCGCTGCGCCAGAGAGAAACAGACACTCAATTAGCGCTCAAGTTTTCGTGAGATTTTACGGATTTTCCGATATAGAAACTAGAGAAATACCGTTACAATGTCTTATTCGTACTAGACAAAGTATGTATCACAACACAACGCTTAAATCGTTTTTAATTTGTCGTCTTTATATGTCGCCATTTCCTCAACTCGTCACCTTTTCCTACTTCTGTAAGCCGTTTAATAACAAACAAGCTCTCTCAAAACGCGGCGATCATTATGGAATTTGGCGAATGTCATTTAGATTACAGTAGCGAAATAACAAAAAAGGAACCTATAGGTTCTCATTGATGATTAAAGTAACTCATTGATATATTATTAGTTATTAGTTTATAATATTTTACACATATAATATTTTAAAGCCGGGGGCACAGTCGCTCGCATGAGCTAAGCGAAATGCGAGGGTACGTACGAGTGTTCGTATGTTTTTGTAACCTCAACTATGGCTCCCGATATGCCAGATTTTTCAAATACTCGGGATATGTTGACCATAATAGATTTATTAAATAAATGAAGTTTCAATTTTATAAGAATAAGAGAAGAATAAGAATTATTTAATACAGTATATAAAATGTCTTGAATCTAAAATGTCCCGCTCACAATATAAATATTTACTATGTAAGTATTTTATGATTATATTATTGTTTATACATAATCAAGAAAAATAAAAAAATTTCAGCATTTACATACATCATATGTTGCACTCCTATGGTTAATAAATTCATCAATATTATAAAAATAAAAATAAATATTTTTTTTCTTAAGAGTATTATAGCTTTGATAGGTACGTAACTACCTACCTACTTATTTTAATTGATATTTAAAACACTTCAATTTCGTCACTCACTTACATATACTTACACTGATGATCATCTAAATATTTGGTTACTTCCTGAAGTGCTAGAAAGCTGAAATTTAGTATGTATATATATATATATATATATATATGTAGATCAATGGCACCGTACAAAAACAGTGACGATCTCATACAAATTAAAAGTAATAAGTAAATACTTGGTATAAATATATATATATATATATATATATATATATATATATATATATATATTGTATGAGATCGTCACTGTTTTTGTACGGTGCCATTGATCTACAACAACCACAACAACAAAAGGTTGTTGTAGATCAATGTACGGTGCGATTATTGTTCCGTACCATTTATAAAAATTGCATTAAAATCGTGTTACTTTTATGGGGAGCCCACTCAATTATTATTATTTTTCTTAGCGTTGTTGTTATAGTGGCAACAGTCATACATGATATCTGAAAATTTTAGTTCCTTAACTATTACCGTTCATGTGATACATCCTCCGAACGATTATAGATAAAATCGAGCAATAAAAGCACGTGCTATGAATAAATAACACATAATTTTTTGTATTTGCTGTTATTGTGGCAAAAGAAATACGGAACCTGTGAAAATTTCAACTCACTAGCTTTTACGTACGGTCAAATGGCGAAGTCTCAGTAACAGGGTACAAGTTTGACCCCAAGAAGGACAGGTACGGAACCCGAAAAAGCCGCGCACTATGTTAATTTTAGAATTAGGTGATGTATGTTCGCCTTGATTCTTCACTCCAGCCTATGGTCAAAACTCGTGAACCGTCTAACCACACCTCGTTATAGGAAGGTAGGTCCTCGGTAAAGTAAGAATGTTTAATCGTTTCTGTTAGTTATTTAGGCCATCCCAACATTACAACCGACCTTAAAAAAAAATGTTTGTTAATCATAAAGCAACGATCCATCAATCATCGATAAACTAATTATGTCACAGACCTACACCTATCTGTTTAGGAGTAGTTTTAGGTTTTACTTATCAATGAATCAGTCAGTACTAAATTAACTATACAATAAAACACGTGTGAACTGCAGTAGTAGTACTTACGTCCTCAGTACAGTAGGGACTAGAATTTAACCTGACACAGCATGGCAAGGCATCAGTACCTAATCTACTACGCATCTGCACTCGCCTCTGTAGCCTAGACTAATTTTATCGCAATCAATGTGTGTCGACTTTATCAATCTACAAGTTTTACAATCGGCGATCGTAATCTTAGTTGTAAAATTAATTACTGTAACGTGATAACATGGACCACGTCGACGAGGCAGGCTGTGATTTGCTGGGACGCAACAGGACAGTAAAAGTGAGTAGTATTCTATGTTTTCCGCGTCATGCTGTAAAATTCAGAGTTGATGTTGATTGACGAGTGGCATGATTACGTAAGGAGGTTATGATATGATAGTGCCTAGTTGCCTACACGAGTAGAGCGGTAGCATGCAGCTAGCGCATGCCGCAGCTGTAAAGGTGTTATAAGTACAAATAAATCTTAAAGTATCAAGTTTTCTAGCATTCAAGCGAACGTCACTATAAAAGGGACCACTTGGAGGATTTTAGGTGCATTTTTGTGAAGTTAGTCGAAAGTTACCTTTGTTAAATAGGCTTTTGTTACCAATCAATTTATAAGTACCTAAACTCATGCTCTTCATGATAAGTTAATATTTGTATCAATAACCTATTATAAAGAGCATGTTATTGTAGGTATTTATTAATTTTAATATTTCAGTATTTTATTTAAGTATCGTCAAAAGCCTAAAATCGCGTAAATATAGGGTGCAAATGATAGCGAAACCTCAAGACGGGGTGGTGCTAAGGAACAACTTTCTCCAAGGAACGTAGGTCACAAAGTAAGTATCGGCGGCGGCTTGTACATAGGTTGAATTACGAAAAAACCATTAGACCTCAGATGAAAGATTGCGGTCCTCGCTGTCGCTCGAGCGCGAACCAATTATTATCTAAGCATTAGACCTAGCTAGTCTACATATAGTTAATTTGGGATTAGACCTCCCATACACAATTGCCTATCAGATGATTTCAGTTACTATGGAAACCCAAATTATGTTTGACATATTTCAACCTTTGTTCCATTAGGAAAGTTGTTCCTTATGGAAAGTTGTTCCATAATACCAGCCTGGCTTGTCTGGCACAACCCACATAAAAGAAATGCGAGAGAGGTGTAAATATTTTGAGAGCTCTTTCTGGTGTGTGGTGGAGTGCGCATCCATACTCGCAGAAAATCGAATACAACGCTATTATTCGCAGTCATATCGACTATGGATCTTTTCTGCTTGGGGCTTGAGCACTGTAATTAAGCTGCACTAATGTGCTGAAATTAATTACAAGCCAAATGCCTGCGTATCATTTGTGGCGCTGTGAAGTCGAAGGTTCTTCAAGTTGAGTGCCTTGAGCTTCCTCTCTTTCTTCGAAGACAACTGCTCTGTGACCGGTTCTTTTTTTAAATTGCTCAAAACTCTTCTCATCCTCTATTAACTACTCTCTCGTCAATTATCAAATTTGATTCCAACTTCCCCTCACTGGACTCATGAAAAATCTCCTTGTTTTACAAATTTATCAGAAATTTAGGGCTGTTTCTCCTGTATTTCAATATGCTGGGAACCCTTTGTTTACAATTCTCTTCAAGGCATTAGCTTATAGTCCTCGTATCTTGACTTATTTAGGTATTGATAAATATGAACCTGGTGCAAATTCTCATTTCAACCAAATTATTGATGAAAAATTCACTGGCTGGTTGACCATGTTAACTAACTCCTCAAAAACTTCTAATGATGTTCATGTGGGATCCGCTGTTTGGGTTCCCCGAATTAATTTGATATTGAGTATTTAATGTTCTTCAAAAATCTCTGTATTTTCTGGCGAAGCCATTTCTCTGGTTGAGTCACAAAAACTTATTTAATCCATTATTCTTACTGATTTTCGAAGCTTTCTTGAAGACATACAGAAATTCCCTCTTCGATCTAAAGTTACACATCCGATTCATCTTAAATCTAGAGAACTTCTGTACCAATGTTATTTATCTGGTATTGAAGTTGTACTTGCGTGGATCCCTGGACATTCTGGAATTTTTAGTAACAGGCTCTATGTGCAAAATGGTCTGTTTATGATGGGACGGAGACTTATTGTAACTGTTTTTCCCAGGATCTCTGTTCCTTAGTTAAACATGATCTGAAAGAGAAATGGTTGGCTCATAAGCTGTGTAATCAGTGGAGTCCAAGTGAATGAGATGATCCTCCAGAACCTTCGTTAAAATTCGAATGTTTTTGAACTTCTAGAGCTTCCCGTACCTTCCTAGGAATAAATCTTCCCTCTGCTTGGATTCCAGCCTTATCGAACTTGACATAATGGGTGGGGTAGAAACATACATACATAAATCACGCCTATATCCCTTACGGGGTAGGCAGAGCGTTAACGGCCGTTCAACGGATATTAACACCACGTTTGACAAAAGTTTGAGGGTCAATCAGATAAATGTGTATCACTATAGTGACAGGTTGTCAGCCCGTCGCCTAAAATTGCAATACACACCCTCTAGTCCCTTAGTTGCCTCTTACGACACCCATGGGTAAGAAATGGGGTGACGCTATTCTAAGCCGGCATCACACGGCAAGGGGTATCCATGATATATTCACACACTGCAGGCAGACTGTCTGGCACGACGGTTTTTCACTTCGACAAAATGGATTTTAGACGTGTAGATACATTTCTCTGTGTTTCTCTTATGTATGAGAGTCCACAGTTAGATACAATCAAGTTTATAGACAGCAGGTTTTTGTAGAGGGTTGTTGCGTTTGTTTGATCTGATCTACTGGCTGATCTTCCTCAAATTGTTAAAAAGTTGTTTTGAAATTGTTTTATTGTGATGAGGATAGTTGTACAAACTTAAGAAAATATTAAATTGCGGATGTTCTCTAATACGGATTTAATTATTTAGTTCGTTTTTACACAAAATAAAAGATATTACAAATTAATATTATGTGTTAGGAGTTGTATTTTTATTTTGTTACTTGATGACTCACTGCAATGCTTAACATATTAGTGTGAAAAACTATTGACTGATAGCGAAAACTTAGGACGGGCTGGAGAAAATTAACAACTTTCCCAAAGGTCAAAATTTCAAAACGATAGACTTCCCATACAAAATGTACCAGTCTAGTCTACCAGTTCAATTTGTATGGCAGGTCCTATTTTTTTCATATTTTGTAATATTATGAACCTTGGTGAAAGTTGTTTTTTGCTATCGGTCACTAGTAAAATTTCACTTTATATGGATCATACTGAAAGTTTTGTTTAACTCGTAAACAAAACAATGTGTTTGTACTCCACATCTGAACAATTGCTAAAGTAAAGAATTTTCAAAAATTCATATCAAGCCATCTTACGTTCTTGTATTGAATTTGACCTTGTATCGGGCCTTGCAACCGCCGGTGCAGACTTTGGAAAATTGTAAACCTGAGTTTTTTTTTGAAGAGCGTAGATAAAATAGTGTTTGCAACTGCTATAATTAGGCATTAGAATAGTCGGGTGAAACAATTATCACACTCGGCTACGCGTCGTGTAATAAACAGACACTCGCATTCTAGTGACCCCCATTATATGAGAGTTGCATAAACTAAGATTTTACGACGAGTGTGTGTGTAGTGATAGTTTAAGAAATTGAGTGACAGGACAAGGAATAGCGCGATTAGAGAACGTTGCGGTATAAAAGAAGACGTAGTGTCTGGTATAGGAAAAGGAATGCTGAGATGGTTTGGTCACATTGAGAGAATGAATGAAAGAAGATTAACGAAACAGGTGTATATTGCGAGTGTGGATGGGAATATTGGAAGGGGAAGACTAAGACGCACGTACTTGGATCAGATCGGGGACGTTCTAAAGAAAGGTCAGGTCAAGAGTACCCTAAACCGACGAGCATGTATGAAAAGATTGATGCACGTTGAAAAAGCGAAAGAGGTGTGTCAGGATCGTAGGATGTGGAAAGATGAAGTCTCTGCCTACCCCTATGGGAAAGAGACGTGATTATATGTATGTATGTATCTATGTATAGTATTGTAGTTTTATTTTTTTTATTTTTATTTTATTTATTGATATTAAGCATGAAGAAAACATTTTTAGAGTTACGTACCTCACAAGAAAAAAAGCTGAATCTTTTTGCTTTCCGTCCGTCCGTCGATCCTTTATCTCTGGAACGCGTAGGGATATGGAGTTTAATTTAAAACATACTCAGGTCAACGGCCGCTTGTAGTTGTAAAAAATAAGCTCCTAACTAAAGGTTAAAAATGTGGTTGTAAAAACACGTGTGTTTGACCCTCTCAAGGGAGTGCAAGTTCATAGGGTAATTCCTGTGGACCTAGAACTATGAACTTTAGTTACAGACCAGGTTTGAGCACCGTAGGTTAAGACAGGCAGAATACACATGTCGATGAGTTTTCTTTTTAGTGATTGACTGACTTACATGACTAGGAAAAATCTAAAATTTAATATATGCTTAAACATTATATTTTTAGGAGGCCGAAAAAAACAAAATTTGGCTTGATGGTGCATGTTACGAAGCCCTCGGTGGGCGTGGGCGTGTCTTACCTGGTTGACCGAGCCTATAAGTTCTTATTCTGTTTACGACTAACGCCATTCGCCATCTATTGAGCAATAGAATAATCATCACGCCCGGACGGCGTTTGCTCAGTATTTTTTGTTTTGTTAGTGGTTGTAGTTGTGGGGTTTCGTACTACGCCTACGGTTCAACTGTGTCAGTCAGTTGGACTCCGTATCATAAAATTTGGTATAAAGATACGATGTTAGAAATGTTAGATAATAATATATAGAATGTGTTTGACATATACTCGTTCAAATGGAAGCGGACAATAATTATTTTTCGCCTCAATAAAAGACAAAATAACGATTCCTTTGTCAACAGACAATAGAAAAGAATTTCGATTTGCGTTTAGTAACCATACAAACGAAACAGCTACAATTAAATATAAATATGTAACACTGAAAAACCTGTAAGTTCATTTATCTAAACTCGTCTCATAATGTTCTGATTACAAATTCGAAAACAGTTGTACGCATAAAGACCTGCGTTTTGCATTCTGCCTATATAATAGAAATTACAATTTATTTACAAACACTGTAACGAGATTAAGGATCTTCAGGGTGCTGTAAGCCTTTCGGTAAAATGAAGAAATGAAACGAAGGGTTCCAAGCCAATATAAAATTTGCCGCCATCTTTCGTGTGGTACGTTTTGTTTGTTTTTGTTATTTTTCATATTTTATTTATTTTATGTTTTTCATATTATATCAAAAGTTTAAGTGATAATGACATATCCGCGCCACCTGTGCCGATATTATCAAACGGCAAATATTTAACACGGTAACTGAAATCCTTTTTATGCCACTTTCCATTAAGTCACAAAAAACTAACTCTGCAGTTATTAAAATATCTTAGCAACTATTAAACTATACAAGCTACAAAATGCTAGGATCAAAAAACTAAAAATATAAAATAAAATTATGTAAAAAATACTTTTAAAACAAGCTTTTATTTAAGTGCTCTGAAAAGATGAAAATAAAATTTTTAATGACATTAACCACATTCATTTATGACTTTACAGAAATGAAAATATAATAAAAGCTTGTCGCGATGCCTAGAAGAAACTACCTAATTACAGTTAGGTGCGTAGGTACCTTATTACAAAATTTCAATCACAAATTGAAAGTTTCGCGACAAGCTTTTATTATATTTTCATTTCTGTAAAGTCATAAATGAATGTGGTTAATGTCATTCAAAATTTTATTTTCATCTTTTCAGAGCACTTAAATAAAAGCTTGTTTTAAAAGTTTTTTTACATAATTTTATTTTATATTTTTTAGTTTATGTTACGATAGTTATTGATCAATACGAAAGTCTTTCTATAAAACACGGAGAGACCTTCAATAGAAAAACTTAAGGCACGGGGAAAACTAACATTAGCATAAAGTATAATTATCTCTTTTATATTCTATAGAAGTAGGTTGGTACCTACTCCTCCGGCATCCCTAATAGAAGAATTATCTTGTAATATGTCTTAGTCTTTTCATTTCATTGATGGCGTCATTATTACATGGCCGAGTCCCAGTTAATTTCGAACAGTCTGATTCTTCTATCAAGAGGCCTTCTATTGACGTGACCCTAATTCATGGTGGGCCTACCATTTGCCTATCATGAACGAATTCGTATACAAAATTACAAGTCCCAGCAGTTGAATATTGAGGAGTTCCATAGTTCGAAGACAGCTCTGGATGTAGCGTCTAATTCATGGTGGGCCTACCAACTGCCTATAATAAACGAATTCGTATACAAAATTGCAAGTCCCAGCAGTTGAATATTGAGGAGTTCCATAGTTCGAAGACAACCCTAGATGTAGCGTCTAATTCATGGTGAGCCTACCAACTGTCTATAATAAACGAATTCATATACACAATTGCAAGTCCCAGCAGTTGAATATTGAGGAGTTCCATAGTTCGAAGACAACCCTGGATGTAGCGTCTAATTCATGGTGGGCCTACCAACTGCCTATAATAAACGAATTCGTATACAAAATTGCAAGTCCCAGCAGTTGAATATTGAGGAGTTCCATAGTTCGAAGACAACCCTGAATGTAGCGTCTAATTCATGGTAGGCCTATCAACTGCCTATAATAAACGAATTCGTATACAAAATTGCAAGTCCCAGCAGTTGAATATTGAGGAGTTCCATAGTTCGAAGACAACCCTGGATGTAGCGTCTAATTCATGATAGGCCTACCAACTGCCTATAATAAACGAATTCGTATACAAAATTGCAAGTCCCAGCAGTTGAATATTGAGGAGTTCCATAGTTCGAAGACAACCCTGGATGTAGCGTCTAATTCATGGTGGGCCTACCAACTGCCTATAATAAACGAATTCGTATACAAAATTTTGTGTCCCAGCTATAAACCGCTGAGGAGATCTCTCGTACGGAGCCGATCCTGGCAGCAGCATCAGGTCAAATTTATGATTAACATGCATTGTCATCGGTTCTGGACCAACATGCAAAATTTCAACTCAATCGGATACCGAGAAGTGGTTCAAATTAAACTTGCAAGATTTGCACCGAACAAACATTGTTACTTACTTACTTACTTACATACTTACATACACTGCAAGTTAAATAAAAGCTTTTAAAAAAGGGCTGCTACTGTAAGGTATCAAATATATCAAGTGGGATCAGTGTAAAACTGGTTAAGGTATTATAAAACCTAATGTGGCGACTAATTTTTCCGAGGGGATATCAAACATTCTTCACTGGCAACTATTGGCTTTCATTATAAAAATACACATCTGGCAGCGATTATTAGGTGCCATTAAAACTGAAAATGGGTATTATAATAATGTATTTGGATATTAGAATATTGCTTGCAGATTCGTAAATTCTTGAAAAATCGGATCCGATCGGATTAAAATGGAAGAGAGGACGCCCTACCAAGTCAAAGCCTGCATTAATAATGCAATAGGTAGATTTTTTATATTACTTTAAAACTTTTTCCGTTTTTAAGACTATTAAGTAAATTACATATTTTTGTACCTATTGAAGGAAAATTAATAAAAAAAGACAATGAATCAAATTTTATGCCTTTTATTGCGCGCTATTTAAGTTAATAAAAAAGGAGTTTAAAGCTGAAATACAGCACTAGAATAAATGAACCTACCTACTTTGAGTACCTACCTAGGTTTACCAACAATACTTATGTTTGAGTACCTAGAGTTGCCTAGTCAGGAGAAAAAAAATAGACCAAGAGTAGTTTTTAGCATGTCATAATTTGGTTTATTTAGATCCCTACAAATGTAGCCAAAAGTATTTTTTTAAGATCTTAGTTGTATTTTTTTCATATCTTGGTCAAGTTTATAGACAAACCCATTTTAGAATTTATGAAAGCCTATTTTAACTTTTTTACCCGCCAATAATTTGTCGCCATAGAAGAAATTCAATTGCCACAGAAGAAAAACACTGCCAGATATTTAAATACAACCTCAAAACTCAATAAAAAGCCGCCGCTTTCTAGTTAAGACGTATTTTGGTACCTCAAATTAGTCACCAAAATAGTTTATTTACTATCCATTTACAGTTTTTTTCGACCCGGAATGGTATCAATTTGTCGCCGCGTTAAATACATGCCTTATCAAACTACATGCTACAATTTTACAGGTGAAATTTGGTGTTCAGTTCATTGCGTAGTCGGTTATGCTAGGAATTGTAATCGGCTACGCAATGTACTGGAAAATTAAATCTAACTAGATCTTATTTAATTGGATATACCCTTTGCGGAGTCGCTATCGCCACGTTTGTGAAATATCAAACACATTCCCGCCCGCGGTTTCACTCGCGCATTATTTTTTTGTACGGAACACCGAGTCAACTAACATCCTGACAAACCGTTTGAAAACGTTCAAACTAGTATTTAATTATATTATCTCCGTAGAAAACTTAACCTTAATTTTCTAAAACAGACATTAAAAAGCCATGAATTTCCATACAAACTTTTAATCCTCTTTTTACCACTTCAGGGGTTACAAGCTTCACGATTTTATCACCAATTTTGAAATAGATTACTGGACTACGAACTTTTCAACAAAACTCCTTTTTTACCCCCTTTAGTTAGGAGTTAAAACTGGTAAAATGCTGAAACATGTGTTCTATAATTTTCACTGCTTAGTCTTATAAGTTATTACTAATCCTAAAACGGATCGCATTTAAAAACTACAAATTCCCATACATATAATTAACCCATTTCTATTCCTTTAGGGATTAAAATTCAGAAAATCCTGAAACATGAATTTGATTATTTTACCTACTTCCTTAATCATATCCCAAATTTTGAAACAGATCGCATAAAAGACCACAGACTTTCATACTAGTTTAGGCTGTGCGTTTGGTATGAATTGCCATAACTTTAATTACAGCGAATATTTCATTGAGTCTTCAGGTTCTAATTTTACTTAAGGATATTACTAAAAACTTGGGCAGCGGATATTCTGATAGATTGTTTGTATGAAGAGATAAGTATTTTTTGTGAAGTAGCGCCACTGTCGAGGTGGTTCACGGGTACACTCGCCATAAAGGTATTAGATAAACAATTTGTATTACCTAAGTTGTATTAATTTATTTAAAAAACAAGATAAAGTATGTTTAACTATGCTTGGTGCCGTTGAACCTAAGAAAGGTTTACTTTTGCACTGCATATTCCTCAGATATAAGTACATAATAAAAAGACATTAAAATGGGTAGGGTACATATTATTATATGAAATGTACCTACGTCAGCTGTTTTGTACTCGGAGGATCCCAAATATGCCATGTTTAACAAAATTCATGTTGTAACATGTAGCTGAAATGTATTTATGATGTATAGGGTGAAATTTTACTATTAACCGTTAACAAGAACTCAGTTATTTTTGTCCTGCCATACAAAGAACTTGGTTGGCTGGACATTTTGTAAGGGAGGTCAATTTCTTTTTCCGTATTTATTAAATAATTTCTTTTTCCGTATTTATGAAAAAGTTGATCCTTATCACCAGCCCATTTTTGGTTTTTGGTATCGGTCACTAGTAAAATCTCACCATATATATATTAAAATGGTCTCGTTCTCTTTCATTTAATACCCTAGGGTCCCAGAAGAATAAAACATTCTCCGACATCTTTCAGGCGGCGCGGATTCGGCACCATTGGGTTCGAGAATGGGTTCATGAGTTTATTGATTGACTAGCAGCCCGCCCAGCGGTTTCACCCGCCGCTAACAGTTTCCCCCCGGGAATAAGACAGTTTAATATAGCCTATGTTCATCAGGGATAATGTAGGATTCTAAAAATCTTGACTTCAATTTGAAACAAATATTATTTCCAGATGGTGGTGGCGTAAAGTTACATGCCTGTGATTAATCGGCCAGTCCCATGGCAGTGCCTATATTTTTATTTTTTTTATCCCGCCCGAGCCGGTTTTCTATTAGGTCATAACAAAATTGTAATAAAAAAAGTAAATTGTGTGACACAATTTTCTTTTTTTAGAATGACGGTTCATGACGTCAATAAGTGATAATACTATCCTACATTGAATTAAGAAATTTCAATTTCAATTAACGGTAACAGATTTTTTTTTATCGGTCCAGTAGTTTCTGAGCCTATTTATTTCAAACAAACAATAAATAAAATCCTGTTTCTAATATTAGTGTAGATTATATAATTATTATTTTAGTGTGATGCGGGCTTAGAATAGCATCACCCGATTTCTTTCCCGTGGGAGTCGTAGGAGGGTGTGTATTGCACTTTTAGGCGATGGGCTGACAACCTGTCACTATGGCGATACACAATTTTCCGAATGACCCTCAAACATATGTCAGACGTGGCGTAAATGTCCGTTTTGCGGCCGTTTACGCTCTGCCTACCCCGCAAGGGATAATAGGCGTGATATGTGTATGTATGTATTATTTTAGTGTAGATTTTTTTACCGTGTGATGCCGGCTTAGAATAGCATCACCCCATTTCTTACCCATGGGTGTCGTAAGAGCCGACTAAGGGACTCGAGGGATGTGTATTGCAATTTAAGGCGATGGGCTGACAACCTGTCACTATAGTGATACACAGTTATCTGATTGACCCTCAAGCTTTTGTCAGACGTGGTGTTAATATCCATTTTACGGCCGCTAACGCTCTGCCTACCCCGTGAGTATAGGCGTGATTTATGTATGTAGATGTTTTTAATGCATTATTTAATGCATTATTTAGGGACAGCCCTTCGAATACTGATAGGGTGCATGAAACATAAAACTGGACAACTTTCCCCTAGAAACATATGTCAGTTTTTTTACGTTTCCTTAAATATGTTCCTAGGGGAAAGTTGTTCAGTTTCATGGTCTGCATGTACCCTATTAGTATTCTGAGGGCTATCCTTGACACCCTTTAATACAGTAATGATTAAATGTAATCATTACACTGGTACGAATAATGTGGCGTAGTTGGTACATTTTTAAATGAAAAAGTAGTTATTGTGGCATAACTGTAATAGTTAGACATATGGTATCGCGGACATTATTATAGATATTGATGTCTTCTATAAAACTGTAGTACATCACTTTGCTCTATTGTCAATAATTTCCACAGCGTACGCGATATAAGATATTTTTTTGGTACATTTTTCACACGTTGGGTTACATTATCGAAATTTTCACGCGGATCCCTATTTTTTTCTCGTATAAAATATAGCCTATGTTCATCAGGAATAATGTAGGATTCTAGTGGTGAAAGAATTTTTAAAATCGGGCCAGTAGTTTCGGAGCCTATTCGATGCAAACAAACAAACAAACAATCTTATCTTTCCTCTTTATAATATTAGTGTAGATAGATCCGAGTTACAAATGCCATACAATCAAAAGAAACAACTAGCAACCTACAAAAATATAAACAGGCTAAGATCCAGCATGAATATAACTATGAAATTTCTTTTCACCAGCCTGAGTTGCCCTATTATTAAATGATTATCTTGTTTTGAATCTATATATATCCTTATTCCACAAAATTTGGTATTATGTGATAAGAACGACAATGATGCAACTTCCACAAAAACAGCGTTAGCACTTCGCCGAGTCATTGTCGTATCTGATTTGATAGTGTAGATGATGTAGATAAGTGTAGAATCAAACGTAGGTAACTGCCCGCGCTTGGAACCTTTGCAAATAAAAAATAGGTAAAATAGGTAACTTCCGCCATCTATCGGTCTGAGCGTGCACCTAAAGAATTTGAGTTCCAAATATTCATAGGGAGGAATACACTTAGTACCTACTGAAATATTTATAAATATTAGTGTTTGAATTATTTTTATTATTATTATTTATTTGAACAGGCAGGCAGTTAGTTCCCAGTTTGGTTAAAACATTGACTATACCTACCACTTGAATCTCGAGTATTTGTATTATTGCAATTTTAGGCGATGGGCTGACAACCTGTCACTATTGTGATACACAGTTATCTGATTCCCTCAAGCTTTTGTCAGACGTGGTGTTAATATCCGTTTTACGGACGTTAACGCTCTGCCTACCCCGTAAGGGATAAAGGCGTGATTTATGTATGTATGTACCACTTGAATGTTAGAAAGATTATTCCGTGCTTCGGGTGACACGGTAAGCCGTTGTTCGCGGTTGCTTTGCTGTCAATGATTACTTTGCTGGCGCTTGTTACACAACCCTGTCGGAAGCCTATTAGTAATCAAGTAGGTGGTGGGTTTACCGGATCGTCCGTCGTCTCAGTGCTTATCATTGAAGAAACACCAACAAGTAGGTAGTTGAACACTGTAGAACCTGCTTTGTCGAGGTGCCTTCAAACAAAACTACATGTTTACATAGGTAATTACATGTTTACATGTGTACTTTCAGTTTACCTTGCCCACTTTACCTAAACTTGTAGCTATAATCTGTGACTGACTATACGAAAAAAATCGTCCAAAACGCCGTCATAGTTTTCAAACTCTTTAACCATCTAATGACGTACCCTATCTACCTTACTTATTGTGACTAGCTCGTACTTACCTAAAAGTAATAAAAATGAAATAGATTTATTCAATGTAGTATTATCACTTATTGACGTCATGATCGGTAATTGTAAAAAAAAATAAAAAATTGTAAGTATAACACAATTTTCTTTTATTAATAACAATTTTGGATTGTCCTAATAGAAAACCGGCGCGGTAAATGTAAAGTTGTGCTGTGCTGGACGGTGATTATTTAGGGCTCCAATACCTACCTTGTATGCGAAGGTACGATGAAACCATATCAGCCAATAGCAACACATCACACTCATCTTCAATTTAACAGACAGCCGAAGGCAAGGCGGCGGCGGCGGCGTGACGATTGACGCTGCTTGTCAGTTAGTTGCGCGCGCACATAGTATTCACGCGCTCGCCTCTGCGCCACCGCACACAACTATGCCATAACGTGCTCACTTTCGACAAACACAATTAAACCGACAATATTATTAAATCAGTACCGAATAATAGTGAAAGCCGACGACTTTTATGCAATCTTGTGAGCGATAACTATGGACGCGATGGAGAGCAAAACGTCTGGGGTCTGTATATGATTTAATTTATATTTTATACCATAATTTCTGTGCAGTTGCGAATAAAATTACGACATGCTCTATAATGTGTGTAATTTGTGACGACTTTACTTCTTGGCGATTCGAATGTTTTGCGATTTTTTCGGGTTATGTATACATGCCTCGTCTTGACTCGGAAACATATACTTATTATTTTCTAGCCTTTTATTGTTAGTGCGTATGCGTAACAATTTTAAATTAGTGACTGAGATTAACTTCTTGATTATGTTAATGGAAAGGTTTCCTTAAGAATTTAATACAACTTTTTTTAAACTATATTTTAATTATATTTCTTTGCAAATTTAGCAATCTTTGATCAAGAAGAGGCATTAATAGGTATTAAGTAAGTCCTGTGGTTCGGGATTTTAACTGTATGATGATTTCTAGTTTTTGTTTACCTGTTGTTTCTGACTAACAAGACGTCTTTGACTTGTAAGTTTTAATAGACCACCATTTATGTTAGTTACCTAATAGTAAATTCTTTTTATATAATTAATAGTAAATTAAAAATAGGGTTTTAATATAACAATCGGAATTATATGTATGATAGTTTTTCTGTTACCCATGCACATTTTTGAATGAATGAAGGTTAAAAAAAATAAGTAAAATAGATATATTAAATATTAAAATAGATATGTGTCAGTTTATCTACGCTCGTCTCATGATGTTCGGATTACAAATTCGAAGTTAGTTGTACAAACACCTGCTGTTTACATACTACATCTTTAAATCTGTATCAAAATCAAAAAAGGAATAAATCTGTATTAAAATAAATTCAAATTTGAAGAATTTTCATCTTATGTTTTTCGATACATTTAAGAAAATGAATCAATTTTCCCGTATGTGTACTTTACAATCTGTGCCAAAAATTTGCCGCCATTTTTCGCCATAAGTGTTATCCGTACTGTTAACGTTAAATCCTAGTCTTCTTTTACTATAAATTAAGTTAATTGAAGCAAAATAAGGTCAGGTCTTGTCCAAGTCCGTCAATGCACTATCTGCCTGTCAAAGTCTACCGACCGGCTAGTGTCAAGAAGCTGCAGAAAAAAAACTGTGACACGTGCCGTGACTTGTGCACAACTTAGTGAAAAGGCGCGCGGGGCAGACTTGTGTACCTTTGTTTGTTGTTGCTTTTCTTCTTGTTCAAAACAGTACTTTTTGCTTGTTTTATACAAAGTACTTTTCGCAAATTTCATTATGAATTTAAAGAGATTGAATACAAAGATAAACATTACCACGACATCTGTCGTCTTGGACGCGTCGTTGGATATGTGTAAATTACTGCAATCGCCGCGCCGCCGGTGCGGAGGGTTGGAAATTAGTACTAGTAGAATTTTTATAGGTTTTTCTGTAGAATTATAGGTAAAATAGTGTACAAAAACAACTGTTTAATAATATAGTTTAGGCATTAGAGAATAATATAGTTTAGACATGCTCGTGCCAAACTATTATAATAAACAGTAACCCGCATTCTAATGACCCCCCTTAGATATATTAATTAGACAGTAACATAAATTACTATTCTACTGCATAGTTGTCATCTTCAAATTTAAGAGTCAAACTCTTGTCGGTGGAGTAACTTCCAATCTTCTCTCCTCTCCGCCAGTGACTTGACCTCTTGATACGACACGACATTGACTTTTTCCTTTATCTGGGTAAAGTAAGTGCGTCTAGGTCTTCTGCCTCTCTTTCCTTCCACCTTCCCTTCAATAATGTTCTTAATGAAGCTGTCGTGTCGTAGCAAGTGGCCAATCATCTTCCCTCTCCTGTTTTCTATGGTCTTCAGAAGACAACGCTCTTCCGCTACCAGTGCCAGCACTTCTACGTTTGTCTTCTTCTCTGTCCAACTGATCTTTTCCATCCTTCTCCAACACCACATCTCAAACGCTTCCAACCTCTCTCTATCTCTTTGCGTCATCGTCCACGTCTCACACCCATATAACGCTATGCTCCAAATGTATGTCTACAACATATATTTTTATATGCATAGTTGTATACAACATATATTTTTAAAAATATAAATATTAAAGTATCTGTAAACGATAAAGAAACAAATTTCCCTTAAGCCTAGTGCCATCACATTCTAATGTCAAAAACTTATACATTTGAAAAACACTGTTAAGTACGAGTCGGACTCGCCCACCAAGGGTTCCGTAAATGCACTACTAGACTACTACCCTCAATTTTAAGATGTTGATTTTTGACGGTCTCCTAAAATGTACCTATTTAAAGTATACGATTTTTACCGATACAAAACAAAGATGCTTGTCAGATCATAGTTTTACGTCCACGGGAGTTACCCCATGCATTTTAATTCCGAGGAGAGGGTAAAAATACGTTTTTGACGACACAAACACCCGCATCTATTTTAAATGTTTGATTTTACAACTACCAACGGCTGTAGAGTTGAGCAAACGGTTTTAATTTCAACCCAATATCTTTACGCGAGATAAATGGACATGACAGACGGACGGACGGACAATAAAATGATCCTATGAGGGTTCCGTTTTTTTCCTTTTGACGTACGGAACCCCAAAAATTATACATTTGAAATGTATGAGATTTTTAACATTAGGATGCGATGCGACGTTACGGCGTCTGTTTTATCGAGTAGTTTTAATTTTGTTTAGGTACTACTATCATGAAGTAATAATACCTTTTAATGAATTTATGTATATTTTTATCTGGATGGATACAGGGGTGTCGAAAGTGGCATACATCTAATCTTCTTAACGTTGCAAGACTTGCAGGATGTGGTGCGTGCGGCGTTTGTTTGAACTTGATCTGCGCACCACCGTGCGCTTCAACTTACGCTTTTACCGCATTGTATGTTTGTTCACTTTATAATGATCTCACCACCAACCTTCCTACGCTGTGATTACTGATTGCGTCGTTTGCGGCCTGGGGATTACCTCTTGCGATTAAAAGCGAAAGAATTTATACACGGTCACCTTAAATCATTTGTACTGTCTATTTAAGACACTAAATAAATCTTAATATTACAATAACGGGAAAGCATATGTTGAAAGAATTATGATTCCAATGCTGCTTCTTCCGCTTCATGTACTAGTCATAAAAAACATAATAAGCAAACACACAATTTACCTCTGTATTTCCATGATAAATAAGGGCCGGCGCATATCTAGCGCCATTTGATCCGACTTGTTACAGTGTTAAAGAAAATGAACTTTTCAGTAGGAAAAAGGATTTCGTCGATCTGTCGCAAAATATAAGTAGGTAGATAGGTACTGGGTACGGATGTCTGGCGGCAGATTTAAGTTTTTGAACTGTAATAAAAACACGGCCAAGTGCGAGTCGGGCTCGCCTACCGAGGGATTTTTCATATGATACCCCACGTGAACTACTTACCACAACCTTAAAATTTTGTTTTATTTCGGCTCCCTAAAAAAACATATTTTTAATTACGAAGGACGATCATTGAACAAAGTGATCCGAATAAACCTTATATTACCTTTATTCCTTTTGAGGTACAGCACTTTTAAAACTAAATCCGCATAGATATTTATTTAGAAAGGAAATCACATAGGTATAAAATTATTTATTGCTTATTTCATTTATTATAAAGGTTTCAAGAATATATCTGCCGCCTGACACCCTGTACTTGCTGAATTCCATAAATTTTCCCCTTTCAAACGTTGTATGATATTATGATAAATCGCACGAAATAAGTACCTACCTACTTACCGATGTCGAAAATGCACTTTTTGCGATACAGAAATGTCCAACGAGAAAAAAACCATCAATGAAGATAGATGATAAGAAATGTTAGGTAATTTTTTACTCACCGTAACGCATTATGCGTCTGTTAGACGAAAGGGAATTGAGAATCTCGATCTTATTCCCATAAGAATACGGCAACGATGCGTAACGGATGCGTCTGTCAAGCCGTTTGAAACGGTTGCGGAGCGTTGAAAATATGCAGCGACGGACGACATGTGGGAGACCCACCCAAGTAAAAACTCTGTTTGACGATTCGGTGTCTCACACGAAAAGAAAAGAAGCGGCACAATAAATCGAGTGTTAGGTTATACACAGTCAAACTGTTTAGGTATAATTAACATCTCAAATTTGTGCAGCCGAGTCAAATCTTAAGACGTCTAACTAACTATTTGAGATTATTGAGATTTATTTAAAAGCCCGTGTTGTCCCACTGCTGGGCAAAGGCCTCTCTCCTCTTTTTCCACGTCTCTCGCTCCAGTTCGCTTTGCCAGTTCGGTAGATAGGCGCTGAGTTCATCGCTCCACCTCTTTCAGGGCCGTCCACGTCGCCTCTTAACATTCTTTGGCACCCATTCGGTTGCTATTCTAGCCCATAAAGAAGTTGGCATGGGTTACGTGGCCAGCCCAATCCCACTGTAAGCAGGCAGCCTTCTGACTTCTGAGCCATGGCCTGAATTTTTGTTTGTGAGCGCAGAACTATTTTCCGAACTCGGTCGGAGAACTCAGTGCTGCGCTTTGGGATTTAGCCCTAGAATAACGTTATTTCGTACGAGGGGCCTACGGAGGTTCTTCATACGTAGTTTAATATGGTAATCCATACATCCATCTATTATTGTAGTTGTCGCCCACAACAACCCACATCATATTTGATAAAAAAGAGATACTTACCTTTGTAAACCTACACTACATAAATATTGGTATTTAGCTCTCCTTGTAAAGCAGTCGGGTAAAAGAGTCTTACCAACAATAGATACTCATTGGTAACAATAAGCAACCTGCCCAGCAGTTTCACCCGCTGCTCATCGTTTTCCCGCGGGAATAAGTCATGTTTTCGGCATGTTTACATAAATACACATATCACTCCTATTAACCCTTCCGGGGTAGGCAATAGTGACCGGTTGTCAGCCCATCGCCTAAAATTGCATTACACACCCTCGAGTACCTTAGTCGCCTCTAACGACTCCCACGGGAAAGAAATACTACACAAAATTAATGCAAAACATTATGTAACAGCTCTCTTTTTTGATATGTCCAAAGCATTCGATTTTGTATCTCATTCCCTGCTGATGGACAAAATGGAACAATATGGAGTAAGGGGACCTGCCTATGATTGGACTAAATCTTATTTAGAAAACAGGTCACAAACTGTAGAGATCTCTGGAATCGACACAAAAAGGACAATAAAAACGTACAAATCTCAAGCTAAATTAAATAAACACGGCGTACCTCAAGGAAGTGTACTTGGACCGCTCCTTTTTGTGATCTATATTAATGACATTATTAAAATTACACACCACAGAACTATTTTATTCGCGGATGACATGACAGTAATAGTAGCATCACCTAAGAGAAATACATTATCAGAACATGAATCTGAAATCAACAATGTATTACAATTGACAATTAAATGGCTAAATAATAATAATTTGAATTTAAATATTAATAAGACTAATTTTATAAATTTTAATGACATAAATAATTTAAGAATAATTTTCAATGACATTGCTATTAATAAAATTGACTGTACTACATTACTAGGCATTGATATTGACAATAATCTGAATTGGAAAAAACAAGTAGAACGCGTATGCAACAAATTAAATAGGTTTTCATTTGCTCTTGGAAAATTAACTAGAGTAGCTAGTAGGCAAGCGGCGATTACAGCCTACTATGCTTATGTGGAATCAGTGCTTAGATATGGTGCTTTAATGTGGGGTAGCAGCAAAGACGCAGGCAAGGCATTCATTGCGCAGAAAAAATGCATACGGGCAATTATGATGGTGGCTCAAGATACGTCTTGTGTGCCATTATTTAAATATTTAAAAATAATGCCATTGCCTTGTTTGTATTTATTGGAAGCATCCACATTTGTTTTTCAACATAAAAGCCTTTTCAGAATGACAAAAGATAACACGTCAAGGAATCTGAGAAATCCTAACGCATTGGTTTTTGATATGATACCTAAAAGTGCTAGATTTAGAAATAACTGTTATGGTATGTGTATAACCATATGGAACAAATTACCCTGCCATTTAAAAATCATAAAGTTAAAACATAAGTTTAAAAAAGCAATAAAATGTTGGTTAATGCAGCATCTTTTTTATTCCATGAAGGATTATTTGGATCACAAAATTAATAATTGCGAACATTGTAGCTATAAATAATACCTTTAGTTTAACTATTTGCATGCTTACTGTTAAATCTAAGCTAGATATGTGAAACCTTTTATTATGTGCCTTACCATCTGGATTTGTTACCAACCATATTTAATGCAAATAAAGTATCTTTATCTTTATCTAATAGGGTGATGCTATTCTAAACTGGCATTACACGGCATGAATTAGGTATACATATAAACCCTCCTCTTGAATCATTTTTTTTTTAACGCAACAATATCAGTTTTAAAGTGCTAAGCATACAATTACAACAGGACACTGGGATAATGAATATGAAAATGAATGAAAAATGAAAATGAAATAACTTTATTCAATGTAGGATAGCATTATCACTTATTGACGTCATGGTCGGTCATTGTAGAATAAAGAAATCTGCATAAAGCAATTTTTTTTTAACAATTTTGTATTGTCTTAATAGAAAACCGGCTCGGGCGGGATAAAAAAAATAAAAATAAAGGCTCTGCCTCGGGGCTGGCCAGGTTAATTAACACAGCACGTAACTTTACGCCACCACCATTTGTAATACGGGAAGAAACTTTATTTTATACTATGTAGTGAGTTCGTCAGTCAGTTTTGTGCGGAAAGTGAATGTGTGACAAGCAACTCTCTCTTTCCAATCCAAGGCTGCATAAATATTGGTCAACTCGGCACTCAGTCAGCGCTACTTATAGGCAACAGTTGTCAATTCAAAGCATATTTTCATCCCTTCTATTTAAAAATCGACGTTTTTTTTGCACATAGAGCACTTCTTTATTCATCATAAAACTTTTCTTTTTCTCTGTTGAAATACCACATAGTGTTAGCTGTTTTATTAAGTAAATTTCTGAAATTTTAATCCTTAAAGGTGTCAAAAGGGGGTCAAAAGTTTACTACCATTTGGGCTACCCGTTTTCCCATGGGAATGTGACAATTTCCCGGAATAAATTATACTGATAAACCTTCCTCTCAAGTTACTCTATCTAATAAAAAAAACCGCATCAAAATCCGTTGGGTAATTCTAAAGATATAAGGAGACACCAAACGGGAAGCGACTTTATTTTATACTATGTAGTGATCTGACATCTAGTATTTACCTCATCCCAATAACGTGCCAAATGTATATTGCATCAAATTCTACATATAGTTAATTTGTGCATTGATCAAATACAACAGTATTTTTATTGTAATTATTTTGTAAATTTGTGATGTTTCTAACGCAATTTATAAGATGAAGGATTATTATACCCTCTGAAGAAACGAAATTTTAAGGGACTTTGTAGGACGAGCAACAGTAACCTGAAAATCCTATGAAGATTCCAAATCCGTTAAGCAGAAAATAGCACTGTACAGCACTAAGTCCCAGAACAGACTATCTAAAGGTGAAATGGGCTAAAAAATCAACTTTTCCATTTCTTGAAATCTCCAAGTATGAGACGATATTTTACTTTGTAATACTTCAAGATATATGCTACAAAACAATGGGGCTTAAACTTCTAGCAACGCGGTCTTCCGTCTCTTTCCGACCCGGGAATATTATTGAAATTGCCTCGATATAAAGATATCGCAAAGTAAGCTTTAGTTTTGCGCGTTTGGTCCGTTTTCATTAAAAACCTGAACAATTTGATTGTTTTCCATTATTTCATACTATATTGTGTCCCCTTCTGCCTTATTAAATGAGTAATAAATCAATGGGCTAACTTTTTGAAATATTTGATAATAATTACCACTCGACTCTATGAACAAGAAGAAGAATAATTAAACAAATGTTCGGTTTTCTAGAAATGAGCCGTCATCGTCTGTTTCTCTCTAATGCAGCGAAAAGAAAAGAGACCTACTTTTCTGAACTAATGCAGCCTTAACATGTAAATGAACTCGCCACAAAACTGGAGGGTCAGGCATTATATGCTTCTCTAGACTGAAAAGGCCCAGTACCTATATCAAACCTGGCCCGTAGATTTGACAGCGGTTAAAGACACATACATTCATACATCACGCCTTCATTCCTTGCGCGGTAGGCAGAGCGTAAACGGCCGCCAAAACGTCTGACGAACATTCGAAGGTCATTCGAAAAACTATGTAAAGCCATAGTGACAGGTTGTCAACCCATCGCCTATAATTGCAATAGACACCCTCGAATCCCTTCGTCGCCTTTTACGACACCCACGGGAAAGAAACGGGGTGATGCAATTCCAAGCCGACAACACACGGCGGTTATAGGTTTGTGTCTAAAAACAACAACAAATTATTAATAGAATTCGTCCAAACAAGTGGCTCTTTGTTATCGAAACAGATTGCCATGTCGCGGAAAAGGGAGACAATAAAGGCCATTTCCATAGAAGCTACTATTACCCACTACAGATTTTCATGAAATGACGGGGAAAAAAACATCTTTTACTGGCGCGAATCATAGTATCATAATACGTAATTATCTAACTACGTATTATTAACGTTGTATAAATAGATGGGAAATTTTACACCAAAATTACCTATTGCTGTTAATCAAGTAAGCTCTATATTACTAAAAATAAAATAGTAGGTAAGAGATCAAATCATACGACCAACTTATAAGCAGATTACAAAATAGACATACCTAGATTTAAATCGCTTTTGTGCGATTAAACGTATGAAAAGCGCAAAGAGTCGACATCATATCAAAATGATCCGATCAAAATGTTCACTTAACTCTACAAACGATCTAAGATTTATCTGATGTCGGACTTAAATACAATAATAATTACATAGGTACTTATTGTTTTACGGTTTAATTAGATGACCGAAAGATTATCTATCTATCAAGGTAGTCAAAGCGCAGAAAGTCCGTATAATTATCAATTATAACAACAGTCCAGTTATCTTACATCTAAATGATGCAATCAAACTTTTTAAACAGGTACTTAATTCGCCAAATGATCTATCTATCTATTCCATCTGTGGACTGACGTAAAGTGATGATGTTATCATCAAATAATAATTAAGTATCGTTTATCTTCTTCATCAAGTCGATATGCAAGGTTTATCGGTGGGTTTTCTAGATGTTTCCAACATCATCCCGGAACCTGAGCGAACTAGAGATTGGCTAAAGAGGATTACGTCTCTACTGTATTCGCTATTATTGTTAGGTATATCCTTGTTTCATTTACAACGAAGAAAAATGAAACAACTTTATTCAATGTAGGGATACTACTATAGTATCACTTATTGACGTCATGATCCGTCATTGTAAAAAAAAGAAATTTTGTAGAACACAATTTTCTTTTTTTTTATAACTATTTTGTATTATCATAATAGAAAACCGCCTCCGGCGAAATAAATAATATATAAATAAAAGCATTGCATCAATATACACACGGCATGTGACTTTACGCTACCACCGCAAAGGACATTTGTCCCAAATTGAAGTCAAAGGTTTCAAAAAAGCGCCTGAACAGGAAAAACTGCCCAGAAGTGCTCCTACTCTAAATTAACAATCTTTCTAGGCCCTAAGCTATACTAGCTAATTTTGGCAATAAAAAAGGAAAATACAACAAGAAACAAATCCAAATATTAAGTAGGTTTTTAAGATTTCAATGAAGGTGGCGCAGATTCAACCTATCTGGGAGCTTCAATTGCAAAGCTAGGGATCGTTATATACCTAATATAAACTTTAGGATTAATTTCTTATTCTGATTATATATATTCTTTATTGTGCATTAACAATACATTAGTTTTTGTTTTAAAAGTAGTTCACAAAGGTGAGCTTATCTCTATAAAGAGATATCTTCCAGCCAACCTGTAAGACTAAGTAAGAAATAAATATGTGCGGGGACAAGATTGCACACAAAGTTAAAGAAAAATACAATATGTTAAATAATTATTTAATAATAGTCAAATTAATGCACATACCTAAACAATATAACTATAAATACAAATACAATATATAAATATAAATACATTAAGTAAATATCAAGGTAGTGAAAGGTAGTGCTCTTAATACTAATTTTAGGATAAAAAAATACAAGTAAAATAAAAATGAAAAGGACAGTAAACGAAAACGTTTATTGTTTAGTCTATTAGTCGGCCTTTTTGTTGAATTAATTTATTTTGCTTTGTTTACCTAGAAACTAGGATGTTACAGTATAAGTGTACAGATAGTCATGACATGACGACACTATATATTGCATAGATATCCTTATTCAACTTTGTGTTCTTATACCTAAAAATCAATTTGATTAAGATCTTAATCGTTTTAATATTTCGACTTATGTTTATGGGGAAAGTAATAAACTACTGTTACACATATATACATACACATATCACGCCTTTTATCCCTTGAGGGGTAGGCAGAGCGTAAACGTCCGTAAAAACGGACATTTACGCCACGTCTTACATATATTTGGGGGTCATTCGGAAAATTGTGTATCGCCATAGTCACAGGCTGTCAGCCCATCGCCTAAAAATGCAATACACACCCTCAAGTCCGTTAGACGCCTCTTACGACTCCCACGGGAAAGAAATGGGGTGGTGCTATTCTAAGCTAAGCTAAGCATCACACGACATGGGCTGTTATTTTCTGTAAAATGCGGTTACTGAATGAAAGCAAATCAATGGTATGGCCGAAATTATTGTATGTCCCGCGGCCGTCGCGGTGCCGCGCCGCGGTGCATAGCCCCTGACAATCAGAGCGTGATCTGATCAGTGTTCTGATGATCACCGACGACTTGCTGATGAGACTCCATTAAATCATTCCACTAAACGTTACGTTCTCACTTAAAATACTTCACAATTTCTGCGGCAGCTTTTTGTTAGACTGTAGAGAGTAGTCCATCATGAAAAGACAATATAGACGCGATTCTCCGAAACATAAGAGCGAAACTTGGTTTAGATTCGAGAAATTGATGTATGGTGCCATTTCGGTCGTCATCTTATTATTCGCAGCAACGTCGCAGCCACACATTGGAAATTTATAAAATCATAGCAATGCATGATTAAATTCATTGACTGCGATTCATAAATCTTATTTGACAGGTATAAGCAGTTTTACTTAACCTGCGGATTAACTCTGATGTCCGTTGCAAATATTGTGTGGAAATCAAAGATTTCTCTGGCATGTGTTTCCATGATGTAAGTAGGTACTTTTCTATTTACCCAGTTTGATAAGCCGTAATCTTGTGGTTCTCAAGTGCACTGACATATTTCAATGGTTGCAAAGAAACGTTAAGACGAGTTTACAAAAACCTAAATACTTACACATATCAATTTATCTTGAAAAGATTACGTCTTGAGTCTTTGTAGTCGAAATAGCCTACTTAAAGATAAGGCAAATATGGGCTGATTCTCTATAAATAAGATTCACTGTACGTTGTACTATGTACCGTGCCTTGTTTAGTTAGGTAGGCTCCCGGGCCGCGGATTAGCAAAATTGGTTTCAGTTGAAAGGAGAAATTTGGTATAAGTAGGTAGGTATTTTGTGATGACATAGATTTTATTGTGTGGTTAGTAACAATAGCTTTGTAACGCCCGTAACTCCAAGGTCTAAAAGTTTTCGAGATAATCACGATAATTAAACACAATTGTCTCCGTTAGTACGTTTTACGTTTTTAACCCCGCGCTGTGTAGTAGCAAAATTTTGTAGTTGTTAAAAACGTAATGACCCAAATAACATTTTACTCCATTTAAGAGTACACATTTAGTTCACATGTGAACTTGAAGCATTAAAACAGTTCACTCGTGATCTATGAGCTGCATTATGGCGATTATTCACCCCAATACCTGTGTAAGGGACTTATAAGAGTGAAGAGTTATACTTTTATACGATTGTTGGTGTTTTAATACTCTAACAACTATCCTTTAGTCAGCCGTCTGATTAAGAGCAATATAGGAGGGTAGAGATACGGCAATCGCTGTTTAACAGCCTACTTCTACGATGTTATAGACCTAGCATTATAATAGAACACACGTGGTCAGTTATACAACCAAAAGCTGTGATGATTACTTATTTTAGTCTTCTATGCAGCTAGTAGCTGAAGTAGGGCTTGTTTGTGATCATTAAAATAACCTTTATTTACTACCCGTATAGAAGTGTTTGAATGGTTCGCATGAGCGCTATGGGCTGTTAAAAGAACCAAATGTGTTGTCTTATAACATCAATAGCAGTTCATTTGTCCACAATTACTACTCTTTTAATTGCTTTAAGCTGAATATGAATGTGAATGTGATATTCTATTTCACTCATCCCACAAGACCTGAAGTACATCTTAAAGCTGTACATAAGTTCACATTTGGATACATTTACAGACATTGGCTCTGTAGTGGTACAAATGTGAGACTTTATATAGCTAACAGCATTCTAACAGAACACATGTGAACCTATATACGCTCTACCGCATTAAATTGGAGTTATAATAGTTCACATAGCCACTGTTCATTTCCACCATTTTATTCTACTTATCCCACAATTTGCCAAATAAATCTCCAAACTTATCATGCAGATTTCTCACAAAATACTCACAAAAAGCGATTCAGGTTCGGTTTGATGTTATTATTGATTACCGTAGTAATATTTAAATGTTCAAATAACATCAAAACCTGAAAATTTTAGATTTCCTCTCACACAGTTTTAAATATTTTATCATGAATACGGCGTTTTTATAGAGGCGCGTAAATATTTTAGCTGTAAATATGTGTATATTTCACGATAAAGTTGCATTCCCAAGGCATTAATTATTGAAAGTGGTACTTTCTGCGTATTATCATTAAAAATATCCAAATTGATGTCTGCCGGAGTTATGTTATGTCTGGGCACTCATAAAATCAATAACTAAATGGAATAATATAGAAATAAAGAAATAATTAAGGACACATGTGAATTTCAGGTAGTACTGGAGTACGTTTGTCAGATTTTATAACTGTGAAGGCTGTATATTTAACCACATGTTACTCTTTATTCCACTCATGCACGTTGTATGGTTCACACTGCCTCCTTAATAGCGCCGTTAGTCAGCCTTAAGTCCTATGTTACTACTTAAACTGCTATTATATCGCTATTATAGAGCTAATATATAGCCATTGTGAACTTAAGGCTGTCTAATTTGTGCCCAAATTGGTTCTATAAGAGCATTATAGCAAGCTATACAGCTCTTATATAGCTAACTTACACAGCTTGTGGAGTACATGTGAACGACTATACATCTTATATAGAACCCTCATTGCTATCTGGGGAATTGAGTACATCATCTAGTTTTTGTTTTTCTTTTGTTAAAAAGCGCAAACGTCACAATAACATTGCTAACTGACTCTTTATTTTATTTTATTCAATTTCTTCGATCATTTTACTTAAATATCTTTAGGTACGTAATAAATCATCGAATTTAAATGAAACCACTTTTTCTGATCTCATAGTTCTCGATCCTTCGATTCACGTACTCATGCCGTCATTATTACTGCAAAAAACTAAAAAACAAATTGGTCGATTAACTCTAAGCGAGCGAAGCGGCGAGTTTTCCTTGACCTACCTAACTACCTTCAATGAATGAACCTGGCAGATAACTACGATTAACAAGACAACTAAAAGCGTTTAACGCTATTTTTCCTTGTTTCGATTATTGCTTCAACAAGCGTTTATTTTGCAATGATCTTCTTCCATTGATCAAGATAATATTATGAACAATGCCGAGGATTAAAATGTCAAAATAAAAATAGCCCTGTGTGTCTAGCTTTTAATGTTTCTAAAATATTAAAGGCCTATAGTTCTTTTCACCATTGGTCGAACCGAATTTATTATTTTGTGTCATTTTTTGGTGTATGCTTGCTTACATACTTTCGTTTGCAGTGGATAAAACAATTCAAACTGTCTTTTTTTACTTTGTGTAAACTGACACATAGATAATACTTGTATTTTTTAAAATATTCATTTAATTAAAGACACTCAAAACTGAAATTTAAGCGTTGAAAATTACACAAAATGTTATTATATGCGCTTTACAGACACAACGCAATCGTACAAAAAGTAAGCGTCTCTACAATTTTTGTATGTTGTCCTCTCAAATAGTACCAGTCGTACCGGACTAATAGGTAATATGATTGACACATAAGACAAGAGATGAAGTGACATATTGCTCATCCTGAAGCAAAGGAGACATTGTGATGGAAATAATTGTTTATTATAAAAAATAAACTGACTCCGTTGGTTAGTAGTTTTTAAAATAAATATAAGATCTGTTTGGCGGAATAGTCAAGTATTTATTCAACACCCTGTTTATATTGTAATCCTTAATACATATTCAGATAAAAACCTAAATATGTATTTATAACACAATGCGTGGTAAATTTGCAATATTAATAAGGTTTGGCAACAGTGTCAAGGTAAACAAATATGAGCCTCGATTCTGCGGTATATTTCCATAGCAAACTTTTAGCTGTTCCTATTCCGTCACTTTCATAAAAAGAAAAAAAGAAAATTGAGCAAAAAGTAAGATACACATAGAACATGCTCTACACTTTGGTTATTTTTAGAAGTTTGAGGTTTAGTAGAGTTAGGCTACAAATGAGTACCAATTTTTTTATCAAACTTTTGTACTGGTCACTGGTCAATAACAGAAATGGAGTCAAACGTGCCGCGAAGAATCGAGAACATTATTGAATGTCGAATGAAAATGCAAATGATAATAGAGGTATTTAATTTTTCCTTTAACAGACTTCTAGGTAATAGGTTCGGCAAGGTATCTTGTTAGCCAGGTAGAGTATGACATTCTTTTTTCATTACTTTTGAAATCTATTCAGGGAAATTAAGATCTAAATATAAGTATGTGGTCGCTATAAGGAGACCACCGGCTCAAATTGTAATTTTCATCACAAGGGCCTGAAGTAATATATCTAAGACGAGGGCGCTATGGTATCCTTGGTCCTTAAAAGCTTCCTATGCGTAATTGTGCAAACTTTGAGAAATGTATATGTCTATCTCGCATATCTCAAATACTACTACACCAATATTAATGATTATTTTTTACTAGATTTCCGCCCAGTGGTTTTACCCGCTGCCACTCATTTGCCCTTGGTAATAGTTTTTTTCCTGCGGTAAAAGTGTCCTATGTGTTATTCCAGGTTATACTCTACCTGTGTTCCAAATTTCATTAAAATCGGTCAAGCCATTTGAGCGTCAATAGGTAACAAACATACATACACACACAAAATCTCAGATTTATAATATTAAGTACGGATTGATGCATAAGTTATCTGCGTCGCAATAACTTTCACCAAATCTAGTGCTGTAGTTTTCAAGATACAGGCTATTAAGTGCTTCTTCCGTGTGAAGTCGGTTTAGCTTCTATAAATTACGACTTGTTATCAAATGCTTGTTTAATCGTCACTTTAAGAGACAGCTGTAAATTAATATACATACAATACCTTTGCTCGTGAGAATCGGGGGCATTGTTATTTATTGCAAACTTATACTAATAATATTATTTTCTATTTAGGCAATCAACAGGGTCATAGCTATTTTGTAGTATTTTTGTAGTGTGTGGATTGAGATCGATAACCGAGGCTATTTAATACTAGTGGCCGACCCTAGGTTTCACCCGCTGCTACGAGTACTTACCCGTTTTTCCGTGAGACTCAGATATCTGCCCTTAGTAAAAAGTGGATTACTATGTGTTCCCCATCCGTTTTCGGTACTCCAGCCAGACCCTTGAGGTTCATGTGCCAGCAGAAGCAGCTCATCATGCTGGTCAACTTTTGCTCTGGAGCCATTTCCGTATCTGTCTTTTATAATTTAGATAGGCTCCTGGTAGGTCAGATAGGTACTGCAGAGAGACATTGAGAGTCTGGACTCCATGTGTCAGCATTAGCAGCACATCATATTGAACAAGTTTTGCTATGAAGCTATTTCCGTATCTCGTATATTATATAGTATATATGTTCTAAATCAGGTATTCAAGACCCTTATGAACAGTTGTAAGTAGTTAATGCCCGTCTTTAATATGCTACCTACCAATGTCGAACCAAATTTCACGAAGATCTGTTAATCGGTTTTGCCATAGCGGGTGCTCAGCGGTTTATACGCTGTTAACCGTTTTCCCATGGCAATGAGATATTTTTCCCCAAGTAAAAATTTGCATATGTTACTCAGGGATGCTGTAGCTTTATAATTGTGAAAGAATTATTGAAAACGATCCGGTATCGGAGTTCACGGTTACATAAAAACATAAAACTGTATGTTTTATAAGGCTGAAATAAAATTAAAACAAATCTTTTATCTTTGTAAGTGTAGTTTGCGTAAAATGGCGCTGAACTCTTTTCTTCGATTCAATTTAGATCCTCTTTTTCGAAAAATACCTATAAATGTACAGTGATATATTTTTGTATACCTACTCTGTCGTATGTCACACAGCGACAAAAAATACCTATAAATTTAAGGTACTTAGGTATTGTTCTGCGCGTTGACCTGATAAAGCCATAATCATTTGTACAGAGCGCGAAAGTCTTAAATAATATAGGAACTTACGTTAGAGAGTTTATATTGTGATAATATTAGCGCATACCATGTTTGATTTGAAAGCATATTTTTCCAGCGGTAAATTTAGAGAATAACATTGTACACTCCGTATGAATTCTATTGATAGGTCAGCGACTAATATACGTCTATATCAATCAATCAACTTTATTCAATAACAGTAATACAACTGTGGGCGGAATAGTTACATTATAAACTTAAAACTAAAAGAAATGTTTGAAAAATATGTTACACCGTTATTACCTAAATTACAATTATATAGGACAAATTACAATATGTCATGCACTTGGCGCAACGATTTAGTACTTAATCAAATTCAAAATTCATCAATACAATAACAATTTTCATCTATAAAGATTGTAACTTTTTCTTAAATATTTTCACATTATTAATGGTTTTGAGTTCCATTGGCAGTTTGTTGAACAACACCACGGCTGGATACCTCGACTGTGTCAGACTCTGTTGAAACAAGCGTTAGTTTTCTGATTCACATCCTTTCTTCTAATACCTGCCCTGCCCTTGACATATAAAAGTCTTAGTTGAAAATAGTTTACAAAATACAATAAGTGTAGGTGTTTGTATTAACAAACGAAAAATAGGACATCATTCCTCACTGTGGCGACAGTAGGTATCTATACTTTTTTTGCTAAATAATGTATATTATAGGACATTCATACTGAGATTTATCTGAAGTGCTTACAATGAATTACTTTATGAATGCGAGCGGTTCGATACTTACAGATAAAGAAAACAAACTGCACTAAGTAAATACCTAACATAATGTCCTTAGTCATTATGAGGCCACTGGCCTCTACGTAAATAGCACATGCATAGTTCACTAACTATGAAAATAATACAATATAGGGATCGATTTGACTTTGCAACGATAGTTCAAAATCGACTTTGTCGTCTGTCCGTCTGTCGTAAAATTTTGCTACAATGTCGCAATCGAAAGTCACACGTTTCTAAAAACGACTTGATAATAGGCGTCTGTGACTGCTCTGTTGTCTGTTTTTTCCTCGTTTCCTCAACTCTGAAGATCTAGATTACTGGACAACTGTCTCCATTCTGAACGATTGCAAGAAGTGTGGACGGCACGCTACCCTTGACGATCTTCACACTGAGCGACCCTCGAGTTGGAGCCCTGCCCTGAGCACGCCTCCCTTCCATTCGACCTAAATTCAGTTGTTTTACAGACAATGCCTTGTAGACCGCATGATATGTCCAGCATCATCATCTGTTTTTTTCTTCCATTCATCTCTATCAACTGTCAAATCTTCGTTTACACCCTTTTGCTTCATATCGTCTTTTATACAATCCATCCAACTTTTTTAGGCCTTCCTCTCCTTCTCTAACCATCCACATTCACATCAAAAACGTTTTTTGTCACATGACTTTCATCTGTCCTCTTAAGATGCCCATACCACGATAAACGACTACTTCTCATCTTTACTGTAATTGGCGCTACCTTTAAAATTCATCTAATTAACTCATTCCTTATTTTATCTATACATACATATATCTCGCTTATAATCCCTTACGGGGTAGGCAGAGCATAAACTGCCGCAAAAAGGTAATTTACGCCACGTCTGACAAATATTTGAGGACCATTTGGAAAATTGTGTATCGCCATAGAGACAGGCTGTCAAGTCAACCCATCGCCTAAAATTGCAATACACACCCTCGAGTCCCGTAGTCGCCTCTTACGACTCCCACTGGAAAGAGATGGGGTGATGCTATTCTAAGCCGGCAGCACACGGCGTATTTTATCTATTCTTGTCAGATACACGTAATCGTCCGTCATCTTTGTGGGCCAACACTCAGATCCACGATATGTCTATGAAATCCATGTTTTTCCTTTATGAATAGCTGAATAACAACGTACTGGTTATTGAAACATCTAAGCCACTAATACACCTACTTATTGAAGATTTTTTTATGTTATGATTATATTAACAATAATAAAAATTAAATCGATGTTCTGCTTCTAATACTGTCAAGTATTAACATAACTATTTATTGTCATATTGTGATTCCTTGCTTCATATTAAATAATTAAGTTTGTCGCATATTGCAACTGCTTAGGAACGCCCAGACCTTTTTGTGTTTGTTTTCTTATCAAACCAAAAGCCCATACACATCGTCGGCATATCATTGTTAGGAAACTAGTAATACTAGTTTCATACTCCTAAAAACTTTGATACTAGCATAAAAGTTAAATGTATGTACATACAGGGAAGTTTTTGGCAAGATGGAGGTGTTTCAAGGAAAAATTCACATTATGTGGCTCTTACAAGGTCTGTAATTATAAGCCCGACATGTATTCTTATGATTTAGAGATCATTTTAGGGTTCCGTAGTAGACAAACTCTTATAATTTCGTCAACATTGAATTTTGATTGTCTTTATGCATGCAGCGCCTTACCTAGTGGGTAGGTATGAAGATATATCGTATTGTATAAGGGGTCTGTTTAAGGGAACCCTAAAAAATCGCCCTGTCACAAGCAGATAGCTTTTAAAAATAGGGTGTTTGTGAAAACTGTAACTCCCTAAGTATAAGAGCAAAAAAAAATACTGTAACATAGAATATACTCTGTATGTGTAGTTACCAGATAAACTAAGTACGTATAAAAGATATTGCCTGACGATGAAGTAATGGAACAGGTCGCTTTATAAGCATTTTAATAAAAATAATAGTGGAGCCAGTGTAAAAAAGTGTTTAATTTACTTGAATATTGCGAAACAATTGTAACTAATGGTTGGTCTATGCTGGAACCAGTAAACGGCATAAACTCTTTTAAAAGGACCGTGGGCGCCAGGAGGATAAGTGGATCCTTGGTAGATCTGATCGATGATGAGCTCGCAACCTTATTGGTTATTCAGCGTTCGTACTCGTTGTTTTCCTTATAAGGCTGCCCATTGTCCCGTGGTCAGCACACATTGCAACACCTTCCGGTTTACAACTACGGTAGTTTTATTAACCGACTTCAAATAAACAGTTAACTTAATAACAAGAAAGGCAAATATCGAAAAATCTATACAAGGTGTAAGGGACAGCCGTCCTAATACTGATAGGGTAAATACAGACCGTGAAACTAAAAACTTCCCATACGAAAATATGTCAGGGAATGTAATTTTTGTCTGCCCATACCTAGTAAATGCAGTCAGCTGATAACAATTTTGTATATGGGTTTTATCTTTGTCGTTTCCTGAAATATGTTTCTAATAGGAAAGTTGTTCAGTTTCATGCAATGTTGGTGTCAAGGCCTCAAAATATATACCTCAATTGGATTATTCTTTTCCTTCGTTTTAGAAATGGTCAAACACAAAATTCGCATTCATTTATTTTATTTATTTATTTATTTATTAAAACACAAGTTCACTATCAGAATCAGTTCAGTAGTTGTCAGCCAGTCGCCTAAAATTGTGATACACGTGAAACTCATGAGTACCTTAGCCGCCCTTTATGACACCCGGCGGAAAGAAATGGGGTAATGCTATTCTAAGCCGGCATCACACCGGCATTCCTGCGATGCTACGTGATTCTTGGTGACTCCATTTTGAATCAGTTCTGAGACAATAGAAAGACTCTCGTACTCTGGTTCATGTTTGTTTTGTCAAAGACTCAGCATGATTAATCGCATTTAAGAGAAAATTTTCATGAGCGTTCAAAAAGGATAAATCAAAATTTATTGCTCTACAACTTCATCAGATTTCATCAAAATCAGAGGCTTACTTTTTACATTACTTTTTACTTAAATATTACAATATAAAACCAATATTGCAACTATTTTTGTAATTAATACCGACTCAAACTTGGTTTTTAAACTGTATAAACACTTAAATTAGGAACTTAATATATTATACGTTGAATCGAAAGTTTACGCAAGCGTAAAAAAATACACGAATAATTTAATATGTGCTTTACACACATAACGCAATCGTTCAAAAAATATGAGACAAGAATTTTTGTAAGTTACCTACTATGCCCTCAAATAATGCCATCCATACCGGACTATATCATATTCATTTCAGTTCAATTTTAAAGCGAGTGGTATCGCAGAACTAATGCCATATCACGAAAAAAAACCTTCTCTTTATATAACTATACCTCTAAATGTGATTTGTTTTCGGTATAATGTTAATGTTAAATTTACAATTAGGTACGTTTTACAACTCCAGTGGAATTCGCGGTAAGTTGAGTTATATTAACTACCAATAGTGGCAGTTTTTGGTTCTTTCAACCATAACTTTAATTACAGCAAATATTTTATAGCGTTTGCAGGTTTAAAATTTGCCATATGATACACCAAAAACGTGTGCATAGGACTATCTGGTGTATTATTTGCATGAAGAGATGTTTTTTTTTCGTGAAATGGCGCTACTTTTGCGGCACCACTCGCTTTGAGGCTATCCACGCTTATTGCATAGCATAAAACAAATTTGGTGGTCTCGCTTTTGAGCATTTGACTTGAATTAATCCTTCGGCAAACTCTAATACACACACGATCAAGTTTCATGGGTTGAATTAGAACAGTTTGATGATCTAGCGATTTGGGTCATACGCTCTCCTTTTTAATCCAGACACATTTTTAACGAGTGTAATTTTCCTTTAAGTTTAAAGGACAACGTCAGCGACACTAGCGCCGCTCACCACTGTTAGCCATTTCGGCATACTTACATAACTAAAGCGCAACAGTTTAAACACTGTTTTATTGATTCTTAATAATATTTGTGGCTAGTGATTGTGGTTAATTCATAATTTGGTTTTTATGATTGTCAGTAAGAAAGATGGACCTGTGCTTTGGAAGGCACGTTAAGCCTTCGGTCCCGGTTGCTGTCTATGATTACTTAGACGGCGGTCGTGACACAACCATGTCTGAGGCCTACTAGTAGTACTTAGTAGGGAGTAGAAAAACTCTAACACCAGGGTTATCGGGTTGTTTGTCGACTCGGTCTTCCACACGAAAAAAGGAAGAAGACTGAGCGGTGCTAGTTTTGCTGACGTTGTCTCTTGCGTGTAAGGTATGGTCAGCTAATGTGTCTAAATTTTAATGCACCTAATATGAGCCCCTTTCATTCGCGCTGCGCCATCAAGAAACATATCATTTTGTGCTCAAATTTTCGCGAGATTTTACGGTTTTTTTACATAGAAACTAGAGAAATTCCGTTACAATGTCTAATTAAGGTATTCGTACTGGAAAAGGATGGATCTAAAATTGTATATTTTTTTGTAATTACTTTAAAACTGTAGATTTAATATTGAAAAATGTCTCAAATAGAGGTTACTTTGAATTTTTGTCGAGTAAAGTTTGTCAAATTGTGTAACTGATAGGTACCTATATGTTATGTGTTAGATCCACGACAAAAACATATTATATATTTTGCAGAAGATAATAGATGTAATTGTCTTAAGGCGAGTGTAGCCGTCAACGACCTCGACAGTAAGTATCTTACAACAGTCACTTTTGGTATTAATTGCCATAACTTTAATAACAGCGAATATTTCATTGAATTAGCAGGTTCTAATTTTACTTAGAGATAATACTAAAAACTTGAGCAACGGATATTCTGTTAGACTGTTTGTATAAAAGAAAATAATTTTTGTTAAGTGGGGCCACCGTCGAGGTCGTTCACGGGTACACTCGCCCTAATAAAACAAGTTTAAAAATCTTGATCGCGCTATTTCCCGCCTAAATTGTATTTCTAGTTCGATTGATCCAAAGCGATCAGGCGGTGACGGATTAGTGGCAATTGACTATGAAAGGCGCTTCAGTATAGTAGTAGGTGTTGCTTGAGATGACACCAACATGAATGTGTGAAGTGGCAAGATATCGTCCGAGTTATACTGCTTTCACGTGCCAGAGATTACTTATACAGTGTCTAAAATTGATGCAATTATTTTAAGGCGTGAATTAGTCCAACAAACTGAATAACTCACCCCAAGCAACAAAACCGAGGTAAAAAATACAAACAAAATTTTCAATCCGAATCTGACCGATACGAGTCAATTACCTACTTAGCCCCTCGTGTGTGGAGAGTCCTATATAGGACGCTAACGAAAAACCCCTGTCTGTGGAGTGTCTAGGATAGGACACAACAGAGTTGGTTTGAATTTCGCGGTAAATCTCGCGCTGCTTTTTTTATCTACCTATGAGAAGTGCACTGCAGTGCAGGGCGGAGGCGTCTTCTCAATTGCGCCAATCTTCGCGGTGTTGTGCTAAACTCATCCTTCATCCATGTCAACTGTTTTATATTTCCCCATCTATGTTCTTTGGGAAAAGTTGTTCAATTTCACCGCTCAAATTATTTATAGCATTTTGTCCTTTTTATTTTGTTATTTCTTATATCTATATCTAGGGATTTTTTATATCTATAGCTTGCGCCTGGCTTGTTCTTAACTACATGATGTTTCAATTTCGCTCAAAATATACTTACAGGTAGGTACATTATACAAAATTGGAGTCTCCCTTATATTGGGAATGAAACGCTTAATACAGCAGAGTGAAGCTTGTCATGAAAGACTTAGCGCTGAATGCACCAAAAACAGTTTTTTTTAGGGCTGAACTCTCTACAATTTTAGCCCCGGAGCTTTGAAATCTACACCTGACTATTTGGTGGGGGAGCTAGAACTCACTTGGAGAAGTTTGTGTGATTCACACCAAAAACATGGTTCTTCATACTTCATTTTTCTTTATTCCACGTAATAACATTCACAGGAAAACTTTACAAAGAAACATAACACAACAGATTTACTTATTCCTAACATGAAAAATCTAACCTGCATACAGAATACTTTATACTTTTTGGGCATTTAAACTGCACGTCTATGTACAACGAGTTTTCATTATTGGGTAAACTGAAGGACAATTACGTCCTTGCGTAAACTTGAACACCATGTCCACGCGTTCTAATTAAATAGGTACCCCTACAATATAATATAAGTTACTCTGTGATAGGTGCTGCTGGTATGTAGGTAGAGCCTGTGCGGAAAGAGAATGAGCGTGGACAAAAAGTGAACTTATCACTATGACTTATCATTTTATATCATACGTTGCTATGACATTTCTCATAGTAAGGCACATAAGGCACCTACTACTCTTCTCTTCTCTTTTCGTGTGGGACACCGTGTCGTCCAACGACCCGAAGAACCCTGGTGTCAGAGTTTTTCAACCGCCTACTACTAGTAGTAGGCCTCTGACATGGTTGTGTAACGACCGCCGTCTAAGTAATCATAGACAGCAACCGGGACCGACAGCGCAACGTGCCCTCCGAAGCACGGAACCGATTATTTTTCAGACAATCAGTTGGTTCACCCTGCAATGTCCTTACCAGACCGGGAACAAATTCACAAAGTCCTTAATATCAACTTTGTGAGTGTCCCACCGAGAATCGAACCCGGAACCTTTGCGTCGCAGGCAGTCGCACTACCAATGCGCCCCATCGGTCGTCTAAACTGGGCATATAGTAGTAGGTGATGCACAGAGGCGCCCTCATTTGCGACACGCCTATTCTGTTGCTGCACAGACACGAGAGTTTTTTTTTATAAACTCGTCCTTTGATTTCGTCATGTTTTTTTTCGTCATAAAATGTTTCAAAATTCATAAAACCTACCTTCTTACCGTAAAATTTTAGCAACATGAATAACATTTTTTTTTATTGTTTTTCTTTTCTTTTCTTTCGTTTACGCAACAATGGTAATTTTAAACGGTTTTCATCAGACTGAATTCTGATTGTTGGTGAGGTCGAATGAATAATAACAACAACATAAACTCTGTGCTCCGGCACGTACCTGAAGCCAATTAACTACCATTTTGTTATGATGTTTAATTAAAAATCCTCGTATTCCGCTATTATCAAAACTTCTCAGTTGTGTTTCGATAGCGTGACAGTTGGATGGTTTTGGTAGTTCGTATTCCGCTAACTTCGTATTCCGCTAACAGTTTAGAGTAGGTATAGAATATTTATCAGTAGTAATAAAATTACAGTTGAGTTACAATAGCATTTCAATGGCCAAAATACATGAGAATCGGGGCCTAGGTATTCAGCAAATGCTTTTGTTGTTTATCCCTAGGAAAATCTAATGGCGAACCTATTCAAGCTAAAATACGACTTAGAGCGTTTTAAACACGCTCATAAATAGGCATCGTAGTCAACGTAGCCTTCCTTACAAATATCATATATCCAATATCAGTTTTTCCAGAGTTACAAAATTATATTTGCAGCTGATTGGTTAACCAGACTGACCGCAAATAGAAAAACGTTTCCTATTTTTTTATACTGAGGTCATATAGTGTCTCTTATAGTTTTCATGGCAAGTTCAGATTGAGACTTATATTAGATATTTGTAAATTTTTATATTTATTCTATGGTAAGTAGTTATAGCTGGTTCAATTAATTATGGTTCAAAAAGTCAATACTTTAACTCAAAATACTCGTAATTCGAGACAGGAACAAAATATAAGTAATATATTCCCTTAGTTTTACAATACCTATTCAACGGTACCACTTAATATCCTTTATATCTCATTAGAGTCCAAGAAACGTATTAGGTATGCCTATTGTTTTTACACGACTGCCCAACCAAAAATGGAGTGTAATGTTTTCAGAGTTCATGTATATATGTGCGATTCTTTAAAGGACTGAAACTCGTAACCCACTGAACAGGAATGGGAATTGTATCGGAACGGAAGAATCCTTACATTATCCCGAGTGTCATATCTCAAAAAGCAGCCGTGTTTTAACTGAGCACTGTGTGTGTGTATGTATGTATGTTTGTTACCTCTTCACGCTCAAACGGCTTGACCGATTTGAAGGAAATCACCCGGAATAACACATAGGCCACTTTTTACCGATTATGATTATTGCTGACATTTTTGTTGAATTTGGATTTCGATTTATCTTCACACCAAATTGTATGTCAATAGGGGCAGAACTGTCGAAGTTAACATACGGACCACATACGGACAGACAGAGTTGACGTAAATAGGGTTTGTAGCTGATATATAGGGTAAAATGTTACCAGTAAGGGATATGGGCGTGATTTATGTATGTATGTATGTTACCAGTAACCGGTAACGAAATCTCAAGACGGACCAGTAATAAGGAACAACTTTCTTTGAGAAACAAAACTAAGTTTTCGCTATCGGTTAACAGTAAAATTTCACCGTAGGTATATAAAATCTAGCATGCTCCCGGAGAGGTACGCAATGCCTACGCAATTTTTTTGCCTCGTCTACATACATCAATCTTTTAATATATGCTAGCCGGTTTAGGGTAAAAATATTCCTGTAAAAATTGCTGTATGCGATTAAATACATACATACACATAGTACGCCTTAATAGGCGTGATATGTGTATGTATGTCCCTTGTGTGTCCCTTGAGGGGTAGGCAGAGCATAAACGGCCGCAATAACGGACATTTATGCCACGTTTGACATATATTTGAGGGTCATTCGGAAAATTGTGTATCGCCATAGTAACAGATTGTCAGCCCATCGCCTAAAATTGCAATACACACCATCAAGTCACTTAGTCGCCTCTTACGTCGTCAAAAGAAATGGGGTGATGCTATTCTAAGCCGGCATTACACGGCTTTCATCTCTTCTTTATATAAGATTCCTGGAGAATTTTGCGTCAAAATACCATTGCAAAAAAGTCTGCGTAGGTACCGTTTATCCGTCACACCTGCATGGTAATGCGAAAGAAAGTCGTTTTGGGTGAGGTGATTACCAAATTACTTTTCCATAATTTTTTGTCAATTGCGAAGCGAAACAGTGGCACAGCGAATGAACACTTGAATGTGTATTATTAAATATGACTGGAAGAGACGTACAGCACAGCACCATCTTGCAAAGAGGAAAGCTTGTACTATGGGAACCAGATAGCTTATACCTCGAACCAACGATCCTCTGCGTCACAGAGGTACTAACCGCTACGAAATTAGGCCAGTCGTATTCCATTACTAAAAGTCTTAAATTATGTGGACCAGCTTATTATTGTCATGTGCATCTCCATGCAACCATAAAAAGCGCAGCCTTTCTAATGTTTTCTATTGCTTATCCAATAAAACTGAGCAACTTTTATTCTACCTCATTGACAAAGTCGAATCGCGTGCAAACCGTGCGTTTCAATTGGACCTACTGAAATTGTGTAAGTCATCTTCGGCCTGGAACAGGAATTCCCAGCTAATTTTGCCACCCGGCTTGCGATTTGGCCACTTGATGTAACTGGTTTCAACCGGTTTCGGCTGCCTGCTTTATTATTACGGGAGCACGCTTTACTCTTATCAGATTTTGTCCTCCTTGAGTATGAACTTCATCATGTTTTTTTTCATTTATGCTATATATGAATGAGGATGGATGGATGGATAGACCAAATAAGGGAAAAACGCAAACAACTTTTCATATTGACCCTTGTGTGCTACACACACAAGTATGTGTACCTACGTATGTCTTAGGTACACAAATTATTTGTCTAGGATTTATCACATATTGACTTTTTCGTTTCTATTTTGTTACTTACTAATAAAGAATGCTATATAAAACGGATTTTCCCTGAGAAACAATCTATCGCGTAAATTATACATTTCTTAGACTATAGACTTAGATACCCTCTCTATAAGATACATTATTAACAAAGGTACTATACTGATCAAAGAAAAATAATAGGAAAATGTGCTGTTAAAAGTCCCAAGTTCACAATTTTCGTGTTGTGATCCCACCACGCACTACAAATTGAGTGCGCGAATTCATTGATTAATTCTCGGACAAGTGACGCTCGTTAACAGCAGAAAACTATGAACTTATTACAACTAAACTGAACTATTAATAATAATTTGTTGACCATCGCTGGATGTTTCATCTCTTAAGGTAGGCGAGGTAGGAAGATAGGTTTAGGTACACTGAAAACTTCTTGACTCCTTACCTTAATGTATAAGTATTAGTAGTAAGGGTACTCGTAGGTACCTGAGATTCATATCCCAAAAAGTATGAATAAGGTAAAATAGGGTAAATACTTATACTTTCGGAGGACATTCGTTATTTTATATTTGAGGTTGGTCCGACTCTCTCTTTTCTTTACAATGTTCAGTGTGGGGAAAATATTAACTCGTATCACCAGCAACACGATTAAGTAATTTTTATTTGGTTTTCATTGCCGTGTGATGCCGGCTTAGAATAGCATAACCCCATTTCTTTTCCTTGGGAGTCGTAAGAGGCGACTCATGGAGTCGAGGGTGTGTATTGCAATTTTAAGCGAGGGGCTGACAACCTGTCGCTAAGGCGATACACAATTTTCCGAATGACCTTCAAATATTTGTCAGACGTGGCGAAAAAGACCGTTTTGTGAGGGTGTTTTGCGCTCTGCCTACCCCTCAAGGGATAACAAGGCTTAATATGTGTATGTATGTATGGATGTGTCATACTTACAATTAAAAAGAATAACTTTGCCAAGATATTATTAAAATAACGCTTGAGAGCACTGAAGGAAAATTTTGTAAATATTTTTTTCTCTTTTGTTTACAGAAACTACCCTACCCGAAACAAGTTGGATTTATAGTCACAAATGAATTCTGTGAAAGATTTTCATATTATGGAATGCGAAGTGAGTATTTCAATTATAATTTTTTGAAATGTACAGGCCTACGCTAGTAAAATATAAGATCATTGTACAGGAACAAGATTTAATTTGAGTTGGTTACTTATAAATGGTTTATAAGTTAGGTTTCTGTTTCAGCCTAAGTTTAAACTACACTTCATCATCAAACGAGCTTTTGTCTTTAAATATCAAATGCATGGTTTTTTTTATAGCTAGGTACACTTAAAGTGACATATGCACTTAGATATACATAAGCATGCATGTGAGTAGGTATGGATATGTACGGTTGTTATCAGCGGGTTAAATATCGCAATCGCCAATCAGTTTCAAAACTCACATTGACACAAATTGCAGCACCTGTGGTGTAGGTAGATAAATACCTACTGATAGAGAAAAGCAAGCTTATCATAAGTGGGTCTACGGAAAATACGTTGACATAGTTACATGCTTTACAGCCATTAGTCCATGATACAACACAGAAAATTTTTTAGATAGTCCAGATTAAAGTTCTATTATTTTATAAAATATCGAAATAGCTTTCTTTTTGCACTTGACGAGCGTAAAAAATGTGCTAAACAGCAACCAATCGTGGTATTTTTCGAATAAAAGAAAGATAAGAACTGAGAAATCCTAAAGTGAGTGTATTAAAACTTAATAGGCAAGCTTACTAATAGGACGTACCTACCATTAGACATCTTATCAGGCATTCTAAGTTTGAAGTCTTAGAGACCCAACGCACGCTTCAGAATTAAGCGCCGCGCCGTTAAAAAAAATACTTATATGTATACATACATAGATACATAATATAATTTTAAATAAAATCATAGAACGTTAAATTGCACATACGGCTTACCTACTTACCCTTATACTTTACCGTTTTAAAAACATTATTTCTAGATTTTAACGATACGAACATGACTATGTTGGACACTGTCATAAACATGCTTCAAAGTAACATAATATGTAGTTCTTTATTGTTTGCAATACAGTAAACAGAAATACGAAAACACAAAGAAAAGAAACAGTAGGTACCTACAACAAAGTAAATAATCGACGTTTAAAAATAAACGCTATCAATTATTTCCAATAAATAATTAAATATTTACGATGCAAGGAAACTAGATAGAACCATAAAACCATTTCCTATCAGCCTCAAATTTAGCCGTCGGAACATAATTTCACGGTTTTTCCCTGTTGTTCTCGGTCGCTGTGAATCTGTGCGTCGGTATTTTATGATTGACCTGCCAATATTAGCTACTTACGTGATTACCGCTTAGTGTCGCCATTGCAGTTAATTGCACTACTGCCCTGTCAGTAGCATCGTTCATAGAACCTGGTAGATTAATTAATAGAGGAGAATTTATTACACTGCGATGTACATTGCGTAGTCGGCTAAACATTATTCATCTTCAGGCCACGTGGTGGAAAGGTCTTGTGTTCAGAAGCGTGGACATGGATGTCACGATCCTGAAGTCCCACTTTCGATTCCCGTTGGAAGACGACTGTCGGATGGAAACGTAGGTAGCTAATAAAATACAGTAATAAGGACAAGAGAAGAAGAGCCGTGTCATTAGATTAAAAGAAGGAAATCCTCATTTTTTGTGGTAGTTCGTATTTTTTTTGTTTACGGTATTTTTTGTTCCGGGGCTATGAAATCTACACCTCATTGTATGGTGGAGAGCAGGAGCTCACCTGGAGAAGTTTTGTGGTTGTTCCAACAACCAGCCCAATGGTTACGAGTTGTTCTATGAAGAACGGATTGGATTGAATCTACCCGGCACGTGCCGGTAGTGCCCAAAATGCGAAACAAATTAGGGACCGGTAGTTCTTCGAAGTTTATTTACAATACAATACAATATACTTTATTTGTACAAAACACAACAAAACAAACAGATACAAAAAAGGGAAAAAGATCGGTACAATTTAGGCGGCCTTATTGCTGAGGTAGCAATTTCTACCAGCCAACCTTTGGGTGAAAAAAGAATGAGTATGTATTTACAAACAAAACTTTAACTAAAGCATCAATGTACCTGCGCTGCGTGCACCAATGATGCATGCCGGGCTAAGGATAGGGCCATTATGCATGATAGCTGGTTAATTAATGTTCACTAACGCCGCCAGCCAAATTTGATATTACTACGAATTTCAATAAAATGCTTTAATGAAAATTTTGATTATGGAAATAGGCCTATAGGTAGCAAACATATATACTTATTAGTAGCAAACATATATAGTAAAAATAAGACATATTAAAAAAGGCTAGCTGTAAAATGGGGCATGCATTTAATCCACACCAATTACAAGGATATATAATAATATGTGCTTACTTAGAAGTAAAAGTGACTGCGGCACCAACGGTTATTCCCATCGACCCCCGCGAATCGGCCCCCGCGGGGGTCGTTGGGAATTTTTTGTCCCAACGACCCCCGAATTCAAACTTTTACAGTTTCGGGGGTCGTTGGGACAAAAAATTCCCAACGACCCCCGATATCAAAATAAAAAATATAAATAATATATTATTGTTTTTCAATACTAGTTTTTTTTCGAAATTAACGGATGTTTATGGGTTATTGTGGTGTTTCTTCGGTGTTGATGGTGAGTTATCAAAGTTTATGGTTGATTTCTGTTATGATGGTGTGTTCACGATGTTTATGGGTTATTGTGGTGTTGATGGTAAGTTATCAATGTTTATGGTTGATTTCTGTGATGATGGTGTGTTTACGATGTTTATGGGTTATTGTGGTGTTTGTTCGGTGCTGATGGTGAGTTATCAATGTTTATGGTTGATTTCTGTGATGATGGTGTGTTTACGATGTTTATGGGTTATTGTGGTGTTTCTTCGGTGTAGATGGTGAGTTATCAATGTTTATGGTAGATTGATGGTGGTGTGTTTACGATGTTTATGGGTAATTGTGGTGTTTCTTCCGTGTTGATGGTGAGTTATCAATGTTTATGGTAGATTTCTATGATGATGGTGTGTGGTTTATTTTGATGTTTAAAGTGGTTTGGTGGCTGCCGTATTGTTAATGGGTGATGCTGTGATGATATTCAAAGAGTATACTGGGAATGTTTTGATATTATTGAGTGAAACATTTACAAAAAAGCGGTATAAATATGTAAAAATCACTTTATTTACATTAATCTTGGTGTCATCCATGATACCCATGAATTTAAAACTATAGAAAATTGTACATACCCTTAGTGATAGATGTATGTGAGTACTTGTGTTTTAGCGCTTTTTGGATGCATAGATAAAAGAGGTACGAGGGGTAAGGGGCGTGGACAAGAGATGACCATTGAAAGAAAGAGCGAGACGGAGCATAATATCGAAAATATAACGTAAAGAATAAACTATCTACATTTACATCTACACTAATAACCCATAAACATCGTAAACACACCATCATCACAGAAATCAACCATAAACATTGATAACTCACCATCAACATCGAATAAACACCACAATAACCCATAAACATCGTAAACACATCATCATCATAAAAATCAACCATAAACATTGATAACTCACCATCTACATCGAAGAAACACCACAACAACCCATAAACATCGTGAACACACCATCATAACAGAAATCAACCATAAACATTGATAACTCACCATCAACACCACAATAACCTATTAACATCCATTAATTTCGAAAAAATACCATAAACATAAAAAAACTAGCATTGAAAAACAATAATATATTATTTATATTTTTTTATTTTGATATCGGGGGTCGTTGGGAATTTTTTGTCCCAACGACCCCCGAAACTCTAAAAGTTTGAATTCGGGGGTCGTTGGGACAAAAAATTCCCAACGACCCCCGCGGGGGCCGATTCGCGGGGGTCGATGGGAATAACCGGGCACCAACAGTACCAAGCATCGATATTAACCTATATCGATTGTACTAAGTTTAAGTACATATCTACTTACTACGTGGGTGAAAATATAGAATCAAAAAAAATTCAAGAGTGGTTTTTGAATTAGCAAAACCTCAAAGGGAGACGTGGCATAGGCACAAATCCCACTTGAGTGTAAATTTTGTTTTCTTCCGAAAGGTTTTCATGTAGTGTAGAGTAGGTAGGTAACTACTGAAAATCCAAACCATAAAATTCAATGTTCTATAATGTTGTGTATTCCAGCGATTCTGTCCCTGTACCTGAGTGTAAAGCTGGGCTACTCGGACAATGGCGCAACGGTATTGTACCATGTGTTCACGATGGTCGCCTACTTCTTCCCCGTGCTAGGAGCCATGATCGCCGACGGCTGGCTGGGCCGGTTCCGGTGAGTTACAATCTTACAAACGCATTTCCCTTTTCTCCCATCCCCGGTATTACCTTAAACTCTTTTCAGTCCCTATATTGGAGTTTAGGAACAGGTACCTACTAAAGTACAGTTAAGAACATAATCAACATTGCAATCGATGTTCTCAAATTTCGATTCAATCTTGCATTGTTGTTACGAATCAACACTCCAGTTTCATTTCTTCAGGATTCATGGCTACCTATTTTACAGCATTACCGCTTATCCTACGCACTGTAAAACTGACACTAACCCGCCGCAGAATAAGGATACGATACGACTTATTTCTAGCGTAAAGTTCTTTGTATTCCTACCGTTACAAAATGTACGCTGCCAATGCATAAAGCAGGTACACGTGACGAGATGTAATTAAAAATAATACACCTAACGTAAATTACCGTTACTAAAATTAAGTACCTGAAATTGTTTATTATTTATTGTGTTTCAGAACGATCTTCTATTTGTCACTAGTGTACGCCCTGGGCAGCATGTTGATATCCTTGACTGCTATGCCGCCACTAAACTTGCCATCTGTGTAAGTAATGTTAACTAACTACTTACATATTTATACATATTGTACTTTAGCTTGTGTGTACCTAGTTAATTTAGTGCTACTTACATACATGATTTGTTTTGTTATTGTTATTTTTTATTGGTGCCTTAACATTATAATTAAGTATAACCGCTAAACTTCAATGTTTTAAGCAAAGTAGGTAAGAAGGCTCGAATTATGGTCTACATTCCATTTTCAACCGCCTGCTACTAGTAGTAGGCCTCTGACATGGATATGTAAAATAAGCTACGAATTATTTACCTACATTTAAAATATTATATTAAATAAGCCAACCACTTGCATTGACTTCCACTCAGTTTTATACTTTTACTCATGAGTATTCACTATGTCATTCGTATCCATTTAAACATGACAAAAATAACAAGAATTTAACATTATTATTTTAAGCTGCCTGTTGAATAAATATGTCGATAAATAAATTTGCCACGCCCTACAAATTGGTGTTTCAATTTCAGGCCATTAACCATGGTCGCTCTGCTGTTGATAGCATTAGGAACTGGTGGAATAAAGCCATGTGTGGCCGCGTTCGGTGGGGACCAGTTCAAGCTTCCTGAACAGGAGAAGTACCTTGGCTACTTCTTCTCCATGTTCTACTTTGCCATCAACGCCGGGAGTCTTATCTCTACGTTCCTTACCCCGATCCTGAGAGCTGATGTCCAGTGCTTCGGGGATGAGGACTGCTACTCGCTCGCGTTCGGCGTACCCGCCATTCTCATGGTTGTGTCTATAGGTACGTGAAACCTTTCATTTCTTATGGTAACAAATTAAATAAAAGCGTGCTAAACACGTCAAGCCGTCATCGGCCCCGGTTGATGCGTACCTAAGTACCTACGTCTCCTAGAGCGGTTTAAGAAATATTGTTATCAGGGCTAATTTCAATATTTTAATAATAGAATAGATACTAAATTGAATACCTTTACTTTCTAATCATTTATTTATCATAAGTATTATCAAATGGTTTCAATAAAAATTATCTTTGTGTTTCTGCAGTGTTCTTTATCATCGGCAAAAGATGGTACATTATCAAGAATCCGGCCGGGAATATCATTGGAAAAGTTGCCGCCTGCTCCTGGGTAAGATACTTAACTAAGATATACTTAATATGACCAACTCATTTGAAGAAGTCAATTCTCTTCACTAGATGTTCTACTTAATCGGTAATAAATTCAGACAGCAGCGGGAGACGTCCATCGCTGTGGTTGTTTTTATTATAGCATAGAGAGGATAGAAAATATGGGATGTATTTATATAGGTACCGTGATAAATAAATACAAAACGCAGAACTGCTGAAGAGATCATGAAAGCACATTCACAATTTAACATACTATATAATGCTCAAATTTATTGTTAATTACGGACCCGTACCTAAAAAGGAAAAAAATCCGAACCCGTAAAGGATCAGTTTGTTTTCTGTTCGTTCCATCTGTCCGTCTGTCAAAACCCTTTACTACAAGAAGGCGATGAGAAAATTAAAATTAATACCATATACATACCTACTTTACGGCCGCTTGTATATACATACATCAATCACGAATCTAATAAATCACTTTAACCTTAAAAAACGATAATGCCGTTTATGCTGTATAAGTGTTTTTGACTTAAGGGACTCAAAATTCGTGGACTTTTGAGACTATGTTTGGCAAGTTGCCTCGTTTTGAAGTAAAAGTCGATGAAAAATTCTAAAATTAATAATTTTTTTAGATGGCTGACAAAGAACAGAATTTTAAAATTGATGCTTTACGTCATTCCACGCATTAAATGATTTTTTGACAATTGTCAGATGAATAACTACAAATTTTCTTATGTCCTTTTCACGCTAATTTAGATTCTTCTATGGCGTACTGCTGTTCAAAATAAACGCTTGGAAAGACTTCAGTAGTTTAAATGGGGTATATCTAAAAGAAAAAAAGCTTAGTGTGCATAATACCTACCTCGGTGGGGGAGCCAAACTCAGGCAGTTTTTTATGTATGTATACTTATATATATGCATCCTTTGTTTTCTTTCTCGATTGTTATTGGTTAATGGAATTCTAGTTTTGTTCGAAACCAGTAACATTTGTTATTTACTTAATTGATCATTGTTTTTCCGTAAATGTTTTCCAATTATCATCTAAACAATAGTATCGAAACGTGCTCGAACAATTCACTCTTTACGTATGGGAAAAATTATAGACAGGCTGGCCCGAACAGTGACGTGTAAAGACAAAACTTGTATAACGCATAGTGAGGGGTTTCCGAATCACCCTTATAATATGTCGATTTTTTGTAGTTTACGATGTAATCAAAAGTTGTGTAGGAAAAAATCGACTGACAGGCAGCGACTTTTCAAGGCGCTGTTTTTGAAGCATTATCTTCAGCCTCTGTAAAATATTCTGCCGTGTGATGCCGGCTTAGAGTGGCATCACCCCCTTTCTTTCCCGTGAGTGTCGTGAAAGGCAACGAAGAGACTCGAGGGTGTGTATTGCAATTTTAGGCGATGGGCTGACAACCTGTCACTATGGATCCTCAAATGTTTGTCAGACGTGGCGTAAATGTCAGTTTTTGCGGCTGTTTACGTTCTACCTACCCCGCAAGGGATAAAGGCGTGATATATGTATGTATGTATGTAAATATTCGGAAACTACAAAATCGCGGAATATACACGAGGGTGATACGGATACCTCTCAGTAAAAGACATTCAGTTTTTTTCTTCAGTCGTCACTCTTCGGACCACCTGTATATTAGAGAATATCATTGAAATATAAATCCAGGAAATAAGTGCAATTGCTTTGCCAAACGTTAGAAGCTACAATAGCATAAACCACTAACAGGGCATATACCCGTATGGGCCAGGTGATGATGATGATTTCTAGATAATTATACAAATACAAATATCTTTATTACTCTCATTCATTAGTTTACAAGATAACAACACAACACATACACAACAGCAGTGCGCAGTGAAAACAAAAGTATCCGATAAAACAAAGAAATAAAATTTCTGTGAGCAAACGGTGAGGAACTCAGGTTACTTGCTACTGTGTTGCTCTAGTCAACATAGCCCCGATTTTCAGTTTTTACCTATTCATTTTAATTGACACAAATTAGCAGAGGGTACATACAATTTATACAAAAAAATACATTCTTGTAAACGTTCTTTAATCATATGTTTCAGCACGCAATAGTAAGATCATTCAAAAGCAAGGAGAAGCGTGAGCATTGGCTGGACCACGCGGACGACAAGTACGACACCAACCTGATCGAGGACGTGAAGGCGCTCCTGCGGGTGCTGCTGCTCTTCATCCCGCTGCCGGTCTTCTGGGCCTTGTTCGACCAACAGGTAGGCAACATTCCATGCTCTGCATCCCGCTGCCGGTCTTCTGGGCCTTGTTCGACCAACAGGTAGGCAACATTCCATGCTCTGCATCCCGCTGCCGGTCTTCTGGGCCTTGTTCGACCAACAGGTAGGCAACATTCCATGCTCTGCATCCCGCTGCCGGTCTTCTGGGCCTTGTTCGACCAACAGGTAGGCCACATTCCATGCTCTGCATCCCGCTGCCGGTCTTCTGGGCCTTGTTCGACCAACAGGTAGGCCACATTCCATGCTCTACATCCCGCTGCCGGTCTTCTGGGCCTTGTTCGACCAACAGGTAGGCCACATTCCATGCTCTGCATCCCGCTGCCGGTCTTCTGGGCCTTGTTCGACCAACAGGTAGGCCACATTCCATGCTCTGCATCCCGCTGCCGGTCTTCTGGGCCTTGTTCGACCAACAGGTAGGCCACATTCCATGCTCTGCATCCCGCTGCCGGTCTTCTGGGCCTTGTTCGACCAACAGGTAGGCCACATTCCATGCTCTGCATCCCGCTGCCGGTCTTCTGGGCCTTGTTCGACCAACAGGTAGGTAACATTCCAGTCATTTTGACCGCAAAGTAATGACAAACGCGTGCTGTATACAAGTAAATCCATAACTCTATTAACAGTTGTCGTCCGTCGTTCCGTTTTTTTAACGCAACGTAACGAATCTGTCAGACGAAAAGAAATTGCGAATTCTTATCTTATTCCCATACAAATACGGCTACAGTGGATTTACGGTGCGTAACGGACTTGTGTGGCAAACAACTTGACAGACGCCGTGCATAACGTTAAAAAAACGGAACGACGGACGACATGTGAGTGAACCGCCTAAAGCCGCGCGACGCGCCAGAGTTTCGTCCGAAATGTCAAACTGATACTGACTATATTGAAGGATACGCGAGACTGATTAGGTTAGGACAACTCTATATGTTTAAATTGATCTAAACTAACTAAAATTAGGACCACGCCAGAGGCTGGGCACACATAAACGTGATGCGGCGACGAATCGGACATTTCGGCATCTTCGCATGCATTAATCGCAAGATCTTCCGAATTGCAACGCACAAATTTGCATCGAGCATTGTAATGTTACTTGTTGGTGATTCCATTTTGAGTCCGCTCTGAAACAATAGGAAGATTCGTACTGGCTCATGTTTCTTTTGCCAAAGACCCAGCAAGGGTTATTTTTTTTTAAATAATATGGTAAATAAAATATTTCTTTCGGTCGGGTACACTGTGTCCAATCGCAAATGGTCTAGCGCGTCCAAAAATAATAATACACAAACCGCAATCTTGTTCGCAATCTGTCCCGTTTGTCGGTTTTTCTGAAGCTTAGTGTTTTTGGGTAATAGATAAACCCATTTTTTTGCATAGTAATATTTAAATCCGAGAGTTTGTTATATCGATATCTTTGTTACCTCTTCACGCTAAAGTACTGATGTTTGGATTGAAATAGGTACTTAACTACTAAGTACATTAAATAAAACTCTGCTTGTAAACCATTTTTAGGGTTATGTAGTCTACTATTAACCCCACAAACATCATTATAAGCCCAATAATGTGTCTTATGAGCTCAATAACGGTGCATCCTTGTTTTACTTTTATTATACTTGCTTCGTTATAATTTATTTATATAAAAAAACTAAAACACGCTCTGAGTCCAGCTGATACTGTTGATGTATGGTCACCCGAAACAAAGCTTTATGACGCTTAAATTCGTATCGGCAGAACGTCCGAAACATCTGCATCGGATCTTTTTACGATGCGACGTCGCATCGCATTTATATGTGTCCAGCCTAAAGGCATCAAGGCTCAGTTTTTTTGTTAAGAACGATATTTAACTAACTCAGTAGCTTTATATTGGTTGTTTTATCCTACATTTGATATTATAGTTTTATTGACGATCCAGGGTTCAAGATGGACATTCCAAGCAGCGAGAATGAAACAAGAGATCGGCAGCTGGAGCCTCAAACCCGATCAGATGCAAGTTGTCAACCCATTGCTTATCTTAGTATTCATCCCTCTTTTTGAAGTGGTAAGTGGTTAAATAAAAACATGTGAAAAGGAATATAACAAGATAGGTATATATTATTGAAAATTTAACTCCTTTCAGGCAATCTATCCGTGTATGACATGGTGTAAACTGATAAGAAAACCACTACACAAAATGATTTGGGGTGGAATGCTTGCCGCCGTCGCTTTTATTATCTCTGGATTAGTTGAAATCAATCTGGTGGTAAGTTTGATACATTTCTGTGCCTACATTTATTCCCTCTGTAGTTGATTTTTTTACAATGATAGCATGATTTTTGATTGCAGCCAACATATGGTACGCCGGTAGTAGAGGGCTTAGCTCAGTTGAGAGTGTACAACGGCTACAACTGCAATTTCACATTACAATCTGGAAATAAAAGTGGCATGATAATAACCCCCTTATCGGTATATGAAGAGTTGGAAATTCCAGCTGAGGGCTATGTGAACCTGCCATATCAAATACAGGGAGCGGCAAACACTGCATGCGCAGATATCGCTTACAGTGGGGTCTTCAACTTGAAAGAAAAGACCGCCAACTCTTTCTTTATTAAATTTTCTGGAGTTGAAAGTTTCACAGACAATAACGACAAGACCATCGATGGGGTAAATGTCAGGTACAGTTTCTATTCACAGTTCTTCATGCTTATTAACTTTACAATGGCGGCGAGCATAGTATTTTTCGTATATTTTATTCCAAAACGAATACATCTGACTTTCAACTTTGGAACTAATCATTTTACTATGACTGCTTATCAATAAAATGTTATCATTGTTTGCATTCATAGGCAACCATGTCACGTTTCCTAAATACGGCCGTGGTGTAGGATTTCCAGTTTTAGCGAAGTTTGCCCACATCTCGGTAAATTCTTTTACAAATATTTTATCTTTATTGTCGCCGTCTTTGTTGATATCGATGTATCTTTCCCGAAGTGGACTGCATTTCATCAAATAGCATACCTCGTCGCCTTTTGATGCGCCTTTGATTTTAATATTCACTCCTGCAACAGAATTAGCCTTAACCGCATTGAGTGTCCCTACGTAATTAAATTTGTACACGTACAATTCTTGTTCTATTCTCCTCGATAACAGCTTGATGAACTTGTAAATAGGATACTTGACTAGATCTGATGCATATTTTAAAAAATCGTAAATTGATTTTTCTGAAATGCCTTCGGGGAAATATTTATCTTTAATTATTCTGGCAATTTCTTTGTACTTTTTTGAAGAATAATTAAAACTACATGAATCAGAAAAAGGCACCATGAACTTGAAAAAGTTGTTAAACGACTTGAGGTAGTTTGGATTGTGTATGAACGGTATTACTTCTGCAATACTCTCTTGACTGTTAAAACCAATCATGACCGGAATCTTCAATTTGAAATCCTTTATCTCTTCCGCATACGGGTTCCTAGAAATCAGTGACTTGTTTGATTTATTTTCTACTATCGGAGTGAATGGAATGACTGGTTTTTGAAAATTAATAATTTCTTTGCTTTTATAGATTTTTCCTGTAGCAATAATTATGTTTTCAGCAGTAGCGCTAGTTAAATCTACAGAATACGTCTTTTTTAAATATTCGCTTAGCTTCTTTTTCTCACTTATAGAGTTACCTTGGAATATTGATGGAGAAAACAGCCCACCGCTTTGAAGAATCACTTTTGAAAATAATTTTCCAGCTGCGGTCATTAAAATTAATGAGACATAAGTTGCAGCTGAATCACTTGCCATCAGCGTAATTTTGTTTTTATCGCCATTGAACACCTTTATGTTTTTGCGGATCCACTTCAAGGCTGTAACAATGTCTTTGAGGCCCATATTACCATTTGTGTCGGTTTCGTTAACATTCAAAAATCCGAATACTCCGATTCTGTGAGTAACGGTTACGACGACAACGTCGTTGTCCACAAAAAAATCACCACCATGTATGTGACTGAAACTTGAAGTGAAAGTATGCCCATGGATCCATACCACGACAGCTTTAAGATTGCTTCTGTCGTTATTTGGGAGAGATGGCGTGTATATGTTCATATAAAGACAGTCTTCGGTTCCATATGGTGCATGTTTATGAACGATGTGTGCTTGGATACACGCACCACGGTACTCTGTAGTTGCATCGTAAGGGCGGTCCCATTTCTCAGCACGTTTGGGGTCTTTGAACCTTAAGTTACCTACAGGAGCTTTTGCGTAAGGAACGCCATAAAAAGCAAAGTATAATCTTCTACCAAAAAAAGTAGATTCTCTGGTGCCTACTAACTTTCCTTGCGTCACCTTCACAGTATGCGATCTAACTGATATACAAACTGATAAAAATACACACAAAGCTGCACGCATCGTCACTCATGTTCGTAAGAAATAAACGATGCAAATAACAAAAATATTCATCGAACGCACTCAATTTTCAAATGTTTTGGTTAGAAAGAAAATTAATTTTCTGCCCAGCGATAATTCAAAACTGTAGGCATAAATCTTTGGTATATGAGAAAGTATTTGTTATAAGTAATTGTAGCAGCGCAAACATGTTCTACTGAGAATACACGGTACATTAGCGTTTAGAAAAAAACACAAAGGTTTCACAAATATATGAACACTAAGACCATAAACGTTTCTCGCTGAGACATAAAGATGTAGATAAAACACGTAGGTAATTCATATATATATATATATAAAAAAAAACTATTAACTGTTAAGTAACATACTTGAATTGAAGTAACAGTTTGGTGTGCGCATATCAACAATAGAATCAAATCGCAAAATCTTTAAAATATGGACGTGAGATTCAAAACTGCGGTGGAGAAACACCAATGTTTTATACAGCTCAGACCTCAAAATTTTCAAAGTCTTGAACAAAACTAAATTAACCACTTTACCTACTTAGTAATTCTCCATAACAACTGTCTGACTATACATTTTAATTTTCAGGTTCCTCTACAATTCAAGGAAAGTAGCAGTAATACGATTGGAAGACGTTAAGAGTAACAGAACAAAATTAGATTTACCAAGCAGTGACAGCAGTCAGAATAAAATCGATCCCGGTGCTTACAACGTAGTTGTCGACGATCAAGTAGTACTTAGAAATTACGACTTTAGTATTGGTGCAGTGTATACTATAAATGTATATGAATCTAACAGCGGGGAATTCGTGAGTATTACAAATACGTTATTTCATAAATATTAGCATCAGCTCGAGTAGGTATATACTTACTCAAAAACTGGATGGAAAAACAGTAGGCATGAGAGTACTAGGTCCTTTAAATGGGTAACTCGAACTGCTGACGATAGTATAGTGAATAAGTAACCAACACATAAAACAAGCTCCTAACTTAAGGTAGAAAAGGATACGGCCGTTTTTACTGAAACGTTATAAGTAAAAAACATTTTTAAGTCAAGATTTTTGTGAATGCACAAAAAAAGGAAAAGTCTTTTCCTCTCAAATTTTTGCGTTCAATTTATAACGCCATTACCTACGACATTTGTTTATATAAGTATTATAAAAGCATAATAAATTTAAAAACACGACTGTTTTCTAAAGTAAAGCCTAGCTTATGACACTCGGGTTAATGTAAGGATTCTTCTGATACAACTACCATTCGAATCTGTTCAGTGGTTAACGATTTTCAATCCTTTAAAGAATCGCACTTAAATACATACAGTTCTTGGGCAGTCGTGTAAAAAACGCGTGTTTCCTGAGGACCTACAACTATGAAAATTGGCAAGTAGCTTCGTACAAATAAAAGAAAAGATCCAAAAATGTGTATTTTTCAAAAACGGTTTTTGTGGGGGCCGAACAAGATAAAATATTTAATATTCGGGTACATAATAAGGGTCTATTTGCATGTTACGGAACTCTCGGAGGGCGAGTCCGACTCGCACTTGGTCGATATTTTTATTGCTTCATTGCTTCTGCTTCCATCAACAGCTTCCATTTGTTTATAAATGTTCCAGCTCGCCAACCCAGTGCAGATAACTCCGCCGAACACGGTGCACATTCTGTGGCTGATCCCGCAGTACGTGGTGATGACCATGGGCGAAGTGATGTTCTCCGTCACCGGACTTGAGTTCTCCTTCACGCAGGCGCCGGCCAGCATGAAGTCGGTGCTGCAGTCCGTCTGGCTGCTCACCGTCGCCTTCGGAAACCTCATCGTCATTCTTGTTGTTGAAGGAAACTTCTTAGACGCTCAGGTAAGTTGAGTTTGACTGACATACTCGCTTGCCTAGTCATTTAAAACGAACCGTCATAGCCTGTGTGACGTTGAGAATGGCCACCAGCACTGTTTATTTATTTGTTCAGACGTGACTGAACGGATTATATACTCCAACTGAATGTAAATAGCGTGAAGAGCGTAGTTCACTGTATATAAAGTTATGCTATGTATACTAATTATAATATATTTCATAATATTATTTAGAAGATCACAAATTCAACACTTACAACAAATTCAAGTTATTTTGAAGACAGTACCATCATTTTGAATTCGAAAACTTGGGTTATTAATTTACACACACACACGCACATCACGCCTATAGCCCTTGCGGGGTAGGCCGGCATCACACGGCAATTGTTTCAATTATTCTAATTTAAGTTTGATTTATGTAAGCAACTTATGTACACGGTTATTTTTCTAATAGCTCATTGTGATTTAAAACACATAGTTTATTTTAGTACCTACCTACTCTAATCTCATTAAGCTAGGTTAAGAATATACGCACAGTCTGTACTGTTTTTGAATAAAATTATTTGAAAAATAGAAACCGCTCCCCCCTCCCACCGTGAAATCACCAGTATCTCTTAGGTTAACCAACGCCATGTATTGTGTTCCAGTGGAAGGAATTCTTCCTGTTCGCTGCGTTGATGGTGGTGGACATGCTGATCTTCGCTCTGATGGCGTTCCGGTACAAGTACAAGGAGCTGGACTCCAGCAGCGAGAACCTCGCTGTCGACGAGCTACATTCCCACAAGATGAACGGCCAAGAGAAGAACCAAGACAAACAAGAGTGATGAGTGATGCTCAATAAATGGTTTTGTTACATAATCACGCTTTTCTTCACAACCTCTCCTCCTTTGTTTAACACCGCGTTAGGTTACCCGCTAAGTACCTAGTAAAAATTAAAAAATCGACTAAGGGTGCTCTGGGAATTGGGTGAAATAGTTCCCTAGCGGAGCTGATCACGCGTCTGCGAGCTCCGCAGACGTCCCAACCCGAGGAAGAAGAAGAAAAATGGTGCGATGACATATCTACGTAAAAGGGCATAATCATTTTAGCTAGGCCCTTTACAAATCCAAGTGGTTGATTATTGTTTTGTAACAAAACTTTTACCTACTTAGTTCTCATAATCTTTAGTTCTCAGTGGTAATATATCTTAAGCTACAGAAAACTGATATACTGATGCAAACTTATGTCCCTATCAATTTATTTCCTTGTTAACAAATCTCGAAAGTCAAAATGATGAACATTTTGCTTTAACTTTTCTAAATAAATGTAATTGAATTTGAGTATGTAGGTATTTGTTTATCTAAAGAAAATTAACTAAATGTGAGGCAGATGGAGCAAGTGGGGTTGCTTTTAAAGCTCAGTAAGTACAACAAACAACGAAAACAAATAAGAATATGTTTATCCTGTATTTAGATTTATTAGTCAATACCTTGAATCAAATGTCTTGGATAACGTCCGTGATGACGATAATGATATCTGCGCGCAGCCGCCAACACTTACTTTGTGCACGTTCCATACTAAAATTATAGATCCGAGAGTTTGTGTAGGTGTGTGTTTGGATCCTCTTCACGCCAAAACGGTCTTGTGGGAATTGGATCAAAACACACGCAAAGGCTACTTTTTATCACGCGAAAACCGCGGGTCAGAAATATAGTATAATATATTGCAAAGTAAGCATTACCAGTTCGCTGGTTATGACTCAAAAAGAGATAGAAGATCGGCTAAACCAGATCAAAGATAGTTTAAGATCTTGTGAGCAGCCTGTTTTTCAGCCCGAATGGCTAGCATATTCAGAGAGCCTAAGTAGCTCCAAGGAGTATTTTATTATCTTTTTGAAAACTTGAAAAATTTTCAGGCGCGGGCAAGATTTGAACCGGCGACTTTCGTATTACTAGTGGCGACGCCTCTTCCATCTGGGCTACCGCAGCTCGTTCCTTGCCCGCCAATTTTGCAAGTGTATTTTAATGCCAGTAACGCATGTTAGTTTTGCAACTAATACCCGGCGACTAATTATATCTTTACAGATTAAATGTAGTCTAAGCGATGAAAATCCGCGATAAATTGAATACCAATTTTGTAAGTTTTCAAAAATTGTATACCTAACACGGAAATTTGGTATTCAATTTATCGTGGGTTTTCATCGCTAAGACTACATTCAATCAATAAAGATAGAATTAGTCGCTGGGTAGGTAGGTACCTATTAGTTGCAAATATTTTGCAAGTTTTCAAAAGTTGTATACCTAACACGGGAAGTGCTTTAAAAATTTGGTATTCAGCTGGAGATTTCTACTCAGGGAGAAGTATGTAAGAGGTAAGGAATCTCAAGAAAAATCAGGATGCTGCTTCGAAGGCAAAGAACTACTTTACATTTCTAGAATTTAATTGTTACTAGGTATCATAGAGGGTCATCAAATAATGCATAAGATTATTGAACATGTTTAAAAGTAAGGCCTGGCTTCCCTGTTTGCCCCACTCTCCTCTACGTACTTCATATAATTAAGATGAATTGTCAATGTCAATGACTGAAGTAGACTGTTCAAGAAAATAAATGTAAATGAAATCGAAATAATTGTAATTTCGATATCGTCTGTAAGTAGATATCGTTTCAAGATCTTGATCTAAAAACATGATAATTATTATGACATTTAATAAGATTTTCAAACATGACCGTTTGAAAAGGCCACAATTTGATTATTTCTTTTCCGCTGGTTTGTCCTGGATCATGTAGGACACGACAACCAACACACATTGAAACCCCACAGTAAAAATATGCTACAGAGTTGACGCTGACTACCCCGCAAGGGATATACATATACTCGTAAACGTTATTTTATGAAGGTACCTAAGTACCTACATATGAAGCAAACCTACGAATAAAAGTTTCATTGGAAATTTCATTTAGCTGAGACATTTAATTCATAACAAGAACGCAATAAAATTCATATTTAATTAAACGTGAGCTAATATTTCTTTTCCACAATCTAGAATAAAATTTTATACTGAAAACAAACAGCATTCTTGCAAATAATATTCAAGAAACTCTTTAACATTATTTGCTTTACAAGCTGTGTTATAAAAAAGCTCTTAATGTCAGCGCAATCTGTTTAGTTAAATGGCGTGAACACATTTAGACAATTGGTTTTGGGTAATTTGTGTGTTGTTCCCATAGGATCTGCGGTGGTGGCGACCGGGAGTTGTATAGTTGTGTAGCCTGGGAGCAGGGGGATGCTGGCCCTCGCGCGCGGATACAAGGGTGCGACCGACCGCATACACACCGCTGCGGTTGTCAAACTTACACATTACATTATTCACGGCACGAAGGCGGTTCTCCCAATACGACGGAATGACGGACGCCAGTTTTACGCGTCCGTCTTTAAGACGAAAGAAAATTTCAAATTCGCATAGAAAAACAGATACCATGGCACACTGTAACGCATGCGATTTGAAGTGTTTGACAGATGCATCCGTCAGATGCCGATACTTTTGGAATGATACTCCTGTATCTCCATACCAACTAGCTAAATTATATTTTAGAATTGAATACCTGACCTACACAATATAATTTTTGCATTAAGCATTGAAGAAATGTGTTTTTACTGAAGATTTACACCTAAGTATTTTGTGTATTTTCATAATTATATGTATATCTAATATAAAAACATAACTGCTTCCAGTTATGCCTAATATTATATTATAACTCTAGGCTGATTCCATTATGAACTGCGATTTGCTTTTTTTCCTTTAACCGTGACGATAGAATCCAAACTTGAGAACCTTTGCCTGCAATTGACGTGCACGAGTCTGCAGGCGACTTGTTGATAATTGCGTATAATAAATGCTTAAATACAACAAACAGACAGACAAATACGGGCTGGGGTCGTCTCTAAAGGGCCCGCTCTAGTTCCAGTGGGTAGGTAATACAAGTAGGTTTTGATTGTATTGTAGGTAGGTACCTACATATAGAACACCTTATAGAGAGGAACTTAGTAAAATAAGCATTGCAGTACTTATGTAATACCCCCTAAAAACGTATTCAACTTTTTTATCTTCATGATCTTATAACCAATTTTAAAACAGATCGCAACAAAGTCTTTTGAACTATCAGGCAAACTATGAACCCCGTTTTTACCCGATTTAGGAATTAAAAATTTGAAAATGCTGAAACACATGTTAGATTAATTATAAGTATTTTACCTACATTCTGATCTCACGTAGACTTAAATTTATTGCAATTATAGCAGTGGGTACTTTACAAAAGAAATTATAATAATTAAGATTATTTTGTGCTCCTTTAATTTTTAATTTTGTTTACTGTTAAGAGTTTATAGAAATATTGTGTACGCCTATAATTGTCTTTTAAATCAGAGATTGATGTTTTAGCTGTATAAGATCTCATTGTAATCTTAGATTAAAAGGATGTTGGCGTTCCTTTTTGTAATAAAATTAAAATAAATAAATTATTCGAATTCTAAATTTGGAAACGGATAGCTACAAACTTTTACCCCATATGGATTAAAACGCTAAAAATCCTTTCTTAGCGGATGGTTATATTGTAGTAAAATATAACATCTGCCCAAAATTCATGTTTAAGCATAAGTAGTTTAGGCTGTGCGTTGACGAATGACTCAGTCAGTCAATTAGCCAGTGAGGACATTTGTTTTGTAGGTGTACCTTGAAAAGTAGCATATAAGTAGGTAGGTAAGTTAATAATTTAAAATCACACTTTCAATTACAATTACGCAGGACAAAATGTACCTATTCCACCACACAAAATTAATTTCAGAATTGGAAGTTAACCTACCCAGTGATTTTGGGCAATCGTGCCGGGGACATACCTCGAAAAGTTTAGTCGCAGATTGTCCTAATAATAACAAATACGTACATCAAAGATTTTGCTTGCTCCACAAGTAGGTATTTAACCCACTTACGCGACCTTCGTACGCTACAGAAAAAAGCTACTGTATAAATGGCGTTTACCGCGTACAATAAATGCCAGTAGCACCGCCATGTTCTGTCCGCGGAAAATAAAAATGGATCTGACTTTTATTAAATTATTTTCAGGTAAAACAGTGCATCCGAACCAAAATATGAATTTCACGCTTAATTCACATGTGAAAATGGTTGAATCGAAATCAAAGGGGCAATTGACGTTCGCCTGGGGGCTCAAAGTACGAGTAGCCTGAAGGACGGTACTTATTAAAATTGCAGAACGATTCCAATAACAGTGTTTATAACTGGTTCGCGACACGGATTAATTAAGTGCAGTCAGAAAAACAGTTTTGGTTGAGGCGTCGGGGCAGGGTCGGACATGTTCCGGGCACTTTGAGGCCGCGTGCGGGTCGCGTGGCTGACCCGCGCGGGGCCCCGGGCCACGCGGCCATCGTGACCCCCGCACCCACGACTTGCCACCACGTGCAACCACTCAAAGGATAAGCTGCCGACGACACACGCAACCAAATAAATAAATTATCTAAAGCCGCAATGCTGTTTGTTGAAAATCCACATCACAGGTTTAAACTGGTTCGCGTTTAATATAAGTTCTAAATTAATACTCCTGTGAAATTTGAATTGGTTTTAAGCTAATGACCTTGTCAAAGTTAGTGCCATGGTGCCAGATAGGATGGAGAGCGCTCGCATGGTATTTCGGTAGAATCGTAACAGCACACCGCGCGTTGGTTTGCTGCATTGGAAGTATTTAGAAAGCCTGCGGCTTTATGTGGGTCTGTCAGGCTTCTTTGCATGTCTGCGTATAAATCTTGTGAAATTGTTGCTTTGTATGAGATCCCATATAAGTGGCACAGGGAACCGAGATCTACAGCCATAGCTACAAACTCAAGAAAATTAAAAGTAGGTAACCTACCTACAACCACCAAGCAACATCACCACTGTAATTTATTAATATTGCATGTTCACTGTCTAGTTATGAATACATTTTGACTGACCTACTACAATCATGTGGCGCGAACTTGTACCGGATCCAGAGTAGATTCATATTACGCATTGTCAAAGATGTAGCTGAGTGGTAGCACTGGTAACCAACAGGTTACTCGTGTTGACTGATAAATGTTTTCTTAAATCTATTCATAAGTCGTCTGCTTCCCAACTAGTTGAAATACACCAATTTTTGATAAACTTTTCTATGGTAAATTGTTAAATAAATAAATGTTCTAAAAGATAGAGCTTGATTTTTAACAGTGCTGAGCACCTCTTGTTCACATCAAAACCAAAAAGCAAATCACAAGAGACGCAGCTGCAAAATAACTCGAGTCGCAAACACAAACCGACAAGAGATCTCACGCGAAATCCGTGGAGAGCGTCGTGGTGGGCAGGACGGCGCGTGGCGCGCACGGGGCGCGTGGGGCGGCACGCGGCGGCGCGCGCGCACGACAAATCAATTACAGGGTCGCCGCCGGGGCGGCTTCCGACCTGAATTAGTACCAAATTATAGACCGCGCGAAACTACTTGTTTATAGTAGGGCGATGTGATAATTTATCAAGCCAATTAACTTGGCTATATTATGTCGCGCAAGTTTTTTAAATTACTGATAAATATTATCGTGGAGGACAAAACTCGTAACATATGAGTTGTCGCAAGACACTCATATAGGAACGATGGCCTGACATGCCTCACAGATTTGCCTCAATAGTTCAACTGGATCTTATCCTAAAAGGTCACTTCCATACCCGATGATTCGAAATTAAGATGAAACATCCTGTAGGTACTTTTCGTACTCGAAATTTCGATAGGTACCTACTCATCGGATCAAGTAATTATGGATTATGGGTGGCTTATCGAAGAGGACGCAAACCTTTACATACAAAGTTGTCGCAAGATTTGCCTCGCAGATTTGCACCACTAGTCCATCTGGACTGGACATTCAGGGCGGATCGCCCACTGGTCGTCCATCGCTGCGTATTTTTATCGCATGTACATAACCACTTGACATATTTGTATGGGAATAAGATCGGAAATCGTAATTTCCTTTATATACACTCGTCTCATAATGTTCGAATTATGAATTCGAAAACAGATGCATAATGACCTACTTTATGCATTCTGCCTATAAAAACTAGGGTTTACTATAAATTACAGAAGCGTAATGACTTAATGAGAAAACTCTAAATACTATAAAGTTGAGAAATGAAACGAAGTTTTTTTTTCCAATACTCAAATCTCTATCTTCCGCCGCACCTGACAGTTGTTGTTGTACGGTAATTTTTCGGATGTTGTTCAGTTGTTTTAATAGGTTTTTGTTCTGTTGTTGTTCAGATGTTGTTCAGATGTTATACCGATGTTGTTCAGTTGTTGTTCAGTTGTTGTACAGATGTTGTTCAGATGTTGTTCAGTTGTTGTACAGATGTTGTTCAGTTGTTGTTTCGATGTTGTTCAAATGTTGTTCAGTTGTTGTTCAGTTGTTGTTCAGATGTTGTTCAGTTGTTTAGTAAAGTTATTGTTAAGACTCCACATCTTAACAACTGCTAAAGTATAGATTTTTAAAAATTCATATCAAGCCATATTACGTTCTCGTATTGAATTTGTCCTTGTATCGGGCCTTGCAATGGCCGGTGCGTACGTTTAGAAAAGTGTATCTGAGTTTTTTTGGAGAGTGTAGATAAAATAGTGTATGCAACTGCTATAATTAAGCATTAGAATGCTCGTGTCAAACTATTATCACACTCGGCTGCGCCTCGTGTGATAAACAGACACTCGCATTCTAATGACCCCCATTATACGACAGTTGCATAAACTACTATTCGTCTGCCAGACACATGCGTTACGATGCTTTAAAAGCTTTAAAAATACGCAGGGACTGACGACAAGTGGGAGAAACGTCTTACAGATTATTTCTTGTATGGACTTCAATCAAAACAATCTATCAAACTACAGGCTAGAATTTTACGGGTGAAATACGATTTTCATAACATAGTCGGTTAGCTATTATGATACCAATATTACCCGGCTCTGCAATGTATTAAGAATTTCAACTGTAGACTTGTAGCCTGTAGTTTCATAACAGCGCAGGTCTTTTTTGTCAAATACATGTTTGTGTTTTTTCTTGTATGATGATGACTGTACGAGTGTGTGTCCTAAGTGAATTAACCACCTAAAATATTTTCATGTAAAATATTGCCAAGAGAGCATCATGCAGCATAGGTACCATACGTAAAGATATCAAGTAGAGCAAAGCTTCTGAATCTTCACGCGCTACTTCCACCAACAAAAATTTGCCAAACTCTACATCTCAGTCTAATCTTTGCGGACTAGCAGTTACTCCCCGACGCCTAATACAAAAAGTTATAAAGAACCTATACCTAACTCTCTTCAGTTGAGGAAATGTACCTGAGTGATTTCTATTCATCGTGTACCTAGGTAATTGTTATGAATAGACAAACCACGTAGATAAATCTAATATTATTTTACCGAATAGATCAAAAGTAACCAAACAAAGCACCTTAAAGCAAAGTAAGTAAGTAATCACTTGTCGCACACGAAAAAAAATCCTTTCAAAGATAACAGGCTCAGAATATATGAAGAGTTAGATAGTAAAACTCAAGACAAGCTGGTGATAAGGAACAACTTTCCCCAAGGAATATAGGTCGAAATGTTATATTATCCTGATATAATCAAGAATCATAGTTATTTATACATACATACATACATAAATCACGCCTATTTCCCTTACGGGGTAGGCAGAGCGTTAACGGCCGTAAAACGGATATTAACACCACGTCTGACAAAAGCTTGAGGGTCAATCAGATAACTGTGTATCACTATAGTGACAGGTTGTCAGCCCATCGCCTAAAATTGCAATACACATCCCTCGAGTCCCTTAGTCGGGTCTTACGACACCCATGGGTAAGAACTGGGGTGATGCTATTCTAAGCCGGCATCACACGGCGGACACACACACATATAGTTATTTATTAGAATTAAAATAAAATAATGTACCTATTTTGTCTATCAGTAACGAGCTACGAGTGCGTTTTCACACGCACCGCATAATCCTCCGGTGTTTTGCCGGATCTGGATTATTGACGACAGGAGTGTAAGAAATACCATACAAAAACCGGATATCATGACATATGTCGCTGCATCACGTTGCGGCTGTCACAGTCACTGGTTGTTATTTGTATGGTGGCTTGGCAGTCACGGATCGCAATTTGCGATTCAACTAGGCGGAACCCCTGCTCCTCCGCTGGTGTTTTTATGTCGGCTGTCAGCGGCAGGCAGCGGGCGCCCCGGCCGGGCGGTCGGCGGCGCGGCGGAGTCCCCCGCCAATGGGCGTCCGCCCCCGGCATCGATCTGCTCACCCGAAACTCTAACACCGACCGATTAGACTCAGGAACCCAGCGGACTTTTTAACAGATATTATCTATCTATGTATATGTAGATACCCTTATTTTCCCGTCGATACGATAAGAAGACAGACCTATGTTTTCAGTATTCAAAAATATTATGTACTTATAATATTTTAGTTGACTACTTCCAAATCCTAATCCTTATAAGCAAATATCCAAAACTTTAGAAGTGTATGTAAGTAGGTACGTTTTCTCGCAGATCTCTACTATACCGATATCAATAATTATTATTTTATAGAAGTGTATGTAAAAATGTACGTTTGTTCTCGCAGATCTCTTACTCAACCGATTTCAATGATTATTATTTTATTGGCTTTAGAATTGTCTAACTTTGGAGTCACAATATATGTCGTCAGTATTTTTTAAATAACAGGCTTTAAGATAACTTAATAAGTGTTTCTTCAATGTGAAGCACTTTTTTAAAATTCTTGGATTTAAGTAAGTAGTAGAGGCACCAAAACAAGATAAATACCGATTACTTGTATGTATACCAAGGTAGCAAACTGGAAGCTCAGGCAAAATTACATGTGTTGATGTGGATCTATCGATATGTAGCCTTCCGCCCAAGGCTAGCTGATGATATTTATACGAGTATGTGTTGGTACATGATTGCGTCAGTTTTTGCAGGTCATCTGTAAGTTTATCGGTTTACGCCCTTACAAAATAAAAGGTCGATAACAGTCACCACATTTTCGATTATTGGAAAATGTATGACATACCTAATGTCCGTATCCCATCCTCTCATTGTAACATAAAAAATAAATTATGTAAATAAGTTCAGGCTCTACAAAAATTTTCATTAAGAGTTTTTCAAAATATTAAATATTTTAGAAAAATAATACAATTAAGGGAACGAAAAACTGAACAATAGAAAATTAAAATTGATAAAAATAGCAAAGCACTTTTTAAAACCGTGGTGGGTTCTTTCTACGAACGCATTTTCACAGTCTCGAACTGATTTTCATAGATCCCCGAACTAACTTTCACAGCATTTTTTTATCTTCCTCTGAGAGGGTAATATACGGACATATGTCATATTTCTACGTACAAATTATTTTGAGTTTCCTACATCTCATTGATGCCCGATCGATATTGGTTAGTTTTGTATGGAAGATGGGTCGTCTTTTTTACGAAACTTTGGCTCAGTTTTTTTTGTAAACGGCCAGGAAAAGTGATCTGCGTGGTGTCATCAGCAATTAAACTCCGCTTTCTTTGCTGAGTAACAAAGATTTTTGCGAATAGTGCATTTAATAGATAATTACCAAAATGTTTAGCTCCCCTCTACCGAAAGCTTAGACAAGCCCCGCCCTTCTTCCAGTAACTCCAAAAGCGCCACCCGCTCGGGGGTTGCCGTCGACACTTATGCCAAATACAGGCAGTGGACTCTCGGCTTTAGGCCTTCAACTGAGGGCTTCAATTGCAGCGGCAACAGACTGTCGCTACCAGGGTAGCAGGGTAGCTCTACATATAAGGGAACAACTCCCCTCTCGGTATAAAATAATAGTGTGAACGGTCGACAACCGCAGTGTAGTATTGTCGTGTGTGGTGTTTGGGGCCTCAGGCGTGTGTAACAGTTTTATCGCTATGTCTGGAACTAGAACGCAAGTCGCAGACTCGTCCACTTCACCCCCTCTTAGGTAAGCTGGTATTTTAACTACTAAGTATAAAAAAGTAAATTGTAAATATAAGATAAGTCAGTAAAATGTGACTAGGAATTTAGTAACGAAACACTTGGTTAAAAATTCTTAGTCACATCTTATAGAGGTATATATGTATATATGACTCCGTTGTAATTGGTGACTTTGCGTTAACTAGTTTCGAGGTCTACTTCATTTTACGAATTTCCACAAATGTCATCTTTGATACGGCACCATAATTTATTCTTATATGCTTATCTAACTGCCATATAAATGAAAATGAGTACCTCCAAATTTTACCGTATGTTGCCATACCACCGCCATCTTTCCTTACTATTTTTAAAAGCTACTTCTCAGAGATGGCAGCCCGAGATTTTAACATACTTACTTAAGATAATTAAGAGCACGTCTAACCAAGTACCTACCCCGTGAAGGAAATTGTAAACTCCAATTTTTACCTTTTAATTGCTGGCCCACCGTCTATTGAGCGAAGTTAAGAATTTAACACTCAATATAGTAAATACCTGCAATTGTCGGCGCTCCTTGTTTACTCCTTGCACTCCATGTTTATTAAATTTTTTCAAAAATCACTTGAACTCGTTTCATAGATTTATTGCGGGGTAACCCAGCCGGTTGAGCTCACATGAGAATTTTCAAAGATTACTCGTATTTTATACAAGCACAAAACATTGTTGAAGGAAGAACACCACAACTTCTAATTAATACACATTATAATTATAATTTTGTGGACGTGATGTTCTTCCTTCAACGATGTTTTTTGCTTGGAATAATTAAATCTTTGAAAATGCTCATGTGAGAGAAAGCAATAAATCTGTGAAACTAGAAAGTATTTTTGTAAAAAAGAAATTACACTTAGCGTAATCTATAACTTTTTTAGTTAATAAGTAAAAGTTAATTTACGCAGCTGCTTTTAGCCGAGCACGCAATTAATTAAATACCTACTAGAAATGCCGACGCTGTTTGAACTTTTACCTTTTTTTAATGTTTGTAGGAATCTTATATAATAATCTTTCTAGTAGGTATCTAGTGAAAAATTTCATCATCAAAATAAACGCTATGTTTAATCGGGAATGAACGAGCACCGACAGAAAAACGCGTCGAAAAATGTCTGCGAATTTAATAAAAATCAATCAAATGATAAATTTTAGAACATAAATATTACGTAGGCATATCGAAGTCAAACTCTACGATTAGATCTTGACTGTGGATGCAACGAGGTTTATTTCTACATTCTAAATCGGTAGGCCTACCCCGCAAGGGATTATAGGCGTGATGTATGTATGTATGTAAATCGTTAGACTGTTGGTAGCCTGAAAATATTTTGTTTCTTGATGAAAGAAGGCGTAACGGCGTAAGTGAATTAAATACGAGAATGTAATTAAATCTATGCCATGCTACGGTGAAGAAAATACAACACGTACGAATGTCAGTCACAGCACAGCACAGAGCACCCATATGCCATGCGTTGTCAACCCTGGCCTGTGTTAGTTAATTAAAAGTAAAAAAAATCGTTTTATGTAATAAAGAGCAACACGGTCTTCCGTCTCGGTCCGACCCGGAAGGGAGAAGGCTCAAGTATTTTCACTGTATTGAAATAGTTCTGTCGTTTTTAGCGAGGCACGGCGCAGGGGAAAGGTGGGTGAAGCAGTCAAGTTAGTACTTGACAATATCGAAGCTTACAGACGAAATCTGAGGAAACAATCAAAAATTGCAAGCGAAGCGATCTCGACTTTGCACGTGTAAACAGGTGCATGCAGCACAGCACTGAGGCTCGATTTTGTAGTGTGAGAGTTAATATTTGAGGGAGGGGGAGGGAGGCATTACCCCATTCCTTCCTATGTTATGGTGGTATCACGTATTTTTCTTTGGAAAATTAACTTTTCAATGATTGTCACCATTGTTCGACATACTTAACGATAATTATTATATGTGATTGATTATATCCACATTATATCACACAAAACACAAATCACGCCCATAATCCCTTGCGTTGCGGGTAGGCAGACCGTAAACAGCCGCAAAAAAATATATATACTCCACCATTGATTATATTATAACAAAAGGAATAAAAAGAATATATTTATTATAGATTCACCTACAAATTTATCTTCGAATTAGAGCTTTGTGCGACTTGCTGCCAATTAATTTTCTGAATTTATTGTGTATATTATTTAGTGATATAAGACTAAAATAATACTTTTAGATGTAAAGGGCTCCGATTTTTACCGGAGATCATTTTAGTTGCGCGACCGAACTCGTTCTAGGAAGAAATCCGAATGCAATAAGTTTTAAAAACGTCAAAACAATTTGGGCTTGTACGATCGGGAAATACACCGAATAGCAAGATTACGGGTACGGAAGGCCGCGTTGATCGAAGGATGATCATATTAGGTCCTTACATATGAAATTGGCGTTTTGTATGGGCGGAACATCGATTCTTTTTTAATATAGTATATTTATTTAATCAAAGTATGAGCCATTGTAATCTATGCACTTTTGCCATCTCATAGGTAGTTCATTGATCCCTTTACTAAAAAAACCATTCGGACGGGAATCAATAAAATCTTTGAAGGCGATTTGGACTGCCCCATCTGAGTTGAATTTTTTCCCTTGCAAGAAGTTATCCAAATTTCGAAAAAAATGGTAATCTGTTGGAGCAAGGTCCGGGGAGTACGGTGGATGCCTTAGACATTCCAATTGAAGCTCTTCTAATTTGCTAGCCGTCTGTTGTGCAGTGTGTGGTCTAGCGTTGTCGTGAAGCAACAGTGGCGTAGAGCGATTGACCAACCTCGGTTGTTTAGCAGCTAGCTTTTCCATCATGGTTTGCAATTGCTGACAGTAGACATCTGCCGTAATCGTCTGGCCAGATTTGAGAAAACTGTAATGAACGACACCGGCGCTAGTCCACCAAACGCTTACAAGTAACTTTTTATTGGTCAATTTTCGCTTGGAGCAGGCTTTGGCTGGCTTGCCATGGTCCAGCCATTGCGATGAGCGCTTCCGATTATCGTAGAGAATCCACTTTTCATCACAGGTAATGATTCGATTTAAAATCCCTTCGTTATTGTGCCGGTCAAGTAATGTAACGCAGCAGTTGACGCGCGTTTGCCGGTTTGCTTCACTCAATTCGTGAGGAACCCACCTTTCAAGTTTTTTAATCTTTCCAATTTGCTTCAAGTGGATTAAAACAGTTTTATCACTAACACCGAAGCCTGCAGCTAATTCGGACGTGGTTTGCGATGGATCCGCTTCCACAATAGCCTTCAATTCTTCATTATCAACTTGGGTCTCCGGCCGTCCACGGGGCTTGTTTTGCAGGTCGAAATTTCCAGAACGAAAACGTTGGAACCAAAAACGTAATGTGTTTTCTTTTGCGACACAACCGCCATACACATCATTAACCCTTCGAGCCGTTTCCGCAGCACTGGTGCCACGGTGGAACTCGTACTCGTAAATAACGCGATATTTCAAATTTTCCATTTTGTAAATTGAGCGATGCAAACAGAAAAAAGATAAGTAAAAAAACAAATGAATGACGGTTTACGAAACACAACTACATGTGGAAATAGCTGTATAAATTTGAATTTCGAATTCCTAACCAAATAGGAGAAATTTGTGATCAAAGTGGCCAGTACGACAAAACGACAATTTCATATGTAAGGACCTAATATTAAAAATATTATAAATTCTAAGTATTTCTAAGATTAGTAACTATATTAACAGCTACGGCGTAGTTAAATGCTACGACAATAGTTGATTTTAGATCCATCAGAGTCTCTTTCTTGTTTCGGAGGTATTCGTATGATTTTAGCGACATGATTTATATGCGTATTAATGCAACTCAGCTGTCTGTCTGTCTATCACCAGGCTGTATCCCATAAACCGTGATACACAGTATAAGGTGTTATTACAAAAAAGTCAGACGTGCGTTTCGACAGTGTTTGAATTATTTTCCCATACAATTTGACGTTGAAACCGCTTAAACGTCTAACTTTTTTTGTTATAACAAGGTTTTCACAGATGATGTAGGTATTTTCGTTGCCGCTATAAAGTTCATACTAGTTTTGTTATTTATAAATTATAATAAATATGGGGGAGGGGTGAGTGCAAAATTTTGTGAAAGTGTATAAAAGTTGTTTTTTCCGTTTCATCTGTTTGGTTATTTATGGTTTTGTCTTATTGGTATTAAGTATTTGACACGCAAAAATAACAAACTTATATCTTGCCACCTTAAAATCTTACTCAAATTGAATACGAAGATTACGTAGTGCCTACAAAAATAACGTGACAACTTGTAGAGCTTTGCCTAGATTCAAGAAAATTCAAGAAATTCAAATTATCTACCTGTAATGCCTGGGATCTATTCTTTGAGCAGTACGGAACATACTTAGTTTATTGTAATCAGTTTTAATCACATTGAAGTGGTAAGGATAGGCATCAGAGTTTAAGCAGGTTGTTTCTGGCTAATAGACGAGAACTTGTCCATTGTCCAGCAACCAGATCATGAAGCCCGTCCCCAGCAACACACGATTCCGATTAATAACATTGGGAGCTGCTGAAGATGAACACTCAAAGCAATACAATTCTTACACCTACCGCCAAAAATGATAATATTCCCGCTTCGACATTGCATGTAGGTTAAGCACAGCACAAGTATCATTTTCGATACACCACCGCTTATTCAAACAAATCAAGGCTTGCAAGAAGCATGTTGCATGCAGTTGTGCTGCCATCTTTTATCCAGTGGGGGGACTAAAAAAAACACGGTACAAAGCCCCGATTTCGAAACTTCCGGTTTTTAGTATTACTACTCAACTTTAGATGGCGGTACTAGTCAAAGAAAAGTAGTACAATATTTGCCTGTAGAGTGTGTGGTAGGGCAGCGGCTTAGTTTAGTTTCACTGTTCAAAACTAGGTGACGCTGTAAAGACGATAAAAAGACAACAGGTCCTTTGGTAACCAAGTTAACTAAATCGTAGGGTACTTACCTACTGTGTAAAATTATAAACATCTTCTCGTAGTAACCCATATTACACTTTTCCTGATTACTGTACACGGTATTCAAACTAGTGTATAGCCGTTTTAGAATATTTGATTTGACTGGACAGTGAGAGCAGGCGCATCGACTATTGCGGCCTGAAGTTCGCGTATGCCGACGGCTCGGACGACGAGGGCCCGCCGCTGGCCGGTGAGCTGTCCTCGTGCGTGTACGCAGCGGCACGCAGCCGCCTGCAGCTCCCGCTCGCAGCCTACGTGCACCAACACACCAGGCAGCTGCACACAGGTCAGTTATGTGTGCTTCATCATATATTCGCACTATGCTCCTGCTCCAAATATTGTCCAAAACACTTCCGCGGAAGCAGCGAGTGTTCACACACTGCCGTCATACTGTTCTCACAACAATACAAGTGAACGTGACAGCAGTAAGAGTACATTCCACTCGCGCTAGTGCTGCCGGTTCTTTGACTCGCGCACGAAAAGCCCACACTCGCAGGAGCACGGGAAGTGGTATTAGCAGCATGACGAGTAGCAGCGCGAGTGTTGAAATGCTCGCGCTGCCCACTTCCCTTACTATTTTCTTGCCCATAAAGGCATTGTATGAACATGACATTAAAAAATTAGGTAGGTATCTAGTATTGATTGTACCCAACTCGCCATTTGTCCCGGTTTGTCACAAATAAAAGAAGAGGAGCATAATCGCATTGACTGCGAGGAGATATTTAAAACGAACAGATCCGCGGTGCGGTGTTTATGCTTTTCCGAACCCGATACGTCTATCTCGAAATATATAGTGTGACGAGTGATAAGAATTACCTTACCTTTTACACGTTGTTATAAAGCATGTTAAATTTTGTTATAATTGTGTGACAGAGGCGCTGCTGGAGGCGTCGTCGGAGCAGGAGTACCAGTGCGGGGGTTCCCCGTACCGCGTGCAGCGCGCCGCCGCCAACGTCCGCGAGCGACGACGAATGCTGAGGTCCGGCCCCAATGGGTACCCCATTATTGTTTCACCTTTTTTATACAAAAGTTAATACACAACTCAAGTTAAAGGTCCCAACCTAGAAGCCAATGCATGAATAATTTAACCCATGAAACAATAAATTATTACTGATGTGGTGCAGTTTCACAAGTTAGTAAAAATAAATAAGAAATAGCCTAAAGTGGCAAATTTGTTGGTCATCATCATGATAAATAGGTAGGTACTAAGGTAAGCGAGCCTGAGAACTTAAAACCTGATAGTCTGACAATTGTTTATCCCGGTCGCTGTTTACACAAATCATGTCGAAACGCTATCACATTTCCCTATGCAAAAAGCACAGACGATATAAAACATGTTATGAACAAATAGCCTAAAACGCGGCCATGCGTTGTGACTTTAGCAGTATAAACTCGGCGTTCGACGAGCTGCGCGTGCACGTGCCGACGTTCCCGTACGAGAAGCGACTCAGCAAGATCGACACACTGCGCCTCGCCATCGCATACATCGCGCTGCTCAGGGAGGTGAGTACGGATAATTGGTACCACTAGTGTTCAACATTGCCCTCCATTCATACATCTGTAGCGATCTCTAGGAGCTACTACAAGAAGCCCACTCAAGTGGTTCACAAGCAAGCAAGACGCAACAGAAGTTCAAAAATATCTGCACGATGGTGCCGCATGGTAAATTCGCAGAGAAACAAAGAGCCTGAACCGTACCACTTATCTATCCAGGTGACCAGTCGGCCATAACACCCGGCCAGGCGGGTAGCTACCAGTTTCCAGACACCACCTGGAACCCCCTATATTGCCTTTTGGCATTACTCCTGTCACCCGCCATACATCTGTCACCAGCGAAATTAACTGAAATTTATATCAGTAGGTAACGTAAGAAGCTGTTACGAGGTCCTTCAGGCATTTCAGACAATTTCTAGAGGTAGTTCAAGCCAGGCACGACAGGTCGGAGAGAGCAAGCAAACGATTAAGTAATTATGATTAATTATTTACTTTGTTTATCAGGTATTGGATGCTGATTACGACCCACTTACGTACGTGGAAAAATGCCTACGAGGTGAGATCAAGGCTGACCGTGCACATTGGAATACAAGTGGTAAGTGGTAACTTTGACATTCGAGTAGATTTAAAATACGTAAAATCATGCTCCCTACAAAACAAACGGACGTTCCGTTGTTATCGCCATACGATCCAAACCGATCAAATTTAAAAGCTTTACAAATGATATGTTTTTCTTAGAATTCTAAAAACACGCAATTTAACATGCAACATTTTCAGGCGCGGGCAGGATTTGAACCTGCGACTTTCGTCATTACTAGTGACGAAAGTCGCAGGTTCAATTTTGCAAGTTTTCAAAAATTGTATCCCTAAAACGGGGAAGTGTTTTTAAAAAATGGGTATTCAATTTAACATGATTTCATGCATGTAAATGACTTTAAACAACACGGTTTACAATTAAATGAAAATAATACAAATGTTATCGTTCCAAGACTTGACGGCGCGCCTTTCCTGGATCAACTGGGAGAACCTGGGCGTGAACCCTCAGCGGCGCAGCGTGCTCACGTCGCTCGCCCTCAGCTCCGAAAACATTCATTACTCACACAACTAGAACAGCCCTACACCCTACACCTGCCCAAATTACACGTCTTCCCCTTCTTGCCGTGTACACGTAGCGTGGTTTCGGCCCGCGATTGTGTTTACCAGAATTTGTAGAAAACCTACAGATTCGCTTTCGGTGCAGGAAATTTCTAACAAATTAATGTTTTTGTTGTAACGTACGTTAGCTGTCCATAGTATCTAACTTCCAAGAGTTTGTGTGTGTGAGTGTTTCAAACCTCTTAACGCTCAAACGGCTACACTAGACGGATAGCATATTGTAACCTCTACACACTTGCAATGTAATTTTCATACAGTTTGATCGCCAATTTAAATTTTATTTTATCAAGAGTTTCCTTCATCGAATGCACTACCTATTTACCTATTTAAAATCCAGCAATTTTACCGAAGAGAGCAAATCAGAATGAACGCTCATACTATCATTTGAGTTTATTGCATATAAGTAAGAATAAGGATACGCAAGAACTAACAAGTCATTTATCCTGCTTTTTGCTGATACGTGACAAATCTAGTCATGTACAGTCAAGCTCACGTGCGGCAAGACATTCAAACTGCCAATATAAGTCTTATGCGCACGGCATAAGTACGGTCCAAAATCCAAACTGTCCGACCCAGCCTGATCTTGACTGTACCTACTTAATCGTATAAACTACGGCTGTGTCAAAACAAAACCTTAAAATTATTCAACTGAAAAATGTACCTATGTGTAAGTAGTGTCATGTATATTCTGCAAAACATTCTGTAATTAGTTTAAATAAATTTATTATCATTAGTGTTTATTTATAAAATAAATTATAAATACATAACTGAAAAGACAGTAATATGACAATCAGTATTAATAGATAAATTGTACTACATACCACATACCTATAGCCCAACAGCAGATGTTTAAACATGTGTTAATAATAGAGAAACATACTTTACAATATATTTCACTAAAGGTAATAATGCCCCCGATTCAGCGAGGCCGTTTTCACAGGAAATTTACAGTCAGATTTGAGGCTATTGGTGATTGAATGTTGTTAATATACTTTCAACGAAAATGTACCATGTAAATACTACTGCTAACCAATTTCACAGCCCCCCGCGATAGCAATAATTAAATAAATCAAAACATCCATCATATTTTTGTACACTTAAAGGATTTTAAGATATAAAACGCGTAAATGTTTAGTTATAGCATACTGTTGACAAGATTTTTTGTTAAATAGTGCAATCAAAGCATATCGATAGCTGTAGGTGCAATATAATTTTAGAGATTGATATTTATGTTAGAAACTAAGTAGAGTAGACTTAGAGTTTATTTGTTGACCTGAGAGATGAGTTGTGGTCCTTCACCTATGCTTTTATTTATGTACCTACGTCAAAAAAGTACTTTAAACAGAAAATGTTTTACAAACATGGGTGAAGAAGCAACTTTACTGTTAATCTTGGTAGCTACTCATAAAGCAAGATACATGTAAACATAATATTAAAGTTTATAAATGCCAAACAGCTTTTTTATTCCACTACTGAACATCTTTGCCTCGGATTTATCCCTCAGTAATATTTTACTACATCTACGGGGTGTTCTGATAGTACTAAAACATTTGGAATGATGAATGAATGAATTCAAAATGGAAATAACCTACTAGTATCAGAGAACGTAACATGACGAAATATGAACAAAAAATAATAATAATTAAAGTTAATCATGTGTCGCATTTCAGGTGATTAAATACAATATTTATATATTTTTTGTATGAATATTGCAATAAATGCAGTAATTTTCAAGAATATAATTACGGGAAAAAGAAGCACCTGTCAAAACTTTCGTTAAACGGAACGTGCCTCTAATAATTAGCCACGATTTTAGCAGACAGAATGGAAGACTTGGCTGAAAGGACTTATTGCGTTTGCTTTGTACGAAATAAATATAAATAGTGTAACGCGGGAATTTGCACACCTCGTTCGTTGGCAATCGGGCCCTTTTTTCGCGATTATGAATGTAATATTTAATTTTAAATCTAATCAAATAGACTTCCCCGAGTCATACACCTAACTTTGGTGAGTAGTGGTCGCGAGTTAAGTAGTGGGTGGCAAACTAATAAAGTGAGATTAGAAAAGATCGAATCATCTTCGAAAATTTCAATCGAAAGGTATTCAAGGAATGAAATTACAAAAAATACTTCTGAAACCAATTATTGATTTTATTGATTGGTAGTCTCATCATCTCATAAATCATCATTAATAATTTCTTACTAATCTGCTGGAACTTAAGTCCTAGTTTTAATAAAAATATTAATGCAATTCAGTCAAAGGCTAGCAAAGGCTAGAAAAAAAATACCTTAAATTAAACCTTGACTAAACACGAACAAGGCACGAGTAATTAATTGCTATCGGCTGACACTCACGTGCAGTGCAGTTTTAAGATTTTGATAATTATTAACAAGTATTATTTTATTAACTAGCTCCCTCTTAGCTAGTGAAATGACTAGAGAAAGATGCATGTGATTTATGTACAAATAATTTGTTTGCACATAACATTATTTTAATTATTTATGCAAAACGCGTTTCTTTTGGATAGGTATATAACATAGCTATTCAAAATCGCCTTATCAAAATAGCTAATACTGCAAAAAAAATAGCTTATCTTATTAGTCAAAAGATTATTTACAGCAGATAGACGTTACTCAAAAATGTAACACAGAAAATAGGTAAATGTAAATCGATTATAAACACATAAATAATATTGGAATGCCTAAATTTAAAATTAATGACCAGCGACCGCGTTGCACGGGTTGTGACGCAAACAAAATCTGTATTATTATATTACAATGTATATAAAACGTTTTGATTCAATCGATTCAAATTATGTGTATCCTGGGTATCGTACTTATTTGCAACATATTTTTCGAACCTTTGATCAATACAACGTATTAATACCTACCTACTTCTTACTTTAAACATTATCCTTACACTACACAGACAGTGTTACTCTAAGGCCAGTCCTCGTAGACGTTGTGTACAGTATGAAACACTAATCCATTCCCGTTAGGTTTGTGGCCCGACGGCAAAAGCACATGCCTCACAAAGGACCGACCTTGCGTCAAGCCCAAAAACAACTTCCAATTTTTCTTTCTACCAAAATCATATGGATTTTTAAACTTGCCTGGTTGTTTCTTTCTAAGCGTAGCATTAATGTGGGCTTCTACGCTGGTTTCACCTCTGCTTATTTGCTTTCCGTGCATTAATACTAGAGTGCCCAAGGCGAAGAGTACAGCTATGCAGGTGATAGCCATGAACGTGACCGCTTTTCGTTTCCACGGGTGTGCTGTGATGCGCTGCGCCTCCGTGATCGGCGGAATGGGTAGCACGTGCTCCCTGGGGGAGTTCTCTTCGTCATACTCGGCTACATCGATAACTGGAACTAGTGCTCCTGTCTGGTTCAGCCGCACTGGGTGACCAATTAGATCCGGGTCATTATTTGGGATTATGCCACCTGAAAACAATTTAGCCTTCTTAATCACTCGTCTGTCGCTTCATACTATAACAATTTCATTAGTTTTGAATTTTATTGTGGGTAGTTAAGGTTCAAAATTGTTGTCCGGCTCCCGGTACGTGACAGACAAGGGGTTAACAAGTATCACAAAAAGGAAATTGGCGATGATTATTATTAGCAAAAAACTCAAGTTGCATAGGTTTCAGTTATACTGTTACAAATACCATCTATTCTTCTTCTTTGCTTTTTCGTGTGCGACACAGAGTCGTCCAACGACACGATGAACCCTGGTGTCAGAGTTTTTCAACCGCCTACTACTAGTAGTAGTAGGCATCTGACAAGGTTGTGTAACGACCGCTGTCTAAGTAATCATAGACAGCAACCGGGACCGACTGCCTAACGTGCCCTCCGAAGCACGGAACCAAATTTCTTTTCGAACAATTAGGTGGATCACCCTGCAATGTCCAATGTGCAATGTCTTGCAATACCATCTATGATTTGGTAATGACTAGCCAGAAGATGATTTAAAACCAAGCTTGGCTATTGGGGTATTAAAAAACTAAAAAACAAATTAAAGAATGTAAAACGTATTTCTCACTGACCGGTATCATTCACCCAGAGCACTTGATATCCGATATCAAAGCCAGCCGTGATAACGAAGGACACTCCGGCGACCATGTAGACCATGTACAGGTAGAAATGCCTCGCGTTGAAGTACCCGACGCAGTTGTTCAGCCAGGGACAGTGGTGGTCCATTCCCAGGATACACCGGTCACACACGGAGCAGTGGTGCGTGCGGGGGGGCTTCGGTGATATACATTTCTTGCAAATACTAGCTGCTTCTGCTATTATTGCCCCCTAGAACAGCAGAAAGAAATGCGTGACATCGATAAAGGATGCCGTAGGAATAATACTTATACAATTTATTATATATAACTTATATTTAAATGCATTCAACTCAGCCTAGGTGCGTCCAAGCTTAAAAAAGTACTTGCATAATATCAATTGCCGTGTGATGCCGGCTTCGAATAGCATCACCCCATTTCTTACCCATGTAAGTGGGCGTCGTAAGAGACGACGACTAAGGGACTCGAGGGATAAATGTGTATTGCAATTTTAGGCGATGGGCTGACAACATGTCACTATAGTTTAACACAGTTACCTGATTGACCCTCAGACTTTTGTCAGACGTGGTGTTAATATCCGTTTTACGGCCGTTAACCTGCTCCGTGCCGTTAACGCTCTGCCTACCCCGTAAGGTACATAGGCGTGATTTATGTATGTATGTTTGTAAAATATAAAAAAAGTAATTCATTTCAAAAAGTTATCCACTTAGTCTAAAAACATATATGAAATTTAAATATTTCTATGGCTTTCTTAAAATATGGCACACATTTAAAATACCACCCTACCAATTGCAAAAAAAATTATACTTACATGGGGTGGATAGCCCGGAGTTGTAACAACACCCTTGTAGTAGTGGAAGACAATATTTAATAATAACCAGTTTCCAAATATGACTAGAAATACAGTGGTTTTAGGACTCAGCTCCCACCAGTATGGGATGCCCACCCAGTATGCTATTAGTACAACTGCCGTAGTTAGTACTGTTACACACACCACAAATACCTGAAATAGAAAAAAAACTTTTCATATTTAAAACATTGACAGGACAAAATTATCTAAAATATTTTATGACAGTCTACCATTATCATTATTTACAACGAGTGATGCAGGCTTGGAATAACATCACCCCATTTCTTTCCCGTGGGAGTCGTGAGACGCGTCTAAGAGATTCGAGGGTGTGTATTGAAATTTTAGGCGATGGGCTGACAACCTGTTACTATGGCGATACACAACTTTCCGAATGACCCTCAAATATTTGTCAGGCGTGGCTTAAATGACCGTTTTATGCGGCCGTTTACGCTCTGCCTACCCCGCAAGGGACTAATAGGCGTGATATGTGTATGTATGTGTATTTCCAACAATTTCTAAATGAGTGTTTTGGGAATTAAAGTTGTCAAATAGCCTTGTGTACTCATCAAGGGTTTCTGTACTTAACCCTTTACAACCGAAGCATCGAAAATTCCCGGATTTATTTCAAAGTTGTACCAGTTTTTTAAAACTATATTTGAAGCATAGAAAAAATATGCAAAAAAATCCTGGATGAGCTGGTCTCCAGCAATCAGACCCTCACGATCGTGAGGTTCAGGAATAAAAGTTAAGTCGCACGATAGTGCGGGTAAGTTTTATTAAAACTTTAATCGTTAGTTTTGTAAAACAAGATAAACAATTAATTGAAAGGAAGTTATAATATTTATTTTTGAACTTCTTAAATATATTTTTAGTTAAAAAACCGTAAACGAATCAACGTTATTTGATTAAATGCAAAATTTTTGCATAATGCAGAATTTTTTGACGTCTTTAGCGCTGGCAAGAGGAAAACCTGTGCTTGAGGAGCTGTAGAGGCTATTTAACGTCGTGGTACCGAATGGTACAAACCTGAAGACGTGGAGCAAAGGTTTTTTGGCACAGATTACCAAGCAAGGAGACAAATGCCCCTCAAAATCTATAGGTTGATCACACCTACATGTGTGACTTACGTCTTCAGGCTTCGACTCTGTCGAAACCTGGCCATTTAAGAGTTCTTGCAGTGCTACCAAGTAGCCACAAGATATGTGGAGGTGCTGAGAAATCCTCTACTGAATAGAAACGATGTCCGTTCAAGTCAAAAGCTACAAAACAAGACCCATCCAACTACTCCTAGTTGTGAGACAGGGTGGCGTTATATCTCCGAAACCCTTTACCATCGCACTGGGGGATCTCTTCAAGACTACAGTGGGATAAACTAGGCATCATAATATCAATGGTGAATAATAGATAGATCGCTGCAAGTCCTTCAAAAACTGCTTTCTTGTCAAAATCTCTATTGGGTACCATCGAGGCGTGTTGAACTCAGGATGAAATTGGTCAAGACCAATGTTCAATCAACACATCACCCCTGTGCCAATCTCCACTGCAAGTATAAGCCTCAAAGTTGTTCATATTACCTTGGGCAGATATTACTGTAGATTTGACAAAGACAACTAGGGGGGTCCCAGAAGAGCACAGCTTGTCTGGGCACTACAGCGTTAGGGAAGTGACGTCATATCTTTGAGTGGTCCTTTCTACAACGATATCTCAAACCAAGGTATCTGAACACCAAGGTGTAAGGTGATCAGTGCATCTTACCAGTCATGAACTACGGAGCCGAGACGTGGAACCTGACAGAAAAATTTGCCCACCAGCTACATGTCACTCGAAGGGCTCTCGAAAGGTAAGTATATGCTCGGGATCTCACCAATGGATTTTCATGAACATTCGATGATAGGATCCTATATCTGCCAAGGCCAGAGAGAAGGCCAAAGTAACAGACTGAAAGCATAGCAATATGAAGTAGCAGTGAGCTGCTCATATAAGAGAACTGACGGACGGCAGAGTAAGCAGGTTCTTGAGTGGAGGCCACGCCTCGGCAAGCGTACCGCTAAATGAAACGCTCTTTAGTCAGATTGACCGATAAGTTGAGGAGGGCGACTGTTAATGACGCGAGCTGATCTGCTTCGAGCTGATGATGGAGGTGATGGAGATGACAGTGGTAATGAAACTTCCATATCAATATTTAATGGCTCCGAAATGTAATCAGGACCTTATCAGTTTGATAGGCTCTCTTAGGCTCATATTCCCCATCATCTTCAGACAAACCTTCAATATTTGAATGAGTTCCATCTCTCAGCAGATTTTTTATAACTTGTTCTGGCAAATGTTTACCTTAAATAGGAAACATTGGATATTTTTTAAGTAATTACAAAAAGCTGTATCTCTAACTGCCATAAACTAATAATTGTGGTTACAACCGAAATAACACGATCGTGCGTGTTATAATTGAAGGGGTCAGCGTACTCTAACGTTACAATATTTTTATTAAAAATTATTTATAATGGGTTAATTACACATCATTTTATAATCTTGTATCAAAAAAAGCGATAAAGTATAGCTATATTCCACAAAAACATCGTGCTTACCGGAGCGGATGCACCGTCCCGAAAGCGCAACCCTCTCTCAGCAAGGATTTACACTGCTGGTACAAAAACACTCGAGCTAAAACCGTTTTATATATTTTTCTGGCAATGAGAGATACCCGCACGATCGATCGACGCCGGTTGCGTCCAGAAAAAGTGATTTAGAAATCTTCCAGAATTTTTCAAAGTCAAGACGCACTATCGTGTAACCTCGGGTGTAAAGGGTAACAAAACATAGTCTTTGTCAACTATACAAAATCTGAGTGCATTGATTCCCCACTACCATTAAACAAAAATCTACCAAATTAAATGTTTCTAGTTTGCAACAATTATAATTCAGACCATTGAACTTACCTTTCCTAAGCAGTGTGCGAAGTTGTCAACAAACCAAAATATAGGCCCTAATAGGAAATCAATAGCATAGGCCTGACTCATATGGGCATTGTATGTGAGAGATTGAGTGGTGAGTACTGCTTGTTGTGATTTCCATGTGAAATACTCTCTGAAACATAGAAATAATAACTTTAAACAATGGCTAATACATTGGTTAATGAAGGCTTGAAATCTGGTATAGACGACAAGGAAGGGACAAACCTATTTTATTTCAGAAATAGATTACGGGTTACTAGGAGACAAACATCTCAAAAGTACCTAAGTTAAACACTTCTGCTCCAGGAGTAATCACTCCTGAAAGGCTGAAAACTCGGTGTTTTTTAATTATTTGTTCATAACTACAAAATCCCATAACACTCTTAATACACTACCCCAAAGACACTACCTTGTTGGTAGAACTTGTTTCAGCATGAAAAAGACTGAAGAGTAGTTGAAAACTTATGTAGCACCTTGCCATAACACCAAGTCTCCAAACAACCAGATGAACTTCAATGAAACAAGTTTTCCATCATCAGACTCCATTATGTGATTGCATTAAGAGAGTGTCATTCATAAGTATTCATAGACAGCAACCGAGACCTACAGCTTAACATGCTTTCGGAAGCATGACATCATCACCTTATGCCCTAGTTAACCTGGAAAAAATTACATGCTAACTGCAGCACCATTTACTTTTAGTTACTTATGCTGCGATAATAGATTTATTCTGAAATGAGCACTTGTTTTAAAATATATTTAGAAGCATTACTAAAGAATGATATAAGATAAAATATTTTGTCCTATTGAATCCTAAAGTAAAATTTATAAGCTTCCAAGTTACCTCAGATGTTTTTTCTCTATTCATGCAATTTCTAGCCCAAGAGTCCAAAACTCAGGTACTTTAAGGATGATTGTCTCCCAGTAACCCTAAAACCAATCTTTTAAATAAAAGAGGTTTGTCCCTTCTATATTGTCTATAATCACTCATTAACTAGAATTTATCACAAGTATGAAATTTGTGTTGCATAACTTCAAACTTGTAAATGTTGGATATTTTGGTATCAGATGAAACAAGAAAAAACTATTTTTAAAATTTTTCTAACAGTATGTGTAGAGGCAAAATCAGGTATTCAGCTGAAATCCTAGGAATTTGGTCAAAGCCGGAATATGGCAAAATCATGATTTATTATAATTACTAAATTGCATACAAAATATCCATTATACTAGGTAAAACAATCCAGGATTTTAATATTACACAAATAACTGTCACTCATGATGTTTAAAGGATTTTACGACTGACCTACTTGTTAATCATTTGGTAAGAACATGAAGCCAAAATAAATTTGCCGTTATCCATTTCGGGAAAAAATCAGCTATACCCCATGGGATAAAGTCTAATTCCTGGATTTGTTTAGGACAATGATGAAAGAAAGTTTACAATTTTGCCATATTCCAGCATATTCTTGATAATGCCATATTCCCTCAACATATAGAAATACCAAATGTTGGCTGAGAATATAACAGAGCAGGATAAATGCGTATATTATGCCAAACATCTTCAAATTAACATTAAATAGTTTTTATTATATACCTCGAATAAAACAGTAAACAGCTACTTTTTTATGCTTGGAAATGTATTGTCTAAATTTAAAGTCCACCCTCTGTCAACCTCAAATTCATACTACTAGATTTGAAAGCCAACCCAATGTATCAACCATCATCATACCCACTGCTGGACCGTGCCGTGCCATACCTACTCACCCACTTGGCAGGCTGGATAGCAAGTGCAATGCGCAGTTTAAGATTTCACATCCTAATGGGATGTATTGATGTCATTATTTTATTTACATTTCAGTACTTACTTTATACTTTGGAATATCCTTCTCCACTGAAACTTCCACTTGATTACAACCATTTTAAGGTAAATTGTTTGTTTATACAATAAAAGAATAATGTCCACTGGTCTGGTTTACTTCAAGTTGTTAAACTTTTTAATTTGATCATGTTCAAATGTATTGTTATATTGTTGGTTATATCCTCATAGATCATGTTTTCCAATTTCATTTATTATAACGATGTTTTCATATTTATAAAGGTCTGGGTATTAGCCTGGAATCTGGGTTTTAAATCACAGATTTCTTAATTAAAGGATTAAATACGGCGGACGGAATCCTATTTCACAGATCACTTAATCCTATTTATGATTTATGTACCACTTTTTGTGCAAAACTCGTATGCAACCAGTACTAAGCAGGGCATATTAGTTAGAGATCCGTGTATTAATTAGGCCGCTAGTTTTTCTATGTCAACGAAAACATATTTTCGCTCAATGGGATTTTTTTTTGGGGAATTCTTTTCTCTGGATTCTCGAGTGTCATGAAGAGGGCGCTGTGGAGGGCGCTGAGATTAATTGAAATAACGTCTCTTTACAACAACTGTACCACTTTATAAATTATTATTTATTTTGTGTTTATTAAATTGTTCTGAATTTATTATTGGTAATTTGTTTATTATTATTTACACTAATGACATTCAATATATAAAAGCAAGGCGATAAGTTAATTTTGTAGTCAATCAAACTAACATAGTTAATTTGTAACGAACACAACGTGAAACGGAACCTGTAACAAAACTATAGCCCTAATGAAACTTTTTGCGCCCTCAGGGGGCCTATTTAATAAAACTGACAATCCGACATAATGGGAGTTTTTCTGTTGACAGTTCTGTTGATAGTTCTGAATGTCAAACCAGAGGGCGCTGTGCTAAACTGTAAATTTGACGTTTCAATATGGCTGGCGGCAGCCATAATTTTGTCACAGGTTCCGTTTCACGTTGTGTTCGTTACTTATTTATTTCTTTTAGTTTGATTTGCAACAAAATAAACTTGTCTTCTTGCTATTATATTGAGTGTCACTCATGTAAGCAAACAAAAAATCTATCCACACTAATATTATAAATGCGAAAGTAACTCTGTCTGTCTGTCTGTCTGTCTGTCTGTCTGCTACGCTTTCACGGCCAAACCGCTGAACCGATCTTCATGAAACTTGGCACAGAGTTTGCTAGCATACCGAGAATGGACATAGGCTACTTTTTATCACCATTCGAGGGTCTGGAGTACAGATGTAGACCACCAGGTGTACCACCAGGAGCCCAGCTAAGCTATTAGAGATACAAGCATGGTTCCAAAACAAAAGTTGTTCAATATGATGGGCCGCTTCTTTTCACAAGGACATTGAGGATCTGGAGTACCTTATGTAGACCACCAGGTGTACCACCAGGAGCCCAGCTAAACTATTAGAGATACAGGCATGGTTCCAAGACAAAAGTTGTTCTGTATGATGGGCCGCTTCTTTTCACAAGGACATCGAGGGTCTGGAGTACAGATGTAGACCACCAGGTGTACCACCAGGAGCCCAGCTAAGCTATTAGAGATACAGGCATGGTTCCAAAACAAAAGTTGTTCAATATGATGGGCCGCTTCTTTTCACAAGGACATTGAGGATCTGGAGTACCTTATGTAGACCACCAGGTGTACCACCAGGAGCCCAGCTAAACTATTAGAGATACAGGCATGGTTCCAAGACAAAAGTTGTTCTGTATGATGGGCCGCTTCTTTTCACAAGGACATCGAGGGTCTGGAGTACAGATGTAGACCACCAGGTGTACCACCAGGAGCCCAGCTAAACTATTAGAGATACAGGCATGGTTACAAAATAAAAGTTGTTCAGTATGATGGGCCGCTTCTTTTCACAAGGACATTGAGGATCTGGAGTACCTTATGTAGACCACCAGGTGTATCGTCAGGAGCCCACCTAAAATATTAAAGATACAGAAATAGACAAAAACGAAAGTTGGCCAGTATGATGGGCTGCTTCTTTTCACAAGGACATAGAGAATCTGGAGTACATTATGTAGACCGCCAGGTGTACCACCAGGAGCCCAGCTAAACTATTAGAGATACAGGCAATACAGGCATGGTTACAAAACAAAAGTTGTTCAGTATAATAGCCCGCTTCTTTTCAAAAGGCATTGAGGATCTGGAGTACCTTATGTAGACCACCAGGTGTACCATCAGGAGCCTGTAGCGACCTCTGGGAGCTACAACAAGAAGCTCACTCAAAGTGGTTCACGAGCAAGCAAGTCGCAACAGAAGTTCCAACATAGCTGCAAGATGGCGCCACGTGACAGAACAAAGAGCCTGAAACGCGGTATCGAAGTGTTTCACCGCGCAACGCATATATACAACTTCCAATTCTATCCAGGCGGACCAGTCGGTCCCCTGGCCACAACACCCGGCCAGGCGGGTAGCTACCCTTTTCCCGACTCCACCTGGAACCCTCCATTCTGCCTATTGGCATCACTCCTGTCACCCGCCAATATTGGTGACCCCTACCTTGGACTTCGCAGCCTTCAACCACGCATCAACTACTACAGCATGCAGCCAACTACTACGTCATCAGCACCCACCGCAGTCACAGCACGGCAGCTTCACTGGTCTTCCATCATCGTCTCGACTCACCGTAGACGTCCCGACTCACCGTGGACATTGGAACCAGCACTGCTTCGCCACGCCTGACTGCATCAACACGCTACATGACGTCATCAGCCCCACTTCGCTCGCTGACAGTATCGACCTCCGGTCTTGAGGGGGAGTACTGTAGCGACCTCTGGGAGCTACAACAAGAAGCTCACTCAAAGTGGTTCACGAGCAAGCAAGTCGCAACAGAAGTTCCAACATAGCTGCAAGATGGCGCCACGTGACAGAACAAAGAGCCTGAAACGCGGTATCGAAGTGTTTCACCGCGCAACGCATATATACAACTTCCAATTCTATTCAGGCGGACCAGTCGGTCTCCTGGCCACAACACCCGGCCAGGCGGGTAGCTACCCTTTTCCCGACTCCACCTGGAACCCTCCATTCTGCCTATTGGCATCACTCCTGTCACCCGCCATAAGCCCACCTAAACTATTAGAGATACAGAAATGGTTCCAAAACGAAAGTTGACCAGTATGATGGGCTGCTTCTTTTCACAAGGACACAGAGGATCTGGAGTACATTATGTAGACCACCAGGTGTATCATCAAGAGCCCAGCTAAACTATAAGAGATACAGGCATGGTTCCAAAACAAAAGTTGTTCAGTATGATGGGCTGCTTCTTTTCACAAGGACATTGAGGATCTGGAGTACCTTATGTAGACCACCAGGTGTACGATCAGGAGCCCACTTGAACTATTAGAGATACAGAAATGGTTCCAAAACAAAAGTTGTTCAGTATGATGGGCCGCTTCTTTTCACAAGGACATAGAGGATCTGGAGTACCTTATGTAGACCACCAGGTGTATCATCAAGAGCCCAGCTAAACTATAAGAGATACAGGCATGGTTCCAAAACAAAAGTTGTTCGGTATGATGGGCCGCTTCTTTTCACAAGGACATAGAGGATCTGGAGTACCTTATGTAGACCACCAGGTGTACCATCAGGAGCCCACCTAAACCTGAACCTGTTTCTACAAAAACTATCTAACGCGGACGAAGTCGCGGGTAAAAGCTAGTAAGAAATATAGAACGATCACATAAATACAAAATAAAGAATATTTTGTAAAGTGGTACAGATTTTCATGTAAAGGAACGATATTTCAATTAAGCTGAGCGCCCTCTACATGACACTCGAGAATCTCTAGAAAATTTCCCATTGTCAAAAACCTACAAATTTGTCGCATTGTCATGGTACCTAAACTCGTTTAATAAAAATGACAATTATGTCACAAATCGACAGGTAAAGTATTGACAAATTGTCGCTATTGTAAATGCGTTTATTAAAACTCTAAAATTATCAAAAACCATGGTCGAGCCCCGTGACAATTTTCAGTGACTAAATTGTCGCTTAATCGTGACAATTTGTCGGCTACTGACAAAATTGTCAAATATTTAATTTATGGAATTGTGTGAGGGTACACTACAATAATTCATACAATTTTAATGTTTATTCGAATAAGAGGTTTTTCTGACTATAATTCTTGTTTGGATGGTGTTTTTGGATACCTTTCAATTATGGACATGAACAATAAAATTACCACTTTAGGGCTGACATATGAAAAAAAAGATTTACTGTTTGGCAAGTTAAATGAACAAGTGACACACGAGAAGAAAAATAAGTGGAAGGAAATAGCTGACCAACTGAGAGCACTAGATATTTTACGTCTCGGTTGTATTTGTCCTATAATGTATTCTTCATCACTACTCTCGCTGCTAGACGTCAGCACAATTTTTGTAAAAATTAAGCTTTTATAAACTTTAACTGATTGCGCGACACAGGGTAAGGGCACCTGTCAATAATATCCGACAATTCGACAAATATGTCAATATGTCGTGACAATTATCTGTTTAATAAAGCAGAATCGACAAGTTTTTCACGACAATTTGTCACCTGTCTCCTGTCGCGCGAAAAGTTTTATCAAACAGAAAATTGTCACGATAATCCGAAATATTTGTAAATTTTCCACCATGACAATTTTGTCACCTGTAAGTATTATTTAACAGAAACTTGTCAAATTGTCGGAATGGGAAATTTTCTAGAGATTCTCGAGTGTCATGTAGAGGGCGCCCAGCTTAATTGAAATAACGTTCCTTTACATGAAAATCAGTACCACTTTACAAAATATCCTTAAAGTATTTTGTATTTATGTAATCGTTCTAAATGTCTTATAGATTTTTTTTTTGCTTACATGAATGACACTCAATATAGCATGACGACAAGTTTATTTTGTAGCAAATCAAACTAAAATAAATAAATTAGTAACGAACACCGCGTGAAACGGAACCTGAGACAAAACTATGGCAGCCGCCGGACATATTGAAACGTCAAATTTTCAGTTTAGCACAGTGCCCTCAGTGCCATGTATTATCATTGTACAGGTACAGTACAGGTCCACATTTACAGGTGAAAATCTGCCTGTAGCGCACTTGTAGTTACAATTTACAGGTTACAGGTGTTTTATGAAGACACTTGTAAAGCTACCATTGTCAGTACCGCTCCAAAATCTCGACTACAGGTAAATTTTACAAGTCGATGTACAACACTATCGATTAATTCATTTCATTCACTCAAATTCGACGTCAATGTTATAGCACAGATTAAATAATGTAAAAGTATGGAAACACTTTGCTAAATAAATAAGACATTACACTGAAAATTATTATTTTAATAAAAAGGAAATTACAAAAATGAAATCAACAATATTTCTAATTAAAATCATATTATTGATAGATTACGTTAAAATAGTACTGTTGTGAATTAATAATATTAATCCACAATTGACGATAAAGTTTTGCTTTATTTAACGCCTCGAGCAAAATAATTTGGCAAGGAACGCGTTTTGAGTACTTTTAAACATTCTGAATAGATTTTTAGGCAGAAATCTTGCACTTGTAAAATAATTACCTAGGTCAGACGACCTGTAAAATTATTCACAAGTTGTAAGTATTTACAGTTGTAGTTTACAAGTCTTTTGATGAACACCTGTAAAAACTTGCTCGATTGTGTTTTTAAAAGCAAAATCTACCCTATGGTTTGTCGATGGAAATCTACAGGTGCCTGTAGCTGTGACTTGTAATATTGTAGACCTGTAGCTTCAAAAAACGCCTGTAGTTGTAATTTTCATCAGTGTTGCTATGTAAATATTAATTTTGGCGCGATGTTGCCACTTTTTCGCCTGTAGAATTGTAGTTGTTCAATGATAGCACAGGCCACTGGTTGACATTCAGAACTATCAACAGAACTGTCAACGGAAAAACTCCCATTGTCAACCATGACATAATTGTCGCATAGTCAGTGTTATTAAATAGGGGCCTGGTTTGACATTGTTTTTTCACTCCAGCAGCGTTGCCAGTGCGTTACTTTTGTAACATTTTGCGTTTTACTTTTAACTCTCCCGCGTTATTCAAGATGTTACTTTTGCGTTACTTTTGGTAATATTTGGTAACAAAACAACATATTACAGAACGCATATAATACCGTCATGTTAGTGAACTTCGAGCAAACCAAACAAAATAAAATGCCTCTGTGAAAATTACTTCATCTCTCTCTCTCTCTGGTGTTCGTATAGTATTCACCAGAATGATTGTTAATTAAGGACTAGAGATCAAAAGTCTAATTACACAACAAAAACCTTATTATGTTTGCAATTTGATGTAACGTAGGTATATATTCAAGTCAATGAAGAATGTTACTAGGTATTCCAAATCGCTTGAAATTTTGTCTCGGTAAAGCCTGTATGTATACAAATACATTAGTTTTTGTTGTAGTCAAAAATACCTAGTAGTTTTGATTTTATAGGCATTCAAAGTTTCCAAAAACATCGAGTCCCGCAAACTGCCACGTGACTGCTTGTGACGTCATATCACAACGCGCGCCGCGCTCCGCTTAGTAGGTATAGGACATATATATAAGAGATCTGTGGTAGGTATCAAGTCACCAGCGGTTATAGTAGGTGTAATAGCTTGCACAGTATTTTGTTTGTGTTTGCATCCGTGTAGGTATTACGTTAATAGTCTTTTAATAGTAAATATATTCGATTCATAAAATGGATGAAGGAGTCGAAAAAGGGCAATCGGATAAACTACCTAAAAGAGATGCGTTAATGGTTGCGCATTACCTTTATATCAACAAATAATGATGTTGCCGCCGAAATGCGAGGAGCAAAAATGCAAAGGTAAACCTAAACTTTCCTTGCTACTACTTATTCTTAATACTTTATATGTTAGAATGGAATAGTAGGAAGTGGGATAAGTACCTAGGATGTAGATGTAGTGGGTTGAACGTGACAGATGTAAGTACTAAACCTTGTCTACTTGTTTTTTTTCTTCTACTAACAAAATACGCAGGGTCATTATATTTAATTAAATTTTTATTGCAAATGTATATGTTTGAACAGATTTACTAAACCTTTTAAATTTATCTGTATTTTTTTTCTCACAAAATAGTAAAGGCCAGTTTTTTCTAAACTTAGGTATTTCAGGTCGGCAAAAGACAGCTATGGCGACGAAGCTATTGGTTATGTTCAAGTTAAGAGAGTAGGTGATACATAACGGTTAGTAGGCGGTTGAAAAACTCTGACACCAGGGTTCATCGGGTCGTTGGACGACTCGGTGTCCCACACGAAAAGAGAGAGAGATAACGGTTTAATGTAGAATCACGCCAGAACACCGCGTACGTACCACACCTTATCATAGCAGTTTAGAATGCAATGAAAAGGATTTTCTTCGCATTTTAACGACCTTTGGAACAATAAAAAACAACTTTTTCGGTGAATAGATAGTTGTGTTATTACATTTAGGCACAACGTATGATTTCCTAGTATTTGGATTGGACATTTTCAAAATTATTTAAGTAAAATTTCGACGGCACGGGCGCGCGACCTCAAGCAGACTGAGTGAGACAGACTGAGCGTGTTGTACGATGACGTCACAGCGTCACCGGCAGCCGCGTCGTTCGTTTGCACCTTGTTTTACTTCTAAATCGGAAACTAATTGACGTATCGAATTCATTCTTTCACTAGTATTTTTTTTTTGACAGAGAATATGGAGTGCTAACAATCAAAATTAGGTAACATTCTTCAATCAAATTGCAAACATAATAAGGTTTTTGTTGTGTAATTAGACTTTTGATCTCTAGTCCTTAATTAACAATCATTCTGGTGAATACTATACGAACACCAGAGAGAGAGAGATGAAGTAATTTTCACAGAGGCATTTTATTTTGTTTGGTTTGCTCGAAGTTCACTAACATGACGGTATTATATGCGTTCTGTAATATGTTGTTTTGTTACCAAATATTACCAAAAGTAACATCTTGAGTAACGCGGGAGAGTTAAAAGTAAAACGCAAAATGTTACAATAGTAACGCACTGGCAACGCTGCTGGAGTGAAAAAACAATGTCAAACCAGGCCCCTATTTAATAAAACTGACTATGCGACAATTATGTCATGGTTGACAATTCCGACAATTTGACAAGTTTCTGTTAAATAATACTTACAGGTGACAACATTGTCATGGTGGAAAATTTACAAATATTTCGGATTATCGTGACAATTTTCTGTTTGATAAAACTTTTCGCGCGACAGGAGACAGGTGACAAATTGTCGTGAAAAACTTGTCGATTCTGCTTTATTAAACAGATAATTGTCACGACATATCGACATATTTGTCGAATTGTCGGATATTATTGACAGGTGCCCTTACCCTGTGTCGCGCAATCAGTTAAAGTTTATAAAAGCTTAATTTTTACAAAAATTGTGCTGACGTCTAGCAGCGAGAGTAGTGATGAAGAATACATATAGGACAAATACAACCGAGACGTAAAATATCTAGTGCTCTCAGTTGGTCAGCTATTTCCTTCCGCTTATTTTTTTTCTCGTGTGTCACTTGTTCATTTAACTTGCCAAACAGTAAATCTTTTTTTTCATATATCAGCCCTAAAGTGGTAATTTTATTGTTCATGTCCATAATTGAAAGGTATCCAAAAACACCAACCAAACAAGAATTATAGTCAGAAAAACCTCTTATTCGAATAAACATTAAAATTGTATGAATTATTGTAGTGTACCCTCACACAATTCCATAAATTAAATATTTGACAATTTTGTCAGTAGCCGAAAAATTAGCCAGTGCATTACACCCGGTATTGCAATTTCCTGAGAATATAGATTTGAGTAGTGTTGTGCCTTCGTTCTTGTCAGCAATCGGATTTCCATCTAGATCTTTAATTGCGGCACGTTTCCTTTTAGTGGGGCCGATTGCACATTTATTCCCTGGTACATACCCCTAAAGTCACCGGAGTCACGACATTGCTGTATTGACTGGCACAATCTGACCCAGTATTCATTAGCACAGTTACGACTGATTCTCTGTACTTCCGATTTTGCTGCTTAGTAAGTGGATTGCTTTGCTAGATCGTTGTGAGATTTTAGGAGATCAATATGAGCTGCTCTTTTTACCTCAATGAGTGGTAGCAGAACATGTGCATACGCAGCAAACCAGTCGCTAGCATCTTTTTCTTTTCTCCCGAAAATATTTTCCGCCGCGGACATTATTTTATGCTTTATCATGTGCCACATATCTTCCACACTTAAACATTTTTCCAGACATTCAGCACTAAGTTGGTGTTGAATCAACTCCTCCAGTTGTTTGCAGCGATCTTGATCCATCATAGCAGCGGTGTTCAGTACAACCTTGCGAGTAGTGCTCTTAGCTGAGTGAATCCTTTTCGGGTTGTGGCGGGTCTTGGCCATGACCAGGGAATTTTCGGTATTACAGTCAGCGCTGTTGGTAGGTACGCGAATTCAGAATGTCACGGAGGTCTTTTCTTCTAGTAATAATAAAATCTATTTGGTGCCAGTGGCCGGAGCGCGGATATTTCCATGACACTTTGTGCATTCGTTTGTTCTTAAAGTAAGTGTTAGTTACGCCAAGAGACTTTAGAGCGCAGAGTTCCAGCAATCGTTGACCGTTTTCATTCATGTTACCAAGTCCATGTGAGCCAATACACTCCGGCCAGTTATCTGTGTTCCGACCCATCCTAGCGTTAAAATCACCAAGCAGAAGAAGTTTGTCAGAGGCTTGGACTTTCTCTAGTATTCTTCATAGAACTTGTCTTTTACATCAGCTGGAGCATTTAGAGTAGGGGAAAAGGCCGAAATGAGTGTAATGGGCGCAGCAGTTGACATGAGTCTAACGGTCATGAATCGCTCAGACAGATATTCAGGTGTTTGAATACAGCCTAGTAAACCATTTCGAACTGCAAAACCAACACAACACCATGCTCTCGCCGTTCGCCGCTATTTTTTCCTTTCCAGAAAAAGGTGTAATTATCTTCGCGCAAACTGCCCTCTTCCAAAAGTCTAGTCTCCTGGAGTGCAGCTATGTCAATGCGACGGCGGCGGAGCAGTTCTCTGTCTATAATTTCAGTTTTTCTAATTTCAGGCATACTGTCGGCCGTTGACAAATCATCGTTTCCGGGAAGCATTTGTGGCGGCGCGCATGCGCTCCACATACAAGTCCTGAACCGCGGTATTGAAGTTATTCCGTCGATCGCTATATATACAACTTCCAAACATGTCCGGTTGGAACAGTCGTTCCCCTGGTCACAACTCCCGACCAGGCGGGTAGCTACCCTTTTCCTCACTGTCGTCACTCGGCCTACTGGCCTCATCATCACTCCTCCTAACTGGTGACCCCGACGTGATCAACAGCGACGACGTGACGTACATCCCACAACCTTCATCACCCGGAGCCAGACGTCATCACATGCGGCCTCTGCAGTCACACCCAGCATCATCATCACCACCTGTCATCGACGCGTCGACGACCTGGAGCCAGAAATCGCCACACCTGACTGCACCATCACGCTTCATGATCTCAACATCTCCACCGGACATCAGCGCAACTTGGACTTCTCATTCTCAACGCATCTTGAAAGCCACTCATGATCTTCGGCAACCATCGCAGTACCAGAAACGGATCTACAGTACAACAAGTGCTCTATCCTCGGTCGGCACTCAGCATCGCACGGTCTACAGCAGCCACGACTGTCGACACATTCCAGCGTGCAGCCTGCTCTACCACTACTGCTACATGCCTGCTAGCCTCACTGCCTGACTGCACGATGGAGCAATCAACTGCCTCAAGACATCAACGGCTGCACAGCGTCTTCGACACTCCAAAATGGGGGAGTGATGTGGCGGCGCGCATGCGCTCCACATACAAGTCCTGAAACGCGGTATTGAAGTTATTCCGCCGATCGCTATATATACAACTTCCAAACATGTCCGGTTGGAACAGTCGTTCCCCTGGTCACAATTCCCGACCAGGCGGGTAGCTACCCTTTTCCTCACTGTCGTCACTCGGCCTACTGGCCTCATCATCACTCCTCCTAAACATTGTTCGAACATTTCATGTAGCAAATCTAGTTGTTGGTAGAGTATCGTTTCCGTTTTTTCTTTGTTTTCTGCTAGGTGCATGAAAACTCATCCTGTTGCAGACACTATGACATGCCTGTTGCTTCACACACCTATAGAAGCGCAGAATGAGGGGCGGACCAGTACCTTATTGGCCGGGGGCTGCCCAGCTTAGGCAGGCGGTAACTGGTCAGTTAGCCGCGATGGACTATCCTACCGACAGGAGCCACCCCTGGCGCCCGCGCACACGCCCATCAGCGCCGGGCTTATGACCCGCAGAACTGGGTCCCTGTCCGAACTTCGCCACCCGCACACTCCTGCCTACTCAAGTGTGGGGTGCCCACCCCCGCGACAAGGACGCGCCGGACAGGACTTACCTAGGTGGAGAGCAGGGGAGGTGACCCTGTCCTCCCCTAGGGCGGGTTAATGGCTCGTATGATTCCGAGACCAATAGCTCATCAATAATATAATAAGTACAAACCACGAATCGCAGGCGGATTGACGAGCGCAGTGAGAAATATTGCATTCACAGGGAATGCTGTTGCCTATTTTCTGGGTGAATTTATCTCATAATCGCTTTTTACGACACCCACGGGTAGAATTGGGCTGATGCTATTCTAAGATGGCATGACATCATCTAGACATATACTTACTAATCCATATTAATATTATAAATCTGAGAGATTGTGTGTATGTGGAACTGGCGAGTGCATGTGCGTCCATCCTGACGTAGGTACCTACCTACCTTTGTGTTTCCACGCGTACCTACCTACTCGCCGTGGAGTGCATGTGCGTCCATCCTGAAGTAGGTACCTACCTACCTATGTGTTTCCACGCGTACCTACCTACTCGCCGTGGAACTGGCGAGTGCATGTGCGTCCATCCTGAAGTAGGTACCTATCTACCTATGTGTTTCCACGCGTACCTATCTACTCGCCGTGGAACTGGCGAGTGCATGTGCGTCCATCCCATCCTGAAGTAGGTACCTACCTACCTATGTGTTTCCACGCGTACCTATCTACTCGCCGTGGAACTGGCGAGTGCATGAGCGTCCATCCTGAAGTAGGTACCTACCTACCTATGTGTTTCCACGCGTACCTACCTACTCGCCGTGGAACTGGCGAGTGCATGTGCGTCCATCCTGAAGTAGGTACCTACCTACCTATGTGTATCCACGCGTACCTCCCTATTCGCCGTGGAACTGGCGAGTGCATAAGCGTCCATCCTGAAGTACGTACCTACCTACCTATGTGTTTCCACGCGTACCTACCTACTTGCCAGTACCACGGCGGCAGCGTCCTTGACAAGGAGGCGCATACGCGTACCTACTTCAGCCAACCGTTATCCTACAGTGTGGGGCAAGGAGGCGCATGTCTGTCTACTCCACGCATCTACCTATATGTACCCTTTTATTCACCTACACACACTAGCCTGTATCGTTGCAAGTAGAGTAGGTACGACAATGTGGTACCTACATAGGTAGGTACTTAAGCAATAGGATGGCCAAGTACCTACTCGTAATCTAAGTACGTAGTGAGTACCTACGTCCATATGTAGGTAGGTATACTTGAAAATTAGTTTGTGTTAAAGTTTACCTACTTTGAATCAGGCCTATTGAATCAACTCTTTTTACGGCCACTTTTTTCTTAATTTTGGGTCCTTAGACACATAAAAGAAGAGTTTATTTGGTGTTTTAACCGTGGAGTTTAAACATTGCGGCACAATACATATTTTATTTTATAATATTTAATTTCACTGCGCGACGGCGTGCGAGCGTAAGCGCGAGTGCCGAATGACTCGAGCCGTGACGTCATCGGCTAGTCTGCGCTCGCCCGCGTTTTTAAAAAGCTTCGCCCGAAAATACACATTTTGAACTTAAATATCTCGCCCATTTTATGAGATATGAAAAAAGTAAAAACACAGTTTTTTTCGTAATTTTTTGTAGATTTATTAGACATAAAAAGTAAAACGCACCATGGTTATCCATTATTTCATGAGGTCCACCAAAACATGAAACTACAACTTTCCACGCGGAAAATAGGGTGAAAATTATAAAAAGAAATAAGATCATCCATACAAACTGACTCGTATTATTTTGTATGGGAGGTCTAGTTTTTTTTTCATAAGTCGTCCTTTGCTACTTGGGAAAGTTGTTCAATTTTATGAGCTGGTTGACCTCTTGAAATATTTGCCGTATCTTGACCACTTCTATGTTTTAAGGCAATTCTCTTCATTGTAGGGGAAGGCCTATGTCCAGCAGTGAACTGTTGCCTATTTGTTATAAAATATTGTTATCATTATTTAACACTACTGTTGAACTTTAATTAAACGCGGTACCACAAAGTAAGTATTGGCGGCTGCATTCTCTATTTTGTGGCGGTACAATGAACAGTTCAATAACAGAACTTTCTTTTTATTCAGTTCATTCTCATTTTCAAAAAAGTAGTATCCATACTTTTTTAGGCCAAAAATTGGTGGAATGTTGTTTTTTCACTGTTTTTATCAACATGATGTGTAAAATATTTCTTAGAAAGAGTGTAATATTTTTATTGAATTGGATACCTTATTCAATGTAGATCTTAGAATAGTAATCTTTTTTTCGATAGTACTTAGATATTAGTCAAAACTTTTTTAGAGGCACTATTTTTTACCTCCAGATAAGGGCCAGTTTCCAACAACTCATGTTCACAATTTATTACATAATGCTGATCATGATGCTGATAAGCTGTAGTTATTGTAAACAAAAAATCTGTATACTAAACGCTCTGAGTCATTTCTGAGGACAAGAAATATGACAGCCACTTTTGTTGACATTGAGTGGGTGGTTTTTTTGTGCCTAAACTATAAACACTTGTGGTGTGAAATGAATGTATGGGGACATGTGCTGTTTGAGTGTTTGGATTTTATTACATTCTTAACTTACTTGTAAGAAAATAAAACCACAAAAAAATAAATTTAGTTGTTTTGTTCTATTCATTTACCATGAAATAAAGTGTTTGGGCACCCCATACTTCCTGCTCAAATTTTGCTCAAGTTAAATATTACAGTAACAGTTGTAAAAACTGTGGCATATTTTAATAGTTCAATTAGATAGATATTCTAACTGGAAACAAACAAGATTCCTATAAGATTCGGAGAAATACGCGAAAGATTGCAACCACGGAGCAGAAAGAAAGAGGAGGTGTTACAAGACATGAGGCTGCGTGCCAGCCGGGCCTAATACTAAGTTCCACTACTGTTCACTAGTAGCGCTGTCCGGTCCGCAGTGTGTTTCTTTCCGCCACCGGGGAAACACATTTTGGAATCGCGAGAGAAAATATATTTTTTTTCGTGTCATTCATCAAAAATTATGAAGTGCTGCGTTCCTGGGTGTAAAAGTGACTCAAATAAACAAAATTTAAATGTACACAGGATCTATATTATTAGGTCCTTACATATGAAATTTGTCGTTTTGTCGTACTGGCCACTTTGATCACAAATTTCTCCAATTTGGTTAGGAATTCGAAATTCAAATTAATACAGCTATTTCCACATGTAGTTGTGTTTCGTAAACCGTCATTCATTTGTTTTTTTACTTATCTTTTTTCTGTTTGCATCGCTCAATTTACAAAATGGAAAATTTGAAATATCGCGTTATTTCCGAGTACGAGTTCCACCGTGGCACTAGTGCTGCGGAAACGGCTCGAAGGGTTAATGATGTGTATGGCGGTTGTGTCGCAAAAGAAAACAGTGCGTTTTTGGTTCCAACGTTTTCGTTCTGGAAATTTCGACCTGCTAAACAAGCCCCGTGGACGGCCGGAGACCCAAGTTGATAATGAAGAATTGAAGGCTATTGTGGAAGCGGATCCATCGCAAACCACGTCCGAATTAGCTGCAGGCTTCGGTGTTAGTGATAAAACTGTTTTAATCCACTTGAAACAAATTGGAAAGATTAAAAAACTTGAAAGGTGGGTTTCTCACGAATTGAGTGAAGCAAACCGGCAAACGCGCGTCAACTGCTGCATTACATTACTTGACCGGCACAATAACGAAGGGATTTTAAATCGAATCGATTCGAACCTGTGATGAAAAGTGGATTCTCTACGATAATCGGAAGCGCTCATCGCAATGGCTGGACCCTGGCAAGCCAGCCAAAGCCTGCTCCAAGCGAAAATTGACCAATAAAAAGTTACTTGTAAGCGTTTGGCGGACTAGCGCCGGTGTCGTTCATTACAGTTTTCTCAAATCTGGCCAGATGTCTACTGTCAGAAATTGCAAACCATGATGGAAAAGCTAGCTGCTAAACAACCGAGGTTGGTCAATCGCTCTACGCCACTGTTGCTTCACGATAACGCTAGACCACACACTGCACAACAGACGGCTAGCAAATTAGAAGAGCTTCAATTGGAATGTCTAAGGCATCCACCGTACTCCTCGGACCTTGCTCCAACAGATTACCATTTTTTTCGAAATTTGGATAACTTGCAAGGGAAAAAATTCAACTCAGATGGGGCAGTCCAAATCGCCTTCAAAGATTTTATTGATTCCCGTCCGAATGGTTTTTTTAGTAAAGGGATCAATGAACTACCTATGAGATGGCAAAAGTGCATAGATTACAATGGCTCATACTTTGATTAAATAAATATACTATATTAAAAAAAAAACGACTTTTTGTTCCTCCCATACAAAACGCCAATTTCATATGTAAGGTATAGTATATTTCATTATTTTAGTAACGCACGTCATTTGAAATTCTGAAGCTTTCTATGACGGTGCGGTTGCCGCTACTCTAATATATAAAATATACTTATTTAGATATAATTTAAGTATATATAAGGATACAAAAGAATAAAAAATTTGCTTGTACTTCCGAAAGTTGGATTTGCCGAATATATAGGGTGAAATTTTACTAGTGACCGATAGCAAAATCTTAAGTCGGGCTGGTGATAAGGAACAACTTTCCCCAAGGAACATAGGTTGAAATATAAGATAAATATTTTGACTTTCCAAAGTAACTCAAATCAGCTGGCAATTTAGTATGGGAGGTCCAAATTCTGATGAGCTAAAGCTGATAATTTTGAAAACACTTTGTGATGTTGTTCTCAGTTTGGTTTCGTAAGGACATTGCAAGCTGAACCACCTAAGTGCGGTCGTTATGTCACAACAACAGTTGTAGGTTAGTTGGTTGTTTGTTGATGAACCGTACCCGGATACCATCCGTACCTGGTTGCCATTCCACCAATTCGGACTAAGCACTTGCAGTCATCATTTATAATGCGCACTGCTAAAGAGTGGAACTCACTACCTGCGTCTGTGTTTCCAAACGCATACAACCCTAATCTCTTTAAAGTAAGAGTGAACAGGCTTTTTCTGGGTGAGCTCGCTCCATCTTAGACTCTGTCGCTGTCCTATGACCTAGACTAGAGTCAAGAGCAAACCCATCATTAATATAAAAAAAGACCCACCAACGTTTTTCCGATAGTAGGTCGGTACCTCGGTACTTACTTCTATCACTTACGACGAGAGAGAAACGCAATGTCTATCAACTGCAATTTTGTATAATTATATTATGTAAAATTATAAAAGTTATTTATGTTTAATTAAAAGTAACTCGGCATTTCGTGTTTATACAAAAATGTTCGAAGCATTTTTGGCTTTATAATCGCTTTTTTATCATCATGTTTTTTAGGCTGAGATGATTTTGCTTCTATCTGTGGCAAAATATTTATGAAGTTAGTATCAGCAACAATATCTCTGTCTAGACTAGACAGTCTTTCATCATGTTCAATGGCAGGTTGCCAATCATCTTCAGCGCTATGCTGTTTATCTTCAAGAGTAACATGTTTGTCTATACTACTTGGAGCCGCATTTTTCTCAGCAATATACGCAATACCTGCCTTAAGTTTGTCTTTCTCTTCGTCAATTCTTCGCTTTATTTCTACTTGAGTACTAGGACGTTTGCTTCCACCCTCAAATGTTGATTCTTCTTTTAAAACGTCAATTTTTTCATGGATTTCTAATTGCTTTATGGCCTTTTCTAGTATCATTAACTCACGCTCTTCATAACTATAGCTTCTGGGCTCTGGTGGAGGAATCCACTCCCATTTATCACCACGATTTACATTTGCTTGCAAATTTTTATTGTAAGTTTTCAATACTTCTTCAACCCCTCCTCGTACACAATATGCGTTAGGTGCAGGGCTAATAAATGTATTTTCTCTGAATCTTCGGGTTCTGTATAAAGGTCCATGATTTACTGCAGGGGGACATTTTGCCCTATTTGTGTTGTACTCGCATGGACCTGGTCCTTCTCCTAGATGAAGAGGTAACCAGTCGAACCAGGGCTGAAATCGCCCCTGCGAGGAATGAAATGGGGCAATTTCTTGTATATAAATTGGGGTTTCTTTAGTAGAATTTCTTAAGTTAGGAATTATTGGATCAAATATATCATTTGTGTTTTTGAAACGCTTTGTTTTTGACCTGAATGGCCAAGTTAATTGTGGACAGCTATTGACTTCCATTTCTACTTCACACTTTTCTGAATCTTCATCAAATTCGGAATCGATTTCAACTTTTTCCGCCTGGAACCTTTTAGCGGAACACCCAAAAGGTGCGTCACTGCAATGAACTATGTCACATAATTTTACTCGGGCATCATATTCCGCTGGGCCAGGGCCATGGTTATCTTTGGTTATAAATCTTGCTGCTTTGGTCCCAAAGCCAGCTGGGGCTGGTAGCTTTGCATTGCATGGCTTTAATGGAGGTTCTGGAGGGTCAAAATGTCTTTTCAATGAATATGTATCTGGACTTGGACGTTTTTTTAACTTTGAAATAGGAAATCTAACTTCTCTAGATCCCAATACTTTTAAATCTGTACATTTGGGCATTCGCGGGTAATAATCAGCAGGTCCAGGTCGACCCTCACGTATGTTTTTTTCTTGTATTAATTCAGTGTACCGCAACTGTTTCGAACACTTCCGCTTTTCTGCTCGAACTTTTTCCATACATAATTCAAATTGAGTTTTTTCTTGCTCTATAGTATAGTCTGCTGGACCCGGTCTTACTTCTAATTGTTTCGGTCCCGTTCTCGCCGTCCGCCGAAGACTCCATTTGCATCCACGGTAAAATTCGCATGAGCAAAGCACTCTAGCATCATAAAATGGTGGACAATCTTCTTTGACAATATCTAGAAGGCGCCGCGACGACCCATCTGGTAATATTTCGAATCCACGATCTCTTTTGGTCGGAACTGATACTCCATCACCGATAGTGGAGTGTGGCGGAGGACCTTTAAAGACTCGTTTGGGTACAAACGCCTGACACTGTACTGGTACAGTAGGACATACACAAGGATCCGGCAGGTCACAAGTGCACAATATTTCATCCAATTCCTCCTCTGTGAATGGCTTCAAAGAAAATCTTGGCGTTGTAGCCTTTAGTGAAACAGCATTTGGGATTTTATGATCAACTCTTGCGTTGTATATTTTATCAGTGTAAGGCTCTCTGTAGCTTTGAGTTCTGCGAGGGGCACTGGATAAAAATCCATACTTATTTTTCGATGATTTGCTAGTAGAGCAGAAGGATGTACCATAAGATCTGCTATGATTGTATGCACTTGGATCGTTAAGCCGGAAACAATCACGCGGGTCCTTAAATCTTGATTCCAATCCATATGAAGCCATACCGAACAAAGTATTGAAATTAATATATTTTTTATACAGTCTTGGTTTGTTAGTAAAAAAACAAGTAAATCTCCATTTCTTAAAGCATTAAAATATAGTAGGTCACAATTTTAAAAATATATAATCTAATCCAAAATCCAATCAGTCAAAAAATGTGTTGTTTTTTTTTATTGTTATGCAGCGTTTTTACTGAGATTTTGCCAGTGTCAAGTTTATGCGTCATTGACACGTTTTCAAGATTAAAGCAGAGGTAAACAAAATCATTATGCCTGTTGATTATGATTTTTTGTAGTTTTGTGACAGACAACAGCACTGGACAACAGTCACAGCACAGAGCAGTGACATAGAACAAGGTAGAATGATGCTGCGCGCACTCTTTGGCAGCCTTAGCGCGCAGCGCCCACCCTGCCGCGCACGCGCGCACACCACAAAACCAACGTACACAATCTCGCACACGATGTGCAGCCGCAAATACTTACTTTGTGCGGTGCGGAGATAATGACAATTTCGAAGCTTTCACTACATATTCGAAGGCACTTTATCCCCACACCACTTTTCACGCTATACACAAGCGACGTCCCCAATTTGCCCTTAACTGGCTCGCTGATGACACTGCCATTTACTCATCCCACCGTAACCATGACAAGCTAGTAAAAAGCGCACAAGACTACCTACATCGGGAGCTGGTTACGCAAATAGAGAATCGAGGTCAATCCCAAAAAAAGGGCAGCTGTGCACTTTCAGGGGCTCAAACCGGCTGAACATTCCCGATGTAAAGCTTTTCGGCCGATCCATCTCCAGGGCTAATACCTAGGAGACACCCTTGACTCCTGAGTTAACTTCCGTAGCCTCAACAACCACCCAAACTTCTCCGGATAACCCCTAGCTCCGCACCTAGTAGTCAGGTGTAGATTTCAAAGCCCTGGGGCTAAAATTGCGGAGAAGCGACATTTGAATAGTTCGCCCGCCCGCAGCCGCCTGTGCCTAGTACCTGATCCAGCCTCCGCCTGACCAACTAGATTTATTAATATAAGTACGTATAGTCTCTTCGCTTTTCGTGAGGGACACCGAGTCGTCTAACGACACGATGAACCCTAGTGTTGTGTAACGGCCGCCGTCGAAGTAATCATAGACAGTAAACGGGACCGACGGATTAACGTGCCCTCCGAAGCACGGGACCATTTCTTATTCTGACAATCAAGTGATTCACCCTGCAATGTCCTAACCAGACCGGGAACAAATTCACAAAGTGATAAATATTAACTTTGTGAGTGTACGTCCCACCAAGAAAAGTAGATGTACCTATATATATATATACGCCATGGATCAAGAATTCTACTACCACTAGGTACACATCACCACGTCTTCCATCAGATGATTTTCACCATTATTTTAATTTGATATGTCGAGCTTGCTTCGCTCCCAATACGTGCAGTGGTAGCGGGGTGCAGTGTGTCACCTCCCTTGTTTTTTTTACGTGATACTCGTATCACGAGCGCGCTTCGCTCGCATCGTCCAATGGTGGCGTAGCGTAGTGTCGCCTCTCTTACCTTTTATTAGGTACGTAAAATGTCGAGCTCGCTTCTCTTGCAATACGCGTGCATTGTTGTTGTGGCGTGGAGTGGCTCCACTCTTGCCTTTTCAATGTGAAGTTTTGAGCTCGCTTCGCTCGCAATAATTAATTTTCGTGAAGCGGAGTGTGTCTCCTCGCTTTGCTTTTTTAATAAATGTTCGTGTAGCGCATTGTTGCTCATCGCTTTACATTTTTATGTAAATATAGAGCTCAATTTACTCGCAATACATGTGGTGTTGATGTGGAGTAATATGGCACATGTCTTGCCCTTTTTAGCTCATATCTCTCATGATGCATGTTCACTTTCGCCCAATAGTAGTCGACTAGTCCACATTTGATATGATGTGTTCTGTAACCCGACCTCCAGACTACAGCGTTGGCTGCCATGGGCGCCGACCAGAGGAGGGCCGGACTTCAGGCACTTCCGTCACTCGCACCAAGGCGATCAGTGGCTTACGTCCTCCTCCTAACTGGCTGGTCTAGTCGCTTAATAATTATATGTAAGTATATATAATAGCTTTATATAAGTTAGATATATATAATATTAGATAAAGCTATATAATATATATATATAGAGCGGAATCTTTTTGGAAGACGATCTAATAGATGAGTAAGATAGAGATGTATGAGAGGGATAGAATAAGTCAGTCAAGATCACAAATTAACAATGTCACTGTGTGTGCATGCGTGTAAGAAGACGTAGCTTCCTACCTATTAAAGATTTGTGATTAATAAAATAATAATTATTGTGAAGAATCCTTTTGTTTTTTTTTTGCTGCTCGCCGCCCCTCCCACAATTTGGGGGCTCGAGCCAGGATGAAGACGGCGACTTCGGCGGAGCAAGAAGACGCATTAATGTGAAAAAACAAATGCTCTCGGTTTTTCACAACCTCAATTTTTTTATAAAAAGATGACAAAATAAAGATTAGCGACGATTTTAGAAAAATGACGACGTGGGTACATGAAGTGAAGATTGCAAGACGACGTAGATGAAAAAGAAGAAATTTAACGCCACATGACGAAAAGAAGGAGAGAGAGAAGAATAATTTAGTTAGGAAGACGAAGATACAGACCAGACTATGACGATGATGACTTATACCTATAACATCAGTATTACATACATATATCACGCCTTTATTTCTTGCGGGGTAGGCAGAGCGGGAAACGCCGCAGAAAACGGACATTTACGCCACGTCTGACAAAAATTTGAGGGTCATTCGGAAAATTGTGACAGGTGGTCACTATTCCCCGGATTAATACCATTCAGCGGTTCTAGTGACACAATTTCTACAGCCAGGTGGGCGCAGGCTAGTGAAAAGTGTGCTGTGAGGCCTGTGAGGTATGAGTGGTCTGCAAGGAAGAAGCTTTTGGTTGCCAAAAATATGTTGGTTGGTTCGGCAGTTTGCGGTATCGAGCTGAAGACCGACACTATACATTTCAAGACTTGAAGAAGACCCCCGAAGATTGGTTTTTAGACGCTGTCGAGGAGGAAAATCAAATTCAGTCGCCACGAAAGCTAGACAGCGAGAGTATCGAGTATTTGCAGAACGAGTCGGCTACGTTCGAGTTGCGAACCGAAGAGGCTAAAGCAGTGGTCATAGAGAAAGAGGTTCAATACGAGACAGTTTTGACGAATGAAAAATTTGATTTGACTGATGACAAGAATGACGGGAAAATATTGCAGTCCTTTAGGACATATATATAAGAGATCTGTGATTGCAGGATAGAAAAATTTAAACGAAAAATATTAAAAACAAAAAACAAAGAGAAAATTTCGGAGAAAAGTACTGAGAACGAAGATAAAGACGTGTAATTGCATATTATGGAAAAAAAGAGCGGAACGATGGAAAAGATGATTGAATGAAATGAAAAATGGTGTTACAATTCGCAACGGCGCTGTGGCAAAGATGAGTGTTTTGCACAATGCAAGACCAAACCGAAATGCAGACATTTTGATCTATGCCAAAGAGGAAATAAGCAGCTAGTAGTTGCGATGCTGAGAGTTGCTGCGTTGAGACCGCAAAGCTTTCCATTTGACATATTAAGACGTAATTTTGGATTCTATTCATTTCAGTTACATTTATGATTATATTTTTATGAAGTTCAGGAAGGTAAAGTGATTTATATATTTGTTGTTAAGAAGATAATTTTATGTTGTTTTGTTTGAATATTTTAAGTTGTAGGTACGATTTATTATGTTGTATTGTAACGTGAGTGGGTGGGTGGTAAAAGTTAATATGAAAGAGAACGAATGTTAGAAAGACGATGTGTTTAGGTAGATTTTGTTAAGTATGTTGTTAGTATGGCAGAAGGAATGTCTAAGGACAGACATGCATGCAAGAATGGCCGAGAATGTAGGAGTGAAATCTCCGTGGTAGGGTGGGTGTACCAGTCCCAAACCATTTAAGGGAACTTTTTGACTTTGAAACTCTCTGGACAAGTATTAAGTATATTTAACGCAGAAAAAGATTTATAAAGTTGTTTATTAGTTAATTATAAAGGATTATTGATATAATTCATCAACATATATTTATTCGTTTTTTATCTATTTTATGAACAATACTAAAAACGGGAATGCCCCTAATTTTGACCGGCGCGCTCCAATAAAGGACCACTTTTGAACCAATAGTTGACCATTCTATTTATATGAATAAAACATTGTTTCAAAAGTTTTGAATGAAAACTAGGTATTTAATAGCAAAACCAAAGCTAGAATACAGATCAATTATAATTAAAAAAATGACTCTCATTAACGGTAAAGTTTCAACTTCAACTGGTCATTCTTGGGAACACCTCTTTGTACTGTATACCAATAGAAAACCAGCAGCGTGGTCAATTACTGGAATACATAGATTTAAAACGATTAAAATGACAGTTTTATGCTCTGAATTTATTAAAAAGAGCATATCTATGAAATAGTAGGAAAAATAAGTAAATACCATAGATCACCAACCAAAAAACCACTTGGTCAACAACAGGGACCCAGTACAAAGCGTTTTCCAGTAGTAAACCACATTTAAAATTACCTCTTAGTAACATTATTTAGTAAAAATAATCACCTATAGGACTCAAGCTAACACCAAACTTCAAAAATAATATCTTTTGGTGACAATAATTATGAAATAACAAGTGAAATTCAAATATTTTACTTACCATGTCCATTCGCACTTCTAGCTGTAATGGCTGCTAGAAGGCAAATGAACGAGACACTGATCTGTTGTTATAATAAGCAAAATAACGATATCTTTCGTTCCCTCTCACAAATAAATATTCCGTGGGGTTGGTAACAGTCTAGGCAACATAACAAAAAAGTATTTTGTTCAAAAATGCCCGCGTTTTCTCAAAATGTTTAATTGAACACGTAAGTGGTCAACTACTGGTACCTGGTTTGGGACTGGTACACCCACCCTAGATGAAGAGTGTGTGGATGTTTGTAGCAAAGAAACGCGCAGTGTGAGGTTAAATTAAATCACGCAAATAAGTCTTATAAACACCAGAGAAAATATATTTGGTTAATAAATATATTTTATAAAATTTTAACTTCTCATGACTTCTTTCAGCCAGTCTGCAATTACTCACAACAAAGAAGTATCAGCTCAAACTTTAACGCTCCTTAATTGCAGTAGGCTTTACTATAACAAATTATATCTACTCTCGGCTCACATTCAAGCCTTGCATGCACCTAAAATGCTTCCCTTTCAACAGTGGCTTGGTTAGCACATCAGCTACCATGTCCTCCGTATACTTATATTTGACTGTGATAGCACCATCTGACATTGCTTCCCTAACGAAATGGTGCCAGACATCATTGTGTTTTGTCTGGCTATGGTGGACCGGGTTTTGCGCCATTGCCCAAGCAGCCTGATTGTCTGAGTAGACAGTGATGGTCCGCGGCTGAGAGTCTGTAAGCTCAGCCACCAACCTGCGGAGCAACACAGTTTCTTTAGTTGCTTCAGATAAGACGACCTCTGCTGTGGATAGTGCCCGTTCGTTGTTTCATTGCCTGTCATGATATGGCTTCTCCCATAATGAAGGCGTACCCGGAATAAGACTTCGGTCGAAGTCTCCTGCAAAATCTGCATCTGCGTACCCTTCAAGCCTGTTATTGGCAGTAAACTTCAGTCCATGATTGATGGTACCTTTCAAGTACCTAAGTACTCTTTACGCAGCCTGCCAGTGGGCCTCATCATAGCAGCTGTTAAACTGACTAAGGTAGCTGGTTGCAAAAGCAATATCTGGCCTCGTGCACACAGATACATCAAGAATCCTATCAATTCCCGATATGGAATCCTTTCATCAGGTTTTTGTTATACTCCTGGCTTTTCAAGCCGACTTGGAACAACTGGAGTGGAGACAGGTTTGCACTCCTCTATGTTAAAACGCTTGAGTATTTTCTTTGCGTACTTTTCTTGGTTCAAGGTGATACTGTCGTCATTTTCCTGTTTCACCGTCATACCCAGGAAAAGATCTATTCTACCAAGATCTCGCATTTCAAAAACGTCAGACAGTTTCTTTTTCACCGACTCCATTTCTAGTTAGTTATTCCAGATAATAAGTAGGTCGTCAACGTATGCCGCCACTATTGGATTTTGTTGGCTTCACCGGATATATACACATGGCTCATTCCCCAGGGCCGTAAAATTGAACTCCTTAAGTGCTACGTCAAGTCGCTGATTCCATGCCCGTGGTGCTTGTTTTAATCCATACAGTGACCTCTTCAGTAGGCTCATGTGACTCTTTTTTCCTTTCTTACAGAAACCTTCGGGTTGTTTCAAATATACTGTTTCTAAGAGGTTTCAATTTAGAAACGCCGTTTTCACATCCATTTGATCGATGTTCAACTTCTCATTGACAGCTAACGCCAGTAGAAGCCTCAACGAAGAGTGCCTAATTACTGGACTGTAGATATCAAAATAGTCCACTCCTTCTCTTTGCTTAAAACCGCGCGCTACAAGTCGAGTTTTGATTCGAAGTACCCACTTTGAATCAATAACATTATGGCCGATTAGTGGTTCGACTAGCATCCATGTTTTATTTTTCTTCAAGGCATCTAATTCCTCTTGAATTGCCTTTCGCCATTCTGCACTATGTTTTCCAGATAAGGCTTCTTTTATTGTAAGAGGTTCTTCATCGACTTCCTCTGCCGCTTGATACAGATGAAAATCTGGATATTCCTTTTCTTTTCTATGTCTTAAGGGATATCTCTTCTCAGTCCTGCAAGTGCCCTTTGACACATCCTCCGAGTTTGAAGTATCATGCATGATGAACTGGTGCATCTTCCAGTATCGTAGCGTCCTCTGACTATGCCTTAGTAGTTTCTTCAGTCACTGGCGGAACACAGTCAAGAAAACATTCTTCTCCTGGAGCTCCTCCTTCACACGGAAGCTCTTTTTCCTCTGGAGCTTCTACTCCACACGGAAGCTCTTCTTCATCTGAAGCTCCTCCTGCACCCAGCAGCTCTTGCGGGCGATGGTTGGACATATATTTTGGTCCTGTAGGTTCAGTTGACTTCTCTCTGAGTACAAACTGATCAAAGTCTTCACTAGTTGAGCTGGTCTTTTTGTTTGAGTTTTAGGCAATTGATTCTCGAAGAATACTAAATCTCTTGCTTTATACACTCTAAGAATTTCCGGATCAACAAGACAATATCCTTTGGATTCCTCGCAATATCCAACAAAGAGTAGTTCTTTGCTCTTTGCATCCCACTTCGTCCGCTTCTAACGTGGAATATGCACGAAAGCTCGGCATACAAACTTCCTGATCATGCTAAGATCAACTGTATTTCCAGTCCAGGCCTCTTCAGGGGTTTTGTCCTTTATTGCAAGTGTCGGCGAGCGATTCTTCAAATATAGGTACTGCAGCTTCTGCTCAATAGTTTTTACTCAGCTTCGCTTCTTGGAGCATAGTTCGCGCCTTCTCCACAATGGTGCGATTGGCTTGTTCAGCCACTCCATTCTGCTGCGGCGTGTAATCAATAGGAAAAGTTTACCTTTGAATTTCAGAAAGTTATTCATATCACGATTAACAAACTCGCGCACGTTATCTGGCCGTACACTTTTATTCTTTTATTTAAACGGGTACGTTTGATTCTCTGCTAGGACTTAAACTTTTAATTTCACTCTTCTTAGGAGATATATAAAAGTTTGACGCGATTTGTCGTCAATAATGGACAGAAACTACCTAAATCCTTTATGCGACTCTACGGAAATCGGTCCGCACACATCCATGTGCAAAGATTCAAGCAGCTCTGTAGCTCGCTTTGCACTACTCTTCTGAAACGGTTCCGTGGTCTGTTTTCCGAGCAAAAATTCCGCGCACTCTAGTTTTTCACTTGGGTTAGAAAAACTTACCCCGTTTGCCATCTTCTCTCCAAGTAAACGACGATTAGGAATACCCAGATGTGCTATCAGTTGATGCCACAAGACCAATTCAGGATCCACCTTCGTACAGAGAGCAGTTCCGGATGCACTGTGTTTCAGCTTTTATACACCCCTCTAATACTCCTTTCACTGATGGCTTACCTTTAATCCTGACACTGAGGGATAAATATCACAGCCATCATCATAAAAAACTACAATAAAACCTTTCTTTGCTACTGCACTTACGCTCATCAAGTTACTAGATAAGTTTGGTACATACCAGACATCATTCACTGTAAGATTATGTTCTTTCATAAATACATTACCCATATTCTTTGCAAATACTTTTTCTCTATTTGCACGTATGTGATCTCTCTCTTATCAATCGGTTTAACATTCAACCATTCACTATTTCCTGACATATGGTTGGACGCACCGGAGTCAATGACCCATGCTTCATCTCGTTGCTTCTTTGCATGTTTGCATTGACTGCGAATACAAAGGCTTGTGGAGCGTCTGCCTTCTTCTTGGGCTTTTGCGGGCATTAAAAAGCTTTATGCGGTCCTTCGCATATGTAGCACTTAATTTGCTTCTTCATAGTATGCTGCTTGGCAAATTTCTTCGTTCTATTTGCCGTCAGTGCTGATGTAGATGTTGATCCAGATGCATCAAGGGTGTCTTCTAGTTGCAGAAGTTTAAGCTTAACATAATCTGATGGTTTCATTCTTTGCTTCCATCGCAAGCTTACTGGTTGATATTTGTCTGTAAGACCTTGAACTATCAGCATTGCTACTTCTTCGTCGTACATTTCTTTTCCGACGTCTCTGAGTCTTTGAACTGTAGCTAAAATCTCCGAGACATACTCCCTCATAGTTTTAAACTGCTCTAATAACAGCATCTATTGTTAATGCCTTTATCCTCGAAAGCTGATTTCAAGGCATCCCATGCGTCTTTCGCCGTCTTAGCAGTTTGCACGTGAACCAGGTATTCTGGTTTGACCATCAAGCATATTCTAGCTCTTGCCTTTTGGTACCGTTTTACCAATGCAACATCTGCTTTGTCTGGTGTCTTTGCCGTGAATTCCCACAGATCGTCATGGATTAGTTGCAACTCCATGAGGAATTTCCACGACCCATAATTCGAGCTTCCCTCTAGTTTTTCAATGGCTCTCATTGCACTACTTGTAAAGAGGACAGTATTTACCCTCTTTGCCTACAATCTGTGGTGTGCTTTATGACAACTCTATGATGACTAAAACTAATTGTATTTTACTGTTTAGATATTTTACATGAGAAAAATTTAAGACACGAGTAATCACAGACGTTGCTAGAGTTGTCATAAAGGAAACCACAGATTGTAAGCAAAGAGGGTAAGTACTGTCCTCTTTACACCCTCCGAACTTTTGAGAGTTTGCATTTTAAACTCTCCTTAATCCAATTTTTCGACTTAAATCTTCAAGTCTTGGACCGTAGAGTGGTTTCGTGAACATGTCCGCTAGTTGGTCTTCTGATGGCACTTGTTTCACCTCCAGATCTCCGCCACACATTCACGCACAAATAGATGTTTGTGCTTAGTACGTTGGTGGTACTCGTATTTTGGATTATGTGAAAGCTTCACTGCCGATTCGTTATCTAGGTGGAGCACTGGTTTCTGTAGTTTCATCAGTCCGTTCAGTAGACCGTTTAGCCACATAATCTCCTGAGTAGTTTCACTGGCGGCTATAACTTCGGCTTCAGTAGACGATATGGAGACAATTGTTTGTCGTTTACTTGACTGATTGCAGCTCCTGCATGGAGGCACACTATTCCCGATGTGGATCTGCCGGTCGGTATGTCTCCGGCGTAATCCGAGTCCGAGAAACATATCATATGTTGGGGCGAGTTCTAAATGTAGACCTTTGGCCACGGTTCCTTTTAGAAAACTCAAAATCCGTTTAACTGAAGCAAAGTCATGTCTGGTTGGCGATTCCAAATTTCGGGAGGCTTTGCTTACGGCATATGATATGTCGGGTCTTGTACCCACAGCTAGATAGGTAAGGGCTCCAACAGCTTGTCTATACGGTAATGTAGTTTTGATCTCACTGTTTATTTCCGCTTCTTTAGCATTAATATCTTCCTTGAGATGGGTGTCGGTGAAGGTTTGCTGTCCTGCATGCCAAATTTTTCAAGAACCTTCTTGGTGTAAGCCTGCTAGTGCAGCGTTATTTTACCCTTTTCAGTTTTAATTTCCATTCCAAGGAAGTAAATGGCAGGTTTAGTCGTAATCTTAAACCGTGCTTTGAGTTCTGTTATAAATTCATCAGCAGCGCCGGTTGTGGACGCTGCGACGAGTCCGTCATCAACGTAGAGGGCAATTATAACTTTGGATCTTCCTCTAGTTCTGATGTATAGGCATGGATCTGCTTCACTCTGCTGAAAGCCGTCGTTGACTAAGAATTCAGCAATGCATGTGTTCCATCATCGCGGAGCCTGCTTCAATCCATAGATGCTGCGTTTCAGTTTACGGACTCTTTTGGTTCCGTCTTGGTGACCTTCAGGTTGCTTGACGTAAATTCTCTGGGGTTCATCATGCGCCAGTCTAAACACTTCACCTGTAGAGATGCCATTAGTATCATTTACAACGCATACGGACGTAGTATTCTTGAAGTAAATTCAGTTGTTTGGTCTCCCCACGAAGAATATTACTACGATATTGTCGAAAAGGTACAGAAAACATTTTTAAGGTACCTGTACAAAAAAGTCTATGGATATTATCCATTCCTATACCCTACTCCCTTCATCATGGGTATGGTTGAATACAAATCTCTTGAAGTACGACGAAAGCTTTCACTGGTGAAGTATTTTTATAGATTGATTCGCGGCAATCTGACAAATACATTTCTGCTGGGGCAAATTCCATTTTATGTTCCCCCTCACCATACACATAACCTCCGTCCCCGTCAAACAACAATGTTCCACATAAGTTACGGGCGAACCAAGTCGTTATCTGCATCACCACTCGTTGAAGGACTAACACTGTTAAACAAAATAATGACCAACACAGATGTTGATATATTTGCGTCAAATGAGAGCAGATTCCTAGCATCAGCAGGAAAATTTCTAGAAGAATGTTATACTAGAAGTAGTATTTTGTAATAGACTAAGAAGAATGTTATACTAGAAGTAGTATTTTGTAATAGACTAAGATATCTGTGATCTAGTTATTAATCATAATGCTTACATGTTTGGCTATGACTGTTAGTGTAAGTTTAAAATAAATAAATAAATAAATAAATAAATAAATTTCTTCTTCAACTGTACCATTGAGGAATGCTGTTGCCATATCAAACTGACGTAGATTAAAGTTTTCTTTGGCTGCAATAGCAACAATTGAGCCACGGGACTGAACGTCCTGTCGTAGTCTACGCCTTGTTGTTGGAATACCCTTTGACTACTACTCTGGCTTTGAATTTGTCAATAGATCCATCAGGAAGCGTTTTTACTTTGTATACCCATTTGCATGGTAGTGCTTTTCTTCCTTTGGGCAAATCCACTAAATCCCAGGTCTCGTTTTGATGTAGATACTTTATTTCGCTCAGCATGCGTTCACGCCATTTTTCTCTATAAGGTGAGTCCAATGCCTCTTTGTAGGTCACCAGATCCTTGGGCAAGTTTTCAATTTCAGCAACAGCGCCCAGTACATCATCATACCGTTGAGGTGGATTTATTGTTGCCCTTTCTCGTAGATTGTATCGGTTGGGTGTGCCGGGGGCGGCGAACGGACGGGACTCACTGTCACTTGCAATGTTTTCGTTTTTAGTTTCATGTTCAGTTTCAGGTTCAGTGTCGTAATGATGACGTTCATCCTCTGCTTCGGGTCCAGAGTTGTGAAAAACGTTACATTCCACAGTTTCGTTTTCGACCCTTTGAGTAGAGTCTGGAGCGTTAACGATGTTTTATTCCTTTTGGGTCATCAATCTCAAGTTCTGCTTCAACTTTCTTTTCTTTTGAACTGTTTGAAACTTTGTTGTTTTCATTGTATGTAAAATCAATTTTGTCGGAGCTGTTGTAAAAGTTGGTTCTGGTTACTCTTACATCTTTGGAAACGAATATCTTCTGTTTCGTTGGGACGTATACCCTGTATGCTTTGCTGGTATCCGAATAGCCAACAATGGAAGGGATGTAGTTTCTGTTGATCCATTTTTCAAATGGCGTTTTGTAGTCAATAGCACTATTTACACATCTGTTTGACAAGTAGTTAGCTGTGCTTATTGCTTCTGCCCAAAGGTGCTTTGGTGCTTTAGCGTCAATGAGCATAGCCCTCGCTTTCTCCACAAGCGTACGATTTTTGCGTTCAGCATTGCCATTTTGGTGGGGTGTGTAGGGTGCGGATAGGCGTCGCCTGATCACATGATCCTTTAAGTAGGCATCAAATTTGTCGTTGACATATTCTGTGCTCTTATCCGTTTGCAGGAGTTTTATTTTTTTGTTCGTAATTTTTTCCATTTCTTGTTTGTAAGTTTTGAAGTGGTCAAAAACTTCGCATTTTTTCTTCATTAGGTAGATGCGTGCGTATCTACTGAAATCGTCAATAAATGTCACAACGTATCGGTTTTTTCCATTAGATGGGGCGATCGGTCCACACACGTCGCTATGTACAATCTCCAGGAGATAAGTAGTCCTTGAAGTTGATATTTTTAGAGGGCTTGGCACTTGAGTCATTTTAGATTGAATGCATACGTCGCTATCAGGCAAAATCTCGTTTTTCTTTTATTTCAGTCCAATCATTGTGTCGTTGTTGAGAGCAAGGTCAAGATCTTTACCATTCATGTGCCCAAGCTTCCTGTGCCAGTCTAATATGAAGTCTTGCTTTATGGTTTGTGTTTGCGGAATGTGTTGTGGAAATATAGCATCATCTATCGCTGCGTTGCATATTTCAGTTTTTAGCGTTCTGATATACCTAATACAGCCCATTGTAGCCAGACTTTTCTACAATTATTAGCAGCACTCCATTTTTGTTGTAAACTAGGCCAAGGTTGTCGTAGCATGTTGCTCTAGCTCCATTTTCAGTCATTTTTGACAGAGAAAGAAGATTTTTGCACAGTTCAGTCTGTTTTCACTCATAAGTGTCACTCTCCCTTCTCCTTCAATGTCGGTGAGGAAGTTTTTTGATGCAAATGTAGTTTCCTTGAAGTTTTCTTCATATTTTCGAAGTATTCGGAGTGATACGTCATGTGGGACGTACATCCCCTGTCAAGTACCTATCTGTCATCTGCCTCGTTTGTGTCTGAAGCCAGGAATCATTCCTCATTGAGTAAACATTCCTCGATGTAGGAGGAGTCTTCGGTGTTTGGCTCTTCAGCGCAAAAGGCACTGTCACAAGCATTAGTGCTTGACTTTTTCCTATTCTTCATCTTCCAGCAGCTGGTGCATATTTTGTGTGTCCGTTTTTGGAAGATTTTGTGACCCGTCTTCTTGCATATTTTGCAGATAGCGAGAAGTGCGTCTTCTTCTGTGTGTTGGCTAGTAGAAGCGTAGGTCTCGACGATTGTGTTGCGATGGCGAGCGTCGCTCTCATCGATTATTTTTCTTTTCAATTCGTCCGGTGTTGGGAGGGAGTCGCGTGTTTCTATAGCTACGCGGAAGTTCTCGTATTCTGAGGAGAGGCTGTATAGCATGATGATTGTTAACAAATCCTCTTTATTGTTACACCCATTTCTGATAGTTTGTCAACAATGTCCATGAAGTTTCTCAGATGTTCACGTATGTCGTTCCCATCGTGTTTTGTTAGTATCAGCCATTTGAGAAGCGTTGCTTTTCGTGCAGGGCCTTTACTCGCGTATATATCTTTTAGTTTTAGCCAAAGAGTTAGTCCCCTTGCTTCTGTTCTGCTGTCGCACTCTCGGCTAGTGGGTTCTCCACATATTGCCATAGTTTATTTTTCGTTAGTAAGGCCTCGGTCTGAATTGCCCATGTATCGTAGTTTTCGTTAGTTAGTGGATCGATGCTGTACTTAGGCATTTTTGTAGGTACTAGTTAGTACATTTTTTTTGCCATGGAAGTATTTCTTTTGAACTTACGATCTTTCGATCTTCTTATTTACGCTCTGCTACCATGTAAACTATTGTGATGTTAGGGCACATAATAAACTACGGTTTGACTAAAACAAATTGTATTTTACTGTTTAGATATTTTACATGAGATAAAGTTAAGTCACGACTTAACACACGCACAGATCTCTTATATATATGTCCTAAAGGATGTGAACACTTATATATATGTCCTAAAGGATGTGAACATATGTGAACACACGTTGCTAGGCATCATAGAGTTGTCATAGAGTACACGTACACCACAGATTGTAAGCAAAGAGGGTAAGTACTGTCCTCTTTACATTCTTTGTTCTATTTGCTGTCAGTCAGTGCTGATGTAGATGTCGATCCAGATGCATCAAGGGTGTCTTCTAGTTGCAGAAGTTTAAGCTTAACATAATCTGATGTCAGAGTTTCATTATTTGCTTCCATCGCTAGCTTTATTGGTTGATATTTGTCTGTAAGACCTCGAACCATCAGCATTGCTACTTCTTCGTCGTACATTTCTCTTCCGACGTCTCTGAGTCTTTGAACTGTAGCTAAAATCTCCGTGACATATTCCCTCATAGTTTTAAACTGCTTTAATTTCAGGCTGACTAGTTTGGATAACAGCCTGCATCTATTGTTAATGCCTTAATCCTCGAAAGCTGATTTCAAGGCATCACATGCGTTTTTCGCCATCTTGGGTTGGCAGTTTGCACTTGAACCAGGCATTCACCAGGTTTGACCATCAAGCATATATTCTCGCTCTTGCCTTTTGGTACCGTTTTACCAATGCAACATCTGCTTTGTCTGGATTAGTTGCAATTCCATGAGGAATTTCCACGACCCATTAATTCGAGCTTCCCTCTAGTTTTTCAATCGCTGGGAGACTCATTGCACTACTGATGCTTGCAGCACTCATTTCGGACTATTCTGACTTGCGACCTCTCGAAAACTGCTGTACACATAACCTGTAGATGTTTGTAGCAAAGCAACGCGCAGTGTGAGGTTAAATTAAATCACGCAAATAAGTCTTATAAACATTAGAGAAATATATTTAGTTAAATATACCTATGTATTGTATACAACTTTCACTATAAAAAACTTGACACAAGACAGACAACAACGACAAGAGTAAAAAAACTCTTGTTCAATTTTAAATTCTCATCAGCTGAAAGTTCAACAGTGTGAAAGAGAAAGATAGAGATGTATGAAAGGGATGAAGTTAGTTAGTCAAGATGTCAGAATGGTAGTGTAAAGACTTATTAAAGATTTCTAATAAAATAATAATTATTGTGAAGAATCGTTTGGTTTCTTTTTTCTGCTCGCCGGTCCGGGATCCCGGCATATTATAATTAAGATTTATCAAACCGCTTGGTTGTAACGCAAGTTCCCACAGGGTACCAGACATCGATTCATATTCGCGTCATTCATTATAAGTCAACTTTTACAGCTGTCAAAAATTACCATATTGAAGTAATGTGAATATTGTTAAGAACTAGTTAAGAACAAAAAGGGTAGGGGCCTTCGAGTTCCGCCTCGTTGGAAGGCCGCGTTGATCGAAGTGGTGGCTCGAATAGTGACGTCCAAACACAAAATTTGAAAACGTTATACTGACGGGTACCCTTATCACCCCGCATGTGTGTTTCACGACTTTTCGTAGTTTCCGAGTTATTGAGCATCGAAAGTTGTATTAAGTCATAGGTTCACTTATTCATATTCTATCCGATAACGATAACAAACAGGACTTCATACCTCAAATGCAACAGATATATTTTTTCTTCTGTGCGCCGCCGGGGGCACTGATTTTGCCCAGCGCAGCGGTTTTGGGCGAACTCAAAATGTATAACCCTCTACGGGCGAAGCTCAATAGGATCTACGCTAGATACTATAATCTGAATACGTTTGTCTTTTTTTTCAAAATTATATTCTGCTCTATATTATACTGATTCTTAAATCACTCGACGGCATTTTTATTTAGTTTATCTACACTCGTCTCATAATAATCGAATTATGAATTCGAAAACAGTTGTATAAAGACCTGCTTTATGCATTCTACCCATATAAATTACGGTTTAATAGAAATTACGACGCCTTAATGCCTTAATGAGAAGGCTCTTACTGCAATAATTTTGAGAAATGAAACGAAGTTTTTTTTTGCCAATACTCAAATCACCATCTTCCGTCGCACCTGTCTGTTGTTGTTTGGCAAAAATAAAAAATAAATAAAGATAAAAATCTTTGGTTGTTGTTCAATTGTTTTATTAGGTTGTTCAGTTGTTGTTCAGATGTTGTTTAGTTGTTGTACCGATAGCGTATGCAACTGCTATAATTAGGGTCTATACGGGTGAAGCGGCCGCGCAGCAGCGACCCGGCAGCAAATTTTGGCGGCCGCGACCGGGCCGCAGAACGATTTATGTGGAGCGCCCGCGCCGCCGTCCGCCGCACGCGCGTTCTCCACAGTTTCGGGACAAGTTCAGGACAAATGTGGGACTACATATGAGAAGTTAGATAAATAAAATACATGTATTTTGCTATTGATAATTTGTTTGTTTTTATTGTTTATACAAATTACGCCCGATTTTGATACCATTTTAAACATTTTGTTGTAATTTTCTAAGTTAATTAGGTAGATATATTATAAATATTATAATAAAAGGATTACGTTAATCTAAAATAAAATTCCACTTCAAACAAACAAATTACAAGTAAATTAATACTTATGTAGGTATGTATGTACAGATGTAGGTACTATACTTTCATTAATTCTCTCTTCGATTAAACTAATGAAGAGTTCGGTATCGAACATATTGTCACACTATTCCGCGCAGCGACGCGTCCGCTCCACATGAACCGTTGCTACTGAGTGCATAGAAACTTGCAATGGCGGCGAGGCGCGGCGACCGTGTCGACAGTCGGCAGCGCGCGCGCGTCGCCGCACATAAATCGTTGCATACAGTTTCATAGAAACTGGCGAAAAGCGGCTGAGTCGAGGTTGCGCGGTCGCTCTACCTGTATCGAGCCTTAGACATTAGAATGCTTGTGTCAAGCTATTATCACACTCTGCTATGCCTAGTGTGATAAACAGGCACTTGCATTCTAATGACCCCCATTATACGATAGTTGCACAAACTACTTACTATTTGATACGAAGTAGTGATGAGGGAGTGAGAGTGAGTGATTGCCAAGCATTTTACAAGTACTCCTACGTTGTACCACGGTCCATGCTCATTGCAGAACAGTCATAGACTTTTCTGAGTGACACCGCAGAGCAAGAGCAGTTTTTGTGAGCGACAGCTGTCTCTAGAAATTAGAAAAGAAACTGTATCGTTATAAAATAAAATTGCTAGAAGGTATAAGATGAACCTGGAGCACGTACTCGGAAACAAGGAGTGCACTCAAGAAATATGTAGGTACTTATATAATAATTGTTTGTATAAATAGAAATATTTTTTGTGAAGTGGCGCCACTGTCGAGAGAAGCATCAACTTACACCTGGGTACACTGTTTCTAGAAGTACTTTTTATCATCTGACCTACTAGGCGCCTGCGATTTGCCTGCGAGAATACTCGCCTCGCTGTCATCTACTCCGCTACAGCATGTGTACCAGTCATTTTAAACATAACCCTTCAGTAAAACTACATGAAAAAAAAATAACAATAGTGGGTACACTACGGAACGCGGCCCAAGATATACACAAAATATCGAAAATTATAATTGTTAAAACCGCAGCTCTCGGGGTAATAAAAACGCAATTTAAAATTACAGACAAAATATATTAAAACGGGCAATACAAAGATTTGTAATAGAAGAAATATACAATTTTGGTCGAATACATAAAAGTGAATGACAAAAGTATTAGAACTTTGTAATTTATTTAGGGTTCGTTGACGAGTTTGTATACACAAATCAAATGTATGGTAGGCATTTGGTCGTAGAACCTGACATGGATGAGTCGATCACGTAAACTACATAATTACTTTTGGTATTATTCATCATAAAATAGTAGGTTGAGTTGTAGGTATGATCGACAAGTACCTACTCATTCAGCATCACAAGCGCACGGAAGGTAACACTAATTGCGCAAAAACGAGACAATTTTTTCAATAATATTCACAAGGACAGCTAAAGCCAAATACTGATCTAATTCTAAATTTTGTTACACCACGATAAGGTATGGTTTCATTCTGGTTGCTCGTGGGCTTCTCTCAATAATATTTCTTTATAAGTCAGGAAGCTGTCCGTTACAATATATTTTATATTTGATTTGATCATTCATATGCTTGCAAAGTCGCGTCCCAAAGCCTTACCATGAGTTGATATTTATAGCTAAACTTAAGAAGACCCTAGCCAATGACCCTAGCGAGTATGAAGAGATCACATAGTTATCTATGTTTGACTTGCGCCTACTTTAACAATTAGCGCAAGCAGCGTAGAGCAACACGGTCCTCTGTCCCATTCCGTCGTTGTTAGAAAGGCGCAAGACATTGACTACGACGCGTATCTTTGATCAAAATAACAAAGCATAATTATTTAGTATTTTAAACAGATATTTTAATCATGTAAGCAACATAAGTTAATATTCACCGGGTTAAAAGTTAGAGTGACGAAGATGGGAGAAAATCGTTCGGGCCCTTTGTACTATCTACCGCACCTCAAATTACCTATTGGGATCTGGTTCTCCACAAAACTTTTAATAACATCCGGTATATGATATAGGCTCGTCCCATAAATTGAGAACTTGAAGTGGTGCAGATAGTTACACGTAACCTAAGAAGAAATTTATACTTAGATACAAACTGTTAATGAAAGATTTATTGACGTAAAAGAGATAGTAAGTGCGATAATTAGTGATTCTCATAAAGCCTGTAGGTATTTATTTCTTCATTGCTGAGATCGCGTATAATATTATATTACAAATTAATTATATAGTAACTTTGAAACTAACATAAATCTAGCTAAACTTCAACTAATTCAGGCTAATACAAGAAAATATAGCATTAAATGCATTTATAAACATAAAAATTCAATCTTGTTGCGAAAACTTAACAATTTAAAAATAAGAACAGTCTTTTTATACCAATGGAAATATGAAAATAACGAAAAGAAAATTGGAATGTGAATTAGTTGTAATAAACACTGAAAACTACATATTTATACATGGTGCTACAGAAATAGCGCAAACCCCGCAATTAACTTCATACACTAAACAAAACACTACCTCTGAAACCAACTTCTGCTTTTGCGCTATTTTCCTAACACGCTGTATAGTTAGTAAATAGCGTATTTTTTAAGTAATAGACCATTTCCTTGTGAAATAGATTAGCAATTAATTATTGGGACGAACTAGTTAAAATAGACACAGTTACAATTGTACGTACGAAAACATATTCGTCAGTAAATGACAGATACAGGCTGTTACATTAAATACGAGCCATAGTTCAAGGATAGGTTCAATTTCGATTAAGGATGTCGTATTTTTTATTAGAAAATCCAAAACAAACATAATTATTGTTGTTTAAATTTAAATACTTCTGGTCATTTTTGTCGTGGAGAGGCCGTCAAAACATTATTTGACTTTTTGAGCTTGGATGCAAATAGGATGAGATATATTTTGTATGGGAATTTTAATCAAATTTCGGCAGTATTTTTATGTTTAGGAATTTTTTAATATTTTTCACGACATTCTTTATCGATACTGAATACTCTTAAGCTATCTATGGCAAGCATTTAAATTACCTGTAGATAGAACAGTAAATTACGGTTACATTTGTTGAATACGAACAACAATCGAACTTTTATTCCATATAGGTACGCACAACCTTTGACGTCATCAAAATACCCACTATGTGTAGTTTGTCAACTGAACCCACTACAGACGACATTGCATTTTTTACCTATTGCTAAGGGATTTCAATCCCGCGGGATTCATTTGCCGGATCCCGCATGCTTGAAATTGTTAAATTCGAATTGAATCCATAAATTTTGTTTCAAAATCAAGTTTTATTAATCACATTTTGCTACAAGCATATTCGTTTTCTTAAAAAAAACATTGAATTAAAATTATTAAGGTTGTATTTAGTAAACAGTCTTAGAAGGTAGCAGAGCCATATAATATTCAAGTACCAAATACCAACTGAACTGTTTTATTTCTGGTGGACGCTGATATCCAAGTATGTATTGTTGATTCTTTTGAGGCGTACATTCGTCTGAATATGACTGGAAACATCCGCTTTTTCATTAATTTGTGGGATATGAAGACCCGCGTCTTGATCTCGCGGGATCCCGCAGGGCAAAATGTGGCGCGGGATCTCGCAGGACAAAAAGCCATTTTGCGGGATTACAATCCCTAATTAAAACTAGATACACCCACCTGACCCACTGACAAATGACTACTCAAGAGGTCCAGTTGACAAACTAATCGCCGATACAGATACTGATAATCTTTACTTTCCGTGTCCGGTCAACATGTTTGTAGCTAATATTCACAGTAACGTGAAATGGAGTTATTATAAAAGTGCAAACATCGAATCATTTCACATGCATCTCGACTCTACTGTGAGCAAACAACTCCTACGATTTCATATCAAACAATTTCTAGGACAATACGTAGTATTTACTTTACATAACTATCTAGACCCCATCAACTAGCACATTCTAATGTACTAGAAAATGTGAAAACGCTAAGGGACCAGTTTGTCAAAATACGTACAAGATAAGACTACTACATTAACTGAATCACGAGTTCAATAATTAATCACAATGGACCCTGCAATGAACAAAGATTACCTACTACATACTCAGTCGATCCAGGATAAGATAGAGATAGATGTATAATATACGTTGTATAAATAGGTAGTAGAAACCTAGTGAATATAGAGAAGAGTAGACTACATAAAGATTTCTCTTCTAAACTAGCGGAGAAAAGTGACGTCAAAGCGTGGAGCTCAGTAACTAAGTCCTAATTAGTCCTGCATTATTAAATTAAACTCACGCCTCATGAACCCAACCCCTGACTATGTTTATAAAATGGCAACAAGTACCTACATTAGGCCAATTTTAAAAGCCCATTTAAACAGTTACAGATTCATGATAATGTCATACATTCAAACTTTATGGCACAAGGTTCTTTTCTTTTATTGACCGGTTTTCTTCTAAAGGTGATACCACATTATTTGTAATATATCGGATGCTAGGGTTGCCAAAAAGTCTAAATCGACGCCTTAGGCCTGCCGAAGACCAAACGTATGTTTTTGCGAGCGACAGCTCAAGCACTTTTCATAGAAATTCAAAAAAGAACTGAACGTAATTTAAATAAAGGTGACAAAGGCCACCGTGAGAGCCGTTTGTCATGCTAGACAATGTCACCTTTATTTTAAATAACATAGTTCCTCTTCGAATTTTAGTCAAAACTGCTTGAGCTGTCGTCGCTCGCAAAAACCTTCTTGCTCTGCGGCGGCCTTTATAGGGTGCAATCATCCATTTCGCATTATTGACAATCATATATCGGATGAGATATCTTAATGTACCACCTTCCTAAGGTTATGTCAGCTGTCAAATAAGGCTTGTTAGGACAGCCTGCAAGTTTATTGGTGTGTCTCAATGTGTCTGTATTATTTATTTAATTATGATTTTCAAAATGAGCTCCACGCTGTGATATTTTAGCCCGGTAAATCAGCAAATTGGTGCCGTGACAAGGATGTGCCATTCACGCCGCCGTCATCTCATATCAGAGTACATATCGTCATATCATAACATGATCATCAACGAAATAAGTTTGTCACCGCGATTGTAAATCCGATCACATCCGGGACTTCGCATGTCCATTTCGAAGAACATTCCTTGCATGCTTGAGTGCGAAATGTACTTTCAGCTGTGTACAGTTAGTCAAGCGCTCGTTTGCTAGCAGCGCGCACTCGGAGGGCACGGTTTCCGACACCACCACCTGGCTAATGGCGACCAGCGCTCATGCTACGGGGTGGTGATAATTTCGCGACATACGAAACTACTTTGCCGGCACTCCGGGTAACAGGTTGATAATTTCGCCAGCGCATGTCAAGAGCGCACATTCAAAAACATCTTAGGAATTAAACCGTTTGGTCCTATAGGTTATAACTTCATTTATCAAAGAATATTATTTGCATGTTGGCATGAAATGTACTATTAGGTGTGTGTAGTTGGTCAAGCGCTCCTCTGCAGCCACTCCTGCGCGGTGGAGAGCGCGGTCCGCAGCGCGCACTCGGACGGCACGGTGGCCGACACCACCACTCGGTCGATGGCGTCCAGGGTTCGAGACACAGCCATCATGCGTTTCAGCAGGTTCTGCGTTGATAGTATCAGTATCTGCAACAATTAATTAATGTTATTATTAAACATGGAAATACGCAGGGCTATTTATTACGGTACCGTTGTAAGATTTTAATCATGATTATTAACAAGTTTTAGTATATAGCCATCATCGAAATAAGGACGGAAATAGTCACAAAAATGCTTCGTAGGTAGGATGTTCCCTTATATTATGGTGGAGTAGGTTATTATGTTCATTTGGGACAGATAATTTTCTTGTCGCCTGTTTTTTATTATAGCCCTATAGTCTCTCTTTTTTTTTAATATAAAATTAACTGGCTGTAAAGGACAGCCCTCCGAATTCTGATCGGTTGCATACAGACCATGAAACTGAACAACTTTTCACTAGAAACATATGCCAGGAAAAGTAAAAAAGAAATCGACCTCCCATTCTTAATCACAATCAACTGACTGCAATTCATATGGGAAGCCAATACTTTATTTACGTTTCCTGAAATATTTATTTATGTGAAGTTATTCAGTTTCATGGTCTGAATGCACCCATCGGGATTGGGAGGACTGTCCCACACACCATGTATATTGTTGTGTGGGACACCGAGCAGACGACCGACCCGATGATTTACCTTGATAGGTTTTTTTTAGTTCTGGACTCTATGATTTTAGCCCCGGGGCTATAAAAATCTACACCTGACTATATGGTGGGGAGCAGGAGCTCCCCGGAGAGGTTTTATGGTTGTTCAAACAACCAGCCCCAAGGGCGCGACTGGGCTTACGAGTTGTTCTGGGAAGAACGGACTGGACTGAATCTACCCGGCACGTGCCCAAAATGGGGAACAAATGAGGGACCTAAAATGGGGAACAAATTAGGGACAACTGCGCCCCCGACGGCGTGTGCTTCGGGGCGTCGGTTGCTTGAGGAGCTTGTGGAGTGTGATCTACTCATGCAATGGCTGCATGTTACCTTGATAGTGGAGCGCAGGGGCAGTATGGCCACCAGCCACCAGAGCCACGCGGGTCCGTCGGGGCTGTCCCACCAGGCCTCCTGCCCGTGGTCGAAGGCCGGCAGTTGGCCGAACGCCGCCTCGATTTCCGAACGAACCGCCGCGCTCATGCCGTTCAGCCATAACAGCGCTTTGTACGACACCTGATTCATAAAAAAATAATATTATATTATACAGACATTTCAAATAGAGCTCTTTTTATACGGGGTGCAAGGGGCAGCCCTCCAAATACTGATAGGGTGCGTGCAGACTATGAAACTGAACAACTTTCCCCTAGGAACACATGTGCACACAGGAAAGGAAACTCAGGAAACATAACATATGAACACAGGAAACGACAAACAATATTCGATCTCCCATACAAAATTACGATAAGCTAACTGCATTTACTATGGGAAGTCCAAAATTTTTTGACGTTTTACTGAAACATTTTTTTATAGAAAATTGTTCAGTTTTATGGTCTGAATGCACCCTATCAGTATTCAGAGGGCTTCACGATACAAAACATGCAAATTTTTATTACAACATGTTATGCATTACCCTAATACTTTCTTTAAATGATTTTTTTTTTCCTGACCAGGAAAAGCGTTGGTATTTACCTGCGTGGCCAAAAGCCTGAGCTCCCAAATGACCAGCTCCTCTGTCGGGGAGATGTCCGTCAGCGGCTGAATTCGCGCCACATCGCAACTGTACAACAATAAAATTATTATTATTCTCTATTTCTGGCAAAGAAGTGCACTTATATGCAACAAATGCACGAAATATACGTATGTTTTGTATGGTGGCGCGGTGCTTTCGCTTGACAGAACCCAATGTAATACACCTACACCTTCGAGATGCGCCGCAAGTTGTGACGCAAAGCCTGCATGCACGTCTAAACCCACCCCTCAGCTGCTATTATTTACTTAATATATATATTTTTTAATATATCCATATTCAGATAGAAGAAGATATTTAGAAGGCAGCATTTTTGAAATGAAATTGGGCTGGTCACGTAGCCAGGATGCCGGATCAACATTGGTCAAAAACATGTTCAGTTTGGGTCCCAATGCGAAGCGGGCGCGGGGAAGACTTTAAAAAAGATGGAAGGATAACTACGTGCGCACGCCTATTATTGGAGGAAAGAGGGCCAAAACAGGGAAAAATGGAAGTAAGGGAGGGGAGGCCTTTACCCTGCAGTGGGACGTTACAGGCTAGAAATAAATACATATCAATATTCTGTCATGTTTGGGTTGATTGCCCCTGATGGGCATGAAAGTGTCAATTTTTCCACAGAACAAGCTATATACAGTGAAACCCGTTTAACTGAGACCTCATGTTGCTTACACACTTTTCTCACTTATACAATACAATACAATATACTTTATTGCACAAGAGAAACATTAAAAAACTTATAGAGGTTTATCACTTACCCAATTACTCAATCACGGAGGTTTAAAATTGTAATTATCTCATTAATAGAGGTTCTCATTTACAGATGTCAACATTAAACAATTTATCATTTAAAGAGTTCAAGAATTTTTATAAAAGTTTACCAATTCGCTCGTGAAATAGAGACGTGTGTGTTAAAAATATTGGACTTCATTTAAAATGTCTCATTTATAGTCTTCAGCAATTATAATAAAACTAAAAGTTCTACAAGGGCGGATATATATGAGCTGGAAAAAGTATGAATCATCGTCTCAATTACAGAGGCTATTAAGCTTTTTGTATCAGTTAACCTCCCCGCTCGTCAAAGCACACATGTGTACATTAATGGCCGCCTACCGTTCGCTCGTCGAAGCACACATGTGTGCTTTAAGTATGGTGTCAAGTTTTTCGCGCGTTTTCGGTCCGTCAAAAATGATTCATAGACGAAACTTAACTTTTTTGGTGAATGAAACGTGCATAGAACTGTTCAGAATAAAATTTTCATTATACTAGCAACACAAAGTGTAAAGCGTTAGAAAAAAAAAGTAAAATAACAAACTGTCAAAGTTGATCAACCGCTTTCGCCCGTCGGAAATTTTTGGTGGATGATGTTTTTGGTGCTTTTCATATGAAAAAAATATGTATGTATAGACTAATGGAGAAATGTATAATTGCATCACATATTTATTACAGATTGTGCTAAAATAATTGAACTTTATCGGTACATCATATATTTTTCGTAATTATATTATATATTGCGACGTCAGCAAAATTTCTAGACATGCAACTTCCAGGCCCAGAAAATAAAAAACAAAACAACATAAACATGCCGAAAATGTGTAAATAAACCGGTAATATATTTCCGCACTAGTATTTAGTAGTGGCTTGAATGTAAACCGTAAAAATTTTAAATAATTTATATTTTTGCAACCCTACTCCTTGCGAAATTAGTCGCCATTTTTGTTTGCGAAATTTGACACCAGCGAACGGTAGCTGGGAAATGTCAGTTGTAAGTCTGAGAGGGTTAAGGAGCTAAATTCGAAATAAAATAATGAAATCAGATAATGAGGTTATTCATTCTCAGTTATAGAGGTGATTCGATGCAAAAGTGCTGGGACCTGGTTGAGTGTATCAGTGATAAGGGTTTCTCACTTATCCAGGTCCCAGTTAACCAGGTTTCCCTGTAGTATACACACCCATCTCTGACGTCCCTCTCGATGACGCGGAACCGCGACACGCCGACAGTAGACAAGATGGACCGCCCGTCCTCCAAGTGCACGCAGTCGCACACCTCCAACACCTGCAATCATACATTCACAACTATACCTTATATAAAAAATATGCACAGAAAGGCCCATTGGGTAAATACCCCCAAATAGGGGAATGCTCTAGCAGTGGACTTCTGGGCAGATTTTGCCTCTTCAGAGGGTTCGGTTAATTATACGCATGTAAATAACACCTTTTGAAAAATCTTGACCCCAATTTGAAATCAATGTCGTTTACTGGTAGTGGTGGCGTAAAGTCACATGCCATGTGGTTAAACTGGCCAGCCCCTGACACAATGCTTTTATTGTTTATCCCGTCCGAGTCGGTTTTTATCACAATAATACAAAATTATTATAAAAACAAACTGTTACACAAATTTATATATTTGCCGTGTGATGCCAGTTTAGAATAGCATCACCCCATTTCTTCCCCGAGGGTGTCGTAAAAGGCGACGAAGGGACTCAAGAGTGTGTATTGTAATTTTAGGCGCTGGTCTGAGAACCTGTCACTATGGCGATATACAATTTTCCGAATGACCCTTAAATGTTTGTCAGACGTGGCGTAGTAGGTGTCTTTTTTGCGGCCGTTTACGCTCTACCCCGAAAGGGATAAAGGTGTGATATATGTATGTATGTATGTGTATCATGACGCCAATATTTAATTGTAAATTGTAGTATCGTACATTGAATGAAGTTATTTTCATTTCACTGTGTTGATGTAGATGCTCACCGTGCCGTAGTCTGAGTAGGAGCGGTCGCGCTCGCACGCCACCATGCCGAACTTGCGCGAGCCGGACTCCAGCACGCGCCGGATCATCAGCCAGTAGCGCGGATCGAATATGAACAGCGGACAGGGAATACTACAAACAAATACCAACTGGTCAATCACCCTGCTCTGATAAGGGCGCCGGTCTGGTTAGGACATTGCAGGGTGAACCACCTGTGGCCTATGTTATGAAACTACAGGCTACAAGTCTACAGGTGAAATTCTTAGTTCATTGCGTAGCCGGATTCTATTCCTGGTATCATAATGGCTAACCGACTACGTAATGAACATCGAATTTCACCTGTAAAATTGTAGCATGTAGTTTGATAATATCTGATTGTCCGAAAATAAATGGTTCCGTGCTTCGAAGGGCACGTTAAGCCGTCGGTCCCGGATGCTGTCTATGATTACTTAGACAGAAGTCGTTACACAGCAATGTCAGAGGCCTACTACTAGAAGTAGGCGGTTGAAAAACTCTGACACCACGGTGCCCACACGAAAAAAGAAAGAAAAGGGCGCCGATTTTCATTTTTTTGCCTTCATAATGCCAGCGACACTCGACTGCCATTCTATTGACACTTAGTTATAGCGTAATACGAAACGGCCAAAACCATCCAACTGACACTATCACCGCACAACTGAAACCATTTCTATTTAGTAGACTTCAGGGCTTCACAGCCTGTAGAGCACCCAACCAGTTAATCAATCAACTCGCTGTACTAGAAAATCGAACCAAAAATTGTTGTGTCAATTACGGGTTTAAATAAATTGCAAGGTTTCATGCTACGTACACATACTCGACCTGCCGCGAATATTTCCGCAGAAGTATTAACGCAACATATTGCCGTCATTATCTTCCCGCAGCAATACGAGTGAGCGAGAAATCAATACTTTCCACTCGTGCACATGCTGCCGTTCATTTGACTTATGCGCGAAACCCGACAATAGCGGGAGTACGGGAAATGGCAGCAGCGCGAGTATGTAAACAGGTTACTCGATCTTTAATACGTACGTATGTACGTATTTTATAAGTACTCGACCCTTAATTTTTCCCTGCTTAAAGCGCGGGTGTTCGAACGCGGCATGAAGCACACAGAAAAAGCTGATACTCACGCGGGGTAAGCGACCGTGCACACGAATATGGGGATGACGTCGGGGTCTGGCGGCGGCGGCGGTTTCAGCGCGCCCGTGGCCTCCAGCGCGGCGCGCACGAACACCGTCTCCCGAGTCTGGCGACAAAAATAAATACATCAGGTTTTTCATATGCTATATTCAAAACAAATGGGGGTTGCCCCACCCTTCTACATCTTTACACACACTGCCATGACATACTTGCCCCGCCCTCTCCTCTGCCATAACTTGCCCTACCTTATTCCACACTGCCCTTAATTCGTTTTCAGTTTCATTTGAAGTTTTTAAATATATAAGATCACGTACTATCAACATTAGTCGCAGAGTCATTAGTTTGGTCTTGTGTCATTATTTTAGTCGCTGAGTCATCAATTTAGGAGCAATAATAATGTCACTGTAGTAACGAACATATTTTATAAGCTGATCCAAGAAACCGTTTGTTGCTTACATTATACAAACTTTGATGCTGCACTTTAAACTCTGTCGAGATCCGGAAAAGTAATAAAAATATAGGATGACCTTTTACTAGCAACCGATAGCGAAAACTTGAGACATATTGCTGATAAGGATCAACTATTTCCAAGGAAAAATGCAAAAAAAAGTTGGACATACCTAAAAAAATGCCGATCAGCGGATTTGAGTTACTATGGAAACTCAAAATAATTTTGAACTTTTTTTACCTATGAGTATGTTCCTTGGAGAAATTTGTTCACATGTTGTTGTGCTTATCACCAGCCTGTCTTGAGATTTCTGTATCGGTCACTAGTAAAATTTCACTCTATATAATAACTCTTTGTCGTTTTATTAATAGGTTTAATTTTCAAAAACTTTACCTATTATATAAATTTTCGTAACAATGTCTCGTAACTTGAAGCAGTTTTAACATGAAATATTGATGTAAGTCAAATACAGTAGAGCGATAAGACTGTGCGTATGTTGACGAGTTGTTATCGTGCAATGAGGTCATTAGCCTGCGTGTCATTACCAAAGACCTGAAGATTGTAGACTCAATTCATAGTTTTAAAGTTTTAAGTGACAGGGCTAAAATTATAACGATACCAGTCATTGGTTTTATTCGGGAAAAATCTATTAACTTAAATAAGGTTTAGAAAATAAGGAGATTCATGTAATGTCTTATAATTTGATGCGAGTTTTATCTATCATAGCGACAATTAGAACAATGGCGACTTAATTGACTACATGTCATTTTTAAACATGATATGACTTCTCCTACTGTTTCCAAACCTATTAGTCGGAAAATGATAGCGCTATTTGATAATTGACACAATTTATGTGACAGAGTTAGGCATGTGCGAAAGAAAAATATGGCAGACATAAAACCTGGCAAAATTGCGTAAAATGGCGTCATAATGTAACGCTTCAAGCGGTAGACCAAAGAGAATGACCATACTATCCTTCGTCAATTTCTCGAAATTAAAGTGACATAGCTATTTGCAGACAGCAATTTTAGAACCAAACTATTCTTTTTCAATTTCTCGAAACTAAAAGTGGCATAGTTATTTTCTGACAGGTATTTTAGAAGGCTCCGAAGAATCGAGTCTATTATTATCCGCGGGAATTGAACTCAAGTTCGATAAACCGAGACGGCGGCGGCGGCAAGGTCACCTATGTCATCCCCCTATCTATCTATACTCTTAGCAGTAGGCGGTGCTGACGTGCGGCCAAACTGACAACTACCTCGTGCCTGTCACAAACGATGTCTTAAAAGCAGGACATACCGACCGACCCCATAGATTTAAGGCCAATAGTTTATTTATTTTGGTATTATTTTGATACTTGACTCGTGAAGCAAGCTCTGCTAGACGAACGAAATTTAGTCAACCTAAATATAAGCTACAAATAGCCACCAAACAGCTCAACACACGTTTTTCGAGTTTTTTAGACGGACCTCTAAAAGCAGTCGAGTAATACACGAGAGAGCTTACTCATGAGATTCTATAAACGCACTTAGTCGGTAGCTTACGCGGTCTATTTGTAGATATTGCTCAGAGCGAAATTGCGCTGAAGGCCATCGCGGTCAGCGACCGAAAAATCATTCCAGCATTTGTATAACGCATTTATGTACAGTCGGTTATAGCACATAAGGTACCAGGGGTACTCCAAAAGAACTGAATTATTTTTGTCTCCACCAATATTTTTTGCTTGACATGAATATATATTAGTAGAAAATGATTTCTTTCATGAGAATAAGTTTATATTTACATCGAGTTTAGAAATCGTACGAACTGAGTACTTATCTAAAAAGAAATATAAGCAGTAGTAGTAGTATTCATATCACACATTTTAATGACCTTTAAGTACAATTTTGTTCAAACAAAAATGCGGCTTGGCCACTAAGTAGAACCGTGCCATTACAATTTCGTTTCATATGTTTAACCACAGATTAGCTTTACTGTAGAGTATATAGAAACAGAGAATACGATATAAGAGAGCAAATAAATTTTCGGTAAACAGAAAATCCAAATGCTTCAACAAATAAAAGTTAGTTATAAGCAATTCATTGTTTTCCGAAGTTTGTTGGGTTTGTAATGACGATGGTAAGATTTCCGAATTGAAAATTCTTAAACTTATTTTAATAAACCAACTTTTCTTGAGAATATCAAATGGGTTACATAAAAATAAAGTTCACGTAATCGTAAAAGATGTGATTTCGGTTGCTGCAGTAAAGAGGATATTTTATTTTATTTGAGGTTGTTCCAAGAAACCATTGCTCACATACAATAAATACGCTGGATTTTAGATGCTAACAAGACAAACTTAGAGGGAGCACTTTTAACTTAATTGTTACTTAATTTTGATTAACATAATCGTAAAAGTTGTGAACAAGTCAGATTTAGGTTTGACTGACTGTTATAAAAATCAGAAAATAATTTTTAGTTATTTTATTTTACGATAACTAAGACTTTAAACCAAAGGGCTTTGCGGAACGTTAACGTTATGGTGCATGACATAATATTCTGAGTATTATACTCCATTGATACTATAAGGCGATTAATGTGTATTAATATTGTACACTAGGCGGCCGATGTGGCGCAGTGGTTGTGCGAGTACCTGCGGCGCCAAGGTTATGGGTTCGATTCCGGGTGGGACACTTGATATTATTATCATTTTGTGAATTACTTTCCAGTCTGGTTAGGACATTGCTGGCTGAATCACCTAATGGTTCCGTGCTTCGGAAAGCACGTTAAACCGTCAGATGCTGTCAATGGTTACTTAGACAGCGTTCGTTACACAACTATGTCAGAGGCCTACTTTAGTATAAACTAGAAGGCAGTTGAAAAATTCTGTCACCAGGGTACATCTTGTCGTTCCTTGGTGTTCCACACGCAAAGAAGAAAAATATAGTACACTGACGAAGTTCGTGTGAATGGGACACTCACCGCAGCCAGATGGAAGTCATCCAAGGAGCGCAGACAGAGCGCACAGGCCTTCCTGTAGTCCATGGAGCGCTCGATGCAGGTGCGGCAGTAGGTGTGTCCGCAGGGCGTGCACACGGGCCGGCTGTACGCGCGGTAGCACAGCGCGCACTCTAGCTCTCGCGCGCTCAGCCACGCGCGCGCCGACTGCACGCGCACCGCGCCCAGCAGCGCGCGCGACACCCGCCGAGGGTCCGCCTCGCCGCTCAGCACTGTGATACTCTGGAGACAAGTTTTATTTTACTTTACTTATTTTGAAACCTTACAACCACATTTAATATTATATATGAATAAAGGGGAGAGAAATAGAGCCATTTACAAGGTTTCGCCTCGCCAATACCGATAACAGTCGTTACATGGCGAACGAACCTAAGGCGACCGGATAAGACATATTCTCTTATAACTACAAATACATACATACATACATAAATCACGCCTATATCCCTTACGGGGTAGGCAGAGCGTTAACGCCCGTAAAACGGATATTAACATCACGTTTGACAAAAGTTTGAGGGTCAATCAGATAACTGTGTATCATAGTAATAATAACAAATAAGGAAGCAATTATAACACCGGTACGAAAAGGCAAGAAAAATAACCAAAAACGCCTTTTTAATCATAGTACCTAGTCATTCAGGAATATACAACAGTCGGCACAAAACCGTGCCAAATTACTTATGGTACTACTTAACAAATAATTTAAATCAGCAAAGAATTATCGTGATTGGTTGTGTGTATATATCACTTAAATACTAGTGGATAAACTTTTCGACAATAAATTAAAGTATTAGGGTAGTTACGACAACATGTTCCGAAGCCGTACCCACCCCTATAGCAGTGAGTCATGGAACTCTCAATCAGAAACCGTACAAGTGTATGAGTAGGCTGAATAACATCACGTTACTCAATCACTCGACGATGCCATGAGGACGGCCCTACAATGTTGCATTATGTATGCATGCATAATTACATTATACAGGATGGCGCAGAAATAACAAATCTTACGTACCTGAACACAAATATATTACAAAATTGGCAGCGAATACGAGAACTGTTATTCAAGTTAAGATACTGCTCAGTCAAAGTCATGTTCAAAATACTTACATGATTGTTATAGCGACGAATAACGATATATACAAAGATTATTTAAAAACTACTATAATGTGATATGTGCTATGATGATATTGTTTTACTTTGTGTTTCGTACCTATGAGTACTACACTGACTACAAAGTAGTTTTGTAAAACAAAACAATCCTTCATGTTATATAGAAACAAAAGATACTATGTACGTGCATGTCCTTCACAGCGTGTTATCTTACGAATCAACAACACGTGATATAACCATTTAATAAACAAAGGTAATTTATATAACAACAAGGTTGTATAATAGAATCAAAATTGTATCATAGTATTACGCAAGTCTTATTTCTGGGAAACACTCTTGCTAGGTACTTTTTAATATAACAAGATTCTTTCAGAGTTTCAAACGTTTTTGGAGTTCAATTTATTAATTCAATATTTCTTTCATTCCCGCCCGCCATTTTTGTATTTGTAACCTTTGCAAAAAGGTTTTGGCGGTGCCTCACAGTAAAAATAAATAAATAAATATAAATATCCCAGACAATTCACACAGCGCCATCTAGCCTCAAACTAAGCAAAGCTTGTACTATGGGAACTAATAGCTGATATTAATACTTATATGTACTATTTTTTTATAAATAAATACATATTATAAATAGAAACACCCAGACTAAACACAAATATCTGAAAATGACTTTACAAATATTTGTGTCTTTTGGGGATCGAACCCACGACCCTTGGCTTAGCAGGCAGGAGTACTATCCGCTACGCCATCGGCTCAGTCAAAATATCATAAACATCCTTTTTGATGCAGTCGGGTTAAAAGAAAACAATCGGGAACGATTCCTACATAACGTTTTATCACACCCCGCCTTTAAAAGCGAGGGCGGGCCAGCGAGCACTGAGCCTGCCAGCAGTCGGTGTTGTGCGTACCTGTGCCAGCATGGCGCGGGCGAGCCTGGCGCGCGGGTCGCAGCTGGCCGCGACGCGCGCGAGGTGCGGCGCGGCGTCCAGGTGACTTCCTGCTGACACCAGCCGGACTGCTAGCGCGAACCGCGCCTGACAACAAACCACATTACTTATTATCTGCATTAAATAACAATCAATAATAATTTCTCGAGTGGAGGCCACGCCTCGGCAGGCGAAGCGTTGGACGACCTCTGGCCAGATGGACCGATGACTTAAAAAAGGCGGCTGGTAGCGACTGGATGGCAAAAACGAGAGATCGTGCCATATGGGGAAGGCCTACGTCCAGCAGTGGACTACAATAGGCTGATGTAAAACAAAGTTTGTTAAAATCAATATTAGAGCCTACGTGGCCATGTTCTTACAAACGAAGTTATATTTTGTTTTTACAAGGGTATTAGTTATTTACCTGAATTACCTACCTATTTATCTAAGCATAGTGCTAATACTCGTATCAGTTTTCCTTAACATGTATTTTCGTCACGTCGGATAATAAGATAACGCCGTGTCATTGACCTGTGCTAATATTGTCGAGCTTGCTATGTATACTAATAGGTAGCAACACCAATGACATTATATGTATACTATACCTACTACAATATTACACCAGAGTCATTAACTTAGGCAAATGGAAAAACAGGTATTGTCCTATCCTTCACTTCTTTACATGTTTTTGTAACAATTAATTTATGCGGGTGAAATATTAAACAAAGCAAAAACCACGTCAAAAACGAAAGCTACTAGTATATGAGTTAATTCAAAGAATACGTCTTATATAGCCAGAAAAGTAATATTTGTTATCGCGAAATCAATAAATATTGAGTTAATATTGTTTTACATAACATCGATAATAAAATTTATACTGCAAGCCAATGCGAAAATTGTGAAAATGAAGAAGTGTGGCAGTAAAGTGTATTCCGTCGATGTGCGGCACTGTACTAATAGTTTCGCCTAGACTAGAGTCTAGAACAAACCAAACCAGGGGAGATATTTGGAAATAGTTATTTGTACAACAAGAGGGCAAAGGTCATTTTTCCTTCGAGTGCTAATTTTGAATTCCGAGGTAGCGAAGGATACTAAAATTTAATCACGAGCGTAGCGAGTGATTCAAAAGTTGTATCCTGAGCTCAGTGAGGGATTCAACAGCACGAGATGCGAATGAATTTGCTCTCGTGTGGTACACACAACTTTTCACCTCTACCAGTGAGAAAATTCTGCCAATGTCAAGTTTGGGAAATTGGCTGTACTGCTCGAATGCCTCAGACAAAATAAAAATTCCCGTCAAATTATTTTTTCAAGATTCGTTCAGAAATATTACATAATATATACAATATTCAGAAATGTCAGAAATATTTAATAGGAAAACCGCTAACAAAAAGAAATAAATAACTGGCTGAAATAGTTTTCAGAACGCACCGCCGCATTAGTTCTGATAAAATGAGGATGTTCGAAATTCAAATCACTTTTCTCAATCGAGTGGATAAAAACGAGTTTTGCCCACTGAATTTACGCGTCAAAACTGTTATTTTCAAGCTGGAGAGGTGAAAAGTTTATTATTAAATTACCTGTGTGGACAACAAGGCGTGCGGCGCGGGCAAGTCGGGGAGTCGCGCGCTCCTCAGCACTCGCGCGCCGCTACGTCGCCGACTAGCGCGGAATCCTGCACAAATAAGACAAACCCTTTATTATATCAGTTAACCTTAGCATATCTAATTTTGTGATGGCTTATGCTAATCTAGCATGACAAACATGTAGGTAAACAAAATACCTAGTCTTTCTTTCTTTTTGGTTGTATAAGCAGTACTATTTCTTGAGATAAATTTATATTTGTACAAATAAATCCAAGTACATCTTTTGATACTAAATCTCACTCGAAATTTTAAAAGACATTATTCAAAACAAAGTATCTAGCGGCTTCAATGGATAACGGAGTACGTACCTATATGAGAGATATTTGGAAATTGCATCGTTTGTGCGAACGAGTCTCCTCAACAACAACATACAAGACACAAAATACATACGAAACTTGCCAGACACAAAATAAACATACACGGGTATTCATTACAGCAATAGTTGTTATTGGCATTTAGTATTGATCAACAAATGATGTTACAATAATAATTCTCATGACAAAAAAATCGCTTCTGAACATTGACGAACAAACAACAAACTACGCAAAACAAACAAAGTTAATATAAACAACTTCAAAGTCTAGCAAAGAAGTATTAGTAGTAGGTACACATGATTCGCAACAAGTAGCATCGAATATATGCATTTTATTTAGATCCATATCCTAACTTTCGACATTACTAAACTAGTCGATCAATTTTGTATGTAATCTTTTAGCGTTACCAAATTTAATCCATGGTTTTAAGTGGTTGACTTTCAAGTTTTGTTTACCCAACACATATCTGCGGCCATTCGTATCTTCGTGGGTCTTGACTGGCCCAATGGCGTAGCGGATGGTACCCCTGCCTGCTACACCGAGGGTGGGTTCGATCCCCACAAGACAAATATTTATAAATAAATTTTTTAGATGTTTGTATTAAGTCTGGATGTTTTCTATGTAAAATATGCATTTATTCGTAAAATAAGTATATAAGTATTTATATCAGCTATGTAGTTAGCGTAGTGCAAGCTTTGCTTAGTATGGAGCTAGATGGCGCGGTATGAATTGTATAGGATATAATTATTTTATTGCTTTCATTTATTTAAGAGTTCATAGTTCAAGTTGCACAAATGGAGGGCAAATGACGGGCATGTTCTAAATATGCGACACTTCTCCCATTGACAAAGAAGCCACGGACGGGTCATCTGCGACATTTACCAGAGCCAGAGCTACATAACGGGTTATATAAGCGTAGTCGCAGTTTATCATTACGCAACAATACAAGCGCAAGCGGAGAGCGAGGCACGAGCCGCGATCAACGCGTGGTATCGCCGCCCGCCACACCAGCAACGCCACGGATAGCCGCGTAAACATATTACATAACACCAATTTTCATGGCCAAGGTGATGCTGTCGCCGCGATTAATCCACAAATAATGAGGAAGACCAGGAATCGTATCAATTTTCTTTCAAAGTCAATGCGATTACGTAACGTCTCAATGTCAATGATACTGAAAAGTACAGCGTTATATAATTTGATATACCGACGTAACAACACGAAGCACTCACGTTTTTAATAAAACGGGTATTGAAAATTTTATTATGCCATAATTATTATAGGCAAATATGTATTCAGTCGGGCTCGAGGGTGTGAGTCCGCTACAAGCTAATGACTTATTTATGCCTTGGCCTGTTGCACTGCACCGCTGCACGCGTATCGTTCAAGTTCGCCAACGGTCCATTTGTCAACATTACACGACTACTAATAACAAACTTCCCCACAACTAATCTCAAACTTTACATAATAGTTAGCTGAAACCATATAGTTATTCCCTTTGTTGTAAAATACAACATTAAAGTTAACATAACTTATTTTCGAGTTATGCGTGAGTCATAGTTTGTAACAAACTAATTAATTAATTCGTTCGTTATGTAACCTATTATAAAGTTTCATACGTTTGTGTTGTATAAAGTGGATTGATTTGATAATGCTTAAATGTCAACGAGGTAGGTACATTTTGATTCCTAAAGGAATCTCAGATTATGGAGGGAAGTAATTACAATTTCTATATATATATATATCTAAAGTAATTAGTCTTATGGTATTGATTCATCTTTTATTATGAAGTAAAGAGAGCGAAAGTCAAACGAGTTTGCCATGGCAACATGAAAACTGCACCGCGAAAATTTGCTTTTCTTCACTATTTTCAAAAACAGGCCAAGAGCGTGTCGGTTTCGCGCAAATATTGTCGGTTTCGTTGGCATATTTCAATGTATTAAAGTTCGTTTTACCTCGACAGGTTTGATACAATTTTAGAAATCAGTTATTACAACGTTTTGAAAAATATGAGTGCTACGGCTTTTGTCATAGTTAGTTTTCGTAGATAGAAAGCCGGAACAAATTATGGGTACAAACACCAATTTGAAAAAAAAAGATTTCCATATAATGTCCTTGTAAGATTTTCAAGCGTATATCTCATAACGGTTACACTATACAGCTGAGCAGTCACATAAAATATTGTTTTATGGAAGTACTCTCTCTATACCCCTAAAAAGATGGCGTTAGTTGGCATAAAAAAAAACATATAACGTTGTGAAGGTAATGTCTCGTAAAGGCCGAGCGTAAAGGTAACACTTGACTTGAGCTGAGCTGTGATATAAATTATCGTTTTAATGAAAGTAATCTACACATCTAACAAGGTGGCATACGAAGGCAAATAAAAAGTTTTCAATTTAAAACCCTTGTAACGTTGTAAAGAGTTTAACTCGTAACGGAGCTGAATTGTAACATACAGTATTGTTTGTATGGAAGTACTTTATACAACTAAGAAGGCTGCATTCGATGGCAAAAATAAGATATATTTAAAAATCCCTTGTAATCTCGTAACGGTTACACTTTAGAGCTCAATTGTCACATAAAATATTGTTTGTATGGAAGCACCACCGTTGGCAACCAAAAACTGCAACCACTACTCCATACATTCTGAGCAAAGCCCATTCACTAGATGCAAAACTAATGAAGTTATTAAGGCAGGGCATACGGACAGACAGGCGGACGGACAGACAAACAGACAGAGTTGACAAAAAGATAAGGGTTTGTAGTAGACTACAACACCCTAAAAAAGTTAAAATGTAAGGTGTGCAACCAATAGACCTCGAAGGCTGTTACCGATGACTGACATACGTAATTTAGAATTTGAGTGTAATCGTTTCGCAGCGACCTACTCGTATATGACGCTACCTACGACCCGGCGGCCTCCGTTGCACCGACAAAGTGCATTATGTAACGCAATGTAACAAACGGTTGATTTACATAATTGCGGCGGGCGCGGGCGGCGGCGGCGGCGGGCGCGGGCGGACAGGCCGTAGCGGCAATGTTGATCAACGATATTGTAAACTCTTTGCTCTACTTCACTCCAAAGTATCGTCCTACGTTAGGGATTCTATTTGCAGTTGCGTAGCAACACAGTTAAATATAAACCACATATTCGTGGCAGCAATAAATCATCATCGGCATGTTATTATTATTCTTTCAATTTAATTGTATTACGTGCAAACACCATTGCTTTGCAATGTTAATATTATAGCAAAGTCAGTTACCGGTCAGTAGGGACAAAAGGTTACCAATGAATGACCGAGTCGTAGAAATACATCAGTATTTACAATTATTTGAAGGGCATCCTACCGTAATTACAGTCAAAAGAAAGGACATGTTAAAAATAGAAACAGTATGTGACGGTCGCCAATGCAATAAAAAATATATTATGAAAAGATAAAAGTATGAAGAAAGCTAATGAGAGATATAATGTGACAAAAACGAGACAAAGCAAAGCAATTACGCATCACACATAAACAATCGCTGCTTGAAAACATTATACAATCATGCTCTTAGAAAGATAAGAGCAAGTCGTACGTCACTGGCCACGTCTGAGGTCTCAATTATGATACTATTGATACCTACCTAAAAGGTATACTCTTCGAAAAGAAAAAAATTACCGAAATGTAACTTTTTGAACATAATCGGTGTTATTACTAAAAAGTAAAAAGCGCATTTAGACAGTGTTTAAATTAATGTTCAACCCGATTTGACGTTTTCAACAATAAAACTTTTTTGTAATAACAAGGAATGTGTTTAAGTTACTCTCAATATCAAGTTAACCCAAAAAATTAAACCCGTTTCTTTTATATATATACACAATTATAAACTAGAGCGTTACGTGTAGGAAATTTTCGTAGAATGACCTAAAAGTGACAGTTGTCACAGTGTTAATAAGGTGATCTCAGCATGACAAAACAAAAAAAACAATCGCAGTTAGCAAAGAATAATAATAATCTAAGTAATATGCAGGTTTAAGCGTGGTGACCTACAAAGGTCAGTGTGTGAAGCGACAACCAACAAACACATGAAAATAAAACGAACGTCACTCAGTGTGTAAATAATGGTGAATGATTGAGTGTATTTCACTGACCTGGCAATACCGCCCGCGGTATACTGCGACGGTAGGGCGCCTGCTCTCCGTCGCCATCGATACGTGAATCACTGGAAACATTACTAACATTAGAAAAAAAGTGAATCGATAAAAATAAGACATTTCAATATAAGAATAGAATAAATATTAGAAGTACCTATTAAAAAAGGGTTGGTGCAACCAAGGGCTGCAACAAAGACAGATCACAAAGGCACATGCAACTTGAACATTTGTCTACTTATCATCACCTCGGTTCACAGTTAACAATAACTGCTTTAGAGATCTACTGCTTACCAAGACGGCGATTTAAAAACTCTACTAGCGTTCATCTGCCCATCCGTAGACTCAGTGTTACACAAGAAAAGAGAAGAGTGTTTAGAATTAAAAGTGGTTTGTCTTACGCTTGTCTGCTAGATGATGAATCGGCAAGCAACAACTTTCTGACTATTCCTTGTATCAAAATATTAACATGTAAATTTTTCGGCGGCTGCGTTCCACATGGGCATGTACCGTTCGCTTGAATGCATCTGAAATACCACAAATATATTTAACATTGCAAAAAATTAAATATAAAACAACATTAGTTTAAGACACGAAGATAATAACTCACTGTGTGCATCTTGTGTGACCGCATTGCCCGGTGACAGGTAAAACTGGGAGGCGTTTGCAATCGGGGCAACATAAGGCGCGTTCATCAGGAGTCTTGTAGTAGCGAGCATGTCTTATCACTCTGTTGGCGACCTGCCACGCTCTTGCCGACACAGAGTCCATCGCCGGTAGAGCCCGTCTGCACACCCTCAACGACGCACCCAAACACAATGAATCAACACCACGGAGTGCACTACACTTCTCAAACGACCTGTCGTGATTCGTCAATTGATCCACTTCAACAGAAACGAACGAATTGTGTCCACCGCACGACTGCATGTGCGCACTTTGAACGGGGTCGGAAGGCGGACGATTTGAATTAATCACATAGGCAAGGGGTTGAGTTAACTCCGACGGAGTCGTCATAGGAACTACATTAGGAATCATTGATGAGAACTCTGACGTATCTGAACTGTTTGTTGATGTATCCGAATGAACACCGTCCACGTATATTTCACCCGAGCGGTGCGAGTCAGACCCTATAGGCATACTTTCTGAATGCCACGAGTTTCGGTGATTCGTCTGCGACCGCTGCTCTGTGGGAAACCTCTGTGTTTCTTCAGCCTCATCTTCCAACATAGTATCCGAACGATCGTCATCTGTTTGCATTGGTTCATCGTAGGTAGTGCACACGCATCTAACATATCTTTTGCTTAGATGGAATGGCGTGCGGACTGGGTCATTGTTTCTCGGCGGGCTGAGGTCTAGGGTGACGTTTTGCCTTGTTCTTCCGTGCAATGTGGTCGGAAGTTGATACGGCCGGTGCCTCGTGCTTGTGCCAAGACGCTGTCTTTGGTATGTTCTTGGCTCAACTCGTCGGTCGAGAGGCATTGAATCATGAAGTGGCTGCAGTGGATACCAAGGTGTAGAATCGAAGCGAAAAAAGCAGTTTGATAAAATTATTTTAACCGAATTTTAATATAATTATGCGAAGAAATAACTACATATCTGAAACAAAGAAAAATAAAATAATTACTAACTATTCCAAAAAAGTAAGTACTTGGTTAGCTACTATTTTAAAACTTACAACCTAAACCTTCAAGTTCAGCGACTTTTAACTGTTAAGAACTATCACTACATAGTTTACATTTATAAAAACGTCCTCACTGACTGACTGACTCATTCATCAATGCATAGCCTAAACAACTAATGCTAGAAATATGAAATTTGGGTAGGTGGTTTCTTTTTCTATACAGGGTGTAAAGGCAAGCTTCCGAATACTTATTGGGTGCATTCAGTCCATGAAATTGAACAACTTCGCATGAGAAAATATTTCAGGAAAAGTAAAAAAAAATTGAGTTCCCATAGTAATTGCAGTCAGCTGATCGTGATTCTGATGGGAGGTAATTCCTTTGTTTATCGTGTCCTGACATAATTATGTTCCGAGGGGCAAGTTGTTCAGTTTCATGGCCTGCATAACCCCGTATAACTATCCGCTAAGAAACGGTAAAACGTTTGTATGAAAGTTCATGGTCTTTGAAGCAATCTGCTTCAATATTTGGGATTAGATTAGGTAACCATATAACAACCAAACACGTGTTTCAAGATTTTCAACATTTTATCCTCTAAAAAGAGTGATAAGGGGGTAAAATATTTGTATGGGATATGGTGGTTTAAGAATTAGTAATTACTTAGACTAAGGAGTGGAAATTAAAAACAAGTGTTTCAGCATATAACCCCTAAAAGTGATACAAAGGGGGTAAAATGTTTGTATGAAAATTTGTAATCTTAGACGTGATATTTTTCATAAGATGTTTCCTACGAAAAAAGAATGCGCGACATAAACCACGAGCAGAAACGCTAGTATAAAATAATGTCGCTCCTTGTGTCTGTCCCGATGACCCATCTAATGACCTTATGTATGCTTAGATATTTAAAACCACGCAACGGATTTTGATGCATTTTTAAATAGATGATTTGGTTCACGAGGGCGTGTCATATGTATTATAGGTACATGGCTAGAAGGTTTTGTTCCCGCGGGAAAACGGTCAACAAACAGCAGGTGAAACCGCTGGGCGGGCTGCTAGATATATCAACCGTCACTCAGAGGAAACAATATCTTTAATCATCCAGTCGTAACATTACATAAATAAATTACGTAAACAAATGCTAACGTATCCTTATCTTAAACGGGACATACCTATTACACTACACGCACTCGAGCTCGAGATACGGTATTACCCTGACAAAAGTGTTATACGTATGATATGACATGCCACTACTTGTATGAGCCGTGTGTTACGCCTAGGCCAAGCCTGTGTGCCTGTTGAGTATACATCACATGATGAATATGAATCTCTCTGTGTTGCAAAAGAGTAAAATTCGAACTTAAATAAATAAATAAAATATGTTTTTTTTTTTTGTAAATCAGCACAAACTTTTTGTCGGGGCTTCCCAGACAGTTGACTAAAGACACTTGTGATAGGAGGCCTCGCTCTTAATCAGACTACGTAGGTACAGGCAGGATTTACAATAGCTATTGCCTAGTTCTTATCTTAAACATTAAAACACGAAAGAAAATAATTTATTAGTGAGAAGTGAGCAGTACTTCATGATTTAAGGGTGTGATAATCACTCTTTAATATAACTACAGAATATAGTAGCATACAGTTTTAAAAGGCCAAAATTAACAGAAGCTCAACTGTTTTATACCTTTAGAACTTTTTGTTAAATTTGCTAATATCTTTTTGTTCCTATAGTTTACAGGCACCGTTTCATTTCAGTAATACGTATGATATACATGTAAATTATAACATACTAGCTTTTACCCGCGACTTCGTCCGCGTTAGATAATTTTTTCAGGCAAAAGTTCTAAAGTAGGTAAATGTATATGTTCATAGTAAGTGTGACAGTGATATTAGAACAGTTCTTATCTCTACTGTGAAAAGATGACTTGCTTGCTTCTGTTGTTAAAGGGACAATTCAAAATTTGCTATCCGGCCTAAGAGATCAATATTTATAACCATTGAATACAGAAGTCAGTAGATAACAGAGTCCTTACTCCAGAGGTGCCGATTTGAGCAGACTAAAATGGTCAGCATAAGCAGATAAGACAGATAAAAAGGTAATTTAAGTTACTGTTATACATTTTTAAACCTCTATACCACTTTTTTTTTCTGTCCTCGGTAAAAAGTAGGCAATGTCCTTTTTCAACTTATTCCAATCATTCTGAACCACTTTTATTCTGCAACCATTTCTGTATCTCCAATAGTTTAGGTGGGCTCCTGATGGTAGACCTGGTGGTCTACATAAGGTACTCCAGATCCTCAATGTCCTTGTGAAAAGAAGCGGCCCATCATACTGAACAACTTTTGTTTTAGAACCATGCCTGTATCTCCAATAGTTAAGCTGGGCTCCTGATGGTACACCTGGTGGTCTACATAAGGTACTCCAGAGCCCCAAAATCCTTGTGAAAAGAAGCGGCCCATCATACTGAACAACTTTTGTTTTAGAACCATGGCTGTATCTCTAATAATTAAGCTGGGCTCCTGATGGTAGACCTAGTGGTCTACATAAGGTACTCCAGATCCTCAATGTCCCTGTGAAAAGAAGCGGCCTATCATACTAAACAACTTTTGTTTTAGAACCATGCCTGTATCTCTAATAGTTTAGCTGGGCTCCTGATGGTAGACCTGGTGGTCTTCATAAGGTACTCCAGATCCTCAATGTCCTTGTGAAAAGAAGCAGCCCGTCATACTAAGCAACTTTTGTTATGGAACCATTTCTGTATCTCTAATAGTTTACATGGGCTCCTAATGGTACACCAGGTGGTCTACATAAGGTACTCCAGATCCTCAATGTCCTTGTGAAAAGAAGCGGCCCATCATATTACACAACTTTTGTTTTGGAACCATTTCTGTATCTCCAATAGTTAAGGTGGGCTCCTAAAGGTACACCTGGTGGTCTACATAAGGTACTCCAGAGCCCCAATGTCCTTGTGAAATGAAGCGGCCCATCATACTGAACATTTTTTGTTCTAGAACCATGGCTGTATCTCTAATAGTTAAGCTGGGCTCCTGATGGTACACCTGGTGGTCTACATAAGGTACTCCAAAGCCCCAATGTTCTTGTGAAAAGAAGCGGCCTATCATACTGAACAACAATTTTTTTTTGGAACCATGCCTCTATCTCTAATAGTTTAGCTGGGCTCCTGGTGGTACACCTGATGGTGTACATAAGGTACTCCAGATTCTCAATGTCTTTGTGAAAAGAAGCGGCCCATCATACTAAACAACTTTTGTTTTGGAACCATTTCTGTATCTCCTATAGTTAAGCTGGGCTCCTGATGGTACACCTGGTGGTCTACATAAGGTACTCCAGAGCCCCAATGTCCTTGTGAAAAGAAGCGGCCTATCATACTGAACAACTTTTGTTTTGGAACCATGCCTGTATCTCTAATAGTTTAGCTGGGCTCCTGGTGGTACACCTGGTGGTCTACATAAGGTACTCCAGAGCCCCACTGTCCTTGTGAAACGAAGTGGCCCATCATACTGAACAACTTTTGTTTTGGAATCATGCCTGTATCTCTAATAGCTTAGCTGGGCTCCTGGTGGTACACCTGGTGGTCTACATAAGGTACTCCAGAGCCCCAATGTCCTTGTGAAAAGAAGCGGCCCATCATACTAAACGACTTTTGTTTTGGAACCATGCCCGTATCTCTAATAGTTTAGCTGGGCTCCTGGTGGTACACCTGGTGGTCTACATAAGGTACTACAGAGCCCCAATGTCCTTGTAAAAAGAAGCGGCCCATCATACTGAACAACTTTTGTTTTGGAACCATGCCTGTATCTCTAATAGTTTAGCTGGGCTCCTGGTGGTACACCTGATGGTCTACATAAGGTACTCCAGATATCCAATGTCCTTGTGAAAAGAAGCGGCCCATCATACTGAACAACTTTTGTTTTGGAACCATGCCTGTATCTCTAATAGTTTGGCTGGGCTCCTGGTGGTACACCTGGTGGTCTACATAAGGTACTCCAGAGCCCCAATGTCCTTGTGGAAAGAAGCGGCCCATCATACTGAACAACTTTTGTTTTGGAATCATGCCTGTATCTCTATTAGTTTAGCTGGGCTCCTGGTGGTACACCTGATGGTGTACATAAGGTACTCCAGATTCTCAATGTCTTTGTGAAAAGAAGCGGCCCATCATACTAAACAACTTTTGTTTTGGAACCATTTCTGTATCTCCTATAGTTAAGCTGGGCTCCTGATGGTACACCTGGTGGTCTACATAAGGTACTCCAGAGCCCCAATGTCCTTGTGAAAAGAAGCGGCCTATCATACTGAACAACTTTTGTTTTGGAACCATGCCTGTATCTCTAATAGTTTAGCTGGGCTCCTGGTGGTACACCTGGTGGTCTACATAAGGTACTCCAGAGCCCCACTGTCCTTGTGAAACGAAGTGGCCCATCATACTGAACAATTTTTGTTTTGGAATCATGCCTGTATCTCTAATAGCTTAGCTGGGCTCCTGGTGGTACACCTGGTGGTCTACATAAGGTACTCCAGAGCCCCAATGTCCTTGTGAAAAGAAGCGGCCCATCATACTAAACGACTTTTGTTTTGGAACCATGCCCGTATCTCTAATAGTTTAGCTGGGCTCCTGGTGGTACACCTGGTGGTCTACATAAGGTACTACAGAGCCCCAATGTCCTTGTAAAAAGAAGCGGCCCATCATACTGAACAACTTTTGTTTTGGAACCATGCCTGTATCTCTAATAGTTTAGCTGGGCTCCTGGTGGTACACCTGATGGTCTACATAAGGTACTCCAGATATCCAATGTCCTTGTGAAAAGAAGCGGCCCATCATACTGAACAACTTTTGTTTTGGAACCATGCCTGTATCTCTAATAGTTTGGCTGGGCTCCTGGTGGTACACCTGGTGGTCTACATAAGGTACTCCAGAGCCCCAATGTCCTTGTGGAAAGAAGCGGCCCATCATACTGAACAACTTTTGTTTTGGAATCATGCCTGTATCTCTATTAGTTTAGCTGGGCTCCTGGTGGTACACCTGGTGGTCTACATCTATACTCCAGACCCTCGAATGGTGATAAAAAGTAGCCTATGTCCGTTCTCGGTATGCTAGCAATCTCTGTGCCAAGTTTCATAAAGATCGGTTCAGCGGTTTGGCCGTGAAAGCGTAGCAGACAGACAGACAGACAGACAGACAGACAGAGTTACTTTCGCATTTATAATATTAGTGTGGATTATTATAATAATTCCATTGGGGCAGCCCAATATTGGCAGTGTTAAATATATAAGAATTATCAATTGACACGACAAAACAAAAGAACACATTAGAAACGTGATCTAATCATAACACCAAAATAAATAAAATCAGGTATAATTAAATATGCTCTGAAACAAGGCTATAAACTCGGTCTAAATTAAATTTTAATACTTCGGGTTAAACACTGAATTGGCGTAGGTGCGCAATCCCAATAAATACCGTCTCTCTCTCGTAATCTCTTCCCTATACTCCACTATATGTTTACGTTTGTTGCTTATCACTTATCAGCCCATCACGTAAACGTGTCTGAAGAGAAATAAATTTATAATTACTCACATGTTTGGGGTCCGTTTATAAAAAATATATTAACTTGAAAACACTAACACTATTTAGTATTACGTAGGTGTATGTAAGTTGCAGTCAATTCACTGTTACTAATGCGGGAATTTTACAGCAGCGGAATAGCGTGCGGTACGAGCGTGCGACGCGCGGGCCGAGCGAGCAAACTGTGAACTTGGCCCAGTGAACGTGCCAACCGGTTTGCGGGCGTGAGGTAACAGCAGCGGTGGCGTTGCGAGCCTCCGACTCTCGTAATAATGCCAATTTACCGCCACACCATTTGCAACACAGCAGCATTTACGATTTTTATACCCATAAACACGTGGGAGCTAGAGATGTATTTGGAAAGGTACTCATACTTTTATATGCATTAAATTAAATATTATTTACATTCAGAAATAATAACTATGTATTAATACCGACTTGAAGTATGCGTATGAAATTTTAAAAGAGCCTCTCTATTCCGATAGGATCCCACTATTCAGACCATAATGTGACCGTAAACAGGAAATATGGGAACGCTTAATCTTTTGTGTTTGAATGGATAGGTTCCAATCGCGAGAAGTCGCTGTTTTATTGATCACACTACCTAATGCCTTCGTAGCCTAACGGTGTGTGTGTTGGTCTCAGGATCCTGAGGGCTTTGGTTCTATTATCAGAGGGGCTTTAAGTAGAATAATACGTTGAACCCGCCTGATGGCGTAGTGGATAGTACCCGTGCCTGCTACGCTAAGGATCGTGGGCTCGATCCCCACACAGCACAAATGTTTGTAAGTTACTTTTCAGATATATGTATTGAGTCCGGGTATTTTTGTGTATTATTATATTATATTTATGAACTATATCAGCTATCTTGTTCCCATAGTACAAGCTTTGCTTAGTTTGGGCACAGTATAATTAATAGTAAGGTACCTGGGTCGAATATGGTCACCTTAAGGTTGACGTCCTATATCTTCTTTGTTTCTATATTCTGAAGTAGCTATTATTTATTTTCTGTAAAGTATTTTAACCATGTATCATATGGCTATAGCAAATATTTCAAAATATAAATGAAATTGCGTATTTGCTGGTTTTAAAAAAATTCATGAATTGGGCATATTTCCGACCATGTTGGTTAATATGCCCATAGTGTGGGCATATTAACTGTATTAGTATTTATCAATAATAAAAAGGTACAAAATAAAACTTGTTAAGTAGAATTAAACAGTATTTAATCACTTTATAATTTTAAAAACTATGTGTACTGTTTCTTTTTAATTACGGTGTATTTAGGTACTTTGTATAAAAAAAAAACCTAAAATACCCATTTGATATAAATATGGGTATTTTAGTTTTTGAGATAAAATGATTTAAGCACTTCTGAGATTGTTTCAACATTATCACAATAAGCTAACAGTTAAAAAATTACAATTGAAAAGAAAGATACTTAATACACGTAAAAAAAATCTTCTGAGATCGAAAAACTAAAATACCCATCTTCTGAAATTAACAAATAAAATGTTTGGTGGTATTTCTGAGATTAGTTTAAAATTATTACAATCCTTTAGATTAACATAAATTGAAAAACAAAATAAAACACCTTACATTAAAAAAAAATGTTTGTGTACGAACCGGAAATATGGTCACATCGTGACCATATTTACCTGCAACACGTTTTTTCATAACCTTCAAATAATGAACACAGATATTTAAATAAGTTCAATTTACACTTACCCATGAGTAAAATATTAACCAAAGCTTGCGACACGATATGAATTTCACAGTAAATACTTTTAATTATAAGGATTTGCAGCAAATTTTGATGTAATTTTTTAATAAGATTGACATGGCCTTTGTGCACTGTGTATTCTAGCCGACTGAACAGCGCGCAAGCGGCGCGGTTGGCATGCCGTTCAAGGCCATTTGTTAACAGGTATACGAAGTGAAGTTGTCGACTTTCGCTCGCTGTTAGTTTTGGAAATAGTATACACTGACCATATTTACCGACTGCGCATATTTGACCCAGGTACCTTACTAGCGTACAGTATGGTCACTCCCTGCCTCCCCCTACAAGCGCCGCCCACCCGCGCTCGGAGGACGCTCAGACACCGGCTAAGCAAGGACGCGACGACGAAGGTCATTTCATACTGCCGCACATTGCATTCCCGATTCGCGAACGCAAAATGGCGGCAACCCTGACATGTTGTCTCACACACACAAGCATCGTCCGCGTTCACCTACGCGAGCTTAGACTGTGTGCTTAGCAACGCGTTTGATTCATACATTTGAGCGCCAGTGTCCGAGGTGTGGTTTGGGGCTGCATGGCGCTGTGTGAAATGTCCCAGGTGTTTATTTATTTATGCTTCGTGTGTATATTTTACAATATTTCGACGGATTTAAACCTTATGAGATCCGTAATCTAGCGCCGTTTATAATTCTACAAGGATACTTATATATATGGAATAGGTATAATATTATCGCTACTTCGAAAATCGTCGCAACGTAGATTGGCAAATAATGTAGAAATTGTTCTAATATTTTCGCTCACCGATAAATGTCGAGCCAGTTAAAAAGAGGTTAGCAAGATTGCCGCAAGAGTTTCGTAAATGCTTCACCGCGGCGGCAAGTACATTAGGTACCTACATTGAGTTGAGCCACACTCAAGCGCTATTGGGATGGCAATAGCTTAACCTGTTTTCAATAAAAGCTTCAGTTCAAAACTCTATTATGGTGTAAAAAATACTGTCGTGTTCAAATTTAAGTTACTGTAGTCTGTATGTCTGTCTGGCGAGATAAATTTCGAGGTAGTTTTCCCTTAAGATTATCCTTGAAAGTTAGAAGATTAAAAATTTACAGAAAGGTTTAATGCTACTTTTACCGCAGGTAAACGTCTCATTCCTACGATAAAACTGGTTAATTTTTTACCGCAGGAAAACGTCTTATTCCTACGATAAAACGGGTTACAGCAGGTGACTCAGCTAGACAGGAACAACACGGTTTACTATTGTTTTTAGAATATTCGAGATGATAATTTGATAACGAAAAACATCTTTGTGTTACTTAATCAGGAGCAACAAGAACCTCTCAACATCAAACTAGAAATAAAAAGAATAATAACGGGTCCCTGGTTCTATGATACAATTTTTCGCCGAGAAACAGTTGAACTATAAGAACAATGGCCAAATTATAATAGCTCGATCGATGGTCGAAATACGGTGTTGCAGTATAGAGCACATTAAGTCATAGCGTGGAGCAGTGCTTACAAGTTCTTACGCAAAGCGAGTAAGCGGCGGCGGCGGCGGCAGCGGTGCGCGGGCGCCTTGCATAACCCGACCTACTGACATACTGACTCCGTAGCACTACGCCTGCAATGGTTACCGACTTCTTACATTCGCAGTGTAATCGCAATAACTCAAATCCTTTGTTTGATATTGCTGTTACAGAAGTAATTGTAACTGTAATTGATTGCGGCACTATTTTATATTTTGTTCGTTCTAGTAATTACACTGGAAAGGTTTACCAAATTAACTCTGTCAAAAAAGGACAACTGATATCTGCAGTTAAGAATGTTGTTATAATCTTATCTCATAAAAAGAATAAGTAGTTTATTAAAATTTGCAAGCATGCTCAGAAACCCTAAGAAGCTAACTTTATAAAAATATTTTCAAATTCAGTGCAAAATAACAATGTACATGCTCCAAGTTTCTCAACAGGCTACCTAAGCTAACTGATAATGGGACAGTTTTAATGAGGCAAGTCATTGGCCACATGAGAGGTCAAGTTAGGCCTTGCATTGTTAGTGTGTGCGCTCAGAGTGCTGGCTATATGCAGTTTTTTATATGCTAGATAAATGAAACTGTTTCTCATCTAGGTGCGGTTTTTGGGGTCTGTACCACAAAAAGAAAAATCGGAACCCTTATAGGATCACTTTGTTGTTCGTCCGTCAGTCAATCGTCACAACCTTTAATCTCGGGCGTTGAAATTAAAACCATATACTCAGGTCGACGGCCACTTTTATATGTAAATAAATCGAACTCCCAACTTTTGTATGACATGCAATAAAGTACAAATAAATGACATACTAAAAAACGCGTGTGACACGCTCAAGTAAATCAAAATTCATATGGTACTTCCAGGGAACCTAGATGTATGAAATTTGTGATTAGCTTCATTTTAAAGAACAAGTTTAGGAAAAAATCCTTTAATTAAAAATTTATTTTTGTCCTGTTTGTCAAGTAGGGTGTCATACGAAAGAGCTTGATGTGTTACAGAACCCTCAGTGGACGACTCCAACTTGGCCGTATTGTTATTTATTCAAAGATCAGTTTGATCTCTTTCATATTGCAACTAAGCATTAAATTGTACTTAATTTTACAAATTGAAGTTTTAATTATAATTTCCCCTGTTGTCAGATGTCAGAACTAAGCCACCTACTTAACATATTACATCCTATCAGTAGTTTACATGGAGGACATGGCAATAATAATTTTCTAGTTTGATAACAATTCCTACACTGAGACTTCAATCTTACATAAAATAAGTATTGCATAACAGAATAAAAATAAACCATAAACAGGTTTCTCATTCATTGCCTAATCTTATTTCAGATAATTTGCAATGTTGACAACAAAAAAAGGTTTACATTGTAAAGCTCCCATATATTTGTTAACATGCATCAAAATATTTTTTCAATAGATAGGTATTTACTTGAAAGTTTAATTCAGTTGAAATTACTTTTATTTGGCAACTTCACAGTTTGAATTTTTGTTAAACATTTATATATGATCATGCTTCTATCCCTTGCAGTATTACAGAGCTTTTTGTACCATCAAATAGAAAAGATTTTTTGAAGTTTTTAATATTTAGAGAAGTAGTCAATTATAGGGTTTAGAATTAAATAGGTAGTATGGCTGATATGTCTACAACAATGAAAAAAATTAAGGAAAACTGTACATTATATTTGCTTACTTACAAGACTATTGAGTAGCTATGTGGAAAGCAAGTGGTCAGTATGAAAGTAATTTTTGAAAACTTTCATAATTTTTAAGTGCAGGCAGCATAAAAATCAAAAAATGAAAATAGGGAAAGTTTTGAAAAAATTATACCTTACAAAGGAAGTGTTAAAAAAATTGTATCTAATAAAAGATAATATATGGGCACACTGCTTCACATTTTTAATTAACCCAAAATAAATATGAAGATCAGACTAATGATGGATGAGTCATTGATAAAATAATAGATTACTATGAATAACCAACCTTTTCAGGTATTGTATAATGCTTTACAGTTGTAATGTTATGTAAATTTGCCAATTGTACAGAGCATGGTCCACACTACATAACATGTGTCACCTACACAATATTGCTGAGAGCACTTATGTTACTAAGAAGATGATAATTAAAATCGAGTTGAACTTTGAAAAACTAAATTGTGAGTCATTTACAACATCATTGTTATGCAACACATCAAACCTTATAAAGTTGTTTTAAGATGATCAACTCAAAACGTACGATTCATATTTGCGAACAGGTACCTATTTACGTGTAGGAAATCATGAGTCTCAGTGAAACGCGCTTGAAGTTCGTATGGCCTACAATATACTTATCCTGTAAGAGCCGCCCCCTTTACATCGCGTTTACATAATCCTTACGTAACACGGCACAACAAGGATACCAGTAACCATCGTTCGCCAGGAGTATCTACTACAAAAATTACGTAACACTATCCAATGTCAGTCTAACATAATACCGTTCGAGACACCTTTTATTTAGCCGGCAACCTGGAAAAAATTGTGATTCAGGATAAAGTAAAAATGAAAATTACCTGATGCTTAGGTGAAACCTGAAGCGGGCTCGGTTGCCCTCACTTGTCTTAGCCACATAACCAAGTTCCCGTAATAAAACTACCGAATGCCGTATGTAAACAATTCGTAGAAGTAAAAAAAAAGTACGAGTGCAACACAACTTAAACCCACCTCACGAAAAATTCAACTGACCTTCATGTTCAATCCAATTCAGTTCATTCAATGAAGCCAGTATGACATGACATGTGTGAAACATGGACATGGAATACCGGCTACGGTTGCCAGATACTAAGTCCATTTTGTACAAAGACTAGGTAATATTATTCCTATATTTTGTTAATACTTCATTCGCTTTGATATTGTCGTTACTATAAGTACACATAAACGTGCGTGTATCGAGCATAGAGAAAAAAATATGGTTCTGTTCTTCGGAGGGCACGGTTGCTGTCTATGATTACTTAGACGCTGATCGTTACACAACCATGTCAAAATCCTACTAGCAGTAGGCGGTTGAAAAATTCTGACATCGGGTCGTTACTGAACCGATGTCCCACACGAACAGGAGGGGAAGTAGTAGAGGTCAAGTTTCGCTGCGCTATATGTCGCAGGTAGTGGCAGAGGGTAAATAACCGAATATGTAAAAACGGGTAAATAGATAAATATCCATAACATCACCCGTTTTACCGGGTATTCCTAAAGGCAAATATATATGGGTAATAATAAGGGTGGGGAATAATAATTATTATGGGTAATAATAAGGTTCCTCCCTTTGAAGGAATTTCACAAAATAGACTTGCCTTTTACAATATGGTGATTTCTAAATCTTTCAGTATACTGTGGCTTACGAAGCTTGTCTGTGAGTAAAAACGCTATTTAAATTATTTCAGAGCATCTTACACAAACGTCACTGAGTAGGTAAGTAAGTACACAAACTTAGTATTAGACTTTTTGAATATGTAAGGAAAATTTTAAAGGTGTCCCAGGGGCACTAGTAGAGTAGGGTAGTATTCTTGTAAACTTGAAGATATTATATCCAACCAAGGAGTGAGCTTTCAGCAGCTTGATACATACATATATATATATCACGCCTTTAATCCCTTACGAGGTAGGCAGAGCGTAAACGGCTGTAAAAACTGTCATTTATGCCACGTTTGACAAATATTTGAGGGTAATTTGAAATATTATGTATCACCATAGTGACAGGTTGTCAGCCCATCGCCGCAATTGGCAATAGATACTCTCAAGTTCCTTGGTCGCTTCTTACGACACCCCCGGGAAAGAAATGGGGTGATGCTATTCTATGGCTTCTATATCCTCATCTGAGAGTCTTAATTTCGATCATCGCTGTGATTTATAGAGCCTTTGATGATCTTGGCGTATTCCATTTCAATCTCCACCTTACTTACTACGAGATTCTTCCGCAACGATTGACGCGCTTTTTAATTTCATGTTAAATCTAAGATCTTGTCAATGGCCCGTCGTCAACCAGTGCAGTTCGTGGAGGTTCGTTGGCTTGAAGATGAAGGGTTTATGGGGGTGGCCATGGCCGGAGGGGCTCAAGACCTCCCTTCCTCTACAGGCGTGATGGACACGGGCAGTGCCAATCATGATGTAAATTTACAAATTTACAAGTAATAGGAAATCAGTAAATAGAAAGAATCAATGTATGAAAACTTTTTAATCGAGAACTACGTGGCTCAATGAAATGGCCACCATAGTTGCGACGTTGACATTATGATTTAAAAGTAATCAAATCTAGCTAGTCTACATATAGTTAATCTGTGATCAAATCTACGACGTGGCGCGACATATTCGTCATACTATGTCAAATTTTATCTGAGGTAAAGAGGATTTATTAAAACTGAACCGGAAGGCAACCATCACTGCACGACGCTGATTATGTTCGACACTGTTTTGTACAGCATGACTTTGTTCGACAAAGTAGTAATTGGTTCAATAACTGACCCGGAGCCGGACCAATTACAATTCTTTGTACTAATTTGTATGGACTAAACTAAAACTTGTGTCGCTGTACAGTCGGTTGTAGTACATAAGGTACCAGGGGTACTTCAAAAGAACTGAATTATTTTTATCCCCAGTTAATAAATATTAAAAATTTAAACTTATTCTCATAAAATAAGACATTTTCTACTAATACATATTTGTAACAAGAAAAAAATATTGCTGGTGACAAAATTAATTTAGTTCCTTTGGAGTGCCCCTGGTACCCTATGTGCTACAACCGACTGTACATTCTTAGTCCGGCTCCGGGCCAGTTATTGAACCAATTACTACTTCTGTGTCGTAAGCATATACTGTGGCATATACCAGTTACGCCACAATGACTTCGTTAGTTTTGCACGTATATTCGCGTCAATGAGCCAATTTTCGCCAAAATCATAATTATGCTTTGACATTAGTCACGTTGTACAAAACAGCATTGGGCACAATCAATGTCGTGCATTTATGGTTCACTTCCTGTTTAGTTTTTATTAAATCCTCTTTGCCTCAGACGAAATTTGACATAGTATAACGAAAATGTCGCGCCGCGTCGTAGCATGACGCAACTGCAGTTCATCCTTGATATAAAATTAAATTGCAGATATATAGAATTGTTAAAAGCAGACTGCTATAACTAGTCAAAGTTTAAGCAAAATGCGACAAATTATCTTAGAGCTGGCAACGCCAACATGAAGAATCGATATGAATGAGTGAGTGAATGGAAGCTCTCTGGAGTGCGTTCAAGACTACTTCTCAAAGGCATGCTCAAAGGCTTTTTCTGCAATCTCCGTCTTCGAACGTTCGATCGAATCGACGAGAGTTGTAAACTTATGCGTTGATCGAACCCTCAAAGTAAAAATATTTTGTATCATTTCTTTGACTCTGTCGATCTGTTTGTCACATCGATATGTATATAGCTCTCTAAGCCACCCAAGGCATATACTGTGGCATATACCAGTTACGCCACAATGACTTCGTTAGTTTTGTACGTATATTCGCGTCACTCCAATGAGCCAATTTTCGCCAAAATCATAATTATGCTTTGACATAAGGTCTATTTCTCTTTGTTGGGATTTAAAAGATGCCAAAATTGGTTTATTGGAGTGACGCGAATTTTGAGACAAATGTATTGACGTAAATTTTGTAATATAAGCAAAAAAAGAAAATATTATTGGGATATATTTATTCAATTAATATATCCCGGCATGTGAAAGCGGGGCAAAAGAATTAATCGTAGTATAGGTCCTGAAAAACTAAAGGAAAGTTTCGAAGAAAGAAAACATTTAAATGTTCCTGTTCTGACAAAAATGGGGGTGTTTCAGCCTTGACTGGTTCCACCCGTAACTTCTAAAGTATTTATATGCAAACAATAGAAAAAATATGAAGTATACTTTTCTATCTGTAGTTTACTGTGTATATGGAAAATTGTAACGTTCTCAGCACTCCTAGTTTTCGAGATGTTAAAAAAAAACGTCGTTAATACCCTACCAAATCTGTCAAAGTATGAATATCTTTAAGACATTGAAATAAAATACAAATCATGTTTAGTAACTACGAATCCCTATGATATTATCGGATTATGAATTGAGTTTGTCAGAAAGTAAATTCAAGTCTGTTATTATGAAAACATTTTGTCATAAGGCCTACTATAAGTTATACGATTACATTAATGACAAAGAGACATGGAGCTCTGAAATTCCAGCGCAGCACGAGAAACACGCACTCATTTTTTTATATCAAATGAGTTTACATCTGACATAAATATAAACTTACTTACTTACTTACTTCGCCGGCTCGACGACCCAAAGTGATCTTGGCCTCAGATACGAGATTTTACCACTTGTCTCGGTCGTGTGTAATGTAAACTTATAAAAGTACTATTATGTTATATACTCTTATGTGGATTTATTTATATAACATCTATATAGTATTAATGGGAAATTTTCTAAGGATTCTCGAGTGTCATGTAGAGGGCGCTAAGCTTAATTGAAATAACGTTTCTTTACACTAAAACTGTACCACTTAATGAAATATTCTTTATTTTGTGGTTATTTGTTTACTTACACGTATGACACTCAATATAATAGCAAGGCGATAAGTTTATTTTGTAGTAAATCAAACCAACATAATTAATTTGTAACGAACACAACGTGAAACGGAACCTGTGACTAAACTATGGCTGACGCCAGCCATATTGAAACGTCAAAATTTCAGTTTAGCACAGCGCCCTCTGGTTTGACTTCCAGAACTATCAAGAGAACTGTCAATAGAAAACCCCCATTGTGAATCTACTTGGAAATAAAAGTTTTCAAGTCTTGAAGTTTACTCCGATTTTATCATCAATGCTGTGATGAACGCGCTTCTGAAGAGTGTATGACGGAATGAATGAAGTAAGAGCAAATCATAGACAAGTTTGCTCTAATGACTTGACCACACCGAAGCGTGTTTATCGCATAGCGTTTTTTTCTCTCTTCACGACAGACGACCAGTATGACTAACATGAGTGCAGCGTTTCACGTTGTGTTCTTTACAAATTAATTATGATAGTTTGATTTACTACAAAATAAACTTATTGACTTGCTATCATATTGAGTGTCATACGTGTAAGTAAACAAATAACCAATAATAAATTTAGAACAATTCAATAAACACAAAATAAAAAATAATTTATAAAGTGGTACAGTTTTTGTGTAAAGAAACGTTATTTCAATTAAGCTTAGCGCCCTCTACATTACACTCGAGAATCCCTAGAAAATTTCCCATTCCCGCGCTTTATTCATTTAGAAGTTGCGCGCGCACGAGTCGACAAATTTTGTCGATGCACGCATGTTAGCCAGGCTGACAAAAGTTGAAATGTGTGAGACAAGCACCGCTCCCGCGAGTCAGGCATAGCTTATTGACATTTGGATTTTTCGTGTATATCAAAGAGGTGAACCATCCTATGAAACTGTACTCAAATCTAAAAGTCTGACTGTTGAGTTGTTATGGTATGAGGATCGAGTGCACGATCTTAGGGTGGTACGTGCGTGGTATTAGAAGAGTGCTATGTACAGTAGCGTATACCTACAGGGGGGGTTGGAGGAGTCATGATCATGACCATGAAGCAAGAATTAACACTAATATAGCTGATATCACATCATAATGTTTCTATCAGATGATTTTCACAACCAAATTTAATGTGAAATGTATAGCTCGCTTCGCTCGCAGTACGTGTGGTGTTTTGAGTGTTCGTGTATCGCAGTGTGGCCCTGCGATTTTTGTTTTTTAACGTGGCGTGTCAAGCTTGCTTCGCTTCCTATACATACGTATAGTGATGGTGTAGCATAGTACCAATGGCTTCTCTCTTACCACTTTGTATGTTAAAAGTTGACCTCACTCACGTAGTGATAGCGTTGCTTTGTGTCATCTCTCTTGCCTTTTTAACGTTAAATGTCGAGCACGCTTCGTTTGCTATTTGAGTAATATTTCTGTCATGCAGTATGTAGCCTCTCTTGCATTTACCGTGCGCCATATGTTGAGCTGGTTTCACTCGCAATAATGTGTGGTGTTGCTGTAGCGCAGTTGCCATGTCAATGTAAAATGTCGAGCTCGCTTCGCTTATAATACGTGTAACGGTGGTTCAGCGCATAGGCGAATCTTTTGCTTTTTTATGGTGAAGTATCTAGCTCGCTTCTCTCGCAATGCATATTTGTTTAAGTGAGGCGGTTACACGACTCTTTCCCCGAAGTCTATGATATGTTTGTGATGTGAATGAAGACAAAATAAACTCTTTATCTTATAATATTGAGTGTCATTCATGTAAGCAAACAAAAAATCTATAAGAAATTTAGAACGATTGCATAAATACAAAATAAAGAATATTTTGTAAAGTGGTACAGAAATTATGTAAAGGAACGTTATTTCAATTAAGCGCCCTCTACATGACACTCGAGAATCTCTAGAAAATATCCGTTTTTTTGTCATGTACCGTTTCCCACAAATTAAGACGATGCAGTGTGGCTAAAGCTTAAAAAAATATCATGTTGTTTGTCTCTGCTTTTGATTAGATGGCAGCAGCAGAGCGAGAGCTTGATTGCTTCAGATCAGATCATCAGAATGATCATCACAGATAGCACCAAGCAACAGTTTGTCTAATTTGGTCAAAATAATCTGAATCTTGCCCTTTGTGATCAATTGTAATTTACCTTAACGTTTGCCGTGTTTCGCGATAAACATTGTTTAGCCGCCGCATATCGACACTGCTTGCTATAATCGGTTTCGATAAGGTATTAGAAAATGTAAATTGTTGCATATTTATTGGTAGTTCTTACGCAGTGATTATACTCTTACACTGTGCTAATTTTCCGACTCGCCGTGGAGTCCTAGCCCTGGAATAATTTTCTGTTGCTTGGTTTGGACTTTGTCATGTGTCATGAGTGCTAGTGTTTGTTGCAGTTTGGAAATGCAAGCAGCGTCGTTTGCGAGACGGGCCGCACCGTCGCAATGTGTTCAGGCGGTCTAGTGATTGAGTGTCCGAGCCTGTAGCGTCCCAGGTGCGCCCGCCGACAACATGGATGACGATGGAGATGATAAAGATGATACAAAGAGGTTTGTTTGTCTTTATAACAAATGGGGCAATGTGTAGATGAAACCTAGAACCCTAGTGGCAATCATTTGGTCAGAATATACTTGTATTTTTTCCTAAATTAATAATGCCTACTATCTAGGTCTTAAAAATGTATGTCTGTCGTTGGAACATGGCAAAATTGTTACTACATTCAGCCTTCATCCAAAATAGATCTAGGAATCTGGCTGAATATGCCGAACCCCAAACTCCCACCTACACTATGACCTGTTTGGCTTCCTTTCCTAAAATACTGGAAAAGCTTATAACTTATCCAATCTATTGACAACTTGATCTTGTCTAGTTCATAAAAAACCATTGATAACCCTTAATCTACCTCACACTTTGGGTGATATACATCTGTTGCAACCAAGATGTAAGAGCAGACAGTTTGTTCAAGGAGGTTGTCTATGGAAGTTCTTCACTTCCATTGTTGGATTTGCAATAAGGAAGGATAGTAAAAGGTTTCAACATTTATTTTATTATTTAACATTTAGAAGATTGTCTATATTACTTTTTAATAATAATTTGAATTTTTGTTCTTGCTTGATTGTGAATAAATTAGGGACACCAGTATTAGGATTGATATTTATGCAAATTTTCAAATTTTGCCCAGGTGCCTTGTTTAAAGTATTCATTTCAAATTTTATAATATCATATATTTTTGATTATCTCTGAAACCACTTAAGCGATTTTGAAATTTCTTTCATGACATGAAAGAACCGGGTTAAGGATAATGTGAAAGAGGTTAAGTTAAAGAGAGCAAGCTTGTTGCGGGGAAGCAGTCGTGTAGAACAGTGAAGAAGGAGCAGTTAATAACAGCAGTGAGGAAGGGTTAGTTTCTAGGTAGCAAATGAGTGGAGGACACTGGGGGTGAAGACAGGTGTGGGAGAGTATCGTAATAAAGAGGAAAGAGTTTTTGTTCTTATCTACATCTATGTCGAAGTCAACTTATTTAAAATGCCGAATAAAGCACAGCTAGCTCCTACACAACGCCTTACATCCACACATGTTCTGTAGATGAATTGTGAGGCATTTCAAAAATTCAACATAGTAACTGATTGAAAAACCGCTGTTTGATTGAATAAGTAGTTAATCGGCCATTACGGTGCTGGTGTCGTTTTGTTTACACGTATTGCGCCTGTATGGGCAGCTTCAGAGGCACACGCGCTCTACGCGTATTGGCTCAGTGCGTATACAACTTTGGATCATGATCATAACTCATAACACATATCATAAACTACCATCGTGCGAAAGAGGCGCAGAAGCCCCACTTAGATAAATATGCATTGCGAGAGAACCAAGTTTAGACTCATGACGTTAAAAAAAGCAAGAAATGCGCCACACCGCTTCTTACCATCACTACACGTATTGCGAGCTAAGCGAACTCGAAATTTCACGAAAAAAGGCAAGAGAGGAGCCACACTGCGCTATGGCAACACTACATATTTTGCAAGCAAAGCGAGCTCGACATTAAACTTTTAAATGGATGGCAAGAGAGGAGCCACACTGCGACACAGCAATACTACACAATGCATATTGCGAGCGAAGCGAGCCCGGCATTTCACGTTAAAAAGGCACGAGAGGAGCCACACTGCACTATCGCAACACTACAAATATTGCAAGCGAAGTGAGCTCTACATTACACATTTAAATGGCAAGAGAGGCGGTTATTTTGCTAGCGACTTTTGTAGTATAAAAGTCATATTGCGAGCAAAGCGAGTTCGACATTTCACGTTAAAAAAGTAATAGAGGAGCCACACTTCGCTACAGTAATACCACACATATTGCAAGCGAAGCGAGCTCAAAATTACACATTTAAATGGCAAGAGAGGCGGTTATTTTGCTAGAGACTTTTATAGTATACAAGTCATATTGCGAAAAGTAATAGAGAAGCCACACTTCGCTACAGTAATACCACACATATTACAAGCGAAGCGAGCTCGACATTTTACGTCAAAATAGGCAAGACCGTTCAAACACTGCGTTGCACTATCTCTTGAAAAGTCATAAATGAAAAATGAAAATGAAATAACTTTATTCAATGTAGGATAGTATTATCACTTATTGACGTCATGATCGGTCATTGTAAAAAAAAAGAAATTTGCATAACGCAATTTTCTTTTTTTATAACAATTTTGTATTGTCCTAATAGAAAACCGGCTCGGGCGGGATAAAAAATACTACGCTACACTATAAGCAAACACGACTTGTCGCGTCAAAAAAGGAAAAAGAGGCGCAAACATTATACTACACGAAGACGAAGACTGCAGGCATTGCGAGCTCGACATTAAACGTAAAAAAGGCAATAGAAGAGCTACACTGCGCTACAGAAAAACTTCACGTATTGTGTGCGAAGCGAGCTCGACATTTAGCTTTAAAAAGGCAAGAGCAAACGATGGAAAGCGAAGCGTGCTGATGTGATATCAGCTATTGTAGTAGAAAATTCTTGCGTAATGGGGGGGTCTCGTAATGGAGTAAATTACGACTGCTACGAATGAAATTACTTGTTTTTGTTCCTGCTATAACTTAACTACAAATCCGTTTGCTATTATACAAATTTGGCCATAAGGCCTATACCGAGTCTAGTTATACAGTTAACTGTTAAGAGTGCTGTTGAAATGCGATATCGCATCGGAAAAAATTTAATTAAAATAAATAACTACGCATTGCATTTATATGTGAACAGCTTCGTTCCACCAGCATTGCATAGCATTTTTGGTTCTAATTGTTTTATTTTCACTACATAGTGTAAATAAAATAATGTCGCTGACCGTGTCTGTCCCTATGTCCCTACGTAAGAATGCTTAGATCTTTAAAAGTACGTAACGGATTTTGATGCGTTTTTTAAATGTATAGCGTGATTCAAGAAAAAGGTTTATATTTATAATACATGCCGGGAAAGCTCTTATTTCCGTGGGAAAACGGGTAGCAGCTGGTGAAACCGCTGGGCGTGCCCCTTTTCTTCTACAATTTAACAAGATTTGACGTTTGACAGGAGGACACGTAACCTAAGTGAGAAGAAGAGACGGGATCAGTTCAATATGCTGGTAAATGAGCTCAGCACAATGATCTCCACAAACAACCGGAAGATGGACAAGTCCACTGTACTCAAATCCACCATTTCATTTCTCAAGAATCACAATGGTAAGTTTAACATTATTTAACTATAATTTTTTTCATGACCCGATTACATAAAGAAAAGGACCGAAATTGCAACATTATTTTTGACATCCAGCTCCATAGAGTGCCGTGTGATGCTGGTTTAGAATGGCACCACACCATTTCTTTCCCGCGGGTATCGTAAGAGGCAACTAAGGTTTCATGTGTATTGTAATTTATTAGGCGACTATACGGCCGTTAACGCTTTGCCTACCCCGCAAGGTATGTGATAAGTGTATGAATGTATGCAATAACATGTCATTTTATGTTGTATGAAAATGAACCACGTTGTCGTCGACTCGGTGTTCCACCACCACACGAAAGAAGATTTCATTAAGACGCTTCATACTTCCATAGGCTAGGCTAGGTGCTGCCCACATTATTTAAAAAATCATTACCACACATATGAAAACGTAATTTATTGAAAACCCGCGAGTACGGTTAAGTTATAAATACTGAAGATTATTTTCAATCATTCAAATGGTTTAATCTTTTTGTAAGGGACCTACTATACAAAATATTCCAGCCGAAAGGTCAATTTGTTATGGAGGTCCCCATATTTTTTTTCATATTTCGGCCTATGTTCATTGGGAAAAGTTGTTCTGATTCATGGGCTGGTCCACGGTACCCTTGAATATGTCAATAATATTTTTATATCCCGTATACTACAAATAGTCTCCTACAGTTGAAAATTTCATTTTAAGGGCAATGTATTTTTATTACTTGCTTACTTTTGTATGAGCACAGGTACTGGTTACGTTTATTGTTGTTTATAAAATAAAGTGTTGTAGTGTGCCAACTCCCAACCTAGGGTTGCCAAGTCCAAATCTAGAAAATCCAGACCCAAAACTGTAAAAAATCCTGGCAACACATTTAATTTATAATAGCCACACGAAAATAAGAAATTAGTTATTACAATCATATCCCAATTGTATTGTATTTTATTATTCGTTATTTTCACCACAGTTTCGACACATAAAGCACAATTTTAATTCACAATTATCACTCTGCGACACTTACGTAAGCCGTCCGACCAAAAACCTTAAGATAAGCCGGACTGGCTAGCACCATATTCTTTAGTCCGGCAAGACAAAAAAACCGGACATGTCCGGCTAAATCCGGAGGGTTGACTACCGTATCCCCACAGCACAAACACAGCGGTACTCCCACGGGCGGAAAAGTTTACAAAAAAACTTTTTAGGGAAGAGTTTTGGAAAAATTGTTTCAAGCTCGTCACCTGCACCATTGTTTATGTTTGCTTAGAAAAGTAGGTACTGTGTTTTTACAAGTTGTGAAAGAGCCCATTAAAAAAACAACCTTCCCCCAATAATCAAAAATTGAAATATGAAAAAAGAATTTAGTGCTATTATTAGCCTATTACAAATTGTATGGGATCTCTATTTCTAAACCTAATTCAAAATTATGTTCCTCGTGAATAGGATTACTACTCGTATTATGCTAATTAACTCCTTGAAAAAAATGCAATGTTTTTCCTAACACCGTGTAAAATAAGGCACCGGCTCCTAAACTGCAAAGCATCGTATGAGCTTATTTAAAAAAAAAATCGTGTGTGGTGTGATGAATAAAGATCATTTTTATTATTGTGGTGTTTTATTATAAATATGCATTAATTATAATATAATACGAGAAGCTACGAATAAAACGAAGTACTTTTAAAACTAATTGAGACGCATGAAACTACGTAGGTGAAGCAGGTATGCTGCTAGAGAGAACTCCTAAAAAAGCATTCCATGAACGCGGCGACGAACACATCAGATTCAAAGTTTCAAAAATAATGGAACTGAGTAGCATTTAATTAAGCTGTTATCGAGAAATGTATTTGGGTCCCTGAATCTATTAAATGGCGAAATCTTTCCGGCAACTAGCAATGCGCAGTTCCCATTTTAGTAATCCAGTAAGTTTCCGGGAATAATGGGAATATTCCCCAAGAATTTATTATTTTTATTTGCAATATTTCGACCTAAGTTTCTTTGGCAAAGTAGTTCACGAAATTTTGAAATTAAAAAAAAAAAACAGTTTAGCTCAGCGCACTTTAAGATTGCCTAGAAAAATTACCATTGTACAATGGGATAGTATTTAAAATGATTTGAGGAGAGAAATAAATACGAATAAGATATTGATAACATATTTTGCGATATATTACATGTTGCAAATAATACAAAACGTTGCTTGTGATATATCATTAACATTATATTTATAAATATAATGTAGGCTTTCGCAAATAAATGAGCAAATATCGGTATTGACTATTTAGGAATATATGTGATTTTTTATGAATTCTGAGATTTTGAATAATTAATAATCATTCAATACTTTGTTACAGTACATATAATTTGCAACAATTTAAGTAGTAGTTAATGCACATTGAACTGCTGTGGCGGCTGATGATGATTAAACTTTTATTAATTAGACATCTATGGTCTTCTCTATTTTTATGCTTGTTCTGAACAAAAACCTTACTTATTAAGGACTTGTTGAGTTTAATTGTAGAACAATTCGAAGATAAAAACGGTTTAAAAATCAGATAACTTATGCTTATGGATGGTTTACGGCTTAAAACAGCTCTCAAATATGTGCCAGCTGTGGCGACCACAACCGTACTTTTACGGAAGTTAACCCTCTGTTTACACAGCAAGGAATAAAAGCGTGTTATAAATAATGCAACTGGTCAGAAACCAAGAGCCAGAAGGTGCTTTTTCAGCCAAAAGTTATCAAAAACTTACCTCACTTATAATATTTATAATTACATTATAATACTTATAATGCTTTTTACCCGGCCGAGCGGTTTTCTACTAGGACAATACAAAATTGTTATACAAAAAAGAAAATTTTGTTATAGTAATTTCTTACTAATTTATTTTTTTTACAATTACGAAACATGACGTCAATAAGTGAGAATACTGTCCTACATTGAAAAAAGTGATTTTAATTTAGTTTTCATTTTCATATATAGTCGCCCACATATGTAAATGTAATAGTCGCTCACTCATGTAATTGTAATGTTTTGTAACTTAAAAGTCGCAGCCATCATTCAGTTTTATTAACACCTTGCATTTGCAGCTCTTTTAAATATATTAATATAATACATTTATTTTTTTGTCTGTTCACAGGCGGTACCCCACTTAATACAGTGTCGCCTAAAAAATAATATCCCAAAAATAATAATAATAATAAATCATAATATTCTTCGTAGTATCACAAATGATTCTTAGTTACCTTCATATAGTTATAGGAATTATGTAAAGTGGGACTGTATTTTATTTTACAGAAGTGACAGTCCGGTCTCGAGCTCATGACGTCCAAGAAGACTGGAAACCAGCATTCCTCTCGAATGAGGAGTTTACATACTTGGTATTAGAGGCACTTGAAGGATTCGTGATGGTGTTCTCAGCGAGTGGACATATTTACTACGTATCAGAAAGCATTACTTCACTTCTTGGGCATAATCCGGTATGTCCATAAATAGGGTGAAATGTAACTAGTGACCGATACCGAAAACTCAGGACAGGCTGGTTAATAACGAAAAACTTTCCGCAGCGAACATAGGTCGAAATGGTAAGAAAAAATTGTTATACAAACTGGCTTGATTAGCTGATACATTTTGTATAGGAGATACAATTTATTTTTCTTATTCGACCTACGTTTCTTGGGGAAAGTTTTTCCCTATCACCAGCCTGTCGTGAGTTTTCGCTATCGGTCAGTAGTAAAACGTCACCCTTATATTGTTGATGTAACAAGGCTTATGTGTAAAAACAGTTGCAATCTGTAAGCGAGGTTTGTACTCCGTTTTAATGATAATTGAGTGTCGTAACGGTTGCACATATAATTTATGTAGCTACATTACATACAGTTGTCTATAAACTGCCTCCGTGGCATAGCGGTTTGAGTTTATATAAATCATATCCACAGAAAACTCGTTCTACTGCCATATTCCAAACTGTACATTGAATCCTACAAACACCTTATCAAAGTAACGAATCTAAATATTTTGACTCGCGACTTTGCTGTAGTTGTAACATATGCATGAATGTTATCCGGCAACATGGTTATGTTTTGTTTTGCAGGCTGATGTGGCTAATAAAACGATTTTCGACTTGGTATCGGAAGAGGATCGGCCGAATCTCTACAATTTGCTGCAGAACCCGTCCACGCCGGCGGACCCGCTACAAACACTAGTCAAAAGTAAGTTCTACTTGTAATCAGTTACTTGCTCTGTACGTTGTTTACATTGTGTGTGCAATATATTTGCGTATATATGGTTACACCTGAGAATTCGAATGTTTATAATTAAAAACCTTGTGATGCTTTCTCAACTTCAACGTTCAATGCGAGCTATTCTGTTGACCCATATATTTTTGTTATCGAAAAGGCTTCATTACAAAAAGTTACCTTCTCTCTCATAATAAAGAGAAAAGCTTGACCTCTTATTATGTGGTGTTGCGTAGACTGGTGACGTGTACTTATTAGGGACCAAGGAATGTTTACTAAATACTATTTTTCATGCTTATGCATTGCCTTGCGATGGAATTTTTGCCTACTTTTTATTTTCTAAGTAAGTCTATGTGGCGAGTTTTGTTTATTGAAGTTTATTATTATCTGCTTTATTATTCTATTTGATTATTCAACAAAATTTACCACTAATCTACTATCTGCACTAATTATTATAAAGTATTTTTAATTTGATCATTTAGGCTGTTATTATCGTACACACAATTTTACATACAATTTTAGTTCACGATTGAAAAAGGTTTCCAAACTCTTAAAGCTGCGAGGCCGCTTCTAAATAATGATTTATAAAAATTAAATATGAAGTAACTTTTTACCTGAACTGCCGCAGAAGGTGGGTATGTTTTTCTAGAGTATGTATGTATGTATGTGGACAAGTAAATTAAATGACGTGTCGTTTCGTAAGATTCGTCTTGGCAGCGCGAGTGACACTGGCTATATTATAATTGTAATTATGAAAAAAACTAAAATCCCGACTACTGCTCATGCTTTCGTAGTGATATCTTTCGTTTATGTACATAAACGAAAGATATCAGTAATTTCGTTTATGTACATAAACGAAAGATATCACTACGAAAACATGAGCAGTAGTCGGGATTTTAGTTTTTTTTTTTCGTTTATGTACATAAACGAAAGATATCAGTAATTTCGTTTATGTACATAAACGAAAGATATCACTACGAAAACATGAGCAGTAGTCGGGATTTTAGTTTTTTTTTTCATAATTACCTTTTTTGTAATAGTCTGTAAAGGAAAAGCTCGTGTATGACGCAAATGGCGCCTTATGTTTAATAAAATAAAAGAAAGAACACTGACTTTTTATCGCTGATTATCGATAGCTGCTAATCGGTTATAGAACGAACGCTAATAAAACGTGTAATATGCTAACAATAGTTGGTACTGCCAATACATTAGGTTTTCGGTGCACCAGCTTCACCAATTCAAAGACTACTTACACTACAATAAGTTTCCATTTGAAAACTGTAACTTTAAATTGCATCACCTGCGTTATGTAAATAAATCATTTCAGCATTGAATACATATGAGTATTTACTAGCAAAGCAGGCATGATTTCATATGCGAGAGTCATCTGTATAACAGATATTTTTATTATAAATCAGTTTGCGAATGATATACTGTGTGAAAAATTGTCTTTCTTCTTTAGGTTTTCGTAGTTGACACTACAAATTATCATTTAGACAATTTGTGATACACATTTTACTGAATATTCTTCAAATGTTTGTGAAATTTGCCCCCCTCGATTTTGCTCTGTTTTCACATACCATCAAATTAACCTTCTACTATAAATCGTAGCACTCATAGTTTTAGAAATATTGTGCTCAAACCGTTTTTATAATTACACTTACCGAATATGTCAGGGTGAAGTGATCTTTATATCATTAAAAGGGTCAATTTATATTTGATGACTACGAAACTTTATACTCGGCCGTGTCGGATACGTTCTTGGTCGTTATTGTTTTTTATTTGTATTTGACTTTAAAGTCTAGCGAAAATGATAAATTGTTTTGCCATTTATTTAATAGGTGGCTCTTTACTGCTCTATGATTGACTCGTTTAAGTGGTTTCCTTAAGTTAAGAGTACCTTTCTGGCGTTATATTTTGATGTACATGATGGTCTGAAACTAAATGCAATTTATAATCCTATTATGATTGCTGAAACCATGAAAGTAGTGATGTAATTACATCACTGTGTGGTATTTCGTGTCGTGCCGGTGTAGAACAACGTCACTTCATTTCTACCTGTTCTGAATACAATATTTTGCACTGCGCTTGATAAACCCGCATTTCAAGCGTGATGAGTATGACAGACACCCCTTCATACAGAAGCCCATGTCCAGCAGTAGACTGTTGCGGGTGTTGATGTAGCGTGTGGTTGTCATTTTGGTTGACCATCAGTAGTTTTGTGCATTGTGCTTAATGACAGGCATTGATTTTCACTAGGAAACCCTATATAAACAAACTTTTCCTCGACCAAGGGCAGCGCCTATGCGACGATTAGGTACTTTTCCATTTATACTGTAATGATTTTTATTTAATGCTGGCGATACTTAATACCTCGTCTGTGGGCTTGCCGTCCCACAGCACAACGAAAAATGCCCTGTCTGTGGGCTTGCCGTGGGGCGGCATCACAGATATACAAAATGGCGTAAAAGCCTGTGCCATCGTTGAATAACCCGATCATTTTGTGGTAAAACACAACATGAAAGCTGCTGAATAAGTTTGAATAATTGCATCCAGCGAGATTGTGACATCCAGAATAAATAAGGCATGTCCTGAAGGACCCTCTTTCTAAAAATAGTAGTGTTGACGACATTTGCTTCGTGATTTTAAAGTACTTTTGTCCCGTTTAATGTAATTTTTTTTAGAATTGTGATGGTAAAGTGTGGGGTACTTTGTTTTGTTATTTCACAATATGCTTTGTTATTTAACAAACACAAAATATTATCATGTTTCGACTTAAGTTACTAAGAAATGTTGTTAGTTCCATGAATATATTTAAATGTGCTGTGCAAATGTTTGTATTAAAATATTATGCCACTTGCGACTCATATTTTAATAGCTTTTGAAACGAACAACCTGTTATTAATAAAAGTGCATTGGCGACTGCATTCTGAATAAAAAAATTATAGGGAAGACGTGCTAGTCCAAAACCTGGCATTAGTAACAAACTCATATGGTCAGGATCTCATGCTGGATTCTGAAGAAATCTGGGGAAAGTAAATAAAGAGTTCAGCATAAGTTAAACTAGTTTAATTAACGGAAATCTTCAATATCTGTAGGTTGGTTTGTTTTGTACAACGCATTGTCAGCAGACTAAAATGAAAATGAAAATTAAAATGAAATAACTTTATTCAATGTAGGATAGTATTATCACTTATTGTCCTCATGACGTGACTATTTAAATATGGTTGTCAACCGTCCGGATTTTTGCGCTTTCGTCCGGCCTGCTCCACTGTTTGGCCAGGCTTCGTGTATATGTCGCAGTATTATGGCAGAATTAGGATTCCGGCCGATGTTCTAGGATTTTGTCCAAAAGCCGGATTATGGTATAATCGAAGACTTCATTCGACCATCGTCCTAAGTAGATCTAGGATTCCGGCCATAATCCTAGGATTTTGACCGAAATCCTGGATCTACGTAGTAATATGGTAAAACAAAGGCTTCAGAACACTTTTTATAAATTTTGTAGTGACTATACACATACATACATAAATACTTGCGTAGTATGCAGAGTTTTAATGGCCATGAACAATTTTGAGGGCTATTTTAGATAAAACGTGAATGACTATAGAAAAATAAAATGGTAATACACATGAAAACTTCCATCCGTTAGTCGCTTCTGGGTGTCGTACCCGCGGGAAAGAATAGGGGTGATGCTATTTTAAGCTGTCATTACACGGAATAGTGACTATCGCCATGCATTACTATTTGTCTTTACTTTAATTTGTATTTTTATTATGCTTTTGGAGAGAAAAATAAGAACTTAAGAAAATTTGATGAAACAAAATAAATGACACAAAAAATATTTATAATAATCAAATCAGTCTTTTATTTTTATTGATTCCAGATAGAATATACTAATCACTATTATTATTAGGTATCTAGTCTCGATATAAAAATTAACCATTTTTCATAAACATTTAGGTGCTAACCTCTTCTAACTATGATTAATATAACAAACATTAAATAATTCGTTTTTCTGTCATTAACATAAGCTTTTGAGTATCATTTCTTTCATTAAAGATTTTTCAAGTAGTAAAAACAATATTTTTTAGATAATCACATAAGTTACTGTTTATAATATTATTAGATGAGTAATAAAATAAACATTTGGGTGTCTTCTCTTTTACAAAATATAACAAGGTAAACAGAACCTCCTGTTATCATTTGCATCACCTAGTATCTAAATAAAGATTATGAATGATAGAAATAAACACACTTCCATACGCAATCCCCGCGCGCGGGGGAGGAGCGTATTGTTCCCTCCCCGCTCATAGATTCCCCCGAATCGCGATTAATGCCATAATACTAAGCAGATCCAGGATTTCGACCAAAATCCTAGGATTATGACCGAAATCCTGGATCTGCTTAGGACGATGGTCGAATGTAGTCTACAATTTTGCCATAATCCGGCTTTTGGCCGAAATCCTAGGATTTCGGCCGAAATCCTAATTCTGCCATAATACTGCGACATATACACACACTTGCTATAAAAATTGAGCAATTCATAAAATCAGCGCTAGTACGCAAAAGTGCAATTTCCAGGGAGAATGAACAATTTCTATACTGGCCTGCGAACTTGCTAACTATCTCGCTCGCTCTTGTTATTGCGTGAAAGAAGCCTGTTTTCTCAATCTTCGCTAAGAAGATGTGGCCGGTTTACGCGCATTTTTATGCCCGCTTACAAGTTTTAATCTTGTAAAATTATGACCGTTTTCTTTTTGGCTTTGCGCAATATTGGTCCGGATTTTAGGGCTTATGGCCGGCTTGATACTGCACAGTGTCCGGCTTTTCTATATATATACTTGGTAACCCTAGGTAGTCCCAAAAGATTTTGATTAAGAAAAAAATAATTATTATCCTTCCACTTACTAAGCGATCATTGTTGCTTACTAGGTCCCTTAGTAGGCTAAAACTGCTAACGAAGACTGCTAACGTCTCAATTATTTGTTTTTATGTTCCAGATGAAAACGAGATTCGTTTCCAATGCAATCTGCGTCGCGGGGCTCTCGATTTCCGAGAAGAGGCCACGTATGAACTCATACAATTTAGCGGACACTTTCGTAAGCATACATTACACGACTATTATACGATTTAGCGTATGGTGATGCTATTGTGTCAAAATAACATCACCCCATTTCTATCCTTGGTATCCTTGTATCATAAAAGACGCCTAAGAGATGATGAATCCAAGGAATGAGCAGCAGCGTGAATACAAAAGCATTCACTACGCTGCCTGCCAAGCGTGGTGAGTATGGAATACACCCTCCAAAATATGATTGACACGTTCATTCGATATCACCGTAGTATCAAGGACCTCAAGTGTATTTTATTGAGTTTTATAATGTAACTTCATCTCTAGATATAGCTTGCAATTGGGCCCAGGCTTGCAACTATCACATTAAGTTATATTTACTAATGGTTTTTAGGTATTATTACACTTTGATAGAAATCACATGAAAAAATACCTGTTTTAATTCATATCAAAACAGTATATGGCAATTATCTTAATAATTGTTTTCAATTTACAGGAACAAATTTAGAGCAAGTTGATAGAGAGGAGGCATCGGGGTACCAACACGAACACGATTCCAGGTAAACGTTTAAATGGGTTCCTAAATATCTATACAGGGCTTAAGTTTTTGTGCATCCTAAAGTACATATTGATACCTAAATCTAAAAGTCAACAAAGAATATGTTAGATCGGTTGACGTCCCGTGCATACATTGAATAAATCCTCTTGACACTGTTTATGATACACTAAACTCGATTCCTTGATTTGCAATTCTATTCCATCCCAAGGCGATTCGTTTAAACGAATACATTGTTGCGCTCACATCTGAACAGAATACATATCGCGTCAAGTGTTGCTCAGTATTTATAACGATTTCTGATCAATGTTAAATATATAAAATAAGAAGTATATTTTTAATTTGATCTACTTGACCTCGCTATAATTTTGAAAGGATCTCCGTCGGAGTGAAATTCTCGAAATACTTTTTTATTGTAGGTATTATTTTGTTATTATACTTACCCTTGTTGTAACCTAAATGCGTTTAATTCTGTGGGATAATTTCCTTACCTGGTTCTAAGCTGTTATGTCATTTTCTTACATAAGTAAATCACGGAAAAGAGATATTAAATCAACAGCCTTTCGTTTCCTTAAACTTGCGTTAAGGATGTATGGTACTACTACAACAATTTTGCAATATGTTAAACGTGTGTTGAAATAAAAACTACATACAAATAAACGTTAGGCACGCGATCACCGCTTTTATGTTATGAAAATGTTCTGTCAACATGAGACCCAAAAGTGTTTACATAGAGCTCGTTTTCAGCTTACTATTCGTGTGCACGTGCCGCCTCTACACGCCCCAATTGATCCGCGACGTGTCCCTGGTGGACTCGAGCCGCTGCGAGTTCACGTCGCGGCACAGTCTCGAGTGGAAGTTCCTGTTCCTGGACCACCGCGCGCCGCCCATCATCGGCTACCTGCCGTTTGAGGTGCTCGGCACTTCCGGATACGACTACTACCACTTCGACGACTTGGAGAAGGTCGTCACGTGCCATGAAGCTCGTGAGTAATGCATTTGTATACTACAGAACTTTATAATACAAAATTAGTAAGAGGGGAGTTACAGCAACAGGACACTTGGTTCGAACGAATGAACTCGACATTCTACGTTAAAATATGTGAGGTTCAAGCAGCATTCAGAGAAAAAGACAGCTGCTTATTTCAAAAGTCCACCATGATAGTGAGAGTTGCTCTGCAGCTGCGAGGGCGGCTTTCGCTCCGAAGGCTGGTGCCCTGGGTACGTGCCACAGTTGCGCATATTGTATAGTGAACCCCCGAATGACACCCTTCCTGGTTTGGATGTCTACCACTCGAACGATGCCATCGTTGCCTGGAAAAACCCGGACGACACGACCCGGCGTCAACCTAGGACACATCAATGTAGGGATGGTTTGGTCCTTGACATTCACCATTGTGCCTTCTTCAAGAGTTATTTTTGAAGCTCGCCATTTGGCTCTGTTCTGTAGCATCAAAATATATTCATTACTACTACTGCCCGCTTGCCCTTATTAACGATATCTACATGTAGAAACGGAATAATGCTATTTCTAATGATATGACTTTTTCCATTCCAGTGATGCGAAAAGGCGAGTTGACATCTTGCTACTACCGGTTTCTTACGAAAGGCCAGCAGTGGATTTGGCTGCAGACGCGTTTCTACATCACCTACCACCAGTGGAGCTCCAAGCCGGAGTTTGTAGTTTGCACGCATCGAGTCGTTAGGTAAGCTTCATTTGATATGTTACTGATCTATAATCCGACACCTTTGCAGATTATATTTGTAGTTGTAGTTCTTTGGAGACGGGAAATACATTTTGTTTGTTAATTGATCATTATTTAACCACGAGTGATGTGAGCCATTACTTAATATTATAAACAATAATGGTTTACCTGAACTGCAACTGAATTTTCATCACCTCAATCATAACAGATCAGAGGAAGGGATTGCGTCTTTAAAATACCATGACTGTTGTTTCTGCGCTATAATTTATATGTGGATCCTTTGTCACCGGCGACGCTCTTCGCTTTTGGCCACAACTGTTCGTAAACCAACTCCCATTAATTTCGCAGCTACGCTGACGTACAGAAGGGCATGAAGCAAGAATCGTCTGAAACCACCGAGTCCACAGAAACGTTGAACCCCGTGGAGGCGGAACAGTCCAGCAGCCAGGGGCAGGTGATCAAGGAGCAGCCGGCGGACGAGGTGATGGTCAACATGTCACCGCCGTACAACATGTCCGACACTGGCGACAGCTACGGAACCTATCAGCAACTGCCACAGGTACGAATAATGTTTCCACGAAAACGTTACTTTACGGACGCCAATTCTTTCTAAAATATATGCCCAATATTTCAGGAACTTAACTCCTAGTTAGTAATAAGGGATAATGTTACAATGCACTCAATTCGAGATATAAATTCTCCTTATTTGCCTTAAATTAGTGCTGTCACTTTCCGTCAAATAGGTTTAGAAAAAGATAGGAGATATCTAAGTCCTGTCATTTTTAAAAACGTCAATGGTTTTTTCGCCTTTTCTAGTCAATTTAGTCGCCATTGTTTTGATTGTCGCCTTATTTTGACAGATAACAAGAAAATTTGCATGAAATAATTAGACATGACACGACGAAGATATCTCCTATCCTTTTCTAAACCCATTTGACGGAACGCGACAGCACTAATTTAAGGCAAGTAAGGTGGATTTAAATCCCGAATTGAGGCCAATATATTATGATTCTAAGTCATTTCACTAAAATCTCATTTTAACTTTACGAATGCCATTGCATTATTGTTTATCGCACGCGCTATCACTGACCACTTAAATTGCATCCAAATATTAATATTTAGTCTAGAACTACACAACGTGATCGTGAATCATTCACGATGTAAAAAAATCCTATCTACAAATTGGATTATTATTTGACAGCCGTCACATTCGAAGCCAGCGTCCGTCGGTAGCGCGGGCGGCACACCGGTTACCTCCACGACCACGAGCACTTCATGGCAGCGGTCCAACGTTCGAGGCAACGGTTCCGACACCGGCTCGCTGTCCGGCGAGTCACGCTCCTCGCAGCGTAACTCTCGTGAGGTGGGCACTATATTTTATTAAATCTATTTATATAATAAAAGAAAGTGTGTCGAAATACGTCCAGACCGAACTCTTAAACGAGTCCCAGTACGATACATACATACACATATCACGCCTATTATCCCTTGCGGGATAAGCAGAGCGTGAACGGCTGCAAAAACGGACATTACGCCACGTCTGACCTTTACTTGAGGGTAATTCGGAAAATTATGTTTCACCATGGCAGGTTGTCAGCCCATCGCCTAAAATTGCAATACACACCCTCAAGTCCCTTAGTCGCCTCTTCCATGGGAAACAAATGGGGTGATGCTATTCTAAGCCGGTATCACACGGCATACCCAGTACGATCATGCGAGCTTATGCGTAGTGTAGTAGTCCCCCTCTGCACAGACAAAGCGCCCGTTCAAAAAAGTCTTTATCTCACAAGGATACCGAATGGAATTTATTATAGCCATAGATCATATTGAGGAGGTCAGAAAATAAGGTTGCCATCCAATATCCTGGCAGATTTTCGAATAAGAACTCGGTAAGGTTGCCAGCTCTAACCCTATTCCATGGTCAGCCTCATTTTATGACCCCAAAAAGTGGCGTCGTTTACCTAATCCGGCTACCAAATGAAATTAGTGCAGATGGATAGTTCTAGTTAGGCAATACCATTGAATAATAGTATTAAATTGCCTTTTATTAGTCTAGCAGTATCTCAGATAAATATTTCAATAATTTAGGTGGCTATGATAAACAGACAGTCGCATTCTAATGCTTTTTATCTACACTCGTCTCATAATGTTTGAATTATGAATTCGAAAACAGTTGCATAAAGACCAACTTTATAACAAAGTGTATAACTGAGTTTTTTTTTTAGAGTGTAGATAAAATAGTGTATGCAACTGCATATAATTAGGCATTAGAATACTCGTGTCAAACTAATATAAACAGACACTCGCATTCTAATGACCCCCATTATATGACAGTTGCATAAACTTCTATAGTTTACAGTGGCATACTATTAAGTGGTACAGGTATTTTTATGTGCATATTTGACGGCTTTATCATCATGATTGAGTTCTATGAAATGAGCGTGTTGTTTGACCGACAGCTGCAGCCGATCCCGGCATCCTACACGCACGTGCACACATCGGACAGCGGCGCGCTCATGTACAGCAACGCGGGCGTGTGCGCGGGCGCGGGCGCGGGCGCGGGGGACAAGCCCCGCGAGGCGCCGCTGGTGCCGCAGCACGACATCGGCGCGCAGTACCTGGAGCCGGCGCCGTACGTGAGCGCGGTGGGCGTGGGCGTGCCCGTGCCCGGCATGCTGCCGCTGCCGCTGCCCTCCATGGCCGCCATGCCGCCGCTGCCTGTCATCGTGTCGCCCGACCAGGCGCAAATACAGGTGAACACTAATTCGTTATAATAGGGGTTGGTTTAGTGCACCGAAAATATTGAAGGCCTAAATCTGACTACATTTATTTAGTTCTCCAGAGAGAACAAGAATTATTTAACCTCTTTTACAATGACAAGCTAATTATTTAAAAAGTAGCTCACTTTTTGAGGATCATAAAAAAGAATTTACTTGTATATTCAAGTTTATATTTTCGATTTAAGATCCACTATTTTGAATTCATGTAATTTTGATATAGTCAGTGTTGCTTGCGCTGCTGAGACGAATCTAACAGCACCTCGAATGTCAACAGCCCACGAAAAAAAATTAATTGTCTACATACAAAACAGTATGTGTTTTATCTATCTATCTTTCTTACAGTCTGGTAAATACCTGATCAGTTGATGTAAACTTGACTTTAGTACCGCCGTTCCAATAAGTCGTATTTGACAGCTGTCATCTCCATACTAAATATATGTCAACAAAGGAAAATGAACCCTCTGCCATAGTATTATCATAGACCAATTAATAGTAGGTATTATCACGAATCTGACAGCTGTCAAAATATGACTTATTGGAACGGTAGTACTTTAGGTGAATATGTTTTTTTACTGAGAATAATGATCGTGAAAGTGTTTAGACGCGTGTACTGATCGAAGGTGTGTGTGTTGTCAGGAGCAGCTGCAATGGAAGCACGAGCAGCTGCAACAGATGATCGTGCGCCAGCAGGAGGAGCTGCGCCACGTCAAGGAACAGCTGCTGCTGGCCAGGCTGGGCATGCTGCAGCCCGTCATCAATGTGAGTGAAATGCATTTTTTATGGCGTGCTCATACAATAATTTATTATTATTATTATTTATATATCTTTTGATAGTCTCTCCTTTCAGAGGTACTCCCTTATCACACGGGCCTTAACCAAGTGTGGTGGGGTCTGCTGACGAAGTTGAAATAACTGATGTTGTCAGGAACTTTCTGGTATTATTTATTATTCGAATTATAGAATGTCTCTTATGTAGGTTTGCTGTTAGAAATTTCTTTTTAGAAATAAGTAAACCTGTTGTGTCTTGTCTCATTGTAAATTGTTCCTGTGTATGTTTTTGTGTACAATAAATGGTTAAATAAATAAATAAATAAACCTCGCGCAATTGCAAAGGAAATACTTATTTTTTAAAATTAAAATGATAAATAATAATATCATCCTGTACCCTAAGGTTACCTGGAAGAAATCGCTACCAAAACGAGAAGGCCGCCTTGTGTACACTTTTTTAATTTATATCTTGTGTTCACTGTATTTCCTGTGTACAATAAAGTATTTTTGAATTGAATTGAAAAATTAATGACAGCTAAATTAAAACGTAAAATTTCACAGACATAATTGAAATTCATAATATTGTTGAGAGTATATTTCCCGTCACACTAGTTTCAGATATCTTCTCACTAGGCAAGCCTGAATCGTGAAGACCAATAAAGTTTTACTAGTTTGGATTACCATCGGTACCATTACCATTTAAAACATACATGCATAAACTAACTTAATTAGAAATCATTCAAATTAAATTGTAGATCGATATTTTATCATAAGGGAAAGTTCTTTACAACAGGTTACTCGTACTGCTACCACAAAGTAAGTATTGGCGGCTGCGCGCCGAATACAGAGAGCTCACTTCAAGCAAACGTCACGAAACTCTCCACAATTTGACACGCCGCCGTTTACAAGGAAATCCAAACCAATCCAAACACACTTGTAGTCGAGTGTCAACCGCGTTTGGTGCGGACGTGCAAAATGGCTTCACACAAATATAAATCCACATCCACACTAATATTATAAATGCGAAAGTAACTCTGTCTGTCTGTCTGTCTGTCTGTCTGCTACGCTTTCACGGCCAAACCGCTGAACCGATCTTCATGAAACTTGGCACAGAGATTGCTAGCATACCGAGAACGGACATAGGCTACTTTTTATCACCATTCGGGGGTCTGGAGTACAGATGTAGACCACCAGGTGTACCATCAGGAGCCCAGCTAAACTATTAGAGATACAGGCATGGTTCTAAAACAAAAGTTGTTCATAAAGATGGGCCGCTTCTTTTCACAAGGACATTGAGAATCTGGAGTACCTTATGTAGACCACCAGGTGTACCATAAGGAGACCAGCTAAACTATTAGAGATACAGGCATGGTTCTAAAACAAAAGTTGTTCATTATGATGAGCCGCTTCTTTTCACAAGGACATTGAGGATCTGGAGTACCTTATGTAGACCACCAGGTGTAGCAGCAAACTATTAGAGATACAGGCATGGTTCTAACACAAAAGTTGTTCATAATGATGGGCCGCTTCTTTTCACTGTAATAGGTTTATTAGTATACTACGATGTGATTTGTACAATGTTCCTATAATATTTTGTACCAACTTAAATAAAAACTTGCTTTCATAAAAGAACAAACAAGATTAACAACTCTAATCTGTATATTTTTTATAATGACGTGATATGAGTTTCTACTTTAATAAAGGCAACTTTTTATTTTTGATGTACATACATACACATAACACGTCTATTAGCCCTTGCGGGGTAGGCAGAGCGTAAACGGCTGCAAAACGGATAGTTACGCCACGTCTGACAAAAATTTGAGGGTCATTCGGAAAATTGTGTATCACCATAGTGACAGGTTGCCAGCCCATCGCCTAAAATTGCAATACATACCCTCCAATCCCTAAGTTGCCTTTTACGACTCCCACGGGAAAGAAATGGGGTGATGTTCAGTCTCAACAGCCCCAGAGCAGATTTCTACCTACTCGTCATTCCCCATTTCATAATAATTGTGCTATGTAGGTAGCATAAGTAATGTAAATACAGGGAGTAACAGAAAGGGAATATCAAGCCGAAAGGAGGTCAAAGTGGGGAAAGTTGTTCAGTTTCATGAGCACCTTTTGGCTTGATATAGCCTTTCTGTTACTCCCTGTATGTTAAGGTTCCTACTCCATTGAATAAAATCGGTAAGAAAACTGTGACAGCCCTTGATAAAGCGGGAATAATCGAAAAAAGGGCCGAGTGATCCTTCTGTACATTCTCTATTTTGTGCTGCTACTCACATGCCGCTGCCACTTCCCGTGCTCCCGCGAGTGTCGGTTTTTCGTACACGAGTCAAAGAAACGGCAACACGAGCGCGAGTGGAATGGATTGCTATGTCGCTCACTCGTGTTGCCGCGAGAAGGGTATAACGGCAGTGTTTGAACACTCACACATGTTGATACTTCAGTGAAAGTATGTTGGGCAAAATTCGCGGCAGCGGTAGAAACACAAGTAGGTCAAGTGTGTGAAATACCTTGAGAAGGTAGAGAAGAGCCGATGCAATATCATTTCGAGAGGTACAGCGCTGGGTTGCGATACGCAGCGCACTTTATCGTCATCATATCGAAGCCGCCACTCCTTTTTTTATACTGTATTTGTTTGAATTGAATTCTGCCAAGTATCTTTGCCAAGCGACGTCAATCTTCACCACACTACCGCGGCACATTGCTAGTAATGTTGAGTTTATTGTAATGACAGCTATGTATGTCCGCAATTTAGAGTAATCTGCGCACAGTGCGACTCATATATGTATCTCTTTAATGTTGACAACCGTTTAAAATATCCAGGTGCAAGGAGCTTACGTAAACCCGGAAGACCTGCAAGCGGGGCAGCGTGTGCCCTCGCAGATCGTGTACGAGGGCGGCGCCCCCCGCGCGCCCCCGCCCCCGCCGCCGCCCGGCTACCTGCCCGCGCAGCCGCCGCCGCAGCAGCTGGCGACGCACCACCAGCCGCCGACCAACGCGCCCAGGAACCCGCACATGCCGCAGTGAATCAACTACACACTATACAAAAGACAAACAATATAATACAAGTGAAAACAAAGCTTGAATTAGCTAATGAAACTGTACATCTAACCCCAAAAAGAAAAGATCGAAATATTTATATTTTTGCTAACTTATGTTACGCGACTGAGTCCTTATAAAGGTCGATAATTTTTGTTGTTTCGATCAATCTACCTTGGGAAGTTAGGAATAATCGCGCATTTTCATGGGCTGATTTTATCCTCTGAAATATTTTCAATATTCACAACATGTTTTTTCGCACAGTACATGCTCGAGAAATATTGGTAACCCGAAACAGAGTCAAGATAGGATATTCCTTCAAAATCTTGTACGCCTAAGTTAAAGGACTTATGGTCGGGTACGGTTTTACATACATCAACCAACTTACATGACTTCGTTTAATTTTCAAGGAGATCGTATCTATTATAAATTTTATTATTTTATATTTGTAACCAATGAAATGAAAGGCTGTTGATTTAAAAACTTTATTGTTTTGTTAAGAGAGCGATATAATTTTATTTTACTTGTTGTATATAGTACTAGCGTTTCCGCCCGCGGTTTTTTTCGGGCATTATTTTTTTGTACACCGAGTCAACGAACAACCCGACAAACCTACTGAAAACTTTCAATTGCGTGCTTTTTTATTTTTGCTCCTTTTTACTGCTTATGGGATTTAAATTTAGAGAATGATTAACTGCGTTTTGATAGTTATAGCTGCTTCTTGAATGATCTCGACAAAAAGGCCCATTATTTTTATACACGCGTTTATCCCCTTTTTTACACCTTTAGGGGTTAAAAATCAAAAATCCCTTACTAAAAAACTATTTTAGCTTCAACAGATCACATCTAAGAGAACACACCTTTAATTCGATTTTACCCCGTGTAGTGGTTAAAATTTTTATCAATGATGAAAACGTGTTATGAGGCTGTATTACTAATTCTTAAACATTTCAAAACCACATACTTTTTATCCCTATAAGGCCTAAAATTTAGAAAATCCTGAAACATTTGAGTTCTTTAATCAAATTCAAATTTTTGAAACAGACCGCATCAAAGTCCACGAACCTTCATGATAAAATTTTACCCCTTTCTTACCTATAGGGGTTAAAATTCTAAAAATGCTTTCTTAGCGAATGGGTATGTAGTAGAATAAACTTTCTGCCCAAAAGTTCACATTTCTGGCATGAGAAGTTTATTTAGGCTGTGCGTTGATAAATGTGTCAGTCTGTGAGTCAGTGAGGACATTTGATTTTATATGTGTAGATTTCTATTCGATTAACACTATTTTAAATTTTGTTGATTTTTTTATTATAAATTTTAGTTAAAGATTTTAAGAATTACAAATAATGGGATCACTATAGTCTATCCACCAAAACTAGTAAGGTAGTAGAACGCTATGTCTGTCATTTAATACCATACAAAGGGCAAAGACAAAAAAAACCCATGTTGACTGAAGGGCGTCAATGAAAACTCAGAAATGCTACCGCTAGCGCGACCATGGACGTGAGTGGAACTTTTTCACAAAAGTGACTACTGTCAACCCTCATCTTCAACACACTGTGCAAGTACATACACTGCCTTGGAGCTTACCTTACCTGTGGCAAATCAAGGACGAGGAATTGTGAAAGTGACTTGGCGCTGTACTAACTCGTTTCCGCGGATAGATTATATAATTTGAAATACGTCTTATGTCGTAATGTGATAGTGGGACAGGAATGAATTTGCCGGTGTATAACATTATGGACTTTGTCTTTGGTTATACGTAGGCATGTTCAAAGGAAAATTTCAAATTCTGCCCTGTTGTCATATAACATCATAGTTTAGAATTGGAGATCCCGTTTTAGTTTGAAATTTTATTCGTGCCATAGTAGATTGTTTTGTAGTACACCGCTTGCTCGGTTATACTTTCTACTCGCGGTTGCCGAAAAAATACTGATTAGGTTGGCCCTGTAACTCACCGCCTTCTACGTCGTAATCGCTTTCGTTCTTGCCCTTGCAAAGGAAAGAGATAAGGCGAGAAACATTAGAAATTCGGTGCCAGCAGATGAGATCTAACTTTTAGCTAGTACTATTGGCTGTTTTATTCTAAGAATATTTTTGTATGGTTGTTTTGTTAATTGGGGACTTGTGTTGCAATATATATAGTTTGTTTAATTTTTCATCGAAATTATTTTGTTGTGATCACAAAATTAGTTTTGTCAAGTTTTGTGTACCTGCGTATGTGTGCATTTGTATGAACTTATTTTTGGTTTTATATTTTTTACATGAAGTCGTTGCACATTATTGAATATGATATTTTATCAATGTTTTTTAGAGATTAAGTTACGTTATGATATTATTTTTATAAATAGTTGTATTAGAAAATAGCTTAAGTGATAAAAATAAAAAAAAATTTGGAACATATGATTTTTGGTTGCTCATGCTCACTGGGAGGTATCGTATCGCAACATTTACGAGAATGTTAGTCTATGTATTATTATTATTTAATTAATAAATTATAATAATAGTCTATGTAAACAGCCTGTTTCATTATGATAATAGATTGTAATAAGTGTTAAATGTTTTATTTTCAAAGGAATTTGTGGTCAAAAGTGTATTTTGTATTTGTAAACGCATATGGGGCTTAATTATATTTAGGTGAGTACATTGCCTAAAACTATAAATATACAAATAGTACTCGATGTTTAGACTACTAGCACCCGCTTCGCATGGGCGTTGTATAGGTAATAAAAGCCCAATAGAATTTTCTCAAAAGGATTCTGGTTTCAATGGCTAAGGGTATTGTTGAGACTTTTTGTCACAGGTTTTTTTTTACTAATAAGACCCCGATGAGTCTGCCCTGTGCCAAAACCGTGATCATGACGCTTGAAAATATCAGGAATAATAGTAATAATTTGGCGGCAAGAACCCGTCAAATTATTTAACAAACAAAAATTAAATCATAAGTAAAATAATAAAAGTAAGATATCATAACTTGTGAAGCTACGTATCTGTCAAAACTTCATACATTGTTATTCGTTAGTTTTTTATATACTTTAACTTGAAAAACGGTCGAAGCTGTTTTAAAAAAGAGATCACAAGCAAATTTATATTCATACTATACAAAATAAGACCAAAGTACTCTTCAACTTCCAGCTAATGACCGTTTTCGTTGTAGCAAACAGTAATTTTCGTTGTTTCAAACTGCGGTTCTCGTTGTAGCAAACAGTGGTTCTCATTGTAGCAAACAGTAGTTCTCGTTGTAGCAAACAGCGGTTCTCATTGTAGCAAACAGTGGTTCTCATTGTAGCAAACAGTGGTTCTCATTGTAGCAAACAGAGGTTCTCATTGTAGCAAACAGTGGTTCTCATTGTAGCAAACAGTCGTTCTCATTGTAGCAAACAGTAGTTCTCGTTGTAGCAAACAGTGGTTCTCGTTGTAGCAAACAGCGGTTCTCATTGTAGCAAACAGTAGTTCTCATTGTAGCAAACAGTGGTTCTCATTGTAGCAAACAGTGGTTCTCGTTGTAGCAAACAGTGGTTCTCGTTGTAGCAAACAGCGGTTCTCATTGTAGCAAACAGTGGTTCTCATTGTAGCAAACAGTGGTTCTCATTGTAGCAAACAGTGGTTCTCATTGTAGCAAACAGTGGTTCTCATTGTAGCAAACAGCGTTTCTCATTGTAGCAAACAGCGGTTCTCATTTCAGCAGACAGTGGTTCTCATTGTAGCAAACAGTGGTTCTCGTTGTAGCAAACAGTGGTTCTCGTTGTAGCAAACAGTGGTTCTCATTGTAGCAAACAGTGGTTCTCATTGTAGCAAACAGTGGTTCTCTTTGTAGCAAACAGTGGTTCTCATTGTAGCAAACAGTGGTTCTCATTGTAGCAAACAGTGGTTCTCTTTGTAGCAAACAGTGGTTCTCATTGTAGCAAACAGTGGTTCTCATTGTAGCAAACAGTCGTTCTCATTGTAGCAAACAGTAGTTCTCGTTGTAGCAAACAGTGGTTCTCGTTGTAGCAAACAGCGGTTCTCATTGTAGCAAACAGTGGTTCTCATTGTAGCAAACAGTGGTTCTCGTTGTAGCAAACAGTGGTTCTCATTGTAGCAAACAGTAGTTCTCGTTTTTTAAAATGCGGTTTTTGTTGTAGCAAACAGTAGGTCTCGTTGTAGCAAACAGTAGTTCTCGTTGGTGCAAACAGCGGTTCTCGTTGGTGCAAACAGCGGTTCTCGTTGTAGCAAACAGTGGTACTCATTGTAGCAAACAGTGGTTCTCATTGTAGCAAACAGTGGTTCTCATTGTAGCAAACAGTGGTTCTCATTGTAGCAAACAGTAGTTCTCGTTTTTTAAAATGCGGTTTTTGTTGTAGCAAACAGTAGGTCTCGTTGTAGCAAACAGTAGTTCTCGTTGGTGCAAACAGCGGTTCTCGTTGGTGCAAACAGCGGTTCTCGTTGTATCAAACGGCGATTCTCGTTGTATGAAACGGCGGTTCTCGTTGTTCCTAACAGCGGTTCTCGTTGGTGCAAACAGCGGTTCTAGTTGTAGCAAACGGTGGTTCTCGTTGTAGGAAACGGCGGTTCTCGTTGTAGCAAACGGCAGTTCTCGTTGTAGCAAACAGTGGTTCTCATTGTAGCAAACAGTAGTTCTCGTTTTTTAAAATGCGGTTTTTGTTGTAGCAAACAGTAGGTCTCGTTGTAGCAAACAGTAGTTCTCGTTGGTGCAAACAGCGGTTCTCGTTGGTGCAAACAGCGGTTCTCGTTGTATCAAACGGCGATTCTCGTTGTATGAAACGGCGGTTCTCGTTGTTCCTAACAGCGGTTCTCGTTGGTGCAAACAGCGGTTCTAGTTGTAGCAAACGGTGGTTCTCGTAGTAGGAAACGGCGGTTCTCGTTGTAGCAAACGGCAGTTCTCGTTGTAGCAAACGGCAGTTCTCGTTGTAGCAAACGGCAGTTCTCGTTGTAGAAAACGGCGGTTCACATTGTAGCAAAAGGCGGTTCTTGTTGTAGCAAACGGCGGTTCTCGTTGTTCCAAACAGCGGTTCTCGTTGGTGCAAACATCCTTTCTAGTAATTATTATCATAACTCACAATTTCGTACACAATTGATATAGATTTATTTCGTTTTGGACAGTTTTTTTCTATCTCTAGTTTTTAAGAAATAATTATAAAGCCTATAAAACCTCATATCGAGGCACGTATTGCGTGTAAATAATAGTGAGAGGGGTAAGTTATCACCAGGCAGAATCATGTTCACCGGGGTCTTATTAGTATAATAACTCCGGTGATAAAAGGTCTCACTATTTTCCGTTAGCCATGGTTCAAATAAACTCTTTAGACTGGTGGTCTAAATAGTATCACGATATAAGCCAAAATTACTCAAATCAAACTACTACAACGATTTTAATTTTGCTTTGCAAATAAAAACTTAAGGCGAGTGTAGTCGTGAACGGCCTCGACAGAGGCGCCACTTAACAAAAAACATAATTTCTCCTTATATTACAAACAATACATCAGAATGTTTTTATTTTGTGAGTGGCGCCACTGTCGTCGCCGTTCACGGCTACATTTACCATTTGAAAGTATATTGAAAACAGAAACCATTCGCTAGAAATAGTCTTCCTATAAAACCGTAAGAAGTGCATCAAAATCGGGTCTGAAGTTGTTGGGATCATGGGGAATAAATAAACTCGCCGGTACGTTTTTTTTTAAGTAATGCATAATTTTTTCATCCCATTATTTATCTGTGATAAGATTACTGAACGTTAGGATCACTAAAACTCTTATTACCAAGTAAAGGTTTATTAAATATTATGTCATATTTTTTCATGACTAATTGAATAACACTGGTCTTGCCTTACAAAACGACTCGGTACAATTTTTTTTCCGATTTTATGAAATATTTGTCATAATATTTAAAAAATATACTTACTTTTTAAGAATATTCTCAATACTATAATTTTACTTTACTCTTAAAAATTCAAAAAATATTTACAGGAAAGATATTCTGTTTCATGGGTTCACTCACCCGTTGACGGGATCGTGGCATTATACCAGTAACCCTGTATATTTTCTAAACACGTTTAATCATTTTGTAATACGTACAGAACGCGTGTTCAAAGGAACGAAGTACCTTTCCTAACGTTACCGTATAAACCTAATTTTTGCCGCGCATCGTAAATATACACTGTAGACATCATAGAATAGAATAATTATTTGTGTAAATAACCTATACTAGCGATTTATTTTATTTTTACACCTGAAATCAAAGTTTTTAGACATGACTTATATCGTAAGCAGTACCTGAGGGTAATATTTTTAGATTAATTGTTTACTATTACATAATGAAATGAAATAAATGATTTAATCTGTAAGGTAATGAAAAGTATATTGTAATTAAACATTTTATTCCTTGTGCAATTGTTGAGCAGCTTAGTCACTTTATTTTATTTAACAGAACACGAAAGTTTTACGGAAATTTATATGATATTTCCTAGCCCCTAAACCCAATAGAGTTTGATAATTTTTGGTGCACTTAATGAAATGACTTAATCCACCATACGGAGCGAATACGCGAAGTGTTCTTCAAACCTAAATACTATTTTAAACCGCCTTCAAACAGCTCAAAATTCACTTAGTTCGATTACTTGTACATAAATAACATGTGATACGATATGACCTGTATCTGTTCGTACAACACAATCTAAAACTGTAAGCTAAGCATAATGTATCTATAGAATGGATGTTTTATTGTTAGCCATAAATATAATGTATGTTTAAGATTTTAAGTTCAAGTTACAGAATGTGTTGCTTGTAGCTTAGCATGCATCTATCACTTACTTATGTGTCAAAAAAAGAGAAAAATGTTGAAACCGAATCCGTTGTTCTTACAGACTTGCAGTCCACAGTCATGCATGGTGGTTGTTAAGATCTATAACGTTACGAATATTATAAAGAACCGGCCAAGAAAATGTCAGACACGCCCAAATGTTTCACTATATTAGACTTTCATTTCAATGCCGTAAAATTCACTTAACCTTGACTGGTTTGGTACAGGTTAGTGAAACTGGTTTTACACTATATAAGGTGTAAAAAAAATAGCTGAGAATATTTTAAGGGGCGAACCAGTAGGTGAAACTGAACAACTTTCCCCAAGGAACATAGGTCGAAATATGAAAAAATTATTTGACCCTCCCATACTTAGTTTAGTGTGTTACCCGGCCGGGATAATTTGTATGGGAGGGCCAATTTTTTTTCATATTTCGAAAAACTTAAAATATTCTCAGCTAATTTTTTTACACCATGTATATCTTCAACTATGAGTGTTACGTTTTTCCTTACAGTATTCGTAGTAACACGGCATTGTCCGTTTTTTGCGGCCGTTTACGCTCTGCCTACCCCGGAAGGGATTATATGCGTGATATGTGTATGTATGTATCCGTAGTAACTACAGATAAAAAAGCAGATTTTCAAATTAATGCTGAGACTTCCTTTACACAAGCAAATTATCGTTTTTATCCCGCTTAAAATTGTGTGTCAATTCTTGTTTAGTTTTCTACTAATATTTCTGAACCTGCACCTATATCTTCTTGCCAAATTTCATGTCACTAGGTGCAAAACTAACTTGTGATAGTTGTATTTGTCGTATAGACTGCGAAACCCTAATAACAGTATAAATAAAGTTCATTTATAAGGTTTATGTTGCTTTTAGTGTCTACGAAAGCTAGACATAAATATGCTACAGGCATTATTATTTCGACAAATTCTATCGACTAAGTGAAAAGAAATGTTTATTCGTAACGTTATAGGTACTGTTATGATATTTTACAATTGTTAAAAAGTCACTGTTTGCAGTTGCTTTGATTTTTTAACTGTGCTTCATTCGACAACAAAATTGGTCCATTTTTTACTTTAAGAAATGTTTCTGTTACCATAACATTATTTGTCTTTTAAGTAGGATAGATGTAAAAATACTAATGAATTTTTTGTTTGCGGGAGTCCGTTGGCAAATTTCACTATATACCTACTTATCAAAATTGAATGGTCATTCAGGAATATTCGGTCAATATTTAACAGAGCTTAGAAAATCTTGGTTTTTATAGGTCTCTCGGATCGAGAATTGTAATTTGTAATATTTCGTTTGTCGCGTTACACCTCATTTTAGAACACAGCCGCGATCGCGTATCGGTTCCAAATTTTGTATTATAATTGTACCTAAATAGTGCTATTTAGTACCTAAAGAAAAAAAATAATTCTGAAATCATAGAATTTTCGATATTTTTTTGTGGTTGCGCCAGGAAGTGTACCTACTTCCTAGCGCGGCACATTCTTTTTCCTGTACTTTCTTTGTTAGGTACTTAATAGTACTTTAAAGGAACATGATACAAAATTTAGAGCCGGTACGCGATCGTGACCGCGCCCCAAATTACGACATTGTAGCGTTTGCTGTAAAAGGCAGCGGATGCTCGAACATCTGTTTAGTTTGTTAAATTTATTGTTAAACCAACCGATTGGCTGACTGGACCGTATATATTTTCTAGGATTTTTATGGGTAGGTGGTATTTACCATACTTACACTCATTATATCTGAAATTCATACCAAATAGAATATACTAATTATTATTGTTAAGTCTGGCTATTTCATCGTGAGACTGGAAAGGCCTGGCAAATTATGAAAGTCTTACAAATTTTGTATGACGAGATGTTTCAAAATTGCCGGGCTTTTAAATCTCACGTTTTCGTAGCCCGACTACATCTAATAACTATGTTATACAAGTGTATATACCTACTTAGCAGTAGCGTTTAGGTAAATGTTTTATGTGTCTTATGCCATAAAAGAAAAAAATCAAAATCTTACATAAAAACTACAGGGTATTGCCAAAAATGAAAGATGCAGGATACGATGATATTGTGAATAGAATTTTATTACCTATCTTGTGTGGGTAAATTGGTTGTGGTCAAAATGAACTTGGAATAAATAAATGAAAATACCATGATCGTATGAAACATTTTATTATTTTAAACCTAACCCTGAATTTAATATGCCTCTTATGATATCTGTATGTACTAAGCATTCGTAATTTTTTACAACTGTATGATAAACCAGTGGACTGGTAAAATAAAAAAGAGGTATCTTTATAACAATATTGAATAAAATTTATTTTTTTAATTGATGAGTTAGATTACTTATAATTACTATACCTATTTAACAACTTTGCAATAAGAGACTCTTGGAGTTGTAACAATGCATTTCTATATATCACAAATCTTTTACAACTATTAGTAGCTTCGGGCCAGCTCCCGCCGACATACTTTATAATGCAAAATCGCCACCGCGGCGATGCTGGATGCGGCGAATTCAGCAAGTGTAATCTTATATCTAAAGCGTGCCAATGACACCATGAACTGGGACAAAAGGTCCTAATTGTTCAATTGATAAGAAAAGTTGTTCCAAGTATGGTCCATTCGAAGTTGGAATACAAGTAGGTACTTACAAGCAAAATAATACGTTACGTCCATTAAGTGTAAAAAATAGTCTGAAACGTAACCTACGAATGTAAAATTTGTGTACTTATTGGGAAATGTTTTGATATCTTGCGATCGTCATTGTGTGATTTTGCCCTTTTCCACCATTATTTTAAAATTCGCGAAGAATTGCGTTATTCAGCTTTTAAGATATTTACCTACCTAGGTACGACAACTTAAAAATCGACCTCGTCACGAGGAAAATTTTCTCATCAATTGAACATGGGTTTGGTCGTACGTAATTTCATTTCGCATTTTGATATGGAAATGGCAATTTATTTATCTTTTTTTTCACCGTCGTCATTTAAATGTACAGTATTGGTACTTGTGGTTGCGTTTGTGCTTGTTTGTACACCCTGGTCCCTGCACATTTGCCAGTAGTGACCCTTCAGGCTGAGAAGCTCTTCATGGTTACCACGTTCCACTATCAATCCTGAATTTAAAAAAAATATTAGGTATATCAGATATGGAAGTAAGAAACAAGACCTGCCACAAAGCCTGAGTAGTATAACATCTGTTCAACCTTTCTCTAACTGCTTTTTAAGCTCAATCCCTAAACCTAGAAGCGAACTCACCTTTATCTAACACGCAGATCAGGTTTGCATCTTTGATTGTGGACAAGCGGTGGGCGATGGTTATGCACGTGCGACCCTTAGCTGCCTTTTCTAGAGCTTCAGTCACGGCCTGCGAGATGAACAAATTATTTCTATTATAAGTTTTTTAGTCAACAGAGTTGGGGTTAAACACTAGAATGATTAGTTAATATGCAGTCTATAACCTATCTAGACATGTATATTCTTCCGTTGAGTCCTTGTAATCGTAAGCTCGCGATATCGCTTCATAACATTTTCAATAAAAGATTAGCGTCGATTTTTATCACCTGAGTGGTGAACCTGCCCGGCCGCGCGGCTGTCGGGAAACAAGGCACGACTGGAGGTATCGCGACACCAATCGATGAGGCTGCGTCTTATAATGCCTTCAACTAAGAAAAATCCGTGTCGTGTTTGTTCGCGTTTATTCTCATACTACTATTTATTTTTGTTATAAGTAATATTTCTTACAGTCCACTAATATGCATATGTAACCTTCAAAATGTTTGTAATCATAATTTGTAAGAAATAAAATGTGAAACAAACAATAAAAAAAAAAAACCTTCAAATATTCCAATACGTGATGCACGTACGTTACTTCTGAGCGTCCGCGCAATATCACAATGTTATAATAATACTGCGGTAGGTACACACGAGCTGCAAACATCTTGCGACAACTGCAGATATATACGTTAGTATCTCTATATAGTTTGTGGCAGATACCAATCAGCGCGCTGCTGGCGTCGAGCGCGGAGGTGGCCTCGTCCAGCAGCAGCAGCCGCGGCGCTCGGATCAGCGCCCGCGCGATGCACACGCGCTGCTTCTGCCCGCCCGACAGCTGCAGATACAAACCCGCTCGCTGCTGGCGTCGAGCGCGGAGGTGGCCTCGTCCAGCAGCAGCAGCCGCGGCGCTCGGATCAGCGCCCGCGCGATGCACACGCGCTGCTTCTGCCCGCCCGACAGCTGCAGATACAAACCCGCTCGCTGCTGGCGTCGAGCGCGGAGGTGGCCTCGTCCAGCAGCAGCAGCCGCGGCGCTCGGATCAGCGCCCGCGCGATGCACACGCGCTGCTTCTGCCCGCCCGACAGCTGCAGATACAAACCCGCTCGCTGCTGGCGTCGAGCGCGGAGGTGGCCTCGTCCAGCAGCAGCAGCCGCGGCGCTCGGATCAGCGCCCGCGCGATGCACACGCGCTGCTTCTGCCCGCCCGACAGCTGCAGATACAAACCCGCTCGCTGCTGGCGTCGAGCGCGGAGGTGGCCTCGTCCAGCAGCAGCAGCCGCGGCGCTCGGATCAGCGCCCGCGCGATGCACACGCGCTGCTTCTGCCCGCCCGACAGCTGCAGATACAAACCCGCTCGCTGCTGGCGTCGAGCGCGGAGGTGGCCTCGTCCAGCAGCAGCAGCCGCGGCGCTCGGATCAGCGCCCGCGCGATGCACACGCGCTGCTTCTGCCCGCCCGACAGCTGCAGATACAAACCCGCTCGCTGCTGGCGTCGAGCGCGGAGGTGGCCTCGTCCAGCAGCAGCAGCCGCGGCGCTCGGATCAGCGCCCGCGCGATGCACACGCGCTGCTTCTGCCCGCCCGACAGCTGCAGATACAAACCCGCTCGCTGCTGGCGTCGAGCGCGGAGGTGGCCTCGTCCAGCAGCAGCAGCCGCGGCGCTCGGATCAGCGCCCGCGCGATGCACACGCGCTGCTTCTGCCCGCCCGACAGCTGCAGATACAAACCCGCTCGCTGCTGGCGTCGAGCGCGGAGGTGGCCTCGTCCAGCAGCAGCAGCCGCGGCGCTCGGATCAGCGCCCGCGCGATGCACACGCGCTGCTTCTGCCCGCCCGACAGCTGCAGATACAAACCCGCTCGCTGCTGGCGTCGAGCGCGGAGGTGGCCTCGTCCAGCAGCAGCAGCCGCGGCGCTCGGATCAGCGCCCGCGCGATGCACACGCGCTGCTTCTGCCCGCCCGACAGCTGCAGATACAAACCCGCTCGCTGCTGGCGTCGAGCGCGGAGGTGGCCTCGTCCAGCAGCAGCAGCCGCGGCGCTCGGATCAGCGCCCGCGCGATGCACACGCGCTGCTTCTGCCCGCCCGACAGCTGCAGATACAAACCCGCTCGCTGCTGGCGTCGAGCGCGGAGGTGGCCTCGTCCAGCAGCAGCAGCCGCGGCGCTCGGATCAGCGCCCGCGCGATGCACACGCGCTGCTTCTGCCCGCCCGACAGCTGCAGATACAAACCCGCTCGCTGCTGGCGTCGAGCGCGGAGGTGGCCTCGTCCAGCAGCAGCAGCCGCGGCGCTCGGATCAGCGCCCGCGCGATGCACACGCGCTGCTTCTGCCCGCCCGACAGCTGCAGATACAAACCCGCTCGCTGCTGGCGTCGAGCGCGGAGGTGGCCTCGTCCAGCAGCAGCAGCCGCGGCGCTCGGATCAGCGCCCGCGCGATGCACACGCGCTGCTTCTGCCCGCCCGACAGCTGCAGATACAAACCCGCTCGCTGCTGGCGTCGAGCGCGGAGGTGGCCTCGTCCAGCAGCAGCAGCCGCGGCGCTCGGATCAGCGCCCGCGCGATGCACACGCGCTGCTTCTGCCCGCCCGACAGCTGCAGATACAAACCCGCTCGCTGCTGGCGTCGAGCGCGGAGGTGGCCTCACCCAGCAGCAGCAGCCGCGGCGCTCGGATCAGCGCCCGCGCGATGCACACGCGCTGCTTCTGCCCGCCCGACAGCTGCAGATACAAACCCGCTCGCTGCTGGCGTCGAGCGCGGAGGTGGCCTCGTCCAGCAGCAGCAGCCGCGGCGCTCGGATCAGCGCCCGCGCGATGCACACGCGCTGCTTCTGCCCGCCCGACAGCTGCAGATACAAACCCGCTCGCTGCTGGCGTCGAGCGCGGAGGTGGCCTCGTCCAGCAGCAGCAGCCGCGGCGCTCGGATCAGCGCCCGCGCGATGCACACGCGCTGCTTCTGCCCGCCCGACAGCTGCAGATACAAACCCGCTCGCTGCTGGCGTCGAGCGCGGAGGTGGCCTCACCCAGCAGCAGCAGCCGCGGCGCTCGGATCAGCGCCCGCGCGATGCACACGCGCTGCTTCTGCCCGCCCGACAGCTGCAGATACAAACCCGCTCGCTGCTGGCGTCGAGCGCGGAGGTGGCCTCGTCCAGCAGCAGCAGCCGCGGCGCTCGGATCAGCGCCCGCGCGATGCACACGCGCTGCTTCTGCCCGCCCGACAGCTGCAGATACAAACCCGCTCGCTGCTGGCGTCGAGCGCGGAGGTGGCCTCGTCCAGCAGCAGCAGCCGCGGCGCTCGGATCAGCGCCCGCGCGATGCACACGCGCTGCTTCTGCCCGCCCGACAGCTGCAGATACAAACCCGCTCGCTGCTGGCGTCGAGCGCGGAGGTGGCCTCGTCCAGCAGCAGCAGCCGCGGCGCTCGGATCAGCGCCCGCGCGATGCACACGCGCTGCTTCTGCCCGCCCGACAGCTGCAGATACAAACCCGCTCGCTGCTGGCGTCGAGCGCGGAGGTGGCCTCACCCAGCAGCAGCAGCCGCGGCGCTCGGATCAGCGCCCGCGCGATGCACACGCGCTGCTTCTGCCCGCCCGACAGCTGCAGATACAAACCCGCTCGCTGCTGGCGTCGAGCGCGGAGGTGGCCTCGTCCAGCAGCAGCAGCCGCGGCGCTCGGATCAGCGCCCGCGCGATGCACACGCGCTGCTTCTGCCCGCCCGACAGCTGCGCGCCGGCTGACCCCAACTTTGTGTCGTAGCCCTGGAAACATTCAGTCATAATTCACATGATCAACATGTAAACCACAAGTACTTATAACCAACATTGAGCCCCTTATTGCGCCCTCACCTTCGGCAAGGAGACGATGAAGCTGTGTATGTTGGCAGCCTTGGCGGCGGCGACGATCTCGTGCATGGTGACCTTGCGGTTGTTGTCCCCGTACGCGATGTTCTCTGCGAGTGTGAGGTCGAACAGCACCGGCTCCTGCTGCACCACGCCCAGCTGGCGACGCAGCCGCGGCAGCGTCATCGACGACCGGATATCGTGCCCGTCCAGCTCCTAAAAAATAAGGAATGACTATGATTGCTTCCGTAGTTTAGAGGACTGCGCGTTGGTCTCAGGATCCAAATATTTTTGGTTCGTTTTTCGTGCGGCAGATCAAACAAAGTTGATATTTGACAATATTTCACTTTGTATGTTCCCAGTTTGGATAGGACATTGCAGTCTGAACCACCTGATTCTCCGTAAGAAAGAAAAATAGAAAGGAAATTAAAATTACTTTATTCAACGTAGGATAGTATTCATCATCATCATTGGCCTCACTCGTCTGTGACAGACGATTTAATCAGTGTCTGAGACACTGCGTTGCTTGGGACGCAATTATGGAAAACGCAGGGCTGCCCAATCACTTAAGAAATATGGTTCCGTGCTTCGGATGGGAGGCATCGTCCCCGGTTGCTGTCTATGAGTATGCGTTAGACATTTATTAGACAACCTTATCCGAGGCCTAGCAGTAGTAGGTGGTTTAAATAATGATAACGGGTTCACCAGGTTGTTCGTCGACACGACGGAGACTGATCTGAACTGTAACGATCGTCAGCCTGATCAGAACACACAAGTATTATTAAAATATTAATGTCAAACAGAAATTTTACATGCTTTCTATTTCATCCCATCTATTGAGAACATTTGGTATTTTCAAGTAATAACGCTACCCGATGACTACCATAATGCTACTTATCATTTATTAAACAAAAACAAGAACTAAGCCACGAATATCAGTATGTAAGGATGTATGGGCAGGAAATCCATGGTCTATCTAAGTAAAAACCAAAAGTTTTTGTTGTTGGTCAATTAAACAAAATAAAGCAATCAGCTGTTTTCAATGCGGCCGCCAATTTTCCGATTGCTTCAGAAGGAAGAAGGGATATGGGTTTTATGTATGAGGACAAGTAAATAAGCTTTACGAAGAAACTTTTTAATTACGTTTTGTTCCAGAGTTTATTATTTTTCAAATAATTTTTTTGGGCATAGGTAGCGTATAATGCATTAACTTTGCTAGCGCGCCAGCAAAAGATTTCCATACAACTTTGCTGACGCGATAGGAGATGTGACAGACAATGTGATACTTTGCGTATTAAGAATGAACACATTTCTTAGCAAGTCTGAGAAAATGGTTTGATTTGATTTATTTACAAGAACAGCCCACGGTCTTGTGTTCTCGTGCTACCCGGTTTGCCACATCATTGATCCTCGTCTGTCTTGGCTCTAGTTCTTGAAAACAGGATGATACGAGTACTCCCGTGTTGATCTACTACTGCTCTACAGACATGTCATCACTCACTAGTGAATTTTAAAGCTTACTGTGGTCCTGATCACTGCCATTGATTTGTGGCTTGTGGGACAACATGTTTCACCAATCTGTATGAATGACCTCACTCGTAGCATGTACAAAATAAATATAATTCTAATAAAATTGACAAGGTTTAAATGAATGAAAATTAAAATACATATCATAGAAGTGTTTTTTCGACCACAGTATCATCTAACATTCTTTGTCTTCTTTAATGGCACTATCGCCTGTAAATTTATTTTCTTTTAACCTCTTCTCTCTCACTCTCAGCCTGCGTTCCCTCTCGAATTCTTTCATCCTTAAAACGTAGTCGTCTTTTTCACATTCTAAGTATGCGTGCCTCTGATGATGGCACCGCCACAGCCAGGGCATATTGTTGTAGCGGCACACTTGGTAGTCCAGCAACTGGGCCGCGCAGTAGTCTCGATATTTTGGTGGAATTTTAGCAGAAATCAGCTCTTCTTCACAAACATTTAAATGTCGCAGTTTCCTCTTATATGAAAAACCAGCCGTAGATGAATACGAAGGTTTGTCGTCCATATTAAGGTCGATATCTTTCGTGGTTAACGTGCCTAACATTGCACCCATTTGTGTTAATAACAAGTAACTTTATCTTCGAGTATTTACCGATTTTATTCAAGTGTTCAAGATATGTAAGTGCTTGTGAACAAATGTGATCAAGTTCAGCGATCCAGCATTTATTAAATAAGTATTTAATTATAACTTCTCACTGTTTTCTTCTTGAATTCGATTTCTAACCAAGGAATATACGACTTTTCCAACAAAACTAGGAAACCAAAATAATAACAACAACAACGTCTTCAATCAATTTCTTGATTTTATGGCGTTTACAACGTCTTGTCTTACTTGTTTTGTTATAATTTGTCACTTTTGGTCACAGAATCATGATGAGCGTAGTGACGTGACGTGACACAGGCCGTAATTATGCCATAGTGCCCTATAGTCTGGCAACGTCGTGCATGCCGCTCCCTGCGGCGTTACAGACGTTCGGGGGGCAGGGTAATTATGATCTCTGCGGGGGTGCGGAAAGTGTGCGGGGAATGGGCGCGAGCACGACGCGTGTCACTGATTGTCATTTGCCGGCGGTCACTCGCCGCGGTCACTTGTGTACTTAGGAACTCAAAACTTTTTACAAGACGCACATGAGATTACGACCCCAAGATGAGTCCTCCAATAAGAAAACAAACAAAGGAAGTTGTGTATAACATACACAAATTCTTTGAAGAACGCAAGAAAGATCCTTCTACGCAGGAACACCAGAATGATGTCAATTTAGCATTCGTCATTTTGTCATTTATCTAAATTTCTAATTACTTTATTATTTATTCATTAACAACACAATGGCAATTTCACATGTTACCGTGTTATGTATAGGATCGACCCATTTTCTTCGCGCAGATGTCGTAATCAGCGACTAACGTCTGAAACGGCTCTCAAATATTTGTCAGGTGGTCATAAGTGGCGATAGCAACCGTATTTTACGGCTGTGAACACTTTGCCTTACGCTGCAAGGTATAAAGGCCTTATGTGTGTTGTGTGTGTGTATAGATTTACTCGTGGAATCATTCGCGGCAAACATAAAAAATATCCCACCAAAAATAAAAACATATGAAATTATTGAGAACCATAATTACCTATAAGTATTAATCTCGAGATATCTTCAGTTGAAATCTCTACGTGTGTAGCATACGCGTGCTAGTGACGTGCAACCCTCCCCCCGCCTCACCGCAACCAATGAAGGAGCGGCAAGCACGAAGCTGCCAGTCTATAGTCTAGAGAACTTGCAATAATGAGTATGTAATAAAGTGACCAAGTTTGTAAACGTATAATATCCTACATATGTTGATGGTTGGATTACCAAAAATTACTTACAATATTTCCAGTGTCCGGATCGTAGAATCTCTGTATGAGCTGCAGGATGGTAGACTTCCCGCAGCCGGAGGAGCCGACCAGCGCCACGGTCTTGCCAGCCTCCGCCTGCAGCTCCACTCCCTTCAGGATCCGCTGGTTGGGCCGCGTGGGGTAGCAGAACTCTACGTCCTTCACCCTGAATGCACCCGTCGCTGACTGAAAAGTGAAGCAGAGTATTTGGTGGTTGACCTGATAGCAGCCTATGTAGTGTTTTTAATAATATCAGAGTTTAATAGTTCGATAAAAAAATGCTGTCATTTTAATGCATTTATTGTAGGTACTTGTACCTTTAATTACGTTAGTACTATTATATATTCACACACACACACACACACGAATCACGCCTATATCCCTTACGGGGTAGGCAGAGCATTAACGACCGCAAAACGGACATCAACACCACGTCTGACAAAAGTTTGAGGGTCAATCAGATAACTGTGTATCACTATAGTGACAGATTGTCAGCCTATCGCCTAAATTGCAAAACACATCTAACCCTCGAGTCCCGTAGTCGCCTCTTACGACACCCATGGGTAAGAAATGGGGTGATGCTATTCTAGGCCGGCATCACACGGTAATATTATATATTCTGTGCTATAATATATGAAAATAATTGAGCACTGTGAGTAAACCATAGTGACACCTATTATAAATATCTGACGTACCATCCCTAAGCAGTAGGACCACAAAGTAAGTATTGGCGGCGCGCCGCCGGTAGGACGGTACCCACACTGTACCCCACGGTCGATTCCATTTTTCAATTTCTTATATTTAATTTATGAAAATAATAAAGCACTTTGAGTGGCTAATAAAAAATAGTACACCTATAATAAAGATCTGAAAGGCATTGATCTACAACAACCCTAGATTACGCGCGTACGCTCAAAAGGTGGGCCGGTAAAGTAGTGCACAATTTGCAAGCGAGCACTTCTTTCCCACAGTGCGTGGCTGGCCGCGAAACTGTTAACATGACCAAGTACGGGCTAACAAATAAGGCTGAATTCAATAGATTATGGTGAGGTTCGTTGTGATATTTTGAATCAGGTGGACGCAATGAATCTTTAAATTGCTATGTATGACTGTATAGTTCAGTAGGTGACAAAATCTTAGCGTAATTTTGTATGAGGCGCTAAATCTAGGGTTGTTGTAGATCAATGCTGAAAGGTAACAAAGTAAGTTTCATAGTAGTCTTACTTACTACGGCGTAGCAGCAGCGTAGCAGTGACTGCCGAAGTAAGTTTGTGAAAGTCAAAGGAAGTACAGGCTATCTTTCAGGTTCAGTAAAGTAAATACAGGTGGATCATAATGATAAACATGAGCAGAACGAAATTTAAATAATCCTGGAAGCATCTTTAACACAAAAACTTTACGTAGTAGCTTTTGTATATTTTCATTATGATATTTCAGGGCTTCTACGACGTAGCCATATGTAGCAACAGCTACAAAACACAGGCAGTGCAAATAATAAACTCAGTTATACATCTATCAGTGAAACACTTACCCAATCCTTCTTATCCTTGATGCCGTCTTCTGTTCTGACCTTGGGTTCCCTGTTGATGAGCGCCAGGACGCGCGCGCCGCAATCCTTGGCGGAGTTGAAACTTGGAGCGTACACTAGAGATTGGCCCAACATGTAAGCGCCGTACATCAGCGCCTCGTTCACCCTGGACATTATAATGTGCTTGAGTATGCCTTTGTGCGTTTTGCAACTTTGTCACACTATCCACGATAATCCCCTACGAATTATACAGTAATGAAGACGTAAGCTTCAGGTTAATAGGTAAAGAGCCCTTGAATTATCCCCGACTAATGGCAATGGTACTTCCATTACTTGGGTTTTTGTGTTTTACGACTAACGCCGTCTATTGAACAATGGAAAAACCAACGATGACGATATCGGATGGCGTACAAAACTGGGATTATACTTGTAAGTAATAAACGTCAGTGAATGATATTTTTCACCATGGGTTCAACATTATATTTATCGAAGCCGCAAACCTATATAAAAAGCTAACATTTTCGCAAGGTGTTACAGTTACTCACAGCAAAACAACTTTGTACTCGACTTCCCCGGTGGCTACTAGCGTTGTTCCGTAAATGGTCGCGCTGATGAAGGAGAGGAACGGCACGTAGACGCCCAGCCCCAGCACCAGGCCTCGCCAGCGCGTCTTTTTGGCCACAGCAGCGCACGCCAGCTCCAACTCCTCGTCAAACTTCTTCAGGAATACCGGTTCCACTCCTGGTGATTTCATCCAACGTCATGTGTGTGTCGTTACATACGTAGTGAATAGAAGTGAATACTTTGGCAGAACATGAACACGAACATGGAAGTGTAATGGTGAAAAAGAGTACAAATTAAACGCATTGAAATGACTTTTTTTTTTTTTAACAAGTAGCTGGATAGTAGCTAGGTATTGTGGTAGTTGTTATGATACTTATACAAGATAGTGTTGATTGCATATATTACCTAAACTCTGCACAGTCCGTATGCTGACGATTGCTTCCGTAGCCACCGCAGTAGCGGACTCCATTGCGGCGCGTTCATTTTGTTGAGACTTTTGCGAAACTATGCCTTCCAACCAAATACTTCCAACCATCTGAAAATACGTCACATACCTATGAAACTAGGAACATAGTTTTCATCTAGAAACGAAATGCTCTAGACTAGTTCCTAGGTCAGAGCTAGAAAAAAACTTGCAAGAACGTACCAAGGGCAGGAAAGCTGCGCCAACAAGGGTGAGCTTCCAGTTGTAGCTGATGGCGATGAGGAACCCCACGAAGACGGAGCTGAACCCCTGCAGGATGAGGCCCACGCGCATGCCCGTGGCGCCCTGCACCTCCGCCGCGTCGCCGCTCAGCCGAGCGCACATCGCGCCCACCGTGTTCGATTGCTTGTCAAAGTACGCCATCTCCTATAAAACAGAATTAAATAATTTTTGTAAAGTTGTGTAAAACTCATGCTAGATTTATTTTCACAATATAACATAATGGAATACTTGCAGCTACTTCAATGTTAGTTTATTTATTTTAATTTAATATTTATAACTTATATTGCTGTTACATTATTATTCTAGACTTTGCCCAGCAGTAAAAAAATAAAAAGGGAAACGCAAAGTTATAGTTATTATTACTTAAACGCTATGAAAATACGAGTACAAAATAAATGAAATGTAGGAAAAATTTACGTTTTGTTTTGAAATAAGTATTAAAATGACTCCATATTAACTAGAAAGAACCTTGGCTATTAAAGAATAACCCTGGCGGCATCATATTCTGTGCTTCTATCAAAATCAGTTGCGCATGGTTATATATACCATGTTGTAAAGTGACTGACTATATTATATTTATATTTAAATCAATTTTATAGTAGAGGTACATTTTCGATAAGGTACAGCTTTCCTATCTGTGAATCACCTGTCGCAACAAGCTAGCAAAGTACTGCATCCTGAGGCGTGTGGTCATCTTGAGTCCGGCGCGTGTGAACGAGTACCCTTGCAGACACATGGAGATGCCTGCCACCGCAGCCACCACCATGAACAATCCCGAGTACAGATCTGCCTTGCTTTTGATTTCCTCCGTATCATCCAACACGTAAATCTGTTAAGTTAAAATAATATTTTTTATCTACACTCGTCTCATAATGTTCGGACTATAAACTCGTAAAGTGGTATAAAGACCTGCTTTATGCATTCTGCCTATAGAAAAGACAGTTTCTTCTTAAACGCTAAAGCTTAGGTAAAGTCTTATGAGAAGGCACGATAAAGTGGAGAAATGAAACGAAGTGTTTTTTGGCAATACTCTAATCGCTATCTTCCGCCGCACCAGTCTGATGTTGTTGTACAGTTGTTGTTCGGTTGTTGTTTAGTAGTTTAGTTAGGTTGTTGTTCAATTGTTGTTGTGATGTTGTTAAGCTGTTGCTCAGTTATTGTTGTTCAGATGTTGTGCGGTTGTTGTTCAGCTGGTATTCCAATGTTGTTCAGTTGTAGTTCCGATTTTGTTCAGTTATTTAGTTAATTTGTTGCTCAGTTATTGACTCGACATCTGAACAATTGCTGATATAAATAATTTTCAAAAAATCATATCAAGCCATTTGACCTTGTATTTGACCCTTGCCCTTGCCATTTTGTAGAGTGTTGATAATAGTAGTTTATGCAACTGTCATATAATGGGGGTCATTAGAACGCGAGTGTCTGTTTATCACACGAGGCGTAGCCGAGTGTGATAATAGATTGACACGAACATTCTAATGCCTAATTATATGCAGTTGCATACACTATTTTATCTACACTCTAAAAAATTAACTCAGTTGAACACTTTTCCAAACGTCCGCACCGGCGATTGCAAGGCCCGATACATGGTCAAATTCAATACGAGAACGTAATATAGCTTGATATGAATTTTTGAAGATTCTTTACTAACAGTTGTTTAGATGTCGATACTCAACAGCAAATAACTAAACAACAACTGAACAACACTGAACAACAACTGAACAACACTGAACAACAACTGAACAACACTGAACAACACTGAACAACAACTGAACAACACTGAACAACGTCGAAATAACATCTGAACAACAACTAATCAACATCTGAACAACAACTGAACAACATCTGAACAACATCTGAATAACATCTGAACAACAACAGAACAAAAACCTATTAAAACAACAACCGAAAAATTACCGTACAACAACAACTGTCAGGTGCGGCGGAAGATAGCGATTTGAGTATTGGAAAAAAAACTTCGTTTTATTGATCAACTTTATCGTATTAAGAGTTTTCTCATTATATATTACTACGCTTCTGTAATTTATAGTAAACCCTAGTTTTTATAGGCAGAATGCATAAAGTAGGCCATTATGCATCTGTTTTCGAATTCATAACTCGAACATTATGAGACGAGTATAGATAAAATAGTGTATGCAACTGAATTTACTTAGCCATTACAATGCTCGTGTCAAATTTACAGACACTCGCATTCTAATGCCCCCTTTATATGACAGTTGCATAAAATGAACTATTATTATATATATTTTGGTTGTCCATTCATTCGCTTTATTAGTGTAACTCGTAAACTTTCGCAGAGTAGAGTAAAGGCACAAAATGTGCGCACTGCAGTTTTACATCTGCTATTGTATCTTAATTTTGTGTAGGTGAGTTTTATTTGTAAGTTGATTTGAAATTCTTTTTTTAATTTGGCTACTAAGTAATCACCCCAGAAGTGAATCCGAAGAGCACGGCGAAGGCAGGGAAGCATGCGCCCTGCATGAACGCGGCGACGGAGCCGATCACCATGAGCGGCCACTCGGGCGCGTTCAGACGCAACAGCTCCAAGTCGCTGATGGGCTTCACTTCCTGTTCAACCAACAATCATTCGACTAATAGTCACATATTTCTAAATTATGAACAGATTAAAGGCTCGTATCCATTAGGCAACATTTGACGCTCAACATGTTCGGCAACGTTGCAAAACAACGTGCGACGTTTCCGGATGGCGCGCAACATGACGCGGAGCTTGTTGTTTGGATCGCAGTTGAGCATTTTGTTCCATCAACCACACGGAGATCTCTGAATACATTGCTTTTATTTTGTAAGTTATTTTTAGCACACCGCCGTGCTTTTTTCGTTTTGATGCTTTTTGCTATAAAATTATACCAAATGCCGCTGAAATCAACTCTAGTTTCTCGAGCGATATGTTGTCGACGACTGAGAATGTGTGTACAGACAACGTTGTTAAACAAAAGCTCCGCGTCAACATGTTGTGCAACATGTCACGCTTCAAATGTTGCCTAGTGGATACGAAGCTTTAAGGGTGCATGGGTTTCGCTGACCAAGGTTTCATAAGCTATCACCAAGTCGCCATTAGTTCACGCAAAAAAAAAACCGGTTTCTACGATTGTAAGTAGTAAGGCAGCTCTGATACTTTAACTCTGTGCTTTGCCAGAAGTGTGGATAGAAGGTTAGCCCAGATGTGAATACAAATAGTGTATTTTCGTTTCTATATCATTATTATTATATGAAATTACCTCGTCTTCTTCTTTTTCTTCTTCAAAATCAAAGTCGGCATTGTACGCAAAGTTTTGCAGTCCAGTAGAAATCACCGACACGATTGAACCACGCGGCGTCATCCAGTCGCGCGATTCTAAAAATATCAAGTCATTAAGATCAACGCAAAGGCAACGGATTTACTTCATTTATCAAGAGTGAAAAGCGATCAGTCTCAGGATTCTGAGCGCTCTGTCGTACGAGTCTCACTTCTCGACTAAAAATGGTCTTTGAAATTGTCAAATTATCCGAACTTGCTTGGCTTTGTTGCTTGTTTTCAAAAGCCAAAAATCAAAAAAGAAGAACGTGTTGGTTTTATGCTACGCAAGACACTCGATTGCTGTCTATGATGCCTTGGACGGTGGTCGTGACCCACGTGAACCATGTCAGAGTCCTACTAGCAGTAGTAGGCGGTGGGAAAACCTCTGACACCGGTGGACATCGGATCGTACGCGTCATATCAGTTTCCCACACGACAGAAAAAGGAGGTTACATGTGTTTAATTGGCAAAAAACGAACATTCGACCATGTAGACAACCACCACACGACAGAAAAATAGTTCACATTTGTTCAATTTGTAAAAAAAAAACATACGACCATGCACGTTTGAGTTGGGTAGAATTTATATACCTCTGACGGAGTGTCGCCTGTGCGGCCGGCGGCCCGACCTCCTCTTGACGTCGACTCTCGGGGACAGCTCCCCCCCTCCCCCCGCCGCCGCCCACTCCTCCCCCTCCCTCTCCTCTACCAACGTCTCGATCACATCCGGCTCCTTCGCTTCCTTACCCGATGTTGTATTTACCAGATTGTAATAGAAACCTGCAAATTTAAGGATTTCTTTGCAAAACCTTTTAAAAGGAAATAAATTTGTATATTTTTAGATATTTTGATGTTTTCTCAATCGGTAAACCGGGTGGCCCGCATAGTGACGACCAAAGACAAAATTCGAATGCCTTATACTGAGCGGTATCCGAATCACCCCCATGTACCTATGTTCCACGATTTTTTGTAGCTTCCTTGTTGTATGGAAAAATTCAACTGACAGGCTTCTTTCCTTCTTTTTTCTGCTTCCGTAAAAGGGCTTTTTGAGCAGTTGTTTTTGTAGCATCATATATTATCTTCATGATTTGTACTTTAGCGTACAAAAAAATAAAAAGCCTGCATGTCCAATTTTTCCCCTACATCTTCAATGTATGTATATCTCGGAAACTACAAAAGCCGTGGAGTTGAACATACATGGATGTGATTCAGATACGTTAGTTTAATATTTATACGGCAATCCATCCAAGTTGACACTAGAGTAGGTATCTAACTGTTTTTTTCTTTTCATTTTCATTTTTGAATAAGGGTACGCCCTGAGCGTACGCGAGAATTGCTTGCATTTATATTCTCACCTTTTTTCTTAATAAGTTCTTCGTGAGTGCCTTGTTCAACTATTTTTCCCGAATCCATGCAAATAATTCTGTGTGCGTTCACAATTGTCGATAACCTATAAAATATAAACAATACATTATTATTATTTTAACAAAATAAAAACATAGTTGTTGCACAAACTAAAATGTTGTAGTACTTAGACATGGAAAAGTTTTAGATGGTTTGAGCTCTGCGCGTGACAATTTCTTTACTTGCGGCAGAGCCATACTTAAGTAGTGAAAAGTTTTACTTTCCTTTGACTGAACATTGGCAGACAAATAAAGACGCCCGGCAAGCCAGGGTTTTGTAGTTTATGTCCAGTGGAAACTCAACAGAAATAATTAATTTGGACGATAGGATTGTGAAGAAAGTTGGAATGAGAATGGTGAGTTGCAGTGACCTGTGCGAGACCATGAGCGTGGTGCGCCCGGCGGCGGCCCGGTCGAGCGCGGCCTGCACCTGCCGCTCCGAGGCGCTGTCCAGCGCAGACGTGGCCTCGTCCAGCAGCAGCACCGCCGGCTCCCGCAGCAGCGAGCGCGCGATCGCGATGCGCTGCTTCTGCCCGCCCGACAGCGACGCGCCGCGCTCGCCGATCATTGTATCGTAGCCCTGAAACATTACACAATACTTACCAATACATGCCCAAGTAGATACGTCTGAAATGTTAAATATTGTTTAATTCCGACTCACATTCGGTAGCCGTGTGATGAAGTCGTGCGCGAACGCCATCTCCGCGACGCGCTGCACCTCCTCTCGTGTTGCTTCCGGACATCCTAACGATATATTATCATGGATCGTGCCTCGAAACAGCACCGGTTCTTGGCCTACAACACCTGGAAAATATTGCAATATATAGGTACCAAAAGTTCGTATAAAATATGATGACTGGCAGACATACTTGTATATTTGGGATTATTCACAATTATATTAACCAAGCGTCCGTATAAAACATGATAAACAAGTGTTAAATAGATACTTAAGATAATAAGAAGGCGTCGAATAAGCTACATACTTGTATTATTGGTATTATTCACACTCACCAAGACAAGAGCGAAGCCAGCCCAGGTTTAGGTTACGCACGTCTTTTCCGTCGAGTTTGACGGAGCCGGAGCGAGGGTCGTACAGCCGCTGCAACAGCTGCAGGATCGTAGACTTGCCACAGCCAGACGAACCGACTAGGGCTACGCATTCACCAGCCCTTATATGCAAATTGAATCCTTTTAACACCTGTTGGTTATAAAATCAGAATCAGATATGACATTGGCATCTATTATTTTCATTTGTCTTTGATAAATGTGTAAATTTTACCTGAACGTCAGGTCGTGAGGGGTAGTTGAAGTGAACATCTTCTAGCACGATTTCCCCGATAACCCTCCGTGGCGCGATTCCGCTCTTCTGCAGACTGTCTATGGTGGGCTCCCTCTCGATGAGCTTGAAGATGCCCGCGGCCGCGCCGCGAGCCGCCGCGAACACTTCAGCGTGTGGCACACTCAGCGTGATTGACTGAGTTGCCATATACACGCTGAATAAGATCTAAAATACAGTATCACACATTACTCTACGTACCATACTTAAGCCAAATATCAGAAAAATTATGAAACGTTTTTTGTCTAATAGCCCAAGACTGTTTTAAAAGTTTTTAAAATAAAAATGCCTTGTAACCAGCTGACGTTTACTGACTAATACAACTACAATAAAGTACCCTACACAGAGCACCTAAAAGTCAAGCGCGGCGCGAGCACGTTTTTTGGTCCGTGGTACCCAAACACCGACCGCGTGCATCGTGAGATATATATTTTTACAGTGTTAAATAAAATTATTATGCCGTGTAATATCCCCATATACAAAATCCTTGTAGCATCCATATAATATCCCCTTTGAAAATATAGGGTTTAATTTAGTAATAACCGATAGCGAAATCTCAAGACGGGCTGGTGATAAGAAAAAAAAATACAAGGTACGCAGGTTGAAATATGACCAAAATATGTTGACTTTCTATAGTAGCTCAAATCAGGTGATCGGAAATTTTGTATCCATAGGAGGGTTAATTTTTTTTCCTATTTCGACCTATGTTCCTTGGGGAGCAGTCAAACTCGGCAGCCGGTTTTGAGATTTTGCTATCGGTTACTAGTAAAATTTCTCAATATATTATTGCATAAATATAGGGTGAAATACGGGGTGAAATTTTACTAGTGACCGATAGCGATTTCTCAAGACCGGCTGGTAATAAGGAACAACTTTCCCCAAGGGACATAGGTTGAAATATGTTGAAGTTTCTATAGTAACTCAAATCAGCTGATCGGCTATTTTGTATGGGAAGTCAACATATTTTTTTCCGGTATAAAACTTGTTCGGATTTACGACGACGACACATTCAGGAAGTTTTGCACATCACGACCCCAGTACACGTAAGTATATATGCGGAAGTATCTAGCAAACAACTCATTTGTAAGATGAGTTTATTGCGTGCTGTTTAAAACTGTTGTGACTGGAATTAAGACAATTTAGGTTTATATCTGTCAATAGAACCAACTAATCATAATATCGTAGTTCGTCGTGAGTATTACGTTATCTCACGATCTGTACCATTTTTCACATCGTTTGTTTTTGCGCGAATGTCTGTATTTTACACATTGCACAAAAGAAGTAGACAGCGTTTAAAACCTTGTTTTTTTTTGTCTCAGCCTTATGTCATGATAAGAGAACATGACTTGAAACCTAGAAGAACTTTATGAAGCAACTTACTGTAAACATGATTCCAACAAGGTATCGTCTCTCTTCTTCAGGCTTTGTCATGTCCTCGAGGACGAGGCGAGTGCCGTAGACCAAACCGATAGTATTGAGCGAGTAGGTGAGCACCCAGTTAAAGCCATTCCCCAGCCCTGAGTACAAGCCTCGTCGGCGACCATACTGCTCTGCTGGTTCCAGCAGTTGGCGATACCTAGGCGTAAAATAGAAGTTTATGCAACTGTCATGTTATAGGGGGCATTACAACGTGCGGGTCTGTTATTTGCGCATTATTATTTTATTATTATATTACATTAGAATGTGAGTGAGTCAGCTGATCGTTATCAGCTCCTTTTTTGTTCAGCATTGGTCCTATAATGGAAATCTTCAATAAGATGCCCTAAACGAAGTGTTCAATTTTATGCATTCCCACCAAAACATAGTGTATTGTATACCTACCTGAATGTATTTTTTTAATTCAATAAGATAATGGAAATAGCTCTGAACGTTATATTGGATCTTAATCAAAATCAGTATCAATGAAAATCTGCATCAAAATAAGAACATTTTCTTTCAAAATATACTTATTTAATGTTTACATAACAGGCAAAATGCTTATAGCAGGTCTTTATAGGTATAAGGTTACATTTAGTGAAGTACCAATATTTTAAGGGTTAGAATTTGACCTTCCATGCAAAAAGGTGCAAAAAATATTTCACTTTGTAGGGTAATTTAGGGGGTTATCGGCCAATCTTGCGAATTTTTGACTTGAAGATAGTATATTTGTATCAAATATTTAGACGAGGCTACAGCATAAAATGATTTTGAAACCAGTAGATATTGTAGTTTTAGTTTTAAAAACCCTTATTATTCAGAAATGCTTTAAAAATAAATAAAACGATAAAATATCTGAAATGAGCGAATTAGGGGGTTATCGGACAGAACATTCAGTTTTCGTCCACTAAAACAACTACTTTTCGGCCACCGTGTATTGCGTTGAAAAATATGTCTTAGTGCTGTCAAGTATGGTTGGGTTTTCAATAAAAAATTAAATGTAAATGTCATGAACATCATCTTATTCAATATTTATGTTTTTGCCATAGTTCAAAACATGATAAGCCATTATTAATAATAAAAACTAAGTAGAAAATAATATTTTGCTTCGTAAAATCTAGTCAAAAAAAACTTACCTACTAGTAAATTGTAATAGTAATACTAGTTGAATGGCCGAAAACCAAAAGAAAGGTTTTTGGTTCCCGGCCACATTAGTAAACTCTATGCCGATAACTAAAATGTACAAATTCAGCTGTCGGCCGTCAATTTCAAAATATTTTAAAGTTTATTTATTTTAAATTATTGTAGGAAGGTGCATGGCCGCCTGTTAACTAAACCGTTGCCTTTGGATATTAGACACTTGAAATTATATAATACGTCTGAAGCTTTTCAAAATGTAATGAAAAAAAGGATGTAATTTGAATGGTAATCAGCTAGCTATCGACCAGTAGGCCGATAGCTAAATTTCCCCGAAAATTGCTTCTAGTTATCCGGACATCTAATTTTAATGCTAAATATTGAAAATTTTAAACTTTTCAATGAAATTAACGTAAATTAGAATCACAAATAGTCCCACTATGTCAATATTTATATCCAATAAATTATAAACAACGCTGTAACTTACCTCGAAAACTACGTAGCTCCAAGATTTTCTCACTGTATGTGCACACAACCGCACTCGCAAATTTTAAGAGACCAATTGACGAGACACTGGAGCAGTTATAATGCTAACTAATTAAAATGTGATGGGAATAGTCGAAATGTTTTGAAAGACACTGACTTTTCAAATAATTTACTTGAAGTTTTCATCTTCGGCGCAAATAACTGGGCTGTGTCCGATAGCTACTGGTGTCCGGTCAACCAGCTAAATTACCCTATGGGAGGTCAATTTTTTTTCATAGGTATTTGAAATAATGCTTCCAGTAAAAGTTGAACAATTTCACGAGTAGAATTTGCCCTTAACATATTTACACAAAATTAAATGTAAATTTACATAATACAACTGTTTGCGAGTTTGTAATGTGAACATAATGAGACCAGTGTAAGTAATAACCACTTGACAGTCCGAACTGACAAACTAACATTAAGTTGACTAATTTGATTAAAAAATACGCACAAAATATTTCTAGATTTAAACCAGCCTATAACACTGAACAAATAACCCTAAAAAACACCAAGATTTGGACCTCCCCCACAAATGGCTCACCCAGCCTGTACACTGCATATTCTGTACTTAAGCCACAGTATAATTAATAGTACTAGCGTACAGTATGGTCACTCCCTGCCTCCCCCTACAAGCGCCGCCCACCCGCGCTCGGAGGACGCTCAGACACCGGCTAGCAAGGACGCGACGACGAAGGTCATTTCATACTGCCGCACATTGCATTCCCGATTCGCGAACGCAAAATGGCGGCAACCCTGAGATGTTGTCTCACACACACAAGCATGGTCCGCGTTCACCTACGCGAGCTTAGACTGTGTGCGTAGCAACGCGTTTGATTCATACATTTGAGCGCCAGTGTCCGAGGTGTGCTTAAGCTATGATTGTTATTTGTTTTCAAAGACTTGTAAGTATGTTTTTTTGTCCCTCTTCTCTTTTATATGTTTTGCCTGTAGCTGGCATCCATTGCTAATAAATATTAATTGACCATCTACAAATAACTTAATATTGGTAATATTATCAATTCATTTGGGAGCTGTAACTTCGTTCATAGTTATTTATATTACAAGACCTATTGGCATTTTAAAAGGTAATTAAATTAATAGTAGGTAATAATGATAATAAGTTAAGAGATGTACTCAAATTATAATAATACCTACAAATATGCCGCCAGTGCAATATCTTGCTTAGATAACAGATACAGTCAAATGCCTCTTTATATGGGGAAACGTGAATTGAATATACATAAGTGTTTGTTGGCAAGCAATATAGATAAAGACAGCAAGTGAATCAAACAAAAGATTATGCATTGAATTCACACGCGTAAAAGTAATGATAGTAGTATGATATGACTGCCTCTTTTATCTTAAACGTATTGTAATATCGTTAGCCTTATAAGGCTGAAAGGAATGGTTTACGTTTTATTGTGAAATAGCTAGAAATAATGTGATCATAAACTATCTCGCTCATTGCCTGTGCGGAAAAGTATTTCACGCAAATTTCACCACATAGACTAAGTCAAGTTTGACTTGGATAAAATATCAAATATCAATATTGTTTTAGCACTACACTTTCATAATTTTTTATTTGTATAAACGTGCAATATACTTTTACAGCTGCTTTATTAACTCTTGACCTGATACTTTCATCTTCTAAAAGTTAATACATATTTTTAGACTTAGAATCTGACAATGAATCAATTGAATTTGAAAATTTTACGGTTGTAAAGTGGCATGATAACAGTTCTTAAATTTTGAGAAGGAGACGTGTTTTAAAAGAAAATCCACCCACAGGTACCTATTACTTATTTATTTATAGTACCTAAGCGTGAGAGATCCATCCTACTGCTGGGTAAAGGCCTTCCCCGCTGTCTTTTATTTTTTGTGAACTAGTGCCACAAAGTACATTATTATAATTTGCTTGTAGAGTGTAGACAAAATAGTGTATACATCCGCATTTTATTTTTTATTTTGAATTTAGAATTAGGCATTATTTCTTATTTATTCGTAAAAAATATGTAGCCTACCTGTCAACCTCCTTGCTTTCGCCACTAAAGGCAACGACCGTCTTGACGGATTTGAGGACTTCCTCCGCCTGCTTCCCGGCCTGGCTGTACGCCTGCAGCTCACGGGTTGAAGACTTAGTCAGATACTACAATAATAAAATAAAATGTAATGGATCAGACACATAATTTTCGATTAGTTGGTAATCAACAACACAACAAATATAGTTTTTTAAAAGATATGTAATAGTGTAAATAACTAACAGCTCATTTCCTCGCAATAAAATATTACGAACCTGAAACGTTTTGAAATTTTCTAGATAATTTAAAAACAGTAACAAAATCTGTTACGTGATAGGAGTTATACCAGACAGACAAAAAGTCATGGATACGCGGATATTGAATTTTATTGGCAGTGATACTTACGTTAGTGAGTAGCACGGAGGCGGCGATGGAGAAAGGCACCACCGCTCCGCAGGCCAGACTGAGCTCCCAGCCGAGCGGGAACGCGATCAGCAGGGATAGCGTGGCGGTCCCCACCAGGTTCCCCACCACGCAGATCTTCTCCGCCATTCCTTCCTTAAGCTTCATCATGTCTCTAAGGGTTCAATGTGATTAGGCGTTTCAGATTTGCAATGAATATAGTGTATCCCGCTTGGACCGGCCGAGCCTATAGTCATTTGATGCGGCCTACTTCCAGTAGTATATATGTGTGCAATGACAATTAACCCTATCATGAATGTTACAAAAAATATATTTCGGTGGCTTAGCAAGCGGGACCTGTTTCATGATTCCAGCCGATATTCCTTTATTTCAATTGCAATACAGTTTATTTTCTATCTGCTACTAAAACGGCTCGCGGCAGGAGGATTGTGAATTCATCTTTTCTCGTGACATTCTAGACTTTAGGGCTTATATGAACTTTACAATTCAATAAGGTGGTAGGTTTTTAAATTTTTGACTAGGGGTAAGCTTAAAACCAGCAGTGTGCTGTGCCTACACCCATTTCAGCTCATATTGTATATTTGTACTGAATTTATTGATTGTTGTGCCTAAGATGTGATGCGAAATAAATATATTTGTATTTGTAGGTATTAAGGTCTATTGTTATCTGATTGAAAGCAGTCCAAACTTATCCACGGTAAATGGTATTAGGGTCGTGGGTATAATTTATTCTATGACGTAACGTTGAACGTATAATTTTCCATTCCTCAATTTTAAATCAATGTTTTATTGAGATAGACGGATCTGTAAATGCGTCAGTTTCAACGAATCAAATATAAGTCGTATAACTTGAAAACCTGTTTATCAATAAATTAGGACTTACTCAGCCATTTTTGATGCTAAATTAAATTCGGAGTCAGTATCGAACCAAGCCATGTCTTGCCGGAGAGCCGACTGCAAAAACAATTTTCGGATCCTTGATATCTGTAAATGGCAGGAAAAAAGCATTTTAATTGCCTTTAAAATATATATTGCATGTAAGCGAAGGTGTACACGTATCCATAAATCTGATCATCTTTTCCTAGTGGACTTTATTCTATGTTGGGACGAACGATAAATTATTTTGATTAGGAGATCGAAAAATACTGTAGTTTTTCTTGGGGATGAACATACATAAAAAGACACGACGAATTGAGAGCCTTGTCCTTTTTTTAAAAGTCGGTTAATTAATACAAAAAACAAAAATATACAAAACGTTTATTTGGCATTTTTTTTACAAATGTGGTTGTGTACTGCCTCCCACACTAGGATTCCCTGTGTTGTGGGTAATGTTCGTTTTTATGGTCCGGCGATGGCTGCAATTTCAGTTCAGCTTCTCTTACACCCCGTAGGTGCCTATATAAAATAATAAATAAATGAGGAAATAATGCCAAGTGGTATCTAAGACACTAAAGTTAGCGCACCATATTTAGTAAAATATGCATTCTCGAAATGTATATCTATCTATATGAAGTGGATAAAGGCATACCTGACGTATTCTCCACAAGTCAATGGAACAGAAGGTTACCAATTAAAGCAATTGATTTGCGCCATCGTAGAATCAGTTTCTTCTCAATAACACGAGCACAAATCAAGCTCCCAACAAACCATTTGAATAAAAACTTTACAAGTATATAATATTCCGTTTTATTTCTTCAGTATGAGTTCCTACCTAACTTTTTATAATGTAAATAAGAAATAAAGGCGAGTAGGTATTTTTATGCAAATTCACTGTTAAACTGCCGAGTAATAATATAGTGCCCTTTTCTTGTAGAGAACATGAGTAAAAAAAATATATTATTAGTGTGTGAGGTACGAAATTTCAGAGAACACATAGCCCTTACCCAAAATGTATCATTTATTTATAGAAACTATTTTGTTCTTGTAACCTACCTATCTTGTACGAGATAGGGGCCTTTGCCCAGCAGTGGGATGATGTGGGCTAGACAAGACAAGGTATGTAATAGAGCTTTAGTTAAAGTCTGTTCCAAAAATGTATAATGTAATCGGATTCTACCTTACACAGGATGTAAGGAAATGTACTGCGTTCCTTCTAACGATGACACATGCTATCAAAATATTTTTTACGAATCCGATGCGAAACATTTTGTATAATCAAATTGAATATTTCACATCGGGAGAATGGGCTTTTAAAGTACCCTTATTCACCGGGCTATCCCGATGCACCTCGGCTTTACCGGTAGTTACAAAGTTAGAAGTTAGATAGAAAGGAAAATCTGTTCGTAACTAAGCACTCCCAAAAATTGGAATAATGTTTCCAAATGGGTTAGAGTACTAGTATTTAGATAAGTTTGCATTTTAAGAAAACTCTAACGTTTGGCAGGATTTGGTATATAAATAAATTTTAATGAAATAATTATTTATCAGTGATATAACTATTTTAACACCCATTTAACAACACTGAAACTGTACATGGTAAGTAAGTAAGTACCTATACTTTAATTATGTAATCAGAGGTACGCGAATTCCGCAATAATGCGATTCTGCTACTATTTTACAATAACACTCAACAAGTAGGTATTATAACTATATTATTCCAGTTAATAAATTATTAATGATAATAGACGACATAAAAGGGACAAACCTTTATACTTCTGAAATAGACTTAGGGTTACTAGGAGGGTAGCCAGTATAAAAGTAGCCGAGTTTTGGACACTTGCTCCAGAAGTTATTACTCCTGGCTGAAACTAATTTTTTAAAGATTTTGTCTCATAACTTGAAAATTATAGTTAATAGAGAAAAATATCTAGGGCAACTTGGAGGCTTATGAATGAATACTGAATGTTTCAAGAAGACAATTTTTTAAAATCTTTTTTCGTTCTCATTGGTGTGATCTAAGTATTTCAAAATGTGTATTTGTTCATGAAGCTAAAATAATTGAATATGTGTTTAAGGGATTTTGATTTTAAACCTCCGAAGTGGTAAAAGGGGAGAAACGTCAGTGTGAAAATAATGGGCCTTTGCGGCGAAGGACCTAAAGTTTATCACATACGCGATTCAACATATTCTTAATTTGAACCCCTAAAAGTAAATAAAGATCAAACGTTTGTATGGGAATTCATGGTTTTTAAATTATGTGACCTGTTTCATATAAAAATATAAAACTAAGGAGGTAAAATAATAAAGTATGTATTTGAAATTTAGAAGTAGGTGTGTTCGTTGACTCCGTACGGAAAAAGAATGCTCTAGTGAAACCGCGAGCGGAAAATCTAGTAAGTATAAACAATGACAAACAATGTCAATGTAAATTTCCTTCAACCCAGAAACCGCCCTAAAAATGCTTAGTTGTGCTCTTATTAGGGATTATTTTGTACAATATAATTATGATCCATTCCTCTTGTTCATTTAATTACTAATCATCGTTATTTGTTAAATTGCCTTCATGAAGCGCAAAGCAAACATAAAACAATTAAACTGTGATGATTATCTCGTTACAGTGTAATTTAAATAATACATACGCTCGGATGTGTAGGTATTAATTTATTGACAGTGCAATAACGGCGCTTTATTGTTTATAAACTGGCGTAATATTATCTTCGCATATACTTATCATGATGAGATGGCAACATCCAAGTACTTATTATTTGGTTAATTTAGAGATATTTTGATCTACTTTTGTTTTGTAAACGATCTGATTCAGCCTGGTGTTGTTATGGCAAACAATTCCTGATGTGGTTTTGTAGCGACCGTCAGCGTGACTAACGCTACGTAAATCACGGTTTCGCTTAACTTACGGACGATATTTCATGTCCCAACAAGACTCGGAACAATTTCAAAAACTTTATACTTAAAGCAAAAAACATGAACCCTTGTCCGCAGGGCAGTATCTAAGTCTCAACTTTACGCAACTTTCTCAAATATGGTACTGTCGCTATGTCAGTTTTGTAATTGCTAGCAAAATGCTTATTTCAAACACACATGTAAGTCTCTGTTCCAAACAGTCCTGTAATTTAAAGAAACACCTGTCTCAAGCCTGCCAGCCAAACGTGGATAACCAGTACCTACTAGCGTAGTATGAGGTATTTACCTGTCTCAAGGCGCTCCAGCTTACGAGGCCGACGCCCAGCATGCAGAGCAGCAGCGAACAGGCGATGCTGATGAACATGCCGATGGCCATGGCTGCACCGTCCTGCACCAGCGCGTTCAAGCTCGCGGTCGGGTCGGAAGTGTTCCTACACGCATAACACCACTTTAAGCGTAGTTTGAATAGTACTTTTAGTCAAATCAAAGGTCTTTGAAACGATGTTTGATGCGTTGTTTTGAATGGGACCCTACCTACTTTACCTACTCATTTTGTAACAATTATAAGCTTAAACTGGGAGGGAAAGTATTCCCATTGCTCTGCGCACGTGGCATTTGAGTTCAAATCTGCCTAGCTTAGCTGTTTCACTTGTTCCCATCCGTTTTCTCTCGGGTAGGTATAGGACGTTTTGGCATACTAAAAAAAATGTGGACCTTCCTATAGTAACTCTCCGAAGAAAATAAATCGTATCGGAATTCGTAGCATATGGTTTAGAAGTTAGCTGTCTGGAAAGACAGACAACGAGACGCGAACGGCGACTATCTACATATCATACTATTTCAGAGATAAATTACATTACTCACACTCGTCTTCCCCCTCCAAAGAAGTAGGTGAGCGGGAGATAGCTGATGTCGCGGTTGGTGGTGCGCTCCACGAAGGCGGTGCTGAGCTCTCCGAACTGCACCAGGTTGTAGGTGACTCCTGCGCCGCTGCAGAAGCCCAGGATCGCGCCGACCACGGTCGCCAGCCGCTCCGCGCATGTTGCGTACCGGAACTAAGTGCAACATAGAAGTTATAGTGTTATGGTGGTAATGTAAAAAATTGTCTAATTTAATAATCGCGGGATTGGTCAGCCTTTATACGGAAACATCTAAAGGTAGGTATCAACTAAGCCCTTCCACTAGTCTGGCAATGGATGCACCTTTATGGACTAGCAATCATGAAATGGCTGTATTCACTGTATTCTATTCAAGCTCAATCTGCTCTTCAGCCAAAATGAAGGGCGATAATTGTGGTTTCTACAGCTCGAGTATAGGTAATGAATTCAGCCTTTGAACGATTTTATTTTTACGATCCTATTACGACAGATGAATTTTACCTTATTATAATAGCACTTTAACTTACAATTTGGAAGTAGGATATCTGAGGTTCCTCTGGGTCTGCTCTGAAAAAGTAAAACGTTTCAGCTGTGTAAGACGGTTTATCTAGGAGAAATGACTTGCTGCCCCGCTCAGGCATGAAAATTAATTTCGAGATATTTATTGTAGACCAAGTACGTAGCCAATTACTGGTTGATAGGTACAGTACGTATAGCTTTTTTGGTGAAGGAAGCTGCTAGGGTGAGGTAGGGCTATGTACCTTACTTAACAATTACAATTGTTTAAGTGATGACTTGGCCTAAGTGATTTTCAGTCTGAATGTGGTGTCAAAATTCAACCCGGAAATATCCCAGTTTCTCACCAACTCTGATATCTCAAAGCACTGTTTTCAAGAATCGGCAGGTCGTAATCACTTTCACAATCTCAATTGCCTGTTATACAGCTTAATCGCATGGCAAACAAGGATTAAATGATATAGTGACCCTTAAATACCTTATTATTAGCCAGCGTCGCCAAAACATCACGGACCTAATTTCCTAAAAATGTAGGTTCATTATTTTACTTCTAACTATTTAGGCAATATTTTAGTGCTTCATAAATGAGGAGTACTGCACATTCTCTGGATTTAACTATTAAATACCTTGCTCGTTTTTTGTGAGAGATATCTCATTAAACTAGTAGGTATTCTTAGTTTCCGTGATAGGTATTTACCATTCTTTTAGTATGTAAGTCACTTCGTGTGTTCCTATTTCCTAGGAGTGTTTTAGATATATTATCCTTCAGTATCAAGTTTTTAGCTTATTATTTAAATATATTTAGACTATTCGTGACGCTAAAACCAAGGAATGATTCGGGATTGAACATGGTACACACGAAATGACGCTGAAGAATTTGGATGCTAAAAATACCTAAAACTAGCAATTACAACTTGGGCCACACACACGACGTGACGGTTCTAAATTTTCTTTTTGCTTTTTCCATTGATGGGATAATTTCCAAGTTTTCAGATTTCAAGCGTTTTATAAAGTCACATACCAAATGTGACGCTGCTAGTGTGTTTTAGTTGCCGAAATATGATTTATTCGTCGGAATATTGAAAAATGAAATTCAGTTCTGTGTTAAATGTGGGGCCCATGTCTAAAATTATTTAACGACATCTGTTGTTGATATTGTTGTAGGCTGAATGTTAATTATTTTTCCGTCACTGAACCGATGAGAAGTTAAACTTAGCTTCCTATGGTAGTTTCAGGTATAATTAGCATCTAAATTCTTCAGCGTCATTTTGTATGTACTATGTTCAATCCTGAATCATTCCTTGGTTTTGCGTCACGAATGGTCTCGATATAAAAATATTAAGCGAAAAGCTTGCCATTGAAGAATAATGTACAAAAAAAAATCTCCTAGGATATAGGAACATACGAAGTGACTTACATCTTTCAGAGACCCGAATTCATTGCTCAAGCACGGGGTAAATAAATAGCTGTACGTACATTATCAATGCACTGTGAAAATATAATACCTATGCAATAATAACTCAGCAAATATAAGTACATTTAGAAACATCTTGAATCAATTTTCTGACGTTATTTCTTTACTATGGTACTTACTTGAAACTGAAGAACATTCCTCAATTCCTCATGCATTTTTTTTATTATTTTACTTAATACAGGATCAGTTGACTGACTTACATTCTACGGGAACTCTTTAAATATATTTTTTTACCGTGTTTTTAGAAAGATCTTCAGTTTCGTGGACTGACCTCGCCATCGATCGACCAAAAATTTCGATATAATACCTATGTATAGGTAATTAGTAGATAATTATTTCATAATAAAATTTATTCGCCAATCGCAAAACATTATGCTTGTTAATCGAAATAATGTTAAAATGGTAGCTGGGTAGCTAGTTATGAACAAGTTTACAAACGATAATGGTGTCAATTATGGTACACGAATTTTTATACTCCTGAAATTTCCTAAAATATTATATAAAAGGGTATATAGGACATGTAGGTACAGTCTGCTAAATAAAGTCTAAATTTTGCCCCTACTTTAGGAATGAAACGTTATTTTAGTAGATAGTTGACAAGGCAGTTGTAGATTATCTTCTTATTTACTAATAAGTAAGTAGGTACTATATAATATTATTGAGTAACAGGACTAAATTACTAAGAATAAGCATATTAAAAAGCTCGCAGTATTGAGGCCACTATTTAAAAGGTTTATGAATTATTGAAATACTTACTTTTCATGTTTGTCCTTTTTCGCCCCCATGTTGATGTTCACCTGTGTCCGTGTGTGCGTGCGTGTGTGTGGTGCGCTCCAGAACACGTCCTCCTCCTCTGGAGGTTCGCGCCAAATTAAACTCACTCTACTTCTAACTAACTAAAGTGAAGTATTTCACCACAATTATTGTTCATAGATATCAGCAAACGTAGACATGATACTCGGCCGCTGATTTGTAGATCTACGAGTATATAGTTGGTTGGTACTCTCAACTCAACGTAAGCATAACTATACTACAAATAAGTACAGTAGAGTACCTACAGACCTACGTACACATAGTACCTACGTCACTTCGTAGTATGAATATGACAAGCTTTAAATAACATTTGATATAGAGCAGTGTCCTTAGTTCATCGTTTTCCAATATTATGAAATATTGTTATGTATTACCACAGTCAGGCTGGCTATCGATGAACACGAACCACATTAGAATTAAGCTCTACAAGGCTGAAATCACTGATTATTTCTTAGATTTGTGTTAGGTATAGGTGTATATGATGCCTATTTTTTTTTAATCTTGCGATTCTTTAAGAAGGTAAGCATATTTATTTGTTTATCTCTACACTCGTCTCATAATTCATTACAAATTCAAAAACAGTTGTATGAAGACCTGCTTTATGAATTCTGCCTATAGAAATTACAGTTTCTTCTTAACAGCTGTAACATAACGTTTTTTTTAAGGATGTTGTAAGACTTTCGATAAAATGGAGAAATGAAACAGTGTTCTGTGCCAATACTTATTTAATATCTGTGCCAATACCCCAATTTGCCGTTTATGTTAATACAAATACAAAATGGATTTATTTCATTCACATAATATGTTTTCAGTACACATACCTATACATATATGATTTGGTTCACTTATTTAAAAAATGCAATACTTGTATTAGAAGGCTCCGCTCTTCCTCAGACTGTTATATTCTGTATTAAATTTGTTTCTTTTTACACGACTGCCCAGCAAAAAACGATTGTAATATTTTTAGACCTGATGTATGTATGTATATATGTGCGATTCTTTAAAGGACTGAAACTCGATAACCACTGAACAGATTCGAATGGGAATTGTATCGGAAGTATCCTTACATTATCATGAGTGTCATAGGCTAGGCTTTATTTCAGAAAGCAGTCGTGCTTTAATTAATTTATTTATTTAATAAGCTTGTCGTCAGGCTTCTGTTATTCTTCTTATACAGACTTCCTATCTTTTATTATCAAAATTGAAACAAATGACATCTTGGATGCGGCGGCGTTGGATCGCAGGTGCGACGATTTGAAAAAGGGTACAGTACATACAGAAATAGATTTTTCATTTTTTTTGGAAATGTAGATAAATACAACTGCAATTGCATATAATTAGGCATTGGAATGCTCGAGTCAAACTATTATCATACTCGGCTACAACTCGTGTGATAAACTAACACTCGCATTCTGATGCCCCCCATTATATGACGATTGCATAAACTACTTACTATAATTCACGCATGTTTAATGTTTGCCACGTGTCCGACAGCTGCCATAGTTAGTTCTCCCCTACGGAGACCATTGCGTTTGTGGCTTATGTACCTTTTTCTGTTGTGATGTGTTGCGTTCAGTGAAAAACAACACAAATAAACAGTGTGAGAGCAGCAGGGTGCTTGCAGGATATTAAAGTGTATTCGTGATTTTATTTTTAAAATATCTTATAAATTTATTACTTACATAAAGTACAAAAACTTTACAGGGTAACTCAACTCGTCGATATATTTTGAATGGGTAGAGTTCCTACTACTACTAGGGTAAGTAGACTACATAAGTTCTAGTATAGATGTTTCGAGCAGGAGTAACAAGATTTTAAGGAGTGATTAAGTCCGTCAAACTGATTAACTTTCCCAAGAAACATAAGTCATTCTGTGATTGAATGATATGTTTCTTGCTTTTTGTATGAGAACATTGAAGAAGTCAATTATTATATTATTTTTCGACCTATGTTTATTGGTAAAATCCACGAGCCTATATTGAATTGAAGTCCCTACAGATACTGAAACTTATAAGGAGAGTGACGTTTTAATATTAAGCGGGTCACTGTAGTTACAGTTACTGAACCATTTTATACTTAAAAATTTTAAACATAAACTTCAGTATTTGTACTACAATCGATAAATCGAGTTATAACTTTTTAAGTGATGAGGGCTTCACCTAGCCTAGGGAGGTGTCTTAATAGCTACAATAAACTATTCATAATTGTTTGCTTTATTTAGATAAGCGACTAAACATTTTTGTACTAGATCATCTAGAGACAAAGTTTTACAACTTATGAAGATTAAGATAATGTTCTATCTACATTACACTACTACATATTGGCTACATCTAGGTGTGCTACACATTTCTAAATCTAAGCTTAGATTATAAAGAGGAATCATTGGGTTTTTGTTTTTTCTGTTTGTACGTTGTTAGCATTGTATCACACATTGTGTAAATTGTTATTATGCGCTGAAAGTACTGGATCGAAGTCCAAATAATAGTTATTGCAACTGTCGTATAATGGGGGGCATTCTAATGCAGTTGCATACTAGTAGTTTTTGCAACTGTTGTATAAAAATAGAGTTAGGTAATACTATTACCTAAACTCTCCAACAAAAAACCTCAGTTATACACTTTTATGATTATTGAGAACTTAATATGATTTTGTATAAATTTTTGAAAATTCTATACTCCAGCAGTTGTTCAGATGTCGAGTATTGTCGAGTCAGCAACTGAACAACAACTTAACTAAACAATAACAGAGTTTTGTTCTGGTGTTGTTGAGATGTTGTTCAGTTGTTGTTCAGATGTTGTTTAGTTGTAGTAACGATGTTGTTCAGATGTTGAGCAGTTGTTTAGATGTTGTTCAGTTGTTATTCCGATGTTGTTTAGTCTTGTTCAGTTGTTTAGATATTTGTTGTTGAGAGACGACATGTAAACAACTGTTAGTAAAGAATTTTCGAAAATATTATATTATAAAATATTACGTTCTCGTATTGAATTTGACCATGTATCGGGCCTTGCAATCGCCGGTGCAGACGTTTGGAAAAGTGTTTAACTGGGTTAATTTTTCAGAGTGTAGATAAAATAGTGTATGCAACTGCGTATAATTAGGCATTAGAATGCTCGTGTCAATCTATTGCCTCGTGTGATAGACAGACACTCGCATTCTAATGACCCCCATTATATGACAGTTGCATAAACTACTATTAAGCAACTGTCATCTAATGTCTTATTATATGCAGTTGGATACCTGGACTATTTTATCAACGCACTATAGAGGTAAAAAACTCTAATAATCAACTGCTTACACTTTTCCAAACTTTCGGACAGGCGATACAACGCCACGTTTCATGTGGCCTCATCGCTTTCAAATTTATAATAAATTATAGAAAAAGTGCTTTACACAAGAAAAATAACAAAATAAATAAAGCTTACTAGACAACATAACACGGCACGGAAGACAGGTGTAGCGGAAGATGGCGGCAAGTTTGAGTAATGGAACAAATTAAATAAGTGTTGGCGCAGAACACTTTGAACACTTTTCATTTCTCAATTTTATCAAGTCTTACCATATCCTTAGGACGTAATGTTTTTGCGGCCTTCTACGCTCTACCTACCCCGCAAGGGATAAAAGGCGTGATATGTGTATGTATGTAATGTTACAGCGTTTGAGAAGAAACCGTAATTTCTATAGGCAGAATGCATTTAGCAGGTCTTTATACTTACAAATGTTTTCGAATTTGTAATCCGAACATTGTGAGACGAGTGTAAATAAAAATCTGTAAATTTCAAATTAGATATATACTTAGTTAGCTTGACAAACTTCTTACGTACAGATTTTTCATTGGCATGATTAGCTTTAATCAAATAAATACTCGTAAATACATTTTTATAAGCATGGGGTTTATTTCAATACCTACATTCTAAAGTTAATTTTATAGCTAAATAAGTAATTACCTACTTAATGAATAAACATTCGTATAGCTACAGGAAATGTTATAAAGCACAGATTAACTATATGAAAAATAGTTATTCTAAAGCCAGAACTTTGAAATTATGATAGGTGTCACATCAATAGGGAGTTTTCTTTTTGAGAATTAAATAGAAGTTTAGATTCGAAGAACTGTGTAGATGGCGTTGAACTGACTACGTTACTAGATGCCAAATTCAAAAGGCATGAAAAGAAAAAGTTATTGTTGTTATCAAATCTATCCTCGGTTTTCACGCATATCAAATTTAATCTCTATTTTGTTTGTATGTTGTGGTTTTCGTTAATATGCAGAGAACCCATAAATTCAATAATTTTGTGATGCAAATTATGTAAAAATAAAAATATTTTATGTTTCGTTTTACGATCTCATACAAACAAGAGATAAAATCAAAACATTTTGTGACTTTTCGTTCCGTATTAACGTAGCAAGTACACCGCCATTTATTCAGCGACTAGGGAAGAGTTTAAAATAAAATAAAACTCCCAATTGACATCATAAGCATAACTTATGTCATAAATTCATAAAAGTCCGTAACATAAAGAGCCACATCTCAAAAAATTACACTACATTACGTATGCACTAAATTGTAGGTATGAATCGTTAAACAAATGATTTTTAGGAGTTAAAAGTCATAACTATTAACGTGGCATCTTTGTGATCTTATAGGGATTCCGGAGCGTAACTAGATTACCTACTACAAAACCTGTGTTCAAAACTATCACTAGACGAAGGACTTAATAAATCATAACTCGATGAAAACGTAAAGTACCGCCGTTCCAATACGTCGTATTTGACAGCTGTTAGATTCTAGATAATACATGATAATACTATGGCAGAGGTCACCTTTTTTTGTTGACCTCTCTTTTAGTATGGAGATGACAGCTGTCAAATACTACTTATTGGATCGGCGATACTTTAATCAATAATGCGCTTCTGTCGGTTTGAAGTAGGTATAAATGCTGAATGTGATTTACAGAATGTTGTATTAATTATAGAAGTGTTGCTGTAGTTACATATAGCGAAAGTGCTATAAGTGACAAGCACTTTTGTTATCTGTAATTATCTTGAACAATTTTTTACTAATACGACATTAGGTAAATATACATAAGTACAGTCACTTCCACGTCGTCAGCCTAGCCAGACAGTTTACCTATAGTAGATACATAGCAATTTCACAGAGCTATTCTATAATTTGAATGTTAGAAAGAAAGTGCACTATCTACTCAGAGATAAGATTAAATGTTCTTTCCTATTACAGGGCCGTCTTAACACATTTGCTATAACATATAGCATTTGAATGTAGGCTATAAAAAAATTGCCGTTCGTTTTTCACGTTTAAATACAGAAGAGGCGCTACATTTGCCTATTCCTAGGCTACACGTGTATTGCGAGCTCGACATTTTACGTTAAAATAGGCAAGAGAGGCCCCGCTTTGCCCCATAAGAATACTACATTTCAAAGGACTGGCTCCAAAATGGCGGCTGCCACACTGCGAATCAACAACACTACGCTTATTCTGAGCGAAGTGAGGCCAACATTCCCTTACTAAATAGATAAGGGGTAGGCAGCATAGAGAGAAAAGGGCAGTTAGGTACACGTGCTCGTTTAGTACTGTTGTCCCCGTTGGCCATGTCCCCTTTACGGGGACAACGGGACGTTATTATATTTCTGTACCGTTGTCCCCATTACGCAGGCACCACCAAGGGGACAACGGGACGTCAATATTTTTCTGTGCCATTGTCCCCATTACGCAGGTACCGCCAAGGGGACAACGGGACGTCAATATTTTTCTGTGCCGTTGTCCCCATTACGCAGATACCGCCAAGGGGACAACGGGACGTCAAGATTTCACGTGTCGTTGTCCCCCATAAATTGCTCCATTAGAAGCTAAGACAGAAAGCTTACAAAATTATTCTTAATATCATCGATAGATGACATTAAACATAAATAAATTTACGTTTGGAGGATTTTTAAATTTTATTGGCAACAATAAGATGTCCGATCGTCAATTGTTTTTACCCTGAGAGCAATCCTCGTTTTTTGGAAATAATTCGTTATCTGCCTAAATATTAAGGCCTTACAACATCTGAACTTGTCATTTTAGAGCTCGCGGGTGATTACAGAGGGTGGGGAGGGAGCGCTCGCGCCCGATTTTTAGAAGAAAAATATACTTTTCACGCGTATAATGCGCGATAAAAATAAAACTCAACTCAAAATGTTGATATTTTTAAGACCTTTTTTGTCGGTTAGAATGAACTAGATTACATAAGCCGTTTCCTAGAGAACTTGCAAAATATGGCGAAAAATAGGTTCACTTTGGGACTATTTTTCTACAACGGGGTAAACAAAAATGAAATTCTGTTCAACTGAAATTGTTGTTTGAATCCTTAATTTTAATGCTATATTGATTGTTTATGGATTAAATTCTTTATTTCTTAAACAATTTGACTTGAAAAACTACATTTCACGTATCGTAAAGCCTAAAGGAATTCTTATTTTAAGCAAATCTAAGAATCTATATTCTTGAATCGGTCGCAAAAGCGGGCCGGAAGATAAGGAAAAAAATTATTGTATTATTAGTATTATGGAAATCGGCGAAAAATTAGTAAAATTTTGCATTAACTATACCTACCTGGTAATTGATGCAAAATTGTTAATAAAACATATTTGATGTAAGAAGGGGATACATTTATACCCACAAATATTAGTAAAATAACACGTTAATAGTATATTTTTTGAAAGGCATAATGGCATTGGGGATAAATGGACTAAATTTCATTTTTTTATTAAAGTAACGCTGTCCCCATTCAAGGGGACACGGCTAACGGGGACAGTGGGACAAATTTTTAATTTTTTATTAAAGTACCGCTGTCCCCGTTCAAGGGGACACGGCTAACGGGGACAGCAGGACGAGAGGCACGTGCTCCCATGTGGTTAAATGAAATAATATTAATGTTTTTTTTTCTGTAACACAATATTTTTGGGCCAAATTTGCCGCCCCTTAAAATCTCTAGCCGCCCTAGGTTCTAGCCTATTCAGCCTTTTACATAAAGCAGGGTCGGTAAGGGTAAGGGTTTTTACGGCCGCTTACGCTCTGCCTAGTGGTGAGGGCGCTAGTTATGCTCCGGAAACCCTTAAGCCTGTTTTTTGGTTATGGTTATTAAAACAATGGTTGCTGCATTTATGCGATAATTTACTTAGTATTTTTGATAAATCTTAATAATTAATGTTAAAAAATACGTTGTTCTTATGGAACATATGTTATATATTCTATCTGAAACATTGTGTGTAGATAAATTTATACGTTTACCACACAATGTTTTTTTTTTTGTAGCAAGATGCATTTTTAGTTTTCAGCGGCCAAACTTTAACTCGACACGTAATTCTCAATTAGATTCATACCTACTACAATTGTGATTTACAGAAATACTCCTCTAAATTACATATAAGCTAGCATTATGAAGTGGGATAAAAAAGGTGAAATAATAAGTAGTTACATAATGTCCTAGTTATTCTTCTGATTCATCCTGATTTGAGTTAGCCGTTTTGGGATTTGTGTTTGTATCTGTGCTTGTTTTCAAGACACCTTGTTCCTTGCACATTTGCCAGTAATGCCCCTTCAGGCTAAGCAGCTCCTCGTGGTTACCACGCTCAACTATTTTACCTAAAAAAGAGAAAAGATAATTCATAAATTGGGTCAGTATGAACCGCTATTTTCAAGCGTACTTTACATTTGTCAGGGAAATCTCAAAAAAGAGACAGCGAAATAACGTTCGAGCTGAGTGCTTCTATTACAAGTTTTGCCATTCCATCTTAAGTACACGTGAACAACTAATAATAAAAAAAGGCTATTTGACTGGATAACAAACAAACATGACTAATAAGTTACACTTTGTATCATCAAGAGCGTTTTTTCTTGATGGTACTAATTGAACCACGGTCCATCACATTGGCCAGCGTCAAATGATTCAACTTGCACCACTACCATTTCTATGTTTAATGTGTATTTAGCGTATAACTTTTCGCGTGGCAACTTTTGCAGTCTAAACCGCAGTACATTCACGTAATTTTGATTGTCTGTCACCCACATAGGTATACAAACTTACCTATCGCGGATATACGGCAGAAATTGTTATGGTTCATGTAGCATCTAGTACCCTGATTCAATGTCCACCCACTGTCCAAATACAAAAAAGATAGCGTGTTTATCTGGCTTAACGTCTCGATTTACATATAAAAAATACAACTCTTAAAAACTGCTTTATTGCGAAATCTTTGACATCACTACATAGTATAAAATAAAGTCGCTTCCCGTTTGGTGTCTCCTTATATCTTTAGAATTACCCAACGGATTTTGATGCGGTTTTTTTTATTAGATAGAGTAACTTGAGAGGAAGGTTTACAAGTATAATTTATTCCGGGAAATTGTCACATTCCCATGGGAAAACGTGTAGCCCAACTGGTAGTACACTTTTGACCCCCTTTTGACACCTTTAGGGATTAAAATTTCAAAAATGCTGAAACACGTCTTTAATTATTTTAAGTTATGAGTCTAATCAGAAATTTTGAAACAGATCACATTTAAGATAAAATACTTTCATACAAACTTTTAACCCATTTAAAGGTTAAAATTTCAAAAATGCTGAAACACGTGTTTAATTATTTTAAGTTATTAGTCTAATCACAAATTTTGAAACAGATCACATTCATTTAAAAAAACGAACTTTCATACAAACTTTAAACCCCCACTTGACCCTATTAAGGGTTAAAATTTCAAATATGCTGAAACACGTGTTTAATTAATTGAAGTCATAAGTCTAATCACTAATTTTGAAACGGATCACACTTCAGACAACGAACTTTCATACAAACTTTTAACCCCCTTCTCATCCCTTGAGGGATTAAAAAAAACGGAATTTAAAGTAAAGTCGCTTCCCACGTCTGTCCCTGTCTGTTTGTTTGTTTGTATGCTTAAATCTTCAAAACCACTTAACGGATCTGGATGAAGTTTTTTAAAAGATAAGAGTGATTCAAGAGGAAGGTTTTTATGTATGTATGTATGATTTATGTCGGGAGAAGGTCTGTTTCCCGTGGGAAATCAGTTAGCAGCGGGTGAAACCGCTGCGCGGGCCGCTAGTTACATTATAAGTACATAATGTTAGGCAGAGATGGGAAACAATTTTTAGGGCACGGGCGTGTTGTTTATTCGTAAATAAATAATCTATCGAGCAGCTGTCATATTTGTAGGTATTGGAATAAATAATACTGAGATAAGTTTTTCAGTTTCACACGTAGGAAACGCTCTGAAAATATTTACCCTCCTTCGCCAAACAACCTGTATACGATCATATGTTAGTTACCTTTATCTAACACGCAGATCAGGTTTGCATCTTTGATTGTGGACAAGCGGTGGGCGATGGTTATGCAGGTGCGACCCTTAGCTGCCTTTTCTAAAGCTTCAGTCACGGCCTGGAATGAAGTAAAAAATAATTAAGTTTTATGACAACGACGTGCACGTAGTGGATCAGCGCCCGCGCGATGCACACGCGCTGCTTCTGCCCGCCCGACAGCTGCAGATACAAACCCGCTCGCTGCTGGCGTCGAGCGCGGAGGTGGCCTCGTCCAGCAGCAGCAGCCGCGGCGCTCGGATCAGCGCCCGCGCGATGCACACGCGCTGCTTCTGCCCGCCCGACAGCTGCAGATACAAACCCGCTCGCTGCTGGCGTCGAGCGCGGAGGTGGCCTCGTCCAGCAGCAGCAGCCGCGGCGCTCGGATCAGCGCCCGCGCGATGCACACGCGCTGCTTCTGCCCGCCCGACAGCTGCAGATACAAACCCGCTCGCTGCTGGCGTCGAGCGCGGAGGTGGCCTCGTCCAGCAGCAGCAGCCGCGGCGCTCGGATCAGCGCCCGCGCGATGCACACGCGCTGCTTCTGACCGCCCGACAGCTGCAGATACAAACCCGCTCGCTGCTGGCGTCGAGCGCGGAGGTGGCCTCGTCCAGCAGCAGCAGCCGCGGCGCTCGGATCAGCGCCCGCGCGATGCACACGCGCTGCTTCTGACCGCCCGACAGCTGCAGATACAAACCCGCTCGCTGCTGGCGTCGAGCGCGGAGGTGGCCTCGTCCAGCAGCAGCAGCCGCGGCGCTCGGATCAGCGCCCGCGCGATGCACACGCGCTGCTTCTGACCGCCCGACAGCTGCAGATACAAACCCGCTCGCTGCTGGCGTCGAGCGCGGAGGTGGCCTCGTCCAGCAGCAGCAGCCGCGGCGCTCGGATCAGCGCCCGCGCGATGCACACGCGCTGCTTCTGCCCGCCCGACAGCTGCAGATACAAACCCGCTCGCTGCTGGCGTCGAGCGCGGAGGTGGCCTCGTCCAGCAGCAGCAGCCGCGGCGCTCGGATCAGCGCCCGCGCGATGCACACGCGCTGCTTCTGCCCGCCCGACAGCTGCAGATACAAACCCGCTCGCTGCTGGCGTCGAGCGCGGAGGTGGCCTCGTCCAGCAGCAGCAGCCGCGGCGCTCGGATCAGCGCCCGCGCGATGCACACGCGCTGCTTCTGCCCGCCCGACAGCTGCAGATACAAACCCGCTCGCTGCTGGCGTCGAGCGCGGAGGTGGCCTCGTCCAGCAGCAGCAGCCGCGGCGCTCGGATCAGCGCCCGCGCGATGCACACGCGCTGCTTCTGCCCGCCCGACAGCTGCAGATACAAACCCGCTCGCTGCTGGCGTCGAGCGCGGAGGTGGCCTCGTCCAGCAGCAGCAGCCGCGGCGCTCGGATCAGCGCCCGCGCGATGCACACGCGCTGCTTCTGCCCGCCCGACAGCTGCAGATACAAACCCGCTCGCTGCTGGCGTCGAGCGCGGAGGTGGCCTCGTCCAGCAGCAGCAGCCGCGGCGCTCGGATCAGCGCCCGCGCGATGCACACGCGCTGCTTCTGCCCGCCCGACAGCTGCAGATACAAACCCGCTCGCTGCTGGCGTCGAGCGCGGAGGTGGCCTCGTCCAGCAGCAGCAGCCGCGGCGCTCGGATCAGCGCCCGCGCGATGCACACGCGCTGCTTCTGCCCGCCCGACAGCTGCAGATACAAACCCGCTCGCTGCTGGCGTCGAGCGCGGAGGTGGCCTCGTCCAGCAGCAGCAGCCGCGGCGCTCGGATCAGCGCCCGCGCGATGCACACGCGCTGCTTCTGCCCGCCCGACAGCTGCAGATACAAACCCGCTCGCTGCTGGCGTCGAGCGCGGAGGTGGCCTCGTCCAGCAGCAGCAGCCGCGGCGCTCGGATCAGCGCCCGCGCGATGCACACGCGCTGCTTCTGCCCGCCCGACAGCTGCAGATACAAACCCGCTCGCTGCTGGCGTCGAGCGCGGAGGTGGCCTCGTCCAGCAGCAGCAGCCGCGGCGCTCGGATCAGCGCCCGCGCGATGCACACGCGCTGCTTCTGCCCGCCCGACAGCTGCGCGCCGGCTGACCCCAACTTTGTGTCGTAGCCCTGGAAACATTCAGTCATAATTCACATGATCAACATGTAAACCACAAGTACTTATAACCAACATTGAGCCCCTTATTGCGCCCTCACCTTCGGCAAGGAGACGATGAAGCTGTGTATGTTGGCAGCCTTGGCGGCGGCGACGATCTCGTGCATGGTGACCTTGCGGTTGTTGTCCCCGTACGCGATGTTCTCTGCGAGTGTGAGGTCGAACAGCACCGGCTCCTGCTGCACCACGCCCAGCTGGCGACGCAGCCGCGGCAGCGTCATCGACGACCGGATATCGCGCCCGTCCAGATCCTTAACAGTATCAAAAACATAAGCACCCGCACCAAAATCAGGATGCAGTGACTCCAAAATGGGCGATCCTATTTTTTGAGCATTGAAACAACATACTTAGTGCAGTATCTCAACTCACAATATTTCCAGTGTCCGGATCGTAGAATCTCTGTATGAGCTGCAGGATGGTAGACTTCCCGCAGCCGGAGGAGCCGACCAGCGCCACGGTCTTGCCAGCCTCCGCCTGCAGCTCCACTCCCTTCAGGATCCGCTGGTTGGGCCGCGTGGGGTAGCAGAACTCTACGTCCTTCACCCTGAATGCGCCTGTTGCGGCCTGTTAAATCATAAAATTATACTACGTTTATACTCGGCGCGGCGGCATCCAAAACACATGCTTACCTACAATAAAACGTATATCATTTAATTCATAACTAGCGTTGCGCGCTTTCTTTTTTCATACGGAATGCCGATCAACGAATAGCCCGCAAAATCTTTTTTTTTTTTTGTATGGGTTTGCTCTTGACTCTAGTCTAGGTCATAGGACAGCCTAGTAAATTCTTTCAAATACGTACATTATTATTTTATCTCATTGGTCTACTAAAAAATATTTAACTATAAATGAATATTCAAAAACTATGAATTTTCGTCTCCTCTTTACCCCTTTAGAATTTATTAAATTATGGATTGCGTATTTGATAACTGTAGCTCCTTAGTTTTATCCCAAAATTTAAAAGGCCAATAAATTGTATACATGATAACACTTTTTTACCCCTCTGGGGTAATTTCTTTAACACACATTCAACATTTTTAGCTTCTAATCGCAATCATTCAAACAGATCACATCAAAGACTACGAGCTTTCATACAAACTGTTAACCCCTTTTTACCCCAATAGGGATTAAAATTTTGTAAATGAAACACGTGTTTGATAATTTTCAGATTTTTTAGTTTTTTATCCTTTCTTAGCGGATGGTATTAGTAAAATTTACCTACTGCCTAAGTTTCATGTTACTAGCTATAGTATTTAGCGCCAACGCTGCGTCGATCGTGCTGCCCGCGCCTGTGGACAGCGCCGCCATTATTAACCCGTCCGAATTTAGAAGGCGCAGCTGAAATGTGGCAAGGAGTAGTCGCGTTCGTACGGGTTGCATTTATTTTATTTAGCGTTATTTTGCAAAACAGCCACGCGAGGGCGCCGCGAGTTGGCTGAACCGCGCCGCGAGTTGGCTAAACCGCGCCGCGTGTTGGCAACCAGCGTCACGCAGCGCTGCTCTACTATTTTGCCGAATCTAACCCGCGCGCGGCGCGCGTGCAGCCCGCTCGACGCAGTGTTGGCTCTAACTGACTAACCCACTGTACTCGCTACGTGTGATCAGGACTTTAGGCTGGGCGTTGATGAACGAGTCAGTCAGTTCAGTCGGTCAGTGGGGACATTTGTTTTTATAACTGTAGATAGTTACTTAATGCAACTGTCATATAATGTGTGATAATAGTTTGACACGCATGTTAATGGCTACAAATATGCAGTCACATATGAGTCACATACACAATTTCATCTACAAAAAACTCAACAATATTTTTTCAAACGTCTGCACCGGCGGCGGTTATTGCAAAGTTAATCCACGCTTTGATATTACGAGTGAAAATTATATACGAGGACCTAATATTGAAAAATCAGTACGGGAAGGTACTATGTGGATCTAAGCCAATTTCTAAACTTATGAAAATTCAATACCAGTACGTGATATTATATGGCTCTAAGCCAATTCAATAAGTGAAGGCAATGTAAATCAGAACAAATTTCATTGCAAAAACGTCATATGAAATTTGACTAAATCATAATAATCATGCTTCGCTGAAACATATTTTTTTAATTATCAAGAGTAACAATACATAAAGCACGTCTTAATAGAACTTTTTTCAAATTTTGAATTTGCACATTACGAAACGAGTGTATTTCAATAAACAAGATTTATAAATTGCATCACACACATGGCAAAAAAAATCACTTAACTATCAATCATCAGTTAAATTTTATTCATAACCCTACTTATTATAACTTTTGCTTAATTCTATAAACATACCTCTACGTACATTTCTACTCGTATCACTCACCCAATCTTTCCTATCCTTGATGCCGTCTTGTGTTTTGATTTTGGGTTCTCTGTTGATGAGCGCCAGGACGCGCGCGCCGCAATCCCTGGCGGAGTTGAAACTTGGAGCGTACACTAGAGACTGGCCCAACATGTAGGCGCCGTACAATAGCGCCTCGTTTACCCTAAAAAATATTAAATTTGCTATCTTATGATAACTCAATCACATACAAAGAATACTAAAGGTAAGACTAGATCAAATTCCTACCTTTACAGAGTACTTCTTATCATTACGAGCGCGCAGCATCGTGTTTTTATTTTTCGTGAGAGAGACACAATTTTTGGCAGACTAAAGTACCCTATGACACTTTTTGGGTATTCCAGACCTCTCCAGTTAATTCGTAGTCTCCAATAGAGCCTAATTTAAGCAATCACTAGCTATACAAGGTGGGCAGAACAGTGACATCGAAAGACAAAATTATGTTTTGTCTGTGGCCAGACGAGTGATAGTTTGTACCTAATTGTAACTAGTTATAGAAGTAACCGCGATCCGTACAGCAACATCTCTTACTTTTACATGCTAGTCATGGTACGAATAAATACAATATGATCTATTTATGCGTTAAGTACGCGAATGATTTTTGCGAGGCACCGTTCAACCCGAGTTAACCCGACAAACCTTCTAAAAACTTTCAAATACGTAGGTACTTTATTTTTTTTATCTCCCCAGTATTTTTTTGGGTCAGATCACATTTCAAAACCATAATTTTCCATACAAACCTTTTGTCTATTTTTAGCCATTTAAAATTTAATGTAAAATTTCAAAAATGCTGAATTTCGTGAGTGATAACTTTAATTTCTTTGTTTAATACCAACATGTAAATGAGTTAACCTCAAAGACCCATATGTTTCATATAAACGTTTATTCCCCTTTTACTCCTTCGGGGGCTTATAACAAAAATCGCATAAACACGTGTTCAAATTTTTTAGCTTCATGGTCTGACCTCAATTAAATAAAACAGATCACAACAAAGACTACGAACTTTCATTTAAATACTGGTCGAACGAAATTTGAGGCGATCGGCTTTCCATCGACACGATAGAAGCTTCTTTACCTCTTCAGGTTAAAACTCTAAAATCCTTTTTGTAGCGGATGGTCATATAGGGTGAAATTTTACTTGTGACCGATAGCGAAATCTCAAAACGGGCTGGTTTTATGGAACAACTTTCCCCAAGGAACATAGGTTGAAATATGACAATAATATTTTGAGTTTCCATAGTAACTCAAATAAGCTAATCGTTTTTTTATGGGAGGTCCAGACTTTTTTTTATACCTATCTTCCTACGGGAAAGTTGTTTCTTAACACCAGCCCATTTTGAGTTTTCTCTGTCGGTCACCCCAGTAAAAAAGTTATCTCCTCGTATAAGGCATTCAAATGTTGTCTTAAAGTCACTGTCTGGGCCACGCATAAATAAAATACATCAACAATACATTTTTGATTTTCTGAGTAAAAATTTGGCATTACTTACAACATCACAACTCTATACGTGACTTCCTCCGCAGCTACAAGGGATGCTCCATAAACTGTGGCACTAATGTAAGATAAAAATGGGACGTAGAGTCCCATTCCCAGGACCAGACCTCGCCAGCGCGTCTTCTTGGCTACAGCAGCACATGCTATGTCCAACTCTTCGTCAAACTTCTTTAGGAATACTTCTTCTACTCCTGGGGATTATATTATTAATAAAAGTATTTTAGACACATCAAATATTAATAAGTCGTTAGATAGTTACCTAAGCTTTGCACAGTCCGTATGCTGACGATTGCTTCCGTAGCCACCGCAGTAGCGGACTCCATTGCGGCGCGTTCATTTTGTTGAGACTTTTGAGAAACTATGCCTTCCAACCAAATACTTCCAACCATCTGAAAATACGTCACATACATATGAAACTAGGAACATAGTTTTCATCTAGAAACGCAATGCTCTACACCAGTTTCTAGGTCAGAACTAGAAAAAAAGCTTGCAAGAACGTACCAAGGGCAGGAAAGCTGCGCCAACAAGGGTGAGCTTCCAGTTGTAGCTGATGGCGATGAGGAACCCCACGAACACGGAGCTGAACCCCTGCAGGATGAGGCCCACGCGCATGCCCGTGGCGCCCTGCACCTCCGCCGCGTCGCCGCTCAGCCGAGCGCACATCGCGCCCACTGTGTTCGATTGCTTGTCGAAAAACCCTATCTCCTAAAAGATGAGACTGCCATGTCAATACAGCAAAATTCCCTTTTTGACATCTCTACCATTTTAAAATTATTATTATAAAAATGGTAAAGATGCAGTATGATGAAACTAATGAAATACTAAACATCATAAACCAGAAAAAAAATCAGTAGGGTTATTGATGGACAAGAAAAAACCATATGATACCCATAGGGTCGCTCATTAACTATAATAAGAAAAGCTTTTTAATATAGGAGTAAGACGTCCAGCTTATGAATGGTTTGAATCCTACATGAATAATCTTTGAAACGTACGTGAAAATTACTGGAAATATAACAACGTAAGATCCGAACAGGTCACAACTCGTACATGAATAATCTTTGAATCGTATATCAAAAATACTGGAAATATAACAACGTAAGATCCGAACAGGTCACTGCCACAAACTATTTCCCTAAGGGTAACGTTCTTAGAAGTATCCTATTTTTATTCTTTAAAATAAATAACCTACAAAAACCTATACCCTATTAAAAAATGCGTTTGTACATTACTTGCAGACGATATTTTAATCAAGGTCCTTGGCAAAATAATATATATTCTTCAAAACAATATAAATTTAATACTACCCTGAACTAATTACTAGATACAATAGTTTATTGGTTAAATGAGCACAACCTCTTACTAAATTCCGAGAAGTCAAAAATCATGCAATTCCGGTCCACAAAAAAACTCCACTAGAAATAGAATATTCTTATTGCAGTAGGTATACAGTTAGAAATCTTTGATAATTACTAGCTGCTAGGTATTCGTTAGATGGCGACAAAGAGTATTGGCATAGAACACTTCATTTTATTTCTCCATTTTATCGAAAGGAGTGCCTTCTCATTAGACATGACGCTCTTCAGCGTTTGAGAAGAAATTGTAATTTCTACACAGAATGCATAAAACAGGTCTATATACAACTGTTTTCGAGTTTATGAGAAGAGTGAAGAAAAAAGTGTTACCTGTCGAAGCAAACCACCGAAGTACTGGTGCCTAAGCCTTGTAGTCATTTTCAGTCCGGCGTGTGTAAAGGAATATCCCTGTAGACACATCGAAATACCTGCCACAGCCGCCACTATTATGAACATTCCTGCGTAGAGGTCTGCTTTGAATATTATATCATTCCGATCCTTCAGCGCGAAGATCTGTAAACAAAAAAAAAACAATTATAATTCTATTTATTAAACTTATGGGGATTCCGGAGAGCTCGATGAAATCGAAATGTATCGAAAATCCGCTTCTGTATGTTGTATTAATAATACATATTAGTGTCGCTGTAGTAACTTCCTCGTTTTTTTACTTACCTATACGACAATCGTACCTGCACTTCAATCTATAAGAAAATTCTATTCGATCTGCCAGATGTTTCCCTAAAGGTCGTTCTGCGGACGGACATAATTATCCAAGACCAATGTTATGACGAATCGCATCATACGTATTTGTGTAAGAAATGAGAAAGCAAAACATGCACGAGCTTAAAGATGCTCAAGAGCTATGGACCGTTCAACGCAGGATCTACCTGGTTGAGTACCTACGGCAACGGGTGGCGCGTCTTGACATTATTATCCGTCCGAATTTAGAAGGCGCATCGTGCCTAGCTATAATACGGCGAGGTGTCGTCGTGTTCGGAAGAGTCGCGCCCATACAGCGCTGCTCTAGTATTTTGCCATTTCTAGCCCGCGCGTGCAGCCCACTCGACGCATCGTCGGCTCTGATAGTACCAGAAATTCGATGTAAAACAAAAGTCTACGATGAATGTAAGCAAAAATCGAGGCTAAGGAGGAAATGGGCAGGACACTTGGTGAGACGAAGTGACGATCGGTCAACAAAAGCAGTGACAGAGTAGTGGCCAAGAGAAGCGAAGAGGTCAGTGGGCAGACAACCTGCTCGATAGTCCGACGATATTATCAAACTTACAGGACCTCACTATACAAGGCCGGCACAGGACCGTGAGGATTGACGCTGTAGAGAAAAGGCGTTTACCCTGCAGTGGGGAGGATGTGGGCTGAGATTTATGATGACGATGATAACGATTTTCATCTGACATAAGCGGATTTTTGATAAAGTGCGTTTTCATCAGGTTATGATTTTTGGAGCAATGAGGGCGCTAGTTACGCTCCAAAATTCCCTTAAGGGGAGAAGTGTACAATGAATAATTGACGTAAAGATTCTTCGTTTGACCTTAAAAGAATATACTACTAAATTGATAATAATTTTACTCACCCCAGCGGTGAAACCAAAGAGAACAGCGAAGACTGGGAAGCAGGCGCCCTGCATGAAGGCGGCAATGGAGCCAACCACCATGTACGGCCACTCGGGCGCGTTCAGACGCAACAGCTCCAAGTCACTGATGGGCTTCACTTCCTGTTACAAAATATTTTCCAATTCAATCCCATACCTTATGGGTGTGGAATTATCTCTTTTCCCAACACTTTGAAACAACTAGTGAAAACAGTGGTCTAAAAATATACCTCGTCGTCTTCCTCTTTTTCTTCGTCGGACTCGAAGTCAGCATTGTATACAAAGTTTTGAAGACCAGCAGACATCACCGACACGATCGATCCACGTGGTGTCATCCAGTCGTGTGATTCTACAACGGTTTATGGAAAAACATTCATGTACCGCATCTGTGATATTATTTTAATAAGAATAGAATATAAGATAATTAATATAAAAATAAGAATTTTAAATTGTAACTTGCCTCGTCTGACGGAGTGCCGCCTGTGAGGTCTTCGGATAGACCTCCTCTTGACGTCACCGCGAGGAGCCGGCTGATCCTCTGCCTCCCCCTCGCCACCCTCTTCCGGCAACGTCGCTATTCCTTCCGGCTCCTTCACTTCCTTACCTGACGTGGTAGTTACCAGATTGTAGTAGAATCCTGCAAAATTATTAATTTGTTGCTACATCTTAAAAAACGGGTCCATCACGCTCTTTATGCAAAGCATAAAATTTAGTTACCTTGAATTTAGAAAAAGGTAGATATAGTAGAAAACGCGAGCTTTAGGCGACATTACTGCAAAGCATACCATAATTCAACCAAGTATTAAGTACCGAAGGTAAGCTTTCACATTGGTACAGGATAGGGAATATTTGTCGCGACTTATTTTTCTTACCTTTTTTCTTCATAAGTTCTTCGTGGGTTCCTTCCTCGACAATTTTTCCCGAATCCATACAAATAATTCTATGTGCGTTCACAATTGTTGACAGTCTGTGAATAAAATAGGTATTTAGGAAGATGTTTTTTATTGTGTGGTCGGATATGGCACAGTTGAAAAGCAATGATGGTTGGTTGCAGTGACCTGTGCGAGACCATGAGCGTGGTGCGCCCGGCGGCGGCCCGGTCGAGCGCGGCCTGCACCTGCCGCTCCGAGGCGCTGTCCAGCGCAGACGTGGCCTCGTCCAGCAGCAGCACCGCCGGCTCCCGCAGCAGCGAGCGCGCGATCGCGATGCGCTGCTTCTGCCCGCCCGACAGCGACGCGCCGCGCTCGCCGATCATTGTATCGTAGCCCTGAAACATTACACAATACTTACCAATACATGCCCAAGTAGATACGTCTGAAATGTTGAATATTGTTTAATTCCGACTCACATTCGGTAGCCGTGTGATGAAGTCGTGCGCGAACGCCATCTCCGCGACGCGCTGCACCTCCTCTCGTGTTGCTTCCGGACATCCTAACGATATATTATCATGGATCGTGCCACGAAACAGCACCGGTTCTTGGCCTACAACACCTGGAAAATTAATATAATAAATATAAATAAAAAGATGCAGCTATTCACGCGTTAAGAAAAAATTGTAGCTATCTACATATTTATCACATTCAACAAATTGTTAAATTCACACATTTACTCACCAAGACAAGAGCGAAGCCAGCCCAGGTTTAGGTTACGCACGTCTTTTCCGTCGAGTTTGACGGAGCCGGAGCGAGGGTCGTATAGCCGCTGCAACAGCTGCAGGATCGTAGACTTGCCACAGCCAGACGAACCGACTAGGGCTACGCATTCACCGGACTTTATTTGTAGATTGAAGCCTTTTAACACCTGATAGAAATATTGCAGCAATCAAAATCTAGTATTAACGAGCTGTTATTTAACCAAGCAACAAGTATATTACCTGTACGTCGGGACGCGAAGGGTAGTTAAAGTAAACATCCTCTAAAACGATTTCTCCGAGGACCTTCCGTGGAGCTATTCCAGTTTTTTGTAGACTGTCGATAGAGGGCTTCCTTTCGATGAGTTGGAATATGCCGGCCGCCGCGCCGCGAGCCGCCGCGAATACCTCGGCGTGTGGTACACATAACGTAATTGACTGAGTTGCCATGTAGACGCAAAATACAACCTAAAATTAAAAATTTACATGATTTTTAGTGTCCTAAACGCACACGCATAGCTTCGATCTTTAAACTTACCTAGTAGTGGGTGATACTTACCGAAAACATGGTACCTATATGGTAACGTCTTTCATCTTCAGGCCTTTCCATATCATCAAGGACAAGGCGGGTTCCATACACCAACCCGATAGAATTGAGCGAGTAGGTGAGCACCCAGTTAAAGCCGTTCCCCAACCCTGAGTACAAGCCTCGTCGGCGACCATATTGTTCTGCTGGTTCCAACAATTTGCGATATCTAGAGGTAAGGAATAGACAGATCAGCAAATTGTGTATCCAGGAGTAGTTAGTCAGATTAATTTACGTTCTGTAGGGATTAAATTTTCCTTTCTTCTGAGTGGCAGAGAGAGGTACTCTACCTAACTACTAATCCCAGGTAGACAGGTACTCTTTACCTAACTACTAATCCTCAGCTCATACAAAATTAGAGAACGAGACAAAAAAAACATACTTCTATTTTATCATCTACATTAGATATCTTTCTATATGTAACTTATAGTACCTAAAAGGTATTAAGGTATTAAGTACCTAATAATAGGTAGTTGGAAGAAGTTTTAACCCTAAGCCCAAAAAAGGGGTAAAACGTTTGTATAAAATTCGTGGTCATTGAAACGATCTGTTTCAAAATTTGCGATTGGATTAGGAACTAAAACTACCAAACACGTGTATCTTCAAAATTTTGACTTCTAAAAAAGTAAAAACTAAAATTTTGACTTCTAAAGGGGCATTTTTTGTATGGAAGTTTGTGGTTTTTAAATGCGGATCGTTTTAGAAATAGTAATTAGATTAAAGAGGTAAATTTAAATAACACGTGTATCATCAATTTGCAAAATTTTTACCATTAAAAGGGGTTAAAAGTTTGTATAAGAATTCGTAGTCTTTGATGTAATCTGTTTTAAAAAGTTATGCTAAGATCATGAAGCTAAAACTGTTGTATGCGTGTTCAAGAGATTTTTTTATTTTTATCCCCCAAAGGGGTAAAAAGGGGATACACGTTTGTATGAAAATTTTATCCCCTTTTAACCTTTGATTGAGGTAATCTCTTTTACATTTTAGGATTAAACTAAGGAGCTAAGGCTATTCAAAATATTAAATACGCGAGTCAGCATTTGCTCAATTTTAACCTCTAAAGGGGTAAAAAGAGATAATTAGTTTGTTTTGAAATTCATGGTTTGAGAATGTGATCTGTAGCAAATTTTTTGATAAGGCTAAGGAGGTTAAATAATAATGCACGTATTTGAATTTTTTTAAGTAGGTTTGTTGGACGGGAGTTGCGTACGAAAAAACAAAGCGCGAGTGAAACCGCGGGCGGAATCGCTGGTATACAATATTGCAGTTTTATTTGCTGCTTACGTACTTTTCAATTTCTTTGGTTTCCCCGCCATAGGCCACCACAGTCTTGACCGACTTGAGCACCTCCTCCGCCTGCTTGCCGGCCTGGCTGAACGCCTGCAGCTCCTGGACGGAAGACTTGGTCTGGTACTGTAACACCAAACACTCTACACTTTGGATATCATGACATACGCCTTTTATGATTTTTGAAAATGTTATAATTTATTATTTAAAATGGTTTATACACTGTTATCTATCTAAGATTACTTTATTGAATTTGACATGTAATTTTTTATTACCAAAAAAAATAACATAACATAACTCTATGCGGATTAGGTTATTAAAAAAAAAGCTATCTAATCACAGTAGATATAATAATAAAACATTGGTAAAACGTAAATTGGTGCCGTGTGATGCCGGCTTCGAATAGCATTTCCTCAGTTCTCTCCCGTGGGAGACGTAAGAGGCGACTAAGGGACTTGTGGGCGTGTTTTGCAAATTTAGGCGATGGGCTGACAACCTGTCACTATGGCGATACACAATTTTCTGAATGACTCTCAAATATTTGTCAGACGAGGCGTAAATGTCCGTTTTTTGCGGCCGTTTACGTCCTGCCTACCCCACAAGGAATTATAGGCGTGATATGTGTATGCATGTATGTATAAAACGTGGCCGGGAACTGGCTACATCGGAGGTCGAACGATTTGACAAGAAACTAAACCTATATATCATACCTATAAGGTACATACTTGGTAGATATATTCGTGATAGGTGTGCCTGGCAATTGTACCAACCACACTGTGAGGCAGTTATCTTGTAAAAATTACTACTTGTAAACAATACTTAGTGCAACTGCCTGCGACGCAAAGGTTTCGGGTTGGATTCTCGGTGGGACACTCACAAAGTTGATACTTTGTTAATTTGTTCCCGGTCTGGTTAGGACATTGTAGGGTGAACTACCTGACTGTCCGATAAGAAATGGTTCCGTGCTTCGGAGGGCACGTTAAGCCGTCGGTCTCGGTTGCTGTCTATGCGGCGATCGTTACACAACCATGTCAGAGGCCTTCTACTAGTAGTAGACGGTTGAAAATCTCTTACACTAGGGTTCATCGTGTCGTTGGATAACTCGGTGTCCCACACGAAAAGAAAGAAGAATACTTACATTAGTAAGCAGAACAGAAGCGGCAATGGAAAAAGGCACGACCGACCCGCAGGCAAGCGTGAGCTCCCACCCCAGCGGGAAGGGCACCAGCAGCGACATGGTGGCTGTGCCCACCAGGTTCGCCACCACGCACAACTTCTCGCCCATGCCGTCCTTCAGCTTCATCATGTCTCTGGGAATCAAATACCAGACACCAACATAACTTTTCTACCCGTGGCTTTAGTGAAAGGCGGGATTTAGAGAATGAACTGTAGCGTTCCCTGTGGAATAAATAAACCACCTTGCATTACGTTCGCCAACATACCTGTCAAGCCTGGTGAATATGGTTTACACCACCAATTAAGTGTCCAGAAATGAGCTATTCTGATTGTTGATGAGTGTGATACACAGCCCCTAAACTCGATGATCGCCTTGCTCAGCAGAGTTGCTACTTTTTTTTCTTTCTGAATACACCACGTGACTATTGTTACCAGAGACAAATTTTTATTTGTTTTTAGGGTAACGGAACCTTGATAGGATCACTTTCTTGTCCGTCCGTCCGTCTGTCACGACCCTTTATTTCAGGAACCCTTAGAGATATCGAGTTGTAATAAAAACGATGTTAAAACTATAGGTATATTCACAGGTCCATGGCCGCTTGTAATAGTAAAAAATCAAGCTCCTAACTTAAAGTTAACAAAGATAGGGCCGTTTATTCAGTAAAATACGCGTGTTTTTGACCCTCTCAAGGGAATCAAAATTCAAAGAGAACCGTGGACCTAAAACTTTGATTGGCAAGAAGCTCCGTTTTGAAGTACAAGATAAAAAACCAATGTTTTTTTTATAAAGTTCGTTGCGAAAGTAAAGCGAAAAAAAGCTTGGGAGCTTCGTAAGCGGATTGCCCGTCCCGAGTCTATATCGGCAACATCGCTAGTTTTTTGGGTATCTGGGTTTCTTCGTATTTATAAATTGTATACACTATTTAAGAGGAGGAATGATGAGGCCAGTAGGCCGAGTGACAACTGTGTGAGAAGAATAGCTACCCCGCCTAGTCGGGTGTTGTGACCAGGGGAACGACTGTTCCATACGGACGGATGTTTGTAAGATGCATTTATAGCGATCGGCGGAAAAACTTCGATATCGCGTTTCAGGACTTGTATTGCCACAACTACTTCCTATGATTGTTTAACTAAAGAAAGTAGCAAAACTTACTCTGCCATTTTAGATGCCAAATTGAATTCGGAGTCGGTGTCGAACCAAGCCATGTCTTGGCGAAGAGTTGCTTGGAGAAACAGTCTTCGGATTCTTGCCATCTGCAAGTAATGTGTCAAGGTAACACAATAAGTACATCATATATTTCAGGGGCTGAACTAGTCCATGAAATAGCATTTTGTTCTAAGAAAAATTAAAATCAGTTTCATGATCTGCATCAGCCTTTGAAATATTTGCGGCCTTAAAAATATTTAAGGGGGCGAACCAGCCAGGCTAAAAATTGAGCAATTTTCCTCAATGGTCTAATTGACTAAAAAAACAATGGATATTTCGTAGAAAATTATTGTATTTCTCGAACAATCTGTGTGGGAGATGCCATTTTTTTCATTGTTTTATTGGTCTATGTTCCTTCGATGAATAATAAAAAAAGAAACATTCTTATTCGTTCATGTGAGACAATGAGTCGACGAACGATTCAATGAACCCCTTAAAATGATCCCAGTCCTTTTTATTTCTTTATGGATCGTATGTAGATACTATCTAATATCTAATAAACCTGTCTACTAAGTAATAATTTGAATTTCAATACCCACAAGTAGCGTGAGGCATATCAACAAGTCAATCGGAGAGAAGGTTATCAATTTAAAGTACGTGTTCCTAAATTGATTCGCACTTGCACTGAATGATTCCCGAGCGGCCGTCTCGTCGTCCTCGCCGAAATTATTGATTTGTTTATTAATTTCAAGCCAACCACTCTATCTTGATTCTCTTATAACATAAGCATTAATATAATGCTCATATGCAGTTATTCGATCGAAAACGAAACCGATAGAAGGAACTACTAATCTTCGATATTATAAATTCCTTGCGGATACTATCTAAGTGCTACGGCATAATGTCGATTTCCCTTTGTAGACATTACCGCAGCTGTCAAATCAGGCTTGTTTCGTTAGGCTCCGAACAGCTAAAGCTTCCTACAGCATATGTAAGCCGCTGGGCGTACCGCTGCCTCAGTACTCATGGTAGGGCGTGCCGGCGGCTTACCCGAGCGACAAAGCCGGTGGTGGCACGATACACGCCAGCAGCGATGCAGTTGCTGATGTGTAGGCACTTCATAGCGACCTCTCCTGTTGACAAACGATGTAATAGCCTTGAATAAAATGCCTAGGGTCGTACCTGTCTCAAGGCGCTCCAGCTGATGAGGCCGACGCCCAGTATGCACAGCAGCAGTGACACGCCGATGCTGACGAACATGCCGATGGCGAGCGCAATACCGTCCTGCACCAGCGCGTTCAGGCTCGCCGTGGGGTCAGATGTGTTCCTTTACAAATAACGCGATATCATAGACCAGATAAATGTTGCAGTACCAGCCAGTAATTATGTCATGAAAAACTTGTCTCAATCAGAATTGTCGCGCGTTAAACACGTTCACTGACACTGGGGTTGGTCTAAGACTTTTAAAATATCTCATAGAATATCTGAAGGCTTCTTGTGTCGTGAGAGTAGCCGATTCGACGAGCTGGTGGAGTGTCTGTAAGTTGCCCGTCATACGACAGTGGCGTACAAGCATACATTTAAAGGCAGAGACAAAAGACAGTATACCTCAAGAAGAGAGTCAACAACATACCAGCACAATATGTACCTATATAATGTGGGTACTTACACTCGTTTTCCTCCTCCGAAGAATACGGTAAGCGGGAGGTAGGTGATGTTCTGGTTGGTAGTGCGATCCAAGAACGCGGTGCTTATTTCACCGAACTGCACCATGTTGTAGGTGACTCCTCCGCCGCTGAAGAAGCCCAGAATCACGCCCAAGATAGTCGCCAACCGCTCCAGGCAGGTCGCATAGCGGAACTAGCGCCAGCATGCAACACAAGGCAGCATTTTAGAGTCTGATTTACTCAGTACTTGTTTCTCATGATCACCAGCCGCCCCTTTGTTTTTAGTATGATCGATCAGTAACTGGTCAAATTTCACGCTACATGATATGTAAAACAAATCCAACGACACAACTTTAAATTGATGGTAGTGTAAACTATAGGTCAGGTCAAGCTCACATGCGGTTAGACACTCGAACAACCAATGTAAGTCTTATACGCGCGGCATAAGAACAGTCCTAAGTCCAAACTGTCTAACCCAGTCAGATCTTGACTGTATCTAATGTTATGACTTTTTTAAAGTTCCTTAGTCCTCCTTTTTAACAATCTGTTTGACTGTACATCCGTTTTTATTAGGTAAGTATGAGAGTCAAATATTCTAGGATCTAGTAAAGTACTTACAATTTGGAAGTAGGATAAGTTAGGTTGCCGATCCTTTTCATTTCTGCAAATAAATAAAAAATTAAGCCAAGAATATTGGTAACATTACATGGTTTACAAACACGCCTTAGATGCGTTGTAGTATCGCAGTTGTTTTTTTAAGGAATACGCAATTGCTATAAGATATTTTACCTGTGATAGGTTGGGTTTACCCACCCATGTAACTGAGAAATTTTTAAAAAACAAAATAAATACAAAATATTGACTCGATAATAATTTTACTAGGGACCATGAAATGAATGAAGCATGCAAATATGCATTAAAATAAAAATTAAAATATGCAAGATCAAATTCCAAGTTTTAGGTATAAAGACACAACACAAACATTTTATTTCAAAACTAAACAATGTAAAATATGTCCGTCAAATGAAAATGATCCAGGATAGTCGGATATCTCCAAAAACGTCTTTTTTTCGGGGGGGGGTGAGGTCGAATTTCGATAGATCAATTAGTGCACTCGCCAACAATAAGGACAATTTTAGTAAAGTGTGCCTAAAAGACGGGAGACGGAATAAAATATGCTCTGCGCTCTAAACTTTTTGAAAATGTGTCAATAATATATGCAATTTGTGATGAAAAAGGCATAAATATGCGGATGCATATGAAAATTATATGAAAATGCATATAAACCGGTTTCTTATTATAAAAGTTGTTCAAAGTCAATGGCTAATACAGAGTGTTCTTGTATTAGCTACGCCTTTTAAACAAGCAAGGATGTTTTGGTAAAAATTTCGCTTAGCAAAAAAGTAGCCGTGTGATGTCGGCTTAGAATATCATCACCTCATTTCTTTCCCGTGGGTGTCGTGCGTGACTAAGGGACTCGTGGGTTACATGTGTGTTGAAATTTTAGGCGATGGGCCGACAGCTTGTCACTAAGGGGATACACAATTTTCTAAATGACCCTCCAATGTTTGTCAGACGTAGCGTAAATGTTAATTATTTACGGCCGTATACGCTCTGCCTACTAGGGATAAAGGCGTGATATATGTATTATGTAAAGTCAGCCTTACTTTTCTTGTTTGTCTTTCTTCAACCCCATGCTGATGGTCACCGTGTGTTTGTGAGTCGGTCTCGATAACACGTCCTCTTCCCATGGAGACTCACAGCAAATTAAACTCAATCTTCTATTACAAACTCATGTATTTACATTGATTGCTCATATTGTAGCTACTGATTTATTTACTCATGTTCCCAACTCAACGTAACTACTTTAAATTAAAGCGCGACATTCGAGCTGTTTTTTTTATTGCTTGGTATAGTCAACTTTACTTTATTATAAGTCATATAGATACCGTGAATTAAACTTCTATGATTAAGCAGTTATGTAATAAAAGGATTCTCATTCAATGGCTGGAAAGTAAAACTTATATCGACCTTCATTAGAGAAAGTTGTTCAGTTTCATGGGCTGGTTAAGACCTTCACTCACATAATTATATGCAGTTATTTAATAAAACGGCACATGTCTGAGGCTCATTCAGAAAATTATGTATCGCCATAGTTACAGGTTGTCAGCCCATCGCATAAAATTGCAATAGGTACACATGTTACCCTCGAGTCCATTAGTCGCCTCTTACGACACCCACGGGAAAGAATAAGGGTAGGTAGGGTAGGTACTGCTATTCTGAGGCGCAGAACTAGATAAGCATTGAAACGAAATAAAATTGGCAAGTTTGTAAGGGAAAATTGAAAAGTTTCATAGGATTGATCAAGGTTGCAAAGATATAGGTAAACCACAACCCTTACACCCGGTATTTGTCAATTTATGAAAAAACTCATAATGGTTATGGAATAGCCATGAACTTCAACAGCCATATAAGTCCACTGTTGGACATGTGCCACCCCTAATTGACGAATTTCGCCATACTCACCACCCTTGGCAGGCGGATTGGAGAGCGCAGTGCAAGGTGTTTTATTCACAGGGAACGATGCTGCCCATTCCCTGGATTTACTACTCAGCATTTATTACTCCACGCATCCTCATCATCTGCTTGCCCATTTCTCAAGTTAGGTAAGGGGCGGCGCAACTGCCTTTTTAATTTATGCTGCAGTAGGATTTAGCTATCTTGTTCACTGACCGGCTGGCTGACGACAACCTCTCATTAGGAATACTTTTGTTAGTGGATTCAATGTCACCATACAAGTTACAGTGGTAAACTCTCCACGCAAAGGCACTTAAGAAAACCTCGTTAAAAATAAGAAAAAAAAAGGTTTTTTGTTGTCTGTTTATTGCCAGTCACAAACTGTGCTCAGGATTCCATAAAAAAACAGTCAGCAAACGGTATAACGCCTGTTGCTGTTACATACTCTGGCCTCTGATATTTCCATTATCAATTTTGCTATACAAAAAAGATAAGTTTTATCATACCCGACACCCGAGCCAATCTTATGAGCCCGATATAACAGTCGTCAAGTGTACTATAAGAGCGACAGCAAGGAAAAAAGGCAATAGAGAACTGCAGGGGAACTGCCAAATCAGGTTCAACCAGGCTCAACTGTGTAAGGTTTTGTTTAGGAATTCTTTGACATGATATGAGTTGGATAAAACTTGTAACTTACATTAGCTGGTCTGGTCGACAATCCACATAGGTGATGTGATGACAGACTTTTAGGGATTCTTGGACTGTGATTGTCATCTTCAGAATAACTATCAATCACTAACAAAACAGCTTCTTTTCGGTCTTCTTTCTTTTCTGCAAAATTATACTTGTAGTTATACAGGGTGAAGAGGTGCAAATCTCTCAAATCATACAGCACAATACTAACTTACCTAATATCCGTAATATGGAGGTACCTATACCTACCTACCTCAACCTGTTATTTCAGAGGTTTTATTAGTAATACCAATAATGAAGGCATATAAACTCCGTTTATTTATGAATGACTAATCATGTAAACAAATTTGTATTTAACTGACGGTTGCGAGCTATCAGTTACATACAAAGTTTGTTTACATCAGATTTGTTTAAACACTTCAATTATACCTAAATGAGTCATTTATTAAATCAATTACCAATCATTCCTTTTCTTATAATAAATCAAATAATTAGCTTATATTATTAGGTAGTAAATGCGATACTTTGTAATCAAATTGTCCATCTGCTTATGTGAAACAAAATGTTAATGTTATACAATCACAAAGTTTGAAAACGTCAAATAGACAAAATAACAGTAAAAAATACAAACAAAATGGCATAAGCCATACTATTTATACTAACTTAAAAAAACTCAAATAATTATAACAATAAACCACAAGTCTCAATTTTAAAAATAATAAATCATTTCTAAAGTCTATAACATTATTCTGGTTAGAATTGTACTGCATCCTGCATCAGATGTGATGAATTGGACTCTTCAGATTATTCGTATGTAATCACCCTCTCTGTAAGTAGAATTTTAATTTAATTAAACCTAAAAATAAATAAATAAGGATGACAATGGCCTCAATTCAGGAAAATATTCTTCTCAACTTACCTTTTATTATTGCTGTTACTTTCCGTCATATAGGTAAGTTTAGCCAAGTATAGAAGACACCCTATCATGTCTTACAATATGACGTAAAATATGCTTATTCCCTTAAAATAAAGCGACAATGAAAACAATGGCGGCTGAATTGACTACAAATGGCAAAAATCCCATTGGCATTTTTAAACATTACGGGACTTAGATACCTCCTATCCTTTTCTAACCCTATAAGGCAGAAAGAAACACTAATATATGGTAAGTTAAGATAAATTGTTTCCCAAATAAAATTGAGGCCGTTAAGAGTGTAAGTATGTGAAACACAAAATTATTTTAAGGCAAGTGTACTCATGAACAACCTCGACAGTGGCAGTATGTCACAAAAATAATATTTCTCTTTATAGAAACAATCTATCAGAATATCTGTTGCCAAAGTTTTTAGTATTATCCTTAGGTACATAAAATTGGAACCTGCAAACTCAATAAAATATTTGCTGTAATTTAAGTTATGGCAATTAATACATAAAGTGGCAGTTTTAAGGCATTTTTTTCCATAACTTTAATGGCAGCGGATATTGCATTGACTTTGCAGGTTCTAACCTTTACATATGGATAAAACTAAAAACTTGGGCATCGGACATTCTGATAAATTGTTTATATAAAGATAAACCTTTTATTTTGTGGAGTGGCGCCACTTTCGAGGTCATTGACAGCTACACTACTAGTACACTCGCCTTAAGCAAAACATAAACATTAAATAATTTTAGGTAATTAAATTCAATTCATTAATAAAGTTCTAGGATAGTTTAACTAATTGACCAACAATAATAATATGATAACATTAATAAAATATCAAAATTACGATTACCTTTCTCCCACAGCCACAACAGTACCAACTTGCAACCCAGAACTATGAGAACGTTTCAGTGCATCCAAACGAATTTCTATCGCAACCAGACGTTGACAATACAGTAGTATGATCCGGTGGCCATCTTTAATTTCTGTTACTCCTATCTCATTGATCTTCCTCTGACTGTCGCAGACATGACGTGGCCATGCACCTCCTGTTGGCACCCAGCCATTTAAATCAATTCTCAATGCGGGCTTTGCTTTATTGAGTTTTAGCTGCCCTTTGCGATATGGGTTGTAGTAAATATGCAGTACTCGCTGTGCTGTACCTACACACAGAAACAGTTTTTTACTATTAATAGTTTATGCTAAGTAGGTGATATAGGATAATGATTTATTTAATTTATGTTTATAATAAATATTATAATATTATTTGAATTAAATGTTCTTACCAACTAGGACTGTAGAACCATATGATTGTACAGTAGCACCTTTTAAATGGGTTATTGCCACATTTAAATCTTCAGTTATCCAGCTGTAAATCTCTGGATCATTCCAGTGGAAACCATGCTGCTCAAGTAAATCTATCACAACATTTTGTTCTTTTTTTTCTACATGGCAAAGCAGTTTTACCTCTTTGTCTTTAATTGAGAATATACACCCCTTCTGTGTTAACAGATTGATTTTTTTGTCACTGATAACAGCAACAGCTTGCAATGTGTTCTCTTGAAACCCGAACTTAGTATCCAATTGTGCAACAAGCTCAGGTGGTGCAATTATGGTGGACTCAATGGTAGGACCACCAATATCATTCACAAGTTTGGACATCACCAAGGAAGTATCCATATTGAAATGAAAGACACTGTCTCCAGCAAGATGGAACCTAGTTCTCTCTAACAAATCACCATCATGCTTCATTTCTCCAATACAGTGCATTTTTTTATTGCTTTTTGTTATAATAATAAGTTGCATGTCATCATCCCGCAAAACTATAAAATCATCATTCTCTTGATATTGATCAAAATTGAAGTCATATTCAACTCTGCCAATCTCTCTTAATGTTTCTGCATCATAATAACATATGGTAGAGAAAGAATATGTCTCACCAATGAAATGAAACATTTCTTCATAACCCACATTGTAGTATGGGTACCCAATTATACCGTTTTTGAGGAATTGCATAAGTTTTCTATCCTTGTTTTCTGGAATCACGTAGCGATCCTCTAGTAGCTCTGAGTACTTGAAGTACACTTTAGATGAAGATACTTGAGACCATGACCGAAGAGATTTATACAAATCTTCCCAAGTAATACGGCTTTTCCGAAATGAATCTTCGTAAACTTGCTCAAATTCTTTTCTGCATAGTTGTTTCCATTTAAACTCACTCACCTCGTGGGCTGCAGCATTCCAACTATTGCAAACTTGGCCACAATTTTTCAAATCATTACAGTTCAAATAGTGGAATATATTCATTAGAGTCTCTGAAGGTAGATTGCTCACGTTTGTTCCACTCATTTTTATACAAGCGATATAAGTTTGTACGAAAATGCAATTTCAATATCATACAATTTAATCAACGAGAAACGTAATATCCATAAAGTTAATTTGTGGAGATATCTAAAACAAAACTCGAGGCCTGAATTTTAATAAAACAAACAAAGAGTGAAATCACTTTGTTTTCAACACATACAAATAAACAAAAAACGCATCAAAGAAATATAACAACCTACCCTACATTTCAAAAAGTTTTTGACAAGTTTCCAATCTACTTTTTGACATTGGCCAGGCAAAGGTCTTGTAACCATACAGCCTCATCTTCAGTTGGATTCTTTTTCTTCCTAAACTAACCTAATGCCTTATTCGCCAGAACACCCCTGAACCCTGTACCAACAATGTACACCCCGCGCATGCACTAAACGATCATTGAAGTTGTGATGTGCCTTAATCGATAGTTATATTACTAGTTATTATTCTGTGGTTTTACATACTTGCATAAATTAATCGGTATTTCGTAAATATGACCACGTGTCACAATATCGTATGAAACTGAAGTGGCTCCCGATACGACAGCGGCAGAATGTGCGAGCTCTGTGTGTTCTTTACACTATTCTGAATGAACCTTGTGCGCCACCTTATCTGAGGGACCAATTCCAGTATCTTGATACCCACGAACGGCTAACTCGCTCATCTGACAACTTGCTGTTGGCTGGTAAAGTGTGTCGTAGGTACGGGATTTCTTGGGGACCCTTTTACGCCCAGGGTTGCCATAATATGGAATGAGTTGCCTCTAGAAATAAGGAAAGCCCCCAGTCGCCGGGTGTTCAAGGCCAAATTACGTGAACACTTTCGTCACTCCAATCGTCTTGATCGGATCTATTACATACCCATTTGGTTGTGTAACTTCAGGAATTAATTTCTTAATCCAACTATCTTCTTCACCTTGCCCGATTATTGTGCCCTGTGATAAGGTATACCTAATATTTATGTATATATTTTATATTATTTATATGTGTATTAAGTCCGCCCATGTAAATTAATTGCATAAAGTTAAATAAATAAATAAATTGTTATTATTATTATTATTTACCGTTTATTGTACACAAAAACATTACAAAAGAAACACATACAAAGAAGAACGACACAACAGGACAACTTATTTCTACTAAGAAATTTCTTCCAGCTGACCTATGTAAAGTAAAACTTTATTAGACAGGCGGATTAGGCGTGCACAATAGAATATAATAATATAAGAATAAACCTACACACGAATTGTCCAGGATATTTATTATTATTATTATATATAGGAACATTTTGTTTTTCTCGGTTTTCACCGGTAAACTGGTATGCACGAGCCTAGGCCAAGTGCATATCAGGGTTTAAAATATAATTATGTGTCAGTATGCGTGGTTGTCAGAGTGTTGTGTCTGTCAGGTCGTGTGGTTGTCTGTGTGTTATGCGTGTCGGGTTGTGTCATTGTCGAGGTGATTTGTGTGTTAGGACGTGTGATTGTTGAGGTGATTTGTGTATCAGCTCGTGTGTTTTGTAGGTACGTTGAAAGTGATGGTGTTGAGTGGTCTTGTTCATTGTGCAAAAATTTTCTTACTATGCGACATGTGTTCAGGATAACAGCTTTTTGCAACAGATTGTATGTATTTGCTGAGAGGTTGAGTGTCTTAAGAGACTGGTGGAGCTGCTTCGGAATCACTCCAGTTGATGAAACCACTATCGGGACTATTGTCACTTTCTGGAGGTGCCAGATGCGGGTAATTTCATCCTTAAGCTCCACATATTTAGTTAGTTTGTCGGCTATTGTACTTTGCAAGTTGTGTGTGTTGGGGACTGCTATATCAATTAAATATCCAGTTTTATTACTTTTGTCAATTAGAATGAAGAATGTTACCTAATTTTGATTGTTAGCACTCCATATTCTCTGTCAAAAATAAAAAATACTAGTGAAAGAATTACTTCGATACGTCAATTAGTTTCCGATTTAGAAGTAAAACAAGGTGCAACCGCTGCTGCGGGCTGCCGGTGACGCTGTGACGTCATCGTACAACACGCTCGGTCTGGCTCACTCGGTCCGCATGCGGTCGCGCGCCCGTGCCGTCGAAATTTTACTTAAATAATTTTGAAAATGTCCAATCCAAATACTAGGAAATCATGCGTTGTGCCTAAATGTAAAAATACAACTATCAATTCACCGAAAAAGTTGTTTTTTATAGTTCCAAAGGTCGTTAAAATGCGAAAAAAATCCTTTTCATTGCATTCTAAACTGCAATGATAAGGTGTGGTACGTACGCGGTGTTCTGGCGTGATTCAACATTTAACCGTTATCTTATCTCTCTCTCTTTTCGTGTGGGACACCGATTCGTCCAACGACCCGATGAACCCTGGTGTCAGAGTTTTTCAACCGCCTACTAACCGTTATGTACCACCTACTTACTCTCTTAACTTGAACATAACCAATAGCTTCATCGCCATAGCTGTATAATAAATAACTGGCCTTAACTATTTTGTTAGAAAAAAAAATACAAATAAATTTAAAAGGTTTGGTAAATCTGTTCAAACATATACATACATACATACATACACATATCACGCCTATAATCCCTAGCGGGGTAGGCAGAGCGTAAACAGCCGCAAAAAAACTGCCATTTACACCACGTCTGACAAATGTTTGAGGGGTATTTGGGATATTGTGTATCGTTATAGTGACAGGTTGTCAGCCCATCGCCTAAAGCATATACATTTGAAATAAAAAGTAAATGAAATAAAATGGCCCTACGTATTTTGTTAGTAAAAGAAAAAAACAAGTAGAAAAGGTTTAGTACTTACATCTGTCACGTTAAAACAAGTACATCTACATCCTAGGTACTTATCCCACTTCCTACTATTCCATTCTAACATAATATAAAGTATTAAGAATAAGTAGTAGCAAGGAAAGTTTTCTTACCCTTGCATTTTTGCTCCTCGCATTTCGGCGGCAACATCATTATTTGTTGATAAATAGGTAATGTGCAACCACTAACGCATCTGACCAGACCAAAACATTTGACGACGACGAAAAGGCTGAATGCCTAGCTGACAGTCTCGCAGCCCAATGCACCCCCAGCACACTCCCTAACGACCTGATCTTAGTCTCAACGGTCGACTCCGAAGTCGAACGTCTCATCTCATCTCACTACCTCCATCGGGCCCACCACTCAGAGTCATCACTGAGATGGAAGTGCGCAACGCCCTTAAGGCACTCAAGCCCAGAAAGGCTCCAGGACCGGACGGCATCACCAACCGTGTCCTGAAGATTCTCCCCGATCACCTGATCAATCGCCTCACCCTGATTTTGAATGCCGCCATGGCTAGTTGCACCCTCCCAGCTTGCTGGAAGGAAGCAATAGTCATAGGCATTCACAAACCGGGTAAACCGGCGAATAAGCCCACTTCCTACCGCCCGATCAGCCTACTGAACCCTCTCGCCAAACTTTACGAACGCATGATCTATGCCCGACTTCGAGACCACGCGGAGACCAACAATCTCATACCTGACGAGCAATTTGGCTTTCGACAACAGCACTCTTGTACCCAACAAGTGCACCGCATTGTCGAACACATCGCTATTAAGCTAAATGTCTCGTACAAACCGACCCCGACAGGAGCAGTATTTCTTGACGTGGCGAAAGCCTTCGACAAGGTCTGGCACAACGGGCTGGTATACAAGCTGCACCAAGGGCGCGATTGAGCTGGTTGTTTGAACAACCACAAACTTTTCCGGAAGAGCTCCTGCTCCCCACCATACAGTCAGGTGTAGATTAAAAGCCCCAGTGCTAAAATCATAGGGTCCACAACTAAAAAAATAATATATATATATTTACTTTACTATGCCGTGTGATGCCGGCTTATAATAGCATCTCCCCATTTCATTCCCGTGGGAGTCGTAAGAGGCGCCTGAGGGACTCGAGGGTGTGTATTGCAATTTTAGGCGATGGGCTGACAACCTGTCACTATGGCGATACACAATTTTCCGAACAACCCTCAATTATTAGTCAGACATGGCATAAATGTCCGTTTCTTGCGGCCGTTTACGCTCTGCCTACCCCGCAAGGGATTATAGGCGTGATATGTGTGTGTGTGTGTGTGTGTATGTGTAATATTTACTATTAACGTAATACCTACACGGATGCAAACACAAACAAAATACTGTACAAGCTATTACACCTTCTATAACCGCTGCTGGTGACTTGAGACCTACTAAGCGGAGCGCGGCGCGCGTTGTGATATGACGTCACAAGCGGTCACGTGGCTGTTTGCGGGACTCGATATTTTTTGAAACTTTGAATGCCTATAAAATCAAAACTACTAGGTATTTTTGACTACAACAAAAACTAGTGTATTTGTATACATACAGGCTTTACCGATACAAAATTTCAAGCGATTTGGAATACCTAGTAACATTCTTCATTATGTCAGGTCGGTTGTAGTGGATGGTTCGGTCGGTGAGGATAGCTCGGTCATAGTAAAGTTTAGTCGTAGGATTTTCTAAAACAGTTTGCGGGTTGTATTTATAGTAAGGCTGAATGGATGGGATTAGGTTATATTGGTGAGCAAGTTTTTGATGGATGATATTAGCTACTTGGTCGTGTCTGTATTTATAGTCAGTTTGAGCTATAGACTTACATGCACCTGTAATGTGTTGTATAGTTTCTGGGCTACTATTGCATTTTCTACATGTGTCTGATGTTAAAGTTTTAGTTATGTATTTTTGATAGTTTTTTGTTTCTATTACTTGGTCCTGTATGGCCATTATGAAGCCTTCAGTCTCTGGGAAAAGGTCGCCAAGATTGAGCCATGCGTTCGACGCATCTTTATCGACATTAGGTTGGCTCAAATCATGGAAATGTCTCCCGTGTAGAGACTTTCCGGCCCATTCAGTTAGTTTGGTTTTGTCATCTGTCAGTTTTTCGTTAGTTTGTTCGTTTGTGTCATGTAGATTTAAAGGCGTAGCATTGAGGTCGTTTTGTACTATGGCTTTATGTAGAGTGGATGTTTCTGATTTGCTAAAAAAGTATTTTCTCAGTGTAATTACTTGTCTATTGTGTAGGTTCACAATGTCAATGAGACCTCTACCGGGTACGTATTTGAATATCTAAAATTAAAATACATTACGTAAAAATACCTACGTTCAGAATCCCTAAAATCTATATACCTAGTGGTTTAAAATACCTTAGCTTATAACGCCGACTTATAAAATACCTAAGTTTAAAAAAACTAATGGACTAAATGTCTAATGTAATAAAATATCTACAGTTATAATACCAACGTTTAAAATACCCAGTGGTCAAAATACCTAAAATGATGCATCACTCATGAGCGTTCTTTTTATTAATGGATTTTGAAAAAGCCGCAGCTTTAAGTATTCGTCAAAAATTTGAGACAGTAACCTTGAAAGGTTGTTTTTTTCATTTGCGACAGATTTTATATCGGAAAATACAAAAAGAGGGACTATCAATAAAATACAACAGTGATAAACAATTTAACAAGGAAGTCAAATGCTTGATTGCATTATGCTACGTCCATCCGAATAACGTATTGATGTATTTTATTGATTTATTGAAAACTTTGTCAGATGACAGCCTTAAAATTGCTGAATGGTTTGGCGAAAACTACGTCCAAGGAAAAGATAATCAGCCACCAAAGTATAATCCAAACTTCTGGTGTCTTAATTATCTAGCTATGATTCCACGCACTCAGAACAGTGCAGAATCATTTCACCACCACATAAATGAAATTTGTTCGAAAAGACATGTGGGATTTTATCGACTGGTATCAGAGTTGATCAAGGAAACAAAGGTGAATTTAATTGTAATCCAAAAAATTATGGAAGGTGAACCAGTACCTAAAAACGGATGAGAAAAGGTCATTATAAGTTGAGAAAAATTGACAACATATTAAAAAATATTCCTGAATACAGCCACGTGGATCTATTGCGAGCTGTTGCAGAAAATCTGTAATGATTAATATTTTTGATTTAATTTAAATAATAATTTGATTAATAAGAGAAGACAATTATCGTATAATTAGCATCGTAGTTGTAATTTTTGTTGGTTTTTATCGTACTTTAGTGTACTGTATTATTTCTGTACCTTTGTATTACTAAGTAGAAAAATTAACACTTTTATTTTTGATAACCATTATGTTGATTAAAATTTAATACTGTAATAGGTCGTGTTTCTTTTTGCTTATACCTTTTGATCTTCACATACTTATACTGACGGTATTTTGAATTTAGGTCAATCAACTTTGAGGTACATCAATTTTAGGGACTGTAAACGTAGATATTTCAAGTTTTAGCTTTATGAACTTTGGTAACATAATCCATTTGACATTTTATACTTGCGGTATTTTGAATTTAGGTAGAAAAACCACTAGGTATATAGATTTTAGGGATTCTGAACGTAGGTATTTTTACGTAATGTATTTTAATTTTAGATATTCAAATACGTACCCCCTCTACCACCTTGTTTTCTCGGAAGTGTCAATCTTTGAAGGCAAGATCTGGGGTGGTGTTTGCGGAATTTAGTCAAAGTTGTATTAACTGTCCGTTGCAAAGCTTTCAAATCAGATTTTGACCAGTTTATAATGCCGAAAGAATAGGTTAGTACAGGGTTTGCGTATGTATTAATGGCCTTAAATGTGTTCCGGGAGTGTAATTGTGTTTTAAGTATGGAATTTAGTCGATGTCGGAATGTTTGCTTAAGTTTTTCTTTCGTTTCTTTATACTGTATCTGTAGCGACTGGCTGTATCCTAAGTATTTGTATGTCTCCTGTCCATCTAGTGGCTCTATCTGTTGTCCTGTCTCTAAGGTGTAGTTATGTTTATAAGATTTTCCTGCTTTAATTGAGTTAATTTTACATTTGTCTAGGCCAAACTCCATCTTGATGTCAACCGAAAATTGTTCTGTTAGGTTGGCTAATTGGTGTAGCTGTTCCTCATCCCTGGCATATAATTTTATGTCATCCATGTAAAGCAGGTGACTTAAATTTTGTCGGTCAGTCTGTTGGTCATTCTCTGCGTACCTTAAGGGATATCCTAATGTTGTTGAATTCAAAACATTGGAAAGAGGGTTCAAGGCGAGACAAAACCATAATGGGCTAAGTGCGTCCCCTTGAAATATACCTCGCTGTATTCGAATCGGTCCAGTAGTAATTAGATTTGTTGGTGTGGAAAGTTTTAATCTTGTGGACCAGTTTGTCATTGTAACTTTTAGAAGGTTAATAATTTTTGGGTGTATTTTATATATGTCGAGAACTTTTAGCAACCAAGAGTGAGGGACTGAGTCATAGGCTTTCTTGTAGTCAATGTACATGCTGTGTAGGTTTGATTTTAATTTTTGGATTTGTTTTAAGATAACCGAGTCGATGATGAGCTGTTCCTTACATCCTTGACTAAATTTTCTGCATCCTTTTTGCTGTTCAGCTAAGATGTTATTCTCATTTACGTGGGTATAAATCAGTTCAGATATGCAGGCAGTAAGTATTTTGTAAATGGTTTGTAAACAAGTTATAGGTCGGTACTTTGCAGGGTTTGTAGGGTCGTTTCTGTCTTTTTGAATCATTATAGTAGTTCCAGCAGTAATGAATGCGGGTAATTGTTCGGGGTACTCTATAAAATTATTAAGGTGATTGTGTAGAAAGCCTTGTATACTAGTGAACTTTTTGTACCAAAAGCTATGTATGTTATCCGAGCCCGGTGCTTTCCAGTTGTGCAGATTATGAAGAACTTTTTGGTACGTATCAATTGGGATGTGATCAAATTGCATTTCAGTGGTGGCGGTGTGGTTTTCAATTTCTGTTTGAATCCACTCGGCCTGAGCGTTATGTTGAACAGGCTGTTCCCATATGCCAGCCCAGAATGTTTTTAAATTCTGTGCATCTGGTGTGACGTCTGTGTTGTTGGGGTCGGTAGTCTCTTGAGTGTTTGTGGAAGTCTGCCTTAAATTACGGTAGAATTGTCTTTCGTTGTTTCTAAACTGGTTGTTCTGCTGCTTTCGTAATGTGCATGCTTTGTATCTACGCAGTCGCCCAGTAGTTACGGCTAGTTTCTGTTTCAGAGTGTCCAGTGTGTGTGTAAGTTGTGTGTTAGGTTCTTCATGAATGGTGTGGATTTTATAGCGATCTATTATAATTTTTACTTGTCTTTCGAGATATCTACTCCTACTTCCGTTAATAAAGTGTGTTAGTCTGCCTATATTCGTTCGCAAGTCTTCAAGTCTTCGTTCTAGTCGCCTTTGCCAATTCGGTTTGTGTTCTCTTTGAGCTGGTCGGGAACGATCCGTACATTCTAGTGTTATCTTAGCTCCGTTAATTTTAGCAGCTGTCCATGCTGCACAGTATATTGTCGTATGTAAGGTACTAAAGTCTGTCTCTAAGTTTAGCTTTTCCGGGAGTGTTACTCTGTTTAAGTAGTCTACTATGGATGCAAACTTTTTAGATGATTTCTGTTTAGGTATATATGGTCTATTTGTTGGGTCTTCGTCTTTAAAATGCTGGAAAGAATTTTCAAAAGTTTCATCAATATGGGGGTCTCTTTTTGGATTTTGTCGGTCAGGTAAGGGTTCTTCCGGAAGGCTAAGTTCAATCCTATTTAGGAACTGGGATTCGGAGTCAAGAAAGTTTGTTAGTTCCTGGTGTTCCTGTGTGTCGGCGTCAATATTGAATTGGTTATTCGCTATTGAAAGCTCTTCTGCAACTTGTTGTTTTATTGTGTTAAGTCTATCGTTGTCTATATATTTATTATTTATTATTGCCCTTCTCTGATCAGAAACTCGCTGTTCAGTTACATGTGACATTGAGGGAAAGGCGGCAATAAAAGCTTCATGCAGTGGTTTCCGGTAAGTAGTTCTGTTAGTTTCTAATTGTGTTATTTTGTAGTATTCTCGCATTATTGCTTCATTTTGTTCAGTCGTCCATCTCATTCGTGTACAATGTGATGTGGTTGTTTGTGAGAGAGGTGTAAGTTGTGTTATGTGATTAAGTGTATGGGTTTCAGTCTGTATTTGTTGGGTGGCGACACTTAATTCTAGGTTATATAATTCTTGTCTGACTTCGCTATAGATTTCGTCAATTGTTTTTTGTGGTAGCAGTTTATTACGTAAAATGGCTCTGCGTTGGTCTCCTACGCGCTGACGACTAGCTTGCATGTCCGGGTATTTTTCTGTGAATTTCAGGTGTAATGGTTCGAGGTATGTTTTAGTGTCTGTGTCAAGTGCCGTTAGTTGGAGGTAGGTGCGCAGTATGAACTTATTCATCTCTGGTGTCCATCGCTTGCGCGTTGTAGTTACACTCGGAGTGGGTGCAAGTTCTAAGTCAGTCATGACTTCTTGTACAACATCAGCGAGCGTGTTTGTGGATGACAAGGTAGATGTTCGTCTTGTCATATATGAACGGCGAGTCGAGGGGATGGAAGAAAATAGTGATGTAGTATCATCGCCTGAGGATCCGGCTGTAGCATCTTCGTCGTGAGCCCGCCTGCTCAACTCCCGACGTCCGGCTGTAACATATTGTGTGACGGGAGTCCACCTGCTCAACTCCTCGTCACCGGTGTCCCGTAAACTGAAGCATCCAGCACCGGCTCCAGATGCGCCCCGGCGACCCCCGGGTAGCGGCCGAAGATCATACTTTCTTTTACTTTGCTCCATGAGGGTTTTAGGTTGGGAGTAATTGGTTTAGAGAGGGATATCTTCGGTGATATTGGGTATCTATGTAGTTCCTCCGTTTTTGGGTGTCTCGTCTGGATGTTCTGACTTACTTTTAGTGCCGCCTCTCCTTAAGCCCCCCCACCGCGGCAAGGTTACTCCCTTGGGGGGGTTATTATTATTATTATTAACGAATAGATTAAATATACCTAAATAAACTTACATTCAAAAATATACCTACAATTAAATAAACTGTAGCTCAAAAAAAAAATAAAAAAATAAAATACCTACTTATATATTTATATTACATATTATATACCTACATATACATACATATTCTTGCAATTTACGACAGTGAAAGATAGTATTCCTTTACTCTCTTCTTAAAGACAGCGATAGAAGGGCTGTCACGAACAGTGTGTGGTAGCAGGCCTGTGTCACTCCGCGTGTAGGTATTGAAAACATACCTCCAGGCGCCGGCCACTGCGAAAGGGCTAATCTAGCGGGCTGCCGCAAGCGAAAGAAGTCACACGCGTGCGCTATTTGTTCAACTTTCTCGACAATTTTTTGCAAGATGGACAGACGAAAACATACATACATACATATATCACGCCTATAATCCCTTGCGGGGTAGGCAGAACGGAAACGACCGCTAAAAACGGACATTTACGCCACGTTTGACAAACATTTTAAGGTCATTCAGAAAATTGTGAATCGCCATAGTGACAGGTTGTCAGCCCATCGCCTAAAATTGTTCGTCGTCGCCTTTTACGACACCCACGGGAAAAAATTTTTTATACATTATAATATTATTATTATTAGTATACATTTTATTATTATTATGTTGGTATTCTTTTCGGATCTCGGGCCCACAGGGACCCGGTCCTTTGAGGCATGTGTGGGTGGGGCCAAAGCCAACAGCACAGAGGCCTTTTTTATACCAAATAATGTGTTGTGATGTGTACATCAAGCGGATACTTGCTCTGTCTGCACTATAGAAGTACTCGTACACCCAGAGCCAGCACCCGCCTGATGCAAGGACTATTGCAGGTTTATTACTTCATTGAATTAAATCTTCGGCAATAATCGTATAGCATATACAATTATGCTGCTAGGTCTTAGACTACATGAACGTACTCGTCGCTGCCTGCTGCGTGCCCGCCAAAAGTAGGAGTAAACGCTCGTGTTGGGCGCTAGATGGCGTAAGTAGTTTCTCGGAGTAAGCAACCCTAGACCGCGGCTCATATTCCCTCAAAAAAATATTTGGCAGGTATGTAAATGAACACGTGGTTGACTGGAACGCGAGCTAAATTAAATCATATTGTCTATCAGATTGAGTGCATATTTCTTTGAAAACCATTGCGAAGTAAAGCTTCTGTAACGCTAGTTACTAGTTATTATTCTGTGGTGGTAGTGCATTCCATAACCTAACCGCATGCACAGTGAAGGAGTATGAGTAGAAGTCAGTGCGATGGTGAGGAATAGCCAGAACAGTTCTAATATTCGGGCGACATGGTTGGTCCTGAGGACGTGAGAAATTAAAGCGCTCACGCAAATATTTCGGAGCGCATGGGTTTGCTAGCACATTAAAAAGTAAGCAGAGTATACGAGTATTCCTGCGTAACCGGATCGGGAGCGATTGTTTATTTATCTAATATCATTTTATACTCTTTCAGGTCCAGGGGATCACAACTCTTACCTAACCTGTGTTGGATTTGTTTTTTTAATGCTCCCAAACCCCTTTTTTTGGACCCTCCTCTGCGGGCTGCCTTATATGTCATATTCGAAAAAAGAATCGATATGTCATTTTTATCCATCACTTCATTTACTATGACGGCACCAAAGAGTACTTTTTAATATATGACCGCACTTTGTTTTGATTTGAATAACACCCCTGCTCATTACATATTGGTCCGGGCCAGTCACCGAAGACGATCCAATGACTGTGTCCTACGTACAGAGCACGTACAGAGTCATGTTTATTTATTTTTATTTATTTAGGTAAATACAACAGGTAACACATAAATCCGCAAAAGGGTTTGCAGTGGAGGGTTTGCAAAAAAAGAAAACAATCAACAATGTAAGTACAAAACATTGCCTGGCGTAATCGTGTTGTGCAGAATCAATGTCGTGCAGTGGTGGTTCCCCAAGGTATGTCAACAAAGTAAACAAACCCAACGATATGAAAATAAAATTTATATTATTATTTATATAGCTGAACGCTGTAGGCTTAACAGGATGGGCCTTACTTTAGTAAAGTTTTGGTAATTTGTAAGTACCTATTTTGAATTTTACGTATAGGTAGGCCCGAATAGTGATGCTCAAAGACAAAATTTGAATGCCTTATTTTATACTGGAGGGGTATCCGGTTCACCCCACGTATAGTCCGATATTTTATCTAGTTTCCGAGTTATTCAACTTTTAAAGTTGTACCTATGGTAAAATCTACGGGTAGGAAGGAGACGACACTACATTTTTAGTTTACACGTCATCCAAATGGTCAATAGGAAATTTTCTAGGGATTTTCGAGTGTCATGTAGAGGGCACTGAACTTAATTGAATTAACGTTTCTTTACACAAAAACTGTACCACTTTATAAATTATTCTTTACTAGCTGGTGCCCGCAACTTCGTTCGCGTAGCGTAGGTAGTTCTGCTCAAAGTTTACTATCTGAAAATCTTCGGTTAACCTTTAGAGTATTTTTTTATATACTACATTGGCTGTTTTTCCTTCTGAGGCCAATATGAACAATCCGGCAGCGCTACTGACTCGCGAAAAAGCAACTTAAAGCTGTCCGTGGGAAAAACAATCTGTCCTTAGGTCTACACCAGCAGCTTTCAGTGTTTTGCCCTGTGACTTATTTATCGTCATTGCAAAGCAGACAGCCACAGGAAATTGGGTGCGCTTAAACTCGAATGGGAAATTGTTGGGGATGAGTGGTATACGCGGTATAAATACAGATTCCCCGGCACCACATCCAGTCAAAATCTCCGCTTAAATTTTTATCTGCAAGGCACGCACTTTCAGTCGGGTTCCGTTGCATAATTTCGGTGAAGTAAGGTTCCGTAAAAGCATTATCAGAACACCGACCTTAAGCCTGATCTTGTGAGCAAGAAGCCCACCTACCATAAGTAATTGTCTATATCGCTGCGGCCTGTCCGATTTTGATCTTCTTGATTTATTTTTTTGGACGATAGAAAGTACAAATCATGAAGATAATGCTACAAAAACAATCGCTCAAAAAGCTCTTTTACAAAATTTTAAAAAATAACTAAAGGAGCCTGTGTGTTGAAGTTTTCCATACAACTGTTGAATAAATAATTCGGATACTACCTACATTTTTTCGTAGTTGATATGGATCAACGAATCGGCCAGCTCATGAAATTTTCCATCATTTCATGATATGGCCACATTTAATAAAGAGGCTAATTGTCTTTTGATCACTTATTGATGTGGATTGGCCAGATCAAAGATAAAATCTCGTTTGTCGATATGATCAACCAAATCCGCGGCCATTTCATGACAATGGCCAAGCTTGTTTGATCATAGAGGCGCTGTGAGCGCTTTGTTTGCTGGCGTTGCCAGATTATTCCAGAGCGGATAGTTTTCCGTCTCTTAGGTGATGTAAGGTATCTGACCGTAAAATGGCCCTCCTATATTTTTATGTTTGTTATTTTTTGAGACAAATGCAGCGATTATTTGGAATACTTACATTCGTAACGTCGTGTCGCGGGCTTAAGATTTTCGAAGTTTACATGTGTAGTATAATTTCGATGACGGGCTGACAACCTGGCTCTTCAGTGATACAAAGTTTTCTAAAATAGCCCTCAAATATTTGTGAAACGTGGCGAAAACTATCGTATTTACGACTGTTCAGGCGTCGATACAAGGGGGTGGCCATAGAGGCAATGCCCCCCTCCCACTAAAACCTTACTCTCACACAACAAAATTAAGCTCATAATACTTATATTGTTATTACAACCTATAATGGCTCGCTTCGCTTGCAATTCGTTTCATGTTGGCATGGTGCCTCTCTCACTCCTCCGTAGTGCTGCTTGCAATTAGTTTAAACGTGAAATGTCGGCTCGCTTTGCTCGCAATTAGTTTTATATTCGTGTGGTTCATCTCTGAATCTCACCACCACACTAGTTTTAACAAGAAAAGTCGAGCTCGCTTCAATCACAGTATTTTGTATTAATGTGGTGCCTCTCTCACTCTCCCTTAGTGCTACTCGAATCGTCGCAACACAACAGTTTTCACGGAAAAAGTCGAGCTCGCTTCACTCGCAAGTCGTTTTGTGATGGTGTGGGTCATCTCTGATTCTGACCACCACACCAGTTTTAACGTGAAAAGTCGCGTTTTCTGTTGATGTGGTGCCCCCTATCTCTCCCTTAGTGCTGCTCACACCATCACACCACATAGGTACTCAGATAGTACTTCCCCTCCCCCTTTAATCCAAATCTTGGATCCCGCGCCTGCGACTGTTATGGTCTGCCTACCCCGGACAGAATAAAGGTGTAATGTCAGCTTAATAGTGGTGAATGCAGTCCCCTTGTCAATCACCGGGAAATACAAGTCGTGTTTTATTTGTTACTAAACGTTTTATGGATGTCGTGGCCATATCGAGGAATTGGCCAGATTATGAAATTACCGATCATTAGCAATTAATACCAGAAGTAGCCGTTTTCGTACTTTTTTCCATAACTTTAATTGCATCAAATATTTAATTAAGTTTGCAGGTTCTAATTTTACTTAAGGATAATACCAAAAACAAGGGCAACGGATATTCTTTATTTTGTGAAGTGGCGCCACTGTCGAGGTCGTTGACGGCTACACTCGCCTTAAAGATACGGTCTGTTACATTTAGCTAGTTCATGATGTGGTCATTTTCACGATGTGGCCACGATCCGTATACTCCCTCAGTATTATACAAGCAAATTTTGTCTTTGGATGTCAATATAGAGGTACGGGCCTCTCTGTATATCACGCCTAAACCCTTACGAGGTAGGCAGAGCGTAAACGGCCGTAAAAACGAACATTTACGTCAGGCCTGGTATACATTGGAGGGCCATTGAGAAAACTGAGTATCGCTTAAGTGACAAGTCGTCAGCCCATCGCCTAAAACTGCAATACTCATGTAAATGTATTTATTTAAGTTTCAACATATTTGGTACTTTTACCACAGATATTTCCTTTGATATTTAATATGCTCTATACCAATAGCTTAAATACTTATAAGAGTTACGGAAATGGTACGTAGGAAAATTCGTTCAGAATAATGGGCCGCTTTAACTGGCTCGGAATTAGAAAAAGAGAATAAAACAAATACGTTACATTAAAAAAACAGATGGGATTATGTTTAATTATGAAAACAAATATTTGGGTTGATATTGCATAAAACAACCCAAAAGAAATAAGGTGCCAGTATCGAACTGCGATATTTACCACGTAATTTTCACCATTCGCCCTAAAAATAGTGTTGCTTAATTATTTGACTATGTTTTAAGTATTTTTATATGTAAATTGTTTATTAATCAAAATTATTTATGGTACTGTACAAGGAAAACAAAAAAATTGATGTTGTTGAGTGAGTATGAGTTTGTTATGGTTATTCACGTTCTATCAGAAAAACTGCTGCGATTTATCTTCTGCGTTTTTCCTTTGAGTGAAATGGCACAATGGTAATGGAACCTACCTGGGTACGTAACCTCTATTATACCCATTATCCATCAGTGTTATGTTTTTAGTGAACGCAGTAGTTTGCGAAATCACTGGTACTCATGTTCTACTGGGGCAGAAGAGGCTAAAACTGACTTAAAGGGCAAAGGAAGGGAACAAAAACTACTTATTTAATTTATCGGTAATTTTCCTGCACTTAGGCACAGGCAATGATGTAGGCACAATTCAGTGTAGTTTATGCAATTTATTATGCTGCATTTAGCACCACATTGTGTCTTAAGGGCGTTACAGCTGCACCGTATCAAACTGCAGGCAGTGGCTGCCACGTATGCTGTGGATTATTTCGGCATCCATGAATTGAATACCAAGTTTTTTAAACACTTCCCGTGTTAGGTGTACAGTTTTAGAACACATGCAAAAAATATCTACCGCAGTGGGCGTACCCTTTTCAGAGTAATATTTAGTTATTACTATGAGGCTCCATTCCCCCCCCCCTAGACGTGCTGGAGATGGAGCCAGGCTCAAAAACCTAAGATTGAGTCCCTTTTCACGCTTCTATATCAGGTATTTACTGGATCAACTTTTGTCACCTCTCCATAAATTGGCTAAAGTCACATTCCGTACTATCCGGGGTTGCTTCAGATTGCTATATATGTACTTACGTACTTACACATAATAATAGTGTACTTACCATAGATATGTACTTACCTATTGGCAACTGTCCCACTTGACACATAATAACATAAAAGACAAAGTGTGTGTCAAAATGCGATTTTGATACTTTAGTCATTCTGAACCCGAAGGATAAATTTAAAAAAAATAAAAATTCGACTGCTTTTTGAGATAAAGCCTAGCCTATGACACTCGGGATAATGTAAGGATTCTTCCGATACAATTTCCATTCGAATCTCCTCAGTAATTAACGAGTTTCAGCCCTTTAAAGAATCGCACATATACATAAACATACATACATGAACTCTGAAAACATTACACTCCATTTTGGTTGGGAAGTCGTGTAAAAAGTGGACAAAAATACAAATGATGATGACACAGTTACGGAATTATTTACGTTCCCTCGAAATTGACCCTTTATGAGGCATAAAAAAATTAGAGGAGTACTTTGTGGAGTATCCTTAATTGTATTAAAGCGACCTAAAATCGAAGTCACAGGCACCAGCTAGTTATATAAAAATTGCATAAAAGTAACGTTTTTTGTATGGATGCCGCATTAAATATTAATTTTTAAATATTAAATAAAAGTAATAAAACCGGAAAACACATTGGCTTCTTTGTTAAAACCCTTCATCGCGGGAACACGTAGAGAATTATTGAGTTTATATTAAACCATATACCTGCCTAATCAGTTTGTTTGGTTCAATCACTGGTTGTAGAAAAATCAAGCACCTAACAAGAGAGATTTATTTTTGAGAATAAAAAAAAGTTTAGTCTCCAAGCACTCTATAGAGGGTGTTGAACTGACTGCGTTACTAGATGCCAAGGCAACATGCATGAAAAAAAAGTAATTGTTCTTTCCAAATCTATCTATCTATATGTATAATATATAATAAGTGATAATGCTATCCTACATTGAATAAAGTTATTTCATTTCATTTCATTATCCTCGTTTTTCGCGCTTAGTTATTAATGAATACTCTGTTTTGTTTGATCGTTGTTTAAGTTTATATGCAGGGAAACTCATGATAGTAAATATTTTTGTGATGCGAGTGATTGACATCCAGTGTTATCTATAGAGCGGCTTTGGAAGATTTAAAACTAAAATAAAAAGAAAACTTCCTTTTACAAAATATACGGCAGTTTATGATGTGAACACACGCCGCGCTTTTGAATCTATTTAAGGGAATCAAAATTCTATTGGCAAGCAGCTTCGTTCTGTAGTACAAATTTAGGGAACAATAATCATTATAGATAAAATTAACCATAAATATAACCACACGCTTTTTGTATGGAAGCTCGCCTTAAGGCCTTAAGTATCGTCAAATGCCTAAAATCGCGTTAAGATAAGTCAAATGTTAGGAAAAACTAGAAATTTAATCGGTAGAGAAAAATTACTGTAGTACAGCTTGATTTTCAAGTAACATTTTTGGTTGAATAGAATTTCATTTTTCATTTGTGTTCATCTAGAAAATTTTCTTAAAGTGAAACTCTTTCATTAATTGCAAATGTTCTTAAAAATGGCTTTAATTATAAAGTTCACTTAAAAAAAAAATTAAGATATTAACAATAATAATATTGTGTGTAGAGTTTTATTTTTATTTCGCAAACACTCAAAAACGCGCAGAAATTTGCTATAAATCTGATTGGGCGTTTCTCTCTGACGCAACGGAAATGAAAGGGACAGTCGCTTCACCCTTCTTAAAGAATTAATCTTAATTTTATTTTATCTTTTCCATTCTATTTGATATAGGCATAGCAGCAACACGGCCTTTGTAAACATTTCAACTCTCTAACTATCACGGTTTATCATATCCAGCCTGGTGACAGACGGATAGACAGCCAAGTCTCAGTGAGCCCTTTTTGACCCTTAGGTACGGAACACTAAAAATATGGCTTTGAACAAAGATGAACCTATTTTCCATAGCACAGAATTATAAAAGTGATATGATATGATAAATCAATGTAGGTCGGTATAGACTCAGAGTTGTAGGTAGACCCTAGTGTTCACTTGTTAGCGACAGGTTCGATTCGAATAGGAAACTAGCTAGCCCTCGTTATCAGTCGCGCAGAAGCTAATCACTTTCATTGCAACCCCGCAAGGAGGTCGCGAGCGGTGCGCGCCGGTGGCCGGTGGCCGGGTGGCCGGCGGGCGGTGTCAGTCGGCCTCGGCGCCGCGCACCAGACGCGCGCACTCGCACGCGTGCCGCACCGCCGCACCGCACCGTCGCATCGCCGCCGCGACAGCACGCCGCAGCTACCCGGCGACACCTGCCGGGCATGGAGGCCTGCTGCGCGATCACTGCTGCCGAGCACCTCGCGGGCGACCAGGTACGTCCACCACCAGACTTCCTCCTCCACCACCCGCTTTTCTATCAGTGAGCGCGAACTTTTCATGTGACGATTCACGCGGATTATTGCCAGACTGTGTATGAAGTGACGGAAACTTATTTTAAGTGCTAATACTTACCTTGCTTGTTATCAATCATAGTAAGTATAATAGCTCGTATAATGTTAAGGGTTGCAATGCAAAAATCACATGTGTAATTGAGTATTATTTTTAAATGACCTATTACATATTATTCTGTATGTTATGATTATGAATAACTTTGTATTTCAATAAATTGTTTTATCCCTATATATCTATAAGCATAATATTATTAGGTACAAACTAATTGATTGAATGTTTATGATAATGAATGAATATCTAAGTAATAAATGTAGATAAATTAGGTACCTAGTTCCTACTGCTTACATACCTAAGACGGTAAGAAAAAGTAGAAATTGTTTATTTTGCGGAGTTTTCTATTTACTTGGCGAAATAACTACTTACTTACGTACCGTTTCATACCTATGACCGTTTAAATGAAATTTAAATATGATTCCGTGTGATATTCGCTTAGAATAACATCACCCTATTTATTTCCCGTGGTTGTCGTAAGAGGCAACTATTGGGAAAGAAGAGTTAGTGTGTTTTGTAATTTTAGGCGATTGGGCTGGATAACCTGTTATTATAGCGATACACAGTTTTCTGAATAACCCTCAAATGTTTGTCTTTCCCGGCTGTTTACGAACTGCCTACCCTGCAAGGGATATAGGCGTGTCATATTTATGTATATAGCTTAGTATAAATACGTACCTATATTGCAATTAAGTACCTAACCAGGTTTAAATTGATCTTAATTATTTTACTTTATTATATTTTATTAAGGTAATCAACAGCTCATTTTCATAATAGTAGCTTATTTATGAATATATGACATATAATGTACTGTAAGTAAAATAAAAGTATTGTATAAAGTAATTATCCGGGCGCGGGTACATACCGCGCTCGCAGCCATAGATAAGACATCAACGAACGCTCCCGCCGCCGGGCGCGCGTCCATACCTAATAGATCTAATTTAAATTTATCAGTTACACAATTTGACAAAACTCGCCAGAAAAAAAAAACAAAGCAACCAATATTTTTTTCAATAGTATGTCCCGCCCCAAGGGCGCGATTGCGCTGGTTGGTTGAACAACCACAAAACTTCTCCGGGAAAACTCCTGCTCCCCACCATACAGTCAGGTGTAGAATTCATAGCCCCGGGACTAAAATGGTAGAGTCCAGACCAGATGTAATACAATAAAAAAATAGTAGAAACAATATTATGTCTACAGTTTTAAAGTTATTACAAAAAAATATGATTTAATTTGGATAGATACATACTTGAGTACCAAATTACATACATACATACTTTTTATTGTTCAAAACCCAAATTGACCATTCTAACTGAATTTCCCAACTTATTATGTCGGAAAAAGCGAAAATTTGAGCGCAAAAGGGGTGTCTGTTTCTCTCTGGCGCAGCGCGAATGAAAGGGACAAACTTTTCAGGTTAATTAGAGCCTTAAGAAAGCTGTATATTATAATGTCTAATATATATGAAAAACAAAAGACGTACTTGGGAGGGGTTTTTGTCATGCTATAACTGACCAAGTGGATCACGTGACTCAATAAATTGTTATATCATGCATGATCCATGGGGCTGCTTTTCGTCCTGTATTTCAACTCTAGATTTTGATAAATTGGTGTGTTTCGTTTTGCCCGGACATCCCCTAGTTATCAAGATTTTTGTTCATATATTTAAATACATTTTTGCTAGGAATTAAGTGTTCTGTCAGAATTTGAAGTCCTAAAACCACTACACCTACAACTGAATTCATAATTTTTTTAAACTATACTAATCGTAATGTATTTTCTTTCCATAAAATATGCACTTCTTTGTGGCATATTTGCATAATTTTAATTTTCGTATGAATTCAAATAATTATGAACGCCGTGTTCAATTAACGGATTTTTGGATCTACCGCTTTATTGATACAAGAGTGTGGGGCCACTAGAACAGCGGGCGAGTGGAACCGGCTCATTAACTGCAGCCAATAACAAGAGATTATTGAACCACTACTATGTAATTAAGTATAATAAGCTTTTAGTTCCGAAATAGATTGCAGCGCACACAGTTTCGGGTTGTTTAAATATAGCAACAAAGACTTTTCGTGCAAGTTCTCCCACGAGTAACGCATATTGATAATTAACCCTAAAGACCTAGTTTCATCCTAGTTCTAGCGGAGTAAGTTTTTTAGAAGTCACAAAGATCATACTTTGTTGCGATATGTCATATAAATTCGGCTTATCTCCATATACTTACTCGTATCTTAAAGAACAGTTATGATTGGCGTCGGTTGCGGCCACAATACTCTCGTGTCCGATAACTTCCATTCTTGTCATTAGCATATTAGAAAAGTTATGTATACCTACCTAATATATTTTATTGTTAAGCAGCTTTCAAATGATAGCTAGAAAACAACGCTCCGTTTTATTAATTATCAATAACTCAAGATAATTTAAATACCAGATGATTTTTACTGCTTTCATATGATTTTTTATGCCTAATGTAATTACTTACTAAAGGGGCTGAGTTGCCCTTAAAGCGATATTTATAAGTGATTGTTTTCCAAGAATGCAGAAAACCTACTGAAATAAAAAAGTTATAATTTTCGGGATATATGCCATTGTGTTATTGTTTACAAAACATGATGCTGATAATTCGGCTTGATAGAAAAAATCGCAAAGTTCCCTCTAAAAACCATTGTATTGCCTACTGAATGCAAAATACATACGAAATAATTAAGTGTTTGATATCAAAATGATCGGCTTACAAAACACAAGTAAATTTTTGATTTCGATAGTCAAAAATACCAAAAAAGGTCAAATCGGCAGGATTCTGTCCTGTTCGCACGCGCGCTTTTGCCGTTTGTCAAAGAGGGAAAGTTTTTAGCTTTTGTCAGCCTAGTAGGTACTAATTATTGAAACTTAACAACATTGTGTAGTGTTGTGCTAATAAATCGTTCACGAATGCTCGTTATCAATATCAATCATATCAATACACAATATAAAATGAAGTCGCTCTTCACGTTTCTCTGTCTGTCTGTCATGGACAACGCTCACACTTTCTCAACCACGCAACAGCTTTTGATGCGTTTTCGTCATAGATAGTTTGATTCTAGAGGTAGGTTAATATATTATATCTTTGCCGGGAAAACATCTTATCTGTTCCCATTAGAAAACGGTTAACAGCGGGTGCAACGGCTGGGCGGGCCGCTAGTTTATAACAAGTTATTACCTACTAATATAATCAAAAATAAATAATACTGTATTAAGTTAGGACCGGAACGTACCCGTTTCCAAAAATTATATAAGACATGGATCTGCCCTTCCCAAATTTCCGACTAGGTACACGGTAGCAAAGTACGCCAGATTCGTGATTATAGGATAAAATTCAGTTCGTAATAGGTTTTCGATCTGTTTAAAATATTGCTATTTGGGCGAAAAATAAACTCCTGTGCCTGTGTTTTTGGAGTAGAATGACTTTCAATCAATGTAGCTAAATGTGTGCCATGTCAACATGTGCTCTACTCGTAGGGTTGTGATTTGTTCGGGATTGCATTGCAATAGAGTTGGTTACTCAACTGATGAGCTCGCTTTTTGTTGCAGATTGTCCCGGGCGGCGGCTGCTGGGGCCCTCCACACGCCGCCGGCCTCATCCACTCCTGGTTTCAGATGCAGGTCAGTCACACACAATAGAACCTCTTATCTTACTTCTGTGCCGCTGATATATTTGCAATCAATAATAAACGACTATCATATATATTCAAATCCAGACCATGCCACAATTTATAATGTGCTAAGAGTTCGTTCTACTAGCAATATATTAAATCCAGGATTTCTTACTTATACTAGGGTAGATAGCGAATCAGCGGTATGAAGGAAATTGAACACAACACTTTGAAAAGTTAACCTCTTTTGTTTGACCCGTTGGGTTCGATCAAACCAAGAAGACGTGCTTGATTGATTAATGTTTAATTATTGCGGCAGTAGCTTTATCACTCATCAATACCCAGTTGCAGTTTTATGCACATACTTAATAACGTTTACAACGTTCAGAGTACCTCCTGCACACAAATTTATCAATTTCATATTTTGATCGTCATAATACGGCAGTTGGACATGAAATGTAAATACCATTTTAAGAGCTCGGTATGCATAATCATTTTTCTATTTCCACCATTTGTAAAATATATTGTAAAAATCTGAAAGTCTAGCAATCCGTCGAAAACATCAACTGACAACTTTTCGTTCTAGTGTAACTGTAAGCAAGTAATAAAAATTCCTTCAGATTTTTTATCCATAAAAATTGTATTGAAAGGTTATAGTTATAAACAAAACTTTCCTTGGGTTTCAAATAACAATTTCAATTTAATAGAAATAATTGTGGATACACCAGATTAATGATTTTATACAAAAGATTGAAAATAGTTTACGTACCGTACTACAAAACTGCTTACCTATAGCGTCACATTTAGTTTAATTTTAGATTAATGTGTGGCAAATGAATTTGTTTCCCGCAGTCCATCTTTTGGACTTACGACCTTTTAGAATGAGTCACTTTACATAATTTTATATCTTAGGAGAGATAGCGTAATAAATAAAAAAATACGTGCCTATTATTTAATGATTATCCAATAAAAATGCTTAAAATGTTGAAAGGTTGTGGATTGTCGGCATAATGATTCTTACAGTACATTCTCATAATGATTGTTACAGTACATTTGATAGCAAATCAAATCGATCGATGGGTATCAGTACCATGGAGTATTACACGGGCCATAGCCCGCGGAGAGCCGAGACCCCTTTGTCGGGGGCAGGTACCGTGCTCGCTCATGAGCGGCGAGCGCATGGGAATCGGGAAATATCACATTGACACCCGCCCTTCGTACAGGCCACTTCCTTAGCTAAATTCGTATAGTCATTTTCGTACGTTTCGCAGCTAGGTAGTTTAGAACTTAAGTAAAGTAAAAAATAGTGTGCTCAACTAATTCAAAGCTATACTTAAATACTATACCATAACCTGAACCGCAGAAACTCTATAAAGTTAAGTATATTATACACTATCTGGTTCCCGCAAACTTTGTATCGATAATTAATACTGCAATTTTAAATTTTGGTAGGTACTTTAGCCAGACTTTTGTATGGGTACATATTAAAGGAAGCCAAGATTTTTTTTGCTTGAATTTATATTTCCAGACCAGCGTCCTTCAATTTTGTTACTTTCACTGGGATTTAGACATCGTAATACATTGTGTGATTGATCGGCCTTATCAAAAAGAAGAGAAGAGAAGAATTTTCTGCTAAGTATTAAGCTGGGCTGCCTGAGTTCCTCATCAATATTCTCAATTCTTACAATAAATCAATATACTGGACAATTAACACCGTGCCATCTAGCCCCAAACTGAGCAAAGCTTGTACTATGGGAACTAGATAGCTGATTTTAATACTTATATTTTTTTAATTGTTGTAATGAAATGTATATCATATATAGTAACACCCAGTTTAAACACAAATATCTGAAAATTACCTAACAAATATTTGTGTCTTGTAGGGATCGAACCCACGACCCTCGGCGTAGAGTTTCTATCCACTACGCCATCGGGCCAGTCAATAATGTACCAATAGAATCGGCTTTATTACGCTGTTTTTTGCGTTGGGAGCATTTTCGTATCTCGAAGAGTTTAGCTAAGCTCCTAGTATTTAAGTGGTCTTGCTTGCATACAAAAATGTCTATAGCCGCGCTTCTGGTGTTCCATATCAGTTACTCCAGACCCTCGATTTCTATGTGCCAGCAGTAGCGGGCTATTATGCTTAATAACTTTTGCTATGGAGTTGTCTTCGTATTTTGTACAGTTTAATAGGTCTCTTGGTGTTCCACATCAAGTACCCAGACCCATGATGTCTATATACCAGCAAAAGCGGTCTATCAAGATCAACAGCTTTTGCGTTGAAGCCAATTTCGTATATATCGTATAGTTTAGCGGGGCTCTTGGTGTTCCACGCCTGGTAATCCAATCTCTCGAGTAGGTACTGACCAATGTAATTTAGATGTTGACACGGACATTCAGCTATCATCACACAAAATTTCATCAAAATGCGTCGGTCGCCTACCTTTTATTCAGGTGCAAACAATTGAGTGTTTAGACCAATTAATACTAGCTTACACTTTTCACCTACTTACATACATATTATGTATGTATTACATACATCAACATATTTCAATCCACTGCTGGACATAGACCTCCCACAGGGTACGATCTCACGTTTTTTCACAATCTTTCCACCCTCTTTAGCTTTATTATATGTATAAAGATGATATTGCAATTATTTAAATAGACTAGGAATTGCTTCCCCAGAAACTACACTTTTGCATTACTTAAGCCATTACTAGGCTCTACTTTTTTTTACTACGCAGTGTTAGAGAATGTAAGAACCAGCCCATTAACTTGCCAGGGAAACAAAAAATAAGATAGGTCCCTATGGAGACATTTTGATCCCCTACAGTTTCTCCTATATAATTAATGTAAGATGATTAAATTTTGTCATCATCAGTTTTTGTTTCTTGAACAAAATTAATTTTAAATTTAATTGTTCACTTTCAAATGAACGCATAACTTATCCTCATACCCTGTATAACTGTTTTCTAATTTACGAAACTTAACTATATGCTAATTTTGTGCAATAATTAGATTGAGCATTGAAATATTTAAGTAACGTTCGGCCGATAAATGCAAAAAAATATCGATGATGAAAGAATTGGAAAGTCAGTGCCGTTATCAGTTATACAACGTGAAACCAGCCAGTTCCGGCCCTCGCGTTATCAATTGCTTGCGGTCAACTGCACGGCGCAGTTACTACACATACACAACAATTGTGAACCTTATCACTGGGAGATAGAACCCCTTAAGATACATCAAGCTGTGATACGCAGTATTTCGCATATTAGTTACACCTTTGTTTAGGAAGTATTTTATTATGTACTAGCTGGTGTGCAATCAGCTGCTAACAAGTTTAGCTTTGCTTATACTTGTATTAACATTTATACTCGAAAGTCGTACAAGTATCCATTAGAATCTTACTAGGTAATACTTTTAAATTCTCTTGGATCCGTTAAACATATTTAGGTAATGCAAGTACTAAGTAATGACTGCGTATATTCTATTGCGATACTGTACCCTACTATACCTAGGCGAACAAAGTTAACCACCAAAATATAGTAGTATCACAAAGTACCAAGCCGCACATTATATCAAACCGTAAAGAGTTGACAAATTCCATGTAAATAATAAATCTGATGATGTAAAAGAGTGCTTATAATTGATAATTTGTTTGCGACATTATCATTATCTTCCTGAATATGGAGTTACATTAGACAATGAGCGTTATAAATGATGAATTCTTAAAAAAATACTATTCCTCAACTGTAATTCCTTGGTACCACATTTTTTTAAACCTAGTTATTATTTGCTATACCAAATAGCCTCAGTAAATCCAGAGATGTAGGTAATTTCCCATCGCCATCGGGTCGCATGCGTGTAATATAATATTTAACGCGCCATTAGGCCGCGCACACTGTGACATGCTCTTTGTTCTCTTCCTAGTTAGGGTGCCTGCACACAAACAATTTTACGTCCAGCACTTTATCGGAAAAAATAGAACGCATGAATTTCTATTTCTAGTTTCTATGAAGCAACGCACAGTCTGCAAAAATCGCTAAGACATAAAATAGAAGAGTGAGCTGAATTATGTCCGCCGATTTTATTGATTAGGTAGTTCCTTTTTTCAATGAGAGTAAATTATAACCCGGTTTTTCCTACAGAAAGACGAAAAAAAAGTTTGTCGATAGTTGGCTGAAATTTCGGTGCTTCAAAAAACGGTCGCGAGATGCTAGTCTACACTTTTTTCACTATTTCATATTTAATCAGAATCCATGGAACATATTGCTAAAAAGAAAAAACCATCTACGTATATCAAAAAACATTTGTATGTATTACTACTTACCTTTTTTTCTTCTATAGTACTACTGCTTGTACCTAGAACTCGACGAATAAGAAGTAGTAGGTGATAAAGTGTTATTTAATTTGCTTTGAGTTAAAATTTACTTATTGTTTCATTTATGATATACGGGGGTGTTCATTACAATATGTAGGTAATACATAGGTACTGATAAAATGTTCGTGGCTCTAAATTCGTTTCCTCGATAATCAAAGAAACCCCATTTCACGTACTATTAACAATTTAGTGCTGTCACGTACTATTATTATTTATATTTTATTTAGTGTTTAAGGTGAAATGGGCTAAAAATCAACCGCAAAAGGTTGGATAAAGCCCGGAATTTTAATCCCAGTTCTTGAAATCTCCAAATTATGAGACGATATTTTTCTTAATAATACCTCAAGATAATACCTCAAGATGGTGAGCAAAACACGATTTGTTTAAATTGCTTGGATAGAAAAAAAACGCAATGTAAACTCTTATTTCGCGTTTTTGGTCGGATTTTTAGACTAAATACCTAAACGATTTAATTGTTATACCTCATTTCTTATTTGATTTTGTGTCCTCTTCTTCCTCATTAAATGAGTAATAAATCTATGGTCTCACTTTTTCAAATATTTGTATACATGTTTTAATAATTGAATAATTGTTCAGTTTCCGGAGCTGAGCTGTCATTGTCTGTTTCTCTCTAATCCAGCAAAACAGAAAGGGACTTATTTTTTTGGGGCTATGATACTAACTAATATGATATGATACGACTGATGCCTCCTTAAACTGCTTGTCCACTGAGCTGGTGACGGTGATAGAGTGGATAGTGGTGAGATTTCTAGAATTTTAATATCGATGATAACAAAATATATGTATCCATTTCTGATCATATCCTTTCAATTAAAAACATTATACACTTCACTGATTTTACTCAGTTGCGTAAGCGCAACGTAAATGGGATTCATTAGGGGGAGGGGGCTGCGGGCAACAGGGGGGGACAGTGACAGGATTCACGGTCCACCTCACGAATACAATGATCGTACTCAATACGTGATCGATTATGCCATTATGTGTAGGTATACTCCAGCATTATACTCGGTTACCCGACTATGTACCCTCATTTCAATGTCTATTTACAGATGTCAAAATAAACGGCAATTTTACGGATAAACACAATTCCACGCATGGAATTAAATACTCAAATACTCAAATGCTCGTAGCCCAGTTGCTCGTAGCCAACTTAAAATGTGTTCACCGAACAGTAGTCACCAAAATTGCAATAATATTGACGAACATTAGCGACTGTTGCCAGCCATAGTTGCAAAAACCGCTAAACAGTGCACCTGTACTGTATCTACAGAAACAAGTATCTTTACAGACGTTAAAATATCGCCAATTTTGCAAGCATAGAAGTTTCCCCAAAAAGCATATTTTATTTGATATTTTGGGAAATGGCAAAATATCACACTACTACTCCTGACTCAAGTTTCTTTTGAAAGCTGTTTTTAACGTTGTTCGATATAGGTACGGTACGTTCAGTGTCGAAAGTTTTACAGTTTTATTACCTGCATAGGACCCCTAAGTACAAGGTAGGTATTTAAGTTTAGTGCCATTGATAAAATCCGAGAATAGTTGACACAGATACCTTGTTCAAATAGCGATTTATGTATATCTAAACACGACGGAAACTTATCAGTACGTATCACTAAACAAACAGACACGTTACTTAGAATATAGCAATTCATTCCTTTGCTCACCTTATGGTAAGTACGGCTGGATATCAGTTACTTTATACGGGGTTAGGTGACGGTGTAGCGAAAACGTTGCGAGCTTGACCAGACCTTGAAACTGAAAAATTTCTTCTATGGAGCTAATGAAAAACGACTTCTCGACAATGAATTTCTATGGAAAATACTGTCAAAATTCAGAGCAAAATTACGATGTAACTTTTATTTATGCATACATACAATCAGTAACAAAAAGGGTAAAATCATAACCCTCCTTTTTGCTTAGCCGCAGTCGGGTAAAAACAAGCCAAAAGGAGGCTAACGTACTCATGAAACTGAATATCAAATGGAACATGTCTAGAAATATATTTTAAAAAATACCTACCCATATTCCATTGGGAAAGTTGTTCAGTTTCATGAATTCCTGTATAATTATTTAGACCTGGCTCACTTTTTATTAACATAATATTCCTCCGACGTTTTTGTGCAGGAACACCTTGTCTTGCAAGCATAACTGACCAGTTAATTGTGATCTTATATCACCATATCAAGATGGTTCCATGCTTTGGAGGGCATGTAAGGGGCGGCATTGTTTTAGGTTCTCCTCTCTAAAATATTATATTTGAAAATTATATCAAATTTTAAGATTTTACCTGAACTTGTACTTCAAAAGGCAGCTACTTGTCAGATTTCATAGTTCTAGGGCCGGGGTAGTACCCGGTACCACGGTACGTCAAAACACGCGTTTTATAACTAGCAGCTTGCTTGTGCTTGTTAAAAATCAAACTTTTTACAAGCTCTTACGTTGACTTGATTATATTTTTAATTTCAATTCAAACTCTTTACGCGTTTTCGAGATAAAGTGTCGTGAACACGTGACAGACGGACGGACGGACAACAAATGGTCCTATTAGTGTTCCTTTTTTTTTCGTTAAAGGTACGGAACCCTAAAAAGTTGATATCATGGTTAAAAGGTTGATGACCAAGAATTTTGAGCACCAAAATAAGGTCAATCTTAGTAATCTTGTAACGTGCGAAAGTAAGTCAGTAAATATTATAAAGTAAACATTAAAGTAAATATTTTTGTAAGTAAGAAGGTAGATCACTACATGAACTACTCTATCCAGCCTAAGTAACTAGATTCTTTGGATCAAATTGTATTTGAATCCACTAAACAAGTCACTATTATTAATGGAATAGCAGAAACATAAGAGAGCTGTAAATGTAATCTACGCAATCAAGTTTTCGTGTTCAAGAAACTCGTGTGATAGCGAGAAGAGACATAAGATATGAGTACGATGCCTTCGCCCCGTATTAATAATTCATCAGTTATTTTATAGGGCTTTCAAACAACCAGCGCAGTACAATGTAAAAATATACAGAACTATTCCAGGTGCTGCACTACCTATAAAGTGTACCTACAAACTGCAGACAATCTAGGTTAGGGCGATGCGGCCCCAAAACATGGTGTTTGTCTCAGTCTGGCGCAGGCGGAGAGAGCGGGACGCCGCACGCGTGACCTAGAGCAGCAGGTTGGGAATCCGGAAGGTACGGACAAACCGGCTTCACGATGCATTTTTCCATTCAATGGAAAGCTCTACTCTACAGTCTACACTTACCTCGCAAACTTATGGGATTCTTTTCAAGTTTTTGGCATATTTACTAGTATTCCAACCAGCAAGTCTGCGGATCAATTTCTAGTCGCGTTACGATCGCATATAAATTACGTTTAATTTAATGACTAGATACTTCTTGCACGATATCGAGTAAGTACTGGAGGAAGTGGTCAATAAAATTTGTTACAGTATCGCCATAAACGTCGGCAGCTTAACAGCTTTTTCAGTTTTCATCACTTGGGGAATTTAGGGGTGCTTTAAACTTTTGAACTGATTCATATCGATCCTACGATGTGGAGCTACTAAAATAGTTGTAGAGTTTCTTAAATCTGTACATCTAATTGCTCAACTTAGGGCCGGAATGTCAAATCACACGGCGGCGGCAGCTACATGCGGTCGCTGGTCGCCATCGCCGGGCAGCACGTGGCGCGTCCTATATGCGCGCGCGCCGCTCCACTCTCTACCCCGAGGCGTCGCGCGCGCCACATTCCGCGCCCGAGGCCTGCCGGCCAAGTGAGTGCCTTAAACAAAACGCAACTTTTAACGCACTCTCCTAAATATCTCATATGACACTGGGGGTTTTATACCTAGAATACCTTGGAGCAGCTTTGAAAAACAGAAAATTGTTCTATGTTTTTAGTGCATAAGTAGGGAAAATGAGTTTAATGTAATGGCAACACCATTATTCTTCATTGTTAAGTTCGATATTTTAATTTGACGATTGGCGTGGAAGTAATAGACATTGTTTGATTTCATCACAGACATAAGAATGGATTTTATAGGTGCTCTAAAAATTTAATTTATCCAAATTTGTGACGATTTTAAGGAAGTTTTTATCTGAATGCTAAATACATTTACGCGTCTATTGTCATAAAAATTAAGGCACCATGCATAGATTTTATTAGGAAATTTCATAATTGTTTAAATGAGTACTACCTGAGGCAGTTCTAAAAAATGATTTTGATTTGAATAAATTGAAACCCAGCGAAAATGACTCAGTAGCAAAAATTGCGCAGTACGATGGGCCGTTTCAGCTAGAACATAGACAGTGTGGGTCTGAAATGTTAATTTCTCAAATACGTTGTACTCCTAAATCTTAATTTTCTAGATCATAGCGTTTAATTACAACATCAAATATCTGTCAATCATGTCGATAAAAAATATGTGTCATAGAGGAATTATAGGTAACACTGTTATTTTAAAGGCCTGGGGCAGCTTTGAAATTTTCCTTAGGTACGTACCCTAAGTCTAATACTACGTTTGTGTAAGGTGCTATGAAATTATGTATATAGCGTTTTTACACCCTCATATAAGCTACATAAGCCACAGTATACTGAACAATTTAGGAATCACCTTCACCACATTGTAAAAGTTACAGTCTATTTTGTAAAATTCCTTCAAAGGTGCCCTTCGATTAACTTTTCACTTTTCAGCTGAGCCCAATTATATGTAAGTATAGTCGTATAAACAGCAGACGTGAGCCTCCGCAGTCGCAGCTGCTGGGTTCGATCAAAAAGCAACGACAACATAGCCTCAGATGATGAATTAATTTTTTTCTTTCCGTGTTTTAGTTTTGTTGCAAGTGACCGTACTTACATGTAAAGATACAAAAAGTGCGTGCCCGCTTCCATCGGTATTTGTGCTGGTTATCTTTATTGACACATCCAGAACACAGTTATCGGTCAAATCGGTCTTGAAAATGTTCTCCCACAGACCGTCGTGACGATTTCTGAACTTACTGCTTTGTATTGAGCTGGCATATGTGTTTACTTAAATTGGCACGTAGTCACAAAACATCACAAACAAAACAATCTGATGAGGTTGATTGATGATAAAGTTGCTATGGTAATTGTAAATTCCCTAACTTTCTTCTCTATGTGTTGTCTTCCAGATTGTTGCTACTTTTGAATCACAGGCTTATTTGCCTTTTTATCTAAATAAGTAAGTACTTTTTCAATTATATGAATTAATCAAAAATCTTGGCACTAAGGCATCGAAACAAAATGTTATTTAATGTGATCCTGAATGTATTCTCGATTTCTCAATGTTTAAAAAAGAATTGATTTCTCAATGAAAATGCAAAGCCTGTGTTTTACAATTAAACGTTAACGTGCGTTGTTTACTACGGCCATCTACGAACTTTTACAACCACGATTATTCGGCAACGATAGTGGTGATCAATTTTAATTGAAAATTACTTTACTTTATGGAGCATTAAATTGAATTCAATATTGCCAATTGCCAATAGGTAAAGGCTGCATACTTAATGACTCGCCTAAACAAAGTGATAAATTTCAAGAATATTACCTAATTTTGGACAAAAGTAAATAGCATAATGTCACTGGTCCCACGTAGAGTCGTAAAGCACGCACTTTTCCAAAACTGTTTTAAGCTCTAAATCGTTCAAGATTGTGCAAGTAAGGTGTCTGTCTGCCAGCTGTATTTATCTGGAGATAAGGGCAGATGGATGATGATGGTTTCGGTACTTGAAAAGGGCCCGTAATTATTGATGTCGAAGTGGACAAATTATGTGACGGGCGCGGGCGATGCCGCCGCGCTGGTGGTCGACTCACTCGCGGCAATATGTAGGTACTCATCATACCTACTTGTGAATGGCCCCATTCATGTTTCGAAGGCAGTTTTTATATCAGGCGAGTAAAAGTATGAAACGAAGCAAAGTGACCAGCGACCGTTAAATGTCTCTACTACTAAAACAATATACAGACGAGTACCTACTTGTAATCCTAAGCAGTTAGCTAATTTGTCTAAATAATGGTTAACTATAAGTTATATTTGTAGCAGTAAAATGGCAAAATCAGGAATTCAAGCGAATTCCTAGGATTAGGCCAAAAGCCGGAATATGGCGAAATCCCACCCCTTCAATATGGTTACCGATCTACAACAAAACTCAAAGTCTACTGAAATGTAAGTGTTTTAGAAACACCTCAATTTCATATGTCCTTCTTTCAAAAGTTATATTATCAAGTCAGTCTGCCAAAGGCGGAATTTTCGATGCATAAAATATGATAAATTGTGCGGAAAATCCCTTCAATTGTTAATTTCGCGACTCAACCTTACGCAGGTGGAATCCGAATGGTATATAGTCGCCAACAGTCGCCTTTGCGCCGCCATGCCACCGCACCGTTTCGTCGGGTCAAACATTCTAAATGTTCCATTTACATGACGCAATGAGCCCCGACCAGATTTGCACTCGTCTCACTAACTATATTATGTACTTGCTTATATATCATGCAATCGCTTAATACAGACTATTAATTTTATAGATCGATAACATCCCTCGCGATTTAAATTGGATAAACCGGATTTCAAATGTCAACCATGAGAATGCATATTAACCTAAATTCAGTAATGTATTCCTAATGGGAAATTGTAATGTGTAGTCGTACTAGTGGTGTTAAACGGAAAGAACCATCTTAGTAGAACTTTAATGGGTTAAGCTCAACATTGTTAAGTTTGAAAGGAGAAATCGTGATATACCTAAATGGAATGTCAGCGTAGTTCATTGCTGTTTTAGTGGGAGTGTGGATTGGATATGTGGTTGTAAGAAGTCGACGGACGTGTTGCATTGTAAAAGTGGCCACGTGGTGGGATGCGCACGCGCCGCCGCGGTTGCGACACCCAGTGCCAGCAGACAGCTTGGCGCGCCACTTTTTTAATGCGTTTATCTGGGGGCAAAGCACGGTTGTGCCACCGCCAAGTCAAGTCTATAAGATCAGATAATTTTCTAGAAATAATTAGTGAATCTTTCAATAACTCTGTAGGTAGCTTCTCATCTCTGACATAGAACTAAACTTTATTTTTAAGATGTAAATTTTTAGTGAGCTGTATTGTCCAGATTTTTTAACATAAAACTTCAATAAAGCTCTGATGTAAAAGGATATTATCCCTCCAGGTATCATAACTAAGTATTTTAAGTATAAATACCTGTAGGAAGAACTAAACGGGTCGCTGTCTGTCTGTACATGTAATAAAAAACTTTTAAAAATAATAAGGGGGTGCTTTATAAAGGCAATTGGCCGAAAGAAAAGGACGGATTTGAATGCAACGTTTTGTGGCATGCAGCTATTAAGACAACTTAACACATAGCTCAGCTGAACTAGTATAAGATATACGGAAATGGCTACGTAACAAAAGCTTCGTTTTGGCTACAGGCCGGTGTATGATCTTAGATATAAAAAAATGTTTCAACTTAAGGGGTAAGCAGCACATATATCTGAATGAAACAATATTTATTATGGATTACAATTAAATGGGTATGTTATTTAGGCCAGTTAGGAAATGTGTACTAATATAATATATTTTTGAAAACTTGCAAAATTTTTAAGCGCGGGCAGGAAACTTTGCAAGTTTTCAAAAAATGTATACCTTACAAGGGAAGTGTTTTAAAATTTGGTATGATATGCTATCTTATTATTTAAAACAACAAAATAAAAAGGATCAAAAGATATTTTGAAAATACCTGAGAATTGAACCCAATTTGTATATAATGTCGGCGACGGCAACATTTCGGCAGTGTATATAACTATATTAACGAGATGAGGCATTAAAAATTTAATTGAATTTAATTAAAACCTTAAATTAAATTACCTAACCTTAAAACCAGATCACGTGGCCGATCACCTATGCGCTGGACTGACCAAGTGAAATCCGCAGTGGGAAGCCGTGTATCAGACTGCACCAGACAGTCCACAAATAGAGAAAAATGGCGGGAGATCGTAAAAAAAGCTGTGTCCGCCTCGAACAGTGCCTCAACGTGACCACGACCGCTCTGTCAAGAGCGAAACGACAGAGAAGAACCTTAAAATCAAAATCACGTCACGCGAATTAAGCCGCAAGCACCAGCTTGTTGCACAAAAAAATAAGATTGCATTTTATATTCCACCCTAGCTAAGAAAGTGGGTAACTATGCTAGTTGTAAGGGAATACAACCTCCGAATACTAAACTGAACAACTTCCCTTTAAAATAAAATTCAGAACACGTATTTTTTTTTACTTCTCATAGTAAATGCAGTCAGCTGATTGTGATTTCGTATATGTCATATGTTTGTAGGGGAAAATTGTTCAGTTTTATGTTATGTATGCACCTAACAGCATTTGGATAGTTGCCAGTTGCCACTAATTAATTACATTCAATACATGTTTTTTGCCTTTTAACGTTGATTCATGCCTACTTATCCGTAGCTTCGTAGCAAACTGTCGTATTCATAGATTTTTAATCTTTACAAATCGTAGACGGCTTGGGCGGAAACGGTCAGCTATCTATTTTATTACCTTCAAAACACTAAATAAATGAGAAATTGCTGGAGGCTATTCTTAAACCTATGTACAGTCGGATGTAGCACATAAGGTACCTACCTATTTTAGTAGACGTTCTATTAGTAAAGATTTATTCATTTTTAAAAGCCTGATGTTTAATAAATAAATCTGTATTAAGAGCTATTTCAGTATATCGGCTGTTGATCATTGAGGATGATGATGACAGTTCCCAAGCAATTTACCAGTGAATATTATAATATTGGTACTTATGTACTATAAATATTACCCGCGCATCATACTCGAATTTCTTACAAATTAAAATTCCTTGTATGGACTTCCGACCCTAAAACATAGTGCTGCAATTTTTTATCTTTTCGAATGACTCTATAGACCTCAAGTCATCTATGGTGGTGGCCTATATAGGGTACTAGTTTCTCCAATCGGCCTTAGGACAAACAAATATAGCCTAACAATATGACAAAGAAATCAAAAGTTTTCGTCACCCTTATTTACATATTTATTATTTGATACACCAACATGTTTAGCAAATGTCAACGATGTTACCTTTATCACTTTTATCGAAAAAATATTTTATTACATATCACAAACTTTTGTATTTAGGGCTTTTTAAAAGGTAACATAAGCCTTAAGGTAATTAGACATCATATACAGCTATGTGTTAAAGAATGTATGCCCAAATAAAAGTTATTTCAATGTTATATCAATATTAGCAGAGGATGCGCTGCCTACGCTGTTGTTCAGCAAGCTCACCTATGCAGCTAATGCATCACCTGTGTAGTGTATTATTGCTGTCAAAATAAAATAAAATAAAAAAATACAGCACTTTGGTGCTATTTGGGTTGTCTGTACCGGTTTATCCTAATGCAAGAAGGATAAACTGGTGCAAACTAGGTAAAAAGGTTATCCTATAACCGGGTTTGGTCCAATACAACTGTAACGGGTCGCTGTATGTATATTTCAAATAAATGCAAAACAAACTGTACTATAAATTATATTCTCTTAAGAAATGTTCTACAAACCAATTGTACAAATAGAAGCTAGAGATTCTCATAGTACATGTTCATAGAACACTATCATGAAATAAAAATTTTATTACTAGCTAATGTGTTTTTTACAAAGAAGGTCTACGGGTAAGTCTGTCTGTATGAGTCATGATATGAGCACGATTATATATGGAATAAATTAAACGTTTATTGTATCTCAATATACAAATTTAATTTTATATAAAGGTTTATGTTTATAATGTGTAGCATTATTTTTGGCAGTGAGTCACCCATCTCGGGGATTACGCAACTCTAATACTTGTTTTATAATAGTTCAGAGGCAAGCATCAATATACAATGACTCATAAATAAATAATACTTAACACGTGGCAGTGCAAAAAAACTAAGTATACCTTACCTGGATTCTTTCCTACGACAAAATTAAAGCTTTATTTAAGTATGGTTCTTGATACATTGCCGAAACACAAATTAAACACCTTAAATTTTCCATAAGGTAAAATTACACGAGTGAACTATACGTAAACGAGTACCGACACTAAAGTACGGTGGTTTACCGAACGAAACCTTTGCATGCATGATCAAACCAATAAACTGAACAACTTAATTTAGGAAAAGCAAGCCCAATCCAGGGAATGGGCAGCAGAGATTACTGAAATTTCGATACAATCAGGTATCTCGTACATAGGACCCTCCTCTCATATTTAATTAGAATTTCCAAGTAACGAAGTTTTTGATAGGAATTTTGTAAGTCTGTCTATCATAAATAGGTTATATTCGTCCTACTACTCTACCTAAACAAGAATTAACCCGAATAATTCTATCAGAGAGTCGATGTCAGTCGTTTTTAGTTACAGAGTTTCCACTCGTTGGTCCAGTTTGCTTGGTAGGGTGTACACCCGCGAGAAGGTGATCCCTGTATGTCAGTGTTGGTGACCGTACCGATGTTATGATTGTGCGAGTGAGCAACAAGAAAGCCTTGTGGAAACATTGCGGGCAACTAGAACGGGTCTTACTCGTGCCGGCTTATTCCTGTTTGAACCTATTTAGATTATCTGACCATACAAATTTAATACCAATTAACAACAAAACGTCTGAACCCTCGGTGGACGAGTCCGATTCGCGCTTAGCCGTTTTTTTATTCATATTTTACAACTTGGGCAAAGCAACTTTTTTGGTGGGCAAGTCTTCTACGCATAAGCTCAAAAATACACCTGCGATCCTAAGACGTCATACGCGGTTCAACACTATCCATCTAAAACTTCATTACTGCATCGTGTTATAAGTATCTCATAATTACAAGTATACTAAGTACCATATACTTCTCCAACAAAACTAACTGAAGTTCACGCAAAATCTATCTGCGGAGTTTTGTTAATAGCATTGTTATATTATATCTATCTAGTTACACAGGTATACCTAGTTAAATATGTCTGTAAATTCATAGTTATAATTTAAACGGGTTCTTATCTTACGGACGAATTATTTATACTGCGCTTGCGTCGAAATATCGGGAACACGCATTATAAATAATTCGACGGCAAACAAACGCGAAACAACCGCGAAAGTTTAAAATTTAATGTCTGTAAATATTTCAAATACAAGTATATAATTAATAAAAGTAATAAAGTAAAAAAGGTTATAAAAAGAAAACTACGTAGAAGCAGGAATGAACCTCGGCTCGTGCACTCGTCGTGTATAAAGTGAAACTGCACCGTTTATCAATTGCAGTTTCATTATCTGCAAACACCTGCCTCTCGCCTCCGTCTCAGGCTCTCAGTCTGTCTCCGTCTCTCTCAGTCTGCTCAGCGTTGTTACAGATAAGTTTCAGCAAACTTTTAGATACAGTTATTTGTACATAGATACGAATACTTCCTAGCATACAAAAAAAAGAAAATAGCTTGTCAGTACCATTTTCCCCATACAATTTTAAAAGTGGGTAATTTCGGAAACTACAAAAAATTATGTAACATACATAGGGGTGAATTTGATATCCCTCAGTATAATAAATTCAAATGTTCTCTTGAACGTTACTATTCGGAACATCCTGTTTATAAGCAAAATCTTGTCACTTTCTCAAGTAAGATAGCAACTGGAACTGGATTTTGTCGTTTGATTTTAAACATTTTTCTTCTAGACTCTTCAGTCAATGGATTGCTGTAGATTCCATGTCACTTATGTATTATTATATTTTGTCAATGGGTGACCCAGCCAGCTCATGACACTGAACAGAAATCCAAAAATTTGTTTATATTTTTTATTTATACAGATATCACGCCTGAACCGCTTGTGAGGTAGGCAGAACGTAAACGGCTTTAAAAACGGACGTTACGACAAGGCTGACAAACATTTGTAAACAAAGTGAAATTCATAAATATTTAAAAGAATAGCTTTTTTATTATTATGCTATAAATATATGTAAAATATTATTTTTAAAATGTATCTCCTGTACAAAATGGCTTGTTCCGATAATACCTACACTTTGTATGGAAAGTCGGTACATTTTATAGGCAAATAGTAGAGGCAAAATAATAAAAATCAAAGTAATATTTTTTTTAAACTGTCATTAAACAATAATTTTTACTAGTTGGGTATATAATTTTTAAGTTGTGAGTTTTATGAGCTGGTTCACCCCTTGACGGGATCCTAATTGATTGGCCTCCATTCGGGATGACAATTTTCTTAACTTACCTTAAATTAGCGCTGTCACTTTTCGTTTAACAGGTTTAGAAAAGAAAAGGACAAACCTAAGTCCTGTCATGTTTAAAATCTTGTACGCCATTTCTAGTACAATTAGTTGCCATTGTTTTGATCATCGCATTATTTTGACAGATACGTATTTTGCGTCAAATTATAAGATATATGACAGAACTTAGATATCTCCTATCAACGACAACGCTAATTTAAGATAAGTCAAGAGAATTGTTATCCCAAATGGAGGCTATTACCAATAATCCAAAATTATTGTTAATGTCATAACTAAGTATTATACTTAAGAGAGATGTATCTGTGAATGGACGTACACCTTTGGAATATGATAGAAAATGTCGCGTAACAGTTATATTTAGTTGTAGATATAACCAGATTAAACATTCCACGCGTGACTAACGTTTGTGTGTATCGCTCAAAAATATGCATCTTGTATTTACACAAGCATTTTTATCTAACACTATTATCTAATCAATATTTCTGCAACGTTCAGTTTTGAAGATAAACTGAAAAACACACAATTTCGCGCACCTCACCCATGTTTGCTGACCTATTTACCAAAAGTTTAAGTAAACAATTCATTTAACTGGCTTTCGAGGTTGATTTGATACTCAACTGTTCTACCAAATGAACGATACATGTTTCTTAAAATAAAGGAATGGGCTAGATATATGGTTTAGGTCGATGCTTTCAAGATAGTTGAAAAAGCTAAGGAAAGTGTTTGCCAAGCTCCATGGCCATTACCTGAACTGTGCAGTAAGCTTTATTTGCTATATTATCATCCCATCTCATAGTAAAAAGCCAGAAGGCAACGTTGAGTACAATAATCAGTATGATCTGTCTGATCTGCAACATTTTACGATCTGCATAGTTTGGTTCGGTGGTGTATGGATTTGGCAAGAAGAAATATCTTATTAAATGAATATTTTCATTGATAACACGATGGATTGCACGGCACATCTGATACAGTTTTATTTTTATCAGAGTGTTAAGAAATGCTATGCGGCCCGTTAAAGGGACCCATGAAACTGTTTTTTATACCTCATGTGAAATAGTAATTATGCTCCTGAAACCCCAGTATTTTGTAACCTGTTTTGTGACCAGTGTGTACAGTGTGGTACTAGGTCAAGCAGTAGTTTAGGTTACCCATCTTTATTTCTTTTCGTGTGGGACACTGAGTCGTCCAATGACCCGATGAACCCTGGCGTCAGAGTTTTTCAACCGCCTAAAAGAAGGTTACCCATTTGAAGAGTCAACCTATATTGGTTTATAATACAGTTCTTATAATGCAGTATTATGCCCTGGTGCCGGCTTAGAATAGCATCACCCCATTTCTTACCATGTGATACATAAAATGCGATTAAGGGACGAATCCAGAAGATGGGTAGCAGCGTTCCCTGTGAATAGAACACCTTACACTGCGCTCGCCAATCCATGTTCCTGTAAGGCCCATGTCTAGCGGTGGATTGTTGTGGCTGTTGAAGTTGAAGAATGCAGTATAGGTTGGTACCTTAATTAGGTAACTGGTGGTCCTTCTGATAGCACTTATAGTGGAACTATTTCACAACTAGATAAGGTTCGCTCCGATGAGTTACAAATTACAATCAGGCTTTAATTGCGCTGAAATAATGACTGTCTCTGTGATCTGTGCACAGTATAGAAATAGTGACTGCGTCGCGATAATCCTACATTGGACCATAGCTGGAGTCATTAAAGTCTCATTTGCATTGTGCATAATATGTAACATTTCACTAGCGATGGTGCTGTCCTGCTCTGATGGAGGCGTGATTCGCTATTTCTGTCGTTGATGTGGTGAGGTGTGCGAAGTATGTTCGTCCTTTTCTACCGCGAGGCGACCTATGACCCTCGCGCGTATCGATCTTGATGAAGTTGGTGAAGTGGTGACGGTGGCGGTGGTAGACAGCGCCACGCCACTCACCGCTTCCAATCACCATCATCATTGCCGTTGAATGAAAGCTGCAGAATGGTTTGGCTAGTGCTCGCTAGTTGTTAGTTAAGAGATTTCCAACCTTTTTTGCAGCCGTGTGTTTTGGCAGGTCCCAGTAAGCGTCCGGATCGATGCTTTGGATGTTTTATAATTATGTAGGTTGGTAAGTAGATTCCCGGTTGCTGTCTGATTACATAGACGGTTGTAGTTACCCAACTATCACAGATGCCTACTAGTAGTAAGTAGGCGGTTCAAAAACTCTGACACCAAAGCTCATCAAGTCATTCGTTAGCTTGGTGTCCCACTCGAAAATAAATAAAAAATAATAAGTTTTTTAAACCTCATTCAATTTTCTTACGCACTAGTTATATCGGTGTGAAACTACTCTCTTAGTTTTAACTGTCTGAATCTTTTGTGGTTGTTTCCAGCAGTATTTCTTCTTAAGTAAAATTCGAAGGTTATTACTTGTAACGGTCATGCGGCTCGATTTATTTGTTTGCCTGAGCTAGTGTTGCAGTAGTAATGAATACCTGTTGTAAATAAATGCGAGTGCTGGCTTAGAGCAGGGTGCCCCGTACCGGCGGGCGCCCGGCCGCGCGGCCGGACGGCTTACAGTACAGTTTATTACGAGAAAGCGACATTTAAGAGAAACCAAGGTTAAAGATCTCTGTAAGGTAGATCGATTTCGATTATATTTTGTATTGTTTTCTATTTCATCATACTTTTCTATTCGTATTATTAAATTAGATGAGAGTACCTATTATGGTAGTAGCTACTACTGCACCAAGGTTATGGATTATGGGCAGCAGCTCGACTTACCACGATCCGTAGTAACGCCTATTATATGAGTTACCAGACAAGTTTCGCTGCTGTAGATTTGAAACGCTGTAGGCATTATGATGGTGGTAGAAAATTTGATAAGTAATAAAATATCTTAGTAAAATCTACACCTAACAAGAAGAAAATATGAGCCATTGTCAATTCAACAACAAACATTGACTGTAATCTTACCAATGACAAATGAGCTCCAACTTTGCGTCTCGCGGAGAGTCCCACCCGGCGTCGACGTCAACAATCACTGCAATAAATCACTATGCATTGAATCTCGACGTCTGAACAGCAGCGGAAGCAGCATTGCTCTGCAGAGATGTAACGTGTCTAAGATGAATCACTGGTTGCGGTGCATGCCGTGAAGAGGTCTGTAAGCCGATTTAGATCAAGAGATAGGAGAGCGCGTATGATGCTAATTCTAAATTCGAATGTATGTTTGCGTTCCTGGTGGTGTCCGTACATTCTGAGAGAATAGAATTCTTAAGTCGACAGACACGGCAAAGTGAATTCTAGATGTACCGGGGCATGGATGTTTCAATCTGGTTATCATGGAAATTAATTTATGAACTTTTGATCAAGACGTACTTTTCTCAGTTAATGAATGTAATTTTACAGATAAAGAAATTTAACTACTACTTTAGGTAACTATAAATTCATTTCATGAACTGATCACTACCGAGCCAATAATGGATGAATCCAGGGTAGCAGCGTTGCCTGTAAATACAATATGTAAAAAATTGGCTAACAGCGTGTTGGATAAACCCAAATATTGATTATGAATTGCACCTTACTTCAATGCTTAAAAGAACATTTCCCCTTGTCCTTGTTTTGTAGAGTTTGAAAAACGGAATTGTCTAAAAAAATTTAGAGTGTTACGATTTTGGTGAACTTTAACCAAAATCGTAAGGATTTTGGTTAAAGTTTTCATGGTAGGTAATTATAACGTAAGAGCCCTACACGAGCTTTACAAGCTCTATTTAACGATTTCCTACTCAATATAGTAGACATATTTTTCTTTTTCGCTTGTGGTCACGTGGTGGTCCAAAAAACGTAATATTGAATTATTTGTTGATACTTTTAAATTTGCATCATTGCACCTCCACACTAAATTTCATGTAGGACTGACCAGGCAGACAGATACTGTTCATACAGTTGAGGAAATGATAAGGGTTTGTAGTAGACTACGAAACCCTTAGGTGGTACTTCCACTTGTCGTCCCTAGCTGAGTAATGAGTATGCGTATTTCTTACGCGCCGTAACGCCGTGCTGTCACACTATTTGTGTCCCTATGTATACTTATATGTCAATTTAAACAGATAATTTATTGTCCTATGGAATAAGTTTTTACTCGTGTAATTTACTATTTATATTCAATCTTATTTTCGATCGCATAGATGTGTTATTTCTGCAGACATATTAGCCATGCTGATTGTTTGACCAAACAAACATGTGCCAGTGCGAGTCACTAAGGTATGACGTTTTGATGTTAATTCGTGCGATGCAATTCGGAAGATCTTGCGATGTAATCGTGCGAGATTGCAGAAATTTCTGATGCGACGACGCATGGTATTTATGTGTGTCCAGCCCAAATCTTGCAATGCGCTTCCCAACTCGTTCACCAAGCGTGTTGAGTAGAGGGGATGCCCATATCCATCAGACTTTAGTTGCTGTTGTTGTGAACGCAAGAAAAATGTTGCGACGAGTATGTAATAACTAATAGTATTATATCTGACAAGCTTGAATACGCTGAGGTTAGAAAGTGGCACAGTCTAGGCCCTCGGGCGGCGGCGGCGGGCCCCACAGCCTCGCATGTCTGGTTTAGGCCTCACAGAGCGAATTCCACTTGAACGTCAACATTTTACTATGCGGTCATACCGATTTTTTTCTTGACATTTTGAAAATTTACTGGTGGTAAGTTTTTGATATAGAAATTTACATTCCGCGAATGATCTTTACGAAGGTGAGTTTTTACATTGAATTTAAATGAACAATATTACTACGTTATCCATTACGATAAAACCGATATCCTCATCATAGCAGATCAACCTATGATTATTATTATCAATGCGTAGACACGCCTCCTACACGCGTGTAGATAAATTAATATGGGCGGGTTTTACTTTTCACGCAGTTTAATCATTTGCGTGGTGATGATAACTAAAATTCGATGAATAATTACAGAAATAAACAAATTATGCTTGGATATGGTATGGATTTTCATTAATGGTTAAAGTATGAATTTTCATTAATGGTTAAGGCTGTGTGTTTTTGAAATCCTCAAAACAAAATTATCTACGATGAATGAAAAAGCTTTGAAGGGTGCTGTATGGTTGGTACCTAACTTTCTATTCTTACCAATTTGCTTTAGCATTTAAACAGTGAAGACAGACGAAATATGTTTAATACCTACCGATGTATTGATTACTATGAAGCCACGAATAAGTCTACTAAGTCTTATATTATTTTTATAATAATCACCTAAATTAATATTAATGACTTCCAAAACTAGTTAGCGATCGGTACGTCCACCCTATTGTATTACAGCGTTTGAAAAAGTAAACCAGTCCGACCATAGAAGATGTTTTATCTACGAGCCATCTCGCCACCAGCCACCTGCTCGGCTCGGTAGTAAATCGTCATTCATTATAGTCACTTTTTTGACTATTTACTGTTATCCGGCCATTCATAACAGAATTTTTGATGTTTGGGCGAATATGAGAAAAGTGTGTGTGATATGATATTCATACGTAACTAACTAACTTCTTGATGTTTTATACATTTCCTACTCAATAGAAGTAGTAGAATGAAACGTAGATATATTAGTGTAATACTCATTTTATTGTTTTAGTTGGGCTGTTGCTTAGGCAATAACACAGTAATACTCAGTCGAAATTACATTTGACTGTTTTTTCAAACGTTGTTTTCTAGTTTCATTTGCGCATGTTAACTAACTACCTAATTGCAGAAAAATACATCATTTATAGGCGCTATAGTGGTAAGTAACAACATGTAGTACGTAAGTTTTCTAAGTTGATCAATCCAAATTACAACGCTTAATACACCAGTAGGCAACTAAATACTCACGCGCTACAAGTCATTCAAAGTACGCCAGGTATTTACTGGTGGTTTCCCCACGCCATCGATTAGCCAGCAAGATATCTACTCTATATAACATCGAGTGCATGTCCATCAAACAGGTTGCAGCGGCAGGCAGCAATGCAGACTGAACGCCAGTCGCCATTAAATGTGACCGAAAAGGATTGAGCTGGGCTTAATAAGGAAGCTTTAGTTTGCCGCAAGCAACGAGGATCTATTGCCTACTTGCAGCGAGCGGTATCATTGTTTGAAGTTGTCATTTTAAGATACTTATAGTGCGTAAGGAACAGCCCCTAACCGTGGCCCCTAAATAGAGTTCATTCAGACTATAAAACTACACTACTTTTCCCTTAGAAAATTAGTTGTGACTCTGATTCACTGCATGGCAGTTGTTACGTGATGCAACAAACTACTCGGAATTAACATCCAGATAATGTGCACTTTATGTTCCTGACCGATAACCCAGGGGTTGTAGCCATCGGCTACTGGCTGACGAGGAAGCGCGCACGGAGCCACATAAAGTTAGGCCATCCCCAATAAGCCATGTTGGGCAGCTGTCATCTCCATACTAAAAGGGATGTCAAGAAAAGAAAATGAACCCTCTGCCATAGCATTAGCACGAATCTGACACCCGTCAAATATGGTTTATTGGGACGGCCATACTGTCGTGTATCTTACTTACTCCTCTTGTGAATACCTGGACTCTCTTTATCACCAGACGGCGACTTGTTTCTTGATACGAGGGCTAAATTGTATTCTACACTTATACATTATTGTCAAACTATTATGAAATTACTTATCTGCCTAGTTTAAATTTGCCTGTACCTTGGCTTAGTACTGTGAAACTATGTATCAATATATACGTCGCCTCCGTCCTCCTCCGTGTCCTGGTGTCCTGGGTGGTTCGTGTGTGCAGATCTTATAAACTACGCCACGGATTTCGATGTGTTATTTTAATAAATATAGTGGTTCAAGAGGAATATTTATAACTATAAGTATAATTTGTGCCGAGAATAGATCACATACACATGGGGAAACGGGTGGCCGCGGGTGAAGGGAGTCATACATTGGTATAACTTGTGGTGGTCTTTGAGGAAATGTTTGTTTAAAAATAACTTAATAAGATTTTCACCATTATCTTAAATTTTATTAGATTTACCAAAAGGGTAAAGATGAGATAGGGTTTAACCATTTGCATAGTAACTTGTTATTTTAAGGCGATCAGCTTTCAAAAAATTCGGATTATTGGAGTTGAAATAATTAAATACATGTTAACAGCAATTTTAAAATTTTAACTCTAAACCAGTATTATGTTGATCTATTACCTGAATACTCTATCTATATTCTTTTAATGATAATAAGTAGAGTAAATCTAACTAATAAGTAATTACTCACGGTAACTAGGACTGCTATTGAATAAAATTGAGAAATCTATGTAGTATCTACGTAAGTACGTACAGGGCGGTTCTCCCACTGCTCTATCGTCTGACAGACGCATGCGTTACGGTGCGTTTAAAATACGCAGCGATGGACGACAAGTGGGAAAACGGCCTAGCTTATAAATGCCTCATCTAATTAAATTCACACATCGTCAAAAGCTTACTTTAATATTCTCAAATAAAAGACATCAACGCGTGCCATAAATAAAACATACATAATCTCTATAGAAATTAATTTGGCAAGTCCATTGACCCAGAAACAACTATGACTCAACCTAAACCGAAATCATCTTTGCTATGTAATTACTTCAAGCCTATGCTAAACAGACAATAAACGGACTGAATTAATTACAGAATTAAATAACATTTTTATATCAGACTATACCTGTCACTATAGTCATACACTGTTATCTGATTGACCCTCAAGCTTTTGTCAGACGTGGTGTTAATATCCGTTTTACGGCCGTTAACGCTCTGCCTACCCCGTAAGGGATATAGGCGTGATTTATGTATGTATGTATGTTTATATCAGAAGGAGAGTTCCAAGTAGAACAATTAACTCTGAGTTGGGGAAAGGGTCTAAGTAGACCAACTAACTATACTATAACCGCTTCAACAGTCCACTGGTGGACATAGGCGTCCCCTTATTAGCACCCCGACTCACCACGCCTGGCAGGCGGATTAGCGAGCGCAGTGCAAGGTGTTATTTTCACAGAGAACGCCACACACGGCCGTAGACCAAGCAATTTATTACCTGGTTTTCTTTTTATAACTGCATGGATATGTTGACCTCTTAAATGGTAACTCGAGATGCTGCTGCTGTTATCTAGGACAACACAATCACAAAACTATTAATGGGAGTGCATTACATTAATCACCATAACATTCCACTGCTGAACATGGGCCTCCCCCTAATGGGGGGCACTTCGAATGGGAGTACACTCGTACCAAATCGTTCCAGTATTAGGTACTTAGGTGTACACAGTACTCGAACCCCTGCATGTCAGTGGTACAGCTAATAATTTCAAAACATCCTCATCTCTCTAACCTCATCGCATTTTCCCTATTTGGGGTTGGCGCAACATTTTTGTTTACTTGGAAACATCTACTATAAGATACTTATTAATTGGTGAAGGGTCATTGGACGACTCGGTGTCCCACACGAAAAGAATTGGTGAAGCGTGTGTGAAATGTGAATGGATTCGAGTAGATGAATTGAGGATTGCTGCATGCTAATTTAAATTTCTACTGTTTAAAAAATGTGTCTCCAGGCCGCAGTGGAAGCGTAGGCGGCGCATGTTGCTTCCCATGTCGGTTTGTCCCCCCTTTCTGCGCTGCCATGTCGTCAGCCGTTCGCGACAGTTAGATCAACATCATGATTCATGAAAGTTAGACCAGGGCCACCGCAATTATGTTTACACATTTCCAATAATATACATTTTAAACTTTACCACATAAAATGAATGAAAGTGGTTTTCAACAATCACTTTTTACGCTGTCGTATTGCGACACTCGCTACGGACTCATCTTTTCAAACAAGCTTTTCATCGTGAAGTATTCGATAGTATACGGGGTGTAAGGGCGGTGTACCGAAAACTTTGCAGGCATGATCAGACCATGAAACTGAACAACTTTTTCTATGGAAGCTATGTTGGTAAACGAGATTTTTTTTTCGACCTCCCATACAAAATTCCTGATCAGCTGACTGAATTTCTATGGAAACTCGAAAAAAAAATTTCGTTTCCCAACATAGGCTCCATAGTAAAAGTTGTTCAGTTTCATGGTCTGATCATGCCTGCAAAGTTTTCGGTACACCGTCCCTTACACCCTGTATGGTAGGTCTGTCTGTACACGGTACGGTACATTTCATCCCGATTTTTACCATGCATAGTTTAATAATATTACTTATTTACCTAGGTACTTAAATACTTACTCTACCTACCTTTAGGTACCAACTTTTTATTTGTCAATATGATCTGATCAGTCGTGAGAATCAGTCCACGGTAAAACAACTCTTGTGTACGAGTAGAGCTGGTTTGAAGAGCTCTTTACTGCTCTTGAAAAGCTCTTCGATACGCACTAGCCAGGTAACCGTTCAAAAAACAACAGCAACAATTTGATGTCCATTACTTAGCTGTTTCGTTTGCTAATAGCTCCATATGTTCAGTATTGTTATGAACCTATGGCTAACCAGCGACGCAATGAACATCGAATCGTGCGCGTGTAGGTTTGTGATAATTCGATAGGCCCTTGATATTAAGCTCACGACAACCAATGACTAAGTTAACCAAATGCTTTTATTTACATAATCTATTTAAGGTTTTACCATAATGATTGCAGTGTCATACAGTGCGACTGATGGATAGGTTATGTCTCGGTGCTTGGAAAAATTTAAAGCCAGGCTTCTCCCGATTGTAATAACTGAAATTTCACACACAGGTTGCGTTTTTTGACTATGTGTTTTAAAGAGCAGCTCTTCCGTAAAAATATTTGTAGAAAGTAGATTAAGTTAGATGCTTAATGATGTTGTACATAGCCATATCAACACGGCCTTCCGTACCATTAACGAGACGGAAGACCGCGTTGCTCGAAAAGTACATACCTTATAAATGAAAATCTTTTCAGTAAGGTAATATGTGTCCGCAATAAGACTACATTTTGCCGACCCAGGTTGTTCACGAGATGTTTTTGTTAGCTGTTCGTAAAAACCACCAAAAATATAAATATATATTTCATAATAAGTAAACCTTAGATCGGAAATCTCTTAAATGGTAATGGTACCTGAGAAAGTTGATGTTGTCGAATTTGAAAACGAGTCAATTCAATAAAGTTCTCAACAGATTGGTCCCTTTGTTCAGCAAGTTTCTTTGCGGCATGAAAATGTCTTTGGTTATGTTCTAATTTAGGACAATTCACATTTTTATAGGTCACTTGACCCTCAGTTTCACTAGCATTATAATGTTCCATCTGCGTGATTTTTATTTCACTTGCATAGTTGGCCATGACACACCGGCTTAGAATAGCATCAACCCATTTCCTTCCCGCGAGTGTCGCGTGTGGCGGTAATGACCGTTTTACGCCGTTCCTATCTACCTTGCAAGAGATAAGAGCCTGATGTGTGTAAGTTGTTTCGTCTCATAGTACCCGACTAGAAGCTGGTAGCTGGTATTGAGACGGCCGACGACGTCCGTTACCCCAGCTAGCAAGGTGACATCATCGCTAAGACTCGTTGCGCCGCCAGCTCGACAGACCTCACAATAAATGAAAACAGCTTTTGAATACCTGCTAATAATTTGGAGACAAAGTTGGTACTTAAATACAAGCGCAGGTCAAAATATAGCATCCCGTATAAAGTATCAATTGGTACATATGTACTGTTACATACATTACCGTCCCTATTATATAGCGGATTGATACCGACTTAGAATGCCATGTGATGCATCTGATCATCATCTGATGATAGCATCACTCCGTTTCGTTCCCGTGTAGTAAGAGGTGATTGTGGGACTCCGTGTGTATTGTAATTTTAGACGATGGGCTGAAAGCATGTCACAATGGTGATACAAAATTTACTGAACAGTTCTTAAATATTCGTCACACGTGACTTAAACGTAAGTTTTTACCGTCGTCGTCTACCGCGCAAGGGATATAGGCGTGATATATGTATGTATGTATGTATGATATCAAAATGTACTAAAACTTGACCTGTCAACTGCGTTTACTTTATCGTTTACCTCAATCCTCAATACCAACTCCCAAACCAATCAAATGTAAAAATATTATTAAAGTCAACGTGGTGATGCTGAAAGTATCCACATACATACTCTGTCACTGACATTGCATGAAATAAATAGTTTCCGCTTATCGAAGTAAAAAGAAATAAGTTTAGATAATAAATTAGCTGTAGTAATCCGCTAAATGTTGGTGCGGGTGTCAAAATGTGAACTGTGTGTAAATTATGAGTGGATGCTAATGAGTTCTCGATAGCGATATGCCGTTATCACGTGCCGTCTCCAAATTTCATTCATAAAAGTTGAGCGGCGGACCATACCGTGTGTGATTATGCCGCTTAAAGCATAGACAAACTGGACGACACGCCTCTTATCGCAAAAGCCACATCAGTGAAATTTTCGCGAAAAAGAGTCCTGTTTGATTTAATGTCAGGCAAAATGATTCATCCTTTCAAATTAATAGGTTTGAGCTTGACCACAAGGTTTCACTCCATAGATTTTCGTGAAACACATATCAATTATTCCGTTACTGTATTGCTTTTGCTATAACTAGACCAATCTTGTCTTGTCTAGCCCACACCATCCCACTGCTGGGCAAAGGCATCCCTCTTCTCCATCCAATCACTAGACCAATAATATATTAAATTAGATGTTAGAAGCTCTGATTAGAATTAGGTAAGTAAGTACTCAAGCGTTTACGAATAATAAACATGGTAAGTAACAAGTAACGAATGCGTATGCTGTCAAACGACTGTCGGTAAGCAAAGTTCAGCACGATTCAGCTCACGGTCAAGCCAGGCCGGCAAAAGCTGCTTTGACTTGATTCTAGTCCCATATCTATTCCATTGGAAAATGTAGTCCCATATCTACTCCATTTGTTTTTTTTTTATATCTTTTACGAATATATCTTATATCTTTTACATAGTCTTTTATAGGGTGGAACAGCGTGGAACTTCAATGGTAAGTACCATACCCAGCCCTAAAACTATGTAGGTACTTAATAGAACTATCCCCAAAGAATATGGGCTAAAATATTTCTTTTGGTATGACTTTTTGGACGAGCATTAACAAATCGCTGATTTCGAGCCTTTGGACAGAACCCTTGGAGCATTGGTAGAGGTGGAACGGCATTTCACAGTTCCAGATTCTTGTTCCGACCGCAGCCGAAATTTTCATTTTCTTAAACCCGGGACCGTGGGGTACCGTCTCACAGCTCTAGCTATAATATAGCACTGTGAGTGCATAATAAAATCAAAATACTTTCATTTTATTATTAACATTGATTGTTCTTATTTATGCATCTTACCTTACGTTCGGTCGCAGAATGTCTGCTATCTACATCAAATACTATTAAACTTGTTTACCTAGTTTGCGGTCGTTGTAAAGGGGTCAAGAACCTTTAACAAACCTTTTAACGTTATCAAAACTTCAACTTCCTTTCTTGACAAGTTAAAAAACTCAATTCTTACTAATGACGGAATCGTGCCCGGTGCCTACTTAAAAATCTGATAGGATCGGTAGTAGGATATTACCAGCAACGGCATGCGTGGGTGGCGAGTTCTGTTCCCGGCGCGTTTCGAGAACGACTTCGCACACTCCCGCGCACCTCACTTCCTCTCCACGTCGCAATAATCTCCTAATCTCCATAAAACATATCTTTTTTTGTAATCTATCTCTCTAGAGAATTTGAGCTTTATTTCCACAGTGATTTAATGCCCATATTCGAATGCGACTCGGACGACATTAAAGACGTTTCGTGTTATGTCGAGAGAGGCACCATTCATTGAGACAAGTAACGGGCAAATAGTAATCTCGTCTCGACCATTCAAGAGAACGCGTACATTCACGTACAAAAGTTATATATTATGACAAGGTATTTTTATTTTTTTCGACTTTATTGACTTTCTTTGTTGAGAAAATACCTCGTTATTCTAGCAAGTACAGCTACCGTTGTTGAGATACTAATTTAATAAATATCCCATTATATAATCTTATTTACCTATTTATTCAGGAAAAGTAACTTATTAATTTTGCATAAAATATATAACAGTATTTTGTTTAAGGGAAATAGACTTATTAGAGTTGCAAATTTAAATAAAATTATGCTTTTTACTTCTTTGATACATACACTTTTTTGAAAAATATAAAAAATAAAAAAGAACGTAAAATACGAAATGTGTATAAAGTCACACCAGCTTTTGATTGGAAGAACGAGAATATACCTATCATGTATGTAGGTACCTCATTCTGAATAATGCCAGTTTTCCTGATGAAGATCCAATTGAAATGTTTGTGGGCTCCTCGCAGACGTTTCGGCTGGTGGTATTTATGTTGGTGCTCGCGCAAGAGAACTTGTTTGTTGGTCGCGCTCATGTGTGCCGTGTGGCGTGCGCACGAGCGAATATGCGCGTGTACCAGTCGCGTCGCGTGCGCTACATTCCACTTGAGTTGCCATACTTACTTGATGTTTTTGCTTATTCCTTTTCCTTCTACTTGTGTCTGACTTCCTCTAGTCTTTATTTGAGTTTGCTCTTGATAGTTATCCTACTTACTTAATACTTTACTAAATGCGCTGATGTGACTGATACGCTGCGGCAGAGTCTTAACACCACGTTGACACTATGCCTCTATGGGCACTGAAATAGTAAGAGAAGTTGGCAGCGCAAGCATACAGGTTACTCGCGCTGCTACTCGTCATGCCGATAGCACTTCTGTGATCCCGCTAGTGTCAGCCATTCGTTCGCGAGTCAAAAGAACGGCAGCATTAGCGCAAGTAGAACTTATTGCTAACTCGTTAGTATGACGGTAGTGTGTGAAAACTCATTGATACTTCCGTGAAAGTGTTTCGGGAAATATTCGCGGCAGCGATAGGAGCAGGAGCATACTGTGAATGTAGGATAAGAAAGAGCGATTTACAATAGAAGAACATGACTTATATTTTAAAGCCTCGGTCATACAACAGGATCCCGGAGCAGACTAAAAGAATACATGTACTATTGTCAGGAAATGACATATAAACACCAATTACTACACTAAACAACTTTTTATGGCAACACTGCATTCCACTCCGTACCTACTCATTCATACGTAGGTCGAGAGAGGCTTCTATTTAGGCATTTATTAACATGTCGTTTCCTCAAGTAAGTAGTTAGCATTCTGCGATGAGTGAGAGATAATTTGCCAAGTAGCTATTTTAGTGCCCAATAGTAACTCATTGTTAAAAATGGGATGAATTTCGCAAGTGCTTATAATAAAATTTCTAGTATCATTAGCTTTTGTAAGTGACTTTAATTCGTTTGCAATTTACCTATTTTAATTGCAATTTAATTTTATAATGAGAAGGGACCTATTCGTACCTACACGAGTATCCTATTTAGCACTTTAGGTATTTACCCATGAGTATAAGTCATTATGTATAACGAATGCGATATAAAAATAGCATGTCGCAGAGGGTACACCATGGTAATAATGTGGGTAAATTATTGGAGCTTTCCCTTGGCTGCCCAATCACGGCGCGGCGCGGCCGAGGGCGGGCGTCAGTCGATATGACCGTGCGCGCGCAACACGAACCACGACCGCCGCGCCGCCGCCGCGCCGCCGCCCGCCCGTAGTGTCACCCGACGATGATCGCACGCCACTGAAAACTAAGCTGAATGTAACCATGAAACGAAAACCAAGCACATAAGTGAAAGTCCTAATGTATGTGCCAGGAAATGAAATATTGTAATTATTATTTAAAATGATTTGTTTAAAATTGAATAAATGTGAAAGAAAGTACTACTTACCTATACTAATCTTTTCATTTTTTCTAACAAAATTATACAAATTTTACGTTGTTAACGGGTGCACTTTGAAAAAGTCTGCATAATAGTAAAAATTGTTTTATTATTCCAAATTACTTGAAAAGAGCGTATCTATTCAGTTGTGGTATATTCCACCAGTAGAGACTAAATAACAGATCACAAAATCAAACAATGTCGAAACTTATTGTTCACAGTTTTTTCGGGCCTCTAGTGTTTTTTACCGCCGACTGGATTTCGCGTGACTCACCACATTACGTCAAGATACTGATTAATATTTATTTCAATAGTTAGTCGTAGTCAAGAAAAGTTGTAGTGATAATTTTGATACGTATCTATCTAAAAGGTCGCGATATGTTGTCAAAAATACAACTGTGACTAACAAACACGGAATAATATGCAAAATGGACACTACAGGTTCAATAATCAAAATCATAAAATGTAAATTGGTAAAAGTCTGGTCTAGAGCTTTATATTACCTATATATAAACCTGAATTTTGTGTATGTCGCAGGAAACTGGTTTAAAAAGCTGTTTAGTTGCATAGCTAGCTCGTTAGTCAAACAAAACCATTCAACCACACGCCTAGTACTGAAGTTTAATTTTAGGACAGGATAATTTTGTAATATTTAGCGTAACAACTGACTGAAAAACTGCTGTTTGATCTAACTATTTTGTTTCTCAGCCACCGCGGCGGTCGTGTCGTTTTTCTAAACAAATTTAACAAAATATTATATAACGAACAATGTAATAATTAGATAGTTATATTTTATAATTACTCAAGGTATTGAAATAGTATTAAATTAAGTATATAAAGCCATTCAAATATCCTCGAATGAAGCCAACTTTATTAATACAACATCCACAATATGACGGTGTCATAACATCGTACCAGCTTCGTTTATAGTAAGTAGCTGTACGGTGATCCAACCCCATACCGTTTTATGATTCGTACACCGATAGCTGTCAGAGAGTTTAGAAAACAGCCCAAACCCCCACCGCCCTAGGTGCAATATGTCTTGGCAGGAGTCTTCCTGGCTCGTCCTTCCTCGGGCCATTCAATTTACGCCGGGTGACAAGTTATGCGTTTTTTATTGCAGCCGAACATAAAAGTGACGGCGCAATTATTATGAAGTATTGTTGATAGTATCGAAAGCCCTAAAATGACGGAGCATTACTGTATATTAAAGACAGTATAGAATGGGCACAGTGAAATGCTGTAGGTACAATGTAAGGGCCGGCGCTCATCGGGCGCCATTAATGGCATCGTTGTAGTGTAGTCTCCACTCTAGCAAATAGTCGATATTTTGGTGGCCACAGAACGTTTCGTGCGGACGCGAACTGTGCCTTTTGTTCATGAAAACGATACAGCTAATGTCGACTTGTATTTAAACTTATTATAATGCTAATTATAGTACCTAGACATGAACATGGACTTGACTTGAATAATACATTAATAATGTTTCGGCTGCAACCTAAATGTAGAGGGATAAACTCTCTACCAAATAAATAACAAGTAAGTCACGTAAACCCACATCATGAGTGATACTTAATCGTTTAATAATAAAATACCTTCATAAATATACTTCATTGAATCTGTTTTGCGATATGCAGTTATCTGGGGTAAAAGTACTGATAGGTGTTGCCTTTATAGTGCAAAAAAGGTGTGTACGATAAATGTGCGAGATCTCAATCCTCACATTTTGTAAACCATATATTAAAGAACTTGGATTAGGTACTACCTTTTCCGTCCATGTTTACTCGTATATACCGCATGTGTATATTCATACATAAAAAAATCACTTGTTAACAAAATATTGCCAAGTTAATAAGTAAAAGAACACACGGATATCCCGACAGGCTAATATTCCCTGACACACCTCGAATATTAATGTTTAATTAAAGTTATTGTGAGTATGTGTGTCAGACAGAATACATAACATTTCATAAAAGACGGAAATTTAGGATCATCAAAACCCATATTTCTACAAATGGCTCAACCAAGGAATGATTATTATATTTAAGGTTAGGAGTGAAAGTTTTTTGTTAATATTTGGAGGATCTTAATATTATTATTTTACCTTACTTGGAACATATCGCCGTGTGATGCCGGCTTAAAATAGTATTACTCCATTTCTTTCTCGTAGGTGTCGTAAGAGGCGACTAAGGGACTCGAGTGTCACATAATATTTCAATTTTAGGCGTTAGGCTGACAACCTGCTACTATTGTGATACAAAATTTTCTGAATCAAATTGTTCTTCGGACGTGGCGTAAATGTTAGCTTTAACGGCCGTTTATGGTCTGCCTACCCCGCCAGGGATATGGGCGTGGTATATGTCTGTATCTTACTTGGAACAAATTTGTACTATAGTAATGAAATGACATGTAAACGATTATTATGATGACGTGATCGCATATTATTGACGCATTACCTATTTTTTCGAGTGCAGCGCGTCTTTTCTCCCCCTCCCGTCTATACGCCTGTGATGCTAAAAAAAATCTTGTTGTTGACGATTGTGCTCATTGATCTGCGAAATTTTGTTAGCCTTGCTTTCCGAAAAAACGGTGTTTTAGTGAATAACTGACTATCCTGGATCATTTTGATCTACATCGTCGAGTTGGTGAAAAAAAGTATATTTTTGTTAGTATATGTACCAAAAATACGTACCTTGATCTTGCATATTTTAGCATGCTTCGTCACTTTTCGTGCATATTTCAAATTTTTTCATGCACATTTACATGCACGAATATATCAGGCTTTTTATGTTGCATATAGTCCGGTCCCTATAATATATAAGTTGGCAAGTCATTTAGTGCAGTCCGCCTAAATTGTACCATCTGTTATACAGTGTTTTACGCAAATATGTATATATTTTCGTAGTTCGACATTTTCATAGTTAATTTGACTGAGAACAACGCGTGTAAAATGGCTGTGAATTTGCGCGACCCGTGTTCAATTAAACATATTTGGATCACATAGTGAGAGCAATTGCGAGTGCTCATGGGATTAGTTACAAATACAGCAAAAGTTATACTTTGTTTGTTGTATTCAAACTGCCATTTCGTTACTTCTATGTAACGCCAGCCTTATTTGCTCCGATTCTATGTCGAGGTCGACAATCTAACCTTTGGGAATGTGGAATACCTAACTATCTACCGCAGCCAGACATCCAAGAGAACGTAAGCGATTTGATAAGAGTAGGCTATATCTCTGTCCTGTGTCCTTGTTTACCACGGTTTACGATTCTCTAACAATAAATAGGTATCTAACTACCTAAATACAGTTTCCACAAATTTATTTTATCTGTCGAACATTCTGTTCCTTTTGAAGATAAACTCAAAGGTACAGACTGTTTCATAAACTCTTCTCATTCATAAGAAAAACAAATAAACACATGAAATAGAAGCTTTGTTACTAAAACAAACACACCAATAATATTACATCAAGCATTAAAATTAGGTTAGTTGCAGCGGATGAGCACAGAACTAGTTTATCTGAAAAGCCTGAAGACTTCGACTTTCAAATTATCTTCAGTAAAACGTTATCCATATTCCTAGAAAATCGAGCAATGTTGAAATCTGAGATGGGCCGGTGACAATGCGCGCGTGCGTGCCACAATCCATTACTGGTGGTTAGCGGAGTCCGCGACCGCGACAAGGGGAGGCGGAGGGGGTCGGGAGTGCAGGGTCGCTTCCATTAGCTAATTACTCGACTACCATACCACCACCGACCCCTTCTTCCAGATTGCCACCATACCACGTCTTTGGTTGCTAATTGATTTCTAAATGACTCTTTCGCTTGTTTTGGGCAGGAAGTATCTATGTAAAAAAGTAATTAGTATCAAGGAATTGGTGGAATTTCTATCAAGTTTCCTGTTTCTTTTAATACTCCCGATCCTTCCCAATTTTTAATAGCTGTAGCAAGTAAAACCCTAGTAGGTTTAGTATAATTTGTGAGACTTATCAATAATAACAATTGATTAGTCTTATTAACACACTTGCAAGTATTTTCTGTTTCATCTCATCAAAATTGTATATAATTAGAGTGAAAAATCGAAATAAACTAAAAACTCCTTATCGGTTTTATGAATCACGTCTTATTCGTATGACCCCTGTGCTATCAAATTAAAAAGTTAAACGTACTCCTTGGCTAACAGGCATGTAGCATCAGATCTAATGAGGTAATGACCATCCAATGGGTGAGGGTAGCGCGGGGTGTAGGGTGCCAGGCGGCATGCGCTCAACACGCGACCTGCCTTCTGCCCTCGAATAATTTCATTATTATAATAAAACGAGTCAAATGTGTAAACGATGGCACGTGATAATTGTGACCCGGAGTGCGTGGCTTACCCTATAAAAAAACACGCCAGTCGCACGGGTCGGTGTTTATTGTGTCAGTAACTAAATAGATATTTACGCATAGGCAAATTCCATTAGCAGACGTTAGTTTTCAGTTCGGCCTTTATAAGTTTATTTATTATGATGGATGATTGATGAATAAACACATAGGATAAGGTATACCAAATTTAAAGCTTGAGAAAAAACAGTACATATAAATCATTGCTCTGTGTCATATGCTTATGATAAATAATATATTATGAGATACAATAAGATATTATGAGAATAGAGGTACAATTATATGAAAAATTACTTACTTTTGTAGGTATGTTTCAGATCAAATTTCAGTTCCTACGTAAATCACAGCCGGGAGACATATTTTTAAAGCAGCGGTAGTAGGTACGTATAATTTGTTGTACTGTACAATCAACATTAAGGGCATAATCATTAATAGCTGACCACGGACAAACGGTACTACCCCATCACCCCCTACCACCAACTGCCCCCGTCTCCCCATTCGGCCAGGTGTAAAACTGCCCGGTCACGGAAACACAGACATGCAATGCGGCTAATATGTTTTTATTATTAAAGCTATACGTATTGCTCATCCTCGACACCCCGGCGCCCGACACCCGCCCGTCACCCCAGTGTCGGACCGCGAGCCGGCGAGGGGACGACCTGCGGTATGAATATTTATGCGGTGATTTATCTATGGCACTAAATGTTGCGGTCAGCCTAATAAATTGCTTGTAACTGTTAGTGCTGGCATTGTTAGAATCAGCTTTACCGGCCTTTCGGATGTTCGGAAAATCCTCAATTATCTAGGCACACTAAGGAACGAACGAACTTCACGAAATGCGTAGGTACCTACTTAGCATGTTAAGAGTTGGCACCAAGTTTCTGGTTAAAGGTACTTTTGATGAAAATGAAATCTCTCGTAAAGATAGTTTAGTCCTCCACTACCTAATCTAACTTTAATTGTATTATGTCGTTAAGTGTCTTTTCTTACACAACAACCTTTTACGAGAGTGAAATCTTTTTACGACCCACTATACAAATGGTTGATGCATGTGCTCATGTGGCATTGTTGGTTGCGAGTGTCGATACTCAATAGAACCTCAAGTTTGAAATTACAGTACATTTTTAATACCTACCTGTATCGTGGTATATCCGCATGTTTACCCGAACAAAACCCGAAAAAACAATAATCATTTAATTTTGGTCTTCTAACGCAGTCACATTGGCTCGCTCTTAGAACTATGAGTTTTGCTTTGCATTCCCCATACCGAAGTATAGGCCCAGATTACGCCGCTGGATTTCCTGCTATCTCACTAACGCAGGTCAATGTAAAATCAGTTTTTCCTTGCATTTGTGTCTCTCCCATTGTTAGGTATTAATATACCCAATTTTCAATGAGAGATCCAGTGGATATGTTTATTAATAGGTCATTATAATATAATGTTAGCTATGTAAATAATTAATTTTATCTAGGATATGTATAATGTCTATCTACCTACTTACTTTTATACCTGACATTATAGGTATGTTAAATTCAATAAAGGTTTATACAAAAATCTGAAATGCAGGTAAGTGTAGGTGCTGCTGATAACAAAAGTAGGTACTTATTCTGAAATAAAAATAGTTGTCAAAATTGGTACTTTTGGAAGAACACTCATTTATCAATTTTGACTTTGTTGTTAAGAATAACAAGTATAGTTAGGAAGAATAGGAACCTTTATTTTAAGTAGGTTTAATTGTTTCCCTAAAAAAACACAGTGTCACCCTTGGATAGAATAGACAGGGGCTCGCACCCTGTATTGTATGGGAAAAGTAAACATTAATCGAATTACTTTTTCACCGTGAGAATAGCAATGGGATTTCTATTTTAAATCAATTGTTTTAGGTTTTCTTCATGAGCAAAATTACCACCATGATAATAAATATTCTAGTACCTATTTATCTATTCTTGAGGACATGTTTAGGAGTCCAAGGCAGTTCACACACGTTCCTATGATTTTCCGTTATTTTGAATCCGATCTTGACAAATGGAGCTTGCGATAAGTATCCCAGGTTGCGTAGTCTCGAACTGCAATGCGGTATGAATGGTGCGTGCGTGTAAAATTGATTAGGTATGCCAAATAGGTTGGATGCTCTTTAACCGAATTTACAGTGGTCGTGGTAGTCAATGGTGGTAGCGGGGTAGTATTTAACTTACCTACTTACAAATTTTGTAACACCTAATAAATTCATAATCGTATAAAAATAAGTCGATTGTTTCCTTGATTTAATTTTCATATTTTTATAATTTTCCGAGCTTTGATACCAATCTATTGTATTACGTTCTGCGGAAGGTACATCCTGGGATCATTAACAAGCCAAGTAGCAATTTATCTCTTTTCGTGTGGGACACCGAGTCGTCCTACGACCCCATGAACCCTGGTGTCAGAGTTTTTCAACCTTCTGTTACTCTGCTAGTAGTAGGCCTCTGACATGGTTGTGTAACGACCATACTATCATAATAGACGACACCCATCCCTTCACGCCTCATTATCATCCTCAGGTTATAATCCGTACTAATATGATAAATCTGAGAGTTGTTTGTGTGTGTGTGTGTATGTATGTATGTTTGTTACCTCTTCACGCTTAAACGGCTTGAGCAATTTGGATAGAATTAGAACACAGGTAGAGTATAACCTGAATAGCACATAGGCTACTTTTTACTTCGGAAAAACAACTATTACCACGGGAAAATGAGTGGCAGTGGGTGAAACCGGTGGGCGGAAATCTAGTTTTATATAAAAACAGCCACTTACTTTCATTAATTAGTAGGTATATTTTATATACCTACACGAATACGACCCAAACAAGTCATGTGTCGAGGAGTAGGTTACTGCCTCCGGAACGTAATGTTATTTTATTTAGTCTCACGTATATTATTTGGGGATGTACTCATAAATATCGCCATAGGTAATATATAATATAATACATATGCCGTCCCGTTGCCGAGAGGTACGCACTAACAGGCAACAGGAGCTATAAGCATTATTCTATGTCAGATAGCCAACAAGCTATTACATAGTCATTAGGATGCATTTATTACATTTGCATAAATACCTACAAAGCCACCAATTAAATAATAATCCTTATCCACTATTTTTAAATGGGATTTCGTATGACATTAGGTCGGTGTGTGACGGTGTGACCCCTGTGGGCGGCGAAGGGGCGTTATTCGCATCGATCCGCCCGCCCTACGCCGCCGCCGAGTCCGACCGCCCGACCGCCCGGCCGCCCGCCCGCCTGACGCCTGTCGTCACCGGGTCGTATCGTATAGCTCGGGGCCGTTGGGGGCAATCAGTTCGGAGAACATTTCCATCAATAAATTTCAACAAGCTAACCATTATATTTAGTTATTTTAGACCCTGAAAAGTATCTGAAATGAAATGTGTTAGTATCTAATGAAAATAATTGTTATTTATTTTTTAAAAGCTTTTATTTAACTTGCAGTGTATGTAAGTAAGTAACAATGTTTGTTCGGTGCAAATCTTGCAAGTTTAATTTGAACCACTTCTCGGTATCCGATTGAGTTGAAATTTTGCATGTTGGTCCAGAACCGATGACAATGCATGTTAATCATAAATTTGACCTGATGCTGCTGCCAGGATCGGCTCCGTACGAGAGATCTCCTCAGCGGTTTATAGCTGGGACACAAAATTTTGTATACGAATTCGTTTATTATAGGCAGTTGGTAGGCCCACCATGAATTAGACGCTACATCCAGGGTTGTCTTCGAACTATGGAACTCCTTAATATTCAACTGCTGGAACTTGCAATTTTGTATACGAATTCGTTTATTATAGGCAGTTGGTAGGCCTACCGTGAATTAGACGCTACATCCAGGGTTGTCTTCGAACTATGGAACTCCTCAATATTCAACTGCTGAGACTTGCAATTTTGTATACGAATTCGTTTATTATAGGCAGTTGGTAGGCCCACCATGAATTAGACGCTACATCCAGGGTTGTCTTCGAACTATAGAACTCCTTAATATTCAACTGCTGGGACTTGCAATTTTGTATACGAATTCGTTTATTATAGGCAGTTAGTAGGCCTACCATGAATTAGACGCTACATCCAGGGTTGTCTTCGAACTATGGAACTCCTCAATATTCAACTGCTGAGACTTGCAATTTTGTATACGAATTCGTTTATTATAGGCAGTTGGTAGGCCCACCATGAATTAGACGCTACATCCAGGGTTGTCTTCGAACTATAGAACTCCTCAATATTCAACTGCTGGGACTTGCAATTTTGTATACGAATTCGTTCATGATAGGCAGTTGGTAGGCCCACCATGAATTAGGGTCACGTCAATAGAAGGCCTCCTGATAGAAGAATTAGACTGTTCGAAATTAACTGGGACTCGGCCATGTAATAATGACGCCATCAATGAAATGAAAAGACTAAGACATATTACAAGCTAATTCTTCTATTATGAATGCCGGAGGAGTAGGTACCAACCTACTTCTATAGAATATAAAAGAGATAATTATACTTTATCCTAATGTTAATTTTCCCCGTGCCTTAAGTTTTTCTATTGAAGGTTTCTCCGTTTTATAGAAAGACTTTCGTATTGATCAATAACTATCGTAACATAAACTAAAAAATATAAAATAAAATTATTTAAAAAAAACTTTTAAAACAAGCTTTTATTTAAGTGCTCTGAAAAGATGAAAATAAAATTTTGAATGACATTAACCACATTCATTTATGACTTTACAGAAATGAAAATATAATAAAAGCTTGTCGCGAAACTTTCAATTTGTGATTGAAATTTCGTAATAAGGTACGCACCTAACTGTAATTAGGTAGTTTCTTCTAGGCATCGCGACAAGCTTTTATTATATTTTCATTTCTGTAAAGTCATAAATGAATGTGGTTAATGTCATTCAAAATTTTATTTTCATCTTTTCAGAGCACTTAAATAAAAGCTTGTTTTAAAAGTTTTTTTTAAATAATTTTATTTATATTTAGGAAGATACAAGTGACCCCTTTAGCAAATGCCAATGCATAATCAATTTCAAAATGTCTTGTGAAACCTCTAATGTGAAAAGCGTACTTACAAAAATGTGTTGCGTGATTCAGGAGCTAGTTTTTCCTTGCAGATAAACATGGTGGACAAGATTCCGGCGTGGCCTAAAGGATAGCAAAGAAACTATTAATTTCATTGTAGTATTTCGAGATTTTGCTATTTTTCTATGCTCCTAAGTTTCATAAATACCTACCTTATGTATGAAAGTTATAACTGAATACTTAATAACGGGTACATAAGGGGCAGTGGGATAAAAACAACCGCCTCACCATGAAACTGATTGCTTGCCCCCTGCGCGTCGTCGCCTCCCCACACCCCCGCCAGTCATATACCAGCTTTTTATCCAAAGGTACTGCAATTTTTAGGTACTGAAACGTCCCTCATAATTTTAGCCAATAATAATATCCATCGCCAATGAAAACTCACGTAAGCAAAGCTTACTCAAAATAATGTAGGATTATTTCTTCACCTTTTCCTTTCATCACTTTCACCTATACAGAATCACCCCGTAGAATGAATGTCGTAGGCGTTTAGTTAAGTTATGGAAATAGAGCTGTACGTACATGAGCTCAAACAATGCGACGCGCCGTTACCGGCGGCGAGGCGGCAGCGGCGGTGCAAGCGCACATTTTAATTCCGAACACGCATCACAATCAGGTATTGTCAGAAAGGTTAAAGTTAACCTACATCTTTTATTTTTGCCACACATGATGAAATATAACACGAATATTGACATATTTCTTTGAAGTGAAACTCACAGGTATTTGCTGGGAATTCTGGGTTTCGTAGTTTACTACAAACGCTTATCGTTTCGTCAACTCTGTCTGTCCGTCTGTCTGCAAGTAAGCCCCGCCATCATATCTTCGTTAATTGTTCACCTAGTGAAATTTGGTTAGAATATAGATCGTGTTAACACTAATATGGAAAAACCAGCAAACATATGTTTTTTTACATATATCTACAATAGAAAGGGGGATGAAAAAATATATTTCTAATGCTATATTGGTAAAAGGTAAGGTATTGTTGAATAATTCTTCTTCTTCTTCTGCGTCTTTTCCTCAAGGCTGAGGGTCGTGACCACCTAAAGTTGAATAATTAGGTCAAGTAAAGCCTAGAGAAGTGTTTATTGAAAAAAAAAATTGTTTCTCGTGCGAAATTTTTGCTTTTCAAAATGGCGTTTCCAAAACTCCTCCTTTTCATGATTACTTAGGCAGGAAGCGTATTAAGAAATTTTCTCATTTGAAAGTCCGCTACTAAATGTGCTTGTATCACACGTTCTACTACCTACTCAAATCATTCCACACATACCTATAACACAAAAATAAACAAATAATAGATACCTATCAAGTGTACGAGTGGTTAGATCAATCATCAGCTTACATTGTTTCAAAAATGCGCCTTTAACCCAAAAAAGTAAGAAGTTAAACTTTCCTTCGTACTTATCTATCTATCTAATTAGCCAATTTTAGCCCACTGCTGGACTTTACGTATTTATATCTATACTTAATAACCGTATGAACAACCTATACCTACCTAATATTGCACGTTTTCTTTTTGCATAGTTGCCATTTATTAAGGGGAATGTCACCTACTACGAGTAGTAAACGATAGTTTACTCGTTAATTTTTTTTCTATTAGTAGGTATTCGGAACTTACTAATAGTTAGGTAATTGTTTTTCCATGTATTTTCCAGTCACTGATTGCATCGTGACACGCTACCACCGTAGACTGTGATTGGTAGAGAAATGTAACACACCCCTCTTGAAACACCCCTGACTAATTATAATATTTAGACAACTTGAAAAAAATTCTATATCGTTCCATTTCACTGAAATCCATTTATGATTGTATTAATGTAATTGTGAAAATTTAAGAAAATATATGTAGTATATAGTTCCTTGTTTTTGATCCAATAGGTACAACCATGAACACTTAAAAAAATAGGATATATATAATATTGGAAAATATACTAGCGGGAAAAAGTTGGTTTTCTCTCGATTCTGGCAGGGCATTTTCTTGGCAAATATCATTCATTAAATCATTTAGTTGTCCGCTAAAGTGCCGTTTGTGTGCCGTGTGTTAAAATATGGTCATGTTAGAGCATGGTCTACGGTCCTTAAATTAGAAAAGAAACGTCAAATCAATAATGGTAGCTGTAAGATGATTTAATCTGCCCTTTCTTTTGCTTAGCATCGGCAATGACAGAAGAATAGATAGATAAACCGTTTATTTCAATATCATCACATCTAGCTGAAGTTTAAAAATTGTACTTAGTCAGTTTTTGTAGTTTTGAGAATTATGTTTTTTCTGTATGTAAACGAGATGTATATTATCTCGTTTACATACGAGATAATATACATCTCGTGTATTGTGTACTGCAGAAATCAGCCCGCAGGGAGCAAACATTGATCTTCAGCTATCACCTGGTGATGATGTTCTAAGTACGGATACAGCTACAATCAATAAAAGTGTGAACTGCGTAGAATAGATTTCGAAAAAGTTAATTTCTGTGTAGTGTCCATAAGATAAAAATCTACCACAAATACGAATAACCACATCTTTTAAAGAAAGTAGATCATATTTAGGAATAAGATGTTTGACCAAAACAATAGCATAGTCGTACTCAAGCCTTTCCTTACCTTGCTCGAAGCGCTTTGGAATTTCTTTCATCTGCTTTTCAAGTAAGTATGCTTATAAATGTTTTAAATTGAACACTTTGTTCCTACAAGCTTGAAAGAAGGCGGAATGTTATTCCCGCACTTCGTAGCTTGGTACCAAAAAGAACCTTATCTGTGTTGGTAGCCCACAAGAAGAGCCCGTGCAATTTTGCCATATTTATGCAACATTTTTGAAAATTTGAAATTACCATTAAGAAACTTGGGATTTCGGTATTAAAAAACATGAAACACTAAACCAGCGAGATGCAGCTGTCTACGGGACTCCATTTTCAACATCGAGGTCTTATTTAGGAAGGTTGTTATGTAACGCACTCATGTGAGTGTGGGAGGGTACAGCGAAACAAACCAACAGCTTGCGTTCTGGACGCGTTGTATTAAACTTTGCGTTTTAGATCGTAGAATAGTAGGAATAGCTATGTAAAAATCAGCTTAGGAAGTGCGTTGCGAGAATCGAAGCCATTACGTAGGTACTTAAACCGCGGCGCGGAAGGAGACATGCGATTGGCTGTCGCGCTGCACCGCGGCTCTATTTACTAATGAGCATGCGTCAGCGTCATTATCTTCACTACCAATCAAAACCCATCAACACCAACTACCAGCAAACGCTTTTTTATTGTCGGAACCAAACTCATGTATGCAAAACTACATATTTCAAAATGTATAGGTATCTACGTCGGTGCCTATACTTAAATTAGCTAATAGCTACATTGTATTTTGAGCTTTGTTGTCTTGAATAGTTATGGTGAACATTGAGGAGTCAGAATTTGAATTAAGTAACGGATTCAACTTTCCAGCAACATGAACTAAACCGAGCTATAAAATATAGTAAAGTCTCAATTTGTAGCCGAAGCGTGCGGCGGCGTGCGCTCGTGTAAACTAAATTGCAAGTGGCCGGTCTCGTGCTAACTCAAACCAGTACCTACAGTACATTAAGATTACAGATTTAATCTAACACGAAAAATGGCTTTAGCCTCTGGTTTTAACAAAGCACTTGCTTCATCGGGACTAGTTTAAATATAATATCAACCGGTGCAAGTGCGTCTTTCCTCACCGGCGCGAGACCACGGGAGGCTCGATAGTTTCACAATGGCTGTCTATTCGATATAAGCCGACTGATTTAGCCGGCTTCGTAAATGAGCTAAACTGAAGCGAATAAAGCACCTGGCAAGTTGCCTCAGGCAAAGATTAAGTAAGAAGGCAACGAATGTGCGCTCTCTGCTGCCCCGCAAAACTGGTCATTTCATGTGACATTGACATTCAAAAACTAGTGGTTAGTGATGGTTTCTTATTGTTGCTGACTGTAGATTAATCTCTGATTAATATTTTCTATACGAATTGGCTCCATGTAAATAACAACCATTCTGTGTGAAAAACTTTTCATTGCGATTTTCCAATTATTGCAGAACGAAATTAAAAGTTGTTCAAAGTCATTTACAGGTACAGAGAAACCCACAAACGATACCACATTAAGATTATGATTAAACCTTATACTTAAATAAAAGAAAATATAGACAACTAGCTGTTACCCGCGGCTTCGCCCGCGTACTCATAGAGTTTTATTAATTAGTTGTGTATTCTAAACGACACATCGTAAGGCGAACAACTGTGTAAACTGGGAGGGCACTAAAATCACTATTCACCGATACACAGACGACACTACACTGGAATGGTTCACTTCCTTGAAAAAGTATATAATTTGTGGTACCTGGGCGCTACCATCACTAATACAGGCTATTGTAAAATCAAGTAATGAGGCGCAAGAATGATCCTTGAGTTCTTTTGCCACTTTGCACTCATGATCACTGGAAAAGTCGATGGCAAACGACCAAGAGGTTTCAGTACAATTAGGTGGTCTCATTAAATACACTCAGCGCTCTATGTCGCCAAAGATACGCAGCGATGGAAAAGAATCCTGAATGAGAACATCTCACCGCGGCGGGATAATACCATATCCCTGTGTCAAAATGGGTTATATTGGTGGTTAATAAATAATAAGAAAGTATAGATTGCTATATAGCTTTAATTTTTTTTTAATATTCCTGCTATTTTGAAATTTTTATTACATACAAACATGCTCCAAGAAGACATGAAAGAAAGGAGTGGGTATGTAATCAAGGATTTGAAAACCTATATTAGCTCCAAACCAAATTAACTTGGGGATGGATGTTCTTGGATTGGAATTATAATAATATGAATACGCAGTATAATGATTTTGCCTAGTCTTCAATTTTCAGGACTATGGTACCAAAAAATTTAAGTTTATTATGTGTCTTCGCAAGTATACGCAGGGCAAACTTACTGTGCTAAAAATGGTTATTATTATAGAAATGGACTTTCAAATCATGTTTAACTGTAGAAATTAACTTTACTACTGTGGTAAGAAGTATCTCAAGTACATACCCACATCACCCTTAAAGCCACATTCATATCCCAAAACTCATATTCAAGAGACATTCTCATAGTAGTGCTATACAGGGTGTAAGTGACAGCCCTTCGAATACTGATTGGGTGTATTCAAACCATGAAACTGAACAACCTGCCATAGATTAAATTCTTTTTTTCTATATCCCATACAAAATCACAATCAGCTCACTGCATTTACTATGGGAATATCAGTATTCGGAGGGCTGTCCCTTACATCCTGTATATACATCTTTTTTATGTGGTATGGATGTATTCTATGCTACACAATAATCAGTTTTCCGATGGGAAAAATATGTTTTTCCGAGATAAAAAGTAACCTATGACACTCACCAGCTTTTCATCTAACTGCTTTCCAAAAAAAAAATGCTTTACATCGCTGCATGATACTCATTTATGTATGTAGTATGGATGTATTCTATTGCTAAACATTAATCGGTTTTCCGAAGGGAAAAATATGTTTTTCCGGGATAAAAAATAACCTATGTCACTCACCAGCTTTTCATTTAGCTGCTCTCAAAAAAAAAAATGCTTTACATCGCTGCATGATACTCATCTATGTTCGTAGTATGGGTGTATTCTATTGCTAAACATTAATCGCTTTTCCGATGGGAAAAATATGTTTTTCCGGGATAAAAAGTAGCCTATGTCACTCTCCAGCCTCTCACCTAACTGCACACCTAAAAAACACTGCATGATATCGCTCTGTTGTAACGTGAAAGAAAGACAAACAAACAAACAAACAAACAAACAAACACACTTTCGCATTTATAATATTAGTATGGATTGTCGTCTGCGCTTTTCTGTGACTTGAATCAGAGACCTTGGGTTACCGTTCCACCACTCTACCAACTGAACACTGGAGTCCTGATTACGGTTACAAATAAAGCGATCTTTTGATGCTAGTCTTAAAGCGACGTATAGCAAAATCTATTAGAAGTAGAGGTACTTCGGCACAAGTAGGTAATCATTTTATTTTAAGGTGATTTGTGCCGCAGAAAGAGCTCTACTTCACAGAAAAAAAAATTGTTCATGCATACTATCAGAATGTCATTTGCCCAATTTTTGGCTGATATCTGGCAAAACTAAAACCTGCAAAATTTTTCTGTAATTTAAGTTACGGATAAAAAAGCCAAAAACTAACACTTCTTTTTCTTGCAATAAGATTTTTTTTTTTTTGTGAAGTGGACTTCTGCAGCACCAGTGACCTTTATTTATAGCGCATGATGGTAAAAATATCTACATCTAGAGGTATATCTGGTAAAAAAACGATTGTGTGCTAAAATAAAGCACGGTGCGTTTGGCCGATCTGCTCGGGTTAGTCTTTGGGCAGTTGCTCAAGAGTGTCTAGTCGCAGTGGAGGACCCGGCTGCGCAATCGTTCGATCCGCAAAGGTTAGGGAAGGAATTCGCGCAGTCCGGCGCTCGGCGCACAGCGGCGCTGCTCTCTTACGACATGCGCGCACTACTAACAGTAGGGGAGCTTTACAGGCTAAATATGAAATTACCCAGCGCCGTAGTACCAGCAGCACCATATATATTCGATGTTAGAAGTGAGAATATTTATAATGGATCGTACTTTTTACCTTTTTATCGGTCCGAAAAGCGAATAACAAAAATATTCTTGCACGTGTTGTACGAAAATCGATTTATTTTTAAAATGTTCATTTAATACATGTAGGTAGGTACTTTATTAATCTGACGATTTTGAATACTTTAAACGTACCTTTTCTTACTTTTGTTATACTTAGGATGGCCATTTTCACAACTAATGATGGCAGTACTAAGTAGGATGCGATTAATTCACCATTCGTAAATCTGCCACGCACAACTACTTCAAGAAATCGCCTTCAAGGCTCCCCGAGTAAAAGAGGTTCCACTTAGTACACCGTGCAGGGGGTAACCAATCTCTTTGATAACGCCAACTGCGCCAGATACCACTATCGGCGCAGTGCGGCCGCAAAGTTCACTCTATCACGTTACCAAACCGTTTAGTTACGAGTAGGTACCTACCTACCTAGTGGCGAACCACAAGTAGGCACCTACCTACGTATTGCAACTAGCAAGCTGACCTCTCCGTATTTCTGATATGTTCGTTAGTTAAAGTCTGTCGTTTAGTAAGAAAGCTTTTGTCTTGTCAAGTGATTTTTAATTCAATGCCACCATTCTACGGATATTAGGTAGTTCTACATACATACACATATTACGCAAATTATCCTATGTGGGGTAAGGAGACCGTAAACGGCCGCAAAAACGGACATTCACGCCACGTCTGATATATATTTTAGGGTCATTCAGAAAATTGTGTATCGCCATAGTGACAGGTTGTCAGCCCATCGCCTAAAATTGCAATACACACCATCATGTCCCTTAGTCGCCTCTTACGGCTCCTATGGGAAAGACATGGGTTGATGCTATTCTAAGTCGGCATCACACGCCACAGTTTAGGTAGTTCTACCTATATATCAAAGAAAATAAGCAAATATTAGCAGTGCCTGTTGTGTCTGTATTCTTTATGTGTTTTTCTCTTTAATGTTCATGTGTACAATAAATCGTAAATGAATAAATAAATAAATAAAATACCTTTATAAAGATGAATAAAACAGGTCTACTTTGTATTGTATGTTTATTCATTTTAGCCACTCCCATTTGCGGCAAACAATTGAAAAGTAAATAAAGATAAAGTAATGAACTCATCACTTTATCTTTTGTAGCATATACGACATTTTGTCGACGATATACATTTAGGCGCCTCACACACTGAGGACGCGCCCCGACGCGTAGCGCGGAGCGGCAGATCCCGCCACTGCGCGTTGACGCTTTGTCGGTGTGTTGCACTAGGCGGTTTTTCGATACGTACTGATGTACTTGCATACAACTTTAAAATCTGCGATCCCGCGCTACGCGACGGAGCGCGGTGCAGTGGGAGAGCCGCCTTAGGTAAACAAAGGGTACAAAGTACCACACATTATTATACACGTCTTCTTAAAATACGTCGTGTCAAAACAGATATATGTTTATTATAATGAATTATAACAAGATGGAAGTCAAGAATTGACTAGGAATTGAGGAAGTTGTCGCGTCTGAAGAGCTTCAATCGGGACGTAACCGTCACCTGCGCGCTCACGGAACGCGTGGGCTGCTGCAGCCTTTGTATGCTAATGCGACCACTCCACTGCAGGGGGAATCTTTCGTCGACACAGACAGATTGCAATGTTAGCTGCGGTTCTATAGCGACCGAGTGAGACGAATCCAAAATCACACCAAATTTGATAATTACTTGTACACGAGCTGCAATCGTTTTAGCTACAATCAGCTCTCGCAGTCTAATGACCAGCTGATTCTTATAACTTGCACACGTGAATCTAGTGTTGCTGTCATTATCTTATCTTAATTAGCCTACATCATCCCACTGCTGAAATAGATGAAATAAAATCATCAGGCTAGTCAAAAGTAGTCCAACACTCGAGTCGAGACCATACCTCGGCGGTTGAACTCCGCAAAAATTCTTCTGGGAATCATAATCAAGTTTGTAACCATAGGATTTGCATGATCTTATTGCCACTAAAGACTAACATGAGCAAACCATAAGCCAAGTTAACAATGGAATGGAATAAACACTACATTTCAATACAAGTAACGTTGATTATAAACTAACCATATAAAAGACATCAACGCGCGCGCTTCAAAATAACTGTAAATTAAAGTCCGGTTAGCGCTTTCTGTTACCTAGCAAATAGTTTGTCAGAGATTATATTAAACTAATACGTGTACTTACTGATCAAAAAAGAAGGGTGTTCTAAAAGTTCCTTAATCCACTTTAAGGGGCTTTTAGCGTGTAATATCCCGATTAACGATCGTTGAACTGACCTAACAAGCATGTATGTATGTATGTATGTATGTATGTATGTATGTATGTATTACTATTGTAAGTGTTCTTACTACAACATAAGTGTTATTTTTGTTATTAATATTTTAAATTTAATTATTTTATTGTACCGTTTTTAATTTGCTTATGCAACTACTTGCAAATCGTTTTTTGTTTGTCTCTTTTTCTATGTAAAGGTTGCCTGGAAGAGATCGCTGCAAGCGATAAGGCCGCCTTTGCTTACTTTTAGTCTTAAGTTTTCTGTATTGTTTTGTCTCTGTTGTGTATGTTGTAAGCAATAAAGTGTTCATCTATCTATCTATCTATCTAACAAGCAGTGCTACCTATTCCTAAAAATAACCGACCACATCTATTTCATGAAAATTTAACTAAGTATTACAACAAGCATGTTTATTGTTTCAGACATCTGAGCTAGAGTCGCTGCTGTGCAAGCAAGAGGGCGCATCCGTGGCGCCCGGTCACATGGACCTGTTCGACGGCGGGCCCTCGTCGCGCGACGATGCGTTCCTCCGGCCGGCGCTGTGGGAGGACATCGCCTCCTCCATCCGCAACATCGACCCCGAGAACGCCAACATGCTGGCGCCGCTGGGAGCGACCCACGTCAAGCTGGAGGCGGAGGACGCGCTGCTCGAGGAGTGCGCCACGCCTCTGCTCAGCCCGCTCGAGATCAAGGTGCGTGATGATTGTCAGCCAGCGTACCGTCCCCCGGATCATCGACTACGATTGCAAAGACATTGGGCAACCTCTGTAGCTCGGACTATTACAACATTAGGCCATTTTATGATATTTTATAGCAAATATAAGTACTTAAATGGAAAACTAACAATAAATATGTCGGGAGGGAGGGATCATGACATGACCTCACAAATATTTACTAACGTTGTTTTATGTCCTATCTAAAGACGGAGCGTTTGTGTGCGCCGCCGTCGTACCTGCAGCCGCAGCCGCCGCCGCAGCACCCGGCGCACCCCGGCCACCCGCAGCCGACGGCGGCGGCCTACGCGAAGTACCCGCCCTCCAGGCTCGTCTACATGTCCCCGCTAACGCCGCCCGGCTCCGACCAGGGCAGTCCCGGGAACACCATGCAGGTACCACACCATTTGGGATAAGTGAAGCTTTGCGACTGCTAGCGTAAAACGATGGTACCATCTTCTGCCCAGCGACTTTGTAATTTGAGTATCTTTAGAGTTACTAAATCTCTAATAATGAAATTTTAAGACGTAATTTATGAAATACGTCTTTCTTCCATTTGTCGTTCGTGCTCTGACCATATATGCCGGTCCGCTAAGCGTTTTAAACGTTTGGAGGGTTAGGTCCCGTGTGAGGTAGCTGGTAGCTGGAGACGGTTGTGTGTTGCAGGCGGGCCCGCGCCGCACGCCGCCGCCGCCGTACCACCCGCCGCCGCCGCCGCCGCCGCCGCTGCTGCGCGCGCCACATCTGCAGCCGCATCCGCACCATCAGGCCCAACCACAGGTACAGTATCATGTAAGTCACTCAGAGTATCACGGGCCGCTTGAGGTTAAGAAATATGGCGACTTCACATTACGAAATTCCGGTGTCCCACTGTCAAAGAATGAAGAAAAGTTGATCCGGTCGCCATAGATTAGTAGGTACTGAACTGGAAACAAATAACCCTGACATATATTTAATTGGGACAAATGGCTCAAGTCAGCTCTCCGTCATATTATTACCTATACTTATATAATATTGCGCTTTGACTAAAGGCGCTGGCGTAGAAATCATCGAAAGACTTCAAATAGCTATTCTGCAATTTCAGATGTAGGTAAACTAAGCATCAAATCCCTATAACCTGGTGTAACATAATGTGTTTACTACATGACTGACGCTTGTTTCCAGCAGCAGCAGCAGATGTCGGCGCCGATGCAGCTGGGCGGCGCGGGGCCGGGGGGGCACCCCGCGCCCACGCAGCACACGCACCCCCCGCACGCGCTGCCTCACCCCCGCCTCGCCCACCCCTCCGCCAAGTACAACCGGCGGAACAACCCCGAGCTCGAGAAACGCAGGGTTCATCACTGCGATTTCATTGGTAATCTATACTACGTTTACAGATTACTTTTTTACAAAAATACCTCTATTGTTTCTCGTTCTGTGCCGCTTGATATGTTTATATTACAAAAAACGTATTATAATTTGAGATAAATCGTTTTCTTGTGGCATGCTCATACAGCTCTCTGATGTGATAAATTAAGCACTACTTAGTACTATTTATTGACTTAATTGATCCACCATTGACCTTAACCAACAATTTGACTGTAGACATGTAGTTCAACGAACACGAACCTTAATTTTACCTCTGAAAATTTGTGTTTGCAGGGTGCACCAAAGTTTATACAAAAAGCTCACATTTGAAAGCGCATCAACGGATACATACAGGTAATAATATTTTACGCAATAAAATACCTTTATTTACTTTATTATCTTGTAATTGTCATAAAATATACTTCTTAAGATGGAAGCCATAAACCAAGACATTCGTTACGATGGATATAACTAAGACTTAATCTAAGTCCGTTAATCGAGCGATGTCCATACATGCAGATCCTAATCAAACAAACAATTTAAGGTAACTTAAACTGTGTACGACCACGGCCACTCTGCTAAGAGTGCACCGACTTAGAAGAAGAAGAAGAAGTAACTGTGTACGGGGTTTATGAACTGTTTAGAAGAATATTGGCACATAAACCCCAAAAACCAAACTACAGTTTAGTATAGATACCTACACTAACCCTGAAAGCTATAGCGCGATTTAATCAGCACTTGCGAAATTATCCGTGGAAGAATGTAAGAAAAAATTGACAACATATGAATTAAGTAATAGCATTGCGAAAGTGTCAACTTGGAGACAATCTAACAAATACTATTAAAATGAAGATACTGAAAAAGCCATAAACTTTCACATACCTTTTATTATGGGCACTACCGCTCGCATGTTTCATTCGGATGCAATTTATTTTAACATAATGCTGTGTAGTTTTCGAATAAGCTATAAAACTTTATATGTCATATACTTAATACCTGGTGAAAAGCGTACAGGCTATAACCAAACAAAACTTAATATCAAAGTTATTAAAGTTATTGTTTCTAGGCTATTGATGGTAGAACTTATTCGGTAATTCCACCTATGAAAAGTATCTAAATAGAAGAGAGCCGTGTTATAACGTCCAACGACCTGAAGAACCCTGGCGTCAAGAGTTTTTCTTCCGCTTACTACTACTAATAGGCCTCTGACATGGTTTTAAAAAATATTGCATGTTTTTCAAGTTTAAATACAAAGCAATGCAATAATGAAAGAATAGCGTCGAGGATGCTTGCAAGAGATTGCATCCTAGCAATGGCGGCGTGTTTTTTTATAGGTTCAAAGCAGACTACTAAGGCAGCTAACAAAACTGTATTCCAGGTGAAAAGCCGTACACTTGCCAGTGGCCGGAGTGCGAGTGGCGGTTCGCGCGGTCCGACGAGTTGACGCGCCACTACCGCAAGCACACGGGCGCCAAGCCGTTCAAGTGCGCAGTGTGTGACCGCTCGTTCGCGCGCTCCGACCACCTCGCGCTGCACATGAAGCGACACCTGCCCAAGACGTCCAAATGACACGCGAGACGGGGCGGGGACCAGCCGCCCACGCTCATTACTACACAGGCACGTACAAATCCCTCTGTCTTTACCTTATTGAGCAAGAAAATAGACACCTCTTTAATAAAGATTTTCATTTCATTTAGGTAGGACTTTGTTCTGTATAATTAATATAAAGAAAATCAAGTTACTTACTGGTTTTGTCCTTTCTCTTTTAACAGTACCTAGAGACTGATTTAATTGATAAATAAAATAGAATATCTTATGATTTTAGGACGAATGCAGCGAGGATATTTTCATGGAGTGCGATTTGGACACCAACCTGATAGACACTTTCTACGGAGTGCTGTGACCGCTCCATCCCCACCCCACCCCCGCCCCGCTAGCATTCGTTCAAGGCGAAATGTTAGAAAATCCGAAAACAATCTCTTAGCCATATCAAACGCTAATAAGTAATACAAACTCGAAATCAATGTGTCGCAGGCAACACTTCCAAAGCTTCTATAAACTCTCAATTTTACACAGTGAAGTCGTTTCCTGCCACATAATTACCAGTTAAGCATATAAATTATATTTGTTGTTATCTAGAGCACAAAATATAGGTACAACATTGAACAGCATTACCAAGGAAACCGCTTTACGTTCATGCTACATATTACGTAATATTAAATTAATATGATGTTAAGAGCAGCAAAATTGACAGCTAAGGCTGATTTAAGAATCACGTGTATTTTATAGATATTTAAGTGCTTTAAATGACAAATATTTTATATTTAGGCACAAATGGTTCCGCGACACCTAGCTATGGAAGGAATATTAGGGATCGATTTTTTATTAGTATTGCATAAAAAATGCTCTATGCGTAGGTACTCGACTTTGTAATGGGAAAAATAAAATGGAGTATAAAAAGTATGTATAGTCGAGATACTAGTTTTTCTAAAGTTTGTCAAGAATCGCCACCAGTAAAGATTGACCCTCAAATTATTATCTCAATTTGCTGGCAACAGTACAGTACGCTTTTATTAAGCTGAAACCTAATGAGTGCCGTTTCAAGGCCAAACAAAAAAAGTATGTAAAACTATTCCAGATATATTCCAGATAGTAATTTTCAATTGATCAGTCGTCAGAAATGACCTACTCTGCGGTGTGCAGGTATTGGTCTGTGGCCGCGTGTACAATGTACATACGCTTCTCCTTGACACAGCTCGGCCGCCATCTTACCGTCCCTCGGCCCACTTCCACAGCAAGTACTTAGGGGTAGTCCACAAATTACGTAACCACATTACAATACAATACATAACCATAATTCACAATTATCCAAAAGTAGCGACCCGTTGTGGCTTCTCGCGATGCAGATGTTAAATGTCAACGAATGTTAAGTACACCTTCCCTGTGATATTCGCTTATTTTTATAGATCACTACTGTTCCGCACATTTTATACCAGATTTTGAATTTGGCATTATCACCCTTGACCAGGTACGGTTTTACTGCGTTACCCCAAGTTCCTCGTGTGCGGAGGGTCAAGGTTTGTGTTTAATGTTTATGTCATGTTCTATTTTGTATTGCAAATTCTCCCCTCCCGACATGACATTTCAAGGAAAAGGAAGCATTACTGTCCTGGTCCAATATTGTAAAACTACAGACAACAGTCTACCGAAAATGTAGGTACGTGCATTGAATAGGTGAAACGGTGATACTTTATGATACCAGGAGAATTAACCGAGTACGCCTAATGAAAATAGCAAGTTAGTTAAAATAAAAAAAACATGTACAGTAACAATATGGGTCGTAGTTTGTGTACCACCTCTAATAAACACTCACCTAGGTATTATACTTAAAATATCTACCTACTATAATATCAATAAAAAATTGCTCACTGCACTAGCACATGTGTCGCAACCACGTGCCGTGAAAGCTCTAAGTATTCATTAGATATGATTAGTTAATTTATTGTAAGATTATTATGAGAAAAAGGAATATCCAAGATATTATAGTTATCTTATAACTTTATATAAAGTAAATATCAAATAGTCGGTAGTCGTTAGTTGAGTCGTCCAGGCGCGTTTTCGAATATAACGACCTGGGGTGCGTTTCACGAGTCTTCAACTTTTTAGTACAATTCGATGTTTACTGCGTAGACAGTTCGCCATTATTTAAATACATATACGATTATTAGACTAACCAGCAAAGTAATGTATATCGAATAGTATCAAGTGGACTCTACAGTTTATAAATACAAGTCGATGTATTATGTTCTCCTAAAATCGCTAACTATAAATGGCGGTGTTACTTTCAGTGAAAAAGGGGTTAGGAAAGCACATAACTTGCCTGGATTTTATGCATTTTATACGGTATCTATGTATTTATAACTTACTTAGCACTCGCGGTTTTTTATGTATTCAGATGGTGGCTATCTATAAGAGGAAATGTGCAAATGGTGCCGAAATCATTAACAGTTTTAGACATAATTATTATCTCCTATCCTCTTTAGATCAGAACAAAAAAAAACAGAACGTGTCAGCGCTATTTATAGGCAGTGATTTTAAACGGTAACCCAGAATCAGGTCTACGATTCCAAATTGTACATGATAATAATAGTTTGGTAAAGCCAGATTGCTTGGCTACATATCTTCTTCTGTAAGACAGTCTAAATACGTATTTGTCCAGTATTATATTCAGGTCGTTTTATTCGAACACAATTTTTACACTTTCTAGTCTCGATTTACAGATTTTTTATTACCGAATGCAACATAATTTTATCAGTGTTTACGCTGTTTCAAAGAAGAATGATTGCATGAATGTATATTCATTTGTATTTGTGCATTATGTTTATATCAAGATTGCTTTTTTACCTTAAATGCTTATAGTTGATAAGGTAGGTAATTGAGAAGCTCGAGAAATGGACCTTATTTCCTCCGTCCAGTGGAATAATAATCGCAGTGCCTTTAATAACACTTGTCTGTAATATAACATTATTGTGCCTGCTATACTTACAGGAAATGCGTAAAAGTATATGCATCAGCGAGAGAAGTCTCCTACCAACATGATAACTTAGGACCTAACCGTGTAATTATCACAAAAAAGTTATTTTAAACTGTCTTTATAATATTTTTCGATACGATTTGAAGCTGTCAAAAAGCCTAAACCACTAAAAAGGTTAGCCTTTTTTGTAATAACACCGTAATTTTTTATTAGTTCTGCAGCATTCTTTCTCATTAGTCATGATGCTCTACAAATGTGGTTTAAGTTTGCCGTCGCCGAACACTTAGATACATTCCAGATGTCCCTGCTTACTCTCTGCCTTCTCTCAAACATAATGATGCACTTCCTTTTACACATACATCTTTCATAATCACTTAAGATTTACTTATTTATAAAATAGGTACTTAAATTGCCATCGTTCATAGTCACTAGAATTTGTGCTATATGTAAGTCATGCCTGTTGTCTCATAGACTAACTTTAAATTATTAGTCACAGATTATTTTGCGTTTATAGTATGAATTAAAAAACTTCATCATGATATGCCTTTTAAAACCTAAGGGCTGGGGCAAATGGCCTACATAGTGCCTTAAAGAGAAAGTAATGTGATGTCTATATTTTACACCGAACTGAAAAAAAAGGAAATATTTTGTAACAGATATTTAAGAAGCAACTTAAGGAAGTTACCGATACAAAATGGAAACTTAGTGCGACTGATTGGAATTTATACGTACTCAATGTTGATAATATGGAAAATAAGAAATGTGCCTACAATTGACGAATAACTTAAGGATCTGAGAGAAATATAACACAGTTACCAATAAATTTAAAATTGTGAAACGTGTGATGCCAAGTTAAACTACCGCACCATCCATTGGAAGATCATTTTACAAGCCCACTGCACAGAAATATCACAATCTACCAAAGAATCACTTTGTTTCTCAAGTGGTGCAAATAGGCTTTTGGTTTAAAAGCAAAGGGCAAAAAGAGACCCTTATAATTATAACATCTAGCACTGGCTAGTTCACATGCCACCTAGCCATCATGCAATCTTGCCACTTTCTTAGCATTTACTTTTCTAGTACTTAAACGTAATAAATATCTATTTAAACTTAAGCCAGAACATTATATCAAAAAACATTTAAAAGTACATATAAATAGAAGAAGTGCCTATTATGCGTTTAGGTTTGGTCTAAATTGTCTGAATTTTAAGAATTCTAGTTATTTATAACTCTGCTACCGTAGAGTATCAATATAAATAGTGCCTTCGTGAGCTGAACTTAATAACGACGTTATCAAGTTGTGCAGAGAATACGGGACACTTTGTCAATATTACTATTACCCAACTAAAATTAATTTAATCCTCAAACTGACTAATTTTTTGACCTGATATTTATTTTTTATTATTGTATAAATATTAATTGTATTTTTTTCTTGAAAGTGACACGTCTGCTCACCTACATTATATTTGCATGCTATTTATTAATATGGCGAAACATGTCTTTGCACTGTACCAAACTGTAACACCATAACCACCATGTTTGATGCGAATAAACTTTTGAACTTTGAACTTTGAACTTTAAAATGCTATTTAAAAAAGCTTTCTTATTTGAGTTAATTCGTACTATGAATAATGATGAAAAACTGATTATTTGCCATAAGACGTGTCCGTAGATGCCATATTATTTAAATGTAGGTTAAGGTGTGACAGCTATTCCCTGTGAGCTGACTTCAAGATTTTTTCTTTTACCTCACCACACTTCCGGTACGTGTTACATTCGTTATCTACAAGTGGATGTATAAAATCAATATTTTAGATTATTTAATGTTTTTCTTAATATAGTAAATGTTACTTTAAACACCTAATTAAGTATGTTGACTAAGTCACAAGATAATTTATTACCAATGAAATGTTTTTTAAATCTTTTTATGTAAGTATTAGTTTTGTAAAGCTGAGTGTAAAAAGTTGAGATATATATTTTGAAAAATAGCTACGAATATGTGTTTTTATATAATTTTAGGTGTTTGTAGAAGTGTGATCTACTAACATTTTATAATATTATTTTTCACGTCACAATTTTAGTAGTTGTTTTATTTACAAAATGTACATTTTAGTATTAAAATTGAACAAAATTGAATCGCACAGTAACCGTGCAGGGAAGTCTGCAGACATATCATTATTCGTGTTATGATAAATTAATAATGATGTCATTTGCAAAAGTGTTTATTTGATAATGATTTCATATCAACTAGACGAGGTATACCAGGATGAAGTACTTATCGAGTAAACTGTCAGCAGTGCCGTCAAGCTCAGGCTAGGTGACACAGTTTGGACTTGGGAACATTTTTATGCAGCGCGCACCGCGACTTACAAGACTTACTTTGTCGGTTAGTTACAGTGTCTAACTGGACGTGAGCTTGACTGTACATACTCGTTACGACGTTACGATACGAGCTCGTACACTTTACAATGCTTAATCGGAAATTCAGACCAAGCATTTATTTGCCTGAGAAATATATATTTGAAACATTGTACTTATCAGAAGTACTACTTATTAAATATGGGCTAATACTGGCATTGCATGGTATTGTATCTAGTAATTTACCAAGTTTATTTGAACTGATCATTATTGTAACTACTAAGACCATATTTTCCCGCTGCAATAGATTGTACATTATATAATTTTGTCTGCGAATCACTACAGACTGTGCTGTGCCATAAAACAGGCTAAAGAATTTTCGTTATTATCGTTCAGTAAATTAATTAATGAATGTATTTTATTTAGTAGGTACTGGTACTTCCAGTACCGTTGTTGTGTAATATTGCCGTTTTATTTTACATAAGTGACATGTTTTGTGTTTCTTTAAGTTGATTAGGAAAGAAAATGCGAATTATAAATAATTTTGAAATTGACGTACATACTTACAGAAAAACTGATTAAAGCTATTACTCTCCTTACCTATAGATCGTCTATAAATTTTGTAACAACATTATAAAAATCTACCATACAAGTGTAATTATACCATATTCACATTCAGATTAAAAATAATTTAGTCACGTTTATGTAACGAAATTTATTTCATTTATCCTTTCCACAAACATATTACTCTAGACCCTTACCTAGCAAAGATTTAGTTCCATCGGGACAAATGGCTATTGGGACTAATACATTCCCATTGGGATACATTCCCATCGGACACTTTTTCAAATGAGCACAATGGTATATACCTACAAGAATATATAAGGACCTATACATTTACAAACATAAATTTACAACAACGACAGTCCACTGCTGGACAAGGGCCTCCCCCTATTGGGGGTATTGCCATTTGCCATACTCACCACGCTTCGCGGATTGGCGAGCGAAATACACGATATTAATTTCACAGGTTACACTGCTGCCCATTCCTCGGATGAATTCAGCCCTAGTATAAACATAAAAATCTACGCCTCGCCAAAATACTAGAACAGCGCTGCGTGACGCGGGTCGCCCAGCCCGCGCTGTGGGCCGCCAAGCGCGGTGCGGGCGCGACCCGTGCGAAAACCACAACACCTCGCCGCATTACAGCTACTTAGGCATTCTAAATTGGGATGGATAATAATGTCAAGATGCGCGGCGAGCCGAGGCGACTCACACACTGGGAACGCGCCCCGCCCGACGCGTAGCGCGGAGCGGCAGATCCCGCCACTACGCGTTGACGCTTTGTCGGTGTGTTGCACGAGGCGGTTTTTCGATACGTACTGATGTACTTGCATACAACTTTAAAATCTGCGATCCAGCGCTACGCAACGGAGTGCGGTGCAGTGGGAGAGCCGCCTTAGGGTGAAGGCCGACACACTTATGAGATACTATCCAGGCGCGCAGCTACCGCCGTGTAGGTCATACGGGGCCCCCGGGCTTCAGGCCTACCAACGTGCGTAAGCAAAAATTTTAAAAATATTTTCCATAAAATGTTTTCACTTCCAAAATGACAACAGGTTAAAACACAAACCAAGGGCGGTTCTCTGAGTTCTCTCACTTGTCGTGGTGTCGTTCCGTTTTTTTAACGCAACGCCCAAACAACGATGCGTAACGAACGCGCATGTGTTAAACGCAGGTCCTGTCAACGTATCGTAAATCCACCGTAGCCGAATGTGTATGAGAGTAAGATTGGAATTCGCAATTTCGTTTCGTCTCACAGACGCATACGTTGCGTTAAAAAAACGGAACGCCGGACGACAAATGAGTGAACCGCGAAATGTTAGCAACATCCTACCAATTTTATAATGCGCACTGCTAAAGAGTGGAACTCACTACCTGCGTCTGTGTTTCCAAACGCATACAACCCTAATCTCTTCAAAGTTAAAGTGAACAGGCTTCTTCTGGATGAGCTCGCTCCATCTTAGACACTGTCTCTGTCCTATGACCTAGGGTCAAGAGCAAACCCATCATAAAAAAACAGGGCATTTGATTGCGTAGATTGTACTTCATATTATTTTGTTAGGTCTGTGCATCGCTGGAGGTCTACTTCTCAAATCTACACAGCTACAAGCCCATTTCTATTTTGTCTACTATACTTAGCAGACGCCCTTTTCCTAAAAAGACAGGCTATAAAAATATCTACTCACTTCTTTTAACCCATATAAAGGGTTAAATGAATTATCTTGTAGTAGTAGTACTTTCCCCAAACTACAAGACAAACATGACCTGTAGCGACACAGAAATACCTTCTCTGTCGTCAACAATTTAACACTTGTCAGAGTACGCTAAGTGATAAACGGTAACACCCCTAACATCTAACACAAACACATAACCGTTATTACCCACATTATAAAGAGATGATCCACAATACGGAGTCCATTTCGCAATCGTAGTTACTAAGCGTAAACCGATAGAAAATCATGACCCATTTTTTCTAAAAGGTTCTGAAAGTTTTTGACAGCAGTTCAAATATGGAAAGCAAGTTGTTCATGTGGGTGATCGCGGCGGCGTTAGTGGCCACGGCCGCCTTCTCCGTCTACGACGAGGACGAGTTGGAACTGGAAGACGATGAACTCACTGAGCAAGGGGACAGAAAAGGCAAAATATGTAAGTATCCTTTGGTAATCAAATCACTAATAAAAAATAAGTAACATGTGCATTTGGTGCTTTGTTTAAATATAAAAAATTTAGAGAAATAATGATTAATCTGTTTCTCGTTTATCATATGTAACTTCGGTTAGCGACAAACGGTAATTTCTATATAAACTGCCCCAAAATCAACACTGGTCAGGAATGTCGCAGTGGTCGTTCGCTAGCTCTCGATTACCACTAGATAAGTTTGGCTGTAATATTTTTATTTTCATTTATCTTTTGCGCCTGAATCATATTGCAGAATGCGAATTTATCGATGTTAGTTTTAAAAGGCAACAATAATCTGGTTGCTGGCATTATTAGGCTCCATATTTACTTTGCCTATTGGTACACAGGGATCGATGTTGTTTAAAATTAGTTGCAGAAAAAATCTGCTGATCATTATACATTATTAAATACCTATGTGATACCTATGGAGGTATAAGCCACGCATCGTAGGTAATACGCAATGAGGGGCGACAATAGACTGACGACCTTTAAATGGTTTGCGGGCAGGGATTGGATGGAGGAAGGTGTTATGTCCAAGAGTGGTTGTGTATTGGTTCTTGCTGATGAAGATGACGACGCGTAACTACTGCAAGCAACTACAGTGAAACCTGTTTAACTAAGACCTCATAGTGCTTACGAATTTTCTCACTTATAGAGGTTTATCACTTACCCAGTTTCTCAATTACGGAGGTTTAAGATTGGAATTATTTCATTTATAGAGGTTCTCATTTACAGAAGTCAGACAAGAATTTATTTTTAATACCAAATCGGCCCGTGAGATAGAGACGTGTGTGTCAAAAATTACACTTATAGAGGTCTTAATTTAAAATATCTCATTTATAGAGTTCAGCGATTATAATAAAAACTAAAAGTTTTACAAGGACGGATGTATAAGAGCTGGAAAAGGTATCATTGTCTCGATTACAGAGGCTACTAAGCTTTTTGTATCAGTTACGGAAGTGAATAAAAAATTAAACATAAAATAAAAATCTCAGATAATAAGGTTATTCATCCTGTTACTAAGGTAATTCGATGCAAAAGTGCTAGGACCCGGTTAAGTGTATCAGTTATATGGATTTCTCACTTATCCAGGTCCCAGTTAATCAGGTTTCACTGTAGGTATAACATGCTTGCATAACCAAAATGCAAGCTTATGCGGTTATTGTGTGTTGAATAAGACGATTGTGTGTATGCAGTGTTTCCGTTCGTGAGCGTGGTGCGGTTCGCGAACACAGAGTGCGCCAGCCAGAGCTCCATGAACGGCACGTGCTTAGCGCGCCGCGAGTGCAACAACCTCAACGGCACCGCCACCGCCATGTGTGCCTCCCGCCGCGGCCGCTGCTGTGTCGGTCAGTATCCTGCTCGCCTTATTCCTACTATTATATGCTCATCCTTCTCCTGCTCCTGCCATTGCCTCACATACTGCACCGAAATAGTTTCGCGGAAGAATCACCGCGAGTGAGTGTTCACACATTGCCGTCAAACTCTTTTACCAATCGACTCGCAGCAATACGAGTGAGCAAGTAAGCAATACATTTCACGCGCGCTTGTGCTAGCAGCGCGAGTAAACTGTTTACATGCTCGCGCTGCCTACAGTAGGTAGTAGACACTAAAGATGAACGCTGACCTGGAACTAGTACATACAATGAAGCAGTCCTCGGCAGAGCGCGAAATTCATATAGTCATTCATAACAAACCTATTTTAGAGGTAAATACCCTGTCATTAAATTTAATATGTAACAGAGTATTATGTACTTTATTAACCTAATATTAACAAATATTAATCCGCCTGATAAAGTCACTATACCATTCAAGTTGGAATAAAGTTTTATTGTGTCAGACTGTACAAAGTAGCGATGACGTCTAATTATCCAATCACGCGTCGTTCTTGGCACTTCCGCTGTCGCACCTCATGCTCCGCACCGAGGAGACCATTCATCCGCATCCGCACATAGCGCGAGTATGTTAATGTGGCTTATGGCGAGTGTATCTACTCGTGAACGACCTCGACACACCGCAAAAAAATATTTTCACTTTATACAAACAATCTATCAGAATATCCGTTGCCCAAGATTTTAGTATTATTTAGTTAAATTAGTTAAAATTAATTTGAATGAATGAATTGTGGTCGGCACTATCTGTGCATGGGGTAAGCAGCATCTTGGTACGAGCACTGAAATCCTTATATAAGGATTCCAGTGCTTGTGTCAGGATTAACGGGGCCTACACTGAGCTGTTCAACATCGAGAAAGGTGTTAGACAGACAGGGATTTGTTGCGTCACCATGGCTGTTCAACCTATTCATGGATAGTTGTTTGACAGATTTGAAAGAGTGTGAAAATGGACTGAGAATGAATGGGTTACTCGTCAAATGTCTTCTCTATGCTGATGACCAAGTTATCCTTGCGTCGTCGGCTGAAGAGTTGCAGAAGATGGTAACAATTATGAATGAGGCTTTGAAAAAGAAAGGAATGAAAGTGAATGTAAGTAAGACGAAATCAATGGTTTTTGAAAAAGAAGAAGGTATGACGGAGTGTAACATTAAGATAGAAGAAGAGAGGGTGGAGCAAGTGAAAGAGTTTGTATACTTGGGATCGAAGTTTACATCAGATGGAAAGTGTGAAAGTGATATTGAAAGGAGGGTAAATGCCGGCAACATGGTGAATGGAGCGTTGCATGCCTTTATGAACAGCCAGACAGTGTCTAATAAGGCACGTCTGGCTGTGCATAGAGGAGTGTTAGTTCCAACACTTATGTATGGGAGTGAAAGTTGGGTATGGCAGAAAAAGCATGAAAATAGAATAAATGCGGTAGAAATGAGAGCGCTAAGAAGTATGATTGGAGTGAAATTGAGTGACAGGATAAGGAACAGTGTGATTAGAGAACGTTGCGGTATAAAAGAAGACGTAGTGACTGGTATAGAAAAAGGAATGCTGAGATGGTTTGGTCACATTGAGAGAATGAATGAAAGAAGATTAACGAAACAGGTATATATGGAGAGTGTGGATGGGAACGTTGGAAGGGGAAGACCAAGACGCACGTACTTGGATCAGATCGGGGACGTCCTAAAGAAAGGTCAGGTCAAGAGTACCCTAAACCGACGGACGAGCATGTATGAACAGATTGATGCATGTTGAAGAAGCGAAAGAGGTATATCAGGATCGTAGCAAGTGGAAAGATGTAGTCTCTGCCTACCCCTATGGGAAAGAGGCGTGATTATATGTATGTATGTATGTAGTTAAAATTAAAATAAGTTACGGCAAAAAGTTACTATTTTTTGTGTAGTGGCGCCACTATCGAGGTCGTTCTCGGGTACACTCGCCAGCATAAAAGTGCGTGGTCCCCATGGTATGCTGCAGCCTCTTTCATCTTTAAGTCTTACTGGCTCAGCGGCACCACTGCTAACAGCTATGTGCGCCATGGAACTTCCTGCCTACTCCTACCGTGCTGTAGGTATATTCTAACATGATTCATGCTCTAAACGTTAGTCTGATTATTACAGTTCAACGCACTTGTGGTACGTTTACAAACGTGAACAACACGTACTTCACGAGCCCTGGCTACCCGACCGCGTACCCCGGCGGACAGGCCTGCACCATCGTTGTACAGCGGTGCAACAATCAGATTTGCCAAGTAAGTGCTGATAACTAAACGACAGTAGGCTTTTTATATGAAGTCGGCGTAATTAAGCGAGTGTCAATGCTTAGTGGTAGCAAATATCTGCATATTCGGTCGCATTGAGGTCCTCCTGCGAGCACATTGTAGTTCAAGCTTATACAATTAGGCGCAACAGGTCTGTGTCTCCACATTTACTTTACAGACCCTGTAAAGTCTCCATTTCTTTCGGCTTTCCTCTCACTTGTTCTCCAGGGACTTAATAAGAAACAAATATTTTCAGCTGCGCGTAGACTTCTTGGACATGGTGCTGGCGCAACCTAACGGCGACGGCGTCTGTGCCACGGACTCGATCACCATCACGGGGGGCAACACGATCGTGCCGACGCTCTGCGGGGACAACACCGGCCAGACGCTGTTTGTGGACTTCAACGCCAACACGCCGATCACCATCACCGTCACCGCCACGCTCGCCACCACCTTCGGCAGGCGGTGGAACATCAGGCTCGTGCAGCTCGGCTGCGACTGCCCCGGAATAGGTAACCTTCATGTTTTTCTCAGTAACGCGGCCATACTACACGTTCTAGATTCATTTTTAGTGTTTCCGCTATGTATATGTTTATGTATGCGCTCAAATGCGCTAGTTGCTTCAATATAGCTGGATATCCAGAAAAGTCTGATCATTATCTGTTAATTTTTACGTTTCGTACAGGCCTACAATGGACCGTTATATACATATAAGTCAGAAAAGAGAATAGAAGGGCCTGCCCTGGAGGAATACGGTTTCAATAATAATGTCGTTTCAGCTCCGAACGGTTGCCTGCAGTACTTCACGGGCACGATGGGCACGATCCGCAGCTTCAACTACGGCGCGCAGGCCAACACCGCGCTGAGCGCGTCGCTTGTCCAGGGAACCCGACAGATCGCCAACTTGAACTACGGAATCTGCATCCGGATGGAGGCGGGATTCTGTACCATACAATATGTTCAGGTACGTTACGTTTCAATAAGTTATTATTATTACTTAGTAATGTTGTGTGACGTTTCCACTTTTCAAACCAGAAGACTCACAGAAGAAGACAGTTAAAACTAGACTCAATTTTTGAGTTTTTCAAATATATTTTGCGTCAAATAATCTATTCTGAGTTCTAAAACATGACACCGCAAACAACCAACAACCAGTTTCTTGCTTTCGAGTGTAGTCGGTAATATTTTCTATTCTCTTCCAGTCACCTAACGACATGTTTTCGTTCACGGTAACGGGCGACGTGGACGGCGCGGACGCGACGGTTCTGGGCACGGCGGTGGGCGCGCTCAACGACGGAGCGTGCGTCACCGACTTCGTCGTGATCCCCAACCCGGTGGTGACCGCTACCAACTTGGCCGTCGGCACCGACCGCTTCTGCGGGCTCGGCTTCGTACCCGTGCAGAGTGAGTACCTACTATATAATCTACGTAGGTCTTAAATAGAGAGAGCCTTACACCAAATTAAACGTGCAAATTTAATCTGAAGGAAAGGAAAGAAAGGTATCTTATATAGACAATTGAAAAAGATAACGAGTTTGACATCGATACAACTAACGACTTGGTAATCAATCCACACATTACAAGTACCTAATTACCCTGTATGTTCCCATATTTTATTAATCAAGTAAACTGAGTTCTGTTTTCAAAAACTCACACTGTACAATTTAACTATTTAATATTTTGACTTTAGACCTAAAATAAGGCCCAACGCTGCGTTATGCAGGCAGCATGTGGCATTATAATCCGTCCAAATTAAAAAGGCGCATCGTGCTTATGTAGCTGTAATATGGCAAAGTGTCGTCATGTTGTACGGGTTGTATTACCCCGCGCGCCGCATATTGTCATATCGCGCGGGTCGACCCGCGGACACAGCGTTGGGCCTAAGTGGTGTTTGTTTGTTACAGCGGGCGTAAAACCGTTCGTGTTGACGGTGGTGACCAACGGCGACGAAGGCGCTACGGCCACCACGCCCCCGGATGTGTCCAACAGAGGATTCTCTCTCCAATATACGCAAGTCGCTTGCTAAGCTGACGCGATCCATATCAATCCGCCACAAGAAACCACAGCTTTTTTTTATATTGAGGTCAATGCCTAGGTTGTCAGAAAGGCTCAAAGCGTTTCTAAAATAAATACAGGGTTACTGGGTATATGTCACGATCAAGTGAACAAGTGCAAATAATATTGTCTATAGCCAGGGCATGCAACTGGACAACTATCAGCATCCATTTAAAAGGAGTAAAATAAAATTTATAAATTTAAAATTTCTTGAAATGTCAATGTTTTTTATATTGTGCCGTAAATATTCCCTGTGAATGCAACATCTTGCACTTTGCTCGCCAATTCTTGATAAGCAAAGCAATACTCCTCTTTGGTGTACGATTATAAACAGTACTTTTTAAGAACACTTCAAATATTTTTAAATTATTATTTTATTCTACTCTCAAAATTAAATAACATTTAAGTCGATCAGTTTTATGTCGTAGTTCACCTCTTGACTACTCAGGTTTGTCATTATTTTTGGGAAGTCCTTATTTGGTAAGCCCTACGAGTTAGAGATAAGCCATAAAAAAATAAGCCACATAAAAATAACATAGCAATTTGAAAACCATTTGATCAGCCAAATAATTATTTGGACAGCATTTCAGTAAGGAGGACATTTTTCTCTAAGGAGCTTATTTAGACAGTTTTCACTTTGGATCTTCCCGGCGGATATCTAACCGTTTGTGACCATAAGACCATGATTATGTAAAAACCATTTAAGATCACTACCAGGATTGTTAGATACAACCTATTATAATCTGGCGTCCAACGCCAGTGTAAGTTAGGTTAGAAATTTGCCACAACCGACAAAGGCACAAAATTTTACTGTTGATCAGAATTTTATAAATTGCAGATTGATTAAGAATATCTGCTGACCATGAGTTGCTGTCCAATTATCAATTTCAGCTTACCAAATACATGTTTTTATACTCCATACTAAATATTTACTGAACACGATTTTCTGACCAAATAACAATTTCAGCTTCCCAACTACATTTTTTGCTTACCAAAATATAAATTTTTGCCGTATCGCTTAAATAGCACCCTATTTTATCGTCTTATTTGAGTTCTCATGTTAGCGGTATAAGACTTCAGGATAATTACACAGCATTAGACCTTAGAATAATAAAGGAATATTTGATGTGATGATAGGTAGGTAAGTAGGTATATATTTTTGAAAAGACGACCTGAATGTTAATCTTCAATGACAAATAAAACATGACATAAAACATACCTATTGCATCGCGCAAATTAGTTAATCGGCGAATTAGAGCAGTTTCTTGGATTAATGATATATACTTAGAATGTACAAAACATCATGGTTGTCTTTTTGAAACAATATGGTCATTGGTAGGTGATAGTGTGTATGTTATTATATTTTTACTATAAAAGGAAGAGTAGAATAATCACTGAAAGTTAAATAAATGAGACTTAACAAATTGATGTACTTTTTTATTTATTAACACTATGGACTTGAATGCTTATGAAACTTTTTATGTATAAGTAACTACTTTTTAAATAATTTTCACAGCAATAAAAAGGTAACAGATATTATATACTAATGCTACGTAAAATACACGTTCGTGATAATCTACGAAGCTGGTGCTTATTTTAATATAAGATTAAAATTAAATGCACTATGGATGTCTTTGTTTTATGTACTTTTTAATTGTAAGATTTTTCTTTCAGAGCTTCACAAAAAATATTTTGAAAGGAAAATACTGCTATATAAGTAAGTATCTAATGCATCACATAAATAAACATACTAATACTACTATTACTTGCCATCGGGTACATTAACAAGTTCCGAGACCTAGTCTTCAACAACTGATAAATATAATATTAAAAATAATTATCACCTAAAATTTACTTATAACATTCAAATTGGCTGTTACGTTATGTTGTACATTTCATAATTAACCAATAAGATTTTGAGTAATCTTGTAGTATGCTTGTAGTTCGCCCCCGCTGCGCGCCACTAGCCTTAACATAATCGACAACACTTTACGCTGTAGCGTACGCTTGTAGAGCAGATGCATCTAAGATTTTACCTCGCTGGCTTTCTAAGTTGTGTTTGACGTCGTCATACCACTTGCCTATGTTGGTGCTGTTCCTCAAGTCCTTGAATGCCTGGCAGCCCTCGATGCTGCTGAGGACGCCGTAGACTGTGATGTCGGCTAGGTTGGGCTTCTGCCCGCCGAGGAAGGGCGTGCCTTTCTGCGTAACCGCCGACATCCACTTGTCAGCAGAACTGTACAGCGCCTGACGAGCGTCCTCGATGTTGTGCCTAGCGGACAGCAAAACTTCACTATAAGGTACAGCTAGCGGCTATTCAAGCTGTGCCGGAGCCCAGAGCTCCCTCATTTGTACTCTTCTCTGGGCTGTACCAGCATGTGTGTGGTAGGTTCAGTCCGATCGATCCTAGAACAGCTCCTAACCCCCGCTTCACAGCCCGACTTGTTTGAACAACCTTACAATAAAACTACTTCCGGATGAGCCCTTGTTCCTACCTATAAATATTCAGGCGTAAGCCTCAGGGTAAAAAAACGGGGTTAACCTAATCTACATAAAAGACTAAGTACTATTCAAACAAACAATATATCTTACCTAGCCTTAAGCCTCTTGGAAATGAGCCACATGGCAGCGGCGCCTCCGTAGACCATGAGCGCGGATTCCCAGGCGGGGAAGTTCTGCCGCCAGCCGCCGACTTCCTCAAACCACTTAAAGGTCTCGAGCGCCTCGCCGACGGTACGGTATACGTTTGGGGACAGCATGTGTACCAGCTCTTTGTCTGCCCATTGTCGCCACTCGCGCTCTTCACTGAAAAATACAAGTATAATATGTGCTTACCAAACGAACGATTTATCTAAGCGACGGTAAAAAAAAGAAATGAACAAATAAGAAAATGACTATAATTGAGTAGCGAAAGGGCGGGCTGTAAGCTCCAGGCATATGACTGCACAAAACGCCAGAATCGGGCTGGAGCCTCCGGGGGACATGAATGAGTAGGTAGAAGTTTAAATTGTACGAGCAGTTGCGGAGATTAAAATAACCAGAAACTGGAACGGTTCTCGCATCACACTATGTTTACAATCATATTTATTTAAAAAAAGCAATAGTTGTCTGTTACATTGTAGCTACAATAAATTGGTACTCACTTCTCCGCCTCTCGTTCCTTCTTATCCTGTATTGGCGCATTATGCATGACGAAGTACTTGTTGGTTATATCGGAGGACTTCTTTCCGTCATCGGTGAGGAAGGTGTTTGGTGGGTAGTACTTGACCACTTCCTGCAGCTGCTGCGACTGGTCTCGCAGGTACGTCTCTAGGACCGATATAATCGCTGTGCTGTCTAACAGTTGCTGGAAAATGCGGACAGGTTCAATGCAGAACTAGCATATCTATACATACTTATAATAAAACAGTAAAACCCGTATGTCTGTACATTGAACAAATTTACGAAAAACTTATGTGGATGCGTGATGCTAAAATAGGATTAGAACACATTTTACACCACATCTGACTAAAGTTTGAGGGTCAATCAGATAACTGTGTATCACCATAGTGACAGGTTGTCAGCCCATCGCCTAAAATTGCAATACTCATCTAACCCTCGAGTCCCTTAGTCTTATGAAACCCATGGGTAAGAAATGGGGTGATGCTATTCTAAGCCGACATCACACGGCAAGAGAAATATGATTAAACGAAGAATATTTAGGCCGCCAGCTACAGTAAGAGAAATACAGAAATGTATAAATAGCAATAAATTGTTGCTGGTCAATATCTAAAATACTTTTTACCGCGGGAAAATTACTCATTCCTACGGGAAAAACGATAAACGTAGAATTTTTAGGTTTAAACGAAACGAAGTTCGCGGGCATCAGCTAGTTTACAATAAAAATGTGCCACTAGGCCGACCCAGATTATGCGCCATTTACAGCAAGTAGCCAATTGAAAAGAAGATTGCATTTACTGTGAATTAATTGAGCGGTGCTGTAGTCAATATTGGTTACGTAATTGCGAAATGTTGCTAGATACGCTTCGAGCTAAAGGAAGATAAGTAACTTTTATGTTATGTTCCTAAGAACATCAAGAGCTACCAGGACCATCAACACAGTACACAACAAATAAATGTTAGAATTCAGAGAAGTACTATCAATTGACAATAATCTTTCTTTGCAATATTTTCTTGAGTTTGCACAACTATTACTCATCAAAATAAAACAATTTTAAACGCATTTAAGTTGTGTTTATTTTGAATTATATACAATTCCTACTTTTCGAGCTCATTACAGAGTTCGTGGTGATGGACAAGTAACGGATAACTAAGGTGTTAAGACTGTTAGAATTTAAATAATTATTTTTCTACTGCCATTTTTTTCTTAATTGCTTGGCGTAACGTCCCAGTTCTACGCAGAATGCTGACACCGTATCTTGTGTAGTAGGTCTTGCAGTATGTTAGACTTCGCTGTGTAAACAGTGGAGTCCAAGTTGATGAGATCCCCCATACAGTATTCTGTTAATATTCAAATAGGTTCCCGTATTTTCCTAGGAAATAATCGAATCACTTCCCAATAGGGATGTTACGCTAGATAATTAAGAAATAGATCGCGGTAGAACAGTAATAATTTAAATTCTAAATGATGATGTCTTCATTAGTCATCAGTGACCACGATCTCTGTAAAGAGCTCGAAACATAGCAATTGTAAAATCTATAAATTGTGACGAATCTTTAGTCAGAATGGTCTAGTTTCTTACCTGGTATCCACCATCAACTTTGGCCAGGACGATAGGCACTTTCTTGTAGCCGGACCACTTGATGGCCTGCCGCAGCACCGCGTCCACTTCCACCACCTCGTAGCTGACGCCGCGAGCGTCCAGGTACGCGCGCACTTTGCAGCAGAACGGACACGTGCGGTATTGGAACAGTACCAGCTTTAGATTGCTGTTGTCATTGTCATTGATTACCTGCAAATTATATTTTTGTTTATAATTCAGTGGGGGTGGCGTACGTCCAGCAGTGGACTGCAATAGGCTGATGTATGTATACACTGCGATTATGCTTGCTTGTTGGACATTGCTGTGTTGGACATGTCATCGAGTTGACGAATACCCTGACCTAAAAACGGTGCGAGGCGGAATCGCCCACCGAAGGTATTAGAAAAGGTATCATGCACATCAATCCCTTTTATATGACACCAATTATGAAATGCAAAGGTGCTTTTACGGATTTGTCTGTCAAACGACTAGACAGACGCATCTGTTCGCATCGTGAACCCACCGTAGCCGTATTTTTATGGTAATATATAACATCGGAATACGCAATTTCCTTTCATCTGACAGACGCATGCTTTACGGTGCGTTAAAAATACGCAGCGACTTATATAAGGTTTTTCCCATTAACCTAAAAAGATAAAATTTGGCAAAATTAGGGAAAAAAAAATCAAATAAATGTCGCTAGTAGTTTAAGTAGGGTATCATATGAAGGGGCTTGATGTTTATGATACGGAAGCCCACTTTTCAAAAATATTTGTAAGGAAAGGAAAGTAAAGGAAAGTTTTTCACTTTATGTAGTCACTTTTATGCTGAACTGGTAAAAGTGTAACGAAAAAAGATAAGTAATTTTGCTAGAAGAGGAAACAGTTGCCTACTTCTCTAAGCATATAATAATAGGTTTTTCTCAATTTTCGCACTGTGCCTAGATCTTGATTCAGCTTGTTATATCCTTTCTGTTACAAACTGCATACATTTAATTGATTTTGCTAGCAGCAGTGGTGTTAAGTGATAGCAATGCAACAGATTATCAAATACACACTCTTATCAGCATTATCATAACATAAGAATATGGAATCAAACTGTCAAAGTAAAACAAACACATGTAACACCTGCAACACAATTTTAAAACATTAACAGCCACAACCACTGCTGGCAGTCAGATTGGCGAGCGCAATGCAAGATGTTGTATTCGCAGGAAATGCTGGTGCCCATTGTCAGGATAAAGAGCATCCAACCTATTTGGCATACCTAATCTTCAAAGTGTACACCCTTAAGAGCCCCACTATGGAGACATGAAATGTTGGCGGCCACTGATGGTACTTGCGGCAATCGACAGAAAAAAATATTACAAAACGAAAGTGTTACGTGATGAAATGTCGAAAGTGATATACTTTCGGAGATATTGGGCTTTTAAAATGAAAAATAAATATTTTAACCACAGTATTTATTTGTGAATGAAAAAGCATTTTTTAACTATTATTTATTAGATAGGTAGGTAAGTATGGTTGGCTACTCGTGAGTGGTAAAAAAACCGGCGAAAAGTGGCAACCGCATGCGATAAGGACAGCTATAGAAAAATAAAGATATAGATATCTCATCTCGTCACACAACCACAACAGAGCGACTGCGAATTCTAGTGTAAAAATTACATAAAGTAATATAATTGAATTTGTTGTGCTACAAACTATACAATTATATCACCTAGCAATTTATATCACCTAGTTCGGACGTAATAGCTATAATATATTGGCACGCACATTTTATCATTTTAGTTTTATTATATATAATGATGATGTTATTATTGTATAACCAAGTTAAGTGCAAAACCGAGTTACTTAAATACAATTCAAATAAATAAATACGTAACTTATAAAGTTCATTTCATTACAATACATACCTAGATTTTTCCTACATATACGATATTCCTAATAATTATTAGTATTATAATAATACTGAGATTGAAGAGAAAGCGCGTAATTACATAGTTTATACTTTAAAATGCTTTTCCATTCACAAATAATTACTGTGGATAAAATATATTTTTTTCATTTTAAAAGCTCAATATCTCCGAAAGTATATCACTTTCGACATTTCATCACATAACACTTTCGTTTTGTAATATTTTTCTCTGTCGATTGCCGCAAGTACCATCAGTGGCCGCCAACATTTCATGTCTCCATAGTGGGGCTCTTACGGGTGAACACCTTAAAGTTTAGGTATGCCAGGCTTCATACAAATATGTTCGATGCTCTTTATCCCTTGGTCACTTGTTACGACAACTGCCGATACAATTGGGGGTGATGCTATTTCATGCCAGCATCGAATATTAAAAACACGAACAAAAATTAACATATCTTGTTTTTAATTACCAATATTGCAGGATGAACTAGGTAGGACAGTCATTTCGCAAATGCTTTTTCTTTTTGCATAAGTGGTTTTCAGATAAACAAATCCAGAAAAATCTTATATAATTCAAATAAAATCGAAATATACTGTATATATACTGTACTGTCCAATGTCCATTTATGATTAAGGATCAATTTTGCCAAATTCAACACAGCAGGCAGCTTAGGCTATATATGCAACAACAATAAGAGACAGACAACAATATATAGGACATGGAGCACCTTACTTAATTCAATGCAGATGCTTACAAATTTATATTTTATAATTTGTTACTCCTCAGACATGCATTAATATTTACATTTACATCTATACACATTGCATTCCATTATTATCATAATACTCTTTTGAGCTGATGTGTGTATATCACACATAAGGTGACCCTAATATTACCCAAGATATTATCATCAATACTGGAAGTGGTCTTTATAAACATGGACTGGGAATATGTAAAGGACTGCCCTTAGATGGTGGATACCTAAGTCATCGACATTCGCAGATGCATTGTCATATTTGCTAAAAACAGAATTCAACTTGAGAGCATGCTCAGAGAATTATGAAGAGAAAACAAATAGGTTGGAATATGTAAGAACACAAGAAAATCATGAATCATCACCAAAGGCACTGAACTCAGCAAAGAACTTGACAGAAGCAAAAAAGAGTGTGTAAAGAGTAAATCTATGTTGGGCATATAATATCCATGGAAGATCAGAATGGGAAAAAACTACCTCTACCTCTACCTTTCAGTTAATTATGATAGCCTTCTTCATGGAGGTAGACAGATCATAAATGCCATACATAACATACTTTCACATGAAATATGCATTATAAAAATTAAGCTGTGATAAGTCAAATTAAGGAAAAAGCATGCATAGCTTTTATCATTGACTTTTAGTTACTAATAGTCCTTTTAAAATACTCAGTACTTTGGCAAACTATGTTACATAATTTCACAAGGAGTCCCATTTATTTGTTTATTTGATGTATACTTTTAAAATTAGAGGTAGTTATAAGTACAGATACATACTAGTAAAATTAATGTTGTTCAAGGAATCTTAATTTCGCCATGCATAAACTCATACAAATTAAAATGTCAAGTCAAGCAACCAGTACCAGAAAGAGGATAAGTGACCATGATCTAGAGGCACCAGCACATGGGTATGTAAAACTTCTAAGTTATCTTCTTATCATTTATATTTCACTGATAAGTTTCTTAATAATTATACTAAAAAAAATAATATTTTTTCATTGGTTTTGAAATCTATTGCCAGTATTAGTTAAGGTTCAATGGGAAAATTCTTTCCATCGCCTTATAAAGGTTTAATTCAAGACCTTTACTGCAGGTTTTTGCTACTACCAGATATTTAATCATAATCATAGTATACAATTTTAATATCAGTAGCATTTTGGCAGAATTGGAAATGAAATAAAACTGGTTGCAGCTAAGAGGCAATATTCATTTTCATATATCCAAGATGCATAGCCATGTCGAGGTGTTTCTGTGTCTAAACAACAGTCAGAATATACTTTTCGGGGCGGGAATAACAAACAGGGGAGTCCAGTTCATTCAGGATGTTTTAATTTATTACCTTATAGTGTGGCTGGTATTGCGGAGGTTCCTTAAGAAATGCATATTGCTCACTCTCTAGTGGCAAGAAAGATTTCTTAGAATTAACAACATAGTGCGTGTAACCTCCATAGCCTGCGCCTATCACTACACCGACACTGGCTCCGATCAGAGTCAATTTCACCGTCGACCTTGGCGCAGCCCGGCTCCTCGCCGAGTGGAAAAGCTTCAAAGGAGCATTTTCCCTCAGTGAGGGCAAAATTACTTTACGCAAAATTGTTATTGTTGGTCGCCACATTTTTAAACTACTTTCCTTCTTTGGAATTACGCACACATTAAAAAATAAAATCACTAATCAATCTGAAAAACGATTCAGACATTTTTCTTGATTTCCTGTCTTTTGACATGAACATAACATCTTTGACATAACTTCATCTTGTCTATGGTCTAGGGTTGGTTATAGAAATCAGTGGGTTAGATTAGAAGGATTAGAACAAGAGCGACGAATCTTGGTGGATCAGAAAATGGAACCCCTTCGTGGAAAATCACAGTGGAAAATCACAGTGGAAAATATTGACGCCCTTCAAGACAAGAAAGACGAAGACCATTTTTTAATTATTTAAGTACCGAACTAAAACTCATTAAAGCCCCATATGTATCGGTATCGCCGCATAACGCGATACATCTTTTCGTGCATATCACCAGTCCACTGATCTCTATTATATGCTCTTTGATACTAAGTACGCGTACTATATAGAGGTCAGTGCACTAGTCTTCCCTTTACAGACGAGTGCTCGCTGAGCGCTGACCTTCATGTTGCGCGATCGCGTGATAGTGTTGTCAACTCCAGTGGACTTATCATAGAGTCAAGCCACGTAAGGTCCTGTTCCTGTCCATCCAGCGATATTCGATCGCGTGTTTTTTTTCTCGCAGTACTCTAACACATTGTAACGATGTGCTAGTAAATCTAACAACAAGGAATCATTTTTATTCATTGTGGATTCATCGTAATTACTTAGTAATTCGAAAATAAATCGCGTAAAATAAATCGCATAAAATAAAAAAGGTGCACTTCTTTTTTGTGGCTTACCGCACTCGAGTGGAGCGCAGGTACAACAGACTAAGTTGGCTGCACTGGCTATATAGCGCAGTACTACGCTATATCATACGATTCAGCACAGTGCGAGTAATCTGTTTACATGCTCTTTTTCATGCTCATTGCTCACGCTGCCTACATCACTTACTTAATATTTAGTAAGACCTTTTGCCGTATGGGTCTACTATAAAAGGTTTACTGGCAACTGACACCCATGGAAGTAATATGTACTTCTAACCTTCTACGTCATGCTTCGAGCAACGACGGCCTTCCTTCCGGGTCGGAACGAGACGGATGACCGTGTTGCTCGAAGACGTCATGATTCCTTGTAACTTGTAAAATCTATGTGTAAAATCCATGCTGACTGACACCGTACTGACCGTGGTCATAAGAATAGATCTGATAACCCCTACAAACCATAGACAAGAGGCGATCTTCACGTTCACTCACTCAGTACGTACGTTCACATCACTTTCGTTGTTTCTCCGTCGCAATCGCAAATGTCTGTGTCTGTGCAGCATGAGTTGATTTGCTTTTTATTTTGTGTGATTGATAATGTTTTCATAATTCACGAGCTTCATTTGAATTAGGCAACGCGAAAATAGTCAGTTATTTTTTAGAGGACTGTAAATTTAGTTAGGCGCTATACGGAAGGTAAAATTGTCCCAACATTTTTCTGGCAACAATTGGCGCGTTAATGGTTTCAATGTTTTTTTGGTGGTTTCTTTAAATTGTGAAGCGTATATTGGTGATTATGTGATCAGGTGCGAGGGAATGCCCGAAGGATGCCGTCGTCGTCGCGGTCGCGGGGCTCCGGCCGCGGCCCGGATGCGCAGCAAGCCCAAGTTCTAGCACCCATGTCGGAGCGGCAGCAGCTGGCGTTAGTGATGCAGATGTCATCAAAAGACGCCCCTCCTGGTAAGACAATTAATACCCGTCGGATATAACAGTCGTAAAAGCTGCGGTGTACAGAATCCTCACTTCCCGCCTTTTTCTCGTTCAGCCGCTCCGACACCAGCAGAGGAGAGGAAGTTGACGAGGCAGCAGCGAAATGAACGCGGCGAGACCCCCTTGCACGTGGCGGCCATCAGAGGTGACCAAGAACAAGTCAAGAAGCTCCTTGCCCAGGGCCTAAATCCAGACACTCCAGACTTTGCCGGTAAGTAACTGTAGCCAAAATTTTACCTTATCCTACATTAAACCAAAAGACAATGATGGATAAAGTACCTAGCCTAAGTATTTTGCTTGCCTGCCTCATAAACACCTAATGACCATTCTAATCAACACATACTTGTCTAGCACCAGGATATTTACAAATATGTGTGCAGCAACTTGTTCCACAAAGTAAGTTCTAATAATTGCTGTCGTCGGAGAGGCTTATAAACATGTATAATATAAGTTTGTGCTATAAGTTTTATCTAAAGTATCATATGAAAATGTTTTCGTTTTGCTAAAACAGTTCACCAGCTTAGTATGATTTTCCTAGATGCTTACAATGCAGAATAACAATTAGAGTACACTAGAAGTGCACACAGTTTAATACACTACTTAATCTAATGTAAAATAATCAAAAGAATGACAATTCCTATAGGTACTACTCTAAAATTTACATAGGAATAAAGTGACTCTTTGCCCAGTTCTAGAATCTTGCATAATATACTTTAACTGGATAGGGTTCAAGTCCACATCGTTTACAGGCAGCCTTTGTACTACTGCGTACTACTGCTTTGTGCTGTACACATCCAATCTACATCAATTTACTGACGAGTATATATATTTATGCTTGTAGACCTCCTACATATACATATTTTTAGTGGATATATAATCTATGATCAGTACTCAATAAGTAGATCTTTTTGATTATATTCACCTTGGTATAAATGCATAACAGTGTTTGTTATTGACTATTGTTATTTATTTACTAAAGTAATTTATAAATGTTGGTGCTGCAGCAACTATAAGTACTATAATGTTATGATTGCTCTTATCTTACTAAAATATGATCAGTCAAGATGTAGGCCAAATAAATTTAGGCATTGGCTGTTAAAGTTTACTTTGTTACAGTATATAGTTGTAAATGAAGTGAGATTTTTTGCCCTCAAGCTTAAATACATACATACACACCCACATATCACGCCAATAATCCCTTGCAGGGTTGGCAGAGCCCATACAGCTGCAAAAAACTGTTATTTACGCCTTGTTTGACACATATTTGACAATCATTTGAGAAAATGTGTATCGCCACGCCTTATAAAGCTAAAATTGTGATGATAATTTATTATTCAAAATATCCTTTCTAGAAATATTGTGTCTTATATGTGTGTTTACTATATTATCTACTCCTCTCGTATCAGCACACATGTGTGCTTGAAGTACAATACAAATCTATTGTTGCAAAATTCGACCTGAGCGAAGTGGTTATAGTCCTTTACTACATAGTTTGCACTAGAAAATTAATAAATTGTTTTCATGGTTTAGGTACTGGTTTCTCTAAGTCTATGGTCTCACTATCTTGCTGTGGCAGGTTTTATTTCAAGTAGGACTTACACACATTTTCCTCATAGTCAGATTAAGAGATGATACCAGTGCTGAACATAAACTTGCATATTGTATGATACGAGGGAAATCATACAAAATATCAAATACTATGACATCATCATGCTTTTGACATACAGTTGTGTAAAGTGCAACTACAAAAAAGGGTAACACTAGACCATAAATGACATAGGTGTATCTAAGAAATCCTTGTCTAGTATTTAACTGTTAAATAAAAAATAAGGTTATCAATTTTACCAGTTTGCAGTGTATGAAATTATCAAGACAATTATTTTCTTTGATAATTATCATGTTAAATATCAGTGCTAGTTATAAATCCCAACAAATTTTGATTAGAAAACTATAAAATCAATTACTACAAATATAAAAAAAATATTACTTATTAAAGATTGTCAGTGATCTAAACATCCAATTATTATAATCAGCTCATTATCTTAATGTTGATTAAAATCTCAACACTTTGGTGAAAAGACTACATAAATCAATGCATGTTTTTTTTTAGTTAGGTGTCATGTTTGGATTCACTCACAGGAATCATTAAAATGTTGTTCTTGGATGCACTGTACAATAACAAATTGCATTTGTTTGTATTGTATATTTATCAAGCCATAATTATAATATAAACTCAAATCCTGTCAGTGTGTAATATTTTTATAAAATATAAGTGTGCATATAAGAAGTGTACATATGTTTGTGCTCTCATATCTCAATAACTGTTAATTGTTATTTATTACAGTCTAATTTAGGAATCACAAAATATTCATCAAAATCTATTTACTGGATTTAAAAAATAAATACAGAAGGGTCAAATGTGGTATAAAAATACTACTAAATACCTCACAATGTGTGTGCAGACTGTGATGGAACATTAACTACTCCACCTGCGCATTTTAGTGCGCAATCATTCAATTTGTTTGTTATGAATTTACTAGGGTGGACACCGCTTCACGAAGCTTGCAGCTATGGGTGGTTTGATGTTGTTGAAGTGCTCGTTAACTGTGGAGCAAATGTGAACGCCAAGGGCTTGGACGATGATACGCCGCTCCATGATGCTATCACATCAGGAAACTTGAGAATGGTCAAATTTCTGGTGGAACATGGGGCTGAACCATTTGTGAAGAATAAAAGTGGAAAGATGCCCTTTGATTTTGCTGTACCTCCTATTTCTGACTATCTGGATTCTTTCAAAGGTCTGTATTTTTTTGTTATGTTTTGTTAATTCCCAACCTTCCTTAATTTGATTCCTTCCCCATAAGATCCAGATGAGGCCCCTTTTGACTGCTGATTAAATTGAATAATGTACTCAAAATAATTGATAGATGGCATTGAACATCTGGGGGGCATCTTTGCTGGGGGCTTTGATTCTTCTTCTTTTCGTGTGAGACACCCAGTCTTCCAACGACCCAATAAAAAAAAATTAAAATGTTAGCGCCCGCCGGGATTTGAACCCGGAACCGTGTGGTACCGTCCCACTGCTCTGCCAACTGAGCTACCGGCGCGCCCCGGCCCCGACTGACCCTTGCCAATGTTTCAATCTCTTAATACTCGTCTCGAAGCGAAGTACAAGCGACATCTAGTTTATGTTATTGTAACGAATACGAATTCAAACCATTCGATGAAACTTTGCATATTTAAATTACCTATGGTTTTTATATGCACTCAGTGTTATATTTTTATCAATAGCCGCGTCCACATAGGCTGAGCAGCCTCGGCCGCGGCACAATGCGCGCGGCATGCGCCAAACCGCGCGGTCCGTGTGGACGTGCCGCGGGCGAGGCAGCCGCATGCTCACGCTCGGGCGAGCGCGCGCGCGAACGAGCCAAACGGTGTCGGCAAAACGATTTGCTCAAAGGCGCCTCAGTCGTTTGCCGCGCGCCGTGTGGACGGCGCATTTTTGTTGTTTTCCGTGCGCGCTCAATTCGTTTGTTTACCAATATGAACAAAAGTGACTGTCGGTGATTAATAAGTTCACTATACGCAAGTAATAATTGGCTATGGGATGCGAGAGAACCTAATTATACCAATAGGGGGTTGAGAGAGGATTCCTGGCTGAAAATCAGTCAGGAAATGAATATTCCGGTCCCTTGTTATAGGATCAGGTAAGAATGTTTTGAGGTTAACCAGACCGAATAATAATGAACTACGGGTCTGAAGAAAGAACGCCACTAAGGTTACGAGGAAGATAAACAGTTCAGTACTAGGTACTAGAACGCTAATTTTATTATTAACTTGCGTGACTAGTTGAGCAACCCCCAGATGTTTAACACCGTCCATCGGCGTAGAGAAACGTAACTTTTTTAATCTGTAACAAACGGACCAACTGCGGCCGGTCCAGCCTTATGTATAATCAATTACTCTCGAACGCTCAAATTTTGTTTTAAAATCTATTTTGTTCATTTGATTTTGATTTATAGTTGTTATTTTAATTTATCTTCGAAATACTCCATAATAACATTCATTTACTAATATTATTATTTTTTTCACCCGCTTTTACACGTTTTGTCCTGCAGTACAAATATAGGTCAAAAATGAAAAACAAATATGTACTTCACATACGAAATTGCCGATCAGCTGAATTGAGTTACTAATACTATAGAAGTTCAAAATATTTTTGGCATATTTCAACCTATGTTCCTTGGGGTTAGTTGTTCCTTATCTTATCACCAGAGCCCATCGTGAGTTTTTGCTTTCGGTCACTAGTAAAATTTCACCTGTCTATTTAAAAAACGTTAAAAATCATTTGCGTTCAGTTCAGAACCTAAGCATACAACACGACACCATGACACTAAAAGCGACTTCATTTTATACTACTACCTACTTTTATGATATGCTTTTATCCATTTTTTGGATTGGCTTCTAGAACTGAATAAATAATAGTACTTATTGCTTGCCGGCAATCACGGGCCTAAGCCAAGTGAACATAACACGGTATTACATAGTTAAATATAACAACTTACTAATTAATCTGCATGTGATTCTCAGGCTTGGTCCTAGCCCTAGTTCGGTCTCGGGGGTCATCGAGTACATTTTGTTTTATCTAAAATGTTTCTACGCAACATGTTCATATCGACACTTATCTATTACGAGCGAATCAAGTTTCAAGTTTAACGCTACGAAGTTTGTGTGGTTGTTCAAACATCCAGCCCAATCGCGCCCTCGGGGTTCGCATCGAGGAAGACTGCTCCTGTAGGGGTCTGTTTGGACGTAGCATTGAGCTTGAATTGAAAGTAATGTGTTCCACAATGCGGTGCAGTTGTTGAACACAAGAATGCCGGTGCCGAAATTTATATAGCTTGTTAGGGAAGAATGAGGTCTCCGCGTAGTCTCGAGGTCGGGCATAGATCATAAGTACCGTTCGTAACGTTTTGCGAGAGGGTTCAGTAGGCTTATCGGGCCATAGGAAGTGGGCTCGTTTGCCGGCTTACCCAGTTGCCTCCTTCCAGCAAGCTGGAATGGTACATATGTGTACGTATATGGCGTTGAACTGTCTACGTTACTAGATGCCAAAGCCAAAATGAAAAAAAGTTATTGTTCTTTCCGAATCTATCCTCGTTTTTCGCGCTTTGCTATTAATTCATACTTTCTTTTGTTTTTACGTTGTTTTTATTGATATGCAGGGAAACCCATGAAAGTCAATATTTTTGAGATGCGAGTAATCCACACTAATATTATAAATGCGAAAGTAACTCTGTCTGTCTGTCTGTCTGTCTGCTACGCTTTCACGGCCAAACCGCTGAACCGATCTTCATGAAACTTGGCACAGAGATTGCTAGCATACTGAGAACGGACATAGGCTACTTTTTATCACCATTCGAGGGTCTGGAGTATAGATGTAGACCACCAGGTGTACCACCAGGAGCCCAGCTAAACTATTAGAGATACAGGCATGGTTCCAAAACAAAAGTTGTTCAGTATGATGGGCCGCTTCTTTTCACAAGGACATTGAGGATCTGGAGTACCTTATGTAGACCACCAGGTGTACCACCAGGAGCCCAGCTAAACTATTAGAGATACAGGCATGGTTCCGAAACAAAAGTTGTTCAGTATGATGGGCCGCTTCTTTTCACAAGGACATTGAGGATCTGGAGTACCTTATGTAGACCACCAGGTGTACCATCAGGACCCCAGCTAAACTATTAGAGATGCAGTTATGGTTCCAAAACAAAAGTTGTTTAGTATAATAGGTCGCTTCTTTTCACAAGGACACTAAGGATCTGGAGTACATTATGTAGACCACCAGGTGTACCATCAGGAACCCACGTGAACTATTAGAGATACAGGCATGGTTCTAAAACAAAAGTTGTTCGGTATGATGGGCCGCTTCTTTTTACAAGGACATTGAGGATCTGGAGTACCTTATGTAGACCACCAGGTGTACCATCAGGAGCCCAGATAAACTATTAGAGATACAGGTATGGTTCCAAAACAGAAGTTGTTCAGTATGATGGGCCGCTTCTTTTCACAAGGACATTGAGGATCTGGAGTACCTTATGTAGACCACCAGGTGTACCACCAGGAGCCCAGCTAAACTATTAGAGATACAGGCATGGTTCCGAAACAAAAGTTGTTCAGTATGATGGGCCGCTTCTTTTCACAAGGACACTAAGGATCTGGAGTACATTATGCAGACCACCAGGTGTACCATCAGGAACCCACGTGAACTATTAGAGATACAGGCATGGTTCTAAAACAAAAGTTGTTCGGTATGATGGGCCGCTTCTTTTTACAAGGACATTGAGGATCTGGAGTACCTTATGTAGACCACCAGGTGTACCATCAGGAGCCCAGATAAACTATTAGAGATACAGGTATGGTTCCAAAACAGAAGTTGTTCAGTATGATGGGCCGCTTCTTTTCACAAGGACATTGAGGATCTGGAGTACCTTATGTAGACCACCAGGTGTACCATCAGGAGCCCAGCTAAACTATTAGAGATACAGGCATGGTTCCAAAACAAAAGTTGTTCAGTATGATGGGCCGCTTCTTTTCACAAGGACATTAAGGATCTGCAGTACATTATGTAGACCACCAGGTGTACCATCAGGAACCCACGTGAACTATTAGAGATACAGAAATGGTTCCAAAACAAAAGTGGTTCAGTATGATGGGCCGCTTCGTTTCACAAGGACATTGAGGATCTGGAGTACCTTATGTAGACCACCAGGTGTACCACCAGGAGCCCACGTAAACTATTAGAGATACAGAAATGGTTCCAAAAAAAAAGTTGTTCAGTATGATGGGCCGCTTCTTTTCACAAGGATATTGAGGATCTGGAGTACCTTATGTCACCAGGTGTACCATCAGGAGACCACGTAAACTATTAGAGATACAGAAATGGTTCCGAAACAAAAGTTGTTCATTATGATGGGCCGCTTCTTTTCACAAGGACTTTGAGAATCTGGAGTACCGTATGTAGACCATCAGGTCTACCATCAGGAGCCCACCTTATTGGAGATACAGAAATGGTTTCAGAACAAAAGTTGTTCAGTATGATGGGAATAAGTTGAGAAAGGACATTGCCTTCTTTACCGAGGACAGAAAAACAAAAAATGTGGTATAGAGGTATAAAAATGTATAACAGTAACTTATATTACCTTTTTATCTGTCTTATCTACTTATGCTAACCATTTTAGTGTGCTCAAATCGGCACCTCTGGAGTAAGTACTCTGTTATCTACTGACTTTTGTATTCATTGGTTATAAATATTGATCTCTCAGGCCGGATAGCAAATTTTGAATTGTCCCTTTAACAACAGAAGCAAGCAAGTCATCTTTAAACAGTAGAGATAAGAACTGTTCTAATATCACTGTCACACTTACTATGTATACACATACCTACTTTAGAACTTCTGCCTAAAAAAAACTATCTAACGCGGACGAAGTCGCGGGTAAAAGCTAGTGTAACATAAGTTAAGTTTCGTTTTACGATCTCTTTCACCCCAGTACAAAATCGAAAAATTATGTGACGTTCCGTCCTTAATTCTACCAAGTGCAGCGCCATCTATTTTTTATTTACTTATTTACCGTTTATTGTACACAAAAACATTACAAGAGAAACACATACAAAGAATAACGACACAACAGGACAGCTTATTTCTACTAAGTAATTTCTTCCAGCTGACCTACGCAAAGTGAGACTTTATAAGATAGGCGGATTAGGCGAGCACAATAGAAAATAATAAGATAAAATAAACCTACACACGAATAGATTAAATATACCTAAATAAACTTATAATAAAAATATATATATATATATAAATATCATATATATAATCTATCCAGCGACTAGGAACAAGAAGGAGGTAGATTTCTGTGACTGTCACTGTCATTCTATACTAGGGCATGTAAAATCGAAAGGTACTCAATTTTGACTTTCAATATTATAGTTCAATTCCGGTTCTGGTTAGTTCTAATCTATTTCTTCTTCTCGTGTGGGACACCTCGTCGAGTTATAATAAACATAGAATAACATGTCTTTTGGATAAATATGTTTTGATTTCCGAAAGTTTTCGCGGGAGTAGTGACAGTTCTTAGGTATTTTCGTGGCAACGTGCTTGCAAACAGGATGAAGGCGGTAGTATGCCCCAAAAAATGTAGTAAAAAACTTAAAATCCGGTGTTTTTTTTAAACCGGTTATAGCGATTTTAGAGGTTTGAAAACCAGAGAAATATCGGTAATACGTTCAGCTTTAACGGGTTTTCGAAATTCCGGTTTCTATCTCCTAGTGCATTCCACGTTCAAAGCGCGTTCTAAACTATGGTAATTTTAACAGCTTTTTTATTCGTTTTTTTTACTAATGATAAAACCGATGTTGTACTCGTTGGATGATATTCATGATCTAGTCGGCCTCGCCTAGTCATTTAAAATTTTTAAATGAGAGTCCCAAAAAAATTGGGCTTCCCTATCAATTAAGCTATCCTGAAAAGTCATTCATTATCACGTGTGCTTAAAATCTCAAAAATATAATCCCCGGCCCGGAATCGAACACGGGACCCAAGCACAAGTCTATCAGACATCGGTCGGCGTTACGTCAGCAAAATATTGACGCGTTTATGCCGCGCCACGCCACGCATACGCATTAGGTGTACCCAAGCCTTTATTCATCTTTGGCTGGCAACATTCTATATTCATTTGCAGTGTGACCATTTGTGACTGATTTATATCATTTTAGCAGTTTTAGGACTCGACAGATTGGGCGGAATTCATGCTAGTTTCGTAGTTATTATCTGCATATTTGGGATTTATCGTTAAAGCACAATAACAAACTTTTCAAAAGCCTATTCTAATTACGCCGGTATCCGCTGGTTACGTGGATAGTGATACAAATTATCGCCACGTCAGCCTACCTCCTAAAAAGTCAATCTATGTTGGTTCTTTTCTTATAACATTTCTTATTCTTATTTCAGTTTAAGTTGATCTTATTAAGGGGGTAGGTTGATGTGCCGCTCATAGTACCGTTACGCACGTATCCGTAATTAGGAAAGCACTCATTCACATTATAGTTACAAAATGTGCATATATTTAATTCGTGTAAATAATAATTATTTGTACAAAGGTCTTTTTTTACATAGAAATAGTTCAGCTATACCACAAGTCTGAATATTCAGAAATGACAAATATTTAATTTAAAAAAACGCTAACAAAAAAAATACGAGTAACTGGCTGAAACTATTTTCAGAATGCTCGTCCCGCCATTGTTAGTATATATATGTTTTACTAAAATAATGAGATTTTTTTAAATTCTAATAACTTTTCCATTCAGTTGATGAAAACGACTTTTGTTCACTAGATTTAAGCTGCAAAACAGATCTTTTTAAACTGGCGAGGTGATAATGTTATTGAACTCGTTTGAACCAATATCATTAATTTTATTTGAAATTATAATACGCAAACGTGAAAAATATCTTCGATTCGAACTCTTATGAAGTTTGTTTTAACTGACTCGTCATGAAATAAAGCGATGCGTTTGCACTAATTCGCCATTTTTACTTTTAATGCATGGTCACCCTGGTGACTTGACTTCTCTCTCTGCGCTGGCTGTCTGTCATGGCCGCCTGAGTCGCCACCCTCCGACGCCCGCCAACTTCGTGGCGGTCGACATTCCGACCGATTGTTTTATATTTTTAGGGTGTATTATATTGTGATCGAAAGAACAAATATTATCAAAAGTGGCCGAAGACGTGAAATGCAAAGAAGAGCTCCCGCGCACAATAAAGGGGAGTGTATTTGATGTTAATTCTTGTTTTACAAGTCGTATTTTTAATTGCATGCCGAACAGTGTATCGAGATAAGAGCCTTGTGTGAGCTGCTATTCTAATAATGACCCATCTGACGTGACAATGTGATTAGAATAGTGAATATTTCTTAATGTTTTGAAATCCGCTTGTCCCTTCGCTGTGCTTAATTTGTACAAATTTCATCTGTAATAAATTGAAAGGTAATTAATTTGCATTCGTGATTCGTTCATTGCGACAGCTGAGGAGCAGTTTACTTGCCAAATTGTTTTACATTGCGGCTTCTTCAATAAATTGACGTAGGTATAATTAATATTTCCATTATCATTCCACGTTCTTGTGTTTTCTGTATGCTTTGACTAACAAAATACTTTTTTCTCTCGTTCAGTTAAGATTTAACCATTTTTTAAACATGTTTAAATTCATCTAATGTAAATCCACCCTACCATTGGTTTGGTTATGGTTAGCCTAAACCCCCATACATTACCTTACTATTTACATATATACAGATTTAACTCTCAAGTTTATTATGACTGCTTTTATGTCTCAATAAGGTTACATTTAACTAAACACAATACAAATATTTTTAGGGTGTGTACCATAAAATGAACAACCTTTTTTTAAATTGCAAATGTATAAATTATTTTGTCCTTCCATACAAATTGACACATTTGTTTTTTTATTTAGGGGAGACTCAAAACTTTTAATATATCAAAAAAGGGATAGTTTTCAGTTTCGTAGAATAGAGCATACCCCGAAAATATTTGTATTTAATTATATAACTCATTTATAAATTTTTTATTTATTATTATAATTTACATTTTTAACTTTCAATTCTCTCCTTTCAGAGGTATTTCTCCCTTCTCATGGGCCATAAAGCAAACTCATTATTCTAGGTTGAATGTTTAAATGTCAGATCAATACCTACTACTGTAGGTAATGTCTGTTCATTCCATATTCAATCTGACTGTAATCAGTTGTCATAATCATAACATAAGGTTAATTACTTAGTCATTTGCTCCAATCACCTATCTTAATTTATTTATCTTTATTTGTTTTGTAAGGAAATTTATTTACAGTCAAGATCTTGACAGGCTAGACACTCAAATGCAAATTTAAATCTTATGCACTGGGAAAAAAAGCAATCCAAATTTAAAACTGTATAGCCTGTCAAGGTCTTGACTGTACATACATACCTACATACATTAACAAACAGTCACAACAGTCCACTGCTTCATATGGACCTCCATGTGTGGTGCCAACTTCAGATTAGCATCATCCCATTTCTACCTGTAGCTGTCATAAAAACCAACTAAGGGGTGAGTCCAGGGAATGGGCAACAGCATTCCCTGTGAATAGAACACCTTGCACTGTGCTCGCCAATCCGGCTGCCAAGAGTGGTGCATATGGCAAATACCCCCAATTGGGGGAAGGCCCATGAGTGATAGTGGACTGTTGTGGTTTTGGAAGTTGAAGTTTATTTTATTCAGATGGTACCTACTTGTGATGTAACGAATTGCATGTTTTTGGATATTCGTGTTCGCATTCGCAAGGTGTGTGCGAATGTTTTGCGAATGTGAACACTAGAAAATCTTTAAATTTGCAGACAATATAAGGTTTATAAAGTTGAAATCAAACAAGGGGTAATTGATTTACTCATGTTATTCGTTAAACATTAAAATCACCTGTTTTTATTTACCAGCAGACCACAGTAGTGTGACCTATCGGATTTAGTTTCGATTTATTCAAATATGCTTGGTAATTTGTGGAACAAGATGCAAAATGATTGCATCTCGTCCTAACAAATTCGTGTTCGACTCGAGACTGCCGCTAATCCATACACAATAAGCGCAAATTAACCAAAATCCCAATATTCGCATTCGTGAATGTCAATAGCAAATACACACATTTGCATTCGCTAATGTTCAAAAAGTGATATTCGTTACAACACTAGTACCTACCTATTGTTTTATATTTCTATGGTCAGGGTAGCATTCTATCACAAACGTAGTATAATAGAATCTAGCCTGTTAGTTAATTGGTTAAGTAAGTCATTTCCTCAGCTGATTTTGTCATAAATATTAATATAATTCATTGCCGTGTGATGCCGGCTTAGAATAGCATCACTCCATTTCTTACCCGTGGGAGTCGTAAGAGGCGACGAAGGGACTCGAGGGTGTGTATAGCAATTTTAGGCGATGGGCTGACAACCTGTCACTATGACGATACACAATTTTCCGAATGACCCTCAAACGTTTGTCAGAAGTGGCGTGAATGTCCGTTTTTTCGGTCGTTTATGCTCTGCCTACCCCGCAAGGGATAAAGGCGTGATATATGTATGTATGTATTCATACATAATGTTGTTTTTTGCACATGATTCTAAATTGCTTTATTAGATTTAAAGTAAGTATATTTATCTGTTTAATATTTTAAGTTACAAGTATTTTTGAAGTGAATGACAAAAATTGATTTTAATTAATCATTTAGACATAAATCGGCGAAGGGTTATATACCATTATATATAAAAAACGCTGTTGTTGTATGGTTTTTGTTAAAGCAGCAACAGTAATACATATTCTATGAAAATTTCAACTGTCTTACTATTACCATTCATGGCCTCCAAACCATTATAGATAATATTGAGCAAAAAGAACATGTGTAATGTAAGAGTTGTGCCCCTCCCCCCCTTTTTTTGTACCTTATTTTTACTTTGTTAATGTTTTTGTATTTTATGCATGCAAAAACGTAGCGTGATGTAGGTTTATGGAACATACTTGTTAAAAATAACATGTTTTTACTTGTTAATCTTCATCATGAGTGATAACGACGCGTTTAACAATGAAATGCAGCATAATTGTGAAAATTTGAGGTAAAGCCTGGTGACAGAGAGACAGACAGACAGACAGACAGGTGATTGTCAGTATAGGGTGCAGATTCTTTGGATATGGAACCCAAAATTTTTATCAATATTTACATAACTAGTAGACGCACTAGTGTTAAATATAACTAATACCTATCTGAAGTTTGTGACTCCCCAAACAAGTTATGGACTACATCAGATAAGCCCAAATGGATTCTCATCAATCGTCTAGCAAATAATTTCAATGAAATGAGAGATCATTTGATTGAAATTATTTGCATACAAGAATATGAAAAGTTGCAGTACTCCCTGTGTCTGTTTGGCTGTAGCAGACCACCCTATGTTAACCAGATACCAGCAACATTGTGGTTTGTTGTAAATCTACATCAGTGAGATGGAACAGCTGTTTATTCATACAGATAATAACGCGAGAGCTTCACAAGTTGGTCGAGCAAGGGATGACTACGGCAAGAAAGGTTGCCATGCCAGTGCCAGCAGCAATCACATTAAACGCTCCAGCATGGATGGCCTAGCACAGGGCGAATTCGATGCCAAGGATTCTGCGCAACAAGAAAAGGGGAATAATGAAAATAGAGATGGTAAGATGAGAAATAAATGGAGATGATAATGATAAAAAAGATTGCTAGGTCACTCATATAATTAACTCCAATGTGACTGCAGCATAAAGAAGGGAAATATTCAATTCAAACCATCTACGAAAGTAAAAACAAGTTACACACAAAACCACCTAACCTGTGTGAGCCACAATAAAATCAAAGAGCTTAATACAGCCTCGATTTGCTTGGGTGCAAGCAACCTCTATTCACAAGCTAAGCAATGGCAGTGATGGATGCATGGAGAAGACGTTTTAATATAGTTATCAACTTGTATTGATTACTTAATCAATAAACATATTGTAAATAATAAGACTTAATTATTTAGTTTTTAATGATTTTCAGTTTTATTAAATTACTATATTTTTTACCATCCTAAGTACGAAGTTATTAAATTAGACAGATTGATAAGGGCCTAGGTAACTAATATGGCAGACCAATTTATTATCGTGGCATAGTTTTCTCGCTCCCGGGTCGAAATCCTAGCTTATTTCGCATCTTCTGATTCAGAACACATACAGTAATTGAAAACAAAATTGTTATGATACAATGTTATTTTAGAAAATCAGCTAAGTAGCGGCGTGGTTTCGTCCACTCAAGACGAAACCACAAGTAGCAGTAAGAGGGCATACTCTGACGAAGGCCACGAGGCGGAGGCGGCCGAGGACGACACCAGCAAGCGGAAGAAGCGCAAGGACAATGAGGAGAAGGAGCCCATGGCCAAGCCTGCGCCGCCGCGCAGCGGGCCCGGCCGGTGAGTTGCTCCACTCTCTAACCAGATCAAAATTACATTTCTAGAAAGTTCTATTTTATCATAACATTTTTTCCATAATGCAAGATAATAAGAACACAAATATTTCACATTTTTCTAATACTTATGGTCCATATTGTGTTTAGCGTGCTGACAGGCACGAAGCCCCCCGGGCCAGCGAGCAAGACCGGCGTGGCGCCGCTTGGCAAGGGCGGAGTCTCGCAGGGCTCCGGCAAGGGTGCCGGCTCCTCGGGGAAGGGGGCCGCGGCGCAGGGAAAGGGAGGCGCGGTCAAAGCTAGTGCACAAACCACGCACCATCAGGTAATTATTATACTTGTTATCATAACCCTGGCCTCGACTCTAGCAGAACACATCTTTAATGTCGTTAAAAGGGGCATTGGTCTCTCATAAAAACTGACCTAACCTGTGTCACTTCATGATTTGCGTCAGTTTGTAAAATGGGTCAATACATTTTTTCACGAGATAGAATCAAATTAGTTATAATGCATTATTTAGCTTTTTTTTAGAAAACATCAGAATAACAAAGATCATCTGAAATTTTGGTCTAATGTGTAGTTACAGAACAGACTACCACTTTGGTGAGGAAATAAGGAAATGTGATGCTTGAGTCGAGCCCTCTGAAAACTCATTCATTGGAGTCGAACATTCGTATTATTTTGTACTAAACATACTTCTCCCAATGAAGGGAAAGTCATCTGGTGGAAAAGGAGGCTTACAAGCAAGCAAGCAAGACAGAAAGAGTCCAGTGGCGAGTCCAAAGCCCCATGCGAAGGATGCGGACGACGGCGACGAGCAGAAACCGCACGAGTCCGCTGCGCCGAAGGTTCCGCCGCTTAAGATCGTGATCCCGGGCGGCGCGAGCGGTTCGGGCAGTAGGAACGAACAAGAGGGAGAGGGTGGGTTCATGATGCACAGTTCTTCCATCTCGCAAGGGCACCGGGCGGGCCTGCCGCGAGCGTGTGTGCCGCGCCCCCCGCGCGGTGCACACGGCGCGGCCGCCGCCCGCGCGCCCTTACGACATGCACGAACTAGACCCTCCTTCTCTCATCTCGTTTGTCCTTTCACTGTTCAGGCGGCACCGGGCAAAGAGGCAGTGGGAAGGGTCGCGGTAGCGCGGCTACCTTGCCCTATGTGCTACCGTGCACCAGCACGGACGCGGGGCACACGTCGGACAGCTCGGACGGCGCGAACGATGACAAGAGAGAAGGTGGTAAGGTAGGAGTGTGCAACTGAAATTTATTGTTTTAGCTATCACTACAAAATTGCTGGAATTACTCAAGAGATGCTTTTCCTCCCAAGGCTGGACAGAGAGTCCTGCGTTCACATAGGACTGAGGGAAAGGAAGACAAGGACAAGGAGCGGACGTCCCCTCACACGGGAGAGGGCCGCGCCGCTCAGTCCCTCAGCTCGAACAAGAGCCCGCCACCCTCCGGCTCTGTATGTTTTCCTTCATCTTATTAATATCAACAACCTACTTTGTGTCTGTATGAGATAACGAGAGATGAGTGCCAACAGAGGTCGAAAACACCATAATACCGTTTTGTTTTAGGGCCATGACGGTGAGCATGCTCCGACATCGAGTACTTCTAGTGGTAGAACGGATTCAAGTAAGACGAAGTTCATTTTAGCGCTAGCTGTTGTTTTTAATTTTGCTTGTTATCGGCGGGTCGAAGGGAGCGTTATTTTTATTTTCTAGCTGTGTGGTGTGCTATATGTAATTGAGTAGATGTTTTGATTATTACATTTATCGCAGCTAATAATGCTGGCCCGTCGGTAGAACTGCACCCGCGGAAGCGGAAGCTGAAGGCGGCGCGGGACTCGCACTCGCGGGACGCCAAGGGCAGTGACCGGGACCGCGACCGGGACCGAGACCGCGACCGAGACCGGGACCGAGACCGAGAGCCGCCCGAGCCCGGCTCCGCGCACCACAACATACAACACTCCAACCCCTACCAGATGTACATCCACATACGGAAGCAGGTAAGATATCGCCTACGACAAGTTTAACCTTTCAACAGTGGAACAAGCTGTTCCGCCATTTTGGATATCTGTGATGCCGCCCCACGGCAAGCCCACATACAGGCATTTCAGACGCGTATGATTACTTTAAAAGGGATTTTCCCGAATTATAAGAGGATTCATGTACGTTTATGATTAAAATAATAGTAATAATTACCTACTTTTTATATTTCTCCACACATTAATAAGTATTAATATGGTAATTAATACTTATTTGCCATAGAATCATGGCTACTTAATATGGGTACCTAAAGTTTTATCGTATTTTGTTATAAAATATAACAATACTCTCCCTTAAACGCATTTCTATTTACTCCTTACTTATCTATGTTTACAATAAAAAGTAAACTTATAAGGGTCCCATACAATTTTATCACACATCATTTTTGTTTACAAGTGTTTGAAGTGCCTATATTCTTTTTTACGGACCAAAGAGTTCGAAATATTATAGCCCAAATCACGCTTTCATGTTCACAAGTACGGCAAAAAACTACGTCCTAGTTCCACCGCAAAGCGCGCAAAAGTTTAAACCGAAAACGCTGCCGCCGGGCGGCAGGTCCACAGATCCGGCATATTTTTTTGCCGCCGCCGGGCGAGCCCACAGACGAGAGGTTAATACAGGGTGAAAGGAAATTCGATACATTCCCTGGAGGCGTAAGAGCGGCCATTTCCAACATATTCTTCCATAGAACTATTGGTCAGACATCGTTAGTAATGAAATTATTAGGACCTTTGATTTTGCGCACTTATAGTTCATGTTGTAAAAAAAAGAATAGAAATGCGTACAAACAACATAAATTACTGCCGCAGAACTAGCGACACTTTGCGAAATAAATCATAGCTCTCCATACAAACCATACCTCAGAATGTCCTTAGTACAAGTAGGGATAGCCCGCCTGTGTCTTGTCTTAACCGGCCGGGCAGAGTGGAGTCGCAAGAGTTTTATAACTCGAAGGGTGGGTGTGAAAGGCACAAAGCCGTTAGTAATGCTGACGGGAGAAATCCCAGAACTTGAAAGTGCAGCGCACTTCTCTACACCTTTAGCTACCCGTAGGGCAGCTTGTGACGAGCTTTCGGTGTGTACGTGTAGCCACCCCGCGGACCCGAGTACCCCCGAGAGTGTAGAATGGCCGTCTCCGGCTCGCCGGAGTGGACCCCAAGGCCAGGACTCTCACCTCTGGCTTGCCTTAGTTGGCCGGCCAGAGTGGGGCCGCTAGAGTTCGAGCCTGTGCCCGGACTCGAGGGGTGGAAGTGAGACATGTGTAAGTCGCGAGTTGGTGTATGTTCTGGCCCTTGCCCAGGACCTCTGCGCAGAAAGCGGTGTACACCTCTCGACACCCCTTCAGTCGCCCGCGCCAGTGTTACGTCTCGGCACCACGCTCTACGCGTACAGCCCACCTAGCGGGCGGCGACATTATCAAGATTGAGACAATTGATTTGGCAGGCGTCCCGTTGTCTCAATCAATAGCCCTGCAACCAGTCCAGCTAACTATAACAAACAATGCTAGTCTCCTTAGATTACCATCCAAAGTTGAAAAACATACACACGGATCGCTTTTCAAAGTATTATTTTTCGGCAGATAGAACGTACTTACACCGTAAAATTGTGATACGATGCACACCACGTGTTCTGTTACGTCATGTATCCCGCTCCGCCATGTTTGATTGTCATTCGTAAGTTGTAAATTTTTGTATAGTTCAAAACCTGTGTAAGATCTTTTCAACATGAAATTATGACACTTGCACATGACACTTGACCAATTAGAACGCGAGTTTTACTTCCTAACAGTATGTAGTCTTCCGCATAAAAACACGGTGAATCGTGATCCATGTGCTTTTGAAGGATTGTTATTTGGTGGGATAAATTGTGATCTAGACATGGTTTTAATATCGCTAACAAGAGTGACGTTCCCAGATCGACACCCGGCAGAAGGGGTTGTTCCCCGTGAAGCCGAAGCCGCCGAAGGACTTCAACAAGTACCTGATGAACCGGTGCACGTACACGCTGCAGAGCAACGTGGCGCCCGAGCCGCAGGTGGAGGTGCCACACAGCCTGCCGCCGCAGATGCTCGGAGAGTTCATGGCGCAGGACAAGGAGAGGTAGGAGAGCGCAGCGTGGGCCCGAGCCGCAGGTGGAGGTGCCACACAGCCTGCCGCCGCAGATGCTCGGAGAGTTCATGGCGCAGGACAAGGAGAGGTAGGAGAGCGCAGCGTGGGCCCGAGCCGCAGGTGGAGGTGCCACACAGCCTGCCGCCGCAGATGCTCGGAGAGTTCATGGCGCAGGACAAGGAGAGGTAGGAGAGCGCAGCGTGGGCCCGAGCCGCAGGTGGAGGTGCCACACAGCCTGCCGCCGCAGATGCTCGGAGAGTTCATGGCGCAGGACAAGGAGAGGTAGGAGAGCGCAGCGTGGGCCCGAGCCGCAGGTGGAGGTGCCACACAGCCTGCCGCCGCAGATGCTCGGAGAGTTCATGGCGCAGGACAAGGAGAGGTAGGAGAGCGCAGCGTGGGCCCGAGCCGCAGGTGGAGGTGCCACACAGCCTGCCGCCGCAGATGCTCGGAGAGTTCATGGCGCAGGACAAGGAGAGGTAGGAGAGCGCAGCGTGGGCCCGAGCCGCAGGTGGAGGTGCCACACAGCCTGCCGCCGCAGATGCTCGGAGAGTTCATGGCGCAGGACAAGGAGAGGTAGGAGAGCGCAGCGTGGGCCCGAGCCGCAGGTGGAGGTGCCACACAGCCTGCCGCCGCAGATGCTCGGAGAGTTCATGGCGCAGGACAAGGAGAGGTAGGAGAGCGCAGCGTGGGCCCGAGCCGTAGGTGGAGGTGCCACACAGCCTGCCGCCGCAGATGCTCGGAGAGTTCATGGCGCAGGACAAGGAGAGGTAGGAGAGCGCAGCGTGGGCCCGAGCCGTAGGTGGAGGTGCCACACAGCCTGCCGCCGCAGATGCTCGGCGAGTTCATGGCGCAGGACAAGGAGAGGTAGGAGAGCGCAGCGTGGGCCCGAGCCGTAGGTGGAGGTGCCACACAGCCTGCCGCCGCAGATGCTCGGCGAGTTCATGGCGCAGGACAAGGAGAGGTAGGAGAGCGCAGCGTGGGCCCGAGCCGTCGTAGATGCTCGGCGAGTTCATGGCGCAGGACAAGGAGAGGTAGGAGAGCGCAGCGTGGGCCCGAGCCGCCGCAGATGCTCGGAGAGTTCATGGCGCAGGACAAGGAGAGGTAGGAGAGCGCAACGTGGGCCCGAGCCGCCGCAGATGCTCGGAGAGTTCATGGCGCAGGACAAGGGAAGGTTCCTGCGTAAAGAGCGCAATTACCAAAAATCTGTATTGATTACCAAAAATCTGTATTGATTGATATTGAACTCCATACAGAAAAATACTTTGTAAGTTCGACAGCTGTGTAATTTTTTTTGTATAATTCCCTTGGGCCTCGAGGTCGCTAAAGGTCTTCCAGCTTTCGGTGTGATCATGTCTAACGACCTCTGGGAGCTATGACAAGAAGCTCACTCAAATTGGTTTACGAGCAAGCAAGACGCAACAGAAGTTCTAACATATCTGCAAGATGGCGCCACGTGACAGATGTGCAGAGAGACAAAGAGCCTGAAACGCGGTATGTAAGTGTTTCATCGCGCAACGCTTCATGCGTACAACTTCCAATTCTATCCAGGTAGACCAGTCGGTCCCCTGGCCACAACACCCGGCCAGGCGGGTAGCTACCCTTTTTTCGACACCACGTGGAACTCTCCCTTCTGCCTATTGGCATAACTCCTGTCACCTGCCATATGTTACATACATAATTCGCTTATTGGTCGCTTATTACGACTCTCTGGGATAATAAATGGTCTATTCTTTGTTCCTGGGCTCAGTCCTGTTCTAAATCTGGGAGCCACAGGGCGAGTTGTCCTGTATGCTGGTTATAATCACATGCACTATTGGTTTAATTCTATTTTGTTTAATTGTTAATTTGAATTTCACTATTTTACATCGTTTAGTTAATAATCCGATGGGAAGAGCGATTCTTCCAGTGGCCTATGTTATAAAACTACAGGCTACAAGTCTACAGGTGAAATTCGTAGTACATTGCGTGGCCGGTAGATATCCCCGGTATCATAATAGCTAACCGACTACGCAATGAACATCGAATTTCACCTATAAAATTGTAGCCTGTAGTTTTATAATATCGGTCACAGGTATACTTCTGGTACAGGCTTGGCCACTAGTTAGATGAATACTTTGTGATGTTACCTAAATAAATGTTATCCATATTTTGATTTACATTGATTGTATGTATTTATCAGCTACCCTGCAATAACGCTAGTGTATTATATCCTCTTTGCCCTGCAAAACACCCTATTTAAGTAGTTTAATCTTTATTAACTACTCCGTTTAATAGAACCTACGGACTACAGACATGCACAGCACATTAGGGGAGTTGCTTTGCTGACAAAAACGTTGTTTGCAGGACGCGGCTGCGGATACAACACCTGGTGGAGAAGGAGAAGCTGGTGCTGGCTGTCGAACAGGAGATCCTGCGCGTGCACGGGCGCGCCGAACGCGCTGTCGCTAATCAAGTGAGTCCATACGCACCCGCACAGTGAAACCTGTTTATCTGACACCTCATCGTGCTTTACACTTTTTCTCTCTCATAAAATGTGGGCCCCACAACTGGGGCAAATATTTTACTGGGCGAAATTGCTTATGAAACTGAACAACTTTTCCCATGGAACATTTGGATTTGGTTTCCAAAAAAGGTTCATTCTTATATATAAAAAAAATGTTTCACGGAGATAGTTGTTTAGATTTGTAATCATCCCATAAAATATTAACCCCTATTGTGGGCACCACATTGTAGAGGTGTATTACGTACCTAGTTTCCCTATTAGGGAGGTTTAAGGTTAAAATTATCTCATTCATAGAAGCCAATTAGTTAGGTTTAAGGTTAAAATTATCTCATTCTTAGAAGTTCACACTTACAGAAGTCGAAGTTTACCAATTTATCATTTAAAAGCCGTCGACAGCGAAGACGTGCGAAGGAAACCTAACCAAATCCCCCGTGAGACAGACGTAATCAAACATTTCTTCTAGATGTCAAGGATGACTATAAAACCGTTATTTCTCCCGAAAGACAAGGAGGGCCGTATCAGAGTTGTAAATGTGATTAATAATTGCCCAATTACAGAGGTTATTAAGCATTAAGTATCACTTATGGAGGGCAATATGGAAACAATTTTCAAAGCTAAATCTCAAATAATGAGGTTATTGAGGTAAGACTGGCCCGATGGCGTAGCGGATAGTACCCCTGCCTGCTACGCTGGGGTCGTCGGAACGATCCCCACAGGACAAAAATATTTGTGTTTAGTGTAGTTGTTTTCTATGTATAATATGTATTTATTTACAAAATAAAAAGTATTTATGTATTAATATTAGCTATCTAGTTCCCTTAGTACAAGTTAACTTAGTTTGGGGCTTGATGGCGCTGTGTGAATTGTCAAAGATATTCATTTATAAATTCTCATTTATAGACGTAATTAAGTGCAAAAGTGCTCTTAATTACGTCTATAAATGAAAATTTTCTCAATGAGGTTTCTCAGTTATCAAGCTTCAGTAACTGGGTTTTATTGTACGATGTTCATTGTTGTCATCTATAAGCCGATATTGTACATTGTTGTCATCTACAAGCCAATAATGTACATTGTTGTAATCCAGTAAGCCGGTATTGTAGATTCTTGTCATCTACAAACCAATAATGTACATTGTTGTAATCCAGTAAGTCGATATTGTACATTGTTGTCATCTACAAACCAATAATGTACATTGTTGTAATCCAGTAAGTCGATATTGTACATTGTTGTCATCTACAAGCCGATAATGTACATTGTTGTTATCCGGTAAGCCGATATTGTAGATTCTTGTCATCTACAAACCAATAATGTACATTGTTGTAATCCAGTAAGTTGATATTGTATATTGTTGTCATCTACAAGCCAATAATGTACATTGTTGTAATCCAGTAAGCCGATATTGTAGATTGTTGTAATAACTGAATCCGACATTGTTATAAGTCAAGTAAACTAATATTTTACATGTTGTGATCGTTGTTTTAAACTAAGAAACACGTTTTATTTTACGAATTATTTTAAAGATGGCTATCGAACAAACTGACGCTAATGCAGTTAGCACGAGTCGCCGTAAAGTGGCGTTGACACTATCAAAATATGCTTTGACAAAGTAGCTTAGACAAAAGTTGAACGCGGACCTAGTCTGCTTTGGTTGGATGGTCATTTGCGGTTTTAATTGTGTTACCATTATCAAAGTAGCGTCCAAAAGACGACAAAACTACTTCGTCTACGCATACTCCGATAGCGTCAACGTAGCTTAAGCGGCAGTTAGTTCTCTCTTGCTAGAACAGAACCATATCCTTTCCCGGTACTTAATAATTACTGGCTAAGACTAGACCTACATTTATTTAATATTGCAGGCTCTCCCCTTTTCCGTGTGCACAATGCTGCGTGACAAGGAGGTGTACAACGTGTTGGCGCCGGAACAAGAGGAGAAGCGCAACGCGCAGCGCTCCCGCTGCAATGGACGCCAGATCAAGTCCTGGCTGCAGGAGGTGGACGACAAGTGGGAGAAGATCAAGGTATCGCTGGCTCTCTCATCCCGGTTCCCAATTGTCTCCACTATTTGTCACTAGTGACAATTGTTCCCAGCTGTCACTAGAGACAAACGGGAACAATTTGACCCCACTTGCATCGCGCCCTGAACTCAATGAAATTATTTACATTTAAACACTGCAACTAAATTTTGATACATAGATTATACATACATCAGCCTATTGTAGTCCACTGCTAGACATAGGCTTCCCCCAGGGTACGCCATATGGCACGATCTCTCGTTTGCGCCATCCAGTCGCTACCAGCCGCCTTTTTTAAGTCATCAGTCCATGTGGCCGGAGGTCGTCCAACGCTACACTTGCCGAGGCGTGGCCTCCATTTGAGAACCCGCTAAGTCCACCATCCGTCAGTTCAACGACAGGTGTGCCCAGCCCACTGCCACTTCAGTTTGCTACACTTCCAGACTATGTCCGTTACTTTGGTCTTTTTGCGGATAGTCTCATTCCGGATTTAATCCATTATAGAGATACCGAGCGTAGACCTTTCCATAGCTCTGCTGGAACTGCACGGAAAGCGCTGCTGCCCGCTAACCGGAAGCCGTCAATCGCTTCTTACAATACTCACGGCCGGACTTGGGGTGGTGCTATTCTACTCTGCCACCACACATCTTATCGTATATATTGATCCTTTATGAGGCGAGTGTTCCAGCTTCGGAGGTCGCGTCTCACCATACTTCGGATCTTTTTGTAAAGTGACTCCCATCTAATTTGCGAAAACATGGATTAGATTTACTATCATTAATGCGATGATTTACTTTGTAGAAGTTTTTTTGTTCATAAAAGCAAAACAAAAAAAGTTTGCATTTTATAAGCCAATATTTATTTTGATTGTGAAATATAACTTAAGTACCCAAAATATCGGCAGCATGCCTAAAAAAAACAAATCTTTTATTTTATATCTTTTTATACTTAAAAGACTTCAAAAAAATAAGTCATTGCATTAATGATACTAGGTACTTGAACACAATTTAACACTCTTTATATCCGTCTATTAAAATTTTGCGACACAGTGTTTAACGCGAGTGTAGTCCCATACGGCGTCGACAATGGCAAACAATTTTTTTTTGTGATTTGGCGCCTCTGTCGAGACCGTTCACGACTACACTTGCCTTAAATGTAAATAAGTCCTCGAGCTCCGGGCGCGAATATTTATTCCCAGTTGTCACTAGTCAGTCGCACCAAATGCACTATATATTTAAATTGCGCATTTTAAACTCTTTCAAACTGTCCAATAATAATGCATGTTATTTTTGCGGTTGTCAGGAGGGAATGCTTCGACGTCAGCACACAGAAGCCGAGACGCTGCACGCGGTGCAGCTGATGGGGTGGGAGTGGAAGCTCAAGGAGCTGGCCATCTGCGATTACAAGACCACGCCCAAGATCGAGCCCTCGCACGTGCCGCAGATACACGTCGCGAATTTTGACTTGCCCGCTTGAACTTTAAGTTCATATTGCCTGTGTTTATGTAAAGCTGGCGAAACGCCGGCATACTTTACTATTACTATTCTGAGTTGACATTCAGAGGATTAAAATCTCTCGGCACCTTTTAACCATCGATTGGTAATACGACTCAAGCGGAGCTACGAAATTGGATTTTTATGATAAAACTTTTCTGTCATCGAGCCTCTTAAGAATTTCCCCGCGCCCCATCTCTTGGTGCCCGGTGATGCGACACATTGTTGCTTTATTATGTAGGCGATCTTTCAGACTGGCACCCTGACATACAATTTCTCGAAAACATACTTTGGTTGCCACAATGAACATACTGGATTGGTGTTTATCCTTAAGTAGATGCCGTTCCGTTAGTAATGATACTGAAAATTCTCCTCAAATACACCTTGCAACCATGTATCACCTGTTTACCAAGGGGTGAACAAATTAAAAACACTTATTTTTCTAAATGTTGACAAAGTCAACCTTTTCACCAACTATTTATGTTGGTATTTTGACTATTTACTATAACTTATAACAAATAAGTATATGTATAAACTGATTATGATTACTTTGACATATTATGTAAGTATTATTTCATTAATGTAAAAATACATTTTAAGTTTAAGCTGTAATTTATGATGGATGTTATTCAAAGTAGTAAACAGCATGAGTGCAGTGTATGGTATTCCACCATAATCGAAAATCATAAAGTTGATTTAATTTTTCGTTTAAGTCCGTAATATTCATACTGCCGCTACTATTCCTAATGACATGAGCTGTATGTACAATTTTATGTTCAATCATACGTTATTAGTCCCTCCTGATAATTTAATTGTTTTTAATAGTTGCACATGACATTCTTATTAAATAATGCAACTAGAATTAAAATATTCCTAATTTTTTCTCTTAAATATAAAATTATCCCTTATTATGAGAGGGATAGAAAATAAATATTTTACGACATTTCATGATTGTTGATAGTTGAAACCCTGCATTTAAATGTTAATTTTATTATGATTTGATTGAAATAATAGTCTGTTTGCTCAAACCAAACAACTATTTAAGAAGAGTAAAGGTATCATCATGTTGTCAATACACAAATACTGTCTATCAACGATAAAACAGAAAGTTCAATCAATTGTAATTATTTCATTTCTATTTCTATTGAATAAATTATTAAGTGGAACAGATCAAAAATAAATTGTTTTATTATTTTTAGTTGTTAATATATATTTTTTTAATTAGTTAATATACTTAGTGCCTGTATGTAGTTCAGGTTAAAATACCGGTCAGTTATTTCAGAAATAGTATTTTACACTCATAATTGAATGTAATACATTGCGTACTTAACAGCAAAAATAGCTTACGGCCTGCAATATGTACCTATACAATATACAGAGATCAAATTGAAAGTAATCTTTGGAAACTTGCAATATTTTCAAGCGCGGGCAGGATTTGAACCTGCGACTTTCGCATTACTAGTGGCGACGCCTCTTCCATCTGGGCTACTGCAGCTCACTCCTTGCCCGCCAATTTTGAAAGTGTATTTTAATGCCAGTAACGCGTGGTTGAAAATAATATTCAAACTTTTAAATATTTCCTACTCCAGATAGGTCGCAACATTTTAAAAACAAAGATTAAGAAGAACCAACTATGAGTTGGTTTGTTAGTCAAAGACGCAGTTTAATTTTACAATTCAAACACTCATTAGTGATCACGCCTTTACTGCTCGCGAGGTAGGTAGATCTTAAACCATCGTGAAAGCTTTATTCCCTAAGTAGTGACAAGTTATCAGCCCATCGCTGTCAGATTACAATTAACGATTCCATGGAATGTGCGTATAAATGTGTCCCTCAAGCTGTAATCCTCACCTATGAAAATTTAACGAAAAGCAATTTTGGTTTTGTCAAAAAATAGTACTGAAATAGTGACATATGCAAGAAAATTAGTGACTTCATATTTCCCAAGATATGGCTATCGTTTGGTGAGGATTACAGATCGAGGCTCACGCTGTAATCCCAACTCTCGTGTGAGCAAACGGTGGGGTATTTTCACTTGGTCTACATTCCAAAAAATAGTGCCTAATTAGTGACTAATAGTGACAAAAGATGAGAAATAGTCGCTTTATAATTCCGAAGTTATAAAGGCATCTTTGTGAGGATTATACCTATAGCAATATTTGCTGTAATCCTCACCTCATTTCTGCTAAACGCTTAGGTCTTTTGACTCAAATTTAGTATCAAAAAATAGTGCTTAAATAGTGTTCTTAAATTGCATTGATATTTATTTAGTTTATGTAGTAGAAGCAATTAAAAAAACCGTAAGAACTTCTTCATACAAAATGGTCAGGTACAGTCGCGAACAATACTTCGTATTGTGAAGCTCAATATAGAAGGTATGTATGTATGTAAACAAACAAATAGCTTTCTTTCAAGTTTTTCGTTTATATCTATCAGTTTAGTACAAAAATAAATAGATAAAAATGTATAGTTTGGTATTCAATAATAACAAGAAACATATTATGTGGTAAAATACATTAAGGGCGCGTTCTTCGGGAGCTTTAGGTATTTTACGCGCCAAGGCGACCCGCCTCTGCTTTACGCGCGGGCCGTTTTGAATTGAACTCCGCTGACCTTACGCGGTGGGCGATAACGCCACAGTATAAAATTATGCAGTAGGCAAACTAAGTTGGTCATTGTGTTTGTTAGTTAGTTATTTTATTATGTGTGTTAGGATATTGGAAGGACAGTTTTTTTTTATTTATTTTTTTAATTAGCCTTTTCTGTGTCCCACTGCAGGGCAAAGGACAGTTAAGTAAGCTAATTTATTGCCTGTTACTATTCACCTGTGTTAATACTCGAAATTAAAATTACCAGCTTAAATCAATTTTGACTCCGAAAATCAACTCACAATGTTAGTCTCATCAACTTTCGTGATCTATATTTTAGTTTATATTCGAAAATTATAATTTACGTTGCACGTCAGAAGGAGCACTGGCACAGGTCCGTCGTCTGTAAGCGTCTCCGCACGACTGACAAAGCCCTTGGTGTCGCGCCGCTCCCGCTTTTGTAGGTATTTAGACATCATAATTAGGAAAATAGCGATTTTTACTAGATAAACACTTTATCTTTTAAAGTTGGTCTAAAAATTAAGTCATTTAGTTTATTATTTTATCTACACTCGTCTCATAATGTTCGTACATCGTTCGTTCTCATACTATTCTACTATCGAAAATGGTCAAATGCGACTGTTTAGTTAAGATGATCCTAAAGACCCGATGAACCCAGCCAACCGATGAACTCTGGCGGCCCGATGAACTCTGGCCACATAATGAACCCTAACGACAAAAAGAACCCAACGACCCGATGAACCATGATAACCCAATGAACCACGATAACCCGATGAACCAAGCGAACCGATGAACTCTGGCGACTCGATGAACAATAACGACCCGATGAACTCTGGCCACATGATGAACCCTAACGACAAGATGAACCCAACGACCCTATGAACCAAGATATCCCGATGAACCATGATGAACCCTAAGGAGTCGATGAACCCAGCAACCCGATGAACCTAGCGAACCGTTGAACTCTCGCCACATGATGAACCCTAACGACAAGATGAACCCAACGACCCTATGAACCAAGATAACCCGATGAACCATGATAAGCCGATGAAGCTAGTGAAACGTTGAACTCAGGACACATGATGAACCTTAACGACAAGATGAACTTAACGACCCGATGAACCATAATAACCCGATGAAAAATAATAACCCGATGAACCATGATGACCCGACCAACCTAGCAAGCCGATGAACTCTGGCCACATGATGAACCTTAACGACAAGATGAACCCAACGACCCTAATAACCCGATGAAAAATAAAACCGTGTGATGCCGCTTAGAATAGCATTACCCCATTTCTTACCCATGGGTGTCGTAAGAGGCGACTAAGGGACGCGAGGGTTAGATGTGTATTGCAATTTTAGGCGATGGGCTGACAACCTGTCACTATAGTGATACACAGTTATCTGATTGACCCTCAAACTTTTGTCAGAAGTGGTGTTAATATCCGTTTTCCGGCCGTTAATGCTCTGCCTACCCCGTAAGGGATATAGGCGTGATTTATGTATGTATGTATGTATGAAAAATAATAACCCGATGAACCATGATGACCCGACCAACCTAGCAAGCCGATGAACTCTGGCCACATGATGAACCTTAACGACAAGATGAACCCAACGACCCTATGAACCACCATAACCCGATGAACCATAATAACCTAATAAACATAATAACTAAGTCCTGAAAACTATACTCTGACATGTGCTGTCGGCCGTCGGCCGCTGCCTTCGGAATGACATCTGCCGCGGCGGCCGATAGCCGCGGCATGTGCCATCGGCCGTCGGAAAAGGTGGTTCGGAACAGCACCTTAAGCCGGCATCACACGGCTAACGGTATACATACATACATACACATATCACGCCTATAATCCCTTGCGGGGTAGGCAGAGCGTAAACAGCCGCAAAAAAACGGACATTTACGCCACGTCTGACAAATATTTGTGGGTCATTCGGAAAATTGTGTATCGCCATAGTGACAGGTTGTCAGTCCATCGCCTAAAATTGCAATAAACACCCTCGAATCCCTTCGTCGCCTCACACGACTCCCACGGGAAAGAAATGGAGTGATGCTATTCTAAGCCGGCATCACACGGCAAACGGTATTATTGCATAAAACTAAATAGTAAAGCCGCCATCTACGCGGACGTCACAGATACCTAGTGTACCAAAACAGTCTGATCCATCATTAGGAGATTATGATGAATCAAACGGAACGTGTTATAGCTATCGCGTATGAGGTGACGACGACTTTTCTCAAAATCGAGTCCTTCGTCCAGACTATCTGGCCCCAAGAACTTTTCAGCAAAAGTCTTTTATAAAGGACTATGGGTGACCGGAGTTTTGAATTATGTTGAACTTCCTGTGTTTGGCCCTGGATGGCGTAATTTCAGTAGATGGATTTAAGTATAAAATTATTATTATTTTGTAATAAGATGTTATAATAATCAATCATTTCGACATCTGGTGGGATTTCAATATTTCTCTGCTACATATAATACAACACATTCCACTGCACTCACCAACCCGCCTACCAAGCGTGCGGTGAGCATGGAAAACACCCTCTAATACCAGGAGGCCTATGTCCAGCAGTGGACCGTTGTAGTTGTTGATGTTAATATCCAAATATTACAAGACCCTTTTTAAAAAGTTAGAATATCTAGTAGCCGGCCTTACTTTTTCTTTCCGTTGTTATACTGCATTAATTATACTGTGGCACTAAATGGTAACAAATAAATCGAAAAATCAAATCACGTCGCACGTCGAGCAGAGCACCAGCACAGGTCCAGCCTCCGTAAGCGCCACCGCGCGACTGACGAAGCCCGCGGAGCCGCGCCCCTCGCCTTTTTGTAGGTATTTAGACATCATAATTCATAAAGTAGCACTACAACATTGAACTTGCCGATTTTTACTAGATAATTGATTTATCTAAAGAGTAGTATAAAAATTATCTCAAAAAGATTAATATTTTAAGCATAATATCGTAATGAAATTTTGAATAGAGGCAACTTTGGCATTTTATTCTATCGAGCGAATTTCATCTGATTGTGTAGTTGAGATCGAATTTTTATCTGTTAGATCCTCAACTGCAATATGTATTTTTTTCAAAATTTTATGACTCTTTTCTATTGAGTAATATCGTTTTGAAAAACGGCATTTGAGGTATAAGGCGCTCTTAAAGCAAGACTAATGCACTAATATATAAATGTATGTACATAGTTACCGACGTACGAGTAGTAATATATTAATAAACATAAGAACCTACCTACAGAAATAAATACTACCGACATAACAAACCAGTATTGAGCTTCAAGTACGACAATACAAAGTATTGTTCGCGACTGTACCTGACCATTTTGTATGAAGAAGTTCTTACGGTTTTTTTAATTGCTTCTACTACATAAACTAAATAAATATCAATGCAGTTTAAGAACACTATTTAAGCACTATTTTTTGATGCTAAATTTGAGTCAAAAGACCTAAGCGTTTAGCAGAAATGAAGTGAGGATTACAGCAAAAATTGCTATAGGTATAATCCTCACAAAGATGCCTTTATAACTTCGGAATTATAAAGCGACTATTTCTCATCTTTTGTCACTATTAGTCACTAATTAGGCACTATTTTTTGGAATGTAGACCAAGTGAAAATACCCCACCGTTTGCTCACACGAGAGTTGGGATTACAGCGTGAGCCTCGATCTGTAATCCTCACCAAACGTTAGCCATATCTCGGGAAATATGAAGTCACTAATTTTCTTGCATATGTCACTATTTGTCACTATTTCAGTACTATTTTTTGACAAAACCAAAATTGCTTTTCGGTAAGTTTTCATAGGTGAGGATTACAGCTTGAGGGACACGTATAAATTACTTCTGTCTCATCAGCTAACGAAAAGGTCCAAAAATCTATCACACTTCGCAAAAAATCAAAATACAAAAAATTGTTTTAAATTATTTCCAACCCATAGTTCTATAAAAGGATATATTGTGAATGGCCTTCCATTTCATACTCCTAGGGAATGTATCGAATTACCTTGCACCCTGTATAATGCAGATTGGGAAAAAAGCTGGTTTGCAAAATAATTGAAATACATTTTGTTTGCTAAGATGAATATAATTTCATAGATTCTACTTATTAAGAAAATAATACACATTTACAAGATAAACTACACTTTTTTATAACATACGTATACGCAGCGGGCAGGACCCTATCCTGCAATGGATTAATACTTGTGGTCTTGTAGGTATTCATTTGTACCTACAGAAACGTGAAACAAAAAAGAAGTTACCTCTATAAAGACAAAGATTGAAAGAGGTAAAGAGTTAATCGATTATACTTATTCCGCAGCGTCAAGCCAGCAGCGGGACCCCATGTAAAATGTCAATCTACATATAAAGTAACCATATATTCAGAGAGCCTTTAATTTGTACCTTCCAAATATTATTGGATCATTCTCCAGAAACCGATAGTTTAGAAGCTATAACCGATTAAAGTCAGCACAGCAGTTTTTACAAAGGTTATTATTTAACATTTCTGTAGGTACAAATTAATACCTACAAGACCACATAAGTACCAATCCATTCCGTGATAGGGTCTCGCTGGGTATGCATATTTTTTTTATACGGACTTTTTTGGCGTTAAATGCAAAGTGACACAGTCCTGTACCTGTGTTAGTTTACACTCGCAAAATGTCACATTTTAAATATATAACTATTCAATGTCAGAATTTGCAAGTCTTCATCACTGGCGCACGCGCCAATTTTTGTATTTTGTAATCGTTTTTAACTCGAGACCGGCGCGCAGCCGCCAATACTTACTTTGTGTCGAGACTGTGCTAAATCACATGACCATGTGGAAACGCCATAAAAAGAGATCTAGATTCATTTTTAAAACCATACATACGCAACATCATTACACTACCAATTTCTAGTAAATTAGCGGCAATAGTGACATTTTACGAGTATAAAAAAGGTGCGTGACTTTGTTCTGAGGGTTTGAATTTAACAATTTACTGATTTGGGAAGCCGAATGAAACCTATAGTAAAGGTAGTTTTCTAATGAAATATCGGTGCCACATCATGCCAGTAAAAATACTTAGCAAGTACCAAGTTACAATGTAGGAAAGGTGTTCATTTCTCAGTGTCACTCTGGTCTGATTAGGCAGAGGCCAGCCCTTTGGTGGATCCGGAATACCCCTTGCATCTAACCACACTGGTGCTGTCCCGAGGAATTCACTCATTTGCTCCAAATCTCTAAAAACAAGATGTTTATAATATAAGAATGGACTTTTCAAATGGAATTAAAAATTTTAACTGTATCGCTTAACTTTAACATTTCTTTAGCCAAAAAAATAATAAATATGCATAGGTGAGCATTGATATATATGTATAATGCTAAAGGTAAAATATATATATATTACCTACCTCGAAAACCAAGAATTCTTTTGAGGGTTATTTTTAGGCATAAATGGTGCTCTTTTCTCGCTAAGTCGCACAACTCCTACAAGTTCTATTTCTCCTTCGACCATTGATGCCTGGCGTAATTCTTTAGGCCGCATACTTTGTGGTATCCAGCCACGGTTTATAAGAATTACTTCCCTGTAAATTACAAGATATAAAAAATCAATTTGCCCAAAAAAATTATAGAAAGCATACAAAGTATCATTCTGTATTTTAGTGAAATAATGTGCGTTGTGAGTTATAAGATCCTGCTAAAAATATATCATTACCCATTGGACATCCTAAATGGGGTGATAACCAGCCAGCCCTGGTTTGTCTTAGGGTCTGAGACAAGGGACCCGACTCGTGCTGATATTGCATCATTATCAATGAGTGCTCTGGGCCCAATTAAGATTTCCTTATCATGGAGAAATTCGCCACGAACTTTCACTGGTACATACTCCATGTTCTGCAACTCTCCAAAGCTTAAAAGTATAAATTCACTATATGATTTATTTTTTGGATAATAATTTCAGAGAATAAACAGCAAAAAATAATATGCATACTCAGTAGGAATTTCGACTGGTGGAGCCTTTGACTTTGATTGAAGTATATCAATAAGATCAAGTTTCCATTTCAAACGATACACCTGCCAGCAACCCAATCCAAAAGAACTTACAGGAATCACCTGTAAATTAACAATAAAATCTAAACATAGACTTCTCTACAACACAACATAAATCGTCATATTAAAATGTAATCTCACCAATAATATCCATTTATAAATCTCCCCAGCTTCCTTTGTTTGAACTCTACGCGATTTGAATACATTAGTAGTACTGGAATTCAACCTTACAGCATTTACGAATCCATTTTTAGAAGAATTGTACTGTACAACAGCAAAATTTTTTGATGCTCTAGAAAAACTCCGCAACATTGTGATATTGTAGGTTTATCAAAAAATATCAACGTCTTAGAAAGAAAACCATAAAGACAGTAATTATTTCACTTTACTTGTTCTTGAAAATAGCGCAACAACTTAATATCAAATTAAAAACACAGAAACTTTCTTTCTTTTTGCAGGTTAGCTTTTGTTTTTTTTTAATTTATGTTGCTTTGGGAAAAGCTAGGTTGTCTAGCTGGCAAGCAGCACCTCAAATCTAATAAAATATGACATTCAATGTTAAATCATTTTTATACTGAATTTCCGGAATAAACTAACATACTTATAAAATTGATAACAATTTTATCAATTTTATACATTAGTTTCGTGACAAACTATGACTCAGTCCAAGTTCCGAGACTTGAGCCAAGCTCATGGCCAAGCTAAACTTGGCTAACAACCTACCTTCAACTATAAATCAAAATGTTCTGGTGTTTTCCCCATTAGTTCGGCTCCTTAGCTCCGACTTTGTATGAAGCTATTAGTCACATCCGGAAGCAAGCATGAAACTTGGTGTAGCTTTCATATGTGTAATTAATAATTTAACACGTTCGGTGGCGGTACGGTGTAAGCCGTTTTCGACTAGTTTGCTTTAACGACAGTACGGCGTACCCCGGGTTTTTTAAAGAATGGGAGTTTTTCTATTGACAGTTCTATTGATAGTTCTGAATGTCAAACCAGAGGGCACTGTGCTAAACTGAAAATTTGACGTTTCAATATTGCTGGCGGCAGCCATAGTTTTGTCTCAGGTTCCGTTTCACGTTGTGTTCGTTTCTAATTTATTTCTTTCAGTTTGATTTGCTACAAAATAAACTTGCTTCTTGCTATTATATTGAGTGTCATTCATTATAAGCAAACAAAAAATCCATGAGAAATTTAGAACGATTACATAAATACAAAATAAAGAATATTTTGTAAAGTGGTATAGATTTTCATGTAAAGGAACGTTATTTCAATAAAGCTGAGCGCCCTCTACATGACACTCAAGAATCTCTAGAAAATTTCCCATTGATAAAGACGCAACGGTGAACGCCGTACAAAATCCGTGTAAATTAATGTGTAAATTGTATGTGGAGAAAATCAACTGTCATCCTTTGAAGTAAAGACGAAATCCCTCCGTCACATATATACAGAAATTTATGTCAATGTATGAAGGTCACGCACCTGACGCACCCAGACAAACGGGGCTCCTAATATTGACAGTCCGGCTATACCCGCTGTCTTTGTTCGGTTGTTAGTGGGGCGCGGGGGGCAGTGATTCGCCGGGCGAAACCGAGGACGGCTGGATGACGCACGTGTTTCGTGCCAAAATTTTTGCACGACTAAATATTGGTAATTGTGTGTTGATTATGAATGAAACATAGCTTTTGTGTAACAATATATGTATTTATTTACGTACTTCACTGAAAAAAATCTCCATTCATATCTTTTTGGATGAGTTACAAGAAAAACTAAGAACGTTTACAAAAACAATACGATGATGAATCTACACCGAAATAATCGTAAGCGAATCTTGATCTATACAGTAATGAGGATTGCCAAAATGGTTCCGATAGGGATTATCGTCCAAATATAGAATTATAGATGTTGGAATATGACAGTCAGGGTACTCCTGCTCTACGGAAATACCCGTTGGTGACGCAGGCAAGTGAGTTTGATAGATGATTTATGACAGTACTGCAGTTCCCGTTGCTGAAATTTGTATGAAAAAAATCTGTGCTTTTGCGTGAGCACGGGGGCCGGATTACCGCGGTCGAACCAGTCAAATGAATGTTTCCCCCCCTTTTCTCCCTTTTTATGTCCCTACTTTCGGTTCTTTTGCTTTTATTTAAAAGCGGTTAATGTGACACAAAAACTTTCGAGGAGTAAAATATTCTGCATTTAATTCTGTGGGATGGTGTGGGCTAGACAAGACAAGACAAATTCTGTACTATAAATGTTTTGCACGTATGTTGATATGATAAGACTTAAAATTTTCAAGTTACTTATTTAAGCTTGTATGAATTCCATCATTTTTTAGAAGATGACTTATTGCTCTGAATTAGTCATAAGTACCTGGTGGTAGTGTACCTACTTTCTATACCTAGTCTTCAAAGGAAATCCGTAGAGACTACAATTAATTTACGCCTGCAGTGGTGGGTAGATGGGGGCAAAGTTTGATTTTTCCGAGCTGAACTTGAAGACTATTTGCGCAAGGGTAACATGGGTATCATTTTCTGATAAACCAAGGACCGAGTATTAATTTCTAAATCAATTTTTGGTATATTTCATTCAAAAAAGTAAATTTCGTAGGTAAAATATAAAAAAACGTACTTTAGTTTGTTTTCATTTAAACGCTGTTCTCTTTTTAACCTTGAGACAATCTTGGGAGATAAAAACACAGCTGGAAGCCTCATTCACCTGGTGTATAAAAACATACAATTAATTTGAAAAAGTTAATAAATGCTGTGCCATAATAATAAAGCCGAATGAAACCTATAGTAAATGTAGTTTTCTAATGAAATATCGGTGCCACATCATGCCAGTAAAAATACTTAGCAAGTACCAAGTTACAATGTAGGAAAGGTGTTCATTTCTCAGTGTCACTCTGGTCTGATTAGGCAGAGGCCAGCCCTTTGGTGGATCCGGAATACCCCTTGCATCTAACCACACTGGTGCTGTCCCGAGGAATTCACTCATTTGCTCCAAATCTCTGAAAACAAGATGTTTATAATATAAGAATGGACTTTTCAAATGGAATTAAAAATTTTAACTGTATCGCTTAACTTTAAAATTTCTTTAGCCAAAAAAATAATAAATATGCATAGGTGAGCATTGATATATAATGCTAAAGGTAAAATATATATATATTACCTACCTCGAAAACCAAGAATTCTTTTGAGGGTTATTTTTAGGCATAAATGGTGCTCTTTTCTCGCTATAATCAAAATTCAAGTCCCGCACAGAGCGCTTACAAAATTACTTAACTTCCTCCAGTTCCCGTACCATACGTACGCACTGTAGGAAGAGAAACTACATCGCGTAGTAATTCGAGGCATCCCGAAAGAGATTTCCGAAAAGGAAGTCTATGACGACCTTATCGCCCAAAATATCCCCGTACGTAAAGTACACCGCATTTCGTCTCATCGCAATAGGAGACAATTCGACATGGTTCATGTCACGCTCGAGAGGAGCGAAGCTGGTAAGGCCATTTACGGTTTGAAATCCGTGTGCATGCTTTCAGGCATCCGCATGGAAGCCCCCAGGAAGACTGGAATCCCTAGCCAGTGTCACAACTGCCAACTATACGGTCACTCCTCACGCACCTGTCACGCCGCCCCCCGGTGTGTAAAGTGCCTGGAGAGTCACAGCACTGCTGAGTGCGCCCGTCCTAAAAAGACGGACCTGCCCTCGGCAGTCAGCTCCTCTCCCCCACTCCCACCTAGTTGCGTCCTCTGCAACGAAAGTGGTCACCCAGCCAACTATCGCGGCTGCCCCCTTGCCCCTAAGGCAAACCCCAAAGTGCTTCAGCGCACCCTTGCGAGGCAAACGTATGCCGATAGGCTAGCTGGTTCTCAAAAAGCAGCTACGGTCGTTCCAGGTGTTGCCGAAAACACTAACTTCCCGCCCCTCAGGCCTAACCCCGCGTGGGCCCTCAAAATGGGTCCAGCCCCCGCCCCCGCTCAAGTCGCACCAAAACCGGTGGTGCTCCCCCAACCCGCCCCCAAAAAGCCGGCGCCTCCGCCGCCTTCTCCTCCCAAACCCGCTTCCCACAGCAAGAGTGCTGAAGGCGACTTAGCCGACGCGCTCTCTGTCGTCTCAAATTTCACCAGCCTCTTCGACATCGAAGAGATAATCTCCTACTCCATGGAGATCAGAGCCAACGCTGGTAACCCCAGTGCGCTCATTCAAACCGCCGCCAAATACTACCATCTGGTGGATAGGTCTATTAACTTAGGGATATCCAGCAGTGGTAGAACCAAGCCTCGGTCACTTAAATTAGGTTTTTTCAATGCCGATAGTATTTGCCCTAAAAAGACGGAAGTTAGGCTCTTCCTGAAAGATCACGGTTTAGACGTCCTCCTTGTACAAGAAACGTTTCTCAAACCCCATAGGCGTACCCCGCGAATCGCGCATTACAACACGGTACGTAATGACCGCGTATCGAGCATCAAGGGAGGCACCCTTATTTATTACAGGCGAGCGCTTCACTGCTCACCTTTAGAGACCCCGCCCCTCTGCTATATGGAGGCTTCCGCTTGCCGCTTAAGCATGACGGGACACCAACCCATTACGATAGTGTCGGTATATCTATCTCCGAGCAATAATCACGAGACAAAGCCACTTCTTAAAAGTGAGCTCGAGTCGTTATTTAATCTCGGTGACTCAGTTATCATAGCAGGTGACTTGTATGCCAAGCACATGTCGTGGAACTGCATCGCCAACAACCCTAGAGACAATCTTCTCTTTGAGTGGCAGGACGAACTGTACTTTGACCTAGTAGCCCCTACAGAGGTAACTCATTACCCCATACAGTAACTCATCGACCCGACATCCTCGACATAGCCCTTCTAAAGAACGTAAACCTCCGTTTAAGTTCTATAGAAGTACGCCACGAGCTCTCCGACTCTGACCACAGACCAGTTTTACTAAAACTTGACCCGCGAACCGACATCCCCGGCCCCTCAGGTCCGTGCGGCCCGACCCGACTTATGAGGAAAGCGTCTCGTGGCTTTATCGACAAAGCTCCCCATCATAAGGAGTCATCATCATCTTAGAGACGGTCTTAAAAAAAACAACACGACACGATTTGGTTTTGGTTCCGCAAAAGACCAGCGCTTTGGCCTAGCCTAGCCCAAGCAGAACCTCTACGCTAGTTCTATTACATTCTCTTTGAAACCTCCCAAAGCATTTTGCTGAGCGAATAGGTAGTTACTTACATTATTTTTTTATGTCTATCTATAAATGCTAGGGGATAATATAGATACCCTGTATGTTGTCGCGGTCAACCAAAAATTTACTATATCAACTGCTTTGCTTTTTACCCGATTCTTGTGCCATTTCTTGTTGTTAACCGCCTTTGTTGCTGAATACAAGTAAAATAAGAATTTTACAAACTTTAACTCATTAATTATAACAAGGTACTACATAAGTATATTGAAAAATGCGCCTTGTGTAACTTTTAGTGTGAAACAAATATTAAGTAGGAATAAACATCACCTGAAGCTATCTACCAAATTAAACGATTAAGTTCCCAAGGAAGGATGTGTCGTACGTAAGCGTAAGTAGGAGGGTTTCGTAAGAGGCGACTAAAGAAGTCGACGGTAACATGTGTATTACAATTTTAGGCGAAATTTTTGTCAAACGTGGCGTCAATGTCCGTTTTTGACGGCCATGTCTGCCTAACCCGCAAGGGATATAGGCGTGATATATGTAGGTATATTATTAAAAATACGCATTTAATATTGATGGTAGCTCGAGCTGTTCACAGGTGCTGCTGAGCTGATAGAACTATCTCTTACTTTATCATTACATTACGAAACATTGATGTTGATGAATTTAAATAATATACGAGTGTAAAGGAAAGTCCTCTGAATACTGATAGAAACATGCAGACCATGGAACTGAACAACCCTCCTTTGAGAACATATAAGAACATTCGACCTCCCATACAAAATCACGATCTACTGACTGCATTCCATATGCGTTTTTATTTTACGTTTCCTGAAATGGAAAGTTGTTCAGTTTCATTGTCTGAATGCAGCATATCAGCTTAGCAGCAACAGTTTACATCCTGTATAGGGTGACATTTAAGGCGGTTCACTCACGTCTTGTCGTCCGTCGTTCCGTTTTTTTATCGCAACGTACCTAACGCATGCATCTGTCAGAAGAAAGGAAATTGCGAATTCCAATCTTATTCCTATACAAATACATTTACGGTGCGTAACGGACGCATGTGTCAAACCACTCGACAGGCGCCTCCGTTACGCATCGTAAACCCACTTTTTCGCATCGCAAAACATTTTTTCATATTTCGACCTATGTTCCTTGGGGAAAGTGTTCCTTATCACACCAGCATGAGCAGCACGTCCTAAGTTTTCGATCGCTAGTAAAATTTCAACTTATAATTATATAAGTAAGTTGAAATTATAAATAATATCATTATGAATCGATGCTTGTAAAAAGTTGACCTTACGGTACCTAGACGTAGGTATATCGGTGCGGTAATGTTAACACAGGTGGTCACCTGATAAGAGGAATAATACTCGTAGGTAGGTAGGTTATGCCTACCCATGTGGCGCTCGGTTGGCATCAAAATTAATACACGTTGCGGTCGCCACGATGTAGATTGCAAAGTATAGTGTTGTGTAGTAGCGTATCGATAGTGTCTATATCGTCCTTGGTCCAGTTGAGAAATTAAAACGACATTTGACCTATACAATCCTAACTAAAAGTACATATCTAAGTAAATCTATCTACCTTACAAAAACTACAGTGATCTGGTAACAGGCGGCCTAAAATTTCCTACAGATATAGTAGGTAAATAGAAAACAGTACACAGACCCGTCTACTATTTCAACATAATTATAACTCTGGCATAGTCGGTTGTGTAACTTCCGCCATCTTAGTAACTTACCTATACCCTATACCTAATTACCTATATACATATACATTGACTGCCAGCGGGTGGGATAGACGTTCTGACATATCCTCCGAAGCCCGATGAACATGTTTCATTCAGCAGTAACTCGATCAGCGTTGGCGCTATCGCTGATGGTTCCGAGTTTCGACTGATATTGGACGTAAAACAACATCGATACTTTTGTTGATTAGATTAATTTACCTACGCAACTCTCTTTTCGTCCTCACGGTTGTCGCATCACTATTTCTGCTCATTTAAATTCATTTGTGTGATAACCGGCGTGGGCGAAACATGGCAACGGACACCGGGCTTACGGTTCGTACTATCTGATCGATAATACTTAATGTAGACTATGATTATCTCCAAAATTATGCGATAATTGGTACGAAGCGCTGCGATACTACCTATTTTTTGTTGGATTAGTTATTTGAAATTAAATTAATCCATAGAGTTTTGGGCATATTTGTATTATTTGGTTTGGGAAAACTGCAGCTGTGCGAATCATTTTCAAGGTCTTTTACACTTAATTTTAGATAGTGTTCATGTTGCCTTATACCTACTACTAGTCCCGATTCTACGTTTTAATCATTTTGAGTTTCTAATGGTAAAATCATAGTGTGGGTATTCCACAAAAGCCATGTTTTTGTGAAGTTTAGACAGGAACATAATTTAATTTTGATTTAACAATGCTATTTTTACTAAATTTTGTTTTGCAAATTTAAAAATATATCAAAGTGTTGCATGAAAACAAATATTTTCTATACACCACGAAAAATAATTTTTCTTTTATTTGGTAAAATAATTCTTATATTTAACTATACAAACAGGTCTGTCCCTGTTGGTGCTTTGGGGGTATTTTTTAAACACACCATGCTTGGTAGATGGATTGGCGAACGCAGTACGCAATAATGTTTTAATGTTTATTTGGTGCATTTTTGTGTAAAATCGCCAAAAAAAAAAGAAATTTATATAGATAAACATTCGTTTGGTATCACTCAAGAACTTTCCGACCCGTTGCCACTTTAAAACCTTTCAACCCTGTGCCAGCCTAGAACATTCTGACCCGGTGCCTATCCATCATTGCACCTCCTAGAATTGCACTAATCGGCTTAAGTTAAATTGATCCTATCAGCTATTTTTTAACATTATAATCCTGTCATTTGAATTTGACTTTACGTGCAGAATAGGAAACGGGTTTAGCAACGTCAAATTTAAATTAGTAAGTAACTATAAAAGCGCAACTGAAATAGGGTCTACTGTGAACAACCAATATAGACGTACAACAACCTACATTGGTCGCGTGGGGTCTTTAAAAGCCCTGCAATTAGAAAACCGCGATGTTTTCTTTTATTCGGTTATGTGGGTAGTTCGAGATTTTGTGTACCTTTCTGATTAGATCTAGGCCAAAGCCTCATCATTCATCAATTCGCATGCACGCGTTTGGAAGGTATAGAAAGACCCCGCGTGACCGCTGCTCGCCTAACAAAAATAAAATCGATTTTGTTTGTCGAAAGACAAATATTTATGTCCATGTCGCTGGCTCCCCAAACTATGTATTTTTCAAAGCTGAGAGGCTCAAACGTTTGTGACGAATGGATGGACTCTTATTTTAAGACTGGTTTTCAATGTGACGCTACCTAGACTGAGATCTCAGGTCAAAAAATTTGGGGAGCCAGCGACATGCTTTTAGGTTAGAATTTCAGAGAAATCATCAGATTACTTGTTAACGGCGCAATGTGCCAAAATGATGGCTATGCCAAAGAAATGTGACGGAATATGTGACAGCTACCAGCACATTTAATAGCTATGTGACCTAACTGGAGCTGAGAAATAAGCCATGGAATGTTTCCAACCCATGTCGCTGGCTCCCCAAAAAACCGGCATCCGAAATCTTTGCAAATACCACCTAAAACTACTAACCAAAGAGGAATTGTCGATCGTAATGATGTAAATACTCGTTCTTCAAACAATCTCCTCTAGAATCAGCTTCGTTATTGAGAAAACACAACATTTGTTTTTGTATGAATATAAGGGTGACTACATCGTTCAACCCTTTTTGGGACAGTTTCAGGAACTTATGGTTTCATGATTTCCGTACAGATTATACTAAATATTATCTTAAATAATGTTAAGAAAAGGCCTCGCTTGAATTGATTCCTATAATTAATAAATAAATATCGTTTAATCTCATAAAACTGTAGCGTTGTTACATTTTTACAGTCTGTACAACTTGTATGTAGGTACAGTCGGTTGTAGCACATAAGGTAACAGGGATACTCCAAAAGAACTGAATTATTTTTATCTCCAGTTATTAAATAATCAAAATTTAAACTTATTCTCATAAAAGAAGAAATTTTCTACTAAAACATATTCATGTCAAGAAAAAAATATTGCTAAGGACAAAAATGATTCAGCCCTTTTGGAGTTTCCCTGGTACCTTATGTGCTATAACCGACTGTACATTCACTCTCAACAAATGCCTAGTTGATTGAGATGATCATATGATAGGTAAATTAAAACTGATTACAGTAGTTCCACTAAAATATTAATAAAATCAAATTATAATACGACTGGTTGTGTTACCTGATGGGCTCGTGGTAGTACTTTTTGAATACATATTTTTTTGTTTCGTTAATCTGTCTTCAGGTAATAACCAGTTTTTTTTCAAGTTGTTATTTTCTGACGATGGTGCAATAAAACCGGTCGCATCATAATATAAATTCATAAATATATGTACATTCGGACCTATTCATGAAGATCTCTTTTCGACGCAAATGAAAGGGACTTCCGATGTGCTCCCGATAAGTCGCCGGCCTCGCCGCTGACGATTTCTCCCGAACGACAACAATGAGATCGTGTATACAAGCATATTGGCATACTACAATGATTTTGTACTATTAATGTTATAATAATAAACCGTGGTAAATATTGTTTTTTTTTCATATGTTGTATTTTAATTGCTGATTATACTTAGTAGTTGTATGAAATACCGTCAAAATCTAAGTACCTTAAATAGGTAAGTTGATGTGCTGCTAATAGTACCAGCACAATATAAACACTAAGAGCCCTTTGTGGACATTGTTCAAGGTAATATTTAGTATAATCTGTACCGAAATCATGAAACCATGAGTTTCTGAAACTGTCCCAAAAAGGGTTGAACGATGTAGTCACCCTTATATTCATACAAAAACAAATGTAGTGTTTTCTCAAAAACGAAGCTGATTCTAGAGGAGATTGTTTGAAGAACGAGTATTTACTACATTACGATCGAGAATTCCTCTTTGGTTAGTAGTTTTAGGTGGTATTTGCAGAGATTTCGGATGCCGGTTTTTTGGGGAGCCAGCGACATGGGTTGGAAACATTCCATGGCTTATTTCTCAGCTCCAGTTGAGCCACATAGCTATTGAATGTGCTTGTAGCTGTCACATATTCCGTCATTTAGCAGTTTATACTTTAGCAGGAGGTTGTACCTTAGGTAGGAGGATACTGCTAATAATTCAAACAATGAATACTGAATGGAATGGTATAGAATAGTCTATTTTATTGTAAAATAGTGCCTAATTATATATACAAAAATGGGTTCTGAATTAGCTATGTACAAAACGAGTGGTTACTAAGCGAAATCTACACACACACATGAATAATAATGCGCGCACACATATGCAAATTCCGCGGCGCGCGGGAAGGAGTTTCGAGGTCGCGACACCGAGTGCATAAATATAGGCGGCGCCGTCCGCGCTTTCTTTTCGCTCGCCGGTCGCCGTGGAGGAAGGACGTCGGTGCAGCTCCGTCGGTCACGCCGCGCCATGACACGAAGTTGCTCGAAGATGAAGATGATGCTTGCAGATGATGATCTTCGAGTGAAGTGGAGTGCTGATTGTGGATCGCCGTGTTTTGTGATGGTGCTCGCATGCTGTGTGCTGGTGCTCCAAAACAGCTCTTCTCAGAGCTCCATCATAAGTTTCATGTGATACGTCTGTGTTCAGCTGCTCCCATAGTGGACAGCTACAAGTTTCATAATGTGCGTCTTATCTGCCGTTCCCTCATGGAGTGGTAACAAGTTTCAGTGAAACTATTACGTCTTGTAGTGAAATGCTTGTGCTTGTATATAAGTAGCTGTAGATAGGTATGTAGTTGCAGATGCTTGTGCTTGATATGTAAGTAGCTGTAGATGCTTTATAGTGCGCAGTAGGTATGTGCGTAGGTATAGCTAATGAATCGCCGCTTCGCCGCTTGCTTTTAAGCCTGTCTGTAGTTGCTTGATAGATGTGACGTCACACGCGTAGGTTCCCAATTTGCATGTAGAACGCACGACGATAAGCTTGTAGGTAACGTTTAATCGCCTTGCATTTGCGCTTGATTAGGAAGATACTCGCGTATGCAGTTGATGAATGTTGTAGATGACGTAGGTAGCTACAGTCACATTTCTTTGGCATAGCCATCATTTTGGCACATTGCGCCGTTAACAAGTAATCTGATGATTTCTCTGAAATTCTAACCTAAAAGCATGTCGCTGGCTCCCCAAATTTTTTGACCTGAGATCTCAGTCTAGGAAGCGTCACATTGAAAACCAGTCTTAAAATAAGAGTCCATCCATTCGTCACAAACGTTTGAGCCTCTCAGCTTTGAAAAATATATACTTTGGGGAGCCAGCGACATGGACATAAATATTTTGGTTGTTTGCGTGCAAGAATAATTGTTAAAAATGGATTAGAGACAGCACAGCAAGAACACATTATAATAGGGTGGTTGGAGCAGGAAGAGGAGAAAATTCTTGGTGGATCAGAGGATGAATGTTGTGATGATGCTGATTGTTGTGCTACTAGAAATAAGGTGCTTTTAATTATCACAAACTTTTTATTTTTTTGATGTAATCTTTCCGTTACTTTTATTTTTTTAGTTACTAGGGAGTTTAGTTAGGAGTTCTCTAATAGGATTAGTAATAGTTAAGAGTTAATAAGGAAACAATATATTTTTTTTAATTTTGAGAAGGTTAAATAACAATTCTTTTTCGATTATGGTTTCAAACTACCTGTAATAACTAACTTTTTGTAGAAGTGTGTGTGTTTTTTTTCTATAATAATTTGTTTATTTTTTTCTTATTGTGTTTTTGTATTTTATTGGTATTCCAATTCTCAGTACTAAAAACAATCAATTTAACAAAAATAACTAAATAACGGAACCAAAAATTAGGGGTCCACAAAGACCCCACGCGACCGATTGCGTAAGTTTTTAAGCGTGACTTATCTAGGTTAGTACTATTATATATTCTGTGTCTAGGGTTGAACTAAGCTGCTAAAGTTATGAAATACGCGATTCAGCATTTTCAAACTTTTAACCCCAGGGGGTAAAAAAGGAGATAAAAAGTTTGTATGAACTTTTTTTTTACGTATAAGTTTTTTTTATAAATAGTTAGTTAATATAATATAGTGTGTTATTCAGATCTCTAAGCTCTAGGCCATGCCGAGGCCCGGTTTGCTCGATGGTAACTCAGCTACCGCCACTGGTGCAATTTAATTTTCTGAAATTATTTTTGGAAAACTTCAATCACTAGCGGCGACGCCTCTTCCATCTGGGCTACCGCGGCTCGTCCCTTGCCCGCGAATTTTGCAAGTGTATCTGAAATTAGGTACCTACTTTTTTGTAGGTTTTCTTTTCAAAAGTAACATCCTAAGAAACGAGTTGTTAGGTACACGTAGGACAATGGACACCAAACGCGCCGATTTCTGACGGGTGGTCTAGCTTTATCCCTCGTAAGACACGTTCTTCTTAAAGGTATGGTGGAAATATAATTACAATACTTAGAGGAATGAATTCGTCTAGCTCTAGCAGAATAGCGTATGCGAAACCAAACTTCTTTCAATTCATAAATATAATTTGCTTTCTTTAGGATACGTTTTCACAGTGTGTGATAGGTATGTGGCGAGAGATATTTTATCATAGATTTCTTTCTTTCGTCAGTGGTGGCAGTGGCTCGTGTGGACACAAGATGTGAAGTCGCTCTGGGCGGCGCAGCCCACTTACATCATCTCACAAGCTGTCTACATCATCGCCGGACTGCTCACGTTATTCCATGGTAGAGAAACAATTTCATCTAATTATCAAGCCTATATCACACAATGGTAGCTACACATGGTAGAGAAACAATTTTATCTAATTATCAAGCCTATATCACACAATGGTAGCTACACATGGTAGAGAAACAATTTCATCTAATTATCAAGCCTATATCACACAATGGTAGCTACACATGGTAGAGAAACAATTTCATCAAATTATCAAGCCTAAATCACACAATGGTAGCTACACATGGTAGAGAAACAATTTCATCAAATTATCAAGCCTAAATCGCCATCTTGTATCGACTGCACGACATATGCTGTTGTCACGTGCCGCTCGAAGCCGCACAACATCACGTCAGGCCGATCGAGGTGTAGAGCTACCAGAATCCTGCGGCGGCATAGTATTAAAGCAGGCTTTATAAGATTTTGCAAAATTGTGATCGTTGTTAGATAAGCAAATAGAAAGCGCCAGATCATTCTATGGTTTCATTCAAAACAGCGTAGGTAATTTAAGAATCTTCATTACGGTAAATTATGAAATAATGATTTTCTGTTAAAAAGATCTGACTATAGGAAAGGATAGGAATTTAAATTTCAGTCAGAGAATATTCGTACGTCAGAATTAATGGACACCATTGTATTAGTTATTTATCTGTACCTACGCTTACAGCATTTAGAAAAGGCGGTAGATGGCCGTACCTGTGGCTAGGCACGTTGCTACACGGCGTTTACGCTGACAACTTCTGGCACTTTGTGGTTCCCGATTATGACAACTTCTGGCACTCGCAGGCTCCGATCACGTTCCTCGGCGGAAGGTTGCCGCTCCACATCATACTTCTGTGTAAGTTTTAACATCGTTATACTTAAGTGAAAATGTTACAACGAACTAGGTAACATACATAAATCGAATGCCACCATCGTCTCCTTCTCTTTTATATACACCTTTTCGTTACAGATCCCGCGTTTATATACCACGCGGCGTACGCGGTATCCAAGCTGAACCTGCCGAAATACGCGGAGCCGTTTGCCGTGGGCCTGGTGACCGTGCTGATCGACCTCCCGTACGACATAGTGGCGGTCAAGTTCGTGCACTGGACGTGGCACGACACCGACCCCAACGTCTTTGACCGTCACTATTGGGTGCCGTGGAACTCATACTACTTCCACGCCACCTTCGCCGCGAGCTTCATCTACTTTTTCCAGGCGTTCAGGGCTTGGTTCGCGCCTAAGGTTTCCTCTTGGGAGTCTGCAGGGTAAGAACTTTGCAAAAGTCAACGCCATCAAATCAATATAAGCTTTTACTTTTTTTGGATGGGAAACGATACAATGACGTTCAGAAAACTGCAAAGGATATGGAATTTACGAAAGTAGCGCCCTTCAAATAGAGACAGTCCTGCCTGATTGAATCAGAAGCTCAAAAGTGTCAGGCTTGACTATTTTTAGGGTCGCTGCCTCATCTGAATCTTGGTACTGTAGGTATCTACGAGTTCCTTTTAACAGTATTAATATTTATACTACTTATATATTATAAGCTAAAAGTGTTTCTTATCTCAGCATATATGTTCTTCGGGATCAGTAGTTCAGTTTCATTGCTGTAAAGTTTTCGGTCCACTATTTCTTTACAGCCAGTATATCTCCACATTTATTTCAGTAAATCCGTGGAATGGAAGTCCATGCTGCTGGCGGTGCTGTTCGGCATGCCTGGCGGCGTGCTCATGTTCGTGCCCATCTACCACCCACTGCACGACCTCTACGGCATCCACTCGGAGGTCACCTTCTTCCTGCTGTTCAGCATCTTCAGCATGATCGTGCTGCACGGCCTGCTCAGCGACCGCGAGAAGGCCAAGGAGAAGTAAGTGACACTATCTTTCAATTTTAAAAAGATCTACTTTAAACAATAATACAGGTTGCGTTGCAGCTGCGGATAAAAAAAAGTGATATTACACCGTATAATGGATCTCTGCGGATTTTCCTTCCCCGAGAGAGAGCGTTTCGCTCGCCAGAGGGCGCGCATAGCGTGAAGATACCTTACAAAGGTATCGCATTCGCATGGTATTGCTTTGCGTGTTCCGGACCCAAAATGGCGCCATTATTGTTGACCTGACAATCCGCTCATATGAACGTCATGTTTTAAGACATAGACGCAACCAAGACGCAACTCACAATGTAGACATTTCGGTTTCTTTTCTTTAAACTTAACAAATAAAAAAATTACATTGCACATAATACATTCCTTGCGTTACTCTGACGAGCTGCCGCCACAAATTCACCCTTTTCAGCCTATTATAACTCAGGTTTTTTCCTCATAATTCCAGGCTGTCCACCATTGACTACGTGCTGATCGTGCAGCTGGCCGTCCACTACATCACTTACTGGGTGTTCGTGGCGTTCTTCCACCCGGAGCGCGAATGGTCGCTAGGCCTCCACGAGCCTGTGGGACCCTGCAACGAGGTCGCCACGCTCACCACGGCCTTTGGAAAGGTAATTCCTAAGACCTTTTTTAATTGGTATGAAGCTACAGCGTAGTAGAAATCGTGTAGTAGATATCGGATACCGAGTCGCCAAGCTGAAATGGGCTTGGGCTGGACACATGTGTCGCCGAAGAGACGGGATCGAGTAGATGCGTTCTGGACTGGAGATCCCGATCAGGGAAACGCAGCGTAGGCAGACCACCCGCCAGATGGACCGACGACATCAAGGATCGCGCCGGAACATTATGGATACAAAAAACGGAACTCCGCGCAGAGTGGAACTTTAGGAGAGGCATATGCCCAACAGTTGGCGAGAAGAAGCTACAGCGCTGAGGGAAGGTTTATTATATATATATTCGTATGGCGAATGTGAGTGTTTTACAGTTGTATGCCCATATTCTTCACCTAATGGGCTGCGCTGGATTTAAATGTGGCTGAAATATAAGGCATGCTGTTATTGAGTTGGGCGTTAACCTTATGTGTGTTAGCGCTGTTTAGCTACACTGGTGCACAGAAGGTACTCTGCCGCTGAGTAGACTAAGCTAAGACCTATAGTTCTGAGAACGTCTACACTTACGTGCGCCCCAAGTTGTTCCTACCAACTAACGCAATGCTATTTCGAGCAAGCTTCTTGCATAATATAGACGAGTGACGAGTGTGGGGCAAAGCAACGAGACCGATCGAGTGTTACACCAAGATACTTTGGTTGAGGACTGCACAGCAGCACGCGGCCATCAAACTCCATTATAGAAATGATGTAAGAAAAATATTTTAGGAACCTGAAACTTCAAGGCAGAAGGGAATAAAAATACACTAGCCGAAATTGCACCAAGCAAAGAAACACAAAAACAGTCACGCATTAGAACTGCATGTTGTGCCGCAAAGTTTAGCGGTTTTCCTTTAAATTATGCACAATGTATAAGAAGTGCCTCATCTCATACAACGTAACTTTTATAGTACAGGTAGTACTATTAATTATACTGTGGTACAGGTGTTCCGCGAGTCGAGTCGTGGTCTATCATGTGGTGCATTTTATCGCTGTGCTGGTCCTCCCGCACCGCCCACTTCTGGGGGCCTGTAGCCACAGAATAATAACTAGTAACTAGCGTAACTACCAATTGATGGCACTTCCTACTCATAGATGGTGCTACCTCTTCAAGATCTTTAGCTGGCTGGAACAATCAACTTGAATATGACACTCGCTTCTGTTTTATTCATTCACAGCTGCAAAAGCGCAAGTACTTCTGCCCTGAGAACTACGACGAGGGTTACTTTGACTTCCACTGCGTAAACAACCAGAAGCCCCAGAACGGCGCATCGTGGTACGTCATCTGTGGAACACCTTTCGCGTAAGTATATTCATAACAACCATAGTATTTTTAACTGCAATATATGTATTTATAGTAAAATTTTATTAGTGAACAATACCGAAAACTCAGAGCAGGCTGTTATTAAGGAACAACTTTTCCCAAAAACAGAAATACCAGCCGAACAAGTTAATTTGAATGTCAGGTCCATTCTAATTTCGATCTATGTACCTGGGGGAAAGTTGTTCCTCATCACCAGGTCGTCAGGATTTTTTGGCATCCGTCAGTAGTAAAATTTCACCATTTACAGAGGCGTTACGAAAAGTAGGGGAGTTCCTTTATACCACGCATTTTATGGATAACAATGCGTGTTAAAACAAAAATATTGTACAAAAACTACTAGTTTAACTTTTTTAAGCACCCTATATGCAGGAGATACAGTGTGTTCGACGTATTGATGGATGACGGTTATCATACGTAGTTAAGTTCTAGGTTGACATTACCATACATTCCATACATTACGTACGTAGGTACGTAATGCAGCCAGAACCTACATCACCGGGGCGGCATTACCTCGTTTTTCACAAGGTAGTAGCTGATATGTATAAAGGGGATTGGCCACGTCGGGTGTTGAGGTCATCAATCTCTTTAGTGTATTGGCGCAGTGCAGTGGTAGTGCGACTGTCTGCGACGCAAATGTTCCGGGTTCGATTCTCGGTGGGTCACTCACAAAGTTGATATTTAAAACTTTGTGAATTTGTTGGCCTGGTTAGGACATTGCAGGGTGAACCACCTGGTTGTCCGAAAATAAATGGTTCCGTGCTTCGGAGGGCAAGTTAAGCAGTCAGACCTGGTTGCTGTCTATGATTACTTAGACGGCGGTTGTTACACCACCATGTCAGAGGCCTACTATTAGTGGTAGGCGGTTGAAAAACGCTGACACCAGGGTTCATCGGGTCGTTGAAAGGATCGGTGTCCCACATGAAAAGAGAGTGTATTTGTTTACGTTTACATACAGCCTATCTAGGTAATCTTACTGCGACCCTTTGTCCTTGTGTGGTCCAAAATGTGTATTTTGAAGATATTTTGTAGAGGTATAACCTAAAGATAATCTGTGTTTTTGATGTTAGTAGCACGAAGAAGAAGAAGCATAAAGTAATTTGAACGTATGTTTTCCAATTTATCGGCAGCATATAATAAAGAGATAAACATAAAGGGCTTTACCCTAAAAACGTTTGACGAGTGGGTCACGCGTACCTATGTAACGTCCATTTGTATGTAGTTTTATTTAAATACACTTTTAATACTTGTCTTACATTTTTGTGGTATGCCCCGAATGGTTTCGTCTAAACAGTTTTAAAGAACAACGAGCACATGTTGATTTTCATATGTGTAGATATGTACGTAACTGAAGCCGGTGCCTGCCTTATTTATTAAAGTGTTTTTTATTATGTCAGTAACCGCGTGGAGTACATCACAGTGCTGTCGACCATCCTGGTGGTAGCCGTGGGCGTTTTCTACGGACTCTACTTCAAGACGCAACCGCAAACGCAAACCAACAAGAAACTCAAGAAAAACTAAACAATCCAAGCTTTTGATTTTAGAGTTACTTAAATTATGATAGTGTTTATTAAATTTATAAATATGTTTTTTACGATGGGGAAATGGGTGTGGCTTAGCTCATTTTGTTAAGTATCTATCAAATAGCTTTTTGCCAGTGACTCTGAGACTCTTCTTTTACAGTTTTATTTATTCGTTGTCTTGTTAAAATTCCTACTTCCTACTTTAAAAATTTTTGGTTGTGCGTTTAGCCAGATCAACCGACAAAAAGTGCATGCAGTGTTTTGGAGGCATATGTGTTAAATAATGTCTGTTTTACGAAAATAAAAGTTAATTTATACATTCATTGTATATGTTTTATATTTTAATTAATATTCATCATAATTTAGATTCCGTAAGGGACAACAACGAGTTATTAACTAGATAGAAGTTGTAAAGTAGATAAATTTACTCACTTTTCAATGATATGTTTGTTTTAACTTACATCACAATAACACTCTTATATTAGTGCCAATTCAATTATACAACAAAAACATATATAAATAATTATTAGGTATCAGCTAAAAAAAGATATACTGAATTAAAACAAACCAATTGATAAATAATATTACATGTTTAGCAAACCATAAACGGGGCCAGAATATTAGCGTCTAGGAGAATTCCCTAATTTCACACACCTATAAAACTTGCATACAATATACAGAAGGCGACGAAGTAGACACGTACGAACATACGGAGAGGTATATGTATAAAGTTCACAATGCGACAGGTGTCGCATGCCGCAGAACTAACGCCACTCCACAAAAAAAATCATATCTCTAATACAAACAATACACCAGAATATTCTTTGCTCAAGTTGTGGTGTTATCTTACAGCTAAATAAAAACCTGTCGAATATTTTATCAAGTTTTTAAGGACTAATTTAACTTTAAGTTAATACCAAAAACTTGGGCAAAGGATAACCTGATGTATTGTTTGCATAAAGAAGTATGTTTATTTTAAGTGGTGGTGTAATTTAAAAAGGATTAGAAGTACATACAAATATATATTAGACATCGTACAAATTATCTAGTTGCTGACAGATGTTACACACATCTTGCACTGATAAAATATATTTCGAAAATTAATTAGATAAAGTTTTACAGCGACCAGTCCTGTTCACGCACTAACACTACCGTGCAATCCTACAATTTATTTCCTCGAATGTAAGTAAACATCCACCATATTCATAACATTCTGTATATTTAAACATATTATAATTTTAAGTATATTTCATGCTTTAATGTATGCCCTACTTAGTTGCATTGGTTGCATCCGGCCCGATACCTACATATTCATTCCTCATTATTCAAACGTAAACAATGTTCCTAGAATATAAAAACAATATGTAATCGCCATCATCATTTAATTCAACCTTAAAATATTTTTTCATATATTACTATATATAATTGTTTAAGTTTTGAACTTGCAACAAGAAAGTAATTAGGTACACAAATATAAGTAACAAACAATTGGAAAGCAATGGCGAGTGATCTAGCCACTATTATGCATTTCCCTGTACGCCTACATTTAAGTATTGCTGATTACGCGTAGGTTCTTGTAAATATACATACTTAACTTAGTCTAGGTATTTAATAAATAATCTTATTTAATTCAGCTCAAATTAGATCCATTCTTCGTTACATTTGAAGCTGAGCGCACTCTAACATATCACGATCAAAGCAGTTAAACTTTAAACATACAAATATACGTAGGTATAGTATTTTTCCATGCGTGCATTACAAAGAAGTGCATGTCGTTTTACTAAATATTTATTTTTATGGGTAACTATGAATGAAACAACAATAAAATTACTAATAAATTCTCTACTCTGTATAGCTTAAGTGTATCTGCAAATATGTGGTCCAAAAATTATTTTTCATATTTCGACACCGAAATTGACAGACCGTGGCTTATGGGCTTTGCATCTGTACAGGTACATCCTGTACGTATGATGACAATGCGTCTACATGAAACACAAGCAACAACCTGCTATTTTGTGCACTTCTACAACAAATTGGCCGTGGCGTCTGCAAATGTCATGCAAACAGAGATTAATTAATTAATTCCATATAAACGTATGTACTTACTATGTGATTAAATTACAGGCCTGATATACCGACGATATAAAGGATTTTATTTGAACTCTAACGGTATATGTGGAGTTTTGAATCTTCCAATCGTCAATATCGTCCGACATAAGTCACTCATAAAAGTCATGCACAAGCGACAACCAACGAAAATTTTAGACATAAATAATATCAAATTATATATTTATAATGTATGATGTAATTGAATTATGATAAAGCTGTTGAACACAACACCTATAATGTCATACATACATAAGATAATGATATTATATAATTACTCTCGTCAACTTAATACTATTCCCTTTGGTATTGTAAACCTAATTTAGGTAACCCAGCCTACAACATAATTAAGTTAATTAAAATATAAGTTTTATTCAACCAAAATACCGTACTTAAACCTATATATTCCAATGCAAGTGTTTGACACTCCTCCTACTATTCAATTTTATTGAACTGCAGGACAAGACTTGTACTTCCGACATCAAATCAAAATGGGACAGTCATCATATTGATGAAATACAAAACAAATAGGTAGTTTAACATTTACAAGTAAAATAATCTACTCGACTTTAGAGCCGGCGATGCTCACGCTTAACTTAACCCCACTGACCTGAAGACACGTTTAAGTGAGATATGATACGATAGTTTGTTCCACGATACGATTGCTGTAAGCGTGCTATCATACGATATCATATCACAGATAGGTCAAAAACTGTTAAGGTTCTCCATTATATAAGCTTCTCCAATAATGGTGTTTGTAATTGCTTTCTTAAATAGTTGGTTTTTTTCGATAGGTTCAACACCCCAGAAGTCACGGGAAAGAAAAAGGCATTTGTACACAGGATTAACAGGAACAATTTTTTTTTGTATTTAAGTAATATTGCTTTTAAATGGGCACCATGGGTAGTAGCTTATATTGTGCGTTATTTGCGTGCGAGCTTGGCTCATACATAACATTCAACAGTTATATAGCCACGTTCATCATACTGCCACATTCCATTATATGTACTAATCGTAGTGACAGGCATTTGATTTAGGTATGTCAGACTGGTCTTTCTAATCTACCATTAGGTTCTAGATATATCTCCATGCAACAAATAAATAAAATCGGTGATTTAAAATCGAGCTAAACTAAATCTACGATTAAATACCAATGCACCACGAACCTTAACTAAATAGGTCCGGCACTAAATACATAAGACAACTTCAAATGTATACAAGGACTTATACATGGAATGACTTACAAATACTAACAAATAAGTACAATAAAGGTACTATAAAGTCTGCTGAGCTTTAAGTTCACAAAGACCTGTAAAAAATTGGCTTTATGTATTCCTAGCAGTTATTTCATTTTGAATGTTTGCAGGAAAAGAGCTTTCATATTATTGTAAATTGTATATTGCGTTGCATAAACTCTCCGAGGCAAGTTCTACTGGGTTTAGTCGTGAGAGTAAACAATAAGTTATGGCAAATCAGGCCTACCCTTGCCGAAAGCGGCGGCAGTGTGTAGGGGGCTTAACATTACCTTAGGTCTATTATGTTGTGTGTGAACATACATTGATAAGCGCAGAATAGATATCAGCATTGAATTGGGTCCATTTGCAGCTTTTGCTAGTAAGTGTACCTAATGTAGGGAATGCGCAAACTATGCGAGGTCAAATCCAAGTTCGGAACAAGCACTATCGCTAGTACTTCGAGTTTTGTTTAAGAGTTCAAGATTTACTAGGCGGGGAGCGGTGCGGGGCGGGAGGGGGTGCAATGGCAAGCGGACGGACCAAGCGACAACTGACATCAAATACATTTCTTGCTATTAGCTTACTGCCTCCCGGTCACGGCCTTCTATTATTATTGGAACTTACTATTCAACACATAAAGTGCTCACATTCAATTTAAAGTGCTGTAATGTAGGTCTCTAACATTTAAAGGTAAGCCACGTTAAGGGTGCGAAGCTCGAAACGTTGGACGTTTGCACATAAGAGGCAGCTTTAAGAGATCGCCTCTGATTGTGTTATAGTCATAGACAAAATCAATCGAGCCGTTACATATCATTAAAACGCATCAAAATTAAATGGGTGCGTCCTGCCTAAAGCTATATTGGCGCAATTTGTCTAATTATAGTGCATTGGTTCTAAAAGCACTGTGTCGGCCGATGTCGATGCAGTAGGCGCTTAGTTTGGTCGATTTTTGAACAGGTCGTCGACGACTGAGGGGTCGGCGAGGGTGGAGGTGTCGCCGATGTCGCGGTCCCCCAGCGCCACCTTGCGCAGTATCCGGCGCATGATCTTGCCGGAGCGCGTCTTGGGCAGGCCGGGCGCGTACTGGATCACGTCGGGCGCCGCGAACGCGCCGATCCTGGCTCGGACGAGTTTCTTGAGAGCGTCTACGAGGCTCGCGTCGAAGGTGGCGCCTTCGTTGAGCGACACGAAGCAGTAGAGCGACTCGCCCTTAACGGGGTGCGGCTTGGCGACGACGGCGGCTTCAGATACGCGTGGCTCCTCCGTGAGCACCCCCTCCACCTCGGCGGTCGACATCAGGTGCCCCGACACGTTCAGCATGTCGTCAATGCGCCCTGTTACCCACAGGAAGCCGTCCTCGTCGCGACGCGCTCCTATACGACACACACAACATTAATACGATTCTTATCTTATATGCTCCAGGCTATATCATCACCAACTTGACTTATTTGCTCTAGCTAATGGCCTCCATTGGGGAAATAAAATTATCCTAACTAGTCTAGTCATAGATATCTCCTATTCTTTTCTAAACCTATTTGTCGGAAAGTGACGGCACTTATTTAGAGTAAGTTAAGATAATTTATTTTCCGAATTGAGGCCAATACTTGCAAAAATGCAAGATATGTTTTGTTTATATTTTAGTATTATTGCACTGCTGTTACGTTAGTAACAATTATATAACCTGTGGTACTAATGTATTTTTTGCTGGAATGACTTTGGATTGAGATGTGAATGTCACCGAGGCCACTGAGCGTGAGAGGCACGTTCCGCGACTATGATAAAACCAATTCATGGTTATCGTGAGATAATGATGTAAGCATGAAACAATTGAGTTTTCGTACTACATTTACAAATAATAAAATTGATAAGGAGTTTACAGTTACAAAAATACATATTCAGATAGGCTAAGCTAACACATATATCTCGGGTATCTCAAGAATTCATCTCTACTCTGAACAAGGTATTACGATGATAATATGTATCCATTTCGTATGCAATATATACTTAAGACAGATTTTTGTTTCATATCTTTTTTCTTAATTTGTTTATTCAATGGATATACATATCGCTAAGGTATTAAATTGATGTTGATTTGTTCCTATGCTTACCGTCGCCGGTGCAGTAGTATCCGGGGAACTTGGAGAAGTAGACGGACTGGTAGCGCGCGTGGTCGCCGTACAGCGTGCGCATGATGCCGGGCCAGGGCCGCGCGAACACCAGGTAGCCCTCGCCCGCGCCCTCGATCACCTTCCCGCTCTCGTCCAGCAGGGTCGGCTCCACGCCGAAGAACGGGAAGCCCTGATCACACAAGAACGCAACGTAAAGACTTCACATTCGATCTTATCGATCATTTAAAACTTTGTCTGTCACGACTTTTTATGGTTTTCACCACGCCAGCCATAGAGGTAATCAAGATTTATTTGTTCGTCAAAAATATATTTTTCCAGGTGTTCACTGGCTAGTGTTCTTGAGATGACCTACCGACTACACCTAGATAATGAAACTTGAGTCACTGTATTTAAAATTGCCGAATCATCACGTGATTTGGTGACAAGAGCAAAAAATTTGCATACACACATAATATTAGATAACATAAGGCCCTACTTATGACGTTGTAATGTATGAGACTGTATGAGATACGGCACACCGCTTGCGTTGCGTGCTGCACGCACTGTAGGGTTACGCCGTAGTTACGCCGTACAGCTTCCAAAAGACAAACCGTTTGCGTACTCTGCGTGCAGTGATGACGTTGTATTCTATGAGATTCCCTATTGGACGTCACACCAAACACGTCCGGACACGCACAGCTCTGTCCTGCGCGTAGTACGGACGAGGTACGGACTACGGGCTACCACAATTTTGGCACAATAAAAGCAACAATGCTTCTTCTTCGGTCTTCCGAAGAACTACTTAGGCCGTCCTCACAATCTTCTCGAGACATCGCGTAAGTTTTCGATTCGAGAAATAAGCATGAAAAGCAATATGACGTCGGCTGGGTACGCAACAGACCCCTTGCAGCTCTCGTCCGTAGGTACGCCGTAACCTGCGTAACCACGTCCGTATCGTGTCCGTAACCCGGTGTGGCAGGGGTGTACGGACGTGATCACGTGCGTGACTACGGACGAGAGCTGGATACGGAACGGTTACGGAGCCGGTGTGCCCCGCCCTTTACAAGAAACTTAATGCGTGATTATTGAATGATAGGAACTTGAAAACTTAACTGTATTTTTATCATTGTGGAAAAAGTGGAAAAATATTAATATTAATTAAAGTTTAATTTGATACCTATTAATTTAACATACGACAAAATATCAACTATGATAGTGCGACTTTCATCGACTTTGATATTTGGTATATGTACATAAAGATCAATGAAAGTCGCACTATCATAACTCCAACGTCCAACTCAACATCGTTACGTGTTTTGCGCGTAATATTTCTTGAAAATGTTGTGACTCAAATTCTCTCAAATATTTCTCTAATGTAATTTTTTTGACTAACATAAACTGTATGTTTCAGTATTTTGATTATTAGAAAACCATTTACACTAAAAATGCATTGTTTGATAATCTGATAAGCGAAGTGTCGTAACATGACGTAACAATCGGGAACAAACAATGACCGACCTTGCATGCGAGTGTACCTAGCAACAACTAAGGGTTGGTGCATATAAATAAACTGTAGAGAAAAGACTTCGTTCGACAAGCACAGCTCATTTTGGTCTATAATTTTAGTATATTGTTTGATAGTCTGTAACGTTTCGTATGCGATAGCCCGCGATAGCTGTTTGTAATGAGTTTTTATTTTACATCTTGTGATAAATAATCCAACTGTGGTTTTCAGAAGAAATATACTGTTCATCTTCGAAATAATGTAGAAGATTTGGGACGATGATTTCTTTTTGTCTTGCATGTAGTAGTTACATTACAATTACAAGTATGCCGATCTGACATTAGATATAATAGGAAAATAGCTCTAACCAGATTTGATCGCTCTATCTAGTCAAGATTATGCTATTATGTATGTGTATTTCTTGTATTGCTTGGTGTTCGTGTTGTTCACTTTCATGAATGAAACACGCTCTGCACTGTCACGTGCTCAAGTATATTTTTAGGCTAGGTACTGGCGTTGCTATACCTACCTGAGATGTCAAATGGAGATTGAATATGGATCAACTGTAGATAATACGTCGTGCCTACTACACAATCATGTTCGTTCTTAGTACTTGGAAATATCTGCTCCATCTATCCATTTGTATTGTAAGTTGGTGCTGACAACATCTTATCAGTTTTTTTTTTAAACTCAATCTTTTAGTACGTACAGATTTTACGTCAAGTCACTCAAGGTGAAGTTCGCTACACATAAACCCATTCAACAGTCAATACTTGTCGGTATTTCTTCCGGGGTAGCGCTTACGTCCTAGTATCAACGTAACGTGCCTACATACATTTGTTAAAAATAAATTAGGCCCGTGGATTAAACCAGAATGGCAGTCTAAAGACCTAGTTACCTAGTAACTATTTTGATTTGATGTAATTACTTACTAAAATTAAGATCCTAGTAGAGCCAACGTTCCAGTCCAAATCCAGTTCGTTTCAATGTCAAACCAAAGTTATAGCACGGAGTTTTTTTCTATGCCAAAACGTTATAAAACGATTGATATCGACATTTACCGTGTTAAAATATAAGTTAGGTTTAAATTAATGTATGAGTGCCGTTTGAAATTGTTTATCACGCTATTTGCATAAATCTTGATATTTCCAAGCGAATTTTTCCATGTCTAGTCAATTGAATCGAAGTAAATGTATTGCGTTGGTAGTACTCACAGCAGCTCCAGGCTTCATGGGCGTGCAGCCGGGCAGGCTGGTGAGCACGTGGCCACCGGTCTCCGTCTGCCAGAACGTGTCCACGATGGAGCAGCGGCCCCGCCCCACCAGCTTGTGGTACCACTCCCACGCCTCCGGGTTGATGGGCTCGCCCACGCTCCCCAAGACGCGGAGACTCGTCAGCTCATGCCTGGACATTAATATATTGTTATCAATTATTTTCATCTAGAAATTATGATCGGTTGAAAGATTCTGAAATGGTGGCAACGAGACGCGACCCAGCGTGTGTCGGCCTGATACTGTTGATGATGAAGTCATTCGATGCATTCACCCCCATATTGCGGCCCATGAAGCTCCTTATTATTCTGATGTATGTGGCAGGGTTCTGATGTGGATGAGGCATGGTTGATAATGATTTATGTAAATTTTTAATATTTATCATATCCCCTGTTTTATCATTTAGTAGATAATTCATTTTTGTTGACCATTTTGTTAATATGTACGTAAAAAAATGAAAAACGAAAGAACATTTTGAATCAGTTAATCGGAAAAATCTACTCCGATTGACGAGTTCACCTTAAAAATCTCTGTTTCTTTTTCTAGGTGGTCCTATGCAAGTATGTTTACTTGTTGTACCTCCACACTATGGAATCTCATAATTTGTTAATTATCTACCGTTTATGGACAGTGTAGTAAAGTGTACATAAAATAATGTAGGCAGATCAGGGTTGGCAATGTTTAAAACATTTGTTTAAAACATAAGTTTAAAACAGTGTTTAAAACACCTTAAAAAAAACACGTTTGTTTAAAACAGATTAAAACATGTTTTGTTCTAAACACGTTTAAAACATCAAAAAAAAACAGACCCGTGTTAATGGTCTTTTATTCACAAGTTTTTTAAAAATATAGATTTTTAGCAACCCAACACGCGGGAGTTTCCCTTTGGAATGGTTTTGTTCGGCAGTAGTTCAGTTGTCCGCATTTCGTCGTGAGCTTTTGAGTCTTGTGAATAAGAAGTCGGAATTTTGAAAAAAAAAACGTTAAAACAAGAGTTTAATGTTTATTTTATGTTATGTGAGCTTAGCTTGGTATGGTACACCTACCTGTGTTTATTTTTGAGTATGATCATGTTTTAAATCGAAAATTTTAATTTCGAAAAAACTGTTTAAAACATGTTTAAAACAGTTTTAAACAATAACTTTGAAATTTAAATTAAACTTTGATTTAAAACATGTTTTTTTTATATTTGAAATAAAACAAAATGTTTTGATCTTTTAAAAAAAACATGTTTTTTTTCCAACCCTGAGGCAGATGCATATGCTACTGTGATGTAATTTAAGGCTTACATTTTTGGCTAGTCTGTAAGTGTCAGTCTGAGAAATAAATAAATGATTAGGCATAAAAATGCTCGTTACAAACTATAAATCACGCGAGAGTATTAGAACAGACACTCGCATTTCTAAAAGCCTCTATTTAAGATAGTTGCTCAAACTACTATAAGAGCAAGTTTACAGTTTTCCAATTTTATAATTTTATAAAAGTTAGTAAACACATGAGATAAGATTCGCAGTGATTATTCCGGAAATTGAATCCCGTGATTTTTATTATAAAACAAGATAAAAACTTATAAAAATAAATCCTAGATTAATCAAGTTTGATAAGATTGGATGTATATATGTCGCAGGTTTTTGATAAAATCAGGTTTTTGATCAAACACCAGCAGATGACAAAATCTTAACTCATTTTCATCATAAACCAAACTAACTCTGAATGATGTATCAAAAACATGGCCTAGTTTAGGTTTATGACAAATCCTGCCAAAACACGGACGTTTTTGATCAAAAACTTGAAAGGTCTAGGTAAAAACATTGCAAAAGATGATTTAACGAAAAGTCCGCGGCATATACCTAAAACCATTCTTGGCAATGTGTTTACTTATTGCAGTTACGTAAGATAGCCGAGCCGAGTTTGAATTTCATTGCATGCGTGAAATGATATTACTTTTCCAAATATCCCAAACTCTTCAAAAATGCGGGTGAAATTTTGAGAATGATCTTATATGAAGTAGGAATTCGTAAAATATGTACATGCTAAGACCATCTAAGACTAATCTTCAAAGATGCGACGTATCTATCTTTGGATTCCTCTAAGTATCTTAGATGGTCACCATTGTATAAGTATAACAATAAATTAATTGCCCGATCACATATATCTGAGTCGCGATGCGCATATCTAGCTTACCTTGCTTTTATTTTCCGTCTCCGTTATATCGCTGTCATTGTCCGGTGTGGCTAGCATTATTTGAGGGTATAACTTACAAAAAATCTAAAGTCGCTTATTTTTTGTACTATTGCGGTATGTGTGTAAGTAATATATTTTGTGTATTTCTTTTACGCTTGCGTTATTTTTCGATTCAATGTATACCATACATTGCCAAATGTATGCATTATTAAATTTTTAAGTGCTTACAACTAAATAATATTATACAGTTAAGGCAGTGTTATAATCCAATTTTGAGTTGTTTTTATCATTTTCTTTTTCGTGTATGAAACCGAGTCATTCAATGTATCCACTGAAAACGAATGTATGTAAGCACGTACCTAAAATAACACAAAATAACAAATTGGGTTCGGCCAATGGTCACGAAACTATAAGCCAAAAATAATCAACTTTAATATTTTTGAAACATTAAAAGCTAGCCATACTAGGCTATCATCCAAAACTTTTGGTTGGCCCTAAAGTTAGGCAAAGTCTTACTTTATCAGTGGGATCTGAGGCTGCAATGTACCGTAATGTAACAAATTAAAGCAAGTAGGTATGTTATGGAACGAAAGTGGCATAACGGAGACGCTACGTGGCATGTAAACGAACGTTGAGATTTCCATGTTATTCATAGATATATTAGGTTTTCCCGCTCGAGACACCTATGATATGATGATAAATGAAAGCGATAGCCTGATTGTACATCTCAAAACTGAGATAGGCCTCTCGCTACGTCTCTCTTGTTATCGAGAGAGGTAATCTCCCGCCCACACATGCTAAAAATCATTTAGGAATTTTCTTACGACGATTTTCCTTTCTTGGTAGGACTTGCGCCGTTTTGTAGCTTCTTCCTATAAAATGAGGGATAAGAGAAAACTTTATCTATATATATTTAGGTATAACTTCGAAATTGACCCGTATCGCTCTCTTTTATAATTTGTATATTATTTGAGAAGTAAGCAGTTTTTTCAGGTCTTCCGTGAATGCATTGTTTCTAAGGTAAACAATATAATGTATGCAAAGGCGGCGCCTTAAGGCCCACCTTCTCGATGCTCATCTTTCTGCTCAGCTGAGGGTCATGGGTTTTAGGTAAATTTTCAGATATTTGATTTACCTAAGACTGGATGTTCTCTATGTAGTTAAAAAGAATGGATGTAAGTAATATTATCAGCTACGTAGGTCCCAGATTACAGCTTTGCTTAGTTTGGGGCTAGATGGCTCTGTGTGGATTGACCAGGATATGAACTTACGCTTTGACGTAGTCGTCGCCGAACTTGGTGAGCGCGCGGATGGCGGTGGGCGCGGTGTAGAACTGCGACACTTGGTACTTGTCCACCACCTTCCAGTAACGGTCGTTGTCCGGGAAGAACGGGGTGCCCTCGAACTAAATAAACAAAACCATTTTATTTTCACTCTATAAACAGACTTCCTGAAACTTATGGGTCTGTTTAGCTAACGTGCTTATTAAACCTACTTGAATTAAGTAGATTTTGGCAACAAGCAATATTTGTTGCCAATTAATTAAGTTCAGTTATATTATTATATTAGTGCTACTTCCCTTTAACGACACAGACGTAATAGTGTTTTCCATTGACGAAACATTGATCACTGATTGAGTGTATTGACGATCGCAACGTAACGATCATTATTACATCGTTAATATCATTATAGCAGTGAGTGAAGCATCCTTGACCTTGAAGGTCATTTTATTATGGTGGGTTCGCGGAAGTTCAATAGATAGAATTTTTTTAAATACAAGTAAAATAGCATCACATTTACATAACAAAACACACTCAAGTCTTTGGAAATAGAAGCAAGTATATTATAATTATTATAGAAAAGAAACTTGCAATTGATTTTTAAAGGTCGTTGTTTTCATAATATCCGTAGATAAATTTATATTTGAATTATAGTCTAGGGTTCAGAAAGCGATTGTAGATCACAATCATCAATATATATATATATTACATTTATCTAAATTATAGAAAATACATTACGAGTAAAGTGGGGTACAGCGCGACCTTGCTGCATTGCATTCGCACACACGAGCTATGGGCAGGGATATAGTAGGTGAAGTGGGCAGCGCGAGCATGTAAACTTATCATGTCGCTGCCACTTCCCATGCTCCCGCAAGTGTTGGTTTTTCGTGCGCGAATCTAAGGACCGGCAGCACAAGCGCGAGTGGAATGTATTGCTCTCTCACTCACTCGTATTGAGTATGACGGCACTCACTCACGTTGAAAGTATTTCGAGCAATATTCACGGCAGCAGCAGGAGCAGGAGTATGGTGTGAAAGTAGCATACTGCTTACCATGACAGAAGTGGCGGCATTAGCGAGCGGCGCGTAGACCACATAGGTGTGTCCGGTGATCCAGCCGACGTCGGCGGTGCACCAGTAGACGTCCTTCTCGCGGTAGTCGAACACGTAGCGGAAAGTGGCCGCCGCGTACACCAGGTAGCCCGCCGTGGTGTGCAGCACGCCCTTCGGCTTGCCGGTTGACCCACTGCGTTACATACAACGTGTTATTCCGATGCTTTCGAGATTATTTGTAAAGTTACACGCCGATTACACTAGGTCTGAATACCGTGCACGGTTTGGCATACATTGCTGCTATATATGAGTGTCATTAAGGAACAGTGTAATAGGGGTCTAATAATAGTTACTTATACAAATTGTAAATGTTAAACAGAAAATGACATAAGATAAGACGTATGAAAAACTGCATAACTCACTGAGTCGGACCTTTAAAGGGTAATTATGTAATAAATTTTGGGACTTGGATATTTAAAATCTGTGTCCAAAAGTAGAATAAATAAGTAGGTCACATCCAAAGTAAAACAAAAGTGGTTTATATAGGATGAGGGCTAAGAAACAATAAGTTTTGCGCTATTTCCCGTCAGTCTGTATATTCTCCTCACCTGGTATACAGCATGAACAGAGGATCCTCGGCACCCATCCACTCCGGGGGGCAGATCGTGGACTGCCCTTGGATCAGCTCATGCCACCACACGTCCCGGTCGTGGTTCCATGTGTACTGCGTCCACATACAATTCTCAATATAAGGACAGTAGGTGCAGAAAAACATAAAATCGTAGATTAAGTAGAGAATATAAGTGATAATAAATGGTTTCGTGAAAGTAAGGCGTTTGTGCGCGGTTTAAATTAGCGTATCCTATGTTTATCAGATATAATGTATTTTTTTATTGACTGAATATTTGCTACCGATCGAGTAGTTTCAGTCATACACCAGATACCATCTAATAAAAAGGAAACGCATCTTTATAAGAGTAGATCCAATGAGATAGATTGTCAAAGCAGTGCGGTCAAAGTCACAATTGGAGTAACAAATACCAAACCAAATCAAATAAGAACTTAATAGCAGTGTTGAGTTCAGCGTGTCTCTGTTACATGTGCAGATACGCTTATGTATATTTGGTAAATTTTAAAAATAATAAAAAATTTAAAACATATCTGATGTCTGAGATAAAGCCTAGCCTATGATACTCGGGATAAAGTAAGATTCTTTCGATGCATTGCCATTCGAATCTGTTCAGTGGTTAACGAGTTGTAGTACTTTTAGAGAATAGCACATATTATAAAGCCTAAAAACATTACACTCCTTTTTTGGTTAGGCAGTCGTGTAAAAACAAATGCTAGACAGCTGCACATGTTTAAAGTGGAAATAGATAGGAAAATTGACGAGTGTATGATTAGCTGGAAAACCACAATCTTAGTCATCGATACCAATTATGTAACGTAAAACTTACTAAAGTCGATAGGTCATCGGGCAGCGAGTCACACGCAGTCACCCTGGACAAGTGCGACACGACAATGCACAGTGTGACCTTGTGGTTGTGCTTGTTCCGGGCCTTGTCCATGGCCTCGTCGCACACCTTCTTGAGGACCAGCAGCTTCTCCCCGCGCCAGCCACCGTCCGCGGTCACCAGGATCTTGGCCTTGCAGTCCGACATCCTCTCTGCCAGCGAGTCCGACGAGAATCCTGCGAACTGCCGCAACACTTTAATAGGTTGTAAATGAATGACACACGATAGGTATTACGCTAGATATCTATTATTTTTATTATTGTTTGAGTGTCAGGCAGTGGCTTATTATTTATGACAAAATGTTATGCCAAATTACTATTAACTGCTTCTACTTGTTAAGTAATTTGTATTTTGAGCAGATACAGGAAAATAAATAAATAATGATTTACAGTAAAACGGCTGAAGATTTTACCAAACAAATTGGTTGTTTTGCCGTACACGTTATTATAAACACTCTTTTAAAATTTTAATCAATACAAAATTCCAACTTTTTCAAAACAGGCCTTTCTTTTATTAGGTGCTAATCGTTTTTTTTATATTTTTTTGTTTTCATGTAAATTCCAAACTCTAATTGACCACAAGCTTGATTGACGTAATACTTGACGGTAACTGCTAGGTAAAAAAACCATCCGTAAACAAAATTAGAATAAATCAACAAAGTCATGTTTCCATTACGTGTACCAAATAAAAAAAAAGGAACAAAGTACTTACTTTATCAACTAACTTGTGCTTGTTACGGGCCTTGTCTATACGTTCATACACACATACATTCATCAGCTTATTGCAGTCCATTGCTGTATATAGGCCTTCCCCAGGACGCCTATATCCACCAATGCCTAAGCCATTGGGCAACATCTCTCGTTTTCGCCATCCATACCTTGCCTTACAGCCCTTGTAAATAAGCAATTTATTGGTATTCCAGAACAACTCATAACTTTTTGGTGATACATGTGAAGACTAAACCAGCTATTTCTTTCTTCAGATACCGTTCTAACAACTCCAGGATCATGGGCATGTAGATGGCCACGCGGTCGCCCTTGCCCACGCCGCTGTCAGCTGTGGAAGTATATCTGTAGATGACGTACCACGACTGAGTGCACGGCGCCGATGCGCGCGCAGGCCAGCATGCACACCACGGTCTCCAGGATCATGGGCATGTAGATGGCCACGCGGTCGCCCTTGCCCACGCCGCTGTCAGCTGTGGAAGTATATCTGTAGATGACGTACCACGACTGAGTGCACGGCGCCGATGCGCGCGCAGGCCAGCATGCACACCACGGTCTCCAGGATCATGGGCATGTAGATGGCCACGCGGTCGCCCTTGCCCACGCCGCTGTCAGCTGTGGAAGTATATCTGTAGACGACGTACCACGACTGAGTGCACGGCGCCGATGCGCGCGCAGGCCAGCATGCACACCACGGTCTCCAGGATCATGGGCATGTAGATGGCCACGCGGTCGCCCTTGCCCACGCCGCTGTCAGCTGTGGAAGTATATCTGTAGATGACGTACCACGACTGAGTGCACGGCGCCGATGCGCGCGCAGGCCAGCATGCACACCACGGTCTCCAGGATCATGGGCATGTAGATGGCCACGCGGTCGCCCTTGCCCACGCCGCTGTCAGCTGTGGAAGTATATCTGTAGATGACGTACCACGACTGAGTGCACGGCGCCGATGCGCGCGCAGGCCAGCATGCACACCACGGTCTCCAGGATCATGGGCATGTAGATGGCCACGCGGTCGCCCTTGCCCACGCCGCTGTCAGCTGTGGAAGTATATCTGTAGATGACGTACCACGACTGAGTGCACGGCGCCGATGCGCGCGCAGGCCAGCATGCACACCACGGTCTCCAGGATCATGGGCATGTAGATGGCCACGCGGTCGCCCTTGCCCACGCCGCTGTCGCGCAGCGCGTTACCGAACTGGCACACCATGTCCGTCAGTTTCTTGTATGTGGTGCGGCTGTAGTCGTCCGGGTGGTTGCCCTCCCTGTACCACATCAATACAAATAAACATACATGATAGGTACCTCATTTGATCAATTTAAAACCAAGGCACGCAAAGCTACGCGTTGCACTACACCATACAACTACTTAAGTGAATAATATTCGCAACAGAGTTTAGCCTATAAGATTTTAGAGTTTTGATAAAGCCTTTTGGATTTACTTTATTGTACCAAAACATTTTTAAAATAACAGTAAAAGAAAAAATGCACAGAGACACGGCGGACTTATCACATTAAGGGGTCACTCAGTAAACCTATGAGAGACCCAGAGGATACGTCAGTGTGTTTAAATAGGTAAACATATAACTTATACATCTTGAATTTTTACAGTTTAACAGTTTTTACTAGTTGTTATAAGTATAAACCTAACTTTAATTGTAGGTTTTTCAGGTAGTGTGGCAAGCATGAATCGGTTAAGGTTTTTTGAAGTCTACGTCAATAACTTGTTCAATTAGCACCGTTCAGTTTCTGGGATTTTCCTCATCAAAGCGGAAGCCAACAAACCTGTACATAGGTAGGTAGGTATCTAAGCCCAGAATGCTTGCTTCGTTATGAGAAACATAAAAAACTTATGAAAATCGAACTCTTACAAACCTTAATTTTTTTGTTGATGTATGTACCTAAGTAACTGATGACGATGACCTCATACCTACATAGGTAACTTTTAACTTATTAAGCTTCTTGCTTCGTGCAGAAAAAGGTATCAGAATTACGCAGCATAGATTTGTCGATACCTACAAGTTCTTTTTTAATTTATTAATTATTTCACAAGTAACGTAACGATCAAGCGGAAGATGGCGTGTAACTAGACTTAAACTTTATTTGAATAAGGTATCGTATTAAAGGCATTTTCTTGCGACAAATAGTACAGGTTGTTTTTTTAATGAAAAAATATTATGTCGATCCAGTTAATCAGAAGTTTATTAGTTACTTTTTATTAGTAGAATTAAATCAATTTTATTAGGTAACTCTTTAACACACGCCCATGGTAGAGATCTCGTAAGTGTCTGTGTCGCTACGATATGTGACACTTCCAGTAATTGCGCACTATATAATAATATATTGCTAATTATTTCGGACTTATACCTCCTACTTACTTACTTATTTTGTCTCTATTGTCTGGTATCGTAGAAGATCTCTACAACAAAGTTAGTAAGTAGAAACGAAAATAAGAATTGTTTTATTTACTTAAGTATAAATCTCTCGGGTAATAAACTGTTATCTTTCAAAAATAGAAAGGTAAGTGACTCTACTCTATTGTTCTTCTACCGCAATCTATCAAATGTTATCCTTATCCCAATTTCTTAAAACTTTTTATTAGATGAGGTCGAAAGCACTAAAAACTTATCGTGACAAAAATTGTATCCCAAATATAAATAAATAAATTAGAGAAAACAGTCATTCATTTGCAGGAATACTCCTCCGACGAACTTGTCGGAAAATAGATTAAGACTAAGATAAATCACTAACATTTCACATTGAAAAAATTTCCAGTTCCGAGGCCAATGATTACGAACACTGTTTTAGTTTGTTTAATACTTTTGTGTCGTACTTCATAATATTCATAATGCATCAAACAATTGTTGAACATATGGACTATGCTACGAACGACCTGCGGCGTGAGAAAAAAACTACAATTAAAGTAACAAATTCTACGTTGTCCTGTCAAGTGTTTAACTTATGACGCCTCCCTAGGCTAGGTTAGGTGCTGTTCTCATAATCATGATTTAACAATTCACAACTCGACGGAAACGTAACTGATCAAAAATCCGCTGGTCGAGATTAAACTACCTACCTTCCTACAGACACTAAAGCTTTTTTACAGAATGATGTGTTGTATTAGTAAAAATAGTCTAGTGTAGTTACCTACAGATATCAAAAGTGCTAAAAGTAGCGTTTAATTTTTATCATATTCTTTACATTCTGCAGCATTTTTCAGCATTCGGTACTTCAATCTCGATCAGGAACTTTTCGAGTAATTCCGTTTTCATCAAGTTATAAAATTATTTAAAGGGATGCGGGCGGCATCTAGCCTTTGGAAGCGTTTTAATGCGTATATCCGTGTTCGTAGATAAACCGCGCATAGTTTGTTTGGAATTGAAAATACGTACTTCGATCTATCTTTACGAATCAGAAAAGTTGCGCAGATCTCGTTTATGTTTATTGCCAGCGCCAGATATGCCTATCTACAGTAATCTACACACAATCTTGGTATCGTACTCCATAGATGGTAGCACGTAGTGGCATAGACGACATACCTAGGTAATTCACAGTGACAATGTAGTTCCAACAGACCTATCACTCGTTTCAAAGACGATGCGACCTTCAACTTAAGGTCTGAGTAAGTGATCTCATGTGTAGGCTAGTGAGATAACGACATTATGAAATTCCAGACAGCTGTGTGTGTATTCGTTACAGTTACATTTACACTGATAGATAGATAGGAGTTAGCTACTGAAAATAAATAGGTATTTACCTGTAGGTAAAATTAATCCGTATGTTTACAATGCTGGAAAATAACTACGACAAAGGTTCTCTTGTCAGAGGAGTCGTAACAAACAAAAAAAACTCACGGCCTCTTACTGGATTTTCCCCTGTTATTTCGGAAGCAATAAAAGAGTAGATATTATTCTTACTTATTACTTACTTAGGTGCCTTAGAATACCTATTATATTCGCATAAGCGTTCACATAATGTTTGTTATATTTTTAATAGGGAAATCATTAATCTTTGCTTATAGAAAATAACAAATGAACTGTCCTAATTTTAATCCATAAGGAGTGGAAGTCTTTTTCAAGAAAAAATTGCCGATATATTGTTCTTCATAGGTAGATAATTATTAAAATAAGTTCAGTAAAAGTTAAATAACATTTTGTAATCAGCGGAATTCTAACTGAAATAATAAAATACACGGTAAAGGATTTGTAAAAACAAGGAAAACATATTTATACCTAAGTGACAGTGGCTACATAAACCGTATTACTTGGATATTGATGTTATTTACTAAGTACCTAGTTAAGTTTATAATGTTACTTAGTAAACTGACTGTTTTAGATCATTTCATAGGTGATGAATATTAAACATCATCATTATTCATTACTGTTACATACATTTGGATGTTATGTATGTGTGTTATGTTATGTTTAATGCATGCTTATTTAATTATTTATTAATGAAAAGTTCGCTGAGCATTCCCAAAAAACGTCTGAAGTGACATACGTTACATAATAAAGGCTTTTCATTCGTTTAGGTTCCTTCACAACCTGCAGAGAAAAATCAATAAGTTCGCGCCGACACGGCGGCGCGCCGGTGGCTGCGCTCAGCTGACTATTGATTCTGCAAACCTATGACAACATGTATCTATTGAGCTTACTCACCAATAATATGCAATCTTGTCCCCATGGCCGTTCCTCACGTTCCGATCCAGCAGGTTAAAGCAGACGTTTGTGACAGCCCCTTCGAGCCATTTCACGAATATATCCCCCTTATTTACATCGAAATTGTACGAGACGAAATTGCCCGGCTGGTAAGGGGTTTGCCAATGGAATTCGTTGGCTATTTCTGACCAAAAGGTCTCTGGATCCTCGAGCGATTTTTTGTGCATGTCCTCGTACTTGGAAAAACTAGTAAGCCGCGATTTTTCGACGACATGGTGGGAAGGATAGATCATGCGCGGCATTTTGAACGGAACGCAATCTTCCACACAAAACCTGTACTTGCGCGGCGGTTGGCGCGCGGGTACTGACATTGCTTCAGGCGCGGGACGGCGGCGGGCGGCGTCGACGGTATTACACCTTAGAAGTTCGGTGGACGGGCGCGGCGGCGGCGGCGGTGGCGCGGCGGCGAGCTGTCACTCAGACAGATTTATGCCTTGATCACACATAGCAAGTACAATGGACAGTGAGTGGCGAGAAAGTGTTTGTATGAAATCTTGGGCGAGTATTGGGCAAGTGCACTGACTCGTCCGCTGTACTCGCTACGTGTGATCAAGGCTTTACTCTTTGAATTTACACGCAAGAGAGTGACGCACACATGGTAAGGGCGTGCGGTTGTGTATTTTCCGCGTAGTGATACCTACCGTTGATATCGAACCATAATGTCTGGATCCCACGAATAGCTATCTCTGTTTTTATTTTGCAACAGTTACTTAATAATTAAAACTAGATGATTTTGTTTTTATTCAATGTTAAAATTGAAAACATATGTATGATATAAAGTTGTTTTATTTATGAATGACAGACATGAGTTACTCGTAACTTATCATTATCACGCGAATCTTATTTATCAAATCAGTATTTATTATTTAACTATTGGTAACGTTTAAATAACAACTAATCATGGCATGAAATAAAAAAGGAGTACATTCAAAGACTAGAAATAAAACTACGAGTAATAATTTAATTATAATTCAGGTAAGTGTGTTACCAGATTTATGAAGGCAACCAAATAACAAAACTTAAACTTTACCTCTATTGTGTATGATCTGGGTGGCTTACTAGGCAATGTTATCTTTCTAGATGGTCAAGCGGTCGCCTGCAAAAAGAGAATTTGTCTAACGACAGCTTTCAACGGACAGACCTGTCGCAGCCCACTGCTGGCGTCTGCTGGACGTACGCCATCCTCAGAGAGTGCCACATAGCACAATCTTTCTGTGTATTAACTCTAGCCAGTTCCAGCCATCTTTTTCACCTGTATGTAAACAACACCTCTCTACGTAAACAAAAAAAGTCTCACAAGTCAATTTCAGCATTCGTCGGTCTGCGAAAAAGCGTGTTTTGTGGTCTTGATGTTCAGACAGATGACTCACCTCATTGCACACGGCGGCTGATCCTGCCATATCATGTACTTGCTTTGTAATAAATTAAAGTTATAATTGTTAAAATCAAAATCGGCATTATAAAATAACGATTTTTATTGTTACCTTTTTAATTATTTGTTATTTCAGTAAATATCTACATTCAGTTGAAAATCGGTTTGCGTATCTTAAGATAGTTTTAGTAAGATAATACAAATAATAAATAACTAATCACAGAATTTTTTATTGTGTACTTAAACTCTAAATTTATGTAATGCGAATGTATACCAAGCGATAGTAGTCACAATTTCGCAACTAAAAAATGAAAACAGTGACGAAATGTTCTACCGCCAATTAAGGAATCTCTTGTTAGAAAATGAATTTTACTCAATACACGAATTTTTAATGTTTAAATTCCCATAAATTAACTACAATTTTAATTGTAGACATTATTATTTTTATTTTGTAATTTTGATTTGATATTATTTTTATATAATTATAGGTATTGACATTGTTATTGTATTGCTACAATTATTTATTAATTAGTACAATTAGATATTAATTAGTTATTTATAAAGAATGACATAATTATTTTTATTGTATTGTATTTTTAATTTGACTTTTACTAGTTTTATAAGTTGTTTTTTGTTATAATTTTTATTTTATTTTTTATTCTACTGACGATCATTTTATCCTTGGACATCTTTATCTAATTTTAAATAATTGTAATTGTGAAATTGATAGTATGAAATAAATAAATCTAAATCTAAATACAGTCCAAATTTGTAATAATTTAAAATTTTATAAATTATTAAATGAAAAAACAATATTAAGATATAAACTATTATAGTGCGTAAACATGTACTTATAATACAATAAAAACCAAACCGAATGATTTTAAATTCATTCGTTAACACTAATATTGAGGTCAATTCGGGATTTAAATTTTCCTTACTTGCCTTAAATTAGTGCTGTCACTTTCCGTCAAATAGGTTTAGAAAAGGATAGAAGATATCTAAGTCCTGACATTTTTAAAAACGTCAAGGGTTTTTTCGCCTTTCCTAGTCAATTTAGTCACCATTGTTTTGATCGTCGCCTTATTTTGACAGATAACACGTATTTTGCATGAAATTATAAGACATGACACGACTAAAATATCTCCTATCCTTTTCTAAACCTATTTAACGGAAAATGACAGCACTAATTTAAGGCAAGTAAGTAGAATGTACATCCCGAATTGTGGCCATTATCTACCAAATTTGGATCTTATAGCTAAGGCAGTCAATATTTACATACTACGTTTTTATATAACAAACAAAGTAAATTTACACAAAATTATTTAATAATTAAAATTCTAAATTTAAATAAATAAATATTATTTATGTCAAAGTCTTCTAGGAACTGAACAACTATATTAAGAAAAACGCTCAAAAAGTTGTTGGTGGTTCAATATCAAATTAATATCTTATGTTTAATAAAATATCTCAATAACAGCCGCATAAACGAACATTCCGCCAAAAATGACCAGTCAGTGCAGTTCTAGTTTTTATTTTACTGTAGTTTTAATTCAAGGCAAATTAATTGTGTCTTTAAAATTTTGTTCGTAGTTCTGTTTTGAGTGCTAATAATTAAATAGCTGGTCTTCAGAATGTCGGAGTCGTGGTTCGAGGCGCAAATCATCAGGGGCCGTATTCTGCTATTTGAAAAGGGTCTCAATTGTGTTTTAATGGTGTCAGTTCCACCAGTTCAGTGTAAGTGACACTGTATTGAACCACAACTGAGACCCTTTTCAGATAGCGGAATACGGCCCCTGAATCGTAACGAGGTGGTCTCCCTTTTCAGTTCCGAGTGTCACACACAACATGCCACCCATTGAGCAACAACAACAATATTAATGCTGCGCTTTATAGTTTTATTCCTATCTCTCTCTCTCTCTTTTCGTGTGGGACACCGAGTCGTCCAACTTATTTCTTGACAATTATTCCTATAATATCACGTTTTCCGACTTATAATATTCATGGAATACCTGGCGTTTCCACCCACTGTGGATGTAAGTAGTGACATTGAAATTTATTTCCTAAACCTGTCAAAATCAGGTGAAGTTCCGTGCAAGGTACAGTCTCCATGTCAAATTGTCAACGCATTTAAAACAAACGACAGGTTCAGTAGGTAAAATGCAATGTCACAAATTATAGTAATTCACCTATTATCTCAATAATCGAATACAATTTATTGTAGTGTTTGATTCATAGAGATTTAAACAGAATGTCCCTAAGTTAAAATTATATTAGGGCAAGTCACAGCAATAACTATATCATGTAGATTTTATACAATATACTAGCCACGCTTTAAGTTCGTGCTTAAACTCATATTCACCGTACTACACGCAGCTAGAATCATCCGACTCGTCTACGTATTACAAAAATATCCTATTGGTATTACATTACACAAAGGGTTAAGGAAACGGCGCAAAACCTCTTACAGGCACATGAAACTAATTCATTTTCTTCAACCACTTTTGAGTTCTCGTTTATTTTCATTTATCTTTATTGTTTGTTTGTATGCTTCTTCATGCTAATGCTTAACAAAAATTATATTTTCGGTTTTTGAGGTACAATTTAAAATTGTTCAATTTTAGGATCACCGCAGACCAAAGTGCCGGTTACTATCATTCAGTCAGAACCATAGATACTATAAACTAAAGGGAGATGTGAAAAGGGGGCGTGGCCGGTGCGACACTAGTTGGTGCAGAATGATCATACTTTGCTTCCGGGGGTGATTATTGTGCTCAGTCGCAGTTCAGTCGCGATCGACGTTTTTAGTGAAATGCCGTGTTGTTCAGTGGTAATTTGCAAAAATCGAAGCAATATGTGCAACTTCAAGTCTCATGGAGTCACATTCCATCGGTAAGTAGTCATTATTATTGATTTTACATCAAAAATAAACAAAATCAATTTTGTAGTAATATTTTTCTAAGATTCACCACGAACCATAGCGATAGTCCCAGTTCTATAAGCAAACGGTGTACAATGCTTACTCTGCTCAGAAGATTGTTCAAATGTCTCGTTTCCGTAACGCAATGGACAGTGAACACATCAAAGTTTACAAAATAATGCAAGTTGTATAGTACCGCCGCTCCTCGCAGTCGTGAGTTAGTGTTTGTAGTTCGATTGTGTAAAGTATCGATAGATTTGATTTATTTTGCAAAAGTATTCATCGTGATTTTATAAGGATATAGAAGTCAATAAATATTAAAATTTAAATAGAAACATTGCAATGTTTACAAAAAAGTTATAATTACAATTATATGGCTAAATCAATATCATAATCTATTGGGTATATTTTTTTTTATTTAATTATTTAAATCCATGTGTGGCACGATTAATAAATAGCATTGAAAGTAATATTAATGCGACCATGACTCGTCCGACGATGTAATACAATTTTTTTCTTAGCTGTTGCATAGTAAATTAATTCAATTTACTTATTTGATTTTTTGTCACAGAAGTAGGTAAAATTCATGGCCTACTTCCTATTTTCTTTTGTCTCGTGTGCGAAAGAGACAGAAATATCTGTTGTCAATAACGGGTTTGTTTTTTTATTTAATTACGTAGGTACGGTGCGCAGCGCACAGGAAAATGACTCACCTATCTACACTCAGCCACGTGGTATTTAAAGTTGTTAAAAAAAAACTGTAGTAAAGTAAAGGATATTATAAATTATCGGATTATATGTAAGATAAATCGCCATGAATATAATTTCAAATATAAAGTTAAATTTTAAAAGACGAAGCAGGTAGAATTATCTACTGTAATTTTATTTTATTCAAGCGGAGCCAATTTTGGCTATATTTATTTGTTTAATTTGATTTTTTGGTAATCGTTTGCCACTATAGACAGCCATTTTACGCATACGATTTACATGACCTTTATAGGCAACATTTAATTTTTAGGTTCCCACGAGATCCTACAACAAAAAAGGAGTGGATTAATGCCACAAATAGAGGACCTAATTGGTGGCCACCCGAAAACAGTACCATATGCTCATCACATTTTGAGGAAAAATGTTTTAAACCTTTCACAAAGATTCGGAATGATTATTGAATTATAGTTATAAAACAAATTGTATTTGTTAAATATGTACATATTATGTTAATTTTCATAAAAAAAAATGTAAGTTTGTTTCATTATTGAAGGTTTAAGGAACTTATTTGTATGTACATATTTGCTAAGAAGATAAATCAAAAATCACTAGTAAATGATTCTCAAGAATACGAGTATTTTATTTTTACTTTTACTTATTAACTTCCACTTGTTCATGAATTTATAAACATAAAATAAAATATGAAATAATATTTTCAACCTTTATTTACTCCTAAAGTATATCACTGACGACATTTTATCGAAGAGTATTTTCTGTTTGTATTTTTATGCACTACCGATTGACATATGTTTCATCTCCTAACGCAAAAATTACGTAGTTTAATTTTCCTCTCCATACTACAATGTCCCGCCATGCTCTATTAGATATCGACAATGAGTTATCGACGCTGTCAATCACTAGCGTAAAATTCAAATTGTTGAGTGTGTGCGTGTGTCTCGCTCGCGTCTTTTGATTGGTCTAGTTTTGTGAATGTACGAGTGTAAACTCGCGTTCGTATTTCTATGCGCATGTAGGTGTAAATTTCTGTGGCGACATCGGGACTCGAACAAATTTCGCTCGGTAACAAATCTCCCTTTAGTTTATAGTATCTATGGTCAGAACCCTGTTGAAATTTCGTTTTTATTTAACCGGTTAGTTATAATAGCGGTGTGGAACAAAAACTAAAACATTTCGATTACCAGTAAACATGCAGACAACATCTTTTGCGATCTGAATTAACCGGTTAAAGCAGCGTTCATTGATTCGCCAATGCTGCGGACAAGTGTCACGTAAGACGTTACCTGTCCTTTTCCTGCACCTACTGTCGCACTCTTTCGATGTCAAATTAACCGGTTAATTATGTTTCCAAACTTAAAATGGATATCAAACCAGTTCGTCAAATAAACCAGTAAAAACCGGTAACCAAACAAAAATTCGGTTAGGGGCGACCACCGAACTATAACTATAAAAAAAACAGTAAATAAAAATAAACCGGTTTTCGTTTTGGGTTACATTGCCTAGAATGACAAACGCCGCCGGTTGCTGCCGGGCGACCGTGAGAGCCTTGTGTCATTCTAGGTAATGTCACCATTATTTCAATTACGATAGATTTCCTCTTCGAGTATCTAGTCAAAAGTGGTCGAGGTGTCGCTCGCAAAACTGCACTTGCTCTGCGGCGGCCCTAAAGTGTAGAGTTAATCTCACAACAGGTTGACAAGAGATTTCGCGCAATTTTTCAAATTTCTTTACAAAAGCCATGGCGTGGCGATCAAAATACACCTTCGAGTAGGATAGGACTCGCTATAGCGAACTTGTTTGCTAACTTTATTTAAGTACTTATTTATATTTTTGGCTATATAGGTCAGTAATTTATAGGTTTATTGATTTGTTACACTTTATATCAGCTAAATATAAGTTAATAATACTTAAATATATATTAAATTTCATTGTTCTAGCGTTTTATGCCGCATCGTACAATTTAACACTCAGTTATTTGACATGTCTTATTTATTACAAGTCGTGTATAAAATTTATTTACATTTTTGACATTAATTATTATATCTAACTACAATAGCAATAACCAGTTCAGTCAATCAAGTGCTGCCATTTTCTCTCCGCAACAGGGTTGCGTATTCACTCCGGTAACCAATAACTTCGCCCCAGCTTAAAGCCATAATGGTGCATTCCATGAAAATGGCAATTTTTACCCGAATTTTAATTCTTTGGTGGCACCTTCTTTTATAATCAAGGGGTTTAGTCTGCACCTTTTCATGGAAATGCCCCTAATAATAAATAGGGACTAGCTCACCTTAAGGATAAACTCGAAAGTATTGCACGCACACACGCACTGTCAATATCGCGTTCGTACGTTGCGTTGGGCGCGATGCTAGGTGGCGAGCGACATGAGCCGGCGGCGGCGCAGCTTGCGGCTGCAGCGCTTCCAGGCGGCCGTCAGCGAGTACACGAGCAGCACGAGCGCCAGCAGCGTGAGGGCGCGCGCGGTGAGGCTGGGCGGCGGCGGGGAGGGGTCGCGCCCGCCCGCCCCCGCCGCCGCCGCCGCGCCCCGCCACGCGCGCGACGCCGCCTCCGTGCCCTCCACCTCGGGTGCTCCTGCACCAACCAACACACACATTATTATCCTGCTAAGTTCAGGCATTGATGGACTGACAACCTGTCACCACGCGGCAAAATGTGAAGACCTAAATATATAACAGACGTGGCGAAAAATATAGTTTTTATAACCGTGGGCGCTCTGCCTACGCCGTGCCGTAAAGGATAATGCTGTCGATTCAATAGTATCTCTTATTTAAAAATAGTGCTGTTACTTTCCATTAAATAGGTTTTGAAAAGGATTGTACACATCATAGAGAATTCGAGTTATGTCACGTTAAATATGTCTATGGTTTCCTCGTGATTTCAACTAATATATCATTCTTATTCCAATTGCCATCGCTTTAATCGTCGGTCAATTTAGGCAGATAACGCGTCAAATGAGTTAAGTTATAGTCAAATCTGGTCACGCTTATCTCCTATCCTTGTCTAAGCCTATTGGACTGAAAGTGACAGTGCTATTTTTAACTAAGGATTATGTCATTAATTGTAGCTTACTTAGCAATGTCTCGAATACCTGCACCATTCCTGTTTACTCTAGAGACTAGTCTCAATATAATAGACAATACAACATGATATTATTATCATGTTATATTGTGGCGTTTATGTATGAAGCCTTTGTTTCCGCCGACAATGTTTCATTATTGACATGGTTTACAAAACTGCAGTTAAAAAGTCAGAATTTATTTTAGTACGAGATTAGTTTTTTATCTTTTTATATCAACTTGCCTATAGTCTTTGGGTCGGTGGGCTGGTGTCGCGGCTTGAGCGTGCGCGCGGCGGGCGGGGCGTGCACGGGGCGCGCGGGCAGGGGCGGGGCGCGCGCGCAGCGGGGCGCGGGGCGCGGGCCGCTGCCGTCCGCCGCCAGCACGCGCGAGTACACGTGCAGCCGCCCGCCCTCCGCGCGCTGCGGCAACTCTGCAAACACACCATCACAATATTATAAGCTGAAATTTTACTACTGACCGATACCGAAAACTCGGTCTAGTGATAAGGAACCACTTTCCCCAAAGAACATACATCAAATTAGAAAATATAGGGCACTTCCAGTGCCAAATGCATTAGCTGAACAAGTATATGGCAAATGCAGTTGTTTTTTTTTTGTTTCGACCTATGAATTCCCTGGGGGATGTCGCAATTAGTATTTTATACACGGGAGATAAAGGAATATTTTTACCAGATGGTATGATGTGTACGTCTTTTATTCGGTGATGGGGTGGCGTGGCAGCGTCCTTCAGCGTGGACGGCAGGTGTCCCCCCAGCGCGTACTGCAGCGCGGCCAGCAGCAGCCAGTGGCACGGCCGCGCGGCGCCGCCCTCCAGGCACGACGAGTCCCCGTACACCACCAGCCGCCCCGCCTGCACCACACACAACATCACATAAAGAGGTACTGTACGATACGAGAAGGCTTCTATGAGAAATAAAAGAAGATTATCTGTCCCCGCAATTTATAATCTTTCCGGCCCCGTGCCCTACACCACAGATCTCTTACCCCACACAAGAATGAAAGCTCAGACGATTGAGCTTTCATTCTTGTGTGGGGTAAGATCTGTCCTGGCGACAGACAAAAAACGAATTTAAATTGAGAATGATACCTAGATAGCCGTGCCAGCTACACGAAGGAGGCTGAACCTCACAGTACTGCAGTTGGGCTAGATAGCGAGCACAAAACAAATTAAGCTGAAGCGAAGGCCCAAAATGCCTCTGTCCGATGCCGACATTTTTTTTGCAGTTATTTGCTACTAGCCGTTATGTGGACTTTGACAGACAGACAGGACTTACAATTAACGAAGAGAATCAACATCTCATCTTCTAATAAAATAATTTAAATCGATATATCACAGTTATTTTTAGAATTAACGATCGTCATACGATCTGTGGCAGATCGATGCGGACCATTTATATGGGTTGTACCGTACCTTAGGTATCTGGTCGGAGTTGGTGTCGTTGGCGCTGTCTTTAAGCTCGCTGTCAGTTTGCAGCAGGCCTAGTATGGGCACATCCACCAGCGGCCCGCTGCCGGACGTCCCATCCTCACTTGGTTTTTCTCCAGACATGATCTATACATTTATTTCTTTATTTAATATTAAAATGTTTACACCTAATATTGACAAAGTATTTAGTTTCCCGTAAGTAAGCACCAGATCCCACCAACGACGGTCAAATGAATAAGATATTAATGTTTTAACAATAAAACGAAGGAGTGGATACGAATATTTTTGCAGAGGCGGCGTCGCATCGGATTCTTACGTGACAGAGCGATGATTTCAAAAGATACTATCAGCCTTAGAATCGTGGATGTGCCTGGTGGAGGCTTATGGTCATGGTCACGGTCATGCAGTGGACGTCTCGCAGATCATTATATGAATCATGATTGACTCTTTGTGTCATTGTTCTTTTTGTTGAAACATTGCATCTTCTGCATAAAACGCTGAAAACTGCATTGAAATAGGACTTGTAGTTTTGAAGATAATGTAGATGAATGGTTAGATTAATTTGCACAAGAAATTCACGCACACACATTCTTTCAACCCAAACGCATATTACACCGTCTTCGTTCTATCGCGGGTGGAAAATGCGAGTGTGTGTGTTTACCTGTTGCCCCTGGTCGCTGAGGTGCGCGTTGACGAGCACCCCGTGCGCCGGGAAGCTGTGTATGTGTGTGCCGCTCGCGTAGTACATGGAGTGCCCGCCCAGCTTGAACGAGCCCGAGAACACGCGGTCTCCCAGGGCCACCTGACATATATCACTGCATTATTAATAGGCTCCAATGCCGGCTTAGAATAGCATCACCCCATTTCTTTCCCTTGGGAGTCGTAAGAGGCGACCAAGGGACTCGAGGGTATGTATTGCTATTTGAGACGCTGGTCTGACAACCTGCCACTAACGCGATACCCAATTTTCTGAATGACCCTTAAATATTACAGTACATTTTGTATGGGATGTCCAATTTCTTTTTTTATTTCCGTCCTATTTTCCTTTAAGTTTGTTCACTATGACTTGGCTTATCCCCGATTTTTAGCTTGACGTGGACTACTGGGACACCCATAGTGATTAAAATATTTTCATGCAAATTAGGTGTTGATTTTACAGATGTTTTCGATCGGATGTAATAGGTAGTTATTTATTTACCTGATACATGCTGAGTAAGTCGTTCAATGCAGGCACGTTAGCGCCACCAGTTTCAGGAATCCACCTAGAAGTAAATTATTGATCAATATCGCCCAAAAAAATTATTCATTTAAATATATTCGAAAGCAGAACAGAATAATAGAGATTAACTGTCTGGCAAAAAACATGTGATATTAAACAGACATTACCCTCAATTCAGTATTTAAATTCTCTAACTTACCTTATAAAAACACAGTGGGTAGATGTGGGCTGATATGATGATGATGATGATGATGATACCTTAAATTTGTGCAGTCACTTTCCATCAACTAAGTTTAGAAAAGGATTGGATATATCTAAGTCCTGTCATGATTAAAAATGTCAATGGGTACTCCGCAATTGCTAGTCAAATTAGTCGCCATTGTTTTCATCGTCGTCTAATTCACGTATTTTGCGTCAAATTATTAGACATGACATATCTAAAATATCTCATATCCTTTTCTTAATCTATTTGACGACAAGTGATCCCGAATTGAGACTATTGAACGTTGAAATATTTCGTGTGTCTACGCCAGGATCTTCGGGTACAGAGCAATCGACAGACTATTACGCATAGGAATATCTCACCATTGCCTGGTGTTCTCGTCGTAGAACTTGACGTGCCTGAGCAAGGAGGCGTTGTACCAGTCGGCGAACACGACGAGCGACAGTCCCTCGCCCACCGCCTTCTTCAGCTCGGCCATCTCCTCGGGGAAGTACTCGTCCTCGGGGTCCACCAGCAGCAGCGCGCCGTACAGCGAAGTGTCCACACAGGTAAGCGGGGTACCTGGATACGCGAGTTGGGGTCAATCTTTGAATCAGACCAGTAAAAGGTTTATGAAAACTTTTCAAGCGCGGACAGGATTTGAACCTGCGACTTTCGCCTTTACTAGTGGCGACGTCTCTTCCATCTGGGCTACCGCAGCTGGTTCCTAGTCCGCAACATTTTGCAAGTGTATTTTAGTGCCAGTAATGCGTGGCACACTGCACTGCAAGTTTTCAAAAATTATATACCTGACACGGGAAGTGTTTTAAAAATTTGGTATCCAATAAAAGGTTTGGAGAGTTCTCAAATAACAAAGATTTTAGTCACACAGCAACCGGGCTTTAGTCATACTGCTTCAAAATACCGACGCCTCCGTGGCTATAAGGGGAAAGCTTATAAATGGCCTTGTTTTATCTACTGTTCTTTTAGTCTTAATAGGCCTGTGTCCTAAATAATCAAAAAAATCTATTTGGATTTCATGAATCATTCACGTTCATCCTTTAGCAGTAAGGGTCGGTACTCGAATACTGTAATCGTTTCACAATCCCTTGATACAACAGTTCGAAGCTAAAATCAAAGTTCATTGTCTCGAGGACATTACTGACCCATGACCTCTAGATAGAAGCCGTGTTCGCGCAGCCGGCGGTACATGTCTCTGAAGTTGGTGTGCACGTGGTCGGCGTGCCAGTCCAGCGGGTCGTGCTTGGCGCGCAGGTCGTCACGCGGGAAGTACCCGCCCGGGTAGCGCAGGCTGTGGAACTGGTCCCAGAGGAGGCGTCGCGACCGCACCGGCACTGGGATCACGCGCGCCCTGACATTACAACAAACATATAGCAAGCAAGAGGCAGGTATCACTCGTTTTATTGAGGAAATAAAGCGCTAAAGCGTAGTAAATGTCATTCAGGGAAACTTCTTTTTTAGTTTTAGACTCTTCAATTTTAGCCCCAGGGCTATGAAATTGACACCTGACTCTATGGTGGGAAGCAGGAAGTTGTGTGGTTGTTCAAACAACCAGCACAATCGCGACTTCCTGTAGCATTTTCAGATGTGAGAAACTATGAGTAAAACTATGTACAGCATTATTAAAGAGGAAGATTTTTAATGCCGTGTGATGCCGGCTTAGAATGGCATCACCTCATTTCTTACCCTTGGGTGTCGTAAGAGGCGACTAAGGGACTCGAGGGTTAGATGTGTATTGCAATTTTAGGCGATATGCTGACAACCTGTCACTAATAGTGATACACAGTTTTTATTGACCCTTAAACTTTTGTCAGACGTGGTGTTAATATCCGTATTAAGGCCGTTAACGCTCTGCCTATCCCGTAAGGGATATAGGCGTGATTTATGTTTGTATGTATGTAAGATTTCTAAACTTGCCGCAGTTGATAGACATATAATATTAATATAAAGGTGTCACTTTCTGTCAAATATGTTTAGAAAATGTTAGGAGATATCTAAGTCTTGTCATGTTTATTAATGTCAATGGGTTTTTTACAATGTCTAGTCAATTTAGTTTTCATCTTCGCCTAATTTTGTCAGTTAACACGTATTTTGCCTCAAATTTTAAGACATGTCTAAAATATCTCCCATCCTATTTGACGGAAAGTGACAGCACTAATTTAAGGTAAGTAAAGATAATTTATATCCTGAATTGAGGCCATTATCTATATATTTTAATTTGATGTATGGATGCTCAGCGCTTTCAAATAAAAGCAATGATATACATACATATACATACACATATCACGCCTATAATCCCTTGCGGAGTAGGCAGAGCGTGAACGGCCGCAAAAACGGACATTTACGCCACATTTGACATATACTTATTTGAGGTTATTCAGAAAATTGTGTATCGCCATAGCGACAGGTTTTCAGCCCATCGCTCAAAACTGCAATACACTACCTCGAGTCCCTTAGTCGCCTCTTACGACTTACAAGGGAAAGAAATGGGGTGAAGCTATTCTAAGCCGGCATCACACGGCATGTATATGGTAGAATAGCGGTCGATTTTCAGCTGGCACTTACCGGATTGGAAGCATCAACGTCGCATTTCTCGTGCCCTTCTCGCCCGTGTCGTCGTGGCTTTCTATCGTCATATTGAGGTGACCCTGGAACAAAGTTCTTTCTAATTCATGCTTATAGATTTACCTAATAATATCCCTTCTACCTAAACTTTATAGGCAACTATGACAAAGTACTACATCAATCGATTAGACCTGATGTTTTTTAAGCTACAGCTTTGATTACTAAGTTGTTGGTAATCATAATAAGGTAAGGTAGACAATCATTCCGCAAGACTTGACCAATTTTAAAGTTTTTCGCGGCCACAAAAGGTTCCACCATGGATGAAATCCTATCTATGGTTGATTACTTAGACGGCCGGTCATCACATAACAACCATAATTGAATCAGAGGTCTACCTGCCGCAGACTGTTTGTACACTGACTCCGACAGCAGTGGGCCGTGCGGCAAGTGCGGGTGCCACGTCACTTGGCTCTCACCTCCACGACGCCGTCGAAGTCTGCTCCAGCCTCCAGCACCGAGAAGCTGAGCGCCAGCCAGCCGGACCACGGCCACAGCACGTCACTGCACTCTCACCTCCACGACGCCGTCGAAGTCTGCTCCAGCCTCCAGCACCGAGAAGCTGAGCGCCAGCCAGCCGGACCACGGCCACAGCACGTCACTGCACTCTCACCTCCACGACGCCGTCGAAGTCTGCTCCAGCCTCCAGCACCGAGAAGCTGAGCGCCAGCCAGCCGGACCACGGCCACAGCACGTCACTGCACTCTCACCTCCACGACGCCGTCGAAGTCTGCTCCAGCCTCCAGCACCGAGAATCTGAGCGCCAGCCAGCCGGACCACGGCCACAGCACGTCACTGCACTCTCACCTCCACGACGCCGTCGAAGTCTGCTCCAGCCTCCAGCACCGAGAAGCTGAGCGCCAGCCAGCCGGACCACGGCCACAGCACGTCACTGCACTCTCACCTCCACGACGCCGTCGAAGTCTGCTCCAGCCTCCAGCACCGAGAAGCTGAGCGCCAGCCAGCCGGACCACGGCCACAGCACGTCACTGCACTCTCACCTCCACGACGCCGTCGAAGTCTGCTCCAGCCTCCAGCACCGAGAAGCTGAGCGCCAGCCAGCCGGACCACGGCCACAGCACGTCACTGCACTCTCACCTCCACGACGCCGTCGAAGTCTGCTCCAGCCTCCAGCACCGAGAAGCTGAGCGCCAGCCAGCCGGACCACGGCCACAGCACGGCGCTGTGCTCCGCCGACACCGACAGCAGTGGGCCGTGCGGCAAGTGCGGGTGCCACGTCACTTCTTTCTGTAAAACAAAACAAAAATATAATTAGTAACAAACAATAATACTATCTATTCGTGCTTTAGTCTGATGGGATATGACAGTCACTTGTAATTTCTTATTTTCAAAAAGGTACCAAACGACCATGATACTACAGATCAACCTGGAAGCTGTACTCTGTATTGAACAATGAAGTTAGATTATTTGACCGATGCGAGGCTCCTCCCGATTATCCCCGACGTTTGCCCACGATAGTAGGGTGACCATATCATAATATAATAAGTTTTTGAAACCGGTATGCATACCGAAAGAAATAAAGTACGTAATCTTAACGAAAAACCATTTTGAAATTGACAATATTAACTTCATTGCTTGGATCATGTTTGTACTCAATGAAATCCGAACACAATTAATATTTTGTAGATTGACGTTTTTAAAGGTTATAAATAACAACCTTTCTAAAGAACAACAAAGTATGCTTCCTTTTTTTATCTTGTTTGTTTGGAAGAAAAATAGTCCCGGTTACTTCCGACATGAATTAAACTACATGGTAAGCCTACTTGCAAACTGTTAGAAAGAGATCCAACGAATTTAGATGTCATATTTCTTGACTGCACTCCTTGTTTCCGAGTACGGCTTGTAGTTTTACCTTCAACCTTCTTGCTAACGACAGACTTTTGACAACAGAAAAGAAATGGGGTAACGCTATTGTAAGCCGACCAATTTCGCGCATTTTTATTTCAGACAGGAAAAGATGTGTGATGCCGGCTTAGAATAGCATCACCCCATTTATTTCATGTGGGAGTCGTTAGAGGCGACTAAGGAATTCGAGGATGTTTACAAATACAGTTATGTACAAATCCGCATTGTCGACTCACCACGTGTCCGGAGACGCCGAGGCCGTTGACGACGGTGACGTTGGCGATGGTGGGCTGCGCGCTGAAGTACAGCGGCTGAGTGCAATACGGCCACATGTACTGACACTCGGTCAGATCGATGTAAGGCGGGCTCAGGCTCACTTGCGGCTCGTACTCTCGAAGGAACTGTACAAACATTCATTTATCAATTTTAGTATGGGAAACTGGCTCCGTGTGGTGGCGGCTAATAATACTGCCACCCACATAGTCCACTCAGTGTTAGTGTCGTAAAGTTTACGAGCTTGGCTAAATATCTGCTAACCATGGTCAACTGCAAGGTGGCGGGGAATTCAAGTATTTTCAAAGCCGAGCGGCTTAACGTAATGCAGGCCGGTTGTAAAATTAAGACAAATATTTTTGTTTTGGCCCAAATCATTTGGACCGATGATGATCTTTCCGACCGATTTCGGCCATGGCGACCACTTCAACTCCTAATCAAAGAGGCGTTGATGCGCTCGGATATGGCTACTATAGCCAATTTTTGCTACGAAGTCTCGTGCGCAATGCGGGCAGGTGAGCTTGCCGTTCACATAATTGTAGTTAATGGCTGCAGGTGGACGGTCTTTCAGCTCATCGCGCTTAGCGTCGAGGTCTGCTTTGCGCTGCTCCTCAAACTCGCGTATTCGCCTTTTTACCATCCCGCGCCATTCTGGGCGCTGTGCTGCCAGAGCCTCCCATTGAGTGGGCTCGATGTTGCAACGTTTCATGTGGCGCTTTTGAACATCTTTATATCTGAGGAGTTGTCCACCCTGCTTTCGCTTGCCCTCCTCTAGTTCAGAATAAAAGATGCGCTTCGCCACTCTCTCCTCGCCATCCGGGATACGTGACCGCACCATCGAAGTTGCCGACGCATTAGATAGGCTTCAATGCCACCGACATTGGCTCGTCTCAGAACTTCGGTGTTACGCACTCGGTCGGACCATCTGATCTTCATGATGGTGCGAAGGCATTTAAGGTGGAAACGATCCAGAGTACGTATGTGGTGGCGGTAGACACGCCAGGTCTCGGAGGAGTACAGAAGGTTTGGCAGCACAATCGCCATGTAGACAGATATTTTTGTGGCTAACTTTAGGTCGTGCGAGCAGAAAACCTTGGAACGCAGCTTTCCAAATGCTGCAGCTGCAGCACTGATTCGGCTGTTGATCTCGGCATCAAGGTCACACTTAGATGTTACAGTGTTCCCAAGATAACGGAACTTATCAACTTGTTTCAGCATATCCTCACCAAGCTTAATGGCCAGTGTCTCGCGACCATGTGTGTCTAGAGACATTACTTCCGTCTTTTTGACACTGATCTTCAGGCCGAATTTGCAGCATGCTTGGTGAAAAACGGACATCAGCTGTTGCAAGCCGCCTGGGGATTCCGCAAGAAAGCACAAGTCATCAGCATACATGATCTCTGTAATCAGTGCATACGAAACCTTAGTGCGCGCCCTAAGTCTAGCCAAATTGAAAAGACTGCCATCTGTGCGGAATCGGATGCGGACTCCTTCGGATACAGTATTCAAGACCTCCTTGACTACTACTGCAAAGTATAAGGCGAACAGTGTAGGCGCGAGAACACACCCTTGTTTCACCCCACAGGTGACGGGGAAGAAATCGGACTGCTCACCGTCTACAGAGACACAGCACTGCATATTGTCATGCAGGAGTCTTAGAAGTCGAACAAACTTATCCGTGCACCCTAGTTTTTCCAGCACCATCCAGAGAGCTTCGCGAGGCACACTGTCGAATGCTTTCTCCAAGTCAACAAAGCAGAGGTACAACTGACGCCCTTGTTCTCTGCTTTTTTCCTGCAGTTGACGCACTGAGAAAATAGCTTCACATGTGCCTCGGTCAGGTCGGAAGCCAAACTGGGTTTCGGGCAGAATCATTTCGGACAGGTCTTTCAGGCGGTTCAATAAAACTCTTGCAAAAGCCTTTCCAGGGACCGACAGTAATGAAATACCACGATACGAGTTGCAGTCGGAACGGTCACCTTTGTTCTTGTAGAGAGCACTTATGCGAGAAACTTTGAAATCATCCGGGACTCGCTCCTCTTCCCACATTTGAACAAATAGCTTCCATACCGACGTGTGCAGCTCCATACCACCGTACTTCAGTAGCTCACCCGGTATAAGGTCAATGCCGACCGCCCGCTTATTGTGCTGCTGTCTGATGGCAGTAACAACCTCATCGTACGACAGGGACTTGTCCAGCTCAGTGTTTAATGGGAGTTGAGGCAGTAAACTGATATGATGCAGATCAGCTGAACGATCTACGTTAAGCAAGTTTTTGAAATGTTCAGCCCAACGTTTAAGTACATCCTCCTTGCTGGTCAGGAGTTGCATACCGTCTAAAGACCTCAATGGCACTTTTGCTCGGTAGGACGCACCAATCAGTTTACGCACTTCACAGTAAAACTCCCCAAGCTGGTTAGTATCGGCAAGCCACTGCATTTGACAAGCTTTGTCCCGCCACCACTTGTCTTTTAACTGTCGAGACAGCCTTCGTAATTCCTGGTCACTGTCTTTGACCACCGCAACACTTCCACCTCTTCTATTGTGCTGTCGCAGGAGCTCTCGATGTTTGTCGAATGCTGCTTGTAGAACCTCGCCATTGTCATCGAACCAATCCTCGCTATGTCGGTCTTTCGCACCCAAAGTAGCAGAAGCGGCTTCCATGAGATGACATGACAAAGTTTCCCAAGCAGCACCGACATCACTAGTCTCATTAGTTGGTGACAGCTTTTCTGTTAAGGCTTCAGCATATTTCACCCTGACCTCGCGATCTTTCAGTCTATCCACGTTTAGACCCGCCGGCTTTTTCACTATAGATCTACGAGGTCGACGGAGGCGGAGTCGTAGTTTGGTGACAACAAGTCTATGGTCAGTCCAACAGTGAGCACCGCGCATGACACGGGTGATTTGGACTTGACTGATGTCTCTTTGCCGCATTATAGCATAATCGATCAAATGCCAGTGTTTGGATCGCGGGTGCATCCACGTCGTCTTGTGCTTAGCGGCAAGTCTGAACATGGTGTTCGATATCGCAAGGTCGTATTGAGTACAAAGACTAAGTAGTAACTGACCATTGCTGTTCATGTTACCAACTCCGTGTCGCCCCAGAACTCCAGGCCAAGCCTCATAGTCCCGACCAACTCTGGCATTGAAATCGCCAAGCAATAAGATCTGCTCTCTGGCGTTTATGCTGTCAAGGCATTGAGATACTTCCTCGTAGAATTTGTCCTTAATGTCATCAGACTTGTCAAGCGTTGGAGCATAGACACTGATGACATTAAGGTAGTTGTCTTTGTCCAGATGAAGGCGCAGCGTGGTAATGCGGTCCGAGATGTGTACAGGACATTCTTGTAGTCGCTTTAATAAATGATTTTTGATGGCAAAGCCTACACCTGAACGTCGAGGTTCGGATGCAGAGGTACCCTTCCAGAAGAAAGTGTAGCCCCCTCCATCTTCCACCAGTTCTCCTTCATCGGCAAGATGCGTTTCGCTGAGCGCAGCCACATCCACGTCATAACGACGAAGTTCCCGAGCTACTATGGCGGTTTTTCGTTCAGGACAGGCATTGTCATCTCTATCAATGAGTGTTCTCACATTCCACGCGCCAAATTTCATGATAGGTGGTATCATGTTTTTATTATTATTTGTGTTGCGTCGACCACGAGTTTCGTGATGCGATGGCAGCCGTGGCTACTACCACCTTCCAGGTAGGGACGAGCATTTTCTTAGGGCACCTTTTCTAGCCCCCTCCTCGGCTGAGCGAGGAGAGCAGTGCTTCCCTGAATAGGGCTGCTCTGTCACCCCAGGTGCTGCCGAATTTGCATTGTCGTCCCGATTATCAATGCAAAAGCGACCACGGCGTGTACTCACACCCCTGGGACCGCCTGCGTGCAGGAATCAGACAAAGCCCAGCTTGCACCATGCCAGACCTCTCTACTTCAACCCATCGCCACAGGACTTAGCGTCATCGGAGTCCATTAATCGGAAGCAGTCAGTTGCGCAGGATACATTTGGACCGAACCCATATTACATTATATGGGACTAATGTTTCCGCCCGCGGTTTCACTCGCGCATTCTTTTTTCGCACGGAACACCGAGTCAACAAACTACTCGACTTACCTACCTACTAAAAACTTTCAAATACGTACTTCATAATTATGTCTCTTTTGTTTATTTAAAATTTTGAAACAGATCCCTTTTATAAAACATGTATTACCAAACAAACTTTTTATCTCCTTTTACCTCTTTAGGGGTTAAAATTCAAGGTATTATAGTGACAGGTTGTCAGCCTAAAGCCTAAAATACATAAAGCCCTCAAGTCCCTTTGTCACCTCTTACGTTACGACACCCGTGGGAAAGAAATAGGGTGATTCTATTCTAAGCCGGCATCACGACACTTGTTACGACATAACGACCCACTAAAAACTATAATGGAAGGAAAAATCAAGGGAAGCGGGAGAGGGCGAGCTAGACGAGCGTATATGGACCAAATCAATGAAAAAATAGGTGTCATGTCGTATAACGAAGTCAAAGAGCAGGCTCAAAATAGAGCAGATTGGATATTACTCCACCGACAAGAGCGAGGCTCTTAAATGAATGATGATGACCTGGTACGCGCTGATGAGGTCCAGCTTGCCGTGGCCCTGCTCGAACATGTTGGGCCCGGCGAGGCGGCGCGCCGTGATGCACAGCGCCTGTTTCACTGCAGCCGGCGTGAGGTTCTGCCGAGGGACGCCGCTCGCCAACAGCGCGATCGCTCCAGCCACCACTGGCGAGGCCACCGAGGTTCCTGCAACATGACAACAAGTGTCAGAAAAATGAAAGAATCGGCCAAGCACGAGTCGGATTCGCACGAATGATTATGTATAAAATGGCATAAAATCACGTTTGTTGTTTGGGTGCCGCTTGTTTATATTATGTTTGCAAAATTCACTATGGAGAGACCCTTAAAAATGATTGAGTACCCCTGAAACGATTTTGAGGAAAGTTACTGTCACTCCTACTCTATAGCGGAATCACAGAACTATGACTCAAGCTAAAGAACCAACACAACATTTTACTTTAAGACGAACGAAAATAACTATATCCTATTCAATTTTGCTTCATTAGCATATGCAAATATAAGCAAGATGCAAAAGACAAAGACTGACTGTTTAATATTATTTTTGTGCATGTCACCAGTTTCAACCGGCCAAAATGGAGCCCTGCTATTGGAGTCCTATAAACCAAACAATTTTAGAAGTAAAGTCAAAAAACTACTGGCGATGTGTCAAAGTATATCGTTGTTTATGACAACTGAATTCTGACGTATAGTAAATGACACTTGTGACAACCTTCTTATTGGCGATACGAATAACCTAAATGAATCCTCTTTCAGCGCATTGAATAGAACGCTAGTTCTATTTAGATTCTCTTTGGCATTGAAAGAGCAAAGGTATACATAACGCTATGCCGAAAGATATTTCTAACTAATAATATTTTCATATGTTGCTATGATATTTCTCACACAGAGGCACAGAGGCGTCCTCAGTTTCCACGCCTATTCTCTTTCCGCACAGACTCTATCCACTTTTACCCCAACTTTAGAAATCTACATACTTTGACATTGGCAAAATACGCCTCACCAGGAGTTGTAACGCCACGCTCTAAAAATAATCTCTATACCTAAGCTAGACTATTCTTAAACTATTAAAAAAGTTGGTAAACTAAAATGGATGTATTATTTAGTTACATGGTCCCCATTTTAAAGGAGCAGTTATTTTGTATAAAACTGTTCGTGCGTTAACAAGCACAATAAATAAAATAATAATAAAAACACGACTGCTTCTGAGATAAGGCCTAGCCTATGACCCTCGGGATAGTGAAAGGATTGTTCCAATACAATTCCCATTCGAAACTATTCAGTGGTTAACAAGTTTCAGTCCTTCAAAGAATCGGACATATATACACACATACATGAACTCTAAAAACATTACACTCCTTTTTTGGTCGTTCAAAAAGTCTGAACTCACCGCTTAGTGATCTGCAACCGCCGGTCACACTCGAGCCGCGCACTCCACTGCCGTACGTCACTATGTCCGGCTTCATTCGCCCGTAGCCCTGACAAACAAAACAAAAAATGTACTGTAATAACATTCCCAATAAGCCATTGGCTATTCAGATAGCTTAGCATTTTACAATGGTTGTTTCATGAGATGGTCTTCCAGGTTCGTGTAACGCTAAGAGATTCACACTTCACCCCACTAACAAAGCAACTTCCCAACTTTGGGGAACACAAACTTTGATATTGCCCTCAATTTGAGATATAAATTATCTTAAATTAGTGCTATCACTTTCTTTCGAATAGGTTTAGAAAAGGATAGGAGATATCCAAGTCCTGTCATATTAAAAAATGGCCATGGGCAATTTCTAGTCAATTTAGTCACCATTGTTATAATTGTCGCCTTATTTTGACAGATATCACGTATTTTCCGTCAAATTATAAGACATGACATGACTAAAGTTTCTTCTATCTTTTTCCAGACCTATATGACGGAACGTGACAGCACAAATTTAAGGAAAGTTGAGATTATTTATATCCCAAATTAAGGCCAATTTCTTGTCAATTAAATCGCCTTTGTTTTAATCGTCGCCTTATTTTGACAGATAACACATATTTTGCGTCAAATTATAAGACATGATCTGACTAAAATATCTCCTATCCCTTTCTAAACTTAATTGACGGAAAGTGACTAAACTAAAAGAATTTACATCCCGAATTGAAGCCATTGTCAATATAGGACAAAACTTTTGTTCATTTTACAGTATATTCAAGCCAATAATAAGCCATAATTGACAACTGTCAGTTCCATACTCAAAGAGATGGCAATAGAGTAAAATGGACCCTCTGCCATCGCATTAGTCAAATCAGATATCGCTTATTGGGATACTTTTCTTCTTTTCTTTTCGTGTGGGACACCGAGTCGGTCCACGACCCGATGAACCCTAGTCGGTAATAAGAGTGCCGTCGTAATCTATCACTGACGATCTAACAGAGCTAAGGTTGGTGAGGTATTTACATGAGGCAGCTCCCACGTGGTCATGCCTCGCGAGGAGAACTTGGCGATGCGGTCGTCGAAGCCAATCCCGCCTACGCCGATCACGTCCATCTGGTCGGCGGGGTTGTTCAGGGTTCCGTACAGGGGGCCGTCGTTGCCGATCGCCGACACCATTATCACCTGATGGAATCGTTATCAATATACAGATGTTTGGCAGCGAGGTGATATTATAACAAAGCACTTTGAACTGCAAATGAATATACTTAACATACAGTATACATAAGATACGAGTTTACTTAAGGCGAGTGTACCCGTTAACGACTTTGACAGTGACGCCACTTCACAGTCACTATCTATCAGAATATTCGATGCCCAAGTTTTTAGTATTATCCTTAAGTAAAATTAGAACCTACAAACTCAACTATATATTCGCTGTAATTAAAGTTATGGCAATTAACAACAAAAGTAGCCGTTTTTCGGTACTTCTTTCCATAACTTAAATTGCAGCAAATATTTCATTGCGTTTGTAGGTTTTAATTTTACTTAAGGATAATACTAAAAACTTGGGCAACGGATATTCTGATAGATAGTTTGTATAAAGTGCAAACTTTTTCGTTGTAAAGTGGCGCTACTGTCGAGATCGTTGACGGCTACACTCTCCTTAAGAAGAAATTGATGATTATAATAATCACTTAGGGTTATGTACCTTATTAGCACTCAGCTCCCAAACTTTGTCGACAAACGGATGGTCCATGAAGTCCGGGCCGCCGATGCTCAGGTTCAGTACGTCGATCTTGCGCATAATGGCGTAGTTGAACGCGTCCAGAAACCAAGACGTATATGACACCTGATGATGGAACATTATGTTATTATTACGTAGGGCCTTTTTTGGGCTTACTGAGAAAAGCCAGTGTTATCCTTCCTTTTTTGACACTACTTTTTGACTAAGGATATCATCACAGAAAAATAACTCCTTGAATAAATAAAGCATAATGTCAAGGCTCATTACAAGCTCAAGCAAGCTCGGCAGCAACGTAACTTTTAGTCACCAAATAAAATTTCCAGAACTTGTCAATATTAGAATGACCAACTAACCTGATTATCGGTAAACACCCTGAAGATATGCAGATCAGCGTCGGGCGCGAATCCGAGGCAGTCTGCCCTGGAGGCGATGACGCCCGCGACGAACGTGCCGTGCCCGAGCGCGTCGTCGAGAGTGCTCTCGCCCGTCCAGTCCGTGCGCTCGCGCACGCGACCGAAGTGCGGGTGGTTGCGCGCCAAGCCCGTGTCGAACACCGCCACTTTTATACCCTCACCTATCGGGAAACAATACTGTTGATTGGCGTAAACGTCACGTGTTTACAAGAATAAGATAAATCAATCATCATCATGGGGTGCTATCTTCAAATTAAAGTTCGGAGGTCAGCATGTAGAAACCCTCGCGGTCTTACGCCGCCCTTATCCACTGGTAGTACCGATGTCCGGTCAAAACTAGAACCACCACCAGATAGCAGACAGACTCACAACTGTTGTGCCACACCTGCCATAGTTTGTAGGTAGTCACAATAAATCATTATTATTTAAAATATCTTACCTGTAACTCCAAGAGACCACAGCAAATCTGCTTTTAAGACTGAAGTAATTTGCCGTGGTACAGTCCTCAACAACTTTCGGGATGTGTAACCTCCATTCTAAAATTTGAATGTGATTGACAATTGGCATCTTACTTAATTCATAATATTTTATCAGTTGGTAATGCTTTCCATAATATTTATAAATAGTACACTGCAAGGTGTAGCCACAATGGTTTTATATTAGACGTAATGCTTCAGAGTTTGAGAAGAAATTGTAATTTCTGTAGGCAGAATACATAAAGCAGGTCTTTATACAAATGTTTTTGAGATTGTAATCGGAACATTATGAGGCAGGTGTTGACAAAAATGTTGACCTACCTCCCGTGGCCTCCGCAGAGAATGTAAAGCTCGAGCATGGTGGTTGCGCCATGCTTTGTAGAGGCACCCAGTGGGTCCACAGTCATCCTAAAACCAATATTAATATTTAATAAACAAGTTAATTACCATCAAAATAAAACAATTTTAAACAGATTTAAGTAGTGTAATTAATTGCAAAATCTAAAATAAACACAACTTAAATCCATTTAAAATTGTTTTATTACCATCACAATAACTCAAGACAATATTAAATAAATTACCAATTGAAATAATAAATGGCAATTTGGCCACTGGAGGATAGAAAAGAACAAATACGAAAATCAAAAGACATGAAAAATTTGACTATTACTAGATAATTTGAAACTTAATTATCAAATCACTAAAAAATATGGAAATTTTGAATGGAAGGTTAATATTATTGACAGAATATCTGCCCTTGCCAGGAATAAAAATCCAGAACCACCAGACAGAAGACAACTGCTGTGCCACACCTGCCATAATTTTATTTGTTTTATACAAACCTCAGGCACATATTTGATAGTCCGCTGGACCTGACGCTGTGCAGTGACCTGGCGTATAGCTGGGTGGTCACGGAGTGCATCGAGTGCATGCTGGGCTCTTTCTTCAATGATTATCACATCAAAGTCACTTGGATACTCCTTGGCTGGATTATTTCTCTCTAATAATGTCCAGTTTGAAACCTTAGAAAAGAAATTAATATTATACAAAGGAAATTTATTTGTGTTACTAATAAAGCCACAATGCATAAACCATGAATGATATTAATCAACCAAATAGTACAGAAAATCATTTTTGATCGCACCTGGGACCTGAACTAAGGACCATGGAGTAACATCCCACTGATCCGCCGGAGCCACAAGTGCCACCACCAAAATGACTTCACGGCCCTGCATTCAGGTCCTGGTAGCAGTCAAACATGTATCAATTACCTATCTAGCAATGTGAGTGCCAATATCATGGACTGTAAAAGAACAAATGTAATTTTGACAGCGGTTAAGGGAACCTAACGTGGATAAGTCCAGAATAAAGGGTTTCCTTGAATAGCAGCAACATTATCTTTGCTGTTGACCAACATGAACTTACCCCTGCATTCCTGAGAGCAGCAGTGACGTAGTTTTCTCTCGTCGACCGCGGAAAGTAACCCTTGTATGTTATGATATGCTCGCTGTTGACCACGTCCGAAGTAAACTCGTACTCCACGCGAGCAGACCCGGTCGCATTACATGCCGTATCATTAGCAAAAATCAACGAACCTCTACATAATAGTAGGATAAGAAAAGTATTTATATGGGCCATCCCCATGTTTATGCCCGACACACTGGTTCTAACAACATTTGTTCACTAAAGAAATATCCGCACCCGTGAATACTTGGCGATAATTCTATGGATTCGGAATAACTATTGAAATACATTTAAAACATGTAATAATTATGATGCACAGAAACAGCAACAACCACAGATCAACTATTTATTTTATGTATTTAAGAAGAAAAGAAATACATGAAACGGAAAATATATCCACAGATAGTATTCGGCACAGATCTCTTATATATGTATTCGGTTCGGCGTACTTTATGTCATAGACTATACACTATATTTACCTTTAGGCTGTGCCTCCGCTATGTCCATGTCGCTGGCTCCCCAAAGTATATATTTTTCAAAGCTGAGAGGCTCAAACGTTTGTGACGAATGGATGGACTCTTATTTTAAGACTGGTTTTCAATGTGACGCTACCTAGACTGAGATCTCGGGTCAAAAAATTTGGGGAGCCAGCGACATGCTTTTAGGTTAGAATTTCAGAGAAATCATCAGATTACTTGTTAACGGCGCAATGTGCCAAAATGATGGCTATGCCAAAGAAATGTGACGGAATATGTGACAGCTACAAGCACATTCAATAGCTATGTGACTCAACTGGAGCTGAGAAATAAGCCATGGAATGTTTCCAACCCATGTCGCTGGCTCCCCAAAAAACCGGCATCCGAAATCTCTGCAAGTATGACCTAAAACTACTAACCAAAGAGGAATTCTAGATCGTAATGTAGTAAGGACTCGTTCTTCAAACAATCTCCTCTAGAATCAGCTTCGTTTTTGAGAAAACACAACATTTGTTTTTGTATGAATATAAGGGTGACTACATCGTTCAACCCCTTTGGGACAGTTTCAGAAACTCATGGTTTAATGGTTTCCGTACAGATTATACTAAATATTACCTTGAACAGTCTCCGCGAAGGGCTCTTAGTGTTTATATTGTGCTGGTTCTAATAGCAGCACATCAACTTACCTATTTAAGGTACTTAGATTTTGACGGTATTTCATACAACTACTAAGTATAATCAGCAATTAAAATACAACATATGAAAAAAAACAATATTTACCACGGTTTATTATTATAACATTTATAGTACAAAATCATTGTAGTATGCCAATATGCTTGTATACACGATCTCATTGTTGTCGTTCGGGAGAAATCGTCACCGGTGCGGCCGGCGACTTATCGGGAGCACATCGGAAGTCCCTTTCATTTGCGTCGAAAAGAGATCTTCATGGATAGGTAGGTCCGAATGTACCTCTATTTATGAATTTACATTATGATGCGACCGGTTTCATTGCACCATCGTCAGGAAGTAACTACTTTAAAAAAACTGGTTACTACCTGAAGACAGATTAACAAAACAAAAAAAAATTAAGTAAAAAGTACTACCACGAGCCCATCAGGTAACACAACCAGTCGTATTATGATTTGATTTTATAAATATTTTAGTGGAACTACTGTAATCAGTTTTAATTTACCTATCATATCATCATCTCAATCAACTAGGCATTTATTGAGAGTGAATGTACAGTCGGTTATAGCACGTAAGGTACCAGGGGTACTCCAAAAGGGCTGAATCATTTTTGTCCTTAGCAATATTTTTTTCTTGACATGAATATGTTTTAGTAGAAAATTTCTTCTTTTATGAGAATAAGTTTAAATTTTGATTATTTTATTACTGGAGATAAAAATTATTCAGTTCTTTTGGAGTATTCCTGTTACCTTATGTGCTACAACCGACTGTACCTACATACATGTTGTATAGACTGTAAAATGTAACTACGCTACACTTTTATGAGATTAAACGATATTTTTTATTGATTATAGGAATCGATTCAAGCGAGGCCTTTTCTTAACATTATTTAAGGTAATATTTAGTATAATCTGTACGGAAATCATGAAACCATAAGTTCCTGAAACTGTCCCAAAAGGGGTTGAACGATGTAGTCACCCTTATATTCATACAAAAACAAATGTTGTGTTTTCTCAAAAACGAAGCTGATTCTAGAGGAGATTGTTTGAAGAACGAGTCCTTACTACATTACGATCTAGAATTCCTCTTTGGTTAGTAGTTTTAGGTCATACTTGCAGAGATTTCGGATGCCGGTTTTTTGGGGAGCCAGCGACATGGGTTGGAAACATTCCATGGCTTATTTCTCAGCTCCAGTTGAGTCACATAGCTATTGAATGTGCTTGTAGCTGTCACATATTCCGTCACATTTCTTTGGCATAGCCATCATTTTGGCACATTGCGCCGTTAACAAGTAATCTGATGATTTCTCTGAAATTCTAACCTAAAAGCATGTCGCTGGCTCCCCAAATTTTTTGACCCGAGATCTCAGTCTAGGTAGCGTCACATTGAAAACCAGTCTTAAAATAAGAGTCCATCCATTCGTCACAAACGTTTGAGCCTCTCAGCTTTGAAAAATATATACTTTGGGGAGCCAGCGACATGGACATCCTCCGCTGCCGGTACCGGTTTCCAAAAAAAAGCAGGACGGGAACCGAGACGAAACAAAAAGTGGGCTCTATGACGAGATTTAAAAAAAAGGATTATCTACGGACAGGTACTTTTGTTGTTTGGGGGGAAACGGTGTGAAGATTGTTTGTTTCGGTTGTTTATCCGGTCAGTTGCCCGAAGTCGCGCGGTCAAAAATCAGTAGATTGCCCCGCCTCGCGCGGCCGCGCCACCGTCGATTGCCCGTGATTTCCGAGCACCGGCGGCTGCGCGCGAGCTCGCGGCTCCTACTGTTCATTATTACGCTAATTGTGGCTTTTTTCGACCAATACTAATAAAGTGTACTTTTTCTAAATGTTATTGAACTATTCTATTGAATGACAGTAAATTTATTACAATTGGCCAAACTTATCAGCCAATATGTTCTAGTAAACTTTGAACTAGGGAAAAATGAGGATATATTTATTTAGAAAATTCTAGTTACATGGTCATGCAATATTTTACTTATTTTATGTTTTAATAAAGTTAAGGTGTTCAATATACTTCTAAATAAAAATAAAACACGCATTCCATAGTAGAAAAATATTTATTTACAATCACTTGAAATAACTTTTAATTTCGGCAGCGCGCGCTAAATTTACTTACAGACAAAATAAATCATTTCTTATTTATTCTTACAGGTACCTGAAAAATATAGTTACATCCATGAAGCTAGTTAAATTTTACAATCTTTATGTAAAAATCATATCAATAACATGGACCAATACAGAGAAATATGGTTTTGAAGAATTGTACTGCCATTTTCATGTAAATTACCCTTAGGGATTACAATCGGTTTTTTGTTTCTGTCTATTGATGTATCAACTAAAATGATTTAAAAAGACATAAATAATAATCATATCTTAAGATATAATACAGTAATTATCAGTTTAAAGTGCACAAACCTTTAAAATTCAATTAAAATAGCACGAGCACTTTTTCACTTGCGAACTTTTGCATAGACTAACTTCAACATTTTTTTCTTTTTTTTTCGCCGGCGTCTGACAGGCGTGTTCCATTTGAAGCTCTGGTTTAGTTCACTCCGGAAAGGAAGAAAAGGACGAAAATAGTACCAATTCATTAGATAATAAGGGACAGACAGTTTTTTGGTGGTAAATCGTTTTTTTCCGCGTGGGTATCCCCAGTACCCAGGGTCACACTACTGACAAAAAAGTACTGGGTACCTCCCGTACCCACGGTCACACTACTCGAAAAAAATGCTGGGTATCCGCGGTACCCATGTACAACTGACCGGTTATTTGGTTTTGATCATAAAGTTTTGGTTAAATTGTTAATAATTGTGAATGTGAAATAGTGAAAGATGAAAGTCGGGGACCAATTTAAGTCCTATAAAGATTTCAATGAGTCGTTAGAAATATATAAAAAAGAATCATATAATGAATATTACATTAGGGAAGCTAAAACGATGGAAACCCATAGAAAAAGGTTCCCTAGCGCTGTGTCCGGTATCAACGAGGATTTAAAATACTATTATATAGTAATAGCATGTATTCGGGGGGGACGAAAATTTGTAACGAAGAATAAAAATTCAGCGCGAGACTGTAGCACTTATAAACAAGATTGTACAGCTAAAATACAATTGAAAGTTAGTAAATGCAAACAGTACCTAAAAATTTCTAATATTGATGAACTGCACAACCATAAATCTTCAAAAAATTACTTTGAGAGCCTATCTCAACGGCGATTAAAATTGCCGAACATTATCAAAGAAGATGCGATAGAGGCACTTAAAACAGGTGCCAACAAAAAATTGATTAGAGATAAGCTGCAAGCGTCAACAGGATGCAAAATAACATTAAAAGACTTGACAAATATAAAACGCTGTAAAGATAAAAAGAATTTTGCAGAATGCATTCAAATGCTTGAAAATGTATACGGATGTAAGGATATTGAAATCCTTTTAAGTGAGGCAGGCACTTTTAAGGGCCTCTTTTTTCAAGATCAACGAATGAAGAAGTACATGAAAGCTTTTCCAGAAGTACCTACTTTTTGTCGATGGAACATATTGTTTAGTAGATATCAATGCAGCTACATATCTGGTGTTAGTTGAAGATTCCAATGGCCTTAGTGAAGTAGTTGCTGTAGGGCTATTGATGAATGAAAACGAAGAAAGTATTGATTTTTTTATGGACACATTTAAACAGCATAACCCAGAGTGTACAAAACAAATACACAAGTGATTATGTCGGACAAAGATCAGACAGAAAGGAAAGTCTTTAGAAAACATTTTCCAGAGGCAAAATTAATGATCTGCCTTTTTCACGTATTTCAAATATTTAACAGAGAGATTTCTACAAAGAAAATGAACATCACAACAGAAGAAGTTAAAACAAGCAAACAGTTTTTACAAAAGTTGACGTAGGGTAGATACGCCGAATCTCGGCCCCCCCTTTGCAATTTTCAACTTTGACTCTCTTTAGCTCCTTCAAATATTGACATATAAATATGTTTGATACGTTTTTACGTAGCTTATTTAACCTGTTTCCTGAAACTATACAAGAACTGTTGTGAAATTTACGCATAAAAAAGAAATAAACGTTTTAGTTCGGAAAGGGCGAAAAGCTCTAATGTCGGCCGTTCCCGCTCTATTCTCGGCCACGATTTTGTCAAATTTCGGCCGTGTAAAGGATGCTCCAAATTAAGTAATCGAATCCCGAGTTTTATTGAGTATGTGTATGAGAGATTGATTTAGTTAGTGTTAACTGGGCAAATTATGATTAGTGTAAAAATAATGTAAATAATAGAGATGCACCGACTTTAGTTTAGGCCGTCTAGCTACCAGCTTAAAATCAGCTGACTAAGTACTTGTATAGTTGTCGGCTAGTCGGTCAAAGCCAAAGTCTAATTTTAGCTTAATTGATCCAAATTTTATTTGTTTCAAGTTAAATTGGGTACCTTCTTAATTTTTAAAACAAATAACCGTATTAATATGTGAATTGTAAAAACCAAATAGAAAATCTTTCTTTCATTACTTGTGAACATCCTGTACACTGCCATATACTTCCTTGGAGGGGGCCGACTTTAGGTTGTTTGGAATATCTAAAGTCGGCCGCATATTTAGAATCCAAATTACTCAGAAACTAGATTATATAGCCCCGGCCGGACTATGATTATAAGATGCAAAAATAGTAATTCTGATGAATGACTTTGCCAATTTCTACGTTACCACAATGGTCATAGAATTAATGAAATTATTAAATCTGAATGAAATAGCTAAAAGTCGGCCCCCGGCCGAAATTCGGAAATTAACGAAAATCGCAATCCGAATGTCGGCCCCCCTATTATATCCGTAATTTAGCAATAAAATAACTTTAATCTCCTATTAGAACATAATTTTGACAAAATTCTAATTAATATACTAAAATAAAACATTAAAAACAGTTTGCTTACCTTCCAAAACGCACTTCCCGAAATAGACGTGAAGAGCTGCCTTTTTTTACCACCTCATACAAACCTTTCACTCGCGCGTCTCGGTTGCGACTAACGCCTATTGCTCGAAGCGTGAAGAACGTAAAGGGTTGTCATTGTTTTTAAAGGAAAGTGGATATGATCAGGTTGTAGATAGAGTGAATAAGTTGTGAGTTTTTGCAATATTTTAGGAAAGCAAGCCCAAATTGTCCAAAGGGCCGAGATTAGGGGGGGGGGCCGAAATTAGGCATATCTACCCTATGCCTCTTCTGAAGGTGATTATGATAAAATCCTTGAAAACATGCAAAAAGGTGTACCCAAAGTAGTCATGGCGTATTACTTAAAGCACTGGGCCGACATTAAAGAACAGTGGGTTAAATACCTCACATTTAAGAATTTGTGCTTGTCCAACAGTACAAATAACCGATTAGAAAGTATTAACGCTAAGCTCAAGAGTGTAATAAATCGATACAGTTCTCTAGATGATTTTATAAAGCATTTCTTTGCACTAATTAACAGTGTTCGGGCAGGAAATGATGTGAAAAATGCACAGATGCTGATAAAAAGTTACGGAAATTACGAGAATGGTTCACCGGAATGTTTATACAGCCATATTTTGACCTCATTTGCTTTCAAAAAAATTAAAAAGCAACTGGAACTGTATCAAGACTGCAAACAGTTGCTTTCCATAGAAGAAAATAACTACTTAGCAAATACATCTGAAGAACTGTTGCATGTGTCACCCACGAGTTGCGAATGCATGTTTAGAACATCAACAATGCTCCCATGCAGACATATATTTAAATGGCATGTAATTAACGCGGCGACTACTTGATCAGATTCAAGGTTGAAAAAATAATTAAAGTGGATAGTAAATATAATAGGTTGGCAGCGACAGTGGAGTACAGTATTAAGTAAAAAGTAGCAGCGTTAAAATCAATATCAAGCTTTGGTTTAATAGAAACTGGCATCGAGTTTTTCTTTTGTCTACTGATTTTATGGATAAGCGAAAAATAGCCAGCAGCTAAAAATTAGAAAATAGGCATTAATAAATTGTAAAATAGAGATTTAATTTAAATTGATTTGAGGTAATAATTAATTTAATTGAGATCTTATTAACAAATATTATGCGACATTTTACGAGCTGCAATTAGAACAAAAAATAGGCATACAATTAAATATTGTGTTTATATTAAATATAAAAATTGCATACAATTTACATGTTGTGATTGTGTTTCTTTTATGTCTCACTTGACTTTAAATAATTTGATTGTGTTTATATTGTTCTATTTCTTGACTCAAGATAGTTTTTATTTATTTATTAAAATAATTGTTACCTAGGTATTTCTATAGGTACTTACTTATTGAATAATGACTGGCCTTGATTTGGTGGGGCGTCCGCGTTTTCTTTTTTGCCGTATTGGGATCATTTTTGCCTCTAAAGGCGGAGTGGTCTCCACGTGTTCGAATGCACCTATTACCGGTGAATTGCACAAACAAACAACAACAAGCAACAGCTAGTCCCGTGACGTTCACTCGCCGCTCGCCATTGGCTGATAGCGCGTTTCGCCTCCCGCGCCGCCATTTTCATAATATTATGATTTCTAAAACTACAAAATGATTCCTTAATACTTATTTAAAGTATCCGTTTTAATATTTACAGCTGCTCGTAAATAAGAGCCAGAAAGTGTTCTTTTCGATGGAAGCCTACAATAGCCTTAATATTTTATTTGTTATCGCACTTATAATGTTATTCGCCAACCCATGATTTTTGATACCCCGCCTATAATTTCAATTACCTATTTAAATATAATACTACCTTGAAGTAGCAGCCGTTATTTAGCTTTTTATGATGCCCTGCATTTGCAGCTTATCAAATATAATTTAAAGCCAAATTATTTAAGCACTGCCCAGTTAGATTTTTAGACGCTAATAGGTGGTACCCCATTAATTTGCTAGTCGCCTTGTTAAAAATATGCGTATTTAAATGCAGATATTTACTTGCGTTACCTCTATTTGATAGCTCACTTTGTTTAAGAAGATGGTTCAAAACAGAATCCGAAAATATTTCAGAGGTATAGTACAAAAGTGATAAAAATGGCGAAAAAAGCTTATATGATATAAAAGTTCTTAAGGAACACAAGCCAGTCAAAAGATTAACAAATCGAGTCTCTGGTTCTGTCTAGACTAAGTTATGGTGATATCGTATACGGACCTAGACTGCTAGCCAGAACGAAACATCTTTTACAACGCGTCCAAAATGCCTGCTGCAGGTTTTGCTTCACTGTGCCACCGCGAAGCCATATAACTCCAATTTTAAATACTGCGGGTATGCTCAGCATGGAGCATCGCAGAATTATGCACCTGGCTAGTCTACTCTTTGATGTCATTAAATTCGAACAACCGGAATACTTGCGTAAGAAGTTGAACTTGACGCCGTTGCACGGTAGGTATGGAACCAGGAGCAATCGTGCTCCTCTCGAAATGCATGTTCATCGGACAGTGGCATTTAGAGGCAGTTTCCGCTTCCTAGCAACAAAGTGCTGGAACTCTTTACCTCCCCCCATCAGAAATGTATCCACCAAATACACATTCAAAATAAAGTTGAAAGCATACTTACTGGAATGTCAAAAAACAGGGAAACTCTCGCAACTTCTAGGTTAGCGGTGGCTGCCAAGAAATGGTGTTGAGCAAACTACCCACATTTCTATTTAATTTAATTATAGTTTACCAATTATTTTACTTCCTATTTTTATTTATGTTTAATTTACTACTTACACTGGGTCTCCACACACGCGCACACTTTTTTATCTCACATGAAACTTTTTCATTCACACGCGATATAAACAGACACCCGCAACGTTCACTCTGGGGTAATGGCTGAAAACCAGTGCTGCCCTCTTTTGGGCATTTCTTGCACTGAGCCTTGGCCCTTTGCATCGCTGCAGCACACATGTGCGTTTAACTGTGTAAGTATTTACCCTTTATTTATTTATACCCTTTATTTTATTTTGAAATGTATTAACACTTTATTTTTCTTTTACTGTTGAATGTATGTGTGTGTTGTTAATTATGCAATAAACGTTTAATCTATCTATCTATCTATCTAATCTAAATCATGAAAAATTCAAATTGATGGATGAGCAAGGAAAAATTATGGCAAAACTGTGCAGTGAAGTTTCTACTCCATTTTTTTTTCCAAAGATTAAGTTTATTGAAGAAAATAACTGAAGATTGGCGCAATGGATACGATATTGATAATCATAAAGAATTCAATCAGATACTGAAAATAACGAGAGGAAAGACAACACAGAAGTCATAGCAGGGTCTTCGTTTAAAGCAATGGACCTTCCAGGGCCATCTAAAGATAGTACAGGGCAATCAATGCAATTGAGTGAAATAAAAATGCCAGTAAAAATGTTGAAAAGAGGTCGACCTAAGGGCTGTGGAACTACAGTCATTGGTCTAGCAAAGAAAAAGTCATCGGAGAATAAGAAATATTCCACTAAAAGGTATAAAACAACTGAAGTAAAAAAAAGCCAAGATAATAAAAAAATTGAAATTAAAGAAAAAGCAAATTACGCATATTTAGAAGAGGAGTATTTATATGACAGTGAAGAAAATGTGGAAAATGAATTCTCAAATCAATATACTATCACTATGGAAGAATACATTGATGAAAGTGAAGGTAATTTAGCAGAGAATTATTTAAATGATAGTGATATTAATATGGAAGAAGAGTATTTAGATTACAGTGGTGAAAATGGTGAAGAAGACTAACTTTAAATTATATAGGACAAAGTTTGATATAATAAAGTATTTTGTTAATTATTAACATTGAAACATGAAAGTATTATTCTTGTAAGTTGAATACACTATAGTAGTAGGTTCTAATAAAACATTATTTGTGATTCAAATATTTGGTTTGAATTTATTTACATTCTCATTTTAGTTTTAAAAAATACCTACATACATACTACCTGCATCTGCTATGCATCTACAAATTTAACTAAAATATACAATAATAAACATACATGTATAATTAATTATAAAATATTAAATAAAGAAAATAAATGATTTGTAATGAAAATGATTTTATGAAACTTTACTTCCTCATTAATCTACTTTACTACCTAATTTATTGCATAAAGTCTCTTATTTCCAGTTAGTATTATTTTATTATGTACTTTTTTTACTATTTGCTATGCACATTTATAAATATACACGTATTAGTAGTAGTGCCGTGTGATGCCGGCTTAGGTGCCGTGTGATGCCGGCTTAGGTGCCGTGTGATGCCAGCTTAGAATAGCATCATCCCATTTCTTGCCCGTGGGTGTCGTAAAAGGCGACGAAGGGACTCGAGGGTGTGTATTGTAATTTTAGGCGATGGGCTGACAACCTGTCACGATGGCGAGACACAATTTTCCGAATGACCCTCAAATTTTTGTCAGACGTGGCGTGAATGTCCCTTTTCTGCGGCCGTTTGCGCTCTGCCTACCCCGCAAGGGATAAAGGCGTGATATATGTATGTATAATCTAAAGAAAGCATACATGCATGCATATTGAACATGCTAACTGCAGTACTACCTAAGACGTGTCCTATGTACCTACTAACTACAGCAACTGTAGTATTGTACCTTAGTACTAGGTTCCGGCAGCCGTCACTGCAACCGGTACCGGCAACTGTCCTGGGAGCCGGTACCGGCAACTGTCCTGGATGCCGGTACCGGCAACTGTCCTGGATGCCGGTACCGGCAGCGGAGGCACAGCCTTTATGTATTAGGGGTGGTACTAAAAATCATCGATAGATGGCGTTGAACATCTAGAGTGGCGGCATCTTTGCTGGGGAGTTTGAATAGTTTGATTCTTCTTTTCGTGTGGGACGTCGTCCAACGACCCAATGAACGTGTTGAACCATCCGACCCGGTGCCACTTTAAAACCTTTCAACCCGGTGCCACTCAAAATCATTCCTACCCGGTGACACTCTAGGACCAAATTAATTGATCAAACTTTGGAACTCTCCTCTCCGAGCGAAAATCACACAGATCACTTCAACATTACAATTACAACCATTTCGATTTGTTTGGACAGTACTATATTTTTAAGCGGAACCGTTTGGTCAAATCGTTTTAAATATTTATATTGCTTAATTTTGCACCTTGCACTAATCGGCGCTAAGTTAAATCCTGTCAGCTATTTAAAAGTTTATATTAAACCTACAAATATCATAGTGTAAATATTTTTTTATACCTATATATTTTTATATAGGTGCACCTACTAACATAAAAAAAAATATGCACAAAATAAAATTAAGCAAACGCAAATACCTACTTAGTCCTGGAAAAACCGGTCAGATGGGGTACAGACTTGCGCACGAAAGGTTCCGCTGCCGTCCACCACTTTGCCCAGTAGAGGGATCTATTAGGCTAATTTTAATAACAAAACAACACAAGGTTGCTAATCCCAATTTTTTATATACCTATATAAAAAAAACTACTTTTAAATAAAAACTAAAACTCACTAACACAAACAAACTCTCACGTGTCATGGTAGCTCCCAACATCATCCGAGCCAGTTAGCTGCCGTTGGAACCTCTTTGTTTCAGAGAGCACGTGGTATATGTGACCCCCAACACCTAGCTTAGACCATAGAGTAGAAATCACATAGAGATGACACTCCCGCTCCAGACGCGCTCAAGGTCAATCCGTCTGGCTGTCTCTTAGCGAACAATTCAGTCGGGAGTGCGCTTCGCCGCGGAAACGTTCGTCGTGCGGGTCGAATTTTCATTTTTTGTGAAAAACTTAGCAATGCCGAATTATTGTGGTGTGTATGGCTGCAAAAGTAAGTTTTTTTAATTTGCCTAAAGATGAGCCAAGGTAAGTGATGATTTTACAGTAAATACCTAGGTACCTACCATTCGTTATTATACGTAATTGTTGTGTGTACTCCTATTTTTACTTACGTATGTACCTAGTTTCCATTTTCTAATTTAAACTACCTAGGTGCCTAAGTCATTGTTAGCTGATAATGATAAATAAGCACATTCGTATCGTAGGTATGTTTTGCACCTATTTTAAAATTCTGTACCTACCTATTAACAATAAAATGGTTTGGTAAGACTTTAAAACGGGTAAATATTTTGTTCCCACGGGAAAACTGTTAGCAGCGGTCGCAACCGCTTGACTGGCCGCTAGTCTGGAATACAATTATTGGCACGTGACAGCCCCGACTTAAAGCGCGGGAGAAAGCGGGGCGTTACGGGCTGCGGGGGGAAGTAGGTATTTAAAGCGCGGCTTTTGGGGCCCAGACAAAGGAGTTTCGTTTCTATACGCAGTATTATTATCTATTCTTATGCTTAGACGATGAGCTCAAGCATGTGAGATGTGTACTCCATGTAAATGACGTGAACGTCACAGAAACCGTGCCAAACCAAAACCATCCACAGTCGAACGACAACCAGCGTAGGTACTTGCCATACTGTTATGATCGGTAGAATTCTGAAACGAGCTTCAATCAAGACCATTTTCAACCCGCCGAGGAAGATCAGCCACTTGCACTGTGTCACTCACTCATGTCATGAAAATGAGTTTACTTGTAGAAATATCAATTTTTTTTTGAAAAATTGGATTTTCATGCGCGGGCAGGGTTTGAACCAGATGAAAGAGGCGTCGCCACTAGTAATGCGAAAGTCGCAGGGGTTCATCCGGTTTCCTGCCCGCGCTTGAAAATTTTGCAAGTTTTCACATATTTTATACCTACGGGAAGTGTTTTAAAATTTGGTATTCAAGGAATCATCAATGGTGCTATACTAATCCTACCAACAATGGTACTTCTGACACTTGTGGTACCCTTTGATCCAGTCTGATGACAAGATAAGGCGGATACGTCAGAAGGCCACGAACCACGGCATCAGCGTTTCCCGTGGGCCCGAGGGGCGGCGATAGCAAAGGAATCCAACACAACTGGCGCCCTCTTGGAATCAGCTGCAATCTTTCTATAATGTGAAGTATCGACCTCGCTTAGCTCGTATTACATAAACTATGGTATGTCTAAAATGTCCAAAATGTCAAGCTCGCTTCGCTTGCAATCACCTTGCAATGCAGCGTTGGTCTCTCGAGCAGTGCCAGATGCGAATGCGACCACAGATCTCTTATAGAATGCGACGTGGCGAATTTTTATTTTAATCACTATACATATAAAGTCGCTTCCCGCGTCTGCCCCTGTCTGTTTGTACGTATGCTTAAATTAAATCTTTTAAACCACACAACGGATCTGGATGGGGCTTTTTTAAAATTATGATATGATATAGTGATTCAAGAGAAAGTTTTTTATGTATGATTTATGTCGGAAGATGGGCTGTTTCCCGTGGGAAATCGGTGGCAGCGGGTGAAACCGCTGGGCAGGCTGCTAGTAGTTCCATATAGGCCGGTTATTTGCTGAGTTCCTTTTTTTTTTTTTTTTTTTTTTTATTAATGATGGGTTTGCTCTTGATTCTAGTCTAGGTCATAGGACAGAGACAGAGTCTAAGATGGAGCGAGCTCACCCAGAAGAAGCCTGTTCACTCTTACTTTAAAGAGATTAGGGTTGTATGCTTTTGGAAACACAGACGCAGGAAGTGAGTTCCACTCTTTAGTAGTGCGCATTATAAATGATGACTGGAAGCGCTTAGTCCGAATTGGTGGAATGGCTACCAGGTACGGATGGTATCCGGCGGTGCGTCTGGATGTCCGATGGTAGAAGGGAGCTGGTGGAACAAGGTCGTGAAGCTCTTGAGCACACTCTCCGAAGTACAGTCTATAAAATACCGACAAGCAGGCAACCTTGCGGCGATGTGCCAAGCTATGTAGCTTGGTGTCCACCAGTTTTATGTCGCCTATGAGCCTCTTGGCCCTGCGTTCCACCGAGTCAAGAGCGGCAAGTTGGTATTTGGCTGAGCCATCCCAAAGGTGACTGCAATACTCCATGCAGGATCGGACTTGTGCTTTGTAAAGAGTTAAAAGCTGTCCAGGCGTAAAGTATCGCTTCACTCTATTCAGGACGCCCAGCTTTTTAGCCGCCGTCTGAGCCTTGTACTCGATGGTCGCGCCGAAGTTTAGATTTGATGTCAACTCCATGCCTAGAAGCTCAAGCCTGTCAGTGACTGGGACAGATGTACCCCGAAAAAGTAGGTGTCCAGTCGAAAGGACTCCTTTTTGCAGTGAAAAGACACGCCTGTGTTTTGGTGGCATTGAATGAGACCAGATTGTCGTCGCCCCATTGGGAGACAAGACTTAAGGTCAGATCTGTTCGCTCTACCATGGCCTTTCTTAACGAACGTATTTCATCCCCACTGGTCCCTGCACCTGTCAAGTATCTCTCTGAAACGGTACTATCATCTGCGTATCCAACAATACCATGCCGAAGGAGGTCATTGATGTGCAGCAGGAAAAGAGTTGCAGAGAGAACAGACCCCTGAGGAACTCCGGCATCAATGGCCATTAGGTCAGAGGAGCAGCCGTCAACGACTACTCTGATGGACCGTTCACTAAGGAAGTCTGAAATCCAAGTACAAAAATCAGCTGGGATGCCATAAGCAGGAAGCTTGCTGAGCAGACTTGCATGCCAGACCCTGTCAAAGGCCTTCGAGATATCGAGTGAAACGGCAAGTGCTTCGCCGTTTTTCTCGATGGCTTCGCCCCAGCAGTGCGTGACATACACAAGAAGATCACCAGTAGACCGCCCCCGGCGAAAGCCATATTGACGGTCACTGAGAAGATCATTGTCTTCAAGGTAGGTCAGCAACTTACTGTTAAGTACCCTCTCCATGACCTTGCATAGGATGGAGGTAATGGCAATTGGACGGTAATGGGCAGGGTCGGCACGGTCGCCCTTTTTGGGAACTGGTTGCACATTAGCAAGCTTCCAGGCCCCCGGCACCGTTCTTTCTTTAAGAGAGAGGCGGAACAAGCGTGTCAGCACAGGAGACAGTTCAGGCGCACATAGTCTTAATACTCTCGCTGGTATGCCATCAGGTCCGCTGGCCTTGTTCACGTCTAGACTGCACAATACTCTTCGAACCTCTTTAATGTGTACTGCGATCTCCGACATCGAAGAATCGCAACGAGGTACAGTAGGTGGTTGTTTGGAGCCAGCGTCCAGACGCGAGTTGCTTGCAAACAAGGAAGCAAACAAATTTGCTTTCTCACTTGCAGAGTGAGCCAGCGATCCATCAGGTTTCAGCATTGGAGGTAAGGTTGGACGACAGAAATTAGTTTCAACCGCTTTGGACAGGGACCAAAACTTTTTACTACCCGGAGGGTGTGATGCTAGTTTGGCCCCTATTCGTCCGACATGGTCAAAACGTGCCTTACGTAAAACCCGTTTGCAGGACTTAGTGGCAGAGTTGAAGGTTCTTTTCTTCGCGCGAACCCTACGTGCTCTTAATTTGCAGTCGCGAGCCTTGACCCAAGCTTGGTATGCCGATTCTTTACGCGCCTCAGCTTGGGCGCATTCTGCGTTAAACCAAGGCTGGGCTTTGTGACCGAGCGGGATGTCGGAGAATGGAATAAAATATTCCATCCCCTGCCGAATCACGTCCGCAACCGCATCTGCACAACACGAGGGGTCACGCGAAGAGAAGCACACTTGACGCCACGGGTAAGATGCAAAGAAGTGCCGCATCTCTTCCCAATCTGCTGACTCGTATCTCCAAACTCGCCTCGTGCCCCTGGGACTGTCATCGAGAGGAGAGCAGGTCGATACGGATTTCACCAGACAGTGGTCGGACGTTCCCAGCGGAGCTGAGACCGAAACTGAATGACTGTCTGGATCAGTTGTCAGCAGCAAGTCCAAGCAATTGGGTGTATGGCCGTCGATATCCGGTATCCGCGTAGCTACATTCACCAGCTGGGTCAGATCTAGCGATAATGCAAACTTGCTTATCCTTAACCTTTTCTTGTGGTAAACATAGAGCTGAATACCACGCTTATCAACGAAGAAGTAAATTAAAACACAGGCTTAGTTCTTATAAGTACATAGATTTTTGTTATTTTGTAAATATTATATGTACATACATTTATGTTTAGCAATAAGCGTTTTTCAAATCGTTTTACATTGTATTTCAGCCACACGTACGTGTGTGACTACGTCTTTGAAAATCGCTCTTGGTATATCAGATCATGAATGGGGGACATCAATATTTTTACTTTGGATGGATTAGATTACAGACATTTATTTATAAGTTCTATCAGATCATGAATGGGGGACATTAATATTTTTACTTTGGTTGGATTAGGTTTCAGACATTTATTTGTAAGTTCTCACAAAAACAATGTAATTATTATTTAATACTTATTGAAATGTGCTTATGGATACAAGATTATAGGACACTGAAATACAATTAATACTTTCATGTACACTTTCAAGTTAATAATTCTCAAGGAGTAAATTTTATATGGGTAGCGATGTTCCAAAATCTAAAGATCACAGCAGAGGCTTATAATATAATTATATTGGCAATTGGCAAAGATTGAATTAATTGCCAAATTATTTCTATTATCCTATCATGCGAGTTTACGCCCGCGCTTTCTCTCGTCTCCCGTGTTGAACGCCGCCGCCTGTAGCTTACCTTTCATACATATTTTTGTCACGAGGACGGCATTCATGTGGCCAGCCAATAGCGCGCATCACTCGCAGGCAGGCGCAAAAACATATGGCAGGAAAAGCTATGAATTCAGCCAAACAGACATCAACCACCTATATTAATACTTTGAAATTAGGTATACAGGAGAGCTCACCTACAGTTAAACTCTTTGGATGGTGTACTGCTCTTATACATATACAACACACAATAAGAATTAGGTATAATGATGCTTTAGAGTCTAAACGGAGCTTATCTCCAGTGATGATTATGTTCGGATCTGTAGGTACTTATATAGATATAACAATTCGGAGGACACAATTTCATTGTAATAAACATTGATATTCGCTTATTTAATACAGATAAAAACACTGAATTGCACAGGTACCAATGGATATAATTATGATATACACTCTACTTGGAAAAATACATAAGTATATTAAATTATTAATATTTTATACAAAAATATCATCCTAAACACATCATAAATTAATATTAATAATTAGTTGCACAGCATAGCTACCATTCTTGATACATAAATAGCAGCCCTCGTAAATCGAATTGGGAATTCAGCGAATGTTTAAAAGCGAAGTCGGTTACAAATTATTATATTCATGATGACTATGACTCCCATAGATTTTTATAGTTAGTTGGTAAATTAGAATATAAAAGTAAAAATAAATTAATATTAATAAGTAGTTGCACAGCATAGCTACCATTCTTGATACATAAATTGCAGCCCTTGTAAATCGAATTGGGATTTCTGCAAATGTTTTAAAGCGAAGTCGGTTAAAAATTATTATATTCATGATGACTCTGACTCCCATAGATTTTTATAGTTAGTTGGTAAATCAGAATATAAAATAAAAATAAATAGTAAAACATGGTCAATACAAAATAATATAAATAGCACAAGAACAAGACACAACAAATAGACGGACAAATTACACTGGATTGCATTGAATCGGTAATGTTACTGCTGCGAACCACACTTATACAAATAAGAAATACTAATAATAAAAAAATGATTTTTAAAAATCTTGACGGACATCAATAACAACATTGCAAAATACATACTGCTTTTTCATGATTAGATAAAGTCAAGCAATAATAAATTAATTGCTAAAGGTTATTTAAGAGGTATGCATTGATTGTACTTAATAGAGCATGGCAGTAATTTTTTAAATTTACTACCTAATTTCACTGGGCCGTTGACGCACCAGCTCACCCCAAAATATAGGCGTGCGTGATTATGTTATAACACCCATCTTTGGTCACGTAAAATAATTAGCTTTCATTAAGTACTAATACTTGTAAAACATATTTCTTTCTGACGCGTAACAAGTACAAATAGTTTCATGATTAAACCTTGTGATGAACGTTATTTATCATAATATATGTTCGCCCTAATATAAGTTAATAATTTTAACTAAAAAATTACGGCAATCGCAAATAAAGGCAAAGAAAATGGATGGAGTTATTACTTTCGTATTTCTTTCCATGGTTTGTATAAAAAAATGTATTTACTATTTGGCCTGAATGGCCTTAAATACTTATTAGGAGTCAAAGAAATGCACTTTCTACTAATCACCTAAAAGAAACAAACAACTAATTGTACTTAGCTTGTCCTATCAGCAACACATCAATCTACTCATTTAACGGATCCTTTTATACTGGGTTTAAATACAGTTACTAAGATTAACCTGTATTATGTTGATCACATAAATAGTAGGTTGATGTGCTGCTCATAGTACTACAGAGTTGATCTCACTAAAAAAATAAAATACTGCCATCTCAAATTATAAGCTTGTAGTTTTAGATTAATTTAAAAAAGACTTATGTCGATTTGAAGATACTTTTGTTTGATTTGACATGACGCATAACATTATTCCACAACTACTAAAGTCCACAACCAAATATAATACATTAAGTAAAGTTATGTATTGAAACGTGCACAAATAAAATTAAACTAATGTACATTAGCTTGGTATTTTAGCTTAACTCATCTGAGGTGACTTAAATTATAAAAAAATACTTACACAAAATGACTCTTATACTTCTATGTTATTATGATTGTGATTTCAGATCTTGAGTTAAATAAATTTATTCAGATACACTTAGTTATTAATAGAGGCAATCGAAAATGCACAAGAAATATCTTTATAAAATTATATAAGTCGATATTTATAAGTTTATGGCTTGTAGGTATTCCCTAAAATAAATTGACAAAATACTTCCTTATGTGTGAATCGTCTCGTGGCATCGTCGGTGGTGTGGTGGTGTACGTTTATCGCCGGTAGCGGCCGAGGTAAGCAGAGCAGTATGGGCAGCTGTGATGGACCTCTATGCAGCTGTTCAGGCAGCATGGTATCAGGCAGCAACCAAGCCAACCCCTGTTTAGAACAACCTGAGGTTATTTATATTTGTGAAACCATATATACTTCATTCAACATTACTGCCCAAACTGCAATCTCATATAAATGATATGTATTAGGCTTAGACAAGGGTACGAGAGTCGTAATTATCTCCTCCATGGGCGTGAGTAAACATATCCATGATTTTAAGCAGTATGTATCTAAAAATCAAATAAATTTTGGTCATGACTAGTTTCTATCCTTTTCTAAACCCAAAATATCGAAAAGCGACAGGTAATTTTTTTTTGTCAGTGTTTTATTTTGTAACGTGGAATTGTGCCTGGCAGCCAGGCACAATTCCAGCCAGGCCCTGGCTAAGATACACTAAGTAAATAAAACAACCAAATAAGAAACGAATATTAACTCATTTAGTTATTTCATCTCAATTTTCAAGACACAAAGGTAAAAAAGCAGCTCACCCCAACAAGCATATCAGACCACCGCATAAGTATGCATTTGTGCTCGGTTTGGTCTTGGTGGTTGTATCGATTTCTGCATGGCAACTGGGGCAGATCATGTGTGTCGGATGCGGTCCTACAGGCACCACAGTTGTCACAATCGGTGGCCCAGCAGCTGAAAATATCATATAAGTATACAACAGAGTTAGTCTGTTTTCAGTTTAATAAAAAGTTATGAATGAGTAATTATTTAGTATTTTATTTGCTTATTCTTATCTTCCCTTATTCAGCCTGCACTGTTAGTTTATTATTAATATTTACCTAAATATAAGATAGCACGATAGACCCCGTCTAATACTTAAAGGGTGTGAAAGTAGTGCTAAGAAAGGGTGAGTTCTACTAGTAAAACTAAACAACTTTTCCCAATAAACATAGGTCGAAATATGTAAAAGAATGAAGAGCCTCCCATACAAAGTGACACATGTTTTGAAAATTTTGTATGGGAGGTCCAATGACTTTTTTCGACCAATTACTTATTTTGCACTGAATTGAATAGTGCTTTTGCAAAATTTGCTTCAATTAGTTTAAAGGCTTTCAAAAATTTCAACAATTATTTGGTGAAAATAATATGAAAGATGGATTTCTACGCCGCCAAAAGTTCTGCCGGATAAAAACTTCAAAAAAACTTAAATTTATTGCACTTATTCCGATATTACATTACTAATTTTAATTGTCAAAATATAAATATGACACTTTTGAATAATGCACTGTGATCTGTTTTATCATTCATTAATAATGCAAATAGCAGGATTTAAACAAGGAAATGACCATGTACAATTGGCTAACACTACAGACTTAAGACAAATTCAAGGTCTGAGCAGCTACAGAGTATTAAGAAGGTCAGATTAAGTGTGTGAGTTAAACAAGGTTACAGCAGTGCTCAATTCTGACAGGACACCTAATAGGCTAATTCCTGTCACACACAGCAACTTTACACATAACATGTATGCATAAAATTGGCAGTGGCTGATTTTCTGCCATTGATTTGACTGATGATGACCCTACGATTATTCAATGTTTGTGACTTTGAGCGCCAACTGCAACTTTATTTTAATTATGGTTTATAAATATTAATTATATCCTTTAAGAACTACTTTTTGAGCAAACTTTCTTTGTACATTTTTAGACTGGACTAGATTTCGTTTGTTTTTAAGTACTGTTGTACAGGTATATGAATTTGTTTATATTGAAATTTTAGTTTCAAAATTTCTTTCATGAGGCATATGGCAATGGCATTGTTGTAAGATTCATCATGACCTGGGCTGTCATCTTATAAAAAAAATGAAATCTAGTCCACTCTAAAAATGTACAAAAGAAGTTTGGTCAGGGCAATAAAAACATAATAAAAAACATTATTGTATTGAAGGGAAAGAAATAGGTTGCAAGTTCAACCAAACATTCTGTATAATTTTTAAATTAAGGCAGACATTGAGGTCAATTCGGGATTAAAATTTTCCTTACTTGCCTTAAATTAGTGCTGTCACTTTCCGTCAAATAGGTTTAGAAAAGGATAGTAGATATTTTAGTCGTGTCATGTCTTATAATTTCATGCAAAATACGTGTTATCTGTCAAAATAAGGCGACGATCAACACAATCGCGACTAAATGGACTAGAAAAGGCGAAGAAACCACTGACGTTTTTAAAAATGACAGGACTTAGATATCTCCTTTCCTTTTCTAAACATATTTGATGGAAAGTGACAGCACTAATTTAAGGCAAGTAAGGACAATTTATATCCCGAATTGTGGCCATTGACAAACAACAGTTCTTGCAAAAAATAACTCATTTAAAGACATGTTTGTCCACATGCATGTTGATGCATGAGACATCCACTTTAATTTAACAATTATGACCACGATTATGACAAAGCTTTGGCTTAACTTGCAGCTTGTTTCTTTTTTTCAGTAACAGCAGTGTCAGTTTTTTTTTATAATACATTATTATTAATAAAATAAGGGATAGCCCAAATTAGTATTGTTTTATAATGAACCTGAAATGACCTAGATTTTTAATCAAAAACCTGAACAAAGTTTATATATGATAAAGTTCTGCCAAAACATGGGTTCGTTTTGTTTCATGTCATAATATTTTGTTAACAGATGAATGGCACTTTGTCTCTGGCAGCTGTTTTTTTAGTATATTTTTATCATCAAAGCAATTAAAGCTATAAATTGTATAGATTGATTGAATACTATATTAAATTATTATGAAAAGGTACATTTTAAACAAAAAATCTGGTTTAACACAAAAATTAACACATCCAACAGCTATAAAGAAACTAGGTCAGTTGTTTAAGAGCAAGGCCACCTTCAAATTTATCACAGGTAACAGAATGACTGAATTTTAATGTTTTATACTTACATATCATGTCTATTGTGTCTTGCATGCAAACAAACATAACAATTTAATTAAAAGTTATGAAAATAACAAAACATTGCTAATTAAAATTTAAAAAATATTTTTCAGATTTGACCTTGGCTTTTTACGTAAGTAATGCAGTCTTCTTCTTTTTGAGACAATTGCAGTCCCCAGATTACAGTTTATAAGCCCAAAAGATGGCTATTTCGCTAGCCTTTTGGTTAGCACTATGCAAGTCCTCTTGTGTGCAAGAAGTTATGCAGTAATATTAGCATTCACAAGCAATATAATTTTTATTAATACAGTAAACTCTCTGACCTTTTTAATTTAGTAAATATTGTAATAAAAGCTGGTTACAAGGTCATTAAATGGGTCAATATAACTATCAAAGTGATAAATTGTATTCTATACAAATTGTTAATGGCTTACATGGTGGGTACTGTGGTGTGTAGGGGCTGGATGGGCCGACTCCTCCTACTGCTTGCGAGTAACTCGGCGGAGCTGCCGGTGGCGGCTGCAGCGTGTGCCCATTATTCCAACTGTATGGCGGTGGGTGTCCGATCTTTTCCATACCTACTTCTAAAAACAATAAAAGTAAACAATATCGTCACCGAAAGCTGTCTTATGTTTGCACGTAAAGTTGGTGTGATGCAATTCAATCTCAGAGTTATTTTTAGACGTGATTCTACCTACTAATTTAACGCAGATGGTCAGCATTTTGTTGCTGGTTTATTCTGCCGTCAAGTGGTTGCTTACCGATCAGTGTTGGTTATTATGAGAATAAGTTTCTGCTTGGAGCTTTTCACAATGCAACAGGTTGATAAATTAATAATAAAACAGAATTATTATGTTCACTTGTTGATTGTATCTTTATATTTTGTCCCACAGATCAATTACGTATTCTCGTCTTCTCAGTCTTCTCGTCTCTAAGAATGACACTATTTTTTTTTGCTGGTGCCATTCTTTATAATAAAGGCCATTTCAAACCAAAAAGTAGAGTCGAGCGTGGTGGTGACAAACTATAAAAGTGTGTTTTGCAACCAACACGCTGGCTTCAAGTAACGCGGTCTTCCTTATCTATTTCGAAGCAAGCTTATGTCAAATCGACCGCGAAGCATGAAGCATACGATTATGCATCTGATTTGAAAAAGCGCTCGGCTCAAGTCGGCTCGGTGTTACAACGGGGTCTGGTGTGACTAAGCTTTTTTTTTTTTTTTTTTTTTTTTTGGCACTAGTTTTTACTTTGTGCCAGTGTCGAGTTTTTTATTTTTATTGGAAGGTAGGGAAACTGAACGCGGAGAATATGTTTAAAACAAGGAAAAGTTGGGAAAGTAGGTAAACAATTCATAAACTTACATATACTAAAGCTTTATGTTATTAAATACAATAAAATATGATAAAATATTACAATATTGTAAAGGATACATCAATAAATTAGAAATACGAGTTGGAAAAGGAACACGAAGGGACTGGAGAGACTGCATGAAGATAGAACGATCATGAAGTGAACAGGAAAAGAAAATATGGTCTAAATCACCAACATCACCACCACACTCGCACATACTACTATTTACAATGTGGAATCTTGCCAAGTGAGCCGGAGTACAAACGTGTCCCAGGCGCATTCTTATAATAATCGACGTAACAGTTTTAGATAATTTGACTTTGAAAAACCACGGTTTAACAGGAATAGCAGGTTGAATATCAAAGTAATATCTACCCTTTAATTTACCACTTTCTGACCAAAGTCTATTCCAGGAGTCCCGAAGATAAACCCTGGGTAGAGTAACCAAATCATGGCAGTAATTTATGTACGGATACGTGTCACCATCCTGCACTGCTTCTTTAGCCAACCTGTCAGCTTTTTCATTCCCTGCTATGCCGCAATGGCTAGGAATCCAGCAAAATACAACTGACAACCCTTTAGCCATGCATAAGCCAAGTTTTTTACGAATATCAAATAAAATGGGATAGTATGGTTTCATTTTAAACGGGAACTTTTCTAATGCCTGCAGTGCACTTTTAGAATCTGAAAACACTACAGTCTTCTTTAAATTTGATAACAAAATTAACTCTACTGCTCTGAGAAGAGCATAACATTCTCCAGTAAACACTGACGATTCTGGGGGCAATTTTACTTTAACTGTTAATTTTAGCTGAGCCAGATAAACACCTACACCAACATCATCATTATTCGAAATCTTAGATGCATCTGTAAATATATGATAGCAATCTGCCCAGTTTTCATTAGCAATATTAGACAAAAAAGTTACATTAGCATTATTATCATTTCTATCCACATCCAAATCGTATCGAACGTTTGGATGTATAAGCAAAGATTCAAAATTAGAATCAAATAAACTCAAGGTATGCGAACGATAAACTTGTGTGTGAATAGATAAGAATTTGCGATAACTTTGAACAAGGCAAGGAACAGATTTATGCTGCCAGTAACGGGCTGTTAAGATAAATTCATTTAAGGAATGTAGTTTTGAATGTAAGGGATAATTTGAAAACTGGAAGGATTTAAACAAAAACCTGTCGCTAAGATACTGACGTCTTAATTTCAATGGGGATTCACAGCATTCGACTTGCAAAGCATTTATCGGACTAGATTTCATTGCTCCTGTGATGATTCTAAGGGCTTTAGATTGAATTGAATCTAGTTTCTTAAGACCAAGTACACTACCATTACCCAAAATAAAAGTGCCGTAATCAAGAATAGACCGTATTAGTGCATTATATAAAAGTTTCATAGAGAACGGGTGCGCTCCCCACCAAACTCCCGAAAGACAACGCAAAATATTAATTAAACGTTCGCATTTTAAGGTAACATACTCAAAGTGAGGCAAACCAGTAAGTTTGCTGTCCAATATAACCCCCAAAAATTTAGCACTTCCCTGAACCAGCAAAGGGTGACAATCATATGTTACTAAAACTGGTGGAATTGATCGCATCCTAGAAAACACGACTACTGTACTCTTTGATACTGACAAATCCAGTCCATTACAATCGAGCCAACACTTAAGCAAGCCAAGAGAAGAACTCAACGAGGTGGACGCTTCTTCCAAAGAACTATTTACGGTGTATAAAAGCAGGTCATCCGCATATTGCAAGATATGACAAGAGTTATTTAAAGATGTCTCCAAATCATAGGTGTATATATTATATAACAGTGGGCTTAAAACAGACCCCTGTGGTAAACCTTTAGAAACAGAACGGGATATTTTACAATTATCGTCTATAATTACTGAAATTAATCTTTGGGACAGTAAATTAATTATAAAATTAACTAGTATTGTAGGCACATTAAGAGCCATCAGCTTTCTTTGAAGGATAGATATAATAACATTGTCATATGCAGAACTTATATCTAAAAATGCCGCAACAACTGACTTGTTGCATGAAAAAGCTAAGTGAATATCTGTGGTCAATATACTTAAATTGTCTAGTGTAGATTTTGCTTTTCTAAAACCATATTGACTTCCGGATAATAATTTATTGTGTTCAATAAACCATTCCAAGCGATTCTTTACAAGATGTTCAGCTACTTTAGCAATAACAGACGATAGTGCTATAGGTCTGAAAGATTTTGCATCATTTGCAGGTTTGTTGGGTTTTTTTATGGGGATAATTTCTTGGGATTTCCAAGATGGAGGAATCTTACCAGATACCAAAACGGAATTAACTATATTGAGATAATAATTTAAAGAAGTATCGCTAAGGTGCATAAGAAAAGAATATGGAATTCCATCTTCTCCGGGAGACGAATCTCTTACACTTGATAAAACCCCCTTTAATTCATACATGCTGAACAATGAATCCGGAGAAGATGCACTATTTCGTGAAGGGAAAAGTGGAAAAGGGGTTAGAATTTCAGGAACGGTAGAAGGCGCTAAGTTATCTAAAAAACTATCAATTACTGATGAAGCCAGTGTTAGTGGAGAAAAATAGTCATTAAAAGCCGATCTAAATCGTCTTATATTACGCCAAACTTCTGACGGACATGTCGAAGGGGAAAGAGAAGCACAAAAGGCTCTCCATCCCTCTTGTTTTTTATTTTTAAGGAACTCTTGTGTTTCCCGGATAGTATTATTTAGTATATCTAAATTTTCATCAGACATATTCTCGGCATAAACTTTTTCAGCATCTTTTCTATTTTTGACAGCCTCAGAACACCGTCTATCCCACCAGGGTGGAAGCGGAATCTTTGTAGATGAAGTATTTTTAACAGGGAATAACTGATCAGCTGCCTCTATCATGCATTGAGCCAGAGCTTCAGAAGAAATAGCTTCAGCACCTTCGACAACTTCAGGTAATTCTAATATTTTTGCTTCCACAATATTTTTAAATTTCGTCCAGTCCACGTTATTTAGTTTATATTTTTGGCGAGGACTACGTTTTCGAGTAGTTGGGCATTTAATAGGGCATGATATTATAAGTGGGAAATGATCACTTCCCAAGGTTGAAGGCAAAGGGTTCCAAGTAAAAGTGGAGGCTAAATTAGGGGAACAAATTGATAAATCTACTGCGCTTATATTTACATTAGGACTCGTACGCCTTGTTGGTGCACCAGTATTAAGTAAACATAAATTTCTATCATCTAAAATTTCCAACAATCGCTCACCTTCAACATTAGTAACGCCACTACCCCAAGACTGGTGATGGCAGTTAAAGTCACCCAGGACTAAACATGGACTTGGAACATGGGCTAGTATACTATCTAATTCATTAAGAACATCTACAGAAGAACGAGATAAATAAATTGAAACAAAAGAAATATTTTGGAATTTTAAACCTACCACATTAATAATATCACTAAAAGCGTGGGGCCGAAAATTTATCTGTGTAAATGGTAACGTATTTTTTATGAGTATGGCAGCACCGCCATATCCATCAGATCTATCGTCGCGGAGACAGGTATAACCCGAAATGTTAAAAACATATTCAGGTTTTAACCAAGTTTCCACCAAAGCTAAAATTATAGGATTAAATTTATTAATTACGTAGATAAGGTCACTTTTTTTAGGTATTACGCTCCTGCAGTTCCATTGGATTATTTTGGAATCCATTAGGAATATCTTTTAAAATACGCATGAGATCAGTAACTGGGGCAACGTGGGACGGTTTCAAAAGATTAGACTGAATTAATGTACTGATAAGGGCAAGGATGGTGTTTAAAATCACATCACATTTAGAATCATTCTCTTTAGGTACTAGAGCACAACCATTTTTAAGTTCTGGTATTTTAAACTCATTTAGTAGCGCATTATGTGCTGCCCTATCATACCCGTCTTGGGTATTTTGAGGAGAACGCGGCTTTTTGAAAAATGTCTTTTTATAAGAAGATCGAGGACTACCGTGGGAAATCTTTTCAGACTCATTATTATGATGAGATATTAAGACGTCAGCATACGACTTTGATGCAGGTGGAAAAAGTTTACTCGCCTCTGCATATGATATACAACTATTCGCCATTCTTACTTTGATTTCTTTTTGTCTTATAAACTCAGGGCACACTTTGCTGGTAGCATAGTGGAACCCACCGCACATTATACAAGAAGCAGAATCTTCCTCTCTCTCACAAGATTCACCGGGATGGTCTGCACCACATTTATAACACCTTGGCTTTGTCGACCTGCATAGGGCTTTAGTATGTCCGTATCTACAGCAGTTAAAGCACTGAATTGTGGGGTAAGTGTAGACTTCTACAGGTAGGGCATTATAGCACATGAATAATCTTTTAGGTAGGACCTGGCCATCAAATGTGATAACGACTGACTGAGATGGTTTCCAGGTAGCTTGACCATTAACTTGAACTTTATAATTCAATCTTCTTATCTTTATAATTTTCCCGCATCCTATGGGAGTAGAAATATTTTCTAATATTTCTTCCTCACTCCAATCAGCTGGTACGCCACGTACCAGTCCCATCCGTGTGACATTAAAGGTCGGAATAATAGCCTTGAAATTATGCATGGTTAAAAGATCACTTTTCAGAAAATCATTAGCATCTTTATAGTTCGAAAAAGCAACGGCACAGCGGTTTCTGCCAATTCGTTTTACACTGCCTGGTACTATATTTTGGAAAGCACTTTTTTTTAAGAAATTGCCAAATGCAATTGGATGTAGGATGGTTGCACTATCAGAGGATTCTACTACTTTTTGAACGTGAATTAAGTAGGGTGACGCATCTGTCTGAACATACTCACTGCGGCCTACTTGGCGAGAATCATGTTGAATTTGAGAACGAGCCTGTTGTTGAGTTATGCCTAAAAATTCACCTTGAGGTGTTTTAGCTGAATCAAAAGTAGGTGATGAGTGAGTGTGACCTTGAGGTGTCGTAGTAGAATCATTGGTAGATGATGCCGGTGTCTTATCATTTTTCGAGTTGTTATCATTTACGTAGGTAACTTTTTTCATTAAAATAGTATTTTCTGTTTTACATGTGCAATAACTATCGCCAAGAGGTTGGCCGTTCGCGTTTTTCTTTTTCCGTTTTGAACAAATGCGACATAGGCGTATGAAATTTGTTCGCTTCCGAGAGCCTGACCTAGACGACGCAGAGGCTACTGAGCCGTCAGTATCCATCTTACTATCTTCAGCATTAGACACTACAGTAATACTAGAGCCTATGGGGAGATTCAGGCCACCGAGAAAGCCTGGACCCCCCCAAGGAGGGTCGGGGGGATCGACCATATGAGGTCAATCAATATTTACAAGTTATATGTACAAAAACTTACCTAATTATTTACACAAATACAAATATAAACATTAAATATAAGAAATATCTACAATACCACACTTTCCACAACGTTTTTAACTACAAAATTGAATTTTTATTTCACCAAAAGCAGAAAATGAACCTCTTAGCCGAAGTTTCCCGCGCTTTTTCGACTAAGCTTTTACTAGACTAAACTAGACTTATTGTCGTCTATGGTATCAAATGACATTGACAGACATTACTTACCTTTTCATCCTTCATCTAGTTTATGGTTTGTATTAATCATCTCAAAAGTTTTATTTATAGATTGTGTTGTAAGTCAACATTTATTATTTAGCTACAATTTTGCTAATTTTCCTTAGTATTATCACAAACATTGTGCATGTAATAAATAATTGACTCATTTCCGTTTAATTTACATTGGTCAAATACAGGCTAAAATGTCCTCACCACGCCCGAAGTCGCCCCGTACCCCTGTTTTGCCCAAAAAGGAAGACAAGGAAGAATCTTTTTGGGATAAAATCGGTACCATAGGACGAAGGAAACGTATAAAAGAGGGTAAGTCTTCAATATAGTACTAAATCTGAGCATTTGCGTGGCTCTATTTGTGTGGGAGTAACAGGTAATGTATTTATGAGCTATTGCTTCATGTTGACCTATTTTATACCATTTAATGATTTTATGCCAATTTCCGAGTAATGTAATTCCTGTATTAGTACAGTAGTGGGCTGTTGTATATTCTTCGCCATTTTCACTTATAATATTGTTTTTTTAGTGCAAGAAGTTCAAGCTGAAGGAAAACATGCTATTGATTCGCCCGGCAGTCCCACTGCGCCAGAGATTCCACCTGAGGAATACAGTTTGCGTAAGTAACATATATACATAAATCACGCGTAAGTAACAGCAATAAATAATAATATAATATAGGGCAATAAAAGAAGGTGGCGCTTTTGTTGGTATAACTGACTTTCTATTCCATTGAGGAGCAGAAATATGTGTTCATCTAGAATTTACTCTGATTTACTGTGTATTCATAAACTGTAATATCAAATACATAGCCTGCTAAATGATCAGTGGTCTAATATATTGATTGATTGATCACTGGCTTTCAATGAAAATTATATTTTATGGATTGGATGGAGGAGCCATATTTAAAGTTCTGTAATTACATAATAATTGCTAAATGATACAAAATTCAAAAATATTAATGTATTACTTTACAAGTTTTAGGTGACTCCTTATTATTTAGATTTGAGGGGCCACATTTGCATTAACATAACTAGCGATGTGTTTTGTTGCTTAATCTAGAATAAATGTTGAAAATAATCTACTTAGCTGCTTAATAATGGTGAGATTAGATTTTTTGAAATCTTCATAAACCACTGGGTGTAATGGAAGCTAGTTGGATTATATAAATTATTTTTTAGTTGACAATGAAGAGAGAGCTATAATTGAGCCAAGGTCCCTTGAGGACCCAAGAGTAAAGGAGTTGATTCAGGTTCTCATTGACTGGATCAATGATGAGCTGGCCATGCAGCGGATTATAGTGAAGGATATCAGCGAAGACCTCTATGATGGCCAGGTGTTACAGAAGCTTCTGGAGAAACTGACTGAGACCAAACTGGATGTACCTGAGGTGACACAGTCTGAGGAAGGCCAGAGGCAAAAACTTGCTGTTGTTTTGAGAGCAGTAAACAGGGTAAGCAGATACAAAGAGCAGCTTTATGAAAAGATAAAGATCATTTAAGAAAATATATTTCAGCAAGGCAAACATATTTTATATTGTGTATTTCAGGTGCTGTATGGATCTACGAAACCTGTCCAGAAATGGAGTGTAGACTCTGTGCATTCAAAGAATGTTGTTTCCATTCTGCACTTGCTGGTTGCTCTGGCCAGACATTTCAGGGCTCCAGTTCGCCTCCCAGAGAATGTTAGTGTGAATGTGGTTGTGGTGAAGAAGGATGCTCCAAATCAACTATCCCACAGGTAATTTTCCCATAGCAACCTTCCTAAATCAATTGAGTTTTCAGGTTGCCTTTGTCAGGTTGTCAAGACATTATGTTATCTCTATAAATAGATACCTACTTATTTACACTAATGAACATTTGCAGAACCTTCATTGAAGACATTACCACCACATATGATGACCTTGGAATGAAATGTGAAAGAGATGCTTTTGATGCCTTGTTTGACCATGCTCCAGATAAGCTTCAGGTTGTGAAAAAGGTATGACATTTGAAGTTATGTATTGATTATGAATTATCATTAGAAAGATCCAACATTAACTTAGTAATTGAAATCTGCATCAATCTATTTCAGTCACTTATTACATTTGTGAACAAGCATCTCAGCAAAGTAAACCTGGAAGTGATGGATTTGGATACACAGTTCCATGATGGAGTGTATTTGTGCCTGCTCATGGGACTCCTTGAAGGGTTCTTCGTGCCACTCTATGATTTCCACCTCACTCCTCAAGACTTTGAACAGAAAGTACACAATGTGTCATTCGCATTTGACTTGATGCAAGATGTTGGTCTTGCCAGACCTAAAGCCAGACCTGAAGGTAAATAATTATAATACCTAAGTTAAATAAAATGCAAATTATTGTTTTTATGCTCTTGTGGTTAAATACTACTATTATTTGACACACAAAGTAGAAATTAAACAATCCTTTTTTGCAGATATTGTGAATCTCGACTTGAAATCAACTCTGCGGGTGCTGTACAACTTGTTCACAAAATATAAAAACATGGCCTAGAATACTTGCCTGTTTTAAACACATACTAGAATAGTATGAAAGTATTAACAATAATTGTGTTCGTAATTAAATCTAATTAACTTAAATATTGTAAGATTATAACTTAATTTTTTATATTGAATAAAATGTTTTACAATTTATAAATGTATGAATGTGCCTTGTTAAGCAAAGATGAGATATTTATATTAATAAAACTTATTAACTAACCAAAAAGTCTAGTTTTGCTACTTAATAATAATGTATCCCCCTTTTTTTACATAATACTTGCGTTGCGAATCTACCGGCCATGCGAAAATAATTATTTCTGTCTTATCCTAACTTAATGGAGTAACATCACTTATTCATGTAAGAATTTGGGATGGCGAGATGATCAAGTAAGAGTAAAACTCCAGAAGTAAACAGAGTAGTTTATTTCTTAAATTATAGTAAAATACACATAATATTACAATGAGTGTTATATAATTTATTTATTAAATACGAAAATCTGATATCAAAATACTATTTCAAGTGAATGATTTTTGTTGATAATTGATTAACAAAGGTAACTTTACATAATGAATGAGTGATAGATAAGCGTAAGATTAGTTATCCGTAAACGGACGAGAAGAGATCAAATCCAGGTTGGTTGTAATACATTTCTTGGTAAGTACCTACTATTGCAAAATATAGTGTGGTGTCTACTATATTGTGTACTTATAATTGATAAACTATTTAATTTTCCTTCTGATGTTAGGATGCATTAAATAAACTATGCATTATCTTTAGATAACCAAATAGGTAGTAGCTAGTTGTATTAGTGTCAGTCCAACAAAGATAAAATAATATATGTAAATAATAAAACGTATTCCATTCCATACTGACTTGGTTGGAATTGAACAACATACATTATTAATAATAATTATATCTGAGAACAAAACAACCTATTATTAAACAATTAAAAATTTAATTTACAAATTAATAAATATGTAAGTCTTCTTTGTTAAAATAAGGTAAGAGTGATAAAATAATTAGGAAAAGAACCTTAGGTTCAGAATGTCCATGTTTCAAAATATCAAAGTCTGGAAGTAAAACCGGCATGGGGGGGCAAACAAGTAGTAAGTAATTTTGTACTTTTTAAGCCATTAATGACATTTTGCAACTTATCACATTTTGCTAGCTTAATACTATGTCATTTGTGTACTGTGCCATTTTATTCTCTGGTCATTCATTTCAATAAAAAGACAACTTGCTTAGAATTTTGCTCCTCTGTCAATTTTGAGTTATGCATGGACATTTTCGAAACATGAAAAGAGTTATAAACATTCTGAACATGAAAAAACTATTTTATTGAAGAACTTTCAAATAATACAGCTGCGAAATGCCCTATATTTTTTACACATAAGTGTCTTCAAGCTATTTAATTTTTCGGTATATAATTTGACATGAACGAACACCGTACCAGCGGTGCCAGCTTTTCGTAAAAACCTTTGGGCTAATTTCAAATCAATTTCGAATGAAATCAATCAGTCTTACATTGTTTTTCCTCATGATCTTTTCTGATGATAGGTATGATTACTAAATAGCAGTATAACAAATCAATGTATGATGAATGGTAATAACAACGGCCGGTAAGTGTTGGATTTAATTCATGGGAAAACAAGTCGAAGAGCGGTCTAGTCTAATGAACCTTGCTGTTACAGGGTTTCACTGAAATAATTATCCAAGCTTCCAGCGTTGTCCGGTGTACGGTTATTTCGGAACGGGAGCTACATCCCGACTTACTACGATATCCTTACAACTACTGCGACCTGTAAAGATCTATTGGAGCTACGGAGGAATTTTTATTCATCAATTTAAATAACATGTCGAGTATGGCTAATGATGATGAATGATTGATATTTATTTTTTCCGTAAAATTATATTTCAACTTATACAATTTGATAGATAGAAAATAATGATAAAATATACAACCAATAGCACTCTACATAAATACATGCAAAAATACTAATAGCTCTTAAATCTAAAAAATACAAGCACTAAATATATTAAATTAAATAAGTACGCGTTATATTGCCAATTGATACAATACGGTTTGTAAACCCTGTATCAAAACATATTTTATAAATTCACGTTTTTCTAATATAACATTAAAAACTAATCATCTCATTTATTTAATATAATAATCGTCTCCTACAAAGCCTGGTCCGACGGCCGTTCGTTATATCTCGTTTCGATTTTACACGTTTATTTAAAGTTATGTTAAAAATATATAAAAACTCGTCAATGGAATGTTGAAAATTATTAAAATTATAAGAAGACAGATTTTTCCAAATGAAGTTATGAATCTAAATAAGTTAATGTTGTTGGTATATTTAATTCGTCACATAACATTAAATAGTGAGTCATAATATTATAAGTCACGTAAGTAGTCATATTTTTTTGTGTGATTTAATCACGTCAAGAAATTTTATTGTTTGTTTCGTTCTATAGATATCTACAGTCCTAGAATATTTAACTACATCTACTCGTTTCAATTATAAAATACTACAGCTACAGTGCATCAATGTAATTTAGTTGGCATCAAGAGTCCTATTTAAATATACTGAGTACGTACTATTATATGTAGAACAGGGGAGCCTTTCATACGACCATTGTGACCGACTTTTAGACGGAATAATAGAACCTATGACTTTTCTAAAGACTACCAAAAAGTCGTATCGGCAAAACGTAATTTTCCTCTCTCTCTTTTCAACAAAAGTAAAATTAAGGGGCCCATTACTTAACTTATAAAGAGCCGGGAAAAACGTTTCGTTTGATTATTGGTCCAACAAAATACGGGCGTGGGTAGGCAGACCAAAGTTGAGATTTAGGATTGGTTCTATATAATTGGTTATTCAGAATCGTTATATTAACTTCTAGACTACCTACCGTAAAAAAGATTATCGAGAGTCCTACGTTATTATGTTTGGTATACTACCTAGATTATTCAACCGCAAAACATAAGTAGGAGATTCAGGCATGAGCATGACATGCCCGAACTGAAATCACCTTTGTCTAACCTGAACGGAACCATTTTCTGCAATTGAGTATTGCGATTGTAGCTGCATGTTAAAGGAAAAGTTGTAAGCATAAAAATAATGAAGCTGCCTAGTATAAATCACCTAATCAGAAAAACATAGAATGCATAAAGGGTGGCTTCAATTGACATATCTAGAAATTTTAGTCAACTTCCATACTATTACTCTAGATTCACACACATATATCACCAAACCCACTATAGTATTGCAGTTACAGTGATAAATATAAAACAGTGGTAAATTTCAAGTAACAAAATTAACCTTACAACAGTAACTGAATTTAACTGCAAAAATATTACATCTCCACAAACGGTAATGACCTAATAACCTAGAAGTATAATAAAACAGGACTTAAAAGTGTCTTTGATAACAGTTGATATTTGGTTCTATAGAAGGTCTGTCCTACGAGAATGCAAAAAGGTAAGTTGTTTTTAATTAAGTTTTCGCAATGGTTCTTAACTCCTAAATTTTAATTATACCACGGGTTTTTGCTTAGATAAAAAATATCTTGACAAATCAAATCAGTATACCTACTCGTGTCGCCGTGGAGCATGAAACCATTCCGAAATATCGGGGCAGTACGAATAAATTAAATTGTGGTGAAGATCCCATTCAAAGCAATAATTTACATTTAAGTTATAACAGATTTTAAGTCCTGGTGAAAAAAATTGGTCTCTGTAGTGTGGGGTGTGCTAGGTGTTGTTGCGGTTCTGGGCGGCCGCGGCGGGCAGCGTGGTGACGGGCAGCTCAAGCGAGGTGGAGGATTCGCGCCGCAGCACCAGCTTGAGCTTGTCGTCCTCCTCCAAGTCCTCCTCCACGGACACCGCGCGGCTCAGTTCCGTGTGCCCCAGCGCGCGCGCTCTCCACGCCTCTAGCCTCATGATCTAAATTACACAAGTCTTTTAGTTCGGGATCCCGTGTCACGCTGATGTTTGACGGAACTATATCATCTTAAGAGCTCCTATTGTGCGTCCATGTGCGTGCGTAATCACAACGAAACAGACTTATGAGGGCCGTCGCAGAGTACAGGTCGTTTTTACGCGAAGATTTATTTCGCAAACCCGTAATAGTGCGTCAGCAAGAAGGAACTGCCTTATACAATGGCCTTGCAAAACTATCTACCAAACGATACAAAATAGGATCTCTTATATCATAAGATGATGTAGGCCTGCCACTATGTATGGTGGGATCCCCAGGTGTTTATAACATGTTTCTAAGTGACATCACTTTTTGATCTATATAAAATCGCAAAGAAACAAGGACGAAGCCAAAAATTAAAATATTTCACTTCTCTTATCTTATATTTAGAGTTCGTCATCATTCTTTATCGACCTTATACCTACAACAACTTGACCAAGTTAAATTCAACTAGACATTACTAAAAAGTAATAAAGGTTCTAGACTTAGCAAAAATCTAGTCTTAAAATAACCACCTTTACATTAAATTGGAATAAGTAAGTACAAATGTACATGGTATCAAGTAGTTACTTAGACTTATAAGGAGTTGAAGCATTTCATGAAACTGAACAACTAAATGGAATTCTGAAGCGCTCAATATTTATGTTGTTCTGTACCATGAACAAATTCAACTCCGTGGGGAACAAACATACAATTACACCGAATATTTGAAGCTTGCGCAAGAAAAGAAGGTAGCTGTTGCTGAGGATTTGTTCGTTAGCATGCATGAAAGCAAAATATAACAGTAAGATAAAATCATGCAGTTATGACAGGCAATATGAGTGGCAAAGTAGAAAGGGGTGCAAGGGAGAAGAAAATGTGTTTATTTCCATTTACCAACCTTATGTAATTTACTAATGATAAGAAATGCAATCCATGCAATATACATAACAGGCAACGACGCGACGGTGTCATAACTTAGATAAACGTTAGAGCACATAATAAGAATATTAATATTGTATGATTTTTAAGTCACAAGATAGAATTATCTACGGGCACTAGATGGAATTTAATGAACTTGATTAATTCATAATTTTTAGCTAATTATAAAGTAGGAGTTGGAGTTGAGTTATATATACATATATTTTAAGTTACTAATACACGTGCAAAAAAATACTTGTGGTGTAGAGTGTCGTTTTATTAGCGTAAGCATGCCAATTAATCGTATGTGAATAATCGTCCTTCGTCAAGGACAACAAATACGTACTAAAATATGCCAAGAAAGATTTTGCCGTCTTAATCACAATACAGTTCTCATTAGAAAAATCGAGACACTTTCGTTTTAATTGTTAAACAAAACACGAATCCTATGAAATATGAATTTGGATCATTTTTAGCGAATTGTTATAAAGTAAAATAAACCTACTGCCCAAAGCATTATTAGTTTAGGCTAAAAATGTTGATTAGACTAAGGGGATAAAGTAATAGAGTACTTATTTGAAAGTTTAAAGTCGGTTTGTTGGTTGTTTCGGTGTTCCGTACGAAAAAATAATGCGTGAGTTAAATCGCGGGCGGAATCGCCAGTTCTAAAATAAAAAAAAAACTCTGATAATGTGATCCATACAAAACATAAACTTGCAAAGTGTCTCGATTATTTTCATGAGAAGTAAATTTAATTCATGCAATCATCATCCAAATCAAATCAATATGGTCTGGGAGCTTGCACCATAATTTTCACATAAATTTAAAAATAGATTTTGTGAAAATTCAAGCGCTTGTCTCCGGTTATAACATTTTTATTAGGTACATACAGGAAGATTAAACAAAATGGCGTGTAGAATTGACAAGTAAACTTACTCGAGCCATTTCCAGGGCTCTGTGTCCGGGGTGGTGATCGGTGTCGGGTACTGTGCAGTGCCAAACAAAACGCATCAGATCATTTGTACCTACTTCCTATTTTCGAGGCCGCGTGAAATTCCGTGTCTTGTAGTTTACAACAACAACACCTATCGGAGCCAGCTACTCGATTTACCCGTTTAAGGGCCAACATTTACTAGTTATCTATAGAGTAAAGGAATATCCCTTTAATGCTGCCGATTTAACATTCTCATCTTACTTTATATTTTTTACCAACTACACGTGATGCTATTAAAAATATTGTTATTATAAACTACAGAACGCTTTATACATAATCATATTCATGTTAGAGTTCGCAGTGCAACTTATACTTCTGACGTAGTTAGTACTGTGCCAATCTCCAATAGCTCAATTATTGAACTTTTTACTTTTCTATAGTTGTTCTATTCGACTGTTTATCTTCAGTTTCAAAAGTAGAACACAGACTCCAAATATTTCGACTGAGGTACGTAATTCATATTACAGAGCCGACCATTTCGTTTATTTTCAATGAAGATTTAAAAATTATTGGTTTAAATTAGCGTAAGCGATTTCTATTGATCTTTTAAAATTTCATTATACATACGAAACCAGTAAAAAAAGTTGCGTTGCGAACAAAATTTGACAATCATCATGATTGCATAATATAGTGTGACACGTTAAACGCCTAAAATCCCTGATTTAAACAAAACAATAGGGAACCTACCGATTAATACACGACTGCAAAGTCAACTGCAATATTTTTATATATATTTCCTTATTTAAATTTTAAAAAGCAGCTGTAGGTATATGAATTCGCTATGAAAGGCGTCCGACAGAATACGCGTCTCGAATGTGCTAAATCAACAATTATTAATGAGTAATATTAAATGGTGTCGTAATAATCGTATGCATATAACAGAGTGCGGTATATTCACACCATTCTAATAAAAACTGACTTTTATTAAGTAAACAGTTATGGAATATACATTCTGTACATGCAAAGCGAGTTTGCCCGTGACATATCAAAGCTTTGTGAGACCACTCTGTGCTCAAACATGACGTAATGAAGACCACGTGATGTTTGTGTTAGTATAGTGGATGTATGAAATGTTATTTACAATATTGTTGCTATTAGTAAGCATTTATGAAATGTAAGAGCTTCTCCAGACATTCTTAGACATGAGAAGCGAAGCGTTAAGGCCGAAGATAGTTAAAGTAGTGTTGAGTAGGCGAAGTCAGTGGTCAACGCTTTTATCAGAAATCAACAGGACGTCTAGTTGTTTTTATAATAAACAGCTTTTGAAACAAAGTTACATACACATATAACGCCTATAAACCCTTGCGAGGTAGGCAGAGCGTAAATGATTGCAAAAACGGACATTTTCGCCACGTCTGACAAATATTTGAGGGTTATTCGGAAAATTGTGTATGGCTATAGCGACAGGTTGTCAGCCCATCGCCTAAAATTGCAATACACACCCTCGAGTCATTTAGTCGCTTCTTACGACTAACACGGGGAAGAAATGGGGTGATGCTATTTTAAGCCGGCATCACACGGCACTCAAATTTAGTTTTAAAAAGTGATGGAGCTAATTCGACTTTGTTCGTAGGTGACACATACCTCTGCTTTGAGTTCAGCGACCTGCTCCTGCATTTCGCGGACTTTCTCCGAGTCGTCGGATATGTTGTTGCGTAGCTCCCCCTCGGTCGCCATCACCTCGTTCTGAAAAACAAACGACTACATTAATACCGGTTCAGTTCCATCGAGACACAGTTTAAAATGTACACAGTCCAGTCATGAAAATAATCCGAAATTAAGCAAGTAACTTTGAATTTGACTTTTTACCACGTTCGCAAAAAAACATGAAAATGGAAAATGATCATTATAATAGTACAGTTGATGACTCTGAAACTACTAGATCGATTTATCTTTCTCCAGCTACTCAGAGAAATTGAATGTTTCAGAACCAAAATCAAGCAATGCACTCCCACGGGTTCCTTGCTACACTCTTTGAACGTCATGTTACATCGTAACGTAACTTGTGGTTACATCTGTGGTAGATACTCACTTTCATTTTATACTCGGACACCTCGGTTTCGAGCTCAGCTATCCTTTGCGCCACCTCCATGTTTCGTATATTTGCCTGCATTGATTCGTATTTTGCCTGTAACGAGATATATATGAATACATTATAAATATTCATATAGGCAATACTTATTTGGAGTTGTTAGTCAGTTAGATAGATAGTTAGTCATTCAGCAAGGATTTTTATGTTCGTTACTTATTCCGCTTTAAGTTTGAGTCATAGTAGCAACAGAATGAAAGTTGTGTGCTGCTGGCATTACATACATACATATATCACGCGTATAAACTACCGTGCAAAACAGTCATTTAGGCCACGTGTGACAAACATTTGAGTCATTGAGAAAATTGTGTGCCGCCATAGTAGCCCATCGCCTAAAATTTTTATTCACATGTAACTCTCGAGTTTCTTAGTTGCCTCACGGGAAAGAAATGGGGTGATGCTAACCTAAGCTGACATCACATGGCATCTGATCGTTTTTTATTCCGCTAAATGTGTGTGTTATAGTGGCAATAGCATAACGGTTGTGTGCTGCTAACATTACAATGGCCAATCGTGGCTCATGGCCTGAAGTTGTGGGTCGATAGCTTGCCAATTGGTCGTTGTGTATTCTGCTAACAGTTTGTAGCATAGTAAATCACAATGGCAATAATATGACAATTGAGTTTCGATGGCATAACAATGACTAATAAAAAGTTTGAATACACGACTGCTTTCTGAGATAAAACCTAGCATAATTTAAGAATTCTTCCGATACAATTCCTATTCGAATATATTTGTTGGTTAACGAGTTGCAGTACTTTAAAGAATCGCACATTATACATAAACTCTAATAACATTACACTCCATTTTTTGGTTGGATAGTCGTGTAAAAAAAAGAGAATCTGGCCTAGTTTGTGTCGATAGCGTGTTAGTGGAATAGTTTTGGTCGTTTCGTATGTATATAATATCACAGCGGCATTAGAATGACTGTTGAGCGTCGCTGGTATATCAATACGTAAATATGTATAAGAGAATCGTGGTGCAGAAGACTACTTTGACAAAATGGTTACTCCAACATTGTTTTTATAGCGTTAAGGATTTTTTGACATCATAATTTTATTTATTTTGTATTTGTTTGGATTATTTTATGTTATTTTTGTGTGACATTTTATTTAATTTACATTACAATTTTCTTTAAATAAATGTAATTAAGCTGTGCGGAAAAAAAACAATTACATTTGCATGCTTGTATGCAAGCGAATACATGAGACTTTTTATAATTTTAAGAACCAAAAAAACTGTATTCTTGCAAATAATTTTTCTGATTTCTGATGTAACCTTGCTCTCGAGGTCGGTGTACTTGTGGTGGAACTCGCGCTGCCTGGCCTGCAGCGCCCGCTCGCGCTGCAACGCTGCGTCCAGCGTGTCGCGCAGCTGCCGCGCCTCCTCGTCCTGCCGCCGCAGCTGGTTCGTCGACACCTGCACCTGCGTCTCCAGCTCCATCACCTGGTGAACATAGATTACTATGAGGTCTAAGGGACTGTGTACCGAAAACTTTGCAGGCGTGGTCGGACCATGAAACGAACAACTTTATCTGTGGCGGTTGTTTTTGCAAACAAGAGCAAAATTCAAACTCGGTTTAATTTTTTTTGGAAATTTAAAAATAGAATCATTTCCCAACATAGGCTGTTTAGTAAAAGTTGTTCAATTTCATGGTCTGATCATGCCTGCAAGATTTTAGTACACCCTGTAGAGGGTCCCAAAAAAATAAAAAGTATGTGCATTTGGAATGGGAGGTCCATTTTTTTCGGGGAATATTGTTTAGTTTTTTAGGGCGGTTCACCCCTTAAAATATTTGCTGCTAATATTTTTACATCCTATAGCTATATAGTTTGAATTAAACGAACTAGTTTTTCCTCAATACAGAGTCACTTTGATAAGGAATTCTGGTGCTCATCAGCTCCTCCAGCGTCACCTGCCCTCCTGGCAGCAGCAGTACCTCATCACTCACCTTGAGGCGCAGTTCCTTGAGCTCGGTGAGCGCCTCCACCTCCCGGATCCTGGTGCTCATCAGCTCTTCCTCCAGCTTCTGCACGTCAGCTGACCTCCCCTTCTGGCAGCAGCAGTACCTCATCACTCACCTTGAGGCGCAGTTCCTTGAGCTCGGTGAGCGCCTCCACCTCCCGGATCCTGGTGCTCATCAGCTCTTCCTCCAGCTTCTGCACGTCAGCTGACCTCCCCTCCTGGCAGCAGCAGTACCTCATCACTCACCTTGAGGCGCAGTTCCTTGAGCTCTGTGAGCGCCTCCACCTCCCGGATCCTGGTGCTCATCAGCTCTTCCTCCAGCTTCTGCACGTCAGCTGACCTCCCCTCCTGGCAGCAGCAGTACCTCATCACTCACCTTGAGGCGCAGTTCCTTGAGCTCGGTGAGCGCCTCCACCTCCCGGATCCTGGTGCTCATCAGCTCTTCCTCCAGCTTCTGCACGTCAGCTGACCTCCCCTCCTGGCAGCAGCAGTACCTCATCACTCACCTTGAGGCGCAGTTCCTTGAGCTCGGTGAGCGCCTCCACCTCCCGGATCCTGGTGCTCATCAGCTCTTCCTCCAGCTTCTGCACGTCAGCTGACCTCCCCTCCTGGCAGCAGCAGTACCTCATCACTCACCTTGAGGCGCAGTTCCTTGAGCTCGGTGAGCGCCTCCACCTCCCGGATCCTGGTGCTCATCAGCTCTTCCTCCAGCTTCTGCACGTCAGCTGACCTCCCCTCCTGGCAGCAGCAGTTCCTGATGACTCACCTTGAGGCGCAGTTCCTTGAGCTCGGTGAGCGCCTCCACCTCCCGGATCCTGGTGCTCATCAGCTCTTCCTCCAGCTTCTGCACGTCAGCTGACCTCCCCTCCTGGCAGCAGCAGTTCCTGATGACTCACCTTGAGGCGCAGTTCCTTGAGCTCGGTGAGCGCCTCCACCTCCCGGATCCTGGTGCTCATCAGCTCTTCCTCCAGCTTCTGCACGTCAGCTGACCTCCCCTCCTGGCAGCAGCAGTTCCTGATGACTCACCTTGAGGCGCAGTTCCTTGAGCTCGGTGAGCGCCTCCACCTCCCGGATCCTGGTGCTCATCAGCTCTTCCTCCAGCTTCTGCACGTCAGCTGACCTCCCCTCCTGGCAGCAGCAGTTCCTGATGACTCACCTTGAGGCGCAGTTCCTTGAGCTCGGTGAGCGCCTCCACCTCGCGGATCCTGGTGCTCATCAGCTCTTCCTCCAGCTTCTGCACGTCAGCTGACCTCCCCTCCTGGCAGCAGCAGTTCCTGATGACTCACCTTGAGGCGCAGTTCCTTGAGCTCGGTGAGCGCCTCCACCTCCCGGATCCTGGTGCTCATCAGCTCTTCCTCCAGCTTCTGCACGTCAGCTGACCTCCCCTCCCAGGCTCGCAGCAGTTTCTTGGGCGTGGCCATGATGTCTGACACCACGGTCGACTGTACCGGCGGCGGCGCCGGCTCTTGTCTGTGTTCCTGACAATATATTGGCTATATTTAGACAACGTAGGAAAGTAAAGTCGTTTATGAGATAAGATATTTGAATACCTCAATGATACAGCATTGTGTGCAAAAATTGTAATTCCCTCATAACTTGTAATGAAAAAACAACAATTAAATTAAGCTGGAGATACCTCGCCTGAACGACTTATAAAACCTACAAGTCGAAACAAATAGGGTATAACAAGCCGAAAGGTAAAGGTACAAAGTACTCATGAACTGAAGACCTTTTCCCATGGAACATCCTTCCATCCTTCAAACGATCCTTCCATAGTAAATTAACCAGTTGCTCGGCATTTTTATAAAGGAGATCCTTTTATATGTTTCGAACCATGTTCCATGGAAAAAGTTGTTCAGTTTCATGAATACCTTGAACTCATTTGGCTTGTTATACTCAAATCAAATCAAATAATTTATTTTGATGTAGAAATTCACAAGGTTCTCTTTTAGAAAGTCAAATCTAGGTACTTAACATAATACATAAAAAGATTGTAAAGTTACAGTTACAGTAATGTAAAAAACAAATACATGTCAAAGTTAAACCTATGTCAAATGCATGTTTAAATATGATCTATCTATCTACCTCATATGTTTAATTTAGCGTTGCTATGCTGGGGAATCAGTTAGGTATTAATGACGGTCTATGAATGCGGCGCGGTGCTCGATCGCACGCGTCGCTCTAGGCGTGTGTTGTCCCTTTCTCACTCGCAGGGCGAGACTGGCGACGTGCGCGCAGAGCGCCTGACGGCGCCGAGCGGTGGTTTCGGCGCCGCGCAGTTAGTCTCTCAAAACCGCTCGGGCAAGCGTATTGTGTTTTGTACGGATTTCCCGCCACGAGTTTTGTGATGCCGTGTGTAATGGACGATTCAATTTGAGATCGCGCGTGTTGATGCATCGTATTATTGCGGTTCTCCTGGGTTATACTAGAATACCAGGCTTAGTGATTGTTGGATGTCTCGACGTCTTCCACGTGAGCGTCGCGTTGAATAGGCATCAAGTGGCCATTTTGGCCCGCGTTTGTACGGCCCAAATTCGGGTTGGGTCACGCGTAATGACTAATATCAAAGTGGAATACGAACAGAATCTGTGAGTGGTTTGAAGTGAATAACGCGCCAAGGCTGTATTGGAATGCTGGGTGTCGATATCTTTTCCACCCAGCCCTGTAAGTACCCACGGAATTCCTCTTTGATCCATTCCCTGTACTTCCTTTCTCCGTTGGGTATTTTATGCATTTGGACCGGCACGTTGACTGTAAGTGTAAACCTGTTTATTCGTGTTAATGGTGTGTTCCCTTAGTCATATTTGTCGTACCATATCATTGTGACTCCTTAGTACGAATTGCGGAATTCGTGGGGTGATATAGTTTGGAGGTGCTTGCTTATAATCTAGTGCTAATACGTGCAACGTAACGCCAAATACCGGTAATAATAGGCGAAATTAGTATTACGTTTTGGTTGCATAACATATAAAGGCCACCACACATCTGATGAACATTGGGTACACGTGAATTAATTTGGGTACAAAATTTTGTTATTGTGAATTTTGGTTTTGATGCCCACAGACATTATTAGTGTTTAGTATTTATTAGCTTTAGGTATTTCTAGCACCGCGATACCGCGGTCGTTGTCACATATCGATTTCAGCTGTAAATTTGTATTTTCCACTGCGCAGGCTGGGGTCGATTGTGATCATCATACATTGTGTTGGGGCAACTATTGCTATTGACCAGACGTCTTATAAATTTCTGGCTTGTAATACGCCTTTGAACATAAACTAATATTCTTAATTTTTGTTATAATTGATTATCATTCAACTGTAAAACTGCATTTCACTCTTTGTTACTCTCTGATTACATTATACAGCAGGTAATCATGTTTTCACCGCTCACACGCATATACACGAAGGACATACTCTCTCGTTCACACGTTTATGTAAGCACTAGATTTCTGCCCAGCGGTTTCAACAGCTGCCACTCTTAATCTCGTGGTAATATTTGTTTTCCCGCGGTAAAAAGTGGCCTATGTGTTATTCCGGGTTATACTCTACCTGTGTTCTAAACTTTATCCAAATCGTTTAAGCCGTTTGAGCGTGAAGAGGTAACAACCATACATACACACACATAAACTCTTAGATTTATAATATCAGTACGGATGCCTCACCTGCAGATGTCGCTGCCACGCGTCCGACAATTCGGCGACGTGTTGCCGCAGTTCCTTCAGCGAGAGATTTGCCTCGGCCTCGCGAAGCTTCACCGCAATCAGCTCGTCCTGGCATACATCCAAACATCAGTTGTACAGACAGAACAATTGTGCTTTAATTTCAAATGTGGTTCAAATAATAAATATGAAAAAAGACGACTGCTTCCAGAGATAAATCCTAGCCTATGACACTCAGGATAATGTAAGGATTCTTCTGATACAATTAATTTCAACATCGATTTTTATTTTTATTTTTTTCATAAAGTCTGTAAAAAAAGGTAAAAACCACCGAAAGAATCATTTCGATACGATAAGTAGTTTCCGAGATATAATTTTTTAAAAGTTGGCAAGGCATGCTCGACCGCGCTCGCATGTGTGACGTCACTGAACACTACCGGCCCGGCCGGCCGCCGCGCCGACTCGCTGACTCGCCGACTCGCTTTGTTGCTCATAACAATATCTTATTCATCTGTGTTGCTCGTTGTTCAACAGTCGTAGCACACGCGCGCGACGATCTGCTTTTTATTCATTTTGAAAATAATAATTACGATACAGTTATGTCAAATAATATTAATTAATAATAATATAATAAAGAAGAAAGATTTGTTTTTTTGTTTGTTTGTATGTAATCGATAAACTTTGAAACTACTAGACCGATTTCCAAAATTCTTTCACCATTAGAAAGCTACAACATTCCTGAGTAACATAGGCTACATTTTACTACGGAAAAATTCCTCATTCCCACGGGAAAACGGTTAGAAGCAGGAAAAGCTGGAAATATAGCGGATATTACCCAAATTAGCCAAACCGATTTAGCGATCTTCGTGAAATTTGGCACTGATATTGGTGGTATATTGAAAACGGACTTGGACTACTTTTTGTCAGCACTTAAGGATCTGGAGTACCTGATGGAGGGCACCAGGAGCACAGCTAAACTATAAGAGATACGAAAATGGCTTCATAGCAAAAGTTGTTTAGCATGACGGGGCGCTTCTGCTGGAACATGGTCATCAAGGATCTGGAGTACCTGATGCAGACCACCAGCATCCCAGCCAGCCAGAAATACGACAAAGAGCAAAATCAAATCTTATGATTATGAACATGGAGGTAGATTATCGTTAGTATCGTTACTAGGTTATATTTTGTTCGAGAATAGACTTTGGTAGTTACGTACCAATGCTACTGCGCCTAACCTATAAATAATATGTTTCGAACATACCTACAAAGTTGCTTACGTATCTATCTACTTATTTGCTCCTACCCTACAGTATTATTGTGACGCGTTAAATGGAAGTAAGGAAACAATGTCATGCGATATGTGTATAAACAAATGGGGTCTTACTTATTTTTTTATTTTTATTCCTCGCATTTCAGCGGCAACGAAATCAGCATTTTTCGAAAAATATTGAGCCACCATCAAACCGTTAAGTTATTTGAACTCGGGGAGTTATTTGATTGCCTTTTTTGAAACCTCCATATTTTTATTAAATAACAATAATCTGTCGGGCGAAGATCTCGTAACGCGCGGTAAGTAGGTGCATTAGTATGTGTGTGTTCATGGCGGACCGGCGGCGGCGGCGCGGCGGCAGCAGCGGCGAGCGCGCGGTGTGAGTGGGCGGAGCCTGTACAATTACGTCACACGCAAAGCGCGCGCTTTTACAGAGATCTGAATTTTTGTTCAACTTCCAATGTCCATAACTTCAAAACTATTTGGAATTTTCGAATGAAACAAAAACAGTTGTATTTTGTAACACCTAGGCACCACAGCTAAAATGTTTCAAGTGATTCTGCCCTCCTAGTAATGTCCTTAATTCCCATTCGAATCTGTTCAGTAATTAACGAGTTTCAGCCCTTTAAAGAATCGCACATATATACAACATTACACGCCTTTTTTGGTTGGGCAGTCGTGTAACAAGTAGGTGCAGGCTTTAGTTTTCGTTAAGGTTTCGAGTAGGGATTCATTTTACTGAACATCTAATTTTATTTTTGATGGTGGCCCCATAATCAAAGTTGTTAAGTAGTAAACCCTATATTGATGAGTAGAATCACCCTGCAAATTTGCATACTGTATATGTTACGTTCACACACTCGACCTGCTCTTGCCGCTGCCGTGAATATTGCCTGAAATACTTTTGCGGAAGTATCAACATGAGTGAGTGACTTGCGCACGAAAAGTCGACACTCGCGGGAGCACGGAACACGGCAGAGGCATGACGAGTAGCAGCACGAGTAACCGTTAACATGCTTGTGGTGCCACACTTCCCTGCTCATCGAGTGTGTGCTCAACGCGGCATGCCGTATGACTGCAAGAAGAGTATGACGGCTGTGTGTGAACACTCACTCGCGTTGATTCTACCGCGGACGTATTTGGAACATTATTCGCGACAGTGCCAGGAGCAGAGGCGTGGTGTAAACGTAGCTTGAAATAACCGTGTATACCTGCAGATGCGCGACGTTGTTGTCGACGCGCTGCCGGCGCAGGCTCTTGTTCTCGTTCTCCAGCTCCGTGAGCCGCGCGAGCAGCTCCCGCTCGGCCGCCTCGCGCTCTGCGGCGTGCAGGCGCGCGCGCACCAGCTCGCGCTGCAGGCACCGCGCCAGCTCCTCGCCCTTCGCCCCACCGCCCCCGCCCCCGCCCCCGCCGGAGCCGACCCCGCCGCCGCTGACACCTTCCACGCCCTCGAGAGACGATTGCCGCGAGTTGTTCTGCAAAATGCGTCAAAAGTTGAATGTCTTGGAAACTACAGAAAACCGCGGAACATACATGAGGGTGATAATCTAAAGCATATATTTAAAGTCATTATAAGTAGCTAATGTCAACAAAGATAATTAATCATACATAAAAATTAATCATACGTAAGTCCTCTTCGTTGGCAAGTGTACTTTGCTTGTACTATTACAAGTTTGGCCGTAAGGATATACAGTTCCTCGTAGCCAAATCAGTTAGGCGAAATAATTTGGCCATGAGAAAGAAGGGGATTCGGATACCCCTTAGTATAAGGCATTGAAATTATGTCTTTGGACGTCACTATTCGGCCACCCTGTATATATATATATTGTGTGTATATATTTACACAATTATCGCTCGTTTAATCATATAATATATAGAAAGATATTAGATTATATCAAAAATATAAAATAAAATTACACTTTATTCTTCGTTAACGTAATATCATCACGGTCTTACCTCAGCAATAGTCATCTCGAGCGACCTTATCTCGTCTTGAGCCACAGCCAGGCGCTGCTGCGCGTCCATGTTGGCTCGCCTCAAGGCCTGCACCTCACGAGCGAGCGCGAACGTCTCCTCCTCTCCCTCTGCCCGGTCCACCTGCCCCCGCACCAGCCTTTCCGCCAAAGCTGAACTCTCTTTCTCAAGAAGCTCCACTCGCTGCTTCAATAGTCGGTTTTCTTGGCGAAGGCACTGCAATTAAAAATGTATACTGAATTCTCTAGTAGGCGTCGTAAGCGGCGAATAGGGGGCTGTTACTACAATTACATTAGAAGATAAGAAGATAAAGGTTTACAAACATAAACAGGTAGAATTTAGATCCTCACACTAGGTCAAGCCTGTATCGCGAGGTTCATGCGATTAACATTAAAGGATTTTTACATAACACGATTCACGTACCAGGTGTGTCAATTAATAGGTACACATGATTTAAAACGAAACGAAAATTACCGTTTGACCGTTTTCGCTTTACTCTAAGATAAATATAGTATTAAAGTTAACTGTGGCCTATCCCAAGAGAGATATAGGGAATAATTTCTATTTTTGTAATAGGTTTTAATATTAAGCGAAAAGTAGATGCAGTTATAAAGAGAAGAGAACAACGGTTTCTTTCGCACTTGGCAATGATTTTACAATGTATTTAAACGGTGCCGTGTGATGCCGGCTTAGAATAGCATCACCCCATTTCTTGCCCGTGGGAGTCGTAAGAAGCGTCTAAGGGACTCGAGGGTGTGTATTGCAATTTTAGGCGATGGGCTGACAACCTGTCACTATGGCCATACACAATTTTCCGGGTGACCCTCAAATGTTTGTCAGACGTGGCGTAAATGTCCGTTCTATGCGGCCGTTTACGCTCTGCCTACCCCGCAAGGGATTATAGGCGTGATATGTGTGTGTGTGTGTATTTAAACAATCAATGAAAATAAGAAATTTGACTTACTCTCAGCACAGCAATGTCGCCTTGTTCCCTTGTCTTGATGACCGTGTACTCCTTCTCGAGCTTCTTCATCTTCTTCGGGTTCACCTTGATCGAGTACGCCAAGTTCATGAACGCGTCTTGGTCAGCCTCCGCTTTCGCCGGCAATTCCTTTTGTATGTACTGCAAAAAAAAGAACAACAACATGTGTTTGATAAAGGTCAGATGGGAATAATACGTCTTCCCAGCATGAGTCATATGTCATAACCTTTTTCCTGAATAAATTTTTAGTTGTAGTATATTACGAAACCGTTTCATGTGTATTTGTATTACAATTTTAGGCGACAAGCTGACAAACTGTCACTATCCTATCAAAAACAATCAAATAATTTCTAACTTTGTATGGCATGTCTTTTTCATCTTTCGACCTATGTTACTCATACGGAAAGTTGTTAGTTTCACGAGTAGAACTCATCCCAAACATATTTACCCTTATTTTAATAGGACTATACAGGATGCAAAAATATTAGCTGCAATTTTTTTTAACATTTCGATTTCATGGACTGGTTAAGTTCTTAAAATATTTACAGATAATATTTTTAGATTCTGCCTACATTCTGTTTATAGAGTGAATTTTTACTAGTAACCGATAGCGGAAACTCAAGACGGGCTGGTGATAGGAAATAAGTTTCCCGAAGGAACATAGGTCAAGATACGAAAAACAAATTTATAAATATAAATAATTATAATAAAGTGAAAATTACTTTGTTTTTACAATAATCATGACCTCAATTGCCGTGTGATGCCGGCTTAGAATAGCATCACCCCATATCTTTCCCGTGGGAGTCGTAAGAGGCGACTAAGGGACTCGAGGGTGTGTATTGCAATTTTAGGCGATGGGCTGACAACCTGTCACTATAGCGATACACAATATTCCGAATAACCCTCAAACATTTGTCGGACGTGGTGTAGGTGGCCGTTTCTTGCGGCTGTTTGCGCTCTGCCTACCCCGCAAGGGATTATGGGCGTGATATGTGTATGTGTGTGTATGACCTCAATAAGTGATAGTACTATCCTACAAGTTAATTTCATTTAATTATGAATTACCTTGAGAATGCTCTCCATGTCGAGCGAGAGGAGGTCGTTCTTGCCCAGGGTGAGCATAGCGAGTGCCACTTTGAACACGATCTCGATGCCCTCGGAGAGGAACACGTCCATGATGCGGCACGCGAGCGGCAGCGACAGCGTCGTCGTGAACAGCGTCAGGAACCAACTGCTCGCGTATATCGATGTGCTGAAGCTCTGCAAGCATTTCAACATTTACTACAAACATGCCGAAGATATCTCCGCTCCATTTTATGTTTAAATTCAAGTTAGTTGTTATTCCGTAATAAGGGGTGGGAATTGGTTATAATAAGATTTTCTTGTTTATTTGAGTGTTTGGTGAATAATTCTGATAGTGTCTTAAGCAACAAATTATTCTCAAACTGATAATTAATAGGAAATTGTAATTAAAGCATATATTTTACATAGTAGTATAGTAACGAGCACGTCAGCACGTGGTGCGGAAATTTTCTATCACGTTTCTGGTGCTCCATTATACTGCACAACACAGACCTTAGTCGTAAGACTAGGATCTGTGTTGTGGACTGCCACATCAAAATAATAATAAGTTCAAGGAACAAAGGTGTTCAAAGGACATGAATCCGCTCCGCCATGCTCGGCTTGAACATGTCGCGCATGAGCATGCGCCACACTCACCTGCGACTGGAAGTGCACGTGCAGGTCGGGCAGCAGCTCCTGCACCAGGTTCTCCAGCTGGAACATGCACAGCCCCAGCTCCGCCATGCTCGGCTTGAACATGTCGCGCATCCGGTGCTGCTGCATGATCTTCACCAGCACCGCGAATGCTTCCTCCTCCGGCATCTGATACAACACACGCAATAATAACGTACACTTTCCAAGGTTTATAAGATTATTCACTAGATTAGAATCTTTATGTTGAACGAAATTAATTTGTTATTTTTTACCTCTATATTTCGGAGCAGTTGCGGTTGTCTGACCGACTCGTGACCAAGGAGCGTGCAGCCGCTCCAAAATATAAAGTTAACTAACTATAAACGAACACATCGCGAAGAACCTTTCAAAATAAAGATAGATACTCACGAAAACGGAAAAGTCAGACTTTGGCACGCGTTCTGGGAACGTTTTTACGCTTATTTGAATATGAATATGTCTACATAATTGAGGTCTACATCACCTTTCTCTACCCTAACCCAGGATATGGTGGAAATCAATTTAAAACATCGTCAACTTGCCTGCATGAGCAGCAGGCCCACGATGAAGCCCGAGCCCTGGCAGTAGCCGACCTCGCGGTCGTGCAGCGAATACGCCTTCATTACATTGAAGAGCGACTCCTGGCCAAGACCATCTTTTTCCTTGAAGAAGTCATGTTCAGGGTACGTCCGAGCGATGTCGCGACGAATTACCTTCTCGCACGCTGATTTTGCCTGTCAAACAAAACATAAAGGAATGTTGATACAGGTATTTTTTTGAGGTAGCGAGACCTCGTATTTGGATATATCTGGCTTCACAAGAGGGTCCCAACCTTAATGTAGGAAGCATAGAGCTTTTTCTCCGGCGAGGTGTCGACGCCGGCCAGCAGCTGCCACACGATGCCGCGGAAGTGGTGCGGCACGCCCTGTCGGACCAGGTCGCGCACGAACTGGTTGCGCCGCTTCCACTCCGTCTCCCAGTTGCTAACGATGCGCCCCCAGAGGCTCCACAAGTCCTCCTCGCCGTTGCTGCCGGCAACACGCGCTTCTTCATGGCTCGAGCTGGTGGCTGTTGAAAAAGTTTTTTAATCAGACGACTCAATAGATTCGACGTCTCGTAAACACCTAAATTCATTCCCTAAACAGGGATATCATCATATTCCATCCTTTTCTTCACGAGACTAAATAATTCGGAATAACAGTTTTCTTAACATACCTAATTTAAATTAGCGCTGTCACTTTCCGTCAAATAGGTTTATGAAAAGGATCTGAGATATTTTAGTCCTGTCATGTCCTATAATTTAACGCAAAATGCGCGTTATTTGTCAAAATGAGGCAGCAATTAAAACAATGGCGACTAAATTAACTAGAAATAGCGAAGAATTCATTGACATTTTAAAACATGACAGGTATTAGATAACTCCAATCCTTTTCTAAACCTACTTGTCGAAGACTGACAGCGATAATTTCAGGTGAGGTAAGAAAATTGTTATCCCGAATAAAATATGTTTTTTTTACCTATAAAAACACATCATTATATCAACCCTTACTAAACCTTTGTAACTGAATGTGACAGGTTTCTTTTTATCTGTTAGTCCGGAATCGAGTGTGTAGAAAATGCTACAGAACGTGGTAGAAAGAAAATATTTGACTTGTCACTACCGTTTAGGTTTTATGACAACGAACTTTTGCCGCAAATTATGTTTTTGGTTTTAATATATCAGACATAATACCAGACAGTCATTTATTGACGAATTTATGCCTCTTATACAGCCATGAAAAGTCTTGCCTCAGACACTGATTAAATCGTCTGTCACAGACGTGTGAGGCCAATGATGATGATAATATGCCTCTTTAGACGCTAAAAATTATAGGAATCCATATCATTGATTTTATATTATACGTTTGTTATGTGCAAAAAATAACCATGAGTAAAAACGATGAAATGAATATATTATTGACAATCAGTGGGAAAACGTAGGAAACCCATCATGAAACATAGAGTTAAACAAAAAACCCTAAAAGAAGGCAACATAATGAAAAAAATAAAAAATATCTTTCAACACCCTGGCTAGAAAACGTTTATGTTTACCTGTTTGCGGTTATGATCTGAGCACTTTACGTCACGCAATACAGGATGACCATGTTTACGGCACCAGTACACTACCGGTGATTTCACGTCATTATACTAACCTAGAGAGAAATTTTCCATCACAAGTGAAACGTAGAACTCTAATAAACTTTGAGATTCGATCGAGGCTTGCCTTTCCTCACTTTGCTCCTCCATTTTGGCTAAGTGCTCGTGTTACATCACTTAACTCACTGCCACAGTGCTCCAGTCTCTCGCGATAAGAGATTACAACTCCATTCACAAAGATACGAGTGTGTTGCTTTACATCTTGAATAATTTATGTCTGCACGAGAACCACTCGGGACAATCATGACTTATATTCGTATGTATGAAAGAACTACATGGATGTAACTGCGTGTTATAAATTACTGGCATGTAGTGTGTCGCGATTAGTCACAGATTATACTGAACAATGGCGCTGAAATTGGAGACAAACAGATAAGGAGAGATAAATCTCGTTTTTCACGATACGCTAGAGGCTCTATCTCGTTTAAAAACACTTGCCGTGTTTATTTTTAGATCATAAACCAGGCATTTGTTATTTTTTTGTTATTGTAGTTTTTTTGTGACGATAAAACCAACGACTTTGTGACGACAAAGGGACTCGAGGGTGTGTATTGCAATTTTAGGCGATGGGCTGACAACCTGTCACTATGGCGATACACAATTTTCCGAATGACCCTCAAATATTTGTCTGACGTGGCGTGAATGTCCGTTTTTGTGGCCGTTTACGCTCTGCCTACCCCGCAATGGATTATAAGCGTGATATGTGTATGTGTATAAAACCAATTTCTTATAAATCTGTACGTTCTCAATTACAATTAATTAAAAAATAATGCACGGCCGGGTGAATTAGCATAAAAGGAGACAATTATAAAGGCAATCCTCGGGCGACTCCAACTTGTTTACATAATCAGCTTTTAAAAGTGGTCCCAAATTCACGATTGTTAATTACGCGCGAAGTTAAGAGAACTCCGGAATACTCATTAAAATTTTATTTTAGCACCAACGCTACTTTGCATGCAAATTTTTACCACAGTATAAAATGTGAAAGCTAACTTTACCTAAATTGTGTGAGAGAACTTGACTAGACCAATATGGAATTCACAGTTCTGAACATTATGGTATTTTTAATGAGTAATATTAACAGGTAACAAGAGTTGCTTCATAAATAAGGAAGTGAAATAAAATTAGTTCGTGCAATATTCGCGCGTCGTACTATCGTCACTTTCAGTAAACATACATCATTGAATGCATGAATGCTCGCTCATCGCTCAATGACTACTTACTTACATATGATAGCTGACACTTTGTAATGGCCATGTTATTACCGCTGTTGATTGGACATTTTGGGAATTGGCCATTGTGAGCATTGGACATTCCGGGAATTGAACGCTGGACATTTTGTGAATTGGACATTATGTACAGTCGGTTGTAGCACATAAGGTACCAGGGGTACTCCAAAAAAACAATTTTTAACCCAAGCAATATTTTTTTCTTATAATTAATATGTATTATTAGAAAATCAATCCTTTATGAGAATAAGTTTAAATTTTTATTATGAATTAACTGGGGATAAAAATAATTCAGTTGTTTTGGAGTACCCCTGGTACCTCATGTGCTACACCGACTGTAGCTTAACGGGGGGGGGAGGCTGTGACTCACCGGACGCGAGCGATATCTGCGAGGTGTCGGAGCTCTTGCGGCTGTGCACGGTGGTGAGCGAGGCGCTCTTCGCGTCCGCCTGGATGCGCCGGTTCTCCTCCTCCAGCTTGGCGAGCAGCGCCCGGTCGGGCGTCGGGATCTGCTCTGCGTTTCCGTAAACTGCCCCCTCTGCCCACAATGCACAAGCGATTGAACAATGGTGAAATCAAAAACTTGCTAAAACTATTTTATCTACACTCGTCTCATAATGTTCGAATTATGAATTCGAAAACAGATGCATAATGACCTACTTTATGCATTCTGCCTATAAAAACTAGGGTTTACTATAAATTACAGAAGCGTAATGACTTAATGAGAAAACTCTAAATACGATAAAGTTGAGAAATGAAACGAAGTTTTTTTTGCCAATACTCAAATCGCTATCTTCCGCCGCACCTGACAGTTGTTTCTGTACGGTAATTTTTCGGATGTTGTTCAGTTTATTTTAATAGGTTTTTGTTCTGTTGTTGTTGAGATGTTGATTAGTTGTTGTTCAGATGTTATTCCGATGTTGTTCAGTGTTGTTCAGTTGTTTAGTTATTTGCTGTTGAGACTCGACATCTAAACAACTGTTAGTAAAGAATCTTCAAAAATTCATATCAAGCCATATTACGTTCTCGTATTGAATTTGACCATGTATCGGGCCTTGCAATCGCCGGTGCGGACGTTTGGAAAAGTGTTCAACTGAGTTAATTTTTTAGAGTGTAGATAAAATAGTGTATGCAACTGCATATAATTAGGCATTAGAATGCTCGTGTCAATCTATTATCACACTCGGCTACGCCTCGTGTGATTAAATATATAAAAATTTCGGCAAGCAACATTAATGCTAATTTATTTTTTCAGTTTGTCCAGTAAAATGTCTACGAACGATTTAAATTATTGCGATTGCGTTTGGTTTAACTACGGTTGTTCGTTGACCGCGTACGTAATTGATGAAAAGTTTTAAGAATATTTGAAATTATTTACCTAAATATTATCGCGATAGACCTAGACACTAACAGTGTGAAACTTATCGCAAATGTTTAAAAAGGTATATTAAACGATGTTTTTAAACGTGCCTTTACAAAATTAAGACACTTGGACGTTATTTCTCACCACTCACTACACCACGCTCATACAGATCTATTTATAACAGCCTTTATATATTCTACTATATCCTAACTCTGAAAGGACAGGTATCCTATTAGTCTAGTCTAAATCGACGAGAATTAGTGTGGGAGCACTCATGGTGATTGATAATGTATGGGCCTTTTTAAATTTTAATGGTTTAAATAGCTGCCAGAGAACCCCTATACATAAACAGACGTAAAGAATTGAAATAGAATATATGAAAACAAAGAATGAAACAATTGAAAGTATGTATTAAAAGAATAGAATTGCCTACGCACTGTTATAAAAATAACATAAATACTTAAAAGTTATCAATGGACATTGGAATAACCCAATTATAAAATTGATTTTTTATTTGAAACAAATAGAATTTTTATTTTTATAGATATGAATATATTTTGTGATAAACTGAAAGATAAGTATATCAAATGCAAAGAAATAATGTTTTTGCCACATCAGTATTTACAGTGGATGCATGAAATATAGTAATTGTTTAATTTAATTAATGTATTTAAATTAACTAAATTTTCACGTAAACTAAAATATTAAATGAATGCAACTGTATATCGGGATAAATATTTCAATTTTCTATTGAATTAGTAATAGTAGTTACGTTTTAAGGTGGTTCGAAAGGCCAGTGACGACCTCAAACAGGAAAAAATTCCTGACTGGACACGCTACTCATCCGGAAACCAAGGTTTCAATTCGCAGCTATAACTAACTATAAAGATTATTTAGAATCAATAAAACCTTGTAAAAACTGTGCGAATCGGTTATGTATTCCAAAAATGCTAAATGTAGCCACTTTTAGCAAAATTACAATACATAACTAAAGCGCTAAGTTGATCACTTGCGTGTCCAACCACGGACTTTTTACCTGTTTAGGGGGTAGGCCTTAACATATTGTGACAAGTTTTCGCCATGAACCTTTTTTATAACATTTTACTTCATTCAATACTAAATACAAGGTCATAATACAAGGTCATTCGTACATCTTTAATTCCTGTTAATTTCTCGAAGAGCTTTGTTCTTCAATAAGAAAATGAAAAATATCCATCCTAAATTATTATTTATCCAACAGTAGAATTCCTGGGCTATTAATAACTAATATGTAGATATTAGTGAATAAGCGTGCAAATCTAAATACAGGGTGGTTTTGTATTGCCAAGCAAGTGCATAATCCAAGGTAGGCCATTTCCGCCAACGTTCTATGTTAGCACGTACGAGTAGGCAGGTACGCATGTGGTGCAGGAAACCAAGCCACTAACTACGGTCCATTAAATACTAAACGATTTACTACGGTGACCACTTTTGCGTAAATGGTCAGTTGATCCCGTGAACAAGAAGCGTAGCGTAACGTCGTATTACCCTGCAATCCTAATATGAACTCGTGTCGATTCGTAGTTTCATTTCGAGCCAGTAACAAGCAGTAAGTACATGTTATGTTATGAACCCAATCGCAGTTAGATTATGTGAAGATGATGTTAATGAATTATGTAACGGCAATGTTAACGGTTTAAAAGAGTTAGCTATAATGGTAGTTTTAGTTTGATAGTTTGAGTGGTAATTAAGTATGTACATGTGCTTTTGATAGAATGTTAGTGTTGGCAAACAAACCGTCCAGGGATGACACAGGGGATTCTGTGTGACTAGCGAGCGGGGTCGCTGGAAGCGCGGTCGTCGGCGCGGGCGCGTCGCGGGCGTCGGCGTCCACCTTCATGGCGACCCGGCCGCGGCCATAGAGCCCTGCGTGCGCCTGCGCTGCGCCTCACCGGCCTGCCGGGACCCGCCCACCGCGCCGCAGCTCCACTCTGCACCAGACACGCGCACACAATCCATCAGCGACGAGAGACACTTCATACGCTCTTTTAATCACTACTTACATAGTATAAAGCTTCCTGTGTCTGTCCCGGTGTCTCTATGTGTATGCTTATATGTTTAAAACTACACAACGGATTTTATGACTTTTTTAAATAGGTGAAGAGATTCAAAGGTTTAAATTTAAATGAATAACACACCCGAAAACATTTCTTATCTCCGCGGAAAAACGGTTAATAGCGGGTTAACCGGGCCGCTCGTTTGGTTATATTAAGATGTTTGGGAATTCAATAGAAGAATGAGTCATTTTATTCCATTATTAAATAACGTAAATTAGACCAGGTATGGAAGTTCACTAAAAATCTCGCTTATATTAATAGTCCTCACAACACCAGACATGCACATACAATGAATGATAACGACTGAAAACCATGAACAAATAGCCGATCGCATCACAGAACATTTCACGATAATCCCGTGTCGTTAACGTAGTTTCAATAATTAGAACGTGCGAGTATATGTAGAGTTAGAAGATAATAACGTGGAGCGAGCGATTTGAGTTTTTTATTTTGATGGAACATCGCTGCTGGTGGGTGAAAGTTGTTAGCCGGTGGAACGATCCACTACGCGCGGCGCAGCGCGGTGGCGGCGGCGGCGGCGGTCATCCGCCTGCTGAGCGTGAAGGCCGTGTCTGTGACGTGACGTGTGTGTGCTAGGAGCACGACTCTAGGCGGTGAGCGCGACACTAGCACTGTGCGCCCTTGCCCCTTGCTACCACCTACGCTCCCGCACTATGTATCATCACTAGACTACTACACAACCCTTGTACGTTTATTTATATACGATTATAATCTAAGTGTTTAGGACCGATATTCGGCTCTTATTTTCATATTCTTTGCCGTGTGATGCCGGCTTAGAATAGCATCATCCCATTCCTTACCCATGGGCGTCGTAAGAGGCGACTAAGGGACTCGAGGGTTAGATGTGTATTGCAATTTTAGGCGATGGGCTGCCAACCTGTCACTATACCTAGTGATACACAGTTATCTGATTGACCCTCAAACTTTTGTCAGACGTGGTGTTACTATCCGTTTTACGGGCGATAACGCTCTGCCTACCCCGTAAGGGATATAGGCGTGATTTATGTATGTATGTATGTATGTGTTTTTCAAATCCTTAATGGGTATGACATACCACAAAACGTTAGGAATAGCTTTGATTTACACTACATACCTACACTACAGCCGTTCCAGAATTCTTACGTAGGGTTTTTGTGAAAATCCGATCCGATCTCTTTCTTTTCGCAAGGTTTATTTGCGCCTATCCATAATATGGATCACTTATCTAGCAGCATCCTACCTTACTGATGAAATGATACAAATAAGTAAACCTTTTGTCGTGTGTACATTCTGTCAGCGTTATATAACCACTTAGACGCGGTAACAATCCGTTTTGCTAAACAATAAACATAACTCAAGGTAATGTAACTCAGGAAATAAATATTTTATCGTATCATAGAAAGGATGGTGTTCATTTTGAGTAAGTAGAAGAAGGTAAAAGGCCATCGACCGCCTAGGGAGGGTGTGACATAATTTGTACCAGACAGGGCGTAAACGTGAAAGAATTAGGTCTACACAATATGTACGAAGTGAGTGATTACCAAAGTAAATTCTATGGTAAAACCTTAAACAGTAAGGATGTGCACTTGCCAAATTTTATATCCATAAAACAAATTTATTTTCATTTAGGCTTTGCAGTCCGTGAACTTATCTACTGTGTTGAGTACATGTTTTTTTAAACAAGTACGACATAGGAAACTCGTTAGTGGAAAGGCAAACATTTCTAGAACTGCGGCAATCAATTCAATTAGTGATTGAAAATAAAACAGTGGCAGGTACGAAATGAACGATATCGAATTCACGAATAGATATTTCATTAACTTGGTTGTTTGTAATGTAACGAAGGCCGCTCGGACAGATATTCACCAAGTTGTTTTAGATCACGCAACATTTATGATATACCTACCAGCTACCTACACGATTGATGATATTTATCCATGCTATCATGAAGCCTTATACAGTTATTAAAAGTTTTGAGATTTTTATTTATATCGGTAAGAAGTATAACATCAGGGTTTATGGTCGTACATCCAATGCACAAACAACTCAATAAGATACATTTTGTACTGGTTAATTCCAAGGTAGAGCTTATAGTTATAATAAAATTATAAGAATATTAGTCAAACGAAACATTTGTTTTCAAAACAGAAATTCGTGATGACTATTTAGTTTATTCATAGTACCGACCAGCCGATACGCCGCCGGTGCCGTACGGTAGCTCCAGTTTTTTTACGAGAGTTTGCTTTGTGTGCTTCCGCTTTCGACCGAAAAATTGTAACGAGAGTCGCTGTCAGAGTTCTGAATAAATAAGTCGAGTGTGCAGAGTGCATCCTCGCTACGGAGGGTGAAATATTCACTGGCACGGTCGTTATTTCACTGAAGGACGCACCTGATTCTGTTTATAGCAAAGAAGGATCTACTTACAACACACAAAATATAATGATCGTAGTGAGTAAGCCATGACTCACGGAGCGCCTTCACATTAGCCGATAATGTCGGTAGGTCATTATTTTATGGATGAGATTCTTGACTATTACGCGGTCGAACTTAGCGTAAGCCGTTAAGTCCGGTTTCAGTACCTATTAATCTATTTAACACAGTCACCGAGCTATTGATATTTTAGGTTTTTTATTTTGATAAAGCATGATTTATCTGAAAAATCATATTTTTAGTAATATTAAACGTAGACATAGGAGTCTACACATACAATCGAGTCTTTTGTGCCTACTTGAGTTATTTTCTAAACCAGTTTCTATCCTGGTTCATTATCGTATACATACATATGAAATAAAACATTACCTTCCTTTTGATGCACTCGGGTAAAAAAATAGAATGGATGTGATTCCCTGATTCCCTGTCCCTTTACTGTTGCTTGTTAAGCAAATGACAGGAATAGCTAAGGAAATAAGAGCACTGAGTCATACTGGAAGTGCGGCTCAACTCGTAACCGGATTTGTTTGTCACCGACAATGTCATATCATACAAAACAGGGACGTTTCAGGACCTCCTAGAGAGCTTTTCTACTTCGACAAACAAAGTTACGATCGATGCAAGCTCTACAATATCGCTCCTTGTCACCTCTAGACTGCAAATGTTGTATTACTGTCTAATAAGAGTGGCATAAAATACTTCACAAATTTAATAGACTCGATATTCTATTAACAAAGTTTTTCTGTGTTCCATAACTTCACTGGCCCATAACAGGTGTTAGATATTTTGATTTGGTACACTTCATCTAGCTGTGATTTCGACAGTGTTCGTATGAAGGTATTTTCATTTCTTTTCAAGTCAACCAACTAAAACTAGGTCATCGTGTGTAGCCAAGTGGTAATATTTGGCTACATCGGGCAGTTTTTTCTTGCCAACAGTAGGTCTCGTCTGTACATGTAGGTATTGGTGCAATTGTGCATATGTATGGAAATTTAAGTAAAGGAAGTAATACTTAAATAGCAATCGGAGGGTAGAAGTTAATGTTTACTTAAAATCAAGACAATATGTTTTTTCATAGATATATTAAAATTACTCTTCTTTATTTACCTTTGACGCTAGTTTATAGGTTTTTTATAATTATATGTTGGTAGGTGTGTGTGTATTTATTTACTTCTTGTACTACTTTATTATATTAAAGACTAGCTGTTGCCCGCGATTTCGTACGCAAGGCGTGGTGATTTGTGCGTTAGTGTTTTGATTTTATGTTTCGCATCTCGTGTTATTTTTAATTTGTCTTGTTTGCATTAAAAATTAAAAAAATATATATCCTTGACTCGAGTATTAAGCTATCATTAAACAAAATTAGGTAGAAAATTGTCCAATAGTTTTTGCGTGAAACCCACGTTTCACTGACAAACAGACAGGCAGACAAAACAAAACTAACTATTGTTTTGAGACCTGTAACTTGAAGTAAATTAGAAGCAAAAATATTTCTTTGAAACTAGTCAATGTACAGACTTGGTTAAATTACTGTTTAATTATATGTATATAGATATAAGACTTATAGCGAAAGACCTTTCGTAGCTTTACTCGATCCATAAAACTGATCAACTTTTGTTCGAACCCAAGAGGTTCTATTTCTGTAACACGTGTATATGCAAGTACTTAGATGCAGTCTTGAACTTTAAACTATAACCAGTTATACAGAATGATGACTTTGTAGAGGAGTGCATCCACTCAAAAGCTAATCTAGTCGTATGCACTTATGTATGAGTATAAGATACAGTAGATATACCTTCTATACCACCCGATGCTGTAACGAAGTTATTACTACTGCTTCCTACGTGCACTCACGTCTTGCTTGAAGCATGATCAAACCGCTCGGTCGCGGTTCATAAATGTGGCGGTGTATTAACTTCATACTGTTTACTTAACAAAACAATATAATAAAAATTCATTTTAGAGTAATCAGTCTATGCATAAATAATCCGAATATTTTGTTTAGAAAACAATTGTACCAGGTTACGCATTAATAAACAGTGTCGTCGCTGATGTTAATACGTAGATTTACTTTTTTCGATAAGATTCTATCGATTCAATAAATAGAATTATGAGATAATTTTTGGTAACCGGTTTTTAATTTATCTATAATATATTATTATATATTAAACAGTAATTTATTGTTTGAGTCTAAATTGAAATAGACTTGTGCTTGTATAGTATAGTTTACGCGTTAGTAATATTTTACCGTTGGACATATTATTTTACAATATTATAATGATAAAACTTGAAAGATATCACTAGTATCATACGTAAATGTAAGATTTATTTCAGTGTTACTAAGAAACAATTTGAATTGCTTTGAAGATACTGTTCCAGCAGGTGCCCACCCGCCATCTAAACTCAAGCCTTTAAACAGGCGCCTCCAACACGCCTGAACGATTCTAACAAATCCGTTTAGACCTACATACATACCCTGCAAGTAAGAATTACATACGCTTGCTAAGTAGGTACTTACAAAGCTCTTAAATGGTGCAATTTATACTTGAATAACCTTCAATGTCTTTTAAAAGCAACTACCATATTATGAGGCTTGTTTCAGCTGTTTGCATCTTCTTTAAAATGGAACTTTGAATGACCATATATTATTTAAAAAGATTTATATCACTTTTTATACAACATTTATATTACTTTAAGCAAACATTTTATGCTTAGCTACAAAATAACCAAACTGAGCCAAACCTAGGTGACAGGTGCTAGATATTTTTAGTATTTATTTGTACATACCTTGAATAAGACTGTAAGCCGAGGTGGTGCACGTCACTGCCGTCAGTTGCTCCAACATTAACTAGAAGAAAAAAGTTCATTACCTTATAGCAGTATGCAGGGGTTGTTATTTATATCTCAATACCTCTAATTACGATTCAAGTTTCTGACAGGAGAATCTAATATGATCCACAATGTTGGATATAATTAGGATAATATGTATGCTACAGCTTCAGGATGTTGGAAAAGTTGCATAGTTTACTTTATACACAGGAGGGAACTCTTTGTCCCTAAAAAGAGGAGTGTAATGTTTTTTTAGAATTCATATATGTATGTGTGCAAATATGTGCGATTCTTTACAGATTCAAATGGGAATTGTATCGGAAGAATCCTTACATTATGCCGAGTGCTAGGCTAGGCTAGGCTTTATCTCAGAGAGCAGTCGTATTAATAGTCTTTTAATTTATTTGATATGTTACAGATTGAAGTCATCTAAAAAAGCTTATAGGAACAAATACCTAACATTAAAATTCGCAAAATAGCATGTTGGCGCTGGCAGTTGAAAGGCTATGCAGATAAAAATAATTCGCAGAACCCATAAACATCTAAATGCGTATATTATAATATACATGTGTAGGTAAATGGCACAATCACTTTTACTGTGCACCTTTTTTGTTAGATTACAGGCTCATTGAACTTCAGACACAATTTCTCTAATAGTATTCGAGCACAAATAGCTAGAAAAACTAAAATTGCCTGCCAACTAAATGTATCAACTGGAGTAGATACGCTTCCATGTACAGTTTAGTTTTTGTGAAAACATTCGCACGGCAGCTACGCGGGTGCACGGCGGCAACGGCGCGAGCGCGACGCTGGCAGGCGACGTCGACCGCCGCCGCGTGGGCAGGCAAGCGTGACTCACACACAGACCGGCGGAACACGTTTCCCGTTCACTTAATACTCGACAGGTACAATACAGAGCCGTTGCGATGACGTTATATTAAACTTAAAAAATTACGAGCCCATACCTACATTTGTGTATAACTGGACTAATTGTTTCCTAAGATGCATATTGAATGGTAAATAGGTAGTTTTTATGCGTTTCATGAAATCAAATCCGATTTTAGGCAGTAAACTCAGGTTCGGTTGTGTGTATGCTTGGCTCAAAGATACCTAAGCTAAGTACCTACTGAAGTAGTTACGGAGATAAAGATAAGTGTAATTTAGTAATAATTTGGCACGTTTTCATTCGGAGATATGGCGGAGTTTAGATTTGGACATTTACAAAATACAAAGGAAGCCATCTATAGTACCTAATGGCCATTTTACGTGATATTACTTATGATTTATGAAATTGCTGGACATTTTGTCATGAACGGCGTTCGGAATGCAAGGTCAGCTCGAGAGAGGGACATGTAGGTAGGTATGACGTGGTTAGTGAAAAAGTTAGGCGTTTTACGCAGAGTACGATACGACAACAAACAAAAAGGACAATTTATGTGTTGTATAAATAGCGGTTGCACCCGCTGTTTACTGATTTCCCGTAGGAATAACACATTTTCTCAGCATGTATTTTACCTAAACCTTCCTCTATCTACCCAAAAACCTTAATAAAACCGTACCGTGGTTTAGGAATTGGCGTTGACAGCCAGAAAAAACACTGAATGCGCCTTTATTTTATACTATGTTTTGATATTAATGACTAATATAATTACCTCTCAATAACCATAATATAGTCAGTTATGTTACTTTTTCCTTTAGTTGGAATTCTGCCATGAATGAATGAATGTTCGCATAAATGAATTACTTTTTCCCTTTTGACAGCGATAATTGAGTTTATAAGGTAAATATGCCTCAAATTATCTTGTTTTGTGTGTATGGCAGTACCTAAGTACCTAATCAGCGTAGAGCAGACGGCCTGGGGCCACCAAAGCGCGTCAGAGTACGTCGACTCATTTGCTGTCTCGCTTCGATTCGGTGGCTACTAAGCGCCTTGTGTCGTACCTATGGTAGTAATAGCCAATTGAAAATTTACGTGTTCCTACATCGTTATTTCTCTGTAGAGATTTTCCACGCGCGCGGCTTTTACAGCAGCTACTTTTCACGCTACAGCAGCGAATGTTGCTCTCGATACGGTTAGGACATTTTCTTGGTACCTAGTTCTTGTTATTTTCTTACGTAACAGAACTAATTCCCATGATAATAGACAATTATACTTATAAATAACAAACTGGTTTGAGAGACAGCAAGCTAAATAACTGTGTCATTTCTTTTTGTTAGCCGAGTGATGCCGGCTTAGAATAGCATCACCCCATTTCTTTCCCGTGGGACTCGTAAGATGCGACAAAGGGACTCAATACACACCGTATTGCAATTTTAGGCGATGGGCTGTCAACCTGTCACTATGGCGATACACAATTTTCCGAATAACCCAAAAGTATTTGTCAGACGTGCCGTAAATGTCCGCTTTTTGCGGCCGTTCACGCTCTGTCTACCCCGCAAGAAATTATAGGCGTGATATGTGTATGTATGTATTTCTTTTTGTACATACTATTGAATTCATGACGGCCTAGTAGTGCTACGCAAAAGTTCCGGGTTCGATTCTCGGTGGGACACTCACAAAAAAAATGACATTTATCACTTTGTGAATTTGTTCCTGGTCTGGTTAGGACATTGCAGGGTGAACCAACTGATTGTCCGAAAATAAATGGTTCCGTGCTTCGGAGGGCACGTTAAGCCGTCGGTCCCGGTTGCTGTCTAGGATTACTTAGACGGCGGTCGTAACACAACTATGTCAGAGGCCTACTAGTCTTCTTCTTCTTCTTCCTCGGGTTGGGACGTCTGCGGAGCCCGCAGACGGGTGATCAGCTCCACTAGGCGGGAACCATTTCACCCAATTCCCAGGTTTGGGGCACTGGGTTCACTGGTGCTCCGGCAGCGTCACCTCCTCGAATCTTCTTGTTGCCCTGCAGAAATGCAGGACATCTTTTAGAGATATATTGGTTAAATCCCTTTCTTCAAGTTTGTCATTACCTAGATATTCCCATCTTGGCAGCGAGTAGCTTGGACATTCCGCTAAGTAGTGGAAGCTACTTTCTTCCTGTCCGCACTCGGGGCAAGATGGGTCGTCTTTTAGTTTCATAGTATATAGGTGTTTGTTGAGATCGCAGTGTCCCGTTAATAGACCTATAATCAGTCTTGTATTTTTCCTACTTAGTTGCAGAAAGTTGCGCGTTCTTTTGGGATCCATGCTCTTAATAAAGAGTTTGGATTGACGGCATGTTTGCAACTCTTTCCATCTTTTGTTGCTTTCATTTTTGATTTTGATGCTGATGACACCTTTTGTTGACTGTCCTGGGATAGGTAGGCGGGGTTCGGGGCCAATGAAGGTTTCATCAGCTCCCTGCCTGGCCAGTTCGTCTGCTGCTTCATTGCCTAAGTTGCCTTGGTGTCCTGGGACCCATGCAACTGTCGTTTTTGCTTTGGTTGATAATTTATTGAGTGCCAGCTTACATTCTCTTACTAGAGCTGATGTGGTACTGGTCTTATTTAGAGCTTTTAGAGCTGCTTGGCTGTCACTATAAATTACCACCTCTGCGTCCACTTCTCTGGAGGTCAGTTCACTAGCACATTCCAGGATGGCCAGTATTTCAGCCTGGAAAACGCTTGCAAATTTCCCCAGTGGTATGAATTTATGTAGACTCGGTGGGTTTTGGATGTATATGCCCGCCCCCGATAGTTTAGTGCTTTCTTTCTTGGACCCGTCTGTATAGCAGGCCAATATCGGGTTGTCCGTTGTTACTTTCCAGTCGTTTCTAGGTCCAATGTGTATCTTGTATTTCTTGTCAAACATCTCTTGTTTCTGTATCAAATCGTTGTTTGCTAGAATCATGGAGATGTTTTCCTCAATTTTTGAGCTTATTTTTGCGTGTCCTTTGTCAAAACGGTTTCCTTTCCATTGACAAAAAGACTTCATTCTAAACCATTGCTCTAGAGCCACCTTCATCACTTGTAGGTCTACTGGGTGCAGGCCTAGGATCATTTGAAGGGCGGCGGTTGGTGTAGTTCTTATAGCGCTTGTTATCATGAGTCCAGCTAGGCGTTGTACTTGATCAAGTGCCTTCTTGTTACAGGTTATGGCGGCTCTGTGCCACCACACTATTGCTCCATATGTTAGTCTTGGTAGGATAATTGATTTGTATATCCAATTTACTATGAATGGTTTTAGTCCCCATGTCTTCCCAATAGCCCGTTTGCATTGCATCAGGGCTATCTTGGCTTTGTTGCTAATGTTCTTTATATGTGTGTTGAAAAGCAGTTTGCTGTCTATATCAACACCCAGGTATCTTATCTCATCTACCACTTCCAGGTCAGTATTATCTATCTGGACTGGTACTCCTAGTTGATTGTTTCTTTTCTTGGTGAAGATGATTAGTTTGGTTTTGGAGGGATTTAGATTGAGACCTCTGTCCCTGCACCATTTTAGAACGGCCTTCAGACAGTCGTTCATTATTCTGCTAATCATGTTTAGTTCTCTACCAGTGACTAGTATTACTCCGTCGTCAGAGTATGCTTGCATGTATACTCTTGTTCTGTTGACGGTCTTAATAAGATCGTCTAGCAGAAGGCACCACATTAGTGGTGACAGGCAACCACCTTGTGGGAAGCCTCTCTTAGCTCGAACCGTGTGGGATACGCCGCCCAATTCCGTGGAAATGGCGCGGTGTCCTAGTGCATTCATGATCCACTTTCCCATCATAGGTTCTATTCCTTCTCTTGCAAGGGATCCCGCTATGGCATCAGTGGTGGCCTTGTCAAAGGCTCCCTCGATGTCAAAGAAGCACCCCATTGCATATTCTTTGTTGTCTACTGCTCTTTCGGCTTTTACTATAAGGTTATGAAGAGCAGTGTCCGTGGATTTACCCTTCATATAGGCGTGTTGATTTACATGCAGTTTGTCTCCACTGCAGCTTATCTTCATCCTTATGTATCTGTCTATGATTTTCTCCAGTGCCTTCATCATGTATGAGGATAAACTGATGCATCTGAAGGACTTTGCTTCCTGGTAGTTCTTTTTCCCCGGTTTGGGTATGAAGGTAGCTTTGACCTTTCTCCATGTTACTGGGAAATATCCCGTCCTGAGGCTCTCTCTATATAGATGTATGAGATCTTCTTTAACGTATTTTAGTGCATTTTGTAGCATTTTGGGGAAAATGCCGTCGGGCCCTGGCGCCTTGTAGGGTGCGAAGGACATGATGCTCCATGTTACGGATTCTTCGTGTACTATGTTCTCCACTTCATCCCAAATACAGTTCATATTGTAGTCGGTTTCTTCCTCATGGTATTCTGTGCAATCCGGGAAGTGTGTTTTCATCATTATATCCAGGACCGTTTTTGGTTCGGTTATAAGATCATCTTCGTTCCGGATGCTTCCTAGTTTACATGTGTTGTCTTTGGCTAGTGTTTTCATTAGTCTAGCGGCTTGTGGCGTTTTATTTATTTCTTCGCAGAAATTTTGCCATCCTTTTTTGCTTTCGTGGCGGCAGGAGTTGCGCATGTCATTTCTTGCCGATCTGTATTTGTTCCAGCCTGCAGGGTCCTCCTTGTTCTTAAGAGCTGTTCTAAGGGCCCTGCGAGCTAGTTTTCTCTTTTTCCTGAGTTCTTTATTCCACCATGTTTGCCCTTTTCCTTTACATATTTCTTTCAGAGGGCATGCTTTGTGGAACGCTTCTGTTAGGGCTGTATTTAGCCTCTGTGTGTCTTTTTCCATCTTCTCTGCCAGTAAGGTTTGATTTATCGTACTCGGGTTCCATTCTTTCATATTTTTATCGAATGTATCCCAGTCCGTCTTCCTGGCATTTCTTATTTGGGTTTTCACCATTTAGCATTCTAATTGGAAGGTTATTCGCCTGTGATCGGAGAAACTTTCTTCGGTGTCAACCTTCCAGTCTTCAACGTATTTACTAAAGCAAGAGGTCGCTAGTGTGATATCCAGGACCTCTTGTCTTGTCTTAGTTACAAAGGTAGCGGTGTTACCAGTGTTTATTATATCTAGGTTGTTGCTAACTATAAAGTCCAGCAATAGATTACCTTTTTTGTTATTGTCGGTGCTGCCCCACGCTTCGTGGTGTGAGTTTGCGTCACATCCTACAACGATTGGGATATTCTTACCTCGGTATAGCTGGACTGCTTCCTCGAGCTCTTTTGATGGTGGTTCAAAGTTTGTTTCGCTAGGAATATAAGCTAGTGGTAGTAGGCGGTTGAAAAACTCTGACACCAGGGTTCATCGGGTCGTTGGACGACTTGGTGTCCCACATGAAAAGAAGAAGAATTCATGATTTCCCCCGTTTTATCTTTTTGCTAAATTTTGTGAATGTGCATGCCACTACTGTTATTGTGCCCTACTTCATAATAAAATTGCTTTCTCTGTTTTTTCTAAATATGTAGCAGGTAAAATATCTATTTATATACATACCAAACCTTATGATAATACACAGTTAAAATGCAGTTCTTCTCCACACAGGTAGTCAAATATAATGAGATAATTCGCTAAGCAGATGCAAATTAAGTTACATTTATTAAGATCTAAGTTACTTTGTTACATATAATTTATAAATAAGTTTGTAAGTAAATTCATCATCAATAGCCAGAACAGATCACTGCTGAACATAGGGCCCTATCTCGCCTATATACTATTTGCCATAATCACTATACTAAATGGGCAGGTTGGCAACCGCAGTGCCAAATGATTTTTACCAGGATCATTAGTGCATTTGGCCTGGTTTTACTGCCCAGTATCTTATTGTAACGATACCTATGGTTAGAAATGGGGTATCAGAGAGTAGGTAATCTTGGTAATATGTACCACTTCTTACAGTTTTGCAACAAAACTATTTAGGATATCCTTAAATCTTTTTGTTTTTAAGTAAGTTTAGTTCATTGACTTTAATCTACCTTTTATGAATAAAGTGTGTATTTTTTACACAGCAAAAGTATATATATTTTTAGTTGGTATGATTTAGAAACTGCTGTAATTATTTAAATTGTACCTCAAGGTTTACCATAACATACTTGGAGATATTCAATTCAAATGTTAATAACGATTTTTGGTGCATGATGATCAATAAACAAAAGTAAATATTTTTTATTTGTCTACACTCTTCGATCAATTTACAACACCCTCCAGATAAGAGAAAAAATTATGTTTAATTTTGAAATGAAATATTCTCATAATAAGCCTTAGGTATAATTTAGAATCTAGGACTAGGTACAATGTACAAAACAAGCAACATTTCTTAATTCAAATGAAAACTTTTTTATAATATCTGTATGTAAAAAAATTACAAAACATAGACCATACAACCCCTATTTAATTTTATTGCAAGAACACTTATGCAAGGCTCTGTCCTAAACCGTCATGGCTTTTTTTGCTAACTGTAATTTAGTGATGCCAGAGTATAGCTATTGTTTAGTAGGAAATATGCTGGTGGTATAATTAATGTGGTGGTACAATATAGCCAACTCTCCTTTAATACTGTTCTCTAGCCTACCGAACATCAAATTTACTGATGCACAATGCCTTGATTCCTAGTGGGAAAAGGTGTAGTATCTAGTGAAATCACTTGGCTATTAGTGTTTAACATTTTTTGGTTCAAGCTGTGTTACAGTTAGTGTTGTGTATATACACCACACATAAATATATGAAATATTTTAGGCTTAATACAGAGTTATAGCTCATTCGCTTAGATAGGGTCACAACTAGCATAACTTGATCGCTATGCTTGATACATGCATGTACGGGCGCGTACCGGTAGTTAAGTTGGTCGTGACACTATCTGAGCGAATGGAGTTTGTATATTTATTACACCTGTGGACAGAACACTATGGGGTGTAACCCATCATGAAGTATTGGGCAAGCATATAGAAGACCTTGCATAAGGCACATATTAAATATGATTAAAGAGTTTCTTTAGAGAAGTAATCCATTCATTACTTATAGCAGCAGCAAATGGTACTTACTTTATTTAGGTAAACTGTACAAATGACTAAGCAACTAAGTGTATTGATAAAAGAGTCACAGAAAATAGTAAATTATTAACTTGACACATTATATTTCCCAAATTATTTCTTAATTGTTGACATCCCTGATAAAGTAGGTAGTTTTAGCTGGAAAGGTGGTCAAGCTACTGCTCCTTGGTGTCACTAGGTATAATGTGCTATATATACTACCCTCCCAACTCTATTTATCAAATATATAACATAAATACAAAAAAAATGCAGTTATCGTTAAATGTAGCGTGTATTAAACAGTTTGCAATATTGTTACAGTTACTTTCGCTAAATAGTACAAAGACACTACGAGGTGTATTGATTAATATCAGCAAGAACCGACATTCTAGCCAGGAATAAACGTATAATTTACTTACATATATGATCCTGAATTCACTATGACGATAAAATTACACTTAAATGCGTGGAAGTAATTCAAAAGCAATATTTGTTTCCAAAATATTGGAACCGCCCAGCTGGCAAAATTCTTTCTACTTCACAGTTCACAGACTCAATAAACTTTGTTGTTGCGGCAATAGACTAAAGAGTTTTGTCCAGTTTGACAGCGCTCTGACTACACACAAAGCGACATGTCTGTTTCATTTACAGGTACATTGCTGGGTCATCGTGTAGTGTAGTGAGTGCTTCTTTGCGAGTTCACGTGAATTCTTTGGCCAAAACTGCTAGCGAAAATCAATTTTGAGTCTAATTCTTAGTTGCAGAGAAAAGTGAGTTACAATATATATCGCCAGAGAATACAATAATAAGGCAGAGAAATCAAAGATATAACTTTAGCCTTTTCGTACTTAAAATAACACTCACTAACATAATACCTACGAATTGTTAAAATGACCCGAAAGAGAGGTAAAAATATTGAACAGTGATGTTGAAACCCAGAGACAGAATCTCGACTTGTTCATACAATGAAAATAAGAAATTGAAAATTATTAGCGACAGCCGGAGGTTGCACCCGAGACCTGTGGAGTACCGTCCCACCGCTGTACTTGTTGGTCTGATTGTTACAACCGAAGGGTGATACAATACTTCAAGCACTGTAATTTTCATATAGATTTAATAACTGATTTATCTGATTACTTTTTTTGATTTCTCTGGCATTTCGCACCAGAGAAACCAGACATATCGACACCAAAGATACAAAAAATTGTGATGATTTAAATTAACTCTATATTTTCATAGCGAAATTAATCGTATTAACTTACTCCACCTGTAAAACTATATTTCTTTGCTGGCCACAAAGCCCTAATAGATTGATTTCTTTGAGCTGAGGTATGCGGGTCAGCCGTTGGGGGCGGGTACATGCGTGTATGCTGATTACTCAAAGGACACGTCATATTATAGATGACCAGTAACTAAACAATGCGAGCGATCTCACCTCAATCATATAAGCCTGATTTGTTGCCAGAATATATTCGTTCTTAAGCCTAACGCTCCGTTAAGCGGGCTGCACACGCGGCGGGCTGCCTTTTAGCGCGTCTTAACATTATTATTAATTTGAATTTAGACGGCGTATCGTGCCTAAGTAGCTATAATATGGAGATGTGTCCTCGTGTTTGGACGGTTTATACTTACCACACCCGCGCCGCGTGTTGGCGGACCCACGGCACGGATAGGGCAACCCACGTCACACAGCGCTGCTCTAGTACATATTTTGTCGAATCTAGAGAGCTAGATTTTGCTCTAATATGACAACTTCTTGTTCTATGATCACGCTCTCACAGCCTACATGGACATCTGTTAAGTTTGGCTGATGGCTTAAATGCCTTTTATTCTTCTAGTAACTTGAAAATTTCATATGTCTTACTATTACCGTTTAAGAGCAGAAATCGGAGTCCGGTTTTTACTTCAAGGCTGCACTTAGAAAATCCTTCAACTCAATTAATCATTTTAAATCGTTCTTATTCAAAATCATATTAATTAAAATGGATATTTTAAATCATAAGCATAATTTACTCTTTGTTACCTACATAATAACGAAGAGCTTTGCGCCAAAAGTAAAAAGATTACATTATATTAAAAAAATAATCTTTACATTTACAAATTATTATAATTTCTTAATTTTCAAATCTAAATAATCACCTCTATCTACTAGAAATGTACCTTGGATAGAAACTTTTAAATCAAAATAATTAATTATTTCACTGTTTTATTTGTGATTCTGGAATTGTTTTGTGATATTGTGTTAAAAGCCGTGTGATGCTGGCTTAGAATAGCACCATCCCATTTCTGTTTGTGGGAGTCGTAAGAGGTGACTAAGGGACTTGAGGGTGTGTTTTGCAATTTTAGGCGATGGGCTGATAAGCTGTCACTATGGCGATACACAATTTTCTGAATGACCCTCAAATATTTGTCAGGCGAGGTGTAAATGTCCGTTTTTGCGGCCGTTGAAGCTGTGCCTACCCCGCAAGGGATTATAGACGTCATATGTGTAAAAGCAATGCCATTTTATCAATATTACGAGAATTATCTATTTAATAAAAATAATATTGGAATTAAAAAATTTATGAACTATTTCTAGTTCGGACTTTATATATGGCTGAAATAAATACTACCCATCAGCTTCTGTTCATCCATCATAGAAAACACGTTTTTGTATGGTGTTGATACAGCCTGGTGACAATTCACAGCAATGGACATAAAAAATTGGATTTTTATTGATGCTTCGTTCGATATAGAAACATTACTTTCATCGTCGTGTATCCGAGCGTACCATAGACAATACTTTTTCAAACAGCGCTATGTTTTTGTTCGCTCAAGATGCGCGTCTATACAGCCAATAATTAAGGCGGCAGCTGGCGGCAGCAACCAATAGTTTAAAATTGTAGTATTTTTATCCAGTTAAATACTATATACTGAGATAAGCTTACACTACTGAGAGCGTTTCATACCCGACGCACATTCCGGCACTAATATTTTCCCTGCCCATTTTGGCATTTTTGGGACATTGAGCCTTGAACTGGTGTCAGAGTTTTTGAACCACCTGGTACTCCGTCGCGCCGTCTAAGTACTTAAATCATAGACAACAACCGGGACCAACTGCTTAACGTGCCCTCTGGAGCACGGAACCATCTTTCTTATAGACTGTCAAGTGGTTTAACCTGCGATGTCCTAACCAGACTGGGAACAAATTCACAAAAAGATAATATCAACTTTGTGACTGCCCCACCGGGAATCGAACCCGGAGCCTTTGCGCCGCAGGCAGCATTCATGTTTCGTTCTATGAGACTAACTTTTATAAGTCTAGATTTAATATAGAGGTAGGTACTCAGTTAGTTACGATTTGTCAGTTAACCAGACGTGGCAATTTAAGAGCCGATGGCGGCGCCTTGTCTACTACGCATGAGTAATGTGTGTTAGGTATGGTGGGTGAAATGTATCAATAACAATCATATAAAGCGAAAAGATTAATTTAAGTAGCCGTTATAGCTCATTTCCTTCTACGGACGTAGGTATAGTATATAGTAGGTGTGTAGCTATGTTACGATTATGCCTGCGAGCCCATCCACCGACAGGAACCACTTTAGAATCTTGTAACCTGCAATCTCGACTTTAATGGGTACGCCACCCCCACCCATCACCCGGGATTTTCATCGTCCGAGACTCTGCCACGGAGACATAATTTAACGTAGCAAACGCGGAAATCACTCAACCGATTGCGAAGTGCGAACTTAGGTAAGCTTGGCCGGTGCAGAGAAAATATGGTCAATTGGGGCTTCCTTCACTGAAAATTTGCAAACGCACTGCAACTGCGGATCCATATCCCAAACTACGGCACATTTACTGGCTAGCCCACCAGTCACCTTCAGTAAATAAAGGAGAGTAAATCTAGGCAACTGATAATGCCGTTGCCTTCACCAAGTTACTGCTGGCAGGAAAAAAAACAACATCCATCAGATAATTTTGAACTATTGACACGAAGAGGTATTACTTCTTCTATGTAGAAGGTAATACATAAGTAGCATTTAATATTTTCTATGGGATTTCTTAAGGCTACAAGCCTTCGGCGGAAGGATCGAAATCTAAATGGAATTACGAAATCGTGTCTAAGCTTGTCAAAGTGTAGGTACCTATACTTAAAGAAGTGTCACCATTCCAAATAATCTCAGGGGAGATTCAGACGTATATGCGTGCTGTGGGCGTTTTTCAGCTCGTGTTAGTATTATAATTATACGCGCAGCCTAGCGCTGGCTGTGTGCGGGGGCAATTTATAATAATGGCTGTAGAATAGCTACCTACCTAATAAATTATTAATTTAATTACACAAGAAAAACCACTGACCATAGCTGAAGTGAAAATGTATTAAAATTTTAGGCAAACGAATGTAATTCCTGCATACATCGCATAGGTTTTTAGGGTTCCGAAACTAAAGGGTATGTCTGTAATCACTTTATTGTACCTCAAAACATATCTTTAGTTGCAGTAGAAAAGATAACAATATACATAGGCAGACTTATTGGGTCAAAACGGGACCCTATTACTGAGACTCAGCTGTCAGTCCGTCTGTCACCCACCAGGTTGTATGTCATAATAAACCATGGCAGTACACAGTTAAAATTTACACAAATTATAAATTTCCATTGCCGCTAAAGGAACAAATACAATTTTTCTTACAAAGTAAGGCGTATCATTCCCAGCAGTGGACTGTTATAGCTGTTAATGTATGTTTGCATGTAAGGCGTATCAACACTATGACGGACTGACGGATGCGTCTGTCAAATACCTTAGTGAAATCGCATGCGTTCCAGTGTGCCATGGTATCCGATTTTTCTATAGGAATTCGAAATTTCCTTTCGTCAGACAGACGCATGCGTCAAAAATACATGTGTCAGTCCGTCATAGTGGGAGAACCGCCAAGTATTATAAAAGCCTCTGTACAAAAACCACCTTTTTTTATCGATTTTATCGATAATGGTACGAAGGCTGTATCTCAAGCATTGTGGCAGTAAGAAGGTTGATCACAGAGTGTATATTTCTGTTGCCGGTTTAGCAATAAAAACTAAAAAGCCAATATATATAAAATATTCAAGGGAATAAAAATATCCTTTACAAGAAACGTATGTATATTAAGTACGGAAAATAGTACGGAACCCTTCGTGCACGAGTTTGACTCGCAGGTGGCCAGTTTTTACGAGCGAATATACCGTTACGTTTGTACGACGATGTGAAGCGTTTCCACCCACACCCACACAGAGTACCATGGTCCAGGTAGGTTAGGTATATACTACGTTGAAAGCCTTGGTTTTTCACACGATTATTCAAAATTAGACAGTTTTTTAGTTGTTCTTAGATAAATTTATCACGACTCCTCTTGTTTTTAGAGCTTCGTAGCTCCAAGTCTACCACGAATCTTTTCCTGATATACCTACCTACCTAGGTAAATACATTGGGTGATATTTTACTTGTGACAGATAGCGAAACCTCGGGACGGTGATAAGGAACAACTTTTCTAAGAAACAAATGTCATGTAAAAAGAAATGTACTTACCTACCATACAAATTAATTTGGTCGGCTCCCCCGTTTTTTGGATGGGAGCTATTCCTATTTCTTTTTTTTCGTCTTTCAAGCCCGTCCTGAGTTTTCACTACCGGTCACTATTCAAATTTCACTATATATTTTAGGACAATATCCCCCAATAGGAAGAGGACCATGTCCAGCTGTCCTATTAATATAATGTTAGGTAAGATATATATCTTAGGTACTAATTACCCTTTTTTTAATATATATATATATATAGGGTAGATCGCTTGGGTGAATGACCCGATGAACCCTAGAGTCAGACTTTATAAACTGCCTCCGACTCCTTCAGTAGTACCTCTGACAAAGTTTTGGTACCTACGACCGCCAGCCATCTAATGATCAAAAACAAGATATATCTTATAGATAGCCCCACAAAACCACTTGTGTGTAGGATCGTCGAGTCTACCCGCAACTACTCTCAATCTACAAATTTATCAATCACTTAAGTGACTTATAAGTACCATAGGTTTATCGATTATTACCAGTTGCAGGTAACTTGTACGATTACCGTACCCCCAGCAAGATTGGGAAATTTGCTAGGAATTCTCGAGTGTCATGTAGAGGGCGCTGAGCTTAATTGAAATAACGTTTCTTTACACAAAATCTGTACCACTTTATAAATTATTCTCTCTTTTGTGCTTATTGAATTGTTCTAAATTTATTATTGGTTATTTGTTTACTTCCACGTATGACACTCAATATAATAGCAAGGCGATAAGTTTAGTTTGTATTAAATCAAACTAACATAATTAATTTGTAACGAACGCAACGTGAAACGGAACCTGTGACAAAACTATGGCTGCCGCCACCCATATTGACACGTCAAAATTTCAGTTTAGCACCGCGCCCTCTGGTTTGACATTCAGAACTATCAACAGAACTGCCAAGAGAAAAACTTCCATTGTAAGTATAATATTAGCTAGTAATAGTAAAAGCAGGACGTACAACCATACGTTCTAAGGTAGGTACGTATCCACTGACACAAATAACTACTTGTTTGCATATGTAGGTACATTTTAGCGTAATTTGTTTGCTGCAGCTAAAGATCTTAGTAAAATAATACAATCTCTTCACAATAGGTTCTTGTTATATACTATTAATTATGAAAGTACCGCCGTTCCAATAAGTCGTATTTGACAGCTGTCATCGCCATACTAAAAGAGATGTCAACTAAGGAAAATGGACCCTCTGCCATATCAATCACGAATTATCAATCACGAATCTGATAGTTGTCAAAAAGACTTATTGGAACGGCTGTACTTTAGTACAGTAAAACCTTGTTCACCTGGACCTAGATAAGTGAGATACCCCTGGTAAGTAGAGGAAACTGGGGACACAAATCATGATACAATTTTGCGAATTGGAATTAGTCGGATCGCTCATTAGTCATCTTGTCGTTGCGTGTTTTTTTTACGGACGCGTGTGTCTAACGACTTGACAGACGCCTCCGTTACGCAGCGTAACGCACTATAAACCCACCGTAGCCGTATTCGTATGGGAATAAGTTCGGAATTCGTAATTTCCTTTCATTTGACAGACGCATGCGTTACGTTGCGTTGAAACACGGAACGACACGACGACAAATGAGCGAACCGCCTGTATGCATCGTGAGAAAATGTACCTATCGAACAGTAAGTATGAGTTTTGAGAAAACTTTCGTAATTTTAAAGAAACTAAACCATAACATTGTGGTAACACTGTCCTTAATGAATAAGAGCAGTCGTTTGGTTTGTCTGGAAATGACGTTTACCAAGTGCCCCCTAGGGATCAACTGTACCCAGTTTCCCCTTAGCAAACAGGTCCCGGCAATTTTTTTCAAATTACCTATCTCTTCTCCATCTACACTAATATCATAATGAGGAATATTTGATTATTTGTTTGTTTGAATTGAATAGGCTCAAAAACTACTGGACCAATAAAAAAAAACTTTTATCATTAGAACTCCTAACACTTTATTCCAGCGGAAAAAAAACGGTTAGCAGCGGGTGAAAGCGCTGGACAGACCGCTTGTTAAATATAAATTAAAAGCCTCTTTATCTAGATCAAGTTTTAACAATTGTTTCCATACAAGTACCTAATTACCTTCATAAATGATACTAAAAACTTCTGGAACATTTTTAATTTGCAAGGAACACATAATATAAGTATAGGTATTCATTATTACTTACAGCGAGGCTGGCTCGTGGGCTCGTGGCGCACAAAAAGCTCAGATTAGGCGGCGTGTGGAGAACGAATGAGGCTTTTGTGACGTCACTGCTAACTAACTACCCAATTAGAGGCGCATTATGGGACTGGCAAAGTTCGGGCAGACGCCATTTCACAAACAGCCCAGGGCAACGGTCATTTTGCAGATACTTGTAGGTAGGTACTTACACATAGATTTATCACAACTGTGAGTTTCTTGGTCGTGAATACAGTTATGAATATTTAACACTCACTTTCAAATGTACATGTAACACAATGTACAATGTAGTACATGTTATACAGATTTTATTAATGAAACGAACAACTGTCACTCAAGACGTAGGTTTACGCGACTAACTTGTTATTAATTTGGCACAGAACCCTCCACGCTTCGGCTGCATAGTCAGCCTTCTAAACTCTCCACCAAGTAAAACCTACACTATACAGATATCATGAAAGTTCCGTGACCTTTTGCGGTAGGTATTGGCACTATTGGCACGTCGTCACTCTTATTTGTGCACAGCAATGCAATAAAAAAATCCAGAATTTGGCTGGAAAATGGACCGCTTACGTTTTAGTACTACCTGCCATCTTCTGTATAGTGGTCGTGTGTTCGATTCCTGAGGGCAGATATTTAAATAATAAATTTATATAATAAATTTGAGTATAGGTCTGGTAGCAGATCCTTGTGCCTGTTCGTTTCGTGGGCAAGTAGGTAGTTAGGTAGAGTAGTCTGTGTATTTTTTTTTGGTCAATTTGTAACACATTTTTTGTACGGCTAGCGAAATAATAATATGATAATAAATATTTGTAAGTATCGTCTTTAAAATTTAGTAAGTCCTTCCTTCCTTGTTCAGATCCATTTACCATAACGCGTCTTAATAATAGAACTCCCATTTACAACTTGCGTACCTATGTGTGACTGTAAAGCTTCATCTTATGCGTTTTCTTGACATCTGCAAATAACGAAAAATATATAGTGTTACAACCGGGTCCACAAAAATTGTTAATTACTACCGTACCTAAAATCAAACAATTTTATTAAGAAATTGATAAAAAGTATTTACTTTTCGTAGACAAAACACAATATATGCTTAATTACTACCGTACCTAAAATCAAACAATTCTATAAAGAAATTGATAAAAAGTATTTACTTTTCGTAGACAAAACACAATATGCTTTTTAAGCGCTTTAAGTGAGAGTGGCAAAATTTGAGGCGATTGGCTTTTCATCGACACGATAGAAGAAGAAGCGCTTGGTTTCTTTTTAATCGTGGCGGGACTGTAGATAAGCGCGCGTGACCCCCCCTTAGTACACCTCACTCTATCGAATACCTATATAGTTTTTAGAAATAATTATGTTGTTGCAACACAAACGTACCCAGTCTACCATGCACTGCCTTATGTTCTTTCTCACTCTCAGCGTCCCGTCACAGTAACTAAGTTATTTAATAAATTACTTATTAATGTAAGATCACGCTTTAAACTCTGCAACAGAATCCGTTTTGGTATTATAATTCAATTAATTAAAATAATAAGGCAGTTTTCCTTCTCCCACTATCACGGACTGAAGGACGCTTTTTGACGCATCCGTCTGGCAGACGAAAGAAAATTTCGAGCTTCCATACAAAAACGTATTGCACACTGTAACGCATTCAATTTGACAATGTCAGTCCGTCCTAGTGTAGAATTCGCCTTTATGTCGACCCATTTAATAACTGCCTGATCTAATTAATAAAGGAACCGCTCCTTGTTCAATGAACGCTTCAAAAATAGATGAATAACTCAAAAAATAAAATTAACGCCATTTTAAATACCTACCGTGACTGTTCTACAGTTTGGAACGTGATGGCTATGAAAATTAATTTAAAATCCTTCTTTTAGTCGTTAATTGAACGTAGATACATGTACATATCGTTTTCGTGCAATTATTGTGATGCCTTTGTTGGCATGACGGTGCCCGAAGCCCTGGCGCGTCGATTCAGATGCAAATTGAAAATCGACTCCCTCCCCCGCCCTCTTTTCAGCCCCCTCCCCCTTCCTTAATTACCGACTTCACGACGACGACAGAAAGCAGGCCACTGTCTCATTTACCCTAACTCTTATACTTTTTATTAAAAAATAAACAAAACTTTTAAGACTGCCGCATCTCCAACGACTTTAGCAAGAATAATGTTGATAGATACCTATCTTCAACAATCACAGTCTTTAAAGTTTTCCATCCCAATGCTCTTTCACAATATTTCGACAGTAGACGGTGATGATTGCTAACACTATATGTGGGAGCACCGTTACTTCGTGTAAAACTGCAGCTTCTCTTAGCCAAACTTCCCGCACACTTTGGAAGGCTCACAACTTTCCTAGTTTATGGACCTTAAGGCTTCAGCAGCAAATTCTCTCTGTTTGGGAAGCGAAGTTGATGATAAATAAATAAGACCATTTATACTCTGGATAGAAGTTATGAAGTTAGTGCAGAATGTAGTATCTACAAAAGTAAATCACCTAGACTTGAGGGTGAATGAGGGTGAACTCCAAGTAAAGTACCTACTATTCGTTTTTTCATAGTAGTACGACATGTTGTTTTCCTTTTGTGTGTTCATTTTCTAGTATACCTACCCGCTGGTTGGCCGGTAGAGAATGCCGTGTGGCATAAGGCCCGCTTTAGTTCGATGTGCAAAGAGTATTAAATAAATAAATTTGTAATTATTATCTTTTAAGAATTTAAGCTTATTTGACATATAATAGTATTTACCTATACTCACTATGGTACAATATTCGTGCAACTCGCAACATTTTTATGCCAAGTATTTTGCTGATGTGTGAAACAATGCACCCTGTAAGATAGTTGTGTTCGCTTTGGCACTCAACTCAGCACGGCGCGATAAGCGCGTGTGCGCTCAACCGTGCGCTACGGTACGTGTCGAGCGCTCGAACCTTTGTGATAATAGGCTGTTTTCCTAGGTAGCTAATAAAATACAAGACATGTTTGTTTAATAAATGAAACTAAGTTTTTTTTTTGCGTTCATTTAGGAAAATAATATAAGTTGCACTGTGAGTGCAAAATAAACCACAGTACAGTCAAGTTCTTATGACATTGGCGGTTGGCCTTTCAGATGTCGATTTGCACGTAACCTGACAACATTCCTGTTTCTTTAATGATCTTCAACTCATTTTGTGAATATTGCTCCTGTACCTAGATAGTTTTATCCAAGCATAAGAATTATTTTCGACTGAATTTTCAGGGAATTTGTAGAGTAGAGTACGTTGTTAATAATCAGCAATCACTTTTCTAAAAGATTTTTAAAACTGCCCACGTACCTGAAAGATAAAGAAGAGTGGATGTAAATCGGAGAATTAGTCACTCAAGCTCGCTCGGATCGGATGCTCTTTATCTGTCACCTTTGCGCTTTGCGATACAATACTAGAAAAAGAAAACGAACTCAAGCCGGCGCTGTGCTTGAGATTTTTCTCATGACTGGCTCTAGTAGACCTGATCTGAGAGAAGTATTTTAATTGTTTTTTTTCTTACCTACTACCGTCTCTTATAGCACACGTTCACACAATGTCAATATGGGCAGTGAAATAGGAAGGGCAGCGCGAGTGTGTGCACAGGTTACTCGCGCTGCTACTAGTCATGCCGCTGCCACTTCCCGTGCTCCCTCGATTGTCGGCGTTTCGTGCGCGAGTCAAAGGAACCACAGCACAAACGAGTGTAGAATGTATTGCTATCTCGTCCGAGAAGAGTATAACGGCAGTGTGTGAACACTAACTCGCGTTGATACTTCCGCGGAAGAATTTCGAGCAATATCAGCATCAGAGCAGGAGCATGTACATAGTGAGTACGTGCTGTTATATTGGTATTGTAAGGAATGTCACCTGATGTACAGAATTCAGTGATATTTTATGACGTGGACTCGCGTTATCCGCGTGTAGCGTCCTTTGCATTTAGTAGGTACATTCTGCCACAATAAGCACAAATTAGGGAGACGGTTTGCGTAGTATAGGTTGTCTATTATAGATACCATATTCATAAACAATAAATAAATAAAATAGTACTTAGAAACGTAGAATTGCACAACAGATGACCAAAATAAGTTGGACTCAAACGGGTTTCAGTAGAACATACATTTCACAGAGCATAATAAAAATATAATACAGGGAGTGGAATGTTTTTAGAAATGTTTTCCGACGCTAATGTCTAGATTGCATTCCTGGGAGCCGGGCGGGCCAGCTAAGTAAATCGCATTGCATTGCAGAGGCTGCCTGTTCGGGGCGGCTCTTTTCACCAACGAACAGAGACCTCGCTGTCATGATTGCAGATGAAAAAGCCTTGCGGGGTAAAAGCACGACTACAAAATATACAAAAAACCTCTACAGGAGATAAGAAGCGGAGCACTATACACTTCAAAAGAATTTATAAAGTCGTTATACACGAGTTAAGCGCACGACATTTCAATGAAAAAGTAATATTCATTGAAGTTTGTACTACATAAACTATGTGTTTAAAAACAATCATAACCCTCCTTTTTCTTGTGTAGTAGTTGGGTAAAAGTTTCTGTTTTTTGACAACTTAACTCGCTCCCGAACCTACTTAGTACTAGTTATCACATGGCGACATATTTGAATTTTTACTTTAACTTAGCACACATACACAGAGCACACATGCTTAATAGAGTGTGCATTTAAAAATCTACATACACATATCACGTCTATAATCCCTTGCGGGGTAGACAGAGCGCAAACAGCCGCAAAAAACGGTCACCCACGCCACGTCTGACAAATAATTGAGGGTCATGTGGAAAATTGTGCATCGCCATAGTGACAGGTTGTCAGCCCATCGCCTAAAATTGCAATACACACACTCGAGTCCCTTTGTCGCCTCTTACGACTCCCAAGGGAAAGAAATGGGGTGATGTTATTCTAAGCCGGCATCACACGGAATAGAATATTAAATTAACACGATATTTTATTATTTCTTATCTTTCTCAGGTCGGTCTGAGATAGAAATCTATTTATGAAGTTCACTGAACGACCTCAGACACGAATCAAGTAGTAGCACTATACAGCTTCTGAATAAGAGTCGGTTGCTCCGGCTGATAGGATTAACCATGATGAAGACCAGCTAGCTTATCAACTAGGATAATTTATGCTATCCCTCGCTACTAAAGTTGAACTCGTATTGGCAAGAAAATCAGACATTACCTCTACTATAAGGTATCAATGTTTGCTTCTTGGATTTTGTTTTAACGTACCTACTTGCTTTAGTTGCAAGGAACCCATGCAAGATAATTTCATCACACTATGAGTCAATGTGTATGATTGGTCTCGCAACGGTAAATATATTATTAATTAAGTAGTCAGTGCCCGTGCCCAATTTTTTATTGTGGTAAGTTAAGTTTGTACTTTAGCCTGATCTTTGTATGGATATTTAAGTTGAAGGAAGAATGAAACTCTTATTTTTTCTTGAATTTATATTTCCGCACCAGAGTCCTCTAATTTAGTTACTTACACTGGGAGTAAGAAAGTAAATAATACATTGAGTGGTTCATCAACCTAATCAACAGTAAAAAAAACATTTAAGCCGGGCTTTCCGGTTCATTAATATCCTCAATTCATATGTACTAACAGAAGCGGCTTAATACGCTGAAAAACTGTTGCTGTAGATCTCGAAGAGCTTATCTGAGCTCCTGGTATTTCACATCAGGTAAACTGGACTGTTTAACTTTATGTATCAGCAAATTGGATCATCATACTGAAAATCTTTTGTTATGAAGCCTGTTGAAATCTCTAATAGTTAAGTCGTGACTTTGCTGTTTGCCATATCAGGAACTACAGACCCTCGATGTGTGTGCCATTTTATGTGCTAGCGGAAGTGGTATAGCATGCTACGGGTTTTTATGACACATATTTAATATTAAAATCTTTTTGTAAAGTGCAATTACGTCCTTTTTGTATCCCGTACAGTTTAGCCGTGCGCCTGATGTTCCATATCAGGTACTCCAGACTCTCGATGTCTATATGCCAGCGGAAGCGTCCCATCATGTTGAACAACTTTTGCTATGGAGTCATTTTTGTTTGTCGTATAGTTAATTGAGGCTCCTGGTGTGCCACGTCAGGTACTCTCGATCTTCGAGTGCTGAATAAAGTGATTTTAGATGTTTACCAAGACACTCGGTTATTTAGCCATACAAAATTTCATCAAAATCCGTCGATTGCTTTTAATTAAGGTGTAATTAATTTTTTTTTCAGTGTAGTTTTAACATCCCCTTTCAGGGGTTTAATTTTTGTAGCTTACATCATCCTGGCAGGTAAACTTATCGACGTATTGGTAAAATGTGCATCAAAATCCGTTCAGTCATTTCCGCGTTATGCTTTCACATATCTATACAGAGACACAGATAGACAGACAAAATTTCTAAAATTAGAATGTGTTCTGTAATAAAATTTAATTATCACCCACCAAACAAATTATTTTCTACAGACTTTCGACCATTTTTAGCTTTATTATAAGTACATTTTTAGTTTAATTGAACCGTCTAGTTTCAAAACTTTGATGACGACAGGATCCATTCTCACGATATCCAAACCTGTAAATTAGCTGAAACAGACTTTCAATTTCAGGATACTAACAGATTCTTACAAACAAAGGCATAATTGAAAAGTTACTATAGTAAGTCCATGAAACTTGAAGAAGGTAGGTACTCAAAATACCAATGTAAAATATAAATAATTATTCGGTGCTATAAAGTGTTCGCCTGTAACAAAATGTAGCCGTATTATTTTTTAATTGGTCAGAATCTTATGGAGTTTATTGATAACATTGCCGTGTGATATCGGCGTTGAATAACATCACCCCATTTCTTTCCCGTGGGTGTCGTAAAAGACGACAAAGTGACTCGAGGCACAAAGTAAGTATTGGTGGCGGCGCGCCGACTTGAGGATTACATGTGGCTGACAAACTGTCACTATTGCGATACACAATTCTATGAATGAGCCTCAAATAAGATAAGATCATTTAAGATAAGATCATTTATTTCAAAATAAAAGTGAGCATACAAAAAGTAAATTTACAGATATAAAATTAAAGTTGTGCATACATTTCTTAACTATACCTAAACTAAGTAAATACAAAATATATTTACTTGTATCTCAGGTAATTTTCTTATTATTTATTATATGCTAGTTAAAAGTAATATAATTTACTCAAACAAAATCATTTTTATATACAAAGCTCAAAATACTAAAACAAATAACATTCAAAATTAAAATTAAACATCTATTAACAGCAGGTTTTCTATATCTATATAAGTTTTACCTTTCAGCCAGTGAATGAGAGTCCTTTTACATAATTGTTTATTCATAGAATAAAAGTTTAATTCACGGTTTAACTTATTATAAAGAAAACCACCTAGAAAACAAAAGAAATGTCGGGAATGGGCTCTATGAAACCTCGTGGAGGAACAGACAATATCTGATCTTCTTTTATAGGATTGAAGTGCAGGATCATACTGAGTTAGGGAGTGTTGCTTAACAATTGTTAGTAATATAAATAATTGGCGAACAGATAAAACATTACATTCTTTAAGTAGTTGAGCTGTTGGATAATAGAATGGACGAAAAGTGCTGACTTTTAAAATGGCTCGTTGTGCTCTTTCCAGGCCAAGAATAGTGGTTTTATGAGTTCCTCCCCAAGCTGTGATGCAATAGATTAAAAGTGATTCACAAAGTGCAAAGTAAACTTCTTTTATAATGGTTCTACCTGCAGCATGTCTAAGGTTCTTGAAAACATAAATTAATTTACGGACTCTTGCTGTGACAGACTCCACATGTGCTTGGAAGTTCAGATTCTTATCAATTATGACACCCAGATATTTTATATCATCTGTTCTATCAATTTTAGGACAGGCACATGCATTTGATTCAGGGTTAGAGCAATGGTGTACTATAATTGTGTATGCGTTTTCGGAGGGTTGGTTAGATGTGTTGTGGGAAAAAGTAATGAATTTAGTTTTTCCGATATTAAGCGAGAGCAGGTTTTCTTGTAGCCATTGATTAATTAAGTCAAAACCAAACTGCGCTTGTCTAAACGTGTTCTGCCAATCATCAGAACTGCATAGAAGAACTGTGTCGTCAGCGTACGAAATTATCTTACTATTTGACAGAGGAATCATACATAGTTCATTAATGTAGACAAGGAATAGTATGGGACCCAAAATACTTCCTTGAGGGACCCCATATTCAATGGATAGTTCATCACTTATGACGTCATCAATCTTTACACGTTGGGTTCTGTTGGAGAGATAATCTTCTAAAAGATTAAGTGGAAGTCCACGAATTCCTAAATGATCTAATTTGGCTAACAGTTTCGGGATTGAGACGGTATCAAATGCTTTGGCCAGATCAAGAAATATAGCCATACATTTCTTGTCGGAGTCTAGTTGTCTCACAATATAGTCTGAGAGCTCGTGGACTGCATCGTCTGTTGATTTATTAGATCTGAAACCATACTGTGTAGGTGCCAGAAGATTGTGCTCCTCCAGATACTTCACAAGCCTATTGTAAATGAGCCTTTCTAATATTTTTGAAATTGATGGCAAAACTGCAATGGGACGATAATTGTTGACACAACTTTTATCCCCACTCTTGTGAATTGGATGAACTACGGCTTTTTTAAGAACTTTTGGGAAGATTCCCTGTGCGAAACAGAGATTAAATATGTACGTAAGCGGCGGGATGAGCAATTTTTTATGGTCTTTCAGAACGCGGCTAGAAATTCCATCAATTCCAGTGGCACAGTCATTTCTTAGTGTCATAATAATTCTATCTATTTCCGCCTCGTCGGTGTCAAAAAGAACAAAAGAGTCAAGTAAGGTTTTCTTAGTTAAGAAAACGTCTGGTTGTGTGTAATTTTTCATAACTTGTTCGGCAAGATTTTTTCCCATATTAACAAAGAAACTATTTGTTTGATTAACGGAATGCGTGGAAGTGGCCGAGTTAGCAATTAGTTGACGAGCAGATGATTTACAGGTAGGCATGTTAGTGATAGTTTTGATGACTTTCCACACTTTTTTCTTGTCATGCCCTGCATTTTGCAATTCAGACCTTTCATAATTCCGCTTAAGTTTCTTTATTAAATTATTACAAAAATTGCGGTACCTAGTATAAGTGATTTTGATAATGTTATTGTCAGTATATATTTTCGATTGTTTATGAAGCGTGTCACGATGTCTAATACAACGCAAAAGTCCAAGGGTAATCCACGGTTTGATCATTCTTTTCCGACGAGAAAGAATAACAGTACGCGTGTTTACCTTTATAAAACTTGAAAGTGATGTTATTAAATAAGTAGCTGCTGCGTCAGCATCGTTCGAGTTGTAAATAGGGGTCAGGTCTAAATTTGTTAAGTCCCGCGTCAGCGCATCATTTGACAACTTAGCACATTTCGTAATTATATTTAATCTACTATAATATTGTTTTAGACATAATAACAAACTTTTATGATCTGTCAACGTTGTGTTTAAGACTATAGTTTTCAATGCAATGTTGGTTTTAGCTAAAATATGATCTAAACAATTTCCCTCCCTTGTTGGTAAAAGATGAGTGGGTAAAAAGCCATGATAAGCTGCGTGCATCAGATATATTGGTGAATTTCGTTCGTGATTTCCAATTTTAATATCTATGTTGAGGTCACCCATGATAAAAATATTTTTGAATCTTGTTAATGTAAGCAAAACGTTGCTGAGTGATTGTAAGAAATTTGTTATGTTATGATACGAAGGAGAGCGGTATATGGAAATAATTGCGGTGTCATTACCTAATTTTGCAATTAAGCAATTTGCATCGGTAAAAACTGGTTCTTCTATTGAAATTTTAGCGATATTGGACTTGAAATATATCACTACACCATCATTTTGCAAAACATTTGTTTTGTTTGTAGCATGAGCATTGTAGCCGTCTAAGAGTGGAAAAGAAGTGATTGACGTTAACCGGCATTCTGTCAGAATAACAATATCAGGACTCACATTAATTTGGGAAAGTAAAGCTTGTAAACCATCAAAGTTACAATGAATACTACGGATATTTTGTACAAAAATATTAAACCTACTATTGCTGTTTGCAACAAGTGAAGCACAATCACTTGCGTCGCAACACTGTGACTCATACTCACAAGTCGAATCAATATCATCAACCAAATCTCTAACACTGCCCATGAAACTGTTGTTGTTGAAATGTTTGTCAAACGTGGCGTAAATTTTTGTTTAAGCTCTGCCTATCCCGTAAGGGATATAGTCGTGATATATGTATGAATCGATTACATAAAACAAAAATAACAATATCCAATAAATTGTAAACTTAGATTCGTATCGTTGATACTGATCCATATACGAGAGTTAGACACGCACAGCTGAATTTATTAAGTTACAAAGCAAAGATTGTCGCCCATTAGTAGGTGGAAGTGGGATCGTATCGCGCCTCTGCGCTCTGCAAACATCTATTAACATGAACACACGCTTCAGCTATTAGAATGCTGATCGATCCAATTAAAAGCGACTTGTTAGCAGCTGCATACGTATAAGCCGGGTCCTATAGAAGAAACATTTTGAATACCTAGTATATAACAGCAGGGGATAGTTAGAAAATCATTACATTTTGGGGATTACATGCTAAAATAAAAAGAGTAACCATTTTAATTTGTCCGAATCAAAACCGAGTGAACCGTACATATCCGATCCAGGCTTTCAGTCTCATACTAAAAAAAATGTATAAGCGGTTTATACTTTGCCCCGGACAAAGCATTTAAATCACCTAACCGTGTGTGTCCAGCTTTGAGTGGATATCTAAGCTGACGGGCTTGTGTTGTGTGCAAATCCGCAAGAGCTCTACATACAAGGTTGTGTGTGCCATCTTACGTACACTGACTGGTACATTGTCATTATTATACAACAATGTATCCGTTTGCTCAACATAACATTCAGTACACATATCTCGTATGAATGCGACACAATACATGTCATGTCTATGTACATAGATACCTATCTGAAGGCTATCAATAATTAATCTACAAGGAGTAACGAAAAGGGTATAACACATAAGAAGCCAAAAGGATTAACAAAACTTATGAAACTGAACAACTTTCGTAATGGTATGGTAAATGGTAAATATAAAAAACGGATCGCCTTGTTATTCCGTGTTTAACTAAACTCAAAACTAGGTAAACAAATCTTTGCATGTACCAAATTACATCTAAAGAACATAAAATATACTTCTTTTTAATAATCGTCATTTAAGTAAATTAGTCCTTCGACGTAAAAGCCTTAACTAATAATAAAGGATAACATATTTCTTTAATTTTACAATGAATCAATCGGAACAAGCGAAGATGGAGCTAAGGAGTTAAATATAACCGTGCGAAAGTGCTTAAAGTGTAATAAAAATTCATAAATTCCCGCAGTCGTGTTTGCCGCTAGGATTCTGAGAACGCTGAAATATTTTTCGCAGAAATAGCGAAGATGCATCCACTTGCACCGCCACTTTAAAATAAAAGCAGAACGTAGGTACCAAGTTTAAATGAATTTCGTTAAAGTCGGAGCGAAGGATAATATTCTTTTGCTCGTATTCTGATATCGTGCAAGTGGATAGAAAATAACTTGAATTCATTATAGTGAAAATGTCTTGCAATAATAGTTAAAGAAATATAACAAATAAGGGACAATGTAGATTCTATAGGCATTTAATTTTAGAAATGCTTAAGAATGTTGATGTTGTTGTTGTTAATCTTAATACTTAAAGAAATAATTTATTTTTATAGTATTTTTTTTACCTTAGCTTCTTTTAACCTAAACAGTTCTAATAGCATTGTAGCCAAGTTTATGCCTCCGTTATAGAGGTACACAGAGAAAGAAAATCGCGCCGAGCGATTGACATTTGGGTGCTTTGTGGTTGTAAGGTACAATGTGTTTCACCCAAGCTGAGTTCGAACACAAAAATTTCCTTTTGACGCATTATGTCCTAAATCTTAAAAAAGTACCTAAATGCACAATTTCTTAACTCAGAATGACAATTAACCTAACGCATAATGACCTAAACGCAAAGCCCACAAAAAGTATCATTAAAATCAGTCCTTTAGTTTCTGAGATTAGCGTTAACAAACATACAAATGAACAGACAAACAGACAATAAAATTAAAAACCGTTATTTTTTGGTTCGCCTTTAGTTTGAACAAATAAAACTTACCAGATTTCTGATATTCTTTCGTTAGTTTGTCAAAAAAAGGGAAACTAAAATATAACCGCGTCATTTTGATTGATAAGGCCATTTTTCCTCACTTCTCATTTTAACTGTTTGTCTGTGTTATGATATGAATAATAAAATATTTACTATACGTCATTCTTCCATGGCATTTGCGCGTGTGGCGCCGAAATGGAATAGCATCACACCATAATTAGAATGAAGGGATCTAAAAAATATGTTGCACATGGATACGTGGACCAAACCATACTTGGAGAGTTGATTTACCTTAACGTCTGCATCTTTTGCTACGATGGTGGTGCTACGGCGCGTAGCCCAGAGTAGCAAATTGCTACGATATAGCTGACGTTGTGGGTACTACTCATTTATGAAGGTTATTCTCATACACATTCTGTATTTAATGCCATGTGGTGTGTGTATTCGAAGAATAACATCACGCAATTTATTTGCACGGGTGTTGTAAGAGGCGACTAAGGTACTTAAAGGTACTAGTACACAATAAACCAAGATGGCCAACTGCCGTCCATTGCCATCGCGTACACGGGATAATGGTATGCAATGGCGGCCGAGTGCCGATCTTGGCGCGCAATCGACCGTTGTCAGTTTTTTTCGGCACACTTCAAAGGAATCGTGACGTGGCGTGGCCTGTAGTGTTCACACAGTTATCCATTGTTCAGTTAGTTCCTAGCTACCGAATTGGATAGTTATTTAATAAAATGGATAGTGCAATGTGATGATTGAAATTTCGTGGCGATTCCGAGGAGGCATTTAGAGGCATATCATGTTTAGCCGAATGAACAGCTGAGGCGGAAGTCACCTCCACGTCCATCGCAAGTTTCTCGCCGGGGAGCAATGACGCGTTCACCATTGTGCGAACACCAGACGGACCGTGGCCGACAATTGCTAATTGCGGAGTATGGCCCATCACACACCATCGTGTACTAGAACCTTTAGGGTTTAACTTAACTTTATTTACTTATTTTGGACTGAAACATATTTGGCCTCAAATATTTATCGGACGTACGTAATGAATGAACGGTTGTGCTTTAAGTCAAGCCAAATAAATAGACATAGGAAACAACCAATGTAGTGAAATTATTCTAGTGACTGATTATGAAAACTCGGGACGGGCTGGTGATTAGGAACAATAACTTTCCCCAAGGAACGTAGGTAGAACGAAACATGAAAGAAGAATTGGATCAGCTCTACAAATTGACTTGGTCGCTAGGTTACATTTTGTATGGGATGACCAAATGCTTTTTTAATATTTTAACACATTTGCCTTGGGGAAAGTAGTTCCTTATCACCAGCCTGTCTTAAGTTTTCGATATCGGACACTTGTTAAACACCACAGCATAACCCTTGGGAGGGTGTAATCAAACGTTGTCGAGCGTTCCCTCCAGCGTACAAACATATCGACAAGCGATTATTTTCGCCTCATACCCTGCCATCAGCGGCACCGTGCCGTGTGAAGCCGCCATTAATGAAAGCAACAAAACCGCACAAAGTATTGCCACCTATACCTTGCCTAACTATTATATATCATCAATTTCGATAAAAAATTACTTTCCCACTGATTTGTTTGGGTCCATCGGGACGTTCATTGACTCGGTGTCCCACGAAAAACATATTAAAACATATGCAAATAGTGTTGCAAAGTTGCCACGTTTTTTGACATTGGGCTCAGATTTAGCAGTTGTGGTTAGCAGTTTGTTAGCAGTAGCACAATACTTAGGGATATGGGTCGTGAAGCATTTCAAGAATTTTGCTTGCTACATCGGGTCGTTGGACGACTCGGTGTCCCACACGAAAAGAGAGAGACAGAGAGCTTGCTACACATACACACCCAGGTTACAAGAATCTCAGGGGAACTCAAATCCACGAAGAGTGATAGTTGCCACGCATGAGTGATCATCGCGATTTCCAGCCATATTACGTTCTGGTATAGAAATCAGGTTAGAGCCATACCTATTACGTTCTAGTATTGAATGTCGAATCCAGCTATATTACGTTTTTGTTTTAAAAAGCCTAGGTACCATTGAATCTCACAATATTAGGTTCTCGTATTGAATTTAAACAAACGTGTCAAAGATAAATATAACAACATAAAGGAGGTCAAGGATCATAGTTAACAGTTTTATAAGAAACTGATATAGGTAAATTTTACAGCTGTCATCATCATCGTATCAAACTAAAAAGGTGTCATCTCGGAAACTATGCTTACTAGATTAACAAACTAAAAACATTAAAATTAATACTCTGCCTGCGAGACTACTAGTCATTTGAGGACTATAAGGGTCTCAATAAAATATAAATTAAAGAAGACAGCTGTCAAACGTAAAACGCGTTTATCTCGGAAATTGTTCATGCTAGATTTTCAATTACTTAGAAAAAAAAAGATCCTGTCGATATCTACCTTATCTACATTTCCCATGGCAGCTATCAAACTAAAAAACTGGTATAAAGACTAACTTTTCTTGACATTCTGCAATAAAGGTACTAATTTTAATTTAGCTTTTTGATCTTTTGCCACGTCTGCGACATTGCACCTTTGACAGTTTGCAATTTTCTCATTTTGCACTTTTGATAAGTATATTGAATAGTTAACATTTTAGAACTTGGCCGTTTTGCAATATTGACGTTATGCAAAGTTAGCATTTTGAGGATGTATAAAAAAAGAAATAAATTGAATACAGTAATCACACTTGCCGTGTTGCACGTAATTTGTAACAGTAGCGACCCTGGCTACTTAACAAGTGACAATCGCGAGAATCGAAAAAATGTTAGAGTGAACTTTCTGTAAAGGCTAGGAGTCCACTGACTAGGCTCTACCTATTTATTCATAGTCTTAGAATAATTTTTGTGTGCATAATAAAACCTCTTTCACAATGATGTTTTGCTTACGAATACCAAAACAAAATCATCGTCTTGTCATGTTATTATAATCATAGGATTTTACAAGTACTCCTTGTACGAACAAAGATTACATACTACATATAATAAGTACTATACTCCCAATACCGACATACTAGTTCCATGGTATATTCCTGTTTGCCCTCTTTGGTGTGGCTCATTCAACGTCAGTCTTATTCTAAGTCTTTGGGTATATTCCTTCATAACAATGCTAGTTCTAATAGATTTTCTTCGTTCATGACATGACAGACACACAAAAATTGTGGGAGTCATGTGGAATCGCCAATAATATGAAAAGGCTGACTTGCTTGGCAAAGGGACTATAGTCGTTACTCTGGCTGTGAGACCTATTCTAAATGTTTTGCTAAATCACATATATGTTGGTCAAATGGAACAGATTGTGGAAATCTTCTAGTTTGCAGAAAGGTAAACATTATGCCGGTATTCAGCCTGAAATACCTGTAGAACCCTGGTTTTCAAAATATCGTTCGGCTAACAAACGTACCACCTCGACTATCATTCGATTACGCTTAGAACATAATTGTAACCCACTATTTTTGGCAAAAACAGGATTCAGGATCACTCTTTATGTGAGTGTGGCCTGGATGAAGGTACTTTAAATATCATTTTTTTTCCTGTTTCTTTATATGATCTGCTTCCTGACTGTATCCCTCGTCCTATTTCGTTTTACCATCTTCTATCCTATGTTAAACCTTCTTTTTTGTTTATTTTATTTAAGTATATTAAATATGTTTATGTTTAATTTATATCAGTATATATCTTAGAGATGTTTAGTTTTTGTGTAAGGACCACAACCACCACTTCTATTAAACAACCGATCAATTGCCAGTTATGATCTTTTTCTCTGTTTAAAGTTGTAACGTATATCCCCCAACTTAGACATTGGCAGAATTGTCCTATGCAGACAAAGGCCATTTAAAAAAAATAAGTGAATTGAATAGTAATTCTGTAAGTGTTCTGTAATGCCAGTCAATGCCAGTGTAGTATTCTTTGCTGTAATGGTTATTTTTATGTTTACTCAAACGGCGCGAGCTTGCCCAATTTAAAAGTTTGTCAGTGATTCCTAAAGTGTTTTATAAGTGTGGTACCTATGATGTTTGGATTGCGTGTGCGTGAGCGGCTTGTAAAGTTTTTTTTTATATTTTCATCGAAAACATAACCAAGATACCAAATGGAAGTGCAGTACAATGTGCATGTTAACAAAACAGACTTACCTTTCTGTGTGGATTTGCCGGTTCTATACGTAGTAAACAAGCTGATCGTCTTCGTGCCAAACCTTACGAGTACGGTAACTGTCATGTAACTGTAAGTTATTTTTGTTCATTAATTTTACTTTTTCGGTAAGGCAAAAAGCATAACCTATCCCATGACCACAAAATATATTATCTCCTGGCGGTGACCGGTGGTAATCCTAGGGCAGTTTCAAGGTGGCCTAAAAGCTCGCTATAAATCAAGTAGTGTTGTAGTAGTTTTACTTCTCGACAGTCGAAAATCTGTTCTTGATCTACGATTTTAAACTATCCATCGGCAACAACTATGGCCATGTCATGTGAAGAACATTGCGTTTCCTGTGAAAGAGGTTTTTTTACCCAAAGTAATATGTACAGTCGTGTTCGTTTCATGGATACCTTGCAGGAAATGTGAAGCTGAAAAATATTTACCAATTGACAGAAACAGGAAGTGAATATGTAACATATTACACACATTATTAATATTTAAGACAATAATGAGTTATACAAGGTAGAGTGGGACTTATTAATTTAAGCTCCCGATACGTACTTTTGCAAGTATAATCTAATTGTACCTACCAATGTATCAATATTTCAAAGATTGAAACTTGAAAGAGCAAACGAGACAAAAGAAAACAAGCTAAGATTTGCACTGACTATCTGTTTTATTTGTTCCTTATATGAGCACTGTTACAGACTTAGTGAACGAAGTTACAAGCATCTAACTTGGGATTGTAAAACTGAGACTAGCTTAACGTGCGTTCCGAAGTCAATCTAAGTTATGGATAATCAGACAACCTAACACTCAGTGTCTAGTAGATAATGTGTGCTTAATACACAACACATCACGGTACCGTGTCACGGTATGATCACGGTACTGGTGACAGGTCAGGCAGAAGATGGCGCCAATTTGAGTATTCATACATCAGCCAATTGCAATCCACTGCTGGACGTAGGTGACCCCCCCAGGGTACGCAATAGGGCATGATCTTTTATTCTCGCCATCGGCATTAAGCATCGGCTATGCACTAAAAATGTGCATGGCCCCCATGGCCGCCCCCTGTGACCGCCTCTGTTAGCAAATCAGAGAGGCAGGTGATGAATTGATGATATTCCACGAGAGAGTTTCGCTCGACACTTTACTTATGCTATAGGGTGTCGCATTACTAACACTACTTATTACGAAACCATATCGTTAGACTATAACGGCTTTACTACAAAAAGGTTGCACGTCCTTTGAATGCGTATTTGTGTTTTAATGGATGGAGTTTTTATTTTAATACGCGTTCAACGCATGTAAAATTTTTGTAGTTAGGCCAGATAACTCTCTATTCGAGAAGCCACGCATCCTCGAGATTTTTTACTCCCTGGCACCAGCGCTGCGGAGATTGCACAGCAGGTTTATAAATATTCAACAAACAGCGATCTTCCCACTTCTGATTTAATTACAACAACAAGTAATTAAAGTTGAGTACTGTTTAAATATACAGACGAACATACTTCTCTTAGCCGGCGCTAGAAAACCTAATTTGCGCCAAAACAAGATGGAATACTAAAGTGGTTTGGCTGGTTATCCTCTTAACTTTATTGTGATTTGAAACTCCCCGATGGAAAGGGACTTAAAATAGGTAGGTGCTTAAATTGTTGAAAACATTTAAAAATCGTTTCGTTTAGCCACGCACAGGCTTTCGAGCTTTTATTGTGTAGTAATATTTTTCAAATCAGTAAGTTGGTACGTGAGCCGCAAGCTCCGCAAGCATCACGTTGCAAATAACAAATCGGGCGAGTGGTGTGACAGGAGCCGTGGAAAATTGCCAAAGTGGTGTGTCGTTTGTCAACGCCACCCGCTGACACTCCACGTCTTCTGCTGAATCTTGACAAACCGACCAAACCCACGATGAAAATATTAAAGTCATCATAACGTTGAATGGACACCGTGTCAATGCTGACACAGGCATTTTAAAGAAAAAAATAATTAAATTAACCATTTCACCAGACTACTAGTGCATCAGTTTTGGACACTACTGTCAGCACCTAGGTAAAGCAGTCTCCTCTGCTAAGTATCTACAGTAAATAGGTCGGTACAGTTTATCAAAAAGAAATGTAATCTTGTATTAGTAATCGGTCTTGGCATCCAATTTGATTTTAGTGTAGGTAGGTACAATTCTAACTGTCAAATTCACACTCACATATTTTGCGGAATAGTAGGTATGAATCGCCATGCAAATGAATTTCGGGAGTAACAAGTCATGTTAAAGTTTGGCCACACCGTGATAACTAATCTTTAGGCTGTTCTGTAGCTATGTCAAGCTGCGGCCTGGTTGGAATAGGAAAAAAAAAAATTACAGATAATATATAAAACTGTTGTACAGATAAAAAATATTTTTATTGGCATAACTCAAAAAACGGTAAATGCTGCAAAAAACCATTGTATAGCAGATGTACCTCTATTACAACGATGCTTCCAATGACTTTTTTCATAATTTTATAGTTTAGACGGAAACGCTTTACAACATGGCAGTTTTTGCTGAAAACTTAGTTAATTTGAGAATTTAGAAGCACTCACTGAACGGCTCGACAATGCTGCGGTATCCTGGCTTACATTTAATAACATGCTGTCCGCCCCGCGGTTCCATCTGCTGATATATTTTCAAGAAAAACTATCAACTACTAACGAACTTTCATCCTCTGTTTTACTACTTTAGGGGATTCGGTTTTTTAAAATCTTTTTCAAGTAAAGTCAGGCCCTCAGTGTGAGTGCGAGGGTTTTAGTTAATGTTACAGCTCAGAAAATACTCATATAAATCACGTCCGTTACTAGTATAGTATAATGTATTTTCAGACTATAAGCTATAAGCATAGTATGTAAGAAACAGTTCAAAAAGGAAGGGATCCGAGGTATTCTAAGTTCACACAATACTTATAAAATATATACCGGGTGGCCCGAATAGTGACGTCCAAAGACAAAACTTGAATGCCTTATACTAAGGGGTATCCGAATTACCCCCATGTATGTTCCGCGATTTTTTGTAACTTCCGAGTTATTCAACTTTTAAATTTGTATGAGGAAAATTTAACTGAGAGGCTATTTTCCATTTTTTGTTTGTTTCAAAGTACAGATCAGGAAGATAATGTCATAGAAATAACCGCTTGAAAAGCCCTTCAACGGAAATTAAGAAAAGAAGAAAAAAGCCGGTGAGTCGCAATTCTTCTCATACAACTTCAAAAGTTGAATAACTCGGAAAGTACAAAAATCGCGGAACATACATGGGGGTAATTCGGATACCCCTTAGTATAAGGCATTCAAATTTTGTCTTTGGACTTGACTATACGGGCCACCCTGTATAGACCGGGTTAAAATTATAACGTGACGTGACGAGGTCGGTTCATACGTAAGTTTCAATATTAAAACATTTTACAAAATATATATGTCGTGGCCTTATCGTATATATTTTGACTAGGGAAAATAAATTCAGTGGAGGCAAGATACCGAGGTGCATGTAACAGCACAGCATGGCGTTTCACTCTGCTCACAAGAAGTCAAATCAAATATGTTTCAGTAAATAATAGAGTTTAATAACATTCAAGATGCTACGCGCTGCTCACTTCGAATTGACAATGCAGCTTCGCGTCGTCGCGTCGCGTTTCAGTATGAACTGACTCTAAGTACCTACTTATGCAATGAGTTTCAAAACTCTCGCAAATCCAAGCATGAGATCAACATTATGATCTCTCTTTGAACTCGTAAGAAAACTTCGTACACAAAGTAATAAATAATATATGAATTTATGACAAAACCTTTGAAACTGTTGGGCCCGGCTTATTTTACTACCTAATCATCTTACTCAAGGAGTGGGACGAACTTAAGCGGATTAAACTCTTCAGAACTTTTTAATAATATTTAAAAAAAAAGTATTACTTAGTTAGCTTCATAAAATTGTTTTTGCTTCTTATAAGTAATGTATATTATTCATCAAAGCAAAGGCATATTTATTAAATAAACTCGATTTTGACTATATTTTCACACATCTTTTGTTTCGGCGACGGTTTAAATGCTTGTAAGCATTTAAGTTATCTTGAGTCGTAGATATATTTTACAAAAAATAAACATATTTTGAAAGTGACACGTTTGCATCATCGTATTTGCCTATCCATTTATAAAGCCTGACAAGCACGGAGAATATTCTAGATTAGGAGAGGCTTACGTTTAGCCTGCATGGCTAAACCCCTCTAGAGTATTAAAAACTAAATTCAATGTCAGCTGAAGACAAATAATTTTAAAATTATTGCATCTATTGCAACCAAACACAACATACAATTGAAGCTTCTATACTTTACAATTATTATCGTCCAATAACAAAATTGACTTATTCATAGTTAAGAGGATTCACTAAATTACACTCCCAGTTTAATAAAATTGAATGATCATTATATTGTCAATGATAAATAATACGCTTTTTACGAATATAAAGCGGCGGCCAATAGACGAGCGGCTGAAAAAAAGTTCAATTATGATTAATTTTTAATGAATTTTGGATAGAAGATATGTTAGCTTATACGTAATTATGAGTAATTTTAAGAAATAAGAAATTTTGATATGACATGATCGCTCTATAATATGGATGATAAAAATGTATATGTGCAAAATGGCTAACGCAGTAAATTAACGTGAAGTATCTGATGTTTAGATACGATTAGGAGGCTTAACTATGTAAGATAGAAGAAGAAATGTCTCCAAAGAATAGTTTAAAGCATGTTACGGTGGTTTTATTGGCACATACACCACGAGGACCTGGAATACGTGATGTATACCACTCCGTCGCTAAAAACTGTAATAGCACGTTCACACTATGAACATACTCCTGCTCCGGCCACTGTCGCGAATATTGCTCGAAATAATTCCGCGGAAGTATCATCGCGAGTGAGTGTTCACACGCTGCCGTTATACTCTTCTCGCACAAATACGAGTGAGCGAGATAGCAATACATTCCACTAACGCTCGTGCTGCCGTTCCTTTGACTCGCGCACGAAAAGCCGACAATCGAGGGAGCACGGGAAGTGGCAGCGGCATGACGAGTAGCAGCGCGAGTAACCTTCGCGCAGTAACATTCACACATTCGCGCTGCCCACTTCCCTTACTATTTCCCTAACCATATTGGCATTGTGTGAACGTGCTGTAAGAGATACGGAAATTGTTCTATTGGAGAAGCTTTAAGGCAAGATAGGCCGCTTATGCTTATATATCCAGCCTCTAGAGTAAATGATGTAAACCACTAGGATTCCGACTACACTATAGGCTATATGTCTCCGTAGAAAAACTTGTTCAGAATGGTGGCACATCAAGTCAGAGGCCTTGCTATGGTTTTCTTCGTATCTTCAAGGTCGCCAGCAAGCTGTACGTGTCAACCAGTCAATATCAGACTGTTGTGATCTGACTGCAGGTGTACCTCAGGGTGGAATCCTATCGCCTTTGCTATTCTCCGTCTTCATTAATGAAATTTCTAAATCACTTCGTTGTTCTTACCATCTGTATGCTGACGACCTTCAGCTATACGCTCAATGTCATTTCACTGACATTGATGAGACAGTATTGCGTGTAAATCGGGATCTGGCAAGTATTTATCAGTGGTCGTCCAGCTTTGGCATTACAGTCAATCCTAATAAGTGTCAGGCCATATTAATGGGAAGCTCCCGTCAGCTTGCTAATATCAATTTATCTTCTATGACTGATGTTATATAAGACTGTGTAAAAATTGATATATGCTCCCATGTCAAGGATCTAGGACTCATTCTGGATAGCACACTGAGCTGGAAGAATCAAGTTGACAACATTAGTCGAAGAGTGATTTACACGCTTCGCCTACTTTATCGTTTTAAAAAATTTCTCCCCACTGATACCAAGCGAATGCTAGTTCAAGCTCTTTGTCTCCCGATCATCGACTACGCTGATGTGTGCTATTTAGATCTCTCATCTGAACTACTTGATAAGCTGGACCGACTGCTTAATCGCTGCATTCGATACATTTTCAATCTCCGGAAGTACGATCATGTTTCGGCCTTTCGTCAACAGCTGGGCTGGCTCCCTATTCGCCAGCGGAGACAAGTCAGAGTTCTCACTACTCTGTATTCCACATTGAACGATAAATTTGCCCCAGACTACCTGAGATCTCAATTTAGCTTCCTCTGCGACACTCACAGGCGTCAACTCCGCTCATCGCATAACCTTGCCCTTTCTATAACCCTTAGTAGGTCAGCTTTCTTCGGTAACTCCTTTACGGTCGAGGCAGCGCGTCTCTGGGATTCATTGCCACCCGAAATCCGGAAAGCTTCTGATTGTGTTGCTTTCAAGAAGTTAGTGTACGATCACTTTGGCCGGCTTCTTAATCGAAATAAGTAGTTTCTGTTGTCAAATAATCAGTCTCCACTTTTTGTTTTTATGAAGGTATATAGCAGGTACTCGCTAGTTAGTTTTCAATTTTCTATTTAAGTAGTATTAATTTATTTCTGTTTATATTAGAGTATGTATATTAATATTAATATAAGTAAGTTTATTTTAGTAAGTATTTGTGTAGGTATATTTTAGGAATGATATGTATGTTATATATTTATATTTATTTCATAGTAGTTCAATTTGTTATTTTCCATTATTTTGATTTCACACCCGAGTGCACCCGTGTATTTTTCTCTCTGTTTACCTTCTGGTTGGCCGGTAGAGAATGCCGCGTGGCATTAGGCCCGCCTTTTGTACCATGTGCAATAAAGTATAAAATAAATAAATAAAATCAGTGGCACATCAAAATCGAGGATCTGGAGTGCATGATGTAGACCACTAGGGGCCTGCTAAACTATAAAGTGATATGGAAAACGTTCTACAGCAATAGCTTTTTTAGCATTTTTCATCTGCTGGAACATAGACAAGGAGGGTATGGGGCATCTTATGTGGAACACCAAGGGCCCAGTAAAAATTGAAAATAGCTCTGTAGCTAAAGTTGTTTAGTCTGAAGGACCTGACAGGGTAAGTAGTACCTGATGTGTAACACTCGGAGCCTGGAAAAACTATACGAGATACGGAAATAACTATGCAGCAAAAATGTTCAGCATGATGGGCCGCTTCTGTTGTTACATAGAAACCGAGCAACGTTATGTGGATTTCAGAGGAGTCAGCTATTTTGTGGAAATGCAGAAATGCCATTTAGTATAGAATGGGTCGACGAACTATGTTAGGTGGAACGATCTAATGACCTATGGTTTAAGACCTTTGACCACTTGTGTTTGCAAAGCTGCTAGCATATGCCAGCCAAGCTCGCCTGCCGGCCAGCGAGGTCTGTGACCACTTGTGTTTGCAAAGCTGCTAGCACTTTCCGGCCACGCTTACCTGCCGTCCGGCTGTATTTGTGACTTCTTCTGTTTCCAAAGCTCAAGCCAAATGTCGGCCAAGCTCGCCTGCCCACTGGGAAGCTATGGCAACATATTTGTTTGCAAAACTGCAAGCAAATGCTGGCCGACTAGATCTGCAGTATATTCTGCTTGAAAAGTTACAAGTAAATTTCCTATTCAATGTTGCATGCAAGCCGGCTACGCCTGTTACTGCTTTCGTTCTCATTGCGGTGCCGTGCAGAGCATAGGCGGAGTTCTTAGCATTTTTACGGAGTTTTTGTCACAATTACGGAGGCATTCTTAAACATTTTAGCTGCGCTGTCCGCCCATTTTCATTCAGTATCATTGAACTTCGTGTTCGCTTCGCTCGCATTACAATTCTATGAACGTCGACTTGAATCTTCCTCTTTCTTTGATCTGTTCTGTATCGTTGTAGCAATGTAATTCGCTCGCGGCGCTTGCGTTATGTTTTGTTACATCGCGTAAGTAAAACTATATCTATATTTTATGAAAAGTCGCGCTCGTTCCGCTCGCAGTACCACCAGCACTAGCGACTCTAACAACTCTGTTTGTGTTTTAAGAAATACAGCATGTGGAACCCTGTTTGTAAATCAGAGTGGCCTAAAACCTGGCTTAAAATCTATTTCTTAATTGCCTAGCAAAACGTTTCGGTTCTACGCAGAATACTGACACGTTATCTTGTGTTTTAAGTCTTTCAGTTTGCTGGATTGTCTTAGATGTGGCTTTTGTCTAAAGGAGCATTATTGCCGATGTGAAAAACTATCGTGGCAGACAGTCTGCAGTGTGTGAACATACCTATCAAAATTAACAGCAAACCTAAAATAAGTACTTGTGTACTAGTTTACTTGATGCAAGTCGTCCTAGTATAACTTAAAACTCCTACCTACACTACACTTACAGAATACTGTTCAAATATTATGTATCTATTGTACCAGCACCTTGTGTCCGCACAGCTTAAAGCGACGACCGTGGGAAAATCTTGAAGAGCGCTATGTGTGGCCGTGGGTTGGAATAAGGTGCAAAGCTTGCAATGTATTTTATACAGAGCGGATGAAAAGATCCTGAGAACCAGTTTTACACAAAATAGCTGCTTGTTTACAACGAGAATGTCGCTACAAAATAGATAGCATCTTTGCTTATAGTTTTCCGTCTACTTATACTTATTTAATTTTGTTCTACACATTCAAAGGAGTAAAAACGTGTATTCAACGTAAAAAGGGAATTATCGAGGATTGTAACAGGTTTTTCCATACAACGAGTGAGCAATCGGTCGTAGCGCTTGCACCCACTGATGTCCGATTTCCCATTATTACCTACTTTTTACGTGACATAATTCAGACCTAAGATACTTAACAATAATAAATTTTATTAAAGTGCAATAGGTAATGAAATATAATAGCAACACGTTCCTGAAACCATGTGGTTGGTTGATCAACATTCTAATGGCGGCTGAATGTGTTCGTGCTAATAGGTTGTTTGAGGAGGTGCGATCGAGCGTTACTGCTACTAATAGGCAGCCAAATATCTCACGACAACTAAATATAATATGCTTGTTACTGGTAATTCGATGAGATCCCGTCAGAGGTGAACTGGCCCATGAAACTGAACAAGTTTCCTCGAAGAACATCCCAACGAGCAAAATACTCTTATAAAAACAAGACAATGGAGCCTAAACTCTTAGAATTGGTTTATAAAGGTATTCGAAGACTAGATAGATAAAACTTGTAACATGTGACAATAAGTAATTTCAGGTTAAACAGGTTAAATTATTCTCATAGTTTGGTTGGGTAAACGTGTATAAGTTAAAGCTATACGACGAGAATATAACTTAAATATAATTTCTCCTTATGGTGGTAGCATAACACCAAAAGTTATATAAAAGTTTTAGAGTTTAGTTTTTTATAAAATATAATTTTACGTGAACTAAGTAGATATAAATCTAATGAAAGCGGCGCATGATAAGTCTATTCAGAAACCGGTTAGTTTATTTTCCTTACAACAAATTATAAGAATAGGTACACAGAACATATTATTATGTAATACTTGCAAGAACAATGCTAAATACGCAAAATAACTAATTTAGCTGGTTCTGTGCCGCTACTAGTACAGAGTGGTTCCGTAAACAATAATTTTGTTCATAGACAAAGATCACACCTAACGGTAAGTGTGGAAGAAAATTAATCGACAGATGTGTGGATAAATATATTTATGTCCAATACAAGACAGCTGATCTTCAGAAAAATCTGTCTTATTTTGGGCATGTGGTGCTAATTTAGAACATTACCTCAGTTCTTTCTCGTGGAAGTCGTAAGAAGTGCCTAAAACATTTGAAAGTATCGTGTATTTGTTATGTTGTCCCTATAGTGATACCTCAAAGTGATACCTACAAAATATATTTTTTATATGACCCTCACCTCTGCTCTAAAAAAGGAACGCCAGCAAGGTTACGAGGAAGAGAAGAGTACACAATTACTATAACGCTAATATTACCTTGCTTTGCTAGTCAATGTGTTGAACGTGTTTATAACGATTTTTTTACAATTGTTTTCGTTCTGCCTTCTCTTAAAGGGATAGAAACGTGATTTATGTGTGCTCTTATAGAAAGTGTCAATATCTAAAACTAAGCGATAATACGCATATACACTTCAAGTTGGCCCCTTCACCCGTAATTAAATCGGTCTAGTACCTAGTCAGTTACGGATTTTATCGATGGCATACAATATAAAAACAATATAGAGGTAATATATTTGTGGATAAAGAGTGATGGATAATACAAAATATTTTTTGTATGGTTTATGAATACTAGGAATAACAAAAGTGGTATAACAGAGGCGGTCAAGGCGTTCATAGAAATGTACAACTTTTCCCATGGAGTATTGATTAAGATATAAAAAAATACCTTCATTACTCAATTAACCAGCTGATCGGCAATTTTGTATTAGAGGTCAAACTACTTTTTATATTTCAGCCCATGATCCATTGCGAAAACGGTTTACTTTCATGAGTATCTTGATGTCCTTTCCGCTTAGCACCTATCTTGTTACTCCCTGTGTAACTCGAATCTCGCTTAAATCAATATTACTCTCCTAATGAACGCTTGTTTCAAACTATTTTTGTCATAGCGATGTCGTATCGTAGCTGATTACTACGCCGCTACTACGTCTACTTGGCGGCGTTTGCTACGATACGAGCAAATCCATACAAGAGGTACATTGGGTATTCACGAGGTCGTGCCTCAATTTTCTATGAAAATCCTTAGTTCTAGAGTTTCGTAGTTAAAGGGTCAAAACGGGACCATATCACTAAAACTTCCATTAACTCGTATTTAGATTGATTGAATATTGAGTACGCACTACTATGATATCGTACACCAGCGCCAGCTTGGCATAAGTCTTTCAATATCTCAATGCACGTATGTGACGTGTACCTACATTGTACTGTACCTATCAATATCCACTAAGTGCATCTTGTTGCCTGTCAGTGTCTGAGTAGGTAGGTACGTTAATTAATTTCACTTGTAAATTGTGCACGAACAGACTTAAGTGTTGGCGATAGGCAGGGCACCCAATCAATATATTAAGTTATAGAACCTAGTAAGCCATATTGCTCTACATGATACGACGGGTTCCGGTCTATTTGTATTAACCGTCATTTTTTAAACTTTACATCAGAGCAGTTTAAAGTTTCGATTTTCAGAAAAAAATTCATTACATTGCCAGATTGCATTATTTTTCAAAGCAAAGGTAATTTCTGTTTCTTTTACATATTACCCATAATCTGATTAATGTTTTCTCCTGATTTTCCTATTTTTAACGAAAATAAGTGTCGTTTAATACAAAATGACTCATATTTTACTTTCTCTTGTTACAGGCTAAATGACGTAACCGCCTCAGATTATTGTTTTATGTTCCAGGCTAAGTGACTTAACTACCTAAGGTTATTGTTTTCTGTTCCAGGCTAAATGATGTAACCGCCTTAACTTATTGTTTTTTGTTCCAGGCTAAATGACTTAACCGCCTAGGTTTATTAATACATGTTCTAAGCTACTTGACTTAAGTGCCTTAGATTTCAAATTATAGCTCTAAGCTTAGTGCTTTAACCACTAAGTTGGTCATATTTCAAGCCTAAGCTAATTGATTTAAATACCATATCTTGAAATTATTAATGTATGGCTAATTAGTTTATGCGACTCATTTATTTTTCTTTTTATTGTATGATTATTATGATTATACTAAAATAATGTGATGCGTTTTAAGCGACACTGGACATAAATTTGACTAAGAGGCTAATTGTATTAAGCGACACTTGATATAAATTTGACTAAGAGGCTAATTGTATTAAGCGACAAAAGCAGAAAAAAATACTAAGAGGCTAATTGTATGAAACGACATGTCTTTATATTTATATGGTCAGGCTAAATGCTTGAACCTACGCTGCCTGTAAATTTTTGCTTCAGGATAAAAGGTTTAAACGACTGTGTGATATTTTGGCAGTGAGCTTAAGTACACAAGTCTTAAATTTGACAATATTTTGTGTCGGTTCATACATTGCACTGCAAAATAGGCCCGAAAAATGCGGTTGTATTAAGCGACATTTTTCTGCGCCGATCTTCACCAAACCGAGCTCAAACGACGCAGAAAAAATTGCTGATTCCAAATATGTATAAAAGTCTATATCGCAAAAAATGTCGCTTAATACAAATAGCCCGGAACCTGTCGATATAAAAAATATTGATTAGGGTTGAAACCATGAAGGTACACAACTTTCCCTAAGAAACATTTGACGAAATATTCGCTTAATATGATTTGATTTCCCAATGAGAACTATACGGCTTGTAAGGGATATCCCTCTGAAAACCGATAGGAATCGTATCCGGAAGGCTATCCATTAAACACAGGAATCTCCTGCGTAAAGAAGAAAATATTATCTCTCTATATACAATAAATTAGTAACGACTATTTAATTTTTCAATTTCATCCCACGCCATCAATATAACATTAACAGCCACAACAGTCCACTGCTGGACTTAGGCCTCCCCCTAATGGGGGCTATTGCCATACTCACCACGATTGGCAGGCGGTTTGGCGAGGTCAGTTTAGATGTTGCATTCACAGAAAACGCTGCTGCCCATTCCCTGAATGTTTATCCCTTAGTCGCTTTTTACTACACCCATGAGTAGAATTGGGGTGATGCTATTCTTAGCGGGACCACACGGAAAATACCATACTATCCAACTTATTAATTAATATCTATCACATAACATGTTAGTAAACCAAAATATTAATATAAATTTGCGGTTTATATGGCTATTAGTGCGCAAAATAATTGGAATATCGAATTGACTATAATTAATAAGATCACTGACCATGATAAGCTTACCAGTACGTGTTCAATAATTCGTATACCTACGTGATGTGTTAGGTATGTTTGTCTGTTTAAGCATTTACACAACCCAAGCATTTAGATAGTATGCTTTAGGAATTTGCCATCGAGTAACCATTAGTTATGGATATTATATTGTATTAAATATCATTTTATGGTGTAAAAAATATGAGGCAATTATCAATCTACAATAGTAAAGTCTATTGGTATATAGTACATACAATAATGCTAAAGCGGGTCCACATACATACACATACACATATCACGCCTATAATCCCTTGCGGGGTAGGCAGAGCGTAAACAGCGACCGCAAAAACGGACATTTACGCCACGTCAGACAATTTTTGAAGGTCATGTCAGCCCATCGCCTAAAATTGCAATACACACCCTCAAGTCCCTTAAAGCGGGTCCAATGTGTGTAAATAGAAGATATTTGATAAAAAATATTGGGGATACCTAAAATTGATAACAACAGTTTTTGTTGGTTTAGTTATCTGTTTAGATGTTTGTATGTGAAAGCATCTCTAGAAAACGATTGAACGGATTGTGATGCATATTTTACCAATAAGTTGAAAAAATTACCGGCCATGTTGCAGGTAACGCTAATTCCACATAAGGGGGGGGGGGGGGGGGGTTGGCCTGTAGGCTCAAAGTAAATTAATTGGTTTGCACCTTAAGACCTCATTTATAGATTTACCTCAAAAGTTTGTCCTTTTCATTCGCGCTGCGCTAGAGAGAAACAGACACTCATTTGGCGATACAATTTTTGCGGGATTTTACGGTTTTGTCCGACATATAAACTAGAGAAACACAGTAAAATCTAATTTAGGTATTCGTATTAAAATCTAATTTAGTTATTACTTTAAAACTGTAGACATTATTTTGAAAAATATATTCCAGTAGAGTTTACTTTAGATTTTATTTGTTTGATCCTCAATAAACTATATTTTTTCCAGAATTTTATAGCTGTAATTGTCTAAATAAAACTGGTTTAAAAATCTTGCTCGCGCTATTTCCCCACCTTAATAAGACGTCAGCGACGGATTATTATGAAATTTTGTGCGGTGTTAGTGCGGTGTAAACATCTCAAATAACTTTTGTTGAGTACCTGACGTGGAACATCAGGAGACGACATACGAAAATGGTTCCAAAGCTAAAGTTGTTCAACATGATGGGCCGCTTCTGGTGTGGTATACACATCAAGGGTCTGGAGTACCTGAAATAGAATTTAAGGGGCTCCAGATCCGCACGTTTTCATACAAACACAGGTATTCCTCTGTTTTCTTTTTTTATTATTACATTAATAAGGTTTTTTAATAAAATATCGAAGCGAGGAAAATACAGGGTATTTTATTCTTCTATAGAAAAATGAAAAGTAGTTTGTTCCTGAGATTCGTAACACAGGTAGTCAGGCCATCATTAAAAGATATGAAACCACGGTTTGAAACTCTCAGAAGTTTACATCAATCGGCTTTCTACGGTTCCAAAACGGTTCCACAACGGTTTCCAAACCATTCTTGGATAGAAGAATATGTTGAAAATGGCCTACTCTTTTCCCTTCCAGGGAATGTATCGAATTACCTTTCACCCCGTATATACAATTTAAACTCGCTAAATTATAACTAAATTATTGCTCGTACCTATTACTCTGTTTAAACAATTTAAAACTCGCTAAATTACGTAAATTATAGCTCGTTGGTACCTATTAGGTAATGTGACTTTTTCGGAATAGAGTTCTAAAACTACTAGTAGTACTAGCTAGAAGTTAAACAACTGCTAACCTGTCCTTTTTAAAATACTATTAAATAACGATCTAGTGGTGCTTAGTTTTCAAAAAAAGCTCTGTAACTCGGATATTATGCATTTATTTTAAATGCTCGTTGTATTTTAGATGATTCCATTCATATATGGATGAATGATAATGAATACAAATTTTCTTATTGTGTCAAGAGATCCATTGCACCTTCTTAAGATCTAATCAGGTTACTAACATACTTAGTTGCTACGGTGCAGTTCAGTTGCACTGCAGTTGAAGTGCCGCGCCGCTCCGCTGCAGTGCAGTTGTAGTGTGGTTCCACCTTTATAGTTCGGAAAATATTATGAGTACACGGGTTCCTACGTCGTGGTAGAGAAAAACAGGGACGGCTACGCAGCCACGGCAGTAACAGAGTGGACACACATAGGTTGGAACTGGTATTATCTTATGTCTATGGTATAATTTGTATTTTTTTAAACAGAAGTCCAAGATTTTCACCCAAAGTACAGTGAAAAAGCTAGAAATGGTGAGAGAGTTTTGGTATTTTATTTTTTAAATATTCTAAAGGACTTACTATTTTGTTATATATTTTTTAAGTATCAAAAGGTTATTTCAACTCATACTAAAATTTCCTAGGTATTTTTAGATTCTGCTCCTTGTTCCATTAAAGGACACAACGGTGGAGCGTTGTCCCATTTTAGCTGTATATAAAAATACTTAAAAAGATTTAATAACAACTAAAGTAGTTCCAATGTTGTGGAGTGAAACTCAATAGGTGTGACACTGGCACGGATTTAGCAAGATTATAGTTGTTCGGCACCAGTATAACGACGTCTAATGAGATTATCACGGAAAAGGCTACCCAATTACCCACCCAAATGCGAAATATCTTATTCCAGTGGTCCCCAAAGTGGTTGGATCGAAATTGAAATTGAAATTCTTTATTTAATATAGTATGATTACTTATTGAAAAAAATAAAACAGAGAAGCAAAATAGAGAAGTTTTACTGCCAATATGTCTGTGAAATCACGTGAATTACGAGTAACAAAACCCAGCCTGCGAAAACTCTCAACTGCAAGGGACCCTATGTGATTATTAAATGTAAGCTGTTGGTCAAACAAAACTCCGAGATCTTTAACTGACTCTACACGGCTGATGCTGTCCTCCCCTAAGTAATAAGAAGCATGGAGAGGCCGTATAGCGCGGGTAAACGACATAGTGCAGCATTTGGTAGGATTGAAAAACAGTTTATTATGCAAACTCCATTGATGGACGGCATTGATATCATCTTGAAGCTGTTGACAATCCTCCAAATGCTGCACTACGTGCATAAGTTTTAAATCGTCAGCGTATAACAAGCAAGAGGCGTGGCTTAAAACACTATCTAGGTCATTGATCATTAGAACAAATAGCAGAGGACCTAATATTGATCCCTGGCTAACCCCGGAGCGTGTATGGTAAGATTTTGAAATGAAACATCCATGGCGTACGTATTGTTGGCGATTCCGGAGATAGTCAGCAAAAAAGGTCAACAGTGCAGGAGTAAAACCAAAGCTGCTAAGTTTTTCTAAAAGTATGTCGTTGTCCACCCGATCAAAAGCCTTTGAAAAATCAAAGTAAACAACATCAACTTGCCTCCTTTGGTCCATGTTACTCGACACTAAGTCAACCAGGGAAAGCAAGTTAGAGTTAACAGAACGACCAGCCCGAAATCCATGCTGTGAGTCGCTTATGTACGGATCTACCTGTTTCAGAATTTTTGTATGGAGTATGGATTCAAAAACTTTGGCTATTGCTGACATAATAGCTATGGGTCGATAGTTTTCTACTTTAGATTTATCTTTAGTTTTTGGTATTGGAGTAACTTGCGAGAGCTTCCAGCGAGAAGGGTACTTACAGGAACTGAGTGAAAGATTAAACAAATGGTAAAGGGGTTTGATAAAATGCTCTTTGCATGCCTTGAGGACATATGGTGGTATACAGTCTGGACCTATAGAACTTTTAGGCTTCAGTTTTAATAATGCTATTTGTATGTCAATCTCGGAAATGTTATTAATGGCAATGTGGTTGGCTGATCGAGCTGTGTCATGAACGTTGGCTCTACATGGATCGAGTAAAGGATCACAAGGAAGAAAAACGCTTGAAAAGAAGGTGCCGAACGCCTCTGCTGCTTGACTACCATTATAAATTGTGTCTTGGTAGGACACTTCTGATACAAAACCACCTGTTGTACGGAGGTTGTTTGCATGTTGCCAGAATTCTTGAGGATTACTTTTGATATTATTTTGAATTTTTACAACGTAACAATCATACGCTTGTGACTCACGTAACTTTATGTTTGCTCTAAGTTTGCTGAAAAGTGAGTAAATAGTATCATCGTTTGTAACCTTCCATAGACGATGCAAATATGCCTTTTGTTCAATGTCTTTGATTAGGTCATTAGTATACCACACAGGATAGCGTCTGATGTTTTGCTTAGAACGTGTTTTTTTGGGTACACACTTCTCAAATATTGAATGAATTGTCTCGTAGAAGGCAGCAACTGCATCGTCGATGCAAGTCTCATGCAAAACTGTATTCCAGCACTCGTCAGCAATAAGGTCATACATGAACGCAAAGTCAGCCTTTGTGAAATTCCAGTCAATTTTACTATTAATATTACTTGGAGGAAGAAGATCATTTTTATTTGGAGTACTATTTTGAAGATTAATTGTGATATCCAATGGGGGATGATAAGCGTCGGCATACTCAACTAGCCCCTCACTTCCCACACATACTTTCGAATTATCAAGACATTCCGATATTAACACAACATCTAGCTTCCCTCCGCGTTTGTTAAACACATCATTTATATCTGCTAAACCACAGGCTGCTAAAAAATATGCAAAGTATGCATTGATAGTACTTGAAGCACTGTTGAGATTGAGATCTCCTAATATTAAAACTGTACCTTTTAAATTATTCAACTTAGATTCAATATTTGTAGCTTTAACGGCTCTACGAAACGGTCGCTATCGCCACGTCTGACAAATATTTGAGGGCCGTTTCAGATAATCGAGTATCACTAACAGGTTGTCAGCCTGTCGCCTAAAATCATGATATACATAATACTATTGAGACACCCGTGGGTAAGAAATGGGGTGATGCTATTCTTAGCTGGCATCGGATCAAAATTCTAATTCGGTAGAGGTCAAATATTAAACAATCGGATGCATATACAGTAAAATAAACCTACGGCCCAAATTCCATCTTTTTAGCATTAGTGAGATTACTGTGCGTTGATGAACGAGTCGAGCAGTCACTATAGGATAATTTGTTATTAAAAGTGTAGATTGCTCTGTGCAAAATACCTCAAAAAGTTCTTAGTAAAAATGAAAGAAATCTTTATGTTCTTCTATATTCTAAAATACAAGGTATTTAATACGTATACCTACTTAAACAATAAAAAGGCGGAGCTTAGATAGAGGTAAAATATATTTTATTGTCAATTTCCAAACATCTGAATATTTATAATATTTACAAAACAAGAAAACCTAAAAATTAAAATAATCTTCCCAATGCGTCCCCACCAGACATAGTTCCCAGCATGCTGGCAGCATTTCCTCTTTGTATAGCCAGGCTAATACGCTGGGCAATAGGTAAGTAAGTAAGAACATAACAAATTTAGTAACATTCGTTACTTTATTCATGTTTTTCATGTTTCACTGTGATGGGATATTAATGTGTCAGAATGAGCTCGTTAAATCTAAGGGGTCGGGTGCGGTAGCGAGGTTACCGGCAGGAATCGTGATTTTATTCGGAAGTTTTTAGAGCTTAGTGTCCGGCGTCATACAAAGCCCTTTGAGCCGGGGTGAGTTGGGGCTGCGCTGCAGTCAGCAGTCGGCGACATCGGGGCAGCGAGGTAGCGGCGCGACACTCGGGCACTCCCGGTCGCCGCGCCGAGCGCCGCCGCCGCCGCCGCCGTCGCCGGCTCGCTGGCTCCGCGTCCGCACTCGCCCGCCGCCGCGCCGCTGCACGCTCGCTCGGCTCGCCCTCAGTCACGACCGCGACCCTCGCGCCACTGCCACGCATTGTTGCTCCCGCGCTCTACTCGAACAGAGCTTGCCATGTGCACGCTTAAACTTTTATTCGGTTTGTACTAACTTTCAGTGCAAAAATGTTACAAGGCATTTGGCGTGTGTGGAGGCCATCTAATCGACAATGGAGGTAATTATTAAATATTTTGTGTCTAAATAAGTATATTTATGAAAGTTGTTAGTTTATTGTTCGTTTTAGCTTTGCGACGTACCTACTGAAACTGCTGTTTGCGAAACGCTTTTAAACACGAAACTTGTCTTACGGGTAACGACAAATTATGCTGACGCTGAGCGATACATTAGCTGACAACATTTACAATTAGTTCGTACTTACAAAAGTTATATTTCCGGTGGGTTCGGTGAAAGTAAACATGCGAAAACAATCGAGGCTAATGGTTCACCTAACGATCACGTGAAATTGGAAGTTTAGTAATACGAGGTCTAATAAATATCACGAACGACAAGAAACAAAGTTTCTTTCACGACTGAGTCCTCGCCGCCTACTTATCGTGATCGTGTTTTGGAGTGTAGGGTGTAAGGCAACTATCGGTGTATAAATTCCAGGCTGTGAGCGAAAACTGTATTCAAATTGGCTGCTAACTTCCGGTCGACATACATAATAACGTAATATTTCATGTGAACGCGTTGACCTCTTTCGTCTACTGCTGGTGTGCTTGCAGACGACCGCTTTTTCTTTAGACCGACACTTGAATTAACAATTGGTCTTAATTTTCGCGACTTTTTGTAGTTCGTAAAAATTGGACCTCTCTTCGCTAAAAACTAAGAAAGGTCGATAAAACAGGCTGACGTCGTCGTGTGCATTTACTTATTTTATCGGTCTACATTATCGAGGCTTCATAGACACCCATAGTTTCTATTTTCATCCCTTAAAATGTTGATGGAAAAACGGGTCTCTGGAGATAGATATCTTGAAGAATACTCTGACTGGTTTGGAGCCGTCTTAACAAGAGGGTGATGTGTATGCATCTACTACAAATGGGAATAAATCAATTTCCCGGCTGCGGATGTTCAATCACTGCTATTGATTGTTCCTAACAAAATTCTTTGGGATAGATATATGCGAAGGGAATTTACCCGGATTTCTTTGATTAATATGTAAGTATCGACTGTTTTTCTGTCCAGCGTTTGTAGAAAACGGGTATGTACGAATTTCCGAACCTCTGGAATGATTTAAAATATTCTCTCTAATATTTTGAAGCTTAACTATGAAATTAATCACAAATATTTTTGTACCGTCACTGAATTACGAAACAAAGTTGCAATTTTATAGCAAGTAATAGTATTAGGTACACATTGGAGGTCTACGACTAGGTACAGTCAAGCTCACGTCCGGTTAGACACTTAAACCAATTCCTTAGTACTATTATTTATTCTGTGCTCAAACTGTCAATGTAAAAGTATTAAGCGCGGGGTGGCATAAAACGGTACAAAGTCCAAACTGTCTAACCCAGCGTGATCTTGACAGTACATGATTATTATATTATTTTTTACTACCCTTAGGATTATGTAATAAAACAATTTTGACCCAACCCTAAACTTAATCTTGTTTGAAAAATAAGTTATGACTTTAATGGGTCGCTTTGACCTTTCCTGAAATCAAATTTGGCAAAATGGGAACTTAGGGGTGGTCCAATAAACTTACACTTGTTTATGTCAAAAAGGTCTGGTGTAGTAGGCATTATGATTTAGCGCTCCACTGTTTTTTTAATCCCGGGTGCAACACACATACTGATGTTTGAAAACTGGTAGTAAACATTAAAAAACATGCAGTTTGGTTGGAAGCATTTTAACTGCAAACTTCAATCATTTTGAAACTAGTCAGAACGGTGCAAACTGTTTGTAACAGTTGCGTAGTACGTATTTCTAGGAAATTTAAATACTTACTTATTATTATCTTGACTTTACTAAAAAAATTATAGCGCCAGAATTGAAATAGATTGTTGGTTCAATAACGTTGCAATAACCAATTATTTATATTCCCGTGGATTCGATCAATACGTCATGAACTGGCCACACGCTTTGATCGCTCCCGAATGGCGGAGGGTGCTGGGAGGTGGTTTGCATTTTAAAACAGATATTATAAAACATTGTAGTGGCTGCGACAATGTTTCACGTGCTCCACCGCCAGCTGCCCTCGTGGACAGTCAGGGCACGTACCATGTACTAAACATTGTTGAACACTCTATTATTCTACAGCGTCAACACTCTTCTAGATTTCTGTGTGTATAATCTCATCAGCACAGTGTTATTTCGTAAAAGAGACCAAAAAAATTAAAACAATTTGTACGAACATTATACATATTAAAATGTACATAATCTCGTATGGTTTATCAAACCGTGGTAGGAAGCGGCCTGGGGGCAGTTCAAAGCTTCGTAGAGATAATAACATTATACTGATATTTAATAAGGAAAGACGGACAAAATTAAAATTCCTACGTTATACAAAACGTAACGTTAATTAAGTATAAGGCCGAAAAATTAACAACAGCTTCAATAAAGGGCAGTGTAACCTAAAGGCCAGTGTCATAGTCCGCATTGTCCGGACCTTTCCTTCAAAGCCGGTCTGGCCAAAAGCTCAAGCCAAAACCTCAAAAACCGGAGCCATGTAGGTACTTACCTATAACTTTTGGCAGTTTAGGTCGACAAAGCTTTCGGTCTATACCTGATAATGAATTTAAACTCACACATGGATAAACTTTATCTGATTGCAATTGCAACCTGCCGTGTCTAATTGTGTTGCATTGTTTAGATATTACAAAATGAATACTTAAATCTACAAAGAGTTCTTTGAACATTTCTTGAATTCGTGTTCAAATGAATGCGTTCAATAAACTTATATGGTCAATAACCAATAAAAAAAAAAAACAATACCTAAAAGTTTTGTATTTTTGCGCAACTTGTAAAGTATACTATATGCAAGGTACTAGATGTATGCGACAACGATCACTGAACGTATTATTGAATGAAAACAGCACCACCCAACTTGCCAGCAAAATAAAATCGCGAAAGACAAGAGCATCCGCAAAAAGTAACTTTGAGTTAAGTACTTGTATAGGGGCCCACGAGCCTACTGAATAAAAATACGTCAGTTAAGTATGAAGGTAAACGGGAAAAAGAAGATACTACGCTCCTTTGATATTAGGAGCCAAAATTCGTGTTGTTACATTTCGCGAATTCCTTTTTACGGATGTTTTGGTTGCCTGGTGTTTGGCAATGGGTTAAGCCCCTCTTTTTTCTTAGAGAGCGGGATAATTGAAAAAAACAAAGTCATAAGTTGAGTTAATCCTCAATCTTTAGCTAGGAGCAAGGGAGAGGGGGCAAGCAATCAGTGGAGTCAAGTCTAGTTAAAGTCGTAAGCTTCTGGAGAGCCGCGACACACTCAGGCTTCTGGGGGACAATTCACTTCTGGTACTATGCTTTACGGTTTTTAAGGATACCGATGTGTTGTCATTGTAAAAATTTACTTAACATATTATGAACTGTTGACTGGGTCGAAAAGTAAAATAGAGAATAGTTTCGCATAGATATTGTCTAATTTAGGAAGCGAAATAATTTTCATCAAATAAGTTCATAGCTAAATCGATTTAAAATTTGATTAATTACAGCTTATCTATAAAAGTTAATAGATCTTGAGAATTCGGCTGAATTTAATGTTGAGAGTTACTTGATAAATTATATTAAAGATTTTCAAATACTTACTTAAAAAACGAATTTCGTTATGAATAATACTTACTTTACTTAGGAGAATGAATGAGCCAGCAATCTGCAAATCTATTGATTTAATTAGCGAGTGGGTCGTGTGGTAAGTAACCTTCGACCCTGGGACCCCACAGACCTCTAGACCTCTTACACGGGGCCGGAGAGGTTGAAAGCCATCCTGAAAGACACCTAGTTAAAGGTCTCTAAAATAAATTGAGGGGAATATAATTAATTAGCGTTGATGACATCATTGTGAAATGTAGAATTCAAGAAAATTATGAATTTGTGTCTGAGTTTAAGGTCAATGTGTTGAAAAATTAATTAAAGTGATCTTTTTGGTAAGATTTTGCTAGTATGATTTTACTACATCTACTCAACGCCCATGACTTGACCGTGACCAGCGAATAGCGATCACGAAATGACTAAGCATTAAGCGTGTACGTTCACCGTTTCATGGATGCGATACGATACGACGTAGTTTTGTAAATTGTTAAAAAAGGGATAGGTAGATATAAAATATAGATAAAAAAATCACGACCGGTCTGGTTCCCGGGGCAGCCGTGTGACGACGGGGCGACGGGGCGACGGGGCGACGGGGCGGCAGCGGGGCGACCTGGCGGCGGCGGCGCGCACCCTCGCGCTCGTCTCGCCTGGCGACCCTTCTTTTGGACCCTAAATACCTATTAGCTCGAGGGGCCCGTACGAGAGGGTTGCTTTCGCAGCAGAACGTGTTATTGTGTCCAATGCTCGAACAATAATATCCCTTGCATTATTTTTATATCCGCTCATTCAGTGTGTAGAAGTATCATACGTACCTAACTAGCCTATAAATTTCAACAGTTTTTGGGTTTTCCTTACTCATCCATCGAGTTTCCATACCCAATAAAGGGTAGCTTTATGGTTCATTTTGTATTTGGACACATTAATGTCGATATACTTAAATACCGCTGCTGTCGTCGAGCATCGCACTCTCAATTCGCGTCAATCCATTAAATTTTCGATTAATTCAATAGTAATTATGGAAGCTGTTGTAATTATAACAGAGTTTAATTGCGCGAGGTTGAGCAAAGTCGAAATCTTTCTATTAATTTTAACATTCATTGAATAATCGGCTCTGAAATAATAGTGAAGGCACTCAACAGCTATGCTGGGTGCCTCTGTCTATAATCGGAAAAGTTCGGACTGAACTCTGGTTTTAACAAGTTGGCTGAAAAGGATGGTATTTACCATCACAATGGGCGATAAAATATTTTTAGCTTCTCTGGGGAAAGGTACCTCGGGGGATGAATTATGACCTTTGTATGTAAAACGAGGCTTTTGGTGAAAAGAGCAAGGACTCACGGCAAACCAAGCAGTGATTTTATCTAGTAAAAGTATCAAATCTTGTTATAAAAACTGTTAAAGTGTTACAAAAATTTTCGACGCTTTAAGAATTATACCTACTCATAGTTGTAATAGAAGATACATATTTGCATTACTTTTCCAATAAAATGAAAATTGCTCCGCAGACGTCCCAACCCGAGGGAGGAGAAGTAGATATTGATATATAAAAAATAATTTTGTACACAACAAAGTTATTTTTTAAATAATTATGTTTTCCGTGCTGTATTAGATTTACTAGATTCTATTAGCCATTTAGCAAATAAAAGTCGATTCGCTTACCGGTACAAGAATAAAAGTTAATAATATTTAAATTGACTGTACCAAATGTTTGACAGAATCCATTAAATATTAATGGAATTACGAGACCCAAATGTGTGGTTTTGTTTATAATATCTGAAATGATTGGCTGTTTGCGAAAACAAAGAGCAAAATTCGAATATTTTGTTAATTTAATTTACTATTGGCTGGTTGTGTGTGAACGAAGTAGGCATTTAAGTAGCATCAACATAAAGTAACTTAAGTCTCCTCGAGATAAAACTTTCATACTTACTTAAGCTGACATTGGCCTCAATTCGCGAAATAAATTCTCTTGACTTAAATTACCGCTGTCACTTTCTATCAAATACTTAGGTTTAGAAAAGGATAGGAAATGTCTACGTCACGTCATGTCTTATAATTTGACGCAAAATACGCGTTATTTGTCAAAATAAGGCGACGATGAAAAAAATGGCATCAATTTGGAAAATCAATTATTGACAGAATAAGACTTAAAAAGGCGATATAACCATTGTCACTTTTAAACATGACATGACGTAACCCTATTTGACGGAAACTAACTGCGCAAATTTAAGGTAAGTTAAGAGAATTTATTCCCGAATTGAGGTCATCACCGCCCTTCTCATTAAGACATGTACCGAAAGTGGCACTTGTTTTTGAAATAAGTTAGTCGGAGCATCAAGTGAACATTGGTGGGAAGTAAAGTTGGTCCGCCACGGTGAGGACTGAAGTCTGTGGCTGAAGTGTTCTGACGGAGAGCTGTCATGTTTAGTTTTTTGGATAAAAATGAAACTTTTCTAGCTTACCATGAAATATTGTTTATATGCGACACTGATTAGTACGTGTCAAATGCGAGCAGATACTGCTTAAGTAAAACAGTTCACGATATGCTAAGCCAATTATAGTTATGCCACGTCAACTTAGAAAAATGTTGTACATAGTTAAGATAGTTTGATAACTAGTTTTTTCATATTAATATGGTAGGTACTTATTATTCCATGATTATTTCCATACAAGTCTTTGGCTTTGTTAACCCGCCTTTATGGTTAAGTAGTTTTCTTTTATGAATGCTTTGCAAGTAGGCAGCTTTCAAAGGATTCTCCTCTCGAGGGCCGGGCCGGCGCGTCCTTGCCGCCCTTGCCTGGCTCACTCGTAGAGTATACCGCCTTCAAAGGTTAAAAAAATGTCGGAAGGAAGACATTAGCTATCAGGCTACGACAGTGCGCCGAGTCACTGCAAGGTTATAAACCTTTTTGTACGAGACCAAATAAGGGAAACGTTGTAAAATGACTCTCCATAAACGGCGCGGTAGAAGCTTCGTAGCCTTTAGTGCCGAAACAGTCCTGCGTAGGTATTTAGTTAATCGTGGAGTATAAGATTGCGTTAAATAACTATAATTTAGAAAATCCCAAATTTTCCACGGCCGTTGTCATAGAAGGTAGGTGTGACAGTCCTTCTCTACATGCAGAAATTAAAAAAATGCTATGACTGAACGCTACGCAAGTGATTTCAACCTTAACTATAAATATATCCATCTTTAGAAATTTTAAGTTAGTTATAATATTACAACCTTCATGTCCTTAAAAGATACCGTCAGTTCTTTTTCCGTATTGATCTTAAGTATTGCCAAATGAAACGACCTCGCGCTGAAAGATATTAGATTCGTTTAAAACATTTTTGTGCCTATTAATAAAATGTTCATAAAAGTAAATTATTAAACGGAGGATGTAACCTCATCAAACGCTTTGAGAAATGGTAAGGAAGTACGTGATGATCCCATACCTTCAATCGTTAATATTATTGGTGAACTTTGAGCGGAAAACCCAAGGAATCACAATGTTCAATGCCAACCAAATAACTGCCTTAGTGGTAAATAAGTGAAAACACTTTATTGCACAGAAATAAACAAATAATAAATACGAACACTCAAGCTAAAATGCGCAAAGGCTGCCTTATCACTAAAAGCGATGTCTTCCAGGGCACTTCAGGGTGTAGGAAATATAAAAGAAAACAGAGCAGTGCAAGAGCAAATTATAACGTGCCTAATGTATACATATTTATAATACAATTCAGCGATTAGTTTGCGTTTCAGAGCATAATTAAACTGCTAGGAGTATATTTTGATGAGAAATAGCTGTTTCGTCAACAAATAAGTCATGATATCAATGAAACAACACGTTTTTCAATAAGTTATGTATTTTGACTAGACTTGTGTGGGGAGCGCACCCTGAGAATATCCGCACTATTTACCTTCAGGTTATCCAACCCATCGTCACTTACGCTGCAGGAGTTAGGGGTCACATTGTCAGCAAAGGAAAAAGTTGATGAGCACGCAACGCAGTTTTGCAATCAAGGCCATCAAGGATATCGTACTTTATCGAATCTACCACAGCGTTACTGGCATCAGTTTGTTTTATTCCATTAGATATTAAAAATCAGTGAAGATCATCTTATCGAAAGAGTTTTTCTTTTCGGAAAAACTCATTACCTGCCGGATACGAGTGGCCAACACCTGTACATATTACTTCACTCAACTGTTAGGATCTCAATACAGAACAGCCAGAAACGAAATAAAAATTAAGTAGATATTCTGTACAGAAAAGACTATTCGACGGCAATACTCTTAAACAAGAAGATGGTTCTATGGGATTTGATCCCGATAAAGAAACCCGTTGTCACACAAATTTAAATTACCTACACCACTCGTGTTCTGTATTGCCAGCTGAGTTGCTGACAACACAAGAGGCTTGTAGATGAGCAATACATAATAAATACCTAGCTACACTTATTATTGATATTAAAATAAAAAGCTTTTATTTAACTTACAATAAATGTTTGGGGTGGAATTTTACAACTCATTTTTTAAATAGATATCTTCAACTGATCGAGCCGAAATTTTACACATACGTATAAATCGGATAACAGTGCAAGTTAAATTGTGCGAGGTCATTCTTAATCCAATATGGCGAAACATCCATGATGGCTGACTAGTTGTTATAATGCACTTCACCTGGGTATCAAAAATGCGAGGACTTGCTGAAAATAACTCGAAAAATAAAGTGACTGCACTCAAAATCCAAATTTGCGGACTTCTTAGGAAGGCTGACATAATTTCTGTGTATTCCTACAATATGGGTGGGTGTCAAATATAAAAAGGCATGATGAGAATAACTCAAAAAATAAAGTTAAGTCATACTGAATCCAATATGGCGGACTTATAAAGATGGCGTACCTACTAAGGTTTTCATGATTTCCTACAGTATGGATGTCAAATGAAAGGAACTGTAGAGAATACGAATGCGACCTAAATGCCGTTGCTCCATTCCGTTTCAATGCTTGATGTAATGGATTTTTAGTTGTAGCAGTGCACAATATAATTGCAAAATTAACTGTGTCCATTGAGATAAACCTGAGACCTGTCCAGCGATAACTAAAAAGTATCAAATATAAAAGTACTCTTTTAAATTTCAACTTATTAGGTCCTTACATATGAAATTGGCGTTTTGTATGGGAGGAACAAAAAGTCGTTTTTTTTTAATATAGTATATTTATTTAATCAAAGTATGAGCCATTGTAATCTATGCACTTTTGCCATCTCATAGGTAGTTCATTGATCCCTTTACTAAAAAAACCATTCGGACGGGAATCAATAAAATCTTTGAAGGCGATTTGGACTGCCCCATCTGAGTTGAATTTTTTCCCTTGCAAGAAGTTATCCAAATTTCGAAAAAAATGGTAATCTGTTGGAGCAAGGTCCGGGGAGTACGGTGGATGCCTTAGACATTCCAATTGAAGCTCTTCTAATTTGCTAGCCGTCTGTTGTGCAGTGTGTGGTCTAGCGTTGTCGTGAAGCAACAGTGGCGTAGAGCGATTGACCAACCTCGGTTGTTTAGCAGCTAGCTTTTCCATCATGGTTTGCAATTGCTGACAGTAGACATCTGCCGTAATCGTCTGGCCAGATTTGAGAAAACTGTAATGAACGACACCGGCGCTAGTCCACCAAACGCTTACAAGTAACTTTTTATTGGTCAATTTTCGCTTGGAGCAGGCTTTGGCTGGCTTGCCAGGGTCCAGCCATTGCGATGAGCGCTTCCGATTATCGTAGAGAATCCACTTTTCATCACAGGTAATGATTCGATTTAAAATCCCTTCGTTATTGTGCCGGTCAAGTAATGTAACGCAGCAGTTGACGCGCGTTTGCCGGTTTGCTTCACTCAATTCGTGAGGAACCCACCTTTCAAGTTTTTTAATCTTTCCAATTTGCTTCAAGTGGATTAAAACAGTTTTATCACTAACACCGAAGCCTGCAGCTAATTCGGACGTGGTTTGCGATGGATCCGCTTCCACAATAGCCTTCAATTCTTCATTATCAACTTGGGTCTCCGGCCGTCCACGGGGCTTGTTTTGCAGGTCGAAATTTCCAGAACGAAAACGTTGGAACCAAAAACGCACTGTGTTTTCTTTTGCGACACAACCGCCATACACATCATTAACCCTTCGAGCCGTTTCCGCAGCACTGGTGCCACGGTGGAACTCGTACTCGTAAATAACGCGATATTTCAAATTTTCCATTTTGTAAATTGAGCGATGCAAACAGAAAAAAGATAAGTAAAAAAACAAATGAATGACGGTTTACGAAACACAACTACATGTGGAAATAGCTGTATAAATTTGAATTTCGAATTCCTAACCAAATAGGAGAAATTTGTGATCAAAGTGGCCAGTACGACAAAACGACAATTTCATATGTAAGGACCTAATACAAGGCCACTCACATGGTCATATAGTATATAAAAGCTTGTCTTTTCCACTTTGACAGGGAATGTGTCTTCGTTTAAAAAGTGCAGTGGATGTCCCTGGTTTGATACGTGTACGATACGTTGACGACACACACATACTTACAATGTTGATAGCTTATACATAGTGTAAAAAAAATTGCTGAGAATATTTTAAGGGGTGAACCAGTACGTGAAACTAAACAACTTTCCCCAAGGAACATAGGTCGAAATATGAAAAAAAAATGGCCCTCCCATAAAAATTATCCCGGCCGGGTAACACACTAAGTATGGGAGGGTCAAATATTTTTTTCATATTTCGACCTATGTTCCTTGGGGAAAGTTGTTCAGTTTCACGTACTGGTTCACCCCTTAAAATATTCTCAGCAAATTTTTTTACACCTTATATTTTATAAAGTATGAAAATTTACAATTTGTGATATCGTTCCCAGTTTGGTTAGGAACACTAAACTGATCTTCCAGAAAGTTGAAAAGACGAGGGCGACGTTAAATCATCTGTCCTGGTTGCTGTCTATGATTGCGGTTGTCTGTTACACTATCGCTTAGAAAGGCTCCATAGTTACTTAGTAGGCGTTTTTATAACTCTGATAACAGGGTTCTTCGAGTCGTCCTTCGGCTCGGCGACCCACAAAATAGACCAAAAAGGATGAATACAATTTAGCTGTCAAACATCTGAATGAGAACGTCTATGTCGGCTTAGATTACATAAAGCTGGAACAGTTAGGGTCTATTGTTACACGAAATAATTATAGGCACAACATTAACAAGTTGCTACGTAAGTTGTTACAACAATGTACAAGTTGACGCAGGCAGGTACATTTGCGCGGTTAGTTCCAAACTTTGGTAGTTCGGAATAATGTTTAGTAAATATCCGATAATGCGGGTGATTATTATAATGGTCGGGAGAAACGCGAAGTTGGTCGTTAAAATTTCGGGGTGTGGATTTGAATTGCGACGTAATGAATGTCGGTCGTTTGGCTTTCATGTAACCATGCCGAAATGTCTCCTCACGGCGCGGCGCGGCTTTGCAATAAGAATATAAGAATGCGCACTTCAGATGCATATTTTTTTCAACATAGAAACTAGAGAAATAACGTTACAAAATCAAATTAAGTAATTTTTACTACAAAAGTCATGTCAAAGGCCTACTACTAGTAGTAGGCGGTTGAAAAACTCTGACACCAGGGTTCATCGAGCCGTTGGGCGACTTGGTGTTCCACACGAAGAGAGAGAGAGAGACTAGAAAAGTGATTTATCCAAACTATGGCATAAATAATTCGGTTATTACTTGCTGTAGCCATAATATCTCACTATGGTTAGTTTATCATGTCTCAAAAATATTAAAGTCGTTTATTTTTGGCTTATAGTTTCTGGACCATTGGCCTAATCAAATTTATTAATTTATGTCATTTTAGGTGCTTGCTAACATACTTTCGTTTGCAGTGGATAAAAACAACTCAAAATGGGTTTTTACATTGCGTACACTGTAACATTGACAATGCTGGTATATTTCATAACATTAATTTAATTAAATACAATAAAAATAATATAAATGTACTGTTTGTCTTTAAATATGATAATTTATATGACCTTGTAATTAATGTATAGAGTTTGTCTGAAATAAATGATTTTTATTTTACCATAAATTGAATCGAAAATATATGCAAGCGTCAAAAATTACACAAATTGCAATAATATGTGCTTGACAGACACAAAAATCACACAAAAATAAGCGACTTTAAAAATTTCGTAAGTTATGCTCTCATTAATGCCAGCTGAATCGGACTATAATAATGAAAAACCGATTCAAACCGGTGATATTGTTTTTTTTTTTAATATTAAGTAAAGCTTGTTAAATTGTGTTATTGATAATATATCTTTGTTAGAGCCTCGACAATAACATTTTACCAGACTTTTATGGATGTAATTGACTAAATAAAACCGGTTTAAAAATCTTGCCCGCGGGCTACCAACGGCTTAACTAAATCTGCAAAGTTCTGTTTTTATATTACGAATATTAACGTGAATAAGCTGGCCGCCCAAGTCCATATAATTATTTTTATACTACGACTAGAATACTGACGTAGTTCTCGCTAGGTACCTTCTACAGGACATTCTGAATGTTTTATGTGAACATTTTTCATAAGTTGACACAAATTTGTACAATTCAGGTCCCACTTAACGAGAAAAACATGGTCCGGATAATTTTTCCGAGGTTGTTAGGTATGTGTGGGAGTGAATTGGGCGACAGTATAAATAAATAGGTATTCAGAACAATAAGATTTTTAACGATTTTTAAGTGATTTGGATTTGGTAAAAATAAATCAGTTTTTTAGGATTACTTACTGGATTACTGGTGCAGTAGAATCATTTCATAAATCTTACACTAAAATATCCAATGAATTTCGTAAAAGTTGGTAGAAACATATTGTTTATATTAAGGCAGGTGCGCATTTAACAAAAAATTAAATCGATACTGCCGGATGTTTTGTGTAAATAAACCCTCATGTTTTATAAATTTAACTTTATTATGTGAACATAATTATGAGCTGATTATTATAAGTGATAACCAAAAACTGCACACTTAAAATACTTAGGTAGCGACATACTTAACCAATAGTAACCTGGAGAATCAATAAACGTCGGCCATTTGTAAGAAAAGAAAGAAACCTCACGTAATAAAGTTGCTACCGCAAAAGCTAGAGGTACCTACTCGTTCAGTGAAAGGGATCCGAATGTAACTTCAGCAGTGGAGTTTTCAGTGTTTTTATGCGCGCGGTTCTGTATTCTCCATGACTTCCTGCCGTGTTCGACTGTACTTACCTACCGAACCGAGCCACAGTAACAAAATAACTTATATTTATTGTGACTTTCTGTCGTAGTCACCGACAAAACTGAGCCAAAAGAACAGATAGAGTATTATCGTTTAATAATCGCGTTAGTATTACACGGGGTTACCTAATTATATTTGTGTGTGTGTAACTGTTCTTTCGCGTGGTTCTGTACTCTCTGTGACAGTCTGCCGTATTCGACTGCAGTCAACATCCCCTCTTCACTAAGTTACTGGAACAAAGGAAGTAAAATAATTGTGTAGGTTTAATTCAACCAATATTTAATATTCAACCAATATTCAATATTCAACCAATTGATTAAATAATCAAATGGTTGAATTAGGTAGCTACTGTCATAGAATAAATAATAAACGTACCTGGAGAAATATTCGTTGCACAAACACAATATTATGTATCGGTTTCTGTTTGATGACCGGTTGAATAGTCTAGGTAATCACATCAATTTCAATTCTATCGACTAACCGCTCGCCCCCTTTTGGCACCCAGGTAATTTCAGGTTATAGAAAATACCGCTTTTTTTTTATTTTTCACATCATACTTTACAAAATTGCTGGGGCGCAGAAAGGGGCGAAACGCGATTCTACCTTCCGCTTTTTGGGCACCTAGTTTTTGTTATTTAGCCTGTTTGGTCATAAAAAATGTTTATAGTATTTTTCTATAATATTTAATTTAGATCCTATCATTTGCCCGTGATTTCTACTGTGGCCGAAACTGTTCTAGCTAAGTATCAGCAACTATTTATTAACCATTAAAATTCAAGAGGTCGTACTCGTTCTTACTTGTTCCAACTTGTTCATTGAATTACATGACTCAGCACTAGTTATCGAGTCGTTATGATCGGGGACTGGACTATGCCTATCGCCAAAACTATTTATTGTAAACATTTTGGGTTGTTTGTTAAAAAGTCGAGGTTCTTGCTAAAATATTTTTTTTTGTACCTGAAAGGAAAATCAGAGTCTTTAAAATATTTAGGGTGTAAAGATACCTCTTAAACCACGGTACATCTTTTTTCTTGAGCGTCATCGTCAAAATATAAAAGAAAAATGAACCACCCAAATGAAATTGATAGTCCGCTGTGTAATTTGTCTACTAATGAAAGATCATTTTAATTTTATGTTACAAATTTCACATTCTCATGTTAAAGTTATCTAGCCAATAGGCCATAATAAGAAGGTTTACCTTAAGAACCTTACTTTCCTAAAACGTGCATTTGAAAATGCCTATCCTTGTTCGGTTTCAGTAGGCGCCCTGCGTGCCGAAGCCACATATTTTGAGTACCTACTATGGCTCGGTTAATATGCACTTACAGTGCTATATTATTTTCATAAATGTCCCGGCCACCATGACAAATATAATTTTCTTATATTAATTTACATTATTTGTAGTTTCAGTGAGCGTGTGTGGTTGCGTTGCGTTGTAAGAACTCGTCACTACAAGACTAGAAGGTTTAGCTTAGTGTTTTAACAAACAGAACAGCGATCGCACCGCCGCCGCCGTGTTGTGTGGAATCTAAACCGGGAAAAGGAGAGAAACTTGTAATTATAAAATGAATGAACCTGACTAGACAGACATCTGTAAAACCCAGCGCTCAGACATTATCTAGTGTTTATTGCTTTACGAGTATGTTAGTAGTGACTATGTAGTCGTCCCATTCTTCTATACTAAGTGCTATGCTATTATATATATATAAGAAATCTAAACATTTCGACTGAGACCAAGACTTAAAAAGAATTAGAATTTCACAAAAGATTTCTGTAGAACTGTAAATCCTGTCTTCCTTTTAACTTCCCTTTTATAAGGTTTTAAAATCATAAATCGTCCGTGGGACACCCTGTACATACCTTTTATGAGTTCACTGCAAGAACTCTCCAAGTTTCTATTATCCTTGGCTATATTTATTTTGAAGCTACAATACTATTTTTAATTTTGTACTAGGTTTATTTTAAAGCATTTTGCTCCACTGCCAAGATAAATCTAGTAGAAAGTGTTAGTCTGAGTAGAGTAGATATTGAGGCAGCCTCAGACATGTAATAATGTGGGTACGATTTCACATTTATAAAGAAAAAAGGAGAACATTGAAGACATAGAATCGTTTTGTAACCACGCGTAACGCGTTGTTAATTTTTGTCTCAACGAATGACATTCGTCAATCCAATGTGGCTCTGCCAGCGTCTAGTTTATTACAAACAAACAAATACAGAGACTTCTGGCAACTAACTTAACATACTTAAATCTGATATAACACAAATTCTTGAGATCGCGACAGTTAATTTATGGTAAGGTTAGTGTGGTGAGATAAACATAAAATTAACTTAGCAAAATAATAAACTTTTCCGTTCGACTCTTCTCGTTTCCCGCGCAACATAATGTTGGCGTCAAGTCAACGGCGGCGGGCAGCGCGCCACGTACGGGTGCGACCGACTAGCAACAGCTCTACGTATACGTTACCATATGACAACGAAAATGTTTTGAAAATTACTTTTATGCCGTGCTTAAGTGGTTTGTTTCACGATGGAAACGGTTGGATAATCGAGTAGACACGGTAAATTGCTTCTCCGCCACCTGATGATAGTGCTCGACTCGCTTACCTCGCCTCCCCCCCCCCGCTACCCGCACCCCCTCAGCGGGGGGCGGAACGCTGAACTCACAACCTCACAAGCACTTTTGATTTAATACGCCCAGGGTTATTGAACATAAAAGCCAAAAACCTCCGCTAATATTACCGGGTTTTGCCCCAAGGGGTGACAATCGCATTAGGTACTTTCCTTTTCCTCCGCAAAACCGGAGTATTTTTTTACAGTAACAGTCATTTGATTAGTTGTCCTCTCGAATAAATTTAGTTCTCAGATTTGTAGAGAAAACAGTGTACATTTAAGGTAAACTAACAAGAGACAGTAATTGAGTTGACATTATTGGAGTCTGGGTGGGCGAGCGGGGTGAGCGGGGTGAGCGGGGTGAGCGGGGTGATCGCGGTGAGCGGCTGCCGGCTGCAGCGGTCTTCTTGCTGATATCAGAATTCTGACTTTTGCTCACATAGCTCTACTGATCCAGTCATTACTATTTGTAATCGACAGATTCGGAAGGTAGATATAATGTAAGTAGGTATTGAAAAGTAGATAGTTACAGAAGAAATCTTATAATTTTAATCATTTTATAGCGAAAACCTCTCTGCGGATTGGTACCCACAGAGTTTTACGGAGGCCACAAAAAGCGTATTTTGCTTACCATTCTCCTACCATTTATAAAACATATTTATGCATACTCGCTGTTTGGTTAGGCGGCTTTTTGCATGGACAGAAAACAGAAAGTAATGCTTATTGCGGTGGCTGTCCCTTAAACCCGTCGAGATCTCGACCGCGGGCCTTTCCCAATCCGCTTACATTACAACGGGAAAACATGTCGGGCCGGGATAAACTGAACGCTACATAATGAGATCGCTGTTCTCTGAAATATTAATTAGTCTTGAAAGTCACGTCTGGCCGGTTCCGGCGAAGGAAAGATCACGGAAAGTAAACTTTGTTTTTAACGTCACACCGGGCGTACGAGTACCACGGATTACCTTTTTAGCAACCTTTAGGTACGTGACGTGAATTTTGTTTGAACCAATAATTATTTTTAATACGATTAGAACTCTTAAAGATTCTCATAAAGTGAAGACCGTTATTTTAACGACTGTAAAATATATTATATTAAAACAGTTAGCAGCGACTGAAAGCGCCGGGCTTGCTGCTGTTAGAAAAATAAACATCGCGATTTTGTCTTCGATTGTTTTTTGTAAAGGTGACAGACTAATCAGAAATTAGATTCAGTTGCCAAATTATGAACATACTTATTTATTACTTTCGATCTAAAAACAAATATATTTGTTTAGTCAATTTTCAGATATTTGTGTATAGTCTCGATGTTTTCTGAGTATAATATGTATTTACATAGAAAACATCCAGCCGATACACATATATAAAAAATATGTTTGTATTTATATCAGCTATCTAGTTTCAATAGTGCACGCTTTGCTTGGTTTGGGGCTAGATGGCGAAGTATGAATTGTCCAGAAAATATATTCATTTATACATGTACATTGAGTAGTTTTTCGACTAAATCAATAAAAAGAAGCTTAGCTGAGGCCCTTAGATTTCCTCATCATTATCCTCGATTTATACTTACCTATATACCATCAGATATGGAGCCATTTCCGTATTTCGTAGAGTTTAGGTTAGCTCCTAGTGTTCCACATAAGGTTCTTCAAACTCTTGAAGTTTAGTGTGCCGGCAAAACCGGTCTATCTTACTGTTTTTTTATGGTGCCTTTTTGTATCTCATATAGTTAAGCCGTGTCTTTGCTGTTCTGCGTCAGGTATATCAGATCCTCGATGTTTGGGGGCCAGCAGAATCGGTACAACATGCTTAACAACTTTTGTTTTAAAGCCATTTTCTTACATCTTGTAGTTTATCCGTGCACCTGGTTTTCCATATCAGGTACTCCAGTCGCTCGATGCGACACCAGCAGAATGAACAAATCTGTCAAGGAACCTGTTTTCGTATGTCGTAAAGTTTAGCGGGGCTCCTGGTGTTCAATGTCAGACATACTCCAAGCCCTCGAGTGTTGGCCAAAGCTATGTTAGATGTTGACCAAGACGCTGAGCCAGCACCAATTTTTTTAAACTTAAATCTTATTATTCAAGTGAAAATCGTGCCAACTCCTCTAAGGCATTTTTTTTGTAGCGTACTACGTCCTGTCCTAATTGACAACTGACCTGACATATTGGTAAAATTTGCATCAAAATACGTTCAGTCGTCTTTCTGTGAGGCTTCACCTAAAAACAGACAAACAGAGATAAATTTAAAATTTGTTATAATGTGTCCTTTTATTTCCTAATATCTTCTAAAAGAAGACTTTCTTTAACGGAGTTTGCGCCACGATAACTTATTCGTTGTTTTACAATGTTGTAATTGATACTTTATTTTTAAGTTGTTTGTATTTAGTATTTATCATGTATTTTATACTTACCTAAAACTAAGGCAAGTTTCACCATCACTTTCATATACTTTGTATCATTTTTGAAAACTTGCAAAATTTTCAAGCGCGGGCAGGATTTGAAACTGCGACTTTCGCATTACTAGTGGCGACGCCTCTTCCATCTGGGCTACCGCAGCTCATTCCTTGCCCGCCAGTTTTCCAAGTGTATTTTAATGCCAGTAACGTGTGGCACGGCTTCATCTAACACGGATGTGTTTTAAAAATTTGGTATTCTACTTAGTATCAAACAAAGTTGCATTCCGTGTCTGTCCCTATCTTATGCTTCGATCTATTTAAGTGCGCAACGGATTTGAAGCAATTTTTTTAATAGTAAGAGTGATTTAAGAAGAAAGGTTATATGTAGGTACTGTATAATATATGCCGCTAAAAGGTCGCACTCCCACGGAAAAACGAGAAGCAGCGGGTGCAACCGCTGGGCGGGCCGAAAGTTTTTTTCAGAAATAAAGAACAAAAAAATATAATTTAGTTTACGTTCGCTTGCTTTCCCGTGCGAAGTATTTAACTTGAATAAAATTGAATACTCCAACATCGCTAACCCATTGAAACATGTTGTAGGGCAATTATGCACGAGCGATTTAATTTATAACAACCCTGCCTCGAATGATAAAGCTTATGTTCGAAGAATAGTGAAGTTCGTGTATACGTCGTCTGCTGAGAAAAATTATGTCTAAAAGTATTATATACGTAGAAAAGTATACCGTGGGGTTCATTAAAAAGGTCATTCACAGGCTTAGCATTTTTTAAACTATTTTATCTACACTCGTCTCATAATGTTCGAATTATGAATTCGAAAACAGATGCATAATGACCTACTTTATGCATTCTGCCTATAAAAACTAGGGTTTACAATAAATTACAGAAGCGTAATGACTTAATGAGAAAACTCTTAATACGATAAAGTTGAGAAATGAAACGAAGTTTTTTTTTCCAATACTCAAATCGCTATCTTCCGCCTTACCTGTCAGTTGTTGTTGTACGGTAATTTTTCGGATATTGTTCAGTTGTCTTAATAGGTTTTTGTTCTGTTGTTGTTCAGATGTTGTTCAGATGTTGTTCAGATGTTAATTAGTTGTTGTTCAGATGTTATTCCGATGTTGTTCAGTGTTGTTCAGTTGTTGTTCAGTTGTTGTTCAGTGTTGTTCAGTGTTGTTCAGTGTTGTTCAGTTGTTGTTAAGTTGTTTAGTTATTTGCTGTTGAGACTCGACATCTAAACAACTGTTAGTAAAGAATCTTCAAAAATTCATATCAAGCCATATTACGTTCTCGTATTGAATTTGACCCTATATCGAGCCTTGCAATCGCCGGTGCGGACGTTTGGAAAAGTATGCAACTGAGTTAATTTTTTAGAGTGTAGATAAAATAGTGTATGCAACTGCATATACTTAGGCATTAGAATGCTCGTGTCAATCTATTATCACACTCGGCTACGCCTCGTGTGATAAACAGACACTCGCATTCTAATGACCCCCATTATATGACAGTTGCATAAACTACTATTAGAGTTCATGAAAACATTAGGTACAGAAATTTGTATGAAAGCAATCGGAGGCAAGCCCCCTTTCATCTGTTTTTATGCAGTATTTATTGCATCAGTCTTTTGAGTAAGTATCACTACTCACAAAAAATAACAGAAATGAATAAATACATTACAAAACATTGTAATAACTTGGTCTATGGTAGTAACCCTTTGATTGGATTGTGAATTTAGTAGGTAACATGTAGGTAATAAGAGAATCTACAGAAGATTGACCACTTAAAAGTAAATAAATATAATAAAATAAATAAATATTCTGGACAATTCACACAGCGCCATCTAGCCCCAAGCTAAGCAAAGCTTGTACTTTGGGAACTAGATAATTGATATTAATATTTATATACTTTTTTTATAATTGCATATTATATTCCGCTTACCTTTACGCGCTTTCCTATCACCCAAAGGTTGCCTGATAGAACTTGCTACCATAGCAAGAAGGCCACCTTGTTGTACCTACTTCACATAATATTTCTATGTTAAGGATGTTTATGCTTTTTTATATGTGCAATAAAGAATTTTATTATTATTATACATAAAAAACACCCAGACTAAACACAAATATCTGAAAATGACTCAACAAATATTTGTGTCTTGTGGGGATCGAACTAACGACCCTCGGTGTAGCAGGCAGGGGTACTATCCGCTACACCATCGGGCCAGTCAAGAAAAGTATCTCCAAAACCACATGAGCGGATTGGAGCTAAATCCATACCCAAGCACCTACATAAAAATAATTAAACTAAGCCGTTATGGTTTCAATTAGATAATTTAAACCAATGCATAAAGGTTAATGACCAGAGCTCGCCCTTTGATCCTCAAATATAGATTCAATATGAGATCAATAAGGAATTGATGTTTCTTTTCAAGTGGTCTTCATGGTTCTTGAGATGTCAATGCGGCTGCGGCCACTACAGATATATAAAACATGGTTGCCAGCTCGATGCGGGGCAGTGCCTACTCTGGGTATGGTATATATGAATCACAATAATGACTTATAATTTGCTTAGAAATAATTAATAATTGTGACTTTTCACGCTCACGATTTGTTGCTTATAAGGCACAAAAAAATAAGATTTCACGCTTGCCTCAAATGTCACAGCTACTTTTAATCTTCTTCTGATAAAGCAATTTCTTCTCTCCTTATCACGCCACAAATCTCAAAATTCCTATCTAAGCAGCATGCAATCCTATTTCTCCGTATTTCTTCGGTCACGTTTGTGGGCTTTGTCTGGTTTAGCTGGAAGTCTGGCAAGTGGCAGCCCTGCGTCACTCGGAGCCACAGATCGAGTTGCTTGGCCAACACGATTGCGGTATGGTTTGCGGCTTCGGAACACAATTCTACCTATCTGTGATTGAGGTACAAGATATTCATTTACCAAGTCACAAAGATTGTCACTGTATTTTATTTGATCATAAAGAAATTTTAATCGTTTTGGGGTATGAGGGTACGTTTAATTTGATTATTATTATTTATTTATTATTTCTTAAGAGTCAACTCATAACATAGGTACTATAGAATGATAAATATGCTTGCTACATCTAGTTGTATCACCGATTTACCGTATGTTAGAAGGTCAATCAAAAGGTCGAGGTTGTCCTATCAATTTATTATTTACTGTTTTATGCTTCACGGGCTTTGATCTCTGTCTCTCCGGAATAGGCAAGTATACCTACCATACCAACCTAAGCTATGTAAATACAGGATTGAAACTTGCTAGGTGGATATGTATCCAATATACTACATATTGGATGAATACAAATAAGAAGCCAAATCAAAATACAACATGCCTTCCGTACTGTACCGACGCTATAGATATAGCCAATGTTCAAAGTTTCCCTACGGGTACCCTTTTACCGAGAATATCCACTGCATTCCCATTCGTAATACTACTCGGATAGTCTATTACTTTATTCTCGTATGTTTATAGTATTGCAATATGATGGTAAAGCGGAAACGAAAATCTAATTTGGCTTTCGACGAATGAAGCACAGTCAACATAATAAGTGCAAGAAGATTTTGTACATTAATTAAAAAACAAATCAATATCAGTTATTGCTAGGTTTTTCTGGATTTCATTTTAAAGTAAACGATATGTAGCTTTGTCTGTTTAAACGTGGCAGCTGTACAAAAACTGCCTACGTTTAAAGTTTGATTGACAATACTTTTTCTACTATTCCTTTGGGCATACAATACGTACCTACATTTATGGAAAGTGCCAACATGTAGGTATGTATTTCTAAATCAATTTTACGACATACCAAAATTATACATTTAACTTGCTGTGTGATGTAGGCTTACAATAGCATCACCCCTTTTCTTTCCCGTGGGTGTCGTAATGTAAGAGGCTACTAAGAGACTCGAGTGTTACATGAGTATTTAAATTTTAGGCGATGTGCTGACAACCTGTCACTACGGCGATACACAATTTTCTGAATGACCCTTAAATAATTTTCCGCCTCTCATCACAAAAATAGTAACACATTCCTTGCATGTTCGTATATTGAAGGGATTTTTATGATACCTAAATAAGTGAAGAGTTTCAGTCAAAATAAATGAATTTACTTAAGAATGTAATGAACAAGTATCGTAAATACTAAGTAATAATAATATTCTGATATGAAATGTAGCTTTCTAATGTTTTGTATTTTAATTGGAAAATACAGGTGGTTCTAAAAGGGTCCGGGTTATTTCTAAAAAATAATGGTATGGTCCTTCCGGCTACTTCGACCTGGCTCTTGGGACCCCCAGATGTAAAAGTAACCGTTGTTTACACACATGAATTTTGAATCAGTCATAAATTCTCAGTTATTTAAACTAATTTGGTCCAAAATTCGACTTTAGTGGAGTAAATTCACCGGAACTACCTAAATTGTAATAATTAATACGAAACTTTTGGGACGGACTCTAGCTTCCACAGTTCCTGAGAGACGTTAATGTATCCTAAAATGTTATAATAATACTACCTACCTTTTTTTCAATTTTACGTAGTTAAAAGACATGGTCAAAAAATCATTGACAAGTACACTTAGTACACCCAGAAATGCCAGCAACAAATGTATTTAAATGAGTTTACATAGTATTCCTACTACAATATAAAAAAAAAAAAGATACTAGCAAGTGCCTGCAAATTTTGTTTTCTGCAAAACAAAGCGAGCTATTTTTGTATCCCTAATAGTTTAGCCGAGCTCCTGGTGTTCTACGTCAGGTACTCCAGGACATTCTACTTTTATTATATAAAATTGCGTCAAAATCCATCGCTTCGTTTTAGGTGATGCATCCACAAACATACATAAATACATAATACACATAGGCATACAAACAAATAAAAAAAAAAATTGCATGGTATTGATTACTTATTTTATTACCCTCCCATTCAAGCTTCACTCACTTCAATTCACGGGCGTCCATCTATTAACCGGCCGACCAAGGCGGAGATAGCGCGCGGCGTAAGAAAGAGAAAGACAAGGTAACACGTTGATAACCGAGTTCTCGAGTACTTTGCCTAGTAGGTGCTTGGTGGTTAGGTTATAGGTAAGGTATTTTGTTAAATACACAAATACGCAAGAATTTTTTATTTCAACTATTGTGCTAGTTAACCTGCAATGTAGGTAGATTACGGGAAGGTATTTTTTTTAAAAGACGTCACTTAAGTCGCTACATTTCAAAGGGGAAGCCGATGGGAATCCCGTTGTATGGACTCTTCGCCACTAGTAGATACAGACGCCGCTTATGCGTGGAGCACATCGAATGTTTAGCGTTATTCGCAAATAAAACAGTATATTTGTAAATAGTTATTTGTACAACAAGAGGGCAAAGGTCATTTTTGCTTCGAGTGTAATTTTTGAATCCCGAGGTAGCGAAGGATACTAAAATTGAATCACGAGCTTAGCGAGTGATTCAAAAGTTGTATCCTGAGCTCAGTGAGGGATTCAACAGCACGAGATGCGAATGAATTTGCTCTCGTGTGGTACACACAATTTTTCACCTCTACTAGTGAGAAAATTCTGCCAATGTCAAGTTTGGGAAATTGGCTGTACTGCTCGAATGCCTCAGACAAAATAAAATTCCCGACAAATTAATTTTTTCAAGATTTGTTCAGAAATATTACATAATATGTACCAATTTTCAGAAATGTAAGAAATATTTAATAGAAAAACCGCTTACAAAAAGAAATAAATAACTGGCTGAAATAGTTTTCAGAACGCACCGCCGCCATTGTCACGATTTTTTCTGATAAAATGAGATGTTCAAAATTCAAATCACTTTTCTCAATCGAGTGGATAAAAACGAGTTTTGCCCACTGAATTTACGCGGCAAAACTGTTATTTTCAAGCTGGAGAGGTGAAAATGACATATTTATGTCCTTACAAAATATTATCCATTACATTTCAAGCACTTTTTCATTCGTTCGAACCAATTTTGAAAACATAAGGACCGTTGGTCTAAAGGAAAGTTTTTAACGTGCTTGTTGAAAGCTAGCATGGCCTCTTCTAGCTCCATAGATGTCATCCCTCTCATCAAGTCTTTGTTTTTTGGGAAAATGAAGAAATCACGTGGTGCTATGTCTGGACTGTATGGGGAATGTGCCCTTTCATAATAAAAAAATGGAAAGAAAAGAATAGAATTTCTCTGATTGATGCAAAATTAAAGTAAAAGTAAGTTGCCATGGCAACAACCATAACGTTTGCTTGTACATCGATTTAAACTACTTTCCACTGTATGTCCCCTCCTATTGTATGCTTAGATAAGTATTTTAAATTAGCAACGAATTTTGATGTGTTATTTTTAATAAAAAGGTATAATTTGGTGTATGTTTTACAGGGGAAAAAACTTTATTCATACACTAAAATGGGTACATACACTAAATCAGCTGGTGTAAGTTATACAATTGTACCTTGTATTTTCTGCCCTTTATGGTTTAGGAGACTGTTTCTTTTTTAATGTTATAGAAATACTGAACCCATCTAGGTATAAGCGTTTCGTTACTTGCGCATCTGGATTGTTTTGTCTAACTCTTTAACTATGTTTTAAATGAGTATATCTAAAAAGAATCTTGTAAATTTCTTCGAATAAATAAATAAATATTATAAATGAAATATCTAATCAAACTTAGAATATTTTCTTCTTCCTTGGCCCGCCGCCTTTCCCTTCGTTGACTACTACTGTCTTAGGTAACTATATTATCTGTGACTATGACCACAATCTTTATAACTTTGTTAACCTCGTGTCAGGTGTCACGTTTAACTAGGTGATGGGTATGATGGATGGGCACAATGACTATAGCTCATGTTGATTGGCTTCGACACGGCGGCGCGGCGTTAGAATCATAATGGTGTACAAATTGCGTACGGCACACCGATATACATGGCTCACTTTGTACTACACAACACGAATACAGGCATTCTCAAAGGATCTCAAGGAAAAAGCCTACGGATAAGACATTGTAGCATGCGATTTTAAAAGTCTGACACCAAGGTTTATCGGGTCGTTGGACGACTCGGTGTACCTTACGAAAAGAAGAGAATGATTTGATTTGACAAATAGTTTCAATGAAAAACCGATAAATATCTGATGTGCGCAGGGGCGAAATGTGTAATCTATCCACAGTCAACTTCCGTAAAACTCTGTATTTGGTGATAGGTGGTAGTAGTAATATGGCACAGTGAGTCAGTGAATCTATTTTTACTATTCACAAAAATAATAAAGTGAATCTAACCTTGCAAACATTGCTATTCATATTGGTATCGATCGCACAAAGTCGGGCACAGAATGTAACACATGGCTGATAAATTTGTGCCGACTGAACTTTGCCGCTCGGCCAATATACAGGGTGTTAGGGACAACCCTCAGAATACTGACAGGGTGCATTTAGACCATGAAACTGAACAACTTCCCTTTTTTTTTTCAGGAAACGTAATTTTTTACTTTTCATAGTAAATGCAGTCAGCTGATTGTGATTCCGTACCTATGGGAGTTCGATTTTTTGTAGTTTCCTGTCCTATCAGTGTTCGGAGGGCTGTCCCTTACACCCCGTATAGATATATATATTGTACCCACTAAACTTTACCGCTCGGCCAACCGGTAGCATCAAGAAAAAAAGACTGAACAGGATGTTTACAACTTGTTGGTAATATTGTTCAGGTTTCCCCAAGGAACATAAGTAAATTAAAAATTCGATTTTCAAAGTAGGTTCCCTTAGGTTAGTTTGATATACTGAAACTAACGGGTATTAGTGGAAAAATATTATGCTATTGGTATCGCATCGCTTACCTTGGACTTGATTTTCGCGGTGGAAAATTAAAATATTGACCGTACTGGAAATGTTATTTCAAACAATAACCTAAAACCTGAAAGTCCTTTTTAAAACAATAATACTTAAAAATATATTAAGTAATAGCTAATATGTAGTAATATTACTAATTATTGTAATGTGATTAAGCAGTGAGATAGCGGTTAATATCGTGCCTCTAATCCCTTGTACATTGAACGGCTTAAGCTTATTATAATCATTACAGTGAATGTTGAAAGTACAAAGAACGATCTGTAAGTAGTTAGAAAAGGTCCGGCAGCTGCGTAATCTTCTGTGCATGAGCCAAGTCCTACCCTATTACCCACAACGGTGTTCTTATTAGGGACAGGCACCCTCCCCCCTTCCAAACCCCCTCGGCTGTCCCACACACACGCATCAATACCAACTTATATTCCATTTAAAATCTCCTCCTGAATATCAATGGGACGAGCGTGTCGGGCGCGCCGCCGCCGGTCGTCGCGTATTTCAAATTACATTAAATTCATAACAGTTACCAGCCGCTTTTACGCAGTCCTTTACAATTTTTGCGACACGACCAATGGGAATAGGTGTTTTACATGTAAATTGTTGTTCAACCATTTTGTCTCCAAGCTAATAATAAGAAGGCAGGTATAAAATACAAGTCAAATACCTACAGATATGTATATTTATTACTACTTATAGTAAAAACAAATGTCCCCACTGACTGACCGACTAGACTAGACAAAAAGTTTGTATGGAAATTCCTGGTTTTTAACACGCTTTTATGTAAATGTGATCTGTTTTAAAAATGTTGATTAAGGAGATAAAATAATAAAGTTCGTATTTGAAAGTTTTTAGGAGGTTTGTCCGTTGTCGGCACGTTCGTTCTTCTTTACGAAAAAGCTTGCGCGAGTGAAATCACGGGCGGAAATGCTAGTAAAAGTATTTTGCCTTGCATAGACGCTACACAAAGGCGTATAAAGATCAGGCTCCGACTCAAGTTGCGTAAAAATCACAAAACTACACGTGCGTGCTTGCAATCCCCTTCGCCTTGGGTACCTTTGTGTACCTACTTATTACACCTTCCTACATTTAGTTTACTGAATTAAACACATTAACTTTCATCGTTTTGGGCACTAATTCGACGAGTGACCCGATGAACCATGATGTCAGTTGCACTTCACTAGCTTTTCCTGGACATCAACACTGAACTTATCTACCTTACCTAGCTAGCGACGTACCTACCTACTTATGCTGGATTCGTTTCTGAATTTCATACAGGAGCTATGAGCGCATTTGTCAGAAATTGTAAAAGGTACTATTTGCCAAGGCATAGTGAAAAAGTCCGGTCTTTTAGATATATACTTAGAATTGAAATAATTTTAAAGGAAACTACCGAAATCAGCTTGGACCCCTTGCCACTGCTAGATATTAAAGTACCTAGATTGTATGTGCTCTTCGTTGAATACCTATTTCATACTCGCACTTTAAATATTTACGGGCTTTCCTTGTTTAGTACAATTGCCGTGAATTTTATTCGAATCGCACGTGTTCGTTTGATTTATGCATCACCCGTTCAATGCCGTATACAAATTCTAAGCATCCCCAATTTATGAACGATGGTGGACGATAGTAATGTAAATGAATTACGCACGTTTTTATAAACCAGTTTGACGATATCGCTGTGGATTGCGTGTCGCTTGTTCCATTCGCTGCATTATGAATAAGACGGTTGGGATTTATCGCGGGGATTGTTTGAATGGTGCGGCATGCGGCATGCGGCAGCTGCGCGGCATGTTTGGTCGACGAACGACAGTAGCGACCCGGCCGACAAAAGCGCAAACATCCAGACTTAAAAAAAAAATCAGTAAGGTTGCGAAACAAAACCAAAGATTTTGATCTTTTCTACACTAGCTGCAACCATAGACATAAAGGTCAATTCGTTTCATCACTTTTAAACATTTTAGTCAAAATGTTTTGAGATGTCATGGGTTCTTAGGCATTTTTTTTGTCGTGCTGAATACTGAGTTGATATAAGAAATAGTTTCGTTATGTAAGTTGGTGTACTAAAGTGGAAGTAATTTATTCAAGGAACGACTCTAGCTACGTGCTGCTGGGCTGCATGTGTGCAAGTAGATAGCTACTCGTGTATAAAGTCGTATGCCTCCGTTTCCCTGTTTACATCGTACCGTCTTCACTTATTATACTGGGTCCAAGCTAACTGCGCACAAAAGAGATAAGTTATTCGTCGCTGGCGTCACGGGGAGGTCCTGCGACGTAAAAACTAATAAACGGGGCTTGGTGACGTCAACCCGCCAACTTAAACGCTTTGTTTTTCTTTGTTTATTTTTGCTTTATGTACTTGCAAGAAAAATGTTTTTATGTACCTACGAGGATACGAGGAACCTTCTAAAGCCCCGACACACGTCATTTCAAACTGTTTTGTAGTTTCGTATATGTGTGTGCAGCAACTATGTTGAGTAATTTGCCTGCGGGGTAGGTATGGAGGAAACAAGTGAAAATTCGCCATTAGCAAATTTTACACTCAAAACGGAACATATCTTTACTAATTAATAATAAAATTAAAATAAAACATTATACAGAAACGTCGTTTCTGTATAATGTTTTATCAATGGGGGGCATCTGTAATAAATTCAACTAACCGAACTTATCGATTTAACCATAGATATCGTATCAGCTGGCCTTAGGCGCCCTAGATTTAAATTTACCCTAATTAAAAAATTCCCTGTGGTCTTGTTAATTAGGCCATGGCCCCATACATAGATTTTTACCATTGTTATTTATTTTTGGGCAAATTTAATTAAATTCCATCAATAATGCTGTGTGATGCCGGCTTAGAATAACATCACCCCATTTCTTGCCCGTGGGAGTCGTAAGAGGCGACTGAGGGACTTGAGGATGTGTATTGCAGTTTTAGGCGATGGGCTGACAACCTGTCACTATGGCGATACCCAATTTTCCGGATGACCCTCAAATGTTTGTCAGACGTGGCGTAAATGTCCGTTTTATGCGGCCCTTTATGCTCTGCCTACCCCGCAAGGGATTATAGGCGTGATATGTGTATGTATGTATGTATGTAATAATATAATTATTTGTTAACCCAAAATATTGACTCGGAGACTATTGGACTCGCCCAACGACCGAGGTTCTGTAACACGCAGATCAAGCCCTTTCACATGATATCCCGCTTGAGCTACTAGCCTCAACTTCGAAATTTTGTTATTTTCTGACCAAAAAAATACAAGATTTCAAAAGCTTATTTGTATTACTTCCTAAATTTGTAAGTACTTCAAAACGAAGCTACTTGCCAAATTTCTAACTGTAACTCCACAGGAATTACTTTATGAACAGTTTGACTGTTTTTATAACTATGGGACGAGTGCAAGTTGCCGTTGACGAGTATAAGGTTTTAATTTCAAATCGATATCAATACGCGTTTTCGAGACAAGGGGTCATGGGTTTAATTTTTATCTTTTTTAGGCACGGTACCCTAAAATGGACTCTACCTATTTATCTTGTATTTTTATTGGCACACATGAACCTTCCGCCAAGCCTATCCTCGTCGCCTCCTTACCTAGAGACGTGAGAAATCAATTTTGTGCTGGCTTGTGTAAAATAAAGGGATAAAGAGGGGCGTACACCTACAATTGTGTTTCGAAGATAAATAATAACGATAAAGCCCTTCGATTCGACCCAGGACGAAGATTCTTTACATCACACCTTATCTCATTGTGTTCGGCGCTCACAAAAAGGCTATCGAGCTGGGCATTGTTCGCCGGAATTGAACTTGGTTCTCTGCGAGCATCACTGATGGTAACTCTTGTAACAAATTGTATTTCGACGATAGTCGGGCATCGCGATTCACAACTGGACTGGACCAGCTCAGGTGACAGCTGTTTCGTAGATACAGATCCTGCTACTGATACGAGTTAAAAGTATACTTTTGGTGCAACATTTTGAAGCATTATAGCCAAACATCTCGGCGTCCATGTTTACGAAAGCATACAACAAAAGAATGAATACGTGACTTCTGTGTTGTCTTCTGTGAGCTCGCTCCATCATAGACTCTGTCTTTGTTCTTCTTCTTCTTCTTGTCGATTCAATGGCATTCTTCTCAAATTTAGCGTGGCCATAATTTTTCTGTAACCGAGTCTAGAGTCAAGTGAATTCCACTAGTAAAAAAATAAATTATCAAAATGTTAAGTAGTTAAGATTGTCGAGCTTAGAGCGGTATTATTATGTTACCCGCATCAAATATGTGATGCTGGCATGCTTTCCGCCACCTTATCTACTAGACTTATTTTCTTTTTACAAGTTCTTCTGAGCCACGATTAAAGCGACTTATTTTGTGTCGTCGGCGTCCACCTGGTAGCCTTGTTTTGTCTTAATCGAGCTGTGTTACTGAACTGAAATCCGTAGTGGTGGTTCACCCCCTTAACTAGTCGCCTTCCTCTGCGTAGTTTTAACGAACCATAACGCATGACGAAAGGAAATTACCAATTTATATCTTATTCCCATACAAATACGGCTGTGGTGCATTTACGCATGTTAACGTCCAGTAGCCGTAATTTAAAAGGAATCGACGGACGACAAGTAGGAGAATCGCCTAAAGCCTGGCATGTTTCTTACCAATCACAAAGGCTTATTTTCTTTAACATGTTTGTAACTTATTTTGACTTGTCGCTGCCTAGTTCAGCTTGTCGTGATAGACTCGTGCTATTGGATTGCGACCTGCACCCGATAGCCTGGATATTTCCTACCATTCTAATCTTAAAGACTTATTTTGTTTATACAGTCAAGATCAGGCTGGGTTACCCAGTTTGGACTTAGGACTGTTCATCTGCCGCGCGCATACGACTTACATTGGCGGTTCGAGTATTTAACCAGACGTGAACTCGACTTTACTAGTTCTGCCACACTACGCTTGTAGTGAGTCATTGGCCATTTTAAGAAGCTCTTTCTAGCTTAGAGATAGATGGGCGGTGGTTTTAATAAGTAATGACAAATTGTTATAAAGCTTCTTAATCACCCGCTCATCTTTCTCCTCTTTCGTTTAGGACGCTGTGTCGACGAATGACCCGATGAACCTGATCTTAAAATAATAAAATAACCAAAATCATCAAATGCTTTATATCAAATCAGCTTAACTTCTTGAGTTCATGATATTAGTTAGGGAAGCGTTAACAGGGTTTAAGAAGTTTCAGCACGGTGGTGTCCCAGCCTCGCTCGCGCCGCTCGCTACTGGTAGCTCTAGTTAACACATTCCTGTACGTGAAGATGACGGCGGGGTTCCTGTCAGCGGAACAAGTTTAATTTCTACAGGTATTTTGGGATTTCAGTTGGACGTCTACTAGTTACTGTCGCAAATAACTGAAACGACTGACTACCTACCATGATTTACTTTTTATTTGAAAGTGTACACGGATTCTCCTGTGTCCCATCCATCATTCAACAACCGTCTGATTCGTTTTGCCGTGAAAATAAATGGTGCATGTGGGCTTCACACCGACCGCGTCGTAGCGGAAGTGAAAAGAAATCACGTCACCACAACGCCACATCAGTCTTACCCCTCAGGTCGACTTCGACATTTTCTTAAACATAGGTACAGTGCTGATTTACCAATTTGATGCTGCAGTGTAGCATATGGTTGTCTCAAACGTGTGCTATTCGCAGCATTTCGAGCTACGTTCTGATTCTTCATACAGATATAAATCGGCAATTATTTTATACAGGACATAGCGAACACCCCTACGTATAATGATATTAGAGAAATCTTGTTATAATTAAATTAAACTAAATTTTCATAGGAAGCATTCAGACCATGAAGATCAGCTGACTGCATTTACTAGGGAAAGTAAAAAAAATACGTTTTTGGACATTGTTTCCATGGGAAAGTTGTTATTAAAACATGATATACATGCACCATTTCAGAATATATCAGATATTCTCCCTCGCATGTCTAAAACTTAAATAGAGAAATAACTTACACAGAATTTAACGCTTAAAATATTTCCTAAAACAAGGTAAAGGGCTAAGATTTTACTTTAGACCGACGACCGGGCAACCTTTCACCTTTGATATATTTTTATCGTATTCCAAATGGGCGCAGACATTACGTGACGTAACGCTATCTCAGTTACAGCTGCATACCTTCATACCCTTTTTTCGGGCGATGGTGTGCCCCTACGACCCCCTTTGGACGACAGTGAATAGACAAATTACATTTTTGTTGGGGTATTCGGGAATCGAGCATAAAATGGCCATAAATCTTTTGGTGCATTTTTCATGCTCGGTCAAGCTTGTAAAAAGATGATAGGTAAAGTTATGTAGTCAGAAAAAGGAATTGGCCGAGTGCCTTTTGCTTTCCTTACAATATATTTTCTACTAAAACACATTTCTCCTAAAAACGTTATTACTAAGAACTTTTAATGCTCAAGTATTGCAAGAAACTCTGCTATTTGCTTCAAAGTACCTACCTAGATTTTGCTCGTTAAGGTGGTTCGAGGAGAAACAAAACTGAATTTTTCAAACTAGATGGCGTTAGTGAGCAAAATTTGGATTTTTACCAATTATTTCGTAATTTAGATAAGTTTGAAACAAAATTGATATGTCCGCGAGCCCTTGCATTTAACTTTTACTGATTTAGTTATATAATACCGTTAAATATTGTTTTATTCGCCCGGGTATTGGTCAAATGTGAAAAATATTGTTCTCTCGCACACAAATACACGCGAAATGTGAGTGTGTGCGTAATTCATTCATTAAAAATTTGCGTATCATCCGTCAGTTTGCCGATATATATGTGAAGAACTAAATAAGGAAATGCCTGAATTACGATTTTTATCTACACTAATATAAAAAAGAGGAAAGATTTGTTTTTTTGTTTGTTTGTATGTAATCGATAAGCTCCGAAACTACCAGACCGATTTCCAAAATTCTTTCTCCATTAGAAAGCTACAACATTCCTGAGTAACATAGGCTACTTTTTACTACGGGAAAATTCCTCATTCCCACGGGAAAGCGGTTAGAAGCAGGAAAGCGGGAAATATAGCGGATATTACCCAAATTAGCCAAACCGATTTAGCGATCTTCGTGAACACTGGCACTGATATTGGTGGTATATTGAAAACGGACTTGGACTACTTTTTGTCAGCACTTGAGGATCTGGAGTACCTGATGGAGGGCACCAGGAGCACAGCTAAACTATAAGAGATACGAAAATGGCTTCATAGTAAAAGTTGTTCAGCATGACGAGGCGCTTCTGCTGACACATGGTTATCGAGGATCTGGAGTACCTGATGCAGACCACCAGCATTCCATCTAAACTATAGGAGATACGGTAATGGTTTCAAAGTAAGGTTGTTTATCTTGACGGGCCGCTTTTGTTGGCACTTGGTCATTGAGGGTCTGGAGTACCTAAAGCAGACCACCAGCATCCCATCTAAACAACAGGAGATAAGGTATCGGCATCAAATAAAAAGTTGTTTAACATGACGGGCCGCTTGTGCTGGCACATGGTCCTGTTGTGTCACTTCTGCTGGAACGGGGTAAAGAAGTAAACTACTTTTTACTGCGGGCAAAGATCCAATTTCTACGGGAAAACTGGTAAGTAGCAGCAGGTGAAACCGCTGGGCGGGCCGCTAGTGATGAATATTTTAAGATTTGGGAGAAAAATAAAGAATTTTAATTTCTTTTTATTTTATATTTTGTCCTTACTTGAAACAATTAGTGATACTTACCTTAAACCTCAATAGATCTGGGGAATTGAAACTACGATATCCGAGCCGGAACAACCAGGGTTCAGTCGCTTAACATTTAGATTTATTAATTTTAGGTAGGTATCACTCTTTGTAGGATTTATAGGGGATACCTACTTATTAAAAAAATAAATAAATACATATCAAAATAATTTTTAGAGACAAAGGTTTTTATTTCTTTTAATTTTGGTATATACAATACATAGTACCTAATACAATAGTACCTACACAGGTGCACGCTTGTAAATTTACACATGTATAATAGAGCAAGAATATGGATTGGAAAAATATTCTTCACGTCCAGTGGAGCTCTGTGTTTGCAAGCCTGTAGTCATGACGTCTGTGTTGCTGACACTATCTTCAGACCGAACTTGTACATGCCTCGTCAAGACCCGTCTTCAGCTCTTGTTGAAAACAAATTATGGATATGATATCAATGAGGCTTTTGTCTTTGCTCCTACGCTGGCTTCTACTTTTTCTATCCTTTTATTACGCGCAAACGTAGGAGGGTCCCTGCACATGTAATTTGCTGGAACACGTCGTAACACTGTTTCCGGCAAAACACATGTTTTGTAAAAATCCACAAGTTTTTCCAGCATTTGTTTTATAAAAGTCTCGTCCTTTTTTATTTCTAATTTACTAAAGCATATTCATAAAATCAAAGCACAGAAAAAACGAAAACTATTCTAAACTCTTTGAATCGGCCCGACGCCATCAAAAATTGAAATGTCAGATGACTGACAAATGTGTGTTCAAAAATCATTTGCGCATTTTTCAAAACTAAAAAAAACATGAAGTATCTTTGTATTTGCTTTGTGTAAATAAATGTCTGTACCTATAATTTTTAAAATGTTTCTACCCATAATTGCGGCGTAATAAATTAAAATAAACATAAGATATTGTACTTAAACAATTTAAAATATTTTTCACAAAACACGAAATACTCCTTGTATTTCGTTTCAGAACACGCTGTTCACGAATAGCTTTACGTGGACTTACGTATGCATGTTGTGTAAAACTAACGCACACAAACTTAACAGGGACATAATTTCATCAAGTTTTTAGATCAAAATAACTTTGTTATTTATAGATGTATCGCAAATCACATTTGATTCGCGAGAACTAGATTTTGTAAAGAATTTTTCGACATACTTTGATAGCATAAAACTATAACACACACAGTGTATATTGGTCAAACGTTTTGTATGGAAATGTCAGCTCTCGAACCACCTTAACGATTGTGTTTGGGTTTTTCGTTTTGACTAACTTTTAGAAGTTTCTCTTTAGCCGCTTATTCGTTTCCGTTTTGTTGATCGAGAAGGAATGCAATATTTATTGAATAACGGACTGGCACATGCATAAATGCATTATGATGCCTCGAATGCATAATAGGAATAGGAAGGCGACCATATTTAAAGTACTTACCTCCGATCGAGCATAAGCTATCTTCTACTTTCTAATCCATAAACCTTTACCTATTTATGGTCTACTACTGTACCTGAGGGTACCTACAGCATAAATAATTAGTAGAACATAGTAGGTATGCATAGCATTTACGAATCAATAATTAGGTACCTAAGTACTATTTTTAAAGAATTATATTTATTTATCTTCTTCTTTTCGTTTTGGAACCGTGTTGTCCAGCGAAGTGTGATAATATTTGAAAACAGTCACTAAGCATCGGATTAAAAGGTGGTGGATTCGAGATCCTCCATTGAGATTTCCTAAGATCTTTCTTATTCAATGAGCTGCGTGTAAGCTCGATCGAATCCTGAAAATACCTCATAATGTATTCCATTTCGCGTTCTATTCGTGAATACTCAATTGTCAGGTAGCGTAGGTACTTTTTCCATGTTTATTTGTTGGTTACTGAACGGGAGCACACAAATCAGAATACGATAGGGAGGAGTATAAAGCTTGGCTTGGCCCCCATATCCGGTAACCATTTGTAGGAATAATTTCGTTTCCTGCTGTTAGTCGTCCATAAAAGTGGTGATATCTCCGAGACGGTGAGACTTTATGGTCAGTAAGTCCCGGCTACATATTGAACTGAATCTATGGATTCTAACGTAGAATATTACTTTTAAAAATATCTTATTTTACAGTGAAAATATTAGGTATTATAATGGAAATTGATTTTAAAAGCGGTTGCCTCGGCCGATTTATTTAACGACGGCAGTCAAACTTATAAAAATGACTGTTATAAATATGTTTTTACTGTACCCGTTGGCTAGCCGCGCTCAAGCGAATTTAACATTGTTTTATCTTATTATTATTTAAGCCCTTAAGACATATCAACATTTTTATAACGAAATAATTTCCTGAGATTTGATAAATTTTCGTGGATTTGTTATATAATCTAAACCAACAGCTGACAGGAGCGCTTTACACTTACATAATTACAACTCTATTGAAATTGCGTGTGTCGGCTTTACATTTTCGAAGCCTTATTAAGTATTGAACCTACCGACTACCAACAAGTCTACGTAGGAGTTGATTTTTTCAGGTGAAAATACCAAAAATACGGCATTCTGATGAAATCTTACTTTTACTTTGCTTTATTCACACGCAAAGTTGGAAATTTCAATTGCTTTTCGAAGTCAGGTAACTTTGCGAACAAGCATTTTGACACAATGCTTCGAATCAGATGTTTTATTTAGTCAAATAAATACAATATGACCTCAGAAGAGCGCAAAACAAGAATTTAGCTAAATTGATTTCGAAATAACCTCTCGGGGCCATTGGGAAGAAATTGGCGCGATTGATGAAATCAAAAGTTTCTACGTGCTACCACGAAATACACATTCAACGGTTAGTGTTGCCAGCCCTAACCGAATTCCATGAGGAGTTCAACGGTCAGTATTGCAAGCCCATTCTGAATTCCATGTGGAATTCAAAACTGGAAATATTGCTGCTTTCCGAGATATTTTAGTTTCATCTTTGTGCTAAAAGTTTGATATGGATATGCGTTTAGAATTGTTTATGAGGTCTTGCTAGAAGTGTGTTGGTGTGACTTTAGAATTATTATTATAGTTAGCCTACTAGATCTACTAGATTCTACTGCTGAACAAAGGCCTCCCTCATAGTTTTCCACCTGCTGCGGTCTACTGCAACCTCAGGCCACTCATCCACGCCTATCTTTTTCGGAGTCTACCTCTGCGTAGAAATCTGCCTTGAGGTACCCAATATTCAGGGCAAATTTTGTTAATAAATTCAAGTGCATCCAATGTGCCCGGCCCAGTCCAATTTCAACTTGGCAGTTTTGTACGCTACGTTGGTGATGCCCGCGTCTGAGCTCGAAGTGTAGTGTTCCGGACTCAAGTATACTTACTTGTGACTTGTAACCTTCTGTTAGAGACCACGTTTGAGCACCGTAGGTTACGACGGGCAGGATATACATTTTGATGAGTTTTCTTATGTGTAGTAAAGGTAGATAGATCGCTTTTCATAAATTGTTTTAGCAACTAGAAGCTTTTCTATGCGACGATCGATCTCTCTTTCTTTTTCTGCTATCGAAAGAGACAATCTGGCCTAGGTGAATATGGAAAAATCGAGGAATTCTGCCATAGTCCTAAAAAAATCCAGGAAATTCTTAAAGTTGTTTGGGAAGCTGGCATCACCAATTATGTGTCTTCACAAATACTTCACAAGGACATTCTTGTGTCGTCATGAAATAACTAATATTTTTCGCTTTAATAAAGAATGACTTACGAAGTAAATAAATAATTAAATCTTTAAATTGAACAATTTGATTTTACTTTTACAATTTAATAGACTAAAATAAACAAAAAATGCGTTTATTAATGATTGTTTGAAAACTGAAATAATTTAAAGTAGTTTTTGACGATTTAAGACATCTAAAACCTTTCATCACAACTATGGGCCTATATTTTACCAATAACTTCAATTTAGGGATCATTTCGTAGAATATCATCTCAATAAAATTAAGTTCAAAGATTTATTTCCTTCGTAAGATAAAAAGACTAACCATAACATACACCCGTAAACGTAACCAGATTCGATACAGCAACTACCAGCAGAAAGGTGAACGAGACACCTAGGAGTTTATCATGATACCCAAGTCAAAACATTTCAAACTCTTTAATGTACACTTGTATGCTGCAATTTAGAGAATGTGTACATCTTAGACCTGGAACCCCATGTACGTATGAGTATCATTCTTATATTGATCAAATAGAAGTTATCCAGGAATAGTTTTTCAAACATGTGTGTTGATACAAAAAAATAATGACATATTTCAAGAGTGGAACATGAAACTGAACATAGGTCGAAATATGAAAAAGATATTGAACCTTATATACGGGGTGTAAGGGACAGCCTTCCGAATATTGATAAGGTGCTATGAAACTGAACAACTTTCCCATAGAAACGTTTGTCAGGAAACGACAAAAAATGTTCGACCTCCCATACAAAATCACGATCAGCTGATTGCATTTACTATGAGAAGTAAAAAAAAAAAATGACGTTTCCTGAAATATTTTCTTATTGGAAGTGGTACAGTTTCATGGTCTCAATGCACTCTATCAGTATTCGGAGGACTGTCCCTTACACCCTGTATAAAATGTTTAAGCCGACCGGGTTGTAGCGACCTCTGGGAGCTACGACAAGAAGCTCACTCCAAGTGGTTCACGAGCAAGCAAGTCGCAACAGAAGTTCCAACATAGCTGCAAGATGGCGCCACGTGACAGAACAAAGAGCCTGAAACGCGGTATCGAAGTGTTTCACCGCGCAACGCATATATACAACTTCCAATTCTATCCAGGCGGACCAGTCGGTCCCCTGGCCACAACACCCGGCCAGGCAGGGTAGCTACCCTTTTCCCGACACCACCTGGAACCCTCCATTCTGCCTATTGGCATCACACCTGTCACCCGCCATATTGGTGACCCCTACCTTGGACTTCGCAGCCTTCAACCACGCATCTACCACTACAACATGCAGCCAACTACTACGTCATCAGCACCCACCGCGTCACAGCACGGCAGCTTCACTGGTCTTCCATCATCGTCTCGACTCACAGTAGACGTCCTTACTCACCGTGGACATTGGAACCAGCACTGCTTCGCCACGCTTGACTGCATCATCACGCTACATGACGTCATCACCCCACTTCGCTCGCTGACGGTATCGACCTCCGGTCTTGAGGGGGAGTACTGTAGCGACCTCTGGGAGCTACGACAAGAAGCTCACTCCAAGTGGTTCACGAGCAAGCAAGTCGCAACAGAAGTTCCAGCATAGCTGCAAGATGGCGCCACGTGACAGAACAAAGAGCCTGAAACGCGGTATCGAAGTGTTTCACCGCGCAACGCATATATACAACTTCCAATTCTATCCAGGCGGACCAGTCGGTCCCCTGGCCACAACACCCGGCCAGGCAGGGTAGCTACCCTTTTCCCGACACCACCTGGAATCCTCCATTCTGCCTATTGGCATCACACCTGTCACCCGCCATAGGGTCAATTTATATGAGAGGTCTAATTTTTTGTATTACTTGGGAAAAGTTCTTTCTTATCACCAGCCAGGCGTGAGTTTTCAGTATCGGCCACTGGTATTCTATTACTATATATTTATTTACTTGCATTCAGAATAAGTATTTTGATTACAAAAAATAATATTTATTTTTACGTTCGGTGACAATAATTACCTTGGCCTACTACTAGTAGGCGGTTGAAAAACTCTGACACCAGGATTCATCGGGTCGTCGGACAACTTGGTGCCCCACACGAAAAGAGAAAGAGACTACCTACATGACTACACACATGTGTGCTTGAAGAACAATACAAATCTATTGTTGCAAAATTCGACCTGAGCGAAGTGGTTAACCGCACAAAGTGCAACTACCTTTTAAATATTTACAGCCTACATGTACTTTTTAAAACTTCGCAAACTAATTAAAAAAGTTGAACCGCTTTAAGGCTATCACGCGACCATAAGTAAAACAGTAGAATAACTCAAAAAGTTAAAATAAATATTTTATGTTTGTAAGCCTTACCGCAATTGACTCGGTGTTGATTACTGCTTATTACTTCAAATTAAAGCAAATAGGGTAGTTCAGCCACGCTCCAATCAACTAGGATCTAATCAAATAAGGAAGGTTTTATACAGGTTGAAATACCTACTATCAAAATTCCGTATCTAAACTATGAGCAATCAAAATAACTACAAAGTTTTCGACACCTAATTATTTGTGGCTAAACGTTTAAAACTTATAATTTTGAGCGTATTTACTGTTATGCTTTTTGCGAGTAAAAATGAAAAGTAAGCATAGATGAATCACTTAACCCTTATTGATACTTACCCATCTTTTAGCAATACTAACTTCATAATGTATGAAACAAATTATATGCGGCAAAATCCATTTTTGGCGCCTGGTAGAGCTATACCATTAAAGACGCTTCAATGAGAGCTAATGAGTAAAGTTGGAAAGTTAATTATTCCATCAAAGTTTTTGACTTCAAGATAATGGCTTTTTTCGGTTGACTATAATTTCTGTAAAATTTAAATTGTTTCTCAGTTGTATTTTATGAATGGAAAATGAAAAAAAATTAAATAGGTTCGTTCTTTTTCATTTGTATAAACTTAAGAATAATCTTACATACATAAATCACGCCTATATCCCTTACGGGGTAGGCAGAGCGTTAACGAATAATCTTATTACTGTTATAAATTAGTAAGGCTGTTTATTTTTAGTCTTAGACATTTGGCGTAATTCTATATTTTATGATGAAAAGGGAAGTAAAAAATATTAATTATCTTGTCTTACAACCTAGTAAGTAAGTACCTATCTAATACAAGTATCATTATAATTGGAAACGAAAAGAGCACCGAAACCAACTGCTTATTATTTATAAATTCATCATTCAAATACTCCTATTATAGCCGACGGGGATCGAAGTCGGCCTTAGGGCTTACATTGTTCCGTCCTATTTAGGCAACGGTAGTATTTACTTGGGCCCGGTTGGGACAAGGCTGTTAGTTATATGAACGCACATCTAATGGGCTGGATCAAGGGGCCCTCCACGTATAGATGAGAGAGTTATTACGCCATTGATTCGAGTCGTCCGGCCTGTCAAGCTGAGAAGAGAACACGCGGCGAGGCCTACAGATCCACCGATATCATTGTGTTTATTGATTATGGTCGAACTTGTAACTGCTCCTAATTTCTCACATGTAATGAACTATTAACCCGAACCCCTCGGAGCTCGTAACCCGTTACGATTATTTGCCTCCAGCATGAATGAGATACCTAAGTACATATCGGAACGCTGCCTGTTCACTGTGTGTTCACCGAATCAGGCACATATAAGTAAGGATTGTAATAGGTGGGTATATTATTTATATTTGAACGAAAACATACTTTAGCAGAAAGGAAAATACCCGTATGCACGGTTGTATCTTTATAAAAAATAGCGATACGAAATTCGTTCAAGGCAGGATTTATTTTCTCTTTTCTGTAGTATGTTTTAGTGGGAGCAGGTGAAAATATGAACAGACAGATGTGTATCGTCATTTTCTTGTGAGCGTTGTGAGTGTAGCGGACACAAACATGAGTGATTCTATTACGACTCCATCTATTTCAATTTGCGCGAACCCTACCTACATATCGTGTAGTGATTTTTCACGAGATAGCCGGCGAGTGGTTTTGTTCCATTTGTGACAAACAATTTGCAAAGAATAGATTTTTGTAACAAACTTTCTCGTAGACTAGATCTAGGTTTCATGATTAATTTATGTTATAGAGCTATAAACTTTGAAGTCGATATTGCCAGAGTTTCCAATATATTACCTTTATGCAATTTTTAGGGTTTCTGTCTGTTTGTTCTTTTGTCCGTTTGCCGCGCCTTAATAACTTCGTAAGTTTTGCAACTAGTGACATGACATTTGATATAAATATAGATAGTATTTATTTACCTAAATTTTGTAATGTGAGTAAAAAAATATTCGTTATTTTTCGGACCACCTGAAACGGGCAACTTTTTTCTTCTTCTGCTATATTGAGTATGGTATCGGTGAATATGTCTTGTAAATCTAAGGGAAGGTTTCATTGAGCCAAAACCAGTTTAATAGTCAGGCCATGAGATATTTGCATTTAAAAAGTGTGTTTTGCAGTCTGAATTTGTTCCAGTTCTAATTTGAGTATAATTTTTTATCTGTAGTTACTATGACAATCATAACAAAGATCGTTAACACTTATGGTATTCAAAGTATAGTAAAAAGTAGGTTTTTAGTAGATATTGTACCGACTGTATTAAACCTGTCAAGGTGAAATGATCTTCCAGACATATTTCAGCGTTGACCTTTTTACACGACTGCCCAACCAAAAATTGAGTGAAATGTTTTTAGAGATCATGTATGGTATGTTTGTATATATGTGCGATTTTTTAAAGACCTGAAACTCGTTAACCACTGAACAGATTCGATTGGGAATTGTACTGGAAAATCGTTACATTATCCCGAGTGTCATAGGCTAGGCTTTGTCTTAGAAAGCAGTCGTGTTTTTATTTTTTAAATTTATTATGCTTGTTACTATGAATAGGTACTTCATGTAGCTTGTTGTTCTTCTTGAAAATAAAAATTACGTATTACCTATTTATTTAAATACCCGCTTACCTGTATATATGTGACAAAATATTTATAGAGTATACACACCTTATCATCAATGTAAATACATGTAAATTCTGCCGGAAGGTTCTAAATTCGAAAGAAAATCGGAAGTCGTGACTGAGCTTGTCACTGAGTAAGGAGGTATTTTATAGAGTTGTCAGTGTTATCATAATTAAGTTAGAATAGGGACTTTTCTATCTGACAGTTCTCGAGATTTTGATACCAAACCTATCAGATGACGTTGTGCTTTGTTGAAATTTCAACATTTTAGACAAATCATTTCATCTATTTACAGAAATTAGAATAACATTATAATTATGTCGAAATTATTTTACGTGTACGTCAAGAATTTACTGAATCCATTATAATAAATAAATATTACCTCCATAAACTGAATGAAACTGTCTGTCTGTTGGTTAGTTATTGTGTTACTGAAAATAATATATTTATCCGAAAATAAGTATTAAATTAAACCATAAAACACATTACCTTTTTTCAAGTCGGCTGATAAACACAACCAAAGTTTTAAGTTATTTCAGAAGAAGCAAAAATAATTGATCCATGTAGAGGTAGAGCCAACTATTAAGTGCAGATACTAAAAAAAGATTTCCGGCAATGCAAGTGGCCAGTATCATTTCATGTCTAAGCATTTTACGCATTTCGGATACACTATGACATAACATATATTTTTCCTTTGAATCATTGCCAATGCCATGCATTGATCAATCAGTTTATCACTTCTACCAGAGCGTCTAGTAGATTTACAGTAATACAAATCCAAAATTACAATGATGTATTCAAATTCTGGAGAGTTTTTCAGTTAATAAAATTCTAAAGACAGATATGTACAACTCTTGAGAGATTTCCAGTAACTTAATTTTTCTCACTTTGACTATTATTATACTTTTATTTTTAATATTGTTCTCCACAGCCGGCATATAATTATGCATTATTAAACATGGTGGTGTATTTTACGACAAAATCTTCGCTGTAATTATTTGAAATGTAGGTACAGAATATGGTACCAATAGACAGTTAGTCGCGTCTATTTCATATTCCGTTCATCAAATATCAATTCCTCGTTAGTTTTGCAGCATTCCTTAGAAATCATCCGGAAACAGTAAGTTCATGCTAAATAACTTAATTATTTTAATATAAAAATACCTCTGTTAAGTGTACAACATTGAATCGCGAATAATAATCATATGAACTTTAATACATTTTGATTACTATAAGCAGAAGAAATCGGCACCGACATTCTGTGTCAGGGAAAATAGAGGTAACCTCACACAATTATTTTTTAGTAATTGGCTATAAAACCAGATTATGGGTTTTTGGAACGATTTCCATATATCTTGAAGATTGAAACGTGATTGAAACACTTTGTGTTTTTCTGATAATTAATAGTCCTAGATAATGTTGGAAATCAGGAAAACGTAGCTTGTTTTCACCTTACTTCGCAGCAAACCCTCCCCTTTAGTTATTGCATTTATTTCTTACATAAATGTTGCAAAATTACATATATCTTCCCAAATAATTTGCGTATGTAATAGAGGTTCGAGCTTTTTAGTATTTAGCTACACGGCCCGGGTTTATTTCTCGGTCGAATAGTGTGACAATAGGTATCCTCGTAGTAGTAATGGATGCAAGATGGCATCTCAAAGACACCTTGCATCCGTCCTGACATGGCACTACACCTGATGAAATCCTACAAACAACCAGACCGATGCAACAATAAACTTGACGCCTGCGAACAATAAGAGCGACGACAGATTAAAAAACCTTCAAGATTTGTTAAGTGCTTCGTCAACATAAAATGCACAAACATACTGTTTATAAGTATTTAAGTTGACAACATACTTTTACCTAATACTCGTAAGTACTTAGATAAGTACCTACTTTAAGTTAGGTACGCGTACGATGTGGTTAAGGATGCGAGCACGCGGCAAATCCGAAACAGACAATTTTTTTGCCGTACTCTGGTGAATTTGATCGATTCCCTGTTAGGTAAAATATATTATTTTTTTATCTGAAGACACCACTAAGTGAGCAGCACGTAGGTACCTTGAGCACCGCGAGCACTGGCGGCAGCAAGCCGCGAAGGCGCGCCCTTAAACACCTCCTACATATTCAGGAGACGTGCCGCCGCCGCCTGCCGGAGCCGCTTTCAACAATTTATCGGAAACTGTTTATTTCCCCTGTAAAATTAGTCCTACACCTCAGCTCCCTGAGTTCGTGAATATCTTATGCCTTGTCCACTTTAATGAGCTATTACAGCTGGGGTACAAAATCGGCCCTTATGTAGGAGGTGGGTACGTGAAAGCTGTAGCGGCTATGAGACTAATAACTTCATTATTTATTAAGGTTCCAACAAGCATTGCGCGACAGGAGGATATACCTACTCTACCTACTGTTTAGAATTTACTTTATCCTCTTATAAAAGTTTAATAAACAACAATAAATTCATTTTATAAAAATCATGCTCTAAAACACTTTTACACGATTTCCTAAAAAAAAAGTGTATGTACGTAGGGCACAAAAAAGTTAGATGCAAGTTTTTTTAATGAAGATATTTTTAAACACGCGTTTAACGCACGTCTAAAATTTTTGTGGTAACGCCCTTAACGCTTTTGAGTTCATGTATGTTATAAGATTCTAAAAACATTTCGTACACATAATTAACCTATCTAACCATTTTGATAGATTTATTGTTTCCACATCATTAAGTTCAACCTCTTCTTGCTCATTTATTGGTGTCATAAACTATTCCCACTAAAAACATGTTAAGTTCGTCAGTTCGTGACAGGCCACCGCAATTGGCTACCTCGCGCGGATTTCGTCGTTGTACGATCGGTGTCCTACCAAACCATATGAATAAATTAATTGAATTAATATTAAAGATTTTGCATTTTATGAATAAATATCGCCCTGGGCTGTGCCTGTTATGATTTTTCTTTTCTGAATAAACATTAAAATTAAACTTTTTTTAATCACATGTTATTTTTCGTTACGATCTGCACATATATTATGGTATTTATAAGGTCTAGTCTCTTTGGAAACTCAAAATATTTATGACTTCCCAATTTGCCTCTATTTATTTTTAATTTGTAACGTGTCCGAAATGTTAGTCATTTCACGTTTTTTCTATATACATAAACTACCTGAACAATACCCAAATTTTGTTCCAGTAATTTTTTTAGGGTTCCGTATCCAAAGGGTCAAAACTAGCCCTACCTATTACTGAGACACGTCTGTCTCTCTGTCTGTCACTAGACTGTTTCTCATAAACCGCGATAGTTAGACAGTTGATATTTCTATAGATTATGTATTTCTGATGTCGCTCCTACAAAAAATACCAAATAAGAAGCAAATAAAAATACCATACAGTAAACTTGTTCTTTTGCTTAATCTATACATATAATAAAATAGTAAAACCCGTATGTTGGTACATTGAACAAGTTTATTAACAAAAAGAGTAAATTATGCTCTTTTCTCTCTCACAAAAATATGCATTTGTGAGAAAGTCCGAGAAAGGGACGACGGTTTTAAAAGCAATGCGGCGGCGGCGGCCCGTTAAGCGAATGCTCAGTGCGTAGCCGGGGCCCGGGCACCTATGCGCCTGATTAGTATGTCATCGGAGTAAGGATTTTACGGTAGAGTGTTTTATATGCGCACCGGGTCAGACGCGAACATCGTGACTGTGAACAACCTCTAATTATATTACTTCCTTAAGCCAAGCAGGCATTAACTTCTTACCCTGTAACTAGTTTAATAAGCCTTATGTACGAGTAGTATTATTTATAAAGTAAAATTGTGCGTTGTAAGGTATTTACAACTCCACGCAAAAAGGTAGAATACATACATACACATACACATATCACGCCTATTATCCCTTGCGGGGTAGGCAGAGCGTAAACAGGTAGAATACGCTTTTAACTTATTAAATTGACATTTAAGTTGCAGTCAGTCCTCTCAGTTATTAAAGAAACTACATTCTAGATTTAAAATGCAATCGTACTAGCGGCAACTGCACCATGCATGCGATGCTATAACTTATAATCTAGGTACCTAATAGTAATAGTATTTCCTACTTACATAGGTATAAACTTCGCAATAGCAGTAATAGTGCAGTTTACCTTCGAAAAGTTCATGAATCCTTATATGTAAGTAAATAGTAACAGCTGGCTTCCGCCAATACCAATACACCTCCGATAGATATAGTAAGTAAACAAAAACGGGGTTGCAACGTAAATAGATACAGCGCGCGGTTTAGGAGCAAACACGCTGAGGATCGACTGAATATAGATACAGGGGTTCGGCAGTAACCTTCCTGACCGGCAGCAGACTTGATCAAGTTTCAATAAGAAAATTAACAAAAATGACGTTTTAAGTATAAAGCAATCAACGTGAGGTAGTCGGTAACATGCCCAGTTTCAAACTAAGGACTGCAGTTTCCCAAACGTGCCATGTGTACCAGTTTTTCGTTATTTTACTTGTTTGACTATTTTAAGCAAGAAATATAATTTGTATTTACCTATAATGTATACTTACTGGTGCCTGCGAATTTCTTTAATCCAGATTAATATTATTATTATACTATCAGGTACTTCAGCCAGACCTTTGTATGGGTAGGTACTTAAGTTGAATCATGCTCTTGTTACTTGCACTGGGGGTAAGACAATACATAATACATTGAATGGTTCATCGATTTAATCAACAGTAAGAAAAGCATTTTCTACTATTTAGCTGGGCTGTCAGGGTTCCTGAACAATATCCTCCATTCATATATGTACCAACAGAAGCGGCTCATTACGTTGAATAACTTTTCTGTGAACCCATATCGGTATTTCGAAGAGTTTTGCTCATTATTCCACATGAGGTACTCCAGGCTGTTGAAGTTTATGGGCCAGCAAAAGCGGACCATCATGCTAAAAAAGTTTTGCTATGGAGGTCTTTTTCTATCTCTTATATTAGTTAATTCGGGTCTTTGCAGTTCCACAAGAGGAACTTCAGACACTCGATGTGTGTGCCAGTTTATGTGCCAGTGGAAGTGGCCCATCATCTTAAACAAGTTTTGCTATGGCGTTATTTTCGTATGTCGTATGGTTGAGCGGGGCTCCTGGTATTCCACGTCAGATCTTCTAGATCCTTGATTGTTGAACATAGTAATTTTATATTTTTACCAGGACATTTTGCTATTACCACATACAATTTCATCAAAATTCGTTGCCTACTTTTTATTCAGGTTCAAACCGACATATTTTAAGTGTAGTGCCAATCCCTCCTCCAAGTAAGTTATTAGTTTATTTTTACAGCCTACATCGTAGCCGGTAATTATCTCGACACATTGGTAAAATTGCATATTAATCTGTTCAGTTGTTTTTACGTGATACTTTCACAAATAAATCTAAACATATTCATACAGATTCACAGATATACAGTCAAAAAATCTAAAAACAGTTGGAACGTATTCTGTTATTAATTTTTAGTATTATCAAACAAATTATTTTCAAATATCTTCTAAAAATAATAATTATTGATTTCGTTGGATGACTTGGTGTCCTTCACGAAAAGAAGAGGAAGTAAATGAAAAGTAAAGAAGAAGTCTTTCACGTACTCGACAAAAATAAAACCCTCAATTCAAGCGTTACCCTTTGTGTCGTCAGCTTGCAGAGCCTCATTCTGTCCACCCTGTATATGTCTGGTAGTCTTCAGTGAACTGCGAGCTGGGAGATGGGGTGCATTCAAACTTTAAACAGATACCTTCTTTGGTGTGCTTTGGTGCAGTAATTCTTGATGCTGGCTAAGAATAGCATCACCCTATTTTATTTCCGCGGTTTTCGTAAAGCGCGACTAAAGGATTTGGGGGTTTCATATGCCATAATTATTTTAGACGAGAGACATCACCTGTGACTATAGTGGTCTAGCATTTTTCTGAAACGGCCCGCAATTATTAGTCACACGTGGCAATTGCGACCATATATTAAACGGGCGTTAACGCTGTGCCTACCTAGCAAAGGATAAAGGCGTGATTTGTGTATGTGTATTTAATTTTATACTTTTTATTTTGTGGCTTTAGTTCGTTACATGTTCTCAAAATGTGTCAAATAGCATTAATTGAAAAAAAAAGAAACGTTCTCAATAAAATACTAATTAACAATATCTGCAGTTTATTTAGCGCATGTGCATAACTAGCTAGATTGAGCATGAAGATGAAGAGGAAGTCACTATTTAACTATATTTATAAACATAAAATATTTTTTGAAATAAATCATCTTTATCCTTACTTGTTCGATATTTAGATATCGCTTTTACACTGAACGTTGCCCGAAGTTTATCAGGCAAAGCTGGTCCATCGTGTGGATCAAACTGCGGATCTAAAGAGAAAACATCAACAAACTGAAAACGCTTCAGCTTAATCCCCAATCTGCTGAAATCAAAGCTCGCAGTCGCCCCATTTGGCCACATTGGAATTTATGTATTTTCGGATTTATCTACACATACACTCCACTCATCCACAGAAAAAATAATAGTACTACACTAAAGTAAAACTTGATGGAGAACGGAAGATAGTACTTATCCATGTTTTTACAAAAAAGTTACACGCTTTTATATATTGTTTATAATGTTTTTTTTACGGCTTGTCAGCAAACGCTGTCAAAGAGCTTAAATCACGTCTAACTTTTTTGTAATAAGTCTGCATGAACTAAATCAAAATTATACCTTCCTAGCCTAAAATAAACAGAACCAAGTGTTCTAGGCTTTTTTCAATATAACGATAATATTCACAGCATTGGACTTTTGTGGCTGTTAATGTATGAACGATTATTTTTTGATTTTGATTAAAGATTCCCTAATGAGCAGATACAAAAAAGGCAGGTTAGTTCAGTTTAAGGTTGAAATAATTTTGGAGACTCTAAACTAAACAAACGACCAGTTAAGTAAGTACCTAGCTAAACCGGCGAATAAGTACCAATAGAAAATACATGATACAAGTATAAGGTATCTAGTAGAGGGAAAACATTTTCTTTATTTCTTTTCAAAGGTAGGATTTACAAATAATAAAACAGAATTTCTTTAACAATAGGATGAGGAATCGTGACGAAACTAACCACGACAGGAATTTCTTTTCTCCTTTGGCTGTGAATGAATATTTTAGAATTTCGCCGCATAAATGGATGCCGCTTATTCGCACCGTCAAAAAGCCCTTTGTTATCTGTGCGTTATTTTTCAGGGGGTTTAGATCCCCCCCCTCCGTTCCCCTGGACAAAACGAGCCGCATAATTCACGAGACTGTAATCTCGCTCCTAGTTCACAGGATTTACGCAAGTTTTTTTTACTCTTTAGTTAGACCGTTAATTCCTCGGGATTTATTATCCTGGCTTCACGAATTGTTTAACGTTACCTTGAAAATTATTATCATATCCAATGATATAGTTATCGCACATTTTGAACAAGAGTTTGGCAGTCTAGACTCTGATGTATAAATATATTTTTTCATTGTTACAGAAGTACCAGTGGATATGTGTTATTGATGTGGTGGATGGCCACGCTGGTTGCGACAGGCGGCGCGAGGGGCGAGGTAAGCTGCCCCGACGAGTGCAGTTGCCGCTCCGCTTTCGACCCGGAGGAGGGCAGCGCTCTGAGCGTGCAATGCACGCGCGGCGGCTTGCGAGGCGTACCTATCGAGTTCTTCGACCGCGGCGCGAACGTCATCATCATTGCCGCGCCACCTGATGACCCCAACTTCCTCACCATTGGCCCCATTTTCACTCAGCCAGCTCCTTTTGTTCAACTTCGTGAGCTACACATCGTCAACTCAAACGTTCCTTCTATTGGGCAATACTCATTCTGGGGTCTTCAAAACTTGAGGATTCTTAATCTTACACATAACAATCTCACCGGCTTAAGCGCTGACAACTTCAGAGGACTAATTAATCTCACCGAACTTTATCTCGACTACAACAAAATAGAGCAGATGCCGAGTGAGACGTTTAGACATCTAACTTCATTAAAGACGTTGACGTTATCTCATAATCAAATAACGTCATTAGTTCCACGGTTATTTAGGATGTTAGCGAAACTTTCTCATTTGGATTTAAGTGATAATCCGCTTGAAGATTTAAATCCGGAAGTGTTTAAAGACATCCAGCATTTAAGAATATTCAAATGCAGACACTGCCTTCTTAGAAGAGTGAATACACAAATATATCACTTAGTTCCTAATATGGAGGAGTTGGATTTAGGAGAAAACCAATTTAAGTATTTAACCTCGGATGAATTTATAAGCCTTAAAAAGCTGAAGATGCTTAAACTGGATGGAAACCAGCTTTCAGTGATCGTCGACAACATGTTCGGTCGAAATCGTGAGCTGCGTGCGCTGTCGCTGGCGCGCAACCGGCTTGCACTGCTCGCCCCGCAAGCGCTCGCCAACCTAACTGCGCTCGCGCACCTCGATATCAGTCATAACAAAATCGACAGATTCCATTTGCAGACCTTCGCGCCGGTCGTTGATTCTTTAAAAACGATCAACTTTAGTGGCAACAACTTACCAATGAACGAAATAGCAATTGTATTGCAAATATTACCAGAAATTCGTGGTGTTGGTCTCGCTAACCTGTCTCTTGAAGAGATTCCTCCAAATTTCTTCATTTACAACGAACACCTCATCGCTCTAGACATATCCTGGAATAAACTATCAAAATTTCCAATCAAATTACTAACAAAAACAAAATTTTTGCAAAGATTAGACATTTCGCACAATAAACTGGTAACACTTGAAGAAGAAGACCTGCTAAGGCTCGAAGCGATAGGACACATTAACCTGTCGAAGAATACATGGCGGTGTAATCAATGCTCAGCGGGTACAATGTTGATATACATGACAACTAGCGTACTTAATGGAACTATTCGGAACGCTAAATGTTTTTCTCCGATGAGATTGCATGGGGTAAAATTCGCAGATCTCAGCTACGACCGGCTGGATCCATGCCCGAGCACGCACGAGACGCAGGTGAGCGTGATCGCGGGGCTGATGCTGGTGTGCGTGGCGGTGCTGGCGGCCGTGGCAGCCGTGCTGTGCTGCACACGCCGCCGCGCCGCGCGCTACTACACCAACGAGGAGAAGCGGCGCGAGCGCGACCACGACCACCCCGAAGAGCTGCTGGGCCGCACGGATCTAGGCAGCGTAGCCACTATCCACGCGCCCTACCACCTGGTCACGAAGGGCAGTTAACACCGCGCTCCATCGCCGCGCTGCCCGTGTCCGCCGTCCACGGCGACGCCGCTGCCCTCCGTCTCGGCTGCCGGGCTGGACGCGCCCTCGCTCCACTACATTCCTCCACCGACTGTGCCCCAGCCTATACTAAGCTCGAGAGATTTGTGATACGAATATGAAGATGACCTAGTGTAAAGCCAAAGAAAATTACTTACAACTGCTTAGCACCTTGTGATACTTTTCAGATCAAACTTGGAAATTCATCAAAGTTTCCGAAGGATTTCCGAATTTTTATCAAGATGTGACAGTTTTTATTATAATCGTAAAAAGTGATCGAAATATCTAACTAACGATTGATATTTATGTTAATGACGGATGTAAATATAAATACCTACTCTTACCTATAGAGAGAACTTATTTTTGTACATTAAGACTTTATAAAAATACTTACTTATAATATATTTATGGCTGATCAAAATTTTGCCTGATACAGGACGTTTAAATTTTATATTGTTAAATATAAAGAGTAATTTAGAAATGTATAAGTAAACTATAAACATTATTGTTAAAATTTAAGCCTTCAGTCATAGCAAATTTTACAGTGTATTAAATCTCATAGGTAAACATAATAGCCCATTGAAGGTCAATATTTCTTTAGTACCATGTTTTTGTTTGGCCCAAAAGTTTATAAGTTTACTTTTCGACAGTAAATGGTAAGATTTTTTTATCATAAGTTTTTTATGCTTGTTTTAATACAGTTATATTAAGAGACGTAAAGTTACGTAATGGTATTCATATAATGCTACATTAGTTTTTTGTCTAAGTGTGCTTGACACCTCTTATTTATTAATTGTACGTTTAATATAATTATACATAATAGATATCCACAGTATTATTTTCTACAGTATTATGTTATTTAAAACTACGGGCACAGTGCCAAAAGTAGACTATGTGTTTTTGTAAGTTACGTTTGTATTCATATTTGGTTCCATTTTTAATAATACCTACTGTTTGTAGAAAGTTAAGTCTGAATGTGTCGACAGTTAATTATAAGATATACTAATTCGTATGAACATAAATATGACATCATGACTTTAAACATTTTGTGCTGACATATTAAGCCCGTAAGCTCTCCAATTAAAATAAAGTAAAATATTAATAAACAAAAATATTTTTTTGAGTTTATAAGCTTGAAGCTTTTTAAGAAACAATGGATAGTTTTTAACGACCTATCAGGACAGCAATAAAAGCTATTATATCTCAAGAATGATAAGAAAACAATACAACATCTCATTATTTCTGGTGAGGTTCTCCACATATATACGGACTTTGCTCGAATTTAAGAAACCTTATTTTACTATTAACATGGTTTAATGTGTTTCAATGTATGTAGCGGGAATAATTACTTTCGAAAAACAAACGAAAACTTCCACAAAATATCAGCCTCAAAAGAAGTAACTAAATCACTGCAAACGTAAAATTGAAAAAAACTATATCAACATTTTCAATGGAACGAGGCATAAACCAGGGTGAGCTTCTCTACCTTAACCTTTTTACTAGTGTGCTTGAGGAGGTATTCCAAAATCTCTCTCTTGAATGGGGAAACAAGGGTCTCCAGTTCGACGACACCCAACTAACCAACCTCCGTTTTGCTGACAACGTCGTCTCAACAGCCTCTGAGCTACAACTGGGTAATGCAGCAAGATCTGACACAAGACAAGCCTCGTGGTTGAACTGAAGATGATCAGTTCAAACACTTAAGATCATGACATACCGCACTATGAAGAGAAAATAACATTTATCCAAGAGTACTTTTATGGCCTAGGCCAAATAATCTCTTTTCAGGCGTACACCAGATAAGGAAGTCGAAAGACAAACTGAAAACGCCTGGAAGAGCTATTGGGCTGTGAAAGACCTTATGAAAGGTGACTTGCCACTATCTTTGCAACTCAAGCTTATGGATATGTTATCATCCCATCCTTACCTACGGAGTTCAGACCTGTTCTTTGATTGAACTGACTTGTTATTCAGAAATCCAGGTTCGGGGTTTGCCAACGGATTATGGACCACAGCATACTTGAAAACGACTGATCCTTCGAGTTCGGCACTCAGTGCTGCGTTGCCAAACAAAAAATATATATGTGGACCAGAAGGCTAATCACTTGAAGTGGGATCAGGCTGGACAAGTTACCCGTATGCCATATGAGTTATTTGCTAAAAAACAAAAATTGTTACCCAAAAATATGAAAAGGTGACGTGGACGGCACCTAAAAAGGTGGTGCGATCTGATTGACGTATTTCAAATATTGGCATAACCTGGCACTAGACCGACATGCGTAGAAGAGGGAGAGCCTTTGCCCAGCAGTGGGACAGTACATGCTTTTAAATAAATGTGGACTACTTGTGAGAAACAAACTTTTTATCAAATATTTTATACTGATATTTTATACTATTCTTTTTTTTATTTAAATTTTATGATATTAAAAACATACGGACTGGAAAATGCTTGTCTAAGGACCACCGCACACTGAACCACCACCGGTGCGGCACACACAAAAGTACAAGACGTACACACTTGGAACAAAACGTTTCATAGACTATAATCTAATCCGCACGGTGTCAAGTCTGACTAACGACCGTCGGCTTTACTTTTTAGTAGATGCGAGCGCGCACATCAACGATAAAACTAGTTAGCGATGCTTAGTCTAGTGTTCCCGAACAACCGACCAAATAATCGGTTGATCTCCGATTTCGACCCTTGTCTATATATCTACCGAATTCAGCACATACTTAATCCACCGATTTTTACTAATACCTACTCTTAATCCTATGAACCGTCTAGTTTTCATACTTTCACACTTTTTGTCGTGGTGTGCGCAGCGCGGTAGACACACCTGTTCTTCTTTTATCTTAAGACTGACTTCACTATCTCAATCAAGACTGTTTAAAATTAAAAAAAGAGAAACGTTTTTTCTTGTGTGTGGCGACTCTAATAAATTTCAGTCATTAATTAGTTTCTATTTACTTGAAATACTGTTAGTGATAAGTAGGCGACAAACAGAATAAGTTTATAAATATAGAAATAGCGTAGTGGTTGTACTCCATCATCACCGACCGAGAAGTAATTAATTTCACTATCCCGCGTCGTCCTATGAACCTATCATGCAATAATGTGATTAAGCAACAATAGCCCGATAAACTGAGCAGAGCTTTTGTGTGATGTATGTTTTGTTCCAGATATAGTGTTGCAAATAGCTGTAATACAGCTTATGTTTAGTGGTGTATTTTTTCTGCATTCTTATTTATCTACTGTCCCTTTTATAAACAGACGCGTTGCCAACACCTGTTATACGCGCGATTGGTTTGGATTAAAATACAGTGAAGACTCGACCGCAAGTCACTTTTGACAGGAACCTTTGTCGCGTCACTTTTGACAGGTACTTGCCGCCGCGTCATCGCGAAATTAAATGAATAAAAATATAACAGTGCGATCTCACGGCCGTCAATAAAAAAATCTTCGGTGGTTTTGAAACAGTTTTAGAATGTACAGTCAGACAGAGTCAAAAACAATCGCATATTCTCAAATCATTAAAAATACCTTTTCAATGATGTTTTAGCAGATGATCAGGCAATAAAACAGGTACAGGTGGCAAAAAAGGGAAACACAAACACGGTACATTTTTGTGTTTGTAAGAATCACAGGCGCGTGGGATCTCCATTTTATGAGTTTAAAAAAATATTTCGAGAGAACTGTTATCGCAGAGAATAAATTATTAAGAGAATACTTGCATAATTGGTCACCTGGTAGAAGAAGGCGACAGGAACCACGCGACGTAGCAATACGTAGCATTATGCTACGCTGATTGTCTACGATCGCTGAATCATAAAAATTCGAGAAACATTTAAAGCTTTTATTTTCTTAGTAAGATCTAAATAATATTATCAACTAAGTGTGTGTGTGCACAACGTTTCAATTGAGTTGAAGCTCTGTGGGTTGCAGAGCGGTGGTGGTCAGTGTACAGAGAAGTGAGAAGTTTATTGCTGCAAAGTATTCGTACTGTAGCAGTGCACAGTATTCTAACTAAACTGAGGGCGAGATAACCACAGAAACATTTATATTGTAGATACAGGGTTAAGCATTCGCTTCTGTAGTACAATAGCTTTTACAACTGAATGTGCATTATCATTGTAGAGGTATTATACTGATTAGGTATTCCATTATTATTGTCATATTTCTAAGAAGATCCATATTTGTTACTCTTTACTTACTTCCATTGTTTTAAAAATAAATATGATTGTATAAATTTCGAAGTCTGTAAAGAAAAACTTAAAACTTTACTATATGCACGTAAGCTTTTATGTAACATGGTTATTCTATGACCCGTACCTGGTTTGTAATAGGTATTCGAATAATCTCTGACATTCTGTACCGAGTGAAATAGTGATGGACACAATAATGTGAGAAAATTACAGTGTATATTATATAACAGTGCATAATACCTACTTGTATATCTATACTTTAAGTACGAAACAGAAGACAATTGCCAAAACAATTTGTACAAATAAATTCAGTGTTAACATTAACTGTGAGATAATAAGATAAAAATAAGGAACTACGGATACAAACAAAAATAAAATAGTTGATAATTATTTGTTTACATTAAGTGAATCAATGTTTAAGTTATGATTATGTAACACTGTGCTCACAGTGCAGTGCTGTAAGGGAACACACCAAAAACATTAGCTCATGTAAAAAATACTTAATAACTACATGTACTAACTACATATACATAAATATATTGATGTGCAAACTATTATGAACATACAGTCGGTGTTCAGTATATAATATAATTACCTAATATAAAATCCATGTAACAATAAAAACCGTTGTACAGTTAGTTGGGAATTCTGCGATTGAGCTATATGCAGGCGGTATACGATCTGTAAAGCCTACCAAACGGACAGGAATGATAACGAAAACAATTGTGTTACTAACGAGTTACCTGCATTTAAGATGATACATCATTCGGTCAAGAAAGGCTCATAGCATGGACTAAAATAAAATAATCATTAATATGTGTTACCTACTATGTGTGTACCAAAATGTATCAATGTTAATTATAAAATGTAATAAATACACCCTGTTGTTGGCGTCAACCTAAAGCTGCAATCGAACTAATAGCAACTGCACCAGGCGACAGTTACTTTGTATGACTCAATTATACCTATTTATCTTTCATGCACTAGGCAGTATCATTGCTGTGCACTACTTGACATCCATTTTGATTTGTTGACAGAATAAAAGTAGAGTGATAAGAGAACGTTGCGGTATTCAAGAAGACGTAGTAACTGGTATAGAAAAAATAATGCTGAGATGATCTGGTCACGTCGAGAGCGTGAATGAAAAAATATTAACGAAACAGGTGTATATGGCGAGTGTGGATGGGAACGTTGGAAGGGGAAGACCTAGACGAACTTACTTGGATCAGATTGGGGACGTTCTACAAAAAAGTCAGGTCAAGAGTACCCTAAACCGACGAGCGTCTATGAAAAGATTGGTGCATGTTGAAGAAGCGAAAGAGGTGTGTCAGGATCGTAGCAAGTAGAAGGATGTGGTCTCTGCCTATCCATCCGGGAAAGAGGCGCGATTATATGTATGTCTGTATTAATTTCTTCTAGTGAAACTAGCGTACCATTCAAAAAACTTTTAAAAGTAATATACTATATTTTGTATGTAAGTTCCATTCTGAAGAAAAACTGTCATTATTTGCTGCGCATTGTTGCACTGCCAAGTTCCAAGTCCTTCTACTGATTTTATTTGTGACTCGTCGCTTTGAATGGTGCTATTGATATTAGTGTGATTGCACCCTAATAGTGTTGTTATAAACCACAGGACAGCAAAAAAAATGAAACCTTGATGTTAACCAACTTACTCGTCATTAAACAAGTAACAAACCGATAGATTTAATCTAGAAACTTATCGAATGCTATACACCTAGCTTATAAATCGAAATAGATAAATATAATTCCACAGTTTTTAAGAGTCACTGTAAGATGAACACCAACCAAATAACAATGTTTTATTGCAGTAGGTACGGAGAAATGTTTGTCTTTTTCAGGATCGAATGACATTTAGTAGATAAGTAAATAATTAAGGCAAAGGGGTCTGAGTAAGCTAGTTTGGACTAGTGACATCATATTTTTTGCAGCGTCCACGGTTTTTATTACTATTGACTGAAGCCCTGATTCATATAAACATTTCAGATAAGTTAGTTTTCTCTTATGTGATAGCGCAGCTAAGTTATGCGTATTTGTAAAAAGTATGAGTACAACAATAACTCATAATAAATCAAACAGTTCGAGGGAATCCGGTCTCTACTAATAAGTTTAATTTATCAATGTATAAGTCTATAAACAACTCAAGGTGAAGTGTTTGGTTTTGTAATAATAGCATATTCAGATGTGGTAAATAGCATTACCCTGTTGTAGGACAGCACTCTCCTATTGCTTACTTCCACTTTTTATCTTATTTCATCATAAATATTCGACTAGAATAGTTTGCCTGTTTTAGGGGAAAGTTCATTTTGTAATATTATTGCCTACGCCTCCTTCATTTATGTTAATAACGTCGATAATTCGTGTTTCAATTAAATCCAGTACTACATGTCTATGATTATCAATTTCATTCGAGCTCTAAAGATAACGTGGTATAAGTTATAACATAGTACTAGTTTTTATAAAAAACAATTTGTTATATATCAGTCTGATTTAGCTACATATACGTCATATTGATTTTAGTACCTATTAATCAACTTTTTTTAAATTTACTACTTCCTGTGTAGCCGCTAAACTTAAAATAACGCCAATTTTACCCAGACCCCTTTTTCAAATAATACCCTATATATAAGTACCCTAATGATAATTTAACAATATAATGAACAGATTAAGGATAAAATACAAAAAAGGAAAAACAGAATTTTTAGATTCATTATGTTGTCCTTTTAATTTTTAGAAGATTATCAATAACATTGTATATAATAATAAGTATGGGATACATTTTAGTAAAATATCTGAAATGCCAGGCAATTTCCTGATAAAAATATTTATTATAAGTTTAATGAAGTCTTTGCTATTTTATTAAAATTGTGATAAACAACATATCTTATGCTTATCGCGACGATTATTCTTTATTCGTATTTGTGTTTTACATGTCATCTTTGAAAATGTACCTAAAATGGGATAGTACCTACTATTATTGCTATCTGAGATTTGGATGCATGTAATGCATTTTGCTCAACTCATGTGGACAAGTGAGCATTAAACGTTTTCGCATTGAGACTGGAAATTTCTAAAATAAATGTCGTTTCATTGGTACTCAGAATAGCGAGCTCATACAAAATAAGTAATTCTTCTTTACAACAATCATCTAATCAATTGCAATACTTTCTTCATAAAGTAAAACATGATTATGATTAAACGATCAGAAAAACTACCGCTTACTTTACCACGAACATTATCGACACATTAACGTAGCATCTTTTGTTTAAGCACCAAAACCAACAACCATCTACAAAAATGTGTGCACAAAACTAAACGTTTGTAATCTTATTCTAAGTATAAATGTGGTAAATTAATAAACTATACTGATTGAGTTTGTACTGGTTTTATTGATTTAGGCGAAAGTATGGGGCGAGTGCATCTGCAATGGTGTTGGTACCTATATGTTTACGATTACGGACAACTTTTCTAATAATAGAAAATGCTTTTGCATAGCCTTTCAATCTTTCCTACTATGCGATATGCGTCAACAAATAATTACCTTAAATTTTACACTGCGCTCCCGAATCCGCCTGTCAGGTTTGGTGAGACAAGTAAATACTTCCAATAAGGTGAAGAAGGTGTATGTCCTGCAGCCAGTGAGAAGAAGGAGCCTCAATTATACATACATATATCACGCCTTTTTCCTTTCGGGTTAGGTAGAGCGTAAACGGCCGAAAAAACGGTCACTTACGCCACGTCTGACAAACATTTGAGGTTCATTTGGATAATATGTATCACCATAGTGACAGGTTCTCAGCCCATCGCCTAAAATTACAAAACACACCCTCAAGTCCCTTAGTCGCCTCATACTGAGGGTAAAATGGGGTGATGCTATTCTAAGCCGGCATCACACGGCAACAATAATTCTTTACTTTAATTAAGGGGCATTATCCTCCGCCACGATGAATTGACTATTTACGCCTGCTATTTATATGATGGCACTGATAGAGATTGATCATCAAGTAGGTTCCCTAATGAAATTTAATCTTGCGACACATTAGTTATCCAACTAACAGGCGAAACGGACGTTTAATGTCACACATAAGTAGTAAGCAGCATCATGTGGAATCATCGCGTGTACAAGTCCTTGTTCAAGCGGATTGTGGTGTCTAAACACACCTGCTTATACTCCAGTCACGAAAAGAAGAAGAGGTCCAACTGTGCCCCAGTGTAGGGCTTCAGCGAAACGCATCACAAAAACTGCCAAAAAGTTGAATAAAAATTTAGTATAACGCACTTTGAGATCGTTACCACAAATTAACTGTATGTATATAGACTAGGTAATCGTTACCGTCACTACAAAAAGCTACTTTTGAGAAATAAAACTTGTCATATTTAAGATAAACTTCAACGACTAATGAGTCTTAGAGATTTTTATGTTAAAAAGTAAATGATAAGCTGCTCAGGAATTTAAGCCCGTAATGAAATTATTTATTTATGGTTTCATGTATTTTTCGATAATATATGTAAACTTTTCGTTCAGTGACTTCAGTAAACCAGATTTTTAATGTAGAGGTAGATAAGTAAACCTAGCCAAAATATATAAACTAAAATAATATAACAAACTAACTTTCAAGGGTGTTCAGTCTCCGGGTGAGCTCCTGCTCCCCACCATACAGTCAGGTGTAGATTTTAATCGCCCCGGGGCTAAAATCATAGGGGCCAGAACTAAAAAAAAGGGTTGTTCAATGCTAAAAGTTGGTGTTGATCAGTATCTGAGGTATGGTGAAGACACGTGTACGAGGATCAGCGAAAGGTTCTTAGATTAGTTTGGTAGACGGATGGAACACTATGCCTAAAGACGACGGTTTAGGTTGAACCAGCCTCACCGTTGGAATTGACAGCGTAATGGTATTGACGTTGTGGTTAATAATTTCAGTGGCTGTAGACAGCATTTGACGATGCATTATTCTACAGGGTTCAACGATTATACGCCCACGACGTTTTGTTCTGTATCCTGGCGTAAGGTTGTACGCGTATATATTGTTGTTTTGTATCCTGACATAAGATTGGTTAGATGTGATCAATTCTCACCCTGATGTTTAAGGTCTGTGTGTGCCTGTGAATAAAATGTGTCCAGTATCTTTTTATTGTGTTCTCTTCTTCTCTCTTTTTCTCTTTTCTACACGTGCAATTGAACAAATGATATACTCAAACTAAACAGAAAAGTATAGCTAAATACTTCTCAATTTGCAATGGATTCATTTTATGAATTTTCATAGAGCCCCTGAATAATCCTGCACAGAAATTTTTGATATGTTTCCATGTTAGAACGGAATCAACGGAATACGGGCTTATGCTATTTTTTACTATTTTACTGCAATTTCTTGAAGTTCGTCCCGTCGGAACCTAACGTGGAGTAATTTTGTATGGGCGGTCGACATTCTTCTTTGGAATTTTTGAATTGATTTCGCCTCAAATTCTCATGTTAAAAATTCAGCGAATGGTTTTCATAGGAAGTTAAAAAGGAATGCTCCAGGGACAACACCGAATATGGGATATTTCTAAAACTGAAATTCTTTGATATTTTTTCCCCCTTGGTTCAACATGACATGGAACCGGACTGCGTTTTGGTTCTAAAATTGATATTTTTAAGAATATTGCTCGTCTAGTCATCTGTCAGCGATTTTATGTCCAAACTTGTGGAAATGTTTTTATGTAATTTTCCCGGTGGGAAATCTATTCCAGCGCAGATAGAACATACGAGGGCGTGCTCGCCGCGCAATCTACAGAATACCAACTCGAAATACGCATTTTTCCTTACTGTTTTTTCAGGGTGGTATTAATTACAGCAAAGATACATATAGGTACATACATACACATATCTTGCCTATTATCCCTTGCGAGGTGGGCAGACCGTAAACGGCCGCAAAATACGGACATTTACGCCACTTCTGACAAATATTTGATGGTCATTTGGAAAATTGTGTATCGCCATAGTGACAGGTTGTCAGTCCATCGCCTAAAATTGCAATACACACCCTCGAGTCCCTTAGTCGCCTCTTACGATGCTATTCTAAGCCGGCATCACACGGCCATACAGCAAAGTGAAGATATATATATTCTTTATTGTGTACCAGATTATTACAATAAATTTGAATATTAAACGTAGTCACAAAGGTGAGCTTATCTCTATGAAGAGATCTCTTCCAGCCAACCTGCACAGTGGAATTAGAAAATACTATATTAGGGAATGACAAAACCGTGTACACATACAGATAGGGACTTGCATATAATATAGATATCTGTAGGAATTGGATTGAAAAGTCACGATATTATGAAAAACTTGTGTATCGTCACAGAATAATAACTAGTAACTAGGTATCGTTTGTTATTTACAAGAGCGTTTATCACAGTAACACTGTGATAAACGTGTTGTGGTTTTTATTTTTTAATGGGAGGTCGTCCACAAATCACGGAAAAGTGACTGAGAGGGAGGAAGGAGTCTGAATAAGGTCTGAAAAGACGATATCTGTCATACCTACTAAAAGGCCGTTACGTCCAAAAAAAATGAAATTTCGCCTTACGTAATTTGTTCTCGACCCCTTGGTCAATTCCTAAATAAGATCCCTGAAACCAGCCTCTGGTTGTTGTTCCACGAAATTTCTAAATTCAAGTTCAATTCCATGTTCATTGCGTAGGCAGGGCCCGTCTAAAATGTGAAGCTGCGCTCCCCAACAGGACGGTGTTTGATATGGGTATTGGTAGTGAAATTGATATTTTGAATTTGCAAACCGTACTGATGACAGCAGGGATCGGTATTGGCAAGTATTGGTTATGTTGTGTTTATCAGACTTACCGAATACGCAATATACAGTCTAACCATAGAATGACTAATAGTATGTAGGTAGTATACCTACTCGTATATTACAGAATGGACACCCACCTCCCCGCTTGGTCCACTCTTCAATATTTTGTACTTTCATAATTTGTCCACTTTCCCATTTGGTCTGCTACCTCCTTTTTGTAAACATTGCAATTTGATTGTCTTTTCTACGTTTACTTTTAGTTTGAGCCACTTTGCAGGTTTCCAAATGGTCAACTTTTCCGTTTTGTTTACTTTATTATTTGGTTCCCTTTCCCTGGTCGTTCACTTTTAGATTTGGTCCACTTACTTATTCGGTTTTCTGTATGGTATACCCTTTCACATTTTTACAGAAGCTATAAACGCTTCCCGGTGCCACTCTAGTACCTTCCGAGATGATTGATCCCACTCCGGAACTGCCTGACCCGGTGCCACTCCAAAACCTTCCCAACAGCGCCATCTATCCAGCGACTAGGGAAGAGTTTATAAAAACTCCCGATTATATAATTAGGTAAATACGTCATTAAATAATAAATTCAAGCGATAATAATAAGCGATACATAAAGAGTAATTTTAATCATATAACGAGACACCAAACGGGAAGCGACTTGATTTTATACTATTTAGTGATGATACAAATCTAGCGTCCAGCTAAGTCAATACAGCTTACCAAATATAAAGTCTTTAAATTACCTTTTATCTACATCCTACCCTAATGCGTTAATGAAGCGAGACGGATTATCACTACATAGTATACAGTAAAGTCGCTTCCCACGTCTGTCCCTGTCTGTTTGTTTGTTTGTATGCTTCAATCTTCAAAACCACTTAACGGATCTGGATGAAGTTTTTTTCAATAGATAGAATGATTCAAAAGGAAGGTTTTATGTATGATTTATGTCGGGAGAAAGTCTGTTTCCCGTAGGAAATCAGTTTGCAGCGGGTGAAACCGCTGGGCGGGCCGCTAGTTAAATAAATAAATTCAAGCGATAATAATAAGCGATACATAAAGAGAGTAGTACATCCTGTTGTACGACGTAGGAGTACCTACTTGTAAAATTCTTGGGTCTAGCTCAAACCGAATAAAACAGATGGAGCGCCATTATGAATCTCATTGCGAGCGGCATAAGAAGTTAGAAAATCCAAACCTACTAACCCAACCCGCCCCGATACGCAGCCTATATAATGTAGGTACTGGCACCACGAGCTGAGCTTGACCAGAAACAGTAGATACTTACCTACATTAAATTGTGCCTGTAAATTATATTATTTTTAAACCTTAAACTAAGATGACAAGAGGGGTATATATGTTCCTTGATGATGACACGAAGAATGACTCTGTCTCCACTCTGTGTCCACGATCATGATAACCAATCTCCTTGGCCCATAAATTATCAAAAAAATCTAAATGTCATGTCATGAAAAACTTCGGTGTCAGTTGTCAATAAGATAGTCCTAGCCAAAACGTAGCCAAAGAAATCGCAGTGAAAACCTGTGGTGTCAACGCCATATAAACAGAAGGCCTTTTAAACGTCGAAGCATTTGGTTTTAGTCAACCAAGTACACAAAATTAACGAAACATAAGAAGAAACAATAAAAGTTACAGCAAGACTCATAATAGGAACCACAACCGTTAATTCAAACTATGTTTATGTTCAGATTAGGCCTCGTGAATTATAAAGTATTACCGAGACCCAATTGTTTGAAATTGTTTAATGCTTATTGTTGTCCGCCACCTTTCGTACCACAGCAAGATCGATCGTGTCCACCACAGGGCCCACTTAGCCCCCCGGGCGCTCCATGTCCACCATGTCCTCAGGGCCCACCAGCCCCACCAGCCCCACCACCCCCACCTGGCTTACAATCATGTCCACCAGGCTTCCAGCCATGTCCACCCGGTTGGTAGAGAAACAAGAATCTTTCAATATTTTTTCTGCATTTGTTTTGATTATTGACTTATAGTTTTGCTTTCCCTTTGGCCTAGGCCCTCCTCCTTCTCCACCGAGGTGCTTTCTGCCGCCAAACTATTACAAACCTCGGACTAAATGTGACGTGAAATGGGTGTACATAAACGCAGACGTACCGACGACGGATTTCAGAAACATGCTGGAAAGAGCCGCAAACGTTATATTTTGGACAGAAATTTTAAAAGGTAAGTACATTTTAACCTTACATTTACTAATTTAATCAGGCAGGTATCGATGTTTATCTAATACATTACCTACCTTTAAAAATAGCAATATTATTGTTAAAAGCATGGACCAATTAATACTTGGTCCATGTTAAATGTATATTTCGCAGGTTTTTGATACCATCAGGTTTATGATCAAAACCCTAGGTTTTTGGTCGAGCACCGGTAGATCCTGAAACGATCTAGGGATCGAAAACCTGAACTAGGTTAGGTTTATGATAAAGTTCGTGCCAAAATCATGAGTTTGACAAATTAGGCTGCCTCAGTCGCATGTTTTTCTGAACAGCCAGCAACTAAGGCCGTTAAAAATCCTGCAGAAGCCCAACAAAGCTAAGGGCTAACATTTATTAAACTTCCTACGGATGGCCAGAAGGTCACAAGCAAACCGAATGGGATGTAGTAATCGACTCAAAATTTCTTATGTGCAGCTATCAAATATTGGTTAAAACCTATTGGACTTCATTATAAGCCTATAGGTGTTTCTAAGGGCAGGCGCAGACGTGTACGCTGAGGTGATCAACGCGTAGGTTGCGCGGGTGACTTTGTACTAATACGCGATTAGCACGCGTACACAATGTGTCAGTACGTTAATTTGAACAATAGTACTCTTTGGTCCGAACCTGCCCTTAGTCTAAATCAATCGTACACCGCTGGTCACACTTTTCTAGGTAGGTATTAAACGAGAGTTTGGCAGCACGTGCCGTGTGATGCCTGCTTAGAATAGCATCACCCCATTTCTTACCCATGGGTGTCGTAAGAGGCGACTAAGGGACTCGAGGGTTAGATGTGTATTGCAATTTTAGGCGATGGGCTGACAACCTGTCGCTATAGTGATACACAGTTATCTAATTTACCCTCAAACTTTTATCAGACGTGGTGTTAATATCCGTTTCACGGCCGTTAACGCTCTGCCTACCCCGTAAGGGTTGTAGGCGTGATTTATGTGTGTATGTATGTATGTTGGCAGCACAGCGCCCCGAATGGCGCGAGATGGTAAAAAAACGAATGCGCGAGTTTGAATAGCAGCGTAAAGTAGACCTCGATGCTAAGCGTGATGAGCTGAAGGCTGTCATTTGCGTAAAAAGTCCACCCGCAGTCATTAACTACATTTATGTGAATGGCAAGCTCACCTGCCCACATTGCGCACGGGAGTTCGCTGTGGTGTATACAACTTTAGATCATAGCGAGGGTCACAGCACTTATCATAGACTACTATCGGGCCCAAAAAGGCGCAAAACTGCCCCACACACACAAAGATGCATTGCAAGACAAGCGACCCAGAAATTTCACGTTAAAAAAGGCAAGGCGAAGTCCTATACAAAATTAATCAGCTGACTGCATTTACTATGGCGAGTACAAACCTATTTTTACGTTTCCAGAAATATTTTCCTATGTGATGTTGTTCATATTCATGGTCTGCATGCACCCTATAAGTATTCGGAGAGCTGTCTCTTACACCCTGTATATACGTTGGGATAAATATAAGTGAAATGTGGGCGATTGAACTAATCATGTCCCATCAATTACCCTACGGTTGGCCAATTATGGCGAACCAAAATTGCTACTAGTAAGCTGCTTTCGACACAGTGCCGTTCATTTGCAAGCCGCCTTTTTTGCCATGAAACTAAGCAAACTCATATTTTTGGCAATAAGTTCATCATAGTAAGGTTCAGGTTTTAGATCAAAAATCATTGTTTTGGATCGAAAACTAAATACTTCTTCTTTTCGTGTGGGAAACCGAGGCGTCCAACCACCCGATGAACCCTAGTGACAGAGTTTTCAACCGCTTATTACTAGCAGTAGGCCTCTGACATGGTTATGTAACGAGTGCCGTCTAAGTAATCGTAGAAAGCAACCGGGACCGACGGCTTAAAGTGCTGTCCGAAGCATGGTACCATCTCTCTTTTCGGACGATCAGGTGGTTCAGCCTGCAATTTCCTAACCAAATGTGGAAAAGAGTGACAACAAATTCACAAAGTGATAAATATCAACTTATTGAGTTGCTAACCTAACGAGCCCGAACCCGGAACCTTTGCGTCGCAGGCAGTTGCGTGGTGCAACCGTCACATCGGACGCAGGTTTAAGATCAAAAATCTGGATTGATTTGAGGTTTAAGTAAAAAAATAGTTTAAATGTTGTGAATATGTTATGTTAGGCTCAACTAGTTTCTCCTATTGGTAGTTTGACTAATTAGTTTAGCTTAGTCTGAACCGGTTCATCCCATCATCGCATGCAAGCTAGTTTGGCTTATATAAAACTAGTTTATCCTAAAATCGGAATTGGCCAACCAGTAACTGTACTGTACTTATCGTTGTCGGGTTTCTAAAGTAAATTGTTGACTCATCATAATTTTATAATACTTCATTTTACTTCACTTCAATAATTATTTACAGGTTTTCTAATAACGCTAGGGCACATTTTCAAAGAGCCCGCCACGATAAACTACCCGTTTGAGAAGGGTGCTCTGTCGCCCCGGTTCCGTGGGGAGCACGCGCTGCGGCGGTATCCCTCCGGCGAGGAGCGCTGCATCGCCTGCAAGCTGTGTGAGGCTATCTGTCCTGCGCAGGCGATCACTATCGAAGCAGAAGAGAGGTCCGATGGAGCCCGTCGCGCAACCAGGTAGGTACCTACTCATTACATTCGTAATCGTCAAATCTTTAACAGCTGAGCGACGTCCACTGTCGCGTGTGATGTGCCACATAAGTTGTACACGATTGGTGTTGTGATCGATTGCAACCTAGTTTGAAATTCCCACCTAATAAGAAGTTGTCCCACGCTGCAATTTTTGCCGCATGGCCGATACCCACGAACCTCGCAATGTGACCCTCACACTGCTACTTGAGTAAACTTATATTATGCTACTTCGGTTCCAGTAGTATGGTTCGTCATATAATATGCTTCAACAATCTCTACAGGCTGCAGTATAGATCAAAGCTAGTTTACTATTACATAATTCTTCAGCAAATAAACACCTGTAAGTCCACATGGCTTACGGACGTGACCATGCAGAGGTGTTTCGTGCCTGAAATTGCCTACTGTATAAATATTAAAATAACAATTTCAATTGGGTTCAGTAATTCATTCAAATTCTGTGGGTGTGTGCGACAGCAAGTTCGTTACTTACGAAATATAAGCAGTTATAAATCAAATCGTTTATCTTTGTTTTATCAGCGTGTGATCCAGTTATAAAAAAAATATTTGAACCGACATCTACAGCCTCAATTCGTTCTGGCCCTCTTAGGCTGCCCATACATAAATGCGATTCGACGTCGCACCGAATCCTGAGTCGTCTAACGCTATCTATCGCCCCACTCAGACGAACAAATCGCCCCCCACCACTAATCCGGTACACTTTGAGTTACTAATACGTAACGACACCGTATTTCGTATAAGGTATGACATCGATCTGACCAAGTGCATCTTCTGCGGGTATTGCCAAGAGGCGTGTCCTGTGGACGCGATCGTGGAAGGCCCCAACTTCGAGTACGCGACGGAAACTCACGAGGAACTCCTGTACAACAAGGAGAAGCTGCTGAGCGTCGGCGACCGCTGGGAACCAGAGATAGTCAGCAACCTGAAAGATAACCATTTGTATCGCTAACTGTTGCTGGAATCTATATTGTCTATGATTTATGGAAAGTGTTTTATTCCAGTGGCGTTTAGTGTCAGCTACATTAAATTATGATACAAATAAAATTATATTACAACTTATAAAAAATAAAAATAAATCTACTAAAAATATAACATTATATTTATATTCATTGCAACACAAACAAGGCATAGGTAACAGAAATATTAAAACTGTAACATACTTTCCAATATACCTACAAGTTAAATACCTTTATTTCAGTGTTGCTCTCTTGCTTTGCTGTTGTCGGAAAAGAACAATCTTTGGTAATCTCTAACTACGCTTTTCTTATAAGAATTTATGTAGTCAAATTCATATAAGAAATAAAAAGAAAGGTCAGGTCAAGAGTACCCTAAACTGACGAGCATGTATGAAAAGATTGATGCATGTTGAAGAAGCGAAAGAGGTGTGTCAGGATCTTAGCAAGTGGAAAGATGTAGTCTCTGCCTTCCCCTATGGGAAAGAGGCGTGATTTTATTTAAATTCCATATAAGTGTAGCTAAGTAAACATTATTTTAGTAAGAATTTGCATTCGAATGATGTCTAGTATTCGTAGGTAAAGTACATCCAAAGACCTGCAGGAAACAGACCCTAGGGGGCATTTCCGTGACTAAATATTGGTCAAGATTATAATAATTTCTTACCGCCTTCACGAGGAAGAAGGTTTAGGAATTATACGTCTACCGCTATAGTCCAGCTGGTTTTCGGTTCTCCCGTGGGCATGCATGGCATGTTACCTGTGTTATTCCAGATTATTTATTAAAGGTACCAAATTGAATCCAAATCCGTCAAGCCGTTTGAGCTTGAAGTTATATCAAACATACGCACACACAAACTCACAGACATGTTAGCCGCCAGCGTTAGATGCTAAATGTTTTTCAGTAAGAGTGTTTTTTGAAAATGTAGGTACTAAGTATGTATTTTTGTCCTCGTATAACAAAAAGGGTATAAGGGCACAAGCCAAAAGGAAGTCAAGGTACGCATGAATCTGAACAACTTTCTTTATGGACCATAGGTCGAAATATAAAAAGAATTGACCTCCCATAGTAAATTTATCTGCTGATCGGCGATTGTGTATGGTGTGGGGAGGTCCAATTTATTTATATATTTTTTGACCCATGTTCCTTGGAGAAAGTTGTGCTATTTCATAAGTAGCTTTTAGTTACTCCTTGTTTAAGCTAGGACTCTATTTGGCCGATTTTATTGCTTTTTATTGGTGTATAACTTGAAAGTGTTGTGTGTTTTGTCGATGATGAATGCAGTTAAATTTGTGGAAAATTATTTAATAACCTAAATATAGCACACGAGAAATTTAACAGGAATCGGAAAATATAGCATATTCAATACGCAATAAAAGTTATAGCTCGATTTATTTGTGACGTTGCTATTATATTGCAGATTGACAAATCGTTACGTTTAACGACGGCTCTCAACAACGAGTCATTATTATTATCGATCACAGACTTACTACTATTTTACTTCTTTTATCTAGATTGAAAACATTGAAATGACAATATCGTCCTTTTTTAAGTAAATTTTAAATCAAATAATATACCTAATTTGCTAAACGACGATATTCCAAAGTTAATTTCTAATTTATAATATTATCGTTAAATAGGTTTATTTTCACAAATGTTGATAATTACCGACCAGTTTCTAATGAAGACGAATTAACTAGAAGCCAAGGGTATAAGATACTTTTTGCTGAAATGGCGTAAAACCCGAGAACTTCAATATAGTCACCAGGGACCGAAATAGCGTTCCGCACATAAAAGGTTTTAGACGAAACACTTTAAGCTGATGTAGGCTCTATGATTGTACACCGCTAAATAATAAGATAGCTTTTCTCTTCTTCTCTTTTTCAACCCGTTGCCACCCAATGCTGAGTGTAGGTCTCCTCCAATGTTCTCCACTTCTGACGGTCAAGGGCCTGTCCTATCCAGTTCTGCCCAACAACTTTGTCGATGAAGATAGCTTTGCTGTCTGGTTATTCGTCATATGTATGTAGGGTGAAATCGTACTAGTGACCGATAGCGGAACCTCAAGACGGGCCTTTAACGAACATCGGTCGAAATGTGAAAATAAAAATGTGACCTTCCATACATCATTCCCGATCAGCTGATTTCCTACTATTGAAACTCAAAATTTTTCATGCATATTTCGACCTATGTTCCTTATCACCAGTCCGTAAAATTTCAGCTGATATTCTAAATTGAACAAGTATGATAAATTAAAAAGAAATAAAAACACGACTGCTCTCTGAGATAATGCCTAATGTAAGGATTTTTTCGATACAATTCCCATTCGAATTTGTTCAGTGGTTAACGAGTTGCAGCACTTTAAAGAATCGCACATATATACGTACATACATACATACATTACACACCTTTTTTGGCTGGACTGCCCCGTAAAAAGGGAAGGTCTTAAAAATTCAAGAATGCTAGAATCTACCTATTAGTCGCGTTACATAAATGAGTAATTTATAAATAATCGTCATCATTCAGCACAATAGTATACGGCTGGACATGGGTCTCCTGTTATTGGTGACTTTTTGCCAATCTTACCACGCTTGGCGGGCGAGTTGGCAAGTATAGATATTTCACTAATGCCCATCTCCAAGTTTTCTCCTTAGTATTTTTTTTACGATACCTACTGGTAGAGATAGATATACATACTGGTATAGATCTTCTCTTTTCGTGTGGGACATCGATGGGATTTTTAATCTTTTTTTTCGGTGCCCTCAAAGTACTATATTTATCATAAACTTATTGTACTTCAAAACAAAGCTACTTATCAAATTTCACAGTTCTAATGCCACGGTTGCCGTTGCCCAGGCTATCCTATGCTTGGATGCTCCCCACACTACCCATAACACACCTTTATCTATGTGTCTTCATAATAATATGATACGTGCAATATTTTAAATAATATGTGGCTGGAAGCAATGGCGTAAAGTAGTTCAACCTGCAACTTTACGAGCGGCAGTAAATTATTCCCGAGTTCAGATAATAGTCTACAGGTGACATTGAATAAATAAGTTCTTTCCTGGGACCTATTTGCTATTAAGTAGTTTTCTCGGAAACGAGTAAACGTTTCGTTTTGTAGAAACCTTGATTCTTTCTTGGTTTATGTTACTATTATAGTCTACAAAAACTGTTAAAAATGTATTTTTTAAGTTTTGTTAATGACTATGAGTTATTGTAAATCGATAACGACATAAGTGGAAACGGAGAGAGAACCTCTAATAATTTTTGAACTTTATTTATATTTTCTAGTTAAGTAAGCATTTAATTATGCAATAATAAATATTGCAATACACACCCTCGATTCCCTTCGTCGCCTCTTACGACTCTCATGGGAAAGACGTGGTTCAATGCTATTCTAAGCCGGCATAACACTGCACTAGTTGTTTTACAAGATCTATATAACGGTACCCTATAACTCCGCCGAACCAGTTGCTGTGTTTTCCTGTGGGAATGTGAGATTTTCCTGAAGTAAAAAGTATTCTAAATTTTTACTTGAATATTAAGCTACCATAACACAACATTTGGTTGAAAATCTGTCTAGTAGTTTCTACGTGAGACGTGGATAAACAGACAAACAGACGACAGACAGAGACAAACAGAAAGAAGTTGTTGTTTTGAGACCTATAATTTGAACTGAATTAGGGGTAAAAATATATTTTTAACCTATTAAATGTAAAAGACTTGATTGAGTTACTGTTATATTATACAGGGTCTAAGGAACAGCCCTCCGAATATTTATAGGGTGCATTCAGACCATGAAACTGATCAACTTCCCATGAAAAAATATTTCAGATAAAGCAAAAAATAGTTTTGATTTCCCATAGTAATTGCAGTCAGCTGATCTTCATATTGTATGGGAGGTCTATATTTTTTGTTTTTTTCTGACATATGTTCCTAGGGGAATATTGTTTAGTTTAGGTCTGCATGCACCCTATCAGTATTCGAAGGCCTGTCCATTGCACTCCGTATATTATCATTTATCATAGACAAATATCTATAAATTTCTTATGATGAGTTTCATAAATTTCTTTTGAATTCTTAAAGTACACAACATAGAATGTACTTCCGTAAATTGTAGAAATGTTTGATCTATTTTTTTTATACACGGAACAGCTTTTTTGTATTCGTGACTAGTGAAATGAGTAATGAATGTAAGTAGATAAATAAATAATTCGAGTTTTTCTTTATCGGCATTTTCTTTTAACAAAGTATCTAAGGTAATAAAATGCTCGTATTTATTCGAGCTTTAATTTTCATTGACTCAATATCGCCATACGATAATATTCAATTCATCATCATTGCTGGACTTAGGGCTGCCTTTGGGTTGCCCTTGTTGACCACACTGGCTTGCTTTCTATTCTCTTCCACTCGATTACTGGCTCTTACGAATATCTTTTTCGTTTTTCTTAAACTTGTTATATTTAGCAGAATACAGCGCCGAAACTCAGTGAACTATTTTTACTGCGACGATCATATTTTTTTAATGTTTACCTACTCGTCTCATAAAGTTCGAATTACGAATTCGAAAATAGAATAAAGACTCGTTGTAAAGACTTGCTTTATGTATTTTGTATCCAAAAATTACTTTTCTTTTTAAATTATGGAGCTTAAAATTACTTTCAGCAATACCCCACTTCTTTCCCGCGGTTGTCGTAAAAGTCAACTAAAGAACTTAAGGTTTTATTTATTTATTTTATTTATTTATTAAACTTTATTGCACAGAAAGTACAAAGGGCGGTTTTCATGTGTATTATAATTTATGGCGATAGGCTGACAAACTGTCACTAAACTGATGCATGATTTTTACAATATTTGTCTGACGGCCTACCCTGGAAGGGATAAAGGCGTGATTAATGAATTTTTGGGTTGGTAAGATAATGATGATGACAGCTGTCATATGAAATATTCATAAAAACCTGACTTCCTTTTGGGTTGCTAACTTGCTTTACTTACCTTTTACTTTTACTACACTTTCAAAAACAAGAACGTAATACGGCTGTATACAATACAAGTCAGGTGAACATGTGAGGCGATCGTGCGTGTAAACGTGGGTGTGTATGTGTGTGTGAACAATATGCTTGCAAAGTACTAAGCGAGCTATCAGTAAAAGCACCCCGCCATCGTCTTCCTTATTTGTGTTAAAATGCTCGTGTCACATCCTAATGCAGCAGGCATGGTATGATTATATTTATTCATGTAAACTGTCTGATCTTACTTTTATTTTATGCACTACTATCTTCTTTTCTTTGTATTCTCCTCCATGTAAAGGTTGTCCGATAGAGATCGCTTTTAGCAATAAGGCCGCCTTTTATGTATTTGTGTTTTGAATGTGCAAAAAAGTGCTTTTACTTACCTACTAATGCCACAGTAAAACAAAGAACAGTAGTTTAACTGCATACTAACGACTGGTTTACGCACACCCATATGCACACGCCAATACATACGTACACGACTACTACATAGAAGCTCTTACCGCTCGTGTCACAAATGTACCGCTCGTGGGAAAAATAATACCTAGAAACCTAAATTATAGTTAAATAATAATGAAATTAATTGTTCTTTTACTGTTACTTAGCATTACGGTAACTAAGTGTGACATCTCTTAAATTTGGGTTAACAAAACCAACTTGTTGGCATCCCTGCAAAAATAGGAAGTTCCAGACGGAAAGGTGCTCGAGTTAAAATACTGCTCCTTGGTATACTGTGCTAATGCCGTCCATTATAATATGATAGTTGCTACTAAACCACTGTAACTTATTGTCTGTCTTCATCTCTTGTGTGGGACACCAAGTCCACGAACGACTCGATGAACCCTGTTGTCAGAGTTTTTAAACTAGAGTAGGTATTCCCGCAAAAATATGTAAAGAAATATAGATCTGTTGTGGATCTGGTTAGAATGAGATATCATGCCAATAACTGTTTCGAATTTCGATCAGTCACAATTTGGTAGGGAAATCAGTAAATAACCTTCGAATATAAAAACTGGGCCGGATTTCTTCTTGTATATTAAATAATGAGTACACCATCAATATAATAATTTATTTAAATGTTTGTACCGTTTTACAAATGATAAGAAATCAGAGATCGTAGTTCTCAATGGATGGATCAATTCCCCCTGTAACTTGTGTATCGATGTTGAGCCCATTTGTCCCGTGTAGGTGTCAGTTGGCAGTTGGCAGGCCTGTGGCAGGTCAAGTGGCGCGGAGCGGCTATAAAGCACACGCCCCTATTGTACCTCTACTTTCTCACTAAGCTTTTACCAAGCAGCGCTTTCCACCTCCCACTTGCTGGCTCTCACACTAATAAATTAGTACTTTTACCCGAGTTCCTTTAGTAATGTTTTCCGGTGGTTGTGAGTAAGTACATCAATTTTAATACCACTTAAAATAAACTATTCAGATGGTATAAGGTAGGTACGCAAGTTTTTTTCTGCTGGTTGAGCTTTAAAAACTACAAGTATTTCTTTAGTGTATAGTAAAGAGTTAGTCCACAAACTACTTTAACATGCCTACTCATATGATGATAGGCCGGAAAAGTTGAGTTTATAGCCCAGGAATTATACTGTTGTAATAAATTGTAACGAATATGTTTTTGAGTTTCTTTTTGAAGAGCAAAGCATTTTCTAATAAATGAAATAAAATGTCTTAAAAAAAGGCTCATGATCAAATTTTATATGTTAAAAAATTACTAAAATCACGAGAATCAATTTCAATCCAATTTTTTTTTATTTGCAATGCTTGAATTTATTATTTATTTATTTAGTGAACTTTATGTACAAAACAGTGTACATGGGCGACATGGGCGGACTTATGCCAGTGGCATAATCTATCAGTCTTCCGCATGTAGAAAGTACAGGCAGGCGCAAGTATAATAATAATACTAAGTTAAACAATAAGTTCGAAATATACTATATATATAAAGTTCATTATAAATACTATGATGTTTTAATAATAAATAGAATATAAAATAAATACAAATTTTACTATGAGTATTAAACTACATATCATATACCCAACCAACATAGACCTCATACATCGATATTTCGAACTACAAAAGCAAAGAAAAAAATATTATTTGACTGAGTTTGATAAAACTGAAATTTTACTTGAATATTTTGTTTAATTAAAATGGGACTCTAGAATATTACATATGGACAAATTGTTCGTATTGTACTTCTAGGTTTGCATCGTGGATACGTTCTTAATAATCATCAGGTTTTTAGTATAGAAAAATATGTTTTTCGAAAATAAAGGGTTTATGCATTCACTGTAAATACTGATGAGGCAAAAACGTTAAAACTTTGCATTTGAAATACTTATCTTTCAATTTATTATGAAAATATTATTATTATTATACTAGCCTACAGTGTCCCACTGCTGGGCAAAGGCCTCCCCTCTCTCTTTCCAGGCTTTCCGGTCTGTGGCTGTTTCTGACCAATTGGGCTCGTAGTCGACCAGGTCATCCCGCCAGCGTTTTCTCGGTCTCCCTCAACGGCGACGCTCTTTAGGGATAAATTCGGTGGTTAGTTTAGCCCATCTTTCCGGGTGCATTCGGCACACATGGCCAGCCCAATCCCACTTCAGCTTAGCGGCTTTCTTGCCGACGTCGGTGATACGAGTTTTGGAGCGGAGGGTTGTGTTCCGGACGCGGTCCATCCTTTTGACACCTAGTACGCTCCGCTCCATTGCTCGTTGACATGCCCCGAGTCGAAACTTCTGTATATCAGTTAATGACCAGGTTTGCGCTCCATAAGTTAGGATGGGCAGGATGCACATGTCGACGAGTTGCCGTTTTAGGCATAAGGGAAGGTCACCTTTCATTAGATGCTTCATGGACCAGTAGCTCCTCCAGGAATTTTCAATTCGGCGATCGATTTTTTTATCTTGCCGGTTCTGGAAGGAAACTATCTGGCCCAAGTAGATGTACTCGTCGACGTAGTGAATTTCCTGCCCTTCTACCTCTACCTTACGTTTAGTGCTGTTGGTCATAACTTTTGTTTTGGATCGGTTCATGTGAAGTCCGACTTCGAGACTTGCTGCGTTTAGGCTGTCTAGTAAGTGGGTTAGACCTTGTGCCGTTGGGGCAAAGAGGACAATGTCATCGGCAAAACGGAGGTTTGTCAACCTACGGTCGCCAACGACAATTCCCTCCCGCTCCCATGTAGTGGCCAGCTTCTTAAACACCTCTTCAAGTGTGCTTGTGAAGAGCCTTGGTGACAGTGGATCTCCCTGTTTAACACCGCGTTCAATGCGGAAAGTTGGGCCGGTAGATTGTAATTTAATTGAACTTGTGCTATTACTGTAAATGTTTTCCAGGATTTTGATATAGGCTTCATCTATGTCTTGCTGGCGCAACGCGGTGAATATAGAGTGGTGGTAGATGCTGTCAAATGCCTTGGTATAATCCACAAATGCAACGTATAATGGTTTTTGGTATTCTGTGTATTTCTCTATAATCTGATTTAGAGCTTGCATGTGATCTGTCGTGGCGAATCCGGGGCGAAAACCAGCTTGTTCTGGTGGTTGATACCTGTCAAGCTTGCCATCGATGCGGTTTTGAATGAGCTTGATGAAAGTTTTGTAGACATGAGAGACCAAGCTTATAGGCCTATAATTACCCAGATCGTTTTTGTCGCCTTTTTTATGCAGCAGTATTATGTTAGAGTGGCATAAATTTTGTGGAACTTGGCCAGTTCGGAGTATCGAATTGAACAGGCTAGTTAGATGATGCAGCAATGCTGGTTCTCCTACTCTTAACGCCTCTGTAGTTATTCCGTCTTCGCCAGGACTTCTATCATACTTCAAGCTCTTCAAAGCTTTATGAACTTCTTGGTCTGTTATAGTGGGAATTGTGTCGGGACAGTGGTATTCAGACATTGAATAGTCAGCTTTAGATGGGTCGGAATATAATGATTTATAAAAACTTGTGCATATACCTATAACTCTATCCCTACTTCTTTGTTTTATGCCGTTTTCGTCTTTGAGGCTAGTGATCCAAGTTTTTCCCGAAGATAAACCATTTTGCGCTGTTTTGAGTGAGGTACGTTTTTCTAAAGCTACTTTAACCAGTCGTGTTTTGACGTCTCTGATGTCTCTTCTAATACTTCTTTTTGTAACTCTATCAATTTCTCTGTATAATTCTGTGCCTTTCTGTAAATTTTCTCTGCTTTCAATTAGTTTTTCCGTCTCTTTTGAGAATTTCTTTAAGTTTTTGCGATGTGTTATGATTTTAATGCTTGCTGTTTTAATGCTTTCGACTAGGTCTTTGTATATTGTGTTTGAGTCTTTGTGTTGCATATCTGTGTTTAAAATATCGAAGGAATTCTGTAATTCTAAATTAAACTGATCTTGGTTGTGTAATAAAATCTGTCTTGATATTATTTTTGTTTTGTTATTAAATAATTTTGCTCTACTTATCCTAACATTTAGTTTGACTTTAACTCTTAAAGGTCGGTGGTCTGAGCTGAATCGAATCCTATTTATGGCGCTTACGTCGTTTATTATGCTTCTGTCAGAACGACAACGCGTAGTCTATTTCGTTGCGCGTGTTTCCGTCTGGAGAGATCCACGTCCAGCGCCGCTGTGTTCTTTTTGGGAAGAAGCTGTTAAGAATTTTTACTTATATAAAAATTTAATTAACTGGTTTTTAAATGAAAATGCATTGCTATAATGGTGTAATTTCTATGTCTTATTATAATATCTCGAATTTATGATTAATTAGAAAAATAAACAGTTCGTAAGCAATTCTAATGGTAACTTAAAATACTTTAAAATGTTTCATTCTTATTTTTTTCTTAGATTTCACTACAGTTTTTCATGTATGATCATGTATTGGGCTTCTCTGGCAGACATTTCAGCGATTCATATAGCTAAACGCCCATACATAATTATGCCATACAAAGTCTCGTAGATTTTCTGGACTATTAGCAAGAATCAGAACCTGAAATTGGCCCTAAGTTAGAAAAAATCTGTATGTATGTAGGTATCTGTGTATTGTTTACGTCATATGATATCATAACTTCACGCTCTATTAGTAAAGAAATAAACATAAAACTGAATGTCCTTAAATTCCCGGAGGTACATGTTAGACGCTCTCAAAGATGTTAGGGTCAAGTTTTGCAACTCAATTTTAAAGCAGATATCTTCAAATTATTGAACTGAAATTTTCGAAACATGTTTTGTGAACGAGTATGTGACAATACGTGGTAACCTGTGTGATGTAATTTTAAATCCAACGTTGTGGAATATTTAATATGGCAGTCAAGTTTATTTTATGAAGCGTTAAATGTTGGCATAAGTTTTGTTGCGATGTCACATGACAGTACTATTCATTTGATTCTTGCTAAGCTCAACTTTTCCTACCTGTTATGCGTTTCATAATGCTAGCTTATGACGTAGGCAGTTTTGAAGTGGGCTTCTAGATTGGTTGTTTGTTTTTATAGTGTATCCTTCCACACGACAAGCAAAGCTAGTTCCATGGTGTATTCGTAGATCAAAACATATTATCACAAAAATGGCACGTACCTGCCTGACCAAAGCTTGATGAAACGTTGTTCGCCATGTGTGTTGCGTTTTCTTTACGGTACCTACTCAGTATTTTTAATTAATTTCGCAGCAAATTTGCCATAATCTATAGACATTTTAAATATTATTTACTTCATAACCAAATAGCTGACTGACCTAACGTTCACCTTACAAACATTAAAAAACTTTATGAGAGGAGTTTTGCGCGGGTAACGAGAGGTATTAGACGTAACTTTTATGTCTTATTTTTGTAAATTGGTTTATACCTATTATTATTGTGTAACTGTGGTGAGATTTACATAATAATGTGGCACATGTGAAGCACAATATAGTGAATGTGGGGAATAGAAGGGAATTATTGATCGATGCGTCTTGATATTCCCGTGTAAAGTTTTGTGAGCATTGGAACGCGAGCGTCACTATCACGTTCCCATTAGTAGGTTAGGTTTTGACTAAAGAAGAGTACTAACTGAAAACGAGGCTGTATGGTTTTAAGACTTTTGCCTGTCCAATGCACAAATATAATAAAATATTAACTTTATGAATAGTTAACGAAATAGAAAATAATCCTCCGTAGATAAAATTACGAGAAGTTCTTGAAAGTAATAATGAAGTTCTGTTGCAATTGCAATGAATTCATGAACGCTTCCGAAAAGGGAATATATTTTTAATAAAGTGCCTATGCTAACTAATATTCAACAAAGTAAAATTGAGTAAACGTTTTCATTCATTTATTGTATAACAAAATCTTTTTACGAAACCTCTGTAAAAGTAAATGAAAGCTTATTTTAATTTAAAGCGAATAAAACAGCTTGTGTTGAAGTCATATTGGGAATTCATTTTAATATCATGTATAAGCGGGATGTGGGAAGAAGTCGGGAGGGGGGGAGCAGGTTTAGGGGGGGAGGCCTCTGCTCTGCTGACTCGCGGTAAAAGGTTTCTCAAGAGCTTTAACTGCGGTTATCATGCGACATTTAATTAACCTGCTACTCGTTAATGGGCTAAAGAGGAGTTATTAAGGTCGGTTTTATACTCGGTTAGAATATTTGTTTATTTGAATCAAAAATACGAGTAGAGTTTCACCTTGCGGCTGTTATTCTACGATTTTTTTTACGTTGAAGCAGTAGTCCCTACTAGCGTTTCCGCCCGCGGTTTTGCAGAACACCAAGTCAACGAATAACCCTAAAAAACTACAAAAAACTATTTTATCTACCTTATCATTTTTTTTGACACAGTCACATATAAAAACTACGGTTTTTCATAATAGGTAAACAATTTTCTCCTTTTGTACCCCTTTTGGGGTTAAAATTTAGAAAATGCTAAATCATGTAAGTATTTCTTCACATAAGCGCTTTGGAGGCTAAAAGTCAAAAACTCCTTAAACACGTATTCAATTATTTTAGTTTCATGATCTAATCACCAATTTTGAAAGAGACCACATCAAGGACTACGAACTTTCATAGAAACATTTTACCCTATTTTAGGGTAGGTACAAAACAAACTCAGTGCCCAAACACGTGTCTTTTAATTTTCACTCCTTAGTCTCATTACTAATTTTAAAATAATTCGCAATCAAAAACCACAAACTTCCATACAAATATACTCCCAATTCTTACCCTGTTAAGAGTCAAAATTAAGAAGTCCTGAAACATGTTTTTGATAACCTTTGGTTCCTTGATCGAATCCCAAATTTTGAAACAGATCGCTCCAAAAACTATAAACTTTCACGTTGTAGGATCTACAACATGAAAGATTCTAGGGTTTAAAATTCTAAAAATCTTTTCATAGCAGATTGTAATTTAAGATAGTTAGAAAGTTAAACAAACCTACGGCCCTTTCATGTTTCTAGCATTAGTAGTTTGGGCTGTGTGTGATGAATCAGTCAATCAGTAAGGACATTCGTTTTTATATGTAAAGATGTAAAGGCATCAAACCCAGAACATTTTTTAAAGGCACTAGCTCATATAATTAATGTCATTATTCCTGCTTAAATAATTGACATTCTCTGAAATTTTAATAGTATAACTCGCGCTAGTGTAACTCGCGCTGCTGGGATAAATCTAATGATACCACATATATTAACATCCGTTTAGCCGTTTGGTAAGAGTTTACTTTTCCAAATACAAATACATGAAAACAAACGTACCCACTCTCGAAAAACAATGCCCTCCTTCTGAGGAAACCGGGTTAAATGTTGCAAAACAGCTCTTTCTGAGGAAATCGCGTTAAAAGTTGCAAAACATTTTCAAACAGTGGCTCACTAATCGCCAATTTACCCTGATACTTCACTTTGTATATAAAATCAACGGACGGTATTACTTTCGCAAATGAAGTTTCAGTACCAAGTAGATAAATCGAAAAATTTGCCGGCTGGGTTGCTATTTGTAGAACTCGATTTTATAGTAAAGCACGCCCGTCTCGCCCTATTTTCCAGACGACAACTTTTCTGAACACGTCCTCGGCGCACTTCGATGACAAAAACTCTGGACGAAAGAAAAAAAACGTCCAACTGAACTAGAAAGTATACAGTACTCTAGCATAGTGCTCTTTATTAAAAACGCTTTCCAGTCGTACGTGGGTGCAATAAGTGTGTAATACATAAACATTGTACCTCTACTATTTTTAAATCAATAATCTTAAATGATATATGAGTACACTCAAGACCGATGGTCAATTAGGGTCACTTACATAACCTTAATATTTTCAGGAACCAAGAATGTTACAATACAATACAATACAATATACTTTATTGCACAAGAGAAACATATTTAAAACAAAAGGTGAATTAATAATAAAAATTGCACAATGTTACGTTAATGAAAAAGGAAATGTGTTTAATAGGTTAGTGTCTAATTTTAAATATGTAGAATGACTGTTATTAAGACTTTGTACGTTGTCTTAAATTATATCATCAAAAAATTAAATTTAAATGTGGAGACTTTTGAAGATAAAAATACGAAATTATGTATATTCAACCCGCGACCACAATACATGAAACTGTGTTGAAACGTCGGGACACAGGTAAATTACTAATATTTACCTAAATACTATCGCGATAGACGCGGTCTAATACTTAAAATGAACGAAGTTATGTGTTTGTTTTTCTTTTTTTTCTATTGTTTATTAAGATGGGTATACAGTGGATAACAAAAAGGGTAATAAGCTGAAAGAAGGTCAAGGTACTCATGAAACTGAACAACATTTCCCATGGAACGTAGATTAAAATGTAAAAAACGGAGACCTCCCATATACAATTCCTGATCAGCTACTTATTGCACTATGGGAAGTCCATTTTACATTTATTTCAGGAGTAATTACATGTCTGTTAAACACCGTTTATTTCATTCTGAGGTTCTGAGGTTTATCAAATTAAGTGAGTGGCTCTAAGTCAATGCACTCGAGTGTTTTTTGGGAAACAATATGACTCAGATTCACTTGTAGGTAAAAGTTTGTCTTTAAAAAATATATTATATATAAATGGGTATTTTCATGTACTGTAATAGGTACTCCTTCACTAAAATAAAGTCTCTTCCCGCTGGGTGGTGTTTCGTTGTATGCTTGGATCCTTAAACGCTACGTAACAAATATTACGCTTTATAAAAGCTTGATTCCTACAGGAAAACGAGTAGATTTGGAAAACCGCTGAGTGGGTCACCAGTTTAATAGATTTTTAACCCAGAAAGGGAAAAACATTATTATACCAAGACGAGCGGGTGGATATACGTATACGCAGCGTAACGTAATTTAACTTAAGTTTCCGGTTAATAAAATAATCCTTCTTTAAAATCTGCGTTACCTTGGTTGGTACTAAAAGAGGCCTACAGTTTAAAGGAATGCACTCTTAAATGCGGCGATTGTGATTCCAAAATCTTAAGATCTAGCTTAAGACTGAAGCCCGTTTTCAGCATCTTAGATTTGGCAATTATCCAGAAAGGTTTTATGCTAATTCGGTCGTACAGAGACTTAAGGCCGCTATAAGAAGACACTCCGTATACATACCTGTCTACACGCGATAGTGCTCTGTGCATCTTAATTGAGTTTTCTGCTGGTTGAATCGATACTTGGCAAAGATGCACTGCCAATAAATACAACTTAAGTAAATTAGTTTTTCTGTTTTTTCTACTGAAATCAATAATTTACCTTCATCTACAGTATTTTTTTATCCTTGTAACATTCTTGTACCACGCCTAACGGTTTCCATCGATTCGGTTCGGTCGATCGGTTGCTGGAAACTTACAAACTTCCTCTGATATATTTGTTCCTTGTTTTGCCCATTCTTGTCTTTTTGAGGTTGATGGGGTCGTCTTCCAACTGTCACATCGTTGGGAAAACACACAGATTAATACAGAATTTATATTTTAAGCACATTTTTTGTATTATCTTGCCCTTAAAATAATGGGACATTCGACACTGTGCCCGTGAATAGCTGTCATTTTATCCACCCGACCCTAAATGTATTCGTGATTTTTTATTTAAACTTTCTGTAGTTATTCTCAAAGTTATTATTCCACTTGTGTGCATGTGCGCAGTTGCGTGTGAAAGGCATGTGCCACGTTCAGCCCAAGCAAAGGTCGGCTTCAATTTCAGGCCGCAGTGTGTTTATATCACACTAGAGCTGAAACGAATGGAAACCGCTTAAGGTGCACACGACTTAATTGTGCGGTTCGAACCACTTTCGTGTTGTGCAGCAGAGTGCAAGTGCAATCTAAGTGGCCATCCTTCTTGGTCGGGGAATTCCGGCAATTGCAGCTCGCATCTCGCTGCCGCCAGCGACCGCCCGCCGCCGCCCCCCGCTCCCCGCCCCCCGCCGCCGCCCGCTAACCTACTCGCAAAGTTCGCTCAGTTGTAACAGGAGATAGTGTGAGTACCACTGCTTCTCTTACTTTACGTACGCCATAAATGTAAGAAAATGATATAAAACCTGAAATCAAGCTATTTTACCAATCTGAGTGGTAAAAGTAACAGATTAAAAAGGCTACCCTCACATTGTTGTTTACATAATTGGGTCTTTCATTTTTACTTGTTCTGAGCTTTGTAGCAGCGACGGGCAACGGTTGTCGGGTGATGGGTGGCGGGTGACGGGTGGCGCTGACACGGTCTCGCTTTTCAATACAATGCATTTAACATCAGCTTTACGTTACCAATCAAACAGATTGCTGGCGATTTTCTGATTAAATGCGACGCTACTTGCTGTTTTCGTGCTCATGTTCATGCACTACACTGCAATGATCAATTTAAGCGTTAAATAAAATGCTTCCAATTTCCTTTTAGTTAAATTACTTACCTACTTTACATTATTACCCATTCATTTTCCTACAGGCCATTTCTCGTAGCACTCTGCTACGACAATGCAACGCTTGTGTATATAGGTCGAATACTAACTCCATTGGTTTTAGATCTACTAACCTGCAAAAGTTTCACTAAGCAGGTACTATTGGCAGCGCTTTTATTTACGCATCAAAGGGATCTAACATTTACTGGTGATTTGTTCCATTATAAGTATCTAAACCAGTTTAGTTTATGTACCTAGATGGGTAACTCGTATTACATATTATCATTATACATACCTACTTATAACTTACACGTCCCTTTCTTTCCTATATAAATTTTGTATTATCTTTAAAAAAAAAATACAACATTTATATCACGCCTTCAACCCTTGCGAGGTAGGCAGAGCGTAAAAGGCCGTAAAAATTGGCATTTACTCCACGTCTGACAAACACTTGAGTTATTCAGAAGATTGTATATTAGCATAGTGACAGGTTGTCAGCCCATCGCCTAAAAAATCAATAAATTATGTAACCCTCGAGATCCTTAGTCGCATCTTACGACACCCACGGAAAATAAATGGTGTGATATTTTTCTAAACCGGAATCACACGGCATGGAAAAAAATAAGAGACATGAAACGTTAAAAAGAAAGTGGGAATGGATTATTAAACACGCAGCAGATTTCCGGAATTACAAGGTAGTGATCTCGTGAGCATTGTTGCAATAACATGCTCGTTTGCAGGATACGGTATACAGGCAACGACCACGCAGCCTACTAGACGAACAACGTGCCAATTATTCCACGCAATATATTCACGCATCAAGCTACAAGAAGAAGAACTTGTTGTTCTAATAAAGGTAACTAGTGCATGCTGATTGGCAAGTTGAGGGTCGCGTCATCTAATCAATTCTGACCGAGCGCGATCTTACATCCGGAATAAAGCACTGAGGTCTTGCCAGAATGTAGCCTCAATTCGGAATAAAAATTCTCTTATCTTACCTTAAATTAGTGCTGTCGTTTTCGGTAAAATAGGTATAGGAAAGGATAGAATATATAAGGTGTAAAAAAATTAGCTCAGAATATTTTAAGGGGTGAACCAGTACGTGAAACTGAACAACTTTCCCCAAGGAACATAGGTCGAAATATGAAAAAATAATTTGACCCTCCCATACTAAGTGTGTTACCCGGCCGGGATAATTTGTATGGGAGGGCCAATTTTTTTTTTCATATTTCGACCTATGTTCCTTGGGAAAGTTGTTCAGTTTCACGTACTGGTTCACCCCTTAAAATATTCTCAGCTAATTTTTTTACACCATGTATTTTAGTCGTATCATGTCTTATAATTTGACGCATATATAAAAACAATCTCATTTCAGGATACATATTCTCTTACCTTAATTTAGTGGTGTCACTTTCCGTCAAATAGGTTGAGGTAAGGTAGGAGATATTCAAGTCCTGTCATTTTTATAAATGTCAATGGGTTCTTCGCAATTCCTAGTCAATTTAGTCGCCATTGTTTTAATCGTCGCCTTATTCTGACAAATGAGACGTATTTTGCGTCAAATTATAAGACATGACATGACTAAAATATCTCCTCACTTCTTCTAAACCTGTTTGACGGTAAATGACAGCACTGATTCAAATTAAGAGAATCCACAACATTTCAAATTTCTAACAAGGCTTTTTTATATTTTTAAAAGACAGTTTATCGCATCATTAAATAAAGGGCAAGTTCTTTTTATTTTATTTTGTTTCATAATCAGTGATTTTAAAATTTAAAAAGTGATAGTTTAATTCCAAGAACTAGGCTGCTGAAAACAAAATTCGTTTGCCTACCACTTATATGACCTTTATTAAAAAAAAAACAGATTGACATTGACAGATGAATGAAGTTTTCTCCACTGTTTTTTTTCTACTATAAGCAAAGGATTTTTTCATGGTAATCTTTGGAAGTTTTTACAACTTTTCAAAATATTTCAGAAACGATTGCATTAAAAATTATGAAAATATGTGTATCTTAATAAGCATCCCAAACACTCTAAACGATATATATATATATATATATCTTTTGTATCTAACGTAAAATGAAATGTTGTGGATTGATATCCCGAATTGAGTCCAATGGCGACTAAATTGACTATACACATTGCGAGGAACCCATTGTCATTTTTAAACATGACAGAACTTAGATATCTCCTATCCTTTTCGAAACCTATTTGACAGAAAATGACAGCACTTATTTAAGGTTAGTCATGAGAATTTATATCCCGAATTGAGGGCAATTTGAATAAAGAGTGTTGTCTAGTAGGCGTAGTGGTCGTTGGCTCTGGGTAACGGCTGCTGCGTAGCGCCAAAGATAATTTGGTAAGATCGCGTTGCCATGTTATTTCCCGCGAGGGGCGGCTGCAAACCTACTTTACTTTGCTGCTCTCTGAGCACGATATTTTTCTAGTGCCACGATGTGAGTAAATATTTGCAAAAATAATTGACGTATACTGTACAAGATGTAACAAAATTGATATAACAACTGGAAAAGAGCAAGTTTCCCAACGAGCACCATCAGATTTTTATACTTAAGTAACTAGATTTTTCCTCATTAATTTTGTTAGGTTGGGAATTAAATTGTGTGGTAGGCTAATATCGTATATATACATATCGCATTTTTTTTTCTACGGGAAGTTGTTCAGTTCAGTTGAGATGGTTGCAATGTTTTGTTATACGTTAAATGTATACTTCTAACCAGAAATTAGCAAATTTTACAGTTTGAGAAATATTTCGTAACTTTGGATAGCTCCAATTACTGTTAACCCGACTAGAAATAATATACCGCGTTGAAGTTCGGACACACTAAGCTATACATGTACTTACCTTGAGCACATTTCGCCAGAGCGATTTAGTTTTACCGCCAAATGGTTTACTACGGTCCTAGCATCGAAATATGACGTTCTTAAAAGTTGCTTAGATTTATGCCCTGTAAGAGAAAATAAAATTTTTGTTACGTGAGTGAATCGGGGATGCGTTGCAAAGAAGCGGAAGATAAGCACATGGCACGGTGCCAGCGGAGTAACCTGCGAATAGCCGGAGAGCTCGCTAGTGTACGATTTGACGAGCGTAAAATTCAGAAGGTATTTTAATATGTTTTATGATACTTTTAGTTTTATCATGTAGTGGGTTTAGGTATGGCAGGGTATTATCAATGGTCTTCTTCTTTTTCGTGTGGGACACCGAGTCATCCAACGATACGATGAACCCTGGTGTCAGAGTTATTCAATGGTGTAAAATATTTATCAGGTGTTAAAAAAGTGTGGTAGTTTTGCTAATAAATTAACTTGATACCATTTCTGAAATAGCCAGAAGAGTGCAGCTGGGCTGGGCAGCATTTGGGAAATTGCGTCCTTTATGGAATCACCCTTCTTGCCACAATGCCTCAAGACCAAGGTGTTCGGTCAGTGCGTCCTGGCAGCCATGACCTATGGAGCCGAGACGTGGAACCTGACTGTTAAACTGGCGCACCGGTTACATGTCACTCAGAGAGCTATGGAAAGGTCTAGGCTCGGTATCCCTAATGAATAAAATCCGGAATGAGCCTATCCGCAAAAAAGCCAAAATAACAGACATAGCCTGGAAGTGTAGCAAACTTAAGTGGCAGTAGGCTGGGCACATCTGTCGTAGAACCGACGGTCGGTGGAGTAAGAGGGTTCTTGAGTAGATGCCACGCCTCGGCAAGCGTAGCGTTGGACGACCTCCGGCCAGATGGACCGATGACTTAAAAAAAGCGGCTGTGCAGCGACTGGTTGGCGAAAACGAGAGAACGTGCCCTATGGCGTACCCTGGGGGAGGCCTACGTCCAGCAGTGGACTGCAATAGGCTGATGTATGTACCTACTCATATTAATAATTTAAACGGGTTCTTACTGACGAATTATTTATATTGCAAGCTTCCGATATTTCGAAGAAGATGTTTGTCCCTAGCAGGTGATCATGACGCTTGCAACAGCGTCGAAATATCGGGAACTCGCAATTTAAATAATTCGTCGGTAAGAACCCGTTTAAATTATAATTATGAATAGTATAAACAACCGCAAAAGTTTAAAATTTAGTGATGTTTGTATGTACGTATGTATGATACCATTTCCTACTCAGTTAAATTCTTCGCCAAATCGTACTCCTTCTGACGTAGCCGTCTCCCCGGCTGTATTGGAGTGAGTGTGCCTGTCGGCTGCCGGCGGCGGCTGCCTATCAACAAACTACAGTTTTTGCGATACCAAAGCTGTCAATAAATCGCTGATTCGGCTCTACCCTCTTTTGTGTCCGCGCTTTTCTATCGCACAAGTATGGCACAAGGTGCGGGCAATATGCATGTTACAAATGCCTTTTTCATGGTAAAGATTATGTTATGATTACTGGTCCAGATCCGTCACGCACGCCGCACTACCGCTCATAAATGTGTTGTACCCTGCGGTTTTTCTATAGGTACAAATCAGCGGTGCAATGTGCGACTCGCTTAAACATTACCAAACTTTTTGTAATTCTGTAATCTAAAGTTTTTTTTTAATATTTATTAAAATGCATTCTAAGTAGGTCATATATGACACAAAACCCTCGTTGAAATATGTCATAGCACGTTCACACTATGGGCAGGGAAGTAGTAAGGGATGTCGACATCGCGCACATGTAAACAGGTTACTCGCGCTGCTACTCGTCATGCCGCTGCTACTTCCCGTGCTCTCGCAAGTGTCGGCTTTTCGAGCGCGAGTCAATGGAACGGTAGCACGTCCACGAGTGGAACGTATAGGTATGTCGCACACTCGTAGTGCTGCGAGAAGAGTATGACGGCAGTGTCAGCTCACTCGCGCTGATACTTCTGCGGAAGTATTTCAAGCAATATTCGCGGTAGCGGCAAGAGCAGGAGCAGGTGTGTGTAGCATCAGATTTCCCGTGAAAGTTTTGAAATACCTAAGGTATGTTATAGAATTTTCATTAAACTCTAAAAGAAACTTAAAACTTATTCAAATTTTTCTGTTTTTACTCGGCAGTGGGTGTCATTTTGAATCAAATCGATTCCGATTTATTTTAAATTTCGAACTGGCCAGTACGTAATTCATTGCATAGAGTATGGATGTCGAACAAAGAAACAAAGACAATAACGTGAGGAGGAAATCACATTTTTAATCCGTATTTTATTACCTCAACAAATGAGTATTCAAATAAATATTCGAAATATCGACAAAAATAGTAAAAATTCAGTATAGTTTCATGATTATTAAGTTAATAAAATACTTTAATTGAAAACTATTTTGTTTCGTACAAAATGAACTTTTGTTACCCATAGAACACCTTGCATTGCGCTCGCCAATCCGCCTGCGAAATGTGGTGAGTATAGCAAATACGCCCCGATTCCCGGCGAAGCACGCACAAAGTTTATATTATTCCTTTGTAAATATGTTTCCAGTCTGGTTACAACATTTTGGCTCCGTGCTTCAGACGGCGCGTTGCTGTTTATCTTAGACGGCGGTCGTTGCTCAACCATGCCAGAGACCTACTAGTAGTAGTAGGCGGTTGAAAATTCAGACACCAGGCACCGCCGATACTTACTTTGTGCACCAGGGCTCTTTGGGTCGTTTGTCGACTCAGTGCCACACTAAAAACACAAGACCTACTTTCTATTCGTTATGTAAAGCAGTATACGTTACTTTTTTTTTAGGGCTGGACTCTACAATTTTAGCCCCGGGGCTTTGAAATCTACAACTGAATATTTGGTGGAGAGCTGGACCTATATGGAGATGAGATATACCCTGAGATGTATACGTACCGCGGGTATTACATCAATATATTGCACCCTTGGAAAGTTAACGCCCTCACTAAGTTCAGGCGTCAAAAACCCTCGACACGCAATTGATGTGCTACTTTGTATGATGTGACCCTTACGTAATCTACCTATTACCTAAGTGGAAATTATTAATCACCTGTAAAGGATTTGGTTTTAACTCAGTAGAATAAATAAACGAAGTAAATATTGAACCGTTAATCGGACATTAATATTCATGTAAATATTATGGAATAATCAACGTAAATGTGGGAAAGAACAATGCAATCAAGGTGGCTAGCAGGAATATAATGATGTTACGTGCCACCATCGCTACATAAGTAAAACAGATATTAGTTGGCAAGTCGTGGCTCTTATTAATAGCGAGTCGCAAGCGGTGGGTGCCACGCTCACACACGAACTTTGATTACTAACGAGTTATCTGTACTAAGTATATCTAGGTTCTCGTCTCGCAGTTACACCTGCGACTAGACGAGTTACTCGTGTGAATAAGAATTTTATAATATAATATTTAGTTACATTGGTATATGTAATACTTTTGAAGTTTTACTGGATTCTGCTTTTACCTACATACACATATCACGCCTATGATCCCTTGCGGGGTAGGCAGAGCGTAAACGGTCGAAAAAAAACGGACATTTGCGCCACGTCTGGCAAATATTTGAGGGTCATTCGGATAATTGTTTATCGCCATAGCGACAGGTTGTCAGCCCATCGCCTAGAATTGCAATGCACACCCTCGAGTCCCTTAGACGCTTCATACAACTCCCGCGGGCAAGAAATGGGGTGATGCTATTCTAAGCCGGCATCACACGGCACTAAGATAATAACATTAAAATATAAATGGAAATGCTTATCCTTAATGGAGAAATCAAAAGACCGAATATCGAACTTACGCCCTGCGAAATCGTGGAACGAGCTATAAAACTGTAATGCATGCATCACTAAACTAAGCGACGGATTCTGATAAAATGGGGTATGGTGATAGCTAAATATCCTGATAATTATCAATGAAGACCTTTGTCAGCTTTCGAGGGTCTTAAGTACCAGACGTGGAACACCAGGAGCACGGCTAGTAAAGTAAGAGATACGAAATGGCTCTATGGCAAAAGTTGTTTAGCATGAAATGCCGTTTCTGTTGGCACATAGGCTTTCCTTGGCGAAAATAATTTCACAGGCACCAGCTTATCTACAATATGGTAAGCCCGGAAAGACATTTTTTTTATTTTCACCGCAAGTAAGACCTGGCCTTCGGTAAGGTATTTAAGTCTTCCAGATTTTAGAACTTGAGTTCATGATATTCGAACCTTTCCTTTTTGTGATGGATGTGCTCGCTAACATCACTGTCAGTTAGATGCGAATGGCTTCTCGGCATGGCTTAATAGTACAACGATCCGATACACCGACATGACAAACGACATTTATCGGTTGGTACAGTACAGTATCAACGTTGGCTGACGTGATAACATGGTAACGTCGTAGTTAATCTGAACGACGGCACTGCAAGATGCGAGAAATATAGAGTCAATATTTCTACTAACACTATGGGCCGCGGAATGTAATGGTGAGGAATAAATTCTCTTAACTGATCTTAAATTATCTCTTTCCGTCAAATAGGTTGAGAAAAAAATTAGGGATATCTAAGTCCTGTCATGTTTAAAAATGTGAATATGTTCTTCGCCATTTCTAGTCAATTTAATCGCCATTGTTTCATCAACTTTTTTGCTAGGTAACGCGTATTTATAAAAATACTATAAATTAGATATCTCTTTCTTATCCTTTTCTAAACCTATTTGATGGAAAGTGACTGTAAACATGGCAGCACTTAGATAAATCCTTTCCTTTTCCAAACCTATTTGACAGAGTGACAGCGCTTATTTTTATCTCACTATCTCATCTATTATATTTGCATATAACTACTTAGTAATTTGTATTGCGATTTGCTTTTTACCAGAACGTGAGTGGTCGCATATCTTCTAGGTTTACTAACTAGTTGGAAAATTTCAAACGTATTTTTTTTACATTTGGTTTAAATGTTCAGAATTAATCATTATAGTTTAGTATTAAAGCTGCCAAGCATGTATACAAATATTATATTTTAAAAATTTGATGAACTCCTTATCAAGCAAGGTCTGAATTCTCTTATTTTTTTGCCGTTGTATTGCCATAGACACTCAACTGTCATTCTATTGGCATTGTGGTTTTCTTCCTTTGTGGTTACTTCAACCTTCAGCGGAATACAAGGGGCTAAAACCATTCAACTGACACCCTATTGAAACAAAACTGAGACGCTTTTAAATTTCGAAATACGACCCTATCTGCTGTTAAGCCAAAAGAAAACTAAATAGTTTTCTAAATTAAAATGTCTGCTTCGTGATATGACCACACATTTAATACCATACCCCATTAAAGTTGGGGCAATGCCGGGGGGAAATCATAGCACTTGGAAGCCAAGAAATCTAATAAAATAAATTTTCTAAGGACTTGAGATGGTGAAAAATGGCCTCCAACTTTGATAATAATGTAAACAATGTGATTCTTAACAATATTCAGAGTTACAGGTATGATATTGTCATTATTGATGAAAAGTTTATTTTTAAATATTCAATACCACGTGTTACAGAATAACAGGTAAAGCCGAAAAGGGTCTAAAATGGTCCCATTTAAAGAGTTTATTGACAATAAATTGAACCAGTATTATCGATTTTGTAAATCATGGATATATCGTTGAGATATCGTATCGTACAATTTCAAGTTTATTGCTTGTTATTTCATAGGTGTCATCATTTCTATATACTGAATATAAGTTGATGACAAATCGAAATTCATTGGAAGATAGGTGTAGTACTGACCTAGACTAGATTTTTTTAGGCCTGGACTCTGCAATTTTAGCCCTGGGGACTGTGAAATCTTCACCTGAATATTTGCCGGGGAGCTAGGGTTCACCCGGAGAAGTTTGTATGGTGCTTCCTGGAATAACGAATTGAACTGAATCTACCCGGCACGTGCCGGCAGCTCCCAAAATGGGAAACAAATGAAGGTAGTGATAGAGTGTGGTTATAGAGAATAATATTATTTTTGGGTTCTTTTGCAATTCAGTTTGTAAAATTAATGAATTAACTTTGGAGGGATACTAAAATAATACAACTTAGCTAATATAGGTAGTTGGTCGATATAGGTATTTAGGAAAAAATAACAATAATCGCCGCATTAATTTTTCTACTCTTGTGAGAGAAAAATTACACTTCCTTTTATAACATTAGCTTTATTTGTGTTTATCTCCTGATTTCTGGTGAAGTCAGTAGCGTGGGTCGCTCGCTGCGTGCTACGCTGATACAAATCGAAGCGAGTAGTTGCATATACCCCTAACATGGAAGGAAATAGTGTACTAGACATATTTATTATTAGTACATGTATTCCAGATATACCGATGACAAGATATACAATAAGTATGGTCCAATATAAATACACTTTTCTAAAAATATTGAGCTTGTTTTAATCATAAGGATCAAGATAGAAAATAAAACACTTTATATATTACAAAAAGAATTCGGCACAGAGTGCTAAGAAACCGTTTCTTGTAAAATAGCAATCGTGAAAAGATTTTTCATCGTAATGGGCGACAAAAGTGTCCACGTTGAATTATTTTTCACTTTATAGGATTTAGATTAGACACGGATGAAAAGAAACATTTTCAAATGAAATTGTGTGGAATTCAGGGTATTTTTATCAATACGCCTACTCTTAAGTGTGATTCTGCCAATCATGTGAAAACATAGCAAAGAAATTATCAAACTATTTCATAAAAATAAATGTCGTCTTGAACAGAATATAACGGACAGCTAATTTCTTTTTCGTGATTTCGGAGAAGTTTTAGTTAAAGTTGGTAAATAAGTATCAGTATCACTCAGAAAAGGTTTTGTGAAATATTCCGGTGTATTTTTCAGAAAATCTTTCTGTTGGCCTTCTTCAAAATAATGAGTTTAGGAGGGCAGCTAAGGTGGAGGAACCATTAGATGTCGAAAGAAAAAAGCATTAATTCAAATCCTACTTACCTGCTTCGGTAATGTATTCGTAAAATTTTGGGCGGAAAATTCTCGTAGCTACCGCCCTCACCATTCATTTATCCTGAAAAACAACGAAATGTGCTTTAAAATAGAAGCATAAGAGTTGCTCGGTTTCATGGAATGAATAAATCCATTAAAGTTATTATTAGATATATCAAACACGTTACCAATCAACAATTTGGATAAGAGTAGGTAGTATACTAGTATGTTAGTGTCCAGTAAACTTTGTACTAGCAAATAAAGTTACTCACCAACGGTGTGGTAAATGAACTGAAGTTTGCTTTTCAGGTTTAACTTGTACTAGAAGTAGGGCGGCAGTATAAGTTGTAATTCAATAGAAGTAGAAATGTAAGTAAAATTCTGTATAAAAGCAAACAAAACTTCACAAGCTTCGCCGAAGAATTGTGCAGAGTATTCTTCTATTATGTACTTAGGATGTGTTATTTTCCTGACAATCCGTACTAATATTATAAATCTCAGAGTTTGTGTGTGTGTATGTATGTATGTATGTATGTTTGTTACCTCTTCACGCTCAAATGGCTTGACCGGATGAAATTTGGAACACAGGTAGAGTATAACCCGGAATAACACATAGGCTACTTATTACCACGGGAAAACAACTATTTCGACGGGAAATGAGTGGCAGCGGGTGATAAAAATGCGTAACGCCCAAATATATAGTGTTTTGTAGTCATGAACTATGTTACCTTATTTATATACAGGGTGACCCGAATAGCGACGTACAAACTCAAAATTTGAATGACGTATATTGAGAGACATCTGGACCCCAAATGTACGTCCCGTGATATTTTGTAGTTTCCGAGTTATTCAACTTTAAAATTTGTACGGAACATTTGACATTGGTAGTCTTTTTGGGCTGATACGGATATAAAGTATAAAGGTACAATCTTGGTACAATCTTATTCTGAACAGCAACCGCAGATCCTGCTGCCAAATCTGACAGCGCGTTACGATTTGCAAAATATTATAAATACCGAGCAACTACCGCACGCGCACGTGTCGTTATTGGGTAGCGCGCTGTCAATTCGGAAAGCAGCATGCGGTTGCAGCTGCTTCTCGGACTTAGAATGTACGAAATGTTGTCCTTGGTCGTCATCTTCACTATTCAATCCACCCTATTTTGAACTCTAAGCTTGTTTCACCTTCAAACGCTTTAGTACGGCTTTTTGGATATTTCTGGAACTACTTACGAGTGCGGCAAAAGATTGAAGCTAAATATTGTTCTAATAGTCACAAATCGATTGAGCCCAAATATAATAAGTAGGTACAATAACTACATTTCACACAAATTTAATTAAATACACGTCTACCCACAATATTGAGTTTTCGCATTATTGCTTTGTTATCACAAAACTACGTTGTTTCGGGAATAATTTCATCAGAAAATTGGAGCGCAGGTTGATAGTAATATGTTCTTGTACAAAATTTAATAATTACACGATGCCGATGGTGTTGAACGACAGATCAATTATTAAATTATAAAAAAAAAACGAATACCAATTTGCTGGTTCTTTAATATCCGGTCTTAAGCGTGGTCTGATTATGATCAAGTAAGCAGTAGCTCATTCATCGCCTGACCCACAAACACGCGATTGGCGAACGGCCATTTGGATCTGTGAATACTATGGTCGTAAAGACGTAATCAAGTCATGACGGTAAAATGAAACACGTTATTTCACGTAAAGTTGCTTGTAGAGTCACTGAATACAGTAATACTGCCAGAAACAGTGCATAACACGTACCTACATACGGGCTTATAAGGGTCGCCGCAAACCTAACAGCTGCCGTGCGACAATTGCTCGCGATGGCTCTTGTCATCTCGTGACATTTGTCCTCAGCGGCAGAAGCGGACACGCGCGACAGCTCGAGCTGCCGCGAGCATCCGCGAGCCGGCGGCAGAACTGCGCGCGCGTCCGCTGTTGCGCTAGACAGTGTTGCCAACTACATCATATTAAAATTGAATTCGGTGGTTGGGATGCATCCAGTTACAGGAAATAATACCAACACGAATACCTACTCACCACAACTATTTTTATTATGACAAATATTCCAATTTCAGCAGACACATAGGTATTGAACACACTTATTTAAATAGTTTACATGTAAAAGGGTTTCTCCCGCTAGAAAAATTAAAACAATTAAAATCAAAGTGTTGAAAATTTTGATTTTAATGAGGTTGATCTTAAGGTGAGCTCATGTTAGTAATTAATATATTTTATTTTAAAAAAACAGTATCTTTTTATTTCTACTTTGATGGCCACACCAAAAAATGATCGCTGTCGACCTGTCATCGCCAGACGGACACAAGCGCACTCAAGATGCAGCGCGAGTATGCTCGCGCATGCTCGAGCACCCGCGCGTCAGTCGCGCGCCCCCGCTCGCATCCGCGCGAACAATGGCGCGCGTACCTGCCAGAGCACTTTAGCTGTCACCGGCCAATATCGCCCATATATCAATTACGTACGGGTGATTTTCGGATTTCTATGAAAAGTGCTCGAGCTGCCGCTCGCAAAAATGGCGGTTTGGTCTGCGGCGGCCCTAAGTCCGCTCTAAAAATGAGGAACGGATGTCAGGCGCTAAATAAGACTCTTCGTCTTTGTCTACGGTAACCGTACCGTACTTGTTTATACCTATTTGAAGCGCGATACACCTTCAATTTTCATACGATTTTACCTATCTCATGCATAGTAAAGTCAGTTGTCCATATTCGTAACTAATACACAAAACCCTTTCGTAAGTGCGCTTTACATAGCCGCCAATACTTACTTAGTGGCTTTACCGTGGAGGCTATGAAACATGGCATAGAACGGAATTTGAAAATAAAAGCGTCATAAAATCCAATGAAAACTTTCTAGTTTTCTTTTTTACTCGGTATAAGGTGACATTTCGATTCGATATCTGAAATTGAATAATATTCCCTGTGATCTTATTTTGAATATCGAGCTGGCCAGTGCGATAGTTTGTTTGTTTGTTTCTTCTTCACGCAAAAACTACTGAATTGATTGTAATGAAATTTGGCACACATAAAGAAAGTAACATGGATTTACACACAGGATAGTTTTTTATCACCACTTATGCGGGTAAAATCGCGGGTAACAGCTAGTATTTCTTTTCGACAAATGAGCTTCCCAAATACCGTAATGTTTCATGAAATTACGAAAAATATCCAAGAATAATAATAATAATAAACTAATTTTGAAAATAACCGATGCAAAATTTGATCCGTGCTGCTTTTACTTAATGATGATACAAAAGTATTTTATGTTCATTATTGCATTATTTCTACATCCAAATCGTTATGTAACCTAAAGTTAATGCAAACGTCTAAAAACTCAAATTGCAATTGATGTGCTACCAGACTAACAACCTCCTTACGTAGTTCTACATGGTTCTAGTATTAAACGCAGATGGGTCTATTTTTGAGCATCATAGGACACGGCCACCCATGAAAATAAGCGGCATCTAAATGACACATGTAATTGCGATGAACACAGCACCAAATTATATTTTGCAGCCCCAATGAAATCCCAAACAATTATGTTGAATAATAAATTTTGATTGAGTCCGAACAATCCCAAAATCTCATTTGTAATATGACTTGTGATTGGTAAGCCTGGTTTATTTTACAAACTAGTGTATGGATAATAAAATTTACTATTTCGGTAGCACATAAACAGCACTTATTTCTAGTAGTGAGACTGAGACATTAACATGTAAAATAATCTTGCAAAGTAGGTAGGTAAGTTTTCTTTTTGTGAATTTAGAAACCTGTATGGTATCACCCAATCAGGCATTGTATAAACACTATTTATTTCAAATTTCATTTATTTTAAACCAGTAGTTTAGGAATGATAGATAGTCATTATTTTGTAACTGACTCTCACTGAAAGATCATCTAATTTCTAAGGTACAATTAGATAGCAGACATACAATTAGTGTTTACTGTATGAATTAAGAAATAACTAAAACATTTTGCATTTTCTATTTCGACGGCAATTATAACTTTGTAATTCCAGTTACATAATACAGGTTTATGAAGTTAAAATCAACAGTTAATGAAACATCTCTCCTTGCAACGTTTAGTGTATCAAAATTTATTTTATTTTATTTTTATTTATTTAATTTACACAAAGAAATTAGATCCTATCGAAAACATTAAGTTTCGCCACAATATACTGATAGTCAGTAGTTTGACTTCATAGTAACGCCCTCACACATGCGCACGCCCAACCGACCTATACCACAGAATAATAACTAGTAACTAGCGTTACAGAAGCTTTACTTCGCAATGGTTTTCAAAGAAATATGTACTCAATCTGATAGACAATATGATTTAATTTAGCTCGCGTTCCAGTCAACCACTTGTTCATTTGCATACCTGTCAAATATTTTTTTGAGGGAATATGAGCCGCGGTCTAGGGTTGCTTACTTCGAGAAACTACTTACACCATCAAGCGCACAACACGAGCGTTTACTCCTACTTTTGGCGGGCACGCAGCAGGCAGCGACGAGTACGTTCATGTAGTCTAAGACCTAGCAGCATAATTGTATATGCTATACGATTATTGCCGAAGATTTAATTCAATGAAGTAATAAACCTGCAATAGTCCTTGCATCAGGCGGGTGCTGGCTCTGGGTGTACGAGTACTTCTATAGTGCAGACAGAGCAAGTATCCGCTTGATGTACACATCACAACACATTAATTGGTATAAAAAAGGCCTCTGTGCTGTTGGCTTTGGCCCCACACATGCCTCAAAGGACCGGGTCCCTGTGGGCCCGAGATCCGAAAAGAATACCAACATAATAATAATAAAATGTATACTAATAATAATAATATTATAATGTATACTAATTTTTTTCCCGTGGGTGTCGTAAAAGGCGACGACGAACAATTTTAGGCGATGGGCTGACAACCTGTCACTATGGCGATTCACAATTTTCTGAATGACCCTAAAATGTTTGTCAGACGTGGCGTAAATGTCCGTTTTTAGCGGTCGTTTACGCTCTGCCTACCCCGCAAGGGATTATAGGCGTGATATATGTATGTATGTTTTCGTCTGTCCATCTTGCAAAAAATTGTCGAGAAAGTTGAACAAATAGCGCACGCGTGTGACTTCTTTCGCTTGCGGCAGCCCGCTAGATTAGCCCTTTCGCAGTGGCCGGCGCCTGGAGGTATGTTTTCAATACCTACACGCGGAGTGACACAGGCCTGCCTATACGTACTATTTTTTAGGGCCGGACTCTGCAATTTTACCCCCGGGCTTTGAAATTTATACCTGACTATTTGGTAGGGCGCTACGGCTTACCCGGAGATGTTTGTGTGGTTGTTCAAACAACCACAGGCTTATGAGTTGTTCTGGGAAAAACGGATTGGACTGAATGTACCCGGCACGTGCCGGAAGTTCTCAAATGTTGCTTGAGAAGCTTGTGGAGTGTGATCTACTTGCAATGGCTTCAGCAGCGGCTTCTGTGATGTCGTCATCGTCATCCGAAAGGACGGGTCTGGGATGGCGATAAAACGCAAGGTTGAATGGGGTAGTTGTTGGATGCGGCAACAATGAAGGGCCTATACGTACTGTAGGTACACGACTACTGTAACAGCAAATTTTACTGCCGCCTCGCGATTGGATTTGAGTATTAGGAACTGGGAAAATTAATACCTAGGAACCAAACCATTCACTAAATAATAATGTAAGTCATCGTTTCCTTACTGCAACTCAGCATTCTAATTTAGCATTACCTACATGTGAGGTGAGATACATTCCGTGTTATTACAAAAAGTTGGACGCGCTTTAACACAGTGTTTAAAATATTTTTCTTTACGATTTGACGCTGTCGAAAAGCTTAAACCACGTGTAACTTTTTTGTAATAAGACCGATTGTGTTTTGAAGCGATAGCTACAGATGAAATTCCGACATGCTTTCACATTCATCCAACAAACGGTACAGGGACGGAAAGCGAGGCTTGAGACTTAACATTTAGTGTTTTAGATGTATTAGAACGACTACTACTAGTTGGCGGTTGAAATACTCTGACACCAGGGTTCATCGGGTCATTGAACGATTCAGTGTCCACTCGGAAATGAAAAGAAGATGGCTTATAATCAACGACCCATAAGTTTTTTGTAGCTGCTTTATTCACGTTTCATTATATTAAATAGATAAAAGAATGTGATATTTTAGTAATGGATTACTAAGCAACAAAATAAAGATTACACAATTACTGTAAAACCCACAGTGAAACAAAAACCGTGTTCGGTGAAACAGGTACATGAATCCTTTCCTACTGGGAATGGCTATCGCTCGCGCGCTACCAGTTGCGGAGTGTGTAAGTGATAAGGACATGTGCTTTCTCCCTTTAATCCCGATTTTATAAAACCTTGCTGGTGTAATAAAAGCCGGACAAGTGATGGGAACTCTACTCTATCATGTATTTGAGTCCTTCATAGAAATCGAACCCACTTACTACGAGATCGACGAAACCTACTCACGTCCCTAAACCGCGGAAAAAATCTTGTACATAAGTAGGTATAAAAATAAATATAAAGGCGAGAGTATCGCGCAAGCCCCTTTATTTATTTTTACAGCCGCACGTCAAGTCCACGCTGGGGGCATTTGTCTCCCGAGTTATCTCTACCAACGACGCGTGTCGGTGCTACAAGTACACAGTGTAGGTGTAGCTCTCGTCATTACGAAACACATGGTTTGGGCGTCATGTTAAGCTTATTTTTATTCTTATCATTCCTTTTATATGATAAGTGCCTATACCTTGAACTCTTTGTCCAACATTTATCTATTCTGCTAGTCGTGTGGGTGGGATGCAGAATCGTGGATCCCGATAAACTCTGGTAACCAGACTTTGCGATCTAATCAATAAAGTAATTAATTGAGGAAAGGTATTCGTTAATTCTGGTCATTGAAGTTTGTGAATCAACGTCTACTACTAAAAGAAATTCATGGATAGGACCTCGTTAACCTGGATTAATTGTTAAACTTGATTCTATCGAATTTTACAAACAATTTTGCTTTTAGATTCTGGTCGTAAATATTACAGTATTTATATCAAGACCTTTTTTAGAGTTATCATTTCGTCAACTCCGTCCGTCTGTCTGTATGTCTGTCCGTCTGCCCATATGCACCGCCTTAATTACTTCGTTAGGTTTTTACAGTGACATGGGTATGAAGAAAAGTACATTAAATTCACGCAGAAATATCAGACAATAAATTAATGAAATTCTATTTTACGCTGATGCCGGCTGTGCCGTGTGATGCCGGCTTAGAATAGCATCACCCCATTTCTTACCCATGGGTGTCGTAAGAGGCGACTAAGGGAACTCGAGGGTGTGTATTGCAATTTTAGGCGACGGGCTGACAACCTGTCACTATAGTGATACACAGTTATCTGATTGACCCTCAAACTTTTGTCAGACGTGGTGTTAATATCCGTTGAACGGCTGTTAACGCTCTGCCTACCCCGTAAGGGATATAGGCGTGATTTATGTATGTATGTATGTATTTTACGCTACGCATACGAGTCAAATGGGGGCATATTGTTCTTTTACAATAGATTAGATTTGATTATAGTATTTCAAATTGTGGAATTCATAATTGCAGCATTGAGACCCCTCTCGGAGGAATCAAAATTCCTAGGATTCTTGATATGTTCGTTACGGAGCCTTCGGTGTGCGAACCCGACGAGCACACGGCCGGTTTTTAATTAACTTTTGGGTCTTCTTAAAATACCATCTTGATCACGCAGTTTAACATATTTTTTTACACAAATAAACGCACTATTATTTTATGGTTTGGCAGCTACAAGGAAATTTGGTAACAATAAAGTTCTATTCTATTTGTCTTTAAAAACTTTCCTAGTTAGCAAAGCAACGGATTCTTGCAATAATACTCTCATGTGATAATAACTCATAGATCAAACTTTTCCTCCCGCCCTCCGCTACATATATCTATGTTATAGGCTAAAGGTACAGTTTACATTATAAAGCTCATACTCTGCATGGCACATAAAGATCTCTTCTGTCCACCAACAGAGAAGGAGCACCATAATGGTACTCGTATTTGTTCAAGAGGTATTGGAATTTAGTTCTGGATAACTGGGATTAAAGAACTCGTCATCAACACTACATCCAATCGAGTCTACTATCATTCTTGGAATCGTACTTGTTATGGCTTTGGAATACTGCCTTAAACAGTCAAGTGCTTTGAAAATTAAATTTTTGGCTATAAAATAGTTATAGTGCTCGTATACATGAAAGCAGCCGGCTGCCGCGCTCACTGGTGACTAAATCGGCTTAGCTAATGCGCACAGAAATGCAGTCTGAAAATTAAAATAGTTTGTGACGAAATAAAATATACAGGCTGCATCGGCTTCGGCACTCGGTCAGACTTGAAATATCTATATCATCTATCGATATATCTATAATATTCTGTAAATATAATAAAGCGGAAGGGAATAGAAAGACTAAACATAGAAAATAATTGAAAAAATAGGTTAGGGAAGATAGATACACGATATAGGTAGATAAATAGTGGCGATATGAAAATGGTTCAAAAGATAAAGGTGTTTAGCTGGCATGCTATGACGCTTCTGCTGGCACACAAACATCTGAAGTACCTGATGTAAGGTCTGAGCAAATCCACGGCTTGACTATAACGAAGGGGAAGTATGTACAAAATATTGCATAAAAATCACGTTATGTTATATGGGAGCCCCCCTTTATTATTAATTATTTTCATTCTTGTGTTTTAGTACCTTTAGCCAATTACGCAAAATGCTTTTTGCAAAGTACCCAACCTTAATTTTTATTTAATTTAATCTTTTTGTATTTATGGCATCTGTAAAAAAAAATACTTTTTTTATTGCGGTTTATGAGGTACAGTACCTACCCTTGTGACAGACCGACAGACAGCGAAGTCTCAGTAATAGGGTCACGTTTTGATCTTTTGAGTACGGAACCCTAAAAAGGGTGAACCGTCTTTGCTCGCAAATAAACTTTATGAGTCTGTAGTACCTTAAGTGGTACCAGGAGCTTAGCTAAACTCTACGAGATACGGAAGTGGCTCCACAGCAAAAGTACTTTTGCGTAATAAGCAGCATCTGTTGGTAGAACATATAAATAGAGGATACTGATTATTGACGAACTCAGAGAGGTCAGCCAAACAGTGGAAAATGCTTATCTTTTTCTGTTGATTAGCTGAACCACTCAATGTATAATGTACTGTCTTTCTCCCAGAGGAAGTAACTAAATTTAAGGACGCTGCCGCGGAAATTAAAAATATAAATACCTTAGCTTTGTTCAACTTATGTACTTATACAAAGCTCTAGCTTAAAGGACATAGACACCAACAAAAATAAAACAACGTTTATATTTTGATCACACGATACTTTGTTGACGTTTGAGAGCACCGGCCCGAATTTCCTGAAATGAACCCCACAATAATTTGTTTTAAATTCACTTATATGTTTTGGTTTCTATACTTATGTCGTATCTGTAGAATAGTCTCTATTCTCTCTAGGTATGTAAGTATAAAATTTTGTAGTTAGTTGATTGTTTATTTGAATTGAATAGGCTCCAAAACGCCTGGACCGATTTAAAAAATATTTTACTATTAGAATCCTTCATTGTCTCTGATGAACATCTTTATTTGATGAACATCTTATTCCCGCGGGAAAACGGTTAGCAGCGGATGAAACCGCTGGGCAGGCCGCTAGTATTAAAGGTAAAGAGCGAATAAGGCGCATCAATTTTGAAACAAAATCCCTATTAGTTGAATATAGATGACCTATTCAATTTATATCCGGGAGGCTGCCGGCGTCGTCGCCAGGGAATAGAGATGCTGTAAATTACCAAAAGCGGATTATGGAACTGTCAGTTCTGTTCTTGCTCTTTGCAGAATTTGGTAATAACCACTTGCAGGGCTAATCAATATTAATGGCAAATTGCAAGTAGTTCTAAATCTTCTATCTATGCATATGATTAATCTATGAAGACTTTGCATTGAATATATATGTACCTATATAAATATACATATTTTTTACATTTTGTCTCTCCGTCTTTATGTATGTTTCTTTGTGCACGCATGACGCAAAAACTACTATACAGATTTTGTTGAAATAGGTATGGTGAAATCTGAATGTCTAAATAAACTATTCATGAGATTTTTACAGCAGGGAAATATCTTATTCCTACGGGAAAATACAAAATACCAATGCTAGCAGTAATTGCATAGATACTTTTTTATTATTGGGTTCTTTCCCAGACTTAAAAAAAATCCGAGGGGTCGCGACAGACGGACGGATGAATAAACGGATAGATAACGAATTGGTCCTATAAATAATTAAATTTATTTTTGAGGTGCGGTACCCTAAAATAAGTTTCATACGCTTCGCGGGAGTTTTTATGAATTAAAAATTATAATCTACGGCGTTCCGCCTAATGGACGATACTGGCTTCTTATATCAAGTGGCGGCTGCTAAAACTTTTAACTGACCTGCCTTCATACCGTCAAACCAAGCAACTTTGCCCTTGGGGGGTAACTTTGCACCGAAACTTAAAGTAAATAAAACTGTTTAACGGGTCTTTTCAGTGCCAGATAGAAAGATTATATGTCGTTTATAGACATTGACAGGACAGGCTTGGTCGCACTTACTTGTACATTGATCAATAGGAGGTTCATTGATGTCTAGTTCTTTAAAACATGTCGAGGATAACAAAAATCAGCCCAAGACTTAGGTGCAAATAGTTAGATAATGTACTTTATAAAATGCAAAATGTATAAATTACAACAACATATCTAGAATAGTTAATTAAAGGTATAGTTTAAGGGTATAAATTGCCCGCATGGAGCTACACCGCACGAAAAATATATCACAAGAGCATATGTATACTAGGTAGATACATAATGATATCATATAATCATCATATAACTCCAAACTATGCAGGATAAAATATTCACTCTTATGGTACTTAATGTTGAATTCAGAATTTTAAAGCGGTTACTACCTCTAAAATGTTGCTAACCTATTTTTCAGTGAAATCCGTGTCCTACTGAACTTTCCACAGATGAGCTGGGAATTCGAATAAGGGGTCGTCCACAAATTACGTAACGCAAAATTTACACATTTTTGACCCCTCCCTCCCCTCACGCAACGGGAACGTGTGGTCAAGACCTCTCTCCCTCCCTCTCTCTCTATTCGGTAACAAGAAAGTAGCTACAGTAAGAGTGCAAGTTCATAACCATCCTAAAAATAAGCGCCTCCTTGTCATACTTGCAGTGATACTGGCGTGTGCACTTATTGTAGGATGGTCATGAACTCGCGCGCGTACTGTACCTGTTGGACGGTAATACTAATAAAAAACCTAAAGTTGGAAAAAATCATTTAAAAACGTTGCGTAGCGCTTGGTTCAACCCCCTCTCCCCCAAATTTGCGTTACGTAATTTGTGGACGACCCCTAAGGTACCTGCAGCGTTAAAGTTTTGCATACTGCTTCTAGATGTACTACTTACGATACATGCAAACTTACATAAACCACCTTTTTCGAAGTTGGTTAAAAATAAACCGAAAAGGTACGAGGAAACACAAACAAAAGGGTAATCAACAACAACGCCGAAATTGAATCGAAACAGAGCCTTTGATTTTTACGTACAGTAAAGATACGTAAAGCAGGAGCTTTTGTGTTTTATGCTAATAGGAAAATCAATCTTGAAATTGTTTTGGACACGTAGGAATCCAAGTCAGAAAGGCTTTGTTCCCGGCGGCTCGGGGCTCGGCAGCGGGCGACGGGTCTCAGCTGCGAACGATTCGGTGAAGGTTAGCGAAGATCCCGCATCAGCGGCTTTTCCGCTACGCGGGTGTTTGCATAGCGCTCCCAAAACCATTGGGAAAAACCGATCAAAAGCACTTTACACATGCCCAACTATATGAAACCCTATTTTACAACCACAACTGTCATGTCGACTTGGAACCCATATCGGTGACTACCAACATAAATAATAAAGTTAGTTATTGTTTATTTAGTTTTTCTTCTTCTTGTCTAGCCACACCCACATCATTTCACTGGTTTTTTTATTTAGTTTAATTCGTAATTTCATTCCTTATATATATTTACCCGAAATATTTAATCTCTCTCACAAAACATGGGTTGGTCTAGAAGAGATCTCTTTTTTAGGAATCTCGCCTTGGCGACAGAGTTTAGATTGTCATTTTTCTATTTATTTTATGTACTTATTGTAGAATATTAATATGTGCTGGAGCAGATAATCAATGTGATTTTAGGGTCTGAATTTCAGTGCATTTGCTTAAACAATGGCACGTCTTGCCCAACGTGTCCGACATAGCGCACGCCTGACCTGAAGACCTTTACAAAGCCTAAGGATTAATGCTCTTAGAGCGCCACTGATACCTGAGTGCAAGGTGTACCTACTCCGAGAAATCAGCGAATCTAATAGCTACGCCGAAATAACAACGAAATGCGTCTGGAGTGCATCAAATAAATCTTTTAGTACATAAAATATAACTGTTACTATACATATAGTTAGGTACTAAAACTACTTACCTCTCTTACTTGATACTGAAAAATGGTTATAGTCTTTCCAAGCGTTATATTGATTTTCGACAGCTGGCAGGTGGATAAAATTTTCTTTTGTCTTTTTCACGCCAATTTAGATTTCTATATGGCGGCGTGCTGTCAAACATCAAATGAACGCTTGGAAATACTAAAGCAGCACTGGATTGGTGTCTTCAGCTGTAGTTCGTATTCGTACACTTTAAAATAATGTTACTTGACAAATTCTATCAAAGTCAACGTATTTACTCTATTAATATAATTTGTAGTATTTTCTTGAGAGTGTCGTATCTTCATTATCTACATTATTAATATAATAAAGAGGAAAGATTTGGTTGTTTATTTGTTTGATTGAATTCAATAGTCTCCGAGACTTATACCATTGGAATCCTACATTATCCCTGATGAACATAGGCTATGTTAAAATGTCTTATTTCCGCGGAAAAAAGGTCAACAGCGGGTGAAACCGCTGGGCAGGCCGATAGTTACTTATATAAGTGTTTTTTGCGGAAACTGAAGGTTTATTAACTTACACATACATACACATTTCTCGCATTTATCCCTTGCAGGGTAGGCAGAGCGTTAAAAGCCGATGAGGGCCGTTTCAGACAAAATTGTGTCAGTATAGTGACAGATTGGCACATCCAGTCCCTTAGTCGCCTCTTACGACACCCGCGAGAAAGAAATGGGACGATGCTATTCTAAGCCGGCATTACACTGCTAATTATCTTTATACGTAAACTAAGTTTGATTTTTGATAGGTTCAACGATCTCATAGGACCTAAGTAGGTATATAATAGTCGATGATAGTTGCTTTACTGAAATAAAGGGACAGATGAACAGGTGAAGACAAAAAGAGATACTAAGTGATTAAAATGGTCAATAAACAAATTTCAATTTTATTTTACAGCTTGGTTTTGATTCAGCACCAAAAAGTTGGAACGAAGTGTAACGACCCCGCAAAACATTCCCAGTTTGAAGCCCAAAATCCCTCTAATACCTGCTGAACTCACGTATCTTTGCAATGTTAGAGTCGGACCGTGGTCGGACCTGTCCTTCGTGCTGACATTGTTAGAATAGAAATGACATGCGCGGTTACTAATCACTATCACTACATAGTATAAAATAAAGTCGCTTCCCGTTTGGTGTCTCCTTATATCTTTAGAATTACCCAACGGATTTCGATGCGGTTTTTTTTATTAAATAGAGTAACTTGAGGGGAAGGTTTATAAGTATAATTTATTCCGGGAAATTGTCACGTTCCCATGGGAAAACGGGTAGCCCAACTGGTAGTAAACTTTTGACCCCCTTTTGACACCTTTAAGGATAAAAATTTCAAAAATGCTAAAACACGTATTTAATTATTTTAAGTTATGAGTCTAATCAGAAATTTTGAAACAGATCACATTTAAGATAAAAAACTTTCATACAAACTTTTAACTCCCTTTTCACCCATTTAAAAGTTAAAATTTCAAAAATGCTGAAACACGTGTTTAATTATTTTAAGTTATTAGTCTAATCACAAATTTTGAAACAGATCACATTCATTTAAAAAAACGAACTTTCATGCAAACTTTAAACCCTATAACCCTAAGACCCTATTAAGGGTTAAAATTTCAAATATGCTGAAACACGTGTTAATTATTTGAAGTCATAAGTCTAATCACTAATTTTGAATCAGATCACACTTAAGACAACGATCTTTCATACAAACTTTTAACACCCCTTTTCATCCCTTGGGGAATTAAAAAAAAACGGAATTTAAAGTAAAGTCGCTTCTCACGTCTGTCCCTGTCTGTTTGTTTGTATGCTTAAATCTTCAAAACCACTTAACGGATCTGGATGAAGTTTTTTTAAAAGATAGAGTGATTCAAGAGGAAAGTTTTTATGTATGTATGATTTATGTCGGGAGAAGGTCTGTTTCCCGTGGGAAATCAGCAGCGGGTGAAACCGCTGGGCGGGCCGCTAGTGTATTTATAAAAACAGAGGAGAGTCAGATATTGGGGTGTCCTAGACGTAAAGAGCCAAATTAATAAATAAAAATCTATCAGCAGCCTTCATACTCTTTTTTTACACGCTAATGGAAAATAAATCTATTTTTATAAATCTATATAAAATTTGCTCCAGCAACACCCTTTTACCCAATTTTTCTTAAATTGATGCCGACTCGCTTCATCACTGCTTTTTCCGATTTTGCTGCTACTCTTTTGGACAGTTTAGCCCATCATTGTTTAAAATGTTTTAGGCTTTTCCGAGTACTATCGTAGTCTTTTAACATGGAAAATTCGGGGCATTATGAATTCACTATTCTTGAACAATTAAGAACGCGGGCTGCCCGCGCGGCGAGCCAGCGTGTCTTGACATTATTATCCACCCGAACTCAGACATTGTACCTAAGTAGCTGTAATACGGCGAGGTGTCGTCGTGTTTGGACGGGTTGTATTGTAATTAACGCACCCGCGCCGCATGTTGGTGGCCCGCGTCACGCAGCGATGCTAGTATTTTGCCGAATCAAGCCCGCGCCCGGCCGGCCCACGCGTGCAGCCCGCTCGACGCAGCTTTCCGAACACGTCGACACCTCGCCGTATTATAACCACTAAGGGACTATGATGCGCTTTCTAAATTCGGACGTATAATAATGTCAAGACGTGCCGGCTCGCCACGCGGCCAGCCCGCGCGTGCTGCCCGCTTATAGGAGCGTTGAGCCTGAGCGACTTGAGACTCATAATGAAGTTCATGAAGCCATATCCGACCAGAAAACAATATCTTCTGACTTTTGGAAAAATTCCTAGAATTTCGTCCGAATATCTAATTCTGCCATATTTCTGCAACATATTCAAAATTTCAGCAGCAATGTTTAAAGATATCTCTTTAAAATTTAGTTGCATATCTTGACCCGAACATTTTTGGGAGCGTCTGCCAAGTAGGTACTTCCGGCTATTTAAGGAAAGGCAGATTTATGATTATTTTCTTTACGTACTAATAAAGCACTAAATGTTGCCAAAAGTTTCGTTATAATATCATTTATAACGTAAACAGAAAGTACCTCTGATACCGGAAGTGAAGGATCTTTCCAACTTCGGCCAATTTAAGACCATTTAGCGATTTTTTACGGCAGCAGCCCGTGTCGTGGTAAGGCAGAGGATGCTTAAAATCTCCGAACTATGCCGGATGACTGCCGTAGGCATACCGGTCGCAGTCTACGGCTCTGGACGAAAGCCTTCAAATCCTTGATGTAAAGTTAGAAAACATGTCTTATATGTACAGCTTAGGCAATTATTGCAATTGAATAGTAACAGACAAGTTTGAGTTTGAAATCCCCAGAAGAGTGCAGCGTGGGTGGACAGCTTTTGGGAAGCTGCGTTATATCATAGAGTCATCCTTGCCACAATGCCTTTGAACCGCGGTGTTCACTCGCTTCATCCTACTAGTCGAAACCTACGGAGCCAAGACGTGGAAGGAACCTGACATTAAGACTGACCCACCAGCTACATGTTGCTCAGAGATCAATGGAAACGTATATGCTCAGGATCTTGCAAATGGATGAAGTCCGATAAGGACATAGTCTCAAAGTGTAGTAAATTGAAGTGGCAGTGGGCTGGGCACCGCTGTCATACAATATAACCGATGAACGATAGAGTAAGTAGGTTCTCGGGTGGATACACCGTTACGGTATGCGTGGCGTCTCTCTCCAGCCAGATGGAGCTATGACTTCAACAGAGCGAGTAATCCTTGGGGGAAGCCTACGTCCAGCAGTAGACAGCAATAGGCTGATATGCTATAAACAACTGGAAGATATTTTAAATATTCTTCCTTATACGATTTGTATCTACAGAATTTTAATTAAGTATAAGATACCTTAGTACTTTATAATAATAATGAAGTGTAGTAAAGTAATTGAAAGTTTTATTTGGCGAAAATCGTCCCTTTGGGTTGTTGCATGTATTTAGAGGTCTGTTATGCAAATAACTGTTCCGTTAACACCTATAAAACCAACAAAATTGGGCAAATAATTTAGTATTGTAAAACATTTTCCCCTACAGCAGCACCAGTGGTCAAAACACTATGTGTCAGTAGAGCTTCGATGCTCTGCTTAAGGGTTAGCTTAAGGGATAATAAGCGTGATTTGATGTATAAATACATATAAATTCCATGTAAATGCGTAAAATACAGATAGTCTATACAAATAACCGAAATATCTCCATAGCAGTGAAAAAACGCAGCAAGACTCGCGACATGGTTTAGTTAATCATCTCTAGCTCAGCTACTTTTAATTCTAGAGCAATAATTGTTACTTATTTGGTTAGCTAATTTATTAATGTACTTAGGTTGGCAAAATTGTATTAATGAAAACATTAAGATTTGAATGATTTTTAAGAAATGTAAATAAAGTTGCATTGAGCTTGTTTTATTTTTTGTAATATTTTGCTGCAACCTTTGCACTATCGTGTCCAATGTCTATCAACCGTTAGTAGACAACATGACTTGTTCAATCAAGACCATCAACAATGACATCGTTTCCATTTTACAGTGTTAAAAAAAATGCTATACATATAAATATATAATAAATAAATAATAATATTTAATACCCCTCCCCCCTTCATGACATACTTCTCTTTACGAATCGAGATCTTGAATTAAGACATCATGACGAATCCAACGATATCACACAAAGTTATAAAGAGAGGTGGCAGAAAAAACTTAGTATTTAGATGACTTTTGCTGCACTAGAAATTAGAATACTTGGCTATAGAATGAAATCGAAGAAAAGGATAAAAAACTACGTCGTATTTTGCCGACTGAATAATGATTATTTTCACTAAAGCTAAGTAGTAACATTGATTAAACTGTCAGTTAATTCAGTCGCCGCAAGTCAAACTATCGGTATATGAGGAAAGTTTGAGGAACATCTACGAGCGAGCAAGAAACCGCCGGGGATTTATTACATGTCCACCCGCGCGCAAACTTGTACGAATGTGCCACTCGCGCACTCGCCCACCCGACAACTCCCGCCAGACCATACCGCTTATTACAAAAACATATTTAATGTTATGATAAACTTAACTATTAATTTATGATTTTTGTAAGACTACTTATTATTAAGTAGGTATAACCCGTTCATGCATTTCAGGTGCAATTTAGGTTTGTATGAGGGGTCAATGACCTTAATCCAAGTTTAAAATAATGTAATGGGGACTTTTTAATATCGCTTGTTTAATAATAAACAGCCATAACTCAAAAAACCAAATTTGTGGGAAATCGTGATCAAAGTTTTGGTTCATCAATATCATTGAACGATTCAGTATTTTTTTAAAGAAATTCATACGTAGGTCCGGTTTTTTTTGCCTGTCACTTTAAGAGCATACTTAGTACATTAAAATAATGATAAAAAAAATAGATTATTTAACTTGTAATCCGTATTTATGGGACTTTTCTGAATGGAGTTCAGACTTAGTTCCTTTTATGATTAAACGATTGCAAGACTTTCATGAATTATTTGTATATACTTCCGTTTAGTATTAAACAGAATAAGTGTATTCATGGACTAACTGCTACTGATGCAGTTTAATATTAAATCTTTTTATTATTCTATGAAATAATTCAGTTTAGATAAAAATCTTTTTATATTTTAGTTTATTTAAATAGAATAAACTATGAATGTGATGTATGGTGCTAGCAGAGTAGAATAGCACCACCTTATGGTTGCACGTGGGTATCCTAAGAGGCAATTAAAGGCTTCCAGGATGTGGGCAGCAGCGCTTCCCGGTATGACAAAATCACTCTCTGTGGTCACCAACCTGCCTGCCCAACGTGGTGACTACGGGCAAAACCCCCCGATGAACAGCTCCGACAAGAAACCACCCCTTTCCTTCCGCCCTACTATTCAAAGCCACGGTAGCGGCCCGGTACATAGTAGGGAATGGTTGGGCAGGGTATGACAACTGCCAAACCCGACGGATCCGGGGACCCGGTCTTCGACGGACGCAGTTTACGGTAGGACGAAAGCGTTTGAATCCTGGAGGCAGCATTAATAATGATACGGTGGGATAATTTTGGGTTGTCAAAAGTACAAATAGTGAGGGAGGACACGATAACTATAAAATCAGGCCACCTATTTATTATAACTGCAGCGTGTCGACCCGGGTATGGTTCCTCGTCCTAAAATTGGCTGAAATGAAATGTATTCTCTCAAGGTCGTACAGGTGCCAACTTCGAGCAGCTGTGGTTAAAAGCCATTTTCAACAAAGTGTTGAAAGCTATACACTGAACTACCAACTTCGCTGTTATCCTGGGGGATTTCAACGTCAAAGTGGGACAGGAGCGCGGCTTATCAGGTTTGGACCACATGACTACGGACGCAGAACGCAGAACGCAGAAAGGCAGGGTCCGCGCCCCTGCATACTTACACTACTACATACTTACTTACATTGGGGCTTTTTTTTATAAAATGTGTTCAAACATAACATGTGAGAACATGAAAGGAGCTGCAAGCGTCTTAACGGGCCTACTTCCATGAAGTGAGGTGAAAACGAGCTACGAGAATGCATTTTATACATATTCTAAGGAACATCACTGTCAACAAAATTTTGTTTTTTATTCTTCAAGATATGAGGAATAAGCCAGGGCAGCGCAAAATCTCATTTTATATTTAATAACGGAGAAATTAAAATTTGAACTTACCTCTATTTTTCAGTGATGAAGCGTGGCGTAAGAGATTTCTTCCGCCAGTGCTAATCGAACTGTATTGATCTTAGTATGATTATTAATGGCAATTTCACGTTGAACCCGCCCGGGCGGCTATTTTTTTACAAAACAACTTAGTTATTAAGAAATTTAGCAAAACACTTACTGTTTCCGGCTGCTTTCCTTGGGAGTAAAAGGTTTTTGTTTTGATGTGTTTCCTCTGCTGTCAAAACTGACGTGGAATTGATCATAGATAAACGGAATATGATGCAGACGCGACACACTGTACATTTGTTCAATATTTTGACCGTGAAAAATTATTGTAGCTAGAATTTTACCGTAAAATATATCAACTATCTACAACAACGGCATTCTATCCGCTATGGATAATTTTGCCAATGTCAATACTACGTTGATTGGTACATCGAACGAAACGCAAAATATGAACCGATTAGACGTAGGTATTAAAAATATTTTTACGATCAAATAATAGAATGACGTGGTTGTTAGTGCAGATTAGTATGAAGTAGTAAGGTTCGATTTATATGCAACACTAGACGGCGACACGGCGGCACAAAAGCAGTTTTTTTAACGGCGGCGGAAATTTTTAAATGTATATATGGAGCGCTGCGCATACGGTCACCACCAACCACAGTTTTAGGACAAATTATAAGAAAGCAAGTATTAGTACATTGTTGTCGAGGTATGGAAAATAAGACTTTGCTGGACGAGTATAGTTTGAAGTCCGAGCCGCAGGCGAGGACTTCAATTATACAAGTCAAGCAAAGTAATTTTCCCCGAGGCTTACATAGTGCTTTTCTCAAAAGAAGGCTAGGAAATGAAAGATTGTACTTCTTATAAAAGTTAGCTAGCGACCACAACACAACGAAACAAATAAAAATTTACAATTTTCCCACCAATTGTAATTTTTAAAAATAAATTCGCCTGTAAGGCACAGTATTACGTAATATTCTGCCATACTAAATGTTTAGTTCATTCTTTTCTTTTTTAATTCTGAACAGGCAAGGGTCTTCACATCATACAGCCTCGTCTTTAGTTACCTGTTTCATACAAAATTACGTTCCGTTTCTATGAGAGTCATCGAGATAATTTTGAAATCAAATTATGTGGGTTTAGCGTATAACGAATTTATCTTAATGGACACCAGCAAAGGATTTCCATACAACTTTGCTGGCGTGATCTGAGACGTGACAAACAATGTGAAACTTCGCGGTTTCTTTTTTTGAAAGAAATGAACACATTTCCTAGCATTTTTGAAAAAAATAATTATGTACAGTCGGTTGTAGCACATAAGGTACCAGGGGTACTCCAAGAGAACTGAATTATTTTTGTCCCCAGCAATATTTTTTTCTTAACATGAATATGTATTAGTAGAAAATGACTTCATTTATGAGAATAAGTTTAAATTTTGATTATGTATTAACTGGAGATAAAAATAATTCAATTCTTTTGGTGTGCCCCTCGTACCTTATGTGCTATAATCGACTGTACATGTACTTACGTACATACATACATACCTACACATATCACGCCCATATCTCTTGAAACTTGCGTACCTAGTATACAAAAGTATTATTTATGTAGTAAAAGATTTTTGTCAGATTTCAGTTCAAGAGTGGGATCAATTGATTCGGAAGGTTTTTAGTGTTATGGGGTAGAAAGGTTCTAGAGTGGCACTGGGTCAAGATGTTCATGCTAGGGTAACACTGGGTTGAAAGGTTCTAGACTTATACCTAGCTGGAAAGTCCTAGAGTGTCACCGAACAAAATGCCAATACTAATGTTAAAATTAATTTTCAGGTAGGTACTTATCATTTCGGGAAGGTCGAGGGTATCATTATATTAAAGGTTGTGGTCACCCTGGTTCGTTGGTAACACCGAAATATACCAAACATTGTAAAGGGCTATCCCTTTTCTAAAAATACCAATTTCAAGACCAAAAATTATAGGATTATCTAGATAGGAATGGATTAAAAACCTTAGTCAAACAAACAATTAGAAGCACCTTCGATTTTAATTTTTCTTAGTTACTTTAATAGATACCACCAAAATGTATGATAATTTTTAACTATGAAGCAATTTAACTGGTGTCGGTGATTAAAGGAAAAAGATTGTAAAAGGTGTTCGAAGGTATGAAATTTTTAAGGCATGCGGCTCTGTGTTTGTCTGATGGTCAACAAATATTGTTCAAAAACTAATGAACGGTGCGAGAATGCGACCGCTATTTTATATATTATCATATCATAATATCATACTCGAATATATAATGGCCGTCGCTAATTGGTTTTTGCTATTAATATTTTGAACTAACATCTATGTATACTGATTTATGCAATAAACGTTTAAAATTGAAATTGAAATTTAACAGTATTAGTTGCGCTTAAGGTGCACGCAATGACGAAAATGACAAAGAAATATCCAAAAAAAGTTTCTTAATGTCGAAGTTCGCAAAAAAATGTACAATACCAGGATGGACAAAAACGAAACAAAAATATGTTCGCGCAAAGTGCGTAAAATGATACTGACCACTTGCATTTTTAAACCTGAACTAATAAGTTGGCTTTATTTAGTTTAATGACTTTGCTTCTTCTGAAATAACGTAAAACTAAAAAGTTGTAAATATGATTTGAGATGTTATGAAGATAAGTGTTTTGTGAACTGATTAAGCCCTTATTTTTAGACCAATTCTTTTCATGTACTGAAAGTGGAAGAATAACAAACAAACATACAGTACAGTTTATACAGTTCATAATTAATATGGATACTATGCGTTCAGCTAAGTCTTGGCGAATGGTTCAGCTTATTCCAAAATATGGTCCTTATGATATAATGTAGGGTAATATTCCTTCCAAGTTATAATATCAACTTTGTGAGTAGTCCACCGAGAATCGAACCCGGAACCTTAGCGCCGCAGGCAGTCGCACTACCATTAGTCGTCAAGTATTGTATCAGTACCAGTTAGACTAACATTATATGGAATGGTGACACCTCTATAATATACTCTTTGACATGACTTCCGAATTTCATTTGAATTTCGTTCCTTCCGTCGAAGTACAAGCCTTAAAGATAGAAAACAAATCGAGATTGACTCAATCATAACGGTGTAACTCCTAGTGTAATCACTATTGTTATGTTTTTTCATAGGTTTTGAACTTTAAGTAAGAGTGGTACGATTTAAACTGTACCGGCGTAGATGAGGCCTTAAAGCATACAGGGATGTCTCAGGTTAACAACATGTTTCATACCGGAAGTGATCACTGATTTGCTAAATTAACCTAAATTTCCACTTCAGCCAGGAAATGAGCCACACAGGGAGGCCCTTATGTGCCCAAAGTAAAATACGATGAGTATCAACTTCATTTAAAAACCGATTAACAGCAGTAGAGACTCGGAAAATGTAGACACTTAGAGGGCATACTTGGGCTTTTAAACATCAACAAAACACCAGGCCCTGGGGACTTTAGCCAGATCAATAAGGTCCAAAGGATGGTGATAGGCGACCTACGTAGTTAGAAAACTCGCCTTATACGCAGGAGGCGATTGAAAAACATCTCTTTTTGCAAGTTTTTACCTAGACTAACTTCTTCTGCCACTTCATGGATTATCTTCCGGACGTAAGTATAGACGAAATTGGAGCGGCTCTCTGGCAGCTCAAGACTGCTCCCGGGGGTAGATGGAATGGCTTCTGAGCTTCTTTAGGCTGGAGGAAAACAATCTTTAAAAAGCTGAAGAGGCTATTCAAGTCCGCTATAGCCAATTAAACCACCCTGGCGTAAGTCGTAGGCGTATAAGTTTATCACACTTCTGAGTCACTGAATAACACAATAAGCTTTTCTTAAGTCGTTAAGCAACGATTGGCATTAAGATTTGACACCTTCTAATCACCGGAACAGGCCAGATTTCTTAATTTTATAGCACCGTGGACCACATCCATACTGTATGGCAGGTTAAACGGAAGTCAGAGGAATATAAGAATAGGAACAGCTGTTTATGGATTTTGGAGTCCTTGCAGTGCTTCTAAGCCGACTGGTGACATGTGGAGGTCCTAAAAAATATTATACCAAATGACAACGATGTTCTTTCAAGTCCAAAACCACAAATCAAGACTCATTCAGCAATTCTGAGCTGTAAGACACGGTGTAGTTGTATCCCCGAAAAACTTCACCAACACGCTGTAGGATTTCTTCAAAAGTCTGCAGTCATCAACTTTAGCAGTGAATATCTCAGACATCTTGGTTTTGCCAATGATATAGTCAATTTTGACTATGTATCCACTAGCCTGAATTGCTATAGGTAGTATTTAGACTGCACAGACCTGCAAGGAGGGCTGTGCAGTCTATACTACCTCAAGGCATGTCTTGTTCATACAACACAATCATCCCGGTCCGGTCTCCTTCAAAGGTGTAGCTCTTACAAGTTACAAGTGTTCAGAAGTACGTATGTATTGGACCTTGGACAATTGCAGCTAAGTAAAGACAACCTAGAGAGTGAAATCACCATAAGAGTCCCGTTGGATAGGCAGTGTTTCGGAAGACGCGTCAAATCCTTGAGCTATCCTTGTCAAAATGCCTCTAGACCAAGGTTTTTGATCAGTGCGTCCTACCAGTCATACCTACGGAGCCAAAACGTAAAATCTGAGAGTTTAACTGGCCCCACTGGTTGCAAGTCACTCAAAGAGCTATCAAAAATTAAAGTAGGTAAATCCCTAGTACTCTACAAATATAATAATTGTTTAATCGTACAAAAATAATAATTGTATCATAATTAACGAAGAATTCAAATGAAATTTTCTAACGAAGAACATTGATTAGGTATTTATATTACATAACATAATAGACATTATAATTTCGGAAACATATGAATAACGCCTGCATTAATTAAACGTTTTCACGTAAATTGTTCTTAGATATAGAAATAAAGTTAAATGTTTGTATCAATAAACAAATGAAGTTAGTCATAAACGGAAATAACTAAAAATATTTCAGACATTAACATTTTAGTTAAGTAATAAACAGAATTATCATGAAATATGACTTAAAATTAAATAAGTATTAAAACCTAAAGTGCATTAAATCGAAATAGTATACGTTTTTTGAAAAAAGTTTAAAAATAAACCGAAGTAACTCAAAATAATTCACTAACATCTACAAATATTTTGCTAAAAAAGGGAATCAAGTCGAAATGATTCTTTTTACAAAAAAAGAAATAGGATACATCATTACCTGCATTTAATGTTAAAGAGTATTATTTGGAGATGTATCTTTTTTATAAAAATAATAATATTACTTCTCCCAAACATATAGGGAGCATAACAAAATACTTCTTTTTTACAGAAGCGGTTTCGTATTTTTTTCTATAAAAAAGAGAATCATGAATGGCGCAATCAGTTATCTCGCTCCGATTTCAACGCCGATTGAAGTGTACCTATTCTCCTCGTTAAGTTATTTCCTTTTATGATTAAAACTAAAATTTCGCATTTTTTGACTTAATTCTCTTTATTATTAAGCAAGCGATATGACAGTTACCAGGCCATAGATGTTATGGGGAGGGGGATTTTCAATCTGTTAGTTCTCGACCTTTTATGGGTTCTGTATTCGGTTCTGTACCTCAAAATAAAACTAACGGAACCCTAGAGGATCATTTTGTGGTCCGTCTGTCACGAGTCGTACAGATATCGAGTTGAAATTAAAACCATATACTCAAGTCTACAACCGCTTGTTGTATTGTATGTAATAAAATCAAGCTCCTAACTTAACGTTAAAAGAATAAAGTACGGCTGTTATGCTGTAAAAAGCATAAATTAAATTTATTTTATTTTCATAAATATGGTGGTTTTAGTAGGCCAAAATAAAATTTTAAATAGTAGTTCAAGTAGGGTATTATATGAAAACGTTTAATGTGCATATTAAACAACATTCAGTGGGTGAGTCCGACTCACTGTTGGACGGCTTTTTTATAATGTCGTACCAGTACCCGATATTATCAAACTACAGGCTACAATTTTACAGGTGAAATTCGATGTTCATTGTGTAGTTGGTTAGCCATTGTGATACCAGGAATATGAAGAGGCTACGCAATGTACTAAGAATTTCACCTGTAGACTTGTAGCCTGTAGTTTCATAACTTAGGCACCAGATGGTGTTATGTTGTCGTGTTACCTGGGTTCTAAGAGGCACCAACACTCAGGGAACTGAGGTAGGTGGGTGTGTAGGTGTGGGTAGATTGTCTGGGTGTGGACAGCCTTCTTACTAAGTGAGGGACCGAGGAAGTGAAACTGGGAACTTAAGAAACAACACCTTTTTTATAGGACCTAATGGCCTATAGAGAAACCAAAAGCAAAACTAACCCGGTAGATCGAGTCGTGCCACGTGTTAATGGCACTTAGGCACACTTGCAAAATTCGCGGTCAAAGAACGAGCTGCGGTAGCCCAGATGGAAGAGGCGTCGCCAATAGAAATGGCGAAAGTCGCAGGTTCAAATCCTGTCCTTCCTTCATTTTTTTTGCAAGTATTCAAAAAACTTTTACCTAACACGGGAAGTGTTTTGAATTTGGTATTCAAAATAGTTTTTATATCCTCGTCTGACAGTTTTAATTCCTATCGTCGTTCTCATTTCTAGAGCTAGATAACCTAATAATTCTTATCTGAAATCACGCACGCTGTGGCCTTTTTCGCATGTGCAGTGCCATAATACTATTTTCTAACCGTGAATTTCCTAGTAAATTCGAGTAATTTGCAACGATCATACCACTCGTATCAAGTCGTGAAACTAGCTAGTCTACATATAGTTAATCTGTGCGTGAAAGAATTTTTCTATTCTCCAAAACAGCGGAAGTCAAATGACAAGGTAGTAAGCATTTGACCAAAGACTATGATTTGACGCAATAACTTTTTAAATTACGTTTCGTTTCAATGCCGGTGTTATCAGATTTTTCAATCAATGTATTTTGCTAGGGATGGTGGTGGGGGGGTCTCAATTTTTCTGCGTACAACGAGAAAGATCAAGGCACTATAATAAAATGGCAATACATATCTCTACTGTTTAGGAAATACGAAAAAACTGGAGTAAGCAAATTCGATGTCGAAAGAAACTGAATTAGGTACGAATGTGAATGTTGGTCGAATTTCTAGTACTTATGAAATGGAGCTCCAGCCAGAGACTTCGATGACTGTCACGTTTTTTTTTTAATGATGGGTTTGCTCTTGACTCTAGTCTAGGTCATAGGACAGAGACAGAGTCTAAGATGGAGCGAGCTCACCCAGAAGAAGCCTGTTCACTCTTACTTTGAAGACATTAGGGTTGTATGCGTTTGGAAACACAGACGCAGGAAGTGAGTTCCACTCTTTAGCAGTGCGCATTATAAATGATGACTGGAAGCGCTTAGTCCGAATTGGCGGAATGGCAACCAGGTACGGATGGTATCCGGCGGTGCGTCTGGATGTCCGATGGTAGAAGGGAGCTGGTGGAACAAGGTCGTGAAGCTCTTGAGCACACTCTCCGAAGTACAATCTATAAAAAACCGACAAGCAGGAAACCTTGCGGCGATGTGCCAGGCTATGTAGCTTGGTGTCCACCAGTTTTATGTCGCCTATGAGCCTCTTGGCCCTGCGTTCCACCGAGTCAAGAGCGGCAAGTTGGTATTTGGCTGAGCCATCCCAAAGGTGACTGCAATACTCCATGCAGGATCGGACTTGTGCTTTGTAAAGAGTTAAAAGCTGTCCAGGCGTAAAGTATCGCTTCACTCTATTCAGGACGCCCAGCTTTTTAGCCGCCGTCTGAGCCTTGTACTCGATGGTCGCGCCGAAGTTTAGATTTGATGTCAACTCCATGCCTAAAAGCTCAAGCCTGTCAGTGACTGGGACAGATGTACCCCGAAAAGTAGGTGTCCAGTCGAAAGGACTCCTTTTTGCAGTGAAAAGACACGCCTGTGTTTTGGTGGCATTGAATGAGACCAGATTGTCGTTGCCCCATTGGGAGACAATAGACTTAAGGTCAGATCTGTTCGCTCTACCATGGCCTTTCTTAACGAACGTATTTCATCCCCGCTGGTCCCTGCACCTGTCAAGTATCTCTCTGAAACGGTACTATCATCTGCGTATCCAACAATACCATGCCGAAGTTTCGTTTCACGTGTCACGTTTTTCATTTCCATAGTCCGATAGTAGTGCGTTCGATAGTAACGATCGTCGCGTTTTTCATTTCGGTAGTCGTTTTCTCTATTTCTGTGACGATAACGTACGATCAACGCGCTCTTAAATTTTCATTTCAAATCGTATAACTTGTCAGTGGCCAGACATCTACCAGATAGCGGCGCTATCCATAGAGGTCTGTTGGCTTGATGATGATGCGGCTTCTGAGGTTGGCTGCGTAGTACGCCGTAGGGCTCCAGGCTTCACTTCCTCCAGAAGGAAGGAGGAGGGAGAGTGCCATGGTGTAGTAAATAAATATAAAGACGTAGACCAAAGAATAATAACTTTTAAATAGTCAACTATGTGGCTCTATAGAATAGCCCTCATAGCTGAGGGTTTGAGAATAACAAAATTAACAGACAGTGAAACACAGATCACATATAATATCAGTGAAATCAAAATCAGCGTAGACTTGTATAGAGCAGAATTAAATTTCGACATTCGAGTCACAAATACCTTTTATATATTTACATCACTGATTTACATACATATTATCAATACATTACAATAGAGCAGATCTTTTTAGTTTAGTTTCGCTCCATCTACGTACTCCTGGAGATTGGCTAGTTTCCCATTTGAGTTACAGTAGAAGCATTTTGGCACTTTGAATGAGGCGGGTATTACGGTATTACGAAGCATTTCATGATAATATTATTTAATATAGTGTGTAGGTACTACAACCTACTTTGATCAAAATCTCTTTTCTAAGAAAATGAAAAGCTTCTTCAAAGTTTCAATCAGATTTCTCTTTCTAGATGTTAGCTTTTATTGACTACCTTCCTCACTTCAATTAAGTTTTTAATATTTCCGAAATACTTTCTGGCCAAGCGGAATTTTCTTGAAAGTTCACGAATTTTTTTGCGACAATATACGATAGACGTACCTACGTCTACCTTATTTGTGGCCTTTTGGCATATTATGCAGTAATAATGTTAAATAAACATAAAACATAAAAATATTATAAGCCCATTTAATTAATAAGGCACGAAACCGCCTTGCCCGATAGGTATAAAAACAATAATAAAAAGTAGTAAACGCTCTGCCTACCCCGCAACTGCAGAAGATAAATGAGTGATGCGTGTATATGTTACTATGTAATGGTTTAGTTCCATCGAGACGAATTCCAACATTCACCTTTTGGACACAATACAGTCACAAAAAATAGGAAAATTATCAAGTGCGAGTCATGTTACAAACGAAAACTTCTTTTTTCTTAAGCCTAGTTATACATGGACACACATGGATAAGGCTAATAGGTAAAAGCAAACTACAGTTTTTTTAGTAAAACTTGTAAGAAATAAATTTTAAAGTTTGACAGCTATCACATAACACTTTTTAAGTAACAGCTGTCAAAGTAAAAACTCAATTTTCTCTAAGTAACTCAACTATCTATTAGTCTGTGCGGAAAAAGAACCGACGTGAAATTTGGGGGCGCCTCCGTGCCTCAGTTTGGGAAATGTCAACCTGAGAAAAAAATATTAGTTCACTTTTCGCACAGATCCTACGTACGTAATATTATTTTCTCAAACATGCTAGGAAATGTGTTCATTTCTTTCAAAAAAAGAAACCGCGAAGTTTCACATTGTTTGTCACGTCTCAGATCACGCCAGCAAAGTTGTATGGAAATCCTTTGCTGGTGTCCATTAAAATAAATTCGTTATACGCTAAACCACGCAGCGCGAAACCCACATAATTTGATTTCAAAATTATCTCGATGACTCTCATAGAAACGGAACGTAATTTTGTATGAAACAGGTAACTAAAGACGAGGCTGTATGATGTGAAGACCCTTGCCTGTCTAGAATTAAAAAAGAAAAGAATGAACTAAACATTTAGTATGGCTGAATATTACGTAATACTGTGCCTTACAGGCGAATTTATTTAAGAAAATTACAATTGGTGGGAAAATTGTAAATTTTTATTTGTTTCGTTGTGTTGTGGTCGCTAGCTAACTTTTATAAGAAGTACAATCTTTCATTTCCTAGCCTTTTTTGAGAACAGCACTATGTAAGCCTCGGGGAAAATTACTTTGCTTGACTTGTATAATTGAAGTCCTCGCCTGCGGCTTGGACTTCAAGCTATACTCGTCCAGCAAAGTCTTATTTTCCATACCTCGACAACAATTATTGTAGAACGTCATTAATTAGTGTAGAAATTACTTAATTTACAACCGGAATTTATGAGATTTTTACCAGTTAGTGAAAATGAGTAGCAGCGGGTGCGACCGCTGCTGATAAGTAGGTAGCAATGTAAATTTATAATATAATATTTATTTTCATTTAAACAGCGGGCCAGGACTGCCTGTGCAAAGGAGTATGTGGTAAATAAATACATATTGTATAATAAGATTCTTTGAGTAATTGAATGAACATACTTTGTTTTTTTAACAATTTCCCTAAAATAAATATTTTACACGTTGCGTCAGAATAAGTGTTTAATCATTAGGGTATAAGGAATCCATTCGATTGGATTGGTGAGATTGTGGTTTCGAGATTTTTCTCATCTCTTTGTCTAACTCAGACCTGTGCAACTAAGCTAGTGTAAGAGCTCGAATCTCTTTATGGAACCTCGCAAGTAGTCGTCGGCCGTCGCTAGTCCAATTAAGTCGGACGGGGCTAAAGACGCCAAGAGATGTTACTTCACAATTTTCTACAATACTGAATGCAGGTACCTATTGATGTGTCTCTTCTTATGTTGCATTATGAATAATTTTCTTTTTAAAGGATTTTATACTACAAAATCAAACCAAAAAACTCGGTCAACGGCTAAGCTTGGCCATCCAATGGGGGAACGCTGCCAGCTTACTGGGAACCATATATATCATGGGGCGCATTAGACAATTTTTTTAGCTTAAATTTAGGTTAGTCACTATGGTCTTTATTGAACATTTAGCAACTCACAATTACTGTTTAAACTCCTAGCGAGCTCTATTTTAAAAGCTTTTTAAAAGCTTTTATTTAACTTGCAGTGTATGTAAGTATGTAAGTTTGTTCGGTGCAAATCTTGCAAGTTTAATTTGAACCACTTCTCGGTATCCGATTGAGTTGAAATTTTGCATGTTGGTCCAGAACCGATGACAATGCATGTTAATCATAAATTTGACCTGATGCTGCTGCCAGGATCGGCTCCGTACGAGAGATCTCCTCAGCGGTTTATAGCTGGGACTTGCAATTTTGTATACGAATTCGTTTATTATAGGCAGTTGGTAGGCCCACCATGAATTAGACGCTACATCCAGGGTTGTCTTCGAACTATGGAACTCCTCAATATTCAACTGCTGGGACTTGCAATTTTGTATACGAATTCGTTTATTATAGGCAGTTGGTAGGCCCACCATGAATTAGACGCTACATCCAGGGTTGTCTTCGAACTATGGAACTCCTCAATATTTAACTGCTGGGACTTGCAATTTTGTATACGAATTCGTTTATTGTAGGCAGTTGGTAGGCCTACCATGAATTAGACGCTACATCCAGGGTTGTCTTCGAACTATGGAACTCCTCAATATTTAACTGCTGGGACTTGCAATTTTGTATACGAATTCGTTTATTATAGGCAGTTGGTAGGCCCACCATGAATTAGACGCTACATCCAGGGTTGTCTTCGAACTATGGAACTCCTCAATATTCAACTGCTGGGACTTGCAATTTTGTATACGAATTCGTTTATTATAGGCAGTTGGTAGGCCTACCATGAATTAGACGCTATATCCAGGGTTGTCTTCGAACTATGGAACTCCTGGGACTGCTGCTGGGACTACTTGCAATTTTGTATACGAATTCGTTTATTATAGGCAGTTGGTAGGCCCACCATGAATTAGGGTCACGTCAATAGTAGGCCTCCTGATAGAAGAATTAGACTGTTCGAAATTAACTGGGACTCGGCCATGTAATAATGACGCCATCAATGAAATGAAAAGACTAAGACATATTCAAGCTTATTCTTCTATTAGGGATGCCGGAGGAGTAGGTACCAACCTACTTCTATAGAATATAAAAGAGATAATTATACCTTATCCTTATGTTAGTTTTCCCCGTGCCTTAAGTTTTTCTATTGAAGGTCCCTCCGTTTTATAGAAAGACTTTCGTATTGATCAATAGGGTCAATTTCAACAAGTCTGTTATTTGTCTAATTTTGGTGGCAATTTTTATTTGTTAGTTTTTTGATAATATTTTGATCAATTCTAAGAATTTATCACATTTTGATTGTCATGTATCGAGGGCCTCGTTATAGCTATTTTAGTTTTTAAGATATTTCAGTTTAAGTCCACCAAAATTGCAGAGGGCCACCAAAATTAGAAATTTAGCCCACCAAAATTGACTCATGCCACCAAAATTAGAAAAGGGGCCACCAAAATTTGAAAATTATCTGCAATGACCTTTGTGGGTACCTAACGGAATTCTGGGGGATGTGCAGTGATCCTTGTGAGTACCAAACGGAATTCTGGGGGATGTGCAGTGATACTTGTTAGTACCAAACGGAATTCTGGGGGATGTGCAGTGATTCTTTTGAGTACCCAACGGAATCCTGGGGTATACGTATGCAGTGATCCTTGTGTGTACCCAACGGAATTCTGGAGTATGTTTAGTGATTTTTGTGAGCATCCAACTGAATTCTGGGGTGTGTGCAGTGATCCTTGAGAATACCTAACGGAATTCTGGGGGATGTGCAGTGATTCTTGTGAGTACCTAACGGAGTTCTGGGGTGTGTGCAGTGATCCTTGTGAGTACCTAACGGAGTTCTGGGGTGTGTGCAGTGATCCTTGAGAGTACCTAACGGAATTTTGTTGAATGTGTAACGATCCTTGAGAGTACCAAACGGAATTCTGTGGGATGTGCAGTGATCCTTGTGAGTACCTAACGGAGTTCTGGGGTGTGTGCAGTGATCTTGGTGAGTATCTTACAGAATTTGTTAAAAGTGTGTAGCGATGTTTGTGAATAGGAACCTAATGGAATTCTTTGGACGTGTGCGTTAATCATCGTGAGTCTGAGTGACTAACAGAATTCTTGGAATGTGTGCAGTAATTATTGTGTGTACCTTACACAATTTTTCAAGGATTTGACTGTGCAACAATCTTCGTAACTTTGAGTGCCGACCCAAAATTTCGGGAGGTGTGCAGTGATCCTTGAGAATACCTAACGGAATTCTGGAGGATGTGCAGTGATTCTTGTGAGTACCTAACGGAGTTCTGGGGTGTGTGCAGAGATCCTTGTGAGTACCCAACGGAGTTCTGGGGTGTGTGCAGTGATCCTTGAGAGTACCTAACGGAATTTTGTTGGATGTGTAACGATCCTTGAGAGTACCAAACGGAATTCTGGGGGATGTGCAGTGATCCTTGTGAGTACCTAACGGAGTTCTGGGGTGTGTGCAGTGATCCTCGTGAGTACCCAACGGAGTTCAGGGGTGTGTGCGGTGATCTTTGAGAGTACCTAACGGAATATGCAGCGTTTTCAGTGATTACCACATTACGACATACGAAAATATTATCAGTGATCTTAGTAACTAAGCACTGAAAGGGATTATTGGGGGAATCTTGGTAAGTACTAACGGAATTCTGGGGGATGGTGCAGTGATCGAGGTGAGTACCTATGAAATTCGTAGTTTGGTGAGTATTCAGCTTTTTAGATTAGGAACCGATGAATAAACTACCCTATGGAATCTCTTGGAGTAGGCATCTAACAAAATATAAATATACCAAGAAGGAACATGGAAGAACATGAAATTTATATTGAATTTGCAAGTAGAAAGGGCATAAATATACCTGCAGATGATAAAAGGGTTCAGCTTACATTCTATTTAGGTAAGAAATCATCATTATTTTTACCATTTTAAACTGCTTAGTATGTAAACAGATAAGGATGTCAATTTTGGTGGTTGGAACCAATTTTGGTGGCCTCTAATATGACACCAAATCCACCAAAATTGGCCCACCAAAATTGAGACAAAGCCTTTTTGTAAATATAAAAAAATAAGTGTAAGTTTTAGATAAAAATAAATTCTATAAGTGTAAGGAGTGACAAATGACACATCAAATTCCACAGCAATAGTTTATGGTTGTACACAAAGTAATGAAATAATCGAACCACCAAAATTGCAACCGTTTTTTAGATAATTGCGTAAAGTCTGTACTTACGTTTTTGGCGGGAACATGCATCGTCGCCGCACCCAAGTAACCATCACAAGCGCTTGAGCGCAAGTGGCCAGGACGCGGTGTGGCAACAGGGCGTTGGGAATATGCATTAGAGATGAGATACCATCGTTCAAAATTTTTCCACCAAAATTGTTTTTTTTTTCGGACACTTCTTTTCACCCGTTTAACTTTATAGTACTTAAGGTAGTTGTCTTAAATATAAAACTAAGAGTTAGTTTACATATCTAGGAAGACATTTGAGCTAGTTGGAAACATCTCATGTCTTGAGGGAAAAAATCATAGAGAGTTTTCTTCTCAAATTTGGAATCCGGACACGCCACCAAAATTAGGAAATGGCGCTTTAGCATTTTTTTTTATTTTGTTGTATTTACTTATTATTGTTAATTATCAAATGCACATTTAAAAACAAGCGTATATTTAAAGAAAAATTTTTTTTTACTGCTGTATCTATACTTCTGACTAGGATTTTCAGCTCGGACACGTTAAAAACACGTCTGGGAAAATGAGCCAATAACTATCGTAACATAAACTAAAAAATATAAAATAAAATTATGTAAAAAAAACTTTTAAAACAAGCTTTTATTTAAGTGCTCTGAAAAGATGAAAATAAAATTTTGAATGACATTAACCATATTCATTTATGACTTTACAGAAATGAAAATATAATAAGAGCTTGTCGCGAAACTTTCAATTTGTGATTGAAATTTTGTAATAAGGTACGCACCTAACTGTAATTAGGTAGTTTCTTCTAGGCATCGCGACAAGCTTTTATTATATTTTCATTTCTGTAAAGTCATAAATGAATATGGTTAATGTCATTCAAAATTTTATTTTCATCTTTTCAGAGCACTTAAATAAAAGCTTGTTTTAAAAGTTTTTTTTACATAATTTTATTTATTAAAAGCTTTTATTTAACTTGCAGTGTATGTAAGTAAGTAACAATGTTTGTTCGGTGCAAATCTTGCAAGTTTAATTTGAACCACTTCTCGGTATCCGATTGAGTTGAAATTTTGCATGTTGGTCCATAACCGATGACAATGCATGTTAATCATAAATTTGACCTGATGCTGCTGCCAGGATCGGCTCCGTACGAGAGATCTCCACAGCGGTTTATAGCTGGGACACAAAATTTTGTATACTAATTCGTTTATTATAGGCAGTTGGTAGGCCCACCATGAATTAGACGCTTCATCCAGGGTTGTCTTCGAACTATGGAACTCCTCAATATTCAACTGCTGGGACTTGCAATTTTGTATACGAATTCGTTTATTACAGGCAGTTGGTAGGCCTACCATGAATTAGACGCTACATCCAGGGTTGTCTTCGAACTATGGAACTCCTCAATGTTCAACTGCTGGGACTTGCAATTTTGTATACGAATTTGTTTATTATAGGCAGTTGGTAGGCCCACCATGAATTAGACGCTACATCCAGGGTTGTCTTCGAACTATGGAACTCCTCAATATTCAACTGCTGGGACTTGCAATTTTGTATACGAATTTGTTTATTATAGGCAGTTGGTAGGCCCACCATGAATTAGACGCTACATCCAGGGTTGTTTTCGAACTATGGAACTCCTCAATATTCAACTGCTGGGACTTGCAATTTTGTATACGAATTCGTTCATGATAGGCAGTTGGTAGGCCCACCATGAATTAGGGTCACGTCAATAGAAGGCCACCTGATAGAAGAATTAGACTGTTCGAAATTAACTGGGACTCGGCCATGTAATAATGACGCCATCAATGAAATGAAAAGACTAAGACATACTACAAGCTAATTCTTCTATTAGGGATGCCGGAGGAGTAGGTACCAACCTACTTCTATAGAATATAAAAGAGATAATTATACTTTATCCTAATGTTAGTTTTCCCCGTGCCTTAAGTTTTTCTATAGAAGGTCTCTCCGTTTTATAGAAAGACTTTCGTATTGATCAATAACTATCGTAACATAAACTAAAAAATATAAAATAAAATTACGTAAAAAAGCTTTTATAACAAGCTTTTATTTAAGTGCTCTAAAAAGAAGAAAATAAAATTTTGAATGACATTAACCACATTCATTTATGACTTTACAGAAATGAAAATATAATAAAAGCTTGTCGCGAAACTTTCAATTTGTGATTGAAATTTTGTAATAAGGTACGCACCTAACTGTACTGTGCGTGGACACGCTTGCCTCATCCCACCTTCAGGCAACAAGTGCACAAGCTGGCTCCGCAGCCGCGAACGCAGAGGGAGCAAAGGTGCGTAAATATGCGGAAATAGCAGAGAGCTACATGTTCGCACCGATCGGCTTTGAAACCTTGGGCCCTTGGGGGCCAGAAGCCAAAAAGTTTGTCAAAGACGTTTCGGTGCGTATCTACAAGACATCTGGCGATCGGCGTGCTGGCAGCTTTCTTGCCCAACGGATTAGCTTAGCTATTCAAAGGGGGAATGCTGCCAGTATGCTGGGCACGATGTCTAGTGGATATGCATCGGAAGGCCTTATTTAGGTTAATTGTTTGTATATAAGTTAAGTTTATATTTGTAAATATTGTTATTTTAAGTTTTAATAAAAATATATCCAAACTGTAATTAGGTAGTTTCTTCTAGGCATCGCGACAAGCTTTTATTATATTTTCATTTCTGTAAAGTCATAAATGAATGTGGTTAATGTCATTCAAAATTTTATTTTCTTCTTTTTAGAGCACTTAAATAAAAGCTTGTTTTAAAAGTTTTTTTTACGTAATTTTATTTTATATTTTTTAGTTTATGTTACGATAGTTATTGATCAATACGAAAGTCTTTCTATAAAACGGAGAGACCTTCTATAGAAAAACTTAAGGCACGGGGAAAACTAACATTAGGATAAAGTATAATTATCCCTTTTATATTCTCGTAATTTTATTTCCGGTTGATTAAAAAAACATGGACAACCACAAACTATCTTTCGGTGTAAAACAATTTATTTGTGTCGTCCGCGGAGTGAGAATTGAACATTGCATTTAACAAATATGTGATAATATTGTGACAATTAATTGTGTGCATGCGTATGTTCTCCCGTAGAACCCTCTTCGGAGTGAACCTTGGTGTTGGAACTGGTCTACGATTTACGAAGAATCGTGCCAATTGCCGTAAGTTTCCAATGTTTTGCAGTCAGTAGGTGTATTCCCTATTGTTTGGAACACCATAATTGCTAGATATAATTCAAAATGTATGGCTATTGAAACTAGGGTAGAAAGTCCACTGTACTTTTTACACGAAACACCACTTACACTCAGAATTTCTAATGTTTTTTAGTGTGTTGTTGTTTTACTTGTAAATTTCGTATATTCCTAATCCATTTTTTCAAATCAAGTTTTTATTTGTTCAGTTAAACTGAATAGTACATACCTAATGCATTCATACAATCAATCTAAGTCACCTTTCGACTACCATTTTAAAATACTGGTGCTCCCATCAGACAAAACTACAGAAACATTCATCGTTTATCTAATACCACTCTGTTAATCTAAGGCTTAACACAAATCCAGTTGAATTTATAGGTAGAGCATACATAAAGCCTATTTTCGGGTGACTGGCTGTCCTCATTACTAGCGCCGGGCTCGATAATGGGTAGGGTATCAATTTGTGGCCAACTAATGGAAAACGATCAGTTACGAAACATGAAGTGCTAGCCAGTGCCAAGTGCCGACTTGTCAACTTAGTATGTAACTCCACAACAGTTGATGATTACTTTCTTCCAAAACACGCAGTGGATCACTGTAGTCCTTTAAAATGTGCACCGTGTTAAGTGAAAACTCAAATTATGTATAAATCGTAAATTATATTTAAAGATGTGGGTTAGTTCTGCTAAATTGAAAATGTCGTAAATGTATTAGGTATGTTTTAAAAGAAATAATTATTACTTTTTTACTTACATACATTCAATTTCACTATGCGATCCGAACTTTAAATTGGTCAAAGTTTCCGAGATTCATTCAATTAACGGTAAATTTGGAAATACACATATTTCTTCACTACGACACATTTTGAACGTTGCCTTAATAAAAATGACTATTTTTAAGTGTAGGGAAAGAAGGATTGTATATTAAACTTTAACATAAAAGCTTCTGAATCATTATTTCAAACCTGCTACCTGTACGGCATCATGTCATGTCATGTATTGGGTATCTAATCAAATTAGTTAACACAAAAGAGGTTAACAATAGGCATATCTAATAACCTTCAGATTGAAACCCTTCCGGTGAGCCCTCAATTAGGTTTCAGTGAAATCTTCACAAAATAATCAATACTTATTAATATTGGATTATCTACAAATTTTAGGTCTTTTATTGTATCGGTACTCGAAACCATGTTGGCGATTTCATGCGGGAAGATTTCTAGCCACAGAGTTTCGTATTTAGGCGCTACCGACCCCCTGTGCAACGCGAGTCGCCGCCGTCGGATAAAATGCCTACATTATTAGCCTAGTGAATAGGGGTATTTTGTAGTGTGTTTATTTTAATTGGATAGTCGTATTTTATTTGTATATTTTATTACCTAGTTAAAACAATTATGTTGGTTAACTTAAGGTTGGTTTACCTAAGACAAAGTTAGGAAATAGTTTAGCCTCATAACTGTTTTGCTATAGTTTTACCTATTAGTAGTAACGTTTATTAAATAAAGAATTTATTATTATTATGGTGTTCCCTGATCAATAGATAAATACATTTATTATACTTGTATAATGATAAAAAAAAAATGTAGATTTATATAACGTACGCAACTCAAAACAATTTAAAAAAATTTGGTAGTTACCAACGAATTTATACATTTTAATTTTAATGTTTATACTTCTAGAATACTTACATCCTTTTCAAATCACTAACTCACAGATTACAGCTATCCGTCTAGATAAACATTATCCATACTAAAATTAAAAATCAGCTATCCGTCTAGATAAACATTATCCATACTAATATTATAAATTCTAAGTTAACTGTCTGTCTGTCTCTCTGTTCGCTACTCTTTCACGTCCAAACCTCTCAACCGATTTTGATGAATTTGGCATAAACATAGATAATCCATTGAGAAAGGACAAGGCCAATTTTTACCGCGGGGAAACTCCCACTGCAATCAAAATAAATCAGAAGATATGTACTACTGTGCGGATAAGCGATCCAAATAAGTTGATACAATGGTCTAGAAAAGTCTTACAATAAACATATATAAAACGTTAATAGAGGAAATAGGCTACTTTTTGTCGGAACTCGAGGGTCTGGAGTACCTGGTGTAGATCACCAAAAGCCCAGCTAAACTATAAGAGATACCAAATAGCTCCTTAGCATAAGTATTTCAGTTTGATTGGTTGCTTCATCTGGTTCTACAGATTCTCAATATTTATGTAACATATTGAGAATCTGTAGAACCAGATGTAGATCACCAGGAGCCCAGATTAAATATAAAAGATACGGTAATGGTTCTATATCATAAGTCTGAATACCTTCGAATATCAAAATTTTTAAACACTTTCCGTGTTAGGTAGGTATACAATTTTAGAAAACTTTTCTACCGAGGGCAGGAAAGCTAACATGCAATGCTTAGCATTTTTTAGATTCTTTGACTGATTGATTTCTCTCGACTTTATAATTTTGCTGATAATTATTATCAAAATATTATTTACCGAGATAATTTGTCTTCCTTGTGTGCAGCACACCATCTTGCTAACAAAACGTACCTTGACAGTTGTTTACAGAACTGCTTCTATTAAAGAATAAAACAAAGGTAATTAAGTAGATGACTTTGATGCAATGTAATACGGTAGTTACTTCTTTTTTATTAACACGTAGTTTGGCAATACTTTTGAAAATTTATTCACGTTTTAGCGGTATAGAATTTTACAATATTTTTATCTGCCCAGTTAGATATTAATAAACCTTTAAAATGAAAACTCCGTCTACACGCATAATAAATTAAAAACATGACTGCTTTCTGAGATAAAGCCTAGCTTAAGGCACTTTGGATAATGTAAGGATTCGTCCGATACAATTCCCATACAAATCTGTTCAATGGTTCACGAGTTGCAGCACTTTAAAAAACGGCATATATTTACACATACCTACACACATACATGAACACTAAAAACATAACAATTCTTTTTTGGGTGGGCAGTTCTGTAAAAATGGGTACTTACGTCTATCGGATTAGGCTTGGGACGGAAGATAATACTATTCTAAAGGTTAGGTTGACATAAAGTGGAGGTGGCCTACACATTCATAAATAAAATTGATAATTACAAATTTCTTTGAAATTGTTAACGTTTTTAAACAAATATGTTTAACCTATATCTGCATACATAACGCATGACGCACGCAGGTAGGAATAACATGCAAATTAAGCTCACGAGCTTTTAATATCAATGAAAGCTTCTTTTCAACGTTTATCATACTCTGTGTGAGATTTATTGTAAAAAATACAATTTATTTTTAGCGTATTCAGTAACGTTTTACATTATTTGGCGAGTTTTCATATATATGTAGGTTATCGTTGTCAAGCTATTATTAGTATCCTTTTTTGTTATCTAGTAAACATTTTCCGTTCCTTATTTGTAGGTCTCTCAAAATCTACAGGGTGTGGTCCACACAATATATTACGGGGCGAAATTACCCATAAAACTGAACAATTTTGTCCAAGGAACTTTAGGTTGAAATGTAAAAAAGAATATTGGACCGCCCATCTAAAATGTACCAGGCTGACAGATCAGTTTACATGGGAGTACAATTTTATAGAAGTATTTTTGACCTACGATCTAAGAGGAAAGTTGTTCAATTTCATGGGAAATTTCGCTCTTAAAAAAACTTCTGACCTAAAAACATACCAACCTTTATTTGTGTGTGATAGATAATGCAAAAAAGTATATTGAATTGAATTATATATGTGTAGATAAGCATTTAAAGAGAAAGGGCATAAAAAATTGGGTTTTGAGCATTTCTTATTTTTTGCCCTTTAATTAATATTTAAAAGGAAATTAAAAATATTTTGGATACGCTACCTATCACTGGAGGAGCTGATAACGAGGACCTAGTTATTGTCATGACACTCAGGGGACCAATGCCTTGAAAAATAGTATTAGTATCTACTAAAGTATCAGTAATCCATCTATCGAAATAAAAAAATATTAGTATGCATAAACTAAATTTAAAATGAACATTACATTTGATAAATTGTTTCAGATCAAACAGAAATATCAAATCATCAAAGTGTGCAAACTTCAAACGCATGAAGAAATACCTAGGTACTAGCAATAGCAATGGCAAGCCAGTGAAGCGGCGGCGGCGGCAGCGCGATGTGCACCTGTGAGTACCACTCTACGTATTTATAGTAGAAGAGCCCATGCGGGGATTTTGGAAATTACTCGAGCGCATTAGCATATAGCGAGATACGTTGTACCTAGATGAGTACCTCCACCAAATTGCAGTTGCCGCCCGTCAAGAATAAATTCAAAACTTCAAATCTTCCTGTCAAGCAAATCCCTCTAGATAATTGCCAGATTAAGAGAAAGCACATAATGAGTAAAAAATTACGTAAGCGATTTCCCGGTGGGAAACTGGTACGTACTGCTTGTTCAATAGAAGGTGTATCTTGAAAAACATAACAGCTACCTTAATTTGACGCGCTTTTGTTAATACTTAAATCAAAACGTAGATTTTTGCAAATTTTAGTACCTACAACGTGTTTGCGTTACATGCAAATCATTTATCATTACCATATTATTTCATAAAAGCTATTTTTACCACGGACTGGAGACTGTGTGTGTTAGTAAAAATCTATGTTAGTTATCTCCAAAACTGCTAGTCCGATTTTAATGCAGTTTTCAGTGCTGGATTTAAATTTTAGTTATTGCATGTTCTTATATAGGTGTTACACTACCAAATCACCAGGGGCCACTGCAGTAAACATTTGTTTCTGCAAACTATTGTTACCGTTAAATCGTCTCAACAGGCGATTACACTAGTATGAATACCATGCACGGTTCAGCAAACATAGCTAGTTATTTTCAGGCTATAGTTATGACACCCATTAAATAATCAGCAATGTTTGCTGAACCGTGCACGGTATTCAGACTAGCGTAATATCCGTTTCAATGACGCTCGAGCAACAGCATATTTAGCATCGCAGGCTCCTCATTCTCCACTGTAGAACCGGATAAACAAACATGCGCCGAGCAGCAGCTGCGGTCTGCGGCTTGTACTTGTAGTTGTACACGATGGATCAGATATCGAAACATACGGACAAATGCACTCATACGCAAAGGAACCCAAACGATGATATAAAAATCTGTATCTTAGTGCACGCTAGTTACAATGCCTGAACGGCTATTTTGTGATTCACCAAGCTTCACTTAGATTAACGTTTTGGTCTTGAGTGCCAGCGAGACTAATTATTTCCCTTTCTAAGTATTTAATATCCCTTTAAGGTGAACTACTTGCCCTGTATACTGAGTTCGTATTGCCACGTACTGACATAAGGCAGCTATCTCAGAACGGCTGGTGATAAGGAATAACTTTCTCTAAGGAACATAGGTTGAAATATGTCAAAAATATTTTGAGTTTTCATTGAAATTCAATTCAGCTGATAGGCAATTTTGTAAGGTTTTTTTTACTTATGTTCCTTGGGGACAGTTGTTCCTTATGATATGATCGTCTTGAGATTTCGCTATTAGTAGTAAAATAACACCTATAAGGTCACTTCAGTCCGATTTTACTACTGTAGCAGACAAACGCTGCGGTCTACGGGTATTAGTGAGATTAGGGCCCTCAAACTGGAATCGTTTCCGGAACGGCCGCCGCCGCCGCCGCGCCGCGCGCCGCTCGCCTCAGCGGGACCTTGCCCCTTTTGATCGCAGCTGAGACGGGTCCGCCCCGTCTGCCAGCCAGTTCAAGTAACAGACAGACAGTACCTGTGCCAGCGAGGCACATATTTGTGAAGACATCTTTGTATATAAGTAATACTAATAACATTTGTTATCTATTATGAATTCTTCATTTGTTAACAATTATGAAATTGTTATCTATTTCATACAAAAGGTGAACACTTAAAATTAATTACAGAGACGAGCTAATTTGTATAAGAAATCTTGTTCAGCCAACTGGAGCCAATGGAGATGAAAGAGGAGAAAGAGCGGAAGATTGAAAAAACATTCAATTTAATAGGTATCAATACTATGAGTTACAAACTATGCTACAAAGTATACAAATGCACAATAAAAATAAGATACATAATCACTACATAGTATAAAATAAAGTCGCTTCCCGTTTGGTGTCTCCTTATATCTTTAGAATTACCCAACGGATTTTGAGGCGGTTTTTTTTATTAGATAGAGTAAGTTGAGAGGAAGGTTTATAAACGAAAACGGGTAGCCCAACTGGTAGTAAACTTTTGACCCCCTTTTGACACCTTTAATTATTAAAATTTTAAAAATGCTGAAACACGTATTTCATTATTTTAAGTTATGAGTCTAAACATAAATTTTGAAACAGATCACATTTAAGATAAAAAACTTTCATACAAACTTTTATCCCCCTTTTCACCCATTTAAAGGTAAAAACTTCAAAAATGCTGAAACACGTATTTAATTATTTTAAGTCATTAGTCTAATCGAAAATTTTGAAATAGATCACATTCATTTAAAAAAACGAACTTTTATACAAACTTTAAACCCCCATTTGACCATATTAAAGGTTAAAATTTCAATTATGCTGAAACACGTGTTTAATTATTTTAAGTCATAAGTCTAATCACTTATTTTGAAACGGATCACACTTAAGACAACGAACTACAACAACATGCAACGAGCATCATACAATTTTTTAACCCCCTTTTCATCTCTTTGGGGATTAAAAAAACGGAATTTAAAGTAAAGTCGCTTCCCACGTCTGTCCCTGTTTGTTTGTTTGTTTGTATGCTTAAATCTTCAAAACCACTTAACGGATCTGGATGAACTTTTTGGAAAAGATTGAGTGATTCAAGAGGAAGGTTTTTATGTATGATTTATGTCGGGAGAAGGTCTGTTTTGCCGTGGGAAATCAGTTAGCAGCGGGTGAAACCGCTGGGCGGGCTGCTAGTAAATATATATTATTAATAGTATAATATAACAACCTAATAAAAGGAGTGATAAATTGATAACTTACAAGTGTAATAGAAAGTGCTCTCTCAGCTTTTTGTTACACCTGTCTTGAATTTCTCTGGGAATCTTATTGCACATCTGTGTAGCACGGCCAAAGAAAGAGTAAAATAAAGAATTAAGTGTTTGATCTAAGATATGTTGGTAATGCAAACACGCCTAGATCGGCAGTCAGGGGATCAGACGTAAATGGAAATGGAAATATTTAGGAGAGGATGAGACTTTCAGAAGTTTTTATATGAAAGATAGAGAGAGAGAGAGAGAGATTAATTATATCCTTAATATAACATTGTTATGATAAAGTGAGTCCCTTTGATTCTTCCATTCTAGAATAAAGGTAACATCCTGCATTTGAAAAAATGAAAAATATATTTTATATTGTCTAACAACTAGGTAAGTAGCAAAACAATGAAAACACGTATTTTATTAGTTATACTCGTATAATATGAAAAATGAAAATGAAAATGAAATAACTTTATTCAATGTAGGATAGCATTATCACTTATTGACGTCATGATCGGTCATTGTAAAAAAAAGAAATTTGCATAACGCAATCTTCTTCTTTTTATAACAATTTTGTATTGTCCTAATAGAAAACCGGCTCGGGCGGGATAAAAAAATAAAAATAAAGGCACTGCCTCGGGGCTGGCCAGGTTAATCACACAGCACGTAACTTTACGCTACCACCATTTGTAAACGACATTTGTTTCAAATTTTAGTCAAGATTTCCAAAGCGTGTTATTAACATGCGTATAATTAACCGGACCCCCTGAACAGGAAAAACCCCCCAAAAAACCTGCCCAGAAGTGCTCCTACTCTAAATTAACAATCTTTCTAGGCCTTAAACTGCCCTAGCTAATTTTGGAAATAACGAATAATATATATGTATAGCCCAAAAATGGCTACATAAAAAAAAAAAATTATAATAATAACAAAAAATTGCAGTAGATAAATCTACTTGTTTCGTCTAATAAAATATTTACTTTACACATTTGAATTAAACCCATGGAGATTTATCTTGCATATAGTCTGATATTTCATAATAGCCTTTCTTGTACAATTTTTGTTTAATTACTGGTTTAAATTTATTTAAGGGTAAGTCTTGAATAATATCGTAACGTCTGATAATTTTATGAACCTTAATCATTTGCAATGCAGCATAGCTTTACTGTGAATAATTATCAGCTTGCAGCAGCGGCGCAATTCCAACTCAGACCGCCTTTTGTTGATCGGATCTTTCATATGCGAATTTCCAATTTCATTTCCCGGGCCGTAGAAAGTCTATCTAAAAAGTTCAGCCAGCGTGTATGCCGGTATTATGCTAATACAAGCTGTAACAATAAAAATTTATCCACTGTCGTTGTAGAGAGAATCTTCTATCGATGTGCCTGAACTATACCAAAGTCAGCGAAACGTGAATTGGTGGCCAGAGGATTAGCTAGCCATAGACAAAGCTTTTTTTCCATATTGCAATGAAGCTTACTACAATATTTTAGTCACTGTGTAAACCTTTTTTTTACTTGCTTATCGTGTAGAATACCAAACCAGCAAACGACCTAAGCTTGCAAAAACATTGTAGTCAAAGCAAGGGCTGTTCCAATTTTTATCTATGTACACCTACCTACTTATTTATTGCAATGTCTGCCTGAAATTATTTTTTCCGAAATAAAGTTGAGCTTAAATTAATTAAGTAACTTGAGGTCCGTGTTGTTGTGTTGTCGGGAATGCTCTGTCCATAAAGTTCCGCAAAGCTTTCTTCATAATCCGGTATTTAATGAGATGGAGGTCAAACGGTGGTCGTGAAGGCCGCAAGCTAAAAAGTTTATGCTGCAACAACTTGAAATAGGAAGCCACTAACAACGTCCATTACTCGGCATGAGCCGGACTATAATTTTTAATTCATAAAACCCGGTGTTGGTGGGAGAGTGAGGGGGGAGCAGGGAGAGGCTTATTCCGAAATAATGCGGCGTTCTTCTTGCAGGTAAACCATCCCCTCAGCGAAACTTTAATTTAATAAGCGCCCGCATGCAAAGTTGGCTAAAATTATTAGTGCTTTTAGTCCCTAATCTGTATTTATTACTGAATTTTGAGAACACGGCTTTTCGAAAGTGCCTTCCGGACATATGGTAGGCGTGGCGTTGTTTAAGCAAAAAGTAACTACCATCTTATTTTTATATATTATACTAAATTCTGTTTACTTTTATTTAGTGTATCATGAAACCAGACGCTGCGTCAGCGTAATGTGTTACTAATTCGACCTTTCCAAACCAGGTTCAGTGTAAGTAGGTAGGTACATATTTTTGTGTCCTTCATTTCTCCACATTTTAGTCAAACTGTGTCATCCCTAATCAAAATTGAACGCGGTTTTCTTTTGTTAAATCTTTTATTACTTAACTAATTCTACTTCAATGCCAAAGATAAACGAGGTGTAAGGGACAGCCCTTCGAATACTTTTAGGATGAATGCAGACCATGAAACTGAACAAATTTTTCCTAGGAACATATGTCAGGAAACGAAAAAAAATTTACTTCCCATACAAAATCAAGATAAGCTGACTGCAATCACTAGGGGAAGTCAAATATTTTTTCATAGAAAGTGGTTCAGTTTCATGGTTTGCATGCACCCTAAATAAAAGCATTCGTTGGGCTGTCCCTTACATCCTGTATGTGTATCCGTAGTTAACAGAGATTTTTGCGTTTTACACAAACACTAGCAGAGAGCTAAAGAGCGGCAGTTCTGTGAGGCTTCAATTATAGGTTTCCCCACTCGAGCACACTACGAGATCACGGTTAAGGAGTAATTGTGTTTGTCGAGCATTTAAGGTTTACCCATTCCTTTTTTGAGTAGAAAGGTGTATACATATATAGAGGGTAACCCGTTGAGAGACGTTCAAAGACAAAATTCTACTGCATTCTAGCGAGGGGTATCCGAATATCCTTGTATGTTCCGCGATTTTTGTAGTCTCCGAGATATACTCTATTTTTTTAAACGGTAAAATTTTCTTATTTCATCTATCTTTACGTCTGTATTATTTAGAAACATATTTTTGTAGTGTCAATTTCTTTGAATTGTAGTGTCTATCATAAAATAAATCAACAATGTCATATCAATAAAATTTATTAAATTTTCGATGGAATGTGAAATAATTACTGAGTATCAAGTGTAGTACCTACTTGAGTTTTCACTTAAACATTTTATTGGTTTTTCGGACCAAAAAAGTGGTTGTTAAGGGATTATTTTTCGCTACCAGCCTGAATAGAACACAGTTTGTAATCTACACGACAGTATAGTTGATAATCTAACATAGTTCGCAATTTTATGACAAGCTGTAATAAGGCAAAATAAAAATACTCATTTCGTGGTGGACAAAACATTAATTTGTATGTACTTCAGACTTCTAGAATTTTGGTATTTATTGTAAGATAGGTAAAAAAAACATTAACTGATAACGTAAACTGAGGATATACTGGTGATATGAAATAACATTCCCCACTTATTACATAAATTCTGACCATTCATACAAAATGTCTGAACTAACACTGATATTTTAAAAGCTTTTATTTAACTTGCAGTGTATGTAAGTAAGTAACAATGTTTGTTCGGTGCAAATCTTGCAAGTTTAATTTGAACCACTTCTCGGTATCCGATTGAGTTGAAATTTTGCATGTTGGTCCAGAACCGATGACAATGCATGTTAGTCATAAATTTGACCTGATGCTGCTGCCAGGATCGGCTCCGTACGAGAGATCTCCTCAGCGGTTTATAGCTGGGACACAAAATTTTGTATACGAATTCGTTTATTACAGACAGTTGGTAGGCCCACCATGAATTAGACGCTACATCCAGGGTTGTCTTCGAACTATGGAACTCCTCAATATTCAACTGCTGGGACTTGCAATTTTGTATACGAATTCGTTTATTATAGGCAGTTGGTAGGCCCACCATGAATTAGACGCTACATCCAGGGTTGTCTTCGAACTATGGAACTCCTCAATATTCAACTGCTGGGACTTGCAATTTTGTATACGAATTCGTTTATTATAGGCAGTTGGTAGGCCCACCATGAATTAGACGCTACATCCAGGGTTGTCTTCGAACTATGGAACTCCTCAATATTCAAATGCTGGGACTTGCAATTTTGTATACGAATTCGTTTATTATAGGCAGTTGGTAGACCTACCATGAATTAGACGCTACATCCAGGGTTGTCTTCGAACTATGGAACTCCTCAATATTCAACTGCTGGGACTTGCAATTTTGTATACGAATTCGTTCATGATAGGCAGTTGGTAGGCCCACCATGAATTAGGGTCACGTCAATAGAAGGCCTCCTGATAGAAGAATTAGACTGTTCGAAATTAACTGGGACTCGGCCATGTAATAATGACGCCATCAATCAAATGAAAAGACTAAGGACCGATTCTCAAAAAATTGGCCCCAAGTTATTATTTTTGCATGTTTTCAAAAAGTTAATGTTTTCGCGAAAAAAAATATTTTGTTACTTAGAAAAGTGGTTTTTTATTGCATATCTAATGGAGGGAAGCTTTTTGTCAAATTACTTTAGGAAATATAGGCAATCTCAGTTACGAGATTGGCAGGTGAACGACAACGTCATCAGGTTAACGACACGAGGTGCAGGTTATCGACATTTCAGTACAAATTTACTAAGTCACATCAGCAGGTCAACGACAAGGGTTAGCAGTAGTAATAACTCTGCAATAAAAACACCAAATACAGAATCATTTATCAACTTTAATTCTTACAGTGCATATCAGAACCTTCTTGCACTTCAAATAAAAAAATTATATATTATAAAAATAAATAAAATAAATATTTTCCTCGTATACAGTTTTTGAGACAAATCATGATATTGTTTATATATTGTTTTTTAATAAATATAGGACTATTTTGGTTTATTCAGAAAGCTATTAAACAAGTAATTAGATCATTACTTCTACTGTTAATCCAGTATTTCTATAATAATTGTCGCTAACCTGTTATCTATGTCGTTCACCTGTATTCCTCGGACAGGTGAACGACATGCAGGTGAACGACAATTTAGTAGTTATTTTGTCATCACATGAATATTATTACGTATATGGATTACCCACTCAGACACAAGAAAGCAAACACTTGTTTACACCATAATGACTTAATATCAATTGAATAGATAACACAGTACTTCACATACAATAGGCATAAAAACGACTACTTAACCGTTACAAACTCCAAAATCCAATATAAACGTCGCCTTTTCTCCGGGAACTGCACAACTGACGCGGCCTCCTCCTAGCAGGTGTTTGCGAGTGAATGGCTCGTTCGGCTCGTGAGGAGTGAGGTGGGGGAGGTGAAGTGGTACTCGCGGTGCGATCGTGTTTTCGCGTTTGCAGGTGAACGGCAAAAATAGGCGTACAAAAACTTAAACTTGTATAAATATATAAAAACCACGGATATAGAATTATTAAATTGTGTGATTCTAATATTGAGGATATTTGAAAATGAAATGGTGTTGTAAAATATTTTTTATTTGTATATAAATATCTTCTTTGGATGCTTAAACTTGAGGATATCGTGTCAAGACACACAAGTTGGCGACAAAATATGCTTATAAAGTAATTTAAAAGAATATAATGTACCTTAATTTATATCATTAACACATGGCCTCTATGCAAGAAACCTCTTATGTATCGAATGTGTTAAAAGGTATCAGCTGAATGCGTAAATAAAAAAAATATCTGTTGAAAACTGATGTACAGGTTGCGTGGCCATTTTTTTGAGAATCGGTCTAAGACATATTACAAGCTAATTCTTCTATTAGGGATGCCGGAGGAGTAGGTACCAACCTACTTCTATAGAATATAAAAGAGATAATTATACTTTATCCTAATGTTAGTTTTCCCCGTGCCTTAAGTTTTTCTATTGAAGGTCTCTCCGTTTTATAGAAAGACTTTCGTATTGATCAATAATAAACTAAAAAATATAAAATAAAATTATGTAAAAAAAACTTTTAAAACAAGCTTTTATTTAAGTGCTCTGAAAAGATGAAAATGAAATTTTGAATGACATTAACCACATTCATTAATGACTTTACAGAAATGAAAATATAATAAAAGCTTGTCGCGAAACTTTCAATTTGTGATTGAAATTTTGTAATAAGGTACGCACCTAACTGTAATTAGGTAGTTTCTTCTTGGCATCGCGACAAGCTTTTATTATATTTTCATTTCTGTAAAGTCATTAATGAATGTGGTTAATGTCATTCAAAATTTCATTTTCATCTTTTCAGAGCACTTAAATAAAAGCTTGTTTTAAAAGTTTTTTTTACATAATTTTTTATTGACTCAATGACATAATTGACAATTAATTTTTTTAACATCTATTTTGAGCGTGTTAACATAATTGTTAATTCTAATTATATTTGATTTTTGAATTCTGTAAATTCTTCTTTGATATAAATAATATTATCAATTATTGTAAGTGGGGAAACCCGTTTTAATAAAATGAAAAAATATTGGCAATCAGCTAATTTAAAAGGGTATTATCCCAAGTATGGAAGTTCCTTTTCATCATGTTTATTCCTATATTTCTTGGAGAAAGTTAATCCTACCTCATCAGACCCGGCCAATTTTAGAATTCTACTTTATATTAAGGAAAGATGATTGCTGGGATTTAGAATTTCTTTTATAGAATAGTATAAATACCTACTGTATTACACCCATATTTTGGTGTTTTTGTATAAATCGTAATACTTATGTAATAATTAAGTTTGCTTCGTAAGCATGGTAGATATATAAATACTCTAAAAAAAAACTAACATTTACCAACACCCTATATATTTACTCTACAAAAATTCCCTATCGTTGAGAAAACTAGGAACTCTTCAGAGTATGTTTGAGCAAATAACAGGGTTTTACGGACAGAACATGCTTTCCGCCTCCAAATGGGAAAATAGGCAGAAACTAAAATTGGTTTCTTTGTTTGTTTTGCCAATGTAGAAACGATATTCTCGTTAAACAGAATATTTCTTATTTTACTTGCTTAGGATAAGATTCCCCTTGCGAATAAGTAGATCCGCGCGATTCGTCTTTTATTAGTAAATTCTGCAACTGAACTTTTATGAGATGAGCTCTTCCGCGAAATAGCAACTTTGGTTTGAATATTATGTTATCATTTAAAACCACCCGACCTTATAATTTTGACCAAAGACAACTTCAGTTCCGACGTACGCGGGCTCTTTGCGGATTGTGCCCGAGTTAGTACAAACAAAGCCACCCACCCGCGTAGTCCAATCGTAGGACCCGCGTGCGTGTTCTACGGGTGCTCTACGCGGGTGCTACGCATGCCTAACGCATTTTCTTGGTTGCTTACGCGGGTGCTGGGCGTGCTCTACACGGATGCTACAAGCGCTCTACGTGGATGCAAAGTGCGGTCTACGTGGATACTACGCGCGCTCTACGCAGATGCTTTCGCGCTTTACGTGAGTGTTACACGTGTTCTGCGTACCCAAACAAGTAGATGCGGGCGGGTACGTAGATTTCTTCAAAACTTTCAAGACGGATACCTAGATATGTACCAACGAAGGTGTCTTGTGGTAAGGTAATTCTAAAAATAAACGTCGAATAAAGTCAAGAAAAAGTAAAACCAAAGGATATCTTGTTTTCTTGCTTTGTTTTGCTCTTTGCTTGCTTGGAAAGCTAACTATATGCCTAGATAATAGAGTGCATTATTAAATTAAATTAAATCAAATTAAATTAAATTAAAATTCGTTTATTTCAGGCAAAATACCCATATTAATATCATTACATTGCAAATTGTCAAGTGAAATAACTTAATAATAAAATAAAATAAAATAATAATAAATTATAAAACGCTGGATACTTTTTATTGATAAACATTATCGGAGGAAGGATGTTGTGTTCTTACCGGCTATGGCCGTATGCCGTTATGAGTCTCAAGTCACTCAATACTGTCACCCGAGAATGTCGAATTCATAACCAAACAAAATAATGCTCCAAATGTTTAACAAGCTCGAGAAATCAAAAAATGTTTAGGCTCTATGAAAAAAGAAGACAAAAAGTACTAAGAAAAACCTAAATCCTGACATCTTTTATACAAAGATGGGCTAGATTGTAAAATAAAATAGCATCCAAATCAACAAAAGCAGTGATGAAGCCAGCTATCATCAATTTTAGAAAAATCGGCTACGAGGGCGTCTCTAGAGCAAATATAATATACTTTTTAATTAAAGATTTATTTTTCATTGATAGGGTAATTTAGCTGGTTGACCGGACACTAGTAGCTATCGGACACTGCCCAATTATTTGCGCCTATAGATGTAAATTAACGGTTAACTACCGTTATTTAACTAAATTCGCCGTTAGCTACCAATACTTAACCCGTTAACTATGGTTATTTAACCGAGTGCGGTATTGAAACGGAAAAGCAAAATATTGAGTTTTTAAGTTTGTTATGCGTAGATGATTGTTATCGGTCACATTATAATACTGAAATGTTGCTCGGATACTCCCTTAAAAGCATTTAGAGAAAGTAACAGAGATAAATGTTCGAGTTTTTAATTTTTGCTTCAAAACAATACCAATTTTATTCAAAAGATGTACGTATACTCATACGTATTTAGTAACTGTAGGTACATAGTAACACTAGGTACATTTAAAAACATTTTGATATTTTTTTACTGCAAAAGATAGGAAGGTATTTTCGATATCGAACCAATAGCGACAGTCATTGATGTTGCGGTGGCGGCGGCGTCTTTTGTTTGTTTGACGCACACGCACCGCCCCCCCAGTGATCGTCTCGATCTCGAAGACGACGGCCACGTAGCGTAGGGTACCTTGGAAACCTCCACTACTAAGCACGAAGCAGCGGGTAGGCGGAAAACTACTTACGTCGACTCTTTTGCTCTTTCCTTTAGTAAAGAAGCAAGCGGGGCGGGTGACGAGACGACGACGTGGCAACGTTGCATTACATGATATTGAACTGCCTACCTACCTACCATCGCTTCTTTTACTTCTCCTGGTAGTCTACTGAGCTAGATCTCGGTCGATCAGGCACTAGGTACACCTACAGTCACGCCTACATCCCTTACGGGGTACCTAAACAACGTGTGAATGGACTAAATGTACCTTTTACTTGTAGACTAAAAATATTTAACTGGAAACAAATATAATTAATTATACACCTAACCAACTGCTTTTAAAAACATTTATTAAAAACTTCATACAATAAAAAAATATATGAAAATAACCGTAGTAACCCAGTCTGACTGGTTATTAACCGTTAATAACCAAAAAAGCCGTTAATAACCACCTGGTTAAAATCGTTATTAACCGGCTTCCCATCTAAATTTGCGCCGAAGATGAAAACGTTAAGTAAATTATTAGAAAAGTCAGTGTCTTTCAAAACTTTTCGACTATTCCCATCACATTTTAATTAGTTAGCATTATTACTGCTCCAGTGTCTTGTCAATTGACCTCTTAAAATTTGCGACTGCGGTTGTGTGCAAATACAGTGAAAAAATCTTGGAGCAACGCATTTTTTGAGGTAAGTTACAGCGTTGTTTATAATTTATTGGATATAAATATTGACATAGTGTGACTATTTATGATTCTCATTTACGTTAATTTCAATAAAATACTTAAAATTTTCAATATTTAGCATTAAAATTAGATGTCCGAATAACTAGAAGCAATTTTGGGGGAAATTTAGCTATCGGCCTACAGGTCGATAGCTAGCTGATAACCATTCAATTTACATCCTCTTTTTCATTAAATATTGAAAAGCTTTAGAGGAATTATATAATTTCAAGCGTTCTTATATCCGAAGGCAACGGTTTAGTTAACAGGCGGCCATGCACCTTCATACAATTATTTGAAATAATATATACATATTTTTTTATAATTCTGAAATTGACGGCCGGCAGTTGAATTTGTGCATTTTAGTTATCGGCATAGAGTATACTAATGTGGCCGAGAACCAAAAATCTATATTTTGGTTTCCGGCCACTGAATTAGGAATACTATTACAATTTATAAGTAAGTATTTTTTTTGTAACAATATTTTTTAAGCTTTCACGAAGCGTAATATTATTTTCTACTTAGTTTTGATTATCAATAATGGTTTATCATGTTTTGAACTATGGCAAAAACATAAATATTGAATAAAAATATGTTCATTACTTGCATACATACATTTCATTTTTTAGTGAAAACCAATCCTTACTACAAAGCACTAAGACTTATTTTTCAACGCATTACATGGTGGCCGAAAAGTAGTTGTTTTGACGGGCGATAACTGAATGTTCTGTCCGATAACCCCCAAATTCGCTCATTTCAGATATTTTATTTATTTATTTCTTTTTGAAGCATTTTTTCAATAATAGGGGTTTCTTAACTAAGACTACAATATCTACTAATCTCAAAATCATTTTATACTTTAGTCTCGTCCAAATATTTGATACAAATATATCATCTTCAAGTCAAAAAATCGCAAGAGTGGCCGATAACCCCCTAAATTACCCTATGTGCTATTGATAGAAATGTTTATATATATTATGTAAATTTTCTCTTACTACGTAACTGTTACGCTACTACGAAGTGAAGCAAAAAGATGAGTATTTAGTGTATTCGCACGGCAAGCGCATAAATATTTCAGGTGAGGTATTATTTTGTTATACTTTAACATATACCAATCTCGGAAAATAAATTATTTCACGATCATTCCATGCACAACTTTCGGCGCATGACTTATGTCAGGAAATGGAAAAATATGCTTATATGATCTGTTAGGTGATTGAGGTATAATTTACATGCTATTTTGAAATTTATATATAACTTCCTGGCGTATAGACCGATAGTGGAACGAGATTTTGACCGCAAAAGTTATAATTTTATTAAAGTTGGATTTTGCTTCTTTTTTATCTTAGGAGTCATTATTCTCGGCAAATTTAAAAAATATTAGAAGTTTTTCTCATTTGTCTTTTCCATAAAATAGGTATTTTCAATATCTTTGAATAACTAAGTAAATATAAAATTTAAGTTTAATATTTTGATTGTAACTGACATACACACGTTTTGCCTTAATTTTATATAAATATTAGAAAATTTTAATACCTGCAAATATGGAAAATAAAAAATAGCTTCTGATTTTGGTCATATTGAATTAGAGTTAATAAAATTCATAAAATATCTTTTAAAGCTTCATATAAAACTACCAACAAAAGATTAGAAATCTGAGAATTCAGCTTGACTTAGTTATCGATGTTTGTTGTCGTAGTAAGAGTAATATTGAATCTAAGTGAGTAAGTCCTAATCCATTTCATTATACTAATAAACCAATCTATAATTCAAAATATTAGAAATGTAGGCCAAAAGCTTTAGAAAATATTAGGAATATTACAAATGCACGTAGTCTAGGGGGTGGCGGGCATGGTGGTGCGCCCGCCAAGACGAGCCAAGCGAAGGGTTACGACACTACCTTTTATTTATTTAATTACAGTTTATTGCACACAACAACAATACAGAAAAGACACAAAACAAAGAAATGTGACACTACAGGTGAAGCTTTTCTCGAAGTGATTAGTCGTTTTTTGAGCCGTTATAATACCAAATTGATCTAATTATCAGTTAAGATTTTAATAGTTGTATTATGATTACTAAAAATTGGGATATGCGGTCTTGTTATTGCAACTATCTGGTTAATTGCAAGAAACTAATATAATGCCTTATAATGTTTGACCTATAATTTCCATAATTTTATTATGACTTTGTTTAGCAGTACTTAAAGTAATCTTTGAAAACTTTTTCAAATAAGTGGCACAAAAAACAAATATAAGAAGTTGAAAAAAATGTTAGCGTCCTACCACTCTGCCACTGAGTTAAAATTTGACAACCTCTTGATACTCTTCTTGTAGCAACGTTCAAGCGACATATAGTGTAAGTTATTTTTCACCGAGTGAAACCGCGGAGTAAACATAGTATACATACATACATCAGCCTATTGAGGTTCACTGCTGGACGTAGGGCTTCCCTAGGTTACGCTATAACATAACACGATACGATCTCTCGTTGTCTCTATCCAGTCGGTACCAGCCGCCTTTTCTAAGCCGTCGGTCTATCTGGCCGGTCGTCGTCCATCACTACACTTCCGAACTATGTCCAGACTTCAATAATTATTGAGCACATCTTATTCTTATAAAAAGGTAACAGAAAATGTCTTTTAAAGCAATTAAAAAAATATTTGTACATCTGAACTTAATTCTGATATTAAATTCTCGTAGTCTGAAAATCTTACCAAACTTGGCAATCTTTTCACATGTTTAGATACAAGGAATGGGAACTACAGTACTGCCATCCCAATATGCCATATTTTACAGCTATCAGTTTCAAATTTATCGAGATGTAGCAAAGGGAAATGGACCCTCTGTCATAGCATTTGCATGAATCTGATAGCTGTCAAATATGACTTATTGGGATGGCCGTACCGTACTGTGGAATAGTTTTGATGGATGACTGACATTACCACGATATGTTGTACGGATGGCAAAAAAGTTCAATACTTAAATTGGACAATCCGGATAATCCGCAATAGACCTAAATTGGACTAAGATGGGTGTATGGTGACAAAATGTTCAGAATGTTTTACATGGAAAGAATTCATCCTTATTATCATATCTTTCTATCGAAAATTTTCAAAACCCTCCGGAGCATCTGGACAACTGTCCCAAAAAGACAACTTCCCAAATAGCCAGCTCACCAATTTTATATCCCAATTCACCAACATCCCACTTCACCAACATCCCACTTCACCAACTTCCCACTTCACCAACTTCCCACTTCACCAACTTCCTAATTCACCAACTTCCCACTTCACCAACATCCCACTATTTGGGTGTCGTATAAATTGACCGAGACTCTGTGCATACAACATCTTGCACTACGCTCGCCAATCCGCCTGCTGAACGTGATGAGTTGTGCAAATACCCCCCGATTGGGGAGACCCATGTCCAGCAGTGGACTGTTGTAGCTGGTATAATATAGTATATTGTAGTAGGAGGTGCGTGTTTCTTTTTGTGATTGTTAATGTAAAAAATATTTTGATCAAGCCTTCCACTTTGCGGTTTCACCTGCGGCTGTTTCCATTTTTGCGCGGGAAAGAGATTTTTTACAGTATAAAGTACAAGACTTCCACCCGCGGTTTCACCCGCGTCTGTTTCCGTCTTCCCTTGGGAATGAGATGGTTTCTCGCGGTAGAAAGTAGCCTATGTCACTCTCCAGACTACCTAAAATGACTGGTGCCCACATACTAAATACCATAACATAAGATCGTTCTGTTGCGACGGGAAAGAAGGACAAACAAACAAACAAACATTTCTCATTTATAATATTTGTATGGATATGGATTCTATGTCACTCTTCAGCCTCCTAACTAGGAATTTTATCCTTTTGGAAATGTAAATTTGGAAAATGGGAAGTTTTCCTTATGGGAAATAGATCATTTGGGATGTTGTCCTTATGGGAAATAGATCATTTGGGATTTTTGTCCTTTTTGGGAAATAGGCGTATTGAAACAGTTGTCCTACTGACACAGTGGGTGAAATGGCACAGTTGTCCAAATAGTCCGGAAGGTTTCAAAATCCTGCCAATCCTGATAATGTCAATACAATACATATGAAAATAGTTTGCACAATTTTATGAGCTTACATAACGATAGTGGAGGCTAAAAATATAGTACAAGCAATTTTCGACCCTATTAACATTAATAAAATATAAGGTTTTAAAGATGTAGGAACATATCCTATGGGTAAAAATGGGCTGATGCTATTCTAAGCTACCACCATGCGCTTTACCGAATAATACATTTTTTATTCAAACTTTCTTCTAACTTGTGGAACTAATTATAAAATAATGATTCGCCGATTTTTTTTTGCCATCGTTACCTCTCATTTACATTCTATGACTTAACAACAGAGTTTTCCAAACTATAAATCGGTAGGCCTTGAGGCATTCGATAAGTTGATTCGGTAGATTTACATTATTACAAAAAAATGCTTGTTTGAATGTTAGTATTAAAGATGGACTACATCTGGCAGGTATTGCATTTCAAAACCCAGCAGTTTTTAGTATACATCGCAAATACACATTTTTGGCTAAAAAAGTCTACATACCTAGTCATAGACACTGCAATTTATAAGGGAAATTTTGTTTTTAGTTACCAAAGGAATTTTGATTACAATCGGTAGATGAAAATAAAAATCGGTAGTACTACCGATTATTGGATAGCTCCGATCTGAACCCATGTGAACCTGTAGGAATTACATTTTTAATCAGTAAATTACAAAAAAAAGTTTGTTAAATCTCTATGTTGCCGTACAGATAAACTTCTGATATTTTGAATAGTTGTTTATTAGATGATTCTGAGAAATTAGTATTAACTTTATATTCTCTAATTCAATATTGGCACTTATGTGAAAAAAAATGATAGTTATTATTAAAGCATTAATCCTAGACTTCTAAACTTTTATGGACAAACTCAATAAAAGCTAATAGAGTATTTAACTAATATTAGAGCAACTTAAATTTTATATTAGCGAAAGTATAAGCTTTTTTTTGTTTGGGTTTGTGCCACGTACATTAGATTTCTAATAATTTAATAACAATTAGATATTGTTATTTCATTTTAGATGCAAGTATTTTTTTCTACTCTAATTCAATATTGACTGATAATGTTGATAAATATGTAAATGTTTAAATAGTACCTAAAGCACGTATTTAAAATTTCTAACTTTTTAAACAATTGTCTAAAAATATGTCAGTTACCAGGTTTTACAAATCGGAGAACTTTAATATTATCAAAACTCAATAATTTCCCACTATTGGTCTACGTATATTCCTTGGCAAAAATTAATCAGTTTCAAAATCTATCGAAATCCGTCTCCCTTACAATTCATACATACATACAAACATCACGCCTATATCCCTTGCGGGGCAGGCAGAGCGCAAATGGCCTTATAATACGGATATTTACGCCGCGTCTGACAAACATTTGAGGGTCATTCGGATAATTGTGTATCACCATAGTGACAGGTTGTCAGCCCATCGCCTAATATTGCAATACACATGTAACCCTCGAGTCCTTTAATCGCCTCTTACGATACCCACAGGAAAGAAATGGAGTGGTGCTATTCTGAGCCGGCCTCACACGGCGTTTTTAACCCGGCATCACACGGCGTACTTATTCAGTATTTTTTATATCTCGAGAGACCCAAGCAATAACGCTCGAGAATTTTTGAAACCTCGGAAATAGAAAAGATCGAAATGTCAGAAACACTAGTTCAAGAGAAGAAGCTCCTGATCGCCATTTCCTTTATACGTGTTTACTGGCGCTTCATTAAAAAACACGAATTTACGAGCAGTAATGCAAAGATGAGGTCAATGCAGGTCGTAGCTTAGCATTTTTCTTGTTTACGAGCTATGGCCGCCTGGTCAAGCTACAGTAAATTATATGGAACAGCATACAAACCGGTTCTCTATTAGCACAAATTTTTTATTAATAAAAGAAAATTGTGTGATACTAATTTCTTTTCTTTACAATGACGGATCATTACGTCAATAAGTGATAATTCTATTCTACATTGAATACAGAATTTCAATATCAATTTTAAACTTTTTAAATTCATCTAATGGGTAGTAAACAATTTGCTAGCAATAATCCTTGCTACAGTACATCACACATTAAACTCCGTTTATTTAAGAATGACCTATAATATAAAAATAGTAAGTCGAAACGATCTCTTAAAAATAATTTTACGGAATATTTAGTACGAAAACTTTCAGAAAATTAATGTTTATTGTAATGAGTAATAGTTGTACAAATTTAATTTCTGTACCTTAATATTTTTAACTATATGGTTGTACTTACGTATTTCATTGTACCATAAGCTATGAAAAACCTAGTTTAATAGGAGCACCTGCTTACTGCCGACAAACTTTACTGGTAACAATAGTCTGTAAGGTTTTTAAAGTCTAATTATGTTAATTAGTCTTATTTTACATTTTTTTTCATACTTTGTGTGAATCTGACAGATCGCGACTGTAAATTTTTATACAAAGTTTGTTAACATTATAGGTCATTCTTAAATGAACTTAATTTTAGGTTAATACACAAAAAGCCGACCCAAAATTAATTATTTACCTACATGGTATGCCGATTTACCTATCTCTCTCTTACGAACATTCTCTACCTAATTGTTATTAAATCTTTACTTATAAAACACATGTCCTCACACACTGACTGACTGGTTCATTCATAAACGCACAGCCTAAACTACTTAAACTAGAAAAATGTAATTTGAGCAGTAGGTTTTTTACTATATATAACTATCCGCTAACAAAGGGCTGTTAAAATTTTAACCCTAATAAAGGTGTTAAACGTTTATATATAAAAGTTCGTGGTGTTTGAAGCGATCTATTTCAACATTTTTTAACAATTGAATTGTGAAAAATGATAGTATGAAATTTTGTAGTCATTGATGTGATCAATTTCAAAATCGGTTAGTAGATCATGAAGCTATGTATAATAGTTGAATACGTGTTTAAGGGGGTTTTGGTTTTGAGCCCCCAGAGTAGTATAGGAATAAAAAAAAGGTTGATAGTTCGTACAAAAGTCCGTAGGCTCTGATGTGAAATGTTTCAAAATATACATTACATCATGAGGCTAAAATAGTTGAATATATGTTTAGGGGATTTTTGATATTTGACCCCTAAAGGGGAAAAGACGATAAACGTTTGTATTAAAATTATGGGGTTTTGAGGCGATCTGTTTTCTAAGTTTTAACGCCTAAAAGGAGATAATATTATAAAGTACGTACATGAAAGTATTATAAAGGTTAATCGGGTTTTTTGTTCACTCGGTGTTCCGTAGTAAAAAAGAATGTGCGGGGAAACCGCAGGCCGAAACGCTAGTTATTATCATTGTTATAAAGGTTCTGAAATGATATCGAAAATAGTATTGCAATCACTGTCAAATGTGACGATAGGGACATACGTTCATAGCCACATTAGTCCAGTTCTGGACATGGGCCTCCCCCTACAGGGGGGTATTGCTAGGCTCTGCCGACAAACTTTACTAAGAGTTTGGCAGATGTAACTATAGTCTGTAAGGTTTTTTAAAGTCTAATAAACTTATTTTTCATTTCATTCATTTTTAGACTCACCACGCTTGGCAAGTAGATCGGCGAACGTAGTGCAGATATTGCTTTCAAAGGGGTCGCTACTGCCCATTCCCAAGATTAATTTATGCCTCAGTTGCATTTTACGATGCCCGCGCATTGTATTGGGGTGATGCTGATTCTATGCCGGCATCACACGGTCAATAGACAACGACTACAGTGAGTATACGAGTATATTACTATTATTTCTTCTTTACTGTGGATGTGGGTAGTGGGTAATAAGGTCAATGCAAGTCGTAAAGAAGTTTTTTTTTCTAGCTCGTGAATTAAAAGATTAATTGTGAATTTAAGTGGTTTTTGAGACCGAGACCGGAACTCATTTACTTTTATTAGAAGCTGTTTTGCATTTTTTGCTACTTGCTCATTTTTCCCGTCATATGTACAGGCTGCAATATATTTTCGTGCAGTTTAGTGACAGTGGTGTTTTGTTTATAGTTTCTTTGAATATAGCTCATTCTAAAACCTACAACAATATAAATATGTTACCTATATTTTCAGAATAAGCTTAACTTGTAAATAATGTACCTATCTACAAAGTCGATAAACTATTAAAACTATTGAATACAAAAATTTTAAACACTTCCCGTGTCAGATATACAATTTTAGTAAAACTTGCAAATTTTTCTGCCGTGGGCAGGATTTGAACCTTCGACTTCCGCTATTACTATTGGCGACGCCTCTTTCATCTGGGCTACCGGTAGCCCACAATACCGGTAGAACATTTTGCAAGTTATCTAAAATGGTAAAACTATTTTATTGAAAACCACAAAGAAAATTTGACAACCGCTTTTATTCTTGTAATAAGAATTATTTTATAGAGAGGAGTCTACCTTTAATTACTTAGTCGAAGAGCTCTCGATCAGCATGATTCGGATACAAATGTATATATGTGCCTACCACCCTATTACTCATGCATGCTTCCGCATTGTGCGGCTGTCTGTTTGCTTCACGTACACGTACACGTATGCTTTATTCAAGTATCCGGCGCTGGATTCCAGATCGTATTACCTTGCTGATTACAGTGTTTACTTAATATAATAATTACCCCGACATGCTGTTACTACTGTTTCTGGAAGCCGTTCAACGCCGTCTCATGAGATAATTTATCTGCGATGATGACAACTCGTAAAACCGCGTTTGAGAGCGTCTGTCAGGAGTAAATTACCCCGTTCATGCGCACATGTCGGATAAAAATGTACGACCTCTCGACTGAGAGAAAATTTCGCCAAACGTCAGTTTGACAGATGCATAGTATTATCTAGTTAGTTCATAATTACAGTTTTGGTGATATATTTCTGTTGTTTATCGTGTACACTATAAATAATACTTTAATAAGTTTACATTTACGAAAATAAGAACAGACACAGCAGCATATCTTTAGAAATTACTAATGTGATGACATTTAACTGTCTTTCGTTCATTCACTTCGCTAAACCCCCGTTCAGAGGTATGTTAGTTTTAAATTTTAAGCCAAGTTTATCTTATCCGGAGCACGTTGAACGTATCTCTGGATGAGTACCGAATGTTTGTGATCATTTTCGGGTTACTACGCCGTGTGATGCTGGCTTAGACTAGCATCACCCCATTTCTTACCCATCGGTGTCGTAAGATCCGACTAAGGGAATCAAGGGATGTGTATTGCAATTTTAGGCGATGGGTAACCTGTCACTATAGTGATATACAGTTATCTGATTGACCCCCAAGCTTTTGTCAGACGTGATGTTAATATCCGTTTTACGGCCGTTTACGCTCCGCCTACCCCGTAAGGGATATAGGCGTGATTTATGTATGTATGGTTTTCAGCTGACGCACCCACCGGGTTGCTGTAATGTTGACCCGAAGTGACCTTTCCCCTGATGCGGATAAAGCATTTGAATTGAATCAACATTCTATGGGAATAGGACTATTTTGACCCTATGACCTATGACGCATTAAAGTGTGGTCGCACATGCGGCACTAGTGCAGTAACTTATTAAAAAACATTATAATAAGTTACTTTACTGCACAAGGCGGCACTAAAACTTTGCGATGATGCAAAAAAAACAGTCGTCTTAGTAAATTATAAATACAAACTATCGCAGCTTTATTTTATATAGAATCTTAATAAGTAAGTACATGACATTTATTGTATTTAGTCTGTGATGCCACTTACTGCAACGGTTTTTTTTCCAATGAACAACAAATAAAAGATAATCCTCATAAGTATGACTTTATAAAATAAGCAAGATTTATTTTTCAAACCATTACATATAATGGTTTCATTCCGTTTCCTTCTAAGTTCAATCGGCAGCGTATCATTAATACTTTTCTTCGCCAAGATACCCAGTTTGATGTGATGAATTAACGTCTTTGTACGCCTCTCTCTGAAATCAGGGCTATTTTTTATAGATAAATATTAGGTATACAACAACAACCATGATAAAACGTCCACTTTGGCATTGATATTTATAGAAAAATTATGTTTTTAAATACAGAACGTTACGTCGTTATATATAACCTAGGTACTGAATATAGATACAAAGATGAAGCAGACATTTAGTATAGTAAGGATCATTATTCTTGGGACGATAGTTTAAGCGAATATGGAAATCATTTTTTAGGGTCATAAGTACCTATTACAAAAGCCCTTTTTTTATTAGCGAAGTGGCCTAATACAAGCATTCTTACCTTGTAGGTATACAAGGAGTAACAAAAGGAGAATATACAGGATGTAGAGGAAAGCCCTCCGAATACTGATAACATGCATTGAAACCATGAAACTGAGAAACGTTCCGTAAGAAATTTTTCTGGAAACTTTTTTTTTTGACTCTCCATAGTAAATACAGTCAGCTGATCGTGATTTTGAAAGTTTTTTTTTCTCCTTTCCTGACATAATGCTTCTAGTGAAGAATTTCAGTTTCATGGTCTGAATGCACCCAACCAGTATTCAGAAAGCTGTCTCTTACACCGCGTATAACAAGCCGAAAAGGGTTCAAGGTACTCATGAAACAAGAAAAAGATAGATAGATAGATGAATACTTTATTGCTTACAACATACACAACAGAAACAAAACAATACAGAAAACTTAAGACTAAATGTAAGCAAAGGCGGCCTTATCGCTTGCAGCGATCTCTTCCAGGCAACCTTTACATAGAAATAGAGACAAAAAAGAAATGATTTGCAAGTAGTTGCATAAGCAAATTAAAACCGTAACAGTAAAATCATTAAATTTAAAAAAAAAATTGCTCTTATGTAGTAGTAACAACACTTACAATAGTAATACATACATACATACATCTTTTTGTAAACCTGATGTTCCAGACCTCTTTTACAGCAAAAAACTGAGCAATTCGGCATTTTAAATATTGCGGCATTTGCGGCGTTCACATGTATTCACTTGCACGTCTGGACTCGGTCTGGAAAGAAATCTGAACGGAACTGGTTTTTATAAACGCCAATGCCCTTTGTGGCTTGTACTTTGACAGAGGGGAAATACTTTGTATGCTTACTCCCTTCCGGTACGGAAGGCCGTCGTTGCTCGAAGGGTGTAGATTTCAAAGCTCCGGGGCTAAAATTATAAAGTCCTACACAAAAAAAAAAAAAAATGTAGGAACCCATAGATTCATAAAACTCCCCGAACTGTAGCTGAGAGGTCGATCGGTCAACCAATGCTTGTGACCGTTCGTTTTATTTTTTACTGGGTGCTGGCTTGTTGCTGTTGGTACAGTTTCGTATCCTAGCTAAAAACTTTTAATTGAACTATGGATGTCAAAGTTTGAAATAAAGAAATTTTATTTTATTTTATTTATTTATTTATAAGTCAAAACGTTGTAGATTACAACCACCCAAATTTATTTTGATTAAACTTGAATATTTTTTGCGCACATACTTTTAATTTAAATTGGGGTATAATCGGCAAAGTAATTTCAACATGCCTTCACCTGACGAGGAGGCCTGATAAGACGCGGATTTGCGTCAGAATAAACGAGATATGAACAGGAATATACATAATATTGAGTGCTCAAGCGATCGGCCCTGTTATAATTCTACATCAGACTACTACTACTTACATTGTGACAATAGGTAGGTATGGAGTACAAGTCGGGGCACGGGTTGGACATGTAATAAATTTCGTGTGTCTTCTTGTCTCACAAAGTCGGTGAAAGTTTGCTCATATAACGGCCGGGTCGTCGACATTAATGGTCTATGTGCATTTAACTTCCTGGCCCTAAATTAACACTGGGAATTAAGTCAAGGCATTAAACTGTGAGCAACTTGCCGCCGAAACCGTTCCAACAAACTTATAGAGCCATGAACTTACATCACTTAGTTTTACTTAGCGCTTTAGCCTAAGTGAAAGGCTTTTCGTTATTTGTCTTCTTCGTGTAGGATATTCAGGAAATTAACTAGCTGATCCTTGTGTATTACCTTACTACATACCTATATTATACATACATTTAATCACGCCTCTTTCCCATCGGGGTACGTTATAAACAGCCTTATTAATTGTAATCAACTTGGAAAATTTCCATATTACTTAATTATTTGTGGATCCGAAAACATGTTTCCACGAAAATATTGTTAAAAAGCACAATTCGTGGAAATAAAACATTACAGCTCTCAATATTTGACCTGTGTGCGCAGAATTAATACGGTGGTATGCTTTGTTTTTGTGGAGATCTGCCGTTGATGAACTACATTGTGTTCACCCTCGACCGCATCGGCACGTAGGCAGCATACGTAGTAGGCATGTATTCTTCATATGGAAATTATTCTACCACAAGCCTCAAAACAAGGGAACTCTGACTCCTACGAATTCAGGCCTAAGTGGGTACCTAACGCAATACTGTGTAGCTGTGGCCTGACTACTAATAACTCGAGGTGCTGTTGATAATACCTACAAATCGACTTATGAACAGTTTATTTATTAGAAATACGTTAGTATGTTTGCTGGTCAAATCCAGCGACAATAAAGATCCGTCTCACCCCGGCGGCCGGCTGAATGCAGGGGGTCGGGAGAGACAGGGGGGACGGCGGGGCACGAGGTTTAGTCAAAAATAAATTGAATAACATCATTAATTTACAACAAGCGGGAGAATTAATATTAAACTGGGTCAGATATTGAAACAGAGTGCTGCCGAAGGGCAAATAGTGCGAAACAGAAAATAGTGGTTATAAAACTCCTCGCCGCGTTATTACAAAAAAGTTTGCGCTCTTTTAGGCAGTATTTAAAAAATTTACCTATACGATTGACGCTGTCGAAAACCTTAAACCACATCTAACTTTTTTTAGTTGCCTGCAACTTCATACGCAAGGTTTAGTGACTTGTTTTGTGAGTGAGTGTAGTTGATGTTTGCATGTTGTTTTATTTTATTTTTGTTTCTGAACTAATTTTCATCAGTCTCCACATAGGTTTGCATACTGGCCCTAAGCAAACGTGCACAGTAATAAAATATCTTCATACTCGACTAAATATAGTAGATGATAAATTGCATTGAAATCTTTGTATGAACTCCGCAAAACTAGTTGCTGTGTTTTCCTCTTAGAATGAGAGATTTTGCTGAAGTAAGTAAGTATCTCAGATGTTGACCCGACTCCTAAGCCTATCATTATACAAAAAATTTTAAAAATCCGTGCAGCAATTGCTGCGTGAAACGCGGACGAACAGACAAATTTATTTTTGCCATTATTTTGAAATCAATAACTTGAACTGAATAAGAAAAATCTTCCTTGAAACTATTCAATATACTTGGTCGAGTTAATGTTTTATTATATGTATATGTCGCAGTATTATGGCAGAATTAGGATTTCGGACGAAATCCTAGGATTTTGGCCAAAATCCGGATTATGGTAAAATCTTAGACTTCATTCGACCATCGTCCTAAGTAGATCTAGGATTTCGGCCATAATCCTAGGATTTTGACCGAAATCCTGGATCTACGTAGTAATATGGTAAAACGAAGGCTTCAGAACACTTTTTATAAATTTTGTAGTGACTATACACATACGTACATAAATACTTGCGGAGTATGCAGAGTTTTAATGGCCATAAACAATTTTGAGGGCTATTTTAGATAAAACGTGAATGACTATAGAAAAATAAAATGTTAATACTCATGAAAACTTCCATCTGTTAGTCGCTTCTGGGTGTCGTACCCGCGGGAAAGAATAGCGGTGATGCTATTTTAAGCCGTCATTACACGGAATAGTGACTATCGCCATGCATTACTATTTGTCTTTACTTTAATTTGTATTCTTATTATGCTTTTGGAGAGAAAAATAAGAACTTAAGAAAATTTTATGAATCAAAATAAATGATAACAAAAATATTTATAATAATCAAATCAGTCTGTTATTTTTATTGATTCCAGATAGAATGTTCTAATCACTATTATTATTAGGTATCTAGTCTCGATATAAAAATTAACCATTTTTCATAAACATTTAAGTGCTAACCTCTTCTAACTATGATTAATATAACAAACATTAAATAATGCGTTTTTCTGTCATTATTATAAACTTTTGAGTATCATTTCTTTCATTTAAGATTTTTCAAGTAGTAAAAACAATATCTTTTAGATAATCACCTAAGTAACTGTTTATAATATTATTAGATGAGTAATAAAATAAACATTTGGGTGTCTTCTCTTTTACAAAATATAACAAGGTAAACAGAACCTCCTATTATCATTTGCATCACCTAGAATCTAAATAAAGATTATGAATAATAGAAATAAACACTTTTCTTTTTTTTTAATAAATCAGTAATTTTGGAAAGAAAAATAATTTCACATAAACAAAAAATAACATATTATTGTTCCCTCCCCGCTCATAGATTCCCCCGAATCGCGATTAATGCCATAATACTAAGCAGATCCAGGATTTCGACCAAAAACCTAGGATTATGACCGAAATCCTGGATCTGCTTAGGACGATGGTCGAATGTTGTCTAAAGTTTTGCCATAATCCGGCTTTTGGCCGAAATCCTAGGATTTCGGCCGAAATCCTAATTCTGCCATAATACTACGACATATACACAGAGTAATTTTTTACTCAGTACGCCAACTTTGTTCGAGGATTCTACTCATGATTATGAACAACTCCTACTACGGGGCCACCCGCGCAAACGCGAAAAAATTATGTTTCATACATTTTGGTGAAGAAGGATTTTTGTTTATAGGCTAAATTCCTAGGATTTTGGTCCAATTTCTACAATGGTTTAGGAATTGCAACACCAAGTTCAAAAGTTACCTTTTTCCAATCAAATATCGTCATGTTCTTTTTTATGGTTATTGTTTCCTAAGGCAAGTGTACTCGTGAACACCCTCGACAGTGGCGCCACTTCACAAAATAAAGATTTCTCGTTATACAAACAATCTATCAGAATGTCCGTTGCCCAAGTTTTTAGTAGGTATCTATACATATAATAAAACAGAAACGAAACCAATTCTGTACATGAAATAGATTCAAAAAAGGGTTCTTGCTTCTAATTGTGTTCAAGATACAGATATCAAAACAGAAGCAAAATAATTTTTTGTCTGTTTGTCTGTTTGTCTGTCTGTATGTTTGTTATTCTTTCACGTAAAAACTACTGCACAGATTTCTACAAAATTGTATACTGTGGTAGCTTATTACCCGGGTCAACATCTAGGATACTTATTACCTCGAAAAAATCTTTCATTCCAATGGTAAAACACAGAAACTGGTTCCGCAAAACGAGTACCGATTTTTTTTCCAAAAAAATAATATAGATGTCGCTGTTAGTTTTGTAAAACGCGGTATTGACTACGTATTGACATACGATCTGGACATCTAAACGACCTAACCAAATAAAAAACAAACAAATCACACATTTAATCCTTGCGGGGTAGGTTGAGCGTCAACGGCCGTAAAAATACTATCGCTATTGCCACGTCTGACATATATGAGGGCCGTTTAAACTATTTCAGAAATGTTTCGGACTTTTATATACCTACTTTGACCTTTGGTCATGGTCAAGGTATGTGATGAATGTTAGATGCATTGTGATATTTTCTTGAGTTTGCACAACTATTACTCATCACAATAAAATAATTTTAAACGGATTTAAGTTGTGTTTACTTTGGAAACGTAGGAATTGTAAAATCCAAAATAAACACAACTTAAATCCCTTGAAAATTGTTTTATTGCATTGTGAAGATAAATTGTGATTTGGGTAAAATTAGTTAATATTTTTACCACCGTAGGCCTGAGTTGAAGGTTTTAATAGTTTTAGTTTAAACTCGACATCTCTACGTGTAACCGAGATAGTGAGTCTTGATAGACGGACGAACGGACAACAAAGTGAGTGAACCAATATTGCAGCCGGCCGTAGACCTATTTACCTATATAGTTTTTTTTTTACTCGATATCTCTACGCATTCCCGAGATAAAGCGTCTTACGAGCCGGATGGACGGACGGACGGACAACAAACTGATCGTATAAGGGTTCCGTTTGTTTGTACGTTTCTTTTTGAGGTACGGAACCTTAAAAAATATAAATACCTTCATTAGTTATAATCAAAAATTTTAGAGTAAAATTTGTTTAAAATTACTTCATAGATGTCGCTGTTAGTTTTGTGAAACCCGCTAATGAAATGTTTTCTCCAAAATTATATAACAAAGCCACTGACAGGCTACGGGTTTTCCAAAAACTAATAATGATGCCGTGTGATGCCGGCTTGCAATAGCATCACCCCATTTCTTTCCCGTGGGAGTCGTAAGTGGCGACTAACCCATCGCCATAGTGACAACCTGTCACTACACAACTTTCCGTTCCGAATGACCCTCAAATATATGTCAGACTTGGCGTAAATGTCCGTTTTTTCGGCCGTTTACCCTCTGCCTACCCCGCAAGGGATAATAGGCGTGATATATGTATGTATAAACTTGGGCAACGGATATTCTGATAGATTGTTTCTTTAAAGATAAATCTTTTTTTTGTGAAGCGGCGCCACTATCGAGGTCGTTCACGGTTACACTCGCCTTACATTTTTTTGACCTCAGCGATACTTGCAGCGATCAGAAGGCAAGGAAGGATTGCACTTGCTGTAGTATCTTCAAGTATCACTGCCACGCTGCTTTCAGGAGAGAAAACGGCGCATACAACTTTCAAAATACCAATCGATTTGGACACAAACGATACTCCAGTATGTGCTGTATCACGTAACAGTGTCAAGGCAAAGGTTTTCTGATATTGTTGTCTGGTAGTTATGTGACCACTAATGCCGGCTTAGAATAGCATCACCCCATTTCTTACCCGTGGGAGTCGTAGGAGGCAACTAAGGGATTCGAGGGTGTGTATTTCAACTTTAGGCGATGGGCTGATAACCTGTCACTATGGCGATACACAATTTTCCGAATGACCCTCAATTATTTGTCAGACGTGGCGTAAATGTCCGTTTTTGAGGCCATTTACGCTCTGCCTACCCCGCAAGGGATTAAAGGCGTGATATATGTATGTATGTAGTTATGTGACGAGTGTACGATGGCCAACAAAAAAACGGTAGAAGCTATGGATAGGACTTTGAAAGACATACGCAGAGATAATAGGGCCATGGGCCATATCACTGTTCTTTTTTCCAGTGACTTTCGCCAAACACTTCCAGTTGTTACACAAGCTTTATTAAAACTCGGCAGAGGTACTTTACCAGAGGATAACGGTCAATTGAAATTGAAATTGAAATTCTTTATTCAATGTAGGATAGTATTATCATATCACTTATTGACGTCATGAACCGTCATTGTAAAAAAAAGAAATTTGTATCACACAATTTTCTTTTTTTTATAACAATTTTGTAATGTCCTAATAGAAAACCGGCTTAAGTAAGTCTGCCTGAAACGCTTTGCCAAATAGTTTATGGTCTAGAGGGAATCATTTCTTCTATGTATAACGAGCCTTCCTTTCTTCAAAAGAAAGATTTCTGGCTACGTGGAAGAGCTATTTTTACACCCAAAAATGATCTGACTGCTTCAATAAACCATATCATTATGTCACAAATCACTGGGGATATGGTGGTATACACGTCAATTACCACTGTTATGAATCAAGACGAATCCACTAACTATCTAATAGAATTCCTAAACTCCTTGAGTGCGAATGGTCTTCATGCACACCAAATATTACTTAAAGTTGGTGTTCCTATCATGCTTATTCGCAACCTCACTCCGCTTAAGCTGTGCAATGGAACCAGACTGAAGATCTTAAGTTTAAAGATGAATGTATTTGAGGCGGATATTTTCACTGGTTGTGGCGCGTTTACCACTACAACTTTTCATTCCATCCTGTTTTTTTTTTTTTTTTTTTTTTTTTTTATAATGGGTAATGATGGGTTTGCTGATGTCCATAGTATCTAAACCAAGTAACCGAAAAACAAGTTAACCAGTACCTATTCATTACACATCTTAAAGAGAAAAAACTTTATACAAACATGATATTAATATTAAACAATATGCATACATCAACTTCACTAACTCACAAGTCAATACATCATGCGTACGAAGTCGCGGGCAACAGCTAGTTATTTAAATAAAGTTAGAACCTGCAAACTCAATGAAATATTCGCTGGAATTAAATTTATGGAAAAAAGTACCTAAATCTGCCATGGTATTAATTGCCATAACTTTAATTTCAGCGAATGAAAATGAAAATGAAATATTAATATAATAAATATTAAATATAAATAAATATTTTATTGAGTTTGCAGGTTCTATTATTACTTAAGGATAATAAGGTGCCAGCCACTGTCGAGGTCGTTGACGGCTTCACTTGCCGTAACAAAGAAACATCATTTACGGAGGAAATAAATCATTAAATGATTTTTTTTTGAGATAAATTTTACGATTTGATACCTAAATCGAAATTAGTTGTAAATTATTGGCGCATAGTTATAATGAAAGGTTCCAGTTAGTTTCATTTTCAAAAACTACTGAACATACATACATACCTATATCACACCTATCTTGCGAGGTAGGCAGAGCGCAAACGGCCGCCTAAAAAAACGAACGCTTACGCCACGAATGACAAATGTTTGAGGGTCATTTAGAAAACTGTGTATCGCTATAGTGTCAGCTTGTGAACCCATTGCCTAAAATTGCAAAAGACATTGCCACATATCCTATGAACGGAGATTGGTTACCGGATGAAATTCGTTCGAGTCTCGATGGCCCCTCTAATACGCTGGTTTAAAGCGAACGTTCACAAAATATTGTTTACATCTGTAAAGAGTCGACCAATCTGAGACACACACACACATTTATTTTGGCGTATTATTGCGAATTGCACAATTCTGAAAAATTTCACACATACCATAGTGATTGACGGTCGATAAATAATTATATTATCGACATCCTACTTTGAAAGCAGGGAGTAATTAAATGTTAAGTATTTAATTACAAAATATTTTATCTACACTGGTCTCACAATGTTCGGATTACGAACTCGAAAACAGTTGTATAAAGACCTGCTTAATTCATTCTGCCTATAGAAATTACAAAAGCGTAATATCTTAATGAGAAGGTTCTTACTTCGATAAACTTGAGAAATGAAACTTTTTTTTGCCAAAACTTAAATTGCCATCTTCTGCCGCACCTTTCAGTTGTTGTTGAACGGTAAGTGTTCGTTTAACGTACGGTTGTTGTTAAGATGCTGTTCAGTTGTTGTTCAGATGTTGCTCAGCTGTTGTACCAATCTATTTAAGTTGTTGTTCAGTTGTGCCGATGTTATTCAGATATTGAACAGTGGTGGTTCAGTTGTTTTTCAGATGTTCTTTAGTTAAGTTGCTGACTAGACATCTGAACAACTCCTGAAGTATAGATTTTTCAAAATTTCTAGATACCATATTGAATTTGACCTTGTATAGTGCAAGCGCCGGTACGGACGTTTGGAAAAGTTTATAATTGTGTTTTTTTTTTGAAGAGTGTATATTAATGAGTGTATGCAACTGCATATAATTAGGCATAATGCTCATGTCAAACTATTATCACTATATAAACAGACACTCGCATTCTAATGACCCCCATTATATGACAATTGCATTAACCACTATCACACACACGCGTCTCATTAGGTTCGGATTATGAACGCGAAAACAGTTGTATAAACACCTGCTTGGTGCATTCTGCCAATAGATTTTTTTCTTCTCAAATGCTTAAAAGGCTCTTTTTTCGATAAAATGGAGAAATGATATGAATGAATGAATGATGAATAGTTGTTTTTTGTTTAGTTTTTGTTCAGATGTAGTTTAGATATTTTGTTGTTCATTTGATCTGAACAATTGCTAATGTAGAATAATTTTCCAAAAACTCATCTCAAGCCATATTACGTTCTTGGATTTAATTTGATCTTGTATTGAACCTTGCAATCGAGTTTTTTTTGTAGAGTGTAGAATATAGAGGTAGATATAATGAAGATAGAAAAATAGTGCATTTAACAATATTATAATACTATGAAAGTTGCATAAACACAAACTACTACACACACACAAAACAACAGTCACAGTAATTGTCCACGGCTGGACATGGGCTCCAATTTAAAAACATTCAGTCCTGATATAATAAGATCTATTATTGGTCCAATACCGTCTACTTTCAGTACATTGCGTAGCCGGTTCATATTCCTAGTATCATAATGTCAATGTGAATTTCACCTGTGAAATTGTAGCCTGTAGTTTGATAAAATCGGGTACAGGTGGGCCAGTTTTAGAGTTTTTGGAAGTTTTGGCCTCAAATAATACCAGTAGTCCCAGACTATTTAATGTGGCTTACTTACCTACTTAAAAATATGTCGGTATTGCATACAAGAGGATTACAACACTAACTTATGACTGCGGTACTATACAAATACAACTTGCATTATTTTGAGAACTTTGAAGTGTCCAGTGTCCTTTGCGGCAACAAATGTAACATATAAGTAGCTATGTAAATAGATGCCTACCAATATAGAAAAGTAATTTAAGTTTTGTTATATGAGAAAGTGATCGACCGCTCGTAGCTAATAAGTAGTTCTGTAAATAGATGCCTACGGACATAGGAAAGTAATTTAGGTATTGTTTTAAAAGAAAGTGTACGACCGCTCGAAGCTATTTAACTTTCTGCCTATGTACTTACCTACGTTACGTACTTAACTTACCTATAGGAAGGACGCACATCTACCATTAAAGAGGTATTTAGGTACCTAATAGGTACCTAATACTTACTTGCTTTACTCACATCCAACTTTAAAAGTTAAACGTTTATTTAGAATTAAAAGTTATACATTTATTTAGAATAGTAGGTAAGTACGTCTAACTTTTCTTCAACCATTCGTTCAGGTGGAATGTAAAGAGTTGGATGCAGTTGTATAACTCTCTGAAGTTCCTTTCATTCATTTCTTTTCTGTACCTGTTCACTAGTATTTTCGAGTTGCCCTTTCTTCTCGAGCAACTCCAAAGAACAATCGAGTAAAAGAATCCTTTCATGAAGCGGTAGTCCAATTAAAGTCGATAGCGAGGAGCAGCGACACTACTTTCTTTTTTGATTTTTCTAGCTAGCTTTCAATGTTGTATTGATAGCAAATCCAGTGCAATCCTAAACCTGGCTTTATAACTACTGTGTCATTCTTTTGTGCTGCTTACACGGCAACATGCTTTCAAACTCGAACGAATTGACTACTCAATAAGTTAGTAACAGTGCCTGTTTGCTATGTTTGGTAGCCATTCTTTTGATTCCAATCAACTGTGTATAGTCTCCTAGAAGTATGTAGTTGCATATTTTTTTACAGTATGTATGTATGAGTATGTATATGTTGACGTATTAGATGCCATTAGATTTGTCTCAGCAGCGCAGTGGCACGGGATATGTTAAAATATGTATTAATGCAAAACGGCGAATGTTAAACGCAAAATATAAAATTGAAATAATTTTTTCACGGGCTACAGCCCAAACAGCTAAATTGATTTAACATATTATGAGGTCTTTACCCCTATATGTCAAAATACATTTATAATTGGGCTGTAGCCCGTAAAAAAGAAATTACAATGGCAGATTTTAATTCCGAATACATCTTCAAATTTTTGTTATCTTAAGCAATGGCAAGTGTTGTGTGACAAAACAATTAAAAAACGAACAATATAGACAAGTAAAAATAAATAAAATATGAAAAAAGTACGGTTAACCTTGCAGCTTGTTTCTTTTTTTTCGGTCAGCTGGGTTGTCGTTTTATTTTATTTGTCATAACCTTAGACTAGGGAAAAAAGAGTGGACTCGGCATTAAAAGAGTACAACTTAGACATATCTGCGTCTCTTTTTAACTTATGGGTATTACAGTATGAAAAAAAGGACAACTAATGTTTTATCATTACCATAAATAGTAACACTGCGGCCGGCCGCCATGTTTAGTCTCTGTCAGATGAAAGTACGTCAGTTGTCATCCCGCGTGTAAATATCGAGGAATTTTTAAGAATATTTGTGTTTTAAGTGAAATTTGAGCTTATTCAAAGTGATAAAACTTGGAAGAATATAGTATTAATATGGGTAGGTGCAGTGTGCTGGGATGCCGCATGAAAAGCAACAATAAACATCAAAAGATAACGTTGCACAGGTAAGTAACCGATTTGATTTAAAATATGTTGTATTTCCTGTTATTTTGTAAGATTGTGGTAGCTGTGAGAAACTTTTTAAAGAAACGCTTACGTTTTTATAATCATCTGCTGCTTTAAAAAAGATATACCGAGATTTTTTGCAAAAATCATTCATCATAGTATATAGAGTTGGGGTACGGCATTTTCAATTTATCGATATCATATTTAAATAAGTGAAACAATTGTGATCCCCTTTATTGCTTTACTTTTGAATCGTGCCCACGCATACATTCAAAGTTTTTCGTATGAAGTTTAGTGTCATAAATGCGGGCACACTTAAAGCCGAATTGTTTTATGATTATAGATTGCCAAGGCGTCAAGAACAAAGAAAGCAGTGGCCGAAAGAAAGAAGATATACTTGGGGTCGAAAATTTAAATACTATGACCAAAGATATTTTCATTTGTTCCCTGCATTTCAAAGATAAATGGTTTAACCGAACATTACATGTAACAAGACGATGCTTTGCCTTCAAGTGAGTTGTTGGTAAGTATTGCTTTTAAAATTCATTCATTCATAGCGCGCCCACTCTAGGGTTAAGTAAATAACCAATAGATTACCAATATAATGATATTACAATTGGTATTAATTAACATTTATCAATAAGTAAATAATTTGCCGTGTGATGCCGGCTTAGAATAGCATCACCCCATTTCTTGCCCGTGGGTGTCGTAAGAAGCGACTAAGGGACTCGAGGGTGTGTATTGTAATTTTAGGCAATGGGCTGACAACCTATCACTATAGTGATACACAGTTATCTGATTGACCCTCGAACTTTTGTCAGACGTGGCGTAAATTACCGTTTTTCACGGCCGTTTATGCTCTGCCTACCCCGCAAGGGACTATGGGCGTGATGTATGTATGTATGTATGTATCAATAAGTAGGCTATTATGATATATGAAAAATAAATATTTTTATTATATATTTAAAAAATATATATTTAGATCTTAATTACAATTAGAACAATTGTATTAGTTGTATTAATTTTGCTATTATTTGTATATAGGTACTGATTCTAATAAATCTATCATAAAATATGTATTTCTTGTTTTATTGATATCAAGCCTACGTCTGCCTACCCCACAAGATACTAGGCGTGATATGCATATGTATATAGCGGATCGCCAGACCCTCATTGACCAGCAGGAGCAGCCTGTCGTGCTGAACATTTTTTTCTAAAATACCTTAAATCGTATCTCATCTTATAAGTACAGGGTTGTTTTTTATTCACCCAGGAAAATTTGCAGGGTGAATCTACTCATGATTCTGAACAACTGTTACTAAAGGACCGCCTGCGAAATAGCGAAAAAAGCAGCTGTTCCATACAAAAATTAATACCTACACGATCAAAATGTATGGAACAGCTGATTTTTTTGAAGTGATTTCGCAAATGGCCCCATAGTAAAAGTTGTTCAGAATCATGAGTAGAATCACCCTGCAAATTTTCCTGGGTGAATAAAAAATAGCCCTGTAAAGTTTAGCTGTGCACCTGGTGCCCTCTGTCAGGAATTCCAGATCCTCAATTGCCGACATAAATTTGTCCATGTACGTATCTAATATGCTAGAAATAGTGGGTTGGTTATCCACATGTCCCGGGTTCAGGCCCCGGCAGGCAACGAAATTTTTTTACTCTCTCATTTTAATTTATGCTAGAAATGTGGCAAAGATGTGGTTCGGCTAATTTGGGTAATACCTGCTATTTTTTTTTTTAACTGTTTTCCCGTGGGAATAAGATATTTTCCTATGGTAAAAAGTAGCCATGTTAATCTGGAATGTTGTAACTCTCATATAAAATTAATAATTGGTGTAGCAGTTTCAGTGTTTATCGATTACATAGGTACACACAAAAAGACAAATCTTTAATGTTTATTATGTGTAGATGTAAATATTGCAGAATTTTAGATGATCGAGTTTAATAAGTTCCGACTGCTGTAAGCACCGCACATACAACTATCGATAAGTTTTTATCCAAGATCCATAGGTAATAATGAGTGCAGCACTATGGCATGCCGCCATATTTGTGACAGATCGAGTGTAGGTATGCACGTTTTTTTCGTAGGTATTTCAAGTCCACTCTTTTTTCCCTAGTCTAAGGTCATAACAATCCAATACCGTATCCGTATCTTCATGGTATATGACATTGTTGATTAAGACATTGTCACAAGTATGTGACGATCCATGGTGACTATAGTTATCTCTCATAAAGAAATTAATTTTAAAATATGCAAAAGATCTTCATTTTGACTTATACTCCTACTTCGGCGGAAGGAACGAAATTCAAATGAAATTCGGAAGTCATGTCAAAGAGTATATTATAGAGGTGTCATCATTAACTGGTACTGAATACTGATACAATACTTGACGACCAATGGTAGTTCGACTGCCTGCGGCGCAAAGGTTCCGGGTTCGATTCTCGGTGGACTACTCACAAAGTTGATATTATAACATGGAAGGAATATTAACCTACATTATATTATAAGACATTCGCCAAGACTTAGCTGAACGCATAGTATCTATATTAATTATGAACTCTTTAAACTGTAGGTACTGTCTGTTTGTTTGTTATTCTTCCACTTTCAGTACATGAAAAGAATTCATCTAAAAATAAGGGCTTAATCAGTTCACAAATGCCACACGTTATTAGCATCAAGATACACTTGCAAAATTCCCTTTGAAGTGACTCAGCGTCGTACTTTAGTTGCTGCAGTTTAAAGATTCCTTCATTGGAACAATCAATTGTTTTAGAAAATGTTCAGCAATTATATCGTACGTAATTTTACTCCTACATTTTTGGATATAATTTTATATTTTAAATTCTAAAGCGACACATATAACTAGCTTTCGGGCGCTAAAAACGGACATTTACGCAACGTCTGACAAATATTTGAGGGTCGTTCGGAGAATTGTGTATCGCCATAGTCAAAGGTTGTCAGCCTATCGCCTACGAGTAAAATAGCAATTCACACTCTCGAGTCCCTTAGTCCGAGTCCGGTATTTTCATTACTATGCTATAATTCAAGTTTATAGACCTCCTTAGTAACTTTTATTTGATTGCATGCATATGTAGTTACAACTTAATGCGGCCGCCACCTTGATAGCGTCATTTCCGCGGCAAACAAGCACCAATAAGTGTGTGTTTGTGTTTACTAGAGCTTCTGTCATGTTGAAAACAGTCATTCTAAAATTTTGGTACCGGTATCATAGTCTGAAATATCATTTGGATAACTTTACGGACAACCTGGCGCACAACTCACACTACCGATTAGACTCTGCAGAAGTGGTCACTTAAAATGACTTAACCTTTAAAGAACGATGTAGAGGTACACAATTATATGAGGCAATGTAGGTTACGGTCTATTTCTTACAACCCGTAGGTAGGAATAAAATACACAGAATAAAGGTAGGTATTTCATGAATCAATTTGCATTGAATCCCCATCTTCAGCCACTCGACTCGACCAGATAACTCCCACGCTTTCCTTCTACTTAATGGAGCGTTTTCAGGTAGACGGAAATGCAAAATGATGCATATAAATCTCAACTTGGACAATTCAGTTTAAATTTACAACGAGGGTTCTTCCTTGTTTAACATCTACTTCACAAATAGTTCCAAAGATTTAGATTATCATACTTAAGAATACTGCTAGTTCATCCTTACCAAGTACTAAGCATAGAATAAATTATATATAACCCTACCGTGCTACTAGTTCTAACGCAATCACAAATCCTTCAGGACCACTCGCTTTAAGTGGTTCTCCACTGTGAGTTGTTCTTGTGCAATTTTATAATTTGCGTAGAAATTTATTATCATTTTTTGTATTTTTAACCGCAACAAGTATGTAAGTGTAATGTTTAGTAGGCATACCAAAACTATTTTACCCGGCACGCAGTAGTGACTGTGATTAAATTCCGCGCTGACTGGTCAACACCGGTCGGAATGAGGATTATGCCGACCGATGTCCACCAAATTGATTAACTCACATGTTTGTTGGTTTGCGTTTCATATCCGGCCAATGCGCGTGTTTGTTCGACAAACTGCACTGTACTGTTTAGATTAGTTTTACCATTAGATATTAGATTTCTGTCGGTAGTACTTCTAATTGGGATTTTGGTGTTATGATTCATAGTGCGGGCGGTAACAAGCCGCAATTTAGCTGAGCCATGTTAACGGTATTTCTCTAGTTTCGGTAAAATAGTTAAAACTCGCGAAAATTTGAGCGCATAATGTGTGTCTGTTTCTCTGGCGCAGCGCGAACGAAAGGGACAAATTTTCAGCTGAATCTGGGCCTCAACTCAATAGCATGTATCTTGAATACTAGTCAACGTTTATTGCAACTTCTAAGTTAGACAAATTCTAAACCAATAAAAGATATGCAAGGACAAAGATTAAGACGTATCTTCACTTGCATGCATGCATAGGTACCTTATTGTTCAGAAAATATTACTTGTAAAAATATTTAAGAATTATGAGAATGTTACATACAAACGGAACCACTAATAACCCTCTTTTTATCCAAATGAGAAGTTGTCAACTCGATCCGTATGTTGTTTACATGAAAAAACTTTATTTTGTCTTTTACTCAAATCAATTGAAATTTTAATTGACTTCGGTATGAATTGTAAAGTCTGCATTCACGACTGCGCTGTTATGAAACGGAATAAACGGTCGGTAAAAAATGAGAATCGGAACCGTTTCCATTACAGCCCCGTGATTGCGCTTTTAGGTACGTTTCATTGATAGCCTTTTTTAGTTAATTGGCTTTCTTTTTACCGCTTCATATAGTGGCAGTATAAAATATACAAAAAAACGCTGGCCACACGGCGGCGCGGCGTGGCGACCGAACAAAGTATGGGATACAATCAAAGCGACGCAATGCGCCATGTGAACGCACCCTAATGGTACTTGTTTAGATTATTATACTGCATACCTAAATAGAAATAATTAAAATATGAAATAAGTTTTCATGAAAATCTTTAAGCCTTTTCTCTAAATTTGTGTATTTCATTCAACTCGCAGGCAGGTATTTCACATTTACAAGCCTTTATTTCCAAAGTTTTTGCAGCAAGTTCAAAGGAATAAGTAAGTACCAATTTCATATTGAGAAAGTCGTTTGCTTTGATGTTGACGTTGTAAAACCTTATACTTACTTAGTTAAATTGTTTCTTCTACGCGATGTCAGTAAAGGCACCCACCCAGGCACTTCTTTTTACCGCTACGCAATATGTGATAAAATTAGGAACATTTTGTTTGTATATAGAATTTTAATCATGTTAATTACTTTACAAAGTCCACAAATAAAGGGTTAATTGTTACAAAATCCCTATTTTCAAACGAGGTTAACTCGTTTCATGTTTATTTAATTAACTTGCTATATTCAAAAGGGTCCTGCTTTTATTAATTTAGCTTGATGATAAAGCATTGATGAAGTACGTTCAACATTTTTGACACAAATTTTCAGCATAGCTAATAAAAAATGTAATGGACTGTTACAATATTTAAACCTTGTAATCCGTTCTGAAAAGTTGCTTCCATATTTAACAGTAGATTATGTTATATGAATTACGCAGAATTATTGGCATAGCCTATTTAAATATTACGCCAGCTTACTAACCTATTTGACGAAGTCATTCTTTATTAATGTCCAAAATAGCTTCACCCAATAACCCACAATAATTGCCATCAAATTGATTGCACTATGGGGAAGCTAGCCGGTTCACGGTTTGATGTGGTGCCAAATATCTGTGCATATGCCTATAGCTAGGTACATCAAACAGTGTGGCGCCGGCAACTGACTGTAACATAACACAATTTAGTTGCAGTCGCAATAACGGGCGCTGACTCCCCGACCGGCACCCTGCGACTTGTGCCCCACTTTCAACCACGCGTCTTGTTTGCCAAACGCCTCGTGAAACTTTTTGTTGCTACAGTAATCTTCGGCGGTAAGAGCAGTTTCACGTCTAACTCTCGCTTGCTGCGCTGCTAATTTTCCTTGTGAGCTCATTGCAAGTGTTCAAACTGCAACCCCACCTACTAGTTTGTTTCAAGACGAATACGAAACATTAAAAATAAATTTGGCTGGTGCACCTATATCTTAAAACGTAGCCTACGTTTACTTGACTATAGATTTAATTTATTTAAGTATTTCGTATTATCAAATTCATATTTACAAGTAAGAATATTACATAAAATAAAAATGACAAAGGATAATATGATCGTCAAGGCACATAAAACAAAATATTTAAATTATGTTAACTTATATAAAATCAAATACATTGGTCAAGCCAAGATCAAATTTAAAATTTCAATGATTTTTTTTTTCATTGATTTTATTTCGCTATGCCAATATAACGTTGGCATAGGGAAGTTATTGAACCATTCGAGCCCGGGGTCTATGAAGCTCCAATCCTTTGTTAACTGAGGCTTTCTCGGGCTAAAACTCCCTCCTTTGAAATAAAATGATTCCTTATAGGTACTGCTTTACTCTTTCAAGAAAAGTTTTTTCCATCTTCAAATGGTCTCTGTAGGCTTAAGAAGGTTCATCGTTAAAAGGTCCTAGTCTTCATTTCATGAGGAGCGGAGTGCATCAAGAAAAAACTGTTAGATTCAGCGTGCTTTTAGCTCTGAGCATTCAACCGGACTTTACGCTCACGGCAATTAGCCTCTTTCTTAAAATGTTTTGAGTAAAAATATTTTCGTATTTTTACACTTTTGTTCCTACATGAAAAAAGTTTAAATACGTGTTTTATAGTGTTAAGAATAATAATATCAGATTGTATCCGCTATACCCGTGGAATGATTAGTGAGTAAACATGCGTAGGGAAGACTGGGGCACCTTTAAAGAAAGGCAGCATTGAAAAACAAGAAAATGTATCTACGTTATTAATGTAAAAGCAGGGAAAATTAGTTTATAAAAATGTTCTGGGTCATGTCGTTAAAATACAACATAAAATATCAATCCCACTTAACTTAATCGTTTTTTTCTTCTATAATTTTAAATACCTTATTGCCGCTTGGTCGCACACTTCGTTGGCTCCAGGGGGTTACAACTCTAACCTAACCTACTGTGTCAGATTCGTACCAAAAAGGTTTATTTTTATTGTCGGGTTTGCGCCACCCCTTTTCCTCCGCGGGTTGCCTTTTATATGGGTCGTTCTTCAGGAGGTCAATAATTGTGGTCACAGGGTTGTAAATCCTAAATTATAGAATTTTGAACAAAACGATCGATTGGAGATGATTTTTCATTTCAATACCTATCTGGAAACTATCAGAAACCCATGTTTTAAGGTCATTTAGTATTTCAAAACTGAATCTGAAAGTTGAAAACGGGAGGATTTTGGGTGTTCTCCGCGTGTCACACCGCGTACTTGGATTTTATAAATCATGATTTTACTACTTTTCTACTGTTTTGTAGGTATAAACTATATATCAAAATAACCACCTTGAATTGGTGTATTGGGTAAAATACAAAAAAATATTTGATTTTCATTTAATTTATAAAATAGGCCTCAAAATGTCTCAGTCACACGTTTTCGCGCGCTTTGCCTGACCGTGATAAAACCCGTCGTAAATTGCACGATTATGAACGAAAACCAGCGAAGTTTTTGCACCGCAAACCGCCAGTTGCACTGCGGCAGTCAAACAGTGTGGACGGGCGATTCCTTGCTGGGAGACAAAAATATTCGGGTAAGAACGAGTCGTCACACATTTCTGTTAGCTGTGCATGTAATCGGCGTGGATCAAATTTCATCCTGAATCGAATCATCCAGAGATATATTATTCACAGGGTTCATTCATGATATTGTCGACTTTATGAAGCAATAATTCAAATAAGACTTGTTGAATAGGTTAGCAAGTAATTCTAAAAAAAGTGTATTTTTAGTAATCGGCGTGGCGTAATCGGCGTGGTAAAATAGCCACGCCGCTTACAATTCGTCCCACGCCAATTGCACTGAACTTATTTTAGTTAAGAAAAGATTGAATATATCAATATATTTTTGTAAATAAATATAAATAATATGTTATTAATATAAATAGTGGTAATCATTACATAAAAATAATTAAATTACATATATATTAAGTTTTTTAGTTATATATTGTTCCATAGTTTAATATGAACTGTTTCTGTCATTTAGACTTAGGGAGAAGATCCAGAGGTCCCAGATTCGATTCTTGGGGAGGATTATACAAAGTTTACACAGCTGGTTTCTTGCTTCTGAAGGTCTATCAGTCTCTGTTGCTGTCTACGATACTATTAACTAGTTATTTTAGGTTTGGCTATTCAGAGTTCTGATCAAATTAGATTTAACTTTATGTAATCGTAATCTTAATTAACACAACTGATCGAACACTAATGTGATAGATTTTGATTTTTATAATTTTTAAAGTTAATAAGTCAATAAAGTTTTGATTCGAGCCCTTGGCTGAGTGAGCTGTTGATTTTTGAAGCACATTTTAATTATGATAATTTTGTAATTTCCTTTGTCAACAAAGTTCTACTAATTAATATACCTGATCAAACAAATACCACTGCTTCTTTTTACTTTCCCCTTACTTGTAAAGACTGGTGTTCGCTGTTAGGTATTCATTTAATATAGGTATATTTATATGATTTGGTAATGAAAAAAGTTATTTGGGGTGAATTATTAGGTCGGAAAGCTCAATAATAGGTGCAAAATGCATTAAAAAAATCAGATAAAATTAACTATGTAATAAGCGTGGCTCGTTTTGTAATCGGCGTGGCACATAAAATTTCAAAATTAAATTTCTCAAAAAGTAAATGTGCTAGCATGGAGCACCAAACGGTTTTATAATCAGGAAAGTACACAAAATCATATTTTTATGTTATATTATTAAAATTGTCGAAATTAAAATTTGCCACGCCGATTACGCGGAGAATCGAATTTTGAAGAATGACCCATATCATGTTCGGATAATGAATCGATAAGTCGATTATAGCTAAAACTAGTACTTTAGTTCTTATACAATGACGTCACTTTGTTTTGATTCCAATATCACCCCTGTACATTATTTGTCCGAGCGATTTGAGACGATCCCATGACTGTGTCGTACATCGTACATAGTCATGTTGTACAAAACGTTGTCGGGCATACTTGTGCAGTGCATAATCAAGATCGTACATTGATGGTTCCCTATTTACCTCGAACCGAGAGGGTTGCACTGCTCGTGGTCATAAGAGCAACCGATGACGCAGCGATGTGAAGACCGCAGCGTCGAGAAAGTTTCAAAATACCCTAATTTAGAATCTTGCGTAGTTCGTGCGCGCACATCTCGGTCTTATTTATGTGGAACGTTCAGAAATAGACAGCACACAACAGTTACAGTATTTCTATATAGATTTATGTTCGATATAGATTTCTATAAAAGCGGAAAACTTTCAACGGAGATAACGACCTCCATTTGTTAATATCTTAAAACCTAGTGATAGCTAATAATAGACCCGATGAAACCATAATAATCTTATGTATTTACATGCCTATGGCATGGCCATTTAAGACAAGCCACATTTTTAGTATATAATATATGGCCACAATTTCCTTGCAACTTTTGGTTGTTTATATTGACTCATAGGTACCAAGTATTCAATCCTATTGGCTTGCGGAGCACACGTAACGTGTGTTATGATTATTTTTACGTGCCTGTGCTTGCGAGCGACATTCCCGGTTCCATAGTACATATAGCATGCATAGGCCTCGCCCGGCCGGAGTAATGTGAAAACATCAATTCTCATTGTACCTACTCTTACGTGGCACTGAAGACATCCTTACTGCTTTCACTTCGACTCGTGTCCTTGTTGTGTTGGGGCTACTGCCACAAAACTAATTATGCTATGAATCACTGTGCCTGCGGAGCACCATAAAACTCAATGAATTTTCTGACAAGGGCGAAGGTAAGATATAAGAAAGTTGTAGCGAACCTCTTGTTTGGAATTCTTAAAACTAAGCCCCACAAAACCATTTTTTTCTATTAACTTTAAAAATTTCGTGAAGTCTCTATTAAATGTATAACCTATATCTGCTTTAATCAACTATTCATAATTCGTTTATTTGCTATTACATGGTAGTCTATACAGTCTAATCAATTACATGAGCGTATCACACGTGACCCCCTTTAAAGGGAACTGCAAAATATAGACGAAAAGAAGTAAAATAATATAAAATTATTAAATGCGAGAATTTTACAGGTACAAATTGACAAAATTAGTCTAAAATGTTATATATTTTTGGTAAAAATTCAAGTTGTAGGTTTGTAAAAGACCGGCCGCGAAAATCTAAACTTATACCTAATAATTAGTAGTTATTTAAGGTCCAATACAAATTAATTTTGTTGTCGTTTTATAAGTTACTTAACAAAAAGTTTTTTTGTATTTAGCTTGTGTTGATGGGTAAGAAAAGCTTGTTTAGAAATTGAAACATAAACGATCTTGTTACAAAAAAGACCGGAGCTTTTTGACAGTGCCAAATCGCATAGAGAAATATTTGAACTCTGCCTAAGAGCGCATCTAACATTTTTGTAGTAATACGGAAAATTATTATTATTTAATAATAATGCCATGTGATTCCGGCTTAGAATAGCATCACGCCATTTCTTTGCCATGGGAGTCATAAGGGGCGACTAAGGGACTCTAGTGTGTGTATTGCAATTTTAGGCGATGGGCTGACAATATATGTCACTATAGCTATACACAATTTTCCGAACGTCCCTCATATATTTGTCTGACTTGGCGTAAATGTCCGTTTTTTGCGGCCGTTTACTCTATAATACATTGGTCATTACTCATACATACTCTCTGCCTACCCCGCAAGGATTTTAGGCGTGATATGTGTATTATTTTTCAATCTCAAGCGCATTATTTGACATATATTCACACCTTGTAAACGGTCTGAGTTGTGGCGGTTATAGATTTTGTGCGCGTTAAATGATGCGGTCCGGCGCGAAATCTAGATAAACTTGATAAATGGCCAGCCTGCTCACGGTGGCCATTCGTTCTCACTTTTGATGGACGTTGGCGAAATTTCTGCTTTATTACTGTGATCCATTTTACGAACTCCGGCGACGCCACATTCCTACCCAAATCTTCGTTCATTATGGTTTTATGAGTGCCGCAGTCAAGTATGAAGTCCAGTGGTCTGAAAGTTGTTATACTATGAAGTGGCCATAATATTGCAGTCATCCTACCTAGACCGCGCTGGTGCGGGCGGATTGACAGCTGGCAGTGAGAGTCGAGATATCTCGCTACTTAGATTATCGTTCTCATAAAGTACCTACCTAAGTAATTTGTCTGTTTTACATACATACATAAATCACGCCTTTATCCCTTACGGGGTAGGCAGAGCGTTAACGGCCGTAAAACGGATATAAACACCACGTCTGACAAAAGTTTGAGGGTCAATCAGATAACTGTGTATCACTATAGTGACAGGTTGTCAGCCCGTCGCCTAAAATTGCAATACACACCCTCGAGTCCCTTATTAAAATAATCTTGCTAATAGCAACAGGGATAGTATAAGTCAAGGTATACATCCTGCGCCTTACCAACCTTCTTCAAATCAATTCAAGCCATACTCAACCATTCAATATAACTTCCTTGTAAATTTAGAAACCTTATTTTTTAGGACTCAAAAGCAGTAGAAAAACAATATATTTAAAATTTCATTCGATGAATGAATAGTGTAGAAAACATGTATTGTTATTGATTGATATTATTTGTTAACCCATAGCTTTCGCGGTAAAAATGCGTATACCCACGCGTCAAGCGTTCTTCCTTCAATAAAATTATTGGGTTATTATACAACGCTTGGCCGACATTTAAATAATGTTCTCTATTCTCCCATCTGCTGGGAATTGACGTCATTAATAACTAAAAATAAATGAAAATAAGAAATTGAAAAAATGTCAGCGCCCGCCGGGACTTGAACCCGGGACCGTGGAGTACCGTTCCACTGCTCTGCCAACTGAGCTACCGGCGCCCCGACGTAAGCCTACGAAATCTTCAACCTCTTGGTACTCGTCTCGAAGCGACGACAAGCGACATCTAGTATAAGTTATTTGAAACTAATACTATGGTCAGTCCACTTAAGAGTGAAATTCGAACCATGCGATGAAGCTTTGCTTAATTAAATGTACTATGGTTTTATTTTGCACTCACAGTGCTATATTACTTTCATAAATGAAAATAAGAAATTGAAAAAATGTCAGCGCCCGCCGGGACTTGAACCCGGGACCGTGGAGTACCGTTCCACTGCTCTGCCAACTGAGCTACCGGCGCCCCGACGTAAGCCGACGAAATCTTCAACCTCTTGGTACTCGTCTCGAAGCGACGACAAGCGACATCTAGTATAAGTTATTTGAAACTAATACTATGGTCAGTCCACTTAAGAGTGAAATTCGAACCATGCGATGAAGCTTTGCTTAATTAAATGTACTATGGTTTTATTTTGCACTCACAGTGCTATATTACTTTCATAAATGAAAATAAGAAATTGAAAAAATGTCAGCGCCCGCCGGGACTTGAACCCGGGACCGTGGAGTACCGTTCCACTGCTCTGCCAACTGAGCTACCGGCGCCCCGACGTAAGCCGACGAAATCTTCAACCTCTTGGTACTCGTCTCGAAGCGACGACAAGCGACATCTAGTATAAGTTATTTGAAACTAATACTATGGTCAGTCCACTTAAGAGTGAAATTCGAACCATGCGATGAAGCTTTGCTTAATTAAATGTACTATGGTTTTATTTTGCACTCACAGTGCTATATTACTTTCATAAATGAAAATAAGAAATTGAAAAAATGTCAGCGCCCGCCGGGACTTGAACCCGGGACGTGGAGTACCGTTCCACTGCTCATAAATAAAACCATAGTACATTTAATTAAGCAAAGCTTCATCGCATGGTTCGAATTTCACTCTTAAGTGGACTGACCATAGTATTAGTTTCAAATAACTTATACTAGATGTCGCTTGTCGTCGCTTCGAGACGAGTACCAAGAGGTTGAAGATTTCGTCGGCTTACGTCGGGGCGCCGGTAGCTCAGTTGGCAGAGCAGTGGAACGGTACTCCACGGTCCCGGGTTCAAGTCCCGGCGGGCGCTGACATTTTTTCAATTTCTTATTTTCATTTATGAAAGTAATATAGCACTGTGAGTGCAAAATAAAACCATAGTACAACTAAAAATAAGTTGCGGCGTTGCAAGGGCATACAGAGAAACATAATACATTAATTATTTTTTAAATTAGGAAAGTGGGTCGAACATGGTCTACTGAAGGATTAGCGTCGTTTAATTTCTATTCTTCAAATATTTAGGGAATGCTTATTATTGATTTTCTGCATTTTAACTGTGTATTATATGATTTAAACTAATATTCAAAATTATGAACAACATTGCGATACTACCAGTTTTCCAAAAAGTAGGTGGTGAATTGTTCATATTTCCGACCATGTAGCTTAATTGCCCGTAGCATGCGTATAGTTTTAAAAAATATCTAAGGCATAAGTTATCAATATGCAACAATCACATGGGAACCACGGAAGACCAGATGTCGTACTTCCTGGCATGACCATATGAGCTTTTAGTATATGTTGATACGGTATAAAATAGATTAGAATTTGTACTTTTTTATACCACAGACCCCGTATTTTATACTACCTAGATAGTGGAAATAAGAGGGTCGTGCTAGAAAGGATACTTTCTAGCACGACCATGAAAAAAACCATAATACTCCCGTATTTTTTTATGGCATGAAATAGCTTAGAATTTATACTATTTATTACCTCTTTCTTGATATTTAGTATCACATAGGTCTTGGAGATAAGATGGTCGTGCTGGGAAGTGTGCTTCCTAGCACGACCAAATCCAAAAAAATAAACTTATTGTTATTTTCTTAACGGTATTAAATACGTAAGATTTTCTACCATTTCATACCTACAACAATACTTCTCTGATGCTACGAGTGCCCCTTATACAGTGTATATAAGGTCATCTTATATACACTGTATAAGGGACTAAACTAAAAGTGACTTAAGACCAGCGCCAAAATAAGGTGCTGTGATTGGTTGCTTGTTAGTGTGCGTGTCGTGTAAGTGTAAGTGAATCCTGTCTACGTGGCGGAACGTCAGTCGGGTCAGTCAAAGGATGTTCTCTTAATTAATTAAAAAGTTTGTTTGAAAATGAAAAAAAAAATCTAGAATCTTAGATGTTTTTCATATACATAATTACGCATGCACTTAAAATATTTGCAGTGAATTTAATAGGACCTTATATACACTGTATAAGGGACACTCGTAGCATCAGAGAAGTATTGTTGTAGGTATGAAATGGTAGAAAATCTTACGTATTTAATACCGTTAAGAAAATAACAATAAGTTTATTTTTTTGGATTTGGTCGTGCTAGGAAGCACACTTCCCAGCACGACCATCTTATCTCCAAGACCTATGTGATACTAAATATCAAGAAAGAGGTAATAAATAGTATAAATTCTAAGCTATTTCATGCCATAAAAAAATACGGGAGTATTATGGTTTTTTTCATGGTCGTGCTAGAAAGTATCCTTTCTAGCACGACCCTCTTATTTCCACTATCTAGGCAGTATAAAATACGGGGTCTGTGGTATAAAATAGTACAAATTCTAATCTATTTTATACCGTATCAACATATACTAAAAGCTCATATGGTCATGCCAGGAAGTACGACATGAAGACCAGCGCTGAAGTGCTTTAAATAAGTGCTTAAGCATTATGCTGAGTGGTTACCCTTTTCAGTGTACCTAACCTAGTATGTAAGCATTGTATTACTTTCATTGTAGCACTGAAATAAACAGTTTCTATTCTATTCTATTCTATTCTATTCTATTCTATAATATTTGATCTACTAGCAGAACATCGGCAGTTTTTTTATTTTTAGCATCCAATAGAGTTGAACCGACAATAGCCATTTTTGAATCCTTTAACTGGGGTTGAAACTTTAGCAGCTGAAGGTGATTTAGCTGAATCCCTAAAAGCCACATCCAAATCCTTTACTGAGGTTGAATCCTTTGCAGCCAATGGAGCTGAACCCTCAATAGCCAAATCTGAATCCTGAACTAGGGTAAATCATGTTATATAGAAGGTATCAAAGTAGGAACCTACGCTATTTAAAAATTAATAGTTTGATTATAATACTTTTGATTATTTTTTCATCATTAAAAAGCTTAGATACCTATGTTAAAGTTTCACAGAGTATCTGTTAGGGAATTTTGTATTTCATCAGTAAATTTTATTAAGCAGAGCCAGAGGGTAACAAGCATAATAAATAAATAAAATATCACGTCTGCTCTCTGAAATAAAGCCTAGCCTGTGGCACTCGGGATAATGTAAGGATTCCGCCAATACAATTCCCGAATTTAACGAGTTTCAGCCCTTTAAAGAATCTCACATATATACATACATCAACTCTAAAAACATTACACTTTTTTACTTTTACTTTTTTTTGGTTGGGCAGTCGTGTAAAAAGCTTTTCATTTAAACAACATAGGTTTGCATGAAACATATACCACTTTATGGAAGTTCTCCTACTATGACGGACTGGCGGACGTATTTTTAACGCATCCGTCTATCAGACGAAAGGAAAATTCGAATTCCAATACAAAAAAAGCAGATACCATGGCATATTATAACGCATGCGACTAGACGGACTAGACCAAAGTGTTTGACAGGCACATCCGTCCATCATATTGTGGGATTCGCCTTCGAAATAGAGTACAATATTATCTATAACTCCCCCCCTCTCTCTCTCTCTCTCTCTCTCTCTCCGTTATTCATAGCCTTGAATTAGCTTCTCCGTGATTCTTAGTCCGAGAACTGATTATCCACTCTACGCTTGGGATCGTCTCGATGATGGCAGCAATCTCATTTATGAACCAAGAACTTCTGTGTAATTATCATCTCGTGTATTTTAGAAAAATAGGTATTACTATCGAGTAGCAATTACGTAGGTACCTTGCTGAAGTCGTATTGAAAAAGTTAATTACGTATGTTAATATTTAGTAATTATTATCTACTTCAGCCTCACAAAACAAAAGTAAGTAACCTTAGAAATAAAAAATACTTATATGCATAATATACAATATAAAATACATATAAAACGATCACAGAAGTGATATTCATATCATACACATACACACACACATATCACGCCTATAATACCTTACGGTGAACGGCCGCAAAAAACGAACATTTACGCCACGTCTGACAAATATGAGGGAAAATTGTGTATCTAAAATTGCAATACATACCCTCGAGTCCCTTAGTCGCCTCTTACAACTCGCAAGGGATAGAAATGGGGTGATGCTATACTAAGCCGGAATCACACATTCATATCATAGCCCCCAAGATTTCTTGTATTGTGGTCTATGGAATTCATTGGACATTTACATAGTAAAGCTGTTCCCATACAGGTCGAAATATAAAAAATATAGATATGACCACCTAAACACAGCAGCCGCCAATACTTACTTTGTGACCTAAACAAATGATTCGGTCGGCTGGTGCATTTTGTATGGGGTCCAATTATTTTAATTGAATTAAAATGAATTTATTTTATTTAACAAAATGCATATTTTTTTAACTAATACATAGCCCAACAAAACCACTATCTGAGGTTTGTATGTCAAAACCACTATCCGAGGTTTGTATGTGGGATCGACGAGTCTCTCTAAAATTATTATATACCTAGGTGCTATAATCTGGCTATATTAGGTACAATTTCAGGTACAGGTATATTTCGCTCTATGTTACTTGGGAAAAGTTATTTAGTTTCATCGGTAATTTCGCCCCGTAAAGTATTTTCGGGCCCCAGATTGTAAAAACAAAAAACGATAGATGGAACCAGAATAAATACGTAGAACGCATTAAGGTACTTCTACATGAACGTTGCTAAATGTAGACGTCTGATGACGACAATGTAGGTTTGTGGGAGCACCTCCACGTGCACAAACATCTCACACCCCTAATATTATGGTAAATGAACGTATCTAGACGGAAAAGTCAGTCACAGATTTTTTTACGGTGAAACTACAGAGTAAGTATTGGCGGCGGTGTGCCAGTGAAACTTTGTTTGGACCTTTGGACTAGTAAGGAGACAAACAAACTAAAATACCCCACCTCTCTGACATTCGCAGTGGCTTACGCTAAAAAAAGCTGATGAAATTCTGTACAAGTTTAGTCCCATAACACAAAAAAAGTTTTGACTTTAGTTATTCAAGTACCGTCTTGCTTCAGATTTAGACAGTATAAAATTGAAGTCATCAACCAGTAGGAACATCTATATACTTTTTGCTCGTAACTTAGCATGTATTTTGAAAAATAAGGCATTCTTATGAAGTTAATACTTAACAAAGATCCAAGATAAACAAAGATCCCGTTGCAGAAATAAGTAGATACCTATTAACTAAGTACTGTAATTTTTGCTGGCTTCATTTTGTTCAAGGAAAACAGATCAAATATCGAAAATTCTTAATAATTAGGCAGGATATCGTATTCACGTGGTATCGAGTCCCTTGTGGGATTCCTTTGAACGACAGTCCTTTTCAATTTAATTTATATTGAATGTTGTTGGCAATCCATACTCGTTTCCTGCGGTTCATCTACTTATTTGTGTTTGAATTGTGTTCGTGTCTTGCATAAAGAAATGTTATTTGATCATTAAATTTTTGAATAAATAAAAAAACATTTACCTTCTGATATAATCGGTACCAAAGTAAATACAGTAGATAATTGTAAAATGGTAGGTTTATTTATAGCTCGCGCTTCCACAAAAACACTTATCCCCCCCTTTATAGCTGCGCTGCAATTTTATTTCTTTTGTAGCCAACGCGTTATAATGACTATCGTTAATTCGCAGCTCTACAATCCCGGCGATCCCGTTAGATTCTGACTTTTATTATATCATATTAGATTTACCCGAGACTGTACCTAGTGGCTATTTCATTTACTATTTATTTAACACGAGAGCAATGAGAGTATTTTTATTTATAATTTGAAGCAACAGTCCTAAATAATTATAAGCTCAATAGATGTGTTATTCCAAAAAGGGATATAGAGGTAATGTGTGTGAAGGAGCAAATCCTTTACTTCGAATATTAATTATGGTATTTGCTTGTTTGTTAATTTGTTGGTTTTATTTATGGAGCGGAATTGTTAAAGAAAAGATGTGGTCCGACTTCGTAGAGCTTATATTGCACACTAAAGTAAAAATACATTGAACATGTGAACTGCAGATTTGGCATTTTAGTAAGTAGATATGTAACGCATTTGCTTTGAAAAAGAAATACAAATAAATGTTGAGTAGGTTCGTACTGTATACAAATAAATTTCGAGTAGGCTCGTACAGTGCGTTTACGTGTATGCGTGTGTTGGCTACATGGTCCCATAAATAAGTAACAGGAGGTGCTGGTCATAGAGCAATGCCAAATCAGAAACAATAACAATGTGGCATCAGTGCAATCAGAGATTCCAGCTTCCAGCTCGTGCCCGTACACCTACTGCGAAAGTTGCAGCGTTTGCCAAACAGAATCAGCACTTGTTTGACTAACCACCTGCGGCTTGAATTCTTAACAGCCAACCATGTTTAATCAGCTGCTGGTCAGACTTTAGTGAAGTTAATATTATGGCAGTCAGATAATGATGCTATTTGGCAACTGTAACTAGAAAAAGGTCCTGTAGCTTCGGCGTAATCATCTGATATCAACGATATTTGAGGCGGCAAATGGAACACGCACCAGACCATAAGGCGTCTCGTGACATAAATGTCAACCTGTGACAGCCGCAATTTTGATGCGGCGACGTGAACCTCCATAGAGTTTGATAACCGGATCCGATAAAAAAACAGAATAACATGCGGTAGGTGTGAGAACTGGCTCTGTGATCGGATTGCGCTTAGTGATAATTTCCAATGTGGCACATCTTTATTAAAAAAAAAAAACAAATGTATAGGTTTTAATTCTAGCTAGAAGTGAGCGTTGTAGAAACGTTCCTTCGGTCAAAAGCAAGGCTGATTGCAACATTCTACAGTTGCAAATTTTAGAGTAGTAGCAAAATATATTTATTACAGCTATGTAAGGGTTATCTGCATGGCTTGGCCAGAAAGAGTTATTAAAATACTTCCATGACGAAGCCATAAAATTTCTTTTGTTTGCAAAGAATCAATGAAAGTGTATTTAGAAATTACTAGACCCCAATCAAACGACTTGACAGACGCATCCGTTACGCACTGTAACGCACCGTAGCCGTATTTGTATCGGAATAAGATCGGAAGTCGCAATTTCCTTTTATCTGACAAACACATGGGTTACGGTGCGTTCTTGTTACACACACACACACACATATCACGCCTATAATGCCTTGCGGGAGAGGCACAGCGTAAACGGCTGGAAAAAACAGACAAATATTTTGAGGGTCATTCGGAAAATTGTGTATCGCCATAGTGACAGGTTGTCAGCCCATCGCTTAAAAGTCGTTATACACACTCTCGAGTCCCTTAGTCGTCTCTTACGACTCCCACGGTAAAGAAATGGGGTAATGCTATTCTAAGCCGGCATCACATGGCACATTCTTCTTCTATTTCGTGTGGGACACCGAGTCATCCAACAACTCAATGAACCCTGGTGTCCGAGTTTTTCAATCGCGAACTACTAGTAGTAGGCCTGTGACATAGTTGCCCTCCGAAGCATGGAACCATCTTTCTTTTCGGACAATCAGGTGGTTCACCCTGCAATGTCCTAACCAGACTGGGAAAAAAATGACAAAGTGATAAAAATCAACTTTGTGAGTGACCCACCGAGAATCGAACCCGAATCTTTGTGTCGTAGGCAGTCGCACTACCACTGCGCCACACCGTCTGTGTGTAGAAAATACACAGGGATGGACGACAAGCGGGAGAACTGCCTAAATGTGTGCAAAATGATTTAGATCGAAGGTAAAAATATTGTTTTTCTCATATTCCTTCTCAGTTTCATGCTTGTCTAAAGTATTGATTAAGGCTGTTGATGCAATACACAAACAAAAACAACAGAAGGACTTGTACAATTACTGGCGTGTTCCGGAACCAGAAATGAGGTATTGCTAGATGACAGGCGAGGGCTTTAAAAGCACGAGTCTAGGAAGTTTTATTTCCGCTGGGGTTTATGTAGGTAGAAGTTCACTCGAATGTTGCTCAGCAGGATGCGGATGTCAGTTTCTATAACAACGGTCTTGTATTTGCCATCTGTGTTTGCTTGTTTTTAGCACTTATCTACAATATATCCTACACAAACAAAGAAGTATTAAAAGCTAATAAATTTACACATGACATAAACGATCAAACTTGCAAATATTAGATACCTACCTACTATTTGAAGGTTAGAACACAACAAATCTTAATGTTCTTTTACGACACAATACGTATGGTCTTTTATAACTAACCGTTATATATGCCATAGTTGTTTTTTCATTGGGTGGGCTTACACACACACACACACATATCACGCCTATAATCCCTTTCGGGGTAGGCAGAGCATAAACGGCCGCATGAAACAGACATTTATGCCACGTCTGACAAATATTTGAGGGTCATCCGGAAAATTGTGTAAAGCCAGGTTGTCAGGTTATCAGCCCATCGCCTAAAATTACAATACACACACCCTCGAGTCCCTTAGTCGCCTCTTACGACTCCCACGGGTACGAAAGGGGGTGATGCTATTCTAAACCGGAATCACACGGCAAAGTGGGCTTATGATTATAATAATAAGTCACCTTCTGTGAACTAAATCATTAACTTAGCTTTGCTATCCAGATTAAACCTGTATCGGGCGTAGCAACATTTGTAAAGCGAATCGAGAAATGTTTTAGACAGTGAAGCAGAACGGGCATGATAGGTAATTAGTAGCTAAGCTCCAACAAAGCATTCAAAGCCAAACGGGGATCGAGAGAACGGGGGAAGTGCATCTCCTGCCTTCTTTCCGCTTTCAAGTCTGTCAATGTAGGATTTTCATAGATTGCTTTTAGGAACAGGTCGGTACTAATACTAGGTACTAAACACTTTAGATGTGTGCTATTTATCATCACACTGTAAAGTTTTGTGATTTAATTATTAATATGTTCATAATTATACATACATTCATACATTAACAGCCACAACAATCCACAGCTGGACATGGGCCTCCCCCTGTCGGAGGTATTACCATACTCACCACGCTTGGCAGTCGGGTTGGCGAGCGCAGTGCCAGATGTTGCATTCACAGAGAAAGCTGCTGCCTATCGCCTGGATGATTATCACTTTATGACACCCATGGGTACTTATTGGGGTGATACTATTCTAAACTGGCAACAAACATAATATTATAATTATGTACTTTGATAAGAAAATCATTTCAATTGATCTCATTAATTTTTGAAACTCATCTTTAAGTAAATTTTATCAGCCTACATGGCTCCATTCGAAAAGTGTCTACAATCAAGCACTGCAAACTGCAAACACACTGAATCAATTTTCAGAGGTCAATAGTAAAGTAGTCCTAATGATAAATAAATAAATATCCTGGACAATTCACCCAGCGCCATCTAGCCCCAAACTAAGCAAAGCTTGTACTATGGGAACTAAATAGCTGATATTAATTAATACATATATATATTTTTTGTAAATAAATAAATATTATACATAGAAAGCACCCCGACTAAATACAAATATCTGAAAATAGCTTATCAAATATTTGTGTCATGTGGGGATCGAACCCAGGACCCTCGGCGTAGCAGGCAGGGTTACTATCCGCTAGGCCATGGGGTCAGTCAAATATAATCATAAAATATGTTAATTACTCTTTTTTCTTTTAGAAGGCTTGCTCGGAGTTCAATTTACCCAATTATATACGGATACTTAGTTAATATTATAGATTAGTGGGTAGTTTATGCAACTGTAATACGCACTGATAGAATATCAGTGTTGCTAAGGGTTTTATGCTCTTTGCAACAACAACATGCTGAGTCAGTCCCTTTTCCCTAACCAGTTTTCGTAAACTCTTACTCATGTTTATTTTGTTATCTACTGTTTCTTTTTATGTTTTGAAACTGTTTGTTTTCACTGTTTTTGGAATCAATGTTTTCTTTCTATCTATTTAATGAGGGTGTTAGAATGCGGTGTGATAAAACTTTACACGTGAGCGTTTTCAAGCGTTCATACAGGCTGGCCCGAGTAGTGACGTCCAATCACAATTATATTTCATATATTTATATTTATTTTACATATCTTGTATACTTTATTATATTAACATTACTTATAGTTTGTGACAAAGCAACCTGTTACTACTATGTGCTTACGCACAATTTTCTAAATTGATTTAACACATGTGGTGAAAACTAACGTTTTAAGCCGTTTACTCTCAGCATACCCCGCAAGGGATATAGGCATAATGTTTGTAAGAAGAAATAAATGTTCTCAAACAAATCATCCCAAAGTTTATTCTAAATCTCATCACAACATCAATAAATACATGTCACGTCACGCTGTAGGCCATGATTGTGGTGACGTAACGTGTCATCACGTCACGTCACGCCGCGTCACGTCGCCGCCGCCGACGCGAGGCTACACGCGCTGTTGAGTTGCTGAAATTGCCTCGTTGCGACGGGCCCAAGCCCATTTGCGATTTCTTGTCGATCGCTCTTATTCTTCTGAGAATAAGCATGTAGACATCGTAAATATAATATTGGTATTTCTTTTTGATGTCAGGTACACAATATTTATTGAAACTGAAGATGCACCGACTATTATTTTTGCTGACTAGCCGACTAATCGATTTAAAATTAGCCGACTAATCACTAGTCACCGACTTTCTCGATTATTCAGCTAAGCCAGTCATTGCTTTGGTAACGTTTGGGAGATGAAATCGGGTGTGTACTCGTTTTTTAAGCCTCGTCTACCTATCAACAGTTGTGGTTTCAAATCGGAACAAAAGTCAGAATATGAAAATTCAATGTCTATAAAAAACGGCTTTCCCGACTAGTCGGTGTATCTCCAATTCAAACAGCTAAATTCAGAATTATATTTATCCTGCTCCTCCTCCAAGCGTAGTTTTATCAATCTATTTTGAGATGCATATAACAGATAAAGATATTCTTTGCGATTAGTTAATACATAGGTAAGTGAAGAAGGTACGAAAATAACTAGTTAGTTAATATTTTTAAGGTGTTTTCATTGAGGTATTGTTTATTTAATGATTGACCTAATTTAGATACCAATTTCTAAAAAGGACTTTTATCAGATAGTTGACCCGTCCTTTGAAACGCGGCACACTCCGTCAAACTTTTGTGAAGGAGACAAATCAGTGCAGTAAGTCAATAAAATGAAATTCCTAGTACGTAGAATAATTTTTTATTTTCATTTGACCACGCCTCGCTTTGATAACTTTTAAGATTTGATCACTTGTATTGAAAAAAATCACACAGTCCGTATGAATAACACGCTGATGGTTTACTTATTGTTATACAATTTCATTACATACAAACTATGTCATCTTCGCGACCTGCCCAGCAGTATCACCCGTTGCTACCTGTTTTTCTAAAGAAACAAAAGGTGAAAAGCTAGTAAGAGGTACCTATAAACCTGCCTCTTGGATCACTCTATCTATTTAAAAAAACCTATCAAAATCCGTTGCGTAGTTTTAAAGATCTAAGCATACAACAACGGATAGCGGCTTTATTTTATACTGTGTAGTGATAATTAAATAATTCGTCTGTAGCGTATAACGAATAACACCATAAACTTTTATTCAAAACCATGAAAAAATAAAATGGATTTGAAGTTTCCGTTACAAAATAAATGAAGTAAAATCCTAGCAAAGTTTTTCCTTTTACTGAAATACTCATTAGCTTGCAAGTCCTCGAATAGTACTACTTTTGTCTGAAAGACGTAAAACGGGACTAGGGATTGCAATCCGGATTGATTCTCAACCCGGCCGGTATTTACCAAATTGACAGCAATCCGACCGGTTCCGGCCAGATGGGACCGGATTGGCACTGGTTATGTTCCTTAGGTAGAAATTAATAAAGGAACCAAATATTTTATTGATGAACAATCCTGCACATTTTCTGTTAACTGAACTTACTGATGTCAAATGATAGCATTACGATACGGCTGACAACATTGGAACATTTAGCTGAGCGCGAGGATATAAGAGGTAATTATTAACTAAACCACTATCATCATCAAGCTAGAACGCCTGTTTGCAGACCTCACAACATCTTTCGCAATACAACCCAACGAAAAAATTACATCACCATATAATTTCTCTGTTCTCTTTACGTTTACCGGAACCAGTACCGATCGAATAACACTGGAATCGGGGGCAAAAAGACACCAGATCCGGTGGATCCAGGGGATCTGCCGGACCGGATTGCAATACCAAACGGGACAAAACCTGAGTTGAAAGAGTTTTGGCCACAACTTAAATTAAATGCGTTGAATAATTTATAAATAATATAAATGATTAAAAGCTTTTGGAGTGCTGTGAAGAACAGTTGGTTAAGCCATCTGGTCGGGCGTTCTGTTTTGACCAGGGGCTGACTGGTACATGAGGACGATTTATAAGATGTTGATTCTGATGGTCCGAAACACTGCTAGCACGGTTCATACGACATGTATGTGAAGCGCTTGCTTTTTTGGGGTAAGAACGAGATAAAAGTCTCTCTTAACATCATTTTCTCTGATAAAACGCCATACCTTCAAAACCAGTCTAGATTTTCATCTTTATAACGACAACAGCATAGTTTTTTAAATTGAAATGAAACAGTGAATCCATTATTTAGTTACAAACGAGGACATAAATTGTAACATCGTCTTACATAAATTTCTATAGAAAGAACATTAAAATTGGGTGTTCTTTGGTATGAAGGGGGCGACGAGCACGTTGGATGCCAACCAAAAAACTTTTTTGGCTTTAAAACTTAAGCCGTGTTTATACAGTAGTCAGGTGAGCGTAAAACATTGGGTGTTTTTCAATGTTTAACAAATCACTTGCTGGGAGACGAGTAGAGAGAGTAGCTACGACTAGTCTAAGGCATGGGAGCAGCGTTCCCGGTGAATATCGTCATCTTGTACGTTTCAGGAAAAGTTTTAGAGTGCCATGATCACTAAACTAAAGCTCAACAAAATGAGCACTTACAGCTGTTTGAACATTATTGAAAAATCGATAGTTACAGCGAAGTCACGTTCACGTCAGATATTTAAGAAAGTCGATTACTTACAGTGTCGTAAACTTTTAACTATAATTGACTTTCTGATGGGCTCAATTATTCCTTACACCATTTATCATTTTGAAAATTAGAACTGAAATGAGGAGGATCTAACGTTTTTGACGGGTGTCATTCAATCTCAGCCACGCCACGCTTCACTTCACCATCTCTGTTTATACTAATCTTTTGTTCTGCAGTTTTGCTCGTGATGTTGCTCTCCCAATAGAAGGACTTGTATTCATATTCTCCTGTAGTAATCAATCTAGGTGGTCATGTACATTCTGGTGTACCTAGTAATCAGTGTGGGCGGGCAGGTCATGTAATGATTATCCTCCCATCGACGAACTCTTACCTCTCAACGGACGTATATCACTAAATAGATAGGCTTACATAAGGTTTATCGAGCCTTTTTTCGATTCTCGCGATTATAAATAGCGATCTAGGGTTGCTACTATAACAGATTACGTATCGGATATATGATATACCTAAAATCTATCCATAACCTTAACCGAATCTGAAAATAAAACTGAAAGTGAAATATTTTGTTTAATATCCGTAACCAAAAATATTCGAAACTATCAGATAATCCAAAACAATGGCATATCCGTATTCGTAACCGAAGTTTCATATCCATAAGATTGCCAGCTACAAATCTTGTTCTATTTTCCATAGTCAGCTACATGCTATGAAGCCAATAAATGGAGTCACCTGCCTCACCTGTCTACCCAATGAAATAAGTGTAAATGCATGCCCTAGGCATGCCATTGATAAAAAATACATGTCGCCTGTTATCAAGCTGGCAGTTTCTCTATTTAACGTTTTTATTTTGTTGTAGCATAACATAGACCGCCAGGCTAATAACAGGCAACAATTTATAGGTATTCCATTTAACATTCCTCCCAAAATGTTGTACCGCGGGCAGGATTTGCACTTGCGACTTTCGCTATCAGTACTGCGCGACCAACAGTGCAACGCCTCTTCCATCTGGGCTACCGCGGCTCAGTAGTACCTTGTGAAATTTGTAAGTGTAGGTATCTTAATATCAATAAAGAAACTAGTCGTAAAACTATATCGGTAGATGAAACCATGTCACAAGTACTTGGCATTAAAGTACACTCGCATAATTTCACAGGCAACGATTAAGCCGCGGTAGCCTATATGGTAGAGGCGTCTCTAGTACTGAGAGTAAAACTCGCAGGTTCAAATCCTGCCTGCAATAGAAAATTTTGTAGCTTTCTTTAACTATATAGCCAACACGACAAGTGTTTAAAAAAATTGTAGTCAACCTATATCATTTTAGAAATTAAATAATAATCTGCTTCGATATCGAATAGTATCCCTGACCTAAACATTATGCTATCGCTACGGTATACGTCCTTTGTGTAGCCTTATAAGGTAAGACTTTATCAACGCTCTCTTAATCTTAATAGATGTCTGTTATTTTTAATGGCTACCATTACGGAAGTGTTCATAAATTAAACTATTATTTGGGGCTGATGCAGGCGAGGCACTAATTTACTTGATTTACCGCCTACAAGCACAGAGTGTAAGTATACATGAAATTTACAACTATTATTCTGTGGCGGTAATTTGGTTGTTGATGCACTTCCTTGCTGCAGTTTGCAATGCAGCCACACATGCACATGCTTACTTATCCCTCTCTCGTAGTTTCAGACTTTTAAATGTACCTATTTTCTTGGATATTTGGAAATAAAATATTGTTGTGTTGAATACAGCTGGTCATGCGCTATTTTCAAGCAGATTGCGGAAACATAAAATGTTCGGGGTAATGTAATGTATGAAAAAAAAGTGTAAAAATGTGTAATGGTTGATACTTAGTTCGCTGTTTTTGGAGATTGTGCTTGTGTCAGCTAGACCGGGCGGGAGCGTGGTCCGGCTCGGGGGCGAGTCGACAGCACGCGGCGACTCGCTAACGAGCGTACCGCAGATTTACTGTTAAACTTGCCACCTAGATGTAACTGGGCCCGCGCGCGACCCGTCCTGCCCCCGCCCTGCCCCCGCCCCGCTGCCACCACGTTCACTAGGTGCTTTCACATTTATTTATGAGTTCAACTTCTTGCCGCAAACTCTATGTTTAAAAGTTACGCAACGCATTGTAAGACAATGCGAAAAGATATATTCTTAGTAAAGTGACTTATATAATGTAAAACGTTCTTCTTCTTCTTTTCGTATGGGACACCGAGTCGTCAAGATGCATATTTGAAGAATGATAATTAAAAATCCTCAAAGACATCAATTTATCTACCAAATAAGAACCTATTAAAATAGGTTACTTTTATTCACACAGTGCTCCTGCAGCTAAAACTGTAGACTAGACCCTAACTCAAACAAATATGTTACTGCTAGACAACTGACCGAAGCTAGATACTAATCTCAATGTAACACATGAGAAGACAAAGTCAGTTTTAGTTTAATCTTGATGCTGGTGGCGGCCACCATTCGTTTTTATATGCACACGTAGCAACTTGGTTACGTGTGTTTCATTCGGCGTACAACAATCACCGCCAGTTTTCCTGTTTTTGATTTCGCCCGTTGTTTGTTGCAGATGATAAACAAAATAATAAATATGACGATCGATGTTGATTGGCAGCTTTTCAAGTAAGTTTAAGTTATAATAAGTTTTTTATGAAACTATAATATTATCTCATAAAAAACATATTATTAATTTGCAACTATAGGAACAAAGCACACCACTGTCGAGACACCGAACCGTAATATAAATTAATATTTTAAATTAATTAGTACTTCACGTCATCAATTTATCAGATATGAGAAGATCCAAAGTTAACCATTATAAAATATTAGATATCAAATCTGTCCAATATTATTTTCTAGGTACCTAAGTAAGTAAGACATTGTTTTGTTAAACAGGGTAAAATTTAACGAGTGATCAATAGTGAAAACTCAGGTCGGGCTGGAGATAAGGAACAATTTTTCCCATGAAACATAGGTCGAAATACAAAAACAGATTTGGACTTCCCATACCAAATTGCCGGATCAGCTGATTTGAATGAGACTCAATATATTTATGTTATATTTCAACCTACCGTTTCTTGGGGAAAATTGATCCTTATTATCAGCTAGACTTGAGATTTTGCTATCGGTCACTAGTAAAATTTCACACGACATGTTAGTCTGAATAACTTTCAGTATTGTGGCAGTGAGTGAAGGTCGGAGCACGGGCATGTGTCGTGGCCACGTCGTGATCTCGTGATACCGTCGCGTGGTGTCGCGTCGCACGTCGCTTCACGCACCGCCACAGCCAACCAGCGACCACCTAGCTCGTTAAAACGCGCTTCGCTCATCTGACAGTAACGATGATCGATGGCTTCGGGACTTCCCCTGTAATATCCGCCCCTCCCCCGCCCCCTCCTCGCAACAACCACCCTCAAGCCGCACAAACCCCGCTGAGACCCAAACTCAAGTACCCACCTACGTATCTTATCGTCAATGTGTTTAAACATTATTCAATTTTAATTCTAATATTTTAATAAACATAATGTGTATTGATTGGGTAACCATTGTTATCATCATTATAGAGATATTTAGACCTACACTTTAAAAAGGGGCGATGGATAAGGAAGGAGTGAATTCCCAACATTAAGTAACTACCTGCATTCAAATAAAGAGTCATCCTTCCCGTGTGAGGCCTACTACTAGGAGTAGGCGGTTGAAAAAGTCTGACACCAGGGTTTGTCGGGTCTTTGGATGACTCGGTATCCCACACGAGCAGAAGAGGATTTCTTTTTTTTCTGTAGTCCAGAGTGTATACACAACCCGCAACAAAAATAATTCGTCTTCTCTTGATATATTAAGTATTAGTTACATTTGGTAAGTGTAACTTCATATTCACGATTTCAACGGTGTGTAACCTCATATATGACACGATGACACGTCGAGTCGACACCACGTTTACCGAACTAAATGGGTCCGGTCCTAAGACAGCACCAGTTGTTTGTTCCGCTGACCGCAACAACCCTTGTCCTTTTATGCCTATACCCACTTAAGAAGGTCACAAAATAAGTTTACTTTCGATTCAAATACTGGCGTCGATACTTGTTAACTAAGTATTATGTTAGGTCATTCTAACGTTTCCCACCGGTACAAGAATTGCTAGAGTCTGTGGCAAAGAGGCAAAAAGTGAACGAATATTTTTTTCATAGGTTACAATAAAATTTCTCATACTGTGGCACAGAGGCGACCTCAACATCCACGCCGATTTCCTTTCCGCGCAGACTCTATTTACGTTGTTACATCAACAGCCATAGAAGTCCACTGTTGGACACCACACGCAGCCATGTTGGCGAGTGCATATGAGGAAAGACCAAGTCGCAATTTATAAAATGTAATATCATTATAATTTTGTACATGGTACCCTTTGACAAGCACACACATTGACGTGGTTTTAAAATAGCGATCATAGATATATTTTATTAGCCGTTTTTATATGGGAATTATCGGAATTCGTAATTTCCTTTCGCCTGACAGACGCATGCGTTAAAAATACGCAGCGACAGACGATAAATGGCAAAACCACCTTAAATTTTTTAAATGATCTATTGATTAGTAGAAGTAATTACACACTGCCTATTGATTGTTTATGGATTTCTAAGTGTCTAAGTAGATAGGTACCTACCAAATCGGATATTTTGAGAGATAATTTGAGGCGTCAACGTTTAGCGGGTTAACAAAGCACTAACTTCGAGAGAATCCAATAAATTGGTAGCCGCATTCGCTTTGATTCAATTCTGGCAAAGAAGCTGGACTGAATCAAATCAATCCAACACATTTACTGAGTTTGTACTGAGATCTGGGAAATCAGCAGAAGGCGCTGCCAACAAGAGAAGACCAGACAATTCGATTAACGTTTGGACTGACTAGACATACTTACCTACTACAGATCCGGTCTGGTCCGAGACAAACGGAATAGAATACTGGGATTATATGTTTAAATATCCCGGAAGTCCAAACCAGGAAAACGTCTTTTTATTAAACTGCCCCTTTGGATGTGTAGTTCCCAGCACTCTTTCTCCTGCATTCATTGTTCAGACGGTTGGTACTGTGCTGACAGTTATTAGTTTTATCTCCCCCTTTATCTTATATTTTATTATGGAAACAGAAATCCAAATAAGGTTTGTTACAGAATATGTTTTATTTAGCAGCATTTTTAACCATAAATAGCCCTGATACCGCAGCAGGTACGAACATATTTTCAATTGATATTTGATTAACTAAAATAAGACTCTCTCTTTTCGTGTGGGACACCTAGTCATCCAACGACCCAACTAAAATAAGACAAAAAATAATCATAACTGCCTCATTCAAGTTTTTACAATTAAAAAATCACAAAATATATTTTGTCATTTACCTCTATAATCGTCATACGCAGCAAGCCAATAGTTCAGGCAATTGGCATAGCCAGAAACCGTATTTGCCCGATATAATTAGTTTCAAATAGTAGTTAAATATCGTTTACCTATTATGCAAGCAAATTATCCTGATTGTACGCGTACAATACAAACACGATTTAATGAAGAATGTTACCTAATTTTGATTGTTAGCACTCCATATTCTCTGTCAAAAATAAAAAATACTAGTGAAAGAATTACTTCGATACGTCAATTAGTTTCCGATTTAGAAGTAAGACAAGGTGCAACCGCACGACGCGGCTACCGGTGACGCTGTGACGTCATCGTACAACACGCTCGGCCTTGCTCACTCAGTCCGCATGCGGTCGCGCGCCCGTGGCGTCGAAATTTTACCTAAATAATTTTGAAAATGTCCAATCCAAATACTAGGAAATCATGCGTTGTGCCTAAATGTAAAAATACAACTATCAATTCACCGAAAAAGTTGTTTTTTATAGTTCCAAAGGTCGTTAAAATGCGAAAAAAATCCTTTTCATTGCATTCTAAACTGCAATGATAAGGTGTGGTACGTACGCGGTGTTCTGGCGTGATTCAACATTTAACCGTTATCTTATCTCTCTCTCTTTTCGTGTGGGACACCGAGTCGTCCAACGACCCGATGAACCCTGGTGTCAGAGTTTTTCAAAAGCCTACTAACCGTTATGTATCACCTACTTACTCTCTTAACTTGAACATAACCAATAGCTTCATCGCCATAGCTGTATAAATAACTGGCCTTAACTATTTTGTGAGAAAAAAAAAATACAAATAAATTTAAAAGGTTTGATAAATCTGTTCAAACATATACATACATACATACACATATCACGCCTATAATCCCTAGAGGGGAGGCAGAGCGTAAACAGCCGCATAAAACTGCCATTTACACCACGTCTGACAAATGTTTGAGGGTTATTTGGGATATTGTGTATCGTTATAGTGACAGGTTGTCAGCCCATCGCCTAAAGCATATACATTTGAAATAAAAAGTAAATGAAATAAAATGGCCCTACGTATTTTGTTAGTAAAAGAAAAAAACAAGTAGAAAAGGTTTAGTACTTACATCTGTTACGTTTAACCCAGTACATCTACATCCTAGGTACTTATCCCACTTCCTACTATTCCATTCTAACATATAAAGTATTAAGAATAAGTAGTAGCAAGGAAAGTTTTCTTACCCTTGCATTTTTGCTCCTCCCATTTCGGCGGCAACATCATTATTTGTTGATATATAGGTAATGTGCAACCATTAACGCATCTGACCAGACCAAAGCCTTTGACGACGACGAAAAGGTTGAATACCTAGCTGACAGTCTCGCAGCCCAATGCACCCCCAGTACGCTCCCTTACGACTTGACCTTCGTCTCAACGGTCGACTCCGGAGTCGAACGTCTCATCTCACTACCTCCATCGGGCCCACCACTCAGAGTCATCACTGAGATGGAAGTGCGCAACGCCCTTAAGGCACTCAAGCCCAGAAAGGCTCCAGGACCGGACGGCATCACCAACCGTGTCCTGAAGATTCTCCCCGATCACCTGATCAATCGCCTCACCCTGATTTTGAATGCCGCCATGGCTAGTTGCACCTTCCTAGCTTGCTGGAAGGAAGCAATAGTCATAGGCATTCACAAACCGGGTAAACCGGCGAATGAGCCCACTTCCTACCGCCCAATCAGCCTACTGAACCCTTTCGCCAAACTTTACGAACGCATGATCTATGCCCGACTTCGAGACCACGCGGAGACCAACAATCTCATACCTGACGAGCAATTTGGCTTTCGAAAACAGCACTCTTGTACCCAACAAGTGCACCGCATTGTCGAACACATCGCTCTTAAGCTAAATGTCTCGTAAAAACCGACCCCAACAGGAATAGTATTTCTTGACGTGGCGAAAGCCTTCGACAAGGTCTGGCACAACGGGCTGGTATACAAGCTGCACCAAGGGCGCGATTGAGCTGGTTGTTTGATCAACCACAAACTTTTCCGGGTGAGCTCCTGCTCCCCACCATACAGTCAGGTGTAGATTAAAAGCCCCGGGGCTAAAATCATAGGGTCGACAACTAAAAAAAATAAAATACTTTACTATGCCGTGTGATGCCGGCTTAGAATAGCATCTCCCCATTTCATTCCCGTGGGAGTCGTAAGAGGCGACTGAGGGACTCGAGGGTGTGTATTGCAATTTTAGGCGATGGGCTGACAACCTGTCACTATGGCGATACATAATTTTCCGAACAACCCTCAATTATTTGTCAGACATGGCATAAATGTCCGTTTCTTGCGTCCGTTTACGCTCTGCCTACCCCGCAAGGGATTATAGGCGTGATATGTGTGTATGTGTAATATTTACTATTAACGTAATACCTACACGGATGCAAACACAAACAAAATACTGTACAAGCTATTACACCTACATAACCGCTGCTGATGACTTGAGACCTACTAAGCGGAGCGCGGCGCGCGTTGTGATATGACGTCACAAGCGGTCACGTGGCTGTTTGCGGGACTCGATATTTTTGGAAACTTTGAATGCCTATAAAATCAAAACTACTAAGTATTTTTGACGACAACAAAAACTAGTGTATTTGTATACATACAGGCTTTACCGATACAAAATTTCAAGCGATTTGGAATACCTAGTAACATTCTTCATTCACAAACAAATCATTCAAAATTTAGGTTATATTTCTTATTAGTGACCCTTCGTAGAGACCTAAAAAAGTAATAAGAATCAGCATAATAAAAGCAAATGTTTTGTTTGTTACCTTTTTTTTACGGGGCCGATGGCGTAGTGGATAGTACCCCTGCCTTCTACGCCGAGGGTCGTGGGTGCGATCCCTACAAGACACAAATATTTATGAGGTTATTTTCAAATATTTGTGTTTAGTCGAGGTGATTTTATGTATAATATGTATTTATTTACAAAAATTATAAGTATTTATGTATTTATATCTGATATCTTGTTTCCATAGTACAAGCTTGGCTTAGTTTGGGGCTACATGGCGCTGTGTGAATTGTCCAGGATGTTTATTTATTTATTATTTAGAACTAGCTTACTCGTAGCATTTTGCTACGTGAGTGCTACGTCGCACGCTACGAATCAGTAAGGACTTGTGTTAGTGATCTTTATGTTAGTGATCAACTGGGATTTTTTTACAGTAAGGTATTTAAAGTATCCAGTTTGCATTGACACCTTAGATGGGCAACTCGAGATGCTGGTGATAGTACATACCTACCTCTCTTGTTTTTGTTTTCGACGCCAAAACAGAGCGGGAGCGCTATAGAGCGATATTAATTTGCCAACTTGTGACAAAAACGTCACGTAATATGGCAAACTTTTTACAAAACCTTCAAAGGCATGTTTTTGCCTTAACAAAATTGCTTCATTTTGTTTCATTCATGCGTACTAAACGTTTCTTTCATGTGATACACATACTGTTTTTAAAAGCTGGGGCCGTATTTGCCTATTTGAAAACAGACTCAATTGTGCCTTAGTTGGATGATTATGGCAGTTTCGTATTTTGCTAAAATTTGAAGTGTAGAGCATCAAAGTAGCAATAGAATGATAGTTGGGTGTCGGTGGCATTACAATGGCTAAGAGAACCGGGGCCTATAGTACAAGAAGGGATCCTTGCCATCAATTGATCAAAAATTACGTACGTGAATAAATGTATGTAGGAACATACATTTATTCACGTACACTTATGAATGAATTCATTGGACTACAATCATTGAAGTGGTCAAATATTCAGTGCCATTCCAAAAGAGCCCTAATGTGAATACTAAAACTTGAATTTAATAATTATCTTCGTGTTTTGATCATGTATGGTTTGTGCTAGTAAATGAACAAAATAGTATAAGTAGGTACCTACCTACCTGGCTGGGGGAGAATTATGTTAATACATACAGACGCACATTATGCAAACTCATATCGATCTATTCATATACCCACATAAGTGATTGCGATGTTGGCGCAGATTTCTTATCGGAAATGCATGTATAAGGAGTAACAAATATGGTATAAAAAGCCGAAAAAAAAACTTAAGGTACTGATAAAACTGAACAACTTTCCCCATGGATCACAGCTCACAATATGAACAAGCAAAAAAACTTTTGAGATAAATTCTGGCCTATGACACTCGTGATAATGTAAGGATTCTTTCTAGACAATTCTGTGTTTCAGCCCTTTAAAGAATCGCACATATATATACATACATAAACTCCAAAAGCTCTCTTTTTTTGGTTGGGCAGTCGTGTAAAAAGAATTGGACCAGCTGATCGTCAATTTTGTATGGGAAGTCAATTCTTTTTTAACTTATTTTGATCCATATTTCATGGGGATGGTTGTTAAATTTCATGAGTAACTTGACCTCCTTTTGGTTTGTTAAACCTTTTTGGTTACTCCCTGTATAACTGACAAAACTGATTCGCCATCCGAAAAACCGGGTGGAAATCCTTATTCGTGTTATTCGAATATTGCACAATCACAGGAACACCATTGAACTACGTACAATAAAATATATGCGTTGTATTTTTTACTCGGAACGGAAAACCGCAGAGAATATTTAACGTAGTAGGTTTGTAGATTGAAAACTGAAAACGTTATAAATTTCATATTCCGACATAGTTTTGCATGAAGGTAATTTTTTTGCGGATACAGTTAAAATACGTAACATTCGAGAATAAGATAACTTAACTTTTACGTCTTTTAACCAAAAAACATTCATTTTTATCATAACATGTAAATGTTTATATACAAGTAAGAGACGGTGAACCAAAAACTTTGCAGGCGTGATCAGTCAATCTAACTGAACAACTTTTACTATGGAGCTAAGGTTGGGATGGGAAGGAAATGTGGTGTGGAATTTTGTATAGAAGGTCGATTTTTTTTTCGTTTACCTAGCCTTTAGATAAAGTTGTTCACTTTCGCATTCTGAGCATGCCTTTTGTTTTCGGTACACCGTCCCTTACACCCCGTGTAAATGGTTGTTGGAGACTTATTTATAGTATTTAATAATTTCTTCTGCTAGGAAACACCACCCATAAAAAATGTTAAGCTTGTTTCCTACATTACAAATACCCTAATACTAGTAACACTAGTACTAGTAGTAATAATTAATCACATTGCATCAGATGAACATACATATATACTGCAAACTGCTCCTGTCTTTTTTACTCTTAAAACGAGCAAAATTCAAATCTAATTTTATTTCAATAGAAGAGCGATAGAAATTCAAATGTAGTTCAGCTTGGAGCCCCCGTACCTACACCGCCACGCCGCCGGCTGTCGGCTTGCCGTATTAAAATGTGCATGCATCTGAATAGATTTGGGCACCAGGTCGGAGGTACGAGCAATCAGCCTCGCTAGACAGATACATGAACGCCAACCTGGGTTCCTTTGTGATTAAGGTTTAAAAACACGTAAATTACAACAAAGGGTAACATTTGAATACACAAGATAAGTTTTAGTACAGTGAAACAGAACGGAAACTGTGGAGTAACGCATCCGTTCGTTTGTTAGTCTTGTACAAGCGAGCTCCTATTTGTTGAAACCAAATTGAAACTAATTTAAATGCGGTTTAAGTTCGGATTACTCTAATTCTTTATATTAAAGCGTTTTATTGTCCCTGTTTGTTTATCACTAAACCGAGTTTCTAAATTTGTTATACTAAGTTTGATCAAACATAATTATTCAAGTGAATCATTTGGCAGTTGAACCAGCCGATCTCAATTTAGGTATAAGTATAAGTATATTTAGGTAAAGACAGCCCTCTAAGACCATCAAACTGAGCAACATTCCATAAAAAATATTTCAGGGAACGTCAAAATATTTTGGACTTCCCATAGTAATGCAGTCACCTGATCGTGATTTTGTATGGGAGGTCGAATATTTTGTGTCTTTTTCTAATATATGTTCCTAGGGAAAAGTTGTTCAGTTCCATGGTCTGCATGCATCCTTTTAGTCTTCGACGAGCTGTCCCTTACACCCTGTATATTACGGCGATTCTCCCACTTGTCGTTCGTCACTGCATACTTTTAACGCACAGTAACACATAGGTCAGACGAAAAAAAAAAACCCATACAAAGACGGCTACGGTGCGTAACGGATGCGTCTGTCAAGCCGTTCGACTGTTACGATACGACTATGTTACGTACGTTACGGTGACGTTAAAACTTCGCAGCGTTTGATGACAAGTGGAGGAACCGACTTAACTTAAGTTATATTACATTACATATTATACAAATGATTCATTTAATAATATGTTTGAGCACAGATGTGCTTGGCGTATTTTTGTGTGGGTCGTTGTTATCGCAACCTACACAAGAAATCCTTGTGGGAGTTACCAGTGTGATTGTGAGCTTATGTTATTTATTCTGTGCTTATGTGAAAAGATTTCTTAGTTACCCCCAGTTCGTCATCGTCACAGTTACAAGCAACCAAAAAGTTTAAGTATCTACCCACTCAGATACTTTTACCTAATGAAATGAAATAAAGGTAGGTAACTAAACGAAAACTTCTCTTATATTGCCTCCAGAATATAATTTATCCCGGTAGACGTAATGGCCGCGCTGCTTTCATTTGTTTAAGCAGAAAAAGCTTTATAACGGCGGAGCTTTGCAATCCCAGCGATTTTGTTACATCTCTCGTCTTTTATCAACGAACGCGAAAAACCTTGGTCTTGTTTTTGTTCTCTAAACCCTTTTTCCCACTCCTGCGAATAAAGTTTAAATATTTTTCATCTCTTCAGCTTGTAAAAAAACTGTTTTGCGGTGTAAAATCAGTGGGTTAAAATGACTTTTATCCATTAGATAACTACCCCTCGAGTGTACCTTAACTTAAGCAGCGGATCTGTGGATAACAATGGCTTTACCCCTTTACTCATTGGTTTAGGGATGGTTAGGGTAAAGTTACTTGTTTTTTCAAGCATCACATTTTCGGGCAATTTTTACTATAACCATAGTGGTTCAACCAACGATTTTAAACAAACATCGGGTTTAATTCAAGTTAACATACCTACTTCTACGCCAATTCATATTGATCCAGTAAAAGCTTTTATAAATTAAAAAAAACTGCCAAGAGCATGTAGGCCTCGCCTAAATATAGGGTTTCGAAGTAATTAAATATAAATTGAACGTTATTTCAATACCGTAAAACTGCTTCTTTATCTCACCGTTTAGCCTGTGGTTGGTCAGTAAAGAATGCCGCGGTGCATTAGGCCCGCCTTTTGTACGATGTGCAATAAATTATAAAAATAAATAACATAAATAAAAAACCGGGTAAAAATAAATCTTGATGAAAATGCTTAGACCCTGTACGATGAAACGAGTGACATGTCATGATTAGTTACAGTTTGTATGACAACTGATACGGTCAAACGTCAAAAAACTTTCACCTTATTTGTTCCGCTTAAATAATAGCTTTTGAACTGATTGGGAAGACCGCGCAGCCGCCAATACTTGCTTTGTGGTAGACCTCATTGAATACTGTAAAGTCATCTGACATATTTCAATCACCTTCGTTTTTGTAAGGTACATTTTATAAATAATCTAAGGTTCGCCTTTAACTATATGCTCAGGACAGTGCCGGCCGCAAGATGACGGAGTGGATTTCGTGACACGACGTCAATGGTCATGTCTTGCAAGCGTCATTGTGATAGCACAACGCACGACGTCCCGACGCCGCCGCCGCCCCGCCGCCGCCCCTATTTATGTACAGTCGGTGTAGGAAACTCATGTATGAGAAACACCTACATAAAGGTTACGACTTTATACGTTTTGTTATCATTAGCAATAAGGCGTACGAATATTACATTGAGTTCACTAATATACAAAGATTTCTGCATAGAGAGAGTTTTAATTATTATTTGAGTAAAATGTGAGTATCTACAGCTGCAAAAAAAATACATACCAACTTAAATGTCTTAGGTACTTGTAAGTTTCCTGCACTATTTATTGCACAGTTTCAGCAGTACTTATAAATGCAGTGATAGAATCTGAGAATCATTCTATACTCTAACTGCATGAAAAATCAGTATCGCATCTAAATAACACCTTTTGATAATTTTCACTTCAATTTAAAATAAAATGTCGGTTTCAGATGGTGGTGGCGTAAACTTTCAAGCCGTCGTGTGACTAACCTGGCCAGCCCCGAGGCAGTGCCTTAATTTATATTTTTTAATCCCGCCCGAGCCGGTTTTCTACCAGGACAAAACAATATTGTCATAAAAATAAGAAAATTGTGTGATACAATCATTATTTTAACAATAACGGATCATAACGTCATCAACATCAACTACATAGAATAAAGTTATTTTTATTTTTATTTTGTATGATGATATGAACGAGATAGTCTTGGTGCTGCTGACAGTACCCACTGTATTGACTTGGCGAAATTGCCTTGTCGCTAAATGCCCATCAATTACAAAGGCTTCATAGTATGTTTTGCTATCGATCGCGAATGATTTAATTTCGAAATATAATATTTTACTAATTAACTTGTAATTTATCAGTTTTAAAGACCATATTACGCATAGCCGTATCATGCCGGCTTAGAATAGCATCACCCCATTTACTCATGGGTGTCGTAAGAGGCGACTAAGGGACTCGAGGGTTAGATGTGTATTGTAATTTTTGGCGATGGGCTGACATCCTGTCACTATAGTGATACATAGTTATCTGATTGACCCTCAAACATTTATCAGACGTGGTGTTAAATCAGTTGTACGGCCGTTAACGCTCTGCCTACCCCGTAAGGGGTATAGGCGTGATTTATGTATGTATGCATGTATTACGCATGTGAAATATCTGGAGAACTATGTGAAAGGAAATCAAAATCAATAGTTTGCTGCAGATCTGAATTGCTGTTTACGTATTCAAATGATGTGGCACTTACACTCAACTCGGGCAACTATTGAGGAATATCGGACTATAATTTACTTACACGGAAGCAACCGACTAGAAACTGTTGCTTTGAATAGTGTTTACTGAAGGAGCGTCTATGCAGAGCAGTTGGTTGTTCGACTACTTGGCGTGGTAGTGTACATTATAGAGTTGATATTCGAATTGAAATCATATTATCTTGGCTAGAATAAATCATGACTTCATGAGTGAAATCTGCGTGAATGTTTGTTACTAGCTGAGATTGTCTGAATCCTGAGCTCAATGTATTTCCAACTGTTTTCTCGGTAAATAGTAAATTCAGTGGCAATTTCAGAAACAGTCCTTAGCTTAACGCCTTAGCTTAACATATCTTTTGCATACTAGAAAACTCCATCACAGAAAAATTATAGTGAAAAATTCCAGAACTTGTGGGTTGTACGTATATACCTACACTAGTCCAGTTAGTGCTGGAATATATATTCAAATTCTTAAAACCCTGCCCGTGTTAAGTGTACCATTTTGGAATACTTGCATTCTCTTACTGCCTAATTTTTGAACCTGCGACTTTCGCCTTCACTGGTTATTCCGTCTGAGCTACCGCGGCTCATCCATTTCCCGCGAATTTTGCAAGCGTATCTTAATGCCAATAACGCGTGGCACAGCTATATCTACCGGTATAGTTTTGCAAACGACTAATCCATTATTTACAGATTTATTGTACCTAGTCTAAGTAATGAAAACCCACGATAAATTCAATACCAAATTGTTAAAAACTCTTCCCGTCTTCGGCATACAATTTAAAAAACTTTGAGTTTTTGCCACATGTAGTGTAGATGTGTGCGTGAGATATTGACGTTTCCTTGAAGTCGTCCGTCCATCTATCTGGGTCACGCGCGCCAATACCTACTTGTGGTAAAATTGACAATCGCCTATTTTTAAACGTGAGCACTAGGTAACGATTCCGTTTTTATTTTTTTATGTGAGGGTGATCCTTTTATTTCATTGTGAAATAGCGAATTACAAAACGAGGTCATCGGAATGATAAATCTGGAGTGGAGTTTCGGCCGACTGGAAAAAATATTATCGTCATTAGGTAACGCACCCGCCGCGCCACGAAGCGCCGCGCCGCTAGCCGACGGTTTTGTATTGTGCGTTAATTAATTTTACACTCGTAATTTGACTTGTTTGATAAACCATTCATTGATTCGTATTTTAAGCATTTCGTTCGGAATATTACAATAAAGGAGTATTCAATTTATGGACAGATGAACAGTATGTTTTTAATGTACATTTTGGCAACACTTATAAACAAGGCTACTTAAACATTTTTGTTAGGTCCATTATATACTCAGTTCTGTTCTCTTAATTCCAACACAGCAAATGATGAGACCGTTATAATTTTTTCGTTTAGATACAAACATACACAAATCACGCCTATAATCCCTTGCGGGGAAGGCAGAACGTAAACGGCCGCAAAAAACGGACATTTACGCCACGTCAGACAAATATTTGAGGGTCATTTGGAAAATTGTGCATCGCCATAGTGACAGATTGTCAGCCCATTGCCTAAATTTGTAATACACACCCTCGAGTCCCTTAGTCACCTCCTACGACTCCCATGGGAAAGAAATAGGGTGATGCTATTCTAAGCCGGCGTCACACGGCAATTTGCATTTACTCAAGAAAAAAAGTGGTCCTTTTACATAGTTTTATCCAAATACCTAAAAAGAATTACCCTATGCCCCTAAAATAACAATAAAACCAATTTGAAAAACGATGACAGAACTGTCAGAGGAATGCAGCCCAAGGGGAATATGCCAGATGACGAAGGAAATATTACCTACTACTGCGCTGACTATCTCGCCTCAACAAATTTAGACTGATGAACGGTTTACTGAAAATACGGTAGCTAGACTCCTGGACACGGCGGAGTGATATTCTGGCGAACGGCTGGTTGGAAGTTGGTGCATAAAATTACTGGTTACGTTGCGGGGGACTCGGAAGTCAGGACAGGTGTTTTATCATCCATTTTTGGTGTTTTATCATAGCCAACATTAGTTGTTTTCATATTTTTGTTATTTTACAAGAATATTGTATGCTATCTCTCTACCGTTGGACTGCTGGAAGAGATTTCTTTTTAGAAAAATATGTGCCTGGTGTGTTGTTTTTCTTAAATATTATTGTCCTGTGTTATAACTTGTGTGCAATAAAGAGTTAATACCTTTAGGGTATCTGGTAGCAGATTTAATTTATCTACACTCGTTCCGTGATGTACATAATAATGTATGACCTGCTTGATGCATTATGCTCTCTAAATAATTAAAATGAAATCTCACTAAGCAATCAAAAGGTAGTACTTTCTAATAATCTTCCCTCCCATACTCGTACAAAGTTTGCGACTCAATCAAAAGCATTTGGAGATCATTATTGATTAATAACTAGATCCGCCTGAATACTATATTAGAAAGTATTAATTATAAAATAAATTTTTGATGATTACAACCAGACATTATGTACTTAGATATACTGATAATCCCGGCGCTTTGGTCTAATTCGTAATTACCTAAATTTTTATTTTTATTACCTGGTATGCTAGGTGGCGTGAATCAACTTCAGTGAAACATAAAATAAACTAAATTTATATTTGCCACGTGTTGCCGATTTAGAATAGCATCACCCTAATTCTACCCGTAGGTGTAAAAAAAAGACTCACGGATAAATTCATCCAGGAAACGAGCAGCAGCATTCCCTGTGAATGTAACACCTTGCACTGCCCTCGCGAATCTAGCTGCCAAGCGTGGTGAGTATGGCAATCCCCCCAATTGGGGAGCAGTCCAGCAGTGGAATGTTGTGGCTGTAAATGTATGTAATGTTTAATGTATATTTTATGGCCCTCAACTTGATATTAGATATGTAATACGTACAAATTGTAGATTTCAGCATAAACAATGTGCTAAGTAAGGGGTATTACAGCTGAAACTTGCATGCTACGTGTACTGTTTAACATGAGTGGTGGCGCGAACAAGCCGGACTAATCACTTGGCTTCCGACAACCGGCTCATTCCGGATAATTCCACTTCTGCGCCGAGTTCCGTATCCATGTTCATTGTCAGTGGACTGCAGTGCTGCTGCCTATTAATACAACTTGTTTGTTTAGCTTCGATTGAACGTATGAAAGGACCAATCATCCCGGACTACGATTATGAAGCTTACGTCATATACAGTGTAAATTATGTAATATACATGGTGCAAAATAACTGCAAATATTCCAAGGGGTGAACCAGCCCATGAAACGAGACAACTATAAATAGCCGTGTGATGCCGGTTTAGAATGGCATCATCCCATTTCTTACCCATGGGAGTCGTAAGAGGCGACTGAGGGACGTGAGGGTAAGATGTGTATTGCAATTTTAGGCAATAGGCTGACAACCTGTCACTATATTGATACACGGTTATCTGCTTGACCCTCAAACTTTTGTCAGACGTGGTGTTAATTTCCGTTTACCTCGTAAGAGATATAGGCGTGATTTATGTATGTATGTATTAGGTCCTTACATATGAAATTGTCGTTTTGTCGTACTGGCCACTTTGATCACAAATTTCTCCTATTTGGTTAGGAATTCGAAATTCAAATTTATACAGCTATTTCCACATGTAGTTGTGTTTCGTAAACCGTCATTCATTTGTTTTTTTACTTATCTTTTTTCTGTTTGCATCGCTCAATTTACAAAATGGAAAATTTGAAATATCGCGTTATTTACGAGTACGAGTTCCACCGTGGCACCAGTGCTGCGGAAACGGCTCGAAGGGTTAATGATGTGTATGGCGGTTGTGTCGCAAAAGAAAACACAGTGCGTTTTTGGTTCCAACGTTTTCGTTCTGGAAATTTCGACCTGCAAAACAAGCCCCGTGGACGGCCGGAGACCCAAGTTGATAATGAAGAATTGAAGGCTATTGTGGAAGCGGATCCACCGCAAACCACGTCCGAATTAGCTGCAAGCTTCGGTGTTAGTGATAAAACTGTTTTTATCCACTTGAAGCAAATTGGAAAGATTAAAAAACTTGAAAGGTGGGTTCCTCACGAATTGAGTGAAGCAAACCGGCAAACGCGCGTCAACTGCTGCGTTACATTACTTGACCGGCACAATAACGAAGGGATTTTAAATCGAATCATTACCTGTGATGAAAAGTGGATTCTCTACGATAATCGGAAGCGCTCATCGCAATGGCTGGACCCTGGCAAGCCAGCCAAAGCCTGCTCCAAGCGAAAATTGACCAATAAAAAGTTACTTGTAAGCGTTTGGTGGACTAGCGCCGGTGTCGTTCATTACAGTTTTCTCAAATCTGGCTAGACGATTACGGCAGATGTCTACTGTCAGCAATTGCAAACCATGATGGAAAAGCTAGCTGCTAAACAACCGAGGTTGGTCAATCGCTCTACGCCACTGTTGCTTCACGACAACGCTAGACCACACACTGCACAACAGACGGCTAGCAAATTAGAAGAGCTTCAATTGGAATGTCTAAGGCATCCACCGTACTCCCCGGACCTTGCTCCAACAGATTACCATTTTTTTCGAAATTTGGATAACTTCTTGCAAGGGAAAAAATTCAACTCAGATGGGGCAGTCCAAATCGCCTTCAAAGATTTTATTGATTCCCGTCCGAATGTTTTTTTTAGTAAAGGGATCAATGAACTACCTATGAGATGGCAAAAGTGCATAGATTACAATGGCTCATACTTTGATTAAATAAATATACTATATTTAAAAAAATCGACTTTTTATTCCTCCCATACAAAACGCCAATTTCATATGTAAGGACCTAATATGTAACATAATAAGGAACAAAGGTCATCTCCCATTCAAAATGTTCCAGCCAACCGGATCAATTTGTATGAGAGATCCATACTTTTTCATATTTTGACCTATGTTCCTTGGGGAAGTTGTTAAGTGTCATGGACTAGTTACCCCTTAAAATATATGCAGCTAATATTTTTAGACACTGTATTATGATTTTGAAGTACGTAACATAGTTTAATCAAATACCTATCTTTGAATCAATATCAAATGATGAAAATCTGTGGCATATCTATACATCGATTTTTCTTTGCCAGCGACAATATAAATGGTTCTAGGCTACTTTTTTCCGCGGTAGCAAGAAGCGGGTAAAAACCTCTGAATAGAATACGTGTTTAATTTAGCGTTGCTATGCTGGGGTAAGTTAGGTATTAATGACGGTCTATGAATGCGCCGCGATTTCGCACGCATCGCTCTGGGCATATGTTGTCCCTTTCTCGCTCGCGGGGCGAGGGGGCGGCGTGCGCGCGGGCCGCCTGGTAGACGCCAAGCGGTGATTTCTGCACCGCACTCAGTCACTCAAAACCGTTCGGACGGGAGGGTATCGTATTGTGCGGATTTCCCGCCACGCGTTTTGTGATGCCGCGTGTAATGGACGATTCAATTTGAGATCGCGCGTGTTAATGCATCGTATTATTGCGTTTCTCCTGGGTTGTACTGGAATGCCAGGCTTAGTGATTGTTGGATGTCTCGACGTCTTCCACGTGAGCGTCGCGTTGAATAGGCATCAGGTGGCCATTTTGGCCCGCGTTTGTACGGCCCAAATTCGGGTTGGGTCACGCGTAATGACTAATATCAAGGTGAAATACGAACAGAAGCTGTGAGTGGTTTGAAGTGAATAACGCGCCAAGGCTGTAGTGGAATGCTGGGTGTCGATATCTTTTCCACCCAGCCCTGTAAGTACCCACGGAATTCCTATTTGATCCATTCCCTGAACTTCCTTTCTCCGTTGGGTATTTTATGCATTTGGACCGGCATTAACTGTAAGTGATAAATCTAGTTGTTTTAGTATAAAACTGTTTATGGTGTGTTCCCTTTAGTCATATTTGTTGTACCATATCATTGTGACTCCTTAGTACGAATTGCGGAATTCGTGGGGTGATATAATTTGGAGGTACTTACTTATAATCTAGTGCTAATACGATTGACGTAACGCCAGATCGGCAGACGGTATTTACTACCGACTTGAGTTATGTAAAGGTTGGAACACATCATTTGCCAATTTCACTCAACTTAGTTAATTAGGTTAAATAGATTTAGGTTCACGTTTAATTCATAGTATGCGCTGCTATATTGTGCAGCGTATGTTATTTAGCGCTGCGTAACGCGGCCATTGTCTGCCTCCAGTTGAACTCCTGGTATTTTGCTCGAAATTTATCTGTGTAAATCGCTTCCACTGCGGGAGTTTGGCTTGGAATTAGACAATTTTTGGTAGCAGAGCGTGGTTCAGAAAACCACTAGATTTAAGATTATTTTAGTATAAGATTTTTAATCTACCTACATAAAAAAAAAATATATATTTATTGTGATTGTAGTGTGTGCCCTGTGTAGAATATCCTATCGGTAGGATCAGGGCCAATCAATTAGTGAATTGCTTGTTATTATCGTTGTGTTTACCCTGTGCGGATATCCTAACGGTAGGATCAGGGCCGATTGTCTATTATTTTTTTTTATTGTAAGGTTCGGTGTTACTTTGAGTTGGTACCATGGCTCCCACAATTACACAGCTTCAGGCAAAAATTAGAACGCACCTAATTTGGTTCGCGACTAAGCAGGCGATGGTCGGTCGCGGGGACCGAGAGGACGCACTCATCGCTTGTGCGCAACGGATTGACGAACGGGTCGCGGAGGTGTTGGATTGCCTCACTGGATGCGAGGAGTTATTTGATGGGACGCCTGATGAGGAGGTCAAACTTACGGTCCGGACGAATGTGACCCAGTGCATGGAGATGGGGCAGGAGATCCAGCAGGCGGCTGCTGTGATCACCAGGCGTAGAGCTGGGGAGCCGGACCCACCCCATGGTCCGCGGGGACCGGGGGTGCAAGTGCCCCTGCCGGCTGTGGCGATTCCGGTCTTCCACGGGGACTACACGGATTGGACCCGATTCCAGGATCTGTTTGACAGTGTGATTCATAACCGCACTGACTTGCAGCCGGCATATAAAATGGCACAATTGATGGCCAAGCTGCAAGGTGAGCCCCATGAGCTGGTAAAGCATCTACCAGTCGATGATGCAAGTTACGAGACGGCTCGCGGTTTGCTGATCGAGAGATACAGCAACAAACGTCTCATGATTGACCAACTCCTGGAACAGTGGCTCACCGTGCCGACCATCACACGAGGGACGGACCTCAGGGCCAAGGTCCTCAACCCTGTCTGCGTTGCAGTGAACGCTCTTGAGAGACAGGGGATGCCAGTGTCAAGCTATGATTATATCCTGGTCCACACGTTGTTGCGCCGCCTGCCGAGCGACATGGCCGCTCGTTTTGAACAGTCACACGGAGGTAAGACATCTGATTACCTCCCGACCTTCGAGGAGCTCAAGTCCTTCCTCGAGGCCGAGTGCAGGCGGGTAGATGCCCAATTTGGAGAGTCGCCTCACGCGGAGTCTGCGGCCGCTCGCCGCCCGGAACGGCCGGGTGCACAGGCGCGAGACGGTAAGAGTAGGCCACCCAGGCGATACAATGTCGCTAATTTGGAATCGAGGTGTGCCTACTGCAGAGAGGCGGGGCATCAGGTGACTGCGTGTGAGGAGTTCGCTGCACAGCGGGTGCAGAAACGTCGTGGTGTGGTGCAGCAACGGCGTTGGTGCTTTAGGTGTATGGGGCCGCATCAGGTGCGAGAGTGCCCATCGAGCACCAACTGCAGGTACTGCCAGGGTGCCCACCATCAGCTCCTATGCATGAACCGCAGCGGAGATTACGGAGGCAGAGCTGACGCGGGTCAGCGGACGGAGTCTGCCCTACCTAGACGGGAGCAACGCTCCCCACCCCCTCCAAGGAGGAGTCCTCTTCCACCAGGGTTTCAGGGACGAGGCCAGGGACATCAGCAGGTGATGCCCCCTTCACCACGCGCGAGACAGTCACCACCTCGGCAGCAGGTGCCGGAACAGGGTAGGTGGTCACAGGTCCAAGGTCAGGGGCACCCATCACAAGTACGTGATGCTACGGGCGGGTGCCAATACCAGGGCCAGTACATGCAGTACTCGGCGGGACTGAACAACATGGTGAGGTCTCATGACCCACGCATGCCTCTCCCCTTGGCTGAGCACCCGCGGCTACAGGCGCATCCACGGTACGCGCGCCTGCCGCAGGGTTACTATAGGCTGCCAGCCATGGCGTACAGGACCAGAGGTCCCTATCAGCAGGAGTGGGACCCACTCGAAGGTGTACGGAGAGAGGGGACCCCCCCGCAGGACGCGGACACTCCGCGCTTAGATTCCTGCTAGGTAATCGCCGCCTACACGCCAGCTTCGGCCCCCCGGCCAATTACGGTATTGTTGCCTACGGCAATGATTTGGGTATGGGGATACGGTGGCCGCAGCATACAGGTAAGTGCCTTGTTAGATACAGGGGCTCAGGGTTGTATTGTGTCTAGTAAGCTGGTGAGTAGGCTACGCTTAAATATAAGGCCCACAACGGATGGGGCTGTAGGTATTGGAGGTGTAGATGTGCCTGACGTTCGGGGTCAGGTGAACTTCGAGTTCACATTAGGTAATACAGGTACAGGGGTCAGCTATCATGCCTCAGCAGTGGTGCTGGATGAAGTGGTAGGGAAACTTCCTCAGGTTCGGTTACCGTCAACGGTACGAGGGTTAACCACAGGCTTAGAGTTAGCTGATCCTGAATTTGATACTCCTGGTACGGTGGACGTTCTCCTCGGGTCAGACGTCCTCGGGAGATTCTGGTGTGGCAGAAAACGGGTACTTCAGCAAACTGGTTTAGTGGCCGTTGATACCACAGGGGGGTATGTTATTTTTGGCCCAGTTTGGAGACCTCAGGACCTACCAGAAGGCGATACGGTTCTCTATGGTAGTGTGTTGTCGGAGGTGCTGCAGAGGTTTTGGGAGTCTGAGGAGCCACCCACAGCGGATAGACGGAAGCCAGAGGATGACGAGTGCGAGCTGTTCTATCAGTACAACACTGCACGAAGTTCGTCAGGTAGGTTTGTTACCAGGCTGCCATTTCTCCCAAACCGCCCCTCCTTAGGTAGTTCGCGACAGATCGCGGAACGGAGACTACTGGCTATGGAGAGAAAGATGAAGCGAGATGCAGCACTTCGGCAGAAGTATATCGAATTCATGAGGGAGTACCTAGAGTTAGGCCACATGTCGGTGTCCAGCATAGATTGGAGGTGTGTCGAGCATTACTATATACCACACCTGGCTGTTTTGAAGTCACCGGAGGCGAAGATACGGGTAGTGTTTGACGGTTCTGCTCCTACATCGAATGGTGTGTCTGTGAACCAGTGTCTGCACGCGGGTCCCAAGTTGAACCGGGACATTGTGGACATCCTCACAGATTTTCGGTTGCACCAAGTAGCGTTCGTCGCAGACGTCAAAATGATGTTTCGCCAAACAATTATACACCCGGATGACCGTCGGTACCAGCTGATTTTGTGGCGTGAGAGCCCTGACGAGCCGATGGTCACTTATGAGCTTAACACGGTAACGTATGGTCTGAAGCCTAGTCCGTTTTTGGCAGTACGCACGCTGCGAGAGTTGGCCGCACAGGAAAGGGTAAGATTCCCTCGAGCCGCAGCAGTACTGGATCGCGACGTCTACGTGGATGACATCTGCACGGGTGCAGATAGCGTGCAACAAGCACTGCTACTACGAGACGAGCTGATCGCGATCATGGAATCAGGAGGTTATGAGTTGCGGAAATGGCTGTCCAGCTGTCCAGAGCTCCTGGCCGGGTTGCCAGGTGAGTTCCAGCAGGACCCGCACCTTTTCGAGAACCCGGACAATCCAAATACGTTGAACATCCTAGGGGTGCAATATAGGCCAACGCATGATGTCTTTACGTATCAGATCGAGCCAGACCTTTTGCAGAAGACTTGGACGAAGCGTTCGGTATTATCGACGATCGCCAGAACTTTCGATCCTAACGGGTGGATCGCACCGGTGACGTTCATGGCGAAGTGCTTCTTGCAAAGGTTGTGGATAGCAAACTTGGGTTGGGACGACCAGCTCTCCGGAGAGCTGTTGAATGATTGGACCAAGTTTGTGACCACCTTACCAGGGATCGTACGCATCGCCATACCTCGCAAATTGCTCCCATCGGTGGGATGTAAGGCTACCCTACATGGGTTTTGTGATGCCTCGGAGCGAGGGTACGCGGCAGCTGTCTATTTGCGGACAGTCAGTTCAACGGGAACTGTAGACGTGCGTCTAGTTATGGCCAAGAGTAAGGTGGCTCCGGTTAGGACAAGATGGACCATTCCAAAGTTGGAATTGGCGGGAGCAGCGCTTCTCACGCGCTTGCTACATCATGTCGCTAGTAATCTACGCGGTACCATCACTTTGGATGAAACGGTGTACGCATGGACCGACAGTAGGATAGTTCTGTGCTGGTTACAGACGTCGGTACATACTCTTGAGGTTTTCGTGGCAAATCGGGTGTCACAGATTAAAGGATCGGAAACTCCGTTGGTATGGAGACACGTACCGGGAGAACAGAACCCAGCGGACTGCGCCTCACGGGGATGTAGGGCCCCTGATTTGGTAGGTCACTCACTGTGGTGGGGACCTCAGTGGTTGACTGAGTCACCTGAGAGATGGCCATACAATGAGTGCGGGTCGCCGCTTGGGCCACCTGATCGAGGTTTGCGAGTGAACGTAGGGCAGATCGTACCTAAGCCTAGTGCGGCTTTCTTGCTGGAACGATACAGCTCCCTCGACAAACTTCTAGGGGTGACAGGTTGGATCAAACGGTTCGTGAACAACTGTAGAAAACCTCAAGCAGAACGGAACTTGGCACCTGTCCTCTCGCCTGCGGAGCGGAATGCGGCTCTAAGTTTATTGGTTAGGGTCGTCCAGGCGGAACATTTTGAGGAAGAGGCCAGGCTGCTCAGGGATGGCCGTGGAAAGCTGAAGGGAGGTCTTGTGCGCCTCAACCCGTTCGTGGACGAGCATGGAATGCTCCGGGTTGGAGGTAGACTTCGGAACGCTAACCTGCCCTTTTCAGCACGGCATCCGCTGTTACTCCCAAAGAAGGGACCTTTGGTAGAACTTATAGTTAGGGATCGTCACCAGAAAAACTCGCATGCGGGCTGCAATGCACTTTTGGCTATTCTGCAGCGCGAGTTTTGGATCTTGTCTGGACGACGTACGGTACGGAGCATTGTGTTTCGGTGCTTGCCTTGCTATCGGTTGAAGGCAGCCACAATGCAACCTCAGATGGGAGACCTCCCACCGGACCGGGTGACGGAAGCCTGGACGTTTGCGGGTGTGGGAACGGACTTTGCGGGGCCTTTTATGGTAAAGGCATCACGCCTTCGCAACGCGAAGTCAATCAAGGCGTATTTGTGCGTGTTTGTGTGCCTAGCAACCAAGGCCGTCCACTTGGAACTCGTGGCCGACCTCACTACGGAGGCTTTCTTAGCAGCTTTAGATAGATTTGTGTCGCGAAGAGGGCGACCAGCGCTGATCAGGTCGGACTGTGGTACCAACTTTAAGGGCGCTGATCGATGTATGAAAGAAATTATAACGTTTTTATCGGAAAACGAGGAAGCTATCGGCACGAGCCTCTCCCGTCAGGGCATTAACTGGGTGTTCGATCCACCAGGATGCCCCCACTGGGGTGGTATATTTGAAGCGGTTGTAAAGTCCGCTAAGACGCATTTGATGCGCGTTATAGGTTTAACGATATTAACCTTTGAGGAGCTAGCGACCGTGTTTTGTAAAATTGAGGCCGTTCTCAATTCACGTCCTTTGTGTCCGCTTAGCTCAGATCCGAATGATCTGGAGGCCCTGACACCAGGGCATTTCTTAATTGGCCGACCACTTAACGCCTTGCCAGAATACCCCTACACAGAGGTCAGTAGCAATCGTTTGACGCGTTATGAGTTGCTGCAGCAAATGTCTCAGAATTTTTGGAAGCGATGGTCGCTTGAGTATTTGCACATTCTGCAGCAACGCCTTAAGTGGACGGACAGAACTGAACCCCCTCGCATCGGAGATCTCGTTCTGGTTAAGGATGCCAACCTGCCGCCACTGCGATGGCGCAGAGGGCGCATTCTCAACTTGTTCCCAGGTAGTGATGGCACTCCTCGAGTCGCGACAGTTCAGGTAGGGGATTCAGTTCTTAAGCGAGCAATAGCAACGCTATCTCGTCTCCCCAGTAGTGAATAGGCCTAAGGGATTCGGCCTAGGGCGGGTGAATGTTTAATTTAGCGTTGCTATGCTGGGGTAAGTTAGGTATTAATGACGGTCTATGAATGCGCCGCGATTTCGCACGCATCGCTCTGGGCATATGTTGTCCCTTTCTCGCTCGCGGGGCGAGGGGGCGGCGTGCGCGCGGGCCGCCTGGTAGACGCCAAGCGGTGATTTCTGCACCGCACTCAGTCACTCAAAACCGTTCGGACGGGAGGGTATCGTATTGTGCGGATTTCCCGCCACGCGTTTTGTGATGCCGCGTGTAATGGACGATTCAATTTGAGATCGCGCGTGTTAATGCATCGTATTATTGCGTTTCTCCTGGGTTGTACTGGAATGCCAGGCTTAGTGATTGTTGGATGTCTCGACGTCTTCCACGTGAGCGTCGCGTTGAATAGGCATCAGGTGGCCATTTTGGCCCGCGTTTGTACGGCCCAAATTCGGGTTGGGTCACGCGTAATGACTAATATCAAGGTGAAATACGAACAGAAGCTGTGAGTGGTTTGAAGTGAATAACGCGCCAAGGCTGTAGTGGAATGCTGGGTGTCGATATCTTTTCCACCCAGCCCTGTAAGTACCCACGGAATTCCTATTTGATCCATTCCCTGAACTTCCTTTCTCCGTTGGGTATTTTATGCATTTGGACCGGCATTAACTGTAAGTGATAAATCTAGTTGTTTTAGTATAAAACTGTTTATGGTGTGTTCCCTTTAGTCATATTTGTTGTACCATATCATTGTGACTCCTTAGTACGAATTGCGGAATTCGTGGGGTGATATAATTTGGAGGTACTTACTTATAATCTAGTGCTAATACGATTGACGTAACGCCAGATCGGCAGACGGTATTTACTACCGACTTGAGTTATGTAAAGGTTGGAACACATCATTTGCCAATTTCACTCAACTTAGTTAATTAGGTTAAATAGATTTAGGTTCACGTTTAATTCATAGTATGCGCTGCTATATTGTGCAGCGTATGTTATTTAGCGCTGCGTAACGCGGCCATTGTCTGCCTCCAGTTGAACTCCTGGTATTTTGCTCGAAATTTATCTGTGTAAATCGCTTCCACTGCGGGAGTTTGGCTTGGAATTAGACAATACGAGTTAAATATTTTAATAGCATAATGATGTAACTAATAATATTGCGTAGTCCAAACAAAGCTATCAAAGTATTAGGTCCTTACATATGAAATTGGCGTTTTGTATGGGAGGAACAAAAAGTCGTTTTTTTAAATATAGTATATTTATTTAATCAAAGTATGAGCCATTGTAATCTATGCACTTTTGCCATCTCATAGGTAGTTCATTGATCCCTTTACTAAAAAAACCATTCGGACGGGAATCAATAAAATCTTTGAAGGCGATTTGGACTGCCCCATCTGAGTTAAATTTTTTCCCTTGCAAGAAGTTATCCAAATTTCGAAAAAAATGGTAATCTATTGGAGCAAGGTCCGGGGAGTACGGTGGATGCCTTAGACATTCCAATTGAAGCTCTTCTAATTTGCTAGCCGTCTGTTGTGCAGTGTGTGGTCCAGCGTTGTCGTGAAGCAACAGTGGCGTAGAGCGATTGACCAACCTCGGTTGTTTAGCAGCTAGCTTTTCCATCATGGTTTGCAATTGCTGACAGTAGACATCTGCCGTAATCGTCTGGCCAGATTTGAGAAAACTGTAATGAACGACACCGGCGCTAGTCCACCAAACGCGTACAAGTAACTTTTTATTGGTCAATTTTCGCTTGGAGCAGGCTTTGGCTGGCTTGCCAGGGTCCAGCCATTGCGATGAGCGCTTCCGATTATCGTAGAGAATCCACTTTTCATCACAGGTAATGATTCGATTTAAAATCCCTTCGTTATTGTGCCGGTCAAGTAATGTAACGCAGCAGTTGACGCGCGTTTGCCGGTTTGCTTCACTCAATTCGTGAGGAACCCACCTTTCAAGTTTTTTTAATCTTTCCAATTTGCTTCAAGTGGATTAAAACAGTTTTATCACTAACACCGAAGCCTGCAGCTAATTCGAACGTGGTTTGCGATGGATCCGCTTCCAAAATAGCCTTCAATTCTTCATTATCAACTTGGGTCTCCGGCCGTCCACGGGGCTTGTTTTGCAGGTCGAAATTTCCAGAACGAAAACGTTGGAACCAAAAACGCACTGTGTTTTCTTTTGCGACACAACCGCCATACACATCATTAACCCTTCGAGCCGTTTCCGCAGCACTGGTGCCACGGTGGAACTCGTACTCGTAAATAACGCGATATTTCAAATTTTTCATTTTGTAAATTGAGCGATGCAAACAGAAAAAAGATAAGTAAAAAAACAAATGAATGACGGTTTACGAAACACAACTACATGTGGAAATAGCTGTATAAATTTGAATTTCTAATTCCTAACCAAATAGGAGAAATTTGTGATCAAAGTGGCCAGTACGACAAAACGACAATTTCATATGTAAGGACCTAATATTTATTATCTACTACATATTGACGTCATGATCCGTCATTGTTAAAAAAATACATACATAACACATATTTTTTTTATTACTTCTTTTTATTATCCTCATAGAAAACCGACTCATGCGGCATAGAAATAATAATAAAGCTTAGCTATTAGCGCGTCGCACAACTAGAATGCGTAGTAACGTGTTTCAACGCTCCCTCATAGAGAAAAACTTTCAATAGAGTACCTCATACTGTTATTTTCATTTTTCTAACGACAATAGACATCCAGTTTGTTTGTCTACTAGAGTAGAAATAAGGAGGCTATTTTTGAAAAATTGCAATATTTTCAAGCGCGGGAAGTTTTCTAAAATTGTATACCTCACACTGAAAGTGTTTAAAAATTTTGTTTTCAGTGGAGTAATGTGTAGGATTAGCCGTGTGGTGCCGGCAGAGTAGAATAGCACCACCCCATCTCTTCCCGTGGGGGTCGTAAGAAGCGACCGAGGGATAAATCCGACCCAAGCACAACGGTCCTGGAGAGGCCAACTCCACAATTAAACCCGGAACGGGGTCTCCGTCAGGCGCGTGTGTCAGAGATCTACCGCGCGGCAGACTCCTGCAGCCGACCTGGCTCCGCACGTATCGACTAGTCGTTCCTGCGGATCCAGCCAGGAAGGCCGAGGGTGGCGCAGGTCCTGGGCAGCCCTGCGTTTTCCATAATTGCGTCCCAGGCAACGCAGTGTCTGTGGAGAGGACACTTCACCCGCGTGAAAAGTCTTGCCTCAGACCACAGACGTGTGAGGCCAATGATGAATGTGTAGGAAGGATTTGAATTTAACGCAAGTCAAAAATTGCGTTAACTGTTGGGCACAATTGCCTTGGTAGTGTACTATCAGCAGCACACTCTATTCTTACTAACTGTTTGATATACCAGTATCTAATCTTAGTAACTGTTTGATAAACCAGTGTCTATTCTTAGTAACTGTTTGTTAAACCAGTATCTGATAAATGGGCAGGTTAAGTGCTGCTAATGGCACATCTTAACTTACTATGTGCTATTATTGCAATGTACGTTACCATACGTTACCTAAACTCACGTGTCCCCAAGTTCACAGGATAATGTACTTATGTCACGGATTTATCTGCGTCCGCGCTGCCATGGCGGCCCGGCAGCTCGCTCGCTTTGATTTTAGGTTAACATGCCAGTCAAACTTGTGAAAATTAAGTATCATTGCAAATTATTCAATTGCCACAATCCACGCTGAAACTATTTATTCATATGTGACTGAAGCCACGATCGAGAATTCCGATATTTTTAATCTCGGTAACTGAAAATGTTGATCACTTTGCGGCCGATAATACGAGGTGATTGTCACCACAGATTACACAGCCGCGTGGAGAATATAAATGAACGATATTATTACGCAACAGAATATTATCCTAAATGGGAAAATACAGAACATGCACATTAAACAAGCAAAATGGCTTTCGCTGGTTCTACGTAGCTTGTAGGCGTACAATCTGGATAATTGCTTGTGCAGGTAAACGGTGCTGTTATTTGAAATTGATTAGAAGTGCAAATACAATTTTCGCTTACATAACCTTTATTGCTTTTCCTGCTGGCGAAAATAGATACGGAGTGTATCTCCAGAGTTGATGGTTATTTGAGACATTTTGGGAGATGATTAATCGTCAACGGAACAACTTTTCTCAATTACAAGAAACTTGATGATCATGAAAGTTACGGGGGTTGTTTTTTATAAGCTTGTCCTTAATTTATGTTGGTGCAGAGATGTATGTTTTATTTATTTCTATTACAACGACATTCCAACCATGGTAGTCTTAGCCACCGAGATTTAATTTACAATTTTATTTTATATTATCTTAAACCGATTCGTCCAATCACGTAATTAACATCCTTGAAAATTTATTAAGAATTTATATAATTGGAGTTTGATTGAAAGTTTGGAAATAATATTTGCGATGGCGCTTGTTTCAATATCGCTAACAATAACTAAGGACTAAGGGTCCGAAAAAGGAACGCCATCAAGGTTGCGAGGAAGAAAACAGCTCATTACTAATATAGCTATTCTGCGTAACTAGTTAAGAAACTTCCAGATATTTACCGCCATATCTTCTCGTAAAATACGTTTCTTTTACTTAAAAATACCTTATTACAAATAATAGTTGTAAAAAGTCTTGTGAAGCTGTCTCGTAGCGCTCGTAGCAGAGTGCTACGAGGTTCACAATAAGCTCTATTGATTGCAGCAGCGATCGCAGGTATCGGTCGCGCGCAATTGCAGTAATGTTACAGATTCGTAACTGAGCATCATGTAGGGTGGTCGAACGTGGTTGCTCGCAGCACGACGCAAACTTTAATATGAATGCTTGGGTACTAGGTACATAAACATGTATCAGACAGATTTACATATTCCCTTAATTTCTAAGCCTTTTCCTTTAATTATTACGTTAATTTAAATATATAAAACAATGTTAGAATTACAAAACCAATAGTAAAAAAAAAAAAATTGAAGTTCAATCAAATATACCACCCCGGGTCACACCAGCCGCAAAAGTGCCCATGACAGTCGCTGCGTTGCCGCGTTGAATAGCGATGGAGAACCTTTACGTTAATTCGATTTCTATACGAGAACTTGGACGACGAAAGTATACGTACGTACAGTCTCTTATACCACTTAAGGTAACAGGCATGCATATGCGAAGTATCGAAGGAATTTGTTCTCTATTTAACACAAAGATGGCACCACCAGCGACACTAACTATAAAATTACAACCACATACCACCACATCAAACTCTTTGCCAATATTTAAACTTGATGGCAGCACTGAGCTAGTTAGCCGAAATCTACTAGCGTTGCATACGTCACTTAAACCTGTTTAAATTACTTGCTGGAAACTTTTTCGCAAGTCAAATACGAAGTATAATCGAACTCGCAATCATTCACTTAAGAACTAAAATTTTAACATAAAATATGACATATAACCACTCTGGCGCAGGCCGAGATTCGAACCGTGGCTATGCTGCGTTGTGTCCAACAGCGAAGCCCCTAGACCAGATGCTTATTACGTAGAACGTTTAAATTTTTAACTGGTTGCTACAAGCTTATCAATAACATGGCGCGTCATAGATAGTCAGATCAGAAATGGTTGAATCTGGTATAAAATTGCAGGTAGGCAATAAAGATTACTTATAAATAACCAGTTCAGCTTGAATGAATTCGTTTCTTTACTATTGATCGTCTACTTTGGAAGCCACAACAGTGTTTTTTGAGTTCTAACAGAACTTTAACAATTTTTATCATAATGCATAATTTATCAGTTTTGATGAAGGCTGAAATTGTGTTGTTACATGAACAGCAAATGTCAATGAGTGTAATCGCTCGTAAATTAAATATTTCGGTAAGTAAAATATTGTGTTACGTTATTAAATCCTTATTTTAATAGTTACCTACAAAGTATTATAATATTAGGTTTCAATAAATGTTAAATGGTAGGAAGATAACTTTGTAGGATCATTCTTCTAATTTAGGATTTATTTATTTGCAGAGAAAATCCGTAAGATTGTGAATTCAGCGTCATAGTGACACTGGAGATGTTCAACGTATTAAGCCTGGTTTTGCCCCCAAGTTGTTCGCTCCTCAGTCTGCACGCCATCGGGATGTAATTGCAAAGCACACTGCGAATCCATTTGCATCAACAAAGGAAACAGCAATTGCACATGGTATATCTGTACAAACCGTGCTCAAAGATTTGCATGCAAAAGGGTTCAAAACATACAAACCGGCAAAAAAAATCGCCTTGTCTAATAGATATCGTCAGGATAGAAAACACCTTGCCCGGGAGTATTTTTGTAATTTTACAGACCACATTATTAAGTTTGTTTAACCTAAATGTATTAAAAATATCAGAGGAAACCCTATAAATAACCGGAGTGAAGCCAAGACAAACGCTCAAACATAATTTGATGCACTAAAAATACACGAGATACTCTGTTTATACTTAAAAAGAAATAAGCTTTTATTTATATTTGAGCGTGCATTATATATGAATGAATTAGTTTTAATACATCAGTAGTTTCATTTTGGTTGGTCGTTAGGTTCCTTCTGGAACATTTCTTTACCCTGAGATGTGTGACAAAATTATAATAGCTGTGCAACTCATTCTTAAATAAGCGCCAAAGTGATGTTATTGTATTTAACTATACATGTTAATTCACTGTGTGCTAGCTAAACAAAGGAAGTAGTTGTAAACTAAGTTATTTAAATCGTTGCCTAATAATTAGATAGATAGATAGAACCGACCTATATTGTTACTAAGCATAGCACCTATATGATGCTGTAAACAATCGTTGTAAATAAATAAATATTTATCAATTTATTGTTCACTTTTATTTCTTTCTATTTTAATTTGTATATGTATAATGTTTTTAAAGATGATATCGTAATGATTAAATAAGATTACCAATAAATTAGTATAAAAACCTGCCTAGCAATTAATATAAAAAACAGGTATTACATATTTTTAAATTTTAGGCGATATTTTTAGGTATAGGTAGGTCTACCTATACTGCCCGTTAATACGTTAGAAACATCTATTCCATCAGCTCAGGTATAACTCCCCCTCAGACGCTTGGCGATGAGAGAACATCGTGTTATTACTACTGATCACCAGATGTCGCTACTTTCATACAAATTATTTTTTTACTATCATTACTTCGTTAACACCTCATGATTTGAAAGAAAGCATACAAAGCTTTCTTATTGTAGTTAAAATATACTTACGCCTATATTTTATATTCCTGGTGTCACCAGCTACCGACAAAAACATAATACAACAAAAATGTTTCAAAATAATACACAAAAATGAAAAACACGCTATCACAACCCGGGGATCGAACCTCGAACGTGGCTTTGCTTGAGGTTACGACCGAGCAGTTAGACCATTACACCACAGACCTGCTGTGCCAAGGCGCGAAATAGTTAACCTCTTTCACACAAGGCACACCCGTAGTGTTCGTTTAATACCACTTATAATGCCTGTTACCTTATGTTATATGAGCGACTGTACATACATTTATCACGCCTATCTTCCTTGCGGGGTAGGCAGAGCATAAACGACCGTAAATAACGGACATTTATGCCACGTCTGAAGAACATTTTAGGGTCATTCAGTCAATTGTGTAAAAAATTGGTACAAATTGAAAATTTTATACTTATTAAAAAATCCAGTTTAGTTAGGTTTTATAAGATATAAAACGCATTTTTTACCGTTAGTTTGGTAATCGTCCTGAACGAAATTCACACAAATGCTTAGCAATTTCACGTTACGGCGTTTCATTTGTTAAAGCTGAATTTAGATTAAATATTACAATTTCCTGGTCGAAACAGCCCGAGATTTGTTCTGTTAATTTGAGTTTACATTAGAGCATTTATTGTAAGACTTCGTCGTAAGATTTCACGATTCAGTGTTCAAGAAGGTAAAACAATTGTTCCGGAACGTGACACGTTCAATAATTCAACCTGAGGTGGGTACGTGTAGCTAATATTAGAATTAACACGAGCTTTGAATCGAATGGAGCTGTAATGTAACAATGTCATTAGGAATATTGCGGGAGCGAACACGTTATGCAAATATCTGGCGCATCTGTTACACATAAGCTAAGTCGAATTAAAGCGGCGCGCGGTGGCGCCACGTCGCGTCGCTAGTGTGAATTACAATTTAGGTGTGTGTACCGCGCATTTTGTAGGACACCCGCGGTAATGACTGCCTGACGCGCGGAAAAGGTGCCCTAATTACATCCGCACGTGACACTACCTGTATGAGCCACCGCCTAATTGGTGAATAAAAGTAAATATAAACAAAATTGTGCTCTTTCCTATTTGTATCGGATATATTTGTTAAGTATACGGGGTGTAAGGGACAGCCCTCCGAATACTGATAGGGTGTATTCAGACCATGAAACTAAACAACAATTAAATTTGACCTCTCATAAAAACACAATCAGCGGACTGCATTTACTGTTGGGAAATAAAAAAATACGTTTCCTGAAATATTTTTTACGGAAAGTTTTTCAGATTCATGGTCTGAATGCACCCTATTAGTATTCAGAGGGCTGTCCCACACCTACCATACGGTATATACAGGGTTGTTTTTTATTCACCCCGGAAATTTTACAGGGCGATTCTACTCATGATTCTGAACAACTTTTATTATGGGGTCACCTGCGACACCGCGAAAAAAAATCCAGCTGTTCCATACATTTTGTTTGAGTAGGTATGATTTTTTCTATGGAGCAGCTGTTTCTTTTTCGTGATTTCGCAGGTGACCCCATAATAAAAGTTGTTCAGAATCGTGACTAGAATCACCCTGTAAAATTTCCGGGGTGAATAAAAAATAATCCTGTATGTACTGATTTCCCACCCATACACCCTGTATGTATATATGAACTAAGTAATTAAATCCAAGTGAGAGTGATTAAGAACTTAAATAAGCCGGATACTGCGTATAGTTTAATCAAGGACCGTGTACCTTCAGATTGTTTGCATTATTATGACATTAAATATTTCCACGCATGTTGTCATATTGCATACAATCTAAAATTCCGCGACTCAAACATACACATACACATATCACATACACATATCACACCTATAATCCCTTGTGGGGTAGGCAGAGCGTAAACGGCCGCATGAATCGGTCATTTATGCCATGTCTGACAAATAATTGAGGGTTATTTGGAAAATTGTGTATAGCCATAGTGACAGGTTGTCAGCCCATCGCCTAAAATTGCAATATACACCCTCGAGTCCCTCAGTCGCCTCTTACGACTCTCACAGGAAAGAAATGGGGTGGTGCTATTCTAAGCCGGCATCACACGGCATAGCCGGCATCACACAGGTTCGTTTTAACCCTCAAAACATCCTTCCGTACAATCAATCGCATTTTGTAGTCAAATTGCTCCTACATTTCATGTTGACAATTGTTTAACAGGACACAAGTTCCAACAAGCGAGCAACTTATTCTAATTTGCACCAAGTGGGCAGACGATTCAAGTACTCGACCTAGAGAAACAACCACTTCTCGTTAACTGCTTTCAATTTGATTAATAGCCGATCCTATATTCAAGCTGCACTATTATAGTTGACTGTCTGTGTCATAGCCATAAGTATCAATTTGCAGAACCGAATATTAATAGAGGTATAAACAGGAGGAATGGGTAAGCTACTTTTATTTTGTTATCCTCACTGGAAATTAGTTTTCTTCAAAAATAATCCTCCGCTCTGTCAGTCAAACTACCTGACTGACGCATCCGTTAAGCAATGTAACGCACCGTTGCCATTATTTGTATGGAAATAAGATCGAAATTTCCAAATTTCCTTTCGTCTGACAGACGCATGCGTTACGGTACACGATAAGTGGGAGAACCGCCTTAAAAGCTACGGTCGTCATTTAAAACAATGCATTCAAGTGTAGGTATTTAAACACTTTTAAGCGTTAGGAGCCAATGTAAATAATTGTAAAAAGCTAGTACATTCAAATAAAAAGAATCTAAATACCTATAGTCGTATTAAAAATGATAAAATATTCTCTAAATGGTTAGAATGTTTGTCCTCCATGTGCCACTCTCAACTGTCTGTTCTCTCTCAGGAGATGAAACTATCTCCGCCGCAGGAAACTTTCAAATGAAGTAAAATTGTTCTACAAATGCATAAAGATAAATCGCAATTTAGTAAGACTAAACCGTTTACAGTGGAGAAAGACTTTATAGCCTGTATATTATACTATGACCTAGACTAGAGTCAAGAGCAAACCAATACTTAATTTAAAAAAAAAACTTTAAAATAACTTGACTGATTCTAATGACACTTATTGCTGGTCCTAATTATACAATTTCCAAATAATTATAAAAAGTAGTTTCGCCATAAGTTCAGTATGTTTTGGGAGATGCAAGGACAAAAATATATGTACATACTTATCACCTTTTATACAAAAGTACTTGCTCTGAAGGCTTAAAATATTTTGTAGTTTTCGGTTCAGATACATACTGGTCGAAGAAGGACTCTTTATTTTTATAAATAAAAATAAGAAATTGAAAAATATTAGCGCTTACCGAAGATTTTCTTTTTCAATAGCTTATTTTCGTTTATGAAGATAATACAGCACTGTGAGTGCATTATAAACCATACTACTCTTAATTGTAAAGTAGGCTAAAAGTGTAAACATATTCAACACAAAATCGAGAAGATTGAGACGCAAATTAAACTATATAGGTAATAAGATAGAATCATGATATAGATTAAGCCTGCGTCGAGCGTAAGCCGACCGTCCAGTGGCGCCCTCCCATGTTTTTTAATAATTTCTTAAAATCTAGGACAAACATCAAAAATCGAAGACGGACAAGTTGTTGTCCTATACGATAAGTTTATTTTAAGGTACAACAATGAGCTTTTTCTTGTGTTTTAAATTTTAAATCACTAAAACGGAAAACGGTGGCCACCATTTTCCGTTTTACTGATTTTAAAGACGCATAACAATATAAAGCTAATTGTTGTACCTTAAAATAAACTTATCGTATAGGACAACAATTTGTCCGTCTTAGATTTTTGATTTTTGTCCTAGATTTTAAGAAGTTATTAAAAAACATGGGAGGGCGCCACTGGACGGTCGGATTTCGCACGGCGCCGCCAAGGCGGTTCACTCACTTGTCGTCCGTCGTTCCGTTATCTTTAACGCAACGTAACGCATGCGTGTGTCAGTGAAAGTGAAAATTCCAATCTTATTCCCATACAAATGCGGCTACGGTGGATTTACGGTGCGTAACAGACTCGTGTGTAACGCCTCCGTTACGCACCGTAGCCGTATTTGTATGGGAATAAGATTGGAATTCGCAATTTCCTTCGCACCGTAGCCGTATTTGTATGGGAATAAGATTGGAATTCGCAATTTCCTTTCGTCTGACAGATGCATGTGTAAAGTTGAGTAAAAAAAACGAAACTACGGACGACAAGTGAGAAAACCGCCAAAATATTGGATGAAGAAAATACTTATACGGGGCAGTAATGACGTGTCGTGTACGATATTAGAGAAACATGAAAAATCGGTTTTGATTGATTTACGGCCTCGCAATATGTTAAGTTTAGACTCCAGCGTTAATCGAGTTGTATTTGAAATCCACTACGTATCTCTTTTTTTTCGTGAATAAGTACTAATTAGTAGAATACCCAGAAAATGCAATACTTCACAAAAAGTTAAAAATTTAAAATGAAAAGGTAGAGGACAATTCAATTGAATTATGGTTTAAGATCATGATGTAACTGCCAATTACACTCTATTCTCAATTTTAATTTGACCATTTAACAAAAATATTAGAGAATATTCCAACAGTGACAGAATTTTTGAAATTGACTTTAATAAAGACTTTAATTATTTTCTTTTCTTTTAACATTTTCTGTTTCAAATACTTTTAAGTTGTTTCAGTTCGGTAAACTTTTTCATTTACTCCTCGGTTCTGAACAAAAGCTCTTGTAGATAAATACAAGCAGTGGAGTCTGCGGCTTTATGTCAAACGCAATCTTTAATCGCAGTTGGAGAGACGCGGAGCGGGGTGCGGGGTGCGGGGTGCGGGGCGCGGCGGCGGGGCAGACGGTGGGGCTGCACTCACTGTATCTATGCTAACGCCTCAACAAAGGCTTACTTTGTAGTCCAAATTAATTGAGCAAATAGCTACCTATTCAAATTTAATCCATTTTCCTACTCCATTTACTTGCTCTTAGCTTTCTCGTTGTTTCGTGTCAACAGTTAAAATATTTTTTTTAGCAAAATACTGACTACTTTGACGCGAGTCGCTTTCTCGCATCAAGTAGTCACTTTTTTTCTCGCTTCCTTCTGAGTGAATGCAGAGGATCACTTTAGCATATGTGTTCATTGGGCAAGGAGATTCTACGTAGCCAACGCCAACATTCGTCAATATGTTTGATTGGTTTCAAACTCATAGAAAGCTAGCTGAAAATGAATAATCTGCCACACTGCATATCGGGTACAGTTCCCAGGGAACGTCTTGTCCTGGCCGCAGACTATCTTCGGTGTAACTGTGAATGGTGTGGTTCCTATTTCTTGGACCACAGCTCTATTCTAGCCTTAGAGGACTCTGAATCGAGTGGCTTGCTGTTGTTCATCAAACTAAGGTGGTTTTGTGACAATGGGAGTGGCGTTTTCTTACTGTCTTTGTGCCTATATTGTTGTTTTTAAAAAAGCTACTTTTTGCTGGATGCGAGGTGGCGCTGTACTTTTTACAATCACAACATCAACTATCTCAATTAGTTATATAATTTTTGTTCTTTTTGAACGCACATTCAAAATACATTAGTTGTACGTTTTGGCTTGTTTGTACTGCAGTTCTGATTGACCAAATGGAAATTCCAATCAATCGCGTAGGCCCTTGGTAGGTCACGCGGTACATCACGCATTTCCAAAGCTACCTAAGCAGCTTGAATTCTCAATTCGATAAATCTACCGCACGCGCACCAATCGCGAATTCATAAAAGTGACTGAATTCCATTCTTCTTTTGAAACAAGATTGACCTTCGAGACTACATAAACAGGTGATTTGTCTAATGTAGGTAGGTACACATCAATTATCAAGTATTGTTTTGCACGACAAATAGGAACCCAAATCTTGAAGGACTAGGGCACAGTATACCAAGGAGCAGTACTTTAACTTCATCCTAAGACCCGGTTTGTGGACTCACACATGCACACGCTCTACGACCCTAAACGTACACGACTACTACATAGAAACTCGTACCGCTCGTGTCACAGCGAACGGCACTGTCGACACGCGTTTTTTTTTTTTGTAACGTTTTTATTTTGGAAATCGGTAATTACCTTTTTTTTATTAATGATGGGTTTGCTCTTGACTCTAGTCTAGGTCATAGGACAGAGGTCACCCAGAAGAAGCCTGTTCACTCTTACTTTGAAGAGATTAGGGTTGTATGCGTTTTGAAACACAGACGCAGGTAGTGAGTTCCAATCTTTAGCAGTGCGCATTATAAATGATGACTGGAGGCGCTTAGTCCGAATTGGTGGAATGGCAACGGTGTGGATGGTATCCGGCGGTGCGTCGGGATGTCCGATGTTCTAATAATAAATACCTGGAAACCTAACTACTTATTGAATAATAATAAATATTAGTCATTGCTTTCTTACTATATTTTAGCGTCATGGTACCAAGTTAAACTACTGCTCCTTGGTATATTGTGACTAGAGACTGTAAATGTTGTACTTGAACTAGGAACGTGACAGTAAAATTAGAAACAACAAACTACGTTTATCAAAGTGTTTAATATATATTTGTGATCATATTTTACCATTGAATTCTGATGCTATAAAATGCCAGTTTATATGAATCTGAGTTCAATGGTAGAGCATTATCACAAATAAACGTTAAACACACCAATAAACACAAAAAACAAACGTAAAAATGAACGAAGGCACAACCATAATTTGCAAATGGCAACAATCCGAATATCAACAAAGGCTTCCGATCTGCATACCCGACTGTACGAAGGAGGTATAGCCACTGTATTGATGTATACAAATTGTATTAAGTACTTCAGCAGCACACCGCGCTACTGGTTATTCATGTTAATAAGTATTACCAGTATCGGATCGCTTCCTGAATTTCATGCTTAATGTTTCTCATCGGGCCATCCGTCAACTCAGTGTTCCACACAAAAAAAACGTACTTATCTAACTACTTATCCCTACGTTATTATAAAAAGAGTCTATATACAATAACACATTAACAGCCAAAACAGCCTCTATTCAGGGATATTTGCCATATTCATCACGCTTGGCAGGCGGATTGGCGAGCACGGTGAAAGATGTTGCATTCACAGGGAATGCTGCTGCCCGTTCCCTTGACGATAATCCCTTAGCAGCTTAGCACGACAACACGGGTAGAATTGGGGTGATGTTATTCTAAATCAGCACTACAGCAGAAAAGAACACAAACAATATTTTTTCAATTTCGTTGATAAAATACGAGAGATAGTCTCACGCCATCGCTGTAATTGCAAAGCGTCGTCGGCCATAGCTTTTAAATTGAAAGCAGCTGCGCGGCCATAAGATATGGTTAAATTATACTGTGAACATAATAATTACCCTACGTTTACCTTATACCTACCCTACTTTTACCGTACGTTTAACCGAGGCTTACTTACATTTATACACTATCTTTCTTTCATTTGTAGGTATGGAGTATTACATATATGAAAAAAAAACTGGAGGAACTAGGTACACATAGTTGTGTCTCTACAGTAATGGTTTTTGAAAATGCCTTAAAGATATGCAAATAGTGTGCTCTGTGGACGTATCGTATTTTCATCCATCTGGGGCATTACCATTTCTTATCTCGGTTCGTTAGAGACGAGTTCTAATTGCTCTTACCACTCTCTTGCCAAATGTATTGTAATTATATTCATATATTCCCAATGATTACCTTGGTAGAGTGTCTTTCGAGACTATAATTCTCATATAATTTATTTTACAATAACTTTGAAATTAATACACATGCTAAGTACTTATCTAATATAATAACTTATTATCGAAATTTTTGAGTTTTATTTACGCTTACTAAAACAATTGTCCTCACTGACTGAACGACTAACTGACTCATTCGTAAACACACAGCCTAAACTTATAATGCTAGAAACATTAAATTTGGGCAGTAGGTTTATTTTATAACCATCCACTAAGAAAATATTTTTATCGAACAGTCATAGTAATTATGCAGATAGCTCATTCTACTAAGGAGGGTTACAAACAAATTGATATTACCCAACAAGTAGACAATCAACAGAAATCCCCTGAATGCTGTAAGGAGGTTCTTATTCAACTGGGAGACGGTTGCGGTCTGGTGGTATTCCCGCGGCGCGGTTTAGCGCGACAACAGGAGAAACAAAGCCGCAATCCACAACGTCAACATTGAATTCCGCGGCAGTATTTACGCGGGAGGAGCCAGTAGCATCAGACTAACAAATTATGTAGACGGAGATATGCCCCCCTCATTCACCGTACTAACTACAGTAAAATAAATCGGGGCAGGAGTTTGACTATAGTCTGTACGGAAAGATAATAGGCGTGCAACCTGACGCAGTAAACTGAAAATTGAATTACTCCTTAGGCAGTTCTCCCACTTGTGGTCCATAGCGTATTTTAACGCACCGTAATGCCTGCCAGGTGAATGGCATTTACGATGCGTAACGGATGCGTTTGTCAAGTTGTTTGACGGAACGCAACGGGTGCGTCTGTCCAGTCCAGTCGTCTGATAGACGCAGCCGTAAACGCACCGGAGCCATATTTGTATGGGAATAAGATCGGAATTTGCAATTTCCTTGTCGTCTGACGTACCTATGCGTTAAAAATATGCAGCGATCTTTAAATGTGATTTACAACTCATTTTGTCAATCGATTTTATCGCATACACACTTCACCGGTTAACGGCCGTAAAAATATCGTGCTTCACTAAAGTGACAGGTTGCCAGCCTGTCTCCTAAAATTTTTATGCTGATAAAACTCTCGAGTCCCTAAGTCGCGTCTTATGACACCTACGGGAAAGAGATGGGATGTTGCTATTGCAAGCCGACATCACACGACTAGTTTTCATTGACCGGCAAATTACTGCATAATTGTGGAGTGCTGGTCAGAACCACTGATTCCTTAGCGTTCTGTCCACATATTCCTTGATCTATGGCGAGCCAGTTTCCTTCACAACACTCAGCCGCGATATTGCTTCATCGCTATCCGCCGACCGCGCGCCCTGCCGAGTGGAGGACGCTCTCAGGAACACCACAGATTCCATCGTAATAACCAGCGAAATGGCTAGCTAATAATTGGACTGACCTCCTTGAGATTATTGCAGCATGCTCTACGCCTATTGTACGGCGAAGCCGAGTGCACTTGAGGGGCTAATTGTGAACAGTGTGCACTCAATAATGCTGTTGGGGTGTGGATGCCTCCCTAAGTGAGTAGGATATGTATAAAATCGCATTCAGTTCTCATAGTTTTCCGGCATAACTACTTGTATCATCACAGAGGCCGTATTCCGCTGTTTCAAAGCGTCTCGGTTGTGTTTGTTTCAATTGTGTCCGTTGCATGCGGTTCTGGCCGTTTCATTTTCCGGCAACAGTTTGAAGTATAGAAAATCACAATGGAAACTGAGTGATAATCGAGTTCCGATGCCATAACAGAGACAATAAAATTAAGGAATCAAGAGCCCGGGGGTGATAAATTTATTGCATTAAATAACTACTAAAACATTATCGAGGTAAGCAACAGATACTTTTATAATACTTTTAAAATCTGCCTAATTGGACACAATTTAAATTGTAACAGGTTAAAACAAAAGAGCTTACCATATTATCAAAAAGTAAGTATTGGCAGCGGCGCATATTATTATGTATTACAAAAATGAAATAATGCTTTATGGCATGAGGCATTATGCTTCGAAATGATTTGCACTATAATAATCACACTCGTAAAACACAAGAGCAAAGCTCTTATTAATTGTAATACAATCTTTACCTCCAATGTTTTTTGTCATTTTGTAGGATCATACATGAAAAACTGACCAGTGACGAGTGCGCCGGACACACCCCAAATGTAGAGTTTCGTAGTCATTAAATTTGAATTTGAACTAAATTTTAACGCCTTAAAGATAATTTTGCTGAGTGGTGACAAGCTCGGTGAGATACCCGCCCGTATTAACCAGACTCACCATGTCCAGCAGTAGAAGATTGAAGTTGAAGTTGAACAATGATCAATTTACTTTTACAAATTTAGAACAAACCCGTTAACATATTGAATAATTTTAGCGATAATAACCACGCTACGACGGAACCTTAAAATCAGAGGTTTGGTAACGTTTTGAAAAACCGTTTTTTACTATATTTCGTAAACTATATGTGCGTGTAATCTTCACGTTAAATTCTGGTTTCATTCCAAATATTTATGAGGATTTACAGCTGAGAAAAATTAAGGCTGATAATTTTATTTTTAGAAGTAAATATCTCGTATACTTACAAGATGTTCAAGACCTATTCAACGATATCGTACTCAATACCTATATGCAGTAGAAGAAAAAATAATTATTTTGCTGATATTTCATAATTTGCGTCAATACGATTTATGATGCCGAGCTCGCATACCAATTTCTCAAAATCCTGTATTTGGCTCCTCCATTATAATGGATTCATTTAAAAAACGTATCACTGCTTTTTAGTAACGTCTACCTCAGACCAGATCAGAAAAAGCAGGACTTGTAAAAACTGAAGTTAATTAGGTATACAGCAGCCGTTAATTTATCATCTGGTGGGGCGTTGTTGTAAGTCAACGATAATCTGGGTTAAACGACTTTTTAGGTGTCTGCGGCTGAATACTTTTAGCACTTTTGTGTTACAAATTTTCATAAAAAATAACCTCTTCAAAAGATAAGTTGCGTGTTCAGACGGTGAATATTTTTACGAGCGGCGATGATACACGTTTATGTATGTAATTATGTGTAGAATTAAAGTTTCTCTTCTATCGTGTGGGACACCGACGAACGACCCGATGAACCCTGGTGTCAAGGTTTTTGAACGTTAAGCGGGAACTAAAACTGTATAAAGGCAACAGATAGAACTTTATAATACGAAATGGACAAGTGAATAATATGAACAATCCAACGAACTTTACACACAAAAACACACTAGCCTGCTTATAGGAACATCAGCCATCAGCATCATGTTTGTAAGTTAAATTGTACCACGTTAAAATGATAACCTATACAGCTTGTCGCTAGTCCGACGACACTGGTAGGTATATTTTATAGAGCTCCATCAAAATTGGTTTATCCGACAATTGAGTTTAGCCGACAGCATTAAACCAGGTTTCATCATACCATGTTCATCTGTAGGTACGTACGACACGTAGGTTACGTACGTGCCTTATGTTAACACCTGGGACCTGGGTGTTAATAAAGCGAGCACAATTTTATACTGAACTACATCAAGTATACGCTTGACCATATGTTTTATGAAATCATTTTATTAGTCAGTACATATAAATCCTTAGACATGCTAAATATGGTTTTAAGTAGAGAGTGTTTAATAATTTAAAAACTTCCTAAAAAAATTAAACCCGGCGTAACCTGTCTTTGAAATGGTAATCTTCCTACTATTATCATTCTATTTATCCAAATTTCTGTCATACATAGCTTATGTCAGTTTCAGGCTTGCTCACATTTTCATTTTTAAAACAAACGTTTAAGTATTTCGTTTCATTGCCTCAGATTGAATAGGAGCAAAAGTCTTTTAGGAAGCTTTTTGCAACTGAATTGAATGAAAGCTACAAATTATTGGATTCTCGCGGAGTTGCCGCTTTGAATGAGCAAACGGGTTTCTAACTTAACCAAGTAATACTACTTACTTAAAGACTTTAATGAAGATGTCCGCCAGTTAGGTAACTCTAGCCAAAGGAAAATCACTCAATTTTCTACACGAGAGCTCGTAGCTAGGTAGGTACTTTCATGGTTTGACTAAGCGAGTTACTATATATTCTTACTTATAATAGGTACAACATAAGTTTATGCATTACAGCAGCACCACAGGTTCCTCGTCTATGAAATCAACATGAAATTAGTTTTCCATACAGTTGATCCTTGGGTAGCTTGAAGTATTGACTTTTGACTAGGTCTCATTCTACCCAAATAGGTAGACTTAAGACCGTAATATTTCTATTCTTTACAGTATTTCGGAAAGGATGAATTCAGACCATGAAACTGAAGAACTTTACCCAAAGAAATGTATTTTATTACTTTTTATTGTGTACCCTAGAACTCGAATTTTATTTGTGATTTTCTTACACCCTGTACAACTGTAATGTAACATCACCATTAACAACTTTTCTAGGAGTGAATTGTCTTTTAATGGTAATGTATTTGTAACTTTTGGCCAGCCGAGACTTCGCTGCGGCGTATTTACGTTAAAGACCAAGCGCCGAATAAAGTTACCGAACAGAAGTATATTCGATAGATATAACGATAGATAATATTCAGGTGGTCAGGAAAATAGTATTAGGTTGCCATCCTGGTAGTATTTTTATTCGAGTTACGAAACTAATAACATTTCCAAAATGACATTACACGGCTGAACCGTTTGAAATGTTTGCCAATCTAAAGAGACGCCTTTGGAGATGAGAACCCGCTTAGATTGCCAGCACCAACCCTGGCAGTTTGCATGGTCAACCACATTTTACGAGGTCAAATTCGAGTCACTTACCTCATCGAGTTGTCTATAATATACAAGGCCACAAAGCAGATCGGCTATTGATCGTAACCCATTTTTCTAAGTATGGTCTTACAAACTATACACTAGAACAACACAGTACTCGCGTATCTATACTTCGTAGTAGCACAATATACCAATTAGCAGTAGTCTTTAGCACTTTTCTGCTTGAATCTACTTACATTAGCAGGGACGTCAAAAAATATTTTGCCATCCCGAATTTACGTGATATCACAAGGTACCATAATGCTAAGTGTAAGAAACCAATGATTAACATAATTTTTTATGAATGGTTAGGTTTCTAGGTATTAATTTTCCAGTACAGTTCGCTGAGACTCGAGCGGCACGAGATTCTATGTAGTAGTCGTATACGTATAGGCCGGTCGGGCGTGTGTATGTGAGAGTGCGGAAACCGGGCGTTAGTAGTAGCACAATATACCAATTAGCAGTAGTCTTTAGAACTTTTCTGCTTGAATCTACCTACATTAGCAGGGACGTCAAAAAATGGTTTTGCGATTCCGCATCTAAGTGATGTCACACTTAGGTACCATAATGCTAAGTTACAGTATGAAACCAATGATTAACATTTTTTTTTTATGAATAGTTAGGTTTCTAGGTATTAATTTTCCCGATTTTTTGATACTCAGACAAAATCACGCGGCGGCAGTACAGTTCGCTGAGACACGAGCGGCACGAGATTCTATGTAGTAGTCGTATACGTATAGGCCGGTCGGGCGTGTGTATGTGAGAGTGCGGAAACCGGGCGTTAGTTTGAAGTTTTACTACTGCTCCTTGGTATTGTGGTAGTAGTAAAATAGAAATCGTTATTAACGTAAAATAAAGTGACAACGCATGTGACAGACAAACTAACTGACATACAATTAGACAAGATGGACCTATTTGTCGCCATCGACAGCACCATTGGCATTTCCATTACCAGACTATTACCACGACCGTTAAAATGACCGTTAGCCCTGGTAATTTACCATAATCATGAATAATCATTACCAATAGGTTTAGGTCAAACTAGAACTGTAAACAAAAGCCACAAGCCGAATGATTGGAGCGAGCGTGCCATGGCAGAGGCCGGCCAAGTGCCAGTACCGACACAGGGCATCTCCTAACCTAACTTAACCGTGACATTTACGAAGTAAACACGAGTGTTGTGGTGTTCTGTGTATCTCATAAACCGTGGTAGTTAGAGAGTAATTTTTTTTACAAATGTCGCATGTCTATAGCTGCTATAATAAAAAATAATCAATTACAACAAAAAAAAAGTTCTCCCAGAGAGTGGCTCCCAGAAAAAAACGCTTTTTGTTGCCAATTTTATGGTTCGGAAGCTGTAACTTATGAACACCAATAGTTAGACACTTGATGAATTTCAATGTCATTACTGTCACCTCTAACACGCGTGAAAGGCCAAATATCCGGGCCGAAATAAAATAAAATTGAAATGAAAACTCAACAATAGAATTAATTTAATATCATACATACAATAAACGTATTTTATGCCATTATATAGGGTGAAATTTCACGAGTGCCTGATGGCGAAAACTCAAGACGGACACCAGCCTTGTCACCATACCAAGGAACAACTGATGTCAGAGGATTGACTGGTAACACGGAACAACTTACCTCAAAGAAAATAGGTTATAATAAATAAAAAAATATATATTAATTTCCATAGTAACTCAAATCAGCTGATCTTCAATTGTGTATGGGTGGCTCAATGTTTTTGTCATGTTTCGATCTATGTTCCTTGGAGAAAGATTTTAATTATCACCAGGTCGTCTTGAGTTTTCACTATCAATCACTTCTAACATTTTACCCCATATATGAAACGCTGCGTGCGCGAATCCGACTCCCACTTGGCCGGTTTTTCAATTTACACCTGATTAAGTTATTTATATTATTAGTAATTAAAATAATAAAATGATTAGCTTTATAATTATGCGATTAAAAGATTAATTACTGTAATATCCATATTCTCATATTTGGCATACTTACATATTACTTAAGCATATTGACGCATCTTTAACGACAATGCCTAAAATATTGAACATTTGGAAAGCTCGTTGGTATTTTTTTTTAATTATTACGAATGCAGTTGGCAGAGCGTTGGTTTAACAATCATCGGAGTTTAGGAACAGAACAAATATTGTATTGGAAGATTTTTTGTGACATTTAAAGTATGTACCTAATTAAAATTAGGCTGTTAGTGCCTTTGAAATATCTTTATGAGATTGAATCTCGCCGCCGTCGCATCGGGGTTCATATTCCAGGAATATAACAAAAACACACATAGACAACCGTAATAAGTTAAAACATTTAAAAGCCTACCCTATGACACTCGGGATAATGTAAGGATTCTTGCGATACAATTTCCATTCGAATCTGTTCAGTGGTTACCGAGTTTCAGTCCTTTAAAGAATAGCACATATGTACAGTCGGTTGTAGCACATAAGGTACCAGGGGTACTCCAAAAGCACTGAATTATTTTCATCCCCAGTTAATAAATAATAAAAAAATTAACTTATTCTCATAAAAGAAGTCATTTTCTACTAATTAATATTCATGTCAAGAGAAACATATTGCTGGGGATAAAATAATTCAGTTCTCTTCGAGTACCCCTGGTACCTTATGTGCTACAACCGACTGTACATAGAGGTATATACATACATACATACATGAACTCTAAAAACATCACAATCCTTTTATGGTTGGGCAGTTATGTAAAAAGCACGATGAACTGAGAATCTCCTCTTTTTTTAAAGTCGGTGCAAATATAATATTAAAGACACGCACTGTCCGCCTCGGCTGCGTGTGTTGAACCAGCTTAAAGGGCGGGGCACACCGGCTCCGTATCCGTTCCGTATCCAGCTCTCGTCCGTAGTCACGCACGAACTTATGACGTTGTAATATATGGGACTGTATGAGATACGGCACACCGCTTGCGTTGCGTATCCGTTCCGTGCTGCACGCAAGCGGTGTGCCGTATCTCATACAGTCCCATACATTACAATGTCATAAGTTCGTGCGTGACTACGGACGAGAGCTGGATACGGAACGGATACGGAGCCGGTGTGCCCCGCCCTTTAAGCATAAGAATAGATAATTTTAAGGTCCATGCCACGGTACGCAAAAAATGTGACTCTTTTAAAACGTAAATGATGATCAATACTCCCATTTAAGATTGGTAATAGGGGATAAAGTGCTTAGGAAGTATGTAAAGACCCCAATCATAAAGTCGCGATGATAAATGGGGTAAAGAATAAAGAAAGTCCATTATAGGTAAACTTTTCGACATGATAATCTGACGAGACTACGTCGTCACCATTCCATGAATTCGATGGAAAACTGTGATCGCTTATTACCTACAAAACTGAAAGTTTAATTATAATAATAGGTACCTACCTAAGATTCATCAACATTGTTAATTTACTAATTATACTACTAGCAATGCCTATCTGAATACTTTTAAACAGATAAGTGGTTCTTACTGAAATAGCAATCACTAGTACTTACATAGATACATATCTAATGCGGTGTTAAACAAGCGTAAAAAACGGTTGTTTAAGCTATGTCTAATACTCATTTCAGAAATCTGTGTATTTCCATAGTGGCAAGGTATCTATCAGCCCATCGAGGTTAGGACGTAGGTAATTAATTATTAATTTGTTCTAGTCTAGTTAATTAAAGTGTCGCGTGAAGTGCCGATTTAAACAGATCGGCTGCATTCACATATGTCCCGGCCACGAAGAAGCTCACTCCGACGAGAATAAGGGCAAGGGATTTCCACAGACGCCAGTTCCAGCGGCCGAGGCCTGGCCGCTCCCAAACCACAACCAAGTCGATCAGGTTGGGCCATATAAAAGCCATGTTGGATATGCAAAAAGTACCCAGCTGGAAAATAAACAATATTTAGAAAACATTACAGTATAATATGGTCGCAGACAGGACCTATTCCTGCAAGGCTTCTCATCACTACATAGTATAAAATAAAGTCGCTTCCCGTTTGGTGTCTCCTTATATCTCTAGAAGTACCCAACGGATTTTGATGCGGTTTTTTTTATTACATACAGTAACTTGAGAGGAAGGTTTATAAGTATAATTTATTCCGGGAAATCGTCACATTCCCATGGGAAAACGGGTAGCCCAACTGGTAGTAAACTTTTGACCCCCTTTTGACACGTTTAAGGATTGAAATTTCAAAAATGCTGAAACACGTATTTAATTATTTTAAGTTATGAGTCTAATCAGAAATTTTGAAACAGGTCAGATTTAAGATAAAAAACTTTCATACAAACTTTTAACCCCCTTTTCACCCACTTCAGGGTTAAAATTTCAAATATGCTGAAACACGTGTTTAATTATTTTAAGTTATTAGTTTTATCACAAATTTTGAAACAGATCACAATCATTTAAAAAAACGAACTTTCATACAAACTTTTAACCCCCTTTTGACCCTATTAAGGGTTAAAATTTCAAATATGCTGAAACACGTGCTTAATTATTTTAAGTCATAAGTCTAATCACTTATTTTGAAACGGATCACACTTAAGACAACGAATTCTCATACAAACCTTTAACCCCCTTTTCATCCCTTGGGGGATTAAAAAAACGAAATTTTATCTATAATAGTTGCTTTATTACATAAAAAACTTAATGTCCAAGTTTTATTTCTCTAGCTTCAGTAGTTTAGCATTTATACTATCACGAAAACTGAGAAAAAATAATATTTTAGTTCCATAATACATGCTTCCCACGTCTGTTTGTTTGTTTGTATGCTTAAATCTCCAAAACCACGTAACGGATCCGGATGAAGTTTTTTTTTTAAAATAGTGATTCAAGAAGGTTTTTATGTATGATTTATGTATGAAGAAGGTTTGTTTCCCGTGGGAAATCAGATAGCAGCGGGTGAAACCGCTGGGCGGGCCGCTAGTAAGCTTTATAAATGTTACAAGCTAAACTTATTGTTTCAGAAAAACCCTAAAACTTCCTTACTTATTATTTGATTCCATACTTTACTTACTTAAATTACGAGTATAATATAATACTTAGTTACTAAAGAGCAACATCAGCGACACAGCGCCGCCCAGTGAAAAATATTCAATTACTGAATACGCACTGAATTGCTTAGGAAACCAAATTATGAATATGCGACAATCAGTAATCGATAAAACCTTGTTAAAAGGGTGAGCTTTTTACTTATGTAGGTATGTCAATCATGCTAAATCGAGATGTTAACAAAGGAAAATGGACCTTCTGCCAAAGCATTAGCACGAATCTCATGGTTGTCAAATATGGCATATTGGAATTGCCGAACTGTAAGACCCTGGACAAGGTGACAAGAATGAACAAACCAAATAAATAATCTCAACTTAGTATAAAATAAAGTCGTTTCCCGCGTTTCTCCCTATCCTTTTGTATGACCAGCGTGTTCAGCCAGGATATTTTTTCCTATTCAGGCCGCCTCTAGCCTAATGATTAATCTTACAGTTGCTTACGAAAAACACAGTACTTACAAATCCACTTAAAGCTTCAATGCTGGGAAATGCAATTGCAAATAATCCAATGACGACAACGAACACTGCTCTGTATATTAGCTCCCACATGACAATCCTTTTGGGAGAATGCAGGTTCTTCAAATAGTAAAATGTCAGATCAAAGGGAACGAAAAAATTCAACGCGTGCGTTACGTAGATCATCAGTATAATACAACATCTTAATATTTTTGGGAAGCTGAAACATAAAACCAATGTCAATTTGGACTAATTTAGACTAAGTATAAATTATTGTCCACAGATGTAATGATTAATAGGTAAAAAAGGATTTGAGTCGCTGTGGAGACTATAATGACACTGCAAATTAACAAATGATACGCTCAAACTTACAGTGTCATCGGGAAGTTCACAGTAATAGGAGATTCACTTCTTTCAAGAAAAGCGGCGTATCCAAAGAACGAGGTGCTAATAGCTGCAAGAATAATTACAGCCATGCCTGAAATCATAATCATTTTCAACTATAAATATAATATTTCCAACAGCTTGGTGTCTGGTCGTCACATTTACTAATTCATTCTACGAATCAAACTCCTAGGGAACAAATACTTGCGTCTCATTGGCTAAGCGCGAGGGTTGAGACTGTTGAGACAATAACCTCGCGAGGATTGAGACAATAGCCTCAATTCGCGACATAAATTCTCCTTACCTTAAGTTAATGCGGCGTTATTAAAAAAAAGTTATACAATGTCAACGTCGAACCGTATAGAAAAATAGTTTAGTAAGATTTCAGTTAACAAAAAAGGCGGCTGTTACGTTGTTTTCAGTTCGATAATATATGCCAGTTTTTTTTATATTTCTGGCTATCATTAATTTCTATAAATGAATTGCCCAATAAAGGTCACGCGCATTACCTAGCCAATGGCGTTCCGGTGGTGGTCTTAAAACTTTCACTTACCAATAATCAACGTCTTTGTAAATTTGGAAGGTTCTTTCATGTTATTCTCTACAGGCAAGCAAACACCAACGCACGACATACTGAATACAGCTACGCCACAAAAACCGAAAAATCCACTTGCATCTGTAAATATATGATTATGTTCAAAACCTTATTTCTCGAAACCTGTTGAAACAAATCTGCTTAATCCCTCATGGATTTTTAAAAAAGACATCAAATATTTTTCATACTCTCTATTCAAAAAGCTATGTTTTATTCGCACACAAGGGCGCCTATATTTGCATCACTCCAACAAGGCAATTTTGACATCTGCCAAAGCCATGTCAAGACATGTCAACAAAGAAAAGCTGCAAAAATAGGCCTATTGGAGTGGTGCGAATATATAGTCAGCGATATATTTATGTACGAACCAGATTAGCTATCAAAGGAAGAATGCATGCGGAAATATGAAGTTTGAAATATGAAATGCTCGTGTCACGCTTGTATGAACGTCATAGAATACATATACTACGATATACGTGATAATTTACTTACTTCTTTTTATGAACCTATCGGATTTCGGTATTGAAAATAACTATTCAAAATGTTTAATAAGTAGTAACTAATAATAATACTGGATAAACTTAAAAAACAAACTGAACTCTATCTCTATCTTCTGAATATATTATCTAACATAATATATTTTTTTCAAAACTGTAAACTTATATCCTAAAGTAAAATGAAGAGTTTTTATTAAATTATGCATTTAATTTTTGTTATTGAATTCTTGCAATATTAATTAAACTGCTACTATTATCGATGGGATAGGATCGACGTGTCTCATCTGTGTCGTTCAGATTTTAAAAATATATGATTTCCTTTAAAGAAATGGCGGCTAAACATAAATATTTTAAAAATCGTGGTTTCCACCCGTTGGTTTAAGTGACTTTTTCGATAGTAGTCGAAAAAACTAAAGTTTTACTTAATAAGTTTAATTTTTACCGATTTTTGTATCTATATAGGTGCAAAACTAATGAAGTTATTTAAAACGGGGTATACACAACAGACGAACAGACAGAGTGTAGCATTAGCAAAATAAAACTCATATCTAACTCACCTTTAACAGCTACGAGATTCTCAAACTTTGGATTATTTTCAAAGGCATAATAGATAGTTAGTATTATGCAGAGACCTAAAAAAATACAAATAAAACAACGCACACTAAAAACATTTGGTGCCGTGACCAGGATTACCGTTTTTGAAGTATGTATTTATATCGGTGAAATTTCACAAGTGACCGATAGTGAAAACAAAGTAAGGGCTGGTGATAAGGAACAACTTTCTCCAAGGAACATAGGTCAAAATAAGACAAAAATATTTTGAGCTTCCATAGTAACTCAATTTAGTTGATCAACAATTTTGTATGGGAGGTCCAAATTTTTTTATAAGTTTCTTGGGAAAAGTTGTTCCGTATAACCAGCCCGATATGAGTTTTTGCTATCGGTCACTATTAAAATTTCACTCTTTATTTGTATCATGTAGAAGAAAACTGCAAAAAAATTAAATCATTATTAAAAATTTGAATTAACATTGTCAACAATACATTCAAAAGAACATGTTTTGACTTACTCACCAATAAAACCATTTGCTATAAGAGAAAATGGCGCTAACCATTGCAGATATCTCAATAAACATATCACAATGCAAGGAACAATCATTACCGCCATGTATACTCGCAGATTTGGATAGCCTAAAACGACAAAGGCTGATTAGCAGTATAGAGCATATTATCATATGTAGATAGGAGACCAAATTTTCATTTGTTCCTTCTACGGAAATAGCAAAAGATAGAGCACGAGGCAGAAAAAGATATTACAGTTCATCATTACATTAAAAACCGTAACAACCTGTCCACAACTCCACAGCACGGCTTCGCCACAGTGGAACGGCTGGGCACGTTGTCGCGTCGACATAATGCACGGTACGGCAGCCTTGCCGTAAAATGGTGCGTCACGTCGTCGTAACCCGACGCTTGATGTGCTAGCTCAGTGAAGTGTCAACCATCGAAAACTTGGTTCGCCGCTTTTGCCCACCCCGTTTTTCGTGTAACTTCGTGGAAACGTTTTGTCAAAAGAAACGCAGTGGGATACGACGGCGACTAGAAAAACTGAGTAGGTAACTACGGTGACCACAAAGACTGGGAATATCCTTTTTTGACCCGTCCGTCGTTCGTGTCTAGTGTTATTTTTTGTCATTATTAGCACACAAACATTTTTTTAGTTGGAAGTTATTGTTTAAAATGTAATACAAGTGAGTAACCCACAAAGTGGAGGGACGGCAGCCCCCCGTAGTAAGAAGAACTAACGCAAATCCGACACATTAAGTTAGATTAGACATGTGATTGTGACCCGCTGGACCATACGTAGTGAGCGACCAAGTGGCGAAAGCAAGATACATGATGTTAAATAAAGACAAATATACCAATCTCGACTCAATGGGAATATAGTATACTGATGCAGATATCAGCAGGTATTTAGAAAGCTGTCCACCTGACTTCTAAAATGTAATGTTATCGTTTTCAGACCAGCATTTAGTTAGTAATTCACCTTCTATTTGGGGCTCCATGTCAGTTTCCAATGTATTCTCCACCAACTGTTTGATACTTTTAGCTATGATGATTTGGTAACACGCACATGACCCGAACAGATTTATGCATACCACTATATCTATGGAATATCTGTGGACAATGAAATATTTGTCATAAAAAGAAATATTGGCATTCGGTTTGTGTTAGCCAAGGTTTGTATGGTGACTTGTTTTCAGACCGTTGAATCAACAGTTTAGCACGGATGAAGTACCAAAAGGTGGTCTTCATACGATCGGCACGATGTTGCAGGTGTTACTGTCGATATGAAACTGCACGTAGAAGCACACAATTACAACGCCGCCGGACTGTGTGTCTGTGTGTGTGTGTGTGTGTGTGACAGTGACAGCCGTGCAGCGTCGTATGTGCTTTTACGTAAACTCATGTATTAACGTTCAAAGCAGGGATATAGTGCGAGAGATTACACGTTCACAGCGGCGCTATTTTGTAAGGACTTTCAGACAGTGCGGATGAGGCCTTTCTGGGCCAACGTTGAACTTCTTTTCAGTGCGTATGAGACCTTTTCAGCCTCAGAAAGTTGGTTTTTAAAAAAAACCTCTTATACAGGTCAACAATGATTCTATGTTATTGATTTTTGACGTGTGTAAACTTAGATATATACTTCGTTGAATTCTAGCTTCGCCAGCGTTTACGAAATTTCGTTTTTGAATAAATAAATAAATAAAATATGTCATCTATGCTGCCTCATAACGCACTGAAAGAAAGTTTGGTTTGTATATCGACTAGTGATGGGAACAAAAGAAAGTTGCAAGTTACGATAATCATAATATTTTTATTTGAAGAAAAATTAAATGCTTAATCAAAATGTTTTTCATTGAAACAGGGCAAACAAAGAGATTTTTCACACTGGCCGCAAAAAGTAATATTTTTTTATATAAGAAAAATTAAAAAATTCAAAATGAGAAAATTTAAGAAAAATTATATGCTTAATCAAAACGTTTTTCATTGAAACAGGGCAAACAAAGAGCTTTTTCACACTGGCCGCAAAAAGTTTTTTTTTTGGTAGTCTTTTTTGCAGCTTGACTTGCACTTAAAAATAAATGTGATACGAGCGGGCTAGTGGCAGCAAAACGCGGCGTGCTCCCTTATCGAAAGTTAGCGCGTCACTAAAAGAAGACGGCCGGCGCCCGCGCTGCTCGCGGCCCGCTCCGTGCGTCTGTGAGGCCTACAATTCATGAGGCAATTAAAACCTCAATCCGCACTGAACTTGAATAATTTACCTTCAGTGCGTATGAGACCTTTTCAACCTCATTAACAAATAAATGTGCCACTAACATAGACTTCACGAGAGAAGCAAAAATGTATATTTGTCTCTGTCACACCTAAAGAAATACCCATGGAGCAGCTCCCCGCACAGAGTGAGATCGCGCGATTTTGTGCGCCGCAACAGGAAGAAGACACGCATGTGGCTTTTTCTACCTCATAACGCAACGAACGTGTTAAATCAGTTTTATTTAGACAATCACAGCAATAAAATTTTGAAAAAATAAATGTTATTGACAAGGATCTAACAGATAACCTATACTTACCAATTACATAATTTGTCAAACGTTACTCTACACAAAAAAAAAACAAAGTACCTAACCTCAATTTTAAACATTATTTCAATATTATATCTATAGGTATAAAGTTATTCCAAAACAAATTATTCTATAATTTAAATAAGTATACCTTTTTAGTACTTAATAAATTTGACATTATAACGGTATTATAATGACATGAGCAGAATTATACTTATTATTAATCTGTGATTATACCTTGTATGTGAGGAAACGCTTCTGCACCAATGGTTTTTATAAGATTAAGATTCTTACGACTTGGTGGATATGGCATGCGCGTGTACTTATTCTACGCTGATATGACACGGCTCAAGTCACACTCACCTGAAAGGTTTCGCCCACTTTCGCAGACAAGGGCTGCTGCTGCAAGCAAAGGCCGCCTCTCCGACGTCAGGGTACGTCATGGTAGCGACATTCGTCCTCTTGTACAGCGTCTGAGCGCTTTTCACTAACAACTAGAAATACAATGCGTTTTTTTAATAAATTTATTGAGTACTTATAGTGTACGTCCGCGCGATGAAACCTCGCCATATGGATGGGTCCCACAGATGGAGCACTGTAGTCCGAAGTTATATGTGCTACTTGTCATGCGACGTAAATTTGTTTCTGACATATTTCTGTTAATTTGGTGAGTATTACGTCACTACTTTTATTAAAGTCACAGGTATAAGAGATTATATGCCGTCGAAAACAAAGTTGTATTTAGTAAATTGTAAACGCAAAATATACTTTAATTGCAATCACTGCGGGAATATTTTGGTCTGTGGGTGATTACTATAGAAAACTTACATGAAGACAATAGGTCAAGTATAAACCTATGAATACACTGGCGAACAAAGCGATCCAGCATCCAGCTTTCATATAACCCACGTGGCCACTGAGTATGCCGGCGCCGAGCGCACCTTTCACTATATTGGCCACTGATGCTGTTACACTGAAAATAAAACATTCCTTTATCTATAGTTACTGACTGGCTAAAGATGGCTTACTTTACTACAAGCTCTTGATACAGTTAAAATTTTTAATCCTACATCTACTCCGGTACAACATGTGTACCAGTAATTTTGATCCTTACTACCCTCAACTACCCTCTACCCTTACTACAGCATAGCAACAGTGGATATACTAGGGTTAAAAACTGCCTATACCTAACAAGCCGACGCGCTTCTAGCTACTTTTGGGCCGTTATTTGTATCAAATAAAGTAGATATTGGGTGGCATGAGTAAACAGTCCTTCGTACGCGCGAAGCATTCCGCAACGAAACCATTATGGACTTTATTTCAGTTTTGATTCACTTCAATTTCAAAATTGTTACTGGACCGGGTTGTTTTAATCTTTGCGCCAGCCTTTTTACTGGATGACGGGATAAACGGCATAATTTTGTTAACAGGACTTATTAATCACGAACTAGCACTTATGGTTTGATGTGTTTATATTTTGTGTGTGTAGATTGTTATTGATATTTCTCATGCTTCCGATTTTCTTACCCGCATGGTTTGGAGACTTTCCTATGCGCCGCTATATCAAATGAGTCCTCTTCACTTTGTGTTACCGCTACATTTTCAAACCTGGACTTCCGCTTCTTTTCAATCGATAGGTCCTTAAAAATAAATTGGATTAGGATATTGTCCCACGCTTCCAAAATGGTTCATTCTAGAATTACCGTTCACTGAAGGCTGATTTTTGTCCCTTTTGCTTATACTTAAATAGTTTTCCAAAACCCCTTTTATGAATTTATTTATGATCAATTTCCGAATACTACTCGTATTTCTTCTTCTTTTCGTGTGGGACACGATTATGGAAGTGTTTATGGGTGACATTCAAAATACTTTGGGCTAGAGAATGAGAGAAATGGAGAGAAATAGAATATTTTCAAACAAAGTCCAAATATTGCTTCCAAATTTGAGTCACAGTTAAATTGAGTAGGAAAATTTTAAGTAGTTACCTACTTTTTGAAACAATAATAATAAATACCGATCCTTATAATTACGACTATACCTGCATTTTTAATTAAAAAATCACCAGTTACAAATATCAAACTGCCACCGTTTGTCCAACCACATCACATTAGCACGATAAGACATGTAGGTATTCTGATACTTAACAAAAGGTGTTTAAGTAACAATAATGGAAGACGCAAAAGTCATTTCTTATGCTACCTATACTGGGTCAAAATGGTGCACACCAATATATTTTATGGTTTGTTTGAAATTTTTTGTTTGTTTGTTGGCGCCATCATGTACGGGTATTTGCTATTAAGGTTTCAAGGAGTACCTACCAACGTAAAAGCTATATTATATCATTTTGTGTTTTTTGATACTTTCAGACATTGGTCTACTTACGCGTAAAAGTTAATGACGTCATAAAAAGATGCCTTCTTAACGTCAGTAAAAGGTTTTTAGAAATCACCCTAAAAATGCGGATCACACTGTACGGATATAATAAATTAACAAGAAAATAATAATATAAAACAACTAAGATCCTATATACAGCTCATCATAATATTCAATAATCCTACTTCGAACCGTTACGATTCGGTCGTAAAGCCGAACAATATCGAGTTGATGACCATAGGTATCAATTATACTTACTTAAATAAAGTAAATATATTAAACCAATAAAATCACTACTTTCACGAATCAATCAAAAATATTACATGACAAGACAATTTGGACTCAGACCGAAAATAATACTGTGGCGGTGGCAACGGTTGACTTAGTCACAACAATATGACAAAATATTGACAAAAAATAACATTGTTTTGAGAATTACTGTCGATTTAATAAAGGCATTCGACACAGTAAGTCATAAACTCCTTGTTACAAAACTACATATCCGAAATACACTTAAAATATATCAATCATACCACAGTCAGCGCAAAGGTCAGCACCACGTCAGCGCCAACAGATTGTCTAAATCGGTGACCAAACCAGTGAGCCGCTTCTATTAGTTTTTGGTGTGATCCTAGGATCCATCCTCAGGCGCTTGCTATTTTCGATTTATACCGCGTGTTACAGAATAACAAGAAAAGCCGTGAAAGCGTCCCTAATAAAGAGTCTATTGACAATTTGACAATAAATTGTAGCCGTAGTATATAATATTTTACTAATTATGGATTATATATTTTTTTAACAATCCTAAGATGAACCTAAGCATCACTATTTTGTCAATTTAAATTTCAACCGAAGTTGCCAACGCTGCGAAGCGAGTTTCTTTATACATTGCTTTTCATTTTATGAGTGTCATCATTTCAATAAACTGAAAATAACCAGCAATGTATGCCGAATCGAAATTCGTTGGATGGTAACTGTAATACTGACCTAGTCTAGTGATGTAATTATTTCATCGACTGATAATAATAAAGAATATTATTATTTTACGGTTCTTAAAATTCTTTTTTTAAATGGACTCTGTCAGCATAGGAACATTCTGCCAATGTCTAAGTTGGGGGATACTTAAGGATACACGTTACAACTTCAAAAACAGAAAAAGATCGAGACTGACAATTGATCGGCTGTAGACCTTACGCAAAAACTAAACATCTAAATAATTTCCTAACTTATATTCAGAACATAAATATCATTAACGGGATATTAAACATAATAATAAACTCAAATCAAATAAACAAAAAAGGAGGTTTAACATAGGATAGAAAATGGTCTATGGAAATAAGTTTTTATTTGTTTTGGGTTCTACTTCTTCTTTCGTGTCGATGACTCAAATATATTTCGATCAGAAATGAGCCACGGCTACGGCGCTGTCGGTGGGTTCTTTTGTAACAGCTTGTATAAATGACAAAGTCAAATCAGGAATAACATGGTCACATGTCACATTTCTCTTTACGCAGACGTCACTTGTATTGTCTTTTGTACTTTGGATTGGCAATCAAAGATATTATTCACAATGATCAGAGTGACTTAAACACACTTCATATCTGGTTCCCAGCCAACCTCTTCACAATGAATGCTGCCAAAACATCAAATACTGGGTTTAAGGGACAGCCCTCCGAATAAAGATAAAGTGCATTCAGACCATTAAACTGAACAACTTTACTCTAGAAAAATATGTCAGGAAAAGACAAAAAATATTCGACCTCCCATACAAAATCACGATCAGCTGATCGCTTTTACTATGGAAAGTCCAATTACGTTTACGTTTCCTGAAATATTTTTTTATAGAGAGTTGTTCAGTTACATGGTTTGAATGCACCCTATCATAATTCAGAGGGCTGTCGCTTACACCCTGTATTATGTTCAGGGCTAAGAACAAACCAATACTTTCATGTAACATACACATATCACGCATATTATCCATTGCAGGGTAGGCAGAGCGTAAGCGGCCGTATTAAACAGACATTTACGCCACGTCAGACAAATATTTGAAGGTCGTTCGGGAAATTGTGTATCGATATAGTAACAGGTTATTAGATTATTCTTTATTAAATATTAGATTAGATTAGATTATTCTTTATTAAATAAACTTAATTATAAATAGGTACAATTATATGAAATAATTATGAGGCTTAGCCATTTCCTAAACTAAGAATTGGAATTCCTGTATCTTAGGTAAACAGCCAGCCAACATAACTATTATTTTATAAAATTACTATACAATATAAATAAACTTAAATAAACTTTACAACAAAAAAACTAACTACATACTATTGCTAAATAATTAATTAGGTAGGCACTTAAATAATAACAACAAAGATCTTACAACTCTTCAGACATCCGCTGCGTCAGCATCGTTATAGTTCGAAAGAGGGTCAACTATAAAAATTTACAAATCACGCGTCACACAATTGTCAATTTGGCACAAGTAAATTATCATAGAAATATGATGATTATTCTGTATGTAATACGAATAGTTATTTTTAGCCTTCATAATCAATGGAACTAAGAAGTCGTAGTTCAGCGAATTTTCTAGCAGGGCATTGCTCATCCCCAGTTTTGTGGGTGCTCGGTTTTTTAAAGCGCAGGCACGTTGCACATTTTCCTGGTTGTTCCTTGTTGGTACAGTCCTTAATGCTATGTCCAGTACAACCGCAATGACCACAAGTGGTGGTGGTGTCCTTGCAGAATACTGCTGGCAACTGTAGCATCTGGTCACGAGGGTGAAGTCCTTCACAGGGCAGGAGGTCCAGTTGATAAATACGCGGCCCTGCTGTATAAGCAATTTGCGTATTTCAGCCGTAACTTCTAAAATAAAATTACAGGACGCGGCTTCCTTTCTTCCAGATTTATGGCTCAGCCTGATAGAGCTATGTGCACGTTCTTTGGTCAAACTTGGAAGTTTTTCAGCGATATTTTGCTGATATATGCAGTCTTTGAGTTCGGCTTCAGATGTACTTGGGGCACTCCTAGCAGAATAACTTTTGGCCTTTTCTTAGTAGTCACTTCAACTGTTAGTCCGGAATCTCGTAGTATTTTAGATTTCTGCAGCTTTTCAAGGTCTTCTTTTCCATTAGTGCTGATTATGACGCCTCCATTTTTGGTCTTCCTTACGCCACAGATGTGAAGCTTGAGTTCGTCGGGCTTAATAATAGTTTGTATTAACTTCTTGGTATCATCACTCGAGCTATCATTACTTGCGGGGTAGATGGCAATGCTGCTGCTTGCGGTAGGGCGAATAACCGAGTTGTTTCTTATTTTCACAGTATCGGCAAAAGAAGCGGACTGAGGTGCAGGAATAGGGGTAGATTTCACACAGTGCTTTAAGTCTTCTATTTGTGCAGAGATTTCTATTTCTTCTTCCCTGCTGTTAATCTCTCGATTGGCCATCATATATTTATATTTTATCGACTGATATTTTGAGGTCAAATGCGCTATCCCAGCAAGGATGCTTTTACTTCGGGTGTTTATACGGAGTTTCTGCTCGGCATCTAGTTTCTTGGTCGATTCGTTGCTAATAGTGCAAATTTCCTCCAGGCTTCTTTCTACTTCAGTAATCCAGCGGTCTATCTCTGGGGTAGTCACAAGCTCAACCGCAGGATCTAACATAGTTGAGTGCGACATTTCCCGTCGTCTAGGATAATTTCTCAGGTTGTCAGCCCATCGCTTAAAACTGCAATAAACACATCGACATAGTGACAGGTTGTCAGCCCATCGCCTAAAACTGCAATCAGCCGTGTGGTGCCGGCAGAGTAGAATTGCACCACCCCATCTCTTCCCGTGGTGGTCGTAAGAAGCGACCTAGGGATAAATCCGACCCAAGCACAACGGTCCTGGAGAGGCCAACTCCACTATTAAACCCGGAACGGGGTCTCCGTCAGGCGCGTGTGATAGAGATCTACCGCGCGGCAGACTCCTGCAGCGACCTGGCTCCGCACATATCGACTAGTCGTTCCTGCGGATCCAGCCAGGAAGGCCGAGAGGGTGGCGTAGGTTCTGGGCAGCCCTGCGTTTTCCATAATTGCGTCCCAGGCAACGCAGTGTCTGTGGAGAGGACACTTCACCCGCGTCACGCGGATACCAACACGGGAAGTGGCAGTGACCGGTTATAAGTCCGCACATATGGGCGTAAGTGCGGGCGCGCTTCCGACAGTGGGAGGGTCCATCGTAGGCCCACTGATCAGTTACCGCCCGCTCCAAGTTGGGCAGCCCCCGACCAATAAGGTACTGTTCCGCCCCGGTGCTGGTTTGCTCATTTAGGGTGTAGAGAGCACCAGCCTCAACTGTACAATCGGCGCCGTTACATTGTACACCTGTGACTAAAAGGCATAATATAAACAATTTCCAACACCGCTTATCCATGCGATTTGCAACATGGAATGTCCGTACTATGAGGACAGGCCTCCCTGACATCTGTGGAGGCTCTTCTACTGACGCACAAGATCTGCGTAAAACTGCCATTATCGACGCCGAACTCAACAGACTGAACATTGCTGTTTGTGCCTTACAAGAGACCAGACTCCCTGACGAGGGTTCCTTGCGTGAGACACATTACGCATTCTATTGGAAAGGAAAGGACAGCAGCGCTGTGCGTGAGCATGGTGTAGGCTTGGCTATCCGCAACGACCTCTTAACATCTATAGAGGCTCCTTGCGGCATATCGGAACGCATTATGTTGGTGCGGTTAAATACGAATCATGGATACGTAACACTTATTTCTGCTTACGTACCAACATTATCCTCAACGGATGAAGCCAAAACACAGTTTTATGACCAGCTCGACCAGTCTCTACACGGGTTAAGACCATCTAACCGCTTATACATTCTGGGCGATTTTAACGCAAGGGTTGGACAGGACAACGTAGCTTGGCCTGATTGTATAGGTAACCACGCACGGTATAGGGAAGTTAAACGAAAACGGCCAACATTTATTAGAGCTATGCTCTAAACACCTACTGTGTGTTACCAATACCTACTTCAAAGGCAAATCATCTCGCAAAGTATCCTGGAAACACCCTCGTTCTGGTCACTGGCATCAACTGGACCTTATCCTAACCAAAAAGAAAAATCTCCGCGAGACCCTACACCTGCGTACATTTCATAGCGCTGATTGTGACACAGATCACTCCTTGGTGGCTTCGCACGTTGTTATAACTCACAAAAAGATCCACTCGTCCAAACTGCCCGGTAGTAAGAAGATCGATCTTCCAAAACCAGGGATGATGAGTTTGTCCGAAAGTTTGAGGAGTTGGTACGCGACGAAACTGCCACCTGGGACGTTGACGCTCCTATAGCTAAATTACAAATCATATAAAACAGAATTATAAAAATGTTATTACACTACGATTATTCAACTCCTACGTCCAGACTATAGAGGTATAAAGAGACTAAGCTTATGAACGTCACACAACTATACACTTACAACACATTTTTAATAATTGACTTTCTGCAAAACAGTTTGAGTCTTTGGCGGTTTTTTAAAGTACATTATTTAATCACATCCTAACCAAATGGATGTGTATGTGCATATTTACACATATAAAGTTTATGCAACTGTCATATAATGGGGGTCATGAGAATGCGAGTGTCTGTTCTCGGCTACACAAAGTAAGTATTGGCGGCGGCGCGCAGCTACGCCTCGTGTGATAATACTTTGACACGAGCATTCTAATGCCTTATTTTAGCAGTTGCATACACTATTCTACACTCTACAAAAAAAATCAGTAATACACTTTTCGAAACATTCGCACCGGCGATTTCAAGGTCAAATACAAGGCAAATTTAATACGAGAACGTAATAGCTTGATGTGAATTTTTAAATATACTTTCCGTCAGCAGTTGATCAGATGTCGAGTCAAGAACTGAACAAAAACTTAATTAAACAACTGAACAACATCTGAACAACATCGGTACAACAACTGGACATTATCTGAGCAAAAACTGAACAACAATTTAATAAAACAACTGGAAAAAAACAAACAATTACCGTACAACACTGACCTCTATTATACCGTACAACAATATCTGACAAGTGCACCGGAAGATGGCGATTTGAGTATTGGCAAACACACTTCGTTTTTTCTCCATTTTATCGAAATCAGTGAATTCTCATTACGCTTCAGCGTTTGAGCAGAAAACGTAATTTCGAATTTGGAATGCATAAAGCGGTCTTTATAAAACTGTTTTCAAGTTCATAATCAGAACATTATAAGACGAGTGTGATAATAGTGGATTGGCAATAAATATAGTTTTATGTAATAGTAAACTAATTTCAATTTGTTTGGAAATTGATAACTTTACGCCTTTTCCTAGCGTGTCGATGGCAGACACTACACCGTCGCGTCCCAGAACTTCACGTATGAAATGAAGGTAGACTTCGAGTGTTAAATACTACTTCCCATTTATTATTACTTAATTGTTAAACGAATAATATTCTTTTATGTATTTTTGCATGTTTTTGTGTTTCGCATGTAAGTGACCTTTGTGTTTTTAATGAGAAATACATTTCTATAAACCTTAACTCGGTAAAATTATCGGGATAATTTGAGTAATAACAATTTGTTTATTTATTTATTAAACTTTATGCACAACAGTGTCCATGGGCGGACTTAATGCCAGTGGCATTATCTACCAGTCTACCTGAGGGCATGTGGAAAGTACAGGCAGGTGCAAAAATAATAATAAAAATCGAAATATACCTAAATATTATATAGCTAAATAAATACAATGATATTTTATTTATATATATATATATATATATATATATATATTTAAGTTTAATACATATTATATTATAAATAATAGACTAAATAACATATACCTCATGCATAGACATTTTGAACAAAAAAAACAAAGAAAAAATAAGAACATTGACAGAGTTTGATGAAACAAAATTTTTCATGATTGCATTTCAATATGTGACAGAAACCTACTACGAGCGTCTTAGAATAACTGTAATGGCTGCAAGTAATGCTCACGCAACTTGGCCTTAAACACCTGACGACTTGGGGCTTTCCTCAACTCCAGTGGGATTTCATTCCATAATTTGACTGCCTGGGACGGGAAGGAGTCACCAAGAAAACCAGTTCGGTGTATTTTGGGCGCTAGCAGGAGATTTTGCGATGATCGAGTTTGGCGTTCATGAGTGTCGCAAAGATATCGGAAAAGGTCCCTTGGATATGGGGGAGCACTGGGTTCATTGAGTACCATGTAAAGAACACAAATAATTCGAACGTTCCGCCGCTGCCGTATCGGTAACAATAAGTACCAAAAGAAGCTGTTATTGGCACTTTCAATTTCATCAAAATTACAGAAAATGTTTAATACTAGTTACATACATATATACACATATCACGCCTTTAACCTTAGCGGAGTAGGTACGCAGAGCGTTAACGCTTGTAATAGTACGGTCGCTATTGCCACGCCTGACAAATATTTGAAGGTGGTCTCAGAACAATCGTATATCACTATATTAGAGATAGGTTGTAAGCCTGACGCGTAAAATTTAAATGCAGATGATACCCTCGAGTCCCTTAGTCGCCTCTTGCGCTTACTACACCCGCTGGAAAGAAATGGGATGAAGCTACTCTAAACCGGCATCACACGGTAACAGCGATTGCAGGTTTTAATTAGGCTATATGATAAAACCAAAACTTCGTGCACATGACATTCTGGTGTATTGATTGCATGAAGAAATACGATTTTTTCCTAAAGTCGCGCTAGTTTTATGGCACCCCTCACTGTCAAAGACAGAAGGAGAGAAGAATAAGACAAAAGGAGAACAAAGAAGTGTCGGATAATTGGATTGTTTCAATAACAAAAAAGTAAGACGCGCTTTAAGTGTATTGTCAAACAGCTTATGCCATCTTACTTTTATTGTATAATGTTTTCCACGCGGGTTGTCTGTCGTATAAGTAGTTCATCCCTGTTTCGACACTAATCCAATCATGTCGCCGTAATAAGTCGTTTTAGTACACCTACCCATTTATTATGAAACATCCGCTGTACAAAACACAACGCTGACGCCTGATGCCGGCTGCCTTTCCATACACTATTATTATACATTTTACTTCATTGTTGTTTGTTATTTGCATAAATGATTTATGAACGGTTGCTTTCAGGGTGCTAAGGTTGTTACGAATACATTAAATTGATGTTTTAAGCACCCCTCGAACTTTTTTATTACACCAGTGCCGGAATATTTTTTGATGATTTATTAAGTAGTACGATTGGAATCAAATGAATGTATTTTTTTTTAAACACGCAACATCTTACCGTAGACACTAAGTAAGTATTGGCGGCGGCGCGTGTGCGTAGACTTTCATTGTTATACACAATACCGACTCCAAGAAAAGAGGTTACCTATCCGTTCGAGCTATACTTGACAGTGTGATATTCTCGGAATACAAAAAGAGAATAAGTTTGTTCTACAGTATTCTGATTTCTGGGCACTTTAGCGTAGGTATCTATGGTATAGTCTTTGTATACGGGTTCTCTTTTGTATGACCTTAAATCTTCGAGCAACACGGTCTTCCGTCTCGTTCCGACCCGGCCTAAAATTCATAATCCTAATTCTGATTAACCTTACGATTGTAGTCAGGGCCGGATTTACCATATAAAGAAAGAAAATGCTACGGGCCCTACGTTTTTGGGGGCCCCGCGCATCAAACCTGAAAAATTATATAGGTTCCAACCATACATACCATCTCTTTTTTCGGATTTGGTTCGCCCTCTTAGATGACAGCGGACAAATATATTTTTCATAACAAATGGTGTGTGTACGAATCATGAAAAGTTGTGCTCACTTCGCTAGCGGTACATGTCTAGTATGCCTTTGCCACATGTTTGTTGGCAGTGTTTTTCGTACGCCTTCCTTTTTCGCTACCTATACTGTTGTATGTCTCGGATCGTTGAGGACTCCTCGGTGTCAGACACAAAAAAAGAAGAGATAAAATTGCAAATAGTGTGTATTTTATACCGTTCTCGTCTGTGCCAGCGCCGTAAAAGTTACGCGCCTGATCCGTTCGCGATACAACGCGTGTCTGTCGGTGCCACTTTTTGCCCTTACCATTTTTTATTTGCCTTAGCTGTTATTTTATTGAAATACCTTGGGTTTAACCACATTAAAAATGTTTGATAACCATTGGAGTTGGTATTGAATTGCAATTGTGAAGGCCCAAATTAATCTGCGGAGGTATTTGCTACGGGCCCCGCGCGGGCTTAATCCGGCACTGATTATAGACCTGAATATCGATTGTACTAATGCTCTATCATCCCGATTTCAATGCTCCTATTACACATTGAATGTACTGTACACGACGTTACCTCGTTCAAGTTTACTTTTTCTCAACGCTCCTCGGATAGATTCTGCTGTGGTTTGGGTTTCAGATTTAGTGTGTGGAACATTATGCCCTAAGACTCAATGCTAGGCAGCACCAAGGTCCATACAAATATTTTCAACCACTTTTATAGGTAGATACACACATCACGCCTATATCCCTTGCGGGGTAGTCAAAACGGTCATTTACGCCACGTCTGACAAATATTTGAGGGTCATTCAAAAAATTGTGCTTAGCCATAGTGATAGGTTGTCAGCCCATCGCCTAAAATTACACTACACACCCTCGAGTCCCTTAGTCGCCTCTTACGACTCCCATAGGTAAGAAATGGGGTGATGCTTTTCTAAGCCGGCAATCACACGGCACACTTTTATAGGTTTTAATTTGTATAGTGTTTCTGGAGTGATGCTTCTGAAAAACTAAGTTTTGGCACCATGTTATTTTATTTTGGTGTTTGCGTTCATACACGCTCACTGCACCCCGCCATGTGAAGGACGACCGGCTGGGCCGAACGCGAAACATCAAAAAACTAGTGAGTAATCCAGTGATTAATACCACTGTTTAAACCCATAAGTTTAAACCCAACCTTTCGCAACCCATTAAACTACTTCTTATTAGGTCTACTGATTCTTAAGGGTTTAACTTTTTGTTGTGTCGTCGTAATGTTTTTTTAATTGTTTTTTATGTATTAGGTACGTGCATTACTTTAATTTACAAAAGAAATTTCATTTTTCCAACACGATAACAAGGAGTAAATTCAGTTAATGAGAAAAAACTCAGATTTATTTTGCTAAGCCATTTACATTCTTTGTTTCCGGCCATTTTCCCTATTTCTCCTCATCTCATTTCCGCCCTAATGTTCTTTCTTCACCTACCAGGTCGCACTCCATTAAATACAGATTTAAATCCTATTAAAAAGACGCCCGACCGAGCCCACATTCGTATTGGATCAACCAACAAGCACGGTAGAGCCTGTAAAACAAAATTTAACTGCACTGTAGCAACCAACCTATAAAACAAATTTGAGTATTGGAATATTTATCGTGGGAGTTTGGCTAGGAACTGATTATTGGCAACACGCAGTTTGGAACAGTGCTGATGAGGATTCCTCTTCGCAATTTTGAAGTTCCTTATCCACTACCCTAAGTTATCATAGCCGAGAGCCGTTACCCTATCCCGTGCCCCGCATTTGACACACACTACACTCTTCCTCATCCACATCCCCTTCCTCATAAATAAATCACCATCCGTATTCTCCAATAATAAGCTTGTTCCGTCCTCTTCCTCATAAAGCTGCCTCATCAACGCTATTTCGGAAGCACTACTGAACTCACAAACTCAAATTTTTATTTTCCTACTGCGCCACTCCACGGCGAAAATTTAATAATGAAAATATGTACAAAACAGCCAGACACAAGCCCAATCAGTTTGGAAATCAATTTATTTTACAAAGCTTATTGCTAAAATTTCGTAGAGCAATTTATTTATTTCTTTTCAGTATTCGACTTGTATTGAGTTCAAAAGAGCTTTCGATTCACGTACGCGCCCATGAATAAATTAATAGCTCGTGCGGTTTTTATTTCGCTCTCATCCGGAAAACGCATTCAAAACTATAATTTAGAATTTAATTGACTTGTTGTCGTGAATAAATTATTTTTCGGCGCTTTCAAGAGGTTTGTTGACTTTTGGTTTGTTACAGTCTGAGGTTACTGCTGTCCATTTTTGCAGTTTTCTGCTTATTGACTGACATTGGCTCCGTAAAGGCGGTGTTTCATTATATTATTTTATAAGTTATTTGAAAAATGTTTCAGTCATTCAGTTTATAGCGGCAGTTTTGACGCTCTTTGTGCTCTTTGGTTGTCTTTGTCTTTTACGAGTTTTCCTCTTTCCATAACATGAAATAGTCGAAGCCTACCTTTTATTATGTTTCTTAAGCAGTGCTACGTCCACACCATACCTGCTCCTGCCGCTGCAGCGAATATTGCCCGAAATACTTCCGCGTAAGTAGCAACGCGAGTGAATGTTCACACACTGCCATGTTTACTCACGCACAAAAGCCGATACTCGCGTTAAGTGGTAGCGGCATGAGCATGAGAAGTATCAACGCGAGCAAGAGTGAGAAGTATCAAGGCATGCCTAGCAGGTTGTGGCTGTTGATGTGGGGTCTTAAGTGTTAGAAACTACCTTTGGCTTTCGCTTTCTTTTGAGTAGGAGCACTTCTGTGCAGGTTTTAGGGGTTTTTCCTGTTCAGGGGCTCCGGTTTATTATACGCATGTAAATAACACGCATTTAAAATCTTGACTTCAATTTGAAACAAATATCGTTTTCATTACTCCACCGACAAGAGCGAGGCTCATTAATGATGTTGATGATCGTTTTCAGATGGTGGTGGCGTAAAGTTACATGCCGTGTGATAAACCTAGCCATCCCCGAGGCAGTGCCTTTATTTTACTTTTTTTTGTCTCGCCCGAGCCGGTTTTCTATTAGGAAATTACAAAATTGTTATAAAAAAAGAAAATTATGTTATATCAATTTTTTTGATTTTCTTTACAATAACGGGTCATTACGTCAATAAGTGATAATTGATAATAGGTACTCTTCTACATTGAATTAAGAAGTTTAATTTCAATTTCGCACTTAGTAAGCCGATAAACAGCCTAACCAAAAATTTGGGATTCCAGTCCCGGGCTCGCATTACAAGCTGCAAAAAACTGGCAAGTCACGCCATCTCTCGGCACTATAGCAATCCGGTAAGTAATCCTGAATATACAGATGGCGCTGACTACTCGTAATATAAAATTTGCTGTATGGACTTAATGCCACTGCTGCGGTTGCCGCTGCCCAATAAAAAAAAAGTAATCTGACAGTTGACTTCAAAGGGATGTCAGCAGCATTCGATAGAGTTAATATCGATAAAACTTGTTTTTTTTTTTTTTATTAAAGTTAATTTAACGTATGGATTAAAGGGGATAAAATAAAACGAGCGTTTTCAATGGTATGCATTTTAAAAATATATCTAATATCATAAATCATAAATCAATAAATCTAATCAATTAACTGCCTAGTAATATCATGAATGATACGTTTTACCGTCCCAATGACAACTAGATTACTTTCGGGTTATACCGAATCACTTTTGTCTACATATTCTAGATGGTCGCTTTTTACATAACTCATAAGCGGCTACAGACGACGCGGATGCACTATTAGGTTAACCCGCTGCTAGATCGTTCTACGTCAAATGTTAATTATTTTATTAGAATAGTTTTTAGGAATATTTATGAAAGAGATATTAAGAGTACCTATAGACGTATGCAACCTAAAACTATAAATGATATTCAGCCCGGTTTACATTGTCTTAGTGTTTAGTCGAGTGCTTTAGTACAAGTTGAAAGGCAAGTTCAATTCAAGTAGAACTGTACTAAAATGTATTAAAGCAAGTAGCGTTTACACGTTTCAACTAAAGTACTATCCTAAAGCACTCGACTAAACACTAAGACAATGTAAACCGGGCTTTAGATATTTTGGTTCAACTTGCTTAGGCTAAATGCATCGTGCTTCAAGGTCAGTAATAGTTCTGTAGCAGTATAGCGTAGAGGTATAACACTTGTCTATTCATATTGGCGAATTGAGATGTATCGAGCGGTATCGTGCTATCTTGCGGTAACTTGCTAGTATATGGCCATTAAATTACAAATAAGTATGTGCAGCATTGTATCAAGTAAAATAGAGTAAAAAATTGTTTTGTTGTTGACGTTCAGGGGCCGTTTTCCGTTATTTGAAAAGCGTGTCAGTTGTGTTTCAGTTGGATGGTTTTGGCAGTTTCGTATTCTGGTAACAATTTGAATTTTAATAGGAGCACCTACTTACTGCCGACAAACTTTACTAAAAGTTTGACAGATGTACCTAACAATAGTCTGTGCTTTTTTTTAAAGTCTAATAAACTTATTTTTCATTTTTTCAAATGTAGAAAATCATGGTGGCAATAGAATGACAGTTGAGTGTCAATGGTATTATAATGGCAAAAAATAAGGTGATCAGGGCTCAGCAGCGCTGCATCTATCTACATGACCTCTGCACCTACTATGATAAGTGTGATCGATCAGCGCGTTATCGATAAGTTGTCAATACAGCACCATTGAATCGTAACAGAAGGTACAAACAAAGTTACAAACTTCATTTAATTCATTTTGGTATTGGTTCGTAGGTAATTGTAGAGAAAAAATCGTGTTTCATTCGAGCTTTCATTTGTTCCGCTTGCCGCGCGGCTGATTGTTATTTTTCAGTCAGGCACTGCCAGGCATTGACAATAAATTAAATCATCTGCCGACAAACGGCCGACAAGTAAGTACCTACCGACCTATCTCTCTTCTGTTATTTTATTTTTTGTTTATTAGACAGGATAAATTATTGTGAGTGCTGTCTGCTCCACTTAAATTAAACAGCACAGTATATCAATCAGACAGTTGAGTACTTGGTTTTATTTAGGGTGGCCAAGTGGTGTTTATATGTAGATAGGTATGTGTTATAAGTAATTTATACCATGCTTCAGATCACTTTAGGAATGTTGTTCCCGCGATCATGCGACACATTCGTGGTCCTGCCTCCCCTGACAAGCAAAGGGGCTGTGATCTTCGGCAAGAACTCTGACCGTCCCCAGAATGAGGTGCAGGAGGTGGTATTGGTCAAAGGTGGCCAAAGGAACTCCACTCTCAAGGTAAAAAAGCTACATCTTACATCTCATTTACAAGCAACTGTATAGCAATACTTTTTAGAATTTTGAAGACCTTTTGTGTTTGTCTAAAACAAATAAATGTGGCACTTCAATGTGTAATTCACTGTCTTCCTATCTGTGTTTTTTTAATGTTATACAATCAGTCCTAAAGCCAAACGGTATAATGCCATTTATAATATTAAAATGTCATCAATAGATTAACAAAACAATTGCTTGATTTATTAACACAATATATTATCTTACTGGCAAGAAAAAATAAATGAAAGCAAGCTTGTCACTGTGATCGTTTGCCTGCTGCCAAATTTTCACCTTCAATTTTTTGTGAGTGCACTCAAATGTAACCATGAAATAATAATAATCCCACATGAAAGAAGAGTGAAAATACAGTACTTTTGTATTCTTAAAATGCTGCAGTCAGATTCCAAAGTATACATGAACCATGATTCAACTAAGTTGACTTGCTTTTGCTATTAATAGAATATAAATTAAAAAACTTCAGCTGCCACAATGCCACTTGCCATTGTCCACTTGTGGATATGGGCCTTGCCTTTTTGGGTGGTATTTGCCATACTCAACACACCTGGCAGGCAGTTTGGCCACCATAGTATAAGGTGCTGTATTCACAGGGAAACATGCTGTCAATTTCCTGGAACTTCCCTGAACCAGTTTTATGGCACCGACAGATAGAAACAAAAATAAAATAAAATGTAGGTAATCATTTTAAAGCACTCTAATTAAGTAACATCAACCAGAAATTCTCTAGATTTTTGAACTCTAGATAAATACCTAATTAGTGGTTAATCTAACTTTAACTATTGCCACAGCAGTCCGCTGCTGGACATGGCCCCCCCCTTTTAGGAGGATATTTGCCATACTAACCTCGCTTGGCAAGCAGATTAGTGAGTTCAGTGCAAGGTGTTATATTCACAGTTAATGCTGTTGCCCATTCTCTTGATACATCCCTTAGTCGATTTTTACGACATTCATATAATGGGGTGATGCTATTCTGAGCCGGCACCATACGGAAATTATCTAAATATTCATAATAGGTAGCAGTTAATTCAAACCCATGTGATTCCAGCTTAGAATAACATCACCCATATCCTGCGCGGGTGTCATGAGGGAGACTAAAGGATTACAGGGTTGTATGGGTATCTTATCTTTAGGCAATGAGCTGACAACCTTTCACTAATAGTGATAGACAGTTTTCCGAAATAGCCCTAAAATATTTGTCAGACATGGCGATGACAACTATTTCTTTAGCCTTCCCGGCAAGGTACAAAAGCATGATGTGTGTTTGTTTTATGTTAATCCATGGTACCCAGGCTTAATATTTCAGTTCTCATGGAAGTATACTAAAGGTGTTCCCACATACAAGTCACCTACAGTTGGAGACTGTTTCCTAAAAAAAATATTTTATAACATTAGATAATGCTAGATGGTTTCAAACCAAAAATGAATGTAGAATGATCAATGGAACCAGTTAAGGGGCAACGTCAGCGACACTAGCGCCGCTCAGTGAAAAAAAATCGCATTAGTTAGGTACTAACAGCAACAGCCAGCAGCAGCTCTACCAATAGAGCTTTACCGCTTAGTACATAGATGTTAATACCTAAAATGGGTAGGTTGATGTACTGCTGATAGTACCTACTTAATTGATCTTGATTCTGACAAATTCTTTACTTAGCAAATTAGCTATTTTTGTATACACAAGACGTTAAAATTTTAGTGCACCTACATAACAATAGATGAGAGCCCAGTACCAGTTCGCACTGTGATACTGAGCAAGCCGGCCTGGATGTGGGGTGCAGAGATGGGAGCCAACGACAAGAACGTGGTGGTCGGCAACGAGGCGGTGTGGACCAACTACAACGAGGGAGATGGTGACGCCAGGGTCAAGAGACTCCTTGGCATGGATTTAGTCAGGTAAAAGCGGGCATAGCAATACTTACATTGTGATACACTAGACATTTTAAAGGTTCATGTCTGGATAGGCCTTGGATTAGAAAATTTCTAATTAAGGGTGATGAATGGGGCAGGTTTTTGACAAATACGACTACCTAGCGCCTATTGGTTTTATGAGATACTAGCAGCCTGCCCAGCTGTTTCACCCGCTTCTAACCGTTTTCCCCCGGGAATAAGACACTTTAATATAGACTATGTCCTTAAGGGATATCGCAGGATACTAATGGTAAAAGAATTTTTCGAATCGGTCCAGTAATTAAATCTTTCCTCTTATATTAGTGTAGATATCTTTATTATCTGTGGTGTAGAATTTATCATTTGTAGCCTCACGGATACATATAGTATTCTTACTTCACAAGGTTGGGCCTGGAGAGAAGTGGCACTGCGCTAGAAGCACTAGATGTGATTACGACACTCTTGGAAAAGTACGGTCAAGGCGGGCCCTGTTCAGACAACGATGACAGCCACTTTTACCACAACTCCTTCTTGATCGCGGACCCTGAAGAAGCGTGGGTGCTGGAAACCAGCGGCAGGCTCTGGGCAGCTGAAAAAGTTACCAATGGATACCGAAACATATCAAACGGCTTAACCATCACAACTAAAATAGACAAACATTCTGACGGCCTACATGCAAAAGCTAAATCACTGGGGTTATGGGACGGCCAGGTAATCGGACCTTAGCTGTCCATTTTTGTTAATCAGATCAAAAACGTGTGTATGTGATGCGCCTAGACTTAGTTCTCCTAGCATACAAAATTACTTGGACAGATTTCTGTTCCTTATTGCATTCGTTCAATTCTAAAGGCTTTCAAGATACAGGCATTTCTCCACTGAGAGGTCGGTTTAAAATGTGTTCGACTTGTTTTAGGGTGAGTTTAACTTCACGAAATGTTTCTCGTCTGGTGGTGACGAGTACAGACAACAAGAGGGCGAACGGCTCTTGAAACAAGGAACCGCGACATCGGCGTTCGACGTTACAGATATGATGAACATCCTCAGACACAAAGAGAGCCATATCTGCCGAGGGTGCGACGATACATTTCCTACTCAAGGTAGTCAAGTGAGTACAAATTGAGTTTTCATTCTGGATTCAATTCGAATAAGCTAAGTTTAAAACAATCTGAAGATCAAAACTATGTAATACCGGCCATACAAAATGTATCGCACCAAAGATTCAATTTCATAGTTCTTCTTATGTTCTTGGAAAGTTATTCAGTTTCAACACAGACCAAAAAAACTCACGCGCCAGGTGACAGCACTGCCGTGAGAAAAATGGGTATTTTTGGATGCAAGCAATTTCATTGGTGAATACGATAAACACCTTATTTTTTTGTATAATGATTATTCATTATATTATCTAGAACTAGATTCTACTTGCAGGAAAACACGATTAAAGAAAGTTTGCTCGATCGATTTATTCTTCATAGTATTTTTACACTTTTTGCGTAGTGTATCTTTAGAACATAACTTATTATTTTTTGCGAATACGTTACGTCTTGTACATTTCTAGATTCTTGTCGTTCAGTATTTTGATTACTTGTTTATTTGGCAAGAATATTCAAAAAGAGTGAATAATCGTCTAAATATGGCGATTTCTGTTCTCACACACAGGATTTGCCATTAGTGGGAAAGGGACGTTCGAAGCAGGTCCTTACCGTGCTGTTTTTCTGTATGTCGCAGATTTCCAGCCTGTCCCCCACGGGCACGAGTGTCCACTGGTTCACGGCGACGCCGGACCCCAGCGTGTCATACTTCAAGCCCTTCGTGTTCACGCCCGACGCCAAAGTGTCACCTTACACCAAGAGCCCTAACGAGGTCAGTATTTACGGAACAATAATTTATTTATATTTCATTTAATTTTTTATTTATATATTTTAGGAAAAACCTACATACATACATAAATCACGCCTATATCCCTTATAGGGTAGGCAGAGCGTTAACAGCCGTAAAACAGACATTTACACCACGTCTGACAAAAGTTTGAGGGTCAATCAGATAACTGTGTATTACTATAGTGACAGGTTGTTAGCCCATCGCCTAAAATTGCAATTCACATTTAACCCTTGAGTACCGTAGTCGCCTCTTACGACACTCATAAGAAAGAAATGGGGTGATGCTATTTTAGGCCGGCACGGCACGGAAAAACCTCAGCTTACAATATACTAAATAAATAGTTTACATTAGAAACAGGAAGCCATAAGTACCTACTAGCCGCCCTCCTAGCGGTTTTACCCGCTGCTAACCTATTTTCCACGAAACAGACCTTCTCCCGACATAAATCATACATAAAAAACATTTCTTGAATCACTATTACAAAAAAAAAACTTCATACAGATCCGTTGGATACTTGGATAGTTTTGAAGATTTAAGCATACATACAAACAAACAGACATAGGAACAGACGCGGGAAGCGACTTTACCTTATACTATGTAGTGATTTGACTGCGCACCCAAAAAATGGATCGCCCGCTATAGTTTTTTATGGTAGGTACAGAGTCAACCCTGTTTAATATTAAATAATTTAAGTAAGTTTTCTTGCTGTATTAAATTGACCTTTTTGCAGCTGGCCTCTCCCTGTATATCCTTCGTAATTACTTATTATTCCAATATGTATTCCTGGTATGTCTTTACTTTACTGTGTTGAGCTTTTGGTACTAGCAACAGCCACACTTTTAATAACCTGTGTACCACGACAAAATTTTATTTTATCACCGAATTATCTCGTGGCTCCCTTATTATCCTTGTGATGCCGGTTTAAAATAGCATCAAATGTTTGACTCATACTGAACAAGCGTTGGATATACGTAGAACACGCGTTGTACACGTGTTGCACCCATAGAACACGCGTAGCATACCCATAGAACACGCGTCGTACACGCGTAGCCTACCCATAGAACACGCGTCGTACACGCGTAACATACCTATAGATGCCTATAGAACACGCGTCGGACACGCATTGGACACGCATGAAGCACATGTCATGCGCACAGGAGCAACACGAAAGCTGCGCGGGTAAATTTGTATTAACACGCGTATAGGTAGTCCACGTCGCCCTATGAGTACAAAGTCACCCGTGCAGCCCACTCATTGCACTCGCGTTGTAGTTACAGGGATAATCGATTATTAGTGGTCCACCTAGCGGTTGCACCCAATTTATTCCGTATTCCCGTAGGTAAAAATTGATTCCCAAAGTAAAAAGTAGCCTTTGTTACTCAAGGATAATGCAGTTTTTTTACTGTTTTTATTAGTTCAGTTTTATAATTACTGAAAGTGGCAACCCTAAACCCTTTTGACAGTTATCCCCAGAAACGGGTGGAGTTTCATTACACCGCACCGTTTTTTGAAATGATCCACAAATATTTTGACAGACGTGGCGAAAACGACCGTGCCGCGGATGCATTAACTGTGTGTTATATCTTCAATTTGGTTCGATAATCACCGCTCTTATGTCTGTCTGTGAAGATGCGTGCGCACAATATTACAAAATATGTCAGACGCACATGTGAGGCAATCTAAGCATCTGTCTATCCATCTTCGTAGTCTGGCAAACACAATAAAATGCTATAATTGTTACAGCCGAAACGCGAACATTACCTGTACACATTGCACATGCAGCACGTGCTGAAAGGAGCAGACAGCGACCGGATCTCGAAGCTGCTGCTGGAGGTGGAGCAGGGGTGCCTTCACGAGATCGAGGAGTTCCACCGCAACCTCGCCGCCGGGCGAGCCGCGCTTCACGATCTCGATACGCTCATGAAAGACTGTGTGGAGACTGAAATCAAACTGTATGCGTAGACGGTAGCAATAAGTAGGTACGGTTGATGGACTAGCCCAAAACCAGTTGATCCAATGTCATATCGTAGTTCATATTGCCATGAATAACAGGATCCTACTCATATGCAAAATATTATAGTAAATAGCGTGAAATTTGACTGATACTGATGATAACAGAATACGGGATGGTGATGAGGAACAACTTTCCCCAAGGAACATAGGTTGGAATACGAAAAAAATAAATAACGTTTCCTGAAAAGAATATTATGGGAAATTGTTCAGTTTCATGGTCTGAATTCAGTATTCGGAGGGCTGTCCCTGACATCTGTTTATATGGTTACATTTCATTAATACAAATAATTTAAGGGTGAATTCAACTCGTGAAACTTAACAACTTTTATAAGAAACATTTTGTCGAAAATTTAAAAATAATTGAATCTACCTACTATACAAAAAAAAATCTCTTTTTTCTTTAAATGGGAGGTAATTTTATTTTTTGATAAGTGTTGTTAAGTTTCACGAGTTCTACTCGCCCTTGCAATATTTTTATTAAAAGTAACCTTGTATATAGGCAGAAAACATTGTATATTGGACAGGAATTTCACTTCCACTTTATTTTTAAGTAATTTAGAACAAAAACAAATGAGCAAATAAGATGCACCGCGTGATGTGCAACGAATTATTGGCGACATTTTGTGCCCTTCTAGATAAATATACCCAAGCAATATGATAAAGCTTAAAAATACCAAAATAATTATTTTTAGTCTTAGTTTAGATAGTCACGTTTTTAATGAATAATACGGAGCACCCATGTGTTTGATTGAACACTTCGCCTCATATGTAATAAATGCCTTATATTATAGCTGCCTTAAAACAATATTTTGAATACGTAATGTATATTCTAGTCTAGTGTAATATTGAATTTTTATAAAATTCCACATTACCGTCTCCAAAATATCGCTGTCACTTTCAGTTAGAAGGGGTTTTCCAATCTAAATCTTTAGGTTAGAGATAGTCTTGAAACTGACTACCTATAATTTGACTTTTAGCTATTTGCTCGCAGAGACCGCGCAAAATGCTTCAACTTTCTTTCTTTTCGTGAGCGACACCGAGTCATCAAACGACCCGATGTGCTTCAACTAATAAACTATTTTAATAATTTTCTCATCCTATTTCACTGAAAGTGATAGCTCTATGTTTTGTTAGCGATTTTTGACAATGAAGTGGAATGGTAATCTAATAAATATCTGACTAATTAGTAAGTTGTGAATGTAAATTTAGATTTTTATTGTAGATCCGTCATGTCTTATATAATCGGTAAAATCAATATTATAATAAATGTATTAATAATCTGAATGCCAAATATGGCTAATTTTCACTGTTGATGTTTACATTTCTTGTTAGATACATTGTTAGTATTCGTGACCGCTATGAATTTATTTACTGAAAAATATAAAAAGTTAGAACAGTTTTTTTGTTTTACTTCATTTTGCTCAGTACCTACTACGTAATACAAGTATACTTTGACATTATACAATCTGATCTTCTTGGGCTGACGAGTTGTACCTAAACTTATTCTCGTAATAAAGTAATGGCAGACGGGTTGGTAACGGATACTGTGTGAGTATCGCTGAATGGCCTAGTCCTGAGCTCAGATTTAGTTTTTTTTTAATTATATTTTAAAGATTTTAAAGTTATACAGTAATCTTTATCTTTTAATCAAAGAGGTTATCAGAAAGATTTCACTAGAAACATTTATTATATTATTGAAGTACTAAAATTCAGCACGCTCCTACCCTATAGTATTGTGTGTGATAGTGGTAGGGTGGGTACCCGCAACCTACCCAGGTAGGCACAAACATCGGTATCTGATTCAAATAATGTGTATGTTTGTTGCATAAAAAAGCTTATCGCACGCAGTACAGTTGCCTCATCTCTTATTTATAAGATCAGACATTTACAATTCTATTTTGTTCTTGTCCTCGACCTCAACATGAACTTTCTAACTTATTTTTGCAACTAAGTTATCCTGAAAAGAGGACAATATTATTTCCCTACTGTTCATTTTCAAGTGCTTAATTTTTGTATGTAATCTAAATCATTAGCCGCAAAGCCAGTGTGTACATACCTTGTCAAATATAATTTGATTTAAATTACTTAATATAAAATGGTTAATTAATGAGAGCCACCCAACGCTGCGTCAAGCGAGCTGAACGCGCGGGCCGGCCGCGTGTTGGGGCTTGATTCGGAAAAATACTAGAGCAGCGCTGCGTGACGCGGGCCGTCAACAGGCAATCCGCCGACACCTCGCCAGGTCACAAATTAAACCTCGCCGTATTAAAGGTACTTAGGCACGATGCGTCTTCTAAATTCGGACGGATAACAATGTAAAGCCGCGCTCGCGCGTGCAGCCACGGAGCGTTCGGCTTGACAGTTGTATTATAAGTATTATTTTTTTTAGTAGAGGAAAAGACAGGATGAGCTTAGGAAGTGTCCCGCCAGAATGCGGGTTGGGTACTGGGTACAAGACATTCGAAACCAAAAGTAAACAAAATTCCACTGTTCTAAATCAAAGGTCCTTTATTTCCATGTACTCATACAACTTAGACTGAAGTATCACATGAATTCGTAATTAACAAAATAAGAATTAAATGATAAGGGAAGATAAATATTAAGCTACCTAATTTTAATAGTATTTAAATACACTACGAACTTGTACACTGAAACATATACCACTGTTGAGATTATTAATTAAATGCCACATTAACATTATAATACTACTACACTAGATTAATTTACTATCTTTGAATCAATTTATTCTTAAACACTGTCACATTGAAAGTTTCAAGAAGATGTGTATGTCGCGTTTACTAACTTAGCCTAAGCCAGATTTTAATTTCATAGGTTTTACAAACCTCGAAAATTTACTTATGCGTAACATTTAATTGAATATACGGAGTTATGAAGAACATGTAATATTGTGTGCTTGCGTTAATATTGTACACATTTATTTATAACACTCTGGTAATTACGGACCCAAACTTATTGGTTCGAAGTATATTTGTCCCGCGGCCGACAGCGGTAAGTTCGCTTCGTTGCAAGTTTACAATAACCTGTATGAACCAAATTATTTGTGTCCGCCGGCCGTGAGTGGATGAATAAACTTCACGTAGATTGTTACCAGAGCGCGCCAGAGCAGAAGATGCTATGTAGTCAATTCATTCGTCTAATGATATGCAATCATTTACTGATGCGCGTGCTGAGTCTTAACAACCCCAATCCCAGAAACAATTTCATGGATTTCAGTGGCAATTTTTAATCACACAGGTTTGTTGCTAATAACTATTTATTATTTATTTAATAATTGCATCAAAACATTAATATAATGAGATCTCGGTTTTATGACGATTTGAACAGTGCAGCGATCCTAAAGTAATTTGATACGTTACAATAAATAAATCGTGTGATAATTTACTTAATAATACGTATCAACTCTGCACTGTTAACGCTAGAAATTGATGTATTTTACAGGCTATGGCTACAGAAAAACTTAACTATACATACATTTACGGTTATATTAAACTTTCTTCTCAACAACAACCAACTACATAATACTTAAACTTAACGTAGGCTTATAGTCCCTATGCTACTTTCGTCAGGTTTCTTATACAGCAATCAATTTACTTCTGCAGCATATTTCATAGACGGCTTATAAATTACTGCCTCTAACTTGTTGTATTAAATTAACAATTACAAAGCAGTAAACTCTTCGGTGTCCCAGAACAAAGATTCTTTCTAAATTTATGATTTTGTGACATCTTATTCAGTAACAGAATTGTACTCGAAATATCTATATCAATACATTTAATATTTCACAATGTCAATGTCATAATGGAGGAATATTTATAATTTTATGATAACGTCAAAACTTTAAATAGTCTTTGCATAAACTATTGTGGTTGTGGATCAGGTTCAGAAGGGGATAGAGGAAATCGTGGTCGGGGCCAAGAGACGTGGTCAAATTACGAGTGGAAAAGGCTCGGATCAAAAGGGACGTGGCCTAGGCGGAAAGTAAGCGGATATAGAAGCAGGTGGGCGGGGCTTAGAGGATAAAATTAATAATTAAGTAAGTTGAGTCCAAAAGACTGCACAATAAGCATTCGGATTTAAATACCAACTAACGCTTTCTTCTGTGGTCTTTATATTTTTGCGGATTTGCCGAATGGTATCGTTATCATAAGAAATTATAAGTGTAATAGCTTTTGCTGTAATACTGAAAAGGCAGAAATATATCGTCGGTTGGTTTATTGCATATAGAGTAGAATTTAAATTCGAACGAACAATGTAACGTTTGTGTCAGCATCTTATTCTGGTTATATTCGGACAAATTCATATTTATGTACTGCAGCTACAAACTTCAAATTGCTTATAAGTTGTGAAAGTTGCACGAGGAGTTTAATTTGTATGTATAATTTCTTCCCGCTAATTTAAAACGTGGACCGGGCCGCCAACACGCGGCGCGGGCGCGACCCGTCCGTACACGATGCGCCTTCTTAATTCGCACGGATAATAATGGCACTAAATCAACGTGAGTTTGAACTTATGATTGAATAAGCTATAGGGACTTTCTGAGTAGGTGTAGTATAAAGATTTAACTTTAGATACTTCTCCGAATGTCCAAATAAAATTTAATATTATATTAACAGCTTGTTAACTCATCGCATTGCAGAAGCAATTAGGTGAAAAAATTATTAAATTCATAATTTTATACCATCTTATGATTTATTTAGTTGGATAAAGTCGGCCACGGATCGTTCAGCGTTTACACAAACGTTACTTTATTTGCGAAATATTGTGAAATGTAATTTCGTATATAGCTTAGATCATTGTTTGTACACATGCAGTGAAATATGGTACACCTTGAGAAGTTCCTCATGTAAACAATACATTTTACACAAATACTAAAACAACATAATAATTAAGTGTTCGGTCTAACAAAACAATTTCCAAAAGTTAATTAATTACAATACCACTTATTTCTTTAAAAAATATAGGTACCTATATATAGAATTACAATGATCAAAAGATCGCATTAAAGAATTATTTATAACAGCGATATCGTATTTACAACTACAGAAGGATATAATTTTAATCATTTAAATATAATAAGCGCTTAATGCAGTGGAAACGTAATGAATGCAAATTATTGGCAACAAAGAATACTGGTAAACATATTTTCACGATAATTTTATTTGTTATATTGTAGACTTATTTCAAGTTAAGTTTTCTTTTCAAACTATCATGTCATGACGCAATTTCTATATCAGCACACCACAACGATTGTCAATATCCTCGTAGGATATACAAAAGCACACTTTAAGTATGATAATCCTGATATTCGAAACGAGATTCGCAACGGAATTGCGAACATATGATGGTGGCCGCCTCATACACGACTGTTGTACTTCATGTGGAAATAAAACGCAATGCTACTACACAGAAACGAACTTTTAGTAAACAGAAAAGATCTTTTACTATCACGCAATTTGATTAGAGAATTCTTTTAGAATATAAACATAAAAAATTTAACTCGTTTTACTGAATTGTAAATGAAATAAGACTGAAGTAAGAAATAATAAATGACATATAATACAAAACAACAAAGGTGTCCAAATTATAAAATTTGCAGAAAATTTCATTCTTCCGAAATCTAACCACTCTACAACTACTTACAGCTAACAATAATATAAAGCTAGTTCCAACCGCAAAATGTCACTCCTTATAAAATTCATATCACATACCTGCAATTATTTACATTTCAGTCCCTTGGAAATCGTTAAATTAAAGCGTATTTACAATAAACAAAAATAAAGAAGTCAATATTAAAGTCTCGTAATCCCGGAGCAGTTTTATCTATGAGATATTAAACCATTTTGAATTAAAGGGCAACAACAAGATTTGTAGTGTTTTGATCTCTTTAGCTAGAAAAAAACTGTTTGCCGGTAAAAATTAGCAAAGCGTCAATTTGATTTACTAATTCGGTGTATAAAAACGACTTTTGTTTATGACATTTCTTTGTTTTTTTTCTCTAAGGTAGTGGAAGGTAAAAAAAAACAATATTTTCTCACTGGATGTTACTGGACTAAGTGAAAAGTGATGTAGCACACGAAAACATAGTTTTTGCTGCCTCGTTCCTATGAATCCCTCACTGTGCTCAGGAGTCAAGAATCACACACTGCTATCGGGATTAAATTTTAGCCTCCTTTGTTGTACTAATAACTATTGTTTGAACAAATTAACATTTTTGAACCATGAAATATTTTCACGGATAGTGTCTTATATTAATTGTGATATCGTACTAAGTAAGATTCACTTTTGCAATAAGGCTTTAAAATGTACTAAATATCATCGATAGATAGCGATGACCGACCAACTGGGGGACATCTTTGAAGAGTTTGATTCTTTTTCTTTTCGTGTGGGACACCAAGTCGTCCAACGACCCAATAAACGTCCTTGAAAATGAATAAGAAGTTTGATTGAAAGTATTGTAATAATACTTATTAGCGGTGCTAATTAAGTGTATTTTGATAAATTATTTAAGCGTATTTTGATATTGCTAACAAAGAATTAGAATTACAGGTCCGATAAAAAGACTAGCAAGGTAACCAGTTTCAGTTCAGTTACGAGAACAGTTCACAACAACTAGAACGAATATTTATGACCTTGCGTGGCTAGTTAAGGAACCCCCAGATATTTATCACCATCTATTGGCACAAAGAAGCGAAACTTTGTTAATCTGTTTCAAAAACACCTTAATGTTTTAACGTAATATAAATCGCTTACGCCAGAAAGAGCTCGCAACTGCCTTAAAATTCAAAATGTTGTTATATCACATCAGGTAGATCTGCCGCAGACTTACAGAGTATTACAATTAGAGATTTAGAGAGCTCAAAGACAAGATTGACAGACAACAGTTATACATTGTCTACAGCGCTAATTGTTAACGACCATACAACCAGATTGTTGATAAAAGACTACACTTGCATCGCTTAGCAGCTAAAAATTGGATAAACACTCACGTAGACCATCAATAAATACAATGATTATTTTAATTCACTAATATTATATTGTGATCGATCGCAAGTAAGTCGAAACACGTAAACTGGACATTAGTATTTCTATCGGAATCTTTAATGTACATCATGATAAGACGGAAAGTTTCGCTAAACCAATGCAACGTTTACATCTAACATTGGCCCATAGGGGCATTGTGTGAACGTGACATTTACTGATGAATGATGACATATAGAGGACTCGAACGTTTTACTGGCAAAATGTGGATCGGGCTCTACCTATATTTACACGGTACGTCATATATAGAAATATTTGCAATTATTCACGATCGCTGAATAGACAGTTATCATAATTTATTGGGTGAACATGAAATCTTTTATGGATATTAATTGTCGCCCTAAGTTTTTGCATTGAGTGGGGTAATTGCAAATAACTCTGCACATTAACAGTGGACAATTAATTTCAATATAACTAACATCGATTTAATATTATGAAAGCAACTACCTATACGCTCAAGGCGCGGTCTATGAGCTCACACTAAATCATTGTGACATACATATTAAACCGAACTTTACTGCATTATACTCTAGAATACTTAACATTAAATGCAATTCAATTTACGAACGTGAGAATTACCTGTTGTAGTCTATTGTCGCACTGCAAAATAAGCCGCGCTAATCCTATTTCCTTAACGAGTTGTGTGGAATGTACCTCGTTTATCATAAGCCCATCACCGTTTAACGGCGATCAAATAAAACACTTGCGCTGAATCAATACAAGTTGAATAACGGTCGCAAGTCACGATACTTATGAATTAATACGACAATGGACTAGGTCAGTATAGTTCGCATGGTACCTTTAATACATTTATAGATTTAATTATGCCTAAAATTTAATGCAATGTTTTTGATCTTTTAGATCTCTTCAACGCCTTTGATGTCCTCACCCATGGCAGCACAAAGTCACTGGAAGTTAAAGATATTTTTATTTTAAAGTAATTTTCGAATGTAACTTACGATCTCTGAACTATTTCAAGTAACGTTAGAGTTTTACCAGAAAAAGGATGGTGCTACTTATTACGTTTTGTTAATTATTATTACAACTGGCCTAGTTTGCACACTGCCGGGCAATAACCTAGCTTGTTGAGGGCTAAGGATATCGATATATCAGTCCATCTGTTCATGTGCATGTGTTCAAACCTACCTTAAGATACTCAATGTTCCTTGAAGAAAAAATCAAACTTACGACTCGGCCAGCTCAGGGATGGCTTCTCCGAACGCCATAAGCGGCAGTGTGTCGGTGATCTCGATGTAGCGCAGGTCGCGCTGCGGCTGCGGCCAGATCGTGTACATGGAGGGCTGCGAGGCCGGCGAGGTGCCGCTGCACCACGAGTCGCGCTGACGCTGCCGGAGCCGCTCCACGTGCCGCTGCTCACGGATCCGCCGCATGTGCCATCTGAAACGACGACGAACTATGCCGTATTACCAATGCCATAAAACGCGTTCTTCAACTAATGTTAAGTGCCACTGTCAACTTCATTAAAATAATATAGAGAACGTCAATATGAGTAACGTACCCGCTAAAATAATATTACCAATAAACATACCATAAACCATACAGAAAGCTTTCTCATTTAGGTTAATATAAGGAATAAATCGATACTGTAGAGTGTAGGTGTTGTAGACAAAGTTAATGGCTGGCTAGACATAACAGGTCAAGATAATGGTAACATGATCTTTCAGACATCCATTCATTAACTTTAGCTACAATGCTCGTCAAGCTCAACTAAGACATCTAACATAATACATAATACACCCACCTCCTTAAAACAAGATGCTGTGTTTTTGTGTAGTGAATTCATTCAGCTAGATTTCTGGCTAAGTATGTACGAATATTGAATATGATGGTAATTTTCAGCACGCTATTTTATGGTTTAGTCTGGAATCGTGTCGTACTGCCGTCGCCCCGTAAATAACAACAAACAAACAGAAAATTGGTTCCAATTCAATATAATGATATATAAAAGGATTTAAATTCTTAAATTGTATAAAGACACGCTCACCCTGTCTGTATTATTTAATCAACAATACATCGACCGCAATTGCAGTTTAAAAGTTTTATGAATTGACAATATGGTCGATGAAGCGGTCTTACAAGTACATTAAATCAACTTTAGAAGTTATCGCGCAAATAGTAGCGCAAATTCAGTTCATGAAAGAATTACAACTAAATAACTAATTCGTATTTTTCTTTAACAACCTGAATATTGACTTTTCGTTTCCATATATATCTTGGTGATTAATGAATGCTCAAAGAAACAGTCGCGTGTGTGCCTGCGATTGGCTATTTACAGAGAAAGAGAGCAACACTTTGTCTTACTCATATCATAAGCGAACATTAGTATGTACAGGATGTATGTGCTAGTGCACGGGGTCATAGTATGGGTGGTGATAATTCTTTAAACTGAGTAGTTTCATTACGAGATGATTAATCTTATTGTTATATATATTAGGTCTAATCTAAAGATATTAATTATATTCTTACCTGAGTTGCCTCCTTTCTTCAGCCTCTAACTTCTGATGTCGCTTTTCAAAAACTTTGTCGTCCAAGTCTTCTGTCCCCTCCATTGTGTAACTACTTGTGTAGGGCTTTTCTCGCCATCGCGGTACCTGCAATACATAACAACAGTAATAGGACACGTGCTACAGATACCTATACTAAAGAGTCAACATATGTGAATAGCTACTACAGATAAAACCACTTATCGGAGAATCTCTCAATCTGTAAGACAGGAAAAGAAAGAATTTGCCCATTCAAAAAATCCCAGTCAGATCAAAGGTTGCTCAGTTTGACCATACCAGTATATAACAAGTCCTACCTCGACAGTAGACGCTGCAGATTCTACGTTTGTGTCGATGTCCTCCACTTTCACATCAGGATCTAAGCCAAGGTACCACGAGAGGTCCGGGTCACCCACCAAAGTGTGGTAGGGGATCTTGGTCGTCATCCCGGGAACAGGCGACTTCTTACCACGGCAGACAGCTGGAAAATATGTTTAGTATGAATATTTTGGAACAGGATCATTTATAAGATCGCGATTACATGATGACCCGATGATCGAGGTGTTTATAATATAATGATGGTCAAATAGGCCAGTAGCACATGGCATGGATAAAATACCTTTTCCTTTATTTGACTTTGGTTTGGGCGTAGTGCCAGTTTTCTGGGCGTTTTCCTTCTTAATGTTCTTCAGGAGTCCAGTGGTGGAGAGAGCTCGCTTTCGGCTGCGCTTGCCATCTGCATTTTTTTTATTACTTTCCACAGACTCCTCCTAAAACATACCAATCCATAAACAACTCTTACAAATTTCACATAGATTTCTACATATCAACATATTTAATTGCACATTAGATCGCCAGTACAATACTGTTCGCTAAATATAGGACTTTCGCAAAGCCTTTGGCTTGTCTGATTTATTAGAATACTTACACCCGTAAAATTTGGTCCAATAAGACTAGTAGTGCGCCCGGACCTCTTTTTTGATTTCTCAGCGGGAGCTTTGTCAGGTGGCTTTTCGGTGCTTAAATCCATTTCTGCGTTTAAATTGGTTAAATTCAGCGAAGTGTCAGCCGAGAATAAGTCTTGCAATTCCACCGAGTCCAACAAAGAACTGGCCAGATTGCTCGGTGTTTCCCCGTAAGAGAAGTCGCACAGGCTCGTCTCGTTACCCGGCTTGTTGGGATTATACATCCTCCAGTCTATTTCCGGCTCTGTCTTGATCAGATCCATATCTGGTTCTTCAACGATAACGGTTTTCGGCGAATCATCTTCAAGTTCTGTAGGGTGCATGTATGGATTAGGTAAATTATACCTATCCATCTTTATTTTAGTTGGAGCTTTGGTATTGGTTTCAGTAGTGGAGTGGTAGCTGCGCCGCGAGGTGGCGGTGCTGGAGGTGTTGGTGTCGGTGCATATCTTCATCCTGCCGTGGTTGGTTTTCTGCAGCATGAGCTTGGGGATGGGCGACTGCTCGCGCATGTCCGCCTCTCCGAGCTGGTAGGGGTCCTCGCCGGTGGGCGTGGTGTCGATCAGCTGTAGCCGGTCTGACAGAGACCCGGTAAATTGGCTCGTCCTTTTCAAAGAGCTTGTGCTGCTTTTTGATTTCCCGTACGTATTTATCATTTTCGACTTTTTATTCACATTAAATGTGCGATCATAGCTTTTGTCTTCGAACGGTTTACCGGTTTCGGAAGCTTCAGTCTTGACAGGCGTCTTGGACATTCGACTTAAACTCCCCAAGGAAGTAGTTGTTCTTCGCCTACTCCTCTGTATTCTTTGTATTACAGGATTCCCGCTGAAATTAAATGGTCAAGTGAATTAAAAGATAACAAGCACGCCAATAAACTGAAAAAACATACAATAAAATAAACATTACCTATTAGATGTTACAGTGTATAAAGCTTCACGGTTTTCAGTCTTTATCTCTTTCTTGATGAAAGAGGGCTTACTTTCAATCATCGTGAATTCTTCGCTGTTAGTATTACTGTCCAAAATTGAGGGTACACTTATTTCCGTAGATAAATAACTTGTTACATCTGAAACAGAAAAGTATGACTTATATTACTCAACTACTATAGTTGTTAAAAAGGATATCATTTAAGAGCTCCACAATAAGTTATATACCTGTTTCGGCCGGTCTTGCTACATCAAATGATTCTTGACCAAAAGTTTTAGATTTGTTAAGATCCGTGTCATATAAATATGAATTTTTATCCGGCAAGAGCAGCTCCGTAAAACTATTAAGCATTATCTGAAAATGATTATTTATGAATATTAAATTCTATGCTATTTTTGTTGATTTAATTTGAAGCGACTGTCTATGATTAAAAATTGAATATAACTTTTAAAGTAGTAAGAGGGTTCACACGCATTTCAGCAGTGGTGGGCGGCGTATGCGGCACCGCATACACCGGAGTTGAATTTTACGTTTACTACGGTTCTACGGTACGTTTCATTTTTGTTTTGACTATTTTATAATACGTCGCGCAACCACACCGGTGCAATGTAAACCGTCACCGTGACTTGATTATGGTGTGGTGTTGCTATAGCAACGCGGCCTGGCAGGCCAGCGGTGGTGGTGCGTCGCATCCCTTGTATGTAGTTGTATTGAAGGTCAATGGTTAATTATATACCTGCTGTATAAAGAAAACTACTTGCATGTATATACTAGTAGCATTAAATGTATATACTAGTGTGTTGATATACACTCACCTGCGAGGCAGATCCTGGCTCACTCTTGACCACAGTGGAGGTCACAGGTATTTTCGGCACGTTTACTAACGGTGGAGGGTTTAAACTCTGTCTCTGACTAATAGTGACTCTCCTGTCAATACGAGTCAATCTAGACTTGAGCTGCAACCAAATTATACTCAGTGATGAATGCCTTCGAAAATAATCGGACAAGTGCGAGTCGGACTCGCGAATAAAGGGTTCCGTAGCATTACATATAAAAAATCAGAATAAGTGAGTCGAACTCGCGCATGAAGGCTTCCGTACAATTAATTATTCATAAAAAGGAAAAAACACATTTTTTGTATGGGACCCTTTAAATATATAATTCTACATTTTAGTATTTGGGTAATTCCAAAGAAAGCGCAACTTTAGCAACAAAAATAATGGGATTCCTGTATATATATAAGGGCGTCATTGTAGTTTCTTTGGTTTTAAGCATTGATTATTATATGACTACAATACCTCTTGCAAGTTAAATAAACCAAAAATGATGAAAGGATACAAAATATAACTTTTAAAAATGAAGTAATTTATTGAACACTACTCATAAAGATTTTGGGAAATAAACGTCTCAATATACACAGAGAATACTAAAATACAGAAATACTAAAACACTATTCATAGTTATAATTTGAACGGTTTTCTACCGACAAACTTGTGAGACAACACGGATCGAACTCACATTTTTTTTTTGTTGCGCTTTATCGCAACGTATATTAAATAAAATGAGTCATGATCACAGGGTAAACTGGTGGAACTGCGGGTGGCTGTTAGGGGCAAACCCACCCACATTCTTCTTCGTTTTTGTGAAACGTAATCGTCACTATCGGAACTCACTCGAAAGCTCAACTTAAAAGCGACAACACAATCACTTCATCACATGATTTTGATGACTGTTTGGACAAAGTTTTTTTTTACGCAAGTTCACCACTGGATTTCAAGTACTCAACAATTTAAACCCATCCTCTGTATTGAAGTTCTTGTACTTGGTGATTTCAACAGCTAGTCTCGGGATATAATGGCGTTCTGTCGATAAAAGCTTTCAACTATGTAGTTCGATCCGGTGGTTCGGACCAGACATCAACAAGTGTTCAGGGATGGCAGATTTATGGGCCTCATTGTTCTAAACTGCCGTGATGTGCTCTTTCAGCCGGGTTGATATGTTCCGCTTGGTTTGTCCAATATATGAACTTCCACAACTAGTCTATCTTGCACACTCGTGGCCAGTCCTGGACAGTGAAGTGGAATTTTATCCTTGGGTGAACGCTGAAACTGCGACATCTTCTTGAACAGAGTAAATGCAGTCTTTATGGTACACGTGTTCACGTGTCAAAGATACGTCCAAACTTATTGGTTCACCTTTCAGATAAAGAAAAATTCAGCACGACATTCTGCTTTGGATGCTGGTACAGTGCTATTTTTGTAGTTGTTTTTCAGTAGCACTTAATTTATATGTTGTAGTTCCTCATTCAGCTGTTCTTCGTCGCAAAGAGCATTAGCGTTATTTGTCAAAAAAGTCACTACTGAGTCTGAGACTGAATGTTATTATAGATGCAGTTATTAAGATGTTCCAAACATTGCTGTATGATATGTGGACGACGTCTTCTAGCACGCAGAATACGTCGTCCACATATCTCTTCCACAAGCACAGTAACAATGGCAAGGTCCTCATAGTAATCTATCCATAGATAAGCCACTAGTAGAGCTACTGAGCTGCCCATTGCTACACCATTTATTTAGAGATCGACCTGGCCCTGGTATGCAAAATAGCTTAACGTTAAGCTATGCTCAAGCAGTTTGGCATATTCCATCGGAATATGTACCGATCCGGTGCCCTAATCAGCTTTACCAAGCATTAAGTCACAGGGATATTGGACTCCACGTCGAAACGTACCGTCATGATGCCCCGTGTATTGAGCTTTGTTCTCGTAGTAGGCTAACGAATGGTAGAGAATCTTTGACCTAGAATGAGGTTTTTCTTAAGTGGCTGTAGAAAATTAGCTACATGTTTTGCTAAATAGTAGGTAAAGGAGTCGATTTGACTAACTTTTGTCCGTAACGTAATATTATCCTTGTGCACTTTTGGCAAACCATAGTTTTTTGGTGGCTGGGGTGTACATGGTCTCAGTAGAATCAAGAACCACTTCTGCAATAGACTCTGTACATTCCTTTCTTATAGGCTGAGTCTTTCGAGCCATACGAGCTGTAGCATTTATAGTGTACTGCTTTGTAGATATTTTTATCACTGAGTAAAGCTTTTATTTTCGTCTCATACTCACTAATATTTAGGACCATCGCAGAATTTCCCTTAACTGCTTTGAGAACTAAAATACTGCCATTGTTGCGAAGATTTTTACAGCGGCGATCTCTTGAGGCGATATATTACCGAGTGGAGGCTTGGACTGGCGTAGCACAACAGCCACCACGTTCTGTCGTAATTCTTTCGCATCATTAGGTGGAATTTTATTGGCTATAATTGTATCCTCATTGTTGCCCATTATTTTCTCAACGGGAATTCATCGGAAAGAACCCGCTTAAATTATAACTATGTATAGTGTAAACAACCGAGAAAGTTTACAATTTAATAATAAAACAGTTTCATCTTGTTTAGATTTACATTATTAACCAATGCTAGGATATATTTGTTTTGTTGTACTGGTTTTGTACATGTACTTCCCGTTTCAATGTCATGTAACGCGCGTTACATATAACAGTCCCCGTAAAAAGCAAATAAAATCTTTAATTAATAATTAACCTACACAGAAAACTCAAACGAATTAATGAAGACGCATAAATTTATTATTGGTAGGCACGTAATTAGCAGAGATTCACGATTTGTCAGACTACATGAAGGAAAGAGGCTTAATAGTGTAATACATAAATTGTTGTCTATTTTATCTTGAAAAATAGGCATTATTGTTTTCATACATTTCCCGAAAATTGGACACACATGGCGCGTATTAAAACCTAAACATTGCAAGGTTTTCTGTATAATTTAGTATTGTCTTTTTTTTACTGTTCTCTAGTCGCTGGATAGATGGCGCTCTACTTGATATGTTAACGTAAGGAATGGAATGACACATAATTTTTTGTATTTCCACTTGGATCTATAAGATCGTAAACGAAACGTAACTAACTATTGTTACATCACTCGCATCACAAAAATATTTACTTTCATGGGTTGCCCTGCATGTTAACCAAAACAACGTACAAACAAAACACTTATTAATTAATAACAAAGCGCAAAAAATGAGGATAGATTCGAAAAGAGCAATCACTTTTGCATCTAGTAACATAGTCAGTTCAACGCCATCTACATAGTTCTTGGAATAAAAATAAAAAACTCAAAAAGAAAATTCCCTATTAAAAGTGTACAAACTGTAACACCCGTTACATGGAATTACTGAAATACATCATCTTTCAAAGTTATATTTGTCTATTATGGTAGATAGATACTGTCAAAGTCTTAGTAATAGGATCCCGTTTTGACCCTTTGGATATGGAACCCTATAACATAGTGTTGTTCAAAATATGTAGGTTTTCTTTTCTTAGGATCTTAATCCAGCCTCAAATATTTACTTTTATACTTATTCTTACTAGAAGAATAAAGCATTGCATTTTGTTTGGGCAGCCTTAGGTAGAAAAAGGTATTAAAAATAAATATAACTTTGTTATTGTCAAGAATTTAGGATTGAAACGAGACGGAAGCAGGAAAATTCGCCAGTAGCAATCAGAGCTGGTTAAAGCTTGGTTTAGAATTTGGATGGGCAGCAGCTTTGTGGATGATTATGTCAGATTTTCAATAAAGTAGATGTAATTGAGATGTCCTAGTGCCCCAAACCTGGGTATTGGGTGAAATAGTTCCTAGCAAGTGGAGCTGATCCCACCTGTGCCTATCTGCGAGCTCCGCAGAAGCACAGTATAATTAATAGTACTACAGAAGTCCCAACGAGGAAGAAGAATTCAAATGTTTGAACTGTCTGAAAAACACTTGCTTTGGCTATATAATTATATAATGATTAATCCCTACTACACGTTTTTCTAAATTCATGTATCAACTAGCTGCTGTTCATGACTTCAAAAACAAGGTGTAGTATAAGTAATTGTATCAGGCGTTACTTTGCGGAAGTCCATCTTGATTGAATTTTCTATCTAATTCAATCAAGGTGTAGTATGTTCTACAATAGCTGTACCCTCAATTGGCTGAAATTTTGGGAAGATGTAGTATGTAATGCTTTCCTGGGAATTGTGTAACATAGTTCCCAACAACTAGAGCTGATCACCTGTCTGTGAGCAATCAGACATCCCAACCAGATAAAGAAGATGTAATGCTCTCACCAAAACATTCACTGGCCTGATGGCAAAGCAGATAGTATCTCTGCTTTCTACACCAAGGGTCAATCATTACACAAATATTTGTGAAGGCATTCCCAGTCAATCAATTTATAAGTATCCGCTCATATCATATCAGCTGTCTAGTTTCCATAGGTAAAGCTTTATTAGTTTGAGACTAAAGACTATGTGAATTATCTAGGATATTTATTTATTCATATAATAAATCAGCTAGTTAAAATGACAAGTTGTAGGGATAAACCTCTTTTGATATTGAAGACACCCAACATACTTTGATGGTTAGCATTAGCATAGTTTCCAATATAATTGAGTTTTAAGTTTGACAGCTGTCATCTGAAATATAGATCTGCTCAAGACCTAAAAATAGCTATTACTGCGAGAGTTATTGCTGTACAAAATTAACATCAAAAACAAATCTATGTAGTTTCTCTTAATGAGATATGCTTTTCATCATTTAAATAGCTGTATCTCTGAAACTTGCTTGTTTTATTAAGAGAACATTGCATACTACATCTCAGCTCTGTAGAACATTTTGTGCAGGGATCTTTGGTTTTTTCCTGAAAACTCTCTGCACCGAATATGGTTTTGGCTGACAAATTGCCAAGAAATCAGCCAGTTAAGTTTATTTTTGGGTAACAGAATAATAATAACAGTTAACCTTAACTAGAACTTTTAAGCTTAATTGCCCAACTAGCACAAAGCAAAAAGAAGTATTGTTTGTTGCTATTTGTATTCCTGAAATGTCATACTTCATAACGCTCAGCGAAAAACTGGTCAATGAAAATACTTTAACATTCTTTGAACTGTGCAAAGAACAAGCCTTATTTTTAATGATTTTTCACCTTGAGTGATTCCATCTAACTACAACATTTTCTTTAAACTTACAATGTTTGATATATTTTCAGAGGCCTACTTGCAGTAACAGCTGGGACATAAAAAGCTAGGTTTCATTAAATTGTTCATCAACTCAGTATCATAGTTATTTGGAATTTATATTTTGGTCTGCGCAGATCAAGGGTAAATTGAGAAAAACTATCCTACTAAATTAGAAATAAATGCACAACAATTTATAAATCTATTTTAGTTAAGTAAAGGAATGGCTGAAAACTCAGTATATATTTGTTTTTATAAACAGTATTCTGTTTCTGAAACATTATTTTGATCTGACATTCTATTTAGTCTACATTTAGAATGAAATCAAAACAGATATCAAAATAAGTCATTAGGTTTGCAATACCTTAGCTGAACATGGTTTAGCTGTGGGAATGCTATCAAATGAAAATGTACTGGATGTTCAATTCCAACAACAAATAAACTTCGCAATGCAAACATTGTCAATTTACTGAAATTCACTGATGCTTGGAAAATTATTAGAGTCAAGAGAAATGAGCTCAATAGAACTTACCGTGTCATTTTCCTGTTTCAGGTTCTGATACACTTTTTCCCTCTTAGTGATCAATTCGTTTTGCTGCTGAATCAGGTCCAGGTGGTAAATAAGGAGATCTTTAAGCTTCTTGTTTTGATTTTCGGCGATGGCGAGCCGCTCGTTGAGCTGGCTGACATCGGTCACTTCAGCGGTCGGCGCGACGACTAGCTCCTTCTCCTCGGCGGCGACAACACAGTGCGTCGATATCTCCACCTCCTTGTCCAGCGTCAATGTTTGCCTGCGCTCCGAGCCCTCTGAGTGACACGCATATATATGATCGAATGGGAAACTTAGCAGGCCGTCTTTCGCGTCCAATTGATTTAGAGTAGGCAGATCCGTTGAGAAATTCACCAAATTCGTTTCATTTACACTACTGCGACTGTTCATTTTTATGGGGAGTCGATCGTAAGTAACACGACAAGCCTGCCGGCTGTCAAATACTAAACCGACACTACACTTTTGTTCGTTTCATTACAGCGGAATTTATCTTCTGTTCATCGCACACGTAATAAAACAATCACTGTTCACCCTCGTTCGGCATCACATTGTCAAAACAGAAAGAAATTACGTATCTATCTAGTATTTTCTGACATTTCTTTCTCGCACATGCAAAACGATAAATGGCGCATAATAACTATGCACCTGATACAACCACGATTCTAAGGAAACTAAACATTGTATAATTAAACTTATAATTAATTTGAAACTGTATTACATCACAAAAATAGGACAAAATTATTGTAAAATCGGATAAAAATTATGAAAATTCATCATTAACTCTAGCGTCAAGGCGTCAACCAAAGACAATCTACTTTTTTTTTATTAACTTGACAAAATGTGTCCCGGTACTAATGCCTTTCGATGACCTATATTACCTGACATAATAATACACAGCATTACCATAGCGGACACCGTAATGCCCACCAATTACATAAATGTCATATCAGTAATAATGTAATTCAATCGTGTGCGCCTAAATGGCTGGTTGTCGAAAATTGCTACATATAATATTATTGCTACATAGGATATGCATCTAAAAAAAAATTGCCTTATTTCTTTCCCATGGGTGTCGTAAGTCGTAAGAAGTGACTAAGGGACTCGAGGGTGTGTATTGCAATTTTAAGCGATTGGATGAAACCTGTCACTTTGGCGATACTCAATTTTCCAAATGAACCTCAAATGTTTGTCAGATGTGGAGTAAATAGCCGTTACTGACGGCTGTTTATGCTCTGCCTACCCCGCAAGGGATTATAGGCATGATATATGTATGTAAAGGTTACCTGTAATCGAGATTTTGGAAGTCTACTGATAGTGATAGCTTTACAAGTGTCTTCATAAAATGCCTATAACCTGTGAATTGTAACTATAAGTGCGCTAAAGGCAGAGTTATGCCGGCAATGATAGACTTGTACTTGTAGATTGATAACACAGGGCACAGGCTTTATCTATTAAACCATGATAATAAAAATGTTGCAATTTTCACAGATGCCGTAATAGAAAGAAGAAAGAAAGAAAGAATAATGTTTTTTTGTTACCAAATATTGAAGGTACATAAATTTATAACTAATTATTAAAACTAAAACACGGTAACAAAAAGGTATCCGCTCAGCAAAATGCTTTAACAGTGTACTTGAGCAGCACTCCCAAAGCGCTGGTCTTCCGCGGAACCAGATTTTATAACATAAGGACATATATATAAGAGATCTGTGATAACAATTTCTTAAACCTAGACCATAGCATCTTATTCCTAAATTTATAGTAAAATTACTATCATTACTTAACCATAATATTATAATATAAAATCGGATAAATTACAGGTGAATATAATACTACAGAGTAAATATACGTAAATGAGATCGGAATGTTCTAAAAGTATATAAATAGCTATATAAATTTAATTAGGTATTACTGTTGTTATCAAAACAACAAATACTTATAAAATAAAAATCAAGTAGTACCCATACAAAAATCGTACCTTTATTGCTTAATTTTTTACTGCAACTGTCACTTTACTACACCTACACTACAATCGGTTGTGTTTTTTTGTTATTTAATATGTTTTACTATAAAGAACCGCATAGCTGGAAAGTTAGACTGCCATCAACCAACTGAACAGGCTGGTTTTTGACCATCATTCTCAACTACCGACCATCTACATATTCTACATGCACTGAACTAAATAGTCGAAAAGCATAATGAGTCGGACAGTCTCACTCATTCAGCAATATTTACAGCTCTTCGCAAGCAAGAGATAGAAGAGACATATGTTAAGCTCTTGGAACTTGTCGATGCAAATAATACAGCCTCAATAAAATAACACTCTCCAGGTCCATCTTTAAACATAGAAAAGGGCGTGAAGCAGGGTGAACCCCTTTCCCCTAAATTGTTTACATCTATCTTGGAAGGAGTGTTCAAGCATAGAGTAGAAATCACATAGAGATGACACTCCCGCTCCAGACGCGCTCAAGGTCAATCCGTCGGGCTGTCTCTTAGAGAACAATTCAGTTGGGAGTGCGCTTCGCCGCGGAAACGTTCGTCATGCGGGTCGAATTTTCATTTTTTGTGAAAAATTTAGCAATGCCGAATTATTGTGGTGTGTATGGCTTTAAAAGTGATGCGAGGAAGACTCCGCATCTAAGTTTTTTTAATTTGCCTAAAGATGAGCCAAGGTAAGTGATGATTTTACAGTAAATACCTTTGCACCTATTTTAAAATTCTGTACCTATTAACAATAAAATGGTAAGGTAAGACTTTAAAATGGGTAAATATTTTGTTCCCACGGGAAAACTGTTAGCAGCGGTCGCAACCGTTTGACTGGCCGCTAGTCTGGAATAAAATTATTGGCACGTGACAGCCCCGACTTAAAGCGCGGGAGAGTGCGGGGCGTTACGGGCTGCGGGGGGAAGTAGGTATTTAAAGCGCGGCTTTTGGGGCCCAGACAAAGGAGTTTCGCTTCTATACGCAGTATTATTATCTATTCTTATGGTTCAAGAGTCTTTCAGTAACTTGGGAATCTCAGGGGATTATCGTCAGCGAAAAACGACTGACCAATCTTCGTTTTACCCACGATATTCTTCTATTCGCAATCATGGCAGAAAATCTCGAGGATATACTTCAAGGTTTGAATACAGCAAGCCTTGAGGTTAGACTAAAAATGAAGAGAATAAAGATACAACTGATGCCCAACAGTGCAAAACGTAGAGTACAGGTCTACGGGCGGGCAGACAATAAATTATGTTGATGAGTATCTATATCTAGATCATATTATCGCTTTCGACAACAGACAAGAAAAGGAAATCGGTTGCCACATTGAAAATTCCTGGAAAAGCTTCTGGTCGTTAAAATCATTTCTCAAGGGTGAACTACCCATGTCCCCTGCCTGTTCTAACCTACGGTGCACAAACTTGGTCACTAACTTAGGGTCAAAAGTCCAAACTCAAGGTTTGCCAAAGATCCATAGACTGAAGCGTCCTCGGCATGAAATTAATTGATGGAGTCCGAAACACATCACTCAGAGCCAAGACAGGCATAACAGACGTAGGCAGTAAAACTGCCAAATTAAAATGGGAGTAGGCTGGTCATGTTCGTTGGATGCACTCTGATCGATTTGGTTTAAATCGTCACTGACCATTGGGTTCCTCAAGGCGGGTACCGGCGCTGAGTTAGACCCCGATAACGATGGCGTGTCGATTTTGAATCCGATCATACGGGGTGGACCGAGTTGGCTTTGGATTGGAAGAAGTGGAAGACTGCGGGGGATGCCTTTGCTTTCATAATAATATGTTTTATAAGATTTTCGCAGTTGTTTGCAAATGTTGTTTCTTGGAGCGTGTTACGTTCGAGCTATGCGGAAGTCGTTTATGTCACGAACGCTGTCAATTTCGCATATTGTTGGACGTGATTATTCTACCTGAGTGTGAATCTATGTAAGATCGCGGATCGTAGCAATAACGTTGAGCGAAAGGACGTATGGCGGGTGACAGGAGGTATGCCTTTCTGCCTATTGGCAGAAAGAGGTATAGGTGGTGTTGGGAAAAGAGTAGATACCCTGCCTGGCCGGTCGTTGTAGCCAAGGGACCAACTGGTTCACCTGAATAGAATTGGAAGTTGTATATAGGCGTTGCGTGGTGAAACACTTCGATACCGCGTTTCATACTCTTTGTTTCTCTGCACATCTGTCACGTGGCGCCATCTTGCAGATATTTTGGAAGTTCTGTTGCGTCTTGCTTGCTCGTGAACCACTTTGAGTGAGCTTCTTGTCCTAGCTCCCAGAGGTCGCTACAGACTTGCCTACAGCAAAATGAATCTGCTAGTTTCATCTACATGCACATTCAAGATAACCACATCCAAAGACCAATATAAAGCTGAGGATCAATCAACAAGAGGGTTTCATTCCCGGGAATCGGAATTCCCGGGAATTATTACATTCCCAGCGACAGAAAATTTTCATTAGTTTCATTTCGTTTTGGAGGTTAAAATTGTGATTTAAATAAAACGTACATATCGATCACTTTTTACAGACGAATACTCTAAATTTCCGGAAGTAAAATGAAACAGTAATAAACTTTAACTGCTTCCGTCATGTAGTTGTATTAACGTACTGAACGTTGTATAACTGAAACCCAACCCAACCAAAATTGATATTTGCCTATTTATCACTTTGTGAGATTGAAACAAGTTTGGTTGGATGTGGACATTGCAAGTTCATCCACCTGATTATTATTTTGCAAGAAAGATAGATCGGTCGAAGGGCATGTCAAACCGTCGTCAGTCCTAGTTGCTGTTTATAAATACTTAGATAGGAGTTGTGAACTATGGTATTTACAAGTAACTACTCACTCGTAGTAGGCGGTTGAAAAACACTGACACCAAAGTTCATTGAATCGTTTTGGACTTAATGTCCTATGTGATATGTTGATGATCATGATAATGGATGATATACCGATCAAAACTATGAAATAATTAATTTTCTTCATCTTTTTTTTATTTTAAATTATTATTGTATACCAATATCGGACTGTATAATTTAACTTCTATATTTTAGCGTTCCCAGTGAAGAACCCCCGGGAGTGTTTGTGATCTGATCTTTATTATATTCACAGATCACTTATAATATTTGTGATTATATTTTCTATGGCCGTTCAACGGTGGGAGCAAATTGTTTTAGTTGTTTATTATAAATTAGTTCACTACTATTTATCTTCCATTTTTTTAAAGTAGATAATTCATTTACTTAACAGAATTATTAAACATTCCATTCCATTCCATAACTGACACATGGAATAAGTAAGATACAAATCCCAGGTTACAGGCGTTTTATGAAGAAGCTGTCAGAAAATGCCTTATATAGTTTTACAATGATAACATGGGGTCCTGCTCGTACGAGGTGGCACGTATAGGACGATGATATATTTGATTGAAATCTTAAACACAAGATTTCCAAACTTATAAGTAAAAAGTGGATGTAAACAATTTGAAAAACTGCAGATTCCACTCATTTGTATCTTTGTAATGGTGGGCAATGGACGGCCGATGTGGCGCAGTGGTAGTGCGACTGCCTGCGACGCAAAGATTCCGGGTTCGATTCTCGGCGGGACACTCATTAAGTTGATATTTATCACTTTGTGAATTTGTTCCCGGTCTGGTTAGGACATTGCAGGCTAAACCACCTGATTGTCCGAAAAGAGAGATGGTTCCGTGCTTCGGAGGGCACGTGAAGCCGTCGGTCCCGGTCTATGATTACTTAGACGGCGGTCGTTACACAACCATGTCAGAGGCCTGCTACTAGTAGTAGGCGGTTGAAAAACTCTGACACCAGGGTTTATCGGGTCGTTGACGATTCGGTGTCCCACACGAGAGAGAGGTGGGCAATACAGTGCCGGGTAATACCATGTTGCACATTATAGTGTCGTGCACACTTTTTGACAGCCAGAGACTATGTTGACAGGATTTTACAGGAGTGTATGTGATCTGATCTTTATTATATTCACAGATCACTTATGATATGGGATTATATTGTCTATGGCCGTTCAACGGCGGGAGCAAATTGTTTTAGTTGTTTGTTTTGAATTAGATCACTACCATTTTATATACCATTATTATAAAGTAGGTAAGTCATTTTATTTAATTAACAGAAATTAATAAACGATCCATATTCGCATAGACACATGGACACACTTATTAGACACATTATTCAATCCGTTACGTTTCTGTTTTCAGTCGCTTTTTAGAAGTTTGTAGTGTTGATTGGCCCCAATATTATCATAAACAAGCAATTACGCTGTCTGTGCATCATCATCTCCCTGCCCTTATCCCGATTAATTTGGGATTGGGAGCAACATGTTTTATACCTCATCAAATCATCAAAAATAAGCCGAAGGATTTGGCTAATTTTGACCACCCACCGCCTGCCTGAAGTCAACCCTTATTGGAAATGCTATGATAGCTGAATCACCGCCACCATGTGGTAAACCATGGTTCGCAGATATTCAACCAAGGTTGATAGTTTATTGAAATATTTTTGTCCTTAACTTCATTTAATACACTTTGCAGCCGGCTGTTTTAAAAATGGGTTAATCTAGGGTATGGTTGAAGATAATTTATATCAATCGGCTATAAGGTAACAAACAAGCATTAAGGTAAGTACAGACAGAAATACATGTTGGTAGCGCTGTTGATTCCATAATTATGTTTCTGCTTAGGATAAAAATAATATATACTTCATGTAGATGGTACCTATGTTACAAAAAAAATCTTGTTTTTGTATACTTGATTTTAATAGTTTCATGGTCGGCATGCATCCTATAAGAATTGGGAGGGCTGTACCTTACACCTCACCCCGTTATACTAAACTATTTGCTATATTAATATTTTGACCAGTATAATATGTATGGTATGCTGTATCAAAAGTGATTCAAGGTATTTTTAATTAATTCTAATAAATCTCAAAATTCCAATAAATTACAAAAATGTACATTCATACATACATAAATCACGCCTGTATCCCTTACGGTGTAGGCAGAGCGTTAACGGCCGTAAAACGGATATTAACAAAATGTATGCAAAAAGTTTGAGGGTCAATCAGATAACTGTGTATCACTATAGTGACAGGTTGTCAGCCCATCGCCTAAAATTGCAATACACATTTAACCCTCGAGTCCCATAGTCGCCTCTTACGACACCCATGGGTAAGAAATAGGGTGATGCTATTCTAAGTCGGCAACACACGGCAAAAAAACAAATACTTATTTTACGATATTGATTGCATAACTTATCTAATGTTCTGTAAAAATAAATAACAAAGAAAATATATGTACAAAAAGCAATATTTTTTTCCAAATCTTGTACACTTTTATCTATAGATAAGATACATATATTTGAATAAAAATTGGGAAACTAATGCATCAAAGGGTTAAAGCATTGTGTTGACGGCTGCATTACAGGCTTGACCTTCTTGTATGATAACTCAGTAGGTATAATAATTTTGTTTGAGAATCAACTGTTTTTATTTGATTTATTTTTATTTTAGATCCATAATTTTCTTTTTGTAACAATTATTGCCTAAAAATCTTGTCAATATTTATACATTCCTCCAAAATACAGTGTTATTAAATCCATACTTTCCATACTTAATACCTATTATAAATTCGAAAGTAACTCTGTCTGTCTGTTACGTTTTCACGCCTAAACCACGGAACCGATTTTGATACAATTTAGCATAAGCATAGACTGGTACCTAAAGGACATAGGCTACTTTTTACCGCAGGAAAATCTATCGATCCCACGGGAAACAAAGTAGGTAAATTATAGAAAACATAGCGCATAACGCCGAAGGAAATCATCAGACGAGGATTCGTTGTGTGGATTGCTTCGCTTTTTGTGTTAGGCACCTTTTTTACAACTACATAATACAATCTAATGCGGACGAAATTGCGGGTAAAAGCTAGAAGAAAAGAAACTGTATTAGATATTTACAACTGCTTTGCAAGTCCTCTCATACCCCGAAAGAAAATAATTAAATATTTCACTGGCTACCCATTATTTATCAAAGCCTTAGACATGTTTGACCTAACTTTCGAAGTACTTGATTGATACGCATTGGACACGATTCTTTCGAGCATTCCTATATCTAATTATTATATTAATCTTGTTGGTTTTAGACTGGCGATCTTCAATGATTGACGTTTGAAGTATAGTAATAATAACTAAGAATTTTGTACATACTCCTCTGATAATTACACTTAAAAGTAACGTACAAAGTTTCGCTGTAAGAGAACATTTTTGTTTTCGTTATTTTATTTTAGGAACTAAACGTAACTAAACGAAAAAGCAAACCTACGATAGATATACATTTCGGTCTGTTTTCTTCCCTCATTAAAGTAGCTGAAGAGTTAGACATATAGATAGACTGAAAAAATAAATTTAATTAAGAAATACGTGATAGAATCGCAGTCATAGTGCCTAGATCCCCCGGTAAGGATACCAATAGAAATGTGCGACCATTTCGCCCATCTCCGTCTTGTCCTTTAGAAATGCGGGCGCGAGGCGCCGAGATGGCGAGCTTTAGGGGAAAGCAACTCTTGGCTATTCGCCAATCAGTTTCACACAAACATCGTTCCAGTAAACCGTGAACTCGGAGAAAGGGCACGTTTCAGATGGAACCCTACGTACTACTAAAGCTCATTCAAGTAAAACTTGTCGTAATTAAGCTTAGCATGCGCCAAAATATTGGTAAGTAATGCACAATAATACGCATTTTTTGTAAACAGATAAAACCAAAGCCTTATTATTTTTGAATTAACGGTCTATATGTGGCACGGTGGTAGTGGGCACTCACAATGTTGCGCCAATCAATTTGTTTCCAGTATGGGTAGAACATTCCAGGCTAAATCACCGGATTGTCCGTAAGATGATAATTCCGTGCTTCGGAAAGCACGTTAAGTCATTGGTCCTGGTTGTTATACGTGTTTGATTACTTAAACGGCGGTCGTTAATCATCGGCCTGCTAGTAGTAGTCTTCTTCTTCTTCCTCGAGTTGGGACGTCTGCGGAGCTCGCAAACGGGTGATCAGCTCCGCTTGTTGGGAACTATTTCACCCAACTAAAAATTTTGGGGTAAAAGTATGTTAGCTAACTCTTTTTCTTTAAACTTGTCATTAGAGACCTAGATAAGGGGGTTGAAAAACTCCGACACCAGGGTTCGTCGAGTCTACCATCGAGTCAGTGATCCACACCAAAATAAGATGATTCTTGAATAAAGTAGTATTTTGTTTTCGTGCAATACTTTGCTGCTATGTTTTGGTACGCGCCTAGTCTGAAGGCGACGAGTTATTTATGGCTTCATTCTGTTTATTCTTAAGATTTCCCCTGATACAATCCCTTGCTCTAAGACCGTGAATTCGTAACCATGAAAATAAACATCTATGAATAAAATCTTGCGTTTATAAGCATTCAGTATACGCTCGGACTCTTTCACCATCGGACGCTAGTCGGTGGCCAATAAACCAATGATTTATTAAAATTGCACCGTTTGTTGAAATTTACAAAACTGGCGCATCAATTTTGGATACCGGCTGGATATCATCCCACTGGTAGGTAACTTCTAACTAATGCTATATGAAAACAGTTTCAGATTTAGTCCACGCGGTGTACTGAATTAGATCTCCTGTCATATTATTTTAAATGTATTAGGAAAATATATATTTTTATTGCATTCTCCCATCTCATAGGAGCGAAACACAGTGGAGATGAAACTCCGCCGATCCCAGAGGACGAGCTCGAGCAGCAGAAACTCGAGTATGAACGGCAACAGAAACAAGTAAGATGACATACGGTAATGCATGCATGCACGCTTATTATCAGAAAATACAGGGTGTATCTGTTCTTTCCCATCTTTCCCCAAAAACCATTAATTATAAAGATATGTTGTTAGATAATATAAAATTATCTACCAATCAGCGATTCTATTTAATATGGGAGGTCAAAAATTTTATGTCTTATTACGAGCGGTGTGATCCGCGTTCCTTGGAGATTTATTTATTATCATATTCATCACATAAGTAACAGAAATATAAAATGTTAAGGACAAAAAGATAATGTGACTCAAGTAGTCAGGTGTGTTAATTCTTATTTTGAAAATGCTATCATATGCAGTTCTTATTTTTTTGTAAATCTGTGCCATTTTCAATCAAACTCACAGATCTGTACGTAGGTAAAATCATATTGAGTAGGATGGTCACACTGTCTTAGAAATGTATACTTATTTCAGCCTCTGAAATCTTCTATTACAGAGTGGTTTCCGTGGTTTGATTGGTGATCAAACCACGGATACACCATCATATCAGCCTATAGCAGTGCACTGCTGGACGTAGGCATCCCCACAGGGTACGCCAAAAAGCATGATCTCCCGTTTTCGCCATCCAGTCTCTACTAGCCGCCTCTTTGAGTTATCGGTCCATCTGGCCAGAGGGCGTCCATATACTAAGCTTGCCGATGCGTGGCTTCCAGTCAAGAACCCGTATACTCAACGGTCCATCGGTTCTACGACAGATGTGCCCAGCCCACTGCCGCTTCAGCTTGCTAAACTTTCAGACTATGTCTGCTACGTTGTTCTTCTGGCGAATAATCTGATACAAACCCGCATATACAAGTATATTTAACATAATACATACATACATACATATATCACGCCTATTATCCCTTGCGGGGTAGGCAGAGCGTAAATGGCCGCAAAAACGGACATTGACGCCACGTTTGACAAATATTTGAGGGACATTCTGAAAATTGTGTATCGCTATAGTGACAGGTTGTCAGCCCATCGCCTAAAATTGCAATACACATCCTCCAAGTCCCTTAGTCGCCGCTTACGACTCCCACGGGTAAGAAATGGGGTGAAACTATTCTTAGCCGGCATCACACGGCAACACAATTGTATTCATAACATAATTTAACATAATTGTATTCATAATACAATAATTTCTCCTTCCTGGATAGGTACCTAACATAATTCGTCAGCGTTATACCAACCTGGATGTCATGTATTTTAGGAAAAGAAAGCCGAGGCACGGGAAGCAGAGGAGGTTCGAAAGCTGGATATGGAACTCCTCCACCAGAGAGCTATCGAAGCTGAAGAAGAACAAAAACGAGAGGTAAGACCATGTTTTGCTGCTAGGACTAGTTTTTTTATGGTTACGTAGCTGAATCTACGCGTTCCCGAGATAAAGGGATATGAAATGACAGACGGACATCAGAGTGATCCTTCCTATAAAAGTTCCGTTTGTTCCTTTGTAGGTACGGAACCCTCCCGAAAAGAAGTAGAGAAATCATGTTGAAATTAAAACCATATGCTCCGCTTGTAGTTGTGGAAAATAAGCTCTTTAAATTCTAGATGCATAGTCCACTATGAAATTTGTTTTCCTTGAGAGGGTAAAAAACTACTTATTCCAGCATCTTATGTATCTTTGTTAACGTAAACCTAGACCGGTTTTTTATCAGCTATATGGGGTATCGTGAAAAAATACATTTATATGTTACTAACAGGAGGTAATTGCTAGTAAAAAGCTCGTTTTTGAGCCTTAATTTGTTACTGCTGTAACTATACTAAAGTATAAATGCAAAAAAAAAATATAGAGCTCCTACTTACTTTTAGAAATATTCTGATGATCATTTTATCAACAGGATGTTGTGTAAAAACATGATCCTATTAAGAAAACTAAATTTGCGCCGTGTGCTGCCGGCGGCATAGAAAAGTATCTCCCCAATTCTACCCGTGGGTGTCGTAAAAAGCGACTAAGGGATAATCGTCTAGGGAATAGGCAGCAGTATTTCCTGTGAATGCAACATTTTGCACTGCGCTCGCCAATCCGCCTAATAGGAGAGCCTATATCCAGCAGTGGACTGGTTGTAGATGTGTATGTATTTAGAATATTTAGACTGAAAAGAGCTTACCTACTAGCCATAGACTCTTGTTTGTGTGCTGGTATCCATGTATGTATTTTAGTTAATTGTCGGGTCTATCACAATAGTTTTGAGGTAAATATAAACGATGTATGCATCTGTGTATGTACGTAATGTCATGCATTTGTTAAATGTTTAACCAAATGTTACTCAGTACGTAGTAACCTTTGCCTTTCATCTGTCTTGTCTATAAATGGCTCTAATGATTACTGTTTATCGTATACTAATCTCAGATAGCGGAGGCCGTAGCTGAGGAGCTACGTGGCATGAACACGTCGTGGTCGCACCACCGGCTCTGTGATCTGCAGCGCCAGGCCAATAACAGATGGCGCTACAGCCGACCTTCCTTCCCTGACACTAGCAGTATCAGGCACTACAGGGTTATCTGTCAATTCTACTTATTTTACCCTCTGAGCTGCTTATGACTAACCTGTGTTTTATGCTTTGTCGCTTCGTTTCTATAGGTATGTTATCACCTTAAATTTATGTAGAGTCGCAGCGTATATGACGTCGACTTAAAAAGTAGCAACGCAAACCTTCCTAGAGCATACTACACACCATGCCCACTGGCTGGGCGGGAGTATGCTTAAAACCGTTTGATATAAACACGTTCTATACAGATTGTATTTTAAATTCCCATGGACCATGGTATGATGATAACGTATCTACTAGTTTTCAGCCTTTTTCCTAACAAAAAAAGCAATTCAAATTATTGCCGACCAGCTTTTTGATTTTCTAAAGGGGGTTATATATTAGTTTTATAATATTGACTAAGTAGTTCCCAGTCATCAATACCCATGTATTCCGTATGTGCCCCGTAGACCATGCTGAAGAAAGCCTGCAGCGCGCAACTGACCAAACCGCATTACTCCACGCAGAGCATCGACGACGGCGGTATTTTCATCAACCTGACTCGTCTTCGGTCTGGTCAAGGTATGTTTTCCGCAATCACGTATGCAAAGTTTCGTGCTATATTATATTACCTATAATATAACGTAAATGTGCAAGATGAAATTTTTCCTGCGAACATGATAGAGCCATCTTATTTTGATTTTCGGCGCTCTTTAGTTTTGAAAGGTCAGTAAACCAATCAATTGATTTTAGGTGAATCGCAGGATAGCGATGTGTGCGAGACGACTGATGGCAGAGAGGACGCGCGTTCATGGCGCGCGTCAGCTGGTGACGTCAGCCCTCACGTCTACGTGGAGATGGAGGGAGCAACATGTCCCGGGTGAGTGCGACCAGGGCATGCCTGTAATGCGGTGGCGTTACACAATACACCACTTCACTGCAACTCGCAGATTGGCTGCAACCTAAGTTTCTCATGCGGAAAATGACTTGTAGAACTGCAGCGCAAAATATGTAGGTGCTGGTGCGCGCGGCCAATGCGTTTTAAGGTATGGTAACCACCGCAGTGACCCGTCTGCTTTGTGACCATTTCATCTAAATTCTCGAGCCCGTCAAGTGGGAGTGTGTGGGATATACCCAGTGCTAATTTTAATCTTCGTGTTCGTGAGTAATTTTTGTCGAATCAGTCCGTCCGTCTCGGTGACGGCACCAATCTAGGTACTTATTTAAGAAGAAACAAGTTAAAGGTTGGTTACTAAAATGTACTACTTTAATTGATGTAGGTAAATAGTATGTAGCTTTTCCATGTTGTCTACTTTAGGCATTAGACCAAGCTAGGATGATATTTGTAGATTTCTATGTCCTGAATAAATATCATCGGTGTTCATATTTAATGACTGTCAAATCATTCTTTAGTAAGGTTGCCAATAAAGACAGAATAATACTGGAGATTATACAGGTATAATTTTAATTGTTTTTTAACTACAGGTACATTTTTCTGTCGTAGGTTAATGTTACCGCTTTTAAATTAAATATAGAGTATTACCATTTCCACCCCATCAGCAAACATAAGTCATTAGTTTACCCGTAGGACGATAAGCTAGCTTGGATCGACCATATCTGCTGCAGGCTGCATTTTAAAAATGATCTTGGTTGTACTGTATAATCTTAATAGCACCACTGTGTATTTTACCATAGCCAAGTTGCCATGCAGACATAAAATTTAAGGCCTGCGCTGTGCAATAACGTTGCGTTTCCGGTGAAGTTAATTAGTTATTAGGAAATAGGTCAGATCGGTACATGCATACAAGGTTTGTAGCGCATGTGCCGTAGCGAGGGTGTTTCGGCTTCGGATGACGTGGGCCGCGGCGGCGAGGGGTGGGGGGCGCGCACGGTGCGCAGCGAGACCCCCCGCCTCCCCGCCACCGCGCGCCGTCGCCTGCCCGCGCCGCGCCGCAATACAGTCCGACAACTTCGCAGTTTGCTCCCCGTGTCCGCAGCGGCCCGCACCCCATGCTCAGTACGTAGATCCCTGCACCGACCCGGTGAGTGCACCCCTGCGGTCCGGCGAGACGTGTCCCAGTCTGAACCTTAAGTGTTTTCACCACTACCTACTGTTTGATAGCCTACCAACCTCCTTCTTGATTTATTGTGACAAGTCCAGTGCTTAGATGTTACATCCAGTGAGGACCACTCGTTTCCGTGTTTTCTTAGCGGACTAGATGTTAGCGTTAGGGCATGCATGCTTATCTATGTTTACCTTACTGTCCTTGAGTGTGTTATGTTAACTAACCCCGGTACCTTCTCCCAGAGGGTAGTCACGCGGGCCGGCGCGAGGAGACGTATGAACGTTTCATTGTAAGATGTTCGTAGGGAGTTAAGATGCCGTTGCTAAGCGTAGGAGCGGAATGAGGCGCAACGAGATGCAATACAAGGGGGCGGAGGCCGGCGCGGGCGGCGTCAAGGAGGGCTCGCAGATGTCTCGCAGCGAGTCCACCATCAGCCGGTGCACGCCGCACACGCCGCTCGGCCCGCCGGACAGTGCCAGCGTCGATTCCAACCCCATGCCCACCATATATCGGTAACTGGACCCCTGAGGATCGCCGTCAGGGAGAAGACGTATCGCCTTACTATTCTCACTCTACATTTAATATTTACTCACGTAGCTAAGCGAATTAATGCATCGACCCTCAAATTACGATACGCTGCGCGCACGCACCGCGCTGCACATAAGTGCATCGAGCTATGTCTTCTCCCGTTAGGCAAACGTAAAGCTGAGAGCGCACTTCGCCGCATCGCGCACCGCGACCGTCGCATGCAAGTAGGTATCGACGAGAGCCGTACCCGTACTGTAGCCAGACTGTTAGGTTACTCACGCGAATACCTCATGCCATCACCTACAATACAACTATATGGGTCAAATAGTCATATTAATTGAAAACCTAATGGAAAATGAAATTGTTGGGCGCACATACCGACCGCTTATATTTCAGCCGCTTGGCTTATCATGTTGGCCCTCGAGGAGGACCGGCCGGGCAGGTACCGTAATATCCTGTAAACAACTCTCATCCACTGTTGCTTATCACTGTTTTTCATGCTATATTTCTTGCAATTTAATCTACACGCTTTTTGTGTTAGCTTTAGTAAACCTAAATATTTCACTTTTTTGCACTACCTATCCTTTCTCACAAATTCAAATAGGTAGTTAAGTAAGAACACCTACACAAAAATAATGACCAAAGCGCAAGATCGGGCCAGATAATAATAGTGCTTGTGTCTTTGTTCATTATATGTATAAACCACAAAAACTTATAAATCTTTGTCTAGGAGTTCTTAAGTTAAGAATTCGGAATCATAACGAACGTCTACTCAGTTTGAGAAAAAATCGAATAAGTTCTTTTAATCAATATACACAGTACACTTAAATATAAATTAAGTCGCTATCCGCGTTTCTCTGTCTTGTTTGTATGTCTGTGTGTCATTAATATGATAACACTACCTCATCTAACGGATTTAATTTAGATGCGTTTTTAAAGCAATAGAGTGTTTCAAGACGAACAACCGAAAAAACTTGTGCCCACATAATAACAACAGCTAGGAAAAATCAACAAAATACGTATTTAGCTAAGAGTGGTCTGATTGAAATCCATAACACCTGATAGATTAAAAGTGAATATGGAAGTGAAATTGTAGTGATTTTCGAATTTTACCCTGTTACTTTTATTTTTCATTATAATTATCCCTAATCGTGTGCATAGGATATTGAATCAAATTCAAGTAGGTAGCTTACTAGTAACTAGTTTGACATAAAAATGTCCCATAGTTAGAGCATTGCGCTGAAATATTTTTACGTAAAAGTATTTTTTTACATTAGATAATGTATAAAAACAGTTCAGTAGTTAGTTTAGTTCAAGTAGTTGTACACAATTAGTTACAAAACTAATTAAACGTAGGTGTAGCAAGTTATATAGAAAAACTAACTTAAATACATAAGAATAAAAAATATGAAAATATTTCAAGAGGTGGAACTGATCAAATTTTGTCGAAATTGTAAATTTGACCTTCTTTACAAAATGTGTCAGATTTCGTATGGGGAATTTTTCTATTTCTATCTTTATTTTCTATTTCTGTGTCCTTTGGAGTAAGTGACTCAATTTTGTGGGATAGTGCATCTTTTGGAATACTTTCAATTGTTTGTTTACCTTACTATTATAAACTTGATTTCTAATGTTATATGCAAGGTATGCAAGAGTCATCCTTGCATAATTTCGTCGAAGAGAAAGAAGTTAATAAAAAAACAACATGGGGCACATCGCCATTGACCCGAAAAGAAGAAAAAACAACATAATCTGCATAATACTTATTTTTTTGTGATTGTCCAGCACCTAAAATGTGCAATGTGCACAATATGGTAATTAATGACTTTGTTCGTTTTGGTTGATAGATGTCGTGCCCCAATCGCCTCTCTGGATTGCATGGACGATTTTAGTGCCAATTCACAGCAGATGTTAGATCAAGGTAAGTTTTACACTAAGAATATGCATTTTTTTAAACACAAACCTACTTTTCAACTCTTAACTAAAACAAAGGTAGGTAGGTAGGATATACATATATCACGCATATATCCCTTGCAGGGTAGGCTGAGCATAAACGGCCGTAAAATCGAACATCACGCCACGTCTGACAAACATTTGAGGGTCATTCAGAAAATAATGTATTGCTATAGTGACAGGTCGTCAGCTCATCGCATAAAATACATGTAACTCTCGAATCCCTTAGTCGCCTGTAACGACACCCAAGGTAAAGAAATGGGGTGATGCTATTCTAAGTCAGCACTACACGGCATAAAAAACAAAGCACATTGATCTTTCGTCGACTCGGTGACCCATACGAAAAGACGAAGCACGTTGTTATTCGGGTCTAAAAATAAATGCTTATTTGATCAAACTTAATACAATCGATATGAAAGTACTTATTTCCACTAGTAATATGATGTGTCCTATAACCGTGACATTGAAATGAAAGCTGTTTCGACCTAGACCCAGATGTGGCCCGGCACGTGTGGTTTCCCTGGCCGTCAGGATTATAGAGCTCATTGATTTCCACTTATCGCCAGGGCGAACTTCATTGCCAGTGCCTCCCTTGCTTGCCATCCTCCCTCCCCCCTCCCAGACTTACTCAAATTCAATTTTCATTTAAGTAATATTTGTAACAAATTACTTAAGAGAAGTACCTACCTACGTTTAGTTTAAACTTATACTTTATGTACTTAAACTAAAATAATATCGTAGTAGGTTGGTAGGTAGACAAATCCTAACCTACCTAGCACTGACTATTACCACACCTCGGACACTGGCGCTCAAATGTATGAATCAAACGCGTTGCTACGCACACAGTCTAAGCTCGCGTAGGTGAACGTGGACCATGCTTGTGTGTGTGAGACAACATGTCAGGGTTGCCGCCATTTTGCGTTCGCGAATCGGGAATGCAATGTGCGGCAGTATGAAATGACCTTCGTCGTCGCGTCTTTGCTAGCCGGTGTCTGAGCGTCCTCCGAGCGCGGGTGGGCGGCGCTTGTAGGGGGAGGCAGGGAGTGACCATACTGTACGCTAGTACTATTAATTATACTGTGCTATTACTGAAATATAATTAAAAATAAATTGAACTACGAAATCAAAATATTAATTTAAGTACCTACGAGAGAAAAGCCATGAACCATTTGATATACTTACTTAGTGCTAGTAGAATTAAAAAAATTTACCCATCCCTTAGGATTCTATCGTTACATTAATTCCTTTTCAAATCGGTAATAGTGACTAAATCTGTTCTAATCCTACATTACAATTATCTTGAAACGCCTACAGATGCCTAATTATTTTCATTTCATTTTCATTAAATACTTCGGGCACTGAGTGGCCCTATTGGTGCAAATAATAATGAAACAATTGTATACCTGTAGCTGGCGAATTGACTATGTCACGTCACATGTCTTTGGGGAACCACGCAAGCATGGCTCCGGTAGCGACCCCTGGTCTGCGTTACAAGAACTTGGGCAAGTGTGGCCTGAGGGTGTCCAGCATTGGCTTGGGCTTGTGGACGATGCTCAATGAGGACACCGCCGAGGACATCATAATGACAGCTCTCGAGAACGGAATCAATCTGTTTGACCTATCTGAGGCACATTGCGGTTAGTTTTGTTTCTGCACTCCTCGCTTATCTTTCTTCCTCACTTTTAAAGCTCTTCATTAGGGTCAGTGCCCACCGCGATGCGACGTGAAGGTGCAATGTTATTTTGGGGTCGGGGTGAAGCGTAACGTCGCGTAGCGCTTTAATTTACTTTTACGCGACAAGATATTTGTTTTGTTGGTAAATTTGTAATGACTAAAGCAATCATAAAGCAACAAAAGACGGTCTCAGGTACGCTTCACATTTTTGAAAAGATTGAGTCGTATCGTATCTCGGTTAGAACTGACCTTAATTATATATGTGTTTGGGATTCAAACTGTTATGGTTTTAGATTGTTTATTATGGTCACATGGTCTAAGCAGGCCGAAATTAAGGTGTGCTTAGTACCTAATTAAAATTTACGATTCTCTTCTTCGGGATATATTACTTGCCTGTTTGTTTTGTAATAAGTATTCTAGTAAGTAAGTGATAACACTTTACTTTGTACATACTTGCCTATTCAGAGATTTCTCAAACAGTTATATTTCGATTACCATTACAATTTGAATCTTATATCTCTTGTTACACATCATCATAACATAATATTACTATCTAATTTGAATCAATATTAACTTTAGTCAATTTATTCTAAAAAACTGTGATATTTGAAACATTGATATCTATATTTAATACAATAAATAATTATACTATACACCTTACTTCCCCTCTTACCTTCTAGTCTAACATTAATTATTAAGTGTGGTGTGAAGAACTAATTAAACTAATGATCTGAATCAAATTATTAGGGTCTAAAACTACATCTAAAAAACAAACTATGTTATTGGAAACAGCCAAAGGTGAAGCGGAACTCGGCAGGATTTTAAAGAAAAGAAACGTGAGGCGGTCGAGTATTATAATCACAACAAAAATATACTGGAGTACCAAGTGAGTCACACTAGGAAAGTCATTAGACAACCATTACGTCACTACCATGATGCATAACAATCATTGCCAAATAATTATATGTTTAATATTTTGTATTATTGTTATTATGTATTTCTTATGTATTTTACGAGGTAACTGTATTTAAAATATATTTACTAATTGTTTGAAGATACGTAGCTAACATTGAAATATTGCACTAGATGAAATAGTAGATTTGGAGAAGTCATCATAGGTCCTTAGGATTTGAAATGCCCGTGCACCCAATCTCACTGGTCATGTTGAATTATCCGTACCTATATTTACTTTACACTAATATAACTCAAATATCTTTATATATTTTCGATATAGCTCACGGATTGTGATCCTATTGTTTAGCGGTGTACGCAATTTCGAAGGATGAGTTGAATAAGCTTCTCGCTACTACTAAATTTGGCTGAGACTACTGATAACCACAAAAGCTTGTTTGCCGCTAGTCGCTGAACGTGTCCCTAATGTTGGAACCTCAATTTATTAGGTTTGCTAATGCTAATAACAGGTCGGATGAGCGAGGGCTCTCTCGTAAGCACATTGTGGAGAGCGTGAGAGCGTCGCTGGCGCGGCTGCAGCTGGATTACATTGACGTAGTACTCTTGCACAAAGTCGACCCCGTCTGCCCGATGGAAGGTCAGTATCAATCGATCTCATAAAATATACATCAAGGTTAAAACAACTGAAATGTTTCCATAATTTTTTATATGTTTCGTATAATGCGCATCAACCACGCATGTGACTGTCGTAGAAAGCGACAACTTTGCCTATCCAGGAAAAAATAACAGCAAGTTAGTGAACACCTTGCGCTGCGCTCGCCTACCCCTTTGGCCAGTAGAGGAGCAAACCCCACATAACGGCAGGCCAAGGTGGAGTGCAAGGGCTATTGATTATGTTTCTGCAGCTGCAGAATATACTTGATGACATAAATGACATCAATGAGCTTATTGGACATGGCGTAAATAATATTACGGCATTATTGGATGTGGCTAATCGATCAACAACAGCGGAAATTTCAGTCACGTTTTTACAGATTTCGTGGCCCTATCATATCTAATTGGATTTCATTGTAAATGTTTTTATTTGAGTTATATAAATAAATTTCTCAGAATTGGTGCGATCGATGAACTTTGTCATAAACCAAGGTTGGGTTATGTACTGGGGAACAGCGCGTTGGACGCCAACAGAAGTAAGTAGTTTCAAAACTTCATTTTAACGAAATAAATAACAACTAAATGAAAACAAAACTATTTAAAGCATCCTTATTTTATTTAGGGGAAATGTGCCTGCCTCGAAAATCAAGCTTCCACTTGCAAAAAAAAACTTTAGAAAAGTTATTCGATAAATGCATATCATTTCAAATTATTTCTACTTAAACTTGTTACATTTGTTTTGATATTTCATTGTCTGTTTATGAATGAAGATAATGGACGCGTACACGAACTGCAGGCAGTTCAACTGCATCACGCCAATAGTGGAGCAGACTGAGTACCACATGTTCTGTCGAGAGAAAGCGGAGCTTTACATGCCGGAACTATACCACAAAATTGGAGTAGGTGCGTACTACTTTCCTGCTTATTTGTCATTCAGGTATTGCAAACAAAGGGATGAGCGTAATGCCAGAGAAAATTACTTCTTCTCACAAACACTTTTAAAAGTTGCTCACACACTTCTTTGAACGTGACCCGTTTGTTTCTGTGAGGCTAAATGTTTTCGTACCCATTTTCTTCGCATGACTGTACTTTTTACCCTTGCATGGAAGAAGACGAAAACTTTTCAGGGTGATTCTGCTCATTATATATGTACAACTTTTACTATGTTGAAAGTGGGACGAAGAATAGGGCCATCTTGGTAATCATTAAAATCTATTTGCTGTCCATGTTTTGGTTGAGTACGTATTTTTTTCTGCATCTCGAATCAAATCGAAGATGTTCTCATTTTTACATTGATGAAGAGATAACGGCTACAAAATGTCCCTAATTGAGGTGTACGTGGTTGTGGCAGGCATGATGGCGTGGTCGGCCATCACGACAGGCAAAGGGCTGACGCGCGACGAGATCACCGGCCTGTTCGCCAAGTCGCGCTTCAACAGGAAGTACAGCACCTTCAGCTGGTGCGAAGAGGACGCCACTGTGCCAGAGGTGACATCTTATAAACTCTATTTTAGTCTATGTAAAACTCGGATCTATCTTTAAGGACTTCGATGCAAGTGTGGAAGAAGTTGATGTACTCCTTGATAGTTTTTTTAATTCCATTTAGTATTTTGAATTAGATTCACCAGAGCTGTGTAATTTTTTGTGCTTAGTACTAAACGGTTTTTTCTTACAGCTAGTGTTTAAACTTATTTTTCTAGGACAATAAAATTGTAGTGAAATAATAAAATGAAATAATTGTCTGGTATCAGATCCGGAGCTCAGGCAGTAAAGAGCAGGTGACGACCGAGGCGCCCGCGGAGCCGCGCACTTACGGCGATAAGTTACGAGACCTCTCCAATCTCGCTACTACACTCAGTAAGTACCTACCTTAGGGAATATTTGCGCTAGCAGTACAGTTTACTCCTTCGTAGAGGTAATAAAGTAGAAACACATTCGTTATGTATGTTTTCCCGTAGCGTATATTAAAGGGAGTTTAAAATAACGCTACTGACAGAAAAACTGTAATGGAACTGTTCTTTTATGGATACGTGAAGAAGAAAGAAAGTTGTCATTATGAATATGGATTGATGCAAAAGAAGAGAAAGACCTAACAAAGTTTGGATGGATTGTATAAAAGACGACTAGAATAAAAAAGGTTTAAATCATGTCTGCTGATAAGTTTAACTCGATATATATTTACGATCTTTGAAAGATAGAGATTTGTAGAAAAATATGTCATTTTACGCCTACCATAAATTGGGTGACGTTTGTCTTGGAGTGAATGCCTCGAACGCTGATTTTATATATGTGTCTTATTTGCGTTTAGATTGTTCGATGAGCCAGCTGGCAGTGGCCTGGTGCCTCAAGAACGAATCAGTCAATTGCTTGCTACTCGGCGCTACGAGCGTCGAACAGTTCAAGGAAAATATTCACGCTTTGCAAGTACGATACATTACAATTATAAGCTGTTTTGAAAACGTGGAATATAACTTATTTATCTGGTTTTACGGGTTTTAAGTTACATATTTGTTCAAGTGTTCTGCTTTTGCACATGTTTCACCGGAGTCAAACTTTGTGGCTTTGGTTTCAAGCAAGCTACATGGATTATACGAATGTTCTTAACAATTTGAGATGAATATAATTATGCGTGTCATAATATGACTGCATTTTTATTTTATCGTGTTAGGTAGCTAAATTCAACAGGTAGCAATCCCTATTACGTACAGTTGGTTGTAGCACATAAGGTACCAGGGGTATTCCAAAAGAACTGAATTAATTTTATCCCCAGTTAATACAAAAATTTTAACTTATTCTCATAAAATAAGTAATTTTTTCCAAGAAGAAAATATTGCTGGGGACCATAATAATTCAGTTCATTTGGAGTATCCCTGGTACCTTACGTGTTACAACCGACTGTACATATACGTATACTATATTGCAGTGACTTACCCTCTACCTCCCATGGCTTGTAACGTTTGCAGATAGTGCCGCAGCTGACGCCGACAGTGATGATGGAGATCGACCGGCTTCTCGGCAACAAGCCGCAGCGGCCGCCCATGGTGTCCACTCTGGCCATGCGCAACCAGCAGAACAGCGTGCGCATAGACATGCCGTAAGTGTAACTGACGCTGTCAGTGATGATGGAGATCGACCGGCTGCTGGGCAACAAGCCGCAGCGGCCGCCCATGGTGTCCACTCTGGCCATGCGCAACCAGCAGAACAGCGTGCGCATAGACATGCCGTAAGTGTAACTGACGCTGTCAGTGATGATGGAGATCGACCGGCTTCTCGGCAACAAGCCGCAGCGGCCGCCCATGGTGTCCACTCTGGCCATGCGCAACCAGCAGAACAGCGTGCGCATAGACATGCCGTAAGTGTAACTGACGCTGTCAGTGATGATGGAGATCGACCGGCTGCTGGGCAACAAGCCGCAGCGGCCGCCCATGGTGTCCACTCTGGCCATGCGCAACCAGCAGAACAGCGTGCGCATAGACATGCCGTAAGTGTAACTGACGCTGTCAGTGATGATGGAGATCGACCGGCTTCTCGGCAACAAGCCGCAGCGGCCGCCCATGGTGTCCACTCTGGCCATGCGCAACCAGCAGAACAGCGTGCGCATAGACATGCCGTAAGTGTAACTGACGCTGTCAGTGATGATGGAGATCGACCGGCTTCTCGGCAACAAGCCGCAGCGGCCGCCCATGGTGTCCACTCTGGCCATGCGCAACCAGCAGAACAGCGTGCGCATAGACATGCCGTAAGTGTAACTGACGCTGTCAGTGATGATGGAGATCGACCGGCTGCTGGGCAACAAGCCGCAGCGGCCGCCCATGGTGTCCACTCTGGCCATGCGCAACCAGCAGAACAGCGTGCGCATAGACATGCCGTAAGTGTAACTGACGCTGTCAGTGATGATGGAGATCGACCGGCTGCTCGGCAACAAGCCGCAGCGGCCGCCCATGGTGTCCACTCTGGCCATGCGCAACCAGCAGAACAGCGTGCGCATAGACATGCCGTAAGTGTAACTGACGCTGTCAGTGATGATGGAGATCGACCGGCTGCTCGGCAACAAGCCGCAGCGGCCGCCCATGGTGTCCACTCTGGCCATGCGCAACCAGCAGAACAGCGTGCGCATAGACATGCCGTAAGTGTAACTGACGCTGTCAGTGATGATGGAGATCGACCGGCTGCTGGGCAACAAGCCGCAGCGGCCGCCCATGGTGTCCACTCTGGCCATGCGCAACCAGCAGAACAGCGTGCGCATAGACATGCCGTAAGTGTAACTGACGCTGTCAGTGATGATGGAGATCGACCGGCTGCTGGGCAACAAGCCGCAGCGGCCGCCCATGGTGTCCACTCTGGCCATGCGCAACCAGCAGAACAGCGTGCGCATAGACATGCCGTAAGTGTAACTGACGCTGTCAGTGATGATGGAGATCGACCGGCTGCTCGGCAACAAGCCGCAGCGGCCGCCCATGGTGTCCACTCTGGCCATGCGCAACCAGCAGAACAGCGTGCGCATAGACATGCCGTAAGTGTAACTGACGCTGTCAGTGATGATGGAGATCGACCGGCTGCTGGGCAACAAGCCGCAGCGGCCGCCCATGGTGTCCACTCTGGCCATGCGCAACCAGCAGAACAGCGTGCGCATAGACATGCCGTAAGTGTAACTGACGCTGTCAGTGATGATGGAGATCGACCGGCTGCTCGGCAACAAGCCGCAGCGGCCGCCCATGGTGTCCACTCTGGCGATGCGCAACCAGCAGAACAGCGTGCGCATAGACATGCCGTAAGTGTAACTGACGCTGTCAGTGATGATGGAGATCGACCGGCTGCTCGGCAACAAGCCGCAGCGGCCGCCCATGGTGTCCACTCTGGCCATGCGCAACCAGCAGAACAGCGTGCGCATAGACATGCCGTAAGTGTAACTGACGCTGTCAGTGATGATGGAGATCGACCGGCTGCTGGGCAACAAGCCGCAGCGGCCGCCCATGGTGTCCACTCTGGCCATGCGCAACCAGCAGAACAGCGTGCGCATAGACATGCCGTAAGTGTAACTGACGCTGTCAGTGATGATGGAGATCGACCGGCTGCTCGGCAACAAGCCGCAGCGGCCGCCCATGGTGTCCACTCTGGCCATGCGCAACCAGCAGAACAGCGTGCGCATAGACATGCCGTAAGTGTAACTGACGCTGTCAGTGATGATGGAGATCGACCGGCTGCTGGGCAACAAGCCGCAGCGGCCGCCCATGGTGTCCACTCTGGCCATGCGCAACCAGCAGAACAGCGTGCGCATAGACATGCCGTAAGTGTAACTGACGCTGTCAGTGATGATGGAGATCGACCGGCTGCTCGGCAACAAGCCGCAGCGGCCGCCCATGGTGTCCACTCTGGCCATGCGCAACCAGCAGAACAGCGTGCGCATAGACATGCCGTAAGTGTAACTGACGCTGTCAGTGATGATGGAGATCGACCGGCTGCTCGGCAACAAGCCGCAGCGGCCGCCCATGGTGTCCACTCTGGCCATGCGCAATCAGCAGAACAGCGTGCGCATAGACATGCCGTAAGTGTAACTGACGCTGTCAGTGATGATGGAGATCGACCGGCTGCTGGGCAACAAGCCGCAGCGGCCGCCCATGGTGTCCACTCTGGCCATGCGCAACCAGCAGAACAGCGTGCGCATAGACATGCCGTAAGTGTAACTGACGCTGTCAGTGATGATGGAGATCGACCGGCTGCTCGGCAACAAGCCGCAGCGGCCGCCCATGGTGTCCACTCTGGCCATGCGCAACCAGCAGAACAGCGTGCGCATAGACATGCCGTAAGTGTAACTGACGCTGTCAGTGATGATGGAGATCGACCGGCTGCTGGGCAACAAGCCGCAGCGGCCGCCCATGGTGTCCACTCTGGCCATGCGCAACCAGCAGAACAGCGTGCGCATAGACATGCCGTAAGTGTAACTGACGCTGTCAGTGATGATGGAGATCGACCGGCTGCTCGGCAACAAGCCGCAGCGGCCGCCCATGGTGTCCACTCTGGCCATGCGCAACCAGCAGAACAGCGTGCGCATAGACATGCCGTAAGTGTAACTGACGCTGTCAGTGATGATGGAGATCGACCGGCTGCTGGGCAACAAGCCGCAGCGGCCGCCCATGGTGTCCACTCTGGCCATGCGCAACCAGCAGAACAGCGTGCGCATAGACATGCCGTAAGTGTAACTGACGCTGTCAGTGATGATGGAGATCGACCGGCTGCTGGGCAACAAGCCGCAGCGGCCGCCCATGGTGTCCACTCTGGCCATGCGCAACCAGCAGAACAGCGTGCGCATAGACATGCCGTAAGTGCTCGCTAGTGAAACTGACGCTGTCAGTGATGATAGTTCTACTTAATATGGGAGGTTCAATTTTCTTTTTTTAAATAATAATGTATTTTCTGCTTGTTTGGTATTTTAGAATATTTAGTATCTGGATGATTTCTTTGGACTATATAAAGAGCACCATGTTTGTATGTTGTACTAAGGGACTCGAGGGAGTGTATTGCAATTTTAGGCGATGGGCTGACAACCTGTCACTATAGCGATACACAATTTTCCGAATGACCCTCAAAAATTGTCTGACGTGGCGTAAGTGCCCGTTTTTGCTTATAGGCGTGATATGTTATTATTTATTTATTATTATATTAGTTATTATTGTATGTTGCAGTGGCGGCACGTCCGGCACGGGCTCCCCGAAGCCGGAGGGTGAGGCCGCGGACGGTGAGGCGTCTACCCCCGGTAAGGAGTCCGGGCGGGCCTTCTGTGAGATTCAGTGACCGTGGTGGCGCGGAAGCACTGACTCTGCTTCCAAATCTAGTAAATCTAAGGTAAACACAACAACCATCAAACGCCTTCTACGAATCTGCTACGGCGTAGCGGGCGTAGCAAACTTGTATATTTTACTTTTCAAAAGTACAACAAAAATCATTTAGTGCCGTGCATTAAGCGTCTACGAATAAGCTACGGCGTAGCAGGCGTAGAAAGATTGTAAAAAATGCTTAATTTGTTTTTCAATTTTGTTACGCCGCAGTTCACAGAAATCTAAATTACTAAATAGAGTTACCATAGGATAAAATTTTTATTAACGGCATACCAAGCAGAGCAAGATGTTTATGCTTATTTTTATATAATTTTGCGTCGCCGTAGACCATTAATGAAAAGCCAAAAACATTTCTCATCAGATAACTTAGTCCATAGAGGTTGTTCATACAATTTTACCGCAAATAACGTATAGTGTTATTTTTTATAAATAAATAATTTAAAGTAGGTGCTGAAATGTAATAGGTAGGCAGAAAATGTGACTAATGGGTAGGTAATGCTAATGCAGGCTTACCGCGCCAAGAACATTAAGGTCAGTGAAGCTGACCATGAAATTCGTGTCTATCATATCAGCCACCACTTTTAGAACCCTGTTCGAGGTCGCCCGCTTCCTAAAGATACAGTTAGTACATTTTCACCTCTTATAGTAACTTTTTTAAAGTACGTAATCTAAAGCTCAACTTTTTACTACTACTTTTCAACGGTACTATTTATGCCGTAGCAAAATAAGCAAGCTTTTTAAGCTCTTACTATAATTCTACGCCCGCTACGCCGTAGTAATGTGGTAAAAAAAATTGTTTTATAATACAAATAACATAATAGATAATATTGTTTTTTTTTTACAGGAATCACTTAAGGAGAACAAGCCTAAATTCTTTTTGAACAACGCCGGGGAAGTCATCAAACGTACTGGTTAGTTGACTATATGAGATTTTTTTTTTACACTACACCTTATAAAGAATGAATGAATGTTAGTTTTTACGATCTTCAATGCTCTGCCTACCTTGCTAGCGATATAGGCGTGTTATATGTATGAATGTTTGTATAAACAGAAAGTACCTGAAAGATTTTTAAAGAGGAACATTTCAAATTAGTGGGTAGGAATAATCCAGCAAATTACTTTCTGCCCTTTCTTTTCGTTCAAAACTTTCGTAAAACGGAACGTGTCTCTATATATCAGCAGACAGAATGAAAAATTTGGCTGAATGGACTTATTGCGTTTGCTTTGTACCAAATAATTTAAAAAGATAAATACTTTAAAATTAATATCTTGTACTGCGCTCGGCAATCCGCTCGCCAAGCGTGCTGGCTGAGTATGGTAGTACATACACATACATCACGATTATATTCCTTGCAAGGCAGGCAGAGCGCAAACGGCCGCATAAAAGAGTATGGTAACAAGGGGAGGAGCAGTGTACAATTGTGTCTGTTAATGTATGTATGTAATGTTGCAGAGCAAGACGGCGTGTCGACCGACGTGGTGGTGTCTGTGTCGTCCATCAAGGGCAAGCAGCCGGCCAGCGGCGGCAGCAAGGTCAAACAACAACCAGTTTAAAATTACCCCCCTATTGTATCATTGGTAAATTAACAATACCGATATTTTGACCCTGTTGCAAATGCCACGGAACAACCGATGTGTTGGCGGGTGCGTAGACGCCGTATTATTTATGAGTAAACATTTTTGCATACATTCATACTATGATAATTTCGATCGCTACTGGAACTAAATGGAACTTGTAATTCGCAACATACTCATGCTTAGACCGATCATTGTTCTTGCAAACGGTGCATTAGAGTCTATATTACAATAGAGAGCGCACCACATCGCATCGTGAGCATTACTCGTATGCCAATCGTAAGCACATGCTCTATCGCAGCTAATATTGTAAATGCAAATCTATCGTTACATTACTATGCTATTTCAATTTGGAATGTTACCTTAGTATATTTAGTCTATAGGTTTGCTTGTTTGCTTGCTTCTTTATAGTGTAGGACACGAGTGAATGAACGATCCTCTGGACCTGTGTAACATTTTCATTAAAGTTGAAAAATTAACAAATATTATTAGTAGTGATTAGTAGTCTATCTGGCGCACTCGAATATATTTTTGTAATCGTTTATAAATGGAGAGTGGCGAAATCATAATGTGGAAACGCCATTAATAAATAATAATAATAATCTTTGCAATTGACAATCAAGTGGTTCAGTTGGAACAATTTCTTAAAAGGATATGTTTACAGACATACAGTTTTTTTTGAGATAATATTAGATGATAACTTAGAGTTCATATCCATGCTTACAATTCTCGCCTACATACGTAGGAGCTTACGGCTTGCGTTAGGGCTGCCGCAGACTACGTACGCTGTTGCAAGCGACACCAACAGCACTTTTCATACAAAACCGAAAATGAACCATGTATAGTTGAAATAATGGTAACATTGCCTAGAATGACAAATGCCGCCGCTTGTCGCCGGGCGACCGTATGCGCCGTGTGTAGTTCTAGCCAATGAGACCTTTATTTAAATTACTATAGCGTTCTTTATTCAGATTTCTAGTGAATAGTGCTCGAGCTTTCGCTCGCAACGCGGGTCTCACTGTGCGGCGGCCGTTAGAATGCGCTAAGGGTGTTGCTATCACTATGGTAAGAAGTGGTTTATTTTCAAAGGTGAAGAAGTCGAAGTCGGAGCCGCAGCCGCGGTCGTCGTCGCTGACGCGGTCCTCATCCGGGCAGCTGTCGCTGTCGGGCCGCCGCCGGTCGCGGCTCGACCTCGTCTCGCCCGCGGACGTCTAAACACACACACTCAGTACCCCTCCCCCAAACACCCCTTAAGCAGAGAGTCAGTCTTCCGCGAATAAACGGTGCCACAAGACAAACTGTCATAATAAAGACTATAAAGGTGCGGTCGCAATACGCTGCAACTGTACTACGTTACGCGACACTGTTAAATATTCTTTGTGCGAAATTATATTAGGTGTGATAAACATAGATTGGTCATTCATGACCATGTCAGAAGCGAAACTTAACCAATTTGTAATGGTACTAAAATCTATCACATCTTTTTATAGATTTCGCATGTGTGTAAATTTAGGTATAGATGATAATGACGTCGCGCGTTGCTGTTGTTAGCAGGGCTGCGTGAGGTCGCGTGGCGCGGTGCAGTTTCGTAGAGAACGATCACGCCTTAAAACCATACAAGTGACTATGCGATATGAACTATTAGTGTGATTAAGAGAGCTGTGATGCAAAGTTTAACGAAGGTCTTATGAAGAATTGGACAAGAGTCGACCTTTCTACGTACTTGTTATAAAAATGTAAAGAAATCTGTCCTTCTAAAATTTCTTGGTAGATAAATATAGATTAAGTAATAGTAATGTCATAATCGAAGAATTACTACTTACATTTGTTACTTAAAGTAATGTACGATACTAACCTAGTGAATGAAGAGAATGAAAGTTATCTATTCTCGTTTTTGTAAATGAGATCGAGCACAATTTATACAAAATGAATTAGATAGGAATGAATCGCAACAAATTGCCACAGGGCATTATTCATAAATAACATTTTTGGTACGAGTAGAATACACTTTGAAAGTGGCCACTTTAGCTACGATTCAAAAATACAAGTAGAAAAACACTTTAGATACCGCCCTTAATTTTGCAGGACAATGCCTTTGCTAATTCTTGGTTTTTCTTGTCATTTTCATAAATAAATAAAGTTACCTAAAGTTACTGGCATTTACTGCTGCCCTTTTTTTCTAAAGTTATGTTTGAGATCTTAAATAATGTGAAATTAGAGAGCATCATTTTACTTTAGTAAACAAATTACAGCTATATTTTTCATGTCTCTACTTATTTAACAAATTGGCAGGAATAGCTAAGAAAGGCATGTGAAAAAATCGAGGCCATTTTCCCGTCACTTAAATATAGCCCACGAGCGGCACGAGCCCACAAATCCACTCACTGCTCCGAACGGGGATGTCGGACGAAGTTTAAATGATTCCTTTAGAAGTACTAAACCGCGAAGCCGAGTTATTCTATTATTAGGTACACATATTTTAACAATTTGCTCATGTGAATATTGCTTTATCAGAACTACCCTTAAATTCTGACATTCTTATGAACTCTGGCTTAAACACGGATAAGGTACACTTCGAACTTCATTTTTGCACATTAACGCGTCATTTAATGTTAACCTGTCGTAATATCTAAAATAATTTTAAGTAGGTATCGCCCGTGCGGAATTGGACGCTACTTTGGCAAGCGCTAGAGGCAGCGTCCTGCTTGCACATTACAAGGGTGACAATAAGGTAAGGAAGCCGGAGGGACGTGATCATGACTAGTTTTAACTTATCCTATGAATTATAGAATAATTAGGTATATCGACATGTTATGAGGAACGGTTACTTAAAACTCAAATTAGTATTATATAAGTAGAATTAGTATTAACATACAGAATAGTCCAATGCTGGACATGGGCCTCCCCTTGTTTAGATTGTAATAAAAAACAAAAGTATAGTCACACTTTTACTGTTGTAAGATTACTCTAACACAAATTTTACATACCTACGTGCCGAATATAATAAAACATTGATGAATCACAAACAAGGCCTTGGGATTTTTATGGAAAACCATTTCCATAGAGGAAACTTTTTGAAAAATAAAATTGTTCTTGAAATATACCTGTTATATTCCGGTATTCTGCCACCGTCCATAAATATCACTTGTGCTACGGCTATTACGGCTGTCATTCAAGGTTTCATAATAGTTTTTTCTGTCTGGAGTAGCTTGCCTGTTAGTCAGAAACTAGTGTAGACCCCCAGTGGTTCGTCCGACTGTAACACCGTAGTTAGATAGCACCGCATAGCTGGTAGCTCAACGTCTGTAGTCAACATTGTAATGCCAATTTCGCATTTGGGTTCATCTGTATGAGGTATAAGAATCATATTTTTGTAAAACTTTTAGACGATAAGTAGTATTTATAATAGTATAGTCAGCCACATCGCTAAGTGTCATGGTTTAGGATATTTGGTTCGCTAGGACAACTGGTTAAATTCTACCGAAATAGTATGTAAGATGCTTACTTACTATTAGATTATGACTAGGTAATATTAAATAATTAGTATTATAAAATTGTAAGATGCGTTCTAATTCACTTTAATTAAGCCTTACCTATCTACACAAATCAGTAAAAATAGAAGTATTTTCAAATAAAATACGATTGGATCTTAGGTACTCTCCAAAAAGTTATTTAAAAAACATTTTACTTGATGCTTATATTTGTAATTAAAGTAAATGTATCTAGAAAATAATGAACTGTAAGTAATTAAAAAGTTAGTATAGGTATAGTGAGTAATTTTGATCAAAATGTAGAAATATAACTGTAAAGTTCTTATCTATTTAGTCTATTAGGGGTGGTACCGCTCGCAGCAAAATAAAATACCTAACGAGGTGTTTTTCCAGTTATGTGGGTTCAATGAAAATGTGTAGCTTTTTAAACTTTCATTCCTGGAACTGATAAAAGTAAGGTAAAGGTGTCCTATGATTTACTCGTTGAAGTGTATGGCCAGAAGCGTAGCTATGGAAGTATAACAACGAACTACGAATCCCATGCATGCTTTATATTACTTACATCTGAAAGAAAATCATCAACCGGGCCACAAAATTAAAACTAATCAATGACACAGGACAATAGGTTTGTTGGCAAGGAAGGTACTAAAAAATTGAAGCTTAATATACACTTGAAAGTTTTGTAGTTATACTTTAATTAAGTACTTGTTTACCATCATTGTTTTAGGCATAGTGCTATACCATATAGTCCTAATATTTATTTAGTAGAATATAGCTTAATAGACAAACTTGTTATTTTTAGGATTATAAAAATTGCATTCATATCATTACATTAACTTAAGTCGCACGCGTAAACGCAAAAACTAGCAAAGCAAGATCATCTAAATGTATTATTTAATATAAATGTATATGTTTAAGCCAGATATTATAAATGAATTATAAAATATAGTAAATGTTAATAGTCTTTTTTGGGTCTTTTTAATCAATACCCTTTATAGGTAATTTATTACAGTTAAGTAGTGAAATAAAACTCAAATCGTGTAGTACATTATAATACCACCCGTAGAAATCATCAGAAAACGGTTTAAAGCTTTTATTCATGTTTTGCTTGGGTAGGTATGTGTTATACCCATTTTAGTTACCTACCTCAATTCATTATGCTACTTGTTCATACTTAGATACCTTACTATTATAAAATGGGCCGTGCTGTACGGTCGCAATCACAATGGCCTGATTTCGACATCTACTTATCCCAATCTATTGTAAACCTTTTGTTGCTGAATAATATAGACGGCTTGCATCCGATCCGATGTTGAGTAAATCCAGCATCAGATAGCCACTGCTGGTGCTGCATTAAATCTAGATGTGCTTTACTAAGGACTTGGAGGCGTGAGCATTTCCGCATGCGAAGGTCTGCCACGGGTCGTTAAACCGCTGCTCGTATACTAGTATCACACGTCTTACACAAATCTCTATTCACAAGACACACCGTAATCGGCCTAATCACACATACCTCCTCCAAACTCGAGCAAATTCGAGTAGTAGAAAGTAAGTAGGTACAAGTTGTTAGATCACATGTTGCAGACTTTCACATACCTATGTGAAATTACTTTATTATTGTCACACTTACATAATAGTCACTGAAAACACGGCGAAATTTTCTAGGGATCCTAAAGTGTTCTGTGGAAACGACAGAAACGTCCCATAACACATCCTATAAAAGAAAACCATTATGCTTAAACGCTTTTCCTATGAAACCATTTCCATTTAACTCATAATTTAATAGGGCCCTGGAGGTCTACATCATGTACTGCATGATGTACGTACACCACCGATACAACAGATCGATCGATCGAACAGATCCTCGATTTTGAAGAAGCCAGCAGAAGTGACCCATCATTCAACTATAGTTATAGAGTCATTTCCGTATTTCTTATAGTTTAGCTGTTCCCCTGGTGCTCTACACTAGGATAACCTGAGGGGATAAGACATTTTCCCGCGGTAAAAAGTACCCCATATTTTCATTCATTGATTCTTACCTACGTTTCGTAAAAATCCGTTCAGTCATTTTTGCGTGATGCTTTCACATATAAACATCTACACAGGTAAACAGTCAAAATAATAAAATAAGTTGAAATGTGTGCTGTTATAAATTTTAAGTATCCCCAAACATTTCTAATGACTTTCGACCCTCTTCAGCATTTTTATAGGTAGGTTTATAGAATATGTATATCGGATGAATTTCTACTAGTGATTGATAGCGACATCTCAAGACGGACTGGTGATATAAGGAACAACTTTCCCTTATTTTTCGTATTTCGGCCAACGTACCTTGGGGAAGTTGTTCCTTATCTTATCACTGGCCTATCTTGAGATTTTGCTATTGGTCACTAGTAAAATTTCACCCTATAGAATATGTTTAGAAGATAGACGCAATAAAACATTATCCCTAAAGATTTAAAAGAGTTACGTAACAGTCCGTGCCAGAGACCGGGACCAGCAGTGAAAATTTTGATGAGTTGATGATACACAAAGGTACAAAGATTTGTAATCAGTAAACATCCTATTTCGCTATGTTGTGTCCGTCCGACATGTTTTGTTTGTTACTAGTAGTCGTATCACACGAATCTTTACTCAAGAGCAATGAATTAGGTGAGTGGATTTCTCAAGCGGAAATTTTTCATGTCCTCGCTGAAAACGAGGTGACGATTTGCAGATATGACTATGATATTTTTTTTCAAAATATAAGACACTTGTTCCGATATGAAGCCATATAAATAATGTTTGGACAGTTATTATGTTTTTAGAAAAAAAAAATTGAGTGTCGAATTTCAATGTTCGGTGGCTTGTTCCCAATCCGTTTTTCACAACATATTCATCTCTCAGGAAAATTATGTCCAACATATTAAGGAAAATTATTTTTGATTATGTTAAGGATTAGTGACCCTACGAGAAATTATTAAAAATTGAATTTTTAGACGAAACGTTTATGAACTATGTCAAAACTATTTTTTTTTTTTTTAGTTGTGGACCCTACGATTTTTAGCCCCGGGGCTGTTAATCTACACCTGACTGTATGGTGGGGAGCAGGAGCTCACCCGGAAAAGCTTGTGGTTGTTCAAACAACCAGCTCAATCGCGCCCTTGGGGCGCGATTGGGCTTACGAGTTGTTCTGGGGAGAACGTATTGGACTGAATCTACCCGGCACGTGCCGGTAGTTCCCAAAGTGGGGAGCAAATGAGGGACCTCCGCGCCCCCGCCGGCGGGGGCGTCGGTTGCTTGAAGAGCTTGTGGAGTGTGATCTACTCGCAATGGCTGCAGCAGTGGCTACTGTGATTTCATCATCTTCTTCCGTAAGGATGTGTCTCGGACGGTGTTTAAAACGCGATGTTGGATGGGGGAAGTAGTTGGACGCGGCAACTATCAAGGGGTTTTTATGATGGGGAGCATTATCGAAGAAGCGACGAGACGCTTCTTTCATATACGCTTTAATGGTAGGGAGGCCTAAGTCGATGTGGAGGTTGGCGTTACGCATGTACCAGGGCGCCCCGGTAGCTTTGCGCATGAAACGGTTTTGGATGACCTGCAGCATTTTCAGATGTGAATCGAAGGTGTGAGCAAAGGCTACGCTGGCGTAGGTCATAATAGGCCTTACGCAGGTGGTGTAAATTCTCACCTTATTTCTAAGGGAGAGTTTGCTCTTTTTGTTCAACATCGGATGTAATCTGCCCAAAACGAACGCGGCGCGGTCACGGACTCTCATAATGTGGCTACGGAAGCTAAGTCTTGAGTCGAGGGTGACTCCTAGGTATTTGGTCTCGTTGACCCACGGGATGGGTCGGCCGAAAAGCTTTACAGCGGGGACGTTTAATCGGTGCGAACCTCTACGAAAGTGCACGGCTGCACTTTTTTCCGGATTTACCTCGATTCTCCATTTACGGAACCAGCTCCCGAGGGAGTCTAGAGCGTTCTGGAGAATCTGAACTAATTTTAAGTGGTTACGGTGGGACGCGTAGATGGCAGTGTCGTCGGCGAACATAGCCAGCTGTGACATGGGCGATTTGGGGATGTCGCTAGTGTATAGCGTGAAAAGTAATGGGGATAGGACGGAGCCCTGAGGGACTCCTGCCTGTATGGTGTGGGGGGAAGACAGAGTGCCTTCCACCCTGTAACGAAAGCTTCGATCCGACAGAAAGTTACGTACTAAAAGCACGAGACGATCAGGCACAGCGAGCTGGTGTAGTTTGTATACCAGCCCGTTGTGCCAGACCTTGTCGAAGGCTTTCGCCACGTCGAGAAAGACTGCTCCTGTCGGGGTCGGTTTGGACGAGACATTTAGCTTAAGAGCGATGTGTTCGACAATGCGGTGTACTTGTTGGGTACAAGAGTGCTGCTGTCGAAAGCCAAATTGCTCGTCAGGTATGAGATTGTTGGTCTCTGCGTGGTCACGGAGTCGGGCATAGATCATGCGTTCGTACAGTTTGGCGAGAGGGTTCAGTAAGCTGATCGGGCGGTAGGAAGTGGGCTCATTCGCCGGTTTACCCGGTTTGTGAATGCCTATGACTATTGCTTCCTTCCAGCAAGCTGGAAAGGTGCAACTAGCCATGGCGGCATTCAAAATCAGGGTGAGGCGATTGATCAGGTGATCGGGGAGAATCTTCAGGACACGGTTGGTGATGCCGTCCGGTCCTGGAGCCTTTCTGGGCTTGAGTGCCTTAAGGGCGTTGCGCACTTCCATCTCAGTGATGACTCTGAGTGGAGGGCCCGATGGAGGTAGTGAAATGAGACGTTCGACTTCGGAGTCGACCGTTGAGACGAAGGTCAAGTCGTAAGGGAGTGTGCTGGGGGTGCATTGGGCTGCGAGACTGTCAGCTAGGCATTCAGCCTTTTCGTCGTCGTCAAAGGCTTTGGTCTGGTCAGGTCTGTTAAGTACCGGCATCACAGAGATGGTGTCAGATTTCAGCGAGCGTTGCAGCTTGTAAAATGCGAGATGGGATGGGTTCAGCTCCTCAAGGTGCTGATCCCATCCGGCGTCACGCCATTCAGCTGCACGCTGCCTTACTTCCCTCTGTAGGGCGCGCATGAACAGTCTGTTAGATTCGATTGGGAAGGATTTGTAAGCGCGGATCGCGGCGTTCTTCTCTGTTATCATTTCAAGAAGGTCATTTGGAGGTTTATATTTACTGTCTTCAGTGATTTTAACCGTCCGTGAACAGCTGTTCACGACGCTGCTAACGTGATTTGTGATGGAAGAGACGGCTAGGTTGATGTCGGTTTCGGTAGTCAGTCTAGTCGGTATTTGGTCCAGGTGAGTAGAGCTGGGAGCGTTCAAGGCTTGGCCTAGTTTCGGCCAGTCTACTATAGTTTTGGTCGGGCCGCACAGACCTGAGGGGCCGGGGATGTCGGTTCGCGGGTCAAGTTTTAGTAAAACTGGTCTGTGGTCAGAGTCGCAGAGCTCGTGGCGTACTTCTATAGAACTTAAACGAAGGTTTACGTTCTTTAGAAGGGCTATGTCGAGGATGTCGGGTCGATGAGTTACTGTATGGGGGTAATGAGTTACCTCTGTAGGGGCTACTAGGTCAAAGGACAGTTCGTCCTGCCACTCAAAGAGAAGATTGCCTCTAGGGTTGTTGGCGATACAGTTCCACGACATGTGCTTGGCATTCAAGTCACCTGCTATGATAACTGAGTCACCGAGATTAAATAATGACTCGAGCTCACTTTTAAGAAGTGGCTTTGTCTCGCGATTATTGCTCGGAGATAGGTATACCGACACTATCGTAATGGGTTGGTGTCCCGTCATGCTTAAGCGGCAAGCGGAAGCCTCCATATAGCAGAGGGGCGGGGTCTCTATGGGTGAGCAGTGAAGCGCTCGCCTGTAATGAATGAGGGTGCCTCCCTTGCTGCCCGATACGCGGTCATTACGTACCGTGTTGTATTGCGCGATTCGCGGGGTACGCATATGGGGTTTGAGAAACGTTTCTTGTACAAGGAGGACGTCTAAACTGTGATCTTTCAGGAAGAGGCTTACTTCCGTCTTTTTGTTGCAAATACCATCGGCATTGAAAAAACCTAATTTAAGTGACCGAGGCTTGGTCCTACCACTGCTGGATATCCCTAAGTTAATAGACCTATCCATAATCAGGGTTTGAAGTTTTTGAACGCGACTACCAGATGGTAGTATTTGGCGGCGGTTTGGATGAGCGCACTGGGGTTACCAGCGTTGGCTCTGATCTCCTTAGAGTAGGAGATTATCTCTTCGATGTCGAAGAGGCTGGTGAAATTGGAGACTACAGAGAGCGCGTCGGCTAAGTCGCCTTCAGCACTCTTGCTGTGGGAAGCGGGTTTGGGAGGAGAAGGCGGCGGAGGCGCCGGCTTTTTGGGGGCGGGTTGGGGGGGCACCACCGGTTTTGGTGCGACTTGGGCGGGGGCGGGGACTGGACCCATTTTGAGGGCCCATGCGGGGTTAGGCCTGAGGGGCGGGAAGTTTGTGTTTTCAGCAACACCTGGAGCGACCGCAGCTGGTTTTTGAGAACCAGCTAGCCTATCGGCATATGTCAAAACTAGATTTGTCCCAGCAAAAATAGCAATATCGGTGGCAATTTTGTTTCGACGCTCCCTGCTCACACTGTTGAGTATATCCAGACCTAAAACCCCTTGCCCGCTAGGATCAGCCGAGCACTCACGCGCAGTGTGAACGGTTTTGCACTACCTCCTTGCGTCTTTCCGCCAAAAATGTTAGTAAACTATTTCCGTTTACTCGGAACAAAATTTTGCAATTTCGGTGCTCGGGATTAAAATGTTTCCTCAAAGTTTAAAAATATTACAGTAATGCGTTCTAAATAGCCTTTAGGTACACTTTTGAGGTATAAGTTGCAAACTGGAATAACCTTGATACTTTAGTATATTTTTTAATTAAATGACTAATTCGCAATTTCGGTGGGCACATTTCGGTGGTTTTTATGGCTGCTAGAAGCCCACCGAAATTGCAAAGCTCCACCGAAATTGGTCAATTGATACAAATTACAAACATATTTACAAATATCACGCTTTCACTCCTTGCGGGGTATACAGATCGAAAAAGCCTGTAAATTACGGTCGCTTTAGGTCGTTTGTTGACTAAAAATTGCGGTTACTTCAGAAAAACTAAAATCTGCGTCGTAAAAGAAGACGTAAGGGAAAAATTCATTTAGGGGAATGGACAACAGCGTTCCCTCTGAATGCAAAATTTTGTACTGCGCTCGCCTATCCACCAGCCGAGCTTGTAGAGGATGGCAATACTCCTGATAGGGGGAGGCCCATGTCCAGCAATAAATTTTTGAGCCAGCCCGGCGATCCCTCGTGGCCCTCCATCCCGGCGCTCCCGCGAGGTCCTACTGCACGGCGATCCCTCATGGCCCTCCAGCCCGGCGATCCGTCGTGGCCCTCCAGCCCGGCGCTCCCGTGAGGTCCTACTGCACGGCGATCCTTTGTGGCCCTCCAGCCCGGCGCTCCCGCGAGGTCCTCCTGCCCGGCGATCCCTCGTGGCCCTCCAGCCCGGCGCTCCCGTAAAGTCCTCCTGCTCAGTCATTGACACCCGTCAGCGATAGCCGAAGACGTGGCTACTATTTGTAGTCGCAGGTATCAGTTGATTTGTCGACTGGCAGGTGCTAACATGTGTGGACGGATGGCGATAACAGCGGGGTCTACGGCTATCTTCAACACAATGCCATCCATTTGTAAGCAGCCAAACAAGGCATTTTTTTTTATTAAGGATGGGTTTGCTCTTGACTCTAGTCTAGGTCATAGAACAGAGACAGAGTCTAAGATGGAGCGAGCTCACCTAGAAGATGCCTGTTCACTCTTAATTTGAAGAGATTAGGGTTGTATGCGTTTGGTAACACAGACGCAGGTAGTGAGTTCCACTCTTTAGCAGTGCGCATTATAACTGATGACTGGAAGCGCTTAGTCCGAATTAGTGGGATGTCCGATGGTAGAAGGGAGCTGGTGGTACAAGTCGTCGTGAAGCTCTTGAGCACCCTCTCCGAAGTATAATCTGTAAAAAACCGACTAACAGGCAACCTTGCGGCGATGAGCCAGGCTATGTAGCTTGGAGTCCACCAGTTTTTTGTCACCTATGAGCCTCTTGGCCCTGCGTTCCACCGAGTCAAGAGCGGCAAGTTGGTATTTGGCTGAACCATACCAAAGGTGACTGCAATACTCCATGCTGGATCGGACTTGTGCTTTGTAAAGAGTTAAAAGCTGTCCAGGCGTAAAGTATTGCTTCACTCTATTCAGGATGCCCAGCTTCTTAGCCGTCGTTTGAGCTTTGTACTCGATGGTCGCGCCGAAGTTTAGATTTGATGTCAACTCCATGCCTAGAAGCTCAAGCCTGTCAGTGACTGAGATAGGTGTACCCCGAAAAGTAGATGTACAGTCGAAAGGACTCCTTTTTGCAGTGAAAAGACACGCCTGTGTTTTGGTTGCGTTGAATGAGACCAGATTGTCGTCGCCCCATTGGGAGACAAGACTTAAAGTCAGATCTGTTTGCTCTACCATGGCCTTTCTTAACGAACGTATTTCATCCCCACTGATTCTTGCACCTGTGAAGTATCTCTCTAAAACGGTACTATCATCTGCGTATCCAACAATACCATGCTGAAGGAGGTCATTGATGTGCAGCAGGAAAAAAGTTGCAGAGAGAACAGACCCCTGAGGAACTCCGGCATCAATGGCCATAAGGTCAGAGCGCTGCCATCAACGACTACTCTGATGGACCGTTCACTAAGGAAGTCTGAAATCCAAGTACAAAAATCAGCTGGGATGCCATAAGCAGGAAGCTTACTGAGCAGACTTGCATGCCAGACCCTGTCAAAGGCCTTCGAGATATCGAGTAAAACGGCAAGTGCTTCGCCGTTTTTCTCGATGGCTTCGCCCCAGCAGTGCGTGACATACACAAGAAGATCACCATTAGACCGCCTGTTAAGTACCCTCTCCATAACCTTGCGTAGGATGGAGGTAATGGCAATTGGACGGTAATCGGCAGGGTCAGCACGGTCGCCCTTTTTGGGAACTGGTTGCACATAAGCAAGCTTCCAGGCCCCCGGCACCGTTCTTTCTTTAAGAGAGGGGCGGAACAAGCGTGTCAGCACAGGAGACAGTTCAGGCGCACAAAGTCTTAACACTCTCGCTGGTATGCCATCAGGTCCGCTGGCTTTGTTCACTTCTAGACTGCACAATACTTTTCGAACCTCTTCAGTGTGTACTGCGATCTCCGACATCGAAAAATCGCAACGAGGTACAGTAGGTGGTTGCTTGGTGCCAGCGTCCAGACGTGAGTTGCTTGCAAACAGGCAGGGATGCAAACAAATTTGCTTTCTCACTTGCAGAGTGAGCCAGCGATCCATCAGGTTTCAGCATTGGAGGATCTGAGGCAAAATACCAACATCGGTGGCACAAACCCAATTTCGGTGGCATGAATACAATTTCGGTGACAAGGCAATTTCGGTGACCCAAATAACTCACTAAATACTATTTTTACATATTTCCCTGTTAATATATTATATTCAAAATGAGTATCTTATGCTATACAGCTACAAAAAATATCAAAAAAGCAGAAAATAAAAAAATCCACCGAAATTGACAAAAATATGCAGTTGTTGAAAATGACTCAGGTCACTTGCAAAATCTCGAAAACTAAAAATGCTAGCTTGTGAAGTAAATTATGTTTAATAGACAACTTAATACTCCTCAAATACCGGTATTAAAACTTCCTAGTTAACGTAAAATAGTGGGCAGTATAGTAGTAGGTGTTGCTGCTGGGCGTCGAGATTTAACTAGCTTAGGTTTACTGTAGCATTTAGTAGTTAAGTATTCTTATACATAAGTAACTATGTAAGAACTAAAGTAGAACTAAGTAAATAAACCAGGTTTTTGGGTGGTATGACGATGCGTCTCGAGCACCGGTAACTAGTCAATTAATTAGTTAGCCTTATCCCTACAATAAGCCAACCCGCAAGATCCTTCAAAGGATAAATATAGAGCGCCGTATCCAAGCTGACGATCCCGGTCGGTAAATGCCTATTGTGCTCGGAGAAGGAGTTTAAGTGTCGGAGTGGACGGACGGCCGACCTATAGATCTAGACGAAGTTCGGCTCGCGAGCACCGACGTCAACATGACCACCGTGGTTTACTTCGATTGGCTGGACTACCTCGTGTTCGGGGTCATGCTGCTCCTCTCTGCAATCATTGGCATTTATTTTGCATTCTTCGCATCCAAGAAGCAGAACACGACAACTGAGTATCTCATGGGTGGAAAGACGATGGGGATATTGCCCATTTCTATGTCTCTTATAGCCAGGTATATAACCGTATGCTTTATTTTATATAGCTCAGTACATTGCGAATTGTAAGTACCTATTTGTCTCTTACAGTTATGTATCCGGAATATCTTTACTGGGTCTTCCGGCTGAGATGTACACATATGGAACCCAGTTGTGGACTATAGTGTTATCAGAATGGGCAGTTTCACTTTCTATTGCATTTATCTACCTGCCAGTTTTCTACAATTTACAAATAACTTCTGCATATGAGGTGAGGAATTTCCTATTTTTTGTATTGGTGACATTACATTAGGTAATGGTAAATGGTTTTATATTCAAGTACTGTAAACAAATATTTTATTTTCAGTATTTGAGGCTTAGATTTAATCACAAAGTTCGACTGCTTGGATCTGTGATATTTATCATACAAATGATGCTTTACATTCCAATAGTGATTTACGTGCCCGCCTTAGCTTTCAGTCAAGGTAACTTTAAATATTTATTTTATTTTGAATGGGAGACCAATATTAACACCTTACTTCTATTAATTTGAATGTTTAGTGCGAGCTGTTAGTAGATAAATTGCAGTAGGTACATACGTATACAAGTCTTTATTTCTTTTATAAATGATTTCAGTGACTGGAATTAATTTACACCTGATCACACCTATCGTGTGTATTGTGTGCATTTTTTACACGACACTAGTGAGTATATGCATGGTATACCTAATCCTACATTGACCTTATTCTATCCCCACTGGCGGCTATCAAGCAAATTAGTGTGCGGACTGGTTTTGACCAAGGGGCTCTAGTTCTAAAACGGAGTCTGGCATGTCTTACAGTAAAATGATTTTGATTGTATCTGAGAATATCATATAACTGTAGTTGGTAATTTCAGGGTGGCCTAAAGGCTGTCGTTTGGACAGACACATTACAAACAGTCCTGATGTATTTCGGGGTCCTGTTTGTCCTGGCCTACGGAACGTGGCGTTTAGGAGGTATTGGCAACGTGATTGATATTAACAAAAAGGGAGATCGGCTAGAGTTTTTCAAGTAAGTAATTTCCTAATAGGTATGTAAGTTATTGGAAGCTGAGGTAATGGTATGTGAAATTATGTAACTATTGCAAATCGTATTACAGCATGGATCCTGATCCAACAATACGGCACACTTTCTGGAGTACTGTGTTTGGCAACTACTTCAGCTGGCTGGCTTCCTGTTCCATAAACCAGGCTATGGTGCAGCGATGTCTTGCTTTGTCTTCCTTGAAACGAGCCCGAATGTATGTATTAAATTAAGTTTCTGTATTTTGTCTACCTTGTTTGGGTAATTTCTTTGAAGTGTAAAATACATTCATCTCCCAAATAAACAACAGGTTATAAATCTTTAAATTTCCTAGAACAATTTTCATAACGGCAGCATACATCTTTCAATTTCCTAGAACAATCTTCATAATGGCAGTGGGTATAATAATCATCGTGTCTCTGTGCTGCTACACGGGGATGGTGGTGTACGCGTCGTTCGCAGACTGCGACCCCCTGGCGACCGGCGCCATCCGGAAGAGTGATCAGCTGCTCCCGTATTTCGTGATGACTATCACAGGATCGATTCCAGCCTTACCAGGAATTTTTATGAGTGGTGTCTTTAGCGCCGCACTAAGGTATTTTTAATCAAATCAATGAGTATGAAATCAAATTTTCTATTCGGTGTAGTAATTCAGTGACTTTGTCGCCTGAATGTATAATGGGCTCATAATGCTCGAAATTGTCGAATCGAGAGCTTCTGGAAAATATTACCAATGTTATCTGTGGGGTGGGATTTTATTTATTTTTGTTGAAAGAAAATCAGATACAAGCTTAAACCGCCCTATTCGTAAAAAGTACTTATTTAGTGAGTGATTCAGCAAAATCCTGATACACGTTTTTTAGTTTTCTAATTATTAGTCCTTTAGTATGAGTCTGACCTTTAGCATAAAAATTTGCAAAAGTTTCATACAAATTTCACCCCTCTAATTTGGGGGCATAAAGGGAAATGTAAAGTCTTTTTTTTTGTTTATACACTACATTTAGTCTACAATTTCTACATACTCAATTTCAGCTTGTTAGCGATTAAGAAAGTACCCTAACATTATTATCATCATCAGCGAGAGAGTGAATGACTGAACCGCCGTATTGTATATGGTACCAATAAAATCTAAAGTATCAAAACTTTGCAATGCAAACTTTTTATGTTTAATAAAATTACAATTGAAAACATATCCCGATAAATTGATCAGTATGGTATACCGGGAATTAAACTTATGAGGGTTCAAAAAACGACGAAGCACTTCGAGAAAAGTGCTCTCCAAGCACTAAACTTTACTTTCTTTTACTAAACTGTGCAAGTCACTGATCTCCGTGCAAGGAGAGACTTTTCAAAAACTAGTCTTATCAAAAGCTTATCAACGTCAAAATAAAATGAAAAATGGTCGGCGCTTGAGGACAAAAACTTGGATTATTAATTGGGCTTACATCATAAACAAGTTTAGTCTGCAAAACATCAGCCACTCCCGACTGGACGCATGTGTATTAAAAAAAAGTTTAAGTTGTTTAAGGTTTAAGCGTATGAAAGTAATGATTTAAACCTATAAATTATGATTTCTTTACGGCGTCAATCATGGCAACGATTTTCTACCCTTCTCTGTCTTAATTTGCCGGTACGCACATAGCTAGTTAGTTAGCTAGCTACGTTATCGTTTGAGCTGTTAACCAAGTAGATTCTATTTTAAAAAGTAAGTGTAGGTAGGTATATTCTTTAGGGTTGAGAAATTAAATCTAACTTACGTATTTTTTGTTCGTTTAGAGAACAAATAATTAACATCCAAACGTTTTCGCAACTCAGTACATACAATAAACAATAGAAGAAACCAAATTAAGTTTTTTTTTTCTTTGGCTTCACAAACCGTACAAACTTTATAAGTAGAATGTTTTGAAGCACTGGTTTCCTTTCAATAAAATAAAAACATTTTCCATTTACATATTCTTTCGTTGTTTTATATCTACTTAATATAATCCTTATTTAGTTCCATGTCGACGGGTTTGAATTCAATGTGTGGTGTAATCTTCGAGGACCTCATTAGACCAGCGTACAACAAACCGATCTCGGAAAAAACGGCTAGTTTTATTATGAAGATAACCGTCGTAGTCATAGGTTTGTGTTGTTTTCTTTCTACCTTTATTCATTTTCGTAAAGAAGTTTTATCTACAACCCAAAATTCAGGGGAAATAATGCAAAACTATCATCCCACGATAGGTGTAAGGCCCAAATGCATTTAATCATAAAATATATGCCGTGTAATGCCGGCTAAGAATAGTATCACCCCATTTCTTTCCCGTGGGTGTTGTAAGAGGCGACTAAGGGACTCGACGGCAGGAGTGCTTCGTGTTTCACAATTTTTAGCGACAGGCTGATAACCTATCATTATAGAGATACACGATTTTTCTGAAACGGCCTTCAATTATTTGTCAGACGTGGCGACCGTATTTCACGGCCGTTAACGCTTTGCTTACCCCGCAAGGGATAAAAGCGTTATGTGTGTATGTACGCATTTAATAACATAATTTTATTTTTTGTTTTTACCACTCAGTAGTAGAACAAAAATTTCATATACTAAGTAACAAAAGTAAACCATAAGAAATTGTGCTGTTTTGAAACAAGGTTCGTAAAGTGCTGGGTTGATTTAGCTTTGCGCCATGTAAGTTGATTCTGTTAATGAATGCATTTTTCTGTGTTAGGCTTTGCATGTGTAGCGATGGTGTTCTTGGTGGAGCACATGGGCGCGCTGATCCAGGCCGGCAAGAGCTTGAGCGGCATCACCGCCGGCAGCCTGCTGGGCCTCTTCTCCATGGGCCTGTTCCTACCCTGGATCAACTCTACAGTAAGGATGCAATCATTATCAACAGCTTCAGCCTCCACTGCTGGACATGGGCCTCCCCTGTTTTGTTCCTCACTCGCATTGGTCACGGATCGAGACGTTTGTTGCATTAACTAAGGAACCGAGCATGCAACCTATTCCCTGAATCTCTCCCTTAGTCACCGCACCGGTGGAAGTGACGCTTTTTGAATTCGGTGCCTAACTGCACCACACGTTAAAAGAAATATTAGTCCACCCATCTTTCATCATCGTGATGTAACAAGCTTTTAACAATTGTGTTTCAAAGTTTTTTACAGTTTTAAATTAATTACTTATATTAACTTATTCATAAAAACCTTATTTGGAACGTGAAAATAAAGATCATATTGCGTCCCAGCGGAAAAGCGAGTATAGCGTATAGCTTCTATTCTTTGTATGTATGTATGTATGGATATATAGCTGCCTACGAATTTGCGTTCTCAATTTTTTGTACTCGCGTAATAAGGCGCTCATTAGCTTTTCATAACTACTGCAGTAGTAGGCGGTTGAAAAACTCTGATACCAGGGTTCATCGGGTCGTTCGTCGACTCGGTGTCCCACACGACAAAAAGAAGAAGAAGTCTTTCATTAATCATCATCTCCATTCTCGGTAAATTTCTCTTACCTACAATCAATTGATACAGGGTGCTCTAGTGGGTGGTATTTCGTCCACATTGCTGATGGGGTGGATCTCCCTGGGCACGCAGGCGGCCATGATCCGCGGCGAAATCGTGGTGCTGCCCAAGCCCATCTCCGTGGACGGCTGCAGCAACTTCACCTCGTTCCATGACACATCCGCCACATACTCACAGTCACAAGTTGAATTTGACAGGTAACTCAGAGCAACGAAACTACTAGTAGTCGTGAAATACTCGTCGCAGTCAGACTTACTGCTGTGCGAATAAAACAACTTACTAGCTAAATGGGCACTATGGGCCTTACTTGAAAAAACTTTGACATGCGCAACGTTTTTTGTATAGAGTTTTAATTTAAACACGCTTTCAAAACTTGTTTCTGGTAAGGGTCTATATTCTTTAAACTCTTGACTAACGTAGTAAAAAAATTACAAGGGTTTGTAGTAGTAGTAGCCTACGAAACCGATCTTTCTGTTTAACTGTAGGTGCTTTGGTTCAAAAGTTTTAGTCGATCATTTTATATGTGTCTAGTCTCGATCACCTCTTCATCAGTCCTTTACGTGCTGGTACTACGGATAAAACATAGCGTGATATTCCTCATCACGTAGGTATGTTATCTTTCGTCAATTCGCAGATCTGGGACATTCTTCCTGTACCGACTGAGCTACTTGTACTACACCCTGGTCGGGATGCTGGTCAGCATTGTTGTTGGCACCATTGTATCTTACTTCACACAATTCAACGAGCCATCCTTGGTAAGTAATTTATTAATTTAAAAAACACGAATTATATTCGTCCACCGCGACTGCTGGGCGTCTAGATTGTTCCGTCGTAAGTTTTCGAGAAAATGCAACGAAATATTTGCGTCTATTGGCTGCGGGCGGCGATTTACTTGTAAACTTAAGCTGAACGCACTGGCTGCCGCCAAAACTGACGAATGGACATAATTTGAGCCTAAATAAAATTAAGCGAGACTTAAGTATTTTTAAATGGTGAAACATTTTCCGCTACTGAAGGAAGTTTCATTGTGTTAAGGTGCACCGAGACCTGCTTACGCCCCTGGTGCACGGATGCCTGCCCCCCCAGGACCCCCGCTGCCAGCGGCCGCGGCTGACGCAACATGACATCGAATTACACACGCGCGACCTGGAGCGCCTGCGCGCGCAGGCCTCGCGCTGCCAGGCCTTCGCGGTCAGTAGGTACCTCTTTCTTAGGCATACCACTTTGAGGCTTCATTCGTTGCATATACTATTTTCTTTACCTACATGCAATTTGGATACCATTCGAGCCTTACCCGTTACTTAAAACAGTGGCTTCCGTGTTTTGGTCAGCTCTATTTTATGGTTTTTATAACAATAAAGGAACACTTTCCTTTTTAGCTAAGATAATTATAATAATATACGTTGAGTTTTCGTTATCCTGTTCTGTTTGTATTATTCTTTGTACGATCGAGTTTTATTAATTACAGGTAGTAGGCAGCAGTTTCGAGAATGAATTTTCATTGCTTGGCGATATCACTCCTCCTCCCGGCAGACCAGCTAAGTTTAATACTGACTAACTTCATGCTTTTACACCAGTATTTTAGTGTAAGAATACCCGTACTGTAATATAAAATATACTTTCGGAATCGGAGAAATGTTTATTATTTTGACCCTTGGAGCTTGAAACCGCAGTCTTTTGATTCTGTTGAACACTGCTAAAAGCTAACAGTAATGTAGAACGTAGTATTTAAGTATGTAGTTATTCGTCATAGTAGTTAAGTAGTGTGCTTTTACAGTTTTTCAAGACTCTGATCCGGACCAGGAGAAAGGATAAGATGAACCTTCCTTAAAGTAGTGGACGACATAGTTAGAATATTAGTTTCCTAACTATTTACCTTACCAGCTCTTTTAGTATGATCGCGAAATAAAACGTATATCAGAAATAAAATTCTATATATTTAATTAATCTTAAAAACTCACAGTACTCGTACTTCGTAATATTAGCTTGTATTTACAATAACTTGTCCGGAATTGTCAGGAAAAAAAACTAGTAGCAAACTAGTACAAATATTTTTGCACATTCGCCCAAAAGCGGCGATTAGATTAGATTACAAGAAGTAATCAACATAACTTAATCCAACCTTTTTTATGGCCTCTAAATTATAAATGTTTTTGTGAGATTCTCGTCGTGATTTTCAAACGTGCCTACTTTGAGAAGAGACACTTATTTAGTAAATTAAATTTAGTGATACGTGCACACTTGTAGCTCACGAATCACCGGTATAAAAAATAAATGTTAGTACTATTCCATGGAACAAGAACTCTACGAAAGAAATGGCGCCTGCGCTCTTGTAGGTGAGATAAAGGTTCTTAATAGAAGATATTGTTTGAATGCAATAAAACTCTTTATGGATTTAGCATGATTGCAGCATAATACAGAAAAGCTTTTACAAGAGGCACCACGATAGCCGTTCGTAAAAGTTCGTGATATTGTCCGGCGTCGAACCATCCAGTCACTCGTCTAAGACTTAAGTTCGTTTCTCCTGCACGTGCGCACGTTGACCGGGAAGAAGACGTTGAGCTCGATGAGCGTGGCCAGCACGAGGAACACGGCGTACATGGCGAGGCAGGCGCGCCCCACCGCCGCGTCCAGCTTGAACTTGTTGAACCAGAACGTCAGGTACAGCATCAGCAGCGTCGACAGCAGAGATATCGCAGAATACTCCAAACCCATCGAGTTTATTTTCACCTGCCAACAGTGAATTACAGTTCAAAATCCCTAAACTCTAGTAGACTCTAATTACTAGCTAACTAATACTAAACAAAACCTTAGATATAAAATAAATAACGCACAACGCTTTGCACATAGCAGTCGGGTAAATTCGCAATGCTTACCGATCATATCATACAAAAATATATCACTGAGCATTCTTATAATCAAATAAATAGTTATGGATAAGAAATATTGTATATCTAGTTTGGTTCTGACCCAGTAATTTCCCGGTTCGGCTGGTGTCAGCGACGCTTTGATCAGCCAAGGCAGACCCAGACACAGTAGGATATCGAAGGTATTGGAGCCAATAGAATTGCTGATTCCCATCGAACCGTGTCCTGAAGTAAAAAATAAATCATTTATTAACTGACATTAACAATGAATGATAGCAAGCTTTCTGCAATGAAGTCTGCTCCCTCTGTCTCTTCAGATAGGTTCTTGGGGTGGCTCTATCTAAGGACGGCGGCGTTCTGCTAATCAACCCGTATAACCTGTTTCATAACCGATACTATTCCATTATTCCTTCGTGGCCGAGCCAGTGCAATCTGGGAGCCTTAATTGTCTCGCCTATGGTGTTTGTTTAGGCAACTTGTTGATCAATTTCAGTATACGACAAAATAATATATAATCTACAATATGGTGGAGGTTTTGTTATATGTAGCTAAATTTATTTGTACACCAAAGACTCATTTCAGATAATATATCTTATAAACGTAGCGATATACCCTTATATCGCTTAACTTGCGTTTCAGTCATCCATGGACTACGCAACAAAACTCAGTATTAACATCTATGCTTACCTTGTTTAGCTACAATAACGCTCGATACAGCTTCCGGCACTGAAGTTCCAGCCGCAAGGAATGTGATCCCCATCACAGAGTCAGGTATCATCAATGTATCCCCTAAAATTAAAAAACAGAGTTTCATAATAAGATATGGTGGGGCTAAAATGGGTTCACGATTTATAGTATCGGGTAGAAATGGATCTGTTCTTATTCTTACCAATAATGGTGATCATCCAAGCTACGATGTACGACAGTGATCCTATCCAAACGATGCACATCATAAAAGTTAATGGGAACCAATTTTTAAATCGCGGCTTTTCACAATCTGGTATAGTAAATAAGAAAACCAAGTGAATTGGCCATGTCACTATCCACGCCGTCTGAAAATAAATAAAAGCGCTTTTGTAAGAAGCATTTTACCCTGGAGAAAGCATTATGTCGTTACTCTAAATTACCTTGGGTCCACCTAGAGAAAACAGTTCTTGGTAAAATTAAATTTCTTTTGATCCAGCAATAGAAAACAATACTTACCAGCTCATTCTTAAACATAATCGCTGAAATTGATGAAGGGGCTTGCAACATTCAATTAGCATCAGCATTAGCACATACATATGTATTAGGCTGTTATTTTTATTAAAACTAGTTTAACACGATAGGTGTAGAATGAATGCACAAACCTTTGTAAGCCAACTTCTTCCGGACGGCCACTTCCAAAGAGAGTGTTTATATTCATCTGCAACTTCCTTATTATTTTCATCCAAATTAGGCTGATTTTGGTTTTCTTCGGTACTAACGATTTCCATGTCATTAGTTTTTAAATCTGGCTCTATGTTAATAATTTTCGCTTGTCCATCACCACCTTTTTCTACTTGTGCAGTTTGAAGTTCACTACATTTTTCATTACCATCTGGACGGCTGGACACTGTAATTTTCAAGTTTCCATTGTGTTGATGATAATCAGAGGGCACATCATTTCTTTGCGTTGTAGCAGACAACTTACCATCTTTGACATCTGAAATAAGGTTTTAGCGTCATCAGTACCAATATTGTAGGCAACGAAACACTTAAACAAAATAAGCTATATCTAAATGTGATAAACGTACCATCATCAATACTGATTTGTTCGTCTTCTTTCTTATTCAACATATTTCTTACACACTTCCAACTACCTGCAAAAAATAATCAATTATCGAAGGGTGTGATGAGCTGTTTGATTGTCTGAAATAGTAGTCTCATTTAAAGTTCGTCTCACCTTTGGCGAAGCTTTGAATAGACTTGTCGTAGTACATGATGCAGATGTAGACCCCGTATAACATGACCAGCAAAAAGGCCTCGTACCACATGACGTACTCGTCGTGCATGATGCAGATCAGGATGGAGACGGTGATGCCGTATGCGAGGCAATCACGCGTCAGCGGCCACCAGTCCAGAGGTACCACCTGAAAAAAAATTTATAGTTCATTCTAGTCATTATGTAGCGCCGATGCCAAATAAACTGGGATAAGGGCAGATAATGACTACGATAAGTAGATTCTAAACAAACCAGGAAAATAACTACTTAGGTACATAGCATAGCATAACTACCAATGAACTTGTATATCATAACGAGATAATTGTTTTTATCACGGTGGGGTAGTCAAGATTTCCAACAAGCTGTAATTGAGGAAAACAGTCCGCTACTAGACAAATTTAAAGCTTTCACTATACATCTGAAATTTGCAGGTTTAAATAATACTTAGTACGTATACTTTGGCATTGACCTACCTGAGCTGCTATGGCTAATTAGCAATTTTTAGCCACAGAAAAAAACAGTGCTAGTACTAAACTTTAGTACCTAGTTATGAATTTAATAAATAAGCCTCTGTGTTTTGAACGTATATTTTCATTTTCTATGTAGGTTGTTCTTACTAAGCCTACCAAAGTTATTAAATTACCAGATTGATTCAGTCGAAATACTGATAATATTGATAAATGCATAAAAGGTTCCCCTTGGCCGATAGTCTCCGACGACTGTTAATAAAAGCTAAAAACTAAAGCGTGTATGTTGAAACATGTTTTGACAATATATGATATTCCCGTCGAAGATGTTAAGGAATGTATATCGGTTCCATAGATTGTGAAAACTCAAACTAAAGTATTTTCACTATCTTCTCAACAACCTGTACCAATAGTAGGTATGGAAAGAGTTCAATCAACCCGGACCGAATGAACTATTAATATCGGATAACTAAGATAATATTGATACAGAAATAGTGGGGCACATACAGTCAATGATTAGAGGTATTATCGCTGGAAAATCATATTTAAAGTTTCAATCGGTCATAAACTAAAGAATTGGGTCTTTTTCCTCTGTCGGGTGGGACACACAGTCAGTGAACGGTCCGTACGTCAGAGTTTTTAACCGCCTACTTCTACTGCTTCGGACATTGTTGTATGTGTATCGACCGCCGTCTAATAAATCATGGACAGCAACCGGTACCAACGGCTTTATGTGCCCCCCGCCCGATGCAAGGAAGCAGGTAGTTCAGCTTGCAATGTCCTAACCAACCTAGGAGCAAATTCACAAATAACAACATTGAAATTGAAGTATTGTGTTGAAGTTACCATTCCGGCCCCTATGCCGCAGCAGGCGGCGACGGCAAGGATGTTGAAGACCGCGGAGCCGACGATGGTGCCAACGCCGATGTCACCTTCCGTGATGAAGGTGCCGATCACGTTGACGAACAGCTCCGGCGCGGACGTGGCCGCTGCCATGAACGTCGCGCCGGCCACGTCGTTCGTCATATTCAACGCTGGAAGTAACCAAAATTATGTATCAGATCAGATCATTTATCCGATCAGATGAAATTATATCGTGTATGGTGTCAAATAAACCATTTTGAAAATCATCTTTACAATTTGAAACAAATGTTGCTGACTGGTGGTGTTAGCGGCGTAAAGTCACATGCCGTGTGATTAACCTGTCCAGAACATGGCAGTTGTGCCTTTATAATGATTTTTTTATTTCGCCTGAGCCGGTTTCATATCAGGACAATGCAATATTGTTTTTACAATGACGGGTCTTGACGGCAATAATTGATAGTACTATCCTACATTGAATAAAGTTAATTTCGTTTCGTTACATATATTCAATACAAGTTTAAAGCAGAAGATTGAAAATTGAGTGTCCCGGTGTAGACCCAGGGTGTCGTGACCTGGTACTCTAGGTTCTGCTACGAGTGAGTAGGTACATAGGTAAAGATGGTAGGTACGTAAGTGATATACCCTAATTTAATAACTAAAAAACAGAAGCACTACGGTAGTATTTGCAAAATATACCCCTCATTTCACTCGAGTTGTGCTTGCCTTTTAGGAATTTACATTTCATGTTTCAGTCATTCCTTACCATATTTACTCTCATGGATATTTTATTCGTTTCGTTGTATGTTTATCCGTCGACAAATAAAAACCTATCTAGAGAGAGGCAATATAGTTTGGCAATTTAGTAATTTATAGATCATCTACAGATTCGTACCTACCTACAGATTAAGCAGACACAATGACGCAAGGCCGCCAATAAGTTGTGTATAAAGTCAAATAAATAAACAACAAACTTACCGTGGCATATTCTGTCGACAGCAGGTACGAAGAACTTGTCGCAGACGACCGCCAGCGCGACGAACAGGTAGATGGAGACAAACGCATGCAGCACGATCGCCCCATGCTGCCGCTGCAACTCGGTAAACAAGCCCGCGGGGAAGTCGTCGATGGCAGGCGGAGTGCAGTTGCGTGTCAACAACACCTCTGAAACACAAGCAGCTCATCACTATCGCGAGGTACGTCATGGAATCTATATATACACACTTACAGCACTTATTCATGTCGTTCAATGACTATCTTTCTCCAAAAGTGTTATAAAGTGTCTCGACAAAATAAAGATAAAGGAAATTGATTAGTATCGAAAGTTTGTCTGTAAGTCAACAAACTCTGCGTTGAAAATATTCGTTTATATTTAACAATTATTTTGTACTTATAAAGAAAAAATCCCGTGGTGCGAACTGTAGCATTGAATAGTAAGTAGGTACCCACGTGTTCGAGAAAAGTATCATCATGGCATGTGCATGGCTGTAAATAGTTGGCGCAAATTATTGTAAGGAAAAGATTGAAGAATTCAAACATGAATTACTTTAGGTTAACATAGATAAAAACCATGTATCTTTAAAAACTTATTCGGACGATAGACCATGATATCATACTAGCCAATCTATCGGCTAGCGTATATATGCCCAAGCCATATTCTGCAGTGGGCGGTTGTGATTTTTAAGTAATTGATCCCTATAGAGATCATATCAAAGACCTACAATTAAATTACTTAAAACTACGTACCCAGCAAATATATTACCTGTTTTAGTCCAAGACTATCTTTTCCACTTATAACACACTTTAGCTGCTACGTCGAAATATATAGCAATTATAACGAAATTTGTCTTAATCTGGTTGAGAACGTTTTAATCCTTGACCAATTAGTCATAAATAGTACTTATACATAGTGCTTGCTTAGTATTTGCGATGTAATTATGTATTACTTATAAAGCGACCATTAGGTCATCGGCATTAAGTCGACTTTAATCTCAATTTCGAAAGATGTGATGATTTTGTAAAAAAAAATCAATTCCATTACGTTAAATCCCACAGACCAAAGAATGAACAAGGACTTTACTTCTTCTACTTCAAGTAATTTCAGTGCTCTGTGTCAAATCCTGACAAATAAAAGTCACACTTACTTAGTTATAATTATAATCTTCATTATTTATTTACCTAATAAGACTCAGGTTGATTCAAGCCAAGGATTTAAGGACATATTGGTCCAACCGCCATTTTATTTTCATTATCCGTGTCATTGGACGATACGGTGTCCCACACGAAAAGAGAGAGAGAGAGATCCCAAGAAGTGATATTTCAAAAGGCATATTTTTGTTTTTATTTCTGGGATAATGTCGTAAAACGTAACCTATCAGTCTTCAGATAATTAGTTGGGTTAATGCAAGGTTTGTGTATCTAAATATTTCTTCTCATTATCTTGACTATAATTATTGGCCTCGATTTGGGATATAAATTATCTTAACGTAGCTTAAATAGTGCTGTCAATTTCCGTCAAATAGGTTTAGAAAAATATAGGAGATAATGAGGTCAATTCGGGATTTAAATTTTCCTTACTTACCTTGAATTAGTGCTGTCACTTTCCACCAAATAGGTTTAGAAAAGGCTAGAAGATATCTAAGTCCTGTCATTTTTAAAAACGTCAAGGGTTTTTTCGCCTTTCCTAGTCAATTTTGTCGGCATTGTTTTGATTGTCGCCTTATTTTGACAAATAACACGTATTTTGCATGAAGTTATAAGACATGACACGACCAAAATATCTCCTATCCTTTTCTAAACCTAATTGACGGAAAATGACAGCACAATTTTAAGGCAAGTAAGGAGAATGTACATCCCGAATTGTGGCCATTATTAGTCCTATCATGTTTAAAAATTACGATGGGTTCATCGCCATTTCCAGTCAATTTAGTTGCTATTGATTTTGTCGCCTTATTTTGACAGATAACGACTTACTTTCTTTCTTCTTTTCTTGACATGACTTCGCTATCTCCTTTCCTTATCCTTTACTAAACCATTTTGACGAAAAGTGACAGCACTAATTTAAGATGAGTTTAGTGAATTGATAATCCGAATTGAGGGTATTATGTAACAGAATTCATCATCATGATTTTAAAAGTAATATTTTGACAATTGAAACCAAACAGCAGATTTAAAAGTAAAACTAAGATAATGCACGAAAAAAACGACCTGGCTGAAAGTATCAGTTATAGGAGTTACTCACTTATCCAAGTCCCAGTGAACCAGGTTTCACTGCAGGTACACTTTCATCATCATCAGCCTACATCCACCCACTGCAGGGCATGGCACATATTATGATTAAAGATATATTATTCTAACCATAGTCGAGCTGGCGTAAGCTGAACAACAACAAACTATGACCCTATTCATAATGGCCAAGTTATAAATAAAAGAATAGAACTCTATATAAAAGAGGATGTTCTAGTTATAGTAATTATGGAATGGACATGGGAAGCTACCACCCACTCGGGATAGTCTATGACGTGTGCAAAAGAGGAAGAGTGGCTCTTACATAATTTTTTGGATAGATTGCACTTACAGGTGACAAGGTATTATTTAATTATATCAAAATATATAATTGGTTAAATTATTTACACGTTGATGATATACTACGCAACAATGTATGCTAAAGATTATTTCTAACTAAGTCCAAGGTGATCTTTCCACCTTGATATAAGCTGTATTATTTAAGTACTACGCTACAACTCAATACAATAATCAATTCATTCTGAAACGTAAAACTCGACCCATGATTAATATTAATATTAACTGAATAAAATTAAGTGTACCTACTTCAGAATGACACTCAATAAACGTTTTCTTGAATATTATCTTTAACAAGTTAGGTATTTCACACTTTGTTACGCAGCGGGACAATATAGGTTTTTAATAATATTAATAAGTACTTAATAGTAGTTTATGCAACTGTCGTATAATGTGGGTCATTAGAGAGCGATAGATAGTTTGACACGAGAATTCTAATGCCTTATTATTTACAGTTGCATACACTATTTCATATACAGTCTACAAAAAACTCAGTAATACACTTTTAAAACGTCTGCGCCTGCCATTGCAAGACCCGATACAAGGTCAAATTCAATACGAGAACGTAATATGGCTTGATATGAATTTTTGAAAATTCTATACTTTAGCAGTTGTTTAGATGTCGAGTCAGCAACTGAACAACAACTTAACTAAGTAACTGAACAACATATGAACAACAACTGAACAACATCTGAACAACATCTGAATAACATCTGAACAACATCGGTACAAGATCTGAACAACACCTGAAAGACAACCGAACAATAAACAAACAATTACCGTACAACAGCAACTGACAGGTGCGGCGAAAGATATGAGTGTTGGCAAAAAAAACTTTATTCATTTCTCAACTTTATCCAAGTAAGAGCCTTCTCATTAAGTCTAAAACTGTAATTTCTATTTCGCTCGAAAACAGAAGCATAAAGCAGGTCTTTATGCTTCTGTTTTCGAGTTCATAATTCGAACATTATGAGACGAGTGTATTCTTTGCGAGATGGCGTAAGCCATGTAAAGTGTCAACTACCTTTGGCCCACCTCTAATAAAATTTATTAATATCTTGACGATCATAGAAATTAGGTAGCTAAATAGTAGGTTCCCCACCCCACTATAAGAAAATAGCAGTAGATTCAATAACCATAAATAAGCCAATAGGTTAAGTCATCGATACGACCTTATAATTAACCCATGTCGATGTCAATTGATTGTGCTTGGATATCAATGGCTTGAATGCAATTATAGGATAATTAGTTAGATAGAATGTTTGTTTGGATATTCGTTCATCATCCGAGACCCCAAATTCATCGTTACAGAAAATCGCTGACATAAGTAGGTAACACAACATAATACGTATCGTGGTTGATGGGAAAAATAGGGATACATTCACGCTGGACTGGCGGGCCGCGAGTGGTTGTACCCATGACACTAAACAAACTGTCACCCCAAGGAACATCTATAGATAGAAATATGAAAAAACGGACCTGAAATTTGCTAGCTGACTGAATCATTCGGTTCCAAAAGCAACTGCTTCACACATTTTGTTTGAGTAGAGTATTTGCTTTTCGCGATTTTGAAGGTGAAGTAGTTTAAATTGATGAGCACTATTATTATTTATTCTATGACGTGCAAAGTTTGCATAGAGGTATGTTCTAAAAATAACCAAGGAGGTATTAAAGGGAACATGTAAGAAAGAGTATCACTATAAGATATATGAAACGACTAGCTAGTATCATGTACCTAGTAGGTAATAAATATACTTCTTTCTAGATGTCGTTACCCTGGTACGTTTATGGCAGCGTTTGTTTAAAACAGCACGCTAATCTTGTTAAACAAACATACTTTCAGTTCCAGGAGCACTTTGACATTGTCCTAACAAACGACAAAGTCAACAGGCAATGCTGGTAAATTGGTTCAAATGAGCGCCGCCCTGGTTCATCAGGTTAACTGAATTTAGAAAATTCCGTGGCGCGAGCGCGTGCACGGCTTGTCTTTCAATCGTCGTTTTATAGGCAACTAGCGGTCCGCCCAGTGGTTTCACCCGTTACTACTAACCCGTTTTGCCCTAGGAAAAGGATATTTACCCCTTTGGATTTCCGAGTACTTTCGGAGTTTATTGATTACATACAATAATATTAATATGTCCTCTTTTTAATATTAGTGCAGATAGACTCGATATAAAAGCACCGTACTTTAAGTATTTTTCATAATTGTTTGATTAAGATGGACGGAGACAAACATTTCTTTGTTTGCAAAAAACTGTTTTGTTTCCTCTCCGCCCAAAAAGTTTCGCTGAACTTGCAGTTTGCTTCTTTCTTTTCAGTTACCTCAGTCGGTATAAGTAATGGTTTTTTAATTATTACAATTATGTTTAATATTTTATATTAGTTTTTAGTGCCGTAGTGACGGCTTTTTTTGTGACAACTATTTAATAAAGAAAAAAGTACTAAAAGTCATCGACAGGCAGCGTTGAAAATCTTTGGGGAGTCTGATTCTTCTTTTTGTGTGGAACACGGGGTCGTCCAGACCCATTGAACAGTCTTTAAAAATTAATTAAGAAGTTGTAATTGGAGTTTGATTGGCAGTTTGGAAATAATATTTGTATTTTGATGTCGCTTACAATGAATGAGGACTACGGGTCCGAAAAAGAAATGCTGGCAAGGTTATGCAGTTCACTACTAAAATAACGCTAATTTTATTACCTTCTGTAGCTAGTTGAGAAACCCCCAGGTATTTAACGCCATCCATGGCGTAAAAAGCGTAACTTTTTTAATCGTTTAAAAAATCATATTATGCTATTATGGTGAATTCAACACCCAAATCACGAATTGGCATGCCACGTGAAAGAAATATTAATATACAATTTTATATTCAACAGAATTTTCTATTTTATTTATTATAACATTTTAAAATACCTGATGTCACTCGCGCTCTTGAAAATCTCACGACACCTTATACGCCCAAATGGATATACTCGTATCCAAATATGCCTAACATTCAGGAAGAGTTTCCTTTCTGTCATTTACAAAAAATAAAATTAAAGGTAAATATTTTAAACTTGACTTGTTATATTTCGACTTAATAAGATGCAGTGGCCATATCTAGCTGAAAATAACAGTGTGACATAATAGCTACCTATAGGTAGGTGGAATGAAAGGCTAAAATGGAAGTGGCAAGGCAATCTTGGCATAAGGAAGCGAAACTCTGAATAACAACAATTATTGGTAGCTAGGCGTGTGCCAAATTGTGCGTGCCGTCTCTCGTTACGAGTTCGGCGTCGAGCGGCGCGCGGCGGCGGCGTCGCGGCGGCGGCGCACATCACATCACCGAGTGCACTATGAAGAAAATTGACAGATCAGAGAAGCAGGAAGTCCGCATTAACATCGCGTACGTAATCTTTAGAAGTGCTTCTCCAAGCAATGCTACTTTTTCTTGTTTTATCAATGCTTATATTTTTAATCTACTTTGCGTTTTCCGTTTTAATACAACATTGTGAGTATTATTAGGTCTGGTCCGTTTCAAGCACTTACACACAAAATCATGTACATCAATCTGCAAATTCAACTAGCAAGAGCAATATTCTGGAAAAATTATCTAAGGTAGGATGTTCAGTCTTACTGAAAATTAAGTGTTCTATTAAGTTTTCATTAGCATTATACAATTGCAAATGAGTAGGATCTAATTTTGGGCATCAGTACAGATTGGTAACGTCTCATGAGTCACGTGACGTTCGGCTCTGCTCAACCTTGCGCAGGAGTCGGCAGCTGGCAGCCGGCAGCCGACAGCCCTGAGGCGGCGGCGACCAATTGACAATTTGCGACAGGACCGGATGAGGCGCCGCGCCGCCGCCGCCGCCGCCGTCGCCCGGTCGACGCATGCCCCCTCACAAGTTTTAGGAACAGCTTGCCCGATGTACAACGATCTATGAAAATGGCACTATGCATGCATATTTGTCATTGCGACTCACTAACATAGTCTTGAAAATGTTGCACATAGTGATGGGGGAATGAATATCGGTACGGTTGATCTTTAGGCTGAAATTGGTAGATTTGAACCGTACTTAGTTGGAAAAACAAAAAAAACAGAAATTAACGACATTATTGTTTTTGTAATGGATATAAATTTGGATCTGAAATATGATATAGTATATCTATATAATATATGATATAGTAAACCTAGAGAAATAAAACCGTAACAATGCCACGTTAGTCCCAAATTCCCGTATGTATATAATGCTATTTTCAAATGCTTATCTATTGTTGGGCCGAGTAAATTAGTGTTGCCATGTCATTAACTAATTGATTAGCATAAGAAAACGACAATATGCTCTATTGATTGATTTATAATGACTGATATTTTTGTCAAATTTGTTTTAGCGGATTTTAATACTCGTACTATCTATACCCTGTGTTCTGTTTACAATACCTACACCACACACAATAAAATCCGTCAACATATGAACTCGTGTCAAATTCTATGTTTGTTGTCAAAACGCAGCCACACTGCTCATTGGATACAGATATTGGGCTTTGTTGACCTCTGTTGCCAACATTCAGTGAAAACGTCACCCGACTTACCTAGGTTTAAAGCGGGAAAATAGTCATGTGCGTGTCGACTCACTCTCGTGGGTTCTCTTTTCGAAACCGCACTGATTACAAACAAATTGTAACGCTCTATTTTTTCAATTTGTATCAATAACAGTAATTATGACATCAATAACAAATAACAGCTGAAAGATAAATGCACAACAAAGGATACGGAATGGGATGCTTATTTGACACAAAGGGGCGGGCCTTTGATAAGGAAACTTCTGACGCATTAGCAAAGTCCCTTGCAAGAAAAAGCATAGAACCTACGATAGGGAATGAATAATGAATGCCCTTCAACACAGGTTCAGACAAGACGAGGCTTCCCCCAAGGAGGTTACCTGTCACCACTTACGTGGTGTCTTCTGTTGAACGATCACATATAGCACATAAATACAATGAAAGAATACGTGCAAGCATTCTTCGACGACGGAGCAATACTATTTATTGTTTAAGAACTAAATATGATAAGCAAAACGATAAACAATGCCTAAAGGTTGTTCTAAAATGTTGCAGGCACAGAGGTCTCAACCTCTCAATATCAATCTTATTACCAGAAAGGAAACAAACAACTTGAAATACCGTTGTACATCGCAAAGCAAACATAGCTCTAAAGCAAGCTGGTTTAAAGCTATTGGTAAATTACGGGGATTTAAACTTTAACCATACGTGGTAAATCGGATGTACACCAGGGTTCATCGGGTCGTTGGATAACTCGATGTCCCACACGCAAAGAGAGAGAGAGAGGATGTATACGAATCTATTATTGTACTAAGATAAATAAAACATACGGAACGGCAAACAAAAATGTCCTCGATCAAATGCAACGCTAAGCTGGACTTATGATAACAGATGCCATGAGAACCACTACAACTGCTGCCCTTCAAATCATCCTCAGACTCGTATCAGATTGACCTACAGGTGATGAAACTGGCACTAGAATAATGGTTCGAAATTCATTCCTTAAACCAATGGAAAGGCAATCCGCTAGACAAATGACATGCCAAGATAAGCTTAAAATAGGAGACATGATTCTAGAAAACAAGTATTTGTCACAGAAGTAGAGATATTTTATAAAAGTATAAAACCATACGGGGTGCAAGAGATAACCTTTGCTAGCGTGATCAGGCTATGAAACTGAACAATATTCTTCAGGAACATTGCGCAATTCCTTTATATACTTACTAGTTTTCAAGCGTTATTTGGAACAGATTGTCGATGACCAATATATGATAGAACTAAATTTTATCACATCACATCAGCCCATAGTAGTAGTGGTCAACTCAGTCCATTTTCACTTCACAACAAAAACACTAAAATGATATAGAGTCAGTTATACAAGGTTCAAGTGGCAGTCCCCGACTGATTTTCTTATTTATTTAATTCGGGATTCATATATAATTTTTCAGTTTCATTTTAACGTTGTGTTTTTTGTAACTTTTTAATCTTATTGTTTCAATTATTAACAAGAACAAAATCCTTACTAATCAATAACAAACCCATTATTGAAAACCACTTCTAAAGCTGAGAATATTATCTTTTGATTTTGAAATATTCAATTCAGTTGTTAGCGTACTACTTATCGAAGAACTTGCACCAATCTCATTCAAACAAATCACTGAAAACCGCATCAAAATCGGACCAGTATTATTGGAGATAAATTTTAACGTTAGGTCGTACAGCCACAAACGCACAAACATTCTCTCACAAACGCAAATACCGTGTCCGTTCCGTCGTGGGTAAAAATGATCTGAACATACTCGTAACGCTGTCATATTCATTGAAATGTAGGTAATGTAAGTAATAGTTTCTTGAGACTTCTTCTTTCGTGTGGGACACCGAGGCGACAAACCCTGGTGTCAGAGCTTTTCAACCTCCTACAATCACACTAGACCTCTGACATAGTAGTGTAACGACCGCCGAATAAGTTATCACTCGGACCGACGACGGCTTAATATCTCTTCCAAGCACGGTGCCATATTTCTTTTCGGACTATCAGGTGGTTCAGCCTGCAATGTCCTGACCAAACTGGGAACAAATTTACAAAGTGATAAATTTGTGCACTCTCACTCCCTGGCAATCGAATCTGGAACCCCTGACTCTAAGACCGCCGATGTGGCTGCTAGACCACAGAGACAGTTATTGAGAAGCCTGTCTAGGAATATAGTACCTATCTGCCAACTAATACTTTATAGCAAGCAGCAGTACGAGCAGTATAGCAAGGTATAGCAAGCCGCTAACTAGCTATAGCTACTACATAGAGAGGCTAGTTACTGTACTTTTTAGTTTTGTAAGTCTGTTATCATTTCGTCTTAATTTATTGTTAGTTTAATCGTTTTTAAAATTAAAATCATAGTATTAAATAGTAATAAAATAATTACCAATGTATTTAAAAAATCCTTAGCTAACATAAAAATTAATTGATCAAGTACGAGTCGGACTCGCCCACCGAGTGCTCCGTTCCGTAACATGCATAGGTATTTATTAGTTTATTACACATCAAGCCCTCTCATATATATATGAAAACTAGATTTCCGCCCAGCGGTTTCCCTCATTTTCCCGTGGTAATAGTTAGCCTATGTGTTATTCCAGGTTATACTCTACCTGTGTTCGAAACTTCATCCAAATCGGTCGAGCCGTTTGAGCGTGATGAGGTAACAAACATACGTACACACACAAACTCTCAGATTTATAATATTAGTACGGATGACACCTCACTTGCAGTTGCGAAATAGTAGCTTGAGTTTTAAAATTTCGGCCTCCTTAGAAACGGTATCTTATCTGATTTATCCTTGAAGGCGTGTTGACCACGTTAAGAGAATCAAGGAGTAGTTCCTGTGAAGCGAGAACTATAAATTTTGGCAATCAGCATTGGTTTTGTATGAATTACAACGTCAAGAAAAAGTCTAAAACGTATACCATCATAAGATTCATAGGGGAAGAAATTAATAGCTAAGCTACAATATTTAAATTAGTGCTTACGTATAATAACTTACGTATTAATTTTTATTTTATTTTCCAAACTTTATTGCACAAACGTACAACCTTCGGAACCTTAACCTCATCATATTGATAGGTAGCATATGAAATAGCTTGATTTACATTTCCCGAATCTTATTTCACCTAAAATAAAAAGCTTGGTTTATTGAGATAGAGTCATAGCGTAGAACTCAATTCCCAACGTACCTATAACAAAAATCTTATTTTGGAAGGTAAATTTATAATTTTTTTTAACTTATATTTATATTGATTTTAACCCGGTACAAGTATATAAGTTAATATGACAAATAACTGACCCGATGGCGGCGTTGTGGATAGTATGCCTGCTGCATCGAGGGTGGTGAGTTCGATCCCCACAAGACGCTACTATTGTTAAGTCTGCCCACACATCGCATGACGTCACATCGCATCCTAATGTCTTTTACCAAATAACCAATATTTATTTACCAAAAAAGGTATATAGATATTAATATAAGCTATCTAGTTACAAAAGTTTTCTTTGTTAAGTTTTGGTCCAGATGGCGCTGTGTGAATTGTCCAGGATATTTATATTTATGTTTGTGTTTGTGTTCATGTTCGTGTTCTTGTTCGCGTTCGTGTTCGTGTTCAAGTTTGTGTTTGTGTTTGCGTTTATATTTATAACTACCTACCTAAATATAAGAATTATAGTCATAAATAATGAAATCAATTTTGATTTTATGATTGAATTTGTAAACTAGTTTCAAGATATCATTACATTAAATTCGTAGGTAACGTTTTGCGTAACTTCAACAATGAATCATTGTTAATAAAGGAATGTCACCAATGGCCAACCACGCCCGATTAGTAGTTCAAGTCTGCTCTCAATAGTGTCACTCAATACCAGTAGGTACATAACTACCGAGGCAGTTGTACTTTCGACGACAGTTCCAAACTATTGTACCAGATAATAAATTAGATAAAGATGCCATGATGACTTGTTAAGTACTTATTAAACACTTTGTTAATTAATAGAATTGGATCGTCACTAGACACAATAAACACTAAAAGATAAGAAATAATTGATGATACCTTGTACGTTGACTGGCATGGTGATTTCCTCAGTCTTCCATACTTACAAGTCCGGCAGTGGGGCCCCCTGCGCCACTCCGGCGTCTCTCCGCCACTCCACCAGTGAACACGTGAGCCACAACATTCACTTTGAACCACCGGCACTGGACGGCTGATATAATTCTTCCTCCCCCAATCCCGTGCTCCGTGCGATTCACTCCGCAATAGTGAGTGACCTAGCCATTCACCGGGAATTGGACGCACTTCCGACCTCCTTTGGTGTAACCTTGTTGGGCACGCGTGCACTTCACCAGCGCGGCGACCGCCCGGTAGCCCTGACCGTTGCGGAGACGAGCTCGTGCTGGTGCTCGATGCCCATAAAATGCAAGACAGTTACTCGTACCTCGATCGGAGGTAGTCATAGTGGCGTGGTGTTGAATGGAGCGCGTCGCAGGCGACCGAGGACGTCGCCACTGGCGTCCGAATGCCGCCGCTCGCGTTCAAATGGACATAATGGACCCGCCGGAGAGCTCGTCAAAAGAAGAATACGGGCCCAATTATATATTTCCATACAATACACGTACGTCGGGCGCGCTCGGGCGCAGTGCGGGAGTGAGTCCCGTCGGCGCGGGCGGCGCGAGCGGCTGCTTTACTCACCAACGAACTCCGACCTCACACACACACCTCGGACACGACACCGCACCAGCTAGAACACTATTCACATCGGACATGTATCCAACTATAAACCTAGTCTACTTTATCTGCTTTGTTAAGATAGAGAGTTTTAGTAGTTTTAGTTAGACGGTAGTTTCGGAATTTTTACAGTTAAGTTACTGTCTATGGTTGATTACCTAGGCGGCGGTCGTTACACAACCATGTCAGAGATCTACTAGCAGTACACACGAAAAAAGAAGGATAAGAACAGTAATTAGGGACTATGCTAAGCCAGATTCTGACTACACTCCTGACTCTCCCTTAAACGAGAGTATCTAAATAATATGTAGATAGATTGTTATATTGGTGTCCTAGTGGTGTATGTGAGTACATAAAGTATCCTCTTCTTAGTATTATCCTCTTTTTTACACAGGCAGTGATTTGACTAATCATGATCCCCCAGGTCAAATGTCAATTTGTCGGTCCTCTGCGCCCGCGCCGCTTCGACGACACCGCACCGCTACGCACGCGACTTACAATTAAGCCTCATCAAGATATTTGAATACGGACACCTAAATGAATTATTCTTAATCTAGCGGCTGCCCAGCGGTTTTACCCGCTGGCTGCTAACTATAAGACCTTTTCCGGCATAAAAACCTTCCTCATCTTGAATCACTCTATCTACTCGTATAAAAGAAAACTGCATCAAAATCCGTTGCGTACTTTTAAAGATCTAAGTATACATTGAGACATGGGAAGCGACTTCATTTTATACTATATAATGATAAGTGATTTACTAGGGTTCATCGCGTCTTTTGTCGCCTAGGTATACCATATTATGACTAGTGTTTCCACCCGCGGTTTCACTCGCGCATTATTTTTACGTGCGGAACACCGAGTCAACGAACAATCCGACAAACCCACTAAAAACTTTTAACTACGTACTTTATTATTTTATCTCCTTAGACTAATAAAATGTTTAAGGGTCGTTCTTCAGGAGGTCAATAATTGTGGTCACAGGGTTGTAAATCCTAAATTATAAAAGTTTGAACAAAACGATCAATTGGAGATGATTTTTCATTTCAATACCTATCTGGAAACTATCAGAAAGCCATGTTTTAAGGTCATTTAGTATTTCAAAACTGAATCTGAAGGTTGAAAACGGGAGGATTTTGGGTGTTCTCCGCGTGTCACACCGCGTACTTGGATTTTACAAATCATGATTTTACTACTTTTCTACTGTTTTGTAGGTATAAACTATATATCAAAATAACCACCTTGAATTGGTGTATTGGTTAAAATACAAAAAATATTTGATTTTCATTTAATTTATAAAATAGGCCTCAAAATGTCTCGGTCACACGTTTTTGCGCGCTTTGCCTGAGCGTGATAAAACCCGTCGTAAATTGCACGATTATGAACGAAAACCAGCGAAGTTTTTGCACCGAAAACCGCAAGTTGCGCTGCGGCAGTCAACCAGTGTGGACGGGCGATTCGTTGCTGGGAGACAAAAATATTCGGGTAAGTACGAGTCGTCACACATTTCTGTAAGCCGTGCATGTAATCGGCGTGGATCAAATTTCTGCCTGAATCGAATCATCCAGAGATATATTATTCACAGGGTTCATTCATGATATTGTCGACTTTATGAAGCAATAATTTAAATAAGACTTGTTGAATTAGTTAGCAAGTAATTCTAAAAAAAGTGTTTTTTTAGTAATCGGCGTGGCGTAATCGGCGTGGTAAAATAGCCACGCCGCTTACAATTCGTCCCACGCCGATTACACTGAACTTATTTTAGTTAAGAAAAGATTGAATATATCAATATATTATTGTAAATAAATATCAATAATATGTTATTAATATATAAATAGTGGTAATCATTACATAAAAATAATTAAATTACATATATATTGAGTTTTTTAGTTATATATTGTACCATAGTTTAATATGAACTGTTTCTGGCATTTAGACTTAGTCTTTAGACTTAGGGAGGAGATCCAGAGGTCCCAGATTCGATTCTTGGGGAGGATTATACAAAGTTTACATTCGCCAATTTATAAAATTATTCAGAATTTGGTTATACCTGCGAGACAAACCACATTATTGTCTGCAAAATGCTGGTTTCTTGCTTCTGAAGGTCTGTTAGTCTCGGTTGCTGTCTACGATACTATTATCTAGTTATTTTAGGTTTAGCTATTCAGAGTTCTGATCAAATTAGATTTAACTTTATGTAATCGTAATCTTAATTAACACAACTGATCGAACACTAATGTGATAGATTTTGATTGTTATAATTTTTGATTTTTAAAGTTAATAAGTCAGTAAAGCTTTGATTCGAGCCCTTGGCTGAGTGAGCTGTTGATTTTTGAAGCATATTTTAATTATGATAATTTTGTAATTTCCTTTGTTAACAAGGTTCTACTAATTAATATACCTGATCAAACAAATACCACTGCTTTTTTTTTACTTTCCCCTTACTTGTAAAGACTGGTGTTTGCTGTTAGGTATTCATTTAATATAGGTATATTTATATGATTTGGTAATGAAAAAATTTATTTGGGGTGAATTATTAGGTCAGAAAGCTCAATAATTCCTATCAATAATAGGTGCAAAAGTATTCATTAGTCAAAATGCATTAAAAAAATCAGATAAAATTAACTATGTAATAAGCGTGGCTAGTTTTGTAATCGGCGTGGCACATGAAATTTCAAAATTAAATTTCTCAAAAAGTAAATGTGCTAGCATGGAGCACCAAACGGTTTTATAATCAGGAAAGTACACAAAATCATATTTTTATGTTATATTATTAAAATTGTCGAAATAAAAATTTGCCACGCCGATTACGCGGAGAATCGAATTTTGAAGAATGACCCTTAAAAGATCACATTTGACCATTAACCATTCATTTTCATACTAATTTTTATATTCTTTTTACCCCTTAAGAGGTTAAAATTAAGCAAAAGCGAAATCGCATCATTCATAACTTAGCTCCTTAGTTTTATCGTAAAATGTAAAAGAGATCGCCTCAAGAGGCGATTCTTTTCATACAACGTTTTACAACGTTGGGGGTTAAAAAACAAAAATCTCTTCAGTACGTATTCAGTTGTTTTAGCTTCATGGTCTTATCTTATCTTCAATTCTGAAACAAATCACATCAAAGACTACGAACTTTCATACAAACATTCTTTCAACAACAACATCTTACTCTAATATTACTTAATTCTTAAGCGGATCGCACTTAAATACCGCAAATTCAGTACAAATATTTTATTTGTTTTACCCCTTAAAGGGTCAAATTTGGAAATCCTGTAACAGTTTTTAATTAATTTAGTTTCTAAATGTAAACCCTTTTTTTTATCAGATCGCTTCAAAGACCACGAACTTACATTCTAACTTTTTACCCCTGTTTTACCTCTTTAGGATATTGAAACAATTTTGAAGCTGAAGTAGATACAATTTTTGTTCTCCGAAAAAGGGCCATTAGAGCAATTTATAAACGAGATTCCCTTAAGGAACTGTTCAAAGAAATTAATGTTATGACTCTACCGTGTCAATATATTTATGAAAATATCATGAATGTTAGAAAAAATATAAATACTTTCACAAAAAATTGTGACAAAGAGGCATGGAGCTCTGAAATTCCAGTGCAGGCAAAATGTGGCGTGCGTGGAGTTTACAACTGACATAATTTTAAAGTTTATAATCTTGTATTATATAATACTCTTAAGTAGATTTGTATTTATTTATTTGTATATTTGACATTCTGAAAGTATTCATTGTAAGTATACTTGGCTACAAAAGTTTTAAAGTTTGAAGTTTTCAAGATAAATCTCCATGGGTGCAATTTCAATTGTATAAAACCATTTGTAGCTACAATTTGAATAAAAAATAGGCATCATCAATGGTTTATTGATTTATTGTTTGGTTTCTTTTTCAGATCGCATGAATGGATTTTAAGATGAAACAGGTAGATTTATCAACTGCAGTTTTTTTCTTTTCATGTAGCCATTTTTGGGCTATACATATTTTTTTATTTCCAAAATTAGCTAGGACAGCTTAGGGCTACTAAGATTGTTAATTTAGAGAAGGAGCATTTCGGGCAAGTTTTTGGGAGGTTTTTCCTGTTAAGGGTGTCCGGTTTATTATTTGCATGTAAGTAACATGCTTTGAAAATCATTACTTCAATTTGAAACAAATGTCGTTTTCAGATAGATGGTGGTGGCGTTAAGTTACATGCCGTGTGATTAACCTGGCCAGCCCCGTGGCAGTGCCATTATTTTATTTGTTTTATGTCCTCCGGTTTTCTATAAGACGTTACATTTTTTTTAATAGTAAATCGTGTTAAACAAATGTCTTTTTTTACATACATAAATCACGCCTCTCTCCCGGAGGGGTAGACAGAGACTACTTCCTTCCACTTACTACGATCCTGGCATATTTCTTTCGCCTCCTCTACATTCACCAATCTCTTCATGCATGCTCGTCGGTTTAGGGTACTCTTGACCTGACCTTTCTTTAGCACGTCCCCGATTTGATCGAGGTACGTTCGTCGAGGTCTTCCCCTTCCGACGTTCCCATCCACACTTGCCAAATACACCTGTTTTGTTAATCTTCTTTCATTCATCTTCTCTACATGACCAAACCACCTAAGCATACCCTTTTCTACACCAGTCACTACGTCTTCTTTTATACCACAACGTTCCCTTATCACGCTATTCCTTATCCTGTCACTCAATTTTACGTCAATCATACTTCTTAACGCTCTCATTTGTACTGCATTTATAATTGAGGAAAAAAGTTTGTAAATACAAGGAAGCAAGCTTATAGGTCTGTAGTTTCCGATATCATTTGAGTCACCTTTTTTGTAAATAAGAATTATATTGGATTCTGACCATTGCGGTGGCGTTTCCCCAGTTTCTAAGATGCGGTTGAATAGTCTTGTTAAAGGTATAACGAGGACCGCAGAGGCGATTTTTAGGGTTTCATTCGTAATATTATCTGAGCCTGGGCTTTTATCGTCCTTGAGTCTCTTTATTGCTCCCAAGACTTCACCTTCTTCGATCTGGGGAACCTTCGTTTTGTTGCCATCGTAGGAAAATTTGGATTTTTCCCTATCGGTATCTTTAGCACTGTATAAATTCTTATAAAATTCTGTTGCCACTGTGATAACGTCCTTGCGATTATTTAGTAATTCTTCATCTCGTTTCAAACCGTCTATCCAGGTTTTGTGCGTTCTCAGTTCTTTATAGGCTTTTTTTGCACTACCTGCATGGATCAGGTGCTTTTCAATAGTGTTGTACCTATGGTTTATGTAATCCCGTTTCATATATCTGCTGACCAGTTTGTAGAGTGCTGAGATCTCGTTTTTCATTGCACGAGATTTTGGTTTTGTTTTTTGTTGTTTCTGTCTGCGTTTCAAAAGTTGCAAAGTGCGCTCTGACAAAATTTTATGGGTATTCTGTGTTTCTTCTTTGGTGCATTGAATCGCATTTAGGCTGTCGTTTATTGTTTTTATGATTTCTAAAGTATACGGGCGAATACACGTACCTTGGCAAACAAATTAGCTTCGACAAAGGAAACAACCTGCATGAAGTAGAACGCAGGATACAGTTGACGTGGAACAAATATTGGAGCCTAAGAGAAATATTCAAAAGTAATATGCCAATTAACCTAAAAGCTAAAGTAATGAACTCATGCCTGATACCATGCCTGACATATGCATGCCAAACGTGGAATTACAACAACAAGGTAAAACAAAAAATAACCACATGCCAACGAGGAATGGAATGCAGCATGCTGAACATAAAGAAAATTCAAAAAATCCGACACACTAAATTAAGAAAGGTCACTAAGGCAAATGATAGCCTTCGGCATGCTCTCGCTCTAAAGTGGAGGTGGGCTGGACATGTTGCTCGCCTTCAGGATCAGAGATGGACATTAAAAGTGACAGCTTGGAAGGGACCACAAGGCAAACGGAAAAACGGAAGAAAGGAAGACCATACGCTAGATGGGAAGACGAAGTAAAGAAAATAGCTGGAGACAACTGGCTGCAAACCGCCAAATCTAGAGAAGACTGGTCATCTTTGGAGGAGGCCTTTACCTGTAGAGGGGTTCTAACAAATACATAGAATAGTAAATACATAATAAATTAAATAAATAAATAATAATAAATAATTTCTTATACAAAAATAGACACTGACATAAATAGAAAGTTAATAACATAATATCAATAAAAATAGCTGTACTAAATAAAGTTAAGTTAAATATAAGCCACTTTGTTCTATATAACATCAGCTATATATGTTTAGGATAGAATATTAAATAAGATTTAATTTAAGTAGTAAGTAGTTTATAAAAATTAGCTGTTAGAAATAAAAGGCTTTTTTATTTTTTATTTTATTTTTTTATTTTATTTTATTTATATATAGCTCACCTTTTTTTAACCGATGCATATTTAACGCCGGATTAGAATAACATCACCCCATTTCTTTCCCGTGGGAGTCGTAAGAGGCGACTATGGGACTTGAGGGTGTGTATTGCAATTTTAGGCGATGGGCTGACAACCTGTCACTATGGCGATACACAGTTTCCCGAGTGACCCTCAAATATGTGTCAGACGTGGTATAAATGTTCGTTTTTGCGGCCGTTTACGCTCTGCCTACCCCGAAAGGGATTATAGGCGTGATATATGTGTATGTGTGCATATTTAATCAGGAAAAAGGTTTTGGAGTTATAGAATGTTAAAGTTTGGCATTTTATGAGAAAAAAATGCTTTTGTTTAAATCTATTTCGCGTATTAAGTTCTAAATTCGTTCGCTTCGGTAAAAAAATGTTTACATGTCAGTAAAATCTTTAGCAAAGACGGTAAACAAATGATGAACTTTAAATTTTTTGAAAAAAATTTAAAGGTACCTTCCCTGCTTTGTGCATCAATCTTCATTTTAAACGAAGAGTCTCGCTAAAAGTGACAATATAATAGGTAATATATTGCTTGGGTGACGCATGTGTGCGATCATTTTTTGAGATCATTAATGGTCATTATTCTTTTTAGCTTTTAAGCGATTTTTATATTTAAAACGAAGGCTTTTGTCAAATTTTATAATTCTAGGTCCACGGGATTTTGATTCCCTTGAGTGGGTCAAATGCACGTCTTTTTAGCTTAGCAACCGTTTCTTTTTTAACGTTAAGTTACGAGCTATATTTTTTTTATACAAGCGGCTGTAGTTCGGAGTATAAGGTTTTAGTTTCACCTCGTTATCTGTACGCGTTCCCTTTACCACTTATCTCAAAGAGTCGTGACAGACGGACGGACAACAAAGTGATCATATAAGGGTGCGGGTTTTTTTTTTGAGGTACGGGACTCCTAAAATCATGCTTCTATAGGTATGTTTGATTTGCTAGGTACAGAAAATAACAATAATTATGTACCTGACTGACAGATATTCGCATATTAATTGAGAATACGATAAAATATGATAGGTAAACAGGTAACTAAACAGAATCTCGCTCGCTTTACTGGTATAACGATTTTTTATTTATTGGAATAAAAATCCTTTAAAAGTAGTGCTCTATTTATTTCCATCAATAATATGGATTCGAGTGTGGATAAGATCCGCTTTATATTGTTGCTGCGATAAGCCGTTTAGTTATCACAATTTACATTTTAATCTACTCAACTGCTTGCGATAAATTTAAGCAAATCTGTTCATTACATCCATACAATATTTAGTAGTTCGATCAATAAACACCCTATGAATGTCTCATCTATTGGTATCGCATTATCAATAATATGTATGTACTTAGTAATATTTATACTGGTGGTGTACCCTCTCCAAACAGTGGAAAGTTCCCCGTCGTGTCTGCGTGTCTAAGCACTTGTAATCTGGGATTAACTAACCTACCCACATATATAAGACTCGATGGAATATTACACCGAATTTTCGAGAATTTCCTTGTCGTAGCCTTGATATGGTTCGATATGGGTTCGAGGTAAGTACGTACCATTGATCTAGATTATCATCAATGCTATTTTTATATTACATTACCTATCTGTGTTACTTGCGTAACTATTTATTATGTCCCACATGTTACATTCATAACATTTACATTTATCTTGCAGATCTTAAAGAAATACTTATGCCGGGATGGTTAGATTGAAATACTGAAAATATTTCCGCAAGATCCGAGACTTTTGCAAAAAGGCGTAACTCGGGCGCAATGTAACCTAAACAGGTAACATGATCAGTCAACACAAAAAAAATTATGACTTTCGAAATATCTATTAATTATCTATGATATACCTAGACGAAATCAAGTTAAATACTTTAGTACTTACTTTTTTTATTCTGATTTCACTGATATAGATAGATATCCAAAGTCAATTAGTGAAATCAATTATCACCTATACAGGGTGTAAGGGACAGCCCTCCGATTACTGATAGGGTGCATTCAGAGTATTCAGACCATGCAGCTGAACAACTTTCCATTAAAAAAACAGGCAACGTAAAAAACTTTTGGACTTCCCATAGTAAATGCAGTCAGTATTCGGTGGGCTGTCCCTTACACCCTTAAATAGTTACTATTCAAAGCTGCGGATAAAGCAAATATGTAGGTAGGTACCTACTACTTATTTACACATTCTGTTCTTTTTGGGTAGGTTGAGTAAATACACATTTCTCGGATGTAAACGCGCTGAGAAGAACAAAAAGACGCATCCTCTTGAGTTACCTCTCCTTAAATCACTCGCCTTAAATCTGGTTTAGCACAGGGAATAAAAATATTCTTTGCTTAATCTTCACATCTTTTAATAAATAAGACTAGCGAGATATCCTCGGACACTTTAAATCAATCTTGCGGCAAGTGAAGGTAAACGGTTCCATTGGGTAAGTATATCTACAGGGTGTACGGTACAGCACTCTGAATACTTATAGGGTGCATTCAGGACATATAACTGAACAACTGTCCGTAGGTAAATAAAACTTTAGGAAACGACAAAATTTTTGGACTTCCCATAGTAAATGCAGTCGAATATTTTTTGTCGTTTCCTGACATATGTTTATAAGGGAAAGTTGTTCAGTTTCATGGTCTACCTGCACCTTATCAATATTCGGAGGGCTGTCCCTTACACCCTTTATATCCGAAGAGGCTAGTTTCCGAACATTCCACGAATCTAACATTCTTCGAAACAATATTTTGCATGTTCTCCATTCATAGGCACATTATTTGGTAAAGGGATATTTAATGTGAATATTATGTGTGTTTACAATCTGCATTGGGCGTATCCCATTGATACGATAAGAAGAAAAAGAAGAATAAGTAGGTATGTACAGGGTGGGTCAAAAGTAATCAGCCCATGGAAATCGGCTCCCACTTTTTAATTAATTAAGCAAAGTGAGTTCTGTTTTAAATCATGATGCAAAGTTTATGTGATTAAAAACCACATCTTTCGAATTTCGATAATGGTAACCAATTTACATACGATGAAAACTTTTTGACCAGCCTATACTTCAGTTTTTTAAATATTACCATCAACAAGATACGCAGCGGTCTTTAATAGTTACTAAACTGTTACACCGGTTACACCCCTGATACCTACATTACATGCTTGCTACCTGAGCATATGTTTACATTGTTGCTGATAATCATCGATAAACACTTCTAAGCCCATTATCAATAAAAATAATAAATAGTGACACTGATAAACTGTTATTTTCTTCAAGTGACCAAAGTAACTTTTAAACATAGTGCTCGGTTAGTGTCGGAGTCCAGTGCACGTCTATGATAATACCTCCTTGTGTGCTGATTTTAAAACTTCACCTCCTAATGAGATCAAGCTGTATATACAGCGAAATATACGAGTTTTTCATTTGACGAATAGCAAAACACTACTCAGCTAGTGAAGCGAAAGCGAAATTCTTCTAGTCATAGCAATAAGTTTTTAAATACATATTCAAGTTTAAATGGCAAACATGTTGATAAGGACTAGACAACCACAGTGTGCCAGTATTGCAATAATTGTAAGAGTGCTTTTCTTCTTCGGAATACCGACGTTTTATTTCATCTTCCTGCGTGGTTTCATAGGTGGAAAGCAGCAGACTTTAACAAACTTTGAAGATTTGAGTTCAGGTATAATACGTATATTTAGCTATAATATTTTTTTATTGTACTAGTTACACAGCTATTTAGTACTTACTCATCACAAAATGTTTTTCAATGGCCTTTTTTAAGTAAATATAACATTTTGTTAATTTGTTTTTATTTCCTTAGCTTCAGGGAGCCTAGTACGTACGAATGTCACCAGATGGGTGTAAAAATATTATAATAGCTGAGCGTTTTGTTTTATTAATTTGCTATACCTCTGATGTTACAAACTAGTAATCGAGATTAAAATAAATTTGAACTTTACTGCTAGGTACTTCATTTTTATTTATTTATTCAAAAAACATTACACAGTAACAGGTTTAACCTTAAATCTATGTATGTAAATAAAGCAATGAGATCATATTGAGATCAATTTACAACTAAAATAATAACAAAATTAGAAAGTTATAAAGAATTAACGATAAATTATACCCTCTCACATATCTAATTATTTACATTTAATATTACTGTCATGTCGTAGGTTACATGACATGTAATATTAATACACAAAAACAGCCGCAACAGTCCACTGCTGGACATAGGCCACCAGGATACTGATGCTGGGTACTCACCACGCTTGACAGGCGGATTGGTGAGCGCAGTGCAAGGTGTACTAGATGTTCACAGAGAACGCTGTTGCCCATTCCCCGGCTTCATCCCTTAGTCACCTCTTACGACACCCACGGGTAAAAATAGGGTGATGCTATTCAAAGCCTAGCTAAGCCATAGATTTTAAAAGTTTTATCTTACCTAGACACATAAATATTAAAGTTGCATCATCACTATCACTACATAGTATAAAGTAAAGTCACTTTACGCGTCTGTCTCTCTGTATGTTTGTATGTATGCTTAAATCTTCATTACCACCTAACGGATCTTGACGGTTGCGTGTTTCAGGAGGAAAGTTTTTATGTATAATTTATGTAGGGAGAAGGTCTGTTTCCCGTGGGAAATCGGTTAGCAGCGGGTGAAACCGCTGGGCGGTCCGCTAGAATTAGAGGTATAACTAAGTATAAAATAATAAGATTATTAAACAACTGATCATTTTGGAATCATTTTGTTGATCCATGAACTGGCGGGTGATCCGTTATCTAGTGAAATGACGAATTAATAATACATAGGAAACTTACCTAGTTTATTGTACTCTGCTGTATGTACTATTGTGCAACTCTTGCGATAAGGGCGCCACTGCGTTTGTAGTTAGTAGTAAATGTGAGAGGCCTACTACTAGTAGTAGGCGGTTGAAAAACTCTGACACCAGGGTTCTTCGGGTCTTTGGAAACTCGGCGTCCCACACGAAAAGAGAGAGAGAGTAAATGTGAAATGCAAACATGCCAAATCAACTAAGACTACCCATGCAATGGGGCCAAAAATATACAACGCAATTACAGATGACAAAAAAAAAGTTTCATATTTTTATTTATAATTTGAAAAAGTCATTAACTAAAGGTGGTCGTTATACAGTTAACAAATTTCTTAAATAATAATGTAAATGTACTTATTTAAATATTTTTACATGTAATATTTTATTATGAAATAAAGAGTATGAGTATGAGCTTACTAACTTTCCAGTAAAATATAAATTTTACTGTTCTCACCAGGTACTTTGCATGTAACTTATTATTTATCAAACATTTGTTAATAACACAAAGTAATTTATCGAAATCAAACAAACCAACTTGTTTTTCTTACCTACTTAAGATTTGTTATTATTTTACTAAGGATTAGTGCTTTCATCTAATCAATTCAGCACTTTTGATTATTATTCTTTTCAATAAATATCTCAATACCGTGCCGTGCCGTGTGATTCCGGCTTATTATAGCATCACCCAATTTCTTACCCATGGGAGTCGTAAGAGGCGACTAAGGGACTTTAGGGTGTGTATTGCAATTTTCCAACCTGTCACTATGGCGATACATAATTTTCCGAATGACCCTCAAATCTATGTCAGACGTGGCGTAAATGTCCGTTTTTGCGGCAGTTTACGCTTTGCTCACCCCGCAAGGAATAATAGTCGTGATATGTGTTTGTAAATATCTCAATACGGTATGTTCATTCAAGTGCGTGTCACAACGACGCGCCCATATGCTATGTGCTGCCCCCCTTACTTTAAAATTCAACGCATAGGACCACTGAAACCACCATGAAGAACCACTGGTGGTTCTTGTTGATGAAAACGTAATTTGTAGAAAATCCGAAATGGAAATAGAAATTCTTTTTCAATGTAGGATAGTATTATCACTTATTGACGTCATGAGCCGTCATTGTAAAAAAAGAAATTTGTGTTACACAATTTTCTTTTTTTATAACATTTTTGTAATGTCCTAATAGAAAACCGGCTCTGGCGGGATAAAAAAATGGCACTGCCTAGGGGCTGGCCAGGTTAATCACACGGCATGTAACTTTACGCCACCAGCATTTGAAAACGACATTTGTTTCAAATTGATCGCATAATTTTCAAAGCGTGTTTACTTACTTAGTGTTTACTGACTTTTAGCTGGGGGAAATTAAAGTACAGAAACTGATGCTTATTACAGAATGTCGTACCCATTTATTAGTAAAAATGGTACAATTTAGTCATATTTTTTACATATCCTCAATTAAATTACCTAATACGTGCCTAATACTATACGCATTCAACGACAGATGTGACGTTGGAGCATTGGCGCCGCCATCTGCTGGCGGTGGACGACGGGCGCAACTGCACCCCGCCAGCCATCCTCGAGTTCCCACCCGACGGATTCACACGCGCGCAACGACAACACGTAACTACCTTACTTACCTAATCAAAAACCTTTTTCACTAGGATCTATATGATCTTTGCTTGTTATAGCAGCACATCAACATAAACTACTTTGACAACTTACTGGTTTTTCTTATAAACTGTATGAAAAACTACTTAGAGTAAGATCAACTGCAGCTGCTGATAGGCTGATAGAGCATAACTGGAAGTGCCCATCAGCTGGCACCAAAATATAATGTAATGACATAGGAAAATGGAAAAATCAGGAATCGTGACGAATCCCAACGAATTTGGACAAAAGCCGGAATTCGGCACAATCTTGACTTCATTCTTGCCATCGTTCTAAACAGATCTAAGGATTCGGCCTAAATCTAGGAATTAGTCCGCATTCCTAAATTTGTTTAGGAATATTACTCTAAGATTTTTTTTATCCAATGTAACGGCCAAGATTTCTTACACATTCCTAGGAATATAGTTGAATTCCTGGGTTTGTTTAGGCCGAAGGTAAAACCGAAAACGTAGCCCACAATATTTCCATATTCCGTAACAATGGTCATTACGGTTAAATTCCTAGGAATTTGATCGAATTTCTTATTTTGAAAACCTGGGTAATTTCATTCCAATAAAATTTTACTTTTTAACCTTTTTGCATGCAAATTATTAATGTCTACAACTTTAATATTTCATCAATTTCTTTTTTGACATCTATTTATGTAAGTAGGTACATAAATATCATTAAGAAATGTGCAATGTTTCTAAGACCGTCGTGATAAGTAAGGAACCATTCCTAAAAAAATAGTTATAAGTAAATGTTGTAGTATATACCGTTCTGAGCTCGTAGGCAGTAGAACAAATTCCTAAAAGAGTTACTTCCTAAATCCTCTAATGATTTAGGGTGCAGTCGTCGTACACTGTGTGCTGGCCATATACTGCTTCCTGCTGCTGGGCGCTGTTTGTGAACAATACTTCGTTCCCGCCATTGAAGTCATATGTGATCGTAAGTTAGATACCCCATTACCCCTACAATCTTTTGAACGAAGTCTTGATCGAGACCGCGCATGTTCACTTTCAGTAGTGTACCATGTGATTGTATGTTCCTAGTATGAAGAAAACCAATAATGTGCCGTTTATTATGTAGGTGTATTACTACGTAGGTACATCATACAATGCTGTGTGATGCGGGATTAGAATAGCAGCAGCCCATTTCTTTCCCTGTGGGAGTAGTAAGAGGCGACTAAAGAACTCGAGGGTATGTATTGCAATTTTAGGCGATGGGCTGACAACCTGTCACTATGGCGGTACACTTTTTTACGAATGGCCCTCAAATATTTGTTAGAAGTGGCTTAAATGTGCGTTTTTTGCGGCCATTTACGCTCTGCCTAACCCGCAAGGGATTATAGGCGTGATATGTGTATGTATGTATGTATGTATGTATGTACTACTGTTTAGTTTAGCTAGTGTTTACTTGAAGTTCGTCTTCTCTAGTTTGTACCGATGATTGCGTTGCGTAATTTCCATAACGCCTATTGTAAAAGACGAGCTAAGACTAAGTAAGTACTAATATTTTCTCATGCGAATGTAACATAATCATTGCATCTGATGAAAAAACGAGGACGATAAAATGAGTTGAGTGTTGGGTACCTTAGTACCTTAACGTATGGGACGTTGTTGTACTGTAGATAATGATTATATCCTACCGATCTTATGTAATGAAATGAGTGTTTTTGACATTTTTGCGTTGCCGCATGCCCGATGCTGCATCACACGTTTCTTCACTTATTATTTGGTGGTAGGTCTGAACATGGCAATGGATGTGGCCGGGGCAACGTTCATGGCGGCTGCCAGTTCGAGCCCTGAGCTGTTCATCAACTGCGTGGGCACGTTCGTCACCGAGGGGGACCTGGGCGTCGGCGCCATCGTCGGCTCCGCGGTCTTCAATGTGCTGGCCGTGCCCGCCTGCTGCGCCCTCTTTTCTGGCAAGGTCTGGTATTGTCCTTCACTCTAACAGAACACCACCTCTATAATTAACTATTTTTGTCTTCTTATACATGACCATTCTATGGCCTATATCACCAATTTCATCCTATTTATGGAATTAAACCTTACTCTAGAAAACGGCTTTAGATATCTTATCACTATTCTTACGCTTATTAGATGTATTTGTATGGAACTGCTTTTTTTGCTAGTGATTCTGATTTAAGAGATAGCGTTTAATATAGGGAAGTACATCAGGTAAAAATTTGTTCACCAATCAATCATGAGTAAAAAACTATGCGTAATGGTTAAAATATAAACTGTACATGCGACCTATCTGTTTGTATGCGACGCCCGGATTCAATATAAGTATGGCGCAGGTGATAGAGCTGGACTGGTGGTCGGTGTCGCGCGACTGCCTGATGTACGCCGTGGCGGTGGTGGCGCTCATCCTCACGCTGCTCGACGACAGGATCTACTGGCACGAGGCGCTGCTGCTCGTGCTCATGTACACGCTCTATATACTAGGTGAGTCCTACATCTACCCAATCTAATCACACACCAGTAAACCCATGTCTTAAGGATCAAAGCTCTCGTCTTTCATATTATTATTATTTTATTTGCTATTGTTATTATTTTTGTTTGTTTTTCTATACTAAATATACTTATTCGCGAAAGACGCTTTGATAACTATGTATCTACTATCTATAAGCATCTGTCTTGGTTCTCTAAAGAACATTTTCTGAAAAATGAAAATGAAAATGAAATAACTTTATTCAATGTAGGATAGCATTATCACTTATTGACGTCATGATCGGTCATTGTAAAAAAAAGAAATTTGCATAACGCAATCTTCTTCTTTTTATAACAATTTTGTATTGTCCTAATAGAAAACCGGCTCGGGCGGGATAAAAAAATAAAAATAAAAATAAAGGCACTGCCTCGGGGCTGGCCAGGTTAATCACACAGCACGTAACTTTACGCCACCACCATTTGTAAACGACATTTGTTTCAAATTTTAGTCAAGATTTCCAAAGCGTGTTATTAACATGCGTATAATTAACCGGACCCCCTGAACAGGAAAAACCCCCCAAAGAACCTGCCCAGAAGTGCTCCTACTCTAAATTAACAATCTTTCTAGGCCCTAAACTGCCCTAGCTAATTTTGGAAATAACGAATAATATATATGTATAGCCCAAAAATGGCTACATAAAAAAAAAATTATAATAATAACAAAAATTGCAGTAGATAAATCTACTACTAAGGGACTCGAGGGTGTGTATTGCAATTTTAGGCGATGGGCTGACAACCTGTCACTATAGTGATACACAGTTATCTGATTGATCCTCGAACTTTTGTCAGACGATGCGTAAATTACCGTTTTACACGGCCATTTATGCTCTGCCTACCCCGAAAGGGACTATAGGCGTGATATATGTATGTATGTATAAATCTACTTGTTTCGTCTAATAAAATATTTACTTTATACATTTGAATTAAACCCATGGAGATTTATCTTGCATATAGTCTGATATTTCATAATAGCCTTTCTTGTACAATTTTTGTTTAATTACTGGTTTAAATTTATTTAAGGGTAAGTCTTGAATATCTTTAGGAAGTTTGTTATAAAAGCGTATACAATTGCCCTTAAAAGTTTTGCTTACTTTACTAAGCCTGCTCATGTGCACAGCAAGTTGCTCCTTATTTCTAGTGTTAAAATTATGCCTGTCACAATTTTTCTTAAAAGAATCTATATTTATTTTTACGTACACTAGATTTTCGTATATGTACTGTGACACAAATGTCAATATGTTGATTTCTTTAAATTTCTGTCTCAAGGAGACTCGAGGTCCCAATTTATAAATTGAACGAACAGCCCGTTTCTGCAAAACAAATATATTGTTCACATCCGCAGCATGGCCCCATAATAGTAAGCCATAAGACATTAAGCTATGGAAGTAGCTAAAGTAAACTAGTCTTGCAGTGTCTACATCAGTGAGATGTCTTATTTTTTTAACTGCGTATGCTGCTGAACTCAGTCTCTTCGACAATTTCTCAATATGTGGCCCCCATTGGAGCGAGGCGTCCAAAGTTATGCCTAAAAATACAGTTGAGTCCGCAAGGTCCAACTTTTCATCCTTTACCTTAATAATTGTAGAGCTTGGTTTAACATTTGGTAATACAAATTTGATACATTTAGTTTTCTTTTCATTCAATAGTAGGTTATTTACTGTAAACCATTGCACTACATCGGTAATAGCTTTGTTCACGTCATCATAGTTGAGTTGTTGCCTCTTTACTCTGAAAAGTAGAGAGGTATCGTCCGCGAACAAAACTATATCATGTTTTTCTTTAACTAGATATGGTAGATCATTAATATATACAAGAAACAAAAAAGGACCAAGAATCGAACCCTGCGGAACGCCCATTCTTATCTTTGATCCAGATGATCTTTCACCGTTGACATCGACCTTTTGGATTCTATTGTTAAGATATGATTCCAAAAGACCAAGAGCGTGGTCTTTTACGCCGTAGTGATGTAGCTTCCTGACCAGAGTATCATGATGAACACAATCAAACGCCTTGGACAAATCACAAAACACACCTACTGCATCATGAGATTCCTCCCAGGCTTCGATTATATGATTGATGAGATCCACACCTGCATCAGTAGTAGAGCGACCACGTGTGAAACCAAATTGCTGCAGGTGCATTAAGTTATTACGATAAAAATGTCCTTGCAATTGATTTAAAATATCTTTTTCAAAAAATTTACTTAGTGTTGGTAGTATTGATATAGGTCTGAAATTAGTAGGGTCAGTAGTACTACCAGCTTTAAACAAGGGAATAACTTTACTATGCTTCATCAAGTCAGGAAACACGCCACTGTCTACACAGTCATTAAAAATACATGCTAGGTATGGAGAAATGCAATCGATTATGGAACTAATAATTTTAACAGAGAGGCCGTGGAGATCTGAAGTATTTTTCATTTGTAAACTTTTAAATACTTTTATTATTTCAATGTTACTAACGAGAGAAAATTTAAAATATTTATCACAATGGTTTACATTATCTTTTAGAATAGATTCAGCGAGAATAGGGCATGAGTTTAACGATTTGGTAGTCGAAACTGGAATATCATTAAAAAAATGTTCAAAAGCGGAAGCTTCTTCAAAATTAGTATTTTTAATTTCATCGTTTATCATAAGTTTATAATTTTCATTACGACGTTTAGATTTTCCAGTTTCATTATTTACAAATTTCCAAGTGGTTTTGATTACGTTTGTGCTATTCTTTATATTATTTTTGATGAAGTTAGATTTACCTATTGCACAAACGTTTCTAAAAGTTTTAGAGTAACGTTTTACATAATCAGCAAAAGTTTTTGATTGATTATATGTTCTTTCTTCATACAGATCTTATACGATCTCTTCTATGAATTCCAACTGTGGCCCAGTCACTAAATGATAATTTTGTGTTAACTTTAATTTTCTTAGATTTAAATAAATTGTCATATTCTTTTTTGGCAAGACTAAATACTGCGTTATATAATTTATTTGGATTTTCGTTATATGGCAATTCAGGTAATTTTTGCAAAATATTTTCTCTATATCGATTTAGCCTACTTTCATTTACCGGTACACACGTAATATCTTGTTTAGGTGCCTGTTCAATGTTAATTTTGAAAGAAGCTAATTGACCCGTATGGTCGGAGCTTAATTTATTTATGACAGCCGCATCTTCAGGTTTAATGTTGGTAAAGATATTATCTATGCACCTGGCTGAGGTAGGTGTGATTCTCGTTGGCACCGAAATAAGATTCACTAGGTTGTAACATAAAAATAATGATAGAAACCTATTACTGATATTAGAATTTTCAAGAATATTTATATTGAAATCTCCACATACAATAATCCCTTTATTGGATTTTGTTGCTTTATCTAAAGTTACATCCATAACTTTTTCAAAGGGTTCATATTTAGCATCAGGTGGGCTGTATACGCTCATTATAACAAGATCTTCAAGTTCTACGCAGGCTATTTCAATAGTTCGCTCAACTGAGAGGCTTACGATATCAGGCCGTTCTTTATATTTTAACTCGTTTTTAAGTAGTATCAACGATCCACCGCGTATTGCTGTTGATCTGTTGAACGAACTTGCCACCTGGTGATTACTAAAACTGAACATTAACTGATAATCTCTAAGCCAATGTTCAGTTATACATAGAATATCAATATTATTACAGTTCATGAAAAGTTCAATTTCTAACTCTTTGCTAATTATGCCTTGAATATTTTGGTGTACAATATTCAAAACACGGCTATTTTGAATTTTGGTTGTATTACAAATATTAATTTTATTGTTTATATTATGTTTTGGCAAGATAGAATCACTCAAGTTACTAAAAGACGGCGTTCTGCCAGAGTTACTCTCTGTTGTCTTAGAAATTAATTTAAAGAACTTGGAACCGATTCCAACGTTATAAGGTTTGTATGTATATTCTGCTCAATAGAAGCAGTTGTCTGGTTAGCCAACAAATTGGCTGAATTATTAAAAAAAAAAACTGCTTTCCGAAGAAGACATACATACATACATATATCACGGCTTTATCCCTTGCGGGGTAGGCAGAGCGTAAACGGCCGCAATAAACGGACATTTACGCCACGTCTGACAAACATTTGAGGGTCATTCGAAGAAGACAATTAGACAAATCACTCAAACGGCGTAAAATGTTACATAGTGAAAAAAATGCAAATATCATCGTGCAGCATACAGAAACTTAAAACATTTTAATCTGACGTGATAGGAAAGTTAAGGCACCAGAACATAGTTTAAAAATTTCATGAAAATCGATGGAGCTGTCAGATCCCGAATATAGTTTACACACACAATAATGGCTCGCTTCATTATATTAGGTATTAGTTAGATTTAAATGTATAAGATACTCGTAATGTGGTTTAGTTAATGTATGATAAAATAAATATATCTACTTATCTCAATATTTTCCAGCGATGGTATTCAATGGCCGCCTGGGAACCTTTTTCAAAAGTGGCTGCTGCTCGAAGAAGAAGCCAAACTTGTACACTGAAGTAACTCCATTGCTGGTTAAACAAAATGGTAAACAAAACCTTACCTCTAATATTTTGTACTTTGTATTTATTTCATAAATTCATCAATGAAAATGTATGAAATCTATTTAGTAAATGTGTGCAATATTGTTTCAAATGCATGCAATTCCTAATCGTCCAAAACAAAATAAAAATACCTACCCAAGTATCATATTATTTATTGTATTATTGTTAACCAAAATAAGATAAAACCATCTAAGAGCCTTTTTGTTGCTAAGCACAAGGGGTTCCTTATTGTAAAAACAAACGCATTTTCGATAAATTTGGCATACTCTGCATAATGTTACTTAATCGGAAATTTGTATGTGATTAATTAGGTAAAAATGAGAAGTCATACCGCTTGGACGCAGTGGGGCGAATGAGCGTGGTCCGACCAGATCCAAGCGACCTGGAGCAAGGCGTTGGACTGACTAGAAGCCAGGACTCCTCTGGGTCAGGTAAATACATCTACTTATACTCAGACACACATTAACAGAAATCAAAACATGAATCAATTACAATAAAACGCAACAAAAACCTGTCAAGGTTTGTCCATGCATCATCGTACTCAAAAGCTGAATGACATTAATTCGTAGGGCTATTTCTATTCGGCCTATTAAACTCATAGATTTTTGTTTAAAAAATCAATTCATATGATTGCATGAATTAATTATCGTAAAAATTACGTAATAAAGTAAATCTGTGAAAAATATAACAATAAAAATAAGTTTAAAAAGCGTAGAACATAAATTATCCCATGTGTGTACGGTAAGTAAATCAGAGCACGCTTCTGTGAAATAGGTTTTTATAATTTTATCGGGCTACTTTTTAGGGGCTGAATAACCTCAATAGGAGACTTGTTATCAAGTTTCCAAACATTTTGTACAAACAGCAGTCTTGCAGTCAGACACATTATAAACTTCTTATCTTTAGATGTGAGCTCCAGCTCGCTGTGGTCATGGCCTAGCCAGAAGACGTCGGGCGCCAAGAAGTTGCTGTGGGTAGTGACGTGGCCCATCAGCCTGGTGCTGTGGCTCACGATCCCCGACGCGCGGCGCAGTCCTCGCCTGGTGCCGCTCACCTTCGTCATGTGCATCAGCTGGATCGGAGGCGTGTCCTACCTCGTCGCGTGGATCATCACGGTTGTTGGTGAGTATCGCTTACATCAGCTGTCTCGGAGGCGTGTCCTACCTCGTCGCGTGGATCATCACGGTTGTTGGTGAGTATCGCTTACATCAGCTGGATCGGAGGCGTGTCCTACCTCGTCGCGTGGATCATCACGGTTGTTGGTGAGTATCGCTTACATCAGCTGGATCGGAGGCGTGTCCTACCTCGTCGCGTGGATCATCACGGTTGTTGGTGAGTATCGCTTACATCAGCTGGATCGGAGGCGTGTCCTACCTCGTCGAGTAGATCATCACGGTTGTTGGTGAGTATCGCTTACATCAGCTGGATCGGAGGCGTGTCCTACCTCGTCGCGTGGATCATCACGGTTGTTGGTGAGTATCGCTTACATCAGCTGGATCGGAGGCGTGTCCTACCTCGTCGCGTGGATCATCACGGTTGTTGGTGAGTATCGCTTACATCAGCTGGATCGGAGGCGTGTCCTACCTCGTCGCGTGGATCATCACGGTTGTTGGTGAGTATCGCTTACATCAGCTGGATCGGAGGCGTGTCCTACCTCGTCGAGTGGATCATCACGGTTGTTGGTGAGTATCGCTTACATCAGCTGGATCGGAGGCGTGTCCTACCTCGTCGCGTGGATCATCACGGTTGTTGGTGAGTATCGCTTACATCAGCTGGATCGGAGGCGTGTCCTACCTCGTCGCGTGGATCATCACAGTTGTTGGTAAGCTTATTGAGCTGGTAAGGTTGACGTTGCTAAGGGTGGTGACGTGGCCTGATTATAAGCCGTAAATACCGATACAAAATCCTTGTATACGGATTTAATAGCCATGACACAATATAAATAAATACTCGACTACCCACGGCAGATTCTAAGTACCTTAATCCTTCACCATTATTATTTAAATAATCTAGTTTCCACCTTGTTGCGCTAAAATTGTAAATTGGTTTAGAGTTAGACCCAAGGCGTTATGTTTTTCTCGACTGAAATTATCAAAATTTACCATTGTTTAATTTTCCCTTTCAAAATGAAACCTTTTTGCTCTGAAACTTTTAAACTTCTCGTTGTATATTTTTATTAAGTTGATTTTGTCTATTTTGCCAGTATTTTTGCTACTTCTTATAAAAAACCTACCACCACATAGGCCTCCTCTGTTGGGGGCTGTTTGCAATACTCATCACGCTTGGCAGGCAGGTTGGAGAGTGCAGTGCAAGATATTGCAATCACAGGGAACGCTTCTGCCCATACTCTGGATAAGTCGGTTTTTACCACACCCACGGGTAGAACTGGGGTGATGCTATTTTAAGCCGACATCACAAGGCAATCTCTTGTCATTTTATTTCTTGTGTCCGTAGATACAAAATTATCAACCAAGATCTATTAGGTCATCAAGTACCCGATATTATCAAACTACAGGCTACAATCTTACAGGTTAAATTCGATGTTCATTGCGTAGTCAGTTAGCCATTATGATACCAGGAATATGAACCGGCTACGCAATGTACTAAGAATTTCAACTGTAGACTTGTAGCATGTAGTTTCATAACATAGGCACCAGAGGTACGGGATAGGGACAGCGAAATGTGCCGACAAAAAATACTTTACATTTTTTGAAGAAACGTTTGTGATTTTCGTCTGCATGGCTACAGGTGACACCCTGGACGTGCCCGACAGCATCACGGGGCTGACGATCCTGGCGGCCGGCACCAGCCTGCCCGAGGCCGTCTCCAGCGTACTCGTCACGCAGCATGGTGAGAACATAGCTCAGCACCATCGAGCATACGGTCTCGGATGATCAGACATACCGATTTTAACGGCGCAATGATCAATGTAAAATTTTGATATAGCTAAGTTAGTATGTAAAATTAATTTAATGTAATCACTTTTTACAAGCTTTTATTAAACTTGCCGAGTTCGTTAGTTTGTACGGGTCAAATCTTGGAAGCAAATTTGAGCCTCTTAACGACTTCCGATTGATCTGAAATTTTGCATAGACATGTAAATTGGGTGACAATGCAATATTATGATGTCAAAAAGCGGATATGATGATGGAGCCGGAAGGTGGTCATAGCATCTGAGATGAAACTATGTACCCAATCGATTTTAGGCTCGTTGGAATCGTCTTGCCAAACACTCTTCAAATACATGGTAGCCAGGGTCTGATGATGGACTCGGAAGGTGGTCATAGCATCTCAGAGATGAAACTACGTACCCCTATCGAGTTTGGGCTCGTTGGAATCGTCTTGCCAACCACTTTTTAAATAGTGAACTCAAATAATAAAAGCTTGTTATAAAACACTTTTTTTACCTACTAACTTATAAATACCTACATCTGATCCGCATGTCGATGGTGTTCACTTTTGGTTGAGATTACTATTGATTGACTCTCAAGACTAAATCGGGCTAAGACCTGCAAAATTACACAACTAATTTTCTTCCCCAATTGATAGGGAGTCTTCTTTTTATTTCATTTTAAACTATTCTTTATTCGCTGGATAGATGGCGCTGTACTTAGTATATTAACGTAAAGAATGGAACGTCACATAATTTTACGTTTTTTTTCACTTGCATGTAAGAGATGGTAAAACGAAACGTAACTAATCATTGTTACATCACTCGCATCACAAAAATATTTACTTTCATGGGTTTCCCTGCATGTTAACGAAAACCACTACAAACAAAACCGAGAACCTATTATTTAAAACAAAGAGCAAAAAACTAGTTTAGATTCTGAAAGAACAATTACTTTTTTTCGTACCTTTTGGCTTTGGCATCTTTACTAGATGTCAGTAGTCAGTTCAACGCCATCTACAGAGTTCTTGGAATAGTAAGCCTTTTTTAAATTCTCAGATAGGAAACTCCCTATTGCCTTAGAACAGAAAAGTTTATAATGTGTAGTAAAAAAATAATTGTTTTATCCAGGACACGGTTCTATGGGCATCAGCAACTCGATCGGTTCCAACACGTTCGACATCCTGCTGTGCCTGGGGCTGCCGTGGTTCGTGAAGTCACTGTTCTACCCGACCATACCCGGGAAGCACTGGGTAAGCCGGCCAGATGTTGATGTTGTTTTTGATACTTATTAACATTAATTTAGTCAGGATGACAGACAAATGCTTCTTCGCTGCAAGCGCGTGCTGTAGATAAAAGTCTGATTGTGAGCAACGCCTATTTACTCGGCGATAACCCGAGCGTATTGTACTTGTTTTCGCGTTGCCACAAACAAACGCGTTGACGTTTTCGCGTTGACAAAAAGCGCGGAATATACTTCGCTGCGCTCGCATGTTTTATGATCGCGCGTGCAGCCAGATATTGTGATTAAGGCTCAACGCTGTGCTTAGCAGGCATCACGCGCGGGCTGCCATGAAATATAATCCGTCCGGATCTAGAAGGCGCAAAAAAGGCACGTTGCATACGTAGCTGTTATACGGCTATGTGTCGTCGAGTTCGTACGGGTTGTACTTCTCCAGCGCGTCACTCACCGCTACTCTTGTATTTTTGCCGAATCTAGCTCGTGCGGCGGCTAGGCCCGCGCGAGACAGTTTTGGGCGTAATACCTATACTTATGATATTTTGCAGGTGTCCATAAACTCGAGCGGTCTGTCATACAGCGCGCTGTCGCTGCTGTCGACGCTGTTCGCGCTGTACGGGTCGCTGGTGCTGAACCGGTTCCACCTGGACTGGCGGGTTGGCGTCACCTGCGCGCTCGTGTACGTCGCCTTCCTCGCGCTGGCCGCCCTCATCGAGCTCAACGTGTTGTTCGTCGTCAATCTGCCCGTCTGCCCGCACTGAGCTGAACCAGTCTGCCCTACCATTACTAAGTGGTTATCTGACCATATGATAAGCCTATGAAGATTTCGGCAAGCAATAAATACTTTTAAGTAACCTTTCTATATAATATTAATACAAACATGTAACTGTTAAAAATTGTATCTATGAGTATCAAACAGTATTTATACGAGTAAAACGAACTGTATCTTTAAATTCGTTCAAAGTAAGTTAGGTGAGTGTATCACGGCGGTTACGTATCCTACTTCCTAATTCGTAGTTGTCTAGACATTACTTTTTACTATCGGGGTAGAAATGTACAATATACTTCCAGATCTATCAAATTATGGACCTCAGAACCCTGATTACCGAAGGTATCTGGAATGTGGAATTATGGGGTAGAGAAAACAATGGTTTTGTAACTGTAATGGCCCCTAATTCCTACCACAGCTGTTTGTGCACAGTTAATGACGAACGCTACTGGGACCAGGCATGCCATCTACTCCTCTTATTGCATCTTACATAGACATGCAATAGCATGTTCACATAATAGAATAAGTGCATAGTGCAGCAGAGTTATCTTACGCGGTGTAGGTATCTATCACGTGAGAATTCATCGTTTCTTAAAAGAAATATAACATTGAAAAAGTATTATAGTATTGGTACATGATATTTATCATATTTTAATTAGCCTGAGAGATCCCACTGCCGGGCAAAGGCCACCCCCTTGGTCTTCTATTTATTGTGATTCAGTGCCAAAGTCATCTACTCCTTCGAGTTTGAATCAAGATCGTCGCGCTATTGTTTTTGGGGGCTACCTCTACGCCGACCCGTTTTGATGTACCCAAGCCACGGATCGGAAACGATTTTTGCCCAAAGATCCAGGTCCGTCAAACATGCCCGGCCCAATCCCACTTCAACTTGGCAGTCTTGCGTCCTACGTCAGCTATTCTGGTTTGCTCTAAGGGTAGTGTTGCGGACTCTATCCGTTTGCTTGGCGCCAAGGTTGCCATTCCACCAATTCGGACTAAGCGCTTCCAGTCATCATTTATAATGCGCACTGCTAAAGAGTGGAACTCACTACCTGCGTCTGTGTTTCCAAACGCATACAACCCTAATCTCTTCAAAGTAAGAGTGTACAGGCTTCTTCTGGGTGAGCTCGCTCCATCTTAGACTCTGTCTCTGTCCTATGACCTAGACTAGAGTCAAGAGCAAACCCATCACTAATAAAAAAAGGACGCTGCGCTCCATTGCTCTTTGGTACATTTGGTATATGAGTAAACAAAATTTACGAAGATAACTGCTTTTCGTATTACTTACTTATTAATATTTCGATTACTTAAGTAATAATTCTCTTAAAAGTATTGCGGTAATTATTTCGAGGGGTTCTTGCAGATGTCGAGTGTAAGACACAGTACGCCTACCTACCTACCTAGTTACCCAAAAATTGACGCGCGTGATTAGACCATGAAACTGAGCAACTTTCGCTGTGCAGCATATTTTTAGTTCAAGCTGAGTGGATATTATGCATAGGAGGTCGACTCCCACCCAACAACCTGCAAAGTTTTCGGTACACTGTCGCTTTCATCCCGTATACCTGGCGTATTTACTAGAGACTAGAGCTATGAGAAAAAATCGAAATCAAATCTGATACAATCGAATGACATCTCAATACATTGTTATCTTGCAAACATGTGCTTACACTATGGCTCACAAATAAATCATTATGCTCTCCAACTTTTCGTGTGGGAAAGCATGCCATGTCTAGGCAGGTATTTACTTTTGTATTCTGTAAAATGCTTTAGACGAACGTACTTATTATTCAACAACTATTCATAGCTTACTCTAACGAAGTATTTAGTTGATTATGTTAATTTTAAACGTACCTTTAGTAAGTGAACTGTTTTAAACTTTCGAGGTCACACATAATGATTCAAAATACTAAAACGAGCAATTCTCAAAAAACGAATATCGCGGTAAAAACTCCGTTTTAGTATTTTGAGTTAGTAGGTACCGAATAAGTTCTGTTTTTGATAAGTAGGTATCCAAGTTATAGAGTCAGGACATTATACCTATATTTTTTCGAATATTTTAGTACATACAACGCATTATTTTAAGTTATACAAAAATTAATAAAACATATCTTTACTCAGTATGAATTATCGTTCTTTAAGATTGGTGCCCATGTTCCGTAAATTACATCCTCAGAATAACCGATTCTGTCATATCCCTGCGACATACACGTTAATCAATAGCATGTAACTAGATTCTATTGCCCTGCTGTTTAGATTTCTTAGTATCGTTTGAGACAAAAAGTGACTTTCACCGTAGCAGCGTCGTAGAGCGCGTAGCACCGCGACTTGGCGGCCGCGCCTCCCGCTTGACGCTCGAGTCGACCGACGCGCGGCTGACGACGCTCGGCGCACACACTGGTTTGGTTGCTGCTGTAGTTTGATTATTTTTTGTCATGAAAGAATGGTCGATGATAATTTTATATTCTTTCCTTGAGTATAGTGCGACTTCATTTTGGACGCGATTTAGAGTGCTATTTCAAATCAAAACTAAAAGTAAATTCTGTTTTCCATTTTCAGTAGGTAGTGTGTTATATTTATATTTTATTAGAAATCTGCTCTTATCGCTCTTTCATTAAATATACAACAGTCTGTTCTCTTTCTGTGAACAGATAGCCCAGATACTATTTAAAAGGCATGAGTCATCAAAGTATAAATAATATACCTTTTATTTTATTACTTCTTTGTCCTGGAAGCTGGCAGTTCCAGCATATACTGGGTATACTACTACCTCTACCACATGGCACAGGGAACGCTCTTGTTAATTATTGTGAACTATTAAATATTAATAGTCACAGATATTTACTTTAAAAGTTTACATAGATAAAGGATAAACAGATCCCCCAGTTCATAGCTATTAGGGCGCGCACCTCTATAGACCAACATACCTTTAAAAGGTATCTGGGCGTTAAATGTGACAAGAAATTCAGTTACCTACCTACTGTACCTAATGACAAAAAATCATATTTCCGTCATTTCCGTAATTTGATCGATTTTTGTCGCAAAGTTAAACTGCAATTATGATAATAATTGCAGCCCGACGCAAGCAGAAAGCATTTATAATTAACCGATTCGTGAAAGAACGCCACCAACTAATCGAAAATTACTTCAACGCGAAATAGCCACGTGAACTACTAATGACATAAACTATATTGAAAAATTATTTCGTCATAACACATAAGACATTCAACTTTTCCATTCCGACGCATTAAGTGTAAAAAACTGACAATACATAATCGACGTCTATAATTAGAAGCAGCACACGCGAGCGGCGACAACGACACACGCACGCGCCGCCGCCGCGCCGCCGCCGCGCCGCCGCCGCCGCACCGCTGCAGCGCCGCCTCTCAGGCGATAACTAGCGACACACTCACACGTAACTGCAGGAAGCATCTCCGAACAAAAACAATGAGAACATTCTATTTACAAATATAATCAATTCACCACGTTACATCAATAGACTTAATCTAAGCGTAACATCGTTACATAAATTACAAAGTTAAAGAATGAAAGTACTTAGAACTAAAAAGATACGCATTACGCACCTTTACATAAATACACGTTTGGTAAATATCACAATTACTCAAATTTCTATCACTATCTGGGTATGAGTGAGTGGAGAATTCTTTGCCATAGAGACGGCCGCCGCGTCGTCGTCGCGTACATCATGTTCATGGGTATGGGCATGGCGGTCATGCACACTTTGACCGGTTTCCTCGCGCTCGCCTGCATGACGAACGGGTACGGGTGCTTCATCAGAGGCGACACCGACGTGCCCACTAAGCTGATCGTCGGCTTGGGGAACTTAATGGGCTGACTCTTGACTAGCTGGCGCTGGCTCGCGCCGCCGACCAGGATCACCGGGATGGGCTTGGTGGACCGGATGGCCCTTGTTGTCGTCGGGCGCGGCGTCGTCGTCGTCGAAGTCTCTATGATTTCGTGGAATATAGAGTCGTCGTAGTCTCTAGTGTCGTCTCCGACTGGAGCTACGTATACGTACTGTCTTAGGCTATTTATGTCTTGCACCAGTTTCGCATGCTCTTTGACAATATCGTTTCCGTCAGGAAGTAAGTGGTCGATCCTCTTACTTATTTCGTTCAGGTTAAGATATGGATTCGTTGGAAACGTCGGTGCCATGGTGCCCGTGAAAAATGCTGTCACCGCTTTTTGCTGGGGTCGCCATCCTACATTGGGGATAATTTTACGTGTAAGTTAAAAGTTATTTAAAGTACATAATAAGGTAACTAGAAACCTGGCTAGTTGTGGGTTCTTTTGTTTGGAAAATTAGAAAGGCATGGCATTAAACTACAAGCCAAGTAGGTCTTAAATAAAGAATGTCTATCAAACAAGGCCTGTTCACACTGAACACGGGAGTTTGCTAAGAAAATCTACTACAATGACTATCTCCGGCCGGAGATCATCAGAGCTCACTTGATTAGGAGTCGGAGTAGCCAATGGATGGAATAAAATACAGCTTTGCATATTGAATCGTCTGAATCAGAAAGAACGTGCCTACGAGGGTATTACAAACGCAAGGGTGGATGGAGTTAATTCAGGTTTAGGTACCTTTGTCGAGCGCCCTTCCGAGACCATCGGTGCCCATAGAATACTCGAAACAGTTCACCTGAAACACAATAAAACATGACGATATAAGTAAATTAAATATAACAAGTACCTACCTACTGCTATAACAAATTGCATTTGTTGAAATCGTTTGATGAAATTTAACAAGAAGGGCGCGGTGGGTGGGTATACGGTATTTTTTTGCTATAGTAATGCCAGTGACATTCAACTGTCATTCTATTGCCACATCCTATACTTCAAACTGTAAGGGGGATATGAAACGACCAAACTATTAAAACCATCCAACTGACAGGCTATCCAAACACAACTGAGACGTAAAATTGCGCAATTCTGACCCAGTTGTAGTTTAATTAATGTGCCGCCATAGAATTCATGGACACTTTTATAGTATAGCTTTAAACACAATTCTTAGCACAAAGCATACATGTTTCTACATATACATGATATTCTTGAAGATAGAGGTATAGAAAGAGTAAAACTAAACAAAAAAATTAACTATATATAGATAGAAAAATATCGGAAAGATACCTCTTACACTTACAAAAGTATTTTTCTTGTCTTTTACAGCTTCTTATTAGGTAGGTACCTACGTATTTTATATTTCTCATATCAATACAGGATCCATACAGAAGCGACGACACGACTAATATCACATACATATATGTTCAAGTCTTAGTGGCGTCGCTTTTAGTCATGAACAGAACTGACCCTTTGATATGTAACATGAACGATTTTGAAATCTCGATCAATCTGGTTAAGATTAGAACTCGCAAGATTGAAGAGCTATTAACCTATAACCCTCTTGGTTGGGGGACCGTCATGTATTACATATCAGCATGTAGGTACCTAGGTATAGTTAATAGCGAACTCAATAAAGTAACAACAATGCAAAGTTCAATAACTCGCAAGAGGCGTGTAGACGTAAACACTAGACAATGTATTTTCGCACAGTGCACACATGGAATTGAATTCGCTCGATGACAAGCCTGACAACACCCAGTCATCCGTCTTTACGAGCAGATTAGTTTATCATCGTTAAATTCAATTATAATCGTTAGACAAATGACCGTCTCACGAAACGAGTAAAGAAGTTGTTCCCATTCCAAAACTGAAATTGATATCTCTTGCCACATGCGCCATTTTAGCAAATAATATTGTAGGTAGGTATAGGTAGGCATAGATAATTTTCGATGTCGTTTTAGTTTTTATGAAAAGGGTAGGTATTTTAATAAGTATAAATATAACGATTTATTTATTAAGAGTTATTAGTAATTCGTCACAATCTTATCAAGGAGTAAACCAGCCAGCCTATGCAACTGAACTTTCCCCAAAACGAACATAAGTCCAGCTGAGTCATTTGCATAGAAGGCCCATATTTATGTTTCTTGGGAAAAATTGTTCAGTTGCATAGGCTTTTTACCTTTTGACGCTATCGTGACGAATTACTAGTTGCATTAGCAGTATCATAAATTAAGAACACACTACTTTACCATCTTTATTAATTAGACAGGAATAGCTAAAAACTGCGTAGGTACAGTAAGATCAAGTCGAATATAAGAGACCGACACTTAACTAGTAGCCATCCAACGGTATTACCAAACGTTTTCCCGCGGGAATAAGAAATGTCGGCTTGAAAGGAAAAGTACCAACTGCATCCCTTCCTGTCCAAACGACTGAAACGAATTTGCTAAAAGAACAAAGGGCGACATCGATGACGGAATAACGAGACACAAATTGGTCCTTTTATACAATTTGTGTATATTTTTTTATTTCAATTCAACCTAAAGTATCGAAGCCGGCGTTCCAATAATTTGTATTTGACAACTGTCATCTCCATACTAAAAGAGATGTCAACAAAGGAAAATGGACACTGCCATAGTATTATCACGAATCTGACAGCTGTCAAATACGACTTATTGGAACAGCGGTACTATAATCAGTTCCTCGAAGAAAAAAAATAGTTTGTTTCATGATCAAAAGTCCCCTCGAGGTGCTGCTGACAGCGTGCAAAACTTACTACTGAAATCGCTGACAGTAAGGTAGAAAAAATATTGTAAACTAATTAATGTAATTAGGTAAGGCAAGCGAGTGGCGATATCTTCCTTATAGCTAACGATACAGCTATCAGGTATTTTAAATCGTTCATGGGTGTGTAGGTATGCAGTAACAGTAAGTGTAAGTAACGTGCATCGCGAACTCGCGATATCTTGTCATACTGTACCTGAGCATTGCTACAGTAATTAAAGCACACATTATCAATTACAATTTACCGACCCGCAGAACGCATTACTCTTTGATCACGCGAGGTTCCAGTCGATGATTAACATATTACACTTGTTACGGAACATTGTAACTTCTTAGTATTTACTTCTTGGTGTTAATTAATAACAATAAATATGTTCGCTTTACTAATGAAGCTTCCAAAACGATGCATCTGTTCTATCTACTTTTGTAGGGTGTACTAACTATCAGCAACACCTGAAGCTATCCATTTAGGGAATAACGTTTTAAACTCCGTTTATGAATGACTAATCATGTAAACAAACTTTGTATCTAACTGACAATTGCGAGCTGGCAGTTACATACAAAGTTTGTTTAAATGATAACCGGAGTATAGGGAATTGTTTTTGAAAAGTATAGGTGTTAGCTCGCATAGTGAGTATGATGCTGTTAGACATTGATGCAAGCACCTCTACCTACCTACTTTCGGTTAGCTAGTCTACATATAGTTAATTTGTGCTTTCGGTGGCAAATCGTAGTTACTACGGATGTTTACTCAAGATAATCTGCCAATAACAGATATAGAAGGCGTAAGGTAGGGTAAACTGACATTGATGGGGGTCATAGAATACATGCTTCGCCGCTGGACTACACGGGGGGCACGGAGTCTTCTTTGATGCTATAACTATGTGGCAGAAGAAAGACAAGACTGTACTTGGTATTTTATTTTGAAATTATCAGTAAAGTTGATTCCGTTATAGCTGCTGTTACAACTCCATAGGACGACAAACAATCACTCTTTAGGGTTGATAGCGTCCCTTGCTGCAATGTACTTATTTAGATATTTATTCCTGCGTCTGGGCAGCAAAATCGCTCGATTTAGGTCACGTAAAAACTGATATCAATGTCAAACAGTTTTGCCTACGAAGACCAACTTTTATATTATAAAATTTTACTAGTGACCGATAGCGAAAACTCAAGATTATCTGGTGATAAGAACAACTTTTCCCAATAAACATAGATATTAAAAAATAATTTGCACATCCTATAAAAAAATTACCGATTGCAGCTGATTTGAGTTACTACGGAACTCATATTTTTGTCCTACTTCAACCTATCTTCCTTGGGGAAAGTTGTTCCTTATCACCAGCCTGTCTTGAGATTTAGGTATCGGTTACTAGTAACTTTTCACCCTATATACCCAAGTACATTAAAAGAAACTAGGTAGGTACCTACCTACATATCTGCTGCCTGCAATATTTTTGTTATGATGAAACAACGACAAGTCATACCTACATGTTCCTCGTCTTTATAGATACGATACCGTTCGATTGAATTAAATCAGTCGTCGAATAAATAAAATCACTTTGCATTAAAATAATACTATTACTATTGCAAATTAAAACTGCACTTGGTTTACCTGAGCGGCAGGATTAAATTGTCGCCTCTGGTTGAAGAATCTGAAGTCCAGCGTGGCGGTGACCGCGAGAAACACCGACGCTTGCCACAACACACTCCACCGCCACATGTTGTCACTACTGAGAGCTCTCTCCGAACGCGAGCATCGAAGCCACCACCACCACAGCAGCAACTGCAAGTCCCCCGCTATCACACCGGCTGCGACTGCACCGCCCGGCCGAAAGGGAAACGGCCTACCGCGCACACTCGTGTAGATATTATCTTTTTCTTCCTTCAATGTTGTAGCGTGAGCACTAATAATGCACAGTCGAAAGGAAGCGATTAGACCGTTTATTAAACTTAACTGTCATAAATTATCAGAATAGCGGCACCATACGAAAATGAGGAAATATATTACTTTAGCAGTTAAATGAAATGGACAACTTAGACAGGTAGTATATTTTTTCTTATGCACTGACTTCAATTAAAAGCTTATTAAAAGTAAGTATTACTAAAAGTGCAGTGCTATGACGGCTTAGAATATTATCAACCCGTTTATCTCCCCCGTGGGTATCGTAAGACGCTACTAAGGGACTCGAGGGTTTCATGTGTATTTCAATATTAGGCGACAGGCTGACAACCAATCACTATAGTGCAGTGATACAAGGTTTTCTAAAACGGAGCTCAAATATTTGTCAGACGTGGCGATAGCGATCGTATTTATACGGCCGTGAACGCTCTACCTATCCCATTAGGGATAGACGTGATATGTGTATGTATGTGTGTACGAAAAGTAATTGTGCTATTGATAACAAAATCTTGCGCCAAATCTTCAGGAATCAGTCAAATTTTAGAAGAACCCCAGACGAGCTATTTATCCTTATAGGAGCTGAAATTTTGAAAGGGCTCTGTTAATGTGTGAATGTATAAGTTCTGCGAGTTTTATCAATGGCTTTATGGAGTCTATATATATACGTTATCGTATATTTTTGTCAGAAGATGTTGCCTCCAAAACTGACCATGTTACAACTCCTCTTGAAGGACAAAGAACGGTCACTACGGAGTGATATGTCAGCACTTGTTTGCCAGAAGTCTTCTCGGAAATATGCAAAAGGAACTGCAACCTGCAACATCATCCTCCGCCACGATAAATCGAACTCACAAACAGCCCTAACCTGAGCCCTTGGACTAACACACCACCTGATCCCCAATGATTTCTGTATATTGCCAAAAAAAAAACTTGGTCAACTATTTTATGTCACCTGAAGAACCTGTAGACGCCTACAAATAGCCATTTTGGGTAATAATATGTCCATTGAATGGTTAAGAGCCAACGCTGTGTCGAGCGGGCTGCACGCGCGGGCAAGAAACGGCAAAATATTAGAGTAGCGCTGCGTGACGTCGCCGAACCCGCGCCGCTGGCCGCCAGCACGCGGCGCGTGGGTGGAATAGCTGGGCGGACCGCTAGTCCTACTAAAAAACGCATCAAAATCAGTGTCTCAGAATTGAGCAAACGTAGGGACAATCAAAGAGACAAGGAAAGCATTTTTTATACTATGTATAAAAGTGATACTGTTAACAATTGAAACAGATACAAATACGTTATCACGCCTTTATTCCCTGCAGGCTAGGCGAGTATCAACGTTAAAGGTAATTTCTGAACCACTGTGTACATCATGTAATTTTTTTATTTTATTGAAACAAGAATATTCTAAGATAGGTATCTTTTTATTACAATCATTTACGATACCTAATATTTACAAAGTAACAAAACGTACAAAAGAATGTTTTAAGGTTGACAAAATTAAAACTTGCCAGTTTCGAACTAAAAAAAGTATTGAAGTACCTAATCCTAACCACAAACAAGCACAAAGATCAAAATAAAAACACAATAGAACTAAATTTCAATTTGGATTATTTAATCAACTAATCTCTATTAAACATCTTAATTTAAATAATAAATTATTTACCACGCACCTTCGATATAACTACAAAGAAGTTAGTTATCAATTTTATCATCATAAGTAATCACTAATCAGAAATGCGTTTTCGCATTAGGTGTGCACGGCAACCGCACGAGGCGAAAACAACCGCATGGCAGCGGGACCGCAGCCATCCAGCCATACTTTTGAAGTTATACAAATCACAACATTTGCTGGCGTTAATTTTTTCGAATACTTTATAATCAGGTAATTGTATGAGAAAACCCAAATTTGTACTGTTTATGGATCAAAATAAAATTACAATTCGTAACAGAAATAGTATGTAAATCAGCTTTGGTATTAGCAATGGGATAGTAAATAAAAATAAAAGTTCTGAAAATTGACAATGCAAAAGCGACAAATAAATTTAACAAATTTACCGAAATCTTTCAGCCAATATAAAACACTGGGGCCAGTAAATAACACTAAAATTACAAACCTAAAATACAGTATTCGCGTTGTTACAATATTTTCCCTAAAAACCCCGTAAAAACTGAACTGCTTACTCTCCATATTGGTAATAATGGAGAGAAATTAGTCCTCGAATACCACTTGGACAATGAAATTTTATAATTTTATATGCTGTTGAATCGTTTTCGTATATTTAGCCTTCCGATAAAAATATGAGCCACTCTCTCTCTCAATCTCATCATTGTCTAAGCCTTGTTGAGAGTCTAAGGAAATAATACTTGCAAAATGAGCATTCTATGACATTTATATGAATTACAATTTAGTCTCAGATATTTTTGACAAGAACGGATTTCACAATACCGGGAATCCTACAATGTATTTGCACAAAACTATATTTTGTATGATAGTTTACCGTAACTATTCTGAGCGACCCGCACCCTCCCAGGCCGTGCGGCGGTGTAGACTGTATCATCGTATGGTTTTATCTTTGGATTTTAATTCTTGTAAAATACATTTTCTCGGAAAATTATTTATATTAGTTTTATAAGCTAAGGTTTTCCTATACATTTGTTCAGAACTTTTAATTTTCCTTTAGTAGCATGGGTCGATCGAAGTTTACAGTTCCAAAAAATCACTAAAATGTTATATCATACAAGAATCTGTTCACAAGACACAAAAGCACATCTCGCCGTGAAGTTCGGTGCGTAATGCATTGAAAAACAGGGCACGGCAATAAGTGGCAAAACAGTGCTCACTAGTGAATTGTTTGAATTATACATAACATTATTAATTATCCATATTATAATTACAGATTTAAGTATAGTGGAATTGTACACCTGCTCTCAAATCCGCTTATTTTCAAATTAATTTTGGAATAACGGATAGAATAAGTGATGCGATCGATCTAACTGCTGGGCTGGTGCCGGGTGACAGAAGAGCTAAGGTGACGTATTATATGGAAACCGGAAACCATATAAGATGATTGGTGCATCACATCAAAAATAAATAAAGACCAATCAGAACGCATTTCCATCCCTAGCAAATTAAATATACGCTGTAGTAATAACTTTCTGCCAATAAAAATGCGGGACGAAACCTGTGTTGCTCAAGTTATCAGATAACCTTTAGTACCAAATTAACAGCAAGGTCTCGTAAGACTAATCTTTTGAAATAACACGAATTTTTATTAATAGCAAATTTTAAGCAATTCAAGTCCTAGAGCTAAAGGAAATGTACCTAATAAAAACTTTAAGTAATAAGAAAACACCATAATCATAATCATTTTCATGGCTTTTCTTATTATTATTATGTAGTACCTACTACGCAAAATAAGACAACTCGAACAAAAGTCATCTATGAGTATAATATGTACAAAAATTAAATAAACACACTAATATCTCACTCACGCTAGTAAGTTCACCATCTTAATTTTTTTATAATCACAATATATAAAACATAAACTAGCATAATAATATTTATAATTCTAAAGGTGCGATCGCACTAAGCGGCAGCCGAGGAACACGATTTTACACGATTCGTAACGCCACGATTTTCTAGTATATTTTATTTTCAGTGTATGCTGCCGCACAGTGCGGTATCTCTTAGAATTTTCTAAATAAAATATTTTGTCGTCGCGCCACTGCAGTGCAGTTCCGCCTAATGAAACCACACCCCAAAGGTAACACAAATATTGACAAATCTTGAAATTATGCATAAAGCATGTTTTTAAGCTTGTCAAGACGGATAAGTAATTAGTAAGATAAGTATACGTTTAATGAACAAATAATCATTCACGTAGTAATTCTAACAAACACTAAATATTTTAAAGTAAATAAATACTTAGCACATAAATAACACCACTTATAAACTCTCACACTGATATTAACATGGACAATTGTTGCCATGTATGACAGACAACTTGCGAAAAGTGTGCTCCAATCCAAACCCTACCTATAACATAAAATCAAGTACATGAGTCATTTGTGTATGCTGCATGTACATAGTAGTAACTACGCTCAGACGGTCTATTCAGTACATCTTTGTTGCCAGTTGTCCGCAGGCAGCCTGCATAGCTCGCTTAGTCTCAAGTATTATAATAACATTAATTATATATAAATACAGGGTGTCTGGTAGTAGATTTTTATTATTTCCGATATATCCGATAATGAATAATTAGACGTTTCCAATATAGTATTTATGCGGATTTAGTTGTTATTCAATAGTAAACTCTAACGCTGTTATCACAAAAAAATTAAGATACGCGTTTAGACATTGTACATGTGTACATACAATTCTCTAACGGCTTGAACTTGACTGTGTCTAACTTTTTTGTAACACGCCAAATGCACGCCATTTTGCTAAAAACTAAGCCTCAGATTCGACATTACTAGCCAATCTAATGTTTCGTTGCAGGGATCCTGGAAGTCAGGGCATGTTTGGTGTTTGGTTATAGCCAAAAAGTTGCAGTTGATTCCACCTAAGACCCACTTAAATTTAAAATTGTTTTCATCTCTGAGCCGTGTTATTGAATTCTGAACATAACTGTCGTCGAGAGAAAACGCCGTAATTTTTTATTACAGTTTACAACTATAAATCTGCCAACAGACATTCTGTATATACCCTACATACAACATAACCAAAAACGTTTGTTTCACAAAAAAACTTGAATCGAGAGATTTTACGCAAAAAACAATACAGCTAAAATGATGTTTTTACTTTACTTTTGTAGAAAAATTGTATTCGCTCTTTAAATTCTCGTTATTAATCGACCGCACCTTAGCCGAGCTTGTACATGCTTAACATAATTTATAATTATAATATAATATTAAGTCTAAATGAAGTACTTAAAATAACTTTTTGGACACCCGTCTAAACGACGAGCTCCCTAGGTCCACCAGCAAATCAATCGTGATGTTGCAATTTCTTTGTAAAACGTCCATACCATTTATTTTGAAGATTTTGATGCCAGCAACGCAATACTAACTCTTAGTTTAATTTTCTCAAGAGAATCCCAAATGTTTTATTTAGGTTCACGACATTTACACATCCAATATTACATTTAATTTCATAAATCAGACTAGGGACTTAAATTCGAGAACTAATCAGGATGAAAAGTACTCATGTGCATTTTTAGGCTGGAATCATTTAAATTAAAAGTAACTTGTAATGAAATAAAAAAAGAATTGTCTTGAGTATTTGTTTTCATTTGCAGGACTTTACAGTATACATTTTTAATGGACCTCAAGTACTTCTTCATTTATTTCTGTAGTTCCCCAGATCAAAATGTAAATTTATTAAAACCTATTATTTTCTTGGTGAAGGTGGTGAGATGATGCTGTTCCCTTTACGATACACTTGCTATACGGTCTCGACGTCAACAATGACACTTATTTCAGCTTAGTCGATGATTCATGAGGGACGTTTAATTTTTTACTATAATGCGGTCTAATTTTGATATGATTAATAAGATGTAATAATTTTCACTGTGTTATCGCCTCTGAAGTGGAGTCTCGCCAAGCGCAATCACAAATTTATATTTTATGCAATATTTATATGTCTACAGGCGTAAGGTCAAAACTTTTTGGTACCACGTCAACATAACATGAAATTTTAGTTTCGAAGCTCTACAAAAAATATTGTAGTATACATTCCAATTCGGAAATAACTACTAATATCAAAATTACCATGTATAGTTAGTCTCTGTGATCCCACTTAATCACTGCCTGCTTGTATTATAAGATATAAAATCTGGTTTTAATATCTACTTTATAAAAGTAGGTTGTAATGAATATGGTTTATATTATAAAACATTATATCACAGGCTTCAAAAGCCTAGGCAGTGACAAGAGTTCCTATGGAACTAATACAAACATAATTTATAATATTTACTACAAATTTATCTTCGAATACATAGATAAATGTGCTAGTTATTTATTGCTCTCGGAAAAACCATCATCTAAGGTAAGCAGTGGCAACGAAACTATTAAATTCGATTAATTCGATGCAGTGGTAAATATCACTTTTCTGATCTATTCTTTACTTTTCCAATTAAAAAAACAGATTATATTAGGTGGTTTTACATATAACTTACGCTGTAATAGCAATTGCAATTTGCGTGCAATAGTGTGTTTAGGTAACGCTTCTTCGAGAACTAATGAGTGATACTTAGTAAAATAAATAATTTTGATTTCTCGTTAGGAAAAAGGTGAAAAGTTAAACATTCCCTAAATCAAGTCGTAAGATATCGCATGAAGTGCTTAAAATCTACAATTTTATGTTTATTTTAACTAAAGGTACCTATTTAATAAAAACGTAATTAGTTAGTTCTATTTAGAATTCCACGAATTGAAACAAACCCACGCATGTCCGATTTGCAACAATTTGACATTAGATTTGAAATATATTTACAACAAAGCCTTACACACTATAAAATCTTTGTGGTAGGTGTAAACAGTATTGGAATGTACACTATCTAACCTAGTATATAATCGCGAGGAGATGAAGCACAGCTCGTGTCCCCGGCTAGGTATTGAAATAGACGGCAAGTCGGGCACAGCAGCCGGCGGCGGCGCGAGGCAGCAGGGCCATCACACCAATCTGAAAATTAACAAAAGCCAATTACTTTTTTTACTGTGATATTATGACTACAGTTCGTACGCAACCCACTGTACGACGTCTAGAGCCGTAGGAACTAACTAGACAGTGGAATAGTTGCCGGTTACAAGCTTAACTTGTATTTCCTGGCACTTACAGGAATTGATGACAGTCTGTTTTAGGGATTGCTACATTATTTCACTAACCTCTATCAATAAAATGTTTAGATTTTCGTAAATCAAACTCAACTGAAAATTTCAACGTGTAAATAAATATTTTATAATAAATGCCTATATTATATCTACGAGTTATCCCTTAGGGTATTCAGGGAAAGAATCCAGTTATAAAGGTTAATTTGTTATTTCGCACAGCACTATCGCTACTGCACCAAACCTGCGATGTGTGGGTGGCGAATATAGCGTAACATAATTCGCTGAATGCATTTTACATTGCATACAAGTATACACATTGCCAGAAGATGCATTCACATCGCTTTTATTAATAGATATGGATAGTGTTATAAATGTAATACATAAAGACGGTGTTTCATATACGACTGGGAATGTAATGTTTTTCCGCAGTAAATTATTTATGTTATTCAGCGATATTAGTAATCGAACCACTGATTTCCTTACGCGCCAAACATGGGTAGATACTATCCACTATGCTATCGAGTCACCAAATGCGAGTGGGAACACCATTGAAACACAAACGTGCTTTGAGAACCATACAGAACTCCACACCAACCAGCTACATGTTTGCGAAAAAGGAATATATTTGGGCAGTTAGTCCGAATAAGTTGTCCCATGTGAAAATGATGTCCGTCGGCTGAGGTACTTTTCCATAATAAGACGTCTCCATTTTAAAATAATGAATTATGAATTATTTACGTATATAGTGGAAGTGGGAGATTTATCGTTTCCCTGAGTCTTTTATGTAATCATAATTTTGTCAGCATAGTTAAGCCTACCTAATAGCGAAGAAAGGCTGTGGAAATGATAAATGTTGACGGAAAAATCGGAAATATTTCGTGCTAGTAGTCTAGACTTGACTCAAGAGACAGTATTTGTTTTGTTAACCAGTGCGATAATGTTGTACAAGAAACCTATTAGACATTTGCTCCGTGTTTACAAAACATTCGCTGTCGCAAAACATGTATAACTATGTCATTTCGATAGCTAAAAAATGAACAATTTCTAATGCATGTCATACGCTGAAATTGTTTATATTTTATTTCATTGTGTGTTCTTTATACAATAGCTGTGAATATTTTAAGGGGTGAACCAGCCCATGAAAACTTAAAACAACTTTCCCCAAGGAACATAACTCGAAATATTTAAAAAAGTACCTTCCCTCTCTACTAATTGACCCGGTACACTACTTTTTGTATGGGAGGTCCAAATATATCTTTTTCATATTCCAATCTTTGTTACTTGTGGAAAGTTGTTCAGTTTGATGGGCTGGTGTGCCCTTTGAAATATTAGCGGTTATTTTTTAAAATCTTATGTGGTTCAGTTAAATTGCAAATTTATGATGTCGGACGAAATCCCAGGTAATACAAAAGCCGGAAAATGATATAATGGTGACATCATTCTACCATCATCCTAAACAGATCTAGGATTTTGTCCAAATTCCTAAAGTCGTTTAGCAATATGACAATATATCTTTTAACAATGATTGAAATACAAAACTGTTCGTATCTTAGTAATTGTTTGCAAATTGAAGTTCTCTGAAATATGGCGAAGGAAATTAACCCATCTGGAACCTTTCACCACAACAATGCTTCAATAATCTTTATTGTTTTATTTATATCGCAAAAAAAATATAATGATTGATTATATTCCTTTAAGTTATTGTTCCTTTGTTAAGAAACAAGGAATAACCATAAAAGTGAACCCAAAAATAGTCCTGATGATATTTGATTGGAAAAATTTAACTTTTGAACTGCTTTTTGTCAAATTTCTAAACCATTTAGAAATTCGGCGGAAATCCTAGGAAATTGACCGAAATTTTGGCTTTGATAAATAAGATGGTAGAAGGAATTCTATGAATTTGATTAATATTTCGGCTTTTTGCAAATTCCTAGGATTTCAGACAAATTCCTAAGATATCGGAGGAATTCCTAATTCTGACATACATACTGTGATGGTATTGGCACGATTAACGCGGTGGTGTCAAATTCTCACGTTGTGAAAACGAAGAACGGGTATTTGATTTGCATTTGTTTAAAACGCTTTCGTTCTATGTTTCGGAATAACTTTTTTATTAATTTGGCGAACCATACAACATTCAACCAATCAAAATAACATCATACTACTTCCGCATCTCGTGAACTTAATACAAGAATGTACTACTAAGTGATCTAAAAGAATCTTACATAATGGCCGTAAGTCATCATTGCTTGCACTTGAGGAGATGTATCATGCCCTTGCGGGGCAGGCAGAGCGTAAACGGCAGTAAAAAACTAAAATTTACACCACGTCTGACAAAACATTCGAGGGTCATTGAGAAAATTCTGTATCGGTATAGTGGCAGGTTGTCAGCCGTAGCCTAAAATTGCAATACACATGTAACCCTTGAGTACCTTAGTCGTCTTTTTTACCATTTTTAGGGATTTTAATATTTTAAGCCATGTCGGCTTACATCATACACGAAGCACACGGATATATCATACATAAACTATTGTAATGTTGCTTTTGACATAAGATGAAGAGAAAACATTCGCCCTGCAGCTCATTAAAGACCTGACGATTTCGTACATGTATATAAGGTGTAAAAAAATAGCTGAGAATATTTTAAGCGGTGAACCAGTACGTGAAACTGAACAACTTTCCCCAAGGAACAAAGGTCGAAATAGGAAAAGTAATTTGACCCTCCCATACTTAGTGTGTTACCCGGCCGGTATAATTTGTATGGGAGGGCCAATTTTTTTTTTAAGTGCTACGCAGAGTAAGTTTACGTACCTATTTAGTCTTGGTGGAGGTGGCAGGCTTGATGGGCTGCGGTATGATGGTGATCTCGTCGTTGATCTTGAGCGGCTTGAGCAGCGAGCCGTCGGGCTTGGGCGCGGGCGCGCTCGCCTTGCTCTTGTCCATGACGCGCTTGGCGACCACGCTGTGCGCCGAGTACACGTGGTTCTCGAACTGCTTGTACATGCCGAACGTGGCCGTGCACACAGTACACTTGTAAGACAAATGCGCCGGCTTCAGTGTTAAACTGTGGTCGCGAGCCACGTGGTTCAGAAGCTTCCACTGGTAAACCTAAAATATAAAATTTTGCTGTAGATTTAGTGTGTATTAACAAATTAAAAATTGATGGATTTGGTGGCATGTCAACGCACAGTCAAAACCGTCTAGTGATTAAAAGTAGGTATGACACTTTGAATGGTTTTAATATATGAATTCACAGGGAATGGCTACTGATTCCCTCGACTTATTCGCCATGCAGCTTTGACATAGAGTTAAAACATTATGGAGGATAGAAGAACTTACCCTGCCACAAACTGGGCACCTGCCAGCGTCCTTTCCTTTGTTCGCGGCTTCCTGCATGGAGCTGGTAACCAACCCGTGAGATCCCAGCAGATGCCTTTCTAGACCTTGATCCGTGAAGAATCTAAAAGCATTTAACATTGCTATACTGAATTGAATGATAGTTTTGAGATTGATTGGCAGTGGACCGAATTTTGGACGATACAAAAAAATTACACATACGTACGTACTTTGCAGTATATATACATATACAAGACTTACCTAAACTGACACTTTTGGCAATTGAGCGGTGGTCTGTTGTAGATCATTTTGGGATGGATCTTGACTTTGTGTATCCATTGCATATGGCTCCTGAGTTGTTCCAGGTCCTTGATGTAGCCGTCGCAGATCTCGCAGATGACAAAGGTGTTCTTGTTGTGAGCGGTGGGCACCGAGGCCGCCGGCTGCGGCTGTCGCGGTAGCGGCGTTATAGAGATCGACGGCTGGTGCTTTGATTTGCCGTTATTCTAAAAATAAAAATATTTTACATACATACATCACGCCTATAATCCCTTGCGGGGTAGGCAGAGCGTAAACGGCCGCAAAAGGGTAATTTACGCCACGTCTGACTAACATCTGAGGGCCATTCGGAAAATTGTGTATCGCTAAAGTGACAGGTTGTCAGCCCATCGCCTAAAATTGCAATACACACCCTCGACTCCCTTAGTTGCCTCTTACATTGCCATTAAAAATATTTTAATGCAAAAAATCCTTTTTTTTAATTACCTGTAAGTGGGTTAAAAAACACGACGCAACACATCTGAGTAATGGTTATAAAATTGTAATGGACTTACTGCTAGCGAGTAGCTGTTGGCCAATATGGCTGGGGTGGTGGCGCGTTGTGGCGTGCGCATGATTGGCAGGCCGAGCGGCGCGCGCGGCCCGCCGCCGCCCGGCGCCCGCCCGCGAGCGCGGTAGCCGCCCGCGCCCGCGCCCGGACCCATCAGGTTCGCGATGTTGATCGGGTTCTTCAGCATGTTGTTATTCACTTGGCGGTTGAACGCGTTCTGGTATGATCCCGCCGCTGGGTTGCGAGCTCTTGCTATCTACAATGTTACGTTACAATGTAAAAAATACTAATTGTCATTCATAATTATTAATACTAAACCGTCATATTTAAACACGTAAGTTACCTTTGGTATCTTGGCGGGCGGCTCCCACTCAACAGGAGGCGCCAAGTTTTGCTCGGGTTTGAACTTCTTGGCGCAGGCGAGCTGGTGGCGCGCGAGCTTGCCCTTGCCGTTGTCCTCGAAGGGACAGTTGGTGCACTGGTGGTACGCCGGCGCGCGCTCCAGCTTACCTCGGATCTTGTGCGCGGCCTCCATATGGGTTAAAATGTCGTGAGGACTTTTTATTTCGTATTCACAGAAATTACATTTGTACAGATTGTTTTTCATGTGGGGTGTTTCTAAATGATGATTCATAACTAATTCAGACTCTGTTTTAAAACTGCAGAATTCACATTTCTTCTGTTTAAACGCGTATGGCGCATTATTTTCTTTACTAAATTCTAAGTTCTTCATAAGGGACGCAATAGAAGTCTGTGTCTCTTTAGTACTGCGCCCTGACTTTTTCTCTCTAGATAGTTTTCTATTTTGTTGTTTCAGTAAGTCATTTTGTACGTGTTCCTGCACGAGACTCAATCCAATATTAACGAAAAACTTTCCAAGTGAGCAGTCGAAATAACTGTCTGATTTGATACCAGAAGTTTTATCAGAGGCAATTAAATCGGTGACATCCTTGATTTCTTCCATAGAATCGGCTTTATCTTTAATGATCATGGTGTCGTCGTCACTTAACGTCTCGTCTTCATCCGACTCCTCAGAGCTCTCTCCATCCCAAGATGCATCGTCATCTTCGTTGCGACGTCTCCGCTTTTCTGTAAACAAAACATTCAATTGAATATTTCGCCAATAAGTAGTGATAAACAATATTACATAGTGAAAAATAATAATAACTAGTGTTACCTCTCTTCTCCATTTTTCTTTTCTTTTTCTCTTCTGCCCCCAACTTGCTGGAATCGTCCTCCGACTCGGAAACTTCTTCACCCTTTTCCTTTCGTTCTTGCCTCAATTTCTCGCGTTTTACTTTTTCTTCTTTTTCTTTTTCCAGACGCAGTGCCTCCTCTTTAGCTTTCTGCTCTTCCAATTCTTTTCCTAGCTTATCAACAAATTCTCTAAAAGGTTCAACTGAAGGTTTTTCATATACATAGGGCACTATAAAGGATGGAGCTTCAACAACAAACATGTCGTCGGTCAGTGAGGGGAGTATTGATGGTTGTGGGCTCTGGGTTGGCAGAGTGGGCTGAGTTGGCTGGGTGGGCTGGGTGGGTTGGTTACTGGGGCTGGCTTTAGCACTCACTGGAGTCACTGTTGTGCCACGTGCAACAATGCTTTGGTACAACTCCTGAGCACTTGTACTTGTATTAGTGTTAGGTGTAGTGGATTTTACTTGCGAGGATTGCCCCTTCCGTGGATTGGAATCTATGATGACTACAGTAGATTCTAGCTTATCATTATTATGATTAAATTTCTTTTTCTTTGCCATTTCAACTAATGACTTGGTGTTGCTGATTATGATGGGTTTGGTCTTCCCACCTAGAGGGTCTTGCATTTCTACTTCTTCAAGATCTGATTCATCATCATCATCCCCATTTTCAAAGTCATCATATTTTTTACGTTTAGACGCCCGGCTACTGCGGCGCAATGTTTCTGTAGCACTGGAATTCGATTTGTCTTCATTGGTTAGAACACAATCATCATTGTCATTGTCACTAGTGATTTCATGAACTTCTGGGCTTGCAGACCCATTCAGACTGTCAGGTCGATTGTCATTCTCCACTATGATAATGTCACTAAGCTTATTATTGCCCTGGCTGTCCTGTGAAGACTCATCATCATCATCTGAGTCAGAGTCAATGCTCACAGTATCCCGTGGGCCTTCAGATATAATAGAGCAGTCATCATCAGAGGAATCTTCTGAATTAATTTCATGTGTTTCCTGAAATACAAGTAGTAAATTATGTAATCAATAACTCCGAAAGTAATGGACCAATTTAAAAAATTGTTTTACCAATAAAAAGCTACAACACTCCTGAGTGACATTGGCTACTTTTTAAAACAGGGAATAAATATCTTATTCTCACGGTTAGTAGCTGGCGAAACTGCCGGGCTGGCCTCTATTTTATATACTTGTAGGTAACACAAATATATGGTGACATTTTACTAGTGACAAATAGCGAAAACTTATGATGGGCTAGTAATAAGAAACAACTTTGCCTTTGGAACATAGATCTAAATATAAAAGAAAATTTGGACAGCCCATACGAAACTGCCGATCTGCTAATTTGGGCTTCTATGGAAACTTAAAATATTTTTGTCATATTTCAACCTATGTTCCTTGGAAAGAGTTGTTTGTTAAAACCATCCTATCTTCTGATTTCCCTGTCGGTCACTAGTCAAATTTCACCCTATATACAGGTGTTATAATATCAGCTGCACATATTTTAAGGAGTGAACCAGCCCATGAAACTGAACCACTTTCCAATAGGGCGAAAAATGAAAAAAAATTGGGCCTCCCATATAAAATGTTCCAGCTAACCTGTTCACTTTGTATATATTTTGACTTATGTACCTTGGAAAATTGTTCAGTTTAATGGCCTAGTTCATTCCATAAAAAATTGCAGCTTATATATTAACACCTGTACAATACAGGAATTAAATTACATTCATATGTATACTACCATAATTGGTGGGATTGGAAGTGAATGTGCTCAAATTATTAGATTTTTGTTTGATATTTTTGAAAATACCAACTTATGAATTATCTGGATATATTAAATACATACAATAATTAGAATGTGTATTATAATTCTGTATATACTCATGAATTGCCAGTTTAATATTGATAGGCATGAGCAATCAGGCTTTGCTTTATGTTTTACTAAACAATTAGTTAATAATAAACTCTCATCATGATTTTTTTTGTTTTATTTCATTAACCCTTAATTTATTAGGAACTATTATTGTGCAATGGTTTTTTTATCCAAATAATTTTTCATTTAGGTATCCTTCAAACTAGTTACTAGCATCCACGCATAGCACACATGCTATGAAAGCAGTTCAAATGCATAACTGAAATGTTTTTTGGGCCCAGACATAGCCATGTAAAAAAAAGTTAGTACAGGGATCTGCCAGGACTTACAAACTTCATGTTGCATTTGTTGCAACCTAACCATCATGTAACTACTTTTAAATACCGTGCATACATTACCCCATCATTACTTGCAGTCTTATTGCTGTTTTTAGCTACATTTCCATCTTGGCTTTTCTCATCCGTGCCATGATTTCTGTTCTGCTCAGAAACTTCAGACTTTCCCTGTGAACTGGATTCAGAATCAGGGTATGACTCATTGCTATTAGTACAGTGACTGTTATTTGGATCATTATTTTTGTTTGCCTCAGGCTTAGAAGGGTTTTCAGGTTTATGGGTTCCATTTTCCTGGTCTGTACCATTTTCCTTGCCATCAGTTTTCAGTTCAGTCCCACTAAGTGGGTCATCTTTTTCTGAGTTATTCCTATTCTCACTATTCTTAGGAGTATCACACTCTTCTGAGGTAACTGTTTTCTGGTTTGTTGTTTGATCAGCTGTTCGGTCTGACTCCTCCATGGTACCATTTACCCCTCCATTCATGGTGGCTCTCAGCTACTACCCATGAAACAAGTACCTGAGAAAACACCAACATTGAATAAGGTTATGTATCTAAGCTCAAAAGATCGTGGGAAGAGATACCAAGTAACTTAGCGCGATATTTTTTTATAGTGAACACCGCCCCCTCCCCTCCGCCCGCCGACCCGCTCCCCCCCGCAGAGACGCCTGGTACCTACTCAAAATGGCGGTTCCATGGTACAAGTCGTAGAGCTACGTGTACATCAAGTACCTACTCTTGCCTCAAAGGTCAAATTACCAAAACACGTTCTAACATCTATGTTATCGTAATTATCAACAGCAAAAATGTACATGGGATAGATTAAAAATAATCAAAACTGTATGAAAATAATTTTTTCGCGGGATCGGGATAAAATGTCCACAGCATTTTAGCCCTTTGTAATAAGGTACATTATGTGTTCAGCAACAACTAACTATGAGGTAGGGAAATCTATCAAACATTTTAAGTAGAGGGAAATTACAGAAACGTAAACAATCGCAGCCGGTACACAATTACAAATTTTAACAGCATTTCTGTTTTTTATTTAAGAAAATAACAGTAGAAATCGTATTACCCAATCCAGTCTGCAGTGCGTTGTCGGGATCTCCACCACTTGGATGGACAAATATAATGGTTGAAATCGTAAAAAATACAACCTACTTTACACAAAACTAGCCACACTAGTATATTTAGTAGCTAATATAGTTTAGGCTTTTATAATTAACCTTAACAGTATACAAAATGAATTAAATAATAGAAATTATTAGAATTAGAGCAAACGCAACACAACGGACACTCTTGCCACCGCTGAATTTCCAATATGGCGGCTAAGTTAAGTCACGTGACCACTATGCTGGTGAGTGAATGATTTCGTTCGCTCTCGACAGGTCTTAATAGAGCACGTTCACACAATGCCATTAAGGGTCCATGTGAAACGAGGACACAATCATATTTCTTTACGTTGAGATGACATTCATTTAGTACTTTTAATAAGATTTCTAATTTCAGCAGTCAAAATATTTGTACCGCTAGGATTCAGAGATATTTGCCTTTCAATATGGACCTTTCCAGCCGCATTATTTTATAACCTCAAAATCGTAAATGCTTAGAATGCAGAGGAATGATCTACACACAAAATGACTAAAGCGTTGCTGTTACAAATCACGACTCTCAATTCATACCGCCTTTTTAATTCAAAACAGCGTGAGATATGTGAGGAAAAGGCGATTGAAAGCTTTCCAGCATGTGGTTGAACGTTCTTGCTAAATCACTATAAATATAGCGGTACAAAACTTGTGATTCTCACAGGATTAAGACGATTTGTACCAAGCATTTGGTACATCAAACAAAGCCGTATCTTCTTCAATTAATAAGAAAATACCAGTTGAAAATTATAAGGATATGTGACGTACTGATGTACATGACCATAGCAAGACTATGTTTTTTGTGTACCTACAGCCATACCTACTTAAATATAGTGTCTTGTAGAACAAAACCTGGAAATATTTGCATTGATTTCAAAATAACTAATAATAAATATGAATGAGCTTAGAAAGAAAGAAAAGATTGAAAATTGAAATTCTTAATTCAATGTAGGATAGTATTATTACTTATTGACGTCATTATCCGTCATTGTAAACAAAAGAAATGTACCACACATTTTTTATTTTTTAATAACAATTTTGTAATGTTCTAATAGAAAACCGGCTCGGGCAGTATAAAATAATAAAAATAAAGGCACTGCCTCGGAGCTGGCCAGGTTAATCACACTGCATGTAACTTTACGCCACCACTATCTGAAAAGGATATTTGATTCAAATTGAAGTTAAGATTTTAAGAGCGTGATATTTCTGAATGCGGTTTCAATTTGTGCAATTGTCATAATTTAATTAAGATGATTATAAATATATGTTTGTTGGTTTATTCAAAATGCTCCAACAATCAGCAGGAGCTAATCACATACATACACATTTCACGCCCTCGTGCTTTGCGGGGTAGGAGGAGCTAATGGGAGTTTTTCTGTTGACAGTTCTGTTGATAGTCCTGCATGTCAAACCAGAGAGCGCTGTGCTAAACTGAAATTTTGACGTTTCAATATGACTGGAGGCAGCCATACTTTTGTCACAGGTTCCGTTTCACGTTGTGTTCGTTACAAATGATGTATGTTGGTTTGATTTACTACAAAATAAACTTATCGCCTTGCTATTATATTGAGTGTCATTCGTGTAAGTAAACAAATTACCAAAAATAAATTTAGAACAATTCAATAAACACTAAATAAAGTATAATTTATAAAGTGGTACAGTTTTTGTGTAAAAAAACGTTATTTCAATGGGAGTTTTTCTATTGACAGTTCTGTTAATAGTTCTAAATGTCAAACCAGAGGGCACTGTGCTAAACTGAAAATTTGACGTTTCAATATGGCTGGCGGCAGCCATAGTTTTGTCTGAGGTTCCGTTTCACGTTATGTTCGTTACTAATTTATTTATTTTAGCTTGTTTTGCTACAAAATAAACTTGTCATCTTGCTATTATATTGAGTGTCATTCACGTAAACAAACAAAAAATCTATAAGAAATTTAGAACGATTACAAAAATACAAAACAAAGAATATTTTGTAAAGTGGTACATATTTTCCTGTAAAGGAACGTTATTTCAATTAAGCTGAGCACCCTCTACATGACACTCGAGAACCTCTAGAAAATTTCCCATTAAGCTCAGCGCCCTCTACATAACACTCGAGAATCCCTAGAAAACTTCCCATTAGATTAGATAGTAGAATGCTGTCTGCGGTAGAACATTTCTCAACATACATACATACATACATACATATATCACGCCTTTATCCCTTGCGGGGTAGGCAGAGCGTAAATGGCCGCAGAAAACGGACATTTACGCCACGTCTGACAAAAATTTGAGGGTCATTCGCAAGTTTTCTAAAAATGGTAGCAGAACAGTAAGAACTCCTGAAAGCCCTTGAGCACTCTTTTTGTGTCTATTTCAATGTAGGGTCGTAGGGTCCACAGCTGATTTTAAGATTCTGCCTTCACATACCTTTTTTTTCCTTTGATGAGATTGCTTATTTTGGTAGTGAGAACATTTGTACCGCAAGGATTTTAGAAATATCGCCATTTTACAGTGTCACAGGGTCCAAATGTTTTTATAACCTCAAAATTGGAAAAGCTTCAATATCTCTGCAAAGGATTGATCTACAAACAAGATGATCGCATGGATGCCGTTAAAAATCGTTAATATTTATTTGTACCGCTTTTTTATACCTTGTAAATACCAGATAGAGGAATAAAAGGCGATTAAAGCTCATATGGCATTTGATTGGCATTAGAATGCTCGTGCCAAACTATTATCACACTCGGCTGCACCTCGTGTGATAAACAGACACTCGCATTCTAATAACCCCCATTATACAACAGTTGCATAAATAGGCATTAGAATGCTCGTGTCAAACTATTATCTCACTCGGCAATAATGTTCTACCGCCATCTATTTTTTAATTGCCCAGCGTAACGTCCTGGTTCCACGCAAAATGCTGAAATCGTATACTGTGTAGGCGGTCTTACAGTATGTTGGATCTGGATCTTCCGCTGTGTAATCAGCGGAGTCCTAGTTGATGAGATTCCCCATCCAATATCTCGGATGTTTTTGAATTTGTATGGCTTCCCGTACTTTCCTAGGAATGAATCTCTTCTCTCTCGCTAGGATTGCTGCCTTAAGGAACCTGACATAATGGGTGGGGTTATCCATGATATGTTCATATTATACTGCAGATTGTATGCCGGTTGTTGTTGGTTTGGCACGGTTTCTGTGACTCTGAAGGAGGGGTCGAATCAGGTCATTTTCATGGAGTACTCGCCTCACATGCTTAAACTCATCGTCTAGGTGTTGAGGGTCACAGATACCACGTGCTCTCTGAAACAAAGAGGTTTCAACGGCAGCTAATTGTCTCGGATGATGGTGGAAGTACCATTTAGGTAACTATCTGTGTGGGTTAGTTTTCTGTATACGGAATGACTGATTGTACCATTTGTATTATAATTTTAAAAATATCTAAAAATGCTAATTGATTATTTTGCTCTGGTTCCATTGTAAATTAAATATAAGGATGAATGAATTGAATTTAAATGATTTAGAAAAGCAGTAGAAAAGAATTTCAAAATTCAGCGCGTACCACATCGCATCGTGTTTTATAGGCAAGCGCACGCTATTGAATCGCCATACTAGAATCGGGGGACATTATCTACCACACTCAATTTTAATCATTAATAGTTTGGTCAAAGAGTTCATAATCACTTTTACCAGGTCGTAGTACATGGATTTCAAGAAGGCAGCGCTAGTGTTCAATGCAATGACGTTTGACGAACTGTCAGACGACGCCTACTAGTTATCTGTGGTCTGAAGTTTTATCACGGTGAAAGTTACTTGCAGTTTCTTATTGTGTGCTATTTCTATTGTTAAATCAGATAAATTACATCAAAGTTTTGTTTAAAATTGGTGTGATGAAATGTTGCGTACCTAATTGTTCAACCAAAAGCAATATTGGCGTCAAAATGCACAATTTTCCGCGACCGCCAAGCCAGCGGACTTTGTGGCTGAATAAAATCAACAGTAAATATTTAAATTCACTTAATTTTAATCAATAATCAAGAAAAAATGTTTGTAACAACCGTTTCGAGCGTAAATTTTACGAAAACGATCGCCTGAATTCCTTGATTGCCCAGCCAACTTTATTTACGGCGGCAGAAATTAACAGTGGTTTTCCAAATGGAAAAAGTAAGTAGATTTCTGTCTATATTCTTCTGTCTACTTTGGTCAGGGTATTAAATTCGTGTTTCATTCAAATCATCATCTTTGTTTCAAATAATAATATATATTTTTAACAAAAGTATAAAAGTATGAAAAATAGGGATGTCCAAAAAATTTTCGACTATCGATGTTTTGACAATGCCATAATACGCTACTTTAAAATACGGAATATAATGTGGTCAATTAGAAATTAACACTGCTTTACTTATTTTAGTCTATTCCAGCCACTTTACAAATTAATGGTACCTACTAATTATTTATTTTTCTTTTAAGCTGCAAAAATGACGAATATTCGACGATGAGTAACACCGCTGCTCTGCTACTATTCTATGATAAACTTTTCGACAGTGTACATTCCTCAAAAAGGAAAAAAAGCTTTGATGCAAGAGAAAAATGCGTACTCCTGTTGCAGTCAACAACGGCCACGTTGAGTTTTAGTGATGAAGATGCTATAAAGTTGTTAAAAATATGAAATACGTGCGTGACACATGATAGGCAAGGTAACCAAAAAATTATCACTGTTCCTTCCTTACGTAACTGGATTACAACCCTGGAGACTTTGAGTAAAATGTGGGACTATTTAATTTAAATGTAAGTTTACGAAGTATTTCTTCAGAGATCTTTGGTTGTCAATTTCATTTTATATCATGTTAAAAAAATCTTAGGCAAAGTATACTTTTCCCACCAAAAACGTAAATGTGAACGTTGAAAGCCAAGTTCATCGTACAACCCACAAAAGTAGTGATATGTAAAATGGTTGCCATGTTGAGTAGACACTTCTTGGATAGTTTTAACATGCAAACAAATCTTTATGTATGTTGTAATATTTAAAAGAAAATAAGACTGTTTCTTTTCAATAAAACAAAATAAATAAATCATTCTTATATTACACGCTTACCGCGTGTCTAGATATATGTAACAGTTAATAAACGAATTAACAAATCTTACATAGTTTTATTTCAAGTTCACTAAGTGAACGGCGTGGTATGCATATCGATAGTAGTGGCACATCACTAGCAACACTAGCAGGTGGTAAGAGATAGCATTATATATACCTGTCTCTTTCTATGAGCACACTAGCGACATGCACTTGATTTAATGGAACTATAATTAGCGTCTCCGCCTGTGATTGGTCCGATTCCTATCTGTACCCTTGTACATTATCTTATTCATCTGTGGGCAAGCGCGTAGGTACCGTAGGTACGATGCTGACAGGTTGACTCCCTATATTGTACGACAGTGTTTTGCACGACAGTGGCACTGGAATCAAAACAATGTCAAAAAAACACCCTTGTACCAACAATGTACACCCCGCGCATCGAAGACATCACGTGACCATTTTTAAAATCTATTGGTTGCAATGTGACTTAATCGATAGTATAACATACTTGTATCACTTAATCGATATTGGTTTTTTACTCGACTCGACCAAAAAGGAGTGTAATATTTTTAGAGTTCATGTCATGTATGTATGTAGATATATTTGTATTTGCAATCCTTTAAAAGACTGAAACTCGTCAATCACTGAACAGATTCGGATGGCAATTGTATCGGAAGAATCCTTACATTATGCCGAGTGTCATAGTCTAGGCTTTATCTCAGAAAGCAGTCGTGTTTAAAATTATTTTATTCAAATTGGAAAAAAGAACATATTATTTTATATTCTTAATCGCGGCTTGGTCACTTACTTCTTTCGCTCCAGGGGGTCACAGCTTTAACCTAACCTAACCTATTGTGATGGATTTGTGTCAAAAGGTGTATATTTTAATGAAGAGTCCACAGCTTATTTTAAGATTCTGCCTTCACGTACCTTTTGTACTTTCGACAAGATTGCTTATTTTGGTATTAAGAACATTTGTACCGCAAAGATTTTCAAAATATCGCCAATAAACAGTGGCCCAGGATCCAAATTAAATATAAGGATGAATGAATTGAATTTAAATGATTTAGAAAAGCAGTAGAAAAGAATTTCAAAATTCAGCGCGTACCACATCGTTTTATAGTGTCTATTTTAATCTAGGGTCCACAGCTTATTTCAAGATACTGCCTTCACAAACCTTTTGTACCGTTGATGAGATTGCTTATTTTGGTAGTTAGAACATTTTACAGTGTCACAGGGTCCAAATGATTTTATAACCTCAAAATTGGAAAAGCTTCAATATCTCTGCAAAGGATTGATCCACAAACAAAATGATCGCTTGGATGCCGTTACAAATCGTTAATATTTATTTGTACCGCTTTTTTATACCGTGTAAATACCAGATAGAGGAATAAAAGGCAATTGAAACTCATTATGGCATTTGCTTGAGAGGCTTTTGTATATCTCCGTTAATATAGTGGTACAAATGTTCTGGCAGAAATCCCAGTAATAATACAAGCGGTACATTGCACAGCTACAACCAAAAAAGCCGTATCTTCTCTAATTAATGAGAAAACAACACTGTTTTTGGAGGATGCGCCCCCCTACCCCCCCCCTCCCCACATGGGCTGCCTTATATGTCATGTTTGGACAATGAATCGAGAAGTCATAAAACCAACTTCAGTACATCCAAATTTTCAAGTAATATAATACTCCCTGAGTGCATCACTTCATTCGTATGGCGTCACTTTGTTTTGATTCGAATAACACATTATTTGTCCGGACCAGTTACTGAAGATCTGCCAATGACTGTGTCTTGGTTTTTTTTGTTTCATCCGTCAATGATGGACGTCATTTCAATTTTACTTTTATAATTTAAGTTTATTTGAGCCTTAAGGCGATTATTTTTGATAGTATTTTGATCAATGAAATATTCTGAATGTAAACATTTACAACAAAACTGAAATTGAAGAGCTTACACTACATTTCCGGATAGCATTAACAGGACGTCGCCTTCGGTTCATGTAGACGACACTGGTCCCGATTTAATAATTATAAGTACCTAAAGTTAAAATCACTAAATTTAAATCTCTAAACTTCGAGCTTTTAAGTGTGGCTATTCCACATAAGCCTTGTTTTTGGGAAGTTTTTGACAGGAATATAATTTGATTTTGACAAGTCTATTTTCACTTAATGTAGTGTTGCAAATTTTTCTCAAATACGAAAGTGTTGCATCGAAAGAAATATTCTTTTATACACCAGTAAATTGCATTTTTCTTTGCGTTTGGTATTTGGTAAAATAATTCTTATATTTAAATATAGAAACAGGCATGTCCCTGTTGGGGCTTGGGATTGATTGGCGAGCGCAGTACGCAAAAACATTTTTATGTCTATTTCGTGCATTTTATGTAAAATCGTCAAAAACACATGAAATTTGATAGATTAACATTCGGGCGGTACATTTCTAAAACTGGTGCCACTTTACAACCTTTCAACCCGGTGCCACTGTAGATCTTTCCTACCCGGTGACACTGTTGGATCTCTTAACTTAATTGATCCCACTTAAGAACTCTCCTAACCAAAAATCACACGTAACACTCTAACAGTACAACCATTTTTATTTGTTTTGACTGTTATGTTTTTTAGCGGGATGGTTTTAGTGGCCGCTAAAATTAATCAATTTAGTCATTTTTAATATTTAAATCGCTTAATTTTGCACCTCCTAGAATTGCACTAATCGGCTAAAGCTTAGTTTAATCCTGTGTTTAATTTTTAAAGTTTATAATGAAATTAAATTTAATAATTTAGTTAATTAAAAACGTGTCGGGAATCCAGTCTAATATCACACTACTGGAACCAGCACCCAGCGCCGCAGCGCAGCGCTGCTGGTAGTCAATTACTGACACTGGCGCTCTCGCCAATTTTTATATTTAGGAATCGTTTATAACTTGAGACTGTGCGAAATCACAATGTGGAAACTCCATTAATAAAGAATAATGATCATGACTGTTGTACCATAGTATGTACACAGTCATGTTGTACAGAACTTTGTCGGGCGTTATCATGTTGTGCAGTATCAATGTCGTGCACTGACAACCAGAGTGCTAACCGAATTCTAGGCCGTATGGTCTTAGTCCTTTGCATGTCAGACTAGACAAATATGAAAAAACATGTCCACAGATCACTTATATATGAACATGTCATCCAATCCATCATGTACACCAGTGTGATGATGAAAATATAGTTTTTCGCAATGTGAATTTGCTAAAGATTTAAATATTATTTATTTCATTCATAACAAACTATTTTGTAAACAATTTTGTTTTTGTATAATCTAATATTTTCATGGTCTTTATTATTTAGTGCTTAGTGCTAGTCATCCAAATATATTGTGATCAAATAATGGCATATCGAGTATTGTTAGTTTTTATTTTAGCAATAATATGTGTGAAGACTGAAGAAGAAGCATCACGTATGACGAAGGCTGAAAGAATAAGCCTCAGGTAAAATCGCTATTTGAATTTCTTATACTTCAATAAACGCTAGAAACTCGAAGGAATCATAGCTGCCTCATGAATTATGATTTATATCATTCCTTCCTGGGTGCTTAGTATATATTTTGTGTTAGATTTAGATACTGTAGTACTACCTACATCACCTTTCTTGAATTTATATAAAATTGCCAAATACATACAAAATTGATGTTCCTAATAAGTATCCTGCTTTGTTAATTTTGTCACACCATGTTCCAATTGTCCTGGACATACTTTTTGATTACTAAATTACCTACTTCACCAAACTAATGGATTTGAATCCAAATAAATATATGAATAGCAGATACCCCACAAGGGAATAAGGCATGATATATTTATTATGTCCAGCAGTGGATTGTTGAGGCTGTTAACGTAACATAAAAATATGTACAATATGAATGGAACCTATCAAAAGTTGGTTATTCCTACAGGCTATATTTAAATTTAAATATGAATATCAAATTGAACACCTTAACATCATAATAGGTAATTCATATTGAACTATTTTCTCCTCATGTGTGTTTAATAATATATACTAGTTTTATCATTATAAATTTGTAATAATTCTATACACTTGTATTTATAATCCAAATAGTGTAATATAATTTGAACATTTAAACCATTTTCATATATAATGTTCAAAAAGAAGTCAGAAAAGCTGACTAGACAGCCATTTTTATAGTCGGCAACTAGTCAGTTAATTAACTGATAAGTTTCCAGAGATAACAACATCAAGTTTTAATATAATAATCTGACAAAAATAGTAATAAAATAGTCTGAAATAAAACCAACCTGATAATTGGTAGACAAGTGCCAAAAACACACACGCAATGTCTTCTTTCAAACTTTATCACAATAATTTCTGTCTCAGCCCACATTACCGCTATCCACACACCCAGTTGAATATGTCTTAGATTTGAACAGGCCTTTAATCAGATGAAGTGAATTTCATATACTATAGTAAATATATATTTTATTGTATTCAGGGAGGAGGCGAGAAAAATGTTTTATCATGCATATAATGCCTACATGGATAATGCATACCCTGCTGATGAACTGATGCCACTGAGCTGCAAAGGAAGATGGAAAGGCATTACTCCCAGTCGTGGAGATATGGATGATGCCCTTGGGAAGTAAGTTTGAAACTTTGTTATTATTTTTCAGGAATTATGACCATCAGAGGAGTTATTATTAGGGGTTTCAAGACCAGGATCCTGGTATTGATGATTTCAGGATAGAATATGTTCAGAGTAAAATGATTAATTATACATTCATATTATGGTGCCTTTCCTTCTTTGCATCTCTTTTCATAATAATAATAATAATTAAGCCTTTATTCAGACATTACATTATACATTATACAAATTAATTCAAATACATTTCATTTCTTAATATAGGTAAGTATGTAAATTTAATTATAATAGTTTAATTGCATTACATATTGTTTGATTTAACTTGATTCATGCTATTTAATTTAATTTCTTAATCACTAATTAATCACTTTTGTCTGTATGCCCTTTCCTGGCAAAGGCCTCCTCTAACTCAACCTGCGACTGTCTTGATATCATCAACCCATCTTCTAACTGGTCTCTTTTCATAGTTAAGAGTATTTAAACTCTTCCTTCTTGCCTTCAACATAGCTTTAATTGTGACCTGCTGGACTAGTCAGCTGTACAAAACCAACCTCCTAGTATAGCGCCATAAGCCACCTGTAGATCAGTGACTAGCTCCTTTGAAAGTGCAAAGATGTAATCAGATACACAGCAACATCTACACAACCAAATCCTAGTGCCACAACAGGTCATCATCATTATCCTCAGCCCATATCCACCCACTGCAGGGTACAGGCCTCTTCTCTACAGCAGCAATTCTCACGGTCCTGTGCCAGCCTTGTCCAGTAAGGTCCAGTAAGCTTAACAGATAAAAATCCGAAATAGCTTTGTTAAGTGCGGCACCGTCTCTGTCAAAGGTGTAGTAGCCATTGAAGTTGTCCAGAAGTATATATACCTTGGGCAAAATATTGCAGACAACTTTGACGATGTAAAAACACCAGAAGAGACCAGCTTGGCTGCGAAGCATTTAAGTCGACAAAAATGCCTCAAAACCAAGGTGTTTGATCAGTGCATCCTATCATTCATATCATAACCTACGGAACCGAGAAGTGGAACCTAATAGTAAAACTGGCCCACCAGCTACAGGTGACTCGGAGGTATGACAAGGTTTATTTCTTACCTCTGTCTGACCTGTGAAATGATATGATCCGACAGAAGCCTAAAGTAACATTAGTGAGAAAGTAGAGGTACAATAGGGGCGTGTGCTTTATAGCCGCTCCGCGCCACTTGACCTGCCACAGGCCTGCCAACTGCCAACTGACACCTACACGGGACAAATGGGCTCAACATCGATACACAAGTTACAGGGGGAATTGATCCATCCATTGAGAACTATGATCCCTGATTTCTTATTATTTGTATAGCGATACATACGTTTTTAGGCGGTGTGAGCATTCGCGGCATCCATCTTGCGTAGACCTTTGACTTTGAAAAAATGTATCCGATACTCCAACCATCTCTGCAAGCTGTTTCTACTTTAGTCTGGCATCATCCAACACATTTTTTTCAACTTTTTCGATCATTTCCGGAGTAGTCACTTCGATTGGCCGAACGGGGCGAAGGTCGCCTTAAATTGAGTCTCTACCCTGTTCAAATAGACTATGCCACTTGCAAACCATGGTTTTACCAGGGCAAGAGTCCTGGTAAACGGATGACATCTCTTCCAGTATTGTTTTAACTGACTTTTCTTGCTTGGTAAGGAACTTTAACGGCTCGGTACTCGGATTTTTTACATTGTAACTTTCTTCCAGATTTAGTTGTTTGGATGATGATAGTTCAATAACTAATGATAAGATTGCGACAAAACTCCATATTTATACTAATATTGAGTTACTTAACTAGTTGTCATCACGGTAATGTCCTTATTTTTGAACTACCCTCCCATTCCGCGAACTTAAAAACGCCCCCTCGTAGTTTAGAAGCGTAGCAAGCTGAAGTGCCGGTTGGCTGGTTTCATTGGTCGTAGAAGCAATGCGGGTTCTCCAGTGGCCACGCATCGGCAAGCAAATCGTTGAACTCCATCCGGCCAGACGGATCGATCGAGAAGAGGGCGGCTGATAGTGCCAGGAAAGCGAAAACGGCAGATAGGTTAGGTTAGCCTTACTAACTCCTTTCGTTCTAATTTCAAAAAAAAGTATGCCTTCTAGCCATGGCCGATTTGAAAGCTTCAAACTCAGGCAAGCTGTCTGGATCAAGGAGGACATGTCATGGACCAACTATCATAGTATCCTGCTAGCTCTTATACTTGATATGATCACAGGTCATCGTCTGACAAATGCCAACGCCAAATAATACCCAGTGACTAATTCATTCTTTACAGTTTGAATGTAGTTTAAGCGATGAAAACCCGCGATAAATTGAGCACCACATTTTAAAACAATGTGTTCAAATACTTGCAAGTTTTCAAAAATTGAATACTTTTTCGGTATTCAGGCCACCCTGTATCCACACTATCCACACTAATATTATAAATGCGAATGTAACTCTGTCTGTCTGTCTGCTACGCTTTCACGGCCAAACCGCTGAACCGATCTTCATGAAACTTGGCACAGAGATTGCTAGCATACCGGGAACGGACATAGGCTACTTTTTATCACCATTCGAGGGTCTGGAGTACAGATGTAGACCACCAGGTGTACCACCAGGAGCCCAGCTAAACTATTAGAGATAAAGGCATGGACCCAAAACAAAAGTTGTTCAGTATGATGGGCCGCTTCTTTTCCCAAGGACATTGATGATCTAGAGTACCTTATGTAGACCACCAGGTGTACCATCAGGTGCCCAGCTAAACTATTAGAGATACAGGCATGGTTCTAAAACAAAAGTTGTTCAATATGATAGGCTGCTTCTTTTCACAAGGACAATGAGGATCTGGAGTACCTTATGTAGACCACCAGGTGTACCATAAGGAGCCCACCTAAACTATTAGAGATACAGAAATGTTTTCAAAACAAAAGTTGTTCATTATGATGGGCCGCTTCTTTTCACAAGGACATTGAGGATCTGGAGTAAATAATGTAGACCACCAGGTGTACTATCAGGAGCCCACCTAAACTATTAGAGATACAGAAATGGATCCAAAACAAAAGTTGTTCAGTATGATGGGCTGCTCCTTTTCACAAGGACATAGAGGATCTGGAGTACATTATGTAGACCACCAGATGTACCATCAGGAGCCCAGCTAAACTATTAGAGATACAGGCATGGTTCCAAAACAAAAGTTGTTCAGTATGATGGGCTGCTACTTTTCACAAGGACATTGAGGATCTGGAGTAAATAATGTAGACCACCAGGTGTACTATCAGGAGCCCACCTAAACTATTAGAGATACAGAAATGGATCCAAAACAAAAGTTGTTCAGTATAATGGGCTGCTCCTTTTCACAAGGTCATAGAGGATCTGGAGTACATTATGTAGATCAGGAGCCCAGCTAAACTATTAGAGATACAGGCACGGTTCCAAAACAAAAGTTGTTCAGTATGATGGGCTGCTTCTTTTCGCAAGGACATAGAGGATCTGGAGTACATTATGTAGACCACCAGATGTACCATCAGGAGCCCAGCTAAACTATTAGAGATACAGGCATGGTTCTAAAACAAAAGTTGTTCAGTATGATGGGCTGCTTCTTTTCACAAGGACATTGAGGATCTGGAGTAAATTATGTAGACCACCAGGTGTACCATCAGGAGCCCACCTAAACTATTAGAGATACAGAAATGGTTCCAAAACAAAAGTTGTTCAGTATGACAGGCTGCTTCTTATCACAAGGACATAGAGAATCAGGAGTAGGTACATTATGTAGATCAGGTGTACCATCAGGAGCCCAGCTAAACTATCTCTAATAGAGATACAGAAATGGTTCCAAAACTAAAGTTGTTCAGGTTGTTGGGAATAAGTTGAGAAAGGGTATTGGCAACTTTTTACCGAGGATTTTTTTGTAATCTACTGAATTTTGTATTCAATGGTTATAAATATTGATCTCTCAGGGCAGTACACCGGATAGCAAATTTTGAATTGTCCCTTAACAACAGAAGCAAGCAAGTCATCCTTAAACAGTAGAGATAAGAACTGTTCTAATATCACTGTCATACTTACTATGAATATACATATCTACTTTAGAACCTGTGCCTAAAAAAACTAGCTAACGCGGACTAAGTCGCGGGTAAAAGCTATTAGTATATATACTAGCTAGCTTCGTACGCAAGGTGTATATAGTTGTGACTTGTGAGTTAGTGTACCTAGTTGATGTATGCATGTTTAAAAAAATACCAATACCACATTGCCGTGTGATGCCGGCTTAGAGTAGCATCATCCCATATCCTTCCCGTGGGAGTCGTAAGAGGCGACGAAGGGACCCGAGGGTGTGTATAGCAATTTTAGGCGATGGGCTGATAACCTGTCACTATGGCGATACACAATTTCCCCAATGACCCTCAAACGTTTGTCAGACGTGGCGTAAATGTCCGTTTTTGCGGCTGTTTATGCTCTGCCTACCCCGCAAGGGATAAAGGCGTGATATATGTATGTATGTATGTATGTAATGTTTGCATACTGACCCCAAACAGTAATAAGTGCAGAGTTGCGACTTATATGCGACAAGTGAAATGGTTGCCTACGTAAATCAACAACGTGCGACGATTTGTGACCGTTAGTTATCTGTGGAGGAGCAAGCCTCCTTTATTCCCGGTGTCGAAGCTTAAAATATGCTTGTTACACTTCTAAAACAGTTACCATCCTCATTACTGATTAAAAAAATAAACATACCTCAAAAGCTTTTATCTACACTCGTCTCATAATGTTCGAATTATGAATTCGAAAACAGATGCATAATGACCTACTTTATGCATTCTGCCTATAAAAACTAGGGTTTACTATAAATTACAGAAGCGTAATGACTTAATGAGAAAACTCTTAATACGATAAAGTTGAGAAATGAATCGAAGTTTTTTTTTGCCAATACTCATATTGCCATCTTCCGCCGCACCTGTCAGTTGTTGTTGTATGGAAATGTTGCGTTTGTTTTATTAGGTTGTTGTTGAGATGTTGTTCAGCTGTTATTTAGTTGTTGTTCAGCTGTTGTTTAGTTGTTGTACCGATTTTGTTCAGATATCGTTCAGTTGTTGTTCAGATGTTGTTCAGTTGGTGTTCAGATGTTGTTCAGTTGTTGTTCAGATGTTGTTCCGGTGTTGTTCAGTTGTTGTACATATGTTGTTCAGTTGTTGTTTCGATGTTGTTCAGTTGTTGTTCAGATGTTGTTCAGTTGTTTAGTTATGTTATTGTTAAGATTCCACATCTAAACAACTGCCATAGTATAGAATTTTCAAAAAAAATTATCAAGCCATATTACGTTCTCGTATTGAATTTGTCCTTGTATCGGGCCTTGCAATGGCTGGTGCGTACGTTTAGAAAAGTGTTTCTGAGTTTTTTTTGGAGAGTGTAGATAAAATAGTGTATGCAACTGCTATAATTAGGCATTAGAATGCTCGTGTCAAACTATTATCACACTCGGCTGTCGAATTCTAATGACCCCCATTATACGACAGTTGCATAAACTACTATTAAAGAATTAAAAAATGGTTTAGTATTCTAAGATCTCAGAAGATGGCGTTGAATGAAAAATAAAGTAATTGTTCATTCCGAATCTATCCTCGTTTTTGACGGAATGTTATTAATTTATACTCTGTATTGTTTCTACGTTGTTTTGGTTATGGTTTTCGTTAATATGCAGAGAAACTCATGAAAGTAACTATTTTTGTGATAACAGTGATTAGTTTCGTTTCACGTTTTGCGATCTCATACATCCAAGTGAAAAAAATTAAAACTTTTCTGATGTTCCGTTCCTTATGTTAACATACCAAGTACTTTGCCATTGACATCTACCCAGCCACTAGGGAAGATAAAAACAAAAACATTAATGCAATAAACACAATTTTAGAAAACTTGCAGAATTTTCTACCAACAACGGCAGGATTTGAACCTGCGACTTTCATCATTACTAGTTACAACACCTCATCCATTTAGGCTACCATCCGTAGCTTGCGAATTTTGCAAGTGTATCTTCATATCTTAATGCCAATAATAGAAGAGGTGTCGCCACTAGTGATGGCGAAAGTTATAGGTTCTAATCCTGTCCGTGGTAGACAATTTTGCATGTTTTATTGACTTATCTATTTGAAATCCATGTGCTGCTGTTTTACTGCTAACTGTACTCGATTGTAGAAACGCATGTAATTGCGTAATAGCTAATATGCTGCTTGATAAAATTAACAATCATAGCAGTACAAGGGCAAAACATTCACACATGTTTAAATCAATTATGTAACGCAAATAGTTTGTACTTCTGATTTGTATTACCCATGAATTCAAATTGGAAATATGTTTGAAATTAAATTAAGTTTAATTTCTCGATCTTGCTGTACGTTCAGTTATAAAACCAGAATCTTGGTCACATCTTAAACAAAAAAAGGGCCCTTCTCATTTTTTGAAGACGGTGGTGCCGTCTCCCACTTTTCAAATTTTGAACAATTCACATACTTATAGGTATACAATCATTAGAAAAAAAACAGCTGTTCATTTCTCTAACTTCGCTATACATTGATTTCCCCAAATTCCCTAGCATATATAGAAAAGTTATACATAACTTACTGTTATGCATAATGCAAGTATCTCAAAAATAACTACGAATCAGCACTCATTGTTTGTGTCCCCTATTGATTTGAGTTCGATTATTTATTGGCATCTTTTTTTATCTTTTAAACGAAACTATTTATTTTTCATGATTCTTTATCGCTTCAAGGATAATTAGATACCTATTGAGTGACTAGTAGGTATGTAGAAAAATATTCGCGATAAGGATTATTTTAGGTTGCAATGCAATATCATATGAACAAGCTGGTACAGCAGTATTTAATATTAATCGCAGGCAATTCTAACTATTGAGGGAAACTGCGTATTCGGAGGTTCCTTGGATTAATTTCAAAATTTACAAGTAAATACACAACCTAAGCTAAGCTTCTTTGGGTCAAATTTACTTGCCGCCGTTGGTGTCCCATTCCCGGACGGAATAGCTGGAAATATTTCCGGGAATGTACACAGAAGCGAGAAATGTCCTCCGGTAGACCCGTGTGAATTATTTATTCTTAAATGTACATTCCATAGAATATGTCTTGAATGTCAAATTCGTTTTATACTTTTAACGCACCAACAAATTGATAGCTAACGGAAAGGCAGTTGAATTCCTTTTAACTGAGTTTTGCAATGGGCATAAACTTATCTAATACTCCATAGAAGAGGTACTTAAAGTAAGTTTTACACGGCCCGTTCACCTTTCAGTTTCTCCCTGACACTGGTGGACAGTCTCGACACATTGGCTGTGATGGGCGACTTTTCAGAGTTCAGCAGGGCGATCAAGCTCATCGTCAAAGATGTCACCTTTGATCACGATATAGTTGTGTCCGTTTTTGAAACAAATATCAGGATGCTGGGGTAAGATAATCATACTTGAAACTATTATTTTTCTAAATAGGAATGTTTATATATTTGTGTACGTATTTAGTTGGAGGCTGGAAAGCATCAATATCTATAGCTGTCTCGCCCAAAGCATAGATAATGCATTTGTATGCTGGAGGAAACTAAATTATAATACTTGTTTTTCTTCGGATAAACATGTCATTACGCATAGCATCTAATGAATTGGTCTAACTGATAAAATTAACAAGATCAAAATTATGAGAAAAGACCCTAACTTCTATTCATACAACTAACATTTAGGCAGTGCCCCTGCCGGGTCCAGTGCGATGAAGCAAAAAGTATTGCGATGTGTGCGATGAAGTAAACTTGTGTGTAAATAGATAACCGTTTGTTGTATCTGATAAATGTACAAATTCTAGGGGTTTACTGTCGGCCCATGTGCTGGCCCTCACGCTAAAGCCGGACGTCCCGGTGTTGCAGTGGTACGCTGGGGAGCTGCTGGCCATGGCCGAGGACCTGGGGCGAAGGCTACTCCCAGCCTTCAATACTTCCACGGGCATACCTCACGGCAAAGTAAGTTAATTGTTTCCTGATAATGTAATCCATGAGGTGAAATGTTTACCAATAACCATTAACACCACAACATCGATCAGATTAATAATATAATCGATTAGAAACGTCAGAATCGATTCGATAAGAAGAAGAAAAAACATAAGTGTAAATTACCTGGTGGACAGAGCTCGCTCGGTATTTTGTATTTTTATGTACTTATCAATAAAGGTCGTTGTTTGTAAAAAAACAACTCGCATAAAACAAGTGAAACAACGATTTTAAAAAAGTTCCACTTAGCTAGATCGATTTTTCGTCCCTGAAATCGCATACACTCAAATTTCAAGAAAATCGTCGCAGTCATTTCCGAGATCTTGATTATGTTTCCTAGATTCTAAATTGCTCGATTCATGGTTTTTGGATATGAAACATATTTTGATATTCTATATTTTGTATGGAAGAATGGCGAGTTTACGCTAATCAGCTGGTTTTCAAAAAACATCGTCTGTACGTTGAAACGGTAGCTGATTGCCGAGAGGACCACGCCATTAGCGTGAGTCGTGACATATAAGACGCCCCTAGATCATGGTAATTAAATAATCTATTGTTAGCATAGCAGTGTTGGTGAAGAAAATTCTTTCCGTCTCAGTGAAAATGAGCGTATAGTGACTACAGGTAACGCGCCAATTGTTCAATTATGTAATTTAGATACGCATCAATGATTTCGCATACATACTTACCACGAAAAAACTTGAAAGTGTAAATAATAAATATTACGATGTAATCCTTAACTCAAGGTCGATTGTCGTACCGTCGTCTTGAAACCACACACATACACGCATGATCACACCTCTATCTATCACTTGCAGGGTAGTCAGAAAGCAACGGCCCTTTATATGGTCATTCTCGGTTCGTCTGACATATGCTTTTGATTAAAATTGTGTAACACTGTAGTAACAGGTGGTCAGTCCATCGCCTAAAATTGCATTGCTTTTACTAAGTCGGCGCACCAGTCGCTGCTATTCATCTTTGACGGCCGTTTTTGCGTGTAATCGTGTGTGGGGACCGCCTAGAGTACATTTTATTAGGTCTGACCTTCCATCGGTAATCTACCTCTAGCTCGCGTTCCCTCGAACTTCGAACACGACAGCTGCTCCATAGAAAAATTCGTACCTACTCAAACAAAATGTATGGAACAGCTGGATTTTTTTTTCGCGATTTCGCAGGTGACCCCATAATAAAAGTTGTTCAGAATCATAAGTAGAATCGCCCTGTAAAATTTCCGTAGTGAATAAAAAATAACCCTGTATGACAGTTGCATAAACTATTATTAACTACACTTGACTTATAATGTTCAGATTGCAAACTCGAAAACAGTTGTATAAAGACTTGTTTTATGCACTCAGCCTATACAAATTACAATTTCTTCTATAGCGCTGTTACATTACTTCTTAAGTATATTGCAAGCCTTGCGAGTTCTCATAAAATGGTGTTCAGTTGTTGTTCAGCTTTTGTTTAACTGTTGTTCAATTGTTGTTAAGTTGTTGTTTATCAGCTGTTGTTAAGTTGTTGTTTATCAGCTGTTGTTCAATAGTTACTTAACAACAATAACTGAACTGCAGCTAAATGACAACTCAACGACATCAAAACAACAGCTGAAGTAGAAAGTGATTTTTGAAAATGTCACTTCAGGTCATATTACATTACGTATTGAATTTGTCCTCGTTTTGGAGGATTAGAAAAGTGTATTAGTGAGTTTTATTGTAGATTGTAGGGAAAAAAGTGTATGTATATAATTAGGCATTAGAATGCTTGTGTCAAACTATTAAACTGACACTCGCATTCTAATACCCCAATTTAATGATAGTAATATACACTACTATTAGTATATATACACTAGCCTCAAAATGTTTAAATTTTAAATTCGAAAACAGTAACCGCAAAAATAAATAATAAATGTCACAGGGACATGATTTGAATTGTGTGAACTTGGGTGCGCATTAGTTTGTTTACTTTTTCTAGTCATCTATACATACACAAATCACACCTTTATTACTTGCGGGGTAGGCAGAGCGTTAACGATGGTAAAATACGGTCGCCACGTTTGTCAATCTTTTCGAGTCGTTTCAGAAAAATCGTGTATTACTATAGTGACTGGTTATCGGCCTCTCGCCTGAAATACACATGAAACCCTCGAGTCCCTAAGACTGCCCTCCATTAGATGACAGATGCATAAACTACTATAATTTAAGAGATACAGGCAGATGAGCCGTGACAGCCCAGTGAAATTCTCAGGTTTGAATCCTGCCTTTTAAAATTGGGTGTTCAGTACTTAATTTTTTACAAATAAGCGTTAACCCAGAAGTATCCTTAATATATGAATTTCCGACCAGGTGAACCTGAGGCACGGACTCCGTGGTATGTCGGAGTCGCGCGAGACGTGCACAGCGTGCGCCGGTACTATGATCCTGGAGATGGCAGCACTGTCGCGGCTCACAGGCAACCCCGTCTACGAGCAGAAGGCGCACAAGGCCATGGATCGCCTCTGGAAGATCAGGCACAGGTAAACTGACATAGCACGTTCACTCACACCATGCACCTGCTCCTGCCGCTGTCGCGAATATTGCTCTAAATACTTCCGCAGAAGTGTTCACATACTGCCGTTATACTATTCTCGCATCAATATGAGTGAGCGAGATAGCAATACATTCCACTAGAGTTCGTGCTGCCGTTCCTTTGATTCGCGCACAAAATCCGACCATCGAGGATGCACGGGAAGTGGCAGCGGCATGATGAGTAGCAGCGCGAGTAACCTGTTCACATATTCGCGCTGCCCACTTCCCTTACTATTTGGCTGCCCAAATTGGCATTGTGTTAACGTGCTATCAGAAGATTAGCAGATGGCAGTACTGTATGGGATATAAAAACGACTGTGAGCCCAACGGTATAGCTCACTGCTAAGTGAGTTACCCTCAGTGAAAGTTACTTTATGATGATGATGTTAGCTATATTATAATAAAATAAATGTTAAAATATATAGAAAAAAATATAAAAGCGAGGTTCAATTCAAATTCAATAAATCATCTCTTCTTGATCTTTTGGCGTCTTATTCAATTATTACATTAGGTTCTGCTATAGTTCTTGACCGCCGTAACACGATGAGTACAAATCAGACTCTCGCATGTTTTCATTTTATATTTGAGTCGTTTTGCATCTCTGCGTTTATTGTATTCTTATTTCATAAACAGGGTGTAAGAAACAGCCCTCCGAATATTGATAGGGTGCATTCGGACCATGAAACTGAATAACTTCTCATAAGAAAATACTTCAGGAAACGTCAAAAAATTTGGATTTTGCTGCTCGTAATTTCGTAAGGGAGACCGAATACTTTTTGTCGTTTCCTGACATTATGTTCCTAGGCAAAATTTGTTCAGTTTCACAGTTTGCATGCGCCCTATCAGTCTTCGGAGGGCTGTCCCTTATACCCCGTATAGAATTTGTTATCCAAAGTTTAATTTTAGCTAGGCATATTATTGCATTACATTCCGAACGTGGCGATTTTTTATTTCTTATATTCAATTTATACATTGTTTGTTACACTTGTTATCAAAGCAATTAAAATGTATCGTTACAATTCAACAAGGTCGTAAAACGAATGCTAATTGCTGATTACATTTATTTATTTTTAATTACTGCTAACATGTCGTACCAAATGCATAGTTCTTAGGCTTATACATTAAGGTATGCAAAAATTGCAACATTGGCTAAGCCCATGTATCCCGAAAGTTTTCGTCGTATCGCAGTTTCGACGCAATTTTTAGAACTCTGACCTCTGCTTGGGTAGTTGTCCAGAAAATATTTTAGATTACCTAAGATTCAAGGCATACATAGCTTTTAAAGACACATTATTACAACAAAAATGTGTTCAGACTAAAAGGTTCCCGTGGTCGAGTACTGTAAAAAAAGTTACATTATTCTTAAGTATGGTTCAAATATTTTTTTATAATGATCAATGGTACCTACTAAGCAAACGATTGTTTTCCTGCCAAAAGAGAGACAACCAGAGTTGCCAGAGTTACAAGTGGCTAACAGAGCGATGCATTAGGTACTTACGCCATGTATGACTATGACGATGACGATGAAGATGACTAAATTTTTTAATAAGTATTCGTAATATTTTAAGGTAGGTTTCCATTGCCGTGTGATGCCGGCTTAAAATCGCATCACCCCATTTCTTTCCCGTGAGAAGAGAGAGTTTCGTAAGAGGCGACTAAGGGACTTGAGGGTGTGTATTGCAATTTTAGGCGATGGACTGACAACCTGTCACTATGGCGTTATACATTTTTCCGAATGACCCTCAAATATATGTCAGACGTGGCGTGAATGTTCGTTTTTGCGTTTTTGCGCTCTGCCCACCCCGCAAGGGATTATAGGCGTGATATGTGTATGTATGTATGTATGTTTCCATTAGAAAAGTTTTTCTGTTTTATAACCTCAACTAAATTTGCATTTAAACATGATTGGACACTTTAGGAATTGGACATTTCGGGAACTGGAAAATCTTGGAATTAGACATTCTGGGAAATTAACATTGTATATTTTGGGAATTGAACATTATGTACATAAACGATCAACACTGGCTCTTTTTCTAATATTTTGAATTTGGAAAAGGATTGATATGTGAACACAAGCTAATGATATTAATATGGTTTGCCAGAACGTCCGACCTGATGGGCACCGTGATCAACATTCACTCGGGCGACTGGGTGCGCAAGGACGCGAGCGTGGGCGCCGGCATCGACTCCTACTACGAGTACTGCTTGAAGGCGTACATCCTCCTGGGAGACGAGAAGTACCTGGCCAGGTTCACCAGACACTACAACGCGGTCATGAAGTATATCAACCGGGGGCCCGTCATGTTGGCCGTGCATATGCACAGGTAGGATAAGACCTAACTTAACTAAGTATCTGTACGGCGAGGTGTCGTTATGCTGGGGCGGGTTGTACTAAACGCGCCTGCGTTGGCGAACCCGCGTCACGCAGCGCTGGTCTTATATTCCGTAGGTTACGACCGCCGTAATCATAGAATAAGTAAGTAATCTAAGTAATCATAGACAGCAACCGGGACCGACGGATAAGTAAGTAATCTAAGTAATCATAGACAGCAACCGGGACCGACGGCTCAACGTGCCCTCCGAAGCACGGAACCATTTCTTTTCGGACAATCAGTTGGTTCACCCTGCAATATCCTAACCAGACCGGGAACATATTCACAAAGTGATAAATATCAACTTTGTGAGTGTCCCACCGAGAATAGAACTTTGAACCTTTGCGTAGCAGGCAGTCGCTAAATGATTTAAATGATTCGAATGATGACAGATTATTTTTAATCGGTCCAGTAATTTCGAGGCCTATTTTATAAACAAACAATCAAATCTTTCCTCTTTCCTTATAATATTAGTGTAGATAGTACAGAACTCTTCGTGTGGGACACGCACTCAGTTTCTTTAATAAAGGGCGGGGCACACTGGCTCCGTATCCAGCTCTCGTCAGTAGTCACGCACGAACTTATGATGTTGTAATGTATGGGACTGTATGAGATACGGCACACCGCTTGCGTGCAGCACGTATAACGGATACGGAGCCGGTGTGCCCCGCCCTTAAAGGTCTGCCTCGAACTTTTGAACGTCCCTTTCCCACTAATGGCAAATCCTGTGTATTTAGACTATTTTTCAGTCTTTTGGAAATTTCTCGTCAAATAAACAAGTAAACAAAAAACTTTACGACAAGAATCTAGTAATGTACAAGACGTATCGTATGGGCAAAAAATAATGTGTTATGTTAATAAGATTGCTTTAACATTACGCAAAAAAGTGTAAATATAGATCAAACTTTGAAAAATAAATCTATCGATCAAACTTTCTTCAGTCGTGTTTTCCTGCGACAAAAATCTATTTAATATAATGATAAATCATTATACACAAAAGTAAGGTGTTTATCGCATTCACCAAAAAAAATTGCGTGCATCCATAAATACTTATTTTTCTCACGGCCCGCCCTTAAGTGTTAATTTGGTGCGTGTAGGCCGCACCTGCAATCGCGGAACTTCATGGACGCGCTGCTGGCGTTCTGGCCGGGGCTGCAGGTGCTGCTGGGAGACGTGCGGCCGGCCGTCGAGACGCACGAGATGCTCTACCAGGTCATGCAGCGACACACCTTCATACCGGAGGCGTTCACCTCCGACTTTCAGGTCTGTACAGTTTCTTGATATTCGCTATACCTACTAATATATCTCGTGTGATGCTGGCTTAGAATAGCATCACGCCATTTCTTTTTTTTTATTATGGATGGGTTTGACGCTAGTCTAGGTCATAGGACAGAGACAGAGTCTAAAATGGAGCGAGCTCACCTAAAAGAAGCCTGTTTACTCTTACTTTCAAGGGATTAGGGTTGTATGCGTTTGGAAACATATACGCAGGTAGTGAGTTCCACTCTTTAGCAGTGCGCATTATACTCGTAAATGATGACTGGAAGCGCTTAGTCCGAATTGGTGGAATGGCAACCAGTTATCGATGGTATCCGGAGGTATGTCTGGATGTCCGATGGTAGTAGGGAGCTGGTGGAACAAGGTCGTGAAGCTCTTTCTTGCCCGTGGGAGTCGTAAGAGGCGACTAAGGGACTCGAGGGTGTGTATTGCAATTTTAGGCGATAGGCTGACAACCTGTCACTATGGCGATACACAATTTTCTGAATGCCCTTCAAATGTTTGTTGGACGTGGCGTGAATGTCCGTTTTTTGCGGCCGTTTACGCTCTGCCTACCCCGCAAGGGATTATAGGCGTCATATGTGTGTGTGTGTGTGTAATATCTCTCGTCCCAGCTTAAGATTTACAAAATCATCATATCCATGAAATTAGTTATTTTTTTTTGTTTTTTATTTTTTTATTAGCCTTGTCTGTGTCCTATGTTTTATGTTTGCAAAATATACTAAGTTAAAAATACCAATAGCATATGAGTAAGCATGCCGCGGTTTGGATCGTCTTATCATTCGTTTGTAATGTCAACTTTACTTGGATGCTGTGTTACCGCGCATGGTCGCTTTTCTAGAACGTTCCAACCTAAACAATTGAACTTCAGTTTGTTTTTTCCGTTGTAAATTGAAATTCACTGTGTGGATGCTAGAGCCATTCAAATGTATGCCAATATTGATATAATTGAACATACTATGAAGATCATTTTCAATTTGCAACTTAAAATGGTGTACATCAAATAGCGCTAGACCGGCCGGCGGTTAGGGTGGTGTGGCGAATGGCTTTGGTTTGTCCTGTTACGGGCACTCGGGGAACCGAGGTAACTACAAGTAAAACCTTAGTAGGTGTAATGATCTCGTTAGCACGAGTGCCCGGAACCCCTGAGTGCGTGATTGAGTAGGTGCAGGTAGTATCATGTGTGTAGGCGCCCTAACAAGCCTGGTGCTCTCACGCTTAGTACGCTTAGTGAGGGGTCGTGAGAGAAATAGAGGGGATTTTATTACTTAATAGACCATGGTGATCTATAGACAGCGGCGCCAACTGGTAAACACGACTGGCCACTGACAAGTTCAATGATTTGCTGGCGTAAGGGCACCAGGAAAGTCTGCTTACAATTACTCACTAGCGAGACCACTCTATACCTACCTAGATGTTTTCACCTGCGGGTACTTCGGTTCCCTGGGTGCCGATGCCTCAGTAACACAACAGTTTTAACGAGCTAGTCTATCGCGATAGTATTTAGGTAAATATTAGTAATTTACCTGTGTCCCGACGTTTCAACACAGGTTCATGTATTGTGGTCGCGGGTTGACCCGATAGACCCGGTCTAATACTTAAAATGAGTGAAAGTAATCGCGAGTACTTAAAAAGTTATATTTAACGAGCTAGTTTCAAATGCCACTTGTTTAAATAATTCAGGTATTTTCATATTAAACATTTTTATTTACTTAGGTCCACTGGGGCCAGCACCCGCTCCGCCCAGAGTTCCTCGAGTCCACGTACTTCCTGCACCGCGCGACCGACGACGACCACTATCTCCAGGTATACAGTTCAATTTACGGTTATTTTGCCAAATTTTTCATAGTTACCAAGTGACAAACCGGTGTATTAATTGTTATTTACCTAAGTTTTTAAGTCTTCTTTGTGTCGTATGATAAGTTTTTAAGTCTTCTTTGTGTCGTATGATAAGTTTGTAAGTCTTCTTTGTGTCATATGATAATCATATTGTAAGGAGGTAACAATATTTAGTAAAATCTTTGATTGAGATGCACTTAAGGGGCTGCCACACAAATGAGCTTTTTCAGAGAAAATTATGAAAATTTGCTAAGTGCTGTGGGCTCCTAATTGCAACCCAACCAACTTTTGAGTAAGAATGGCTTTTAATGCCGTATTTCACACGTGTTTTTGTACTACTAATTCTTAAAACATTACTAACTAGCACTCTATACCACCTACATGTTTTCACCTGCGGCTACTTCAGTTCCCTGAGTACCGGTGCCTCTTAGAGCCTAGGTTACACAACAATTTTAACTATTAGAATAGCATCACCATAAAGAGAGAAAGAGAATTATCACTGTCACTTACCTTTAAGTAGGTTTTGTCAAGGATAGGAGATATGTAAGTCCTGTTATTTTTTTTTAATTGCCATGGGCATTCGCAATTTCTAGTCTTTTTAGTCGCTATTGTTTTTATCATACACATATCACCTTATTTTGACGGGTAACGCGTATTTTGTGGCAAGTTATAAAACATGGCATGACTTAGATATATCCTATTCTGTACTCAACCTGTCACATAGGTTGAGTACAGAATAGGATATAGGAAAGTGACAGCGCTACTATAAGGGAAGTTAAAATAATTAATTTCCCTAATTGAGGGCAATAACTGACTAGTTAAAAACAATATTTATTTATTTATTTATTCATGGATCATCATCTAACGTATTCGTAATTCTTAGAAGCTAAAATATATTCTGATATATATAATACACTTAAAGATGTACACAACATTCATAGCACCTTTTAGTATGTAGGGAACTTAAAGTAGGTAGATAACAAAACAACGTCTTAGTGTTTATTATGAAATACTTATTAGTAATGAGATCAATACTATAGAAATTAAATTAAATCAAATCAAATATCAATAAAAAAAACAAAATGCTTTATATATCATAATTTGTTACATACATAAAAGTGTTGAGTCTTCCCAGTATGTAATTAGATACTTGTGTTGGGAATGACTCGCCTCATCCCATTCGTCATAAAAAAGCTGTAGGTAGGTATGTTAACTTCTAATACAAACTTAATTAACAGGACATATTTGCGTGTGTGTATGTGTGTTTGTGTGTGTGTGTGTGTACTTTGTGAACGTCATACTTATGTGCACATGGTGCACAGAGCGTGAGACGTATTATCTATTATTTTCATGTAGTCTAATCTACTAATCTCGACATTATGTCGGTGTCTACAAAACCAAGTACGAGCTAAGCAACTTGGTTCTGATGTTATATCATTTTCTGTTTGGAAGGTGGTCGCATTAGTGAGAAATCGCCGGACTATTATTATTGTTATTATTATTTTGAATAGAATATGATATTCTGCCGTGTGATGCCGGCTTAGAATAGCATTACCCCATTTCTTGCTCGAGGGAGTCGTAAGAGGCGACTAAGGGACTCGAGGGTGTGTATTGCAATTTTAGGCGATGGACTAGGGCGATACACAATTTTCTGGATGACCCTCAAATGTTTGTCAGACGTGACGCAAATGTCCGTTTTATGCGGCTGTTTATGCTCTGCCCCGCCAAGGGATTATAGGCGTGATATGTGTATGTATGTATGAATATAACCGGCTTCCGATGTATACGTTGCAGGTAGGTCGCGCGGTGCTGCGCGCGCTGCAGCTGCACACGCGCGTGGCGTGCGGCTACGCGGCCGTCAACGACGTGCGCACGCGCCACCACGAGGACCGCATGGACTCGTTCGTGCTGGCGGAGACCTTCAAGTACCTCTACATGCTGTTCGGCGAGGACACGTGAGTCGTCTTGATGACTGGTGGATGACGGATAAGACGGAGTGGTAGTGCGATTGCTTGCGGCGCTAAAGTTCTGGGTTCCCGTTTGGGCACTTACGCAGTTTATAATAATCGTTTATTACCAACAATACATAATATTACATTTCGTATATTATTATGTTGTATATAAGTAAAGCCGTGTGATGCCGGCTTAGAATAGCATCACCCCATTTCTTTCCCGTGGGAGTCGTAAGAGGCGACTAAGGGACTCGAAGAGTGTGTATTGCAGTTTTCAGCACCAGGGAACCCAGTGCCCCAAACCAGGGAATTGCCATTTCACCCTTGAAACCAGGGTGAAATGGTTCCCGCCTAGTGGAGCTGATTACCCGTTAGTGAGCTGAAAGTAGTGAACTGGTCCCAACCCGAGGAAGAAGAAGAAGAATTGCAGTTTTCGGCGATGGGCTTACAACCTGTCACTATGGCGATACACAATTTTCTGAATGACCCTCAAATATTTGTCAGACGTGGCGTAAATGTCCGTTTTTTGCGGCCTTTACGCTCTGCCTAGCCCGCAAGGGGTTATAGGCATGATATGTGTATGTGTGAATGTGTTTAAAAGTAAAGTATAAAGTTGATTTTTATCTCTTTGTGAATTGGTTTCCCGTCTGGTTAGAACATTGCAAGTTGAACCACCTGATTGTCCGTAAGAAAGATGGTTCCGTACTGTGGAGGGCACGTTAAGCTGTCGCTTCCCGTTGCTGTCTATGATTTCTTAGACGAAATCAGAAGCCTACCAGTAGTAGTAGGTGGGTTCATCGGGTATTTTGTCGACTCAGTGTCCCACGCGAAGAAAAAGATGTGCTGAAGACCCTGCAGCTCTGGAGACAAAGAGTTCCTCCCGCAGCCCAAACATCATATGACAAACACAGGAAGCAAATAATAACATAGGGTGAAATGTTACTAGTGACCGATACCGTAAACTCCCTGATTTCGATTAATTTTCCACATAAAAAATATAGGCCGAAATATAAAATAATAAGACCTCCCATACAACATGTACCAGCCGATCAACTTTGGTTGTTAGGTAAGGGTTATGGTTAGGCAGGTCCAATTTTTTTTGTCGTATTTTGACCTATGTTCTTTGGGTAAAGTTGTTCCTTATTACCAGCCCATATTGGGTTTTCGCTATCTTTTGTTATGCATACCATTATCCATTAATTAAATCGATTAAAGGGTCAAATCAAAACGATGAACGCTGTTTAGTTTCATGCGCTGGTTGACTCTTTGGAATATTTCCATGCTTATATTATTTACATCTTATATTTCTTTGATCACTGTTAGGATAGTGTTTTTGTTGTTCTTACTGATATAATAATAGGCTTCTGTCTCTAGTCAAACGAGCTACTTTTGAAAATGATTATGTTTTGATGTCAAACATTATTAAGGATGTCGTCAAAATATAAACTATTCAATTGATGACCGCTCATTTCGTAAACCTGCCGATATTATTAGCTTAAATTAAACTTTAGTGAACAAGTGGAGCCCCCGAGTAACATTTCAGAAAAAACAACACTGTTATCCCTTTTTATTCAAATAATTTAAAACTGCTCATTCTAAAAGGTCGTAAGTGCATGATGACGTCAGATTACGATTATTAAAATGGTATCACTACAATTCTTGAAAATATTAAAATATAATGGCAATACTGATGATTGAAAGATGATTGACAGCGACATTACCATACATTTCCAGGGTTGCCAACCGTAGAATACAAGGTTCCTCGTACGAATACGAAACTATGGTCTCCCGTACGACACGCGAGGACAAGTATTCACGTCAGATAGTATAGTTCCGCTTTAATTAGGAAGTAAAAAACGTTGCAGAATGGGAGGGTGGAAGGGAAAAGAGAAAGACGAAGACGCACAAACTTTACTCAAATTAAGAAACGGAGAGTCTACGAGTCGTGACTAACGTAACTTCAGTAGAGTCGTGTAGTACTAAGAGGTCAAAACCCCAGCAGGAAAGACACAATTGTGGGAATACCACACTGCTGGACATGGGCCTCCCCCTATAAGGGGTTATTTGCCATACTCACCACGCTTAGCAGGTAAGGCAGGTGAATGGCGAGCGCAGTGTAAGGTGTTGTATTCACTGACAACGCTGCTGCCCATTTCCTGGAGTCATCCCTTAGTCGGCTTTTACGACACCCGGGTAGATATTGATATTGATAAGCATTTTGTTTTGCCTTTGGCATCTAATCTAGTAACTTAGTCAGTTGGTACTCTTCGGTAGTTACCTACTTGTTGGCGTGTGACATGTCAACACGGCCCGCATCTGGTGTGGCATGTTCATGGCATGTTTCTTAAGCTTCCAGTTCCATATTGGTTACATAGATTACAACCGGTGCGTCGACGCGCGTGCTTCATTTGCGTAGACCTACAAGCCACAGTCTGCGCTAGCCTTAAGTGCTTCAGTACGAAAAAAAAATCCCAGTTGGCAACCCAGCCAACTATGTACTTTGACGTTATTGACAGTTTTGGCGCTCATGATGCGCTTTTTATTGTAAATTTACGTCTACAAACGGATGTGTTTTTTTTGCAGGATAATCATCGTATTGTGACGTCACAAGCACGATTTCAGAAAATTGATAAATAATCAAATTTCCTTTATTTTCAACAGAAAAATTTGAAACTTTTTCACTATGAATCTGCAATCAGAAATCTCCGAAATGGTCATAGAAAAAGTGGATATTATGAAATTTGAGCGCTCGTTAAATCTTATCTTGCATATTATTGCATGCATTGTGATGCCGGGTTAGTGATGGCATCACCCCATTTCTTACCCATGGGTGTCGTAAGAGGCGACTAAGGGACTCGAGGGTGTCTATTGCAATTTCAGGCGTCGGGCTGACAACCTGTCACTATAGTGATACACAGTTATCTGATTGACCCTCAAACTTTTGTCAGACTTGGTGTTAATATCCGTTGAACGGCCGTTAACGCTCTGCCTTTCCCGTAAGGGATAAAGGCGTAATTTATGTATGTATGTACGTATCTTGCAAATTTTGAAAAACTATGAATGAGAACTATTTTACTTGTGCTCATTGATTTTAAACGTGTTTTCAACATTCAGGTTTCGTATTTTATTGATTACCCGGGTCACAACCCTATCAAGGTGTCTGTCGACTGAACATTGCATTGCGATTACTTGTAGAGACTTGCCGGTGTCGCTGGAGGACTACGTACTGACGACGGAGGCGCACTTCCTGCCGCTGTGGCTGGCCACGGCCGGACGGAACGCCTCCTACTTCTCGCTCAAGATAGATGACGATGACGAAGACAGGTTCAGGAAGTAAGTACCATCACTGCCCAATAGGCAATATAATACAATAATTATTTTAATTATTTATTCGTTTTGTTAGCGTGTAGGTCGGCTGCCTCAGTTTACTTTCAGGTTTTCATCTATCCAGGGGCAGGAGCTTTTCAATAAGACGTATATTTACAAAAGAATACTGTTTTTTTAATCAAAAACCTAATACAGATTAGCTTTATGAAATTGTATGGTCAATCGTGTATAGGCAAATGTCGAATGAGAGCGCGTACCGTCGTGGATACCCTAGCCTAGTTGTATGGTAGGTTCATGCGTGGACACATTTTGTTACGATAAATCGGGGGAGACCCATGTCCAGCAGTGGACTTGACTCTGTTGACGTTGACGCGACAAAAAAAAATGCAATTGATGATGGTAAATGCCATTAAACTCAAATTGGGTTTGTCAACGACACAAGATTCCACAGATACACCACAAAGTGAAAAAAATATGAAAATAATCAATAAGTACTTAATTACAGCTACGGGTAACCTACCTACCCTCCCATACATCAAACCGCACAATATAAACAATTTTCCAATCCTTTTGAGGCAGGTGGGTAAACGTCGGGTAAATTCTGGCATGCGAGGGAGTAGCTAACCAACGGAAAAAACATCGGCAGTCCTGGGTCGCTCCAAGAAGCCTGTGAACGTCTCAGGACACGACTGTGCCTTTAAGATACAAAGGAGCTGGGTTGGCTAACGTAGGCAACCATCCAATATGACCCATAAAGGACCACTTTGATCTTAAATTCGGAAAAGGGAGTCATCTGCAATAACAATAAATGTCCAGCAGTGGACTTCAACCCTTTCTGCTCAACCTCTTCGTTATGTCAAACAATACCATTATTTTTAGAGTCCCTAATCAAAAGAGTTTTGAGGTACATCTCTTACTATTCTGCAACGGCCCGTATTCAAGCGCAATGTATATTTTGATATCAAAATATTTCGGTACCGGCACCTATTACCAACACACTTTTATCCGTATACATTGAAAAAGTATACCGATATTATATCGCTATCATAAGTATACCGATATTATTCGGAAACGATCCGTGAATTCCAGAACGTGTCCGAACACGGCGTCGCTGGTAGCGGAGAAGGTCCGCCAGCCGATGCGGCAGCTGCTGGGGTCGGCGGCGGCGCGGCCCCCCGCGCGGCTGCGGCCGCTCAACGACCCGCGACAGATACACGCGCTCGCCGACATGGGCATCTCCGTGCTCACGCTGCCAGACGGCAGGGTACAGCTGCTCTACACCACCTCCACGGTAACACTCATGGCAGATTTGGACATTTTAAACTAAAACCAGGGCTACATCACTCCATCAAGGTCACGTGTTTGACCACTACTGACAATTGCACTTTCGAAAGTGCAACCATTTGGGATGAGTTAGAGTTATGTTTTTTAGTATTTTTAAATTTAAAATGAGTGTGGCTTTTTTATAAAGCTAATAAAATATAGAAGCCAGCACGTAATAATAAATAACGAATAAGAATTTTGTAATAGTCCTTCGTCTAATTTATTGAACTACTAACTATGTTACGCATTTTATATTTGTTATCTTAACAACAGGCTAAGTCAGCGAAGGACGCGGCCGAGGGGCTGACTTTCATGCGCGAGATGTCCAAGTGGAACACGCTGAGCGATTCCGAGAACGGCGTCACCCCGGTCGGCGTGAAAATCCATGACAAGATCTACCCCGCCGGGCCCGGACACTTCGGGAAACAAATATCCGGGGAGCAGAGATTCGAGGGCGCGCTGGCTCTCGCCGACCCCTCGCACGCCTGCGAACCGCTCACCAACAAGTTTGACGGCCAGTTCGCTATCGCCAAGCGAGGTCAGTGCACTTTCGCGCAAAAAGTTCGCAACATACAAGCCGCTGGCGCCAAGCTGGCCGTTGTCCTCGACAACATTCCCGAGTCCACTTACGAAAACACTGCCCTTTTCGCTATGTCCGGTGACGGCAAAGATGATATCCAAATACCAGCTGTGTTCCTATTTACTTTAGAAGGTAATTTCTTGACTGAAGCTTTCGAAGCCGACCCTGAATTGATGATTTTAGTTGGCGAGCTGAAATCGCTCAAAAGAGAGTACGAGAACGTATGTGAAGAAGGTAATTGCGAGGCGGTTTTGGAGACGCCGACGTCGCTCACCAGCGACAAGGAGTCGTTCGATCATCTCAAAAAGGTGCTCGGACAGTTGGTGGCCCAGTTCGAGCTCTCCCTTTCCAACGAAGACGCTATGATGCAGAAAACGTGCAGTGAAGAGAACGAAAGTGTTTTTATATCAAAAGACAGCTCTTTCCCCAACGACGAAAGCCGTAAAGTAGAGGCCAGGACAGTTTGCTCAGTGAATTCTAAACCCGAAGGTCCGCTTTTGGATCCTGCGAAGGACGAAGTGCAAAAGACAGATACTGACGGAGATAAACCTGACAATGTTTAATGTTTTTATGTAAATGAATAATATTTTTGATATTTGCGTACATATTAACCGCATTTCTATTTAGCGTACACTTTTATTAGCTATTCCTGTGGACATTTTATAAGTACAAGAAGAACATCAAAGTTGTCAGCTTTCATATACCTGCTAGGAGACGTTTCATGCCCCTAAAGAAGGAAAATGACAGCTGCTGTAATCTTGTATCTTCTTTTACAAGTTTATGAAAATGAACGAAATACATAAGAATTAATTAAGAAAGTTGTACGTTAGAATTGCGGCCATTCCTGTGTGATTTTTTGTTACTCCTTTTACTTTCATAAAAAATAATAAACAAAAATCTGCATCTCGCTGGCTTTTAGCTTAGAAGACAAATAACTACTAGATTTATTGATTCTTTACTTTCCATCCTTATAAGATTAACAAAGGGAGTAACTTAAAATTTGCCAAGCAATAAGTTTTTACTTACCCACATGTTCCAATGTTTGCCACCCACTACAGACAAACATTTTTAAAGAACATCATTTTTTTCGTTTCGCCGCTGAAGTTCTTAATGGGTCTAATATATTGTATCTTAGATATTTTATAGCGGTAAAAATTTACCTATACTGTTGTACAATACTACAAATACAAACAAAATTGAATAAAAAGTAACGTATACTAAATACGAAAGCGGCGTGAATGTGACACTTTGGGGGTGCGCACAATATGCGACAAAAATTGATCAAACGAAAATGTATCATCCTTGTCACACTTAGGCAAATTCCAAATTTTGCCTGCTTTCATATAACATTCATATGACGTTAATTGATGCGTGATATTGTTATGAGACAGTGTTAGTTTGTGAAATATTCAGCGCGTAAAATTATGGTAAATTATTACTAAGATCAGCCCATTGTGAATTTCAACTATTCTGGTAAACAATAATACAAATACAAAATAATAAAAAGTATCTTAACGTGACGTAAATGTTATATTTGGTAGAGAAACATTATTATGAGACAATGAGGTCAATTCGGGATTTAAATTTTCCTTACTTGCCTTAAATTAGTGCTGTCACTTTCCGTCTAATAGGTTTAAAAAAGGATAGGAGATATTTTAGTCGTGTCATGTCTTATAATTTCATGCAAAATACGTGTTATCTGTCAAAATAAGGCGACGATCAACACAATCGCGACTAAATGGACTAGAAAAGGCGAAGAAACCATTGACGTTTTTAAAAATGACAGGACTTAGATATCTCCTTTCCTTTTCTAAACATATTTGATGGAAAGTGACAGCACTAATTTAAGGCAAGTAAGGACAATTTATATCCCGAATTGTGGCCAGTGTGTCATTTTGTGGAGTATTCTGCGCCGCTTCGAGATAAATTTGACAGATGATAAAATTACTTGATTTTACGAGTTCCTTTGCAATCGTTCATGTAGAATTTATTTTTTCATACTAATAGTAGTAGCTGAATATTACTACAAAGCAAGCAGTGATTTGCGCTTTTTTCATAAAAGCGTATCCGAAAGATAGCACTCTACCTTCTGCCGTAGCGCCATAGATTCAATCGGAAAAGCTGACAAAGTTTGATAGTTATATCGACTAAGTTTATGGCCGAGTACACCGCTATCTAGCAAAATGGCTCCATTTTAAAATCCCCATTGGAATTGTGTTGATATAACCAATTAGAATAATTTATCAATTTTGAGCTAAAAAAATTCACTTTTCAAGGCTGCATCTTGCCCTGCCTCACTCAAAATACTATTACATGCAAATGAAAGTGGTGTTCTAATACTTTAAACCCTTAATAGGATAGAGCTTTCCTTACATATATCCTTTTAAAGACACTTTAAAATCAGATCGATTTAAGTACAAAGGCTTCTAAATCCACTGTAATTTGGAAACTAATTGATAAAATGTTTACATCTGATTGTGCATATGTTTCAAACCGAATGGGTTTTGGTAGTTAATTATTTACCATTATCTCATTAAGGGTGAACATTGGCTTGTTTAAAAATCGGTTGCGTAATAATTTTCTTTCGTACCAGAATGAATAGCCCGAAACATCAATGTAGGCATAGTTTTGTACGTTATCTATTTATTCATTTATTATGGGTCCAATCCTGCACAGTCTAAGTTTCTACATGACTAACCAAAAATTCCTTACTAGATATTTTAATATCCGGGAAACTTGTAGGTTTAAGTTTAGCTAAAATTTATTTGTCTTCATATAAATGTAGATAATCACAATTTACGATTTTTAATTTAAAACCATTCATGATGAATGGATGAGTAAGGTTTCGATCGATGTTCGCAGTAATTTTATTTTACATTTTGTTTTTTATAGTTCTTTTCTTCGTTTTATAAATCTACTTATAACGAAATCATGTATAAACCCGAATGTAAATATTTCGAATGTTGCATAAATAATGTTATACAAGGAGTAACAAAAAAGAAAACAAGCCGAATGGAGGTGAAACTGCTAATGTAATTGAACAACTTTCCCTGTGGATGATGGGCCGAAATATATATAAATTAAATTGGATCTGCCATACAATATTGCCAATCAGCTGGTTAATTTTCTTTGTAATATTTCGACCCATGTTCCATTGGGAAAGTTGTTCAGCTTCATGAGTACTTTAATCTCCTTTCGACTCGTTAAACCCTTTTTGATACTCCCTTTAGGTACTGATAAAACGAAATGTACATACTAACGAATTTAAGCTACAAAAGTAAACTATGTAAAGTGTACATAATAAATGTATAGAATTAGGTAAACAAATAATTCGTGCCTTTTTATAATGTATGTAATCCCGTTTACATTTCGTTTTTCTTCTTTTTATATTACTCTTACGTAAGTTGCTGATTTTTTGATATAACATCTTATCGACTAAAACGGTTTAATGTCAAATCAATGGCGCCACTGAAAAGAAAAGAATCCATTGTTGATCCTTATTCATTCGAAATTCTTTGCTAACCATAGCAAAAGCATACAATCGTGTGTAAATATACAAAATTGCACGCAAGGTTTTATTGGTTCTAAATTTCTTGGCGCCTATTTATAATTTGGTTTTCGGTTGATTGGCGAGTTGAATCGGTTACAATTAATAACTTAGTGGCGCTAATTAGAAGCATTCCATGAAAACATCAACTGAACGCCCGGAACGAAACTTTAGGATCGCATTATAGATCAACTAAAAAGAATAGGAGATTTATTTTTCGAAGAGGCGTTTTAATAGTAGGTAGGTACCTATTACAAGGAAATGATAAACTGTGAATTGAGTGTGATGCTCATACGTTAATATCATGGAATGCTCTGCTATACTATACTGCTGATACAATTGCCAGAAAAGGGAATCAATAATAAAAAACAGCAGTTCTTTAGAATATTGTATTTAATTTATTAGTTTTATCTATTTGGTTATTATTATAATAAAAAAGCAATAAACTGAAGACTAGTTTTATTTTATAAGTATTTGTATATTTAAATTGTACTGACGTCTTGATGTTTTTAAAATACTCGTATCAGATTATAAGAGTACACATGTTTTAACTCTAACAAGCATGGAGGTAGGTATAGGTATATGTATTCGTAGTCTCTATATTCATTGAAAGAAATCATCTTAGACGAAATAGTTTTCTATTCTATCAAGTGTTTTCATTTATTCTAAGTAATTTTGACTGGATAATAAAACAATTATACTTATATCCTTTATGCTGGTTAGTGATTGAAAAAAAAGTGGATCTTTGTCGGCACTAAAACTGATACGTAACTTAGCTTTATTATACTTTCATAAATGAAACCATAGTACATTTATGTCGACGCAATCTTAGACAGTCCCAATTTAGTCCAACAGTCTTTACTCTTTGTATATTAGGAATATGGGTACAGACAGGCTAAAAAGAACCTATTTGCAAAAAATCTTATTGATAATAAATGGCTAAGTTTTACATGTAAGATTTGAGGGCTGGCTTGAGTCGCCTCGGCGTCTGCGGGCTGTAGTCGGGCGCGGGCACGGGCGGCGGCTGCGACCAGTTCTGGCGGTTGTCGGCGCGCCACGAGCGCTCGCCGGTGGACGCGAGCGAGTTGCCGCGCCACGACGGTTCACCCGCGCTGCTGTTCGTCCCACCATTCCTTGGCACCGGCGAAGATGACGCCGCAGGGCGCTTCGGGTCCTCAAGGTACGAGAAAGGCCGCGTCACCTGCCATGACTCCGACCTGTATCGAACAAAGGTTTAAAAGGTACCTCCACATTACTTTTTAAAATTATGCGTAATCATAACCAGACCGTGATAATATAGCAATGCGAAATATCAATGTTGTTTTATTTTGAATCTGTAACTATTAAATTCTTAACTGCACTTTCAATGGTAGTCAAGCGAAATAATAAGTACGCCTAGCGAAGTATAAGTTTGCGTCAGCAGTGCGAGATTACCACGGGCGAAGAAAGGAATCATTGCTATGTACTTGACGTATTCGTTTACCTTGAGAAATCTGCTGTGCTGGATTCCTTTACAGGGCTACGCGAACGCACTGGGACTTCTTCAATGAACGCGGGGTTAGTTTGAGGTCTGTAAATAAACAATTAATTAGAGATATGCGTTCCCTGTTCCAAGCATGGCGAGTATGGCGAACACGTCATGCCCAGCAGCGAATGTTGATAAAGAAGCCTTGAGTAGGATGTAACTTCACTTAGCGCTGACAAATGTTTCTAGGGGAATGTTGTTCAGTTTCATGTCTGCATGTACCCTATCAGTATTCGGAGGGCTGTTCCTTACACCCCGTCGTCGAGGTAGATCTTTTGAAATAGTACATTTCGTATTGCCTATTTTCCCCAAAAGTTTAAATTCGCTCACAAGACATGGATTGGCTGGAAGAGATCTCTTCTTAAAGAGATAAGCTCGCCTTTACGACAAAAATTGTAATATTTTTCTGTGTATTTTGTGCAATAAAGAATTTATATATACCTATCTGGTTTATACTTCGACAAAGCCTTAGTACTAAATCAATTTAGTATTATCTAGGGTTCAAAACTTACCCTCTGAAGGCCATCTGCGATTCCTGTAGCCAGGTATCAGGTCGTCTAGGCTGGCTACAATTAAAGAACTTAGGTTAGTATAAAAATCTGTGAACGCACTAATACTAAGCAAATTGCAATTGGGCCATATCGATTGTAGACAACAGCCCCAAAAAACAATGGGCCTTAGGTATACCACTAAAACTGTGTGTTGAACTCATGAAAGTGTCTAGCCTTATTGTGATAAGGCCTGTTAGGTTTTCTAATTTCATATAGATCTTTAAAACTTAGAACATTTCACATCTCAAGAAGCATGAGTAGACTAGTTGTAATATAAAATCTGCTAAAATCGAAGGGCATCATTTTGATGTACTTACTCAAATGCATTAAGTGCACCCATTTTGTGAATAGAATGCTGAAATAAAAGTAAGAATTTTAGTTAGTTACTGCTGATCGTGACTCTCTTATGTAATGTATGTAAGCTGACGGAAACAAGGCAACATACGTTCTGAATTATGATGTCTAACAATGGCATAGAATCACAACAGTAGCGCTAAGTAAATACAGCATGTGTGTACCGTGAGAGTGGTGTCAACGAATACTTCGCCTAACAAATAAATGAAAGATAAAAACATAGGCGGTAGATTGGATACATACACATATCACGCCTTTATCTCTTGCGGGGTAGGCAGAGCGTTAACGTCCGTCAAATACCGTCGCTATCGTCACGTATGACAAATATTTGAGGGCCGTTCGAGAAAAAACGTGTATTACATTATAGGGTCAGGGTGTAAGCCTGTCGCCTAAATTGTAATACTCTAACGACACTAGCGGGAAAGACATGGGGTTATGCTATTCTAAGCTGGCGCTCACACGGCGTACGTTAGATTGAAACCCATAACTAATTCTTAACTGCTGGGCAAAGGCCTCCCTCTTCTCTTTCCATCTATAGCTAATTAATGTGCTAAATTTATTTCTTATTTTGACACACCAAACCAACTTCATCAACTTCAAATAGGTTAGTACGCAGTATTCATACTTGCTGTTTCTGCAATGAGGTCTGGTAGTCGAAGGCGTATATGCCAATCAAGACGAGCAGTGCGCAGTTGACGGCGTGGACCACGTAGCCTTTGAGGGCGATGGTCATTAGTAGGAGAGCGCCAAGTCGGAGTAGATCCGTCTCGTAATTCATAGCGAGGCCAGGAGACGAGGGGTTCTGATAATAGAGTGTAAAGAAGGTAAGCTAAGCGAAAGTTATTCTACCTGAATGCACTAAAAAGTAGTAAAAATATATATCTAAAAATAATTTAATGTGTGAACCGGCCCCGTGAAACTTAACAACTATCCCCGAGGAATATATGGTAAAAATATTAGGTAATACTTGTTCATAAACTTGGTGATGAATGTCCGATTTGGGTCTGAAAAACATTTGTGTATTTTCGATTGAAAAATACCTAATACTTACGAAAGTTACAAATTAAGTATAATCGTATTGCGCTATCCATTGATATGCGATGAAGACTCTGTGTACTTTGTTATTTGTAGTTTTCATACGATCATAGAAAGCGTAGCGTTGGACATTTTCCGGCCTAATGGACCGATGACTTAAAGAGGTAGTGACCTAGTGACTGGTTGGGCAGTCGTGTAATAAAATTATTTGTCATAGATAAAAAAAATTACTCATCCATTTCATTTGTCATATCATGCCACACATTTAGGAGTTTACGACTGCAAACGCATAATTCATAAGCATACCTACGTGGTTTTTGCGTAATTATTGTTAATTTTGCCTATTAAAATTTTATAAATAACTTATTGAGATCCCTGTTTTATGGTCGCGTTTTATTGGTTCGCGAGGACCAATCTTTCATCTAAGGTCGTGACATAAAATGGTTAGATCCTTTGAAGATCTTGATTAGAATTTCGTTTTTGTTTTGAGTATGCTCCATACGACGCAAATGTTTCTGCGTAGGTTTTTAACTATTACATCAGTACCTATTTTTGTTGTCTCTCTTCATTTATACTTCTATATGGCAGACAAAGAAAGCGAATTACATTTTAAAATATCCCCGAAAGCGGCGCTGTTTGTCTAAATCTTGTGTTTGTTGATGTAAAAAGAACCTTATTTAAATAATGTTAAAGAAAGTATCTTAGTTCTGTTAATGGACGGAGGTCCTGATTAACTGGGCTTGCCTGTTATCGCCACTCATGCATTCCTGGTAGCGTTGCCGAACTCGGACAAATTTGTTCTAGAATTCTCAATTCTGTACTAGGGCTTGATGCTGGATAGGCAGGAGATATAAAAATATGCGCAGAGGTCATTGTTACAAGTGTTTTCATTCATTTACAACGGATCTTTTATAGGAAAGACCAAGACCGACAGCCAAAGTATAATAACACGCTGGTTTTAACAGTAAAAATTATCGTTAATGTGCTACCGGGATAGTCTAAACAAATATAAATGGAGCAATCACAATCTTTCAATTATTTGATATGTACCAAACATGCGTGGTTACTTGGCATAAGTAGTAAGCATTGCTGAGGTCATTTTCTGTTAAATTTATATTTTTTCCATTCCTTAAAGAATTAGTATCGTATCTTTTTACACAATGTATAGAATATGTTACGTGAAAGGTTCTTTCACAGATTTGTACTTTTGGATATACTAAATCGATTACATACTATGTGATTATTTTACAAAGTGCACAATTACGCCTGGTTGTATAATAGGTACCTACCTACCTAAATTATTTTATGTCATGGCCTGATGAAATAGAAACTTGCAATGCATCACAATTTGGTTAGGAGTAACAGAGATGTAACGATTTTAAATCATTCCTAGTCAAAGACGTCAAATTTTATTTGGCCACACCTTTCAGGTTGCAAACCCACATGAATATTCCTAAATGATATATTTTTTAACGAATTCCCCCTTTGTTATTTATTATTAATATATTTCCAAATACCGCAAATGCGAGCACATTGTTCAGCTATGTTACTGTCTGATCATGCCATCATTTCTGGTTGCACAGTTTACCCGTAAATCGTCAAAAGTGAAGTTTGGAGGTTTTTATCAATTTAGTCTGAAAGCGGCTATCGGGTATGCAACACTACGACTACGCAGCCGTTTCCGCGCATTATACGGCAGATTTATGTGATAATTTTGCTATTTCGTTCAGTTGATGTATATCAGAGTGAGAAAGGAAAACTATGTGCGTTATATTAGATCCCTGTAAGCGGCGCTGGTCGACAAAAGCAAGAATCGATTACACCAATCCGACGAGCGCGTGGAAAGCGGGATGCCACTCGCAAACCATCTCAGACCCCGCGTTCGTCTTATCACCCAATCAGCTCGCGCAACGTGCTACTGACGTCACATATGACATTCACTTTTCAGTAGTTCTACTATTTGCCGTGGGTCCTGATTAACTGGTTTATCTTGTCATCACTATCTATGCTTTCCTGGTAGCGATTCCGAGATTTTGTTCCAGAACGGTGTTCCTAGAGCTATACGGGCATGCGCAGTAGTCGTCATGCATTACACGGCTAAATCAAATGCTGCAATTAAATGTTAGAGCAGGAAGAAAGCGTTACATTCCGTAGAAAGTTACAGAGATCTCTTTCTGAAACAACGGTTTTCATATGGGTTAGACTAGGACCGATATTGAAATCATAACACGCTAATTCTTGCATCTGTTTCATCACTTCTAAATTGTCCACACCCTCCACACACATTACATCAGTACCCACCTATTTTTTGTTGTCTCCCTTCATTTATACTAATGGCAGACAAAGAAAGCGGACTGCATTTTTAAATATCCCCGAGAGCGGCGCTGTTTGTCTAAGTCTTGTGTTTGTTGATGTAAAAAGAACCTTATTTCAAGAGTGATAAAGAAAGTATCTTAGTTCTGTTAATGGCCGGAGGTCCTGATTAACTGGTGTTGTCTGTTATCGCCATTCATGCATTCCTGGTAGCGTTGCCGAACTCGGACAAATTTGTTCTACAATTCTGTACTAGACTAGGGCTTGATGCTGGATAGGCAGGAGATATAAAAATATGCGCAGAGGTCATTGCGCACTATACAGCTATAACACAGGCATTACAGAGAAGGACGTACCTATGCATGGTCGCTCCTGTAGAAGTTTTCAAGTGTTCTCATTCATTTACAACGGATCGTTGTAGGAAAGACCAAGACCGACAGCGAATTTATGATAACACATTGAATTTTACAGTTAAAACGATCGTAAATGTGCTACCGGGATAGTCTAAACAAATATAAATGGAGCAATCACAATCTTTCAATTATTTGATATGTACCAAACATGCGTGGTTACTAGCCATAAGTAAGTAGTAAGCATTGCCGAGGTCATTTTCTGTTAAATATATACTTGTACCTATACCGTTCTTATGCCACACCATTTCTACGGTGGCGCGGCGCGGCGAGTGAACTAGACGGTACAAAATACCGACGACTGTATGCTCAAGATAAAAACTACCTATTACAAACTGATTGCGTTTTCATTCGTTTCTGAAACGTACTTTAAGGTACACATCTATTTGAAAAACGAATAAATTAGTATAACACACACAGCTAATGCGAAAGTGATTCTGTATGACAATACAGTAAGATATCTTGGCTGTAATGAATAAGGGCGACGCATAAAAATGAACACTTTTCCCGACCTGAACAGGAACCTGACCGGAACACCTTTCCCTAATGATCATAGATTAAAGAATAAACTAAAATAGGTCCTTCCATAAAAAGTATCAAAGCAGTCAGTTTGTTTGTAAGGGAAGTAAAAATATTTTTTCCATTCCATAAAGTATTATTATCGTATCTTTTTACATAATGTATAGTATATTTTACGTGAAAGGTTCTTTCACAGATTTGTACTTTTGGATATACCTCTACTAAATCGATTACATACTTTGTGATTATTTTACAAAGTGCACACTATAATAGGTACCTACCTACCTAAATTATTTTATGTCATGGCCTGATGAAATAGAAACTTTCCATGCTTCACAATTTGGTTGGGAGTAAAAGAGATGTAATAATTCTAAATCATTTCTAGTCAAAGACGATACATTTTATTAGGCCACACCTTTCAGGTTGCAAGCCCACATGAATATTCCTAAATGATTTTTTTTTTTATGAATTCCACCTTTGTTATTAATTATTAATATATTTCCAAATACCGCAAATTAATGCGAGTACATTGTTCAGCTATGTTACTGTCTGATCATGCCATCATTTCTGGTTGCACAGTTTACCCGTAAATCGTCAAAAGTGAAGTTTGGAGATTTTTATCAATTTAGTCTGAAAGCGGCTATCGGGTATGCAACACTACGACTACGCAGCCGTTTCCGCGCATTATACGGCAGATTTATGTGATAATTTTGCTATTTCGTTCCGTTGATGTATATCAGAGTGAGAAAGGAAAACTATGTGCGTTATATTAGATCCCTGTAAACGGCGCTGCTCGATAAAGGCAAGAATAGTTTACACCAATCCGACGAGCGCGTGGAAAGCGGGATGCCGCTCGCAAACCATCTCAGACCCCGCGTTCGTCTTATCACCCAATCAGCTCGCGCAACGTGCTACTGACGTCACATATGACATTCACTTTTCAGTAGTTCTACTATTTGCCGTGGGTCCTGATAAACTGGTTTATCTTGTCATCACTATCTATGCTTTCCTGGTAGCGATTCCGAGATTTTGTTCCAGAACGGTGTTCCTAGAGCTATACGGGCATGCGCAGTAGTCGTCATGCATTACACGGCTAAATCAAATGCTGCAATTAAATGTTAGAGCAGGAAGAAAGCGTTAAATTCCGTAGAAAGTTAAAGAGATCTCTTTCTGAAACAACGGTTTTCATATGGGTTAGACTAGGTAGGACCGATATCGAAATCATAAAACGCAAATTCTCGCATCTGTTTCATCACTTCTAAAATGTCTACACCCTCCACACTGTCCACAGAACTGATCCATAGATGAAACCGCTGTCAGAAACCTCTCAAGTCACAACTACACAATCAGATAGAAGAATGTTCATCGCTTAGGAGGTCATATTAATCAAAATGATAGATATAATGCGTAGGTGTGAAGTACTGCATGTTGTTAAGTAAGGAAGTTTATCTTGCGGAGTCTAATGTTATCAAGACAAGGAATCCGTTGATATCTGGTCAACATCCATACCCGTTAAAAATTAACAAAAATAGTTTAAATCTTACCAAGAATATGGGATGTCTCAATATAAAGTAAATTAATTCTACTACTTAAGCAAAAGCGATTGTTCCTCTTTGATTTGATACTGCAATGCGATTACTGTAATATTAGAACACAGCTTCGTTCTTATTAGTAGTTAGAATATGGCGCAATATTGGCACACTTCAATCTGTGCCTTGGCAACAAACAAACAAATCTGAGGACTAAACTGCTCGTCATAATATTACAGTTGAATATATTTGGGCCGATTTAAGAGAATGAAACCATTTTGGCACAGTATAATTAATAGTACTAGCGTACCATTGGGTTAGCAACAAATAAGGTGTATGAAAAAATATTGTTTTGGACTGGTACTGTCTGTGCTTGTGTTTTCTTTGACGAGACTTAGGAATGTAGATGAAAGAGATACGTGGTATTGAGTCTCGATAGGAGTAACAGAGATGAAGCACCAACAAATTACCTCATTCCATTTTTATTTGCCCCACTTTTCAAATTGCAAACCCATTAGACTTTACCAAAATGTAAAGTAATAAATTACCCACAATAGTTTACAAAAAGGTTATTTTAATATCGCATATTGGTGCTTTTGTTTTAATCTAGTGAAAAAAGGCATTGACCTCACTTACAAACTTAACCGACTGTCATGTCATGATTTGCATCAGTTTGTATAATGGTCTACTCTGACATCAGGGTTCATCGGGTCATTCGGCGACTCGTTGTACCACACAAAAGAAGAAGAATATTCACATTATTTTGCTGATTTATTATGATTATGTATATATTATCACCGTCTTATCCATGTGTGTGCCAAATATCATCAAAATCGGTTCAGTGTTTTAAGCGTGATTCTACTTTCGAATTTATGAGTTAAGTGTGGATTTTTTTGTGTTATTTTGTTTTTCAATTAGTAAACTACCCTGTGAATAAGACGAATATCTACAGTTTTGAAGTTTTGGCTGGAAAGTCTTATAATGGGTATGCAGCACTAACACTACGCAGACGTTTCTGCGCATTATACGGTCAAGTCAACTGCTAAATTATGACGTTTCTAGTTGTCTCTATCCATTCACATATTTCAGTGTGAGAAAGCGAACTGTAAGCGTTTTAGTGAGATCCCTGTGAGTGGCGCTGCTCGTCAAGGGCCCATGTTCGTTAAAAGCAAGAAGTACTAGTCGACCGAGCCAATTATACAAGCGAGTGGAAACTGACTTCCCCGCCTGTTCACCATCTTTGCTCCGCGTTCCTCTTAATACCCAATCAGCTCGAATATCGTGCTATTGAGGTCACGTTTGACATTCGTCTAATTTGCTAGGTTATGTAGTAGTTCCATTATTTGCTGGGGGTCCAAATAAGCTGGTTTTGCGTGTCAGTTCTAGTTATGCTTCCCTGGTAGCGATGCCGAGATTTAGTTCCAGAAATACCGTTTTGGGATCATACAGACATGCGCAGAAGACCTCGCGCATTAAGCGGCTAAGTTAATAAATTTGATAGAAAATGTTAGTGAAGGAGGTATGTCGAGAATCATGTTGAAAATAAATATTGTTCTCTTTTTGTTTAAACGATAGTGTCAGACGTTAGAATGAGACCGATAGCGAAAACCGGATACAACGTAATTCCTATAGCTGTTTCTTTTCTACCAAGAATTACTGTCATTTAACTATCTGTCACATCACCACTTCACTGTTCCCCATAGGCGCAAGTCGCAACATTCTTTGATCAACAATGCTTGAAAAGGGAACACACTTATTATCCTTAAAACTAAAATTGGCAGAATATATGTAATTAATACCTGTCTGTTCCTGTTTTATGTGACTTCTTTCACCATATCATATTTAAACAAACACAGATTTTATATATTTTCTGATAAACGTGGTTGTGCTTTCTAATATAAAAAGTGTACGAATTCATTCTAAGTATGGAAAAGCGTTCCTTACAGCGACAGCGTAGGTACTATATTTATCTCTCCAAGATACATAGCTCAAAATACGAAATTTGGACTTCTACTATACGGAAAGGAAGTATTTTACTTATTTATCATAAACTAGAATTTAGTTAGAAAGAAAGATGCGTTTATTTGTTTGTATTACGTTACCGAAAAAGTGTAAAGTACCAACGAATGTAGGCAACTACTGAACCATTGTATCCCGATACTTAATCGAAATTACCTAGTCATACCAAAGTCATACTTACTAATTGGCGCGTGAGGTAAGAGAAGTCCATGCCGAAGTGCGTTGCGAAAGTCAGATCCACTACGAGAGAAGCCGTGCATATTCCAATGTACACGTATGCAGCGAGAGGAATATGTCGCTTCACATCTGCCTTCTCACCCAATACCACTATGAACAAATAAATTCAGTTACATTTAGGTAGCTAAGTATTGTGCTTTTATAATAAACTAGCGACCTGCCCAGCGGTTTTACTCGCTGTTAACCGTTTTTCCGCGGGAATAGGACATTTTATTATAGCCTATAGATGTTAATCAGGGATAATGTGGGATTCTAATGGTAAAAGATTTATCTAATCAGTCCAGGTGTTTCGGAGCCTATTCAATTCAAACAAACGAACAATCAAATCTTTCTTCTTTATAATATTAGTGTACATAATGGTCAACGATAAAGAAAATAAACTTTCTGTTAACACAGACCCGAAGAACTGTATGGCGCAAGGAAGAGTAGGTATTGTCTAAAAATCAGTCACGACTAGGAATAAATGATATAAGTACCTAGGTACTAATATGCCTTTCGTAGCGATATTTGCTAATTTGGCATTTAACATTATAACGAATATATATTATGGGGTAAAACCTCAAAGACGGCTGGTGATATGGAACAACCTTCCCGAACCACCAAAGGTTTATATATGACAAATAAAAATAGTTTCCAAAGTAAGGTTAAAATACTTAAAAACAAAAATTGGACCTACCATACACAGTTGCTGTTCAAATCCCTGCAATCAAATTGCTGATTTGATTTACAATAAAAGTTCCAAATATTATTCCATGGAGAAAGTTGTTCCTCATCACGAGCCTGTACCCTATTTTCAGTATCGGTCACTAGTACAATTTCACCATACATGCTTGACTTTACACTCGTGTCTATATCAAAACATGCGTACGCTGTATCTAATAAATAATAATATCGTACTTGACATTAAGACGATAGCAGCTACGCAGCACAGCACGCTGGCCACCAGGGTGATGATATTCAGTACAAACACCGACTCCGGCTGCGTGAGATTCTCCCACACCACGGAGCTGTTGCAGACATTCTCTACAATGACAAATATCATCACAGTTATTATGAATAAGAAATTGATTTCAAATCTGGCAGGCATGTAAACGAAGTAACTACGCTACTAAAAGCACTGAAAGCTGTTGAATTAAGAATAAATGTTGGTTAATTGCAGTGTTTGCGAGGTTTTTAACACATACATACATACATACACATATCACGCCTATTATCCCTTGCGGGGTAGGCAGAGCGTAAACGGCCGCAAAAACGGACATTTACGCCACGTCTGACATATAATTGAGGGTCATTCGGAAAATTGTATCGCCATAGTGACAGGTTGTCAGCCCATCGCCTAAAATGGAATACACACCCTCAAGTCCCTTAGTCGCCTCTTACGACTCCCACGGTAAGAAATGGGGTGATGCTATTCTAAGCCGGCATCACACGCGCAGCATAACACCTTGTAGTAGTAATAAGTTTTACGTTACTATAATAAAATTCCAGACGAAATTTCAAAGATAAATGATAATCAATATAAAACTAAAACCAAAAATACTTTATGTTCAAAGGCGTATTAGAAGCCAGTTAAAGACGTCTGGTCAGTAGCAACAGTTGCTGCAACACAATGTAGGTATGAGGTAGATATATAGATCATATTTAAACATGAATTCGACATAGGGTGAAACTTTGGCATGTATTTTTTTAATTTTCTTTTTTAATGTAAAATGTTATTTTATGAAGATTTGACTTACTAAGAGTCTTTCTAAAAACTTGTAATTTCCTTCTTAGAAATGCATGTTTTGATATTATTTTTAAATAATAAAAAAGTACATTAAAAAATTATAACCTTTTGGCGCATGTACTGATTCCATATGAGGAGTAGGTATACTACTACTAACTACTTTTCGAAGGGACAACGACTCGATGAGCCCTGGTGTCAGAGTTTTTCAACCGCCTGCTACCAGTAATAGGCCTCTGACATGGTTGTGTAAAGACCGCCGTCTAAGTTATCATAGACAGCAACCGGTACCGACGGCTTAACGTGCCCTGCGAAGCACGGAATCAGCTGTCTTTTCGGACAATCAGGTGGTTCAGCCTGCAATGTCCTAACCATACTGGGAACAAATTCACAAAGTGATAAATATCAACTTTGTGAGTGCCCCACAGAGAATCGAACCCGGAACCTTTATTTATTTAACTTAATGCAATTAATTTACATGGGCGGACTTAATGCCGAGGACATTATCTACCAGTCTACCTTATGGCATGTGGAAATGGGCGAGGCCGGTGCAAAATAAATGCAATAATGAAATAGTATGACGAAAACTAATATATGTAATTAATAATTATATATATACACATATAAATAATATAAAATATATACATAATTATTAGGTATACCTTATCACAAGGCACAATAATCGGAAAATTAAAATAATAATAAAATATTTCTTTGCGTCGCAGGGAGTCGCACCACCACTGCGCCACATCGGCCGCCGTAGGTATACTGACATACGAGTATGTGATCATGATCATTATGTGGTGTACCTACCTTATTTAGTAACTACCGAATTTCGTAGACGTACTTACTCTGTATGTAAGTTTGGTAGATCAGCTTTCTAAAGTATTTGGAGCCAGGCATGGACTCTGCATCGTCCACATTGCACCGGTTACTGAACAGTAACGCCAGAAAAGTCAGTACAACATAACTTATGGAAACCGGCTGGAAAAAATACACGAAAATTCCTCAATTGCGTGCAAAAAATGTTTTTCTTACTAGTCTGTCTACACAATAAAAAATTTGATCCACCACGTGTATCCAAATAATACAGCTTGTTTTATTATTTTTATTAATCACTAGTAAGTATATCAAAGTTTGCAAGCAGATCATTCTTTAGTTACTTCCTTACGTACAAAAAACATTGTGACCATTATGAAATGAGTCATGTTAGATAGAGTCAACTTAACCACTACGCCACAGCACCGTGAATTGATTATAAAAATACCACCAACGAAGTAATTAATTTCGAACTTACCACGGTAATGCTGACCGAAATCATCGACGTCAAAAGCAAAGTCTTAGGAACATCGTCTTTAGTACGGTTCATGTTGAATTTTATTTCACTATCAACAACGCGACATATCGATCTAGAATCCCTTTATGAAAGGAATGAATGTGTTTCGTCGTTAATCACATCACGATAATTGTTATCGGCATTAATACGAGCGTTATCTGCATAGCTCTTACACTTGATCATCGGAAAAGCCTCATTGTTGATGACCTAACTTTGATACTTACGACTAACATGAACTCTTAGTAAAATATTTTGTACCATGGTGTATTGATGTAGTTACGCCACATCGATGGCTAGCTTACCTATTACTTATTCAGAACTAAAACAGCAACGTAATTACGTTTCCCTTATCAAAGGATAGTACCGTAAATTATCTTTGAGTAGATATATAGCCGGCGTATCGGAATAGCATAATCGATATATGCGATGACTATACATCCAGGTAATGCTATTCCGTACTAAAATGGTAATAAGGAATTGGTTAGAAAACATTGGGATGCCCAGTATGTTAACATTAGTGCCTCATTATGTGGTATGCCATTTTGAATGCATGTTATTTTTTGACTAAGCTAGAGCCACGATAGGAGTGCAAAAATCATTTACCTTAGTCATTTTATTATAAATATTGTGGACGTAGTGGATTGTACTATCCTTAGCGATAATTTGAGTAGAAGAAATAACTTAGGGTATCACTAAGTAACAAGAGTTGGCTGATCCCAAATTCCCACGGTAAATCCTTAAGCTGAAATCTGAAATTAAAGACACCTTTTCAAAATCAAATGAAATTTTTAATGAAATTCTTTTCTTAATAATAAAATAACAAAGTATAGTGAACATGAAATTATTACTAATTTAGCGCAACATTTAACAATTACATTGCAATACAAAAGAGTTTGTTGACAAAAATACAAAACCTATCAGTTGTGCCAACTAGATTTTATCCAAAAGAAAACAGTTTTTATTTTATATTAACTTTTTTTGAATGAATTGTAAATAATTGAGCTAAGAACTTCCATGGAACAAAATTGGAACATATGCATTTTTTTAGATCTATAATTAAATGTATTTTGGTAAACACGTAGTCTACACAAAAAATAATAATAAAATAATACGTTTTACAAAGAACATTATGGCCAATCTTATCGCTATCTCACCGTAGTGAGACACGTAAGATAGACGAAGGATAGCGTCCATATTATACCCCCGTCTATTTACATCACAAACAAATTAATCTATTTGCCGAAAATATATCTGTGGTAGAAAATCTAGCACAGCTATTTTAACAATTGGAACATACTCTCATACATGAACATAACGCGTCCTTTATGTACATTTATAATTATCTTATCATTATTAATAACATTTACAAGTCACACGCGGCTCAATAATTGATATTAAATTCATCATCCATCTATCATATTTTGTCCTCCTGCTTGATACAGGCCAATCAAATTAAACATTTGCTACGATAACTTTATAATATATTACGATTAATTCTAAATTGAAATTAATAGACATCCAAAAAGCAATTCAACTATATCGTGACTTTACTTACTACTAAGACGTGTCCACAAAAGTGTATTAGGACACGTGGTTATGATTTTGATTTATCTACTATTATGAAGTGCATCATAGGTAGGTAGGTATCACGGAATTATTATTCTGCGGCAGGTATACCTAAATCATGATATCGCTAAGTCGCCGACGCGCAATCTTTAGTGTTTAGTAATGTTCAGTCTTTGAAATTGAGTCATTTCCTGATAATAAATATTATCTTATTGAGGTATTGTGTGTTTGGTGTTCCAATTTGCAGGTCAATACAAGACATCCAGCGATGTTAGCGGAGCTGAAATGAAAAAGTTATTTTTCCGTTGGTACCGATTCTGGTAGACACATCCTTAGGTTAAGTTAGGTTAGGTTAGTTAATTTTTTATCAAAAATCAAGCAAACCAAGGGAACATATTGCACGCCTATTGCAGTTCACAGCTGGACGTAGACCTCCCCCAGGGGACGCCATAAGGCACGATCACTCGATTTAGCCGATTTAGTCGCTACTAGTCGCTACTTACAGACGTACTTCATACTTTTGTTTGTGTTTTCATTTACCATGTCTAGGCTCTATGAGACAAAATATGTTTGCATGTAAGACTAATCGGCTAAATAGCCGATTAGTCGACTGTTATAACTGCATGAATTTTTAATAAGTATAAATATTTTTCTTCAAACAGTAACAATCATTTACGAAATGAAACCACAAGTGTTTAAATTGGCAGGAAAGGCGTAATTTCTTTTTCTAAACGTTATCCAAGTAATGATCGGCTCAGCTGACTATTCGGTCAATTTTGTAGTCGGTGACTAGTCGACTTTCAAACCAACTGTAAATTTCTTGTTCAAGTCATGTATGATTATTACAAATATTATTCAAATTAATCGAAATCATTGGCCATTTTAGCAGGAATACTGGTAGTTTTTTTTCCTAATCAAATGAAATCACAGACAGGATTATCTATTATTAAGTAAGGACCTTGTACACGCCACAATGAATAAAATTGTTTTATAAAATAAGTACGAACTAAGTAAAATAGTGTCGTTGCCTACATTTGTACTTACGACGCGGTATCTGGGGCTTGTCATCTCGTTTCTGTGTCATGGAGCTGAGGCTTGAAGCACCTCTGTGTACCGCTGCAACAAAGTACTTTGACTCGGTAAGTAGATCAGGATTTAAGAAACACCGAAACACGGAACCATTTATTTTTCAGACAATCAGGTGGTTCACCCTGCTATGTCCTAACCAGACCGGGATCAAATTCACAAAGTGATAAATATCAACTTTGTGAGTGTCCCACCGAGAATCGAACCCGGAACCTTTGCGTCGCAGGCAGTCGCACTACCACTGCGTCACATCGCTCGTCATACCAGTAACATACCATTTAACATACCATTGGGCGATTCGGATAACCCTCACTAAAAGGCACTCACGTAATATCTTTGGACGTCACTATTAAAGACATGTATTATTTTTTATGCTTTTTAATCTTTAACATCTTCGACCGTTGCGGGCTGTTTAACACGAGATATAATACTGCCGTAAATTTATTTACATACAAATTTGTTCCTTATTATTCCTAAGCCTTTTTAATTCACATTGGATTTATTGTTGCATGCGTTAAAGGCAGATTAATAATAACAATGTATCAGCTGAAAGTTACAAGTTCTTGCATCATGACACTTTTTGTATTAAGTTTAAAGTGTACTGGTCATTTCTTAAAGGGTTAAAGTCTAAGACACTCGGAACAAATATCTTTCCAGGTTTCTAACTGGTTTTCTGGAAATGCGATAGTAGAAACTTGAAAAAATTCAAGCAGTCTAATAGAATTCAAAACTTACAACACAGATATTAAATATTACAGCATATCTACCACCGTACAATAATAGCATAATCCTAAATGGCAACATGGTGTGGAGCGTTGCACGCTTTTATGAACAGCCAGAATCGTCTGATAAGGCCCGTCTGGCTGTGCATAGAGGGGTGTTAGTTCCGACACTTATGTATGGGAGTGAAAGTTGGGTATGGCAGAAAAAGCATGAAAGTAGAATAAATGCAGTACAAATGAGAGCGTTAAGAAGTATGATTGACGTAAAATTGAGTGACAGGATAAGGAATAGCGTGATAAGGGAGCGTTGTGGTATAAAAGAAGACGGGTATGCTTAGAGAGGATGAATGAAAGAAGATTAACGAAACAGGTGTATATGGCACGTGTGGATAGGAACGTCGGAAGCGGATGACCTCGACGAACGTACCTCGATCAAATCGGGGACGTGTTAAAGAAAGGTCAGGTCAAGAGTACCCAAAACTGACGAGCTTGCATGAAGAGATTGATGAATATAGAGGAGGCGAAAGAAGTATGCCAGGATCGTAGTAAGTGGAAGGAAGTAGTATCTGCCTACCCCTCCGGGAAAGAGGCGTGATTTAGGTATATATATAAGAAAATTTATAATTAATGAAAAATTCTCACTTATAGAGGATATTTATGTAGTTTAGTTCAGTTTTACGCAGATTCGCACCAGTAGTCCATATGGACGCAGTTTATGAGGATAAATGAGAAAAATTCGTAAGCAAAATAACATTTCAGTTAAACATCTTTCATTGTATGTATATTAATTAATGGCAGTATAATTTCTCGTGTTAAACAACCACTAACGGCCGAACATGTTTTTAATTAAACTACCGCTTGTAGCTGTCGAGGCACTTCCTCCATTATTTGCAAAATGTACGACGGGCCTTAGAAAGTTGATTGGCGCCACAAGAGCGAATAAGCCGATTTCTGCTATATTTTTAATTATTTTTATGAATACTCGATCTTCGTACCTTTTCGGCTGACTGACTTTTTTACAACATAGTACCTATCATTTGAATATAGTCCATCATGCATTTCGCCAAATCAAAGGTTCTAATAACATAATGACTAATGATTTCCAACTCATCCTAAGGTGGGACGTTTTTCATACAAATGTTAAATGGACTAATTAATGTCTTTAAATGAGACAGCATTCTAATTAAAAAACTCGATGGGAAGTCTCGTGATGATATAACATTTTCGCAAAATAATAAAAATAAATTATATACCATAAGATTCCCTTGTTAAAACCGATTTGCCAATTTACGCCAATAGATAGAGCTACTGCTGCAAAAAATGAGTTTGTTTTTATTGTGGACCAAATACTCTTATCATTTAACCAAAAGTAGTTTTGCGACAAAATTAAGTGGACCTTTATCATTTCGCATAAAAAAATATTAAAAAGATGCTCTTCATCGCCTGTACAAGTACATTGAATTTCAGTTTTTCGTTTGTATGTAAAACGGACCACCTTAATATATTGAATCACCTTTCACTGTATATACTTACAGGCCTTCCTGTAGGCGGGTATGACGGTGTAGTCTGGCAGTGGCACGGGCGGCAGATCCTCGTCGGGCGGCAGTTGGTCGCGCATGTGGTTGGCGGCACCCGGCACGTACGCCCACGGCAGCTGCCCCTGGAGCTCCGCAGCCGTGCCGCGACGACTGAACAACACACGAAAATCTTACTAGTGACAGATACAAAAGACTACGTTGATGCACCGACAAATAGGACGGAAAGCCGAATAGTCGGCCATTTCTGTTGTCGGTTACTAGTCGCCTCATTTCAGACCAATAAGTCCGCAGTCGGCTGGTAGAACAAAAACATACGGTGCATCTCAACTAAAGAATTAGAAATAATACCACCTCGAACTCAGCTTTCTGATCTGTAACTATTAGGATTACGTTCGATCGGGACACATTCGGCTGGTAATTTATTCAGGTAAACAAAGGTCGTGTGATGCAGGCTTAGAATAGCATCACCTCATTTCTTACCCATGGGTGTGATAAGAGGCGACTAAGGGAATCGAGGGTTAGATGTGTATTGCAATTTTAGGCGACAGGTTGACAACCTTTTACTATAGTAATACACAGTTATCTGATAGACCCTCAAACTTTTGTCGGATGTGGTGTTAATATCCGTTTTACGGCCGTTAACGCTCTGCTTACTCCGTAAGGGATATATTCCATAGGGCCATTCTAATAGGAATCATTCCCAATGGGACACGTTCCTGTCGTAACAATTTTAAAATGGTACAAATGAGGACAGTACAGTCACTGGGTTATTTTTACTCACATTGTGGGGCACTCACATAGTTGATATTTATCACTTTGTGAATTTGTTCCCGGTCTGGTTAGGACATTGCAGGGTGAACCAACTGATTGTCCGAAAAGAGATGGTTCCGTGCTTCGGAGGGCATGTTAAGCCGTCGGTCCCGGTTGCTGTCTATGATTACTTAGACGGCGGTCGTAACATAACCATGTTAGAGGCCTACTAGTGGTAGAAGGCGGTTGAAAAACACTGACATCAGGGTTCATGGGGTCGTTGGACGACTCAGTGTCCCACACGAAAAGAAGAAGACTTACCTTGCAGCGTATTGCGTGGTGGGCGCGAGTTGTGGCAGCGACTGCGAGGCGCGCGGCGGGCTGGTGCGGCCGGTGTCCACCACCGCCGCGTCCAGCCGCCGCCGCTGCTCTGCGATCAGGTTCTCGAGACGCTGCGACAGCAAGTTCTCGGGGAAGTTCACTGTCCGCTTCTTGTATGCGTCCACGTGTTGCAGGCGAGGAGACCTACAATACAATTGGACCGTGCTAAAGAGAGGAACTCACTACCTGCGTCTGTGTTTCCAAACACATGCAGCCCTAATCTCTTCAAAGTAAGAGTGAACAGGCTTCTTCTGGGTGAGCTCGCTCCATCTTAGACTCCATCTTAGTCTCTGTCCTATGACCTAGACTAGAGTCGAGAGCAAACCCATCATAAATTTAAAAAAAAACCGTCTACAGGTATAAATAAAATTGCTGAGAAAAAAAACTATACCGGACCGACTTATATACTTGTATCCTTTTTTTGTAAATCAATACATATTATACATAGGAAACACCCAGACTAAACACAAATATCTGAAAATTACATAACAAATATTTGTGTCTGGTGGGGATCGAACCCACGGCTCTAAGCGAAACAGGCACGGGTACTATCCGCTACACCATCGGGCCAGTCAAATTGAAAAACCACAAGGGAGAACATATCTATTATCTATGTTTAACCACTTATCACGTAAGATTATTGCATCATCTCGCACATTTCCTGGTGTTTGCTTGCCATCTTTTAAGTTGATCGCATCGAGAATTCCACACCTCATTCTCACTTTGAAATATTTCTGCTCTACGTAATAAAAAAAATATAATACGATGGGAAAAAGATATTGGTGCCGACTGCAACATGCCTTAAGGCTGAAACTATACGACAGTTAAGATGCAACTAGATTTCCTATATATTCAAAACGGAGATTTATTTCGAACTAGCTGTCTTAATCCATGTTACCTTCTAAATGTGTGCCACATTTCATTACAATCAGTTCAGTAGTTTTTGCGGAAGTATCAAACAAAAATACAAACTTTTGCATTTATAATATTAGTAGGATACATGCATAAATCACGCCTACATCTTCCACGGGGTAGGCAGAGCGTAAACGGACATTTACGCCACGTCTGATATATATTTGAGGATCATTCGGAAAATTGTGTATCGCTATAGTGACTGGTTGTCAGCCCATCGCCCAATTAGTAGGATAGTAGGGAAAATAAGGTAACCTTTCTGGTGAAACTTCCGACGAGTCCGGCCCGGCTTCGACATGGGCAGCACTCCTGGCAGCCGGAGAGTTCTTGCCGAAGATGCGCTCCTTCATCTTGCGGAAGGAGTGGGTGAGGCCGGGGCGCGGGATGGCGGCGCGCGGCGCGACTGTAGCGCTGCCCCCGCTCGACGAGCTACTGCCCGCGTCCATGTCGGTGGCAGGACCAGTCCCCGTGTCCTGCGTCGTCGTCTGAGCTTCTACTTGCTGGAAAATAACAAGATACAGTAAAAAATATATCCGAAAAAGTTTTCATGAATCGTTTTGTTTTCTCGTTGGAATATCGAAATCAAGTGAAAGTTCATAAGCCCATACAAGCATATTGAATTAGTAATAGTCAGTATAGTAACTGATGTATGAATTCCTTAGATATTATGAAGATACTTCTGTACTTTCATAAACAAAGAAAAAATATATGAGAGAAAACAAACGTTATCAACTAGCTTAAGCCTAAACACTACAAAACAGCGCTCTCGACAGTGTTCCTCAAAACTGATAATAGTATTTTTGAAAACTTGCAAAATTTTCAAGTGTGGGCAGGATTTGAACCTGCGACTTTCGTCATTCCTAGTGCCGTCGCCTCTTCCATCTGATAATAGTAACAAGTTTAGTAAAAGCATAATACTTACGACTCCAGTGTTTTCGAGATAGCGTTTTTTGCTGACGTGGATTACCACGACGACTATGAGAGCCAGGTTCAGCAGGAAGAAGAATACGAATCTGGAGTAGAGCAGCACCATCGACCACGCCACCCACGTCGTGTCTACTTCCACGTTCCCAGTGGCGCTCGCTACGCCGCCGATGTAAGCTACTAGTTCTGTAAGCGTCTGTAACAAAGGAATGTACAAGATGCTATAAAAATTAAAATTTAACTAGTACGTCACATGTACGGGGGATGGGTTGATTCCCCGTCAACCCTGTGTAGAGCCTGTCTATGGAGTATGGAGGCTTGTGTCCCACTTACACACGCGAGTCGTGCCCATAAAATGACAACCTACTATTTTTTATACTGCGAATCGTACAAAATGCGGGCCTAATGCCACGTGGCATTCTCTACCAGTTAGCCTGAGGATAAACATGCTATGTTTAGTAAAAGGGCGATGTGCTTTAGCCTATTGTATTATTTTTATCATATTCCTTGCATTACCTGATGTGTTTACATAATAAGGTGACACTTACTCTAGTATGGAATGTGTCATTGATGTATGTAACAGCTGCCGCTATATCCAGGCTGCAGATGGCAACAGTGACCGTCAACCAAGGCCAACGAATTGGTTTAGACTCTTTCTTTTTCGCTCCACCACCTGGAATTTACATTAAAACATATTTTATGAATGTTGTAATTTTTTGAGTTTATTAATATAGTACTACTTGCTAAGGTTTTTTTTTGTTGTGTAGTTTAAGATATTATCGATTACCATTAGTTACTTTTAAATACAAACAAAAAGAAATCAAACATTTAATTATCTTGCTTGTATAATAGAGTATTGATGATCTGCAACTTGTCGTGTGACGGCTTGGAATTTATTTTCCGTGGGTGGCGTAAGATGCGACTAAAGAGACTCGAGGGGACGTGTGTTGCAACTTTAGGCGATGGGCTGACAAACTATCACTATTGTGATACACAATATTCTGAATGAAATGTTTGTCAGATAGGGCGATAAAAGTATTTTTAACAAATACATAAACAATTGAAAAGGGTCCGAAACTACTGGAAAGAACTCAAAAAATGTTTAACCATTAGAGTTCTCTGATGAACATAGGAATAGGGTGAAACCGCTGGGCTGGCCGCTAATGGTTAATAGAAACGGAATACTGTAACAATCCATCTACACAAAAACCGAGACAAAACTTACGCAATATCCCGAAACATGTGAGGAGCCACACGGCAGATAGACCCAGGCTGGCCAGGTTGATGTAGAAGGTCCTGGTGGCAGTGAGGGGCACCTGGGTCAGGAGCACCAGCGCTTGGCTCGGCATGCCTTCCACAACCTCGCCGATGTTCACGTGCAAACCACATGAACTTGGATCTAAACAAAAATTTACTTTGCTATAAGACTTTTGAAACCTACCTACTACAGTCAAAAAATAAGAATATCAGAAAATGAAATCAAAGGTTTCGTCGCCAACTATTTCTATTGAGGTCAAATGTAGTTAGTTGAAGATAGAATAACGCAAATTTGGTTCATTCAACAGTAGTAAAGTTTAATATTTTTGGACAATTAAGACAGGAAACATCTTTTTTTCTAAACCAATGGCCTCAATTCGGGATGTTAATTCTAGTTACCTTAAATTAGTGCTGTCACTTTTTGACATATAGGTTTAGAGTAGAATAGGGCAACTACCTATTAAAGTGGTTCCGTTTAGTAAAAGAAATGTCTTTAACAAAGTTTATAAAATATTATTATCTAGACATATAAATTTGATACTTATTTTACCCCTGGGTGAAAAGACATGACTTAGATCTCTCCTATCCTTTTCTAAAAAAAATTGACTGAAAGTAGCGCTGATTTAAGGGTACTTAAGAGAATATCCTTCTAATATTATAAATGCGAAAGCTTGTATGTTTGTTTGTTACTTCTTCACGCAAAAACTACTGAACTGATTGTAATGAAACTTGGCACACATATAGAAGGTAACATGGATTAACACATAGAATAGTTTTTATCACCACTGGAGGGTCTGAAGTATCTAAAGTAAACCACCTGGTGCTCCTTATGCGGGCTACGCCGCGGGTAACAGCTAGTATAGTATATTTCCCGAATTGAGGCAAATCTCATTTATCAGTCCAATTCCCAAAATGTCCAGCGCTTTTAAACTGTCCAATTCACAAAATGTCTAATCATATTTATGCAAGTTAAGTTCATAATATAAGTTTGTAATTGTCCAGGTATTTATATCTTTGTTAGGATCGTTACCAGTTTGGTAAATAACTATGACGTTGTAAGCTGAACTACGTGAAAAAAGGAGGTATCGTGTGTACATCCAGCCGTATTTGTGGCGTCGCGTCGCGTCGTTCCTGCTTGCTATGGACCTGTAAGGCAGTGGATAGATAGGTACACTCTCAACCACGTTGCAGGCCCATTAGCTAAATAGACAAACGGTGTAAAAACTCTAATACTTGGTGAAATTGTATAATTCCAGGCAATGCCAGATATTTTTTGGACGAAAGCGCTAAAGTTTCCGGTTGCTTGGATGAGCTGATTTTCCAAAGTTTTTTCAATATTCGGTGATAGAGTGCAGCTACTTACTGTGAAAATACACGATTTTGATGAAGACTAGCAGCGGAAACTCTTGCAGCAAGTCAATGATGCAGAAGTACTGCAGGATCGCCAACGACGCTACCAAGATTTGTACACCAGCCTGGAACTTTAATAAAATTGGAAAACATGAACAGTCTGACAAATTGCACGTATTAAAATTCAAAACAAAACCAATCAAAGTTGTCTAAATTTTAGGAGCAATATTAATATATATTTTATCTACACTCGTCTCATAATGTTCGAATTATGAATTCGAAAACAGATGCATAATGACCTACTTTATGCATTCTGCCTATAAAAACTAGGGTTTACTATAAATTACAGAAGCGTAATGACTTAATGAGAAATACGATAAAGTTGAGAAATGAAACGAAGTTTTTTTTGCCAATACTCTTATTGCCAACTTACGCCGCACCTGTCAGTTGTTGATGTATGGTAATGTTGCGTTTGTTTTATTAGGTTTTTGTTGAGATGTTGTTTAGTTGTTGTTCAGATGTTGTTTATTTGTTGTACCGTTGTTGTTCAGTTGTTGTTCAGATGTTGTTCAGATGTTGTTCAGTTGTTGTACAGATGTTGTTCAGTTGTTGTTCCGATTTTGTTTCGATGTTGTTCAGTTGTTGTTCAGATGTTGTTCAGTTGTTGAGGTAAGTCACTCCACATCTAGACAACTGGTTAATTACAGAATTTTCAAAAATTTATATCAAGCCATATTACGTTCTCGTATTGAATTTGACCTTGTGAAGGATGTTGTAGAGAGTAGAGAGGATGTGCACATCACGACGAAGTCGGACAGGAAGCCACTTAAGCTGAGCTCGAAATTCGGACACATGGTCAAACTTTCTAAGGCCAAAAATAAATCGTATTGCCAGATTTTGAAGGCGCTCAAGCTTATTAAGTAATTCTTCCGTTGCATCCAGATAATCAGATAATTGCAATCCAGTATAATGGGGGTCATTAGAATGCGAGTGTCTGTTTATCACACGAGGCGCAGCCGAGTGTGATAATATTTTGACACGAGCATTCTAATGCCTAATTATAGCAGTTGCATACACTATTTTATCTACACTCTCAAAAAAAAACTCAGAAACACTTTTCTAAACGTACGCACCTGCCATTGCAAGGCTCGATACAAGGTCAAATTCAATACGAGAACGTAATATGGCTTGATAAGAATTTTTGAAAATTCTGTAATTTTGCAGTTGTTTAGATGTGGAGTGACTTACCTAAACAACTGAACAACATCTGAACAACAACTGAACAACATCTGAACAACAACTGAACAACATCGGAACTACAACTGAACAACATCTGTACAACAACTGAACAACATCTGAACAACAACGGCACAACAAATAAACAACATCTGAACAAAAACTAAACAACATCTCAACAAAAACCTAATAAAACAAACGCAACATTACCATACATCAACAACTGACTGGTGCGGCGGAAGTTGGCAATAAGAGTATTGGCAAAAAAAAACTTCGTTTCATTTCTCAACCTTATCGTATTAAGAGTTTTCTCATTAAGTCATTACGCTACTGTAATTTATAGTAAACCCTAGTTTTTATAGGCAGAATGCATAAAGTAGGTCATTATGCATCTGTTTTCGAATTCATAATTCGAACATTATGAGACGAGTGTAGATAAAATAAAATATGACTTAATATGTAACACAAATCCCATACGCTACAATAATGTGACTCAAATAAAGCACGGAAAATGAAATTACTTTATTCAATGTAGAAATGGTATTATCACTTATTGACGTCATGATCCGTCATTTAAAAAAAAGAAATTGAAAACACAATTTTCGTTTTTTTATAACAATTTTACATTATCATAATAGAAATCTGGCTCGGGCGGGATAAAAAAGAAGACACTGCCTCGTGGCTGGCCAGGTAAACCACACAGAATGTAACTTTACGCCACCACCATATGTAGAGGACATTTGTTGTTGTCAGGCGACGGCGACTCAAGTATTAAATATTATAATTTAACCAAAAAGAGAAATATACTACTAAGGTAGGTACTTATATCGGACTCCTGAGCTCTAAAATCAACCTTTTTCTATATTACAGCTTTTAGGTCTCAGATCATGATTATAGAAAGGCTATATACTCATATTTGCATCAATTAATGCCTCATATATGATTTGTTACGTTGTAAATGTCTACCACATTTTCCATGTGATACCGAACACACAAAAAGGTTCAATTCACAACTGATAATTATTTCGTAATGATCACAAACGCATCATGAATATACCAGTCGGTGAGGAGAGAGGTTATTGATAATTTCATCGCGATCTATGACGAATGCTGATAAGATTACGGATGAATTTCTGGAGAGCTTCAGGCGGATATCTCAATGATGCGGTTCAAACAATAAATATATGTATGTATTCTGAAAATGGACAAGAGTAAGACTGTAAACTGTTATGAAATGGGTTTCGTAGGGGAGTTAGGATATCATATCATCGTCATGCTGCACGAAGAGCGAGATGACTGCGCAAATAAAAATTAATAAATACGTGATTTTATACATTTACATACATACATATATCACGCTTTTATCCCTTGCGGGGTAGGCAGAGCGCAAACGGCCGCAGAAAACGGACACCCACGCCACGTCCGACAAAAATCCGAGGGTCATTCGGAAAATTGTGAATCGCCATAGTGACAGGTTGTCAGCCCATCGCCTAAAATTGCAATACACACCCTCGAGTCCCTTCGTCGCCTTTTACGACACCCACGGGCAAGAAATGGGGTGATGCTATTCTAAGCCGGCATCACACGGCTAATTTATGTTTTTATTATTAGTTTAGTTTGTATTAGTAATTAAAAATATTTTTGCCAGAATACTACCTAGTTTCTAAGACTTAGTTGCAATTGGGAGAATCAAATTCACGTCCATTTATCAAGGCACAATTGTAATATCACTAATTAGTATTAAATGAAGTTGCTTCCCGTGTCTCTATGTCCCTATGTAAGTATGCTTAGATCTTTAAAAGTACGCAACGGATTTCGATGCGGACCTATGCATGCCACCTTACAAACTAAGTATTGCCTACTTTGCACTGTCTAGCTAAAGTGTGGTAGGTATATCTTCTAGCCTAAAAGGAGTAATGCACATTTAAGTAGTGAATAGATAGCTGACCAGTGTATGTTACGGTATACTTACTGATTCTGATGATGTACGCGTATAAAATACTGAATGAAAATTGAAGAATGTTACTAGGTATTCCAAATCGCTTGAAATTTTGTATCGGTAAAGCCTGTATGTATACAAATACACTAGTTTTTGTTGTAGTCAAAAATACCTAGTAGTTATGATTTTATAGGCATTCAAAGTTTCAAAAAATATCGAGTCCCGCAAACAGCCACGTGACCGCTTGTGACGTCATATCACAACGCGCGCCGCGCTCCGCTTAGTAGGTCTCATCTCAAGTCACCAGCAGCGGTTATAGTAGGTGTAATAGCTTGTACAGTATTTTGTTTGTGTTTGCATCCGTGTAGGTACTACGTTAATAGTCTTAATAGTAAATATTACACACACACACACACACATATCACGCCTATAATCCCTTGCGGGGTAGGCAGAGCGTAAACGGCCGCAAGAAACGGACATTTATGCCACGTCTGACAAATAATTGAGGGTTATTCGGAAAATTGTGTATCGCCATAGTGACAGGTTGTCAGCCCATCGCCTAAAATTGCAATACACACCCTCGAGTCCCTCAGTCGCCTCTTACGACTCCCACGGGAATGAAATGGGGAGATGCTATTCTGAGCCGGCATCACACGGCATAGTAATGTAAATATTATTAGATTCATAAAATGGATGAAGGATTCGGAAAAGGGCTATCTACCTAAAATAGATGCGTTATTTTTTTTGTTTTTTTTTAGTTGTGGACCCTATGGTTTTAGCCCCGGGGCTTTTAATCTACACCTGACTGTATGGTGGGGAGCAGGAGCTCACCCGGAAAAGTTTGTGGTTGTTCAAACAACCAGCTCAATCGCGCCCTTGGTGCAGCTTGTATACCAGCCCGTTGTGCCAGACCTTGTCGAAGGCTTTCGCCACGTCGAGAAATACTGCTCCTGTCGGGGTCGGTTTGGACGAGACATTTAGCTTAAGAGCGATGTGTTCGACAATGCGGTGCACTTGTTGGGTACAAAAGTGCTGTTGTCGAAAGCCAAATTGCTCGTCAGGTATGAGATTGTTGGTCTCCGCGTGGTCTCGAAGTCGGGCATAGATCATGCGTTCGTAAAGTTTGGCGAGAGGGTTCAGTAGGCTGATCGGGCTGTTTTTATTTCAAATGTATATGCTTTAGGCGATGGGCAGACAACCTGTCACTATAACGATACACAATATCCCAAATAACCCTCAAACATTTGTCAGACGTGGTGTAAACGGCAGTTTTTTGCGGCTGTTTACGCTCTGCCTACCCCGCTAGGGATTATAGGCGTGATATGTGTATGTATGTATATGTTTAAACAGATTTAGCAAACCTTTAAAAATTTATTTGTATTTTTTTTTCACAAAATAGTTAAGGCCAGTTATTTATACAGCTATGGCGATGAAGCTATTGGTTATGTTCAAGTTAAGAGAGTAAGTAGGTGATACATAACGGTTGAAAAACTCTGACACCAGGGTTCATCGGGTCGTTGGACGACTCGGTGACCCACACGAAAAGAGAGAGAGATAAAATAACGGTTAAATGTTGAATCACGCCAGAACCTTATACTTTACATCTTATCATTGCAGTTTAGAATGCAATGAAAATGATTTTTTTCGCATTTTAACGACCTTTGGGACTATAAAAACAACTTTTTCGGTGAATTGATAGTTGTATTTTTACATTTAGGCACAACGCATGATTTCCTAGTATTTGGATTGGACATTTTCAAAATTATTTAAGTAAAATTTCGACGGCACGGGCGCGCGACCGCATGCGGACTGAGTGAGCCAGGCCGAGCGTGTTGTACGATGACGTCACAGCGTCACCGGCAGCCCGCAGCAGCGGTTGCACCTTGTTTTACTTCTAAATCGGAAACTAATTGACGTATCGAAGTAATTCTTTCACTAGTATTTTTTATTTTTGACAGAGAATATGTAGTGCTAACAATCAAAATTAGGTAACATTCTTCATTATATGTTGACGGTCCCATCCCATGGGTGGAACTATAAACAGCACATTAACCTACCCATTTAAGGGTTCAAGCGTCATACTGGTTATTCATGGTGTTTGTATGAGAAACCAGTATAAGTTTCTCGATTAAATAAGTAAGTTGATGTGCTGCTGATAGTACAGAAGTGAAACGTGTTTTGTAATTAAAATGATTTAAATATATTTTATTATAAATGCCCTTATGGTAAATATAAATGTTACAGTCTGGAAGCCACCAGCGATTGCATTTACGAGCAGTATGCCGAGCAAAATGCAAAAATAAATGAATATTGCGTGATTTTATAAAAGCTGGTTTATTTTTACCTAAGGTATAAAATAATATCGCTATAGTGTTTCGTTGTATGCTTAAATCTTCATAAATAGGTACGCAACTGATTTTAATGCGTTTTCTTTTTAAAAAGATAGTGATTCAGGACATTCAGAATGTTTTAATGTTCTTGCCAGGGAAAAGGTCTCATTCCCACGGGAACACGGGCAGTAGCAGGTGAAACCGCTTCTTTCTTCTTTCCTTTTCGTATTGGAAACCGAGTCATCCAACGACCCGATGAAACCTAGTGTCAAGAGTTTTTCAACCACCTATTAGTAGTAGGCCTAGGGCATGGTTGTCTAACGACCGCCGTCTAAGTAATCATAGACAGCAACCGGAACCGAAGGCTTAACGTGCACTCCGAAGCACGGAACCATCTTCCTTTTCGGACAAACAAGTGGCTCAGCCTGTAATGTCTTTACCAGACCAAGAACGAATTCACAAAGTCATAAACATCAACTTTTGTGAGTGCCCCACCGAGAATCGAACCCGGAACCTTTGCGTTGCAGGCAGTCGCACTACCACAGCGCCACATTGGCCGTAAACTGTCACCGCTGGGTGGGCCGTTAGTTAACATCAGAACATAATAAGTTAACTTACTACCTACTTAATTAGATGCACAAGTGCAGAACTACCTGCTAAAGAAATAAAAGTTGAATAAAATAATATTTTGCGCACAAAATATTCAATGTAAATATATGCCGTGTGATGCCGGCTTAGAATAGCATCACCCCATTTCTTTCCCTTGGGAGTCGTAAGAGGCGACTAAGGGACTTGAGGATATGTATTTCAGTTTTAGGCGATGGGTGATACACAATTTTCCGAATGTCTTTCAAATATTCGTCAGACGTGGCGTAAAGGTCCGTTTTTGCGGCCGTTTACGCTCTGCCTACCCCGCAAGGGATTATAGGCGTGATATGTGTGTGTGTAAATATACCTCATTAGAAAGTTATTTAACATTAGACGACGTTCTACTTTTTTTTATACAATTGTTTATTATCATGTAAGTGACTTTGTGTTTTTAATGAGAAAATAAATATCTTTGAACCTTACATTTCCTGTGTAACCATAGCGATCACGCAATATACATACCCTTATCTGCTGGTAACAGCAACTCTCAACTGATAATACGCTGATATATTTACTATTGACGAAATTCCTACGATATTCGCAATCTTGGCAAGAAAGTGGGTTTTGGGTCACCGATACGGGATACATCTACCGACTTCGAAGCAAAGCTCACAATCTCAGCGCAAAATTATTACGAGATAACATAATTCGCTCGGCAGAATAATAGAACAAACCATATAATTTCTAACTTATAATGTAGGTAACGGATAAAAACGATACATTGATGAAACAAAAAAAATACATACGGGCTTTGTTAGATTAGTACCTACATTAAATAACTTAGTTAATAAAAAATGCAAAAAATGAATAGGAGAAGCGCGATAATCGGAATATTTAAATTGAACATTATCATGCCAGCATAGAATAGCATTACTCCAATACTACCCCTGGGTGTCGTGAAAGAGACTTTGGGTTAAATTCATCAAGGAAATGGGCAGCAACGCCCCCAGTGAAAGCAATATCTTGCACTGCGCTCGCCAATCCGCTTGCTAAGCGTGATGAGTATGGCAATACCCACCGTTAGGGGGAGGCTCATGCCCAGCAGTGGACTGTTGTGGCTGTTAATGTTAGATTGAACAGACTTACCAGGGTGGCGACGCCAGCTATCACCATGGCCGTGTTCATGGCCATTGTTGCGGCGGACAAGATTAACCACAAGCCCTAAACCACGCGGGTTGGTGGGCGCAAGCACCGACACTCTCGCAGACGGGGGCTGCGGCGGGAGCAGGCAGGGCGACCGCTCACCAGCATCTCACTAAGCGCACCTGTCCGTACACTAACTACACAGATAACACAGACGTTCTCACCGCCAGATAATACTCAACTAATCTACAAGTACTTTCGTTCCTTTGCTCACGATGCCGCCAAAATTACAAGATTTATTTTCATTGTAAACGATAGTAGGTTACTTCTATCTTCATAGGTTCAAAATGAACTAAAGTAATTTACTCGTTTGTTAGAGGTAACTTTTTATGTAATGTAATAATCTAGTGGCTCATCTCAAACGTTTATTAGCCGAAGGTTCTTAAGTTAAGACTATCTAAAATTACGCAATCCATGAATTTGTTCCACTTGCCGCACAGTTACCTACTTGGGTACTCGTACAGTAGATTACATTATTCTGAATATTACCATGTTACGAGTAGGTTTACAACCATTACATCCATGTCATAGGCCTACCTAATAGTAGTAAAGTCGTAGGCGGTTGAAAAACGTCGACGGACGACTCGGTGTCTCATACGAAAAAACAAAAACAGTTGCATTAACTAAAGTATATTTTAGTTTAATTATGATTGCGAAGAAGAAAGAAACACTTTTCATTATTTAAATCTAGCGGCAGCATAAATACCTACAAGTACAATACACGTTGTGTCAACGATTTTGCATACAGTTGCCATTGATTAGTTAAAATTATCGCTTCATCATGAACTTGTTAATTTGTCCTGAGTATTTATACTAGTTCATTATCTGGATTTCCATTTACCACGACGAACACCAACACTATGGACATACTGGTCAGTATATTTTGTAAAATCGTTTTTCAATTCATGATACTTACTTATTTGCTTTGACAGTGGTGTAATACATTTAATCGCTAGTATATAATTTTTACTTCCAGATCTTAATGTTAACTATATCTTTGCGTGTAGCATTATGTATGAATTTACCTGAAGCGGAAAATACGCAGCAGGAAGTTTCTAACTTGCCGCCTGCCAACTTAACTGATGACCCTAATAAAGAAATGTAAGATTAAATTTTACCTAATCTTAAAGATACGAGTATATTAAGCGATTCTTTCAAAAGCGGATTAAAGATAGGTAGGTGCTTAAGTACTACATTTGAAAACACTTCAACGTTTTGAAAATCCAATTTTGGGGAAACTAAGCCCTGTCGGTAAAGGCGTTGCTACTGTAATAGCGAAAGTCGCAGGTTCAAGCCCAGTCTGGTAGGTAGGTACTTACTTTTTATTAATAAGGTATACGGGATGTAGAAAAAATTTTGAGCCACGACCAGGCCATGAATGATGAAACCGAACAACTTTCTGTATGCAGCATAAGCATAATGTAACATTATGTCGGGGAATGAGAATAGGTTTTCGGCCTCCTATACATAATACCCGAACAGCTTACTGACTGACTATGGAAAAATTACGTTTCGTTTCCCAACATATGCTCCTAGGAAAAGTTGTTCAGTTGGGCAGACTTATCACGCCAGCCAAGTTTTGGGTACACCGCCCGGCCCCTTACGGCCGGTATTTATTTATTTTTTGTTTCAGGTACGTTATTCACGCTATGGTGTACCAAGTTGGGATTATTACAAACAAAACAGAAAACGATGTAAATAGTACTGGCATGACGTAAGTTATGTGCATACATCTTAGCTATAGAAAAAAATGTCTTTGTGACCCACTTCTTAAAAATATTTGTTGAAATAGTTTCAGTTTATTCCGGTGAGACTATCAATAGAGTATTCGAATAGAAGACTACATCAGCTCGCATATTTTCGTATGACGTCAGCTTAGAACAGCATCACCCCCTTACCTTTCCGCGGGTGTTGTAAGATAGGTGACAAAGGGACTCGATGCTTAACGTTTATTACAATTTAAGGCGATAGGCTGAATACCTGTCAATAAAGTGATACACAATTTTCTGAAGTCAGACGTTGCGACTACGACCGTTTTTTTATGGCATTTTACGCTCAGCTTACCTCAAAGGAGGTAGGCATTACCTCTATACGTATGTGCATGTATGTATGTCGCTATTAGTATCCCTCTCTTCTCTTTTCGTGTGAGACACCGAGTCGTCCAACGACCCGATGAACCCTGGTGTCAGAGTTTTTCAACCGCCTACTAACACTAGTAGGCCTCTGACATGGTTGTATCCCTGTGAGCTACTCTTTATTATAATTACAGGGGTAATCAGGAAGCACTCACGATCTATCACACGAACGGGTCGAACATAGACCTGAGTGGGATCCCCGAGCCGCTGGTGACTAACGTGACAGCGCAGAGGCTGGTGGGCGTCGCGCCCACTTCCTCTGACGGTAGTTCGATCAACCCGGCACCGGTCTCCTGGGCAGAGCTCAAGAAACTGGCAGCTGCGCAAAACATACCTCTATCAGGTAATGCTATTACAACAAGGCCAGCCAACCCCAGGCCCTCATTTGAACTGGCACGCAAGTCAACGGCCGTAAAAAAATATGAATTTTTTGACGCTGTCTAGGGAATCAAAATTAATAGAGTTACTTTCCGTGGCTGTTTCTTGGGTTATCTACTAATCTTAAGAATCGTGTATCCCTCACGTTCCACACAAACGGCTCGAATAAATATCAATGAATCAGAAAGCCGATGGTATTGTCATAGGAATCTGCTAGAAGATAATCACCTCAATCTGGTCGCGTCTCTACCTGAGCAGCGCTCAATGCACTTTTATCTACTCTCGTCTCATAATGTTCGAATTATGAATTCGAAAACAGTTGCATAATGACCTACTTTATGCATTCTGCCTATATAAACTACGGTTTATTAGAAATTACAGAAGCGTAATGACTTAATGAGAAAACTCTTACTACGATAAAGTTGAGAAATGAAACGAAGTTTTTTTTGGTAATACTAAAATTGCCATCTTTCGCCGCACCTGACAGTTGTTGTTGTACGTTAATTTTTCGGATGTTGTTGAGTTGTTTTAATACCTTTTTGTTCTGTTGTAGTTTAGATGTTGTTCAGTTGTTGTTCAGATGTTGAGCAGTTGTTTAGATGTTGTTCAGTTGTTATTCCGATGTTGTTCCGAAGTTGTTCAGATGTTGTTCAGTGTTGTTCAGTTGTTTAGTTATTTGCTGTTCAGGCTCGACATCTAAACAACTGATAGTAAAGAATTTTCGAAATTCATATAAAGCCATATTACGTTCTCGTATTGAATTTGACCTTGTATCGGGCCTTGCAATCGCCGGAACGGACGTTTGGAAAAGTGTTAAACTAAGTTTTTTTGGAGATTGTAGATAAAATAGTGTATGCAACTGCTATAATTAGGCATTAGAATGCTCGTGTCAATCTATTATCACACTCGGCTGCGCCTCGTGTGATAAACAGACGCTCGCATTCTAATGACCCCCATTATACGACAGTTGCATAAACTACTATTATTAGGTATTGCTATTACTTACTCCAGAAACTTAAATCTGATGAATGGTGTAACCTTAGGTTGATTGTTTGCGGAATTAAGGAAACGATCCAAAAACGTTTGTGGAATTAGGGGAACGATCCGAATAATAAGAAATAGTACAATGAGTGTAGGTACTATACACGATAGTAACTTACTAGAATAGCGATTGTTAAATGACAAAATTATCGGGTTCATCACAACATCAGCAGATCATTCATATCAATAATTTTAAATACTTATTATCAAATTTTTCAGATAAACCACGATTCCCAAGACGCGCTCCCGATGAAGATTTCGGTGATTATGACGACGAAGACTACTCGATAAATGAAAGCAACATGCCATATTTACAAAAGCTGTATAAAAGGTCTATGGAGGGAAAGAAAGAAAACGAGAAAACCCCGGTGAAGATAGTGTCGGGCGCGGCAGTGATCCCGCAGGAGGCTGGAGTGCAGTCGATTGGCATCCCGCCTCTCCTAATGTTCAATAACAACTTTACTGAAATACCGGTACCCATACCGAATACTTCAGTAGTGCATTATGCTAAAGTCAACACTGTCATAAACCACACGCCGTGATTGAGCGCCGGACCTAACGTATTTTACAACTTAACCGTAAACCACATCATATTTCCTATTTCAGCTACTTGTATGAAATTTAGAAAATGTATGAAGAATTAAATCATACGTAGGAATTATTATACAACTAAATATAAAATTTTATGTTATAGTTTTTTATATTTGGAATCCTACGAACCAGTCCCTATTTTGTTACGACCAAAGCAAATTCAGTAGCATTATCCAGCAACATTTTTGAAAGGTACAACAGGAAACAGAATGGATCTTAGTATCCAAGTAAAAAGTTTTATTGTAAACTAACTGCACGCACAGTAAACGTTAAAATAAATGTCTGAAACGAAATAACATCTCAATTTGCTCTCATACTCCTAAAAATATACATTTTCTTCTAAGCGACTCCACGCAAAGTTGTAAGGGTAAGAAAAGTGGAACATTTATAGTTCGTTCATCAGCATAGACGCTCGGGACAATGACCTGGAGTTCAAACGTAGCCTTTATTCTGAATAAAATCCACCGTGAGCGCCTGGCTGCGGTCAACGCATGTGCGGGGCGGCGTTTGGCGCATGCGCGGTGTTTAGTTAATGATTTACTCGCACCCTTGCTTCACCACCAAGCACCAGCACAGGCTTTTCAACCGACAATCTTCCAAACAAAAAATATGGATACATGACAGTAAAACAGAGGGGCAAGGCAGGGGATTGCATTTAGCGTCTGAGGGAGGACACAGCAAGCATGAGCTCGCCGAAACTGAACGAAAGATGTCAGAGCAGCATGAGTAATGGCAACAAACATCTCAGCAACGATTGCAAGGAAGACTCGCTCGATAATTCTGTAAGTAAAAAATAACACAAAAATAACTTTGTTTGTTTAAACTTCTTCAAAAGTAACTTAAAATTAAATTAAACACATCTTTCTTTAAAGATACGTGAAAAGTCTGAAAGATCTGGCAAGAGTGAAGAAGACTGGCGGAGACGAACTATCATTATTGAAAAGAAGAACGGCACCTACGGCTTCACGCTTCAAAGTTACGGCATACACTATAAAAAAGTAAGAAAGATAAGCTTGCTTACCTTTATTCAAAGCGTCCCTAACCTTAACTTACGTCTAAATTATCACTAAATAATTTTATTGCAGGAACAAGAAATTGAAGTAATTACATATGTGGACCATGTTGAGATGGAAGGTCCGGCGGGGGCGGCAGGCATGCGGGAGGGGGACGTGATCCTCGCCATCAATGGCGTGGACGTGGAGCGTGCCGATCACGCCGCCATCGTCGAGGCCATCAACGCCTGCGACTCCCGCATGCGGATGGTCGTCATCTTCGAAGACTGTGTACGCAAGGTTGAACTCCACCTAAAATACATCAATCTGCAAAGAGCCCTGCAAACGAAAATGCGCGAACTAGAACAGCTGACGGTCCGCGAAAGACAACTATTCGACACTAACTGGAAAACCCACAGCCTGCCCTCGCAAAAAAAGAAAACTTCGCCTTCGGACGTTATCTCAGACAACGAAGACAACAACACTGGAGATAATATAAATTCTACATATTGTAGACCAACCTTATCTAGTGAAAACGTCACTGCCGCTAAACCTCCACACGGCAACGTGTTCATGTACCAATACCTAGACACTCGATATGGGGCGTGTGTCATTCAACCGAACATACGCACTGGAAGCTTTGTTATAACAGTAGGTTCTCCGCGAAACAGACGAGACTGCCATTATGTAGTGAAAAATTCAACAGAATGCCACCGTGTGAGCGAGACGTGTAGAGCCACCAGCAGCAACGCCAAACACTCCAAGTCTCAAAGAACCAATCACAGTCACGGCTGTGCACCTTGTATGCCCGCCTACAATAACCAAGACGCTAATAGCTTGGATGCTTACGATCTAGCAAGTCCATGTTGTGATCCACACTGCGTGCCTAATACTAAAAAGAAAATAAGACGAAAAAAAGAATGTTCAAAGGAGCATAAAAGAAAGGAGAAATGTCAGCAAGTAGATAAGTCTACGTCTACGCAAAAGTCTGATAACTGTTCTCATACAAGAACGAAAAAAGTGTGTACATCGTCGGGTCACTGCTCAAGTCGTTATCGATATCTGACAACAGAGTCAACACAGACCAGTCAATGCAGTCTGCAATCGTATGCAACAAGTAACGCAACGGTACCGTGCGATAACTCTGCCTCAAGTTATAGTACTTCTCTTAGTAGCGACACCCTTTTCTGGGACAACGATAGGTCTGAAGCCAAAACTTCGCCAAAAATTCAATATCAAAGCTCACATCAGCATGTCAAACCGAAATCTTGGGACAACTTGACTACTAAAGCTTTCGGCGGATATGGGTTTGGATACGGGTACTTAGACACAAGTACGAAACAATCCAGTCGATCTAAGAGTCACGGCCGAAGTCACAGCGGACGCAGCACGCAAAGTCAGCACGAGTATCATCACGTTCAGGAGAAGCACTCTCACCGACAGAGCGCGACGCCGCACCACTACTCGGTGTACGGCAGGAGTCACAGTCATTGCGCTCCTACCAAGTCCACTGAGAGCCTGATAGTCGTGCCTAAGTATCAGCTGGAGAGCAGCGGCTCTGAGAGTCGCTTGGCCTGCGATTGTGGGGAGACGATTGAGTACTATCGAAGAGTCAGCGTTAGTAAGGCTCCAGGCGACAATCGCTCCTCAGGATATTATTCTCAACATTTTATCTACCCTAACCATTCATATAAAAAGAAGGATGCAAACGTTAGCTCAGAAATCACTAGACTATAAAATAACATATAATATCTTGTTTAGAAACCTACTACTGCTCAAACTAAGGCCTAATGTCAAACTAGAACATAGCCTAATGTGGCAATCGTATTTTATCTTATTATACCTTAATTCCATAGAATGAATTACAATAACCTAAGCTTTACATTATCGCTTTTTACTTGTTATATAATAGTTCCATAAATAAAAAATTCCTGACATTTATATAAAATAATGTTTTATTTACGAGTCATCCAATCTACAGCTCTTAGCAAATTTAACAATGCTCTTTTCTGATTCTTAGCATTTTTTATCACTATGGTGACTTTCTACACTAGCACTGTACCATTAAAAAACTTTAAATAAAGAGAGGTAATCTTACTTAATTAATCATTTAGTCATTTGTCTGGTGAACAGGGTTTCTCTCCTAAAACAAGACTTAATACTGAGACTGAATTAGAGAGCATAGTTTTGTTACTCGGTAAAAATGCGTAGGTACATAATATTTGGGTTCAAACGTTAATCTAAAGAAAATAAATGAAGAGTTGTAGAATGCAATTGTGTCGATACGAACTACGGTAGTGAATCTGCAAGGCATCGGTGTCATGATGATTTCCCTCAGTTAGAGTACGAAAGTCACCACGAATTGTCGTCGTAAGACACTCATGAGACGAATTGACTACCGACCAGTAGTCCGCATGAAGGTAGTTTCATCACTTAGAACAATTTTTGCTTGGAATGCGTTTCCGTATCTCGTGCGTAAGGACTTGCGGTTGGTCATCTCATTATTGCCTATAAAATTAATAAACTTGAGATATTACCAGCTACAAAGATAACTTTGTAAAAATGTACAAGCTTCTGTAGGCAAAGTATTTTGTAACTTTTTCAAATAAATTGTATGATTTAATTTCAAACGACGTTAAAAAAAACCTTTTTTTATATCTTTCCTACGATTTTTTTCTTTTTTGTATGACCAAAAATTTTCTCTAAGATGGATACTCAGTCTTTGGTTACTAAAAACATGATATCCAAGTTGCACTTGCGCATACCAATACTTTAAGGGTCATCACATAAGTCTTCAAGTTCAGCTTGGTAAAATCAAACTTTGCCCCCCTCTCCCCACCACTACAGGCGTAAATTAATTGTAGTCGATGTGGATTTCCTGCGAAGACTATATAAGTAACAAACGCCTATACCAAATTTTAAAAAGTACTCTACTACAAGGTACTTATGATTCATTCTCAAAAAAAATATGGAATTTATATAAGTATAGCATAACTTGAAAACTGTTAGTTTCATCAACATATTTGTAAGTCAATTATTGTACAGAATTGAATGCAGAATATTTTACTTTAGAAAAGATTTTTGTGTAACAAAAGTAAGTATTAATAAAAGCAGAAAAACCGAAAGTAGGGACATAAAAAGGGGAGGAAGGGAGGGGAAACATTCGTTTGACAGCTTGTTCCCCCTTAAATTACAGCACATGAAAGCTACAAGCATACCAAGTTCCGGATGGGACCATAGCTTCATACAAACTCGGGAGCTAACGAGCTGTACTAGTAAGTATACAATTACAGGAAACAGATATTTTATAACACAACGAATTTCCATAGAAGCCTTTCTTAGCGAACGGTTATGTAGTACGAGTATATACATTTTTGTTGTAGTCGGTGAATTAATAGTCGGCTATTATTACGACGTTTAGTTTTAATATAGGTAATTTCTTTTAAAGATCTAGTTGTACGTTCAGTGAGGACATTTGTTTATATAAGTATAGAGTACCTATATAATGTGTAGCCCGCAACAGGGGAAAATATCTTACGGGGCGAAATTATCCATGAAACTAAACAACTGTTCCCATGGAAAATAGGTCGAAATATAAAAAAATAGTTAGACCGTCCATACTGATTCGGTCGGCTGGTAGATTTTGTACGAGAGGTAATTTAATATATATATATATATACTTAATTACCTGAATGTTCCACGGGGAACGTTGTTCAGTTTCTCGGGTTATTTCGCCCCGTAAAACATTTGCTTCTGTTGTGGGCCCCACTGTGTATAAGTAGGTACATAGATAATAATAATCAACAGTTGTTAAATTATGCAGTCACTAATAAAATAATTGTTGACATGTGTATCATTAATTCCGGAACCCAAGATTAAAGAATGTTCCACGGTCTCAAAACATTATCAAATCCCACCTAATTCACTCTTCCTCTTGTATGTATTGAGTAGCGAAATCCGTATCGCCGAAATTGGGTGGGTGAACTTATATCTGGTGCGGGTTCATCTTGGGTTGCTGGGGTCAGATGGCGGGTAGTGGCGGGCCCGCGGGCTCCGGGCGCCCGGCCCGGCGTCGGCAGAGCGTCGCCGCGCACCACGGCCTGCGCATCCCGTCATGCAAACACCTCGCGCGCCGCCGCGGCGTCGCCCGCCGAGCCATGTGCGTGCTTTAGCCGCACTCGTCATCATATTCGCTGGTTCTGCCAATTCACTACCGCACTCATCGACGAATGTAAGATCTCACAATTTATATACATGTAGTAATTTTCAAAAAGTCCCATTAAATTATATCCTTGGAAATTGTGTATGCCGGGTAAATGTTGAATAAATTTGTCTGTATTAGACAAAGTGAAAAATGTTTTGCTGTAAATACATACATCAGCCCATTGCAGTCCACTGCTGGACGTAGTCCTCCCCGAGGTACGCCATCGGGCACGATCCCTCGTTTTCGTCATCCATGTTATTCATCTCATTATGCCTCATTTTCTGTAACTTCCATTTATGTAAAACTTCAAACTGCCGATTAAAACTGTTATATCTCTTTTCAGCTGTACATAGTATGCTCAGAAATAGCAAGTCAGCGTTGTTGGTCGTGGCCAGTGACGCCCAAGGATGCGGACAGCATTTCAAAGGAGTATCAAAATCCATGGCCGAAGCTCTATTGTGGATTGAGTCAAGTTCGGCTTGCTGGCTCACAAGCTCACAAATTTGTAACGGTAAGTTTAGAATATGTATTACTTAAAGAAACATAAATTTTACATACATTTGAGCAAATGAACATCTGATACAACGCTAGGTTTGCGGAATAAAAGTGGCAATGAAGCCAACACAAAACAGAAAATGCAAGATCTACAATGTGATTCACATTGCACAGCGAACTTTTTTTAAACAACCTACCGTTTTATAACTTGTTAGCATTGCGATACATAAATTTTATCAGTAGGCAAGAAACTAACAGATTAAATAATCGCGAATAATTCATTTCTAAGTGTAACGACTCGCGCCTTCTATCTTTGTATAGTTGACAATTTGACTTGTGACCCTGTGATTTAACCTACTTCGAGAAAACAACTGTACAAATTATCAAAATTTAGACACTATCTTTGAATATATTTATAGTAATAAAAACATTATACAGTTGTGTCTAGATATATTTATTACTTTTTATCCTTTAGGTGCATAGTGTCCATTTTGCAAAATGTCCAGTGGTGAAAAAATTACCAGTTTGCATAATGTCCAGTTTGCAATAAGTCCAGTTTGCAAAATGTCCAGTTTGCAAAATGTCCAGTTTGCGAAGTGTGAGTTCAGACCATGAAACCGAACAACATGGGTTCCCCGAAACACATGGGGTCAGCCAAGCCAAGACACGAAAAAAAAGTCGACTTTCAAAAGTTTTATTTTACGAAGTATAAGTACGGTCATTCGAATAGGCCATATTTGACAGCTGTTAAACCCATACAAGGAAACATGTTAACAAAGAAAAAAAAACCTTACGTCATAGCATTAACATGATTTTGTCAGCTGTCAAATATAGCCTATTCGAATGACGGTACTATAGTGAGCTGATTATTCGCACATTTTGTAATAAAAAGCACCATAAGGGATAAGAGCGTTTAATGGCCGGTTAGGCTATATTTGACAGCTGTAAAAATCATGTAAATGCTATGACATAAGGTTTTTTTTTCTTTGTTGACATGTTTCCTTGTATAGGTGTCAAACCCATACAAGGAAACATGTCGAATAGGCCATATTTGACATAGCTGCTGTCAAATATGGCCTATTCGAATGACCGTACTATACTTCGTAAAGTAAAACTTTTGAAAGTTGACTTTATTTTCGTGTCTTGGCTTGGCTGAACCCATGTGTTTCGGGGAAAGTTGTTCGGTTTCATGGTCTGAACTCACACTTCAATAAAGCTAATTTTACTTTTTTCAAAATGGCCATTTTGCAAACTGGACATTTTACAAACTGGACATTTTGCAAACTGGACTTATTGCAAATTGGACATTATGCAAACTGGTAATTTTTTCACCCTGGACATTTTTTCACCACTGGACATTTTGCAAAATTGACATTATGCACCTAAAGGCTTTTTATCAACCGATAAAATTACCTAATTCATTGTCAAGTTTGATAAAGAAGTAAGGAAGAGATTGAAAAAGCCTACACGGAAAGCTACCCCGTTCAAACTAAACAGGTTGTAAGGGACAGCCCTCCGAATACTTATACGATGCATTTAAACAATGAAACAATACAATTTTCCCGTAGGAGTTATTTCAGGAAACGTAAAAAATTGTTTCCAGAGTGAAGGCAGTCCGATGATCGTGGATTTACATCGGAAGTCAAGTATTTTGTCTTTTCCCGACATTTGTTCTCAGGGGTTCTTATCAGTTTACGGAGGGCTGTCCTTTAACCCCGTATATTACAAGGAGAATACATAAAATAATGTAAAAATTTGACGATATACTTTACACGTAAATACTTTATTCGACATGAACTTTTAAGTCTAATAACAAGTTTTATCGCTGGCGTAAGTCGATAACTAATTTTCAACAAGGTCGGTAAATCTCCTTGGCCTATTTAGTTGCCCAATTTAAATTATCAAATAGGACAACACAAGATTCAAGTTATAAGTCAAGGTGAAAGATTAGTTGTTTATTCTATTGTTCTTTAATTCTGGTTATGTCGCAACAGGTCTACCCGCTCAAGGGTAAAGATGGACCAAGAAAAATATTCTGCAAATCTTTAAGAGCATTTGATGAGGAATTGAATATCCAAGCAAAGGAAGTAAGAAGAAATCGAAGACAAGCTTCACGTCGCGGCCGTTATAGGGGACAAACACAGTCTCAATATCTGGCTATTGATCGCGGAAACGGGAAAGATGATGGCAAAGCTGAAGCTCACTCTGATGCGGACTCATCAAGAGCCATCGTCAGTATGTATTCAAACAAAGATAACGTCACAATAAGCTGTTTTAGACTTAAGTAAAATCACATCTGTATTTTTTCAGGTGGTACAAGTGGAATGGGTCAAGCTCAAAGTCAATCCGTGTACGATCCGAGTTGTGACGAGTGCTACGGACGATCGGATCTACCAGCGGAAAGTTTGAAAAGGCCTGACGAAACTTATTACAGGCCGTACCAAGGAGGAGTCGCACCTAGTCAATCAGGGACAACTTTTAGACCTGGAGGCGCACCAAGTCAAACTGGGACATCTTATGGGCCTGGAGGCGCACCAAGTCAAAGTGGGACATCTTATGGGCCTGGAGGCGCATCAAGTCAAACTGGGCCATCCTATGGACCTGGAGGCGCACCAAGTCAAACTGGGACATCTTATGGCCCTGGAGGAGCACCCAGTCAAACAGGAACCTCATTTGGGCCTGGAGGCGCACCAAGTCAAGCAGGAACCTCATTTGGGCCTGGAGGCGCACCAAGTCAAACTGGGACATCTTATGGGCCTGGAGGCGCACCAAGTCAAACTGGGACATCTTATGGCCCTGGAGGCGCACCAAGTCAAACTGGGACATCTTATGGGCCTGGAGGCGCACCAAGTCAAACTGGGACATCTTATGGGCCTGGAGGCGCGCCAAGTCAAACTGGGACATCTTATGGGCCTGGAGGCGCGCCAAGTCAAACAGGGACATCTTTTAGGCCTGGAGGCGCACCCAGCCAAACAGGGACATATTTTGGGCCTGGAGGCACTCCAAGTCAAACAGGAACCTCATTTGGGCCTGGAGGCGCAACCAGCCAAACAGGAACCTCATTTGGGCCTGGAGGCGCGCCGAGTCAAACAGGGACATCATTTGGGCCTGGAGGCGCACCCAGTCAAACAGGGCCATCATTTGGGCCTGGAGGCGCACCCAGTCAAACAGGGCCATCATTTGGGCCTGGAGGCGCGCCGAGTCAAACAGGGACATCTTTTGGGCCTGGAGGCGCACCCAGTCAAACAGGGCCATCATTTGGGCCTGGAGGCGCACCCAGTCAAACAGGGCCATCATTTGGGCCTGGAGGCGCGCCGAGTCAAACAGGGACATCATTTGGGCCTGGAGGCGCACCCAGTCAAACAGGGACATCTTTTGGGCCTGGAGGCGCACCCAGTCAAACAGGGACATCTTTTGGGCCTGGAGGCGCACCCAGTCAAACAGGGCCATCATTTGGGCCTGGAGGCGCACCCAGTCAAACAGGGCCATCATTTGGGCCTGGAGGCATACCAACAAATACAGCTCAATTCATGCCTGGAGACAATAACGCTGGGCCAACAGGTGGTCGAAATGGCCCGACTGGCTCCGATCCTGTAGGTACAGGTTTTAACCAAATTCCCGGACTTGGCATTAATGCTGTGCCAGGTATGGGCCCCACATTGCCTTGGCCTATACTTCAGAATAGCCTTAAAGACGCTACCTACTTTTGCTGTGTGGTAGGTGGACTAGGGCCAACATATAGCAGTGGTCCAGTTGGAACGGGGAGTCAAACAGGAATTGTGGGCGGGCCGGGAGGTCAATACACCCCTGGAAGCGGGCATGATGGTCCATCTGGAGCTCAATACCCCACTGGAGGCTATCTAGGAAGTCACTTCCCCCCAGGGGGCGGCCAAGGAGGTCAAACTGGAGGTCAACACCCCCCAGGAGGCGGTCAAGGAAGCCAATACCCCACTGGAGGCGCTCAAGGCAGTCAATACCCCTCTGGAGGCAACCAAGCAGGTCAAACAGGCGGCCAATATACACCTGGAGGCAGTCAAGGAGGTCAATACCCCCCGGGAGGCGGACAAGGAGGTCAATACACACCGGGAGGCGGACAAGGAGGTCAATACCCCCCGGGAGGCGGACAAGGAGGTCAATACACACCGGGAGGCGGACAAGGAGGTCAATACCCCCATGGAGGCGGTCAAGGAGTTCAATACCCCTCTGGAGGCAGTCAAGCAGGTCAAACCGGTGGTCAATACACACCAGTAGGCGGTCAAGGAGGTCAATACGCCCCTGGAGGCGGTCAAGGAGGTCAATATACCCCTGGAGGCGGTCAAGGAGGTCAATATCCCCCTGGAAGCGGTCAAGGAGGTCAATATCCCCCTGGAGGCAGTCAAGGAGGTCAATATCCCCCTGGAGGCGGTCAAGGTGGTCAATATCCCCCTGGAGGGGTTCAAGGAGGTCAATACACCCCGGGTGGCGGTCAAGGAGGTCAATACGCCCCTGGAGGCGGTCAAGGAAGTCAATACGCCCCTGGAGGCGGTCTAGGAGGTCAATATGCCCCTGGAAGCGGTCAAGATGGTCGATATCCCCCTGGAGGGGGTCAAGGTGGTCAACATCCTCCTGGAGGGGGTCAAGGTGGTCAATACCACTCCGGAAGTGGGCAAGCTGGTCAAACCGGCGATAAATCTACACCTGGAGGCAGTCAAGGAGGACAATACCCCCCTGGAGGCGGTCAATACACACCTGTAGGCGGTCAAGGAAGTCAATATCCCCCTGGAGGCGGTCAAGGAGGTCAATATCCCCCTGGAGGCGGTCAATACCCTGGAGGTGGACAAGCAGGTCAAACCGGCGGTCAATACACACCTGTAGGCGGTCAAGGAGGTCAATATCCCCCTGGAGGCGGTCAAGGAGGTCAATATCCCCCTGGAGGCGGTCAAGATCCCCCTGGCGGCGGTCAAGGAGGACAATACACCCCGGGAGGCGGACAAGGAGGTCAATACACCCCCGGAGGCGGTCAAGGAGGTCAATACCCTCCTGGAGGCGGTCAATACCCCCCTGGAGGCGATCAAGGAGGTCGATACCCCCCCGGAGGCGGTCAAGGAGGTCAACACCCCTCTGGAGGCGGTCAAGGAGGTCAATACCCCCCTGGAAGCGGTCCAGGAGGTCAATACCCCCCTGGAAGCGGTCAACGAGGTCAATACCCTGGAGGTGGACAAGCAGGTCAATACCCCCCTGGAGGCGGTCAAGGAGGTCAATACCCCACTGGAGGCGGTCAAGGAGGTCAATACCCCCCTGGAGGCGGTCAAGGAGGTCAATACCCCCCTGGAAGCGGTCAAGGAGGTCAATACCCCCCTGGAGGCGGTCAAGGAGGTCAATACCCCCCTGGAAGCGGTCAAGGAGGTCAATACCCTGGAGGTGGACAAGCAGGTCAAACAGGCGGTCAATACCCCCCTGGAGGCGGTCAAGGAGGTCAATACCCCACTGGAGGCGGTCAAGGAGGTCAATACCCCCCTGGAGGCGGTCAAGGAGGTCAATACCCCACTGGAGGCGGTCAAGGAGGTCAATTCCCTGGAGGTGGGCAAGCAGGTCAAACCGGCGGTCAACACACACCTGGAGCCAGTCAAGGAGGTCAATACCCCCCTGGAGGCGGTCAAGCAGGTCAAAATGGGGGTCCTGGAAATCAATTTGGAACAGATAATGGAGGTGGGTACCTACAAACTATTAAGTAATATGCGCAGAAATAATAATTATTTTTGGCATGTCATAATAGTAGTTTATGCAACTGTCGTATAATAGGGGTCATTAGAATGCGAGTGTCTGTTTATCACACGAGGCGCAGCCGAGTGTGATAATAGTTTGACACGAGCATTCTAATGCCTAATTATAGCAGTTGCATACACTATTTTATCTACACTCTCCAAAAAAACTCAGAAACACTTTTCTAAACGTACGCACCGGCCATTGCAAGGCCCGATACAAGGACAAATTCAATACGAGAACGTAATATGGCTTGATATGAATTTTTAAAAATCTATACTTTAGCAGTTGTTTAGATGTGGAGTCTTAACAATATCTTAACTAAACAACTGAACAACATCTGAACAACAACTGAACAACATCTGAACAACAACTGAACAACATCTGAACAACGTCGAAACAACAACTGAACAACATCTGTACAACAACTGAACAACAACTGAACAACATCGGAATAACATCTGAACAACAACTAATCAACATCTGAACAAAAACCTATTAAAACAACTGAACAACATCCGAAAAATTACCGTACTACAACAACTGTCAGGTGCGGCGGAAGATAGCGATTTGAGTATTGGAAAAAAAAACTTCGTTTCATTTCTCAACTTTATCGTATTAAGAGTTTTGTCATTAAGTCATTACGCTTCTGTAATTTATAGTAAACCCTAGTTTTTATAGGCAGAATGCATAAAGTAGGTCATTATGCATCTGTTTTCGAATTCATAATTCGAACATTATGAGACGAGTGTCTATAAACGATTTTTATTTATGTCGTCACAAACAGTACCTATATAACTAGAATTAAAATTATAGTTTTTATTTTACACTAGCGGGCCACCCCGCTGTTTCACCCACTAGTCTTTTCCTGCATTTATCATAGGTATATAATAAACCTTTCCCTTAAATCACACTAACTATTTTCAAATGTAAAATATTTGTAAAATAAGAACCTGCAAACTCAATGAAATATTTGCAAAAAGTTCCTCAAAGCGGCCACTTTTGGTATTAATTGCCATATTTTTAATTGCAGCGAATATTTCATGTTACTTATTTTCAACTTAACGTGCCTTCTGAATCGCGGAACCATTTTCCTACGTACAATCAAGTGGTTCACCCTGCAATGTCCTAACCAGATGGGAAAAAAATATACATACATACGCAGCCTATTGCAGTCCACTACTGGACGTAGGCCAGTAGGTAGGACGTAGTGGTAGGACGATCTCTCGTTTTCGCCATCCAGTCGCTACCAGCCGCCTTTTTTAAGCCAATGGTCCATCTGGCTGGAGGTCGTCCAACGCTCCATTCGAGAACCCCACCGTCCATCGGTTCTACGCCAGATGTGCCCAGCCCACTGCCACTTCAGTTTGCTACACTTCTAGACTATGTCCGTTACTTTGATCTTTTTGCAGAAAACCGAAAGTAGGGACATAAAAAGGGGGGGAAGTTGGAAACATTCGTTTGACAGCTTGAGCACCTTAAAATATTAGTTTTCCATATGAAAAGCATAACAAGTTTTATGCTTCGAATGGGACCATAGCCATAAGAATAGATAATAATACTGCGTATAGAAACGAAACTCCTTTGTCTGGGCCCCAAAAGCCGCGCTTTAAATACCTACTTCCCCCCGCAGCCCGTAACGCCCCGCACTCTCCCACGCTTTAAGTCGGGGCTGTCACGTGCCAATAATTTTATTCCAGACTAGCGGCCAGTCAAGCGGTTGCGACCGCTGCTAACAGTTTTCCCGTGGGAACAAAATATTTACCCGTTTTAAAGTCTTACCTTACCATTTTATATAGGTAGGTACAGAATTTTAAAATAGGTGCAAACATACCTACGATACGAATGTGCTTATTTATCATTATCAGCTAACAATGACTTAGGCACCTAGGTAGTTTAAATTAGAAAATGGAAACTAGGTACCTACGTAAGTAAAAATAGGAGTACACACAACAATTACGTATAATAACGAATGGTAGGTACCTTTTTTTTTTTATTTATTTAACTTTTTTTACATCGCAAATACTTAAATAAACTAAGGATCTCGTTAAACCCGTAGTAGGTTTGTCTCGAGATCATCCGCGGTAATACCTAGGTATTTCATCTCTCTTTAATCTCATCTTTAGGCAAATTAAAAAAACTTAGATGCGGAAACTTTTCCTCGCATTGCAGCCATACACACCACAATAATTCGGCATTGCTAAATTTTTCACAAAAAATGAAAATTCGACCCGCACGACGAACGTTTCCGCGGCGAAGCGCACTCCCGACTGAATTGTTCGCTAAGAGACAGCCAGACGGATTGACCTTGAGCGCGTCTGGAGCGGGAGTGTCATCTCTATGTGATTTCTACTCTATGCCATAGCTTCATACAAAGTCAGAGCTAAGGAGCCGTACTAATACTAAAGGGAAAACTGTTTGTATATAATAGAGCCCCAAAACTACAAAGCTGATACCACGGCGATTCCTTGAGTAGAATTGAGAAAACATTTTATTCAATTATTAAATAACGTAGCGGTGGGCAAAACTTGTTTATTTTATACTAGCGGCCAGCTCAGCGTATTTGCCCGCTGCTAAACGTTTTCCCGTAGCAACAACATATTTTCCTGTCGTTAAAAGTAGGTTATTATACACATACACAGAATAACAAAATATTCTTCTTTTTTATTTTAGTGTTGAAATATACATAGACTTATAGAAATTAATATCGATTCATTATTTTAAAAACATACCATATTCAACACAGTTTGATTTGTTTCAGGTACTCCTCAAAATGTCATTGATCCCAACTCGATAGCAGCGACATTGGATGGCTATGACTCCGATGCGCAAGCAAGTGTTGCTCAAAATGATAATGGAACAACGGCCAGCGCGACTTCAAGAGGAGGAAACGATAAAGGTCAAGCTCAAACCAATGTTCAGGGGACTTATACCGGTAGTGGTTCCTTTTCGGCGCAAGCGGAAATTTCCGACGAAAATAAGGCAGCACAGAGTACCGTTGAAGGTGGCAAACAAGGTGCCAAAAGTAGTGCCCAGGGTCGGGGTCGGAACAATTTATCTTTAGCATCTGTTCAGCTTGGTTCTGAAACAGGATCTTTGCAAACTATTGCGGAAAGCAAGGGGTCCATGCACTCATCAAATTCTCAAGTACAAGGAAGTGTTAAAGGTGGCATGGCTGATGCTCAAGCTCGTGGGCCAGGTGGAACATCTTCACAGGCCCAAATCGGTTTTACTCCATATAAAGAATCCGATAAAGAGGCTCATAACAAGTTCAAAACTCCTTTTGTTGGAAAAGGCGTAGCATCAGCACAATCCAGCGGTCGATCTGGCCAGTCTCAATCAAATCTTGAAGGCTCATTTAAATATGGTATCTCATACAGTGGGGCTGCTCAGGCAGGCGCGAGTTTGGATAAAGATGCTGTATTTGGTAATCGAATTCCGTTTAATAAAATAGATGTGTTTAACGACAAAGAAAAAAATATAAATGTGAATACTGAATTACCCCCTGAGGTAGAACTACCTCCAGAGAAAGTAACGACTGAAAAAGTTGAAGATGAAACCATGAATAATTCTGAAAGTAGATACTCTACTCACAGTCACTCGGATCATCATAAGCCAGAAGTCCTTCCACAAATACCCAACGCTGCAGGACCAGCGAGCAGCAGGCGATCATTTCAGCCAAACAGCAATAACAACGGCTTAGACTACGAATACACTCCTAATAAAGATGACAACCCAATTGATGATGAATACTCAGATGGTGCATTTGAACCAGATGGAGCCGATGCCAGCGACGTCGAGCAAAATGAGTACCCTAATTATGATGAATATTCAAGGGACACAGAAACGCATCAATCACTTCACAACTCGAGGGGAAAAGCACTTAACATTAAGCAAACCACCGGCGGAAATACTCAACACATACTTCTCCCATCGTTACATGGGCAAGATGCTGTAATTACGCAACAAAATTCTGAACGTCCCGATGAAAGCAGGATATATCAACCTGGAGAAAGAGTGCCTGGAACTGGAGGGTACACTATACCAATCGGGTTTACCGGTAGTGTAAAATCTGTCGCGTCTAAGGATAATACTTATGTTGTTGGAAACAAAGATTCACCATCACAAGCGCAAACTGTTTCCTTGTCACCTGGAACTGGTAAAGTAAAATACACATATCCACCGCCACCGTACGGTAGAAATATTAATCCCAAAGATTTAAGATCATTGAACAGTGATAAGAAAATAGATGACAGTAATCGATACATGTCGGTTTCGAAGTCAGTGACCCGTGACTTGGACGGTGAGAACAACATTCGCAAGCAGTACTCGCACACATACTTTACGAAATCGTCGTCGTGTGGTTATTTCACCTTTACCTGTACAATGGTCAGTGGAGTCGACGGCAAGAAAAAGGTATGCCGGCCTAAAATACCTACCAATCCTGACGGTACTCCTATGAAATGTTAATGTTTACATTTTGGTACTTTTATAACACCACATCCTGCATAGTATTTTCGCAATTTCAGTGATATTTACGATACATAAATATACATCTATTAAAATGATTAATCGTAACAAAAAAAACTATTGTCGTTATTCAGTATCATAATAGCTTTAGACAGCCAGACAGACAGATGGAATTCAGCTATAAATTTGTTTAAATAGTAGAATAACTAATTATAAACTAGTGATAAGGTCATGTTGTCTGTGTGATATTGTAAAAATACATTTTATTTGTAAATTAGGTAAATTTTATGATATAAATTGTTTATAATTTTCAATAAAGTGATAAAATATTAGTTGTGTTTGGATTCCCTAGTTATGATAGATTTAAACCACAGTCATGAATAGAATTTGTCACACTTTATTGACGTAATAATAAGTACCATTTAATAAATTGTTGTAATTAATATTTTCACATCAAGTTAAAACAGCAACATTGAAAATTAGAAGGTTATCAAACTATTTTAAATATATAATAATTTAGGTATGAATACATGTCTGAAATCTTAATAACTAATCTTGCATAATGTGAGTATTCTAGAGTCGTATTCTAATACCAGTGACACAGAAAGTTTTAATAATATAAATAATTTGATATTATTATTTGCTACCTCATAATGATCATTGTTTGACATATATTTAATTGTAATCAAATTACATTTACATAATTTTTATTCTTTTCCGATAAATATATGTGAACGGACGTTCAACAAATCTGAGACGATGGAATATCACAGGGAGATTTTCGAAATAAATAATGGGTCAAAAAAATATTTCACGTGTAGGTAATACTCCAACTATCCAATTTATTAATAAAGTTTTTATTATATTATGTGTGAGTAAAGACCATCGAACATTAATTATATTTTTATTATTATTTATTATCACTTATTTTAGTTATTATTCAATATAACTCAAGCAAAAGCCGATATATACAATTAAAAGTAGACTTCATAATTTAGAGCTGCAAACAAGAGAAGATAAAAAGAATCTTAAATAAAAGTAATCAGTCTGATGTATTGGAATGTTATCAACAGGATAAAACTAAACATGACGAGGAATGTCCTGCATGCGCGTCAGGTTTGGCTCAAATAAAAGGCTCAAATTTTCGTGAAAATTGACAGAAGCAACTTATAACATGCTTATAACGAACTCTGTGGCGATGGCAAGGGGATTTTTATGTACCTACTTTATTCCTTTGTTTAAAATATTCTCCCAGAGAATATTAACTTCTGTAACTGTCGTGGCGGCAAAAACATGCTCTTGTTTTCTACTGACACGATTTTTTTAACAACAATAAATAATGTCAGTAGACCAAAATAAGAAACACCTCATGGAACCATACGTGTCAGACGAAGGGTAAAAATACTCAATTGCATTTCAGTTTTTTTTATTTATTCTTACGAATACGTTACTTTAGCTGCTCCGTCAATTTGATATACGAAGTTATTGAAGCCTGTCTGTTCACTTACAAGCTACATGATACGTAGTATTTACGTGTACATACAAAACAATTTGGTTCTAACACAAAGCAGTTACAATAAGAAAAATACAGAAAACATATACTATTATTGTTAGAGGTGTTCCGCAAAAAATTTAGTACATATAACCCATGGAGCTGTTATTAACTAAATATTAAGATAAGGCTTAGAAATCGACCGCGCAAGGTCGGATAGTATTCGGAATTTTCTAAACCACATATTGATATTTCTAAATTATGAGACGGTATTGTTTTCAGTTATACTTCAAGATAATTATATGCTACAAAACTATGAGGCATAAACACAATTAATTGAAAATGGCCTCTTGATTAAAAAAATCACGATGTAAGCTCTAATATCTGTATTTTAGACTAAAAGCTAAACGCTTTGATTGTTTCTAATATTTCAATTTTGTTTTGGTTTCTATTATTCATCATTAAATGTGTAATTAATCTTTGGGTTAATTTTTGATATATTTGTTTAAATAATTTAATGATCAAACAAATGTTCGGTGGTCCGGGTCTGAGCCGTCATCGTGTGTTTCTCTCTAACGCAGCGGAAAAGAAAGGGACTTACTTTTTGGGACGGGTACTGCCTTAACTAATTAATTAAGTACTACGTTCACTTAGTAACAAAGCCTGTGAAAAGTAAAATAACACGAACATGGCAACTTACGATTTGTATATTTAAGGGCGTGGTTATCAAAATACAAATATAAACATATGGCTACAGCGAATAACTTAACGGCATGCATGTTAAACAAGCACAGAACACTTAATTCCTGCCTTTACCAAAAATCTTTTATTAGGTTCGCATAAAATGCTGATGATAATACAAACCGATGTTCGTAATTTTAATGAGTGGAACTAATACTGACGGCAAGACTTCTAATATACTTTTGAGCTCTATGGTTAAACAAGAAAAATCCCGAATAAACGCTGTAGCCTTATCTTAAAACCACAAATTTCTTATAATCTGCCTTATAATTACTAACAATAATGTGTAAATAGTGCAACAAAAATATTTATTTTAGTAGGTGGGGCTGTTTTATTTGAACACAATCAAAGCAGGATAAACATTTCTTTTCTTATTTTTTTTAACTGTCTAAATAACACACACCAATTACAACACACAATGTCTTAATTGTCCAAAAATATAATTAAAAATATTACTCTCACTCAATCAATATTATCATTTTCTTTACACACACATTCAACACACTAACATAACCTTCTTAAACACACTGGGTTTATTATTGTATATGTCGTGGGCTTATCGTTAGATTGGCTAGATCGAGATATGCCCGGGCACTTCTTGAAACGCCGGCACATCGTGATTTAGCCGGGCATGTCGCGATGCGCCTAATAAAAGGTTGGGCAGATCGACGAGAATACCTTTTTTGTCGATATTCCGAGCTAACCACACGGCGGATCGTGAAATAGTTGCATTTCGCGCCGATAGTGGCGCTGTCTTCGCGCGCTCCGCTTTGTTTACGCGAGTGGAAGATGGCGGCGTTACAAACAAGTGAATGTGGTGTTGATATTATCAAAATGTACCGTGAAAACGAAACAAAAAGTGCATTGAAAGAACAATATTACCATCAGTTACTTGATTTCTATAAGGGACATAAAGATTTTTATTTAATTCTAGCTGTTGCTCGTCCGTGCCGTTCTCTTCGTGATTGTTGTGTTAGATGTTATTAAACCTTACTGTTAATTAGATACTTAATTTGCCTCAAATAGGCGCTTTTCTCTCCAAATAACTGTGATTCTGTGTGCCAGATTTTGATATAACAATAATAATTTAAATTTTTTATAAACATTTTAATTCTTAACTTTATTTTTAATTACTAAAACCTTGGACAACCTACATAAACCTACATAATCGATATGCCTAAAGTATCGCTGGCCAAATCGCCAAACGTTAAGCGTTGAACGATATGCCCTGTGTTGGATGGCCAGATCATGATGTGCCGGCGTATCACGTTGTGCCTGGGCATATCTCGATATGGCCAATCTAACGATAAGCCCACGACGTATAGATTTATCAAATTGAGATCAGTTTTAAAGGTATATACAATCCAAAATATTTTAAAATAATATCAGGTTCCTACAAAATATTCAAATAAAGTCTTTTAACATTCATACATTGATTAACTTTATTGAAATATAAATCTTGTAATTAATAAACAAAGAAATAAAATAAGTTATTTAAGTACTTAAGTTGTTTTAGTCAATACTGAGCAAGGAACTTGATCTAAATAGTCTTAATTTAATTCACGATAATAATAATTTTCAGGTCTCAAGGTGTTAAAAAGTAAACCATTTTCATCTCGTAGCGTGTGTTCGAAGACAAACTAGCAATATACATCTGTCTCAGTCTAATCCCCATTCACTGATTTATGTAGGTTTATGAGAATATTTTATTTACTTCCCACAAAAAATACGAATGGTCATTTCCTTGAGAATGATAGATAACTGATACTTATGTACGGCAATCTTCAAGCGTTCCACACATGATATATGTATGTATGGTAATCGTCAAGCCGTACCACACCTGATATATATCTATGTACGGTACTTGTGATGCCGTACCACACCTGATATATATCTATGTACGGTACTCGTGATGCCGTACCACACCTGATATATATTTATGTACGGTACTCGTGATGCCGTACCACACCTGATATATATATCTATGTACGGTACTCGTGATGCCGTACCACACCTGATATATATCTATGTACGGTACTCGTGATGCCGTACCACACCTGATATATATCTATGTACGGTACTCGTGATGCCGTACCACACCTGATATATCTATGTACGGTACTCGTGATGCCGTACCACACCTGATATATCTATGTACGGTACTCGTGATGCCGTACCACACCTGATATATCTATGTACGGTACTCGTGATACCGTACCACACCTGATATATCTATGTACGGTACTCGTGATGCCGTACCACACCTGATATATCTATGTACGGTACTCGTGATGCCGTACCACACCTGATATATCTATGTACGGTACTCGTGATGCCGTACCACACCTGATATATATCTATGTACGGTACTCGTGATGCCGTACCACACCTGATATATCTATGTACGGTACTCGTGATACCGTACCACACTTGATATATCTATGTACGGTACTCGTGAAGCCGTACCACATATGGTATAATTATCTATGTTCGGTAATCGTCAAGCCGTACCACACAAGATATAATTATCTATATACGGTACTCGTGAACCCGTACCACACATGATATATATATAAATGTACGGTACTCGTGAAACCGTACCACACATGATATAATTATCTATGTACGGTAATCGTCAAAACGTACCACACATAGCATAAATAAACAAAGTCTTTAGAAAATAAAAATATACCAGCTATTACTGTATAGTGTAATAAATTTTCTTATCCCTTGAAATCAATGGCATTTTCTTTATGTTTGATAATCGCAGTCATTTATCTTTTAGCCGTTTAGTTTATTGCAACTTCAAGGGTATTTGTTAGCAAACAAACATTATCTTAGAAGGTAATGCCAGATTTGTATGAAATAATAAACATGTAAAAAACTTGATATAGAGGGACGACATGAATGCGTACGATGCGGACAGAAATCATGTATTAGCTGCTTTGTTTTATCTCCTCACAAACTTGTCGATTACCTGCTCATTTAACTTTAAGGTTAATTATTTTAAATTATCCACAATACAAGTGGTCAATATATTAACCATTGTCTTATCGCTTTTTAGGACTAGAAGGTCATGCTTAAAATGAGATTCGTTATCAATGAGAATAATTTAAAATAATTGTTTTTGCTTGATTGCGTATACCTACCTATTCTGGCGACTGTACCTATAGTAAAGTCAACACCAAAAGGAATGGATAAAAATATGATACGCGTGCCATAGCCAACATACGTATGTATGATGTGACGACATATGACGCAGAGATTAATTCTGTAAGTTTAGGAGTAAATGAAATGGGGTACCTGGTTGGGAATATTGTAAAGTACGATTGTAATGGCTACGACTAGTCTAGGTGGCGCCGCGCAGCCGCTTGAGCCGCTCCTTCTCCATGTGGTCGGCCGGCGGCTCGCGCTCGAACGACAACAACTCCAACACTGAAACAATAACACTTATTTCTCAAATATCCTCCTAAATAAATACTATAATCGTGCAATGAACGCGAAGATAAAAAATATTGCCTGTTAAACACCAACCTCAAACCAGGGTCCTTCGTAAAGCGCGCGGGGTCCTCCGCCGTGAGGCGGCGCGACGCAAGCTGCGAACACTTGTATACTCTACCTTTGTCATTGAGTGTGGGGCGGTCGGCGAAGAGGCGGCAGGCGGGCGAGGGGGCGGGGGCGGGCGGCGGCGCGAGGGGCGCGGGGTCCTCCGCCATGAGGCGGCGCGACGCAAGCTGCGAACACTTGTATACTCTACCTTTGTCATTGAGTGTGGGGCGGTCGGCGAAGAGGCGGCAGGCGGGCGAGGGGGCGGGGGCGGGCGGCGGCGCGAGGGGCGCGGGGTCCTCCGCCATGAGGCGGCGCGACGCAAGCTGCGAACACTTGTATACTCTACCTTTGTCATTGAGTGTGGGGCGGTCGGCGAAGAGGCGGCAGGCGGGCGAGGGGGCGGGGGCGGGCGGCGGCGCGAGGGGCGCGGGGTCCTCCGCCATGAGGCGGCGCGACGCAAGCTGCGAACACTTGTATACTCTACCTTTGTCATTGAGTGTGGGGCGGTCGGCGAAGAGGCGGCAGTCGGGCGAGGGGGCGGGGGCGGGCGGCGGCGCGAGGGGCGCGGGGTCCTCCGCCATGAGGCGGCGCGACGCAAGCTGCGAACACTTGTATACTCTACCTTTGTCATTGAGTGTGGGGCGGTCGGCGAAGAGGCGGCAGGCGGGCGAGGGGGCGGGGGCGGGTGGCGGCGCGAGGGGCGCGGGGTCCTCCGCCATGAGGCGGCGCGACGCAAGCTGCGAACACTTGTATACTCTACCTTTGTCATTGAGTGTGGGGCGGTCGGCGAAGAGGCGGCAGGCGGGCGAGGGGGCGGGGGCGGGCGGCGGCGCGAGGGGCGCGGGGTCCTCCGCCATGAGGCGGCGCGACGCAAGCTGCGAACACTTGTATACTCTACCTTTGTCATTGAGTGTGGGGCGGTCGGCGAAGAGGCGGCAGGCGGGCGAGGGGGCGGGGGCGGGCGGCGGCGTGAGGGGCGCGGGGTCCTCCGCCATGAGGCGGCGCGACGCAAGCTGCGAACACTTGTATACTCTACCTTTGTCATTGAGTGTGGGGCGGTCGGCGAAGAGGCGGCAGGCGGGCGAGGGGGCGGGGGCGGGCGGCGGCGCGAGGGGCGCGGGGTCCTCCGCCATGAGGCGGCGCGACGCAAGCTGCGAACACTTGTATACTCTACCTTTGTCATTGAGTGTGGGGCGGTCGGCGAAGAGGCGGCAGGCGGGCGAGGGGGCGGGGGCGGGCGGCGGCGCGAGGGGCGCGGGGTCCTCCGCCATGAGGCGGCGCGACGCAAGCTGCGAACACTTGTATACTCTACCTTTGTCATTGAGTGTGGGGCGGTCGGCGAAGAGGCGGCAGGCGGGCGAGGGGGCGGGGGGCGGGCGGCGGCGTGAGGGGCGCGGGGTCCTCCGCCATGAGGCGGCGCGACGCAAGCTGCGAACACTTGTATACTCTACCTTTGTCATTGAGTGTGGGGCGTTCGGCGAAGAGGCGGCAGGCGGGCGAGGGGGCGGGGGCGGGCGGCGGCGCGAGGGGCGCGGGGTCCTCCGCCATGAGGCGGCGCGACGCAAGCTGCGAACACTTGTATACTCTACCTTTGTCATTGAGTGTGGGGCGGTCGGCGAAGAGGCGGCAGGCGGGCGAGGGGGCGGGGGCGGGCGGCGGCGCGAGGGGCGCGGGGTCCTCCGCCATGAGGCGGCGCGACGCAAGCTGCGAACACTTGTATACTCTACCTTTGTCATTGAGTGTGGGGCGGTCGGCGAAGAGGCGGCAGGCGGGCGAGGGGGCGGGGGCGGGCGGCGGCGCGAGGGGCGCGGGGTCCTCCGCCATGAGGCGGCGCGACGCAAGCTGCGCGCTCACGTGCCGCGCCAGCAGCGAACACTTCTCGAAGTTCACGCGGTTGCCCGCCAGCCTACAATCATAGTGCAATGTTAGCTGGTGTAAAAGAAACCTCAAACTAATGTCCGGGAAAACTCAAAGCTTATTGCAGATGCCAGTAGGCGCGACTGTGACTACACTCACCAACAAAAAGTAACTGAACTTGACATTGATACATTTTCAACCAATCTCAAAAATAAAGACACATAGTCGATAGTTGCGCCATTAATTCCCTAGTTAGCTACCCCATTGCGTGGTGAGGTCGGCATTTTATATATAAATGAATAAAAAGAACTCATCAAACAGGAACAGTTGGTATTGTATTTTTCACATACAACACACCTGTCCCTTGCGGAGTAGGCAGAACGTAACGACCGTACGAGCATTTACGCCAGAAATATATTTCAGAAAATTGAGTATCGCAAGTGATAGTCTTCAGCCCATCACCTAACATTGCAATACACATGTAACCATCTAGTCTCTTATCGCTTCTTACGACACCCACGGGAAGGAAATGGCGTGATGCTATTCTAATCCAGCATAACACGGCAAAAAAACTTTTTATATCTTAAGATAGCAGTGATTCTTACCAAATTAAGCAAAACAAGTGAAGCACAACTAAAATAGTGTATATGCAAATTAGAAAGTAAAGCGTACTTAGATGGGGAGCCTTGGTTGGCGAAGTGCAGGTCTCTGCAAGTAACGGATAGCAAGGGCACCGCCGTCTCCGTAGGGGCCGCTGCCAGGGCCGCTCTATACCTGCAAACACAACAGTAATCATATGATAAGTCAAAACATACCATTAAAAAAACGGCCGTTTGCGAGTGACACTTGCGCACGAAAGGTTCCGTACCATCATCATCAGCTTACTGCAGTCCACTGCTGGACGTAGGCCTCCCCCAGGGTACGCCATAGGGCACGATCTCCGGTTTAACCATTTTCCATAAAATATCAAAAAGATTACGTTAGTTGTATGGGAGGCCCCTGAAATTTTTATTTGTTCTGCTTTTTATTAGTATTTGTTCTTATACTGACAACCGAAATACACAATCGGTGGAAATTTCAACTTAATGTCACGGTTCATAAGATACAGCCGCCATTTGATTATCGATAAAAACAAGCAATATAAATAGTTTTTTAAGCCTCTTAAAAACTCATTTCAGTAAAATTTTCAGTTTTGTTGTACTTATAATACATCATCTGTTAAAATTTAAGTATCACGGCTTATGAGAAACCGCCTAATGACAGACAGTCAGCCGAGTCTCAGTAACAGTAAAGAGAGTTGACACTTTGGGTACGGAACCCTAAAAAATAACATGTTGAAAAAAGATTGAACATTTTTGTATACACCGTGCGTGCACCAAATGCAACCCAGCATGTGTCATAGTGCAAAATGTTCTATGGAGTAATACTAGTTTAAGGAACATTAAGCATTATAACACAATGCCGGGCAGCAGTTGCTTTCGCAACCATACACAAAAAAAGGGGGACAAGATGCCACCCTGTGGAAGACCGGTTGTAGTGATACACCATGATATTAGCAGATTAATTAAAACGGTTGATTGATTGAATGAGTACCATCTTTATTTAGAAATAAGCTGTTACTTATGATTTTATGACAATGTAAAATCTAAAAAATGTTTGTATTTTCGCGACACTCATCGAGCGGATTTTCAATAAGTCTTAGGAATATTATGCACTATGACTCAATGCTGGACAGTATTTGGGCGACTTTGGTTATTGTCCTTTTACATGATTTTAAACACTATTCCTAACATCAAAAAACAATTAGGTCATGAGGTCATATTTTCTTTTTATTTATGAGTCAAAAAATAATAATTGCGAAAACGATTGAGAGAGAGGTTTAGATAAAATACCTTGCATGATTGCCACTGGGCTCGATACATAGCTCCAGCTGGCGAAGTTGTTGACCGCAAACACCCGACGTGCGAGCCCACTACGAAAAAACAAATACATTATTTCTAAATTTCGGCCCTACATTTATTTTATTTTCTTATTTATATTTATGCACACAAAATGTACACGGGCGGGGCGGACTCAACGCCAAAGGCGTTATGTCTTAGTCTACTTAAGGGCATGTGAAAAGGTCAAAAAATAGATAGAGAGGCTTGAATTTATATAACCATATATAACTCAGTAATATGTACAATATGTACAAACGTATAATAACAATAAACAATACATACCACACATAAACGTTTATCATATTTAACTCAATCCACAAAAACTTGAAAAAGAGATGTTTTTACCAGGTGTGCAGAGTCACTCCTGTTCATACTTTTGCACAAAACTTCTATGTTTATCTTAGTAGTAAGCATTACAATATTGCTAATATAAAAAATTCGATATTTATTAAATTAAATTAAATATTCTTTATTTCAGGCATAATAGGCTTCCATATAAAAAATTATTACAGTCAATATTACAATAAGTATAAATTAAATTAAATTATAAATTGAATTAAATTAAATTAAATTATAAATTGTTATTATTTTAAAGTATGATTCAGAATGTAAAAATATTGGCTCCAAATATTAACTCTTTTGTTTTCTATAGTCTTCAAGAGACAACGTTCTTCCGCAACTAGAGCCAGCACTTTTACAGAAGAACCTGGTTTAAGGGCGGGCAGTGAGAAAAAATTGTATTTTTGGATGCACGCAATGTTGTTGATGGATACGATAAAAGCTTTATTTTTATGTATAATGATTTTTCATTATATTATCTAGATTTTTGTCGCAGGAAAACACGATTAAAGAAAGTTTGCTCGATAGATTTATTTTTTAAAGTTTGGTCTATTATTACCCTTTTTTGCGTTTTGTATAGCAATCTTATGATAATAACACATTATTTTTTGCCAATACGATACGTCTTGCATATTACTAGATTCTTGTCGTACAGTTTTTTGATTACTTTTTTATTTGGCGAGAAATTTCCAAAAGAGTGAAAAATCGTCTAAATATGGCGATTGCGCTCTGTTCTCACACACAGGATTTGCCATTAGTGGGAAAGGGACTTTTAAAAGTTCGAGGCAGCCCCTTAACCTACCGTTTTCTTGAGCCGCGATACAGGCGACATGTTGAGTGCGCTAATGATCGCCATGAGCGAGTTGAAGTTGCCGAGGTTGAAGCACTCCCGCGCCGTCATCACCCACTGCTCTATCACACGCGCCCGGTATTTGCTTTTTGCAGCCTGAAAAACATTACTAAAATGTCAATCAACACGTAGACAATTTTGGTCAGCTCATGTGAACAACAGTGGATATTGTTTAAGGTAAGGAGATAGCTAGCTAAGGGCATATAAAGTGATTTAAAGTATTTATACGACATCTGAACACTAGTAAAATCATGCCACATAACTAAGTTATATTATTATACACAGAACTCTCATCTCCGAATGTCGTTGTTATGCCCCCTCGCATGAGAGAGGCTAGGCTATATTTTGTTTATTTTGATATGTAAATATATAGACTATGATTACCTTGAGTATATCTGTGGCAACTAAATAACTGAGTCTATTAAACCACTCTGCATAAGCCTCTAAGTTCCTTGTGCTTTTAGCCTCGTTGTGGTGCAAGTTGATCGCGCTCTTCCCGCAAGGGGGCGGCTGTAGCGGCTGCTGCGCGGGCGCGAATGTCTGCACGAACTCCTCTGGTCCCACAAACGACAGTTTGTGAAGTTCCACGGCTGTCAACTGGTTCGCCAGCTCGACCGGCGTCAAGCATAGTGTTAAAATGTCTCCCTGAAATCAATAATTTTTTCAATTATTCAATTTATCGCGGGTTTTCATCGCTTAGACAACATTCAATGTAAAGATAGAACTTGTTGCCGGGTATTAGATGCAAAACTAACCCGGTAGATAGAGCCGTGCCACGCGTTACTAGCATTAAAATACAAGGAACGAGCAGCGGTAGCCCAGATGGAAGAGGCGTCGTCTCTAGTAATGACGAAAGTCACAGGTTCAAATTCTGCCCGCGCTTGAAAATTTTACAAGTTTTCAAAAATTGTACATTTAACACGGGAAGTGTTTTAAAATTTGGTATTCAATTAACCGAAGAATTAATTGTTTCGTTTTGAACGACTTTGATATTTTTTTACCTGAGGTAACTGGTCAACAGATGATACTTGTGGTATTTCTACCAACGTCTCTTCATACTGCTCTAAAGCTGTCAGCTTGTCTAGCAGTTTTTCTAACATGGTGGATACTTCCAACCTGACTGACGCCATGTGTTCAGCTGCACATCTGTAATAAGTATAACAACAGTACCGTTAAACATGTTCTAATTCCAAATACATGCAAAATAGCATACAAGGTCATACTCACTTCTGAGTTATGCTCCTTACAAGCGCCATAACTCGATCATCACGAAAATCATATGGAAACATACTGGTCCATTGATTTAAAACCCTAACTAGGGCTGCCATGTCTGATAATTCTTTTTCAACTAAATCTTTTACCTCAGTTTTACCCTGAAATTGTAAATCCGTAATATGCATAAATATATTATGTAATTAAAACAAACATATCGAAAGCATAGGTGGGATAGGTATACTCACTATTTTATCATAGTTTTTGAAATATCGTTTACACAGTTTGCTGAGTAACTCATGTGGTTTAACAAAGAGCCGTGAACACAATAGGAAAGTGAAAGTGAATGACTTGCTGACTCCAGGGCGGAAAGTGTCGACGAGTGCGTCGAACGTTGCGCTCACTATTTGCCCATCTTTATACTCTATATCACTTTTTTCCGGCGGGCAGTTTACATACGGCAAAGCTGTCAAATTCTTCACACCTGGTGCAAGTACAGCAGTAATCTATGGGAAATAAAATTATATATCATACTGATTATAATTGAATAGCTATCATTATTGGGACAAAAATAAAACATTGAAGTTATCTATTATAGATAAAATAGAGTTAAATAAATACAGGTTTGCGAATTAACTTACCTGTGGAGGATCTACTTTTTGTGCAGAAACAAAGTTGATACCACCATTCATGACTATGTGTTTACATGAGTTCTCTGTCATAAACTTGTTTCCTCGGACCATGGAGTAGTAGTCATCATTCTGCAAGATAATCATCATTTAAGCAATCATTGTAGTAACTTTATGCACAACTGCTCAAACAGAACACAACTCATAACACTTACTTACATCATACAACTAAGTAGCTCACCATTAAATCAAGATTAAGCATAATTTGATATTCAAACTAAATAAGCAACTATCAGCAATTAGTCAGCTTTTTATATATACTTTGAATTGTGTGTGCTGTATCATAATTGTAAATATATAAATAAAATATTGCTTGGCTCTAAATCATGGTTTTTATGACAAGGGCCTGAGGTAATGTATTTATTGCGAGGGTTCTATTTTGAATCACGAGCTGAACGGTGGATTTTAGAGTAAAATCACGAGCGTAGCGAGGTGTTTTAAAATATAATCCTTAGGGAAGTGAGGGATTCAAATGTATGTCGCTCGAGAATAAATAACTTCAGGTCCGAGTGATACATACTAATTTTAATCCCCCTCTATGTAAAAAACAATAAATAATACTTTACGAACTCCCTTAATTTTTATTTTTCAGAGGTTATAATTAAGTACCTTACATCTTTTAATTTGCGTCAGAATTGTAACATCCAAAATTTACAAAATATTGCATTCATTTATTGGCTTTATTGCAATAAAAAATTGAAACTATACTTTTTATTTAAAGTTTTCGGTAGGCATGTGTTAATAATAAATAATTATAAATAAATATCCTGGACATAAGGTGTTAAATTCTTACTAAAATTGCAATTACTAGGTCATATTCCAAATTAAAAGTGGGTTTGCCATACTCAGCACAGTTGGCAGGTGGATAAGCAAGTACAGTGCAAGGTGTTGTATTTACAGAGAATGCTGCTGCCCATTACCTGGATTTGGGGTGATGCTATTCTAAGCAGAAAATACGCGGCAAACATAACAAATATAAGATTAAAACTTACATCATAATAAGACAATCCTGATCCATGTAGAAGAGCTGCATCAGGGGGCAGTGGGGCATGATCTGTAGGGGGAGGTGGAATAGGAGCGGGCTCGGTGGGTGCCGGCGGCACTTTCATACTACACCCACTACATGATGCTTCGTTCAGTTTACTTGCGTAATAATACATAGCCATTCAATTCCAGATTGAGACTAGTTATGCCAAATCACTTCACCAATTCGAGCAATAACTGACCCATCGGAATATCTGTAATAGAAATTTAATATTTATAATAATAAAAATAAATAGATATTCTTTATTCTAATTATAATAAGCCTGAACTGAAACAAGACCAAAGCCTCCTTTTAAACTTATATTTCCTGTGGCAGGAGACTACACTGTTTAAAAGTCTTATAACAATGCATAAAGCTAAATTGTTGTCTACTATTAGCAATACTTATTACCAGAAATTTAAATAAAACAAAACAAAATAATGGGAGATCAATTTATCAGGTAACTATAAAAGATGCTAATTTAAAATTATAATTTACTTAATGAGCGTTTCTTATAATTTATGCCAATCGCATTTGGGGCACTGTCCCGTAACTTTAAGGATGAATAACATTTTTTTATAACGTGTTTAGCTTGTATTGATGAGTTCTAAGTATACTTTATTAATTAATTTCACATAAAAAAATACTCTTAAGCATATTTATTATACAATTCTTTAAAAAAACAAAATAAAATAAGCACTCAAAAATTTAAATGTATGAAAAGTCATGTGTCCCACTTCATTTCTGTCTTACTTGAAGCTATTTTTTTCCATAAAGTTGTAAGAAACAGCGTACATATTTCTATTATAGCATTTGCTCCAATTTAAGACGGTCCATATTTGACTGACGTATTAAGCGCTACGACGACGTTTTATATATATTTTTAATTTTTAACTTGTCCCAAAAATAGTTCCAAAAAATACTCCAGTTTTTGTGACCCTATTATACCCCTAAAATTAATTAAATTTACCAATTTTATTGAGACTGAATAAAATAGCAACACCAAAACGCCATTTGAGGCCGCCATATTGATGAAATGTCATCTGCTGGTGTCAGTGTGCGGGAAGCGCATCCGGTTTCGGGGATGAAAATTTTTTGCGTTCGGTTTTTGCCACCAATTAAAAAGGAGAGTTGACAACAAATATTCACTTGTTTTTATGCTTGCACATAGATTGTCACTTACACTACAAGTTGATGACTTTTACTAGATCAATCAACAATTTAAATCACGACAATCAAATTTCTTTGCTCGTGAATCATGTATTCGTGACTTCCTTTTTGTAACTTTCCCATAGTCACGTATAAGTGGAAATGCTGGTTACAAAGTAGGAAATTATAAAGCCACGTCTACAACGTATATTTGGTACTATTTATCTCGTTTTTTTTTTTGTTCTATGTATATAGGTTGTGAATATTTATTGAAAAATAACGTTTCATCTACCCACAATATTTATGAACTTTGCTCCAAAGTCTACTTTTTAGTTTGTAACGAATTTTAATTTTTTACTATTTTAACGAACATATAAATATAATATTAAGACGTCAGCAACGGCTCCAACGATTTTCTTGAAATTTTGTATGTAGTGGGTTTTGAGATAAATATAGCGGACCGGACAAACATGTTCTTATCATTAAACGAGCAATTTGTTTAATTTTTAACCAACTTCAAAAAAAGGAGGTTCTCAGTTTGGGCTGTATGTATGTATGTAGGTCTGTCTGTATGTTTGTCCGCGATTATCTCGTGTTTGGCTGAACCAATTTTGATGCGGTTTTCAGCAAAGTTGTCAGACTTAAAAAAAAGGATTAAGGCATATTGACCGACAAAAAAACGGAGGTTTGCACTTCTAACACGTTCTTTGAAGTCGGTTCCCTTTAAAAAAAGTTATTATTCATGTATTTAAAATCAGGTACTTGGAGAAGACCTCAACGATTTTCACGAAATTTTGAGTGTTGGAGTTTTTTGGGACGAAAACTCGGTCTCCCTAGTTTCTAGCCTGGTTAGGCTATTGCAGGTCCGTCATACGGACGATTTTGTTGGTTTAGAAAGTAAAATTCGTAAGTATAAAAATAGATTAAGAAAAAATACAAAGTTGTAGAAGGCACAACATTAGAAGAACTATGAAAATAGTGAAAAAACTTGGCATTTTTTACAATTTTGTACACTCTGCCTTATAGTTTTTATTTTGCTACCAACGATCCTTTTTTGTAACCGTCCGATAATATTTTTCATTTGATTTTGGTTTTCTGATGTTTCTTTAATAGCAAATTACTAAAGCTTTATGTTTTTTAATAAGTTAAAAATAGAAGAAGACTGTGATATACATATAAGCAACCTCACTTTTTTATTTTTCATTTGCATGAAACTTTTATGTTAGTTTTTGGGACTTGGTAGCAAAATAAATATAAATAAGCATGTTTTCAAGAAATATGCAACTTTATTCGTTTCTTCTCTGTAGAAACATAATTATTCGATCCTAAAGTTATAGAAAACAATTCAAAACATGGGATTCTTAGACAGCTTTCCACATTTTTTGTGAAATAAGAAGTAGCAAAATAAGAACGTTCAGATTTCCATCCCTCAGTTTTTGATGTATTTTTCATAATAAACCTAAATTAAATGAAATTCTGTTTAAATAAAACAAATATTTATTAAACATGCTATCATATTTATGAATACAACAACACTTTCAATGACTTTTTTTATTTTTGGTGTTTTTGAAATCAGTGGCATAAATTATAAGAAACGCTCTAATACTATTGTGTGTATGTATGTATGTTTGTATGTGTGTTATCTTATTATACCTACACAGTTACCCGCTTTATGCAACCCTATTTACACAGAATACTTATACAGGGTTACTGCAAATATATATGTCACAATTCTATCAAGAGGTGAACCACACATGAAGCCAAACAATACACAAATAAAATTAACAATATAAAACTTTAAAAATTTATAAATATTCTTAAAAATGCAGTTTTTGAATGTTTTACTATTTTACTACTCTATATAAGATGTGACATGACACATTGATGTTTTCTGAATAAATGTATCACTTTTATACAATAAAATAACGATATTTGTTGCTGACCTGTTATTTAGGTTATTTTTTTTGTGTGGGGACACCAACTTGACATTTTGATTGTAGTAATGTGCAATTTGAAGTATCTTATTGGCAACACATGCCTTACCCAGGACATTTTATTATAAGTCTACTAGATTTCCGCCCTCCTATAATAGTTGTTTTCCCGCCATAAAAAGTAGTCTATGTGTTATTCCAGGTTATACTCTACCTGTGTTCCAAATTTCATCCAAATTGTTTAAGCTGATTGAGCGTGACGAGGTAACAAACATACATACATATACATACACACACATAAACTCTCAGATTTATAATATTAGTATGGATGATTGGATTTGACGAGTTGATTTATAGAAGGTTGTTTCCAAGCGTGCTGCATGATTTTACTGTATTTGCTGGTACATGTTGTTATCACTTGGACCAGTAGTGAAAAACCAAAACCAAAACCCTACTTCTGAGCAGTAGGGTAAAATAATAAGAAATACTAGAACAAGTAGCACCATAATAAATTTAACATTTGCAGTATGCATGGCCCCTTTTTAAACATATTTTGATGTGGCCAACACTGAATAAGGACTACAAGTCCTAAAAGGAACACCAGCAAGGTCACAGTGAAGGAAACTGTATACTTCTAGAATGCTTATTTATGTATGTTGCATTGCTAGTTAAGTTTTTTTGTAGAACTTGTTGAATTGCTGGTTCTTGTGCCTTGACAGGATTGTGTCATATTACCACCAGTAACCTTGTATACAGTTTAATTAAGCAGATAAGCAAGAAAAGCTATAAAAACAAATAATAAACATTATTGGTTAATTTATATTCTTAAAAGGCTGCACTACATTGTTATTACATAGTTAAATTAAAATATGTATATCTCACATAAAGCAGTGTCTTGACTATATGCTTCTCATCACCAAATATCATCAGAATATCTTGCATGGTTATAATAAAATTGCGTTAGGGTTATGAGAAAAATTTACTTTATTGTGTTTAAGAAACCAAATTTACAAACGCAGATACATTACATTCATACTAAAAAACTACACGGTAACAATAAATTACTTTATTTTATAATTTTGTATCTTTCCTTTCCACTTGGAATAATTGGACTTTTTCCTAAGTTTCTTGGTTACTTAGGACCAACATGTGGAGGCTCTGTAAGTGAGATTTACAAACCAATTTGTGTCCCTAATTACACAACTTGATGTGCACTAATACCTGGCATGTGCAACACTATTCCCATAAAAAGGGACTATAGAACAACTAGCGCTATTGAGTGGGTTCTAATGGGCACTAGGGAGGATGTTGATGAAATATCTCACAAGAGTGAATATTATGGCACACAGTGTAACTAGCCTACTGATGGGAAGAGGCATGGGGGGAACTATGCTTTCAATTATTAGGCCTGAGTATAGGTACTTTTGATTATTTATAAAAATCTTGATAGGTAGTAGATTTATTTGCGTGCAGTAAGAGTCTTATGAAATTTATAAAGTTTACGACAAAGGCATTCACACCGAGCATACAATTTTGTTTTCACAGTTTTCTGTTGGTTGTTGATGCTCTAAGTGTGGATGTGATAGAAATCAAAAGGTGAAATGGTGAAAGTTAGTAGTACTAAATAAAAATGTATTTACCTTGCTTACACGAGCGAGCGAATGATATTTAACATTACATACATAATCACTGAACTGTTTCTCACAATTTTTATAAACAATTTGTTTATTTGCATTAAAATAGAGCGCCAGTAATCGCATCAATAATAGCATCAGAAAATTGAACGACAGAACGAGAAAAAATTATAGAGGCTACCACAGATTACAGAATCTTTTTTTTTTTCTGGGCATGGAATCTAAATAGATGGGCTTTCGGTGAAAGCAAGTTGCAGTCGCAAGGGTGTTGATAGGATCATTCCAAATATAATATACTCTTCCGCTTCCTGTAGGCTAATACGTCATTTCCGGTGGTTTAAATTTCGTTTGTCAAGTTGGTTTTGTACTATCCTGTCAACAAGGTTAATCCATTATTTAGCATACATTGCTGGCTATTCTGTATGTGTGACAATTAATATGCTCAAGATAACTAGTAATGTATGTTAGATCGGGTCTACTGGCAGTGTAGTCTAATAGAGTATTCTTCCTTGGTATTCTTTCAGGTTAGCCAACTGCTTGAAAAAACAAATAAAAACTTTGAAAGTGTATCCTTGGAGTATCCTAGGAAATTTGTAAACAGTTGCAAAATACTATGAGATATTGATATGTTTATTATTTGTTCTTTGTAAGCCTTGAAAAAGAAGAGCCCCGTTTACGATGAATCCTTCCTTAAAAAGGAAGTCTACGTTACCGGCTATTGAAACAATCCAAAGGAATGTTCGGCCGGTACCAGTTTATTACAATCGGTAATTTTATACATACTCATATCACGCCTATAACCGCTTGCGGGGTAGGCATCTTTTATAATAATAGTAATTTGTGTTGGGCGTTGCTTGCTTGCCCCAAAAAAAATTGTGAATGAATTTGAATTCGTACTTATTCTGGTTTGTTTCGTTGTTGTTTAAATTGTTCTTCTGTTTATGCATTTTCATTATTTCACTGACCCGATGGAGTAGCAGATAGTAGCCCTACCTACTAAGCCGAGGGTCCTGGGTTGGCAAACTATTCGTTATGTTATCTTTCAAGTATACCTATCTGTTTCTTTTGTATAAGATGTATATAAGTAAAAAACAAGTATAATATCACCTATCTAGGTCCCATAGTGCATAGTAGCTTAGGTTGTATGTGAATTGTCCAGGCTATTCATTTACATACATACATAAATCACACCTCTTTCCCGGAGGGGTAGGCAGAGACTACTTCCTTCCAATTACTAGGATCCTGGCATACTTCTTTCGCCTCTACATTCATCAATCTCTTCATGCAAGTTCGTCGGTTTTGGGTACTCTTGACCTGACCTTTCTTTAACACGTCCCCGATTAGATCGAGGTACGTTTGTCGAGGTCTTCCCCTTCCGACGTTCCTATCCACACGTGCCATATACACCCGTTTCGTTAATCTTTTTTCATTCATCCTTTCTACTTGCCCTAACCATCTAAGCATACCTACCCTTTTCTACACCAGTCACTACGTCTTCTTTTATGCCACAACGTTGCGTTATCTATCACGCTATTCCTTGTCCTGTCACTCAATTTCACGTCATAGTCAAGAAGCTTGTAGGTAAAACTGGAGTCCGTACTCGGAAACAAAGAGTGCAGTCAAGAAATATGACCTCCAAATTCGTGGATCCTCTATCTCTTTCTAATAGTTTTTAAGTAGGCTGACCATGTAGTTTAATTCAAGTCGAAAATAACCGGGACTAATTTCCATCGAAACAAACAAGATAGAAAAGGAAGCATACTTTATTGCTCTTTAGCAAGGCTGGTATTTAAGAACTACAAAATATTCATTGTGTTCGGATCTTATTGAGTACAAACATGATCCAAGCAATGAACTTAATATGAATTTCAAAATGGTTGTTTCGGTAAAATTACGTACCTCATTTCTTTCGGTATGCATACCGGTTTCAAAAACTGATTATATTATGTTATGGTCACCCTACTATTGTGGGCAAACGTCGGGTACCATCGGGAGTAATTCAAGGTAACTCGGGAAAATAAGGAAGAGAGAAGCTTAACTGAGCCTCGCATCGTGCTCGCATCGGTCAAATAATCTAACTTCACTGTTCAATACAGAGTACGGCTCCCAGGTTGATCTATAGTTCCATGTTCATACTTCTTAACGCTCTCATTTGTACCGCATTTATTCTACGTTCATGCTTTTCCTGCCATAGGTACCCATCTTTCACTCTCATGCATAAATGTCGGAACTAACAACCCTCTATGCACAGCCAGACGGGCCTTATTAGACACTTTCTGGCTGTTCATAAAAATGTGCAACGCTCCATTCACCATGTTACCGGTATTCACCATTCTTTCGATGTCACTTTCACACTTTCCATCTGATGTGAACATAGAGCCCAAATGCACAAACTCTTTCAATTGTTCCACCCTCTCTCCTTCTATAATAATTTTACACTGTGCTGTACTTTCCTCTTTCTTAAAAACCATTGCTTTCGTCTTACATACATTCACTTTCATTCCTTTCTTTTTCAATGCCTCATTCATAATATTAACCAAATCCTGCAACCCTTCAGCCGACGACGCAAGAATAACTTGGTCGTCAAGACATTTGACGAGTAAACCATTCATTCTCAGACCACATAGTTACACTCTCTTTTAAATCTGCCAAACAACTATCCATGAATAGATTGAACAGCTACGGTGACGCAACACATCCCTTTCTAACCTTTCTCGATGTTAAAAAGATCAGTGTACACCCCGTTTATCCTGTCATAAGCACTGGAATCCTTATATAAGGATCTCAGTGCTCGTATCAAGATACTGCTCTGCTCCATGCATGGATAGTGCCGACCACAATTCATTCTCTTTCAATCAAAACCTTTTCATACAGTTTGCCGACGACACTGAGGAGGCTTATACCGCGGTTATTTTTGCAGTCCAGCTGTGACCCTTTTTCTTTGTAGAATGGCACTATTAAAGCCTTGCACCAATCAGTTGGCACTCGACCGCTTCTCTAACAAAGGTTTAAAAGGAGGTACAGTTGACTAGCCACAACGCCTTCGCCAGCCTCCAGCATTTCGACCGATACTCTATCATACCCTGCAGTTTTACCAAATTTCATACCTTTTAACGCTTTTACAATCTCATCCATTTCATTCCCAGTTTCGTTCTTAATTTCATTCACTTCTGCAGTAGTTATTTCTTGCGCTAGATATTATTTCTTAAATAAGCTTTCAAAATATTCCTTCCACCTTTTCAACACACAATCAAAATTCATCCTTTTTCTTATCTTTAATTTTATCAACAGTCTTATTAACTACATCTTTCACACTTTTATACTCCTTTCGTGCTTTCTCTACATCTTCATCCGTGGCTTTTAACATTCTTCGGTTAGCTTTGGTAGCTAACCAATCCAACCATGCTTTCTTCTTCTGCACAACGTCTTGTACCTCTTTAGTCATCCACGCACACCGCTGTGTTTTCCCTCTTATCCTTTTGGAAACTCCACACACTTCTATCGCGACATCCATGCCACCTTTTTAAAACCTTTCCATCCTTCTTTAATGTCTCAGACATCTCCTCTAAGTTACTAAAGTTATCTTTCAATCTTTTAATATACCTACTCCTTTTTTACCTCTGTATCTTGAAATTTTTCTACTTCCACTCTTTCCAACGCACTATTTCGCTCACGTTCTCTATGTCGCCACCGTTTGAAGTTTATTTTATGTTATATAAACAATTTTTCAGAAAACCTCGGGATATACCTTTTCACTTACCACATAGGAAACTCCTTGATAAAATAGAATATGTGAAGAAAGAACCTGAACCCTTGGTAAGATAAGTTCAATCTAATGTTTTATTTATTTAAGCATTATTTATTAGGTCACCACAACAATTTATTACCTACTAGTTGGTCCAACTTGGCTTACAAATGGCATATGACAAAACAAGCTGTGTTGAAGTTAGTCGGTCTTAAATAGGTAAGTAAGAAGCATTGTCATGTTCACTCCAAGTGTGCGCTGCAGTTCAGATAAAACAATATCTCCTACAAATAATAAGGTAGGCACTCCGATCCCAGTATGACTGTTCCTCCTTCTAATAAGTGGCATGTAACATTCTTCTGAATATTCTGTTTTACAGACTGGTTTTCAATTTGCTCAAGAAGAAAGGTATAGAAGAGAAAGAAAACCATCAAACATTTTGAAATTAGAACCAATAGACAAAGATGAGGGTAAGATATAATATATTTGTTAGGCGCTAATCCACAATTATTTCTGTATGCCTTGAACAAAGTAGGTTTATTTAGACTTCTAAAGAGTAGGCATGCAATCATGCTTTAGGTAGTTCTAGCTGTCGGTAGAGCAGCTGGAACCTGTTGTCTCATCTCTCTAATTTCTAGTCACTTCAGCTGACTTTTAATGTGTTCTATCAAGCTTTCTGGTCTGATACAAACTTTAATTTTAAAGTATATCTGCTGTGTTGTGTGATAGAAACCTGTCAAACGAATCTGTCTACTTAAGTTTTTTCATAATTAGGATTTAAAATTTTACGTGAAATTATAATGTCTTCAGTAAATAAGAAGAAGAAAATACAGATTAGCCTACCCGACACAAAAGAGGCCGAGGCAAGTGGAGAGAAGCTAAAAGACCCTCTCAAGCTGAAGCCAGAAGTAGCTTCACAACAAGATGTCATTGATTACGTCAGGGCTCATCCTGAGGTCGGCTTTCTTTACATGGTATATGCTGTTCCTGTAGAGAACGTTTGGTTTACGCCTTATTACCTAAAGTAAGTACCTGTAGGTACCTAACCCAACACATAAAAAATCGAATAGAATTTACTATTGTGCAAGAGTTACTGGTCTTTCATTTAATCACCTAAGCTGTGATTGTTCATCATTATCTTTAACATTTTAAGATATCTTGAAAGGCTCGTATGCATTTGGGAATATTTGTCCTGCACCATTGTATATACAGGTAGCCCGTATAGTGACGTCCAAAGTCAAAATTTGAAAACCATATACTTAGGTAAGGGGTATCCGAATCACCCGCATGTATGGTCTGCAATTTTTTCTAGTTTCCGAGTTAATCAACGATTTAGTTAGTATCTGATGCAAGATTTTTCAGTCATGAAAAGATAAGGGAGCGGCGTGACTTTCCGCACGCTCTACAATTTTACGTGGGCTGTTCCGGAAGTCTTAGTCACCGAGTAAATATAATCTCTTTTTTCCAGAAACTATTTTTAGCTGACAGCAAATTGCAATGTAAATCTGCTTGGTGATTATCACTGGCCACCTATGAATATTTTTTTTATTTAATTTTTGAAGAAAATTTGGTACTCTTCTTTTGTTTGCAACAATGGACGTCCCGCGGGAAGATTTACATTCTATGATTTTCTATGATTATAAACGAGGTTTAACCTTCAAGCAATCTCACGAAAATTTATAAGCTACTTTTAGGGACTCTGCTCCTGCGTTAGCAACAAAAACTAATTGGTTCCGTGAATTTAAACGTGGCCAAGAGAACCAAACGATGACCCCAGACCCGGCCGACCTCCAACTTCAGTAACTCATGAAACCGTCATAAGTCATAAGAGTGGAGTGGCTATTGCGAGAGAACAAAAACATTACACCAAGTTGAACCGGCGACACAACTACAACTTCGTCGATTAAAGATATCGGCGGCTGGCATCGACTTGGTAACAGGTGTCGACAGCTGCCACACACAGAGTGCCATTTGTCTGTAAGCGATCTGTTTTGGCATCAAAAACTTAACATAATATCCATGTTTTTGGCAAAAAAAATCAAACATCTGAACTATTTAAGTTTATGATTGAATTTGGTTTAGATTTTATCATCTGTCAAAGACCTAGGTTATTGATCAAAAGCTGATTTTATCAAAAACCTGCGATTTTAGCTACAAATGTGTCTAAAATAATTTGCCAAATTAGTCCAAGCGTCTTAATCGGTAAACATACACAAAAAGTAACAAAAATCACTACTGCTTTTTAAAAGTCTGTTTAAAACAAACCGTTGACACTAGACAGTTGCTGTCAAAATTTACCGCCCGCAAAACTTGTGAAGTACCCGCAAAACTTGTGAAGTACCCGCAAAACTTGTGAAGTACACGCGAAACTGGTAAAGTTATTATTCTTATGCAATGTTGCGGGAAAATGTTCCCAAATGCATACGCGCCTAATAATCAACCAGAGAGCAACCGGGATTAATGTAAGAATTACTCCAAAGCAAGGAAGCACAGGTAGTCCAATTTTGGAGACGTTGCTTTGCAATAATTTTAATTTCATCATCACCTGCCTTCCCCGATTCAAAAGTTGGAAAAGGTCTTTAGTAGTCAGACATCCTCATTATTAATTTTATCTCATAAAAAATACACAGTAACATTTTAGGCCTGCATTTCTAATTTAGGAAAGTAATAAAATAATAATAAGATAACTTTGTAGAGTGGTTCCATTTCCTGAAATCAACAAGAAGAACTATTTGACAATAAGTCCTTGCGGAGTCACGCACTACACAAACGAAATGGTCTTTACAAAATTTGACCATTGGGAACAGGAGTATAAAATTTTCATGAAACTCTCTGAAGTAAGTTTCTTGTAAATATTTTGAATAGTAGGCTTGAAATCATAAAGCGCAAAATATACCTATCCTATTTATTTATTCTTTCAGATAAAGTTTTTCAAAGTTTATAGGTACTGGAAAGCATTTTACGTTTGGAGGAAGTCTATTTTATTTAGAAAGTTTGCGAAACAGCGCGCGAAACTCCTGAAGAACCTGTTTATTTTGACTCCTGTCCTCGGCAAAGCTTTACTCAGTATTCAGTCTATGGTATGCGAGATGTATATGAAGAGTTTTGCTGATCTTGTTAGAGATATGGACACTGCTTTCTTCTATTTCTATGAAGTACAGGTAATATATTTTTATTATTTTAAACAATAGTACTTATTTAAATGTATAAGCCGTATGATGTCGGCTTGGAATAGCATCACCCCATTTCTTCCCGTGGGTGTTGTATGAGGTGACTAAGGGTTACATGTGTATTGCAATTTTAGAGATGGGCTGACAACCTGTCACTATCGTGATATACAATTTTCTAAATGACCATCAAATGTTGTCAGACGTGGCGTAAATACTCAGCCTACCCCGCAAGGGATATAGGTGTGATATATGTATGTATTGATATAATTGAGATTTCTTCCACATAGCTAGAGCTGCTGATTGATACAAACGAATTAAATACTCAGCTTTAATCCTGAGTGTACTTACAGATGGTACGCATAGAGTACATTCGCATGAAGTTGATAGAATATCGCGAGGTGGTGCTGGACGTGGTCACGGAGGCGTGCCACGGGGCTCTCTTTCTGCAGGGATTCACATTCGACGATCGGTTCGTTCCTCCCTTCGTGATAGTAAGAGGCAAACCAACTGGTGGTATGTCCTACACGGAGAAGGCAAACAAACGGAAGTATTGTGAACGGCTGGCTTGGTAAGTTCCTACAACAATAACAATAGGTAGGTTAGCTATCACCTAATAGGTAGGGCCCGTATTATTAAGCAAATCTCTGATAATTTCTATTAGTATAAAAAAAAATTACTTCAGCACAATTCCTCCTATCAAACCGAAACTAGCGAGATACATCCACTCCTGAGATAACTACATTTATAAAAGTAGGCTGTGACAAAAAAAAACTTTACAATAACAGAATACAATTTCAGTTTTATAAAACTTACGGACTACATGACTAACTACATGTTGTATCGCTTGACGAAAAGATCAAATGGAATGATGGCTGACATGCTACGCATACACGTGAAATACACGCCCTCACAGGAGCTCCTTGAGAGTAGTGTAGTAGATGAAGTACTTGAAGTTTACCCACGACCAGAGGAAAGATGCAAGGTAAAAAAATAATAGGTACCAAATATGTCAAATAGATGTTTCAAACTTTTACAAATCAGCCTTTCAAAAGCAACTTGCAGCGGAAAACTTCAAACATGCCTGTAGACAGGTGGCAAAGTTTATATGGGACTGTAATACCCCTAGATATAGCAACTGGTAAACACACACACAATACATCTGGAAGAGCTCCTCTTAGTTTTAAAGGTGTTTTTGATATTTGTTGATTTAAAACTCTCAATTTGATCTTGTGACATATTTATCTCATTGTTTGTTTTTTAGCCCTGGCCCTAGCACATTTTCCCCAACATGAGTAATAGGGAAAATGATGTGCTCAAAAACTGCCCTAGCGGAACTCAGTTTCGTTAGTAGGTACACATCCTTATGCCTTTATCATCGCATCGTAACTGAAGTACTTATTTACTTTAAGTTAAAATTGTTAAAGGCAAAAAATGCAAAATCTTTTATTAGGCAAAACATATATTTTTTAATGTGGTTGTGCACTGAGTCCCACACTAGGATTCCCTGTATTGTGGGACTGCAATAGAGTATATATAAATTTAAGTAAACAAACTAACATATAAGTACCAGAAACTGAACCTAAGTAACAAATTGATTCGATACATCTTCACAATTTCAGTGGGCCCTGTTTCAAGTAGACACTTACGTTGAACCAACCGGCGAAGTTGAACTCAACCCAAGTCCAGATTTGATCTCCCACTACATGACACTGATTACAAATTACTGGGACGAATATGTGCGGACCTTTCAGAACTACTTGCACGATGAAACATTACAAATATTCGTTCAACCACACATAATGGGAAAGCAAGTGGAGTGGTCTGCAGGCGAAACTCCTAATCTGTATTTCCTTATGAATCAGGATAAAAAAATGTTGGAAGACATGGCGTATATTCCATACTCGCATACACACGCGTACGAATGCGTGTGGACGTTTTTAGGTCGCTTGCAATGTTTTATGGACAACTATAGGGAGGCTCATGAAATTGATGTAGAGACTATCAAACAAGAGAGAGACATCAATGAATTCAAGAAGCTTTGCAATAAACTGATGCGTCAAATAGAAATGATAGAAGAAGTAGTTAGCTACCAACCATTGGGCGTAATATTTTTGAGTCTTTGTCCGTTCCAAGAGCTATTCCGGCCGCAACCAAGACGATTGTTCGAAGTGGTCGTCAATGTTACTCCAGAGTAAGAAATCAGTACAGGGTGTTAGGAGAATAACTTCTTTTCATTTTGACATCTATATGATTGAATCACCAAATTTCCCTAGGGAACAAGTACTAAGTATGAAAAAACAGCCATTTGCGAGCAAATAAAATATCCAGTTTCCGACTTCTTTTTGAGGTGCGGAACCCGAAAAATGGTTCCCTCATTCAAATGTCAACCAACTCCATTAGAACTTTTGTATTTGAGGGCCTTTTTTGTATTATATTTATGGTCCTAGGGGAAACAAGTTGATCAGTTCCATTTTCCTAACACCCTTTGCAATCAAAAATTTTGTCACTACTTAAAAAAAGTTGGAGTAGTGGCATTGGGAGTTATCTGCTGCAACAATTTTTAGAATCGGGCGGGAGTGTCTCGACGAGATCTTCGACGGTATTAGAGCCATCTCCGAGGACATAAACCAGAACCCGGAGACGGCGGAGGAGCTGGTGAATTTCAACACAATGCTGGACGGCGTGGAGGCTCGCATGACCCACCTCGAGGACCGGCTCGAGTACTTGCGCGATCTCTACGATCTGATGGGGGAGTTCAACTGCCCTATACCACCAGATGATATGAACGATTATCTGGGTCAGTTCTACTTGCACACAGTACTTGTTTGTAAAAATTAAGTTACCAAAATGTTACATCCAGAACCGCCAATGATGTTGTTGATGCCCTAGGGCACCCTGATGCATAGGGCCTTCACAATACTTGTAGTTTATTCTCTGTAGATGTAAATTGTTAAAGTTACAAAAAGACAAATCGAGTAAAATGGAAGAGTTCATGAAACACGAAATTACAATTCACTCTTCACGGAATATTTGAAATTTGCCAAATGATAAAGAAACAAAAGGATGAAAGTTGCAAAACGAGCCTGAAAATTTATGGCCGGCATCAATGTTATTAAGAGGCAATAAAAACATGAAGCTCATAGATATTCACTATTGGCCTCACACATCTGTGACAGACGATTTAAACGGTGTCTGAGGCAAACACTGCGTTGCCTGGGACGCAATTATGGAAAACGCAGGGCTGCCCAGGACCTGCGCCACCCTCTCGGCCTTCCTGGCTGAATCCACAGGAACGACTAGTCGATACGTGCGGAGCCAGGTCGGCTGCAGGAGTCTGCCGCGCGGTAGATCTCTGTCACACGCGTTCCGGGTTTAATTGTGGAGTTGGCCTCTCCAGGACCGTTGTGCTTGGGTCGGATTTATCCCTCGGTCGCTTCTTGCGACCCCCACGGGAAGAGATGGGGTGGTGCTATTCTACTCTGCCGGCACCACACGGCTTAGATATTACGAGTTTGAATTTTGTTAGTGTTCTTTCTATTCTTAAATATAGTAATGTATCAAATGTTACTCCTAGGAATGAGCGTCCTATTAGGTGGTTTAAGAACGGAAGTGGACGGTCAACTTGATCAGCGTAGCAAGCTCGCGGGGATGTTCGCCGCACAAATAGGAAAAGACATCATGGAACTCATGATAGAAGTAAACGCATTGCGCGATCAAATATCGGTAAGCACAATACTTTATAATAAAAATAAAATAAATATCTTGGACTTTCACACAGCGCCATCTAGCCCCAAACTAAGCAAAGCTTGTACTATGGGAACTAGATAGCTGATACTATTACTTATATAGTTTTTTTTGTAAATAAATACATATTATAAATAGTAACACCCAGACTAAACACAAATATCTGATAATGACTTATCAAATATTTGTGTCTGGTGGGGATCGAACCCACGACCCTAGGCGTAGCAGGCAGGGGAAATATCCGCTACGCCATCGGCTCAGTCGTTTGTTTCTAGCTGTTAACTCTCATAAATTGAAGGTGTAAGTGTACATTGTTAAATTGATAGGTTCGATTGATTTTGGGAATGTAATTTCAGGCACCATGGTTCTATGACGAGAAATCTGACATGGATAAGGTGTTGGAGTCCCTTGATGAACTAAATGAGAAACTGCAAGTGTGCGTGGCCAGAGACAAACAAATCAGAGGCTGGCAGAAAATATTTAAGGTAACGTAGAGTGACGATCTTTTCAATAATGGCCTAGCCTCGATTTTTGTAATGACACTCTTAGTATATTCTTATTCCTGCCACCTTCTTCAATAATGAAATGAAAAGAGACGGGAAATAAATACCCTTTTTTTCTATTTGCTTTTAGTCTCTTATAGCGCAAAGATTGCCATATGCTGAAAATGACAAACTGCCTGAATTGCCAGTTGCTGAAAGATTCAAATGTCTCTTCAAAGTAACAAATTACAGATGTTTGCTTTTGTCGTGATTTCAGATGCCACCCGCAAGATTGGAAGCTTTAGACGAAGCTATTCTAGATGTCAAACTGAGGCAGACCCTTTGGAAATCGTCCAAAGAGTGGATGGATCTTTATGAATCTTGGTAAGTATCGATGGTATATTCTTTTCTGATTGAATGACGTGATTCATCATTTATATATCATAATGTATAGATAATTATATCATTTAATTTAAAGGTATGAAGTGCCGTTCAACACTTTAGATCCGGAAGAGATTCAAAATACAACTATCAATTATGGAAAGATATTTAATCAATTAGAAAAAGGATTACCTCCAAATAAAATTGTGCCGAAATGCAAGCGTACTAGCGAAATTATCAAAGAAAAGGTAAAAAATTGTCCTTCGGGTTTCGGGTCTGATTTGAAAGTTTGAACATATGAAAATCTGAATAACTTTTTTCCTGGAAAATAATAAAAAATATATCTTTCCTCAAACAGATATCGGCTCCTATCATTTTGTAAGGAAATCTAAAAATTTATAATCTGATATTCACTGTAACCTTTTAGCTGCCAGTACTCACGTACCTCCGCAACCCGTTCTTGAAGCCTCGTCACTGGGTAAAAATCGAGGAGATTCTCAAGACTCGTTTCCAGCCCGAGCAGGTCATGACACTACAGTTCTTCGAAAACCTTAAGGCATTCGAGCACGCAGACGAGCTCATGGAGGTTGCTGGACAAGCTAGCTCTGAAGCTGGGCTCGAGGCTTTGTTAAAGAAAGTAAGTCAATCCTGTTATGTTTTTGGTGTTAAATGTTTGGCGGCTGATAGAGATGAATGAAGAAAAACTTAAAAGTTCTTTAAAATAAAATGTATATGTATATAGCCTACAGGATATACCTAAACAGACCATACAATGTAACAGAAAAACATTACAATATAACAGAAGTAAACTTTGGGTAGACCTCGAAAAAGATGGAAGGATGAACTACGTGCACACGCCCCTTTTTGGATGCAGGAGGCCCAAAACAGGGAAGAATGGAAGAAAGTTAGGAAGGCCTTTGCCCTGCAGTGGAACATTACAGGCTAGAATTAAAAACTTTGGATACCTACTTTCGGTAAATAAGTCCATCTCTGGTGTCTGATTTAGGAGATGTCTAATGAGGCCTAGCCCTCGTTAAAGAGACGACTGACGTCGTGCCTCCGTGTGGCAGTTCGGCATAGCCGGTGTTCACGACCACGCAAGTACCTATCCGGTACATAAAATGATAGTGTACTCGACACCAGTTCTGGGTTATCATACTCTCCACGGAGGATACGGCAAGTTGTTACCATGAGTTGGTAGCAACAAGGAGGGATGTTTCTAGTGAGTTGAAACCTAAAGTACCCTGGATGAGCTTTATTGGATAAAGGAAAGGATAATAACCAAGGCATTTCTTATTAAGCGACGGCAGGAAAGCTTTTTTTTCAATAAGCATACAATAGGTATCCTCATGAGGTACCCAGATAATTGATGTAGTTTCTATTTTTGCACGAATTAGTGCGGAATACAGTCATTCATTCGATATCATTTCTATCAGTAAAGTCCTTCGAGTTGCGAACAACAAAGCCAAGTCTTTGATAGCATTCAACTGCTACAACTGCTATGTGGTCGTCAAACGTTAGCCTTGTATCCACTAAAACCCCTAAATCTCTTCCAGACGTAACACGTTCAACTGTAGTGGCACCTTAGTAATATTGATTATGAAAGGATATTAGTGCACGACTAAAAGATATCGTGCAGCACTTGTCTTAATTAAAATTAAGCCTATTAGCGATGCTCAATTGAATGTAGGTTTTTACAGTCATTGAGTTGACAACGCGGACAAGCATTTAATCATCAGCATAAAGAAGACAAGATGTATATTTTAATACTCTATCTAAATCGTCAATCATTAAAATAAACAAAAAGGGGCCTAAATTAGAAATTTGAGTAAAGCCGAATCACGTGTGATAGGGTTTGGACTTTGGACATATAACAGCCGTATCGGACATATTAAGTACCTAGTAAGAAAATAATTTTAACAAAGAAAGCGTAGAAACCATTATGCATAGTTCTTTTAGTAGTATATCGTTGTCAACACAATCAAAAGCCATAGTGTAGTATATAATATCCACCTGTGCACCCTTGTCCATGTTTAAAGATATAAGATCTACGAGACTTAATAAGTTAGAGTTCACTGAACTAAGATGTTCCGTCGATCCATGTCGGCATGTAGAAATATAACCTATTACATTATACCACCATCACCCTGACGGACATGTCGATCCCAAAATAATTCCTTCACATTGCTCGTAACTCCACAATCGATGGGGTAGAAACTTTGTGTCGTGGCGGCCACGCGACGGGCAGCCGCTTGATTCGATTGGCTTACAGTCTATTGGAACGTCTGAACTTGCGGTGGCCTAAGCTATGAACGACTCACGAATGTTCACGACGATGACGAACTTCTTGTTTAGGTGGAAGACTTGTGGTCCGCGCTCGACTTCCCCGTAGTGCTGCACAAAGACCAGCGCGACGTGTACATACTGGGCGGGCTAGAGGAGGTGCAGGCGGCCGTGGACGAGGCCATCATTCACATTAACACAATCCTCAGCTCGCGCAACTGCGGGCCCATCCGGGGTAGAGTCGAAGAGTGGTACAAGAACTTGGACTTGTTCTCTAAAACAGTGGTATGGTAGCTTACATTTCTTAGTTTTTGGTTTTTATTTAAAGTCACGCAAAGCCGTGGGCTCACTGAACACTGAATAGTCTTTTTTTTAGATATTGCTTTCGATTCAGGCATGGTGCTTCTTTTCACACTTTTATACACGAGGTGTAGGGCCCTCTGAATTCTGAATACTGAAGGGGTGTATTCAGACCATGGAACTGAACAATTTTCCTCTAGGAACATACGCAGGAAACGACAAAACATATTTGACCTCCCATACAACTGACTGTGTTTACTATGGGAAGTATTTTCTCATGGTAAGTTGTTAACTTGTCTTGTCCGAATCGAAGACATCCTAAAAATTAATCCAAACGTCACGATCATACATAAAACGTATTAAGTAATGCGATATACTTAATTATGTGACAGGAAGCGTGGTCCGAATGTCAACAAACCTGGATCTACCTGGAAGTGATATTCTCTGCTCCCGACATCCAAAGGCAATTGCCAAACGAGACCAGGCTTTTCACAATGGTTGACAAATCTTGGAAGGACATCATGCGTAAAACGGCTAAGGTACGTTCGAGTAAGCTAACTGCATTGAATATTTTTGCCTGCAGCTAAATAAGTTTTCTAGGTTTGTTTCAAGTAGTTAAGAGTTTTAAGATTTTCCTCTCAGCAGAAGTTTAGGTAAGTATAATAAAAGTATGTCTTTAGTTTGAACTAAGTTTTTGAATAGATTTAATTTAATACTCGCACAGGTGCCCTTAGCTATGCCAGCGGCCACGCAACCAGGACTATATGAAGAGTTTTGTAAAAACAATGAGATGTTGGACCAGATAATGAAGTGCCTCGAAGCTTACTTAGAAACCAAGCGTGTCGCCTTCCCCAGATTCTTCTTCCTATCCAACGACGAATTGCTTGAAATATTAGCTCAGGTAAGTAATTAAATGCTTGAATAATACCTTCTGTCAAATAATTTTTTGCCAACATGGTGCCGCTTGCGTATGGGCTAGCCATTTCAACTTGGGCTATTACTATAACTACATAGTATAAAATAAAGTCGCTTTCCATGTCTCGATGGTGTCCCGGGTGTTTTATGATGTGTTTTTATGAATAGAGTGTTTCAAGAGAAAAGTTTTTGGGTATTATACACGTCGGTAATTGCCCGCGACAAAACGGGTTGCCCCGGGTGAAACCGCTCTGGGCGGAGCGCTCGCAGGAAAATGCGTGTGCCTGTGCACTTGATATTTTAAATTACAAAACTACTTATTTTTTGATAAACTAAATACTTAGTGATTATAAAATAGTAGTTTATGCAACTGTCGTATAATGGGGGTCATTAGAATGCGAGTGTCTGTTTATCACACGAGGCGCAGCCGAGTGTGATAATAGTTTGACACGAGCATTCTAATGCCTAATTATAGCAGTTGCATACACTATTTTATCTACACTCTCCAAAAAAAACTTAGAAACACTTTTCTAAACGTACGCACCGGCCATTGCAAGGCCCGATACAAGGACAAATTCAATACGAGAACGTAATATGGCTTGATATGAATTTTTGAAGATTCTGTAATTTAGCAGTTGTTTAGATGTGGAGTGACTTACCTAAAAAACTGAACAACAACTGAACAACATCTGAACAACAACTGAACAACATCTGAAAAACAACTGAACAATATCTGAACAACATCGGAATAACATCTGAAAAACAACTAATCAACATCTGAACAACAACTGAACAACATCTGAACAACATCTGAACAACATCTCAACAACAACAGAACAAAAACCTATTAAAACAACTGAATAACATCCGAAAAATTACCGTACAACAACAACTGTCAGGTGCGGGGGAAGATAGCGATTTGAATATTGAAAAAAAAAACTTCGTTTCATTTCTCAATTTTATCGTATTAAGCGTTTTCTCATTAAGTCATTACGCTTCTGTAATTTAAAGTAAACCCTAGTTTTTATAGGCAGAATGCATAAAGTAGGTCATTATGCATCTGTTTTCGAATTCATAATTCGAACATTATGAGACGAGTGTAGATAAAACCTATTAAACGTCTGTTATCATCCTTGCAGACGCGTAACCCGCACGCGGTGCAGCCACACCTGCGGAAATGCTTCGACGCGATCGCGAAACTGGAGTTTGGCGTGAAACTCCCCGAGAACGAGATGGTGGTTCAGGACGACGGCACTATGTTGGAGCGCGAGATGTCCTTCCTGACGCGCGACGCGCTGCAAGCTCGCCTCGCCAAGACCGCGCGCCCGGAGGAACTCACCACCGACATCATCGCCATGCTCTCGCCCGAGCAAGAGCGCGTCAACCTAGGCAAAGTAATAAAAAATTAATGCCTTGCGGCTACATTACGGATAGACCAAACTCACACTACACCACGCATTTCCAAAGTCAGCGAGACTATCAAAAATCTTCAACTATGGATACATTCAAAAATAATTGCTTCTTCTTGCTACTGTAGCCAAAAGCGACTCATAATTGGCGTACATCTCGCGCCATTAAATGCGCACCATTTTGAGTATTAAACTGAAAATAAACTTGATCGTAATTATACTTTTTCCATATAAGCATGCATAAGCAAATGCCTGTGGTATCCGCGTGAGCCATTCTGCTGCCGAGACACTATTAATGTATTATTATCGGCAGGTTATTTTAGCGAATAAAGAGTTTCTTGGAATCACAATTCTTTATATTCGATTAATATTTTGCAATACAAATTCTCAGATTGACGAAAAAGTGGAAAAACGCCGCTGTCACACCGAACTCCTTAAACGTCGTTTTGTCTCTCCCATGCATGTCTCTCCTCTATTCTCTCCTCGCCTCTTCTCCTCCATAGACACAAACGTCTATGCTCACCTCGCCTCCGCACCTCACCCCGCCTCACCTCTTTGTATTACATCGCTCCACACCACTTCGCTTTACACTGCCTTGACACTGCTCATCTCGCGAGCCAGTAGCTCCTCTCCTCACCAGCCGTTACAATACTCTACGACACAGCTTATTTTCGTTTTGCTCCTGAAAACAGCTCGTGTCAAACGATCGGAGGAAATCACCCTGCAAATAATGAAAAACCATTATGCATCCCAATTGTTCAGCAAAGCTGATATAAGGTATACCTACCTGTGTTTTTTTTTAGGGACTGAAAGCTCGCGGCAACGTTGAAGATTGGCTTGGTAAAGTGGAAGAAGCAATGTTCGCGTCAGTAAAGCGATGTATGAAGGCTTCACTCAAAGACTATTTGGTGAAACCTCGTGTCGAGTGGGCGCAATGTCATCCAAATCAGGTATCAGCCATTAAACTTCCTCATTATAGTAGTTTATGCAACTGTCGTATAATGGGGGTCATTAGAATGCGAGTGTCTGTTTATCACACGAGGCGCAGCCGAGTGTGATAATAGTTTGACACGAGCATTCTAATGCCTAATTATAGCAGTTGCATAACTAAACTATTTTATCTACACTCTCCAAAAAAACTCAGAAACACTTTTCTAAACGTACGCACCGGCCATTGCAAGGCCCGATACAAGGACAAATTCAATACGAGAACGTAATATGGCTTGATATGAATTTTTAAAAATCTATACTTTAGCAGTTGTTTAGATGAGGAGTCTTAACAATAACTTAACTAAACAACTAAACAACATCTGAACAACAACTGAACAACATCGAAACAACAACTGAACAACATCTGTACAACAACTGAACAACATCTGAACAACATCTGTACAACAACTGAACAACATCGGAATAACATCTGAACCACAACTAATCAACATCTGAACAACAACAGAACAAAAACCTATTAAAACAACTGAACAACATCCGAAAAATTACCGTACAACAACAACTGTCAGGTGCGGCGGAAGATAGCGATTTGAGTATTGAAAAAAAAACTTCGTTTCATTTCTCAACTTTATCGTATTAAGAGTTTTGTCATTAAGTCATTACGCTTCTGTAATTTATAGTAAACCCTAGTTTTTATAGGCAGAATGCATAAAGTAGGTCATTATGCATCTGTTTTCGAATTCATAATTCGAACATTATGAGACGAGTGTATATAATAGTAGTTTATGCAACTGTCATATAATGGGGGTCATTAGAATGCGAGTGTCTGTTTATCACACGAGGCGTAGCCGAGTATGATAATAAATTGATACGAGCATTCTAATGCCTAATTATATGCAGTTGCATACACTATTTTATCTACACTCTAAAAATTAACTCAGTTGAACACTTTTCCAAACGTCCGCACCGGCGATTGCAAGGCCCGATACAAGGTCAAATTCAATACGAGAACGTAATATGGCTTGATATGAATTTTTGAAGATTCTTTACTAATAGTTGTTTAGATGTCGAGTCTCAACAGCAAATAACTAAACAACTGAACAACACTGAACAACATCCGAAAAATTTCCGTACAACAACAACTGTCAGGTGCGACGGAAGATAGCGATTTGCAAAAAAAAACTTCGTTTCATTTCTCAACTTTATCGTATTAAGAGTTTTCTCATTAAGTCATTACGCTTCTGTAATTTATAGTAAACCCTAGTTTTTATAGGCAGAATGCATAAAGTAGGTCATTATGCATCTGTTTTCGAATTCATAATTCGAACATTATGAGACAAGTGTAGATAAAATATATTAGTTTACATTGTATTGTCTTCTTCTTCTTCTTGTCGTGTGCGACACCGAGTCGTCCAACGATCCGATTGTACTATATAGAGTGTATTATTGTGTTGGTTGTTTCTTATATATTAAAACTTGTAAGTAGCTCATTCCTGATAAAAGGCAGGTATGCCTTCTGTGTGCTATATTGTGTCGTAGGTAGCTTATATTATAGCACTTGGGTTTCCGCCTGCGGATTCACACGCGCATTTTTTATTCTTACGGAACACCGAGACAAAGAACAACCCGACAAACCTACCAATAACTTTCAAACACGTACTTTATTATTTTATCTCCTCCATTTAACACCATGAATTCCCATACAAACCTTTGATCTCCTTTTACCCCATTGGGGCTTGAAATTTAGAAAATGCTGAATCGCGTTTTTGATAACTATAGCTCTTTAGTTTATTCCAAAACAAAGAGATCGTCTCAAAGGCCCATAATGTTCATACAAACGTTTATCCCTTTTTTACCCCCATAGTTCTTAGAAATCAAAAATCCCTGCACGTATTCAACTATTTTAGCTTTATGACCTTATCACCAATTTTGGAACAGATTACATCAAAGACGACGAACTTGCATTCAAACTTTTACCCCCTTAAACCCTAAAAGTTTGTAAATGCTTTCGCGTATTTTATCATTTTTACTCCTTAGTCTAATTACTTATTCTAAAACGGATAACATTTTAAAACCACAAACATCCATAAAAAAATTCTACCCACTTTTTGAGAGCTAAGTTGAATTGAATTGAGATAATCTCAAAATGCGATTATTTTAGTTCCTCAATCAATCCAAGAAACAGATCTTTTCAAAGACCACGAACTATTAATACAAATGTTTTACTCCTTTCTTACCTCTCTCGGGGTTAAAATTCTAAAAACCCTTTCTAAGCAGATGGTTATATAATGAAATAAACCTAGTGCCCAAATGTCATGTTTCTAGCATTAGTATTTTAGGATGTGCGTTGATGAATGAGTCAGTCAGTCAGTCAGTGATGAGTAACATTTGTATTTAAAAGTGTACTCGTAGATTTACATTACTTTTACTTCTTTTTAGGTGATATTGACAGTGTCTCAAATTATGTGGGCAAAAGGTGTCCATGAAATACTCGATTTGGACACAAACTTGCGCATTGATTTGGGAATGATTAACTACCTAAAGAAGGGTATAACCGATTTGAATGACTTGGCGGCGCTAACTCGGCAAGACATCACCGGCTTGTTTCGGAAGGTTCTGTGTGCTCTCATTACGATCGACGTCCACGCCAGAGACACCATCAATCTGCTGGTCACCAACCAAGTGCGAAAACCGTTAGTATATTCCGAATCCGAAAAGTAGGTACCTACAATACTTCCAGTAAGAGGCTTACACATTCCGTCTGGTACAGTCAAGATCAGGCTGGGTTAGACAGTTTGGACTTTGGACCGTTCTTATACCGCGCGAATAAGACTTACATTGGCAGTTTGAGTGTCTAACCCAGCCTGATACTGACTGTACATTACGGTGCCGAATCAGACATAGGCTGATGGAGGTATGTAATGTACCCATCCATAAGCAAGTAATGATATTTCTCGTTCATCGACTAAAACTAGACATCCAAAGATGTGATGATGCCTTTTAAAGTGAAGTTTGATTCCTGAAATTACCGCAATTTTATTTCAGGGCTACCATAATAATCTATACATTTTTTTTGAAGTTTATTTAAGCGCGGGCATGATTTGTACCTGCGACTTTTAAATTACTAGTGGCGACGCCTCTTCCATCTGGGCTACCGCAGCTCGTTCCTTGCCCGCCAATTGTGCAAGTGTATTTAATGCCAGTAACGCGTGGCACGGCTCTTCGACGCAGATTAAATATTGCCATATTTACGACGACTTTATTTTTATAGTACGGACTTCGAATGGCTAAAGATGATTCGGTATTATTGGGAAGAAGACATAGACAACTGCGTTGCCAGGATGTCTATTGCGAGTTATATCTACGGTCATGAATATCTGGGTGCTGGAGGTAATTACGTCTCACAATTTTACAGTTTATACAGTGTGTTTGTGAAATGACCTATCAGGACCAACTGTAAAAATGACCAACTATTCTTCGAAATACGAAAAACAACATTTAGTCCTCCCATACGAAACCACTTGAAGGGAACAACATGTTTATGGGAGGACCAAATATTATTTTCATATTTCGTAATGTTCAGCTTCACGTCTAGAACACGACCTGAAAATTTGTAAATTGATTTCCTCAACACACTGTTTATTTTAGGTAGTTGCTTTTTTCCTATAGGGTTATTTCATTCATTACGCGCCCTTATGTTTTAATAAAGTACCGTGGGAATCAGGTAAACCTACCTTCTTCTGGTGTCTATTAAAATAAGTTGGCTACTTCGACTGATGCCCGATGGATAGATATTTTATTTTATTCTTATTTTATTTTATTTGGGAAGCTTACAGCAGTTTTTACACAATAGTTAATTAATTGTAACAGTATATGCCAATTACAAGCTACCAGCTACCACCTATCCTTATCCACATATCCTTAACAATACTTCGCATTTTTTTTACCTATACCTCGTTAGTGTTATTATTTATTATATGTCTATACTATTTAACACATAGTCCACCTATACCCCACCCATACAACTATGTAGCCAGAATCCTGTCATGCCATATATTATGTGCACGTGCACTGCAAAACAAGATTGGCTCCTGATGCAGTCGCAGTAGCCGTAATCGGCTAGGATGGACATCATCATCATCATACCATTTATATCAGATGGAAAATCTGTTTAGGGTTGATCGCTTAAATGGGTACTACTGAGTATTACTTAGTATTAATAAGAATGTCGATATCAGGTGTGCTCGTAATAACCCCGCTGACGGACCGATGCTACCTGTGTCTGATGGGGGCGCTGCAGCTGGACCTGGGCGGAGCGCCCGCGGGGCCCGCCGGCACCGGCAAGACTGAGACCACCAAGGATCTGGCCAAATCACTTGCCATCCAGTGTGTCGTCTTCAATTGCTCTGAGGGTACGTTTTATAAATAAATAATTATATATAAATATCCTGGACAATTCACACAGCGCCATCTAGCCCCAAACGAAGCAAAGCTTGTACTTACATCCTTTTTTTTGTTGTAAATAAATACATAATATACATAGAAAACACCCAGACCAAACACAAATATCTGAAAATAGCTTAACAAATATTTGTGTCATGAGGGGGGATCGAACCCACGACCCTCGGCGTAGCAGGCAGGAGTACTATCTGCTACGCCATCGGAACAGTCAACCAAACCGAATACAGAAGCTATTTTATTTCTATGTGTCTACTTTTTCTCAACAAACAAATCAAGACAGGTAGGTAGGTATTTCGTATTTTTGCAGGCATGCCGCTTATTTTAGGCAACTTAAAGTGGTATAGGATGTGTATCAGATATACCTCCTAGCTGTCCATCCCAGGTCAGGGCACCACAGGCTCTCTTGTAAATCGTGCGGTGGATGTAACTAAGTACGATTCTACTTTGGTAATAAAATAAGTAATAGTAATACCGCCTTGTTGGACTGGTCACTGACAAAGGTATCTGGTGCCAAACATCTAGCTGGTGTTCCTTCGTGTGCGTGGGAGTGCCCTTTTGGGCTTCTAGGAGAGGTCTTCCTTTGTCTCTCTCTCTTCCTTATTGGCCTAGACTTAACCGAACCAGTCAATTTATTTATTTCTAGGTTTGGACTTTAAAATGATGGGGCGTTTCTTCTCCGGGCTGGCGACGTCCGGCGCATGGTGCTGCTTCGACGAGTTCAACCGGATCGACATTGAAGTGCTGTCTGTCATCGCGCAGCAACTCATCACCATAAGGAACGCCAAAGTCGCTAAAGTTTCCAGGTTGGGTACACCATTATAGGGCTCCATACCTCAACAAGCTAAAGTCGCAAAAGATTCCAGGTTGGGTACACCATTTTTTATGGTTTCATACCTCAAAAAGTAAAAGAAACGGAACACTTATAAGATCATTTTGTTGTCTGTCGGTCCGTCCATCCGTCTTAGCCCAGGCATTTTAGTGTTGGATCAAATAATAAATTAGATATTTTTTTTTGAGTTTCTTCTTGAAGAACGAATCTCTCCTAGATTTAACTTGGAAATAAAAATGTACCACCTTGAAATAACGTTCAAAAGTTGCATTTTCTAAAATAAAAACAAAATGTTTTAGAAAAAGGCTCATGACCAAATCCTATCATAATATGATAATTAAAACATAACTAATTTTACCGATATCATTCAAAATCTTAATGTTCATCCCGTTGCAATACTTAAATTTATTGGGTTTTTCTCGAATATAAGTTTAGTTATACTGGGACGCTGGAGTATATAAAATATGGAAAAAATTAAAGTTTGTACGTATCGTGAATACGCCATATAATCACCAGATTTTTGGTATCGCCAAAATATGTTTTTCGAAAAAATGTTTATGCTGTCACTGTAAATACTGATGAGGCCAAAACGTTTTTACTTTGCATTTGACATACTCACTTTTCAATTTATCACGAAAATATTAGGTATTGAATTTATACAAAATAAAAAATATATTTTAATAGGTATTTAAATGAAAATGTATTGCTATACTAGTGGAAGTCCTATGTTTTATAATAATTTCTCGTATTTATGATTATTTACAGTTCGTAAGCAATTCTAAGCGGAAACTTAAAATACTTTCATATATTTCTTGCTTTTTTTCTTAAATTCCACTGCAATTTTTATGATTGATCATGTATAAAGCTTCTCTGGCAGACGCTTAAGGTATTCAATATGCCTAGAGCCTTAATCTGGGGAACGCGTAGAGATACATACCTACATCAAACTGTTGTCGTTGACCTGGACGTAGGCGTCCCCCAGGGTACGTCAGAGTGCACGATCTCTCGTTTTTGCCATCCAGTCGCTACTAGCCGCCTTTTTCAGTCATCGGTCCATCTGGCCGGAGTTCGTCCAACGCTACGCTTGCCGAGGCAGCTACGCGTGGAAATATCGAGCTGTGTTTGTGTGGATTAGCCAGCGCAGTGCAAAGTGTTGTATTTGCAGGAAACGCTGCTACCCATTCCCTGGATTCAGGCCTTAGTCGTTTTTCTACTACACCCACCGGTAATAATGGGGTAATGCTATCTTCATTGATATTATTTACAGATTCATGTTTGAGGGGCGAGAAATAAAGCTAGTGAAAACTTGTGCGGCATTCATCACTATGAACCCTGGATATGCCGGCAGGACCGAGTTGCCGGACAATCTTAAAGCCCTGTTTCGACCTATATCCATGATGGTGCCAGATTACGGTAAACATTTACTTTTTTATTGCTTACGTACATATTAACTACCGATTTTTATTTTTTAAAGGAAAATCAATTTCCTGTTAAAATTCTAGTAGGACGTTTCAGTGTCCCACACGCAAAATCCCTAAAATAAGTTATTTAAAACGCGAGCACATAAAGTTATATTTCAAGAGTTAAACGTCAATTAAGTAGGCAAAAAAATTGGAGTGTAGATCGTAGATTTACTGCCCTTTTATTTGGGAAAGTGACAGATTGTCATAGAAAATTTTAATCGTTGTGTATGCCCGAGTTTGATCCATTAATAATAATTTATGTACTTAACTATTATAAAATTAATAATAATCTGGTATTGGTAAATAAAGCGCTGATTGCCGAAGTGATTCTGTACTCTGAGGGCTTTGAATCATCACGAGGCCTTGCCAAGAAGATGGTTCAGATGTACAAGTTATCAAGTGAGCAACTATCGAAGCAGGACCACTACGATTTCGGCATGCGAGCTGTCAAAAGTGTGCTGGTAAACCGTCCGTTATGCACCAACGTCTTACTTCACGTTGTAGTAGTTTTGCTTGGTAGTTATCAATAAGTTGACTTAAAACGTGCTTAAGTACAGTATTAACTTACTTAGCTTATTGATAGTGAAAAGAAAGCTGACATTTTAATTACGCACCTACTAGAGGTATTTTGGGCTCTATTTTCTATTAACACAACATTTTGTAGCAGTACAATGATAATCTGAATGCCATGTTACCGACTCTAAAGCTCTAACTAAAAATAGCACTGTTTGATTTTACGCATTTACGCGGAATCTGTAAAAATTAAGCGGCGATTAAAAAAATATGGCGGTCAAACTTACAAGGAAATTTGCAATTGGCGCGGTAATCATAGACTATTTAAGACATGACATGGCTTTAAAAGTCATCTACCTACTATACTTTTCTGAACTTTCTGAACTGAAAACTGACAGCACTTTTTTTAAAATAGGCGTTTTAGTCAGTAACATCATGGAATCGAGACTTTAGGGCGGGGCAGACCGGCTCCGTATGCGTTCCGTATCCAGCTCTCGTCCGTAGTCACGCACGAACTGATGACGTTGTAATGTATAGGATTGTATGAGATACGGCACACCGCTTGCGTTGCGTATCCGTTCCGTGCTGCACGCAAGCGGTGTGCCGTATCTCATACAGTCCCATACATTACAACGTCATCAGTTCGTGCGTGACTACGGACGAGAGCTGGATACGGAGCCGGTGTGCCCCGCCCTTTAGTTTGCATTGCACGTCGTAGTCAAAGTATGTAGTGTTTTGTTTCTAAATAAACCTTTTTATTATGTCTTCACAACTGAGTTAGTTTACTCAAAAACCTTGAAAGACTGGTGGTTTGGTTAGTAACAAAGCCACATTCATGGTCTCTACTGAGGTTCCCTGAAAGACGCACATTGTGCGTATTTTTGCCCATTTATGGAGAGTGACAAAACTTCATACACTAAGACCCCGATCGATATAGTGGCGGAAAGAGGGACTCAATGTACACTTGGGTATGGGTACAACGTACAACGTTTCAAGTTACCCGCTACCGCGGTTCAATTACAAAATACGAGCATGTGGTGATGATGATGTGATGACTTTATCCACTATTTCGAGTTTGGTATAAATTTAGCATAAATAAATGCATTTGGAAAAGATGGGTTACCGGGCTCAAAACGTATCAAATTTTTTCACCCTTACATACAAGTCATATTCCGTAATAATACGATAATATAATAGTAGTTTATGCAACTGTCGTATAATGGGGGTCATTAGAATGCGAGTGTCTGTTTATCACACGAGGCGCAGCCGAGTGTGATAATAGTTTGACACGAGCATTCTAATGCCTAATTATAGCAGTTGCATACACTATTTTATCTACACTCTCCAAAAAAAACTCAGAAACACTTTTCTAAACGTACGCACCGGCCATTGCAAGGCCCGATACAAGGACAAATTCAATACGAGAACGTAATATGGCTTGATATGAATTTTATACTTTAGCAGTTGTTTAGATGTGGAGTCTTAACAATAACTTAACTAAACAACTGAACAACATCTGAACAACAACTGAACAACATCGAAACAACAACTGAACAACATCTGTACAACAACTGAACAACATCTGAACAACATCTGTACAACAACTGAACAACAACTGAACAACATCGGAATAACATCTGAACAACAACTAATCAACATCTGAACAACAACAGAACAAAAACCTATTAAAACAACTGAACAACATCCGAAAAATTACCGTACAACAACAACTGTCAGGTGCGGCGGAAGATAGTGATTTGAGTATTGGAAAAAAAAACTTCGTTTCATTTCTCAACTTTATCGTATTAAGAGTTTTGTCATTAAGTCATTACGCTTCTGTAATTTATAGTAAACCCTAGTTTTTATAGGCAGAATGCATAAAGTAGGTCATTATGCATCTGTTTTCGAATTCATAATTCGAACATTATGAGACTAGTGTATATAAAATATCATTACGAGAATATTAAGTATTAATCAAATACACTAGCGCGCAGCGCTATGGGCGGTGATGGTGACCCGCTGACCTCCCGGTGGATGGGGATGGCAGCCGGGAATAAAGGATCTCATGTCAGATAAATTCATGATTCAATAATCTAGCTCTGCTGGTACTTGGATTCGGGTCCCTCTATGCGAAGGCAAATGTAACATCACCCGCACATTAAAATTATTATTTTAATGTGCGGGATTAAAGTATTCATCGTCAGGGTCGATTCAATAAGAGTGTGATGTCAGGTAATGGCCGGGTCCCTGAAGCGTGCGAGTCCCGACCAGCACGAGGAGATGACGCTGCTTTGCGCGCTCAACGACAGCAACCTGCCCAAGTTCCTAGCCGCGGACGCCATCTTGTTTGCCGGCATTCTCTCCGATCTATTCCCCGGCGTCCAACTGCCCGTCAGAGACTATGACGTCATGGTGGAAGTCATAAGTGAGTGTGCATCATTTTTCATTTTAGCGCGGCCGATGAATATACCGGGTGTCTCTCTTTAAGTGGTCCAAAGAAAAATAGCCGTGTGATGCCGGCTTAGAATAGCATCACCCCATCTCTTTGCCGTGGGTGTCGTATGAGGCGACTAAGGGACTCGAAGCTTACATGTGTTTCGCAATTTTAGGCGATGGGCTGACAACCTGTCACTAGTGATAATTATCGGAATAACCCTCAAAAGTTTGTTAGATGTGGCGTAGGTGACCGTTTTTTCGACCGTTTACGCTCTGCCTGCAAGGGATATAGGCGTGATATGTGTATGTACGTACTATGTATGAAGAAAAATATCTAGAATCTGGACATCCTAAGCTACCAACCAAACAAATAAAAATCTCTGGACCACTTAAAGAGGGACGCCCAGCGCCTTGTATCCGATGATTTAAGAAAAATATCCACAAGAAGATACATTAGTTGAATATGAACATCTGTGGGCTATCAAGATTAAAATGTTAAATTATTTTTCAGCTGAAATGTTGCTGCAAAGAAAGTTACAAGTCGAACAATGTCAGATTCGCAAGGTGATTCAGTTGCACGAGACGATGCTCGTGCGCTGGGGCGTCATGACTGTGGGCCCCACGGGTGGGGGCAAAACCGTCGTTTTACATGTAAGTTATCAAAATTTACCCAGAACATTATCTCTTTCCAGTCTTCTTTTCGTGTTCTTCCCTTTTCGTGTGGGACACCAACGACCCTATGAACCCTGGTATCAGAGTTTTTCAACCGCCTACTACCACTAGTAGGCCTCTGACATGGTTGTGTTACGACCGCCGTCTAAGTAATCACAGACAGCAACCGGGACCAACGGCTTAACGTGCCCTCCGAAGCACGGAACCATTTCTTTTCGGACAATGAGTTGATTCACCTTGCAATGTCCTAACCAGACCGGGAACAAATTCACAAAGTGATAAATACCTATCAACTTTGTGAGTGTCCCACCGAGAATCGAACCCGGAACCTTTGCGCCGCAGCCGCCGCAGGCAGTCGCACTACCACTGCGCCACATCGGCCGTGTAGGCATTCAATTACTGTTTCCATTAATTGAATGCCTACAAATCGTGTCTCAAAGGTGTCATTTCGCGTTCATAATATTTTACGTTCTTATAAACGATTGGCAAGTTTAAATATAAATATAGTGGACATTATGATAAAATCTGCCGTGTGATGCCGGCTTAGAATAGCGTCACCCCATTTCTTACCCATGGGTGTCGTAAGAGGCGACTAAGGGACTCGAGGGTGTGTATTGCAATTTTAGGCTACGGGCTGACAACCTGTCACTATAGTGATACACAGTTATCTAAATGACCCTCAAACTTTTGTCAGACGTGGTGTTAATATCCGTTTTACGGCCGTTAACGCTCTGCCTACCCCGTAAGGGATAAAGGCGTGATTTATGTATGTATGTATGTATGATAAAATCGTTATTATGCGTTTAAAGGAAATATAATAATGACACTAAATTTTGTCATTGACATGGAATTATTCGTTTGTGCCACATTGGATTGCTTATTCAGGTGCTTGGCGACACTTACGCTCGCATGCACGAGCGGGAAATCCCGGGGCCGTACAATCAGCCGGTGCGCAAGTACATAATGAACCCCAAGAGTCTGACCATCGGCGAACTCTACGGAGAAGTTAACCTCGCCACGCTGGAGTGGCACGACGGTATACTGCCGCTGTGCCTGCGAACGGCTGTACAAGTAAGACAAGCCCCATGTTCCACGGGTACCACGACATATTTTTAATGTTTCAATCTGGTTTACTCGTTTATTAATTTCAGCATTAAGCAGTAATGCTGTAAACTGAAAAAGAAACATGAATTTGAACCAAACAATACCTTTTGACAGGAATAATAGTAGTTTATGCAACTGTCTTAGACTGTCCATCTTAGACTCTGTCTCTGTCCTATGACCTAGACTAGAGTCAAGAGCAAACCCATCATTAATAAAAAAAAAAAACTGTTATATAATGGGGGTCATTAGAATGCGAATGTCTGTTTATCGATAATAGATTGACACGAACATTCTAATGCCTAATTATATGCAGTTGCATACACTATTTTATCTACACTCTAAAAAATTAACTCAGTTGAACACTTTTCCAAACGTCCGCACCGGCGATTGCAAGGCTCGATACATGGTCAAATTCAATACGAGAACGTAATATGGCTTGATATGAATTTTTGAAGATTCTTTACTAACAGTTGTTTAGATGTCGAGTCTCAACAGCAACTGAACAACAACTGAACAACACTGAACAACAACTGAACAACACTGAACAACATCTGAACAACAACTAATCAACATCTGAACAACAACTAATCAACATCTGAACAACATCTCAACAACAACAGAACAAAAACCTATTAAAACAACTGAACAACATCCGAAAAATTACCGTACAACAACAACTGTCAGGTGCGGCGGAAGATAGCGATTGGAGTATTGGAAAAAAAACTTCGTTTCATTTCTCAACTTTATCGTATTAACAGTTTTCTCATTAAGTCATTACGCTTCTGTAATTTATAGTTAACCCTAGTTTTTATAGGCAGAATGCATAAAGTAGGTCATTATGCATCTGTTTTCGAATTCATAATTCGAACTTTATGAGACGAGTGTAGAAAAAAATATATATGTATTTACTTTAATTGTGCATTAGTGGTATATATTCTATACTATTTGTTGATAGAAATTCTTTATTCAATGTAGGATAGTATTATCACTTATTGACGTCATGAACCGTCATTGTAAAAAAAAGAAATTTGTATCGCACAATTTTCTTTTTTTTATAACAATTTTGTAATGTCCTAATAGAAAACCGGCTCGGGCGGGACAAAAACTAAATAAAAATAAAGGTACTGCCACGGGCCAGGTTAATCACACGGCATGTAAGTTTACGCCACCACTATCTGAAAACGATATTTGTTTCAATTTGAAGTCAAGACTTTTGAGACTGGTGAGAGGTTTTCCGTGTTTGTGCAGTGCGAGACGCCGGACCACCAGTGGCTGATCTGCGACGGGCCGGTGGACGCGGTGTGGATCGAGAACATGAACACGGTGCTCGACGACAACAAGATGCTGTGTCTGTCCAACTCGGAGCGCATCAAGCTCACGCCCTACGTGCACATGCTGTTTGAGGTTGGTTATCATTATTATTAGTTTTGTGGTGGCAGAACAACTGGCGCCACAACTCTGTTGAAGTGTCGTATTTTGTCATCCAAGCGCATCAAGTACACATGCTGTTCGAGGTTGGTTATCATTATTATTAGTTTTGTGGTGGCAGAGCATCTGGCGCCACAACTCTTTTGAAGTGTCGTATTTTGTCATCTAAGCGCATCAAGTCCACATGCTTTTCGAGGTTGGTTATCATTATTATTAGTTTTGTGGTGGCAGAACCACTGGCGCCACAACTCTTTTGAAGTGTCGTATTTTGCCATCTAAGCGCGTCAAGTCCACATGTTTTTCGAGTTTGGTTATCATTATTATTAGTTTTGTGGTGGCAGAACCACTGGCGCCACAACTCTTTTGAAGAGTCGTATTTTGTCATCTAAGCGCATCAAGTCCACATGCTGTTCGAGGTTGGTTATCATTATTATTAGTTTTGTGGTGGCAGAACAACTGGCGCCACAACTCTTTTGAAGTGTCGTATTTTGTCATCTAAGCGCATCAAGTCCACATGCTTTTCGAGGTTGGTTATCATTATTATTAATTTTGTGGTGGCAGAGCAACTGGCGGCGCAACTCTGTTGAAGTGTCGTATTTTGTCATCTAAGAGCATCAAGTCCACATGCTGTTCGAGGTTGGTTATCATTATTATTAATTTTGTGGTGGCAGAGCAACTGGCGCCACAACTCTTTTGAAGTGTCGTATTTTGTCATCTAAGCGCATCAAGTCCACATGCTTTTCGAGGTTGGTTATCATTATTATTAATTTTGTGGTGGCAGAGCAACTGGCGGCGCAACTCTTTTGAAGAGTCTTATTTTGTCATCTAAGCGCATCAAGTTCACATGCTGTTCGAGGTTGGTTATCATTATTATTAGTTTTGTGGTAGCAGAACAACTGGCGTCGCAACTGTTTTGCAGAGTCGTATTTTATCATCTAAGTAAGATTATGTCGTCAAAAGTCGTTAGTAAGCAAGGTATGCGGCATTTCGCCGAGTGAGTCCGCAATACAGAGAACCAAGTAACAGAAACGTTAAAGTAAAATTTCTGCACCACGTTTTGATCCGCTCGTCACTTACAGAATGTCAGATATAAGCCTTAATTAGAATCCGATATGAAAAAGGTAACTCGAAGACGTAAAATAAGAAATCTATTTGAAGATATTTTGGTCTATTACCAGTATTTTCATGTTTGTAGTTCGAAAAAGTTAAAGGTCACATTGAGTTTTGCAAAAATCTAAATGACATTCATTTGGCCTTTTTGATGTAGGGGAGGAGGGGGTAAAGTGAATCAGGGGGCACAGTGGATAATCACTAATATCTCGCGCATTATTCATTACACACTCACACTCAATACTCTTCCCGTGCGCCAAGGACTGCCACGCTCCCGCTGCCGGAGAAAACTCTGCGAATTCTGTGAAACTTAACCCGCCATATTTTTTAAAAGATTTTTATAATGTAGGTGGCGGACTTGGCGCAAGCGTCGCCAGCGACAGTGTCTCGCTGCGGCATGGTGTACATTGATCCCGAGGAGCTCGGGTACCTGCCGTACGTGCGCTCGTGGCTCCAGGACGGCGTCTCCAAGAACCTCTTCAACCAGGAGAACTCCGACTTCCTGTATGAGTTGTTCCAGATGGTGACCGTGGCCCTCACGCACGTCAACACGAAGTGCCAAGTAGGGATCAAGCAGGTGAGATTCACTTTTTTATTATATTTTCTTTGGAATAAGGCACCGGCGATTGCAATTGCAAGAGAACGTAATATGGCTTCATATATATATTTTTTTCATTCGAAACTTTAGCAGTTATTTGAATGTCGAGTCAGCAACTGAACAAAAACTTAACGTAACAACTGAACAACATCTGAACAATATCAACACAACAACTGAACAATATCTCAACAACAACTTATCACCATCAGAAAAACATCGGTACAACAACTGATCAATATTTGAAAAACAACTAATCAACAACTGAAAAACAACCGAACAAAAAACAAACAAATTACTGTACAACTTCATCTCATAGGTGCGGCGGAAGAAGTATTTGGAGATATGCAACGAAGTTTTTTTTTTGCTCATACTCAAATCGCCATCTTCCGCCGCACCTGGCAGATGTAGTTATACGGTATTTTTTCGTTTATTGTTCGGTTGTTGGTCAGTTGCTTTATTAGGCTTTTGTTCAGTTGTTGTTGAGACGTTGTTCAGATGTTGTACCGTTGGTGTTCAGATGTTGTTCATTTCTTGTTAAGTTGTTCCTCTGATGGTGTTTATATGTTGTTCAGTTGTTTTTGTTCAGTTGCTGACTCGACATCTGAACAACTGCTGAAGTATAGATTTTTTTAAATGCATATCATGCCATATTACTTACGTTAACGTATTGAATTTGACATTGTAACGTGCCTTGCAATCGCCGCGCCGGTGCGGACGTTTGGTTTTCATAAGTGTATGACTGAGTTTTTTTTGGAGAGTGTAGATAAAATAGTGTATACAATAGCATATAATTAGGCATTAGAATGCGAGTGTCAAACTATTATCAGTGCGAGTGATAAACAAACACTCGCATTATAATGACTCCCATTATAATTATGACAGTTGCATAAAGTACTATTACTAGTTCTACTACATAGTTCACCTTTCAAATTCAAGGAATAATCTATACAAATCACCTTCTCCTCTTGGGAGTAATACATGCAACTATATTTTAGTAGGCAGAATGGAAGACTCGGTGGAATAGACTCATTGCGTTTAATTTGTATGATATAAATTTACAAAGATAAATAGGTACTCTAAAGCGCTTTGGATTTTTGGGGTAGTATGGGATCTACCTCCTAGCGGTCCACCCCGGGCAACGGCAACACAGGCTTGCCTGTAGATAAGTCCGGCTGAACGATCCCACTAAGCGGTGGAAGGCTCCGTAAGGGGCCGCCTGGCTCGCGACCACCATCCCACCGAAGTCTGGCGCCAAGTGGCTTGCTGCGTTCCGTCAGTGTGTGGGAGTGCCAGTGCCTTAACAGGCTTCTTCTGGGTGAGCTCGCTCCATCTTAGACTCTATCTCTGTCCTATGACCTAGACTAGAGTCAAGAGCAAACCCATCAATAATATAAAAAAATATAAAAAACATTATCGCGGCTTTAATTTGAGGTTTATATAACTGTTTTTGTATTTTTATTCTCGTAGGTGTAGTACACATATCCTATCACTTGGAAGAAAGTACGATTACTAACTCGTGTGTATTAAGGCTCTCAATTTACCATCATCAACTTGAGATAGAGATAGAGATATTTTATTTGTAATTATTTGAGCCTTACAACTTGTATGTACACGTAGGTGGACAATGCTAAACTGAACACGTTGTGCCAACTGCTGGGCGCGCTGTTGCTGGAGCCGGGCGACCGGTTCCCCGACAAGCAGGCCGTCAAGGTCTACATCGCGCATCTGTTCATCTTCTGTTACGTATGGGCCATCGGCGGGAACGTGTACGACACCGACCGCCGCCCCTACGAGGAGCTCATCAAGCGCCAGTTTGAGGAGTACGAGGAGGCCGAATAGTGAGTGTTAGAAATGCCTTGTGATTGCCGGCTTAGAATAGCATCACCCCATTTCTTACCCATGGGTGTCGTAAGAGCCGACTAAGGGACTCGAGGGATGTGTATTGCAATTTTAGGCGATTGGCTGACAACCTGTCACTATAGTGATACACAGTTATCTGATTGACCCTCAAGCTTTTGTCAGACGTGGTGTTAATATCCGTTTTACGGCCGTTAGCGCTCTGCCTACCCCGTAAGGGATATAGGCGTGATTTATGTATGTATGTATGTAGAAATGCCTTGAATAGCACGTTCACACTATGCACCATATATTATGCTCCTGCTCCTGCCGCTGTCGCGAATATTGCTCGAGATACTTCCGCGGAAGGATCATCGCGAGTGAGTGTTCACACACTGTCGTTATAATCTTCTCGCGCCAATATGAGTGAGCGAGATAGCAATACATTCCACTAGCGCTCGAGCTGCCGTTCTTTTGACTCGCGCACGAAAATACCGACATTCGCACGGGAAGTGGCAGTGGCATGACGAATAGCACTGCGAGTAACCTGTCACATATTCGCGCTGCCCATTTCCCTTACTATTTCCCTGACCATATTGGCATAGTGTGAACGTGCTATAAGATATGCCTTTAATAAAAGTTCCCAATCGAAGGTAACATACCAAAATTAGCTGGTTATTCAGAACCATTCGGTCAGTCGGTTTCAGTAGGTACGTAAAAATTTTAAATAACCCGCTCAGTTATTGGTTAAATGTGTTGGTATTTTTGACTGAATGAGGTAGATAGATACAAGCGGCCGTTTCATCACAGCAACATTTTTCCATAATACTAACTTTACATTGTGTGCTATATAAAACATGACGTAAATAGTTCCGTCGTTACTTTTACAGCTTCCCAGCGGGTTTCAATTTCTTCGATATGTTCATGGACACAAAAGCGCGCAAGTTGAAATCGTGGACAGATATCATCCCGGAGTTTATTTACGACCCCGACAGACCTTTTTTCGAAACCCTAGTTCCCACCATCGACACAGTACGTTACGGATATATGTACAGTAAACTGATGGCGGTTAACAAACCGGTAATGTTCACCGGAAATACAGGTGAGAAGTACAGATTCTCTTTTTTTCTATGCAAGAAAATATATCACGTTTATAAGGCGCTAAATAACTTATTAGTGTTAAGGTTTGATGATTTCGATTTGCTTTATTTTAATCATAAACAGGTGTCGGGAAAACTGTGATAGCGGCAGAATCCCTCAACAATATGGCCAAAGCGGGAATTTTTGTACCAGTTGTGATGAATTTTTCAGCACAAACTAGTAGCACTCGAACACAGGTAATATTTCTAAGAAAGCATAAGGTTTTTTTTATATTTGGTATTTCTTCAAAAGGCTGGTAACTTTTGCAATGACGTTAAAATTCCAAGTAGCAAGTTTGACAAAAGCAAGCGTTGGATCCTTGTTTGTATTCTCCTGCTCATCTTAGACTCTGTCTCTGTCCTATGACCTAGACTAGAATCAAGAGCAAACCTGGTTGCCATTCCACCAATTCGGACTAAGCGCTTCCAGTCATCATTTTAAATGCGCACTGCTAAAGAGTGGAACTCACTACCTGCGTCTGTGTTTCCAAACGCATACAAAGTAAGAGTGAACAGGCTTCTTCTGGGTGAGCTCGCTCTATCTTAGACTCTGTCTCTGTCCTATGACCTTGACTAGAGTCAAGAGCAAACCCATAATTTAATAAAAAAATAAAATAAAAAAAACATACTTAGTAAAAAAAAATGTCTCAATCACGATAGAGTTTATCTTCAATCAGTCAAGCACTAGATGTGCTTCTGTCCTTATATTGACTCATGTTGATGATTATTTTACCAGGAAATAATAGAACTGCGGCTGGACAAAAGGCCAAAGAAAGCGCTGGGTGCGCCGGCGGGCAAGAAGGTTATCTTCTTCATCGATGATGTCAACATGCCCAAACTAGACGTGTACGGCGCACAACCTACTATTGAACTACTCAGGTCAGTACCAGAAATAAAGACGTTATTCGAAGGCATCTAGGTATTATTTTCTATGCTGTGAATGGCACAAAATTCCAATGGGTGGTGTAAAAATAATACTTCTGGATTGTATTCGTTGGTGAGTGGTAAATGTTGAAACTAGGCGCACAACATAACTTGTCTGACTGCTGGCCGATGTAGCACAGTGGTGGTGCGACTGCCTGCGACGCAAAGGTTCCGGGTCACTCTCAAAGTTGATATTAAATTTATCTCTTTGTGAATTTGTTCCCAGTCTGGTTAGGACATTGCAGGCTGAACCACCTAAAAGTCTGAGGAGAAAGATGGTCCCGTGCTTCGGAGGGCACGTTAAGCCGTCGGTCCTGGTTGATTACTTCCACGCGTACCTCTTACCTCATACCACCTGACGCCAATTTCAAGCGGTACGATCTCGACGGGGTGGGTTTAGTCCTGGAAGTGCAGCTATTTAAGAAAATGATGTAAGATAGGTTTATGTTGTTGGTTTAAATTTGGAATGAGAGTGCGAATTTTCACTTTTGTATAAGAGTTATGTATCGTTTACCTCAGTAACTATTACCTACTTTGTGATTTAGCTCCTTTAGCTCTGTTAGTATCCAGTATTGATTGTAATACAGACAGCTGCTCGACTTCGGCGGGTTCTACGACCGCGACAAGCTGTACTGGAAGGAGATCCAGGACGTGGTGTTGTCGTGCGGGTGCGCGCCGCCCGGCGGCGGACGCAACCCCCTCACCGCGCGCTTCGTGAGACACTTCGCTATGTACTTCATCTCCGCGCCCAGCGCAGACGCCATGAAGGTCATCTTCAAGGTGAGCATTGCACAGCTGTAGATGGCTGGAGCTTCACGAATTATTATAATTTTTATAAACATTTACAAAAAAGAAAAAGTACGCAACAAAAACCTGTCAAGGTTTGTCCGTGCGCTCTGATAAATCTCTTAATCTCATCTCATCTCTCCATGCAATGTCCAAACCGAGGGCTAATAATGCAAAATATCCATAACAATAAGGTAGATTACTTGACTGTATTGAAATTTCATGCACGTACCTACGGTGAAGAGAAAAGATGCTTCTTACATTTGATATTACCACCAAGAACTTGGCAAGCCGATCCTGGACAACCCCGTCGACCTAATTTTCATTTGTAGATAGATTACAGTCGATATAAAGGAATGTTTAAAAACTCTTCATATCTTCTCCAAATCCTCTCCTAATAGATGAAACTCAGTAGTGAGGTCCCATATTTAGATGATGATTTGGTTACATGGTTAGGTATCTCCTCCATACTTAAACAGCCGTGTGATGTCGGTTTAAAATAGCACCCCATTCCTATCCTGAGTCGTCGTAACAGGCGACAAAGGGGCTCAAGGGTTACATGTGTATTGCAATTTTAAGCGCATGGCTGATGACCAGTCAGTATGGCGATACACAATATTCTGAATGACCCCCAATTAATGTTTGTTAGACGTTGTGTAAATGTTCGTTTCACGGCCGTTTACGCTCTGGCCGCTCTGCCTACCCCACAATGAAAATGAAAATGAAATTACTTTATTCAATGTGGGATAGTATTATCACTTATTGACGTCAAAATCCGTCATTGTAAAAAAAAGAAAGAAGAAGGCTCAAAATTGCCCCACGTCCTATAATAATGTGAAATATCTCAAAAAAAAGGAAAAAATGCATATAAAAATATGTCATACTCAAAAACTTATATTTTTCACAGGGGCAACTGTAAAAAATACGTTTTTACGAGTATTTATGAATCGATTAAAAAAAATATATCATCATCATCATCATATTGTGTGGGACACCGACCCGACGACCCGATGAACCCTGGTGTCAGAGTTTTTCAACCGTCTAGTATTTAAACTAGGCTCTGACATGGTTGATAACGAACGCTATCTAAGTATTTATAGACAGCGACTGGGACCGACGGCTTAACGTGCCCTCCGAAGCACGGAATCATCGTACTTTCGGACAATCAGGAGATTCAGACCTGCAATGTCCTAACCAGACTGGGGAACATACCCAAATATTGCTACAATAGCACAATACAACTACGTATACTGTAAATAGTTTTACCGCTGGGTCTATATATTGGTGGAAGTCCGGTCGTGATAATAAAAATTGTGGATTCAAAATGTGTGTATGCCGCCGCCGTAGCGAGTGCTCACACACAACACAGTTGTTCTCCATTCTACCGGTTTGGTGTTTAACACCATTCAAGAAAGAAATGTTCCAGCAACAAAATAAAAATACTAGGCAATCAGGTCCGGTAAGAGTTAGCTTCAGTGCCGGGAAACCTCTTGTCAGTGCATAGACCAGCACTGGCAATGTCACTTGCCAATGTCAAAACGTCACAAATACGGAGTATGTTAAGGTTCGAGAATTTACAACAACAAAAACCAAATCACTGGGTAGTTATAAGCTTTACTGTATAAAAATCTCAAATCTCCACGGAAACAAAACACACACAGTATCACTCTCAACGCAAGCGGTCTCGGGATTCGTCTTCCGATGACGTTATGAGTATTGTGTGATCTATTGTTCCAAACGCCCAATGAGTACTGAGAGAATAATGTAAGTGAATCAACATGTCGATCACTGCTGACAATCACTTTGGGTATGGTCCCCAGTCTGGTTAGGACATTGCAGGCCTGAATCACCTGATTGTCCGAAAGTACGATGATTCCGTGCTTCGGAGGGCACGTTAAGCCGTCGGTCCCAGTCGCTGTCTATAAATACTTAGATAGCGTTCGTTATCAACCATGTCAGAGCCTAGTTGAAAAACTAGACGGTTGAAAAACTCTGACACCAGGGTTCATCGGGTCGTCGGGTCGGTGTCCCACACAATATGATGATGATGATGATATAAGTATTTTTTTTTATCGATTCATAAATACTCGTAAAAACGTATTTTTACAGTTGCCCCTGAAGTAATTTTCATTGCAATTTTTTTTTATGTTGGTGTGAAAAATATAAGTTTTTGAGTATGACATATTTTTATATGCATTTTTTCCTTTTTTTTGAGATACGTCACATTGTTATAGGACGTGGGGTAATTTTGTATGAAAAGTGCGCCGTCTTCTTTGTGTTACACATTGGTTTCATATACTTAATTCAATAGTTACTTAGTTATTTCCCGCATATTGGAACAGGCCATACTCAAAGGGCACATGGAGGACTTCGTTTCGGAAGTGTCCCAGCTGGCGGACGCGATCGTCAACAGCGCGGTGGACGTGTACCTGAAGATCTGCGCGGAGCTGCTGCCCATCCCGGCGAAGGCGCACTACGTGTTCAACCTGCGCGACCTCTCCAAGACCATGCAGGGCGTGCTGCAAGCGGACGCGGGGTACGTGCGCATGCCGCAAAACATGCTCAGGTAAATGACGCAATCAGTAATATTACACACATATCACGCCTTTTATCCCATGCCGGGTAGGCCGGCCGCAAAAACGGACATTTACGCCACGTCTGACATATATTTGAGGGACATTCGGAAAATTGTGTATCGCCATAGTGACAGGTTGTCAGCCCATCGCCTATCCTCAAGTCCCTTAGTCGCCTCTTACGACTCCCACGGGAAAGAAATGGAGTGATGCTATTCTAAGCCGACATCACACGGGATAATATATTTTTTTATTCAGACGAAGTTTCCCGTTTTTCTGTAGGCAGCTTTTTCCCGAATTAATAGGTACATTCGGTTGTAACACATAAGGTACCAGGGGTACTCCAAAAGAACTAAATTATTTTTATCCAGTTAATAAATAATAAAAATATTAAATTATTCTCTTAATCGAAGTCTTTTTCTACATTCTCATGTCAAGAAAAAAAATATTGCTCGGCACAAATTAATTTAGTTCTTTTAGAATACCCCTGGTACCTTATGTGCTACAACCGACTGTACAGAAAAACCTTTTTCTTGAATCACTTTATGTATTAAGAAACCGAATCGAAATCCAAAGTGTAGTTTTAAAGATCAAACCATAGGGACACAAAAAGCAACTTTATTTAAATAGGTACTATGTAATTGAGCAGGAGCAGGAGCATGGTGCGAACGTCGCATTACAGTAGCCATTTTTCTAAGTCTTTTACACCGATAGAAGTTGTGCCAGTCTGGATAAGCCAAATGGTTTATTTAGTAGGAGTACCTCTACTTCATCAAAAACGGGTGAAAACTTTTGACTAATGGTGAAGTGTGTGTAGACGTCGGAAGAACCTCAGGAAAACAGGTTACGCACTGGTCGGCGTAGCGTCAAAAAAAATTGCTGCACACAAAAATCCTCTGTCTCTATGGCATCCATCTGTAAATATGGCAGCACTCTGCTACTTATGGTCATAATCATCTGCCTGTACTTAGAACCACTACAAATGTTATGCCTAGTACTGATTACAAAACCAATTTTTTTCAGACTTTTCTATCACGAATGTATGCGGGTGTTCCACGACCGTTTGATCAACACTGAAGATAAAAGCTACTTCTTACACTTGATGGCCAATGTTTGCACGAAGAACTTTGGCCAGCCGATCCTGGAGATCCCCGACGACCCAATCATTCAAAAACCTCCCTTGCTATTATTTGGGGACTTCATAAACTCGGCTGTGCCTAGGGAAAACAGGGTGTACGCAGAAATGACAGACGTCAAAAAGCTTACGGTTGCGTTAAAGGTAAGCATAAGCAACTACTGGAATAACAAGGGCCGGTGCATATCTAACGCCATTTGACAAGCGCCGTTTAATGGCACAGTGGTAATGCGATTGCCTGCTTTCCGGGTTTGATTCCCGAATTAGGTATTATTACTTAGCAAATTTATTTTTGATTGTGGTTTGGTTAGGGCATTGCAGGCGGAATCACCTGATTGTCACCTGAAATATGGTTGAGCGTGTTACTCAACGTAAGGCACGTAAAACCGTCGATCCCGGTTGCTGTCTATGATTACTTATGACGGCCGTTGTTACATTACCTTATCAAAGGCCTACTAGTAGTAGGTGGTTGAAAGTTCATCGTGTTGTTGGTCGATTTGGTGTCACTCACGAAAAAAGATTGTAGAAAGTGAACTCACGCCTTTTTAATTAAATGTTGCAAATAAGCCGAAATGCGTAATTTAAACAAATACAAATGACATTTATTGTGAATCATAGGTAGGTTTAATAGGTGTTAACACAGTATTTATATTCGCGTCACTCTAATATGTAAATTTAGACTGAATGATTATAAGTTGTTAAAACTAAATGATTAAAGACATGAACTGTCAAAATCATGCTAATTAATGCTTTCACATAAGGTCTATTTTTTTCTTTTTCGTGTGGGACACCGTATGGGGTTGACAGATGCCAAAATTGACCTATTGGAGTGACGTGAGTTTAGGATCACTAGGAAAAAAATTGCTATCATTCAAAAAAATCATTAATGGATTAATAAACACAGGAATACCTAGAGGAATACAACGCGACGTCGCGGTCAGCGATGAACCTGGTGCTGTTCCAAGACTGCGTGGAGCACGTGGTCCGCGTGGCGCGTGTGCTACGTGCCGAGCGTGGGCACTGCCTGCTCGTGGGCCCCGGCGGCTCGGGCCGGCGCAGCGTCGCCACGCTCGCCGGACACGTGAACGAGTGCAGGTACTGACCCCGCGCGGCTCCATCACTGCTGGACGCCTGTTACCTCAGCACCAATAATCATCTGTTCAGGGGGTCCGGTTAATTATATGCATGTTAAGGCGAGTGTGTCGTCAACGACCTCGACGGTGGCGACATATCACAAAAACAAAGCTTCCCCTTTATATAAACAATCTATCAGAATGTCCGATAACACACTCTGAAAATCTTGACTTCCATTTGAAACAAATGTCGTTTCTAGATGGTGGTGGTGGCGTAGTTACATGTCGTGTGATTTTAACCTGGCCAGCCCCGAGGCAGTGCCTTTATTTTAATGTTATTATCCCGCCCATTACAAAATTGTTAAAAAATAGAAAATTCTGTTCTACGATTTATTTTTTTACAAGTACGGATCATGACATCAATAAGTGATAAAATTGGTCTACGATAACACTTACCTACATTGAATAACGAATTTCAATTTTAATTTCATCCTTAGTAACAATGTGACTCATATCATAAGAATAGATAATAATACGGTTTAATAGACTTTTTCCCTTCTAGTCAAACGACCATTTTTTTTTTCTAATCGATTTTGTGACGTCACTATGCACTATCAAAATAGAAACTTTAAAATTGTTTTTCACTTTGATACATTTAATACTGCATACTTTGAAAAACGATAAATAAAAGCTATTCTTCTTTTGGACATTGATTTTAAACATCCACGTCTCGTGTTTTATTAATTACCCAGGACACAACCCTATGGTTTTCGAGAATTTGCCATAAAATCTCTGTTTCCCATTACACCATCTTGTCCGATTTGATTTTGATTTGATTTGTCTGGCCCTATTGGCGTAGCGGATAGAACCCCTGCCTGCTACGCCGAGGGTCGTGATTTCGATTCCCAAAAGACACAAATATTTGTTAAGTCCGTTTTCAAGTATTTGTGTTTAGTCTGGGTGTTTGGAATGTATAATATATACTATCCATTTACAAAAAAGTATGTAAGTATTAATACAAGCTATCTAATTCCCATAGTACAGTCAGGCTTACGTGCGGTTAGACACTCAAACTGCTAATGTAAGTCATGCTCGCGGTAGAAACCCAGCCTGTTCTTGACTGTACAAGCTTTGCTTAGTTTTGGGCTATAAGGCGCTGTGTGAATGGTCCAGCATATTTATTTAATAGCACGTGTTGCTCTGCTTTTGACTCGCGCACGAAAAGCCGACATTCGAGAGAGCACGGGAAGTGGCAGCGGCATGACGAGTAGCAGCGCAAGTAACCTGTTCACACATTCGCGCTGCCCACTTCCCTACTATTTCCCTGCCCATGTTGGCATTGTGTGAACGTGCTATAAGATATTCCAGGATATTTATCTCTATGGAAGATTATTTACGCCAGGTGCATGGGACTGGAGCTGAAGCGTATCTACGACACGCCCGAGTTTCACGACGACCTGCGCAAGATGTATACACACGCGGGCTTCAGCACCGCCGGGAACAACGGCAACGACACAGTGTTCCTCTTCACCGACACGCAGATCACCAAGGAGGGCTTCCTCGAGGACATCAACAACATGCTCAACTCGGGTAAAACAATAACGTCCATATTACGATGAGTGATGGCGCCCAATATCTTTGAATTTTAAAACGCATTAGAAAATAAACCACAAAGTATTGAGCGGTACCAGACCCTATGTTTTACAGGATAACTTAAGCAAGCCTGAGTAGTTAAATAACATTCATAACTTATTATAAATTAGGGCTGCCATATTCCGTCAAATAGGTTTAGAAAAGGATAAAAGTCTTGTCATGTTATAAATGTCCATGATATTTTTCCATTTGTAGTGAATTTTGCTATCACGCGTATTTTGCGACATGACTTGGAGATCTCATATCTTTTTATAACCTATTTAACGAAAAGAGACAGCGCTAATTTGAGGTAATTAAAGTTCATACTTGGTGGTTAATTTCTAGGCGAAGTGCCAAACCTGTTCGATGGCGATTCGTACGAGCAGGTGCAGAATACGGTGCGCAACGAAGCGGCCAAAGCTGGCCTCAACCCCTCGGACAGAGACGCCGTCTACTTCTTCTTCATCAACCGAGTGCGCAGCAAACTGCACTTGTGCATCTGCATGAGTCCCGTCGGCGAGGCCTTCAGGTCAGTTGTGCTGTTGAACTTCCTTTAACTTTGGTTTATGATGTATAATGGTGAGACAAGACAAGCAAGTAACGAGCTCGCGTATTTGCCAATCTGTTTGTGTATTCCGTGGCTAAGTTAGGTTAGAAGTAGCCCTATGTTGATTCTGGAACTGCGCTGGCTGCTGCTCTAAACGCTCGGCTTGTACATAGTGTAAATCAGGGATGGGGAAATACATTCTGGAAAGGGCCATATCAAAAATCACAACTTGTAAGCGGGCCAAATAAGTTTATTAATTACTAAAAAAAAATACAAGAAATTAAGTTTGTTTTAATGTGCTTGGTTGATGAGATGAATGAAATTTTGACTGTTCGTCTACAACCACGTCAAAATTTGACTTGATGTAACTTTTAAAATACACTCAAGGTCAATTTGTTCCTCAGTTTGTTCATACGAAGCTTGATTGTGGAAAACACTTGCTCACAGATATAATGAAGATCAAAACTTTCTTAAATTGGGAAACTTACATTTTGACAATGACTTGTAAAATTAAATTTTTGCTGAATTGTTCTACATTTGTTTCAACGTGTCATCACACTGAAGCTCAATAATTTCAAGCTGATATTACTGTAGACCGGTAGCTGGTAGGTCGCTCGTGCCACCTAACTACCTTCACCAAATAGGTATGTACATACTTATTAACGTGATTAATTGAACTTGAGGGACATACATAATAAAAATCAGTCAGTGACCGCGGGCCGGATAAAATCACTCCGCGGGCCGGTTTTGGCCCGCGGGCCGCCATTTCCCCATCCCTGGTGTAAATCGTCGATGGCAGCTGGCGTCGACACCTTTTTGACCACCGTCATCGACCCGACGACGGCAGGCGTCGCCAAGTTAAGGGCTGCTGCTGGCAGGTGTTGGTAGCTGACGTCGACGCAGTAGTGCCGGTCGTTGTCATAGAACTAAGCACGTTTTGGCAAGAACTCATAAACCTAAGCTGATTTATATCTAAACTAGTTCCTACAGCTTTGTTATGACGGATGGGATGAGGCGAGTTATTCCCAACACAAGTATCTAATTACTTACTGGGAAGACTCAACACTATTATGTAACAAATTATGATAATAAAGCTTTTAGATTTTGATTTTGATTTTGACTAGTACAGGTTTTTTATCAAAAACATAGAACGTTTCAGGTTTATGATATTTTAAGTGTAATTTTAGTCCCGCGCCAGTTTTTTAAACAAATACCTGATTTCATAGAACACTATCTCTAAGCATTGCTTGTTAACCCGCCAGGCGCCGCTGTCGCATGTTCCCTTCGCTTGTAAACTGCTGCACAATCGACTGGTTCACCAAGTGGCCGCCAGAGGCGCTGCTGTCGGTCGCCGTGCAGTGTCTCGCGCCGCTCGGCAAGCCGGACATCATCGAGAAACTATCAACCATCTGTGTTTCTATGCATGGGGTACGTAACCGATAAGCCCAGTACCTCATGATAGTATTATAAAATGTGAAAATAAAGCTGCTGTGTGATGCCAGCTTAGAATAGCAGCACCCATTTATTTCTGCGGGTGACTAAGGGGCTGAAGGGTTTCATGTGTTGTTCAATTTTAGGCAATTTTCCCTTTTCCCTCAAATATTTGTCAGGTGATAGTGACCGTATTGTACGGCCGTTAACGCTCTCCCTGACCCGCAAGGGATAAAGGCGTGAGGGAGAAAGGGAAGTTTAATCTTTCTATGAACTTTTATAATGACCCCAGGAAACATGGGGCGTTTAAACGAACTTGAGAATATTAGTTATCGCACTTAAGATGTATGTAATGTCAATATTGTATGAAAAACGTGCCACCTTAAGGCGAGTGTAGCCGTCAACGACCTCGAAAGTGGCGCCACTTCACAAAAATAAAGTTTTCTCTTTATACAAACAATCTATCAGAATATCCGTTGCCCAAGTTTTTAGTATTATCCTTAAGTAAAATTAGAACCGGCACACTCAATGAAATATTCGTTGCAATTAAAGTTATGGAAAGAAGTACCTAAAAACGGACGGAGATTGTTTGTATAAAGAGAATACTTTATTTTTGTGCAGTGGCACTACTGTCGTTGACGGCTACACTCGCCTTAAGATGTAACGGAAAGGTATTAATCTAATCATACAAACTAACTAAAGAAAACAATCGAACCTTTCTTTGTCTTTTCTACGGTTTGTATGACAATCCTAGACAATCCTTTTAAGATCATGTGCGCCAACCCTTATATTTTTTTCCCAAAGGACGTGGATAAAATGACGGATCGTTTGTACGAGGAGATGAGGCGTTACTTCTACACGACGCCGAGCAGTTACCTGGACCTGCTGAAGCTATACCTGGACCTGCTCGACAAGAAGCAACAGGAGATCATCCGCGCCAGGGACAGGATCTCCTGCGGATTGAGAGTAATCTTTTACCTTCTTTATCCTTTGGTCTACTATTGATAGATTCTACTTTTACATATAAAATAACATTTTACATATAATATATAAAGGTGTGATATATCAACACCAATAATATAAATAGTGCCGTGTGATGCCGCCGGCTTACAATAGCATCACTCCATTTCTTTCCATTTGGGAGTCGTAAGAGGCGACTAAGAGACTCGAGGGTGTGTATTGCTATTTTAGGCGATAGGTTGACAACCTGTCACTATGGCGATACACAATTTATATTTGTCAGACATGGCGTAAATATTTTTTTGCCGTAAACGCTCTGCCTACCTCGCAAGGAATTATAGGCGTGATATGTGTGTGTAATATTATAAAGAGGAAAGATTTGATTGTTTGTTTGAATTGAATAGACTGCGAAACTACTGGACCAATAAAAAAAAATGTTTTACCATTAGAAACCTACGTTATCCCCGATGAACATAGGCTATATCAAAATGTCTAATTTCTGCGGGAAAAAGTTATGCTAAAACTTGGTATTATATAATTGTGGTCTCCAGAAACTGTACGAGACATACGACGTGGTGGGCGTGATGGAGACTCAGGTCCGGGAGATGGAGCCGATCCTCGCGAAGAAGGCAGAGGAGGGCATCGCGCTGGTGAACAAGCTGCGCATCGAGCAGGAAGCCGCCGACGTGGTCAAGCAGGCCGTTATGAAGGACGAGGCCGCCGCCAAGGTACCCGCAGGCTACTATAATATCACGTTCACTAATTTTATTTCAGCTAATTTTGGTATGTTATCTTCGACCGGAAATTTTTAAAGGCAAATCTAATAGCATGTTCACACCATGCACCTGCTCCTCCTCCAATGGTGAGAATGGCGATTACTCCCAAAAGGGGGAGGAAAAAAGGTCATGTCCAGCAGTGGACTGTTGTGGCTGTTAATGTTAATATTTAATGTAAGTCGCCATTGTTTCATTGTCGTCTTATTTTGCGTCATATTATAAGACACGACATGACTTTGATATCCCTTTCTATTCTTAACCTGTTTGACGGAAAGTGACATCGCTAATTTAAGGTAAGAAAAGAGCATTCATTTCCCTAATTACTACCATATTAGCTAACCCCGACTTGCAAAGGATTTCCCCTACCGACACCGACAGTTCTAATCTTCATTATCAATATTAAAAGTGCTTTCCATTTATTTTAGTTCATTTTAAGTCGTTAAATCCTTCCTGTTGCACAAAGCTTTTGTTACTAAATTTCGAAAAACCGATTATCATACAATTTGGTTAGATAAAAGCGGAGGAGGTGCGCGTGATCGCGGACGAAGCGAAGGAGGACCTGAAGCTGGCGATGCCGGCGATGGAGGCCGCGCAGAACGCGCTCAAGTCGCTCAACAAGGCGGACATCAACGAGCTGAAGGCGTTCCTCAAGCCGCCCGCCCTCGTGCGCTTCGTCATGGAGCCTGTCTGCATCCTCTTTGGAGTCAAGTACGATATCACTATATCACATGCTTTACTGACGCCCACTGCAGACATGGTGAAATACGGGTTCACCGACAAATACGACGTGCAGCTCTATCTAAATCGATGGCGCATTGATATCGTGCATCTGTTGCCAAACGCCTGCAGCATCGACAACCTTTATAGGGAATCGAAGAGTGCCGTGGCTTTCACCACATACTCTAAAAAAATAATCTGATTTAATAATTTCTTTGAGTGATTGACACGATTAAGAAGAAGACTGCAGACTATAGCCCCCACGCCACGGATACCCACAATATACCTACCGCTGACATATTTGTTCATTGCAGTTAGTAGACTGAAGCATTTCTACTTGTTACAATTTATTTTCAGGCCAGACTGGGACGCAACAAAAAAATTGTTGGCCGACGTAAATTTCATAAAGAACTTAGAGGAATACGACAAAGATCATATACCGGACTCTATTCTCAAGAAGTTAAAAGTCTACTTGGTGCATAAAGATTTCGATGCTGATACTGTTGTAAAAGTATCCAAGGTATGTATGCCCCGAAAGTTTGATCCACTGGATAAGTTTTGAGTTTATTATTTCATATGCATTTCATTACTTATTTTATGATGTTGTAGGTATGCAGATCCATGGTGTTGTGGGTTCGAGCTGTAGATATGTACGCTAAAGTTTTCAGGGTTGTAGAACCAAAGATAATCGCGTAAGTGAATAACATCATTATCTTATCAGTCTTTTGAATAACATCATTGCCAGTCAGTGAATTATCTCATTTGAATATTAACTACTGTTACTATGAATAGGCACAAAGATGCGGCGGCAACATTGAAGCAAGTGATGCATTTGTTGAGACAGAAACAGAAGGAAGTCGAAGCTATTGAAGCACAATTAGCCAAGATGATGGAAGAATTACGGGTCAGCAATTTTGAACTACCCATTTATACTAGATTAGATAATCTCTTTTCGTGTGGGACACCGAGTCGTCCGACGACCCGATGAATGCTGGTGTCAGAGTTTTCAACTGCCTACTACCACTAGTAGGCCTCTGACATGGTTGTGTTACGACCGCCGTCTAAGTAATCATAGACAGCAACTGGGACCGACGGCTTAACGTGCCCTCCGAAGCACGGAACCATTTATTTTCGGACAATCAGTTGGTTCACCCTGCAATGTCCTAACCAGACCGGTAACAAATTCACAAAGTAATAAATATTAACTTTGTGAGTGTCCCACCGAGAATCGAACACGGAACCTTTGCGTCGCAGGCAGTCGCACTACCACTACGCCACATCGGCCGTCTTGATAATGAAGTAAAATGTTTGTTTAGAGAGTGGAAGAGGAGAAGGAGCGTTTACAAGCGGAGGTAGACCTGGCGGCGGCGCGTCTGCTGCGCGCGAGCATGCTCACGCAGGCGCTGTCCGACGAGCAGTCGCGCTGGGAGGAGAGCGTCAAGGTGCTTACCACTTTACATGCAATAATGGTTCCCACACATCATTTCCAATTTACAAGCCGTTTGCATTTGCGATAATCGACGATTTAACTAATGCAGGGTGAGGGTATATCGATACATTTCCTGGAGATGGAAAGACGGGAAGTCTTTTCCAATAACTATATTCTTCCATAGAACTTTAAGTCGGAAATCATTAGTTATAAAATTATTAGGGCATTTGATTTTGCGAAATGTATAACGGGCCATAATCAGTTGCAATCTGTACACTTCTCTGTTTTATCAGCTAACCGCATAAGTACAAAAATCTACCATTATTTGGGGTTTCATAAAAATATTTTGAATTAAAGCAAAAATCGATATGGAGCCAAAGCAACTGACAAAAACCGTACTCGTACATTTTGCATTTTTTTTTAATTCTGTCAATGATAGCTGAAAATCTGGTATAGACGACATGGAATTGACAAACCTTTTATATTTCAGAGAGGTTTAGAGTTGCTAGGAGACAATCATCTTAAAAATACTCGAGTTTTGGACTCTAGCTCCAGAAGTCACTCCTGAGCGCCAACGCTGTGTCGAGCGAGCTGCACGCGCAAATACAAGAGCAGCGCTGCGTGACTTTGCTGAATTACAGCTAGTTAGGCACGACGCGATGCGCCCTTAAATTCGGACGGATAATAATGTCAAAGCGTGCGGGTGGTCTGCGCGTGCTGCCTACTTAATCTTCTGCATTCTACAAAGAAAAACAATTAAATAGTAATAGAATAGAGCTTTAAAGTTTGAGCCAACAACGGACCGTTGGCGCCAGAAAGTCTCCGTTTTTTTAAGTTGCTCAGATGTAGATTTACGCGACTAACTTGTTATTTATTTGGAAGAGAGTTTAGCCCACTACGTTTTGGCTGCTTAAGACAGCCTTCTTCTCTGAGGTCGACAGATCTTATACGCCACGCTGTGATTGTCGAACACAAGAAGAAGGCGGCCAAATCGTAGAGCGCTGAACTCTCTCAACCAAATGAATAACCAGTAAGTTGCTTAAAACTACATCATGAGCAAGAAACTTAAGAACGAGTTTTTAGCCTTTCTGGAGTGATAACTCCTGGAGCAAGGTTCCAAAACTCGGGTACTTGTTGGATGATGATCTACTGGCAACCCTAAACCTAATTCTGAAATATAAATCTTCCATGTCGTCTATAATCAATTAATAACTGGAATATTTATGGTTTCGACGCATAGTTCTGTTCTGTGGAAGAATATGTTGTAAATGGCCTCCCCATTTCGCTCCTCTAGGGAATGTATCAAATTTCCTTTCACTCTGTAGAAAGCCTGGTGACAAGGAACAACTTTCCTCAAGGAGCATAGGTACTTATATAAAATTTCAACGCCGACCAAGTCAATTTGTAGGGCAGGTGCAATCTTTTTCATTAGACCGTTCTGACTACTCGGTTGTAAAATTTCACCTTAAATACTACATGCCTGTGAAATTTGCAGCAATCAACACACAAGCTGTTTTGCACTACGGGCGATATAATAATAACTGCTGGATGCATCGCGTACTTCGGCGCGTTCCCGTCGCAGTACCGACGCGAGCTCGAGACTAAATGGGTCAAGGAGTGCAAGGAGCTGGAGATACCTTCATCCGAAATCTTCGAGTAAGTACCGATTTTCGGTTATATGTCAGCCAGAGCAACAAATACTGTCAACTGATTCACAGCCATTCACACGTCGAAAGCGTTTTTTCGTAAAATAAGATCAGGTTTGCCCATTTCTTTTACCTTTCTGATATTTGCTATGAATGTCTCTGTCCTATGACCTAGACAAGAGTCAAGAGCAAACCCATCATTAATAATAAAATAAAAAAATTTAAGGCGCTTACTGCCAAACATGGTGAGTATTGAAATTTGTCTTGCACTAATTTATGTAGGTTCCTACAGAACTACGAACTTTTTTGCTACGAGTTCTGCGATTGAATCCCGAGAATAGCGAAAAGGAGACTTAATTTGAATTAAGAGGGTAGCGTATTTTTATAATATAGACTTCTGAGCACAGTGAGGGATTCAAAGAAACGTGTCATCAAAAACTTTGTTCTTGGGTGCTACATACTTACCTACCTACAATTTTATACCACTACCATATCATAAAGAATCCACCGAAATATCTAATTTGAAATTCATTAGGCTCATTTGACGTCAAACATTCAACACAATTACTCATTTCGTTAATTTTCCCACGTATGATGTTAATTTTCAATCGCTACACAAGTAGGTACCCAAGCAAAGAGTGCAAATTGGGTTGTGTCCTGTCCTAGGTAATTAATAAAATACGAGACTGTTCAAAATAAGTGTCCAAAAGTAGAATAGTTCTTTTATTCAACGTTTTTAAAATATGCAGCCTCGTTCTATTTGAGTCCATCCTAAATAGTACCTATAAGTGATGTCACTACATCGGTTTTACATACAAGTTTTAAAAATAAGAGCTCTCTAGACTAGTAGGAGTTTAGGACACACGCCTGTGTTAGACTAGTCTAGCGCCACATCTGCGTAACGTACGGCGCCGAACCTTCCGCTAAATACGCTCGTAGTGTATTTCAAGTTATCTATGACACATCTATGACACATTACGCCGCGTTCTGCGTAGTGCGTAACCTTCCTTCGGGCTGTTCTTTCAGCCAAAACGCATTTAATGTATTTTGCATAGCAAGCGACACATCACGCGACGCGTTGCGCGACCGAAAGTTCGGCGGGCAGCGGGCGTAGCTGAACGTGCGTGTTGCCACCAGGGACCGCCAGCCATCAGATAGATTGGGTTTTATCATTAGATTATTACTGCAGTGGTTGTTTTTATATGTAATTTATTTAGATTGTTATCGTTGATTTTACTTTTTTACAACATTTATAGTAAATAATTGTACAGCCATACGATGCCTTTTATTTGATAAACACCTAAGAAAAATGTTTATTTGAAATTAATGAAAAAGATTTGTACGATAATTTAGTTGCCGAAATCCGATAATTCTAGATTTGGGAGTTGGCAACACTGATCGCGGCGCGCGGTCTATAGTTGGTAGCGAAGAGCGGCAACGTTACTTTCCGTCGCGTAGCGCACTGAACAAGACGCCGCATTGAGCCGAACGTGCGGCGCCGTACGTTCCGCAGATGTGTCGCGAAACTAAAGCCGAACGTGCGGCGCCGCACATTCCGAAGGTTCGGCGCCGTACGTTACGCAGATGTGGCGCTAGCCCTACCACAGCTAGTCGGATGATTTCAGCCTGACGGGGATAATGGCAGACTCGTTCACTGTGCGCACGTGGAACGCTCAGGGGCTGCCGCGCGACACCATCTCCACCGAGAACGGCATCCTGGTGACGAGCGCCGGCCGCTGGTCGCTCAGCATCGACCCGCAAGAGCAGGTAAACCTTAACTACATCAGCAGACATCCTTTTACCTATACTTCGTGTTTTCGTGATCGTGTGGTCTGAGAGGTTTGGTCTCGGGTTCCAGAGATTTCTGGTTCGAGTCCTAGAAGAAAGGGCATACAAAGTCGACATTGTCTAATTGGCACTTTGGGAGATTGTTCTTGGTTCGATTACAGGCTGATATTGCAGGCTGAAACTCTTAGATATATATTTCGGTGCGTTGTCCAATTCAATCTTCAGAACTTGAATGCATTTAAGAATTTTATGCATGTAAATACGAGTATAAATGATTTTCCTCGAAACTACTAGACCGATTTCATCAAGCTTTTTAAACACATTTCTACATTGTAAAGTCAGCTTCACTTTCGCTTAACTAGTTGCTTACAGCTTGTTCTAAGTCTTGTATTGAATTTGTCAGGCAAACAGATGGATAAAGAACATGGAACGCGAGCACGGGCTAGTGATAACCAAGCTGACAGACGCGGCGTTCTTGCGCCAGTTGGAGAACTGCATCCGGCTCGGCTGGCCCATGCTCATTGAGGACTTGGGAGAGACCTTGGAAGCCACCTTGGCTCCAGTCTTGCTCAAACAAATGTTCCGACAGGTAACCTTGCGGCATGTTCGGTTTGGTAGGCCCCTAACGCTTTGTGTACCACGCAAGCAATAAAGGCGTGAAAATATGTACATTATTATGTGTAGTATTTGGTTGGTGATTGTCACGTTGAATATCGTCAGGTACGAAATAAAATTATAGGTACGGTAAGATCGAATCTTTATTCTCTGTAAACGTGCCTCTTACACAGCGTTCAATTATGTGCCTGTAAAACATGACGAGTGCTGTTCGCTTCCTAAGGCCATGGAAGCGATGCACTGCACCTGTTCAAAAACGCACGCAGAGCAACATTAGAACAGATTACTCCGAGCGTAGACATACAGCCATGCCGATATCAAGTGCGTGCCGATATTTTTCATTTCTTGCGTTCGTATCTGCGGCTAATGATTATGTTCTGCAGGCGGGCCGGTTGCTGATTCATCTGGGTGACAGCGACATCGAGTATGATACGCATTTCCGGCTGTATTTGACTACGAAACTCGCCAACCCGCACTACCTGCCCGAGATCTGCATCCAAGTGACGCTGGTCAACTTCACAGTCACGCTCAACGGCCTGGAGGACCAACTACTGGCGTAAGACACTTACATATGTACCACCTCACTGTGGAAATACTTGTGTACTGCGACTATAATAAGTATAGCTTATAGAAGTATTGAGAACTTTGGGTGCTAAATTGTTGGCAGGAAAGGTGTGAGAAGTACAATAGAATAGGCTAGTAGGAACGTAATTTTTTAAAAGAACTGTATTACAGAAGATACTATGTATACCCCAAAGCAAGGGCACATTATACTACGTGCATACCATTCGCTTGTCCCTGAAGCAGCCGCATATATAAGCCGAAATACTTTGGTGAGAGTATCAACGCGAGTGAGTGTTCACACACTGCCGTTATACTCTTCTCGCAGAATTTTCGCTTCTTCGTGCTGTCGCTGCCGGTCCTATGAGTAGCACACGAAAAACCGGCACTCGCTGGAGCACGGGAAATAGCAGTGGTATGAAGACTTGCAGCGTGAGAAACCTGTTTATATCACAGAGCAGATAGTTTATATGCCCTTCACTTCCCGTACTATTTCCCTGCTAATAGCTCGATTGAGTGAACGCGGCATTATATTTCGAATCTCCTTTGCTCAGATAATGTGTTATGGTTGTAGTGACGTGGTGCGCTTGGAGCGGCCGGACCTGGAACTGCTGCGGTCGGAGCTGATCGTGCGCATCAACACGGACAAGGGCACGCTGCTGGAGATCGAGGACAAGATCCTGCGGCTGCTGTACGCCTCCACCGGCAACATCCTCGACGACGAGGAGCTCATCGAGACGCTCAACGAGAGCAAGGTATTTTTCTCCAATTTGCTCGGAAATGGCTTCATTACTTTAAAAAAAGAATACGTCAATGGGCTCATTTATGTAGTCAAGGCGCAGAGGACTGTAATAGAAATTTCCGGACTAGGCCGGATAAAAAAGGTTCTTTAACTTCACACTTTCGTGTTTAGGTGTTTTATGGTACACAATACCATGTTCAGGAACACTTATACCGCGCGCGTTCCATTTTTAACTAATTGTACAAACTGTAACATAACTTTCAACATGAATTAAGTGTCGCTCCATAATTCTTTCTTTCATAATAAATTAATTATTTTCTAAAATTACTGTATTATTATTGTTATTTCCTTTCAAATGAGAGAAAAGTATTGTAAAATCCACGGCCGAAATAACAATTTCTGGTTCGTCTCGGCCTTCCAATGCCACTCCACCAGAAATTGCTTTATACTCGGCCTGTGACGTAATGTACTATTCATACTTACATCAATCATATACCCCTTGCGGGCGTAAACGGCCGTAATGAACGAACATTACCTAACGCTACGACTGCCAAACTTTTGAGGGTCATTCGAAATATTTTGGTTATGAGCTCATCACCTAAAACTGCAATACACATGTTACCCTCGAGTTCCCTATTCGCCTTTTACGCTACCCACGCGAAGAATCGGGGTGATGCTTATGACATGATTAAGTAAAGTGACGGAAAGTAACAACTCTAATTTAAAGTAAGTTAAGAGAATTTATTTTAGTATTGACGCTACCCGTGTTTGAAAGTAACCTGTTTTTTGTATTTAAGGAAACATCGGAGATAATAAACGCGCGTCTGGAGGAGACGGAGGCGACGGAGATCAGCATATCGGCGGCGCGCGAGAAGTACCGCACGGTGGCGACGCGCGGCTCCGTGCTCTACTTCGCGGTGGCGCAGCTCGCCGACATCGACCCCATGTACCAGTTCTCGCTCAAGTACTTCAACTACGTACGTGACACATATACTAACGTCTCTTTATTAAACAGTACATTACCTAAGCTTTCAGGCACACATCAGTCCAAATTGACAGCGCGCTGCCCAATAAAATAACGGTGCGGTTGCTGCTTGGTCTTTTTGGTAATTCATACAAATTTCGCGCTGTCAAATTTTGACAGCAGCCTGTGGTTGCTGTTGCTGCTCGGAATAAGATTGTACCTTCCTAGCTGTTCCTGACAAATTCTTGCATAAGCCAAAGCAAATATAGACATTACGTTTACATGTACTAAGAATCAAAATTTTTAGAACATAGTATATTCAATCAAATCAATTCTGGAAATTAACTTCTATAAACACTATTTCAACACATTTTGTAATACTAAATTTGAATCAAAAGACCCAAATGAGGTAAGGGTTATAGCAAAAATTGCTATAGGTATAATCTCACCAAGACCTCTTTATAACTTCGGAACTATAAAGCGACTAGTGTTCATCTTTTGTCCTTATTAGACTAAAATAGACACTATTTCACTCATACTAAATTTGGTATCACTTTTTAAACGTCTGTCAAAATATACAAGCTTAGCTATTGAAAGGGGGAATGCTGCCAGTTTGCTGGGCACGATGTCTAGTGGATATGCATCGGATGGCCTTATTTCGGTTAATTGTTTGTATATATAAGTTTATATTTGTAAATATTGTTATTTTAAGTTTTCATATTAGTTAAATGTAGATATTTTGTTGGTTTTGGGCAAATTCCGTTTTTGTAAACATTACCTTTTGTTCACAGATTCTATCTCCTCTTTTATATTTAGGAAATTCAGTATCATCTTGTATAAGAGTTATCATACGCCACTTTTAATGGTTTTTATCTATTGTAAACACAGAATTTGCCCAAAAAAAGCAACAAAATATCTAAATAAATTTTGACAGACATTCGAAAAGAGATACCACATTTACTTTTGTATAGGTTGCCAGTTAATGACCTATGCAGAGTTATTGTGGGACTACTATTATACTCACCAAATTGTAGCTATATCTTCGGAATTATAAGGCCACAAATTTTCTCGCATTGGTTAGTGACCACTACCAAAATTGATTTTCATTAAGTTTTGTAAGTGAGGATTACAGCTTGAGGGACACCCTTATTTTGACTGATAACGCGTACCTATTTGCGTAAAATCAGACATTTAATTTATTTTAATTTGAACTGGATTTGGTTTATTTTGATGATATGTTATTTTATTAAATAAATGTTTTGTATGCCTGTCGGTGGACCTCAGTGTACTGACTCCATGTTAAAATCTTATATAACATATTTGTGACAAGAAGTACATTAGTTTGTATTTGTTAGTTCTGCGCCGTATGTTCACCACGGTTTCCTCTTCCAGCTTTTTAACACAATAATAGAAAAGAGCGAGAAATGCGACGTTCTAGAGAAGCGACTGGAGATATTGTATCGCGAGATCACGTTGTACATCTACCGCAACGTTTCCCGTGGGCTGTTCGAGAGGCACAAGCTCGTGTTTAGCTTCCTACTGAACATGGCCATATATCTCAACGCCGGTAATGTTACCAGTGAACAGTGGAATTTTGTACTACGCGGTTCAGCTGGTACTAAAGTGGTTAGTATAAAGGATAATATTATTCACAAATGTCATTACATTGGAAACCAGTCAATATGTATCTTAATATCAATAGTCGGGTCGTTTATCGAGATAGGAACGGAGCTTATAATCAGATGAATAATTTATTTTAATTTTCTTAGGAATTATGTTTGGCATACCAATAGTCCTAAACGTGCCTGTTCCAATGCTAAACCAAAAACTTATGTAACGTTTTTTAACTTTGCAATTATTACCCAAACAGTTACATTCGGTGGATAAAATATTACAGCCTGATTCGAAATCGGTATTTGTAAAATTATATGGTATTTCTATAACGTGCTTTTCAACAAAATTACATTCCTAAACATTTATCCTTTTTAAAACAGGTCCCTCCCAAAAAGCCGCTGATTGAGACCGTGACAGAACTCATGTGGTTAAATGTAAACCATTTAGAGGAAACTGACGAGTCTTTCAAGGGCATTATTGAAGATTACCTTAAGAAAATACCGATTACAGTTGGATCTTTTAGTGTGGTTTGTATATGTATAGAATTATCTACAACTGTTACATCTTCATAGATATTTAATAAACACTTGTGTGACCGATTGGCTAGCTGACTACGAACTTAAAAAGAAGACGCGATAGCGATGGCCTCCAAACACCCTGGCTTGCTTAATCACATCTCATCGCACACGGAAACAAAGACCTATTTTCAGCAACGGTATCCTCAACTTTAGCGGAACTACAAAAAGCTCAGTCATTTCTCCTAAGCCAGCTTGGGCATCTGCACTTCATTTACTGGAGAATTATTAGTATGGTTTCGAAACATGGTGTATTCAGTCGTGTCGTACCTTGTCGTGTCACTTTATGGCTGGCTAGCAGCTGTCTGAACCCTGTAATTTTTGTGACGTGACGATTTTGCTTATAGGAAATACATGTGGACAAGAAGAACACCACGCCGCCGCTCCACAAATGGAACGAGAAACTCACACTATTTGAGAAATTAATGTTTGTCAAATGCCTAAGGGAAGAGAAATTGGTGTTCGCGATCGCGCAATACGTCGCCACCAGCCTGGGACAAGTGTTCATAGAAAGCCCCACTGTGCAATTGAATACACTGTAAGTATCTATTATCTTTTTACACACCAGAATCGCGCGCTCAAGGCATAAGGACAAGGAAACATAATATCCCTCGCACACGTTTAAACGCCGCCGTTTACGGTCCGACCTAGTAAAAAAAAATGATGTCTCGAAAGCATAAACTAAATTCCAGTGTAGAGACACTGGAGGAATTTAGTCCAGATGGATATTTAAATACGTATGAAGAGTGTGGACTTGTAGCGGCGCGGATTGCAAATAATAGGATAGCATATTATAAGGTGTAAAAAAAATTGCTGAGAATATTTTAAGGGGTGAACCAGTACGTGAAACTGAACAACTTTCCCCAAGGAACATAAGGTCGAAATATGAAAAAATAATTTGACCCTCCCATACTTAGTGTGTTACACCCGGCCGGGATAATTTGTATGGGAGGGCCAATTTCTTTTTTTAAAAGCTTTTATTTAACTTGCAGTGTATGTAAGTAAGTAACAATGTTTGTTCGGTGCAAATCTTGCAAGTTTAATTTGAACCACTTCTCGGTATCCGATTGAGTTGAAATTTTTTATATTTCGACCTATGTTCCTTGGGAAAAGTTGTTCAGTTTCACGTACTGGTTCACCCCTTAAAATATTCTCAGCATTTTTTTTTACACCATGTATTATAAGTATATAACGTCTTCTGAGTTCTGATAACGGCTAATAATAAAAAATACATCGCTTTCTAGGAGTATTTACACGTATTTTTGTTAAAAACATATTCTTAACTTCAATGTGGCATTTTACATGAATATCCAGGTGGACACCTGTAGTCATTGTGAAATATGGTCTGACTGACGATCAGTCGGACTGGAGATTAGACGAATGTCGATTAAATTTGTTCACTCTGGGGGAGGCCTACGTCCAGCAGTGGATTGCAATAGGCTGATGTATGTACTCGTACTCTTGCGTGATGGTTTTGCATGAGGAAAAACTTAGCGTGTTATGGCCGTAATCGCCCACCGCAGTTACGATTAGTTTATGACAAATGTAGCGGCGGCATATAATGGTGGTGGTGGCGGTATAATGGGGGTGGCGGCATATAGTAGTATTGTATGTAGAGGGTACCCTGTGAAAGCAATGTCTTGCACTGCCCTCGCCAATACGCGTTACATGCATGCGTCGTAAAAGGCGGAATGTAAAAAAATAATAAAGCACGTATACATTATCACGTTTATTTGTTTCACAATTATTGAGGCTGAAAATTGAATAAATTATCTGTGAGCATCAAAACATCGAGTACGTAACATTCAAGACATGAATCATGACATAAATATACTTCACATCATTCGTGGGAAGGACGCCCCTATTTCTTGCAAAACACTATCCCTTTCATCAGGCTGGTCACCGACCTGGTGTCCCACCCACATCGTAGACAAGTAATAATTACCACACACTATAGTATTTTTTTTTTCATTTTCCCCTTTTTTATGATCGACAATGACTGAAACTACTATTTAAAATCCTTTTACCAGAAGAAAGATGCGATGTTCTTGAGTACGTATCACGTTTGTGGTAAGGGCGCCCCCGTTTTTTACAAAACTCTATCTCTAGCATCAGGTTTCATCAGGCTGCATACCGACCCGGTGTCCCGCGTGAAAGACTAATAATAATTACAACACACTATTATAAGTATTTTTTTTTCGTTTTCGGTTTTTTATGATCGACAATTACTGCAACTACTATTTGAAATCCTTTCACCGAAAGAAACATATGATATATGTAACAATAGTAGGCTAACTTTTAGTCTTTACAGAGCTTTCCCCAACTGACCTTTCTTACCACGTGAAAGAATTAAGACTTATCTATCCCTTATTCAATGACAACAATCAATACATTTAGATACAGTTTTTTATTTAATAAATATATGTTTGATCAATAAGACACAGAAATGAATAACTATGTCACGTTCGCGAAAAGCTATTACGACGTGTCATATTTTTTGTAAAAATGACACATTCGCATCGCGTCTTTTATTTTAAGTGAACATTTGACCAATTAGAAGTTATTTATAAACAACATGTTTTAAATGAAGCAAACCGAACCAGATGATTTTTGGTGGTTTGTTATGATTTATGGCCATTTTGTGATTGTGTGATACAGCGCGTCACCACGAAATACCTAAGTAGATGGGAACATATTATTGTTCGCAAAGAGGATACTAAAAAGCTATTATATTATAATTAATTGTACTGCACATACTAAAAAAAAAACATTGCTGACATAAATTAATCGCTTTGCTTTTGATTGTAGAAAATACATGTCTCGCCAGGAGGATATTCAAAAGTATTAAAAATAATTGAACTGTATGTTTGTACCAGGAGCGTTAGATTTATTTTAAAAACAGATAATATATTTTCGTTTGTAATAACGTTAAAAAGACATAACGATTACTTGATGTTATACTCATTTGGTATAAATTTACTGCGTATAGCGCTTATTTCTTATAACGTTACATTAAATATAATATTATTTCATGTCCTGCTCAGATAATGAGACAAAATAACACCATTTAAACTAATATAATATATAACTGATACAATTCATTTTATATCGTCGTATATAATCGTAAAACAAATTGTAAGCGTCATATTATGAAGGCGAATGCAAGGGAGGGTAGGGTGCAAGCGCAGCGAGAAATCGGATAGGTTAGGTCCAGTAGGCAAAGATGTTCCGTCATGCCCGCGGGTTAGGTTGACATGTATGCGGGTTAGGTTGACTTGTATGCATGCTTGTTTGTGCTTGCTTGCATGCATGCATGCTCGCCGTTTGCTTGCATTCATTTATGCTTGCTTGAACGCATGTTATCAGGGGGACGGGAGGGTGCAGCCCCCCACAAAGAGGACAGTAAAAGAAAAACTAATCACCCCTTTTTCGGAAGGTTAGGTTGACATGTACGCTTACTGCTAGCTGCATACTTGCATGTTTGCATGAACGCATGTATGCATGCCTGCTTGCTTGTATTAACAGAAAAGACATGTGCGTTTATGGTACAAATAATTGGTATAAGGTGTTTAATAGGCATTATACCAACTAATTAATATTACTTGTAAGCAAGTAATTATTATAATATTTGCAAATTAGTAGAAATAATAATGACATTAAATGATCCTTATATGAAATAACATTATACTGTGTAAAGTTATAACAAATGAGCATTATATTAACTGTCACATTATATCAAACGACATTATAGGATGTGTTGTTTTATAAAACAAAAATATATTAAAAATAATTATATCAAATATTACACACCCGTCTATACCCATACCAATTTAACATATGTTGTATAAATCGCTATGCTTTTAATTGTAGACATTATGTTATTGGTACATTTGGAATGTAATAGAATAAGTGTTACAATTTTCTCTACCTTACTTAAATAAATCAGCCTTACATTAATTTTTGCACCAAACATAATTAACACACATTTATAAGTATATTTCTGATAGAGGACAACCATTTTAATACTCTTTTTTGTATAAGATAATATTTTTAAATATATATAAGATAATATTTTTCCATTTCATTGCACCCTGTATAGGTATAAGTAGGTATTAAGTAACCCACTTAAAATTTAGAGGTATAAATATGAATTTTAAATAAACTTTGAAGTATTCAACAATCTGGACATAGTTGATAAAAATTTTATATCAATGCAGATTTTTACCTTTCTGTTGTCTAAATGTTATAAACAAGCAATTATTGTATACTTATTTTAATGGGGTCTCGAGAACAGCTCTAAGGATTTCCATGAAATTTTGTATCTAGGTGGATTTGGGGGTGATAGATAAATCGATCTAGCTAGGTTTCATTTTCCAAAAAATTGTGTTTTACCAACAAAAAAGCCAGTCAACCTGGTTCTTAAGTTAATACAGCAAGGTAACGCAGCTATTATGCTTTTATTGTATTTTAGAGACCCTGTCTTTGTCCACACAACCCCCGTATTTTATGCCAATGATAAATAATTGGTTAAATTATATTTTAGACTAACCTTCCACATCCAACATGTTTTTAAACAATCGCATTTGGGTCCCAGGCGTATTTATGTGTGTGCTTTTCGCCAATGGCATCAAGCATCTTCATGTCCTCGTTGGAAAGCCTGAAGTCTAGTGTTATGTTTTCTTTGATGCGTTGAGGATTTGTAGATTTCGGGATGACAGCCACATCCTGCTGTAATGCCCACATTAGCAACACTTGGGCGCTGGTCTTGTTTATCTTTTGTGCTATGTTCTGCACAACTGGGTGATTGAGAAGTGAGAAGTTAGATGTTGATGTTCCCCCCAACGAAGAGTATGCTTGTAAAACAATATCTTTCTCTTTGCAAAACTCAAGAAGTTCTTTTTGGTAGTACTGTGGATGCCACTCCACCTAAAAATTTAAAATCTTATTTTAATGTCCATCTCAGTAGGTCAGGCGAAAGTGATAGTCAGTGCTAATCTGCATATTGTGGGGCGCACAGATATAATAATTTAGAAATTGTATGTATTTTTGCGCCGCAATGTTTAATATAAGAATAATTGTGAAGTCTTACCTGATTAACAGCTGGAACAATGCAATGATTTGCTAGAAGCTCTTGAAGATGTTGCACAGTAAAGTTGGAGACACCAATGGCATTGACCAGACCCTGATCATACAACTCTTCTAGGCTCGCCCAGGTCGCCGCGCGAAGCTCCCTGTTGCGCGGGTCATCGGCGGGGACTTTAGCGCTTCCAGGAAAGTGGATCAGTACCATGTCACCATGACCAGACCCAAGATTATCCAATGACTTTTCAAATGCGGGCTTCACAATATCTATTCCTCCATGAAATGATGGTGCTAAATAATAAAACATATAATCAATAATTAATTATTTACATTATGATCTCTGTCTTTTGAGAGGTAACAGATTAGAATGATACCTACATAATTTAGTTGTGACAAAAATGTCACTTCTTTCTAATCCATATTTAGGCAATAGTGTTTGGAATGCAGTTTTTAAATATGGTTCATTACCATAAACTGCTGCAGTGTCTGAAAATAATAAAAAAATATTGAAATTAATTTCAAATATGACAAACTTACAATAATGTTTATTAAGGGAAAGTAGAAGGATAGAAAGGAAAGGGTTGGTCCAGGGTAAGGACAGATTCATAAACCCAATTTGATAGCAGTCTTTTATTGTGTATTTTTTCTTTTATAACATGTCATCTAATTCTAGTAAGCATCTAGAAAGCATGTTGTTCAAAACGAGAAGAGCCCACCCCTTCCTAGCTTTACTTTGAAATGAGACCCATATAATGAATTTTTAAAATTTATGCGTTAACTATATTTTAAAAAAACATCAAAGGATATAAAAAAGTTAAGAAATTATAATAAATTACCAAACATTCTGTAGCCAGCATCTAGAGCATAATCAACCACCTTCATGACGTCATCTGGTCGGCGTATTCTGTATGTGCCCACTGTAACAATGCATTTATTCAGTCTAATATCAATACCAAGTTAAATTCAATCAATATGGTGTCCATTGCTGTTGCACTGAAGCTGAAAGTATAGGTGTGTGAGTAGTGCAGCTATGTATTCAACAGTAAGGTCCTGAACTTTATTAGTTGATTCTATTTTTAGACTATTGTAAATACAGGAAATCAATAGGTGCGCGAAAGCGAAATTTTGAACATATGGATAACACTTACAGCCTACTGCAGGCATTTCGTGGCCGTTGTTCAACTTGAATTTGATGTTGGCGAAGTTTTCCACCTCTGGAGCTTCAGCAGCCATCCTTCGGTTGTGTCTTTTGTTATTCTTTGGAGGGACTCTGGCTTCTTCCGGGCATTCGGCCCGCTGATGTTGTTTACCTCGTCGATTACTAATGCTGACGGCTTGTGCCACTCGGCACTGTAAGCCCACTTTCACTTGTCCTAACGGGTTTTCCTGGTTACCAGATTTACCACTTCTGCAAACGGAACAGACCGAACCGACTGGCTGACTGGTGGAGACAGAATCAATCACAGGATTCACAGGACAGAATGAATGAAACTGAATGGAACACAAAACTGAAAGTGACACTTTTATTTTTAATTTTTCCGGCAATGGTTGTGAACTTGTGACGCATACGGCCAACCGACTAGTCTCATCGAGTCCCTATACTGTACGACAGTTTTTTGCACAGCATAATCATGAACGACAGAGTTATGTACAACCCAAGCGTGCACGACAGTGCCAATAATGGAATCAAAACAATGTCGCCAAAAACGCCCCTATACTAACAATGTACATCCCGCGCTTGCACGACACGATCGTCGAAGACATCACGTGACCATTTTTAAGGTTCCGTACCCAAAGGGTAATAACGGAAACCCTATTACTGAGGCTCAGCTGTCCGTCGTCTGTCTGTCCGTCTGTCCGTCCGTCCGTCCGTCCGTCCGTCCGTCCGTCTGTCCTACAGTTACGAGGCTGTATCTCCGTTATACCTAGACAGTTGAAATTTTCACATGATGTATTTCTGTTGCCGCTATTACAACAAATTCAAAAAATTGGAATAAAGTAAATATTTAAGGGTGCTCCCATACAAAAAACCTTGTTTTTTTGTATGGAGGCTGTATCCCATGAACCGCGAAAGTTAGACAGTTAAAATTTTTACAGATGTTGTATTTCTATTGCTGCTATAACAACAAATCCAAAAAATATGGGGGCTGCCACAAAACACGTGTTTTTTACGCTCCTTTTTCCCTCCTTCCGTTGCGGCCCTGCCCTATATATCATGTTCGAATAATTAATCAAGAAGTCGATTATATATGTATAACCAACACTAGTACATCACTTCATTCGCTATGAAGTCACTTTGTTTTGATTCGAATAACACCCCTGTACATTATTTGTCGGGTCTCATCTTGTAAAATACTCGTTACACCAGATAGAATAGAATAATAGATTAGACACAAATTTTTGCTAATATTGGTCCTTAAACCATAAACGTGTGAATCGAAAAGACAAGCATATATCTTTACGCTGAGACGACATTGATTTAGTACTTTAAATAAGATTTCTTATTTCAGCAACATATTTGTACCGGTAGGATTTCCGCTATGATGCCGGCTCAATATAGCATCACCGTATTTATTTCCTGTGGGTGCATTGATCTACAACAACAGAGGTAGATTCATTGTGTCCGCCCGATTCAAAATATCACATCGATCCTCACCATAATATATTGAACTTAGCTTTATTTGTCCACAATTACTTTTGAAATTCTAGTGTCTTCGCTCCAAACTTACGACCATTCGCAAATACTTTTCTAATATAAGCAACGGTCAGGCTAACCTTGAAGTAGACTTCATACACTGCTGCTTATATTGAGTAGTTCACTTCAAGTAAAACCAGTGCAACAGCAATGTATTTTAAATCGGAGCCTACTTTTAGAGCAGTAAGTACTCCGTCCTTTTCACACGCAACACTGAGTTTTTGCGTAAGAGAAGGACTGCTGCGAAGTAGTTGTTTTAGAGTATTTATGATTAAAATTATTACTTTGGTGAGTACTACCGCATAAATTGCAATAATTATACCACAATAAGATGAATAATGTATATACTTACTTGAAATACGACACACCGTCCTGTTTTTTCTGCATTGTACTGACATTTTTGCAGTTTATTAGCGCGCACTTGGTCATGTAAACGGTTTCGCGGCCGGCTACGCACTGTGGAAAAGGAGTGCTCGCTTGCAAATTGTACACCCCTTTACCGGCCCACCTTTTGAGCTTACGCGCGTAGTCTAGAGGCGACTAAGGGACTCGAGGGTGTGTATTACAAACTTAGAGCCAAGCCACACGATGAGGTGCGACGGCGGCGCAGCGCCTGAGCGGTTCCGCTCCGGTTTCCTACGTATAAAAATGTATGTTATGGCACACGGCGCCGTCCGGTGCGCTCCGGCGTTGCACCGCAGGCGCACCGGAGTGGAGACGAGGCGGGGAGGGGTATAAGTATTGCGGCGCCGGAGCGGCACCGCTCAACTCTATGCCCGACTCCGTGACCACGCAGAGACTAACAATCTCATACCTGACGAGCAATTTGGCTTTCGACAGCAGCGTCGAACACATCGCTCTTAAGCTAAATGTCTCGTCCAAACCGACCCCGACAGGAGCAGTTTTTCTCGACGTGGCGAAAGCCTTCGACAAGGTCTGGCACAACGGGCTGGTATACAAGCTACACCAGCTCGCTGTGCCTGATCGTCTCGTGCTTTTAGTACGTAACTTTCTGTCGGATCGAAGCTTTCGCTACAGGGTGGAAGGCACTCTGTCTTCACCCCACACCATACAGGCAGGAGTCCCTCAGGGCTCCGTCCTATCTCCATTACTTTTCACGCTATACACTAGCGACATCCCCAAATCGCCCATGTCACAGCTGGCTATGTTCGCCGACGACACTGCCATTTACGCGTCCCACCGTAACCACTTAAAATTAGTTCAGATTCTCCAGAACGCTCTAGACTCCCTCGGGAGCTGGTTCCGTAAATGGAGAATCGAGGTAAACCCGGAAAAAAGTGCAGCCGTGCACTTTCGTAGAGGTTCGCACCGATTAAACGTCCCCGCTGTAAAGCTTTTCGGCCGACCCATCCCGTGGGTCAACGAGACCAAATATCTAGGAGTCACCCTCGACTCAAGACTCAGCTTCCGTAGCCACATTATGAGAGTCCGCGACCGCGCCGCGTTCGTTTTGGGCAGATTACATCCGATGTTGAACAAAAAGAGCAAACTCTCCCTTAGAAATAAGGTGAGAATTTACACCACCTGCGTAAGGCCTATTATGACCTACGCCAGCGTAGCCTTTGCTCACACCTTCGATTCACATCTGAAAATGCTGCAGGTCATCCAAAACCGTTTCATGCGCAAAGCTACCGGGGCACCCTGGTACATGCGTAACGCCAACCTCCACATCGACTTAGGCCTCCCTACCATTAAAGCGTATATGAAAGAAGCGTCTCGTCGCTTCTTCGATAATGCTCCCCATCATAAAAACCCCTTGATAGTTGCCGCGTCCAACTACTTCCCTCATCCAACCTCGCGTTTTAAACACCGTCCGAGACACATCCTTACGGAAGAAGATGATGAAATCACAATAGCCACTGCTGCAGCCATTGCGAGTAGATCACACTCCACAAGCTCCTCAAGCAACCGACGCCCCCGCCGGCGGGGGCGCGGAGGTCCCTCATTTGCTCCCCACTTTGGGAACTACCGGCACGTGCCGGGTAGATTCAGTCCAATACGTTCTTCCCAGAACAACTCGGCCCAATCGCGCCCCAAGGGCGCGGTTGAGCTGGTTGTTTGAACAACCACAAGCTTTTCCGGGTGAGCTCCTGCTCCCCACCATACAGTCAGGTGTAGATTAACAGCCCCGGGGCTAAAAATCGTAGGGTCCACAAATAAAAAAAAAATTAAAAAAAAAAAAAAAAACGGCACCGCTCAGTTGTGAGCGCGGCAGAGTGAAGTGCGAAGCCCCGTTCAACTTTGTATGGGGAAGACAAGATACCGTAAGATCCATTTTTTAATACAGACTGTCGTCGGAATGGGGCCAACCCTTCTCTTCCGTCGCCGCTACGGTGCCGCAAAACGTTGCGGCATCGTTGCGGCGCCGCACTTACCGTGTGGCAGGTAGTCCGGCGAGATGACCTGCGGTGCGGCGCCGCACCGCATCGTGTGGCATAGCACTTAGGGGATGGGCTGGCAACCTGTATGTAGTTGTACTCAGCGATTGACCATATCCTACGGGAAAACTGACACTACTGTGATGAATTAGTTCTATATTTGTTCTATCTAAATATATGTAACATTTAATTTGTTCCGTCCTTGTTTTCCGAAAAAAATACTTTGAAGGGTATGGTTATCCAACGATGTACTCTCAAAATAGTCTGTTTAGGTAAATAACAATTAACTAGGTAATTAGTTCTATATTTGGTCTATCTAAATATATATGTAGTTCATTACATTTCATTCAAGTTTTCTTAAAAATCTGCTTTAAAGATTATCGTTAGCCAGCGATGTACTTTTAAATTAGTCTGTTTAGACGAATAAAATCTACCTAGGTAATTAGTTTAATAGCAACCTTAATTATATATTCACTTTTTACGCATACAATTCATAACGTTATCAAAATATTAAATATGAAAAATATGTATATATTAGCCAGCAATGTAGTATCTTCCTACATCTAAAATGGTTCATTGATTCCTGAATCATCAGGACCAAAACGTAAGTATTGGCGGCGGCGAAAACTTCCCATAACGTTAACTTTAAAAAATATGTGGTTATACATACCAGTCGTTTCAGACTTCACGTTTTCAGAGTTCGCCGTTTCAAAAATGGAGCTCCAGGATCCAAAAGATTTGAAATTGCATCCAAAGATCCGTACTGGCAACGCTCGGGGGGGGCGACTGCAAGCACTTAGTATCTACATTGCTGGCTAATGTTATATTTTTTTTCATATTTAATATTTTGATAACGTAATGAATTGTATGCGTAAAAAGTGAATATATAATTAAGGTTGCTATTAAACTAATTACCTAGGTAGATTTTATTCGTCTAAACAGACTAATTTAAAAGTACATCGCTGGCTAACGATAATCTTTAAAGCAGATTTTTAAGAAAACTTGAATGAAATGTAATGAACTACATATATATTTAGATAGACCAAATATAGAACTAATTACCTAGTTAATTGTTATTTACCTAAACAGACTATTTTGAGAGTACATCGCTGGCTAACCATACTCTTCAAAGTATTTTTTTCGGAAAACAAGGACGGAACAAATTAAATGTTACATATATTTAAATAGAACAAATATAGAACTAATTCATCACAGTGTCAGTTTTCCCGTAGGATATGGTCAATCGCTGAGTACAACTACATGCAACCTGTCACTACGGCGATGCTCAATTTTTCGAATGACCCTCAAAAGTTTGTCAGACGTGACGTAAATGTCTGTTTTTACACGACTGCCCAACCAAAAAGAAATGTTATGCTAGCCGGACAGCGCACATTATTGCTCAAATGTCACGGGTTCCAGCTGAAAATCAGTGCTGTAGCTCTCAAGATACTATATATGCTGAGCTGGACTCCATTTCAGTCATAAGTGTATATTGTGTATGCTATGTACTTGATTGCAACTGAATAAATATTTTTTCTTTCTTTCAGTTCATGTATGTATGTGCAATTCTTTAAAGGACTGAAACTGGTTAACCACTGAACAGATTCCAATGGTAATTGTATCGGAAGAATCCTTACATTATCTTAAGTGTCATAGGCTAGGTCACAATATCGAAATTTTCACGCAGATCCCTATTTTTTTCTTGTATTAAATATAGCCTATGTTCATCAATAATGTAGGATTCTAATGGTAAAATATTTTTTAAACCGGTCCAGTAGTTTTGGAGCCTACTCAATTCAAACAAACAAACAATCAAATCTTTCCTCTTTATAATATTAGTGTAGGTTTAGCGCAAAACATCCGATAATTGATATATTTAATGACACCCCGTCGAGGTTTAAAGACCAAAATTAAAATGCAGGAACCAAAAAATTTGCCCACAAATTTTAATTAATACAAGTTATGTAAAGCTTTCTATTATCATAATTTTAAGTACCGCTCAAACAGAACTCAAAACACTTAAAACATACTCAACTGACATTCAAAACACACACAAACAGCACCCAAAACACTAAAAACACACTCAATAGAGCTTTCTTTTATCATAATTTTAAGTACCTAACGTTGCTTAACTGAAATTTTATTTGAATGCTGTGTTTGTCTGTAACTGTCTTACATAATTATATGAACTAGATTTATTACTGTTTATGACACTGAGATGACGTATGTAAGTATTTGTAAGATTTAAATAAACCAATATACAATAAATAAAAAATAATAATTTTCATAGTAACTCAAATTAGCAATTTCGTATCGGGCCTTTTTTTTGTATTCAGACTTAAGTACCTTTGGGAAATTTGTTCTTTATCACCAGCCCGTCTTGAGTTTTCGCTATCGGTCACTAGCAAAATTGTATCCCATATATTGGTTATCCTGTGCAGATACTTTATTTTCTTTTTTCAGATTTGCTGACACATCGAATACAACACCACTCGTCTTCGTGCTAAGTCAGGGGTCTGATCCCTTTGGAGCGTTCCAAAAGTTTGCTGGAGAAATGTCAATGCGGGAACGTGTACATTCAATATCCCTCGGACAAGGACAAGGACCCGTGGCCGAAAAAATGATACAAACAGCGAAAGTAAAGGGAGACTGGGTGTTTTTACAAGTACGTTCTAAGATTTTTTTAAGACCTTCGCGCTCTGTACATAATATTATGGTTTACCTACTAATAATCCCGCGCAATAGACCCGATTACCAAAACCTTAATAATATTGTACGTGCTAAGAGTACCAACATTCTCATACACATACTCATTGACAGCCATAAAAGTCCACTGCTGGACTTGGACCTCCTTCCGTCGGAGGGTATTGATTGCCATACTTACCACGATTAGCAGGTAGATCAGCGAACACAGTTCAAAATTTCATATTCACAGGGAACGCTGGGTTCGCTGGATGATCTCTTAGTCGTTCTTTACGACGTCCACTGGTGAAATGGGAAATTTTCTAGAGATTCTCGAGTGTTATGTAGAGGGCGCTAAGCTTAAATGAAATAACGTTTCTTTACACAAAAACTGTACCACTTTATAAACTATTCTTTATTTTGTGTTTATTGAATTGTTCTTAATTTATTATTGGTTATTTGTTTACTTACACGTATGACACTCAATATAATAGGCAAGGCGATAAGTTTATTTTGTAGTAAATCAAACTAACATAATTTATTTGTAGCGAACACAACGTGAAACGGAAAAACTATGGCTGACGCCAGTCATATTGAAACGTCCAGATTTCAGTTTAGCACAGCGCCCTCTGGTTTGACATTCAGAACTATCAAGAGAACTGTCAATAGAAAAACTCCCATTGGGGTGATGCTCTTCAAGGATTACGTTACACAACACACCGCGCCTACATAAAAAAACACTCCATATTAACTAAGAATAAATTACCTAAGTACTGCAAATCTTAAGAGGCTATGTTCGAATTTCAATCTTACACATGTTGAGCTAATGCTGTACAAGGCAAGAACAATTGGATAAAAATTCTTGATAGAAAAAAAAATTATGATGGAATAGATTCGACACTACAAAACCTTTATCTTAAAATTAAGTTAAGAATGTTACAAAATGATTTATATAACAAAATTTAGTATAGAAATAGAGTAGAATCGAAATAGAAAGCATTAATTTCAGTGCAACACAAAACTTAGAAGTATAATTCATATAAACAGAGCTTATTATTAGTTCAAAGTATTACAACAAAATAGGCAACCACTCAGCATTGTGCCACAAAGTAAGTGTTGGCGGCGACGAATATACTACAGCGCTGGTCATCCGTGGTACTCTTTTTGTGCTGTGCAGCACCAGCGAGACAACACGGTAAAAAAGAGTTATCTAATAAAAATTTAAGAATATAACCAAATTGACAATAAGAATAAAATAAATGACTATGACCTATTTGGAATTTAACAAAATATTAAACCACTATTTCTACCGTTAGGAAGCCTACTAAACTTTTATCTTATTTTGTTTTCGCCCAGCCGACACCCCGTCTCTTTCTTTCTAGAAAAACATTACATTAGAGCCGTCCTCTTCATATTTTAAGGATTTCGTACCTCAAAAGGAAAAAAAACGGTACCCTTAATTATACTTAGGATGACTTTGTAGTCCGTTCTGGATAGACCTATCACCACGACGGACAGACGGACGACTTCTCGAGAATGATTACTTCTCAGGTCTATACTCTCGTTGCATATGGATAAAAACACTTGATAGTAGTTTTGCCGTGTGATGCCGGCTTAGAATAGCACCACCCCCTTTCTTGCCCGTGGGAGTCGTAAGAGGCGACTTAGGGACTCGAGGGTGTGTATTGCAATTTTAGGCGATGGGCTGACAACCTGTCACTATGGCGATACACAATGTTCCAAATAACCCTCAAATGTTTGTCAGACGTGGCGTAAATGTCCGTTTTATGCGGCCGTTTATGCTCTACCCCGCAAGGGATAATAGGCGTGATATGTGTATGTGTATGTATAGTAGTTTATGCATGCACGTAAGGATTGAGGAGGCACCTTAGATTTTTATTATTTACCTTTATTTAGCAGCCTGAATGCGTATTTCAATTCACGCCATTCAGGAATCGAGAGATTTAGCAGCAAAACGTATCGCTGGATAAATAAATGCGAATGTGGCTCCTCAATCTTAAGGGCGGGGCAGACCAGCTCCGTATGCGCTCCGTATCCAGCTCTCGTCCGTAGTCACGCACGAACTTATGACGTTGTAATGTATGGGACTGTATGAGAAACGGCACACCGCTTGCGTTGCGTATCCGTTCCGTGCTGCACGGTGTGCGGTGTGCCGTATCTCATACAGACTCATACATTACAACGTCATAAGTTCGTGCGTGACTACGGACGAGAGCTGGATACGGAACGGATACGGAGCCGGTGTGCCCCGCCCTTAAATATCAGAGTTGAGGAGCCACCTAAAGCTCGAAAGTAAAAAATGTTTTTTTTATAACGCATTATTAAGACAGGAATTTTTGTTGGATTCTGTAGCTCTGAAATTACAGAAAGTTAATAACTTTTACTGGCTCATTTTTTACCACATTTTTTGGCTTATCAATCCCGACATTCTACCTGCTTATTTATGATTATCCTGATATCTCAACGGAATAAAAGGACAAATATACTAAATAACATTCACCAAACACCCCACAGCACATAGGTCGAAATATGAATACCTAGTAAATTTGGACTTCCCATACAAATTAAACCGGTCGGCTGGAAAGTTTTGTATGGGAGGTACAAATATTATTTATATTACGACCTATGATCCTCGGAGGAAATTGTTAGGTTACATGGGCAACCCACCCCTTAAAATATTTGCAGCTAATATTTTTACGTTCTGTCTAGATACAGGATTCAGAAAAAACTATATTTAAGTATACTATTTCCTTATTGAATTTATTTCCTTTTCTTTTTTGAATTCGCTGTGAAGGTTGACCACATTTTGTGGGGTACCCACAAAATTATTAGTTAACTTACATACTATAATATTTTTCGTAGTTTATTTAATTATAATATGTAAGTTTATATAATACTAGCAGCCCGCCCAGCGGTTTCACCCGCTGCTAACAATTTCCCCCGGGAATAAGACAGTTTAATATAGCCTATGTTCATCAGGGATAATGTAGGATTCTAAAAATCTTGACTTCAATTTGCAACAAAATGTTTTCAGATGGTGGTGGCGTAAAGTTACATGCCTGTGGCCAGCCCCATGGCAGTGCCTTTATTTTTATTTTTTTTATCCCGCCCGAGCCGGTTTTCTATTAGGTCATAACAAAATTGTAATAAAAAAAATGTGTGATACAAATTTCTTTTTTTAGAATGACGGTTCATGACGTCAATAAGTAATAATACTATCCTACATTGAATAAAGAATTTCAATTAACGGTAAAAGAATTTTTTAAATCGGTCCAGTAGTTTCGGAGCCTATTCAATTCAAACAAACAATAAATAAAATCCTGTTTCTAATATTAGTGTAGATTATATAAGTATTATTTTAGTGTGATGCCGGCTTAGAATAGCATCACCCGATTTCTTTCACGTGGGAGTCGTAGGAGGCGACTAAGGGACTTGAGGGTGTGTATTGCACTTTTAGGCGATGGACTGACAACCTGTCACTATGGCGATACACAATTTTCCGAATGATCCTCAAACATATGTCAGACGTGGCGTAAATGTCCGTTTTTGCGGCCGTTTACGCTCTGCCTACCCCGCAAGGGATAATAGGCGTGATATGTGTATGTATGTATTATTTTAGTGTAGATTTTTTTAAATGCATTACTTAATGTTTTTTGTCGTCTTTTTATACCGAGTAAGGGACAGCCCTTCGAATACTGATAGGTTGCATAAAACATAAAACTGGACAACTTTCCCCTAGAAACAAATGTCAGGAAACGCCATAAAAATGACCTTCCATACAAAATCACAATCAGCATTCACTATGGGAAGTCAGTTTATTACGTTTCCTGAAATATGTTCCTAGGGGATAGTTGTTCAGTTTCATGGTCTGCATGTACCCAATTAGTATTCTGAGGGCTATCCCTGACACCCTTTAATACAGTAATGATTAAATGTAATCATTACACTGGTACGAATAATGTGGCGAGGTTGGTACATTTTTAAATGAAAAAGTAGTTATTGTGGCATAACTGTAATAGTTAGACATATGGTATCGCGGACATTATTATAGCTATTGATGTCCTCTATAAAACTGTAGTACATCACTTTGCTCTACTGTCAATAATTTCCACAGCGTACGCGATATAAGATATTTTTTTGGTACATTTTTCACACGTTGGGTTACATTATCGAAATTTTCACGCGGATCCCTATTTTTTTCTCGTATAAAATATAGCCTATGTTCATTAGGGATAATGTAGGATTCTAATGGTGAAAGAATTTTTCAAATCGGGCCAGTAGTTTCGGAGCCTATTCGATGCAAACAAACAAACAAACAAACAAACAATCAAATCTTTCCTCTTTATAATATTAGTGTAGATGTTTTTTATATTCATATATAAAATGGTTTTTTTTTTTGTTTCATATAAAACGTTTTTTACATAATTTTATCGTCGTAACACAAAAATCACTAAAAATTAACACAGCCACTGTTTAGTCGAACAGACAACCCCGCAATGCGTCCCTTCCGAATGTGCCCATGATACTCGCGGCATTACCTCGCTGGATGGCGAGGGCTATGTGCTGAGCCAGAAAACTACCGGCCCGTGAGTTGTTACCATTCTGTCGCAACCGCCGCCGTCTCCCACTTCGCGTAAGCCTTTGCCTCGAAGCCCCATGTGCCGGACGATGTCTCGACGGAAAATTGTTTGCTAATTCTAAAGTTCAAAATTGGAATCCCATTTATCAAAACTAAAAAAATTGCGGTTTTCATAACAAAAATGATTTTTAATTGTTTTCTGTGGCTTTGGGACGTTTGAAAAAAAAAAGTTTTATCTCTAAAACATGAATACTACATAGTAGCTGCACAAATGGTTGCATTACTGCATACTGGCCTGAGTCAGCGTGTTGTGGCTGAAAGATTGAATTTAAGCAAGTCATCTGTTAACAGAGTTGAAATTGAAATTGAGTCTACCAATGCTATCGAGAGACTGGTTTGTTTACGCGTTAACGTGGACTGGTACCGAACAAGCCAGCAAATGGACCAAAATTAACTGCAACCCTCGATGGGATGGGAGAGCGCGCCTTAACTTTGCAAGAGAGAACCTAAATTGGTCATACTCCCAGTGGAGCAATGTTCTGTTCTCTGATAAGTGTAGAATTATGCTGTATGGTAATGATGGGAGGTACAAGGTCTACAGAAGACAAAACCGACGCTTTGCACAATGCTGCATTGATGAAAAGGTCAGGTTTGGTGGCCGTTCATGGATGGTTTGGGGAGGAATCAGCGCCTACGGTAAGACAGAGCTTGCCTTCGTGTCTGGGCCACGTCTACGTGCATTAGACTGTCCTTTCATCGGTGCGTCGAACACGGTCCTGAGCCTCATGTGATGCCTTATGCATACTTTATTGGCAACGACTTCATATTCATGCAAGACAATGCTAGAGCCCATACTGCGGACGTCGTACGAGAATACCTTACCGAAGTCGGTATCTCCATTATGGAATGGCCAGCAAGAAGTCCACACATGAATCACATTGAGCATGTATGGGACGAATTAAAGAGACGAATTTGAGCAAGAGACCCTGCTCCAGAAACACTTAGCCAGCTACATTTTTATCTGTCCCTTACAGTGCTTAAGCCTATGTTGGCACAAGATATAAATAGTCACCAAATTACTTTTATTTCTCCATCTTAAACTAAAGATAGGTATGACGTAAATTCTCAAAATCTGAATTATAATTTATTAGTATATTATGATTCAAATTCTCAGATGAAAAGTAATTTTTAGAAACAGAATGCATAAAGCAGATTTTCGAATAGGTATGTTATACGAACATTATGAGACGATTTTTGTTACAGAATTGTCATTTAGCCGCATCGTGGATGGTACAGCTGGAGCTACTTGTAGCGCAACTTACTACAGAACATCCACCAGACGGCTCGTTTAGGCTATTTCTGAGCTCCATGCCAACCGCCAAGTTTCCCGTATCCGTCCTGCAGAACTCTGTTAAAGTCACCAATGAACCACCAAAAGGACTTAAAGCTAATATAAAAAGAGCGCTCATTGAAATAGACGAAGACTTTTTTGAAGAACATAGTGCGTATTTTTTTCCACAGAAATTTATCGTACCTACTTAGTAAGCTCACGTAAAAACTTTTTGCACCTATCATGCCTATTCTTCATAAACTAAATTTAAAATAGTAGTTTATGCAACTGTCGTATAATGGGGGTTATTAGAATGCGAGTGTGATAATAGTTTGACACGAGCATTCTAACGTACGCACCGGCCATTGCAAGGCCCGATACAATAACAAACTCAATACGAGAACGTAATATGGCTTGATATGAATTTTTGAAAATTCTGTAATATAGCAGTTGTTTAGATGTGGAGTGACTTACCTAAACAACTGAACAACAACTGAACAACATCTGAACAACAACTGAACAACAACTGAACAACATCGGAACAACATCTGAAAAACAACTGAACAACATCTGAACAACAACTGAACAACATCTGAACAACTGAACAACATCTGGACAACATCGGTACAACAACTAAACAACATCTCAACAACAACCTAATAAAACAAACACAACATTACCATACAACAACAACTGACAGGTGCGGAACTCTGTGTTTCCAAACGTTTGGAAACATGCGGAAGTTGGCAATAAGAGTATTGGAAAAAAAAAACTTCGTTTCATTTCTCAACTTTATCGTATTAAGAGTTTTCTCATTAAGTCATTACGCTTCTGTAATTTATAGTAAACCCTAGTTTTTATAGGCAGAATGCATAAAGTAGGTCATTATGCATCTGTTTTCGAATTCATAATTCGAACATTATGTGACGAGTGTAGATAAAAATAGTTTCATTGCAGTATTGGAGCAGGATTGGCGGACAATGATCTTTGGTATATTCGTATTTCACGCCATCATCCAGGAGCGAAAGAAGTTCGGCCCGCTCGGGTGGAATATCACGTACGAGTTCAACAACAGCGATCGAGAATGCGCTTTGTCTAACTTGCAGATGTTCTGTGAAAGCGGGAAAATACCTTGGGATGCCCTCGAGTACATAACCAGTCAGTATTTATTTTACCTTAGATTATTACATATTATTTGACCTGTAAAAAAGACTTGCGTTCATCCGTGGATACATTTGTGTGTCCCTCATCACAACCCAGGTTTAAACTATTGGTACCAAGAGTCGTGCGGCGTTTCGGCCACGTTCGGTTCGTCCGAATAACCAAACGGCACATTTAAAAAAAATCGTCAGTGTTTCGTCCGAATTCTGTATTTGACAAATTATTGGTCGAAAATGTACAGTCAGAAACAAAATCTTTATCATAAAATTAAACATGCCTTTTCGCAATTTATTTTTAAACTTAAAAAGCAACAACTGTTATATCTGTTGTTGATTTTTATTTTATTTTATTTTTTGTTGTTATATAATATATACCTAATTCAAAGTTAAATCACAGTAGTTTTCATTTTCACATTAAACTTGTACTTAAAAATCTAATTTTATAAATCGGTCTTACGATTTTCGTGCCTGTTTCTAACATCTAAATAATCTGGTGAAACTTAAAAATATCCAACAATCAAAATAAATCACATCAAAAATCGTCAAAAAAATAACTTACTTATTGCTATCAGACATCAGTCAAATTTAAAAAATATATAAATAAATCGCATTAAAAATCAGTTTTTTCAAAATTTTTTACATAATTGCTTGCAGTTATTAGATGAGTGAAAAACCATTTGTTTAAAAGAATTACCTACTGACACTAAATGTTAAAGCTTTTCGTGCTGATGTTACTTTTTCGGTAAATTTATGTATGGAAAACATGAATTTGGTCGAAACACCAAAGAAAATATAATTTTTTTACCGTTCGGTCGAACCGAACATGGCCGAAACGCCCCGCACGACTCGGTACCAAACAGGCATAAGCTTTTTCTTGTGAACTATTTATTTACGTCCCCAGGTCAAATAACTTACGGAGGGCGTGTGACTGACATGTGGGATCAACGGTGTCTGACGACTATATTGAAGGTGTTCTTTTCGCCTCCTACTCTAATAGAAAACTACACATACTCAAGTTCCGGAGTATATTACTGCCCTAAAGAGAAACGAATCCAAGCATATCGTGAATACGTGGATGACCTACCGTCTGTAGAGGAGCCGGAAGTGTTTGGTATGCACGAGAATGCCAATATAGCATTTGAGGTTGGTATTTCTTAAATTATTGGCCACACAAAGGCGAACAATAGCTTCAGCCACTGCCTTCATCAAGTGCTTTAGAACTATCCTTAGCAAAGTTTTCGAACGGTAGTTGTAGCCTAAACTCCTGAAAAACAGACACCGATGACGCACAGTTTGGCTTTCGTCCCGGGCTGTCAACAGACTCCGCCATTTTCAGTCTAAAGCACACATTGAACTACTACAGGGACCAGGGCACGCACGTCTGTTTATGCGTGCTTCCTAGATTTGAGTCGGGCATATGATCTAGTAAACTATGAAGTTCTTTAAGACAAACTGCTCGATGCTCAAGTAACATCTTAGCTGGTGGTTCTGTTGAGAGTGTGCTACGATAACCAAACAAACATTGTCAGGTGGGGCGACTCGACATCTAATGAATTTAGATTAGATTGCGGTGTCCGCCAGACCGGTGACGACTATAAACGACTTGATTGGGGAACTGAGGAGGACTAGAGTCCGTTGCCATATTGGCGGAGTCTGTGTTAAAAATTTAAGTTACGCCGACGACATGGTTCTCCTTAGTCGATCAATCAACTATTTAAAAAGCTGCTACTGGCCTGTAAGCATTAGGTGAATGCTCACGGACTAAAAATAATGCATAGCAAACCGAGTCGATGGTCTTCAGAGCGTAAAAAGGTCCGTAGAGGTTCCCTAAAGTTTGTTTGGATGGCTCAGTTGTAGGAGTTGTCGACCGATTTAGGTATCTTGGTCATTTTTTCTGTCGGGTGACTTGAGAGATTATCACGATATCGAGAAAGAAATAAGGGCACTCTCGGTTCGCTGCAACATGATCGCGTGTTAATTTGCTAAATGTAGTAAAGAGGTAAAGATTACACTATTCAGATCCTTCTCTCAGTGTTTCTACGTCAGTCTACTGTGGGGAGCCTCAACCGATCCGCGATGAGGACCAGGAGGGTGCAGTACAATGACGCGTTCCGCATCCTCATGAAGTAACCGCGCTACTGCAGCGCATCGAGCATGATTTCCGGTGCTTTAGTGCCTGATTTCTTCGCAGTCATTAGGCTGCGAGTTAGTTCCTTTTGGAACCGCATACGCTACTGTCCTTGTCTAATTCCAAGCTAAACTCCCGCAGTGGAAGCGATTTACACAGGTAAATTTCTAGTAAAATACCAGGAGTTCAACTGAAGGCAGACAATGGCCGCGTTACGCAGCGCTAAATAACATACGCTGCACAATATAGCAGCGCATACTATGAATTAAACGTGAACCTAAATCTATTTAACTTAATTAACTAAGTTGAGTGAAATTGGCAAATGATGTGTTCTGACCTTTACATAACTCAATTCTGTAGTAAATACCGTCTGCCGATCTGGCGTTACGTCACACGTATAAGCACTAGATTATAAGTAAGTACCTCCAAATTATATCACCCCACGAATTCCGCAATTCGTACTAAGGAGTCACAATGATATGGTACAACAAATATGACTAAAGGGAACACACCATTAACACGAATAAACAGTTTTATACTAAACAACCAGGTTTAACACTTACAGTCAACGTGCCGGTCCAAATGCATAAAATACCCAACGGAGAAAGGAAGTTCAGGGAATGGATCAAATGGGGATTCCGTGGGTACTTACAGGGCTGGGTGGAAAAGATATCGACACCCAGCATTCCACTACAGCCTTGGCGCGTTATTCACGTCAAACCACTCACAGCTTCTGTTCGTATTCCACTTTGTTATTAGTCATTACGCGTGACCCAACACGAACTAGGGCCGTACAAAACGCGAGCCGATATGGCCACTTGATGCCTATTCAACGCGACGCTCACGTGGAAGACGTCGAGACATCCAACAATCACTAAGCCTGGCATTCTAGTATAACCCAGGAGAACCGCAATAATACGATGCATCAACACGCGCGATCTCAAATTGAATCGTCCATTACACGCGGCATCACAAAACGCGTGGCGGGAAATCCGCACAATACGCGATACCCTCCTGTCCGAACGGTTTTGAGTGACTGGTAGTGCGGTGCAGAAATCACCGCTTGGCGCCTACCAGGCGGCCCGCGCGCACGCCGCCACCCTCGCCCCGCGAGCGAGAAAGGGACAACATATGCCCAGAGCGATGCGTGCGGGCGAGCATCGCGGCGTATTCATAGACCGTCATTAATACCTAACTTACCCCAGCATAGCAACGCTAAATTAAACATTCACCCGCCCTAGGCCGAATCCCTTAGGCCTATTCACTACTGGGGAGACGAGATAGCGTTGCTATTGCTCGCTTAAGAACTGAATCCCCTACCTGAACTGTCGCGACTCGAGGAGTGCCATCACTACCTGGGAACAAGTTGAGAATGCGCCCTCTGCGCCATCGCAGTGGCGGCAGGTTGGCATCCTTAACCAGAACGAGATCTCCGATGCGAGGGGGTTCAGTTCTGTCCGTCCACTTAAGGCGTTGCTGCAGAATGTGCAAATACTCAAGCGACCATCGCTTCCAAAAATTCTGAGACATTTGCTGCAGCAACTCATAACGCGTCAAACGATTGCTACTGACCTCTGTGTAGGGGTACTCTGGCAAGGCGTTAAGTGGTCGGCCAATTAAGAAATGCCCTGGTGTCAGGGCCTCCAGATCATTCGGATCTGAGCTAAGCGGACACAAAGGACGTGAATTGAGAACGGCCTCAATTTTACAAAACACGGTCGCTAGCTCCTCAAAGGTTAATATCGTTAAACCTATAACGCGCATCAAATGCGTCTTAGCGGACTTTACAACCGCTTCAAATATACCACCCCAGTGGGGGCATCCTGGTGGATCGAACACCCAGTTAATGCCCTGACGGGAGAGGCTCGTGCCGATAGCTTCCTCGTTTTCCGATAAAAACGTTATAATTTCTTTCATACATCGATCAGCGCCCTTAAAGTTGGTACCACAGTCCGACCTGATCAGCGCTGGTCGCCCTCTTCGCGACACAAATCTATCTAAAGCTGCTAAGAAAGCCTCCGTAGTGAGGTCGGCCACGAGTTCCAAGTGGACGGCCTTGGTTGCTAGGCACACAAACACGCACAAATACGCCTTGATTGACTTCGCGTTGCGAAGGCGTGATGCCTTTACCATAAAAGGCCCCGCAAAGTCCGTTCCCACACCCGCAAACGTCCAGGCTTCCGTCACCCGGTCCGGTGGGAGGTCTCCCATCTGAGGTTGCATTGTGGCTGCCTTCAACCGATAGCAAGGCAAGCACCGAAACACACTGCTCCGTACCGTACGTCGTCCAGACAAGATCCAAAACTCGCGCTGCAGAATAGCCAAAAGTGCATTGCAGCCCGCATGCGAGTTTTTCTGGTGACGATCCCTAACTATAAGTTCTACCAAAGGTCCCTTCTTTGGGAGTAACAGCGGATGCCGTGCTGAAAAGGGCAGGTTAGCGTTCCGAAGTCTACCTCCAACCCGGAGCATTCCATGCTCGTCCACGAACGGGTTGAGGCGCACAAGACCTCCCTTCAGCTTTCCACGGCCATCCCTGAGCAGCCTGGCCTCTTCCTCAAAATGTTCCGCCTGGACGACCCTAACCAATAAACTTAGAGCCGCATTCCGCTCCGCAGGCGAGAGGACAGGTGCCAAGTTCCGTTCTGCTTGAGGTTTTCTACAGTTGTTCACGAACCGTTTGATCCAACCTGTCACCCCTAGAAGTTTGTCGAGGGAGCTGTATCGTTCCAGCAAGAAAGCCGCACTAGGCTTAGGTACGATCTGCCCTACGTTCACTCGCAAACCTCGATCAGGTGGCCCAAGTGGCGACCCGCACTCATTGTATGGCCATCTCTCAGGTGACTCAGTCAGCCACTGAGGTCCCCACCACAGTGAGTGACCTACCAAATCAGGGGCCCTACATCCCCGTGAGGCGCAGTCCGCTGGGTTCTGTTCTCCCGGTACGTGTCTCCATACCAACGGAGTTTCCGATCCTTTAATCTGTGACACCCGATTTGCCACGAAAACCTCAAGAGTATGTATCGACGTCTGTAACCAGCACAGAACTATCCTACTGTCGGTCCATGCGTACACCGTTTCATCCAAATTGATGGTACCGCGTAGATTACTAACGACACTACTGTAGACGCACGTCTACAGTTCCCGTTGAACTGACTGTCCGCAAATAGACAGCTGCCGCGTACCCTCGCTCCGAGGCATCACAAAACCCATGTAGGGTAGCCTTACATCCCACCGATGGGAGCAACTTGCGAGGTATGGCGATGCGTACGATCCCTGGTAAGGTGGTCACAAACTTGGTCCAATCATTCAACAGCTCTCCGGAGAGCTGGTCGTCCCAACCCAAGTTTGCTATCCACAACCTTTGCAAGAAGCACTTCGCCATGAACGTCACCGGTGCGATCCACCCGTTAGGATCGAAAGTTCTGGCGATCGTCGATAATACCGAACGCTTCGTCCAAGTCTTCTGCAAAAGGTCTGGCTCGATCTGATACGTAAAGACATCATGCGTTGGCCTATATTGCACCCCTAGGATGCTCAACGTATTTGGATTGTCCGGGTTCTCGAAAAGGTGCGGGTCCTGCTGGAACTCACCTGGCAACCCGGCCAGGAGCTCTGGACAGCTGGACAGCCATTTCCGCAACTCATAACCTCCTGATTCCATGATCGCGATCAGCTCGTCTCGTAGTAGCAGTGCTTGTTGCACGCTATCTGCACCCGTGCAGATGTCATCCACGTAGACGTCGCGATCCAGTACTGCTGCGGCTCGAGGGAATCTTACCCTTTCCTGTGCGGCCAACTCTCGCAGCGTGCGTACTGCCAAAAACGGACTTGGCTTCAGACCATACGTTACCGTGTTAAGCTCATAAGTGACCATCGGCTCGTCAGGGCTCTCACGCCACAAAATCAACTGGTACCGACGGTCATCCGGGTGTATAATTGTTTGGCGAAACATCATTTTGACGTCTGCGACGAACGCTACTTGGTGCAACCGAAAATCTGTGAGGATGTCCACAATGTCCCGGTTCAACTTGGGACCCGCGTGCAGACACTGGTTCACAGACACACCATTCGATGTAGGAGCAGAACCGTCAAACACTACCCGTATCTTCGCCTCCGGTGACTTCAAAACAGCCAGGTGTGGTATGTAGTAATGCTCGACACACCTCCAATCTATGCTGGACACCGACATGTGGCCTAACTCTAGGTACTCCCTCATGAATTCGATATACTTCTGCCGAAGTGCTGCATCTCGCTTCATCTTTCTCTCCATAGCCAGTAGTCTCCGTTCCGCGATCTGTCGCGAACTACCTAAGGAGGGGCGGTTTGGGAGAAATGGCAGCCTGGTAACAAACCTACCTGACGAACTTCGTGCAGTGTTGTACTGATAGAACAGCTCGCACTCGTCATCCTCTGGCTTCCGTCTATCCGCCGTGGGTGGCTCCTCAGACTCCCAAAACCTCTGCAGCACCTCCGACAACACACTACCATAGAGAACCGTATCGCCCTCTGGTAGGTCCTGAGGTCTCCAAACTGGGCCAAAAATAACATACCCCCCTGTGGTATCAACGGCCACTAAACCAGTTTGCTGAAGTACCCGTTTTCTGCCACACCAGAATCTCCCGAGGACGTCTGACCCGAGGAGAACGTCCACCGTACCAGGAGTATCAAATTCAGGATCAGCTAACTCTAAGCCTGTGGTTAACCCTCGTACCGTTGACGGTAACCGAACCTTAGGAAGTTTCCCTACCACTTCATCCAGCACCACTGCTGAGGCATGATAGCTGACCCCTGTACCTGTATTACCTAATGTGAACTCGAAGTTCACCTGACCCCGAACGTCAGGCACATCTACACCTCCAATACCTACAGCCCCATCCGTTGTGGGCCTTATATTTAAGCGTAGCCTACTCACCAGCTTACTAGACACAATACAACCCTGAGCCCCTGTATCTAACAAGGCTCTTACCTGTATGCTGCGGCCACCGTATCCCCATACCCAAATCATTGCCGTAGGCAACAATACCGTAATTGGCCAGGGGGCCGAAGCTGGCGTGTAGGCGGCGATTACCTAGCAGGAATCTAAGCGCGGAGTGTCCGCGTCCTGCGGGGGGGTCCCCTCTCTCCGTACACCTTCGAGTGGGTCCCACTCCTGCTGATAGGGACCTCTGGTCCTGTACGCCATGGCTGGCAGCCTATAGTAACCCTGCGGCAGGCGCGCGTACCGTGGATGCGCCTGTAGCCGCGGGTGCTCAGCCAAGGGGAGAGGCATGCGTGTGTCATGGGAACTCACCATGTTGTTCAGACCCGCCGAGTACTGCATGTACTGGCCCTGGTGTTGGCACCCGCCCGTAGCATCACGTACTTGTGATGGGTGCCCCTGACCTTGGACCTGTGACCACCTACCCTGTTCCAGCACCTGCTGCCGAGGTGGTGACTGTCTCGCGCGTGGTGAAGGGGGCATCACCTGCTGATGTCCCTGGCCTCGTCCCTGAAACCCTGGTGGAAGAGGACTCCTCCTTGGAGGGGGTGGGGAGCGTTGCTCCCGTCTAGGTAGGGCAGACTCCGTCCGCTGACCCGCGTCAGCTCTGCCTCCGTAATCTCCGCTGCGGTTCATGCATAGGAGCTGATGGTGGGCACCCTGGCAGTACCTGCAGTTGGTGCTTGATGGGCACTCTCGCACCTGATGCGGCCCCATACACCTAAAGCACCAACGCCGTTGCTGCACCACACCACGACGTTTCTGCACCCGCTGTGCAGCGAACTCCTCACACGCAGTCACCTGATGCCCCGCCTCTCTGCAGTAGGCACACCTCGATTCCAAATTAGCGACATTGTATCGCCTGGGTGGCCTACTCTTACCGTCTCGCGCCTGTGCACCCGGCCGTTCCGGGCGGCGAGCGGCCGCAGACTCCGCGTGAGGCGACTCTCCAAATTGGGCATCTACCCGCCTGCACTCGGCCTCGAGGAAGGACTTGAGCTCCTCGAAGGTCGGGAGGTAATCAGATGTCTTACCTCCGTGTGACTGTTCAAAACGAGCGGCCATGTCGCTCGGCAGGCGGCGCAACAACGTGTGGACCAGGATATAATCATAGCCTGACACCGGCATCCCCTGTCTCTCAAGAGCGTTCACTGCAACGCAGACAGGGTTGAGGACCTTGGCCCTGAGGTCCGTCCCTCGTGTGATGGTCGGCACGGTGAGCCACTGTTCCAGGAGTTGGTCAATCATGAGACGTTTGTTGCTGTATCTCTCGATCAGCAAACCGCGAGCCGTCTCGTAACTTGCATCATCGACTGGTAGATGCTTTACCAGCTCATGGGGCTCACCTTGCAGCTTGGCCATCAATTGTGCCATTTTATAGGCCGGCTGCAAGTCAGTGCGGTTATGAATCACACTGTCAAACAGATCCTGGAATCGGGTCCAATCCGTGTAGTCCCCGTGGAAGACCGGAATCGCCACAGCCGGCAGGGGCACTTGCACCCCCGGTCCCCGCGGACCATGGGGTGGGTCCGGCTCCCCAGCTCTACGCCTGGTGATCACAGCAGCCGCCTGCTGGATCTCTTGCCCCATCTCCATGCACTGGGTCACATTCGTGCGGACCGTAAGTTTGACCTCCTCATCAGGCGTCCCATCAAATAACTCCTCGCATCCAGTGAGGCAATCCACCTCCGCGACCCGTTCGTCAATCCGTTGCGCACAAGCGATGAGTGCGTCCTCTCGGTCCCCGCGACCGACCATCGCCTGCTTAGTCGCGAACCAAATTAGGTGCGTTCTAATTTTTGCCTGAAGCTGTGTAATTGTGGGAGCCATGGTACCAACTCAAAGTAACACCGAACCTTACAATAAAAAAAAATAGACAATCGGCCCTGATCCTACCGTTAGGATATCCGCACAGGGTAAACACAACGATAATAACAAGCAATTCACTAATTGATTGGCCCTGATCCTACCGATAGGATATTCTACACAGGGCACACACTACAATCACAATAAATAAAATTTTTTTATGTAGGTAGATTAAAAATCTTATACTAAAATAATCTTAAATCTAGTGGTTTTCTGAACCACGCTCTGCTACCAAAAATTGTCTAATTCCAAGCTAAACTCCCGCAGTGGAAGCGATTTACACAGGTAAATTTCTAGTAAAATACCAGGAGTTCAACTGAAGGCAGACAATGGCCGCGTTACGCAGCGCTAAATAGCATACGCTGCACAATATAGCAGCGCATACTATGAATTAAACGTGAACCTAAATCTATTTAACTTAATTAACTAAGTTGAGTGAAATTGGCAAATGATGTGTTCTGACCTTTACATAACTCAATTCTGTAGTAAATACCGTCTGCCGATCTGGCGTTACGTCACACGTATAAGCACTAGATTATAAGTAAGTACCTCCAAATTATATCACCCCACGAATTCCGCAATTCGTACTAAGGAGTCACAATGATATGGTACAACAAATATGACTAAAGGGAACACACCATTAACACGAATAAACAGTTTTATACTAAACAACCAGGTTTAACACTTACAGTCAACGTGCCGGTCCAAATGCATAAAATACCCAACGGAGAAAGGAAGTTCAGGGAATGGATCAAATGGGGATTCCGTGGGTACTTACAGGGCTGGGTGGAAAAGATATCGACACCCAGCATTCCACTACAGCCTTGGCGCGTTATTCACGTCAAACCACTCACAGCTTCTGTTCGTATTCCACTTTGTTATTAGTCATTACGCGTGACCCAACACGAACTAGGGCCGTACAAAACGCGAGCCGATATGGCCACTTGATGCCTATTCAACGCGACGCTCACGTGGAAGACGTCGAGACATCCAACAATCACTAAGCCTGGCATTCTAGTATAACCCAGGAGAACCGCAATAATACGATGCATCAACACGCGCGATCTCAAATTGAATCGTCCATTACACGCGGCATCACAAAACGCGTGGCGGGAAATCCGCACAATACGCGATACCCTCCTGTCCGAACGGTTTTGAGTGACTGGTAGTGCGGTGCAGAAATCACCGCTTGGCGCCTACTAGGCGGCCCGCGCGCACGCCGCCACCCTCGCCCCGCGAGCGAGAAAGGGACAACATATGCCCAGAGCGATGCGTGCGGGCGAGCATCGCGGCGTATTCATAGACCGTCATTAATACCTAACTTACCCCAGCATAGCAACGCTAAATTAAACAGTCCTAATACCATCTTATCGGCAGTAAGTGAACATCTCTCAAGTCTTTTATTTAGGCACTGGCAGTCTTTGCATAGGGATGCAAACCGGAAGGGAAAATGGTATTGAATTTTTTGTATAAGTGCCACTGTAAGCACTGTATTTTATTTTATAACATATTATGTATTTTCAACTGGGATCTAATTAATTAATTTATCAATGCCTTTAATAAAGCTTATTATTATTATTATTATATTATTACTACTTAAAATAATAATCCTAATTTACACTAACAATTTTCAGAACAAAGAGACAAATACTTTGATAACGACTATAGTGGACGTGCAACCTCGTACTGGTGGCGGTTCCGGCGGGGACACGCCGGATCAAATCGTGTGGCGCATCTGCGACAGCACGCGCGCCATTGTCCCTCGCAAGATCGACAGCAGCGCCATCAACCCCGTGCTCATGGTGCCCAACGAGATGGGCCAGCTGCACTCGCTCACCACCGTGCTCATACACGAGACTGACAGGTTCAACACGCTCCTCGGAGTCATACACGGGTCACTCAATGACTTACAGAAGGCCATAAAGGTAATTGAAGTGTTTAATGGTATACCTACATAACTTATACCATAGCCTTTTTATCCCGAAAACGATCTTGATATTCGCACCATTAAGTCTTCTATTACCTCTGTTCTGACTTACCTATCTGAGATGTAGCTTTTTTATTTGTTTTATTTATGTATTTATTGTTTTATTGTGTACTTAAAGTACCTACTCTACTCTAGCTTCCTTCAATCAGTAGATCAGATAGTCTTTCAGCGTAAACCTGTTAATTAAGTAATGTTAGTACGTACTACGTACTGGAGTATTTGTAATGTAATGCATTTATTTCAGGGTATAGTGCTGATGTCTGAACAATTTGAGGAAGTGTTCATTTCGTTCCTGAACAATAGGGTGCCAGCGATGTGGCACAAAAAGGGCTACAACTCCCTGAAGTCACTCGGCAGCTGGATCCACGACCTGACCCTTCGAGTTGATAATATAGAGGTGGTTCAAAAGGGCCAAATGAGAGGCCACGGTCATAGTATAAAGCACGATGCTATAATGACACCTTCCTTTTCTGCCATATGGGACTACGAGTCGCCGAACGACCCGATGAACCCTCGTGTCAGAGTTTTTAAACCGGCCTATGATCTAGATCATCTTAGTATTTATAGACAGCAACCGCAGCCGACTGCTTAATGTGCCCTCCGAAGCACGGAAACATCTTTGTTAAGGATCATCAGGCGATTCAACCTGCAATGTCTTAACCAGACTGAAAAATTAACAAAGTAATAAATATCAACTTTGTGAGCACCCCACCGGTTATTAAACCGGGAACCTTTTGCGCCGCAGGTAGTTGCACTACCACTGCACCACCACCGCAAGCGTCGAAATCTCTTTAAATGTTGATTATCACAAAGTTTTTAACTTTATATGGAAATTTTTGTAACCCTCAACTCAACACAAAACTGCTTTCAGGTAATTTATCTCACTTGCTGTCACCCTGTATAGTATGTGTGTTTGCTATTCATAAAATATGATTTAAACGGGATCCTACTTATTATTTTTCTTCTGAGCTCCCGATATTTAGACGCTTGTGCAAACGTCATGATCACTGGTAATCTGGTGGAACTGCGGGTGGCTGCTAGGGGCAAACATATCTGTCTATCCTCATTCTTCTTCGTTTTTATGGAATGCTTTTGTCACTACCGGTACTATCAAAACCACTTAAACAAAACTCTTTAAACAACTGCGAAAGTTTAAAATGTTGTTTGTGTTTGCTATGTACAGAGATGGTTAGAAGAAGCATACCTGCCGAGCAGTTGGGTGTCGGGGCTGTTCTTCCCCCAGGGGCTGCTCACGGGGTCGCTGCAGGCCTACGCGCGCCGCTACCGAGTGCCCATTGACGCTCTCATGTTCGATTTCGAACCAATAGCATTCGTACTCTTGCAAGACGATGTATACAAATATAATAAGAGGAAAGGAAAGGTAATTTGATGCATCACTACTATGTTAGCCTAATTGGAATTTTGTTCAAATTAATAGTTAATTAAGTAGTAGTCAGACGCTGCAGATAGAATGGTGCTGGGGAGCTGATACGGTACTGCAATGCTTGAGGGATGCTAGCGAAAGCTGACGTGGATAGCTTCGTGGCTTTGTTATTTTTATAAAAACGCGTTGCATCCTTGATTAAATGTGTAAAATACTATATGGATTTTTATGACCAAAATGAATGCTTTTTATTTGTAAAATCTTAATAAGTAAGTTAATGTTAGAAGTAAGATCTAGTTTATTTTTTTTCGTGCTTCTTTCTTAGGGCGATGAACCTACTGTGTACGGAAACCTAACGAAACGTGAGAATGGTGTGAACATCCACGGTCTGTTCATCGACGCCGGTCGCTGGGACATGGAGCGCAACATGCTCGTCGACGCTTTGCCAGGTCTGCACTGTATTACTTTTTAGGGCTGAAATCTACAGGGTGTAAGGGATGGTGTACCGAAAACTTTGCAGGCATGATTAGACCATGAAACTGAACAACTTTTTATATGGAGCCTATGTTGGGAAACATATTTTTTTTTTCGAGTTTCCATAGTAAGTCAGTCAGCTGATCGGGAATTTTGTATGGGAAGTCGATTTTTTTTTCTCGTGTTCCAACATATCTTTCACAGAAAAAGTTGTTTAGTTTCATGGTCTGATCATGCCTGCAAAGTTTTCGGTACACCGTCCCTTACACTCTGTATATGTCCGCCGGCCGCTAGTTCCCTTCATTATAACTTCCTTGTAACCTAGCAAATTATAATTACAACTAAAATATATTTTAGAATTAGTCGAAAATCCAACTCGCGTGCGCAATACTGACTGATTGTGGAACCACTCGTGTCACACTTTCTACTACTTACTCGAATTAATGCATCTCAGACTATGTGCAAATGGATTGGGCAGGTATAGGTGATGTACTAGAGCTGATTAATAAGTATCCGAGATATAACTGTTATTTTACTTGTGATTGCTACCGAAAACTTAGTTAAGCTGGTGATATGGAATAGCTTTTCCCAAGGAACATAGGTCGAAATGTGAAAAAAACATTCCATACAAAATGAACCAGCTGACCATGTCAATTTATACAGCAAGTATATTTTTTTTTAGTGTCGTGTGATGCCGGCTTAGAATAGCATCACCCCATCTTTCCCGTGGGAGTCGTAAGAGGCGACTTACGGACTCGAGGGTGTGTAATGCAATTTTAGGCGATGGGCTGACAACCTGTCACTATAGCGATACACAATTTTCCGAATGACCCTCAAACATTTGTCCGACGTAGTGTAAATGGCCGTTTTTTGCGGCTGTTTACGCTCTGCCTACCCCGCATTCTAGGGGTGATATGTGTATGTATGTATATTTTTTGACATATTTGGACCTTTGTTCCTTTTCACAAAATGATTTGTGGTTGCGGCAGTAATTGACATCCTAACTGTCTACTCTCCAATGCCTCAGTATACAGGGGGGGAGGTTGTGATTGTGACCACCAGTCACGTGCAAAGCTTAGTCAAATTCAAATGTATTATAGTCGAAAATCGTTGGTATACAAAATCAATATTCAAAAAGCGACAGCTACAACACACATTAAGACGTACATTTTATAATAGTTCGATAAATTAATGTTATCTTATCAGATATCGGCACAGGGGGAGTCCGGGAGACTTGAACCGCTTTTTAATTAAAAATCTGTAAAATCTGAACAGTAATATTTAGGGAGATGAGCTAAATACTTAAAATACCTAAGCTTATTTATCTATTACTGAAAACTTTTTCAAGCGCGGGCAGGATTTGAACCTGCGACTTTCGCATTACCATTGGCGACGCCTCTTCTTTCTGCGTTCCTTGCGTTACTGGCATTAAAATACACTTGCAAAATTGGCGGGCAAGGAACGAGCTGCGGTAGCCCAGATGGAAGAGGCGTCGCCACTAGTAATGCGAAAGACGCAAGTTCAAATCCTGCCCGCGCTTGAAAATTTGGGAAGTGTTTTAAAATTTGGTATTCAATTTATCGCGGGTTTTCATCGCTTAGGCTACATTCAATCTGTAAAGATAGAATAAGTCACCGGATATTAGTTGCAAAACAAAACAGGTAGATGGAGCCGTGCAACGCTTTACTGGCATTAAAATACACTTGCAAAATTGGCGGGCAAGGAACGAGCTGCGGTAGCCCAGATGGAATAGGCGTCACCACTATTAATGCGAAAGTCGCAGGATCAAATTCTGCCCGCGCTTGAAAATTTTGCAAGTTTTCAGAAGTTGTATACTTAACACTCAAAAAATTTGGTAATCAACTTATTTATCTAGCTAAAATTTGATATTCTTTTGAAAACTATAGTTGAAAGTAGATGACGGCAAAACTTCAGGTCATTTTCATGGAGTACTTGTCTCACATGCTTGAGCTTATCGTCTAGATGTTGGGGGTCACAGATACCATGTGCTCTCTGAAACTGAGGTTCCAACGGCAACTTATTGGGTCGGATGACGGTAGGAGTAACCATTGCATTACCCCTTCCATGAAACATGATTCCACTACTACTATAGCCGATTTCCTACCCTTCATCACGTCTTTTATCAGATGATTTTCTGATGAGCGATAAATATCACGAGATGATGAGCAAATGTCGCGCGGCAGCTGTTAGGTCTGCGGTGACCCTAATTGTGCTTGCATCGCACGTTTTCACATACCCTTGACATAAAATAGATCGAGTAGTAGGAAGTTTGATACGGGGGATTAGACCAGTCGTTGCGGACTTCTTATGCGGAATCGGATAACATACGCTGTTTTAAAATTGCTTCCTGGCCGCCAATAATATGTAGTTTATGTACAGTCAAGCTCACGTGCGGCTAGACACTCAAACTGCCAATGTAGTCTTATAGTAGGAACGGTCCAAAGGCGATACTGTCTCCAGCCTGATCTTGACTGTACAAAACGGCTTTTGGGACATTTTATTTGTATACTTACTTTAAAAATTTCATGTGTTTTAGGAAGAGTAATAGTTTAGAATATTACTACGACTTGTATTTGTATAATGCAGATGCCCAATGGCCCAATGCTATGCGATCAAAATAAAAGTCCTAGACGAGACACGCAACGCCATCCTAGTCCCAAACTAAGCAACGCTTGTACTATGGAACCAGATAACTGATATGATTACCTACTTAAATACTTCTTTTGTAAATTAAAAACTACACCGTGCGATGCCAGCTTAGAATAGCATCACCCAGATAGAAAACACCCAAAGTAAGCACAAATATTCGAAAATTAACCCTACAACAATTTGTGCGGTGTGAAGATTGAACCCAAGACCCTCGGGGGTAGGCAACTAGAGGTACTGGCACCATTTTGATTTTATACTAACGCACAGGTCAAATGAATCCACCCTTGCCTGTGATATGGTTCCAACCTGTGATGTCGCTTCCAAAGCCAGACCCTCGCTACAACGCGCCCTTGTACAAGACATCAGAACGAGCAGGTAAGGAAAGAAACATGAAAACCAAGGTATTGTTATATAATATATTATGTAGGTATTGCTGTATGATGCAGTCACAAAACAGTCGCTCAGGTTTAGGTCCAGTTGTAATGTCATTAGTTTTAATTACAGTTTTGATACATACCTACCTACCTCTAAATAGCGCCCTGTGCCTAATTTGTGTACTACATGTCGCAGCCAACTGGTTAAAACAGCCGATTATTTGCATAGCTACCTCGTTAATCAAACAACCTCATTCAACCACACTAGTTCAATTTTGGGGCACATGAAATCAAACATTCAACGTAATAACACTAATAACTGACTGAAAACCCGCTGTATGAATGAACTAGTGTTTTTTTCTTCTCACTTGTACATATAAAAGCATGGGTGGACCTCGCTATCGCCGCCGGTGCGGAGGGTTGGAAACGTATAGGTACAAAGTAGATTTCTGGAGTGTATTTGTTTATATATTGTATTATATATATCGCCACCAATATACGAAAGTTGCATAAACTACTATGAAGTTTTCTAGTAGGACACCCTGGATGGTTCCCCCAGGGGATCGAACAGGACTTGGCGGTTCTGTTGGATCTTCTGGAGGGCCTCCTAGGGAACCTACTGGAATAAGTCAGGAGAGCAAACAGGTATTGAAACACTGAATAATGATTTATAGCGCCATTTATATGTACGGCATCCTGCGAAAACACAGAATTTATGTAAGTTACAGAATACTAATAGGATATTTTTTCTCACAGGAATATTATCGACGACGGGTCATAGTACAAACTTCGTGCTGCCGGTGTTGTTGAGGACATTGATGCCGTCGGACTTCTGGATCATACGGGGGACCGCGCTCTTAACTATGGTCACAGATTGAACACTACCTTTACTATTTATTTATTATTATACGCATACCGTTATATAATACATAATATTAATAGTTTATTAATAACTTGCGTTTCCTTTTTTCGTACGGAAAACCGAGTCAACGAACAACCCGACAATCCTACTTACCTAAAGCTTTCAAATACGTACTTTATTATTCCATCTCCTTAGTCTTATCAAAAATTTTAAAACATATCAGATCACATTAAAATACCATGAATTTCTATACACAACACACTTTTATCTCGATTTTACCCCTTCATTAAAAATGTAGAAAAGTCCTGAATCGCGTATTTTGTCAACTTTAGCTCCTTAGTTTAATCTTAAAATACTTTTTTATCATCATTATAATAAGCCTATTGTGTTCCACTGCTGGGCAAAGACCTGCCCTTTCTTCTTCAACTTATCTCCTTCCTGTGCAAACACCCACCAGTTTTTTTGGTATGATGATATCAATGATCATCACACCATCGCTTGAGGAGTCTGCCTCGTCGGCGATTCCCATCCTGAGGACTTCACTATATACTACACCCTACCCCCTCGTGCACTTTCGTAACCAAGTTTTCGTAACTAGCTACGAAAAAACACTTTTTATTCACTGTTTCGTAACAAGTTACTAATAAACACGGTTTTTTCCACATTTTATATTTAGCAAATAGGAATGTGAAACTTCAATCTCCGATTTTAGAAACCAAGTAGTTTAAAACATTAGAATTTGAACAATGATGTAAAAATAAAGGTAATCTCAAACCGCAAAGTAATAGGTATAAAAATTTAAAAAATAATTAACACCTTTTGTTGACAGCTATCAAACTCAAAACGCGTTTATATCGATAACTATGCAAGCTAGACTACAAGTTTCATAAAGGTAGTTGTGGGTCTAAATGCGATTTACATTTTTGCTGACAGCTGGCAAACTCAAAACCCGTTTATATCGAAAACTATGCAAGGTAGACTACTAGTTTCTTAGGGGATGTCCGTAAGTCATGATGAGATCTACATTTTAATGACGCAGCTGAGTGCACTTCATCTAAAATTAGGTAGGTACTTCAAGTTAACGAAAGATGCACCTTGATATATTGCAATGATAACATTTACAACATTGACATTTAGAACCAATGACATTTTGCGACTTTGACGTTTGGCTTTTTTTGCTTCATCGGCACTGTGAACCAATAACATCGTGAATTCAACATTTTCTATCCCTATACTACCCTACAAGAACATTATTTCATTGGTTCAAACAACTTAATGGGGAACCGACGTTAAAAAAACTCAATTTAATGGTAATTCAAGTTTATGGTCCGGAAGGTATTAGCCTATATCCCTCTCTACTATGTCCCTATATCCCTATAAGAACATAGTAGAATTAGTTACGAAACAGTGACTAATAGTGTCATTTAGTAGCTAGGTGGACCACGGGGCTGCAGGGGAAAAGTTAAGTGTGGAAAAATACCGTGTTAATTGGTAACTAGTTACGAAACAATGGATACTACTACTTTTTTGTATAGAATGTACCAAAAATTGTTTCAAAAATGAATGCTCAGTCCTTGGTTCATCAGAAAATGATACCCAAGTTGGCCTTGCCATATACCTACATGAAGAGTCTTCAAGTGCAGCTCGGAAAAAACAAACTTTGCCCCCTCCCCACCACTAAGGGCGTAAATTAATTGTAGACTCTGCGGATTTCCTTTGAAGACTATATAAGTAACAAAAGCCTATACCAAATTTTAGAAAGTACTCTACCACAAGGTACTTATTAAATACCGCTAGTATACTACGATGGAACATGCATTCCTTACGCTGACAAACCTAAAAACTTAGGTGTCATATTCGACTGCCACTTGTCTTGGTTGGCACACATTAATGATGTGAGCAGGCGCATGCACTATTCTTTCCACTCCCTTAAGCGACTCCAGAACTTTCTTCCTTTTAAAACTAAAATCTTACTTACACAATCTCTTCTTCTTCCTATTCTCGACTACGCTGATGTTTGTTACCTGGATGCAACGGAAGAATTACATAATAAGCTTGAGCGCCTTCAAAATCTGGCAATACGATTTATTTTTGGCCTTAGAAAGTTTGAACATGTATCCGAATTTCGAGCTCAGCTTAAGTGGCTTCCTGTCCGACTTCGTCGTGATGTGCACATCCTCTCTACTCTCTACAACATCCGTCACAATCCTTCCACTCCCGATTATCTCTGCTCCCGTTTCCATCAACTTCCTCCAGATCTCCGCGACTGCATCACTAAGGTGCTGGAGTGCCCTAGGGCAAATACCAAATTCCTATTCAACTCCTTCTCTGTCAAAGCTGCGCAGCTTTAGAATAGTCTTCCAAAGACTATTCAAGAAAGCCCCTCAATCTCTGTTTTTGAAAAAAGAGTTAAAGAGCACTTCATATCTGAACTACTTTGATATATTTGTAGGTATTTATGTAAACGTGTATGTATATGTATCTATCATATATACATTATTTAAATATATATATTTAAATAATGTATATATTTATGTAAAGTACTGTAGTATAGTTAAAATTCATTTTAATTGTTGCATTGTTTTGTCCCCACAAAAATATTGATTCTCGCACTACCGACGGGTTGGCTGGAAGAGATCTCTTCTTAGAGATATGCTCGCCTTTGCTCACACTGTTTGTACATTTTTCGTTTGTTTTTATGCAATAAAGGATATATATACTTATGACTAATTCAGAGCAAAAAGTCATCTTCAAAAATATGATGGAATTCATATAAGCATCACTTGAAAACTGTAAGTCTCATCAACACATTTCCAAGACAATAATGTTTCAGAATTTAATGCAGAATAATTTACTCATGGAAAGCCGTTTTTGAATAAAAGCAGAAAAACCGAACGTAGGAACGTAAAAAGTGGGCGAAGGGGGAGAAACATTCATTTGACAGCTTGTTCCTCTTTAATTATTAATTACACATACCTATGATAGCTACAAACATACAAAGTTAACAAGCCGTACTAAGTATAATGCTTTCTATTCGCTTTACACCTAAAATGAGTGACCACGTTTGTGCGCTGTAGGTTTGTTTCTTTTTTTTTAAATAATTATTGAAGGTTAGGGGTTGCTAAAATTGACCATCTTCCGGAGGCTATCGACACATGGATATGGACACTTACAGAGACGGTGGGATGAACCGCTTTGCGAAAAAATCCAACAGGACCTCATGTTCCTGCTCATGTCCGGTGCGCCCGTCTTCTAGCTGCTTTTGAGAGAGAGAGAGTCTGACCTTTGGCAGAATGCCATACCCTCAGCAAATACTGGCACATTGCTCGACAGCTGCACCCTCTCTCTCACCATCGCCCTCCGGTTGGGTCTCAAAACAGTCCACTCCCACCAATGCACATGCGGTGCACCTGTTAACGAACTTGGCCACCACGGGCTGTCCTGCCGCATGAGTGCCGGTCGCATTCCACGCCACGCAGCCCTCAATGACATCCTGCTTCGGGCCTTGCCTCAGCGAACGTTCCGGCAAAGCTAGAACCAAACGGTATCGTTCGTTCAAACGGCAAGAGGCCCGACGGGGTAACGTTAAAGAGAGGCAAGTGTTTGGTATGGGATGCCACGTGTGTGGACACCTTAGCGCCCTCGCACGTACATGCCACATGCGCCCGTGCAGGTGCTGGTTGGTGCTGAGGTAGCAGTCTCGCAAATACGCGGAGATTTCTGGGAGCCACATTTTCTCACACGTGGGCTTTGAGACGATGTGTCCCTGGGGCCCATCTGCCAAAAAACTCGTGAACGAGCTGGCAGTTTTCTTGGCCAACGGCTAAGCTTGGCCATCCAAAGGGGGAACGCTTCCAGCGTACTGGGTACCATTACCATGTCTCATGGAGGCGCACGAGACGACTTTTTTTAGCTTAAATTTAGGTTAGTCACAAGGCTCTTTATTTAACTTTAGTTAATAGTTATAGTTCCAGTTTAGTTAGCTTAGTATTAATTGTTATTTGTCCCTTTATATTTAGTTTCAAGTGACAGCTATCAGACTAAAAGCTCGTTGATCTTGAAAACTGTGCATGCTAGATGATTAGTTTCTGAAAGTTTGTTGTAGGTTTTGACGAGATTGTAGATGACAGATGTCAAGCTGAAAACTCAATTATCTCGTAATCTAGGCATGCGCAACTACCAATTTCTTAGGGAAAGTTGTAGTCTTGACAAGATCTAAATTAGATGACAGGTGTCAAAATAAAAACTTAATTCGTAACATATGCATACTAGACTACCAATTTCTTTCTCTCACCATCGCCATAGAGGAAGTTGTAAGTCTTGAAATACCTACATTTTCAATGACAGGTTTCAAACTAAGCATACGTTTACCTCGGAAACTATGAATGCTTAAAGTTCCTTGAAGAAATTTGGAGGACTAGTAGGCCTTGGAAAGATCTATATTTAAAATCAAGTGTCATTATTTTTCGCGAGTATGACAATTACTACGGCATTGTGCATATTATTCTTTAGCAATTTGAAACTAGTAGGGCCCCACTCTCCAATCGAGATTATTTTAGTATATTTATATTTCTGGTGGTCCTAGGGGCATTTTTTTATAATATCCGTCGAACCAAAAACTTGATTAACTCTAAAACTACGCGTGCTAGACAACCAGTAAGTATGACAACTGGCATAAAAATGTAGCACTAGTTACAGAATTATTCTAAGTTTATGACTAGTCATGTCTGAACTTCCTTAAAGAATCTTTAGTTGGGACATTGTTGATGTTGAAATATGCTGTAGAAATATGAACATCCTTTTATTTCAACTTGTTTATTTACATATTACAATTACAAAGGAATAATTAATACTAATAGTGTTATTTGAAACTGATTTATTTAAACACGTTAAATCTTCGAATTTTGAACAATTTCCGAAATAAAATGTATGGCGTTAATGTTGAACGTGGAAAGAAAATTGCTACATAATACAAGATCTGTGTGGCAGACTAGAGTAGCGTTATGACCCCTTGCCGCTCCGTCTAAATTCATAATGATTGTAATGTGCATATTTCAAAGGAGCAATTCCGAAGGATAGCGTTGTACTTGTACGCCATGGACATACACACGTCACGTCTCTTTCCCTTGCGGGATATGAAAACGGTCGTTATCGCCGCAAGGGCTGTAACAAACGTTATTGCCAGAGCATATTTCATACAAATTAAATGAACCGTACGTAATTGAAATAAAGGCGGATTTGCCTAGAACGACAAACGCCGCCGGTTGCCGCATGGCGACCGAGAGACCCTTTTATTATTGTAGCCAATGTCACCCTTATTTCAATAGCGATAGAGATCCTATTCGAATTTCTAGTAAAACGTGCTTAAACCGACGCTCGCAAAAACTCTTATTGTGCGACGACCCTTACAAATCAAACATCGCCATATACATTGTTGGATAACCCATCAAGTTTTAGGCCGTACGCTCGCTCACGCGGTTTCACGCGCGGGACGGCCCGCGCGGGCCAGATTTGACAAATCACAAGATTGGCGCCCCGTGACGCGGCCTGCGGTCACCCGCGCCGCGGCTTCAGCAACCCGCGACATAATATAACCCGTACGAACACGACGACACTTGCCATATTACAACTACCTAGGCACTATGCGCCTTCTAAATTTGGACGGGTAATAATGGCGGCGATGTCAGACCGCCGCGCGGATCCCGCGAGCCCGCGCGCGGCCTCACGCGCGGGCTGGCCCGCGCGTGAAACCGCGTAAGCGAGCGTACGGCCTTAACGCGATATTGCGTATCTGCTTCTTTGAATACGCCCAATACAGAATAATAACCACACAGATCTACAAATACATACACATTATCATTACTTGTATTTATTACGTGTGAAAGTGAACGAATATCACAGTACTTACTTCTGTTAATTTGATGTAGGTACATTATAATTATAATTTAACATTTAATCCATTCCGTGGGAAAAGTTTCTATGAAATCTTTACAAAAGGTGGTGCAAGAAAAGTTTTGATTTCGGATGTGATTGCTAATAGATATCGGGGGATCACATGGATATACACTTTTGTGGCCTTGAGACGTCAGAAATGTTTCGTTGCACGTACACGCCACGGTTGCAGCAGTGGACTGTGGTGGTTATTAATGTATGTATGTAATGTAAGTATTTAGTCAATATTTACTATGTGGTTCTCCGGGTACAAAATATAATAAAGTTTTATATAATAGAATAAAGTTTTAAAACCTATCTTGCCGCAGTATGAATAATTTATTTTAAGTTGATGAAGTAATTATTAAAATATAGTCATGCACGAGCAAATACAAGCCCCCCCCCCCCAATACTTAAATAAAATTTTTGCTCCACCCTCAGCATAACAACTCACAGAATGGATCAATAAGGTGGTGTTCCTTTCTTGTAATTCAATTAATTTAATTTAGCCCTACATTATAAAAAAAAGACCTAGACTGAAGTTCGTTTCAACCATTAAGTGTCCAATGCCCTACATTAATTTAGTACATCGGGGGATCGACACTATTTATATTATTGACGCCCACTCTGGATCTATCTCACGCAAAGGATGTCCATCGTTATTTAAAGTGGTGAGGTGACGCGTGCAACGCGGTCATTGACATTGTTGATTTTACAGGGTTACTGCTATTAGTAAAGTAACTATTTTAACAGAGGAGTGTTACAACCATATATGGTTACAATAGTTTTAGAGCTAGTAAAGATAAGGTAAAAGAAAATAATCGTCGTGGAATAATCATTAGGTAACGGATTACTATAAAAATATGAATTATATCGGTATTATCCAACTTTGAACCAGAACTGGGGACTTTTGTAGATAGCGAGTGTCCCTGGAATTTCCCTTTTCCAAAAAATCATAATCCAGAACAACTTCCCGACTAATAACCCTGTCCTGTATGTTTAAACAAAGAAAATTCTTAAATTATATAAATATACAGTATTAACAAAAGTGGTACAGTAAAAATGTTTAGTATTTTCATAAGTATGTATAATTTTTACAGATTTGATAATGCCAACGCAAAATAACAATATCCTAAAATTGAAATGTAAAACTACAACTGGGCCATCTTAACTCATTCACCGCCGAGCCCTAGCGCTCAAAACAACTGATTACGCATCGCATACATTACGCAATCGAGATATTTTGAGCACCCTAAATTGTCAAATCAATTGAAATTTCGTTGAGATTTTAAGTACCCACAGATAGGGCAAACTCTTAAGTGCATAATTAATTAATATGAAAGTTGTCTTAAAAAATGGGTTTTAGAATTAACATGACATAAACTTGATGACGCGCATTGTCGTTGTCGGCGCTACAAAGCGTGCTCCTGGGGTGCCGCAGACCAAGTACGTTTTTGAGGCATTTTTCGTAGAAATTAACAAAGAACGTTATTGAAATAAAGGTTGCAATGCACGAAATATGCCGCCGGTTGTCCCAGGGCGATCGTGGGAGCCATGGTCATTCTAGTCAACGTCACCTTTCTTTCAATTTCGTTCGTCCCTTTTTTGAAGTTCTAGTGAAAAGTGCTCGAGCTGTCGCTTGCAAAAACGGCTCTTGCTCGGCTTCGACGGTGAGCGAGTGATCAAACCTGATCTTACAGTTGTTATTTGTAGAACCAAGAGATTCAAATTATACCAAGTGTGATAGTAAATATCAAGGATCTAATTCGAATAAATACTCCCTCAATCCGAACGTACATGTCAAATTGGGTTTGCTAGAATGGCCTCAGTATAGAAGTTAACGGTGCCACTGCCAATATCACAAAACATAAAACCGCACTTTATAAAAACTTTTATGTCATATCTTATATTTTCATAATGTATCATGGACAGAAAAAATACACGTGGTACTATTAACAGGATTTTAGCTTACTAATTAAGGGATCAACAGCCTGTACTGTTTAATCAAGTTATATATTGAGGTGCTTGCTGCTGTTAGTCACATCGTACATTTAAATGAAGCACAAAAATAAGACTAACAAAAAATTAAAGTTTTTAGTTTTTTTGTACCCTGGCAATACAACTATTCCTCCAGTCATAGGAGAAATTGTTGTATCTAGTGTGGTCACTGGACAGACCTGTTAAGAATTTATTATGTCGAAACTATTAACATTTAGTCGTTATATTTAAGTAAAATAATATAGGATAATCTTCATCCATTATAATATCAGAATTTTCTTAATATTGCCGCAACGAAATTTCATGAAAATCAAATGTGTATTATAAAAAAGTAATAAATCCGCCCATGCCAATTACAGCGCCATCTCTACGACCAATTCTTAAAAACGTACCGGTCTACCAAGAGATTAGGATATATTTTTGGTACAACAAGTGGGACAATATCTTAACGCAAAACTTTATTCACTGTAAGAACAAATCACAAATCGAGGAAGGATTTTAGACACTTAATGATTACGCATCAGTAACGATTCGTTTCAGTACGGTGCTCATTTGCACAAACGAGTCTACCCTTAGGCCCAACGCTACATTGAGCGGGCTGCATTATAACCCGTCCGAATTCAGAAGGCGCATCGTGCCTAAGTAGTTGTAATACGGTAAGATGGCGTCGTGTTCGTACGGGTTGTACTATCCACGCGCGGGCAGAAGGCGCGTGCTGCTCGCTCGACACAGCCTTGGCGCTTAGGTTCCTTGCGTTGCACTCTTTGTAACTATCACAAAGTACGCAGTACATTATATTGTGAACAAGTTTATGTAAGCTTATATGATTTTTAATAAAAATCAACTAATATTACTACTAGAATTTCTGGTTATTATTTTATAATTATTCAAAATACCTGGTTCTTTACAAAGTTTATACATTGATTGGTCAAAAATGAATATCCGTATGTAATGTAGCGATAGTTTATCTCCCTGTTCCGTATGAGCAATTGAGGGCAATGAATCAGTCGCGATTCTGTCACTAAAGCTGTACCGAATGTAATGCCTTAATATAACAACTAGTGAAAACAATCATTTCTAAAAAAAATATTATTTATAATAAAACATTACAAAACATGTTTACCCTTAAAACTGACCAATGAACTTTAAAAAAACTGACACTATGTTCTACACATTGCTTTGTAGTTAAAACTCAAAAAGAAAACTAGTTAGTGTATTTTTGCGTAAGTTAAATTTACATATATTGATAAAAATATAGATCAATGCCAATGCGGTCGTCATTGTAGTGAGTGACACCGGAACAGGCATCGAATATAGCGAGTACCGATCGGGCCGCGTGCCGCGTTCTGCCGAGTCCGGCCGATGGCCGGCGGGCGCGGGCGGTATTCATTGCGCGCCGTCTATTCGTTTTAAACCCGCTGTAGGCTCTACGTCATTGATACAATAATGCCAAAGTTACAAATTTGGTAATAATTATGAAATAAGACAAATAAGATTGATACATAATTCAAATCAATCCAGGAAAATTCACAATAGTTGCTTAAGTTTAACATCAAATCACACAACACAGCAGTAATCATTCGATCTAAATTACATAGAAAAAGAACGGAATGAACAATGTATAGCGTTGATAGGTGAATGTGCCTTCAGGAGGGTGGGAAATGCTGGGCGTCGGCGGCGGCGGCGCGAGTGCGGATGCGGGTGGTGGTGGTGGCGCGTGTGGGCTCGGCGGGCTGGGGCCGCGGCAACGCCGTCCCCCCCCGCCCGCGGGCACCTCGCGCTCACCCCCCACCCTGGCTCCTAGTCCTCCGACATAAAAGAGTTTTGCGATTTTAACTCTTCTAACTGTGAAATCTGCTGTCGCAGATACATTATTCTGTAACAAAAAATATATTTAGCCTTGGTAATCCAGTTTGGTTTTAAAAAATCAATGTAGAAAATATGATGTATTCATTCACCTTATTTTTCAATTTCTATATATTAACATTTACATTTAGTCGTTGCTGCTGTTGAAGCCATATCGAGAAGTGTGGTCTACTCTGTAGCAGTGCAGCACGGTTTAGGTGATCGAATCACTCGCATCATCTGGATCCGAAAAGAAACGTCGGGACGCCGTCTGCGACGCGTGGATCACCTGTATCACATATAGACTTACTTCTGTTCCTGTAGCGTGGCCTGGATTTCAGTGTGTCGCACCAGTGAGCGGGAGCACTTTAGTTCAGCCGACACGCGCGTGCACTGTAAACATCCCAACTGGTATGCCTCCTCTGTAAATTTATTAGCCTGAAATAAAAAAAATATATATTTGAGTATGAGATTTAAAGAATATATTACACGCGTTCGGCGTTACCAAGTTCACAGAGATTATATAAACTAACGATAGGTTTGTTTGTTAATTTTGTAAAATAATCTAAATGAATATTCAAAATTATTACACTGGAGCAACTTGGTTTCATAACAACGCAGCAACAAGTGTTCTCTTGGTACGAAAGCGGTCCAGCTAGATAATCACATTAATGACTGGAAAATGTTATTTAGTATAACACGGAATAACATACGGCACTAGTTCTATTGGAACGCTGTATGTGGTGTAAAACGCACGTAAATTGGTAAGATTAATAATTAAGCAAACAGAATAAATTTGACTCGTATTGGCCGAGTTGAAAAAAAAAATCACAGCGCGATTTTTTTCATGTTTATGCACTACCGGTAGTGTTATGGGAGATGTTTCTTTTCCTTGACTCTACCGGTAGTGCCATGGGCAAAATTGCATAGTTCGTGACTGACACTGCCTGCATTCCAAAGTACCGCAGGAAATTTTATCTCTCGTGACATGAGTGGGTTAACTAATATTAATGTAAATAAAACAAACAAACATTATAAACTCTTTGAAACAGTAATGATAACTCATGATGAAGTATCTCATAAGATTTTAAATGTTATTGGCCAATATAACGTTCCCGTTCGTCATTTTATCTTCAATTGTAAAATAATAGTTTTTCCAACTGTCATGCAATGGTGGGTATTCAAATGAGAGTGTATGTTTGTTATAATAGTTTTAGTTATTAACTAATTAAATGTAGTTGCATACACAAGTTTATCTACACTCTACTCAATAATACTTTTCCAAACCTCCGCACCGGCAATTGCAAGGTTAATACGGAGACAAATTCAATATGATAGATAACGTAATATGGCCTGATGTGAAATTTTGTATATTCAATACAGTTCGATTCATGTCGAGTCAACAACTGAACATAAAATGAACAACCACTGAAAAACAACTAAACAACAAATTAAAAACTGCTGAAAAACAACAGCTTTACATCAGCTTAACAACATCTGAACATCATGAACAACAACCATAATAACAACATCTCTCTGAAGATGGCCGCAAATAATTATCCGTACTATTATTTAAATCTGAGAGTTTTTGCGTGTATGTATGTTTGTTACCTCTTCACACTCAAACGGCTTGACCGAATTGGATGAAATTTGGAACACAGGTAGATTCTAACCTGGAATAACACATAGGCTACTTTTTACCCCAGGAAAACAACTATTACCACCGGAAAATGAGTGACAAAACGGGTGAAACCGATTGGCGGAAATCTAGTATGTTCTATTTTTGATGTAGTCATAAGAATGAAGATAATTTATTGAAACTTTTTAATATAAATACAAAATCATCAAAAATAAATAAATAAATAAGTTTGTGGCACTGAACTTCGTTTAATTTCTCTAATTTATCGAAAAGGCTTACCTTCTCATTCAGAAGTAATGTTACTTTTAGAAGAATCCGTCATTTCTATATTCAGAATGAATAATTTTATGAGTAGTCTAATGAGTGTAATCATTTGAGATTCGAGTTTTCTATCAAAAACATTCTGAAATTGATCATTCTGAAGGCCAACTGTTTTTAGGCAACATTAAGGTGGCACTGTCGATTTGAAAACAGATATATGTAAAGTATAAACCCTACTGCTCAAAACCCTGCTGCTTTCTAGCATTAGTAGGTTAAGCTGTGCGTTGAAGAAGTATAATGAAATGTGCGCTTTTAAATTGGCTCATATTTTTTGACAGTTTTTCATGTACAGGTGATGTAATGTAGGCACTTTGCGGTAGTGTCAAGGGGAATAATAGAATCCGTGGGTAATATTACTACATATACATGGTGTAAAACAATTAAGTAAGAATATTTTAAGGGGTGAACTAGTCAAGTACGTGAAACTAATCAATTTTCCCCAAAGAACATAGGTCGAAATATGAAAAAAATTGTTAGCCCTACCATACAAATTGACCCGGCCGGGTAACACACTTAGTATGGGAGGCCCATTATTTTTTCGTATTCCGACTTATGTTCCTTGGGGAAAGGTGTTCAGATTCACGAACTGGTTCACCCCTTAAAATATTCTCAGGATTTTTTTACACCTTATATAAGTTTAATTAATTAAGAAAATAATGGGGCGATAGGAAAGAAATTACCCCACTGGTAGTGCCTACGGATGAAAGGGTTTTTTTTACAAAATAAGGTAGTTTTTAACAGACTAAAAAGTTGCGCTTTTGTACGCCAATAGATAGCGTTAAACACCAAAATAAAGTGACGCTAGTACCGCATGTTTATACTTTTATTCAATCTCCAATTGAAAACTTACAATGACGTTCATTGGGTCGTCGGACAACTTGGTGTCCCACACAAAGAAGAATCAAACTACCCAGCTAAGATGCCTAGATTTTGAGTACATTTTTCTTTCAGTAGTCAAAAAAGGATTAATTTTAGCAGGTTAGGATTATACAGGCGGCGAGCCGAGCAACCGTCACCATGGTTTAAGGCAAATTTCAGGAGGAAAATATAATTATTGGTAATTTGGTACCATTTGGACGACTCGGTGTCACACACGAAAAGAGAGAGAGGTACCATAGTAGTACTTGTAATAGAGTCGTCTGATTTTCTGGCCGATCGTTGAGTTCTCGAGTGGGATCAATTCAGTTGTAGTTGTAGAGTGGCACCTTTCTTTAAGGTTTTTGGCAACGTGTTTCCAACATTTGCTTGAGAGTAGCACCGGATTGAAAGGTTCTACCCTAAGGTCCTCCAAATTAATGACAATAAAGTTTAAAACCGTTTGTACTAGTAACAACGAGAAGGTCGAAATAGTTTACGGTGTCATTATGTAATGAGGTTGAGGTAAGCCATGGTCAATGGTAACACCGAAATATACCATGTGTTCTGAAAAACAGTGAAACGTTCTTCTGGGGATACCTATTTCAAGGCCAAAAAATACAGGATATTGCAGATGTAAATTGATTTCTCGTCTGGATTTTCCACCTTAGTCGAAATGTTGAAAGTCTCTCAGTCAGATTAAAAGGTATCACCGAAATATGAAGTGTGAAATTTAAAAAAATTGGACACGGCGGCGTAATAACCCAATAAAAAAAGGGTTTTTCAAGACAAAATTTCAAATTGTTGAAGGTCCGTGCAAAATAGTACGCATTTTGTCATAGTACAGTTATTAATTTAGCATTTAAGGGTAAACGATTAGTATTTCGGCTATAATAATAATGAAATTTATTCGGCTAATATAAGCACCAATGTAAACAAATAGTGCTGCATAATTTATCGATATTTGCTTACTAAGTACATAAGTACTATCTAGAACAACGGAAAATATTTCATAGTGATTGATCAGTAATGGTTAGTACAGACGACGCTATAACTACATGTTGGCGATAAGGCTGCGCGGCTGCGCCATTTAGCAGTGTTGCTAACTAAGTGGATTTTGGCGGTTTTGACTTCCCTTTTCGTGGACAAATATTAAGTGTTTTATTGACTTTTGTGGATTCGTCTACTGGAATTCAAGAATTTAGCGGTCCAACTAAATTAGTGTTTAAAATCAACCTGTTCAAGTGAAATGTAGCGTGCTGTATTGTGCTTTATCGCGCTATATGGTATCATATCCGGAGGAGCCCAAGCTTGGTTTGCTTGGAAAATTACTTTTATTTAAACAAGAGTCTGAAATTTGATATATTTTAGGAATCGGCATAAAAATACCTTCATTAGATAACATACACGAAGTAGAACAAAATATTTTTAGGGTTCCGTACCCAAAGGGTCAAAACTGGACCCGATTCATGAGACTACGCCGTCTGTCTGTCACGTAGGTATCTCATTCATCATGACAGTCAGACACATGGAATTTTCACAGATGATTTCTGTTGTCGCTTGGTCAATGATGCCAAATCACCATGCCAAGTTACACGATTAAGCAGCACCGACTATAGTTTTTGCCGACTAGCCGACTACCGACTAATCTGGTGATCATCAGCCGACTAGTCGCCGACTACAAATATGGCAACTAGTCTGTCTTCCCGCCGAGACCATTACATAGGTCACCTTGCTGAAGGTAACCATGGGCCAATGGGCATTTATAAGTTATTGTTGTACAAGTTTCGGGCCTTGTCTACCGATAAACTGCTGTGGTGTCATTTCAAACACTTATTAATAGTTTTATAAATGTATTGCCGTGTGGTGCCAACTTTATAACATCATGGGTGTCGTGAATGGCGACTAAGGGATGAATCCAGGAAATGGGCCGCAGCATTCCCTGTGAATACAACATCCGCTCTGCGCTCACCAATCCGCCTGATAAGCAGTGGGCTGTTATGACTGTAAACATTGAAGTAAGATTGGCTTTTTAACGGACTAGTCACCGTCTAGTCAAAATGTTCGAATAGTCGGCTTTCCCGACTTTTTCGGCGAGTTTTTGACGGGATTGCTCTCACAAAGGTAATGTGAATTGGCTAACAAGATAATGATTTGGCCCCGCTCGACTTTTTGATATAAGATTTTCTGCAGTTGCAGGTCTTGGCTATAAGCCCGTGCCCGCACTCGTAAAGAATGACGGCAGTGTGTGAACACTCACTCGCGTTGATAATCCCGCGGAAGTATTTCGAGCAATGTTCGCGACAGCGGCAGGCGCAGGAGCAGGCTCAGGTGCGTCGTGTGAACGTGCTATTATACAGGATAGACCAAAAGGGGCATAATAGACAACAACATTGATGTCTGCATATTTATCACTTTCCCATTTGAGTGAGGATATTGTACGTTTTGAAGGGCTCGATGAACCGTCGGTCCCTGCTGCTGTCTATAACGGAGAATCCTACTAGTAACCTAGTACACAGTTTAAAAACTCTGACACCAGGGTTCAATGGATCATTCGTTGAGTTTGAGTTTCACACTACAGAAGGAAAAGATCGATTGATCGATCTCTACAGCTTGATAACAACTATTTTGCCGCGTAAAAATAGTGAGCAAGTTAATTTTGCCAATAGGATGAGGCAAAGTGATTTAAGTTTAAAACATAACATTTTTACGGTGGTGTTCTGAAAATTATTCTAGCTTTATACTTATATTATTTGTATCTTATAAGCGTTTTGTTCAATTAAACAATTTACATTTCTCAATATTTTGGAAATATTTACGAAAGCTACCGAAAATACTTAATGTGATGAATGTTTGTTTAACGCGAAATGAGGTGAAAGTAGAGGAAACTGCTACCGAACCATGCTTTCTACCCAAGAAATCAAGACATACATTTCAGGACATTCATAGTAATTTGTAGGATCGCGTTTATCGAAAAATAAGACATGTTCTGAAAGAAAACTGTAAGCTGTTAGCTAATTTTATAACAAGAACTATTGTAGTATAACTTTTCTCACTCTCTCTCTCTCTTTTCGTGTGGGACACCGAGTCGTCCAACGATCGCTGATAGAGGTGACAAGTTGTGTGTGCCACGCGAGAGCATATTGATTTACAAGTCGTGCTTTTGAATCCCTCACTGAGCTTAGCATTCTACTATTGTATGTTCCGCTGCCTCAGGATTCAAAATTAGCACTCGATACAAAAATAAACTTTTCTTTCTTGTTATTATTATTATTAACCATTTATTGCACACAAGAAACATAACAAGAGACATAATATACAAAGAATGAAACTACTATGAAATTTCTTCCAGCTGACCTACAGAAAGTGAGATTTGTTCTTGTTGTTTCTTCCATAGCACGAATACAAAACTACATATCATTTTCACGTTACATACATTACATCACGTTCTTCAAATTCACAAATAAGTTGGGGTGGTTCATAATACTCGCATTGCAGTTTCTGTTATAGCTTAACACAATAGGTAAATCAGTCAACAGCATACTTACTACAATTACCTTCCTTACATAAATAAGATATTAGAAAAATAAAATTTTAATTCGCATACTGCAAGACTCTTTACTAAGTCATTATTTCTGAACTTGGAATTACGTAACGAAGAGAGTACTTAGAAAAACTTCGTATTGTTGCGTTTAATAGCATCCAACGGATGCATATTACGTATAGGACAAGGCCATACATACACCTTGACCAGTTAGTCAGTTACCACGCTGATTCACCTAAAAAGCATAATTTTTAATTTTGCTGTACTTTCTCTCAATTCATATACATCATATATTTTTACTATCAACCAGCCAGCGGTAACACCCTTGGAAAGTTAGATATTTTTCCGTTCTAATAACTAGTAGCAAGGATAGTACAGGTTTCTAAAGGCGAAAGATTGTTTTAAATCGATCCTTTAGTTTTTGAGCCAATTTGTTATAAACATACATAAAAATATGAAAGTAGAGAAATATATACTTCAATTCAATTCAGAAATTCAATTCGCATAAAGCCACATTCACGCAAAACAATTATTTTGATATTGCTAAATTCGCATTATGTTCAATTCTGATAACGTCGCGTACGCATAGCATTTCCAAGCAATGACGTTTTCAAATATATATCGAAAATGAGGGGATAGGATATGCCGTACGTACATATTAAATTGACTGTATGATTTTGATAAACAAAAGAGAATAATAAAACATTACTCATGGATATCTAATAAGATAAAATAAGATTATCATACATAAAAATCTTCCTCTGGAATCACTCTATCTTTTTTTTAAAACACAATCCAGATCCGTTACGTGGTTATGAAGATTTAAGCATAAACACGAACAGACATAGGGACAGAAGTGGAAAGCGACTTTACTATGTAGTGTTAAGTGTTTATTATTGGATTGTGTTAAAATGAGTTTTTTTTTTGGATGATTGAGGGTTAGTGTATTGTGCTAATGAAGTGTTAGGTATGGGGGCATGCCATCGACTATATAAGAGAAATATTAAAGCTTGAAAATATCATCCGTCACTGAGTCATCACTTGAGAAACAAATACATTTATTCGGTCGTTGAGTTAAATTTATAGACGTTACAATAAGACATTTAAAAATATTTATTAAATTAAGTCGCTGACCCTACTCATTCCGAAGACAACTAAATTTATTAGAAGCTGCGATTGACATTTAAAAGAAGCTGCATTCATTGGCACCCTTTTTTATTTATCCTTGATAAGACAGGTAAATAATTTCCCACCAGATAACCCAAATCACATTCCAAAAGCAATGCAAGAACCGGGTTATGCTCTATCCTAATAAGGGTTAAGCAAAACCATGGTGGGATCCGCACTTTTGCCGTCTGTATAATGTAATAAGTAAATAAATATACCTGTTTGTCGAGAATGTCGGCTGGCCAGCCGGTGACGTGCGCGCTGAGGTCGAAGCGCGCGTAGTTGACCAGCGAGGGCGTGAGCATCGGGGGCGCGTGGTGCAGCGTGCCGCCCACCACCGACGAGTAGCTGCCCAGGCATTCCACTGCAACGAGACCGACACAATATTACAATCATACAAACTTTATAACTTTACACTATAAATAATGCCGTGTGATACCGGCTTACAATAGCATCACTCCAATTTGATTATTGAACCTACCAACCTATATATTTGAAATGCGTGTTGCGGAATGGTGCCGAAACAAACTTTGAAAGTTTAACGGCCCCAAATAAATTGTTTACTTTGTAATGTTTCTTTAATAAATGATAAATCTATCTATCCAATTCTACCCATGAGTGTCGCAAAAAGCGACTATTGGATAAATTCAACCAGAGAATCGGCAGCAGTGTATCTTGTGAATGCAACATATTGCACTGCGGTCACCAATTCGCCTGTCAAACGTGGTAAGAATGGCAACACCCCCCAATAGGGGGAAGCCCATGTGCCGTTAATGTAAACATACATATATGACGCCTATAATCCTTTGCGGGGTAGGCTGTGTATACCTATATGGCTGAAAATACTGACATTTACCCCACGTCTGACAAACATTTGAGGGTAATTCGAAAAATTGTGTATCAAAATGTATGTAATGTACAATAAATGATACAGTGTGGATCAAAGGGTGTTGCAATGTTTTTTTAAGTGTTATGTCGATCAAACTATATCATCAAATATATATTTGACTTCCAAATAATGTACAAAAATAAATAATATACAGGATGTAAAATATCAGCTGCAAATATTTTATAGGGGTGGTCCGCTCATGAAACTGAACAACTTTCCCCATAGAACATAGGTAGAACAATGAAAAAAAATGGTAGATCCCATAAAAGGCATTTTATTGGCTAACACCCCTCTCAAATATAAATAGTGATGTGATGATACAGTAAGTACCGGTCGGTAGTAACATTTTGTATGGAAGGTTCAGTTTCATGGGCTGGCTCTTTCTTGATGTATTATCGGTTGATTTTTTACACCTTACATGACAACAATATTTCTTAGCCCCGTCTGATAGAACGATTCGGGTCCATCGCTGCACCCGTGATTACAGATGCAGAATTTAAATAATTATTTTTCTACTGCCATTTATTTTTAATGATTAGCGTAATGATCCGGGCTACCTTCAAACGCTGGTAGGTATATCTCTTATAGAGGTATTAATGTCTTATATTATGTTTGTTACATTATTCTTAACTCAAATATACAGTTGTTCAGTTTCATGGCCTGCGTGCACCCCATGAGTATTCGAAAGGCGTCAGTTTAGGTTAGATTTGCGAAGCTCCGCAATGTCCTGTGGTCCTGTGTTAAACAAACAGTGGTGTACCATTCTGCAGTGATCGTCCTACGATCTTTTAGTTCAATCGTGGCAACATGACCAGATTGCGCCACGAATGTAGCCACCATTTTCTTTGCGAGTGCTTCGCGAGCGCACCAGCTTTGTCGCTTTAGGTTCATCTTGAAAGACCCAGACGGTCGATTGCTGCTTTGAATCAGAATCATACGCACACCATACACGTAAATCTAAGATTCATCACCACTGATGATTTCGTAGACGTGATTTGTTTCTCCTTGGCTAAATCGTTGCAGAGTTTTCTTACACCACCTGACCCGAGCCGCCTTGTGCTCGTCGGAGAGCAAATGCGGGATCCAACGGGAAACGCAGTTTTCTTACACCAAGGGCCTCATGTAACAATCTTTTGAATTGTAGTCTCTGAATGTCTAAAAAAGCTTCAATCTCACGATAAGTCACGTGACGGTCTTTGGTTATCAGGTTTCTCACTGCGGTGAAGGCGGTTTTTGGACGTCCTTCCCGAGATCTGTCACTAAGGCTGGTATACCCACGCTGGAATTCTAAATACCAGCGTTCGACGGTTCTTAGGCATGGGGCTTCATTGTTGTCAACAGAAGTCAGTTCCTCGAAACATATAATCGCGTTAATTCCTTCCGAAAGTTGTAAAAAAATATTGCACGATAGTTTTCCTTCGAGTAATTCCTTTTCGTGTGCGACTAGACAACTTCAAAATGGCGCAAGAGACTAAATAATTGCATGAATTACACATATTTCAGTTGTTCATCTTATAAATTCTTAAAGATTTTAAACGCTGTACGGTACTAAATTCAAAATTGGTGTAAATATGCAAACGACAAAACTAAAAAAAGGTATGCCCCGTCTGAACAAGCTTAATTAACATGTAATTAAAGGAAATTGTAGTTTTCTAAAACTGATAAAATTTACAGTTTTTGGCAGTTCATCGATTATTAGCGCGTGGCAGTTTGATGTGGTGATTATAACAAATAAATGGAAATCTTTGATGCTTATTTGACTTCAAACGATGAAGAAACGTCATGCTTATTTATTGGTGTTGTTTATAAGAATTAATAAATATAGCAATTAAATTCACAGTTATAGGTATTACCTACAATTAAGCCGATAGAATGACGCACTCACGCCCGCCAAACTGCACGGCATATTGCTCGAACATAATTTTTGTCTATTATTTATTTCAATGTGATTTAATAAAACCGTTTTTTTCTGAGATTATTAAATACATACCAAATACGAAACTCTTAAATAGGACAAAAAATCTTCCGTCATTATTAAAATAATAGTGGTAATTCGAGGAAGAAAGCTCGTTCCTCTAGGAAGCTTGTTCACTTTCATCGTCTAGTTCCTTCATTTAATAAATAAAAATAAAAACCTGTGACAAAAAACAGTATTTACACGTACTTTTTCTGGGCAGTGCTGTGTCGAGATGCAACGGTGGTGCATGCGGGTCCGTGTTCTCGGAGTGCGTGGGCGTGGGCGGGCCGGCGTCGCGCGCGGGCGTCTCGTTGCCGCTGCCGGCGCACTCGCCGCCCACGCCTCCCACGCCGCCCACGCCCGGCGACGCGCCGTTGTTGGCGGGGCCGGGCGCTGCGACTGGCGCGCACACGTTGCTCGTGCTCGCCACGCTCACGGGCGGTGCCACGATGCGAGGCAAGGCCGCCGCCAACAGTGAACCGCTCTATATAAAAAATAAATACTATGAAGCATAATTATATTAATAAAAGACATTGAAAAATGTTAGCGTTGGCCGGGACTTGAACCATGGAGTACTGTCCCACTGCTCTGCCACCGGCGCCTCGACCGAATACATCAAAATTTCAAATCTCTTGATAATCGGCTCAAAGCAACAAAGTTTTTAAATTAATACTATGGTTAGTCCTCATATCAATAGAAATTCAAACCATACGATTAAGTTTTGCTTATTTAAATGTTCTATATTATTTGTATAAATGAAAGAAAGTAATTCATATTTTTCTTATCTAATATTTCATTTATAAAAATTATATAGCACAAAAAGAAATAAAATATTTATATACTTACTCTCTAAACAAAGTGTAAGTAAAAGTGCTGCATTTCTTTTCTTTGCGTTATGTACGAAAATGTGTTAAGCGTGTTTAAATATACGGGGTGTAAGGGACGGTGTACCGAAAACTTTGCAGGCATGATCAGACCATAAAACTGAACAACTTTTTCTATGGAAGCTTTGTTGGTAAACGAGAATATTTTTTCGACCTTCCATACGAAATTACCGATCAGCTGACTGACTTTCTATGGAGACTCGAAAAAAAATTTCGTTTCCCAACACAGGCTTCATAGAAAAAGTTGTTCAGTTTCATGGTCTGATCATGCCTGCAAAGTTTTCGGTGCACCGTCCCTTACACCCTGTATACATTAAAAGTAAATTATACATACGTATTTTTGTAGTTTTTTTAGGCGCAATTTAAATCACGAGTGAGGCTACCTCTGGATTTTGAATTATAGTAAAGCTAAAAATTATGTACGTCGCCTAAGGATCAATAATTTGGCTTTTAAGTGATACTTTTCATCCCCCTCTTATGAAAAAAACAATAAATACTTACTTGCATGAAATAATTAAATAAAACACACTTAACATACTTTATTACATCTAAGATCACGCGGTTTAAGGGAAGGCAGTACTTTTCCCAACACCCTGTAGAGATAGTGAGATAAAAAGCTTATATATAATATAAAATATGTAGTGAAAATATGTACTTACAGTTTGATTGGAATTGTCTAGCACAACCACAGGAGGAACTGCATTGCCTTCGGAATTATTGCGAATCAAAGTGTTTTCTCTTGCTCCGTAAGAATTTTCAGAGAGTGGTGTACTCCGGTCTGGAGATATGTCCATATCCTGTAGTGACTGGCCATCTGAACATTGACATTAAAAAAGTATGAATTATAGCTTGTTTAATAATCTAATTGTTTATTATTATTTCTAGCCTGTAACGTCTCACTGCAGGACAAAGGCCTCCCTCCCTTTCTGCTATTCTTCCGTACAACATTCTTATTAGTAAATAAGATTTTAAAGATCTTTGGTTCGAAATAGGAAAACAACAAAAACCTCCATCGCAAATCAAACGGCTGATGGACCATTTAATAAAATATATTTTGTCTCATATTTCTTTGGGATGTTCATTTTCATGAGATACACCTTAGCAGATGCATGAAGTAAGACTCCACTGATCCACAATGTTATGCCCAATTAATTATGATTCAGGACACTACACTAACTATTTAAAAGCATAATACATAGCACTTTAAACAAATACCTTTTCCTTCGTGTGTTATTGACGAATGTTTGGGTCTAGTTCGCTCATGTCCATCTTCTTCTCTTGAACTGCTGTTCCAGTACTTGTCAGAATTATTTGTTCTTTTACTAGACTTTTCTGATTCTTTTCGCCCGGATCGCGAACTTGATCTTTTATCTCGATCTGGTTATTAAAGGGAGAAGAATAATTATTACACCTGTGACAATGGCTAACTATGACTAACAAATTATTCCATTATCCATATCTTACATATTATTCCATTATCCATATCTTACATCAACTGACAAAATCTTCAAAGAAACTCGCCTTATGAACGTAGCCCAACTATACGCATACCACACTTGCATACTTGTTAAAAAGATCCTAACCAAATCCATACACACTTCAATCACACTCACACAAACAAAACATATAACTCAACGGTCATCTCGCAGAGCAAGCTTTATCGTGGTACCCAAAACTCGGATGAACTACGGAAAAAAGATGTTTACTTTTGAGGGAGCACGGCTTTATAATAAACTACCGTCAGAATTAAAAAATAACAATCTAGATTTGTTTAAAACCAAACTTGCACAATATTTGAAAACTGTTTAAATAAGTATTCATATGTTATATGAACGGCAACAACACTATTATGATTAACATTTTCTTATGTAAGTGACTGTTTGTCTGTAATAAGAAATAAAGATTCTTTAACCTGAACTAGCTCCAATACATATTTGTAATGAAGTTGCATTTTCGAGGGTCGCGTTGACACGAGCGTAATTACAAGAATTTTGCTTATGCCAATCAATAGCTTTATTTTAATCGCTGATTTATTAAGTATAAAGGTACTATGATTTAAGTATAAAGGTACTATGCTACTTAATTTTTAATCAAGAACTAACGAGTATTGCTCCCTTTGCCAGGGTTTGCCCATAGATGTACTGGCACGCTGTCACCAATATGGAAAATATAATATCACAAAACTAAAAACTGTATCGGATTCGTGAACAACGTTACCGAGCTTTGGCGTTTACGCCAAGGTTTACACAATGCACTGCTAATTTAATTGTTGTGACATGACATCCAATCTGTCATCTGATATATGATTGTCAAAAATTACGAATGGAAGATTGCAGCCAATGAGGAGTGGCTTTATGGTAATTAATAACCGCAAATTGTTTAGATATTTTATTTCAGTCGACAGAAATTTTTATTTATCAATTTTGTTTAAATGAAAGCGTGAATCTTGCGCATGTTTTTCCCAAACAAGATACGAAACTTAGCTTTCTATGGGTCGCGGAAAGCAGAAATGTCAATGGCCATTCCGCAATTTTATAAATATGTTTTCGTTTTGATTGGAAAAAAACACCCGCAAGAGACTTTACTTAAAGACGTGTTTCAAAAGAAAACCTCGATACATTGCGGCTTGCGGTTGCACATTCCTGTATGATTTGATTTCCTAGAGTAATGGAAAACAAAACATTTGGAAAAATATTTGGATTGGAAAAAGACATGCGCAGACGCGCCTTACGATGCTTTTCATACGAAAGTTAAATGGACAATGCAGTCCTAAATAGGTTACGTTCGATTAAGTACAAATATTTTAAGGTTGAGTATTTACTCGTAAAACTGAACAACTTCAAATGTTTTTTTTTTTTTATTGGATAAAAAATAAATTTTGCATTTAAAGAGTTTTTTTTTACGTTTACGGTCCACGATGTTTTTTATATTTGGAAAAAAAAATGTAATTAAATTGGGGACGAATAATCCATAACTTAATCATTATAAGTTGTAGTAGGACCAAATTTACGTGAACACATCATTTCTTATAAGCTTTAGTTAAAGAACTGCTCTGCATCTCATGTTTAAGACCATTATTAATTTTTTTTTAATTTAACCATTTTTTAAGCTTCAGGTTATAGTTACTTGATTTTTAATCTTGATTATTTACTAATTGCATATTATACAGTTTCAAAATACTTCAATGGCTAAGAATACAAAAAATATTGGATATACGGAAAAAAGGTTTATAGTCTACTTCAACTAGAATACTATTCTAACATTCACCAGCATGATGATGCCGGTGACTCGTACCGTTCCCGGTCATAGAGACCACTTAGCCAATTTTAAGTTTAGTTCCATCGAGACTCATGCCTATTGGTACAGTCTCAAATGGACACAGAACAGTCACACAGATTGGCTACTTCTAGGAGATCTAGTTACTTTTAATTCGGCATTAAGTTAGCACGTCCAAAAAGAAAAAAATAGAAAATGGAAAAGGTCAAGTGTGAGTAACCTCAATGTACACTCATTTTATAAAGTGAAAATATAGTTTTCTTGTTTGTTTGTATGTAATCGATAAACTCCGAAACTAAATGAGCGATATCAATACTAGACAGCTAGTTTTTGGGAGAACGTTTATTGGAAGGTTTTGGAAAAATATAAATTTTATGTGACAGCTCATAACAGCTGTCAAACTATAAATTCCGTTTTCGGAAAGTCGTGATGCACCACGTGCACCATCGATTTTAAAGTTTACTTTAAGTGAATTAGGCATCCAGCATGTGTAATTTTATCATATTACCTTAATTTTCACAAGGTCAAAAAGGAAACAGCGTCGAAATGTGAACGAAAATGTATTTTTTTATTTTACTAACAATTTTTTTAATATTTTATGGAATGTACCAAAAATGTCTCAATAATTAATACTCGGTCCTTGGCTTACCCGAAAATGATAAATAAGGTGCCCTTGCGCATAAACTTTAATAGTCTTCATGTTCAGCTCGGTAAAATCAAACTTTCCCCCCCTCTCCCTACCACTACTGACGTAAATTAAGTGTAGTCTCTGCGGATTTCCTTTGAAGACTACTTAAAGAACCAACGCCTTTGCCAAATGATATTAAGCACACTACCTATAAGGTACTTATGCCTAATTCAGAGCAGGAAGTCATCTTCAAAAAAAGTTCTGGAATTTATATAAGCATAACTTGAAAACTGTAAGTCTTATCAAAATACTCTAAAGACAATTAGTGTACAGAATTTTTAACTCCTTGAAAGTTTTTAAGTAACATTAACCGTTTTTAATAAAAGCAGAAAAACCGAAAGAAGACATATGAAAAGGTCCCCCCTTTTCATATGAGGTAAAACATTAATTTGACAGCTTGTTCCCCCTTAAATAATTAATTACACATATGAAAGCTACAGAGCATACAAATTTTTATGCTTGCGTCTGAATGGGACCATAGCTTCATACAAACTCGGAGCTAAGGAGTTGAAGTGAAAGTGTCATTGACCAGAATGAAAAACGTCTCTCATGATCGCCTGGTTACCCAGCAGCCAGCAGCGAAGTTTGTAATTCTAGACAAAGTAATTTATTTCAATTACAATACAGTGTGACGTCGCGCGCATCCAATAGTCTGCGGTGGCCCTTATTCAGTATAAATTCCCAGCAGCTCCCTACAAACTACTACTGGAATAAAGTTCTGGCACTGGCTACACTATTTCGTCAACATATTTTACGTATTTTATCAGTACCAAGTCCTAAGACGAAGCTGATTAAATAAAAAACTATATTCTAACGAAAGAGTGTTGCCAGCAGGGACAGTACTGGCACACCTCGGACACTGGCGCTCAAATGTATGAATCAAATGCGTTGCTACGCACACAGTCTAAGCTCGCGTAGATGAACGCGGACCATGCTTGTGTGTGTGAGACAACATGTCAGGGTTGCCGCCATTTTGCGTTCGCGAATCGGGAATGCAATGTGCGGCAGTATGAAATGACCTTCGTCGTCGCGTCCTTGCTTAGCCGGTGTCTGAGCGTCCTCCGAGCGCGGGTGGGCGGCGCTTGTAGGGGGAGGCAGGGAGTGACCATACTGTACGCTAGTACTATTAATTATACTGTGGTACTGGTAAGCCTTTAGAGGTTATTGATTGGGTTTTAGGTATGGGTTTACTCTCCCTATTCGTATTCTAAAAACCCCATTGGAAAATATTTTTAAAGCGCCATTTTAAAGGCTATCAAAACCTCTTTAAACCACTGTCCTAATTGAAAGGAAACTATATGCTGATGAAAGAGTGTTGCCAGCAGGGACAGTACTGGTAAGCCTTGCAGAGGTTATTGATTGAGTTTTAGGTATGGGTTTACTCTCCCTATTCGTATTCTGAAAAACCCATTGGAAAAGATTTTTAAAGCGCCATTTTAAAGGCTATCAAAACCTCTTTAAACCACTGTCCTAATTGAAAGGGTTCTCCTTTCGGCATTCACATCAATTTGATTTTTCAGTGTCTCTTTTACGGACTATTATTGCCCGCGCATCGCAAGGCGACGAGACGGCTGGTCAAAGCTCTGAGGTGGCCGGCAAGCCGCAAGCTGATTGCCTTACGAATGATTTCATTTCAGTGCCTGCTCGCGAAACTCCCATATATAAAGCGCACGGTTACTACGCTCTACACACGGTTTAAGCAAAGGGTTCCCTTTTCGATAAACTGGAGACCAATAAAACGGGAACCATTTGACGGGGAGGCGCATAGCGGCTCCCTGATTGCCAGAATATACTAAAGACACGGTGTTTCCAGAACAACATTCTTAGGACTTTATGCTGATGACATGGTCATGCTAGAACGCGTCTCTACAATGCACGATAGTGTTTTACACTGCATAACAATGCCAAGAACATCCCTGTATCAACACCCCGGGCACTCGCGACACGTTTATCGAAGACACATGTGACCATTCTCAAATCTGCTAGTAGTGATAAATAATCGAATTGTGGTGAATAATCAATGTCCTGTAGTGATGGTTCCCTCCAGAACAATATTCTAACTAATGACAACATTCTTAGGACTACATGCTGACGAAATGGTTTTGCCAGAAGAACATTCATGGGACTTTACGCTGATGACATAGTATTGCCAGAATAAAATTCTTAGGACATTATGCTAGTGCCAACATTTTTAGGACATCATGCTGACGAATTGGTTTTGCCAGAAAAACATCCATGGGACTACGCTGAAGACATGATATTACCAGAAAAACATTCTTAGGACTTAATGCTGATGAGATGGTGTTGCCAGAACAACATTCTTAGGACTTTACGCTGACGAAATGGGGCTGCCAGATGAACATTCTTGAGACTTTACGCTGTTTACATGGTTTAAGAAAACTTACAAAATTTTCTACCGCGGGCAGGATTTGAACCTGCGACTTCGACTCTTATGGGGGTGAAACAAACAGTTGTAAGGTCAGAACTGTGATTAAATACAGGATTGCCAGAACTTTAGTACTTAGGACTATGCTAATCAAATGGTGTTACCAGTAAGGCAGTCTAATCCATTAATAATTAATGGTGTTAAAACAAATGTTGTCACAACTATATTCTTAGAATTAAGTAATGATAAAATACTACTGCCAGAACTTTATTGTAATGCTAAGTTCACACTATGCACCTGCCCCTGCTCCTACCGCTAACGCAAACATTGCTCGAAATTCTTCCGCGGAATTATTAACGCTAGTGAGTGTTCACACACTGCCGTTATACTCTTCTCGCAGCAACACGAGTAAGCGAGATAGCAATACATTCTATTTGCGCTCGTGCTGCCGTTCATTTGAAGTGGCAGCGACATGACGAGTGGCAGCGCGAGTAACCTGTGCTTGCGCTGCACAAATCTCTTGCTATTTTCGCCCATATAGGCATATTGAGAACGTGCTATAAGGACAGTAGGTAGAAACTTCGCTTTACTACGCCATCTGTTGGTATTCCTTCAAAAGCTGGCTAAGAGGTAAACTTAAGATGTATCAAGTATTTTGAGAAACTTAAAAAAATTGCCGTCCGTACGTAATGGTTTTCCTTCTTACCAAAAGATGGCGTAAAATCCAAAATGGCATGGATTGATGCTGCAGGTTCAGGAAATAAAATCAATTACATTACATTTGCTTTTTTGCGGTGTTAGCTGAAATGTATTCTAGTGGCAGTAGGAAGCAGTTAAAAATTTATTTATATGTTTTATTCATGGAGAAAGTTGCTTAGTTTAATAGGCAGTGGCAGTTCACCCCTAGATCATAATGAAGTATTCCAAGCAGACAAGTAAATTTTAGGGTTGGGTTTAGAATCTCATTACATATTTTGAACTTTTCATGGTATTATTATTTCAACAAATTAAATGCTACATTAGAAAAATAAAAGATTATTTAAGAAAAACCACTTTTGGGTCATACTAGGGTTGTCTCCTGTGTAATTAATAAAATACAAAACTTCAATGTTTAAAATCACAGTCCAAAATTAGAATATTCAATCTTCTTTCCTTCTTGGTTGTTCTAATGATGACATTTCTTAGGAAATATAACTTTTAGGTATTAAGTAGGATATTAATAAGTCTGTCCTTTTTTTCATTACTAACAGCAGTATCAAAAAAAAGATAATAATATAATTTAAAAACAAATGGATATCTCACTTATTTTAGGAACACACTGATGCCACAGCAGGGTCAGCATGTCAGAACCATCACAGGGCAAGATAAATGGGGCTTCAGAAAAAATACTCATTTCTTGCAATATGATTCTATACAACAACTTTTTGATATTAATTGGATGTTTAAGAGATTAATTTTAATAAATATGTTGTAAAGTACTTACTGCTTCTGGTGGAATATGTAGAATCTTTGGATAATGTCCTTCTTGAGTCCCACTCACAGTGGGAAAATCCCTTTGGCTTCTCCCATTGTGACACTTCAGAGATACAGTTATAGTAATATTTTTTCCCAGATGAACTAATGTGTTCTGACCATTCACTACTAGTAGGTGCGCTAGCTGAGGGGACACTTCTCTTGTCATATTTACTACTCCTACTAACACTACTGTTCATGCCACTAGTCCTACTCTTCTTCTCTGATTCAGTTCGTTCATGATTACTTCTCTCCCTCTCACAATCTTCGCGTATACGTTTCTCCTTTGGGGATCTGACACCATCTGAAATTTACAACAAATATCTTTTTAGTAAATTAACGAAAATATTGTATGTTTAAGTTACAAATTGATTATAAAACTAAAACATTATCAAAATTATTTTCTTACCTGTATATTTATTTCTAGAGGATTTGTAGTCTCTATCTCTCTCCTTTTCGGAACCTTTCGGTAGGTAGGAATTTCTGGATGTGGCATATCCCCTGTCATCAGGCACATGGCTGTAGTGATGGTGCCCATGGCCAGAGTGTCCCGTGTGGATTGTATGCCCATGTGCTGACACATTCCCATTGGGGGATCGGAGCGGTGTGTACCGGTTGTCAGAAGAAACATACTCACTTGCACCCCGCCTTTCACTCTTGGAATTGGAATATTTCTGTATAAAAAGCAATTTGACTTGTTATGCCTTGAGGCTAAGAACATACATAACAAGATATATCAACAGAGGTATCTTAACAAATGATGACAGTATTATGCTCAAATTACCCTCAATGGTTCAGATATGTTTGTTTCAGCTAAGAATACACATAGGTTACTGCATTTCTGTGTAATTAGATTAGGTAGGTATAATTTCTCTAATCAAGGTTTGCAAGCTGCATTTATAGGGGATAAGATTCCTCCGTGCAACTGGTCCAAAATTGCATGCAACCGAACGTACACGATAGAAACAGGAAAAGTGTTGTCTTGAATGGATATTACGTCGGTCGAGTGCTTGCTAAAGTTAGCATAATTCCAAGGCGTGAGGCAGTTCAGCCCATGTGTATTTTATACTTATCTTCTTAAGCTTACCTGATAGGGATGGGCCTGGTGCTTCTCAAAGTACCTGAGAACAAATAAATATGATTATTACAATAGCCTAATTTACACCAAAACTATGAATCGGCGACCGCCATCTAAAGATTGCTCTTTAGTGCAGAAGCATCTGAAACCGTATCATACCCATCGCTTATTCGCTGAGGTTTCCTTGCATGCATTACCATCAATGCAAATGTACGATTTATTACGGCCACAGTAATAAAATGCAATGCAAAACCACGGTCATGAAAACAGTTCTACAAGAGGCCGTGATATATCTTGATGGACGCCATGTCACATTCAAGACACTGAACTGAACAGAGTCAATAGACACACGAAAGAGAGAAAAAACGACCGCCGCCGCTGCTCTGCTAACCGATTTGTCTATGTTCGTATAAGGGTGCCCGTCCACAGACGAAGCGGTAGCGCGAATCCACTCGATACATGTCCATGTCGCTGGCACCCCAAAGTATATATTTTTCAAAGCTGAGAGGCTCAAAGGTTTGTGACGAATGGATGGACTCTTAATTCAAGACTGGTTTTCAATGTGATGCTTCCTATACTGAGATCTCATAGAAAGCATGTATCATTTAAGTAAGAGGTATCTTGCTTACTGTGAAAAGAATCATGACTTAGTGTATGGTAGAAAATATTGATTTAAGTTTGATCTGATCTTACTATTCTCCTAAGTTTATTTTTGTTATATTGTTATGTTTTTCTGTTTCCTTGTATGGTATTTTTAGGTTTATCCTGTAGGCTATACATTGTATTTTATAATAAATAAAATAAATAAATAAATAAATCTCAGGCCAAAAAATGACGTCCATGTCGCTGGCTCCCCAAAGTATATATTTTTCAAAGCTGAGAGGCTCAAACGTTTGTGACCAATGGATGGACTCTTATTTTAAGACTGGTTTTCAATGTGACGCTACCTAGACTGAGATCTCAGGTCAAAAAATTGGGGAGCCAGCGACATGCTTTTAGGTTAGAATTTCAGAGAAATCATCAGATTACTTGTTAACGGCGCAATGTGTCAAAATGATGGCTATGCCAAAGAAATGTGACGGAATATGTGACAGTTACAAGCACATTCAATAGCTGTGTGACTCAACTGGAGCTGAGAAATAAGCCATGGAATGTTTCCAACCCATGTCGCTGGCTCCCCAAAAAACCGGCATCTGAAATCTCTGCAAGTATCACCTAAAACTACTAACCAAAGAGGAATTCTCGATCGTAATGTAGTAAAGACTCGTTCTTCAAACAATCTCCTCTCGAATCAGCTTCGTTTTTGAGAAAACACAACATTTGTTTTTGTATGAATATAAGGGTGACTACATCGTTCAACCCTTTTTGGGACAGATTCAGGAACTTATGGTTTAATGATTTCCGTAAAAATTATACTAAATATTACCTTGAACAATGTCCGCGAAGGGCTCTTAGTGCTGGTACTATTAGCAGCACATCAACTTACCTATTAAAGGTACTTAGATTGTTGACGGTATTTTCCACGGTTTATTATTATAACATTTATAGTACAAATTCATTGTAGTATACACGATCTCGTTGTGGTCTTTCAGGAGAAATCGTCACCGGCGCGGCCGGCGACTTATCAGGAGCACATCGGAAGTCCCTTTCATTTTCGTCGAAAAGATCTTCATGGATAGGTCCGAATGTCACCCGGCAATAAAGTTGCACGTGAGCGCTAGCGCGTATAAGGCTGAGTTAAGGTATTAATGTTTTAGAGTTTTATGCACTAACAGTGCTTTATTATTCTCATGTATAAAGCTATTAAATTGAAATAATGCGTGTAGAGTATATTTATACAAGTCTAGTCAAGTATTGATGAAACTGAAAAACATTTCCCATGGAACACAGGTCCAATATAAAAAAAATGGAATGTACACTCGGTTATAGCACATAAGGTAAAAAGGGGTACTCCAAAAGAGCTGAATCATTTTTGTCCTTAGCAATATTTTTTTCTTGACATGAATATGTTTTAGTAGAAAATTTATTTATTTTATGAGAATAGGTTTAAAATTTGATTATGTATTAACTGGGGATAAAAATAATTCAGTTCTTTTGGAGTATCCCTGTTACCTTATGTGCTACAACTGACTTTACCTACAAACATGTTGTACAGACTGTGAAAATGTAACAACGCTACAGTTTTATGAGAATAAACGATATTTATTAATTATAGGAATCAATTCAAGCGGAGCACTTTCTTAATATTATTTAAGGTCATTTATAGTAAAATCTGTACGGAAATCAAAAGCCATAAGTTCCTGAAACTGTCCCAAAAAGGGTTGAACGATGTAGTATACTACTTATATTCATACAAAAACAAATGTTGTGTTTTCTCAAAAACGAAGCTGATTCGAGAGGAGATTGTTTGAAGAACGAGTCTTTACTACATTACGATCGAGAATTCCTCTTTGGTTAGTAGTTTTAGGTGATACTTGCAGAGATTTCAGATGCCGGTTTTTTGGGGAGCCAGCGACATGGGTTGGAAACATTCCATGGCTTATTTCTCAGCTCCAGTTGAGTCACACAGCTATTGAATGTGCTTGTAGCTGTCACATATTCCGTCACATTTCTTTGGCATAGCCATCATTTTGGCACATTGCGCCGTTAACAAGTAATCTGATGATTTCTCTGAAATTCTAACCTAAAAGCATGTCGCTGGCTCCCCAATTTTTTGACCTGAGATCTCAGTCTAGGTAGCGTCACATTGAAAACCAGTCTTAAAATAAGAGTCCATCCATTGGTCACAAACGTTTGAGCCTCTCAGCTTTGAAAAATATATACTTTGGGGAGCCAGCGACATGGACATAAAAAATGGGGGAGCGGTCGACAGGCTTTCAGGTTAGAATTTCAAAGAAATCGTCAGATTACTTGGTAGGTAACGGCGCAATGTGCAAAAATGATGGCTATGCAAAAGAAATGTGACGGGATATGTGACAGCTACAAGCACATTCAGTAGCTATGTGACTCAACTGGAGCTGAGAAATAAGCCATGAAATCCTTGCAAATCTCACCTCAAATTACTAACCAAAGAGGAATTCTCGATCGTAGTGTAGTAAATACTCGTTCATCAAACAATCGCCTCATGAATCAGCTTCATTTTTGAGAAAACACTACTATTGTTTTCGTATGAATATAAGTGTGACTTCATTGTTTAACCCTTTTTGGGACAGTTCTAGGAACTTATGGTTGGGGTTATTTTTCTTAGTGCAGTTTACTGAATTAAAGAAAATATCGATAAGTTTCATCGACAAGAAACATTGACACAACATTTTTTGTTACATTTAGTTCCATACCCGAAAGGTAGGGGGCCCTTCAAATAGGCCCTATAAAGAACTGTCATTTTGATGGGTAAAGTTAGTCCAGCGTACTAAAAAGATGTCAGTGATATTTTTATATCCTTTGTTGGTGGACAACACAGTGTGGCTTAGTCAAAAACTTCCTCCTCACTATCACTGCTTGACCACATGTTCGCTTGACAGTTCCCCATCTACACTAATATTATAAAGAGGAAAGATTTGATTGTTTGTTTGTTTGTATGTTTGTTTGTTTGTTTGTTTGCATCGAATAGGCTCCGAAACTACTAGCCCGATTTTAAAAATTCTTTTACCATTAGAATCCTACATTATTCCTGATGAACATAGGCTATATTTTATACGAGAAAAAAATAGGGATCCGCGTGAAAACTTCGATAATGTAACCCAACGTGTGAAAAATTTACCAAAAAAATATCTTATATCGCGTACGCTGTGGAAATTATTGACAATAGAGCAAAGTGATGTGCTACAGTTTTATAGAGGACATCAATATCTATAATAATGTCCGCGATACCATATGTCTAACTATTACAGTTATGCCACAATAACGACTTTTTCATTTAAAAATGTACAAACTACGGCACATTATTCGTACCAGTGGAATGATTACATTTAATCATTACTGTATTAAAGGGTGTCAGGGATAGCCCTCCGAATACTGATAGGGTACATGCAGACCATGAAACTAAACAACTTTCCCCTAGGAACATATTTCAGGCAACGTAAAAAAACTGACTTCATATAGTGCAATGCAGTCAGCTGATTGTGATTTTTTATGGAAGGTCATTTTTTTGGCGTTTCCTGACATATGTTTCAAGGGGAAAGTTGTCCAGTTTTATGTTTCATGCACCCTATCAGTATTCGAAGGGCTGTCCCTTACTCGGTATAAAAAAACGACAAAAACATTAAATAATGCATTTAAAAAATCTACACTAAAATAATACATACATACACATATCACGCCCATTATCCCTTGCGGGGTAGGCAGAGCGTAAACGGCCGCAAAAACGGACATTTACGCCACGTCTGACATTGTGTTTGAAGGTCATTCGGAAAATTGTGTATCGCCATAGTGACAGGTTGTCAGCCCATCGCCTAAAATTGCAATACACACCCTCAAGTCCCTTAGTCGCCTCCTACGACTCCCACGGGAAAGAAATCGGGTGATGCTATTCTAAGCCGGCATCACACTAAAATAATAATAAAATAATCTACACTAATATTAGAAACAGGTTTTTTTTATGGTTGTTTGAATTGAATAGGCTCCGAAACTACAGGACCGATTTTAAAAAATCTTTTACCGTTTATTGAAATTGAAATTCTTTATTCAATGTTGAATAGTATTATCACTTATGGACGTCATGAACCGACATTTTAAAAAAAGAAATTTGTATCACACAATTTTCTTTATTTTATTACAATTTTGTTATGACCTAATAGGAAACCGGCTGGAGCGGGATAAAAATTATATAAATAAAGGCACTGCCATGGTCCTGGCCAGGTTAATCACAGGGCATGTAACGTTTACGCCACCACCATCTGAAAACGATATTTGTTTCAAATTGAAGTGAAGATTTTTAGAATCCTACATTGTCCCTGATGAACATACTTAAACTGTCTTATTCCCGGGGGAAATTGTTGGCGGCGGGTGAAACCGCTGGGCGGGCTGCTAGTTATTTTTATATACTGAAAATAGTTTGCGGGAGTGCCCGCAACCCGCAATCATGGACAAAGTTACGTGCGGACACTTTGTGCTCACTGTCCTCAGCCGCGGCTTATAGATGCGTCCGATACATAGTGTATTTTTAGTATCGTCGCTATCGCTAATATCGCCAAATATCATGCCATCGTGTAATGAGTTGTTGCCCCGCGGACGGATAATGCACTTGTTGAGCTTAATATTGTTTTAGTTATTAGAATGACGACTTCGATATCCATCCTAACCATATTTTTATTTTTAATATGGTATAGTATAATTATAGTAATAATCATTTGGGCTGAATCGCATTACGCGTTGAAATTATGCAAGCTTTAGCTACGTAAGAGTCCAGGTTCTACGCAGAATGCTGACACCATATCTTGTAGTACTTTGGTATATCATTTAGGACAACATTTCTACTGTTTCTGTCGTGCACGTTCGGTTGCTGAAATGCAATTTGAACCTATCACACGGTGGAATTTTACTGTGAATGCTTTACGTACTGTATTATTTTTTAAACAGAAACATTCTACATACATACATACATATTCTACTAAGGTATTTTTACAGATTAAAAAAGTTACGCATCTCTATGCCAATCGATGCCGATAAATATTTTGGGGTTTCTGAAAAAACCACGAAAGGTAATCAATTTAGCTTTCTTGTAGGTAATATTGAACTCTTTTCTCTACGTCGTAACCTTGCTGCCGGTTCATTTTCAGAATTAAAAAAAATACGCTTAAATAAGCGCCAATGTTACCGCAAATAGTATGTCCAAACTTTCAATCAATTCCTATTATAACTTGTTTATTAACTTTTAAGAACTTTTATTGGGTCTTTGGGCGACTCGGAGTCCTGCACGAAAACAAGAAAAATCAAGCTTCCTAGTAAAGATTTTTAACGCCATCTATTGATGATTTATAGCATTTTCTGAGTACCTAAATTGTTATTTTTAAACAGCTTTCAAAAAATGCCCCATTAAGATTGGCAGATTGTATGAAAATAAAGAAAGCGGTATCGTACTATGATATCGCGCTCGTCTGTGACCACCTTTAGCTGTATTGTAGTGTCACAATCACAACGTTGCCAGCCGTTTCTTGCTCTCTCTCTTTCGTCTAGCTCTGTCCCTGTCATATAATTGTCTTTGGCCTTGTCTTTGCTTTGCTTCTTGCTTTCCTGCCTGTCCTTCATTTCATTCACTTTTCTGAAATAACCTAGCTTTTACCGTGTTACAGAAATAATTTTGAAGAGAAATGGCTAAACCAGTGGACCTCGAATTAAAAAAAGCTTTCATTGAACTTCAAGTAAAAATGGTTGAAACAAGCAAGAAGATTCAAATAATAGATTCGCAAATCGGAGTTCTCAAACGAGTTTTGCAGCACGTAGATATTACTCAGCGAGAAATCAGTACCTTACCACCTGCTACTAAAACTTACGAATCCGTGGGCAGGATGTTCCTTCTGACTGATTTGGAAGAAGTTAAAGCTAACTTGAAGAACAGAGAAGCTCAGTTATCTTCTAGGACCAATGAACTAGAAAACAATAAGCAATATCTTGAGAGAAATCTTAAAGAAAGTGAAGACAATATAAGAGAAATGGTGCAGCAGCGAAAAGAGCAAAGCGAAATAAAAGCAACCTAATTATTGAAGCTACTTACTACATTGTATACTACAAGATTTTCACTGAAATTGGTGAGAGTTTTGAATTCTGGTCTATCAACATGCAATACAATAAGAAGAATCTACTTGCAAGCAATAATAAAACTTAACTTTCAATTTCTAAACTTGAGAAATTTTTATATGGATGACTCGCGTTGTTAGTAACATTGTAAAATTAGCAACAGTTTAGGGCAGTGACTTTTAATAACTACAAGGTGTGGCAAAAGTCATCACCCAATGTAATTTTGTTACAATTTTTGAAATGTACATTGTAAATTAGGTTCTGTATTCACAAATCAATCATTAGAATGTGCAGAATTTATGTGATAATTTTTAAAAAAGAGATCAGTCAGCTTTCCACTGTCAACTTTTTCAGAGTTAAAGCTAAAACTTATCATATTAAATGCTGGTCTTTTTAATATTGTGCCCACAGGAACCAGTAGGCTGATTGTTGAACTTTCTTTAGGATCTTTGTCTGTTTTATCCTACTGTTAGTCACACTATGTATGTTGATGTTGAAACATATAGTGATGGCATGAATCAGATGATGATGCTGATAAAAATTTCACAATCAGGTCCCTAATTCTTTGAGGCATGTGTTGGGCCAAAGCCAACAGCACAGAGGTCTTTTTGTAAAAACCATGTTTTGTGATCAAGTGCATACTCACTCTTTCTGTGATAAAGCTGTACACCCAGAGCCAGCACCTGATTAGTGCAAGGACTTGCAGGTGAGGGTCGAATTACTAGAGGAGGAACTTGCTGGACTAGGTGCTAGGTTATTGATTGAGACAAGATGGAATGCCTGCCAAATCAAATAAATGTCTTAATCTTGAAAATATTGGCAGACTGTGTCTCAACCCGTGGTCTCAACCCTCTGCAAAATTGCAACCATTTTTTTATAGATTTTAAACTAAGATTTGGTTTCTCAGTATAATCTGTCCAGGTGGAACTAAACCATATAATGATGTAAAATCAATCAATGCTGTAAAAAAAAAAACAAATTAGATGCCAAGTCCAGAGTTATTGCGAGTTAGTGCTGTGAATTTTGGGTTTTGAAACTGTTGGTTAAATTGTAAGATCTGTCAGCAACAGTAATTCTGCAATGTTTTTTTTTATACTCATGTATACAGTAAGAAGATAATTGCAAGTCCCTGGAGCAATTACATGAATGTTTTTTTTTTGAGATTTTGTAAAGATGTTTGGAAAAGCATATTCAGAGTTTGAAATGATCAATGAAGTTCTTTCTTCTTCTTTCTTTCTAAATGCTGTGGATGAAGGTATTTTCCCAATGTCACTATCGAACTATAATCACACAATTTCAGCAATTTCTAATCATTTTTTTCTGAATACAGAACCCAATTGTAATAACTAATAACCATAAATAAGTGAGAGCTAAATTACTTTGTGTGATTACTATTGCTTGGTTTAAAATAGTCATTCATTTAACATGTCATTGGGTTAAATTTGCAGGATACATTGGCCACAATTCAGTTAATAAATTATCTTTACTTATCTTAGTCACTTTCCGTCAAATAGGTTTAGAAAATGTCACGTGTTGTAATTTGACGCAAAATACGCGTTATCTGTCAAAATAAGGTCATTGATGAAAATGGCAACTAAATTGACTAGAAATGCCAAAGAACCCATTGACATTATTAAACATGACAGGACTCAGATATCTCCTATCTTTTTCTAAACCTATTTGATGGAAAGTGACAGGGCTAATTTAAGGTAAGATAAGAGAATTTAAGTCCGGAATTTAGTCCATTGTCACAATTGTATTTCCTTTCTCATAATAACCTATCTTAAGCTGACTTTAATACATAAACATAGTATTTATAAATAGGGTAGGTATATGTTATTGCTTATGTTATAAACAGCATTATCAAATGTTTTTATTCATGTAGCAAGTTTATATACTATTGCAGACCTACCTATAATAATATTCATCTAGTTGCAGTAGTCTGATGGTCAACCCAACACTCTTTTGTTTTGCCACTCATAAAACGCTTTAAGTAAAAGTTTTAAAAGGACTAAAATGTAAAATGTCAGATAAAATTATTTCATATTTTGTAACATTTGATGAAAATGAAAAATATATCATAATTATCAATTACCACTTCACTTTAAAATCCATCACTTATCTGGCACCTTATTATTAAGTAGAGATAGTTAGGTTGGCCTGAATCACTGCTCTTCCACACCTCAAAAGGTGCATTTCCATTGACAGACTGAGACTGTAACTAGATGCTATTATCATAAATCCATAAGCTACAGGCCTGTTCAGTGTTTCTCCACAGTGAAGACTGTTATTTTTATTCTGAATTACGATTTGTTCTTCTTGGAATATGATAAGAGTATGAAAAGTGTATGGTAGTAATTCATCTATCATAAGTTGTTTGAAATGAGCGAGACCATCAGACAAAAATCAAAGTCGGACTTAGTAGTTTTTAAAGATGTTGCTTTTACATGTTATGGGTAGCTTAAGCTGCAGAATCACGCGAAAAGCCCGTACCTACTTACATTTATATATATATGTATTTGCTTTTGTAATGGCAAAAGATTTCTGAAACATACAGTGCTCCATTTTACTTCATGTCTAGATTCTAGACTCTAGAAGGATGGAGGAGTAGGGCCCTGCCCGCACAGTGATTTTTTCCGCGCGATTTTTATTTGCGTACCGCATTTTGTACGAAATGACAGATTTATCATCACCTTTTTTATAGCATACTAGCAGCCCGCCCAGCGGTTTCACCCGCTGCTAACAATTTCCCCCCGGGAATAAGACAGTTTAATATAGCCTATGTTCGTCAGGGCTAATGTAGGATTCTAAAAATCTTGACTTTTATTTGAAACACATATCATTTTCAGATGGTGGTGGCGTAAAGTTACATGCCGTGTGATTAACCTGGCCAGCCCAGCGGCAGTGCCTTTATTTATTTGTTTTTATCCCGCCCGAGCCGGTTTTCTATTAGGTCATAACAAAATTGTAATAAAAAAAAGAAAATTGTGTGATACAAATTTCATGACGTCAATAAGTGATAATACTATCCTACATTGAATAAAGAATTTCAATTTCAATTAACGGTAAAAGAATTTTTGAAATCGGTTAAGTAGTTTCGAAGCCTATTCAATTCAAACAAACAATAAAAAAAACCTGTTTCTAATATTAGTGTAGATTATAACTTTTTGAGCACTCGCGATCACTTTCACTCATTTTAATTATTAGACCGGGTCTATCGCCGGGACACAGGTAAATTACTAATATTAACCTAAAAACTATCGCGATAGTGTTGATTATATTATTATTATTCAAGTGTGATGACGGCTTAGAATAGCATCACCCGATTTCTTTCCCGTGGGAGTCGTAGGAGGCGACTAAGGGACTTGAGGGTGTGTATTGCAATTTTAGGCGATGGGCTGACAACCTGTCACTATGGCGATACACAATTTTCCGAATGACCCTCAAACATATGTCAGACGTGGCGTAAATGTCCGTTTTTGCGGCCGTTTTGGATAATAGGCGTGATATGTGTATGTATGTATTATTTTAGTGTAGATTTTTTAATGCATTCTTTAATGTTTTTTGTCGTCTTTTTGTATACCGAGTATGGGACAGCCTTTCGAATACTGATAGGGTGCATGAAACATAAAACTGGACAACTTTCTCCTAGAAACATATGTCAGGAAACGCCAAAAAAAATACCTTCCATACAAAATCACAATCAGCTGACTGCATTCACTATGGGAAGTCAGTTTTTTTACGTTTACTGAAATATGTTCCTAGGGAAAAGTTGTTCAGTTTCATGGTCTGCATGTACCCTATCAGTATTCGGAGGGCTATCCCTTACACCCTTTAATACAGTAATGATTAAATGTAATCATTACACTGGTACGAATAATGTGGCGTAGTTTGTACATTTTTAAATGAAAAAGTAGTTATTGTGGCATAACTGTAATAGTTAGATATATAGTATCGCAGACATTATTATAGATATTGATGTCCTCTATAAAACTGTAGTACATCACTTTGCTCTATTGTCAATAATTTCCACAGCGTACGCGATATAAGATATTTTTTTGGTACATTTATAAATGAAAAAGTAGTTATTGTGGCATAACTGTAATAGTTAGACATATGGTATCGCAGACATTATTATAGATATTGATATCCTCTATAAAACTGTAGAACATCACTTTGCTCTATTGTCAATAACTTCCACAGCGTACGCGATATAAGATATTTTTTTGGTACATTTTTCACACGTTGGGTTACATTATCGAAATTTTCACGCGGATCCCTATTTTTTTCTCGTATAAAATATAGCCTATGTTCATCAGGAATAATGTACGATTCTAATGGTAAAAGAATTTTTAAAATCGAGCCAGTAGTTTCGGAGCCTATTCGATGCAAACAAACAAACAAACAAACAAACAATCAAATCTTTCCTCTTTATATTATTAGTGTAGATTTGTATACGATTCAATATTTGACAAAATTGCGAGAAAAATATCGCGCAGAGTTTGCTATGCAGGTAGATAGGACCTTAAACTTAGCATAATTACTCCTTGGCTAACACTGTCAGCATAGGTAAGTCAAGCCATCAGGTACCTATCTTAAAAGAACGAATCCTACAAAATAAATTCTTTGTAACATTAAAAACATAACAAGTCGCAACACAAATAAAAGATGCTGACTATAACTAGTGGGGCGGAAGCGTACCTACTGTCGGACTTTTCTTGGTCACTTTTTACCCAGCCTCTTTTACTCTGGTTGCGACCTGTAGAATACAATATAAAAACTAGCTCATATAAAATTGTACCTACATCATATACATACTATGTTTTTAAAAATTATATGCTTACCAATCTAATATATAAAAAGATCTATAGATATTTTTTATTTATAAATTAAGTACCTATTTCAAAACATCTCTGCTCCTACCATGAAACAAGAATTCTACAACTTCTGCAGGTGATATCACGTCCTCAGTGTAGTGTTGCTGCAGTGTATTAGGTATGGCTTCTCTCTTGCCTTTTTAACGTGAAAGGTCGAGTTCGCAATTTCGCATAACGAGATATGCAACGACTGCGGTGGTTACGGGCGTGTGTGCATTTCCCTGGCATGTTCACCATGGAAAACCATAACTTTGAGTATGCAGAATAATTGTCGATTAATTGTCGAAATTTGTCAGACAAAAACCAGAATTTGTCGGGACACCGTTTAGAAGATATAACATTAAAAGTGACCGTGCTGGAGAAACGTTTCTACAGAAACGATTCTGATTCTTTGCATGTGGGTTCGACAATTAAACGACATTTATTTGCAATAATCGGATCCTTGCTAGGTGGTCTGGTTATCAAGATCCAGCGGCGACCGTGCTGTAGAAACGTTTCTCCAGCACGGTCACTTTCAATGCGTTATATCTTCTAAACGGTGTCCCGACAAATTCTAGTTTTTGTCCGACAAATTTCGACAATTATTCTGCATACTCAAAGTTATGGTTTTCCATGGTGACCATGCCAGGGAAATGCACACTACGGGCGTTACGGCGACCTCGGCAGCGTCAAATTACCTATACCTACTGTAAAATACAAATTTTAACAAACATAAAAAACAATATTTTGATATTGACTTTTACACAGATCTAGTTATTCTAATAAATATGAGACTACATGTCTTGAAGTTCAGCTAAAGTATTCGTTTTTGACACGAAAAGATATTGAAGCTAAATCTCAAGAAAACAAAGACAATTTACAACTTAGCTTAGCTTACCTACGTAAGACAAAAGAAATGTCTGACTAACTTAACTGAGACTTACGAAAAAAAAAGTATATACTTAACTAGATTTCCGACCAGCAGCAGTTTCACCGGCAGCCACTAATTTAACCCGTGGTGATAGTTGTTTTCCATGTGTTATTCTGGGTTATACTCCTGTGTTCCACATTTCCACAAATCGGTCAAGCCATTTGAGCGTGAAGAGGTAACAAACATACATACATCGACATCATGAACACTAGCTCATCATCATTGGCCTCACACGTCTGTGACAGACGATTTAATCAGTGTCTGAGGCAAGACTTCTCATGGCTGTATAAGTCGATACGGGAGCGGCATAATCTTCCGCACGCTCTACAAGTGAAGGTGGAATTTGAGACTGGCACATGCATGTTTAGATGACGTTTTTGCATTTTGTTAGCGAGAATATTAGTACGGATTATAAAGTATAAGATAACAACTTACATTAGGTACTTAATATTTGGTATAACCACCAGCATCTACAACATTTTGCATAAGTCGTGGCATTGAAGAAGATAATTTCAGAGCAAATGTTGGTTCCCCTTAAATCCTCCAACACTTCATGGCAGTGAGACTCCAATTCATCCTTTCGTCTTTCAATACGCATATCCCATCTTTGCACTTAACCCCAGAGGTTTTTTATTTTTAGGGGGCCAGTTTGTAACATTTATTTCTGTATTTTCACTGAACCACTCATCCACTATGCGGGCACGATGGACGGGACAGTTCTCTTGTGCAAATGTCAAACCTGGCACGTCTTTAACCGGGTAGGTACACACTTCGCACTGTTGGTAGCAGTTGGTAGGTAATTAGCAGCACCTGCACGAACTGGACTCACCAGGTCCAGCTGCTGACATCCAATCCTATAAATTTAATGTTATTCGGGCCGACTCTAAGTTATTCTTCATATCGAGTTGCATTCTTTCTCCACAAATGCAGTCGGCCATGTGTACATAAATGTTTTTTCATCAGTGAAAATCGATTTTTCCCATCTAAATTTAAATATTGTTGATAAGCACGAACCATTTGCCTCTGCTGGGCCTCGTGTGTGTGAGTTGAGTAGCCGGCCGCCCGGCCAGGACGCGGTCGGGATACGACACTACCCTCTTCTTCAAAACGTGTCACCCAACGCTTCACTGTTCTCCACTAAAACAAACAACTTATTAAAATTGATAAAATTAATGTATACATAAACCCTTTCGTACCGTAGGCACTACTCAGTGGCACTACCGGTAGAGTCATGGGAGATTTTTATTTTCTTTGACTCTACTGCTACTACTGGTAGTGCTATGGGCTAAATTGCAGAGCTGGTTCATGACACTACCTTGATTCCATAATGCCGCAGGAAGTTATATCTCCCGTGAGACGAGTGAGTTGTCTAATAATTTGTCTACTATGTTTCTTATAACGAAGTAGCTCTCATGATGGAAAATTCCTGCGACACTATGGAATCAATGTAGTGTTATGAACTAACTCTGCAATTTGCCCATGACACTACCGGTAGTACCGGTAGAGTCAGATAAAAGTAAAATCTCCCATCACACTACCGGTAGTGCCACTTAGTAGTGCCTACACTACGAAACGTAATAAACTATACAACTATAACTACGTATACTCTATAAATAAGTAAATGAAAATAAAATGTAAAAGTACTAATTTTCTTGTAGCCGTGTGATGCCAGCTTAGAATAGCATCACCCCATTTCTTTCCCGTGGGTTTCGTAAGAAGCGACTAAGGCTCGATACAGGTAGAGCGACCGCGCAACCTCGACTCAGCCGCTTTTCGCCAGTTTCTATGAAACTGTATGCAACGATTCATGTGCGGCGACGCGCGCGCGCTGCCGACTGTTGTCTCGGTCGCCGCGCCTCGCCGCCATTGCAAGTTTCTATGCACTCAGTAGCAACGGTTCATGTGGAGCGGACGCGTCGCTGCGCGGAATAGTGTGACAATATGTTCGATACCGAACTCTTCATTAGTTTAATCGAAGAGAGAATGAATGAAAGTATAGTACCTACATCTGTACATACATACCTACATAAGTATTAATTTACTTGTAATTTATTTGTTTGAAGTGGAATTTTATTTTAGATTAACGAAATCCTTTTATTATAATATTTTTAATATACCTACCTAATTAACTTAGAAAATTACAACAAAATGTTTAAAATGGTATCAAAATCGGTCGTAATTTGTATAAACAATAAAAACAAACAATTTATCAACAGCAAAATACATGTATTTTATTTATCTAACATCTCATATGTAGTCCCACATTTGTCCTGAACTTGTCCCGAAACTGTGGAGAACGCGCGTGCGGCGGACGGCGGCGCTACCCTAAGGGTCTAAGTATACAGGTGAAGCGACCGCGCAGCAGCGACCCGGCAGCAAATTTTGGCGGCCGCGACCGGGCCGCAAAACGATTTATGTGGAGCGCCCGCGCCGCCGTCCGCCGCACGCGCGTTCTCCACAGTTTCGGGACAAGTTCAGGACAAATGTGGGACTACATATGAGATGTTAGATAAATAAAATACATGTATTTTGCTATTGATAATTTGTTTGTTTTTATTGTTTATACAAATTACGACCGATTTTGATACCATTTTAAACATTTTGTTGTAATTTTCTAAGTTAATTAGGTAGGTATATTATAAATATTATAATAAAAGGATTTCGTTAATCTAAAATAAAATTCCACTTCAAACAAATAAATTACAAGTAAATTAATACTTATGTAGGTATGTATGTACAGATGTAGGTACTATACTTTCATTCATTCTCTCTTCGATTAAACTAATGAAGAGTTCGGTATCGAACATATTGTCACACTATTCCGCGCAGCGACACGTCCGCTCCACATGAACCGTTGCTACTGAGTGCATAGAAACTTGCAATGGCGGCGAGGCGCGGCGACCGAGTCGACAGTCGGCAGCGCGCGCGCGTCGCCGCACATGAATCGTTGCATACAGTTTCATAGAAACTGGCGAAAAGCGGCTGAGTCGAGGTTGCGCGGTCGCTCTACCTGTATCGAGCCTTAGGGACTCGAGGGTGTGTATTGCGAATTTAGGCGATGGGCTGACAACCTTTCACTATGGTGATACACAATATTCCAAATGATCCTCAAATGTTTGTCAGACGTGGCTAAACCAATTTTAGCGGCCACCAAAAAGGTCCCGCTTAAAATAGTAGGTACTGTCAAAACACCTCTAAATGGTTGCAATGTTGGAGAGATCTGTGTGATTTTCGGTCAGATAGGAGAGTTCTAAAGTGGGATGAATTGGGTTGGGAGGTCTTAGAGTGTCACCGGGTAGGAAAATTCTAGGTAGATTAGCACCATATTGGAAGGTGCTGAAGTGACACTGGGTCGGAAGGTTCTAGAGTGGTACCGAACGAATGTTAATCTATCAATTTCATGTAATTTAGCGATTTAACTAGGCAAGTTTCGACCCCCATCCGGATACACTACTCTAATCTTCATTAGGTACTATTTGCTTAATCTGAGTAGTTATTAACCAAATGCTCGACTATTTTGTTAAATAAGCTGTTATTAAAGAAATGGATCATAATTCAAATGGCGGCACTTCGACGGAAATTATTCTAAGTCCAGCGTACTTGTTTCTATAACAATAAACAACAAAGTAGGTATGGTCTGTCAGAAGTCATACCTACTTACTGAAAGAGTGAGAGACAGCGCTGTTTGGCAGCATTAAATAATTGAAGTGTAAATATCTGGGAAACTTGACACTTTGCAAGGTATGCCAAGAGAGTTGTGTCAATTAGTAATTTAAGGCATGATGTGTGCCTTTAGGACATATAAGTGATCTGTGATGATGTGTAAACAAAAGCAAGTCCAATCCAAATTGATTCCAAAAACAAATGAAAACTATTTGAAAGGGATGGAGCGACAAGAAACATAGCTTGTATTGTTTCATAGAGCACATTGGTATTACATAAACATTATTTCATAGAAAAGTACCTACACTAGGGCTTAAAACTAAAAATAGGTGGTTTTAACAACTCTCATTAGGTCTTATGGCGAAGTTTAGGTAAGAAAGCCTCCGAGAATCCGATCACTGCACTGGTAATGTTGTAGGTACCATTCCCGGTAATCAACCTACTATAATACCTACTTTAAAAAATATATGTATATAAATGGTCTCAGTTTTATTTATGAATATCAAAATAAATTAAAAACTTTTTTAATTTTCTTTAAACACTATACTTTATGTTCATGTATAATTATGTACAATTTATCAATACATATAAACAAGTTTACTGAAACCAATCTTGTTAGATCCAACACACAGCAAATGGTGGGACCGTTATTACCTACTTAATTACTCGCTAAAAAAGCGAGCCGCCGCCTTTGCGCATGTTAGCTATGAATTTTCCTAATATTTCTGTTAGTTATTTTGCGCAATAAAGTGTTTTTACTTACTTCTTTCTCTACGTTCCAGAATGCATCCAGAGGAGAAACCAACTAACATATTATTATATCGTTTAAACAGGCAGCATAGTAACATTATGTATTAAACCAATATGAATCCTCTTATGTGATCATAAAAGAGCCAACGCAACTTTTTTTTTTTAGTTGTGGTCCCTATGATTTTAGCCCCGGGGCTTTTAATCTACACCTGAATGTATGGTGGGGAGCAGGAGCTCACCCGGAAAAGCTTGTGGTTGTTCAAACAACCAGCTCGATCGCGCCCTTGGGGATTGGGCCGATTGGGCTTACGAGTTGTTCTGGGAAGAACGTATTGGACTGAATCTACCCGGCACGTGTGCCGGTAGTTCCCAAAGTGGGGAGCAAATGAGGGAAGCCAACGACCATGCACGCGCGGCGAGCCGGTGCGTCTTGAAATTATCGTCCGAATTTAGGAAGGCGCATCGTGCCCTAAGAAGCTATGATACGGCGAGATTTGTTCGGTCGGGTCGCGACCGCGCCGCTTGTTGGCGGCCCGCGTCACGGAGCGCTGCTCTAGTGCCTCTAGTAATTTGCCGTTTCTAGCCCGCGCGTGCATCCTGCTCGACGCAGCGTAGGCGCTCAAAACCACAAGTTAAGCAATTGAGACAACTATAGGTACTTACCTAATAATAAAAAACAAAATACTATTGCTTTTCGAAATTCTTTATTTTCTTTTTTACACAAATGAATTCTTTCAATAGATAAGAATTTCTTATTACAATGTCCATGAATTTTATAACTACATTTGTATCTTAAACCTAACAGAAATATAATTCATGCAAAAAGTATTAGTAATTATTAAAATAACTGATTTTAACTAATAATTCAAATATTTACACAACCCTAATAACTAAGTGGAGTAAAATAAAATTTAAAAGTATAGCTTTTTATAAATAACAAACATTTTAATAAGTAAATGTTACTTCAGAACGCAATGTTCAGAATTAAAGCTGACAAGCTTAAAAGCGTTGAGTTTTGATTTTATATTATATGATAAATAATAATTCTAACATTCAATAATAATTAAATTATTTAATTATCCCTACTGGTGATATTGCAATCTGTGACCTTTACATCTGAAGGGTTCACTTAAAAATAACAAAATACATCTATGAGTAGGTACAACACATAATACAATAGGTACTTAAATCTTGGTCTTATATGATGTTGTAGAGAAATTATCTTGTAAATAGTGTAGTAGGTAAATAAATCTAAATTTTGTTCGTCATCAAAATTTACGCTACTTAATTAATAATTACACATATAGCAATAACTTCTAAGTTAACAATAGCTTTAATTAAAAAGTTACAATGTTTTTGTAAAAAAAGTTAAGTCAAAAGCCCGTAAACAGTTTTTTACATCATTTTCCATAACGCTAAATAGTAATAACTCGGCTAAACACAAAGAGTGTATCCATACGATTTGATGTTATCAATTGGAAAAAACGATTGTTTACTTTTATAATAATACGGACAAAATATAACATTACTATAAGTATTTACCTAAAGGCAAAATTGTCATGTCAATAATAAAAGAGTGGTAGGCAAGTGTGCATCGTTGTTAAATGAAAATGTCATTTAAAATGTAAGAAATAAATCGAAAAATTTATTAGATTTTTTGATAAATGCTGTCTTCATGTTGTATTTTTGCCATTGATCAATGGTATTCTTCAGTACCAAGTCTATACAACTAAGAAATACCATAAGAAATGTCGTTCCATATTTAGAGTAGATAAATACTCGTCCTCCATACGTGTTTTATATAAGCTGAACCCACTTTTTTAACAAGTACAGTTTTTGTTCGTTTTCTAATACATACCCTCGTACACATACTACTTACAAGATAAAACTAACTAGGTGTATTATGAATTATGACATTTTAAACTTCGCGCTCCGCACATACAATACCGTATAGGTCACGTATAGGTACGCCCCACTACTTTAATGTCAGCATTTTTAGCTCTCGTCGGGGCATGTAGGGTCACATATATTATTAACGAATTACAAATAACGATATATCAAACACCCCGTATACCCATGACCTTGAAAAAAAGAAACACCTCTATTTCACGACCAGAGTTTAAACATATTTAGCATGTGTGAGTTTTCAAGTAAAATACAATTTTACTTTAAAACTCTTATAATGTAATAGCCCAGTATAGTTAGCTTCTCATGTTTCAAAAATCTTGACGTCGTTTCTTTTTGGCTTAAATTTGGCCGAACCCGGCTTTTTCTATTGGGGCATTTTAGGTATATGCTAACATACTTTCGTATGCAGTGGATAAAAGCAACTCAAACTGGGTTTTTACACTAAGTAACAATACTAGTACATTTTACAATTAAATACCAAATTTTTAAAAATACTTCCCGTGATGGGTACACAATTTTTGAAACCTTGCAAAATGTAAAAAAATTGTAATCTTAATTTAATAATTGATACTTAAAACTTTATACTATAAAAAAGCTACCATAAATTGAATTTAAAATTTACTTAATGAAAAAGACAGACAGTCCTTTACAGACACACGTTACGCAATCGTACAAAATAAGCGACTTTAGAATTTTTGTAAGTTATTCCGTCAAATAATGCCAGCCTTACCGGACTATACAGATTTCCGAAAGTATTTTTACTAACACTTTCGTTTTGTATTTGTATGCTGAATCGATTGCAATATGTTTCAACCCTAGCCGTGAAATAGATGTTCTAAGGTCACTTGCTACGCCACTATGTAGGTTGATCTTTAATACATAATCCAACAGTAAATTAAATCAGTAAGGTGTAACAAACTCGTATCTAACAGTAATCTTAAAATCATTTACAATTTTCTTAATCTTGTTACATTCATGTATTTGCTTTGATTAAGGAATTATTTAATAATTATGTCAATATACTGCACCTATAGCCAGGAAGGTCGATTGATGGAATCGTATGGTTGCCGCACGCCCAGACTAGCAGGGTAGCCGTGTGGGTACAGACCCATGATCTGAGCCCCAGTTTGTCGCAACAGCTCTTCCTGATGCTGCAGATATTGTTGGTACAGCGGCGACGATGAGTCTGCCCCTACGAACGGGTACCCGGCTCGAACCTGTGAATGTCCCATGAACGGAAAAGATGTACTTGTATGGCTCGAGTTTTGATGAGCAGGTTTAACTAATTTATCCGCATTCACTTCATTGTTCCTTTGTTGATGTGCCACTGCAGCTGCCATGTAATTGGCTGCCATTAGTTGATTAGCTGTACTATTTCGGAAATCTTCAATAGTAAATCCGCTATTATCACCGTACAATCCGCCGCCGAGTGCCATGTTAGCAGATGCCCCGAAAGTAAATGCACTTCCGGGCATCATACTTGTTTTTACTGAAGATAGAACATCCGTACTGCAGGGAGGTGTGTGATACGTTTGTCCTCCGATTGGTGTTTGCTTTGTATCAGATGTCCTCTTTCGTTTAGTCTTAGTTTTATTGTCTAGCTGGGAAGATGTTTGAACACTAGAAGAGCTCTTGTAAGTGCTGTTATCTTTGCTTACAACAGTAGCTGGCTGAGAGTATGCGCTTACTGATCCACTAGTAGCATGGACATCCGACGGCATACTTTTGTTAAACATTTGAGCCATTTGAAAGGTCTTGTCGTGGTAAAGAGCTGAACTACTGCCAGCAAAAGATGATAAGTATCGTTCATCATTCGAATATCTTTCCAACATTTGAGGAATGTTTGGCAGATTCCTCAAACTCTCTAGTGGTATCGAAGAATGTGTACTGTACGGTGTTTTATATTGCATGGAACTAATGAGCGGGTGATTTGGTACCAACTTTTCAGATTTTTGTGTTTTGGTGAGTCCATCCATGTTTTTATTCACTAAACTGCTGTCAGTAACTGGCGTAGAGAGGTTTAAATCATTTTTGAGAAGTCCCCTTGGATTAGGTATTCGTAGTTCTGAAGGAAGGTTTTGCTGCAAGTCTTGTGTTCTTTGCTGATGAATGCTGGTTCGAGGTACATTATAGCTACTGTACTGCTGATGTTGAAGGCTTTTATTGTAATTTATAGCTGCAGAATTTGTAACATTTATATCAGATTTTAATTTTTCTGCGTTTGTGTGATATGTATTAGAATAATCGGATGGAAGCATTTCTTGTTTACGCATGTGATTACCCATTTTCCAATTTCCATAATCAAGTGCTGCTGTAGATGGCGCGGTATTGCACGAATATAGTTTTTTATTAGCTAATTCTATGTCGCTAAGCGAAAAATTACTGAGAGTTTGATTACCAGATTCGTACTGGTTATGATGTGCCTGAGTCATATTTACTGAATTACTATGTGATCTGTCGTGCGAGTGAGCTGGCGGTATGTTGGATGGGATTTTTGGCTTACTAATAGATTTCGAAATTTGTTGGTTATTTATACCCAGATTGATAGCCATTGAATCAACTTCATAACCTTTAGAATTATGTGTATTAATGATTGTTTTATGAGCATCTCGCGTCAAAGAAAAATCTGCTTCATGGGTCTCATTGCTACTTCTTCGGTCAATTTCTGGATTCATATAACCCATATTCACCATATCTACATTATCATTTTGCGTTATTCCGGTAGGTTTGTTTAAATCACCTCCAGACTCTCTTTTGGTTTCATGCAATGAGTTGCTATCAAATAAGACTTCATCTCTGTTATTTTTTGTTTGTCGATTGACGATTTCGGTAACCTTTTCACGTATATTGTTCATTTTAGTAATATCTGATTTTTCACTAAGAGCTAATGCAATATCATCAACCGAAGTGTTTAAAGACGGCGCGGTCTTTTGGTTGTCGTTTTTAACCGGTACAGTCGTCGAGCTCTCTTTGTTGTCTAGTGTACGTACATCAGGTTCATTGTAAGTTCGTTTTTTAACTGGAAAAAGCGCCGTTTTCGTGTCTGGTGTTGATTGGACTGATGAGACGGTCGGCGGTGTTTCGGTGACTGTAGGTTGAGGAGAATTCTGCAGATGAGAGTAATTTGAAGGCTGTGCTTGTGGATACGGTGAGTGAGCTGGGGAATATGGCCCTGTGTATGGGTTCTGCTGGTAAGCTTCAGGGCCCAAAGACGCGTAATCTTCATGAAATCGTGCCGGTTTGGTGTTTACAGATGACTTCGAAGTATCGTAATATGGAGGGGGGTTTTGACCATAACTCGGCAAAGGGCTTTTATTGTGGTCCACCAAGTAGTTAGGTGTAGTCGATCCTACTACATTATTTGATGCATACACATGTTGAGAGTATGGAGAATATGGGGACTGTGGGGCTTCACGAGGACTACAACTTTTTTCTGGACTACTTTTTATAGAAGTAGTGTCTTGGTAAAATCCAGCCCTTACGGTGCCATTAATAATTGGATATGTGATCTTTTGAAAATCTTCTGTTCTCGGAGATGCAGGTGAACGCAGAAGAGGTGAAGTATGTGACATTTGATGCCTTGGTGAATCAAGATCTTGACTAAATGAAGATCGTTCAGAAACTGAACTTCCAGTGCTGGTTCGCCTCTGCCTCGGAGTTGCACCTGCGTTGGGAACAGGGCTCTCCCCTCCGTCGGGAATAGGAGTGTCTGGATCAGTTGGCGAATCATATTTAGTCCCATTTTTAGGACTTACCGATTTATTATCATTTGACGTGTTTTCTGTAGTTTTTTCATCTACTTCAGAATCTTCTGGCTTCTTTTTTACCGTTGTTGTTGAAGTTGTACTTTTTGGTGCGCCAAACGCTTTGAACCAGGCGCTGAGATTGGGTGTCGCTTTTTCTTGACTTAGTTTCGGGGGAATAACAGGATCTGTTTCGATTTTAACATCTTTTTTACCTGGTTGAACTTGTGGCGAGTCAACTTTCATTTCAACTTCTTCTTCATTCGTAACGGTCTTTTCAACAACGGTGGTTTCAGAAGAGATTTCTTTCTGATCATCAACCTTATCTTCACTGAACTTATGATCTTTTCCTAATGTAAATTCGACAGTTGGTAAAACTGATCCCAGACTTAACTTGGGGCTGGATTCTTCACATTTCATATCTCGTACTTTAGCGAGAGGGGCTACTTCTTCCGTTTTCTCTGTATTTTTATTAGTAATGTTTGTTAGCAAGTTACCTTTACTTTTGCCAGGTTGCAACCTGTCAATAGTTCTCTGAATTTCTCTTCGTTTGACCACAGTTTTTGGTTCTCGCGAAGAAGGTCTCTTACGGGATAGATCTTTACGAGATAGAAGTGATTTTTCTCCTTGCACGAACTCGTCGTCCAGCCGGCTGTTATCATGCTCTTCAGTTGAAATGGTCTGCGCCGGACTGTCGCAGGGTGAGCTTCCTGCTGAACCCTTAGGGGCATCGTCAAGCCATTTACTTATATCTTTGACAGCTTGTTCTAAAGCTTCAGAAGCTGACTCGTTTTTAGCAGCATTCTTTTTCTGACCTTTCTTGCCCGTTTTTCCTTTAAGATTTTCGATGCTCTCTGAATCAGAAAAGTCAGGGTCATCATCATTAGTTGATTCTTTGGCGGTAGAGTCTGAATTCTTGTCTGTTCCACCGCGACCAGAATTAAATAAAGTGTTAAAAGGTGATCTGTCTTTATACTTTTCATTTTTGGCTTTTAGTTTTTCAATCGTTTCTCTTAGTTTTTGATTTTTATCTTTTTCTGGAATATTGAGGTTTTGTTTCTGTTTGTCAACAGCTTTATTCCTGTAGTCGAATAGGGACTCCCATGCATCCTTAGCAGCGTGCCTTCTCCTCTCCTTTATTTTGTCGTACTTATCTTTGATAAAGTCGGTGTCCTGCGGCACAGCGGCCGCCTCCGCCGCCTCCAGCTCGGTTGGCGAGGGCGACGGGGTGTGTATCGACGGTAACGGACTAGCGCTACGGCTTCGGTTAGAGCTTTCGAGGGATTCTTGCGAGCTACTACGTTTTAGTGGCTCTGTAACTTCTGGCTCGTGATGTTTATTTTTCTTCTTTTTCTGTTTAGATTTTTTACTATCTTTATTTTTTCCATGTTTCTGCTTTTTATTGTGTTTGCTTTTAGAAGACTCGCTATGCTCAGACTTGTGAGAATCTTTCTTATGATTCTTGGAATGTTTGCCATGACGATGGTGACCTTTACGCTTCTTCTTCCCTTTACTTTGCGAAGACTTGTGAGATTCTTTCGATTTTTTTACATGCTCATCCGATTTCTCTTTGTCCTTATTGTTGGCATTCTCATGTTCCTGGATGTGATCCGAAGAACTTGATTTAGGCTCACCTGCAAAACAAAAGACCTAATGTAAAATAACTAAAATGAAGAACATCAAATACCCCTATTAAAAGTGGTTTTAAGTCTTTGCTTCAGTCTTTTTAAAGTTAAATTTCCCGAATTTTTTTTTAGAGTTTCATAATCAAATTATGTTTTTTATTATGTTGGCTTTTGTGCAAAAAAGCTTAAACTTATTGGCGAATCATTTCGTTAGTGTAATCAATTTACCACAAAGGTGGAAATATTATTAGGCCTCTCATTCCCAAACAATGATTGAATAGAATATGAAGCAAAACACCTAAACCTGTTTTAATTTCGTACCACTTTCTGAATGGGATTTTCTTTTCTTTCTTTTGTGTCTGCTCGGAGATTCACTGGATTTTAACTTATGTTTTCGCGAAGGTGTTGGTAACTGGTATTCGACTGCTATTTCTTCGTCTGATGATGAGAGTCGGTGCATATATTTTTCCGTCAAACGATCGAATGCTGTTTGTAAGTTATCTACCATAATTGTATATTCTGTAACAAAAATGAAAAATCTTAAGAAAAATTATATTTTCACCTCTTCAACTTAAAAATAACTGTTCTGGCGCGTTCTATATAAATTTCGTACTCTGCGGTGGAATTTAGGGCGTTATTTTTAGGGTTTTGTACCCAACAAGTCAAAACAAGACCCTAGTACTGAGTCTTGGCTGTGTCTGTCACCAGGCTGCATCTCAAAAACCGTGATAGCAAGAGAGAAACCAATTTAGTAATGCCCACAAATCGTCCTGAATGCCAAATAGATATGAGAGAAAATTAGTGAGACCGAAAAGTTCAGCAGTAATGGGGTGAGGATTATAGCAAAAATTGCTATAGTTATTATCTTTCAGCTTGAGCCTCGATCTATTATCCTCAAAGGCACAAATTTTCTAGCAAATAGTGCCCATTTCAAGACTTTTTTTGGGCATCGCCAAAGTCGCTTTTCGCCATGTTTTCATAAGTGAGGATTACAGCTTGAAGACCACAACAAATACAAAAAAAATGAAAAAAAAAGAATTGTTCATGGGGACTCCCATACAGAGAACGTGTTTTGTTGCTCAATTTTATCTCTAATCTTTCGGAGGCTGTATCTCAAGAACGATAATAGTTGGACAGTTGGAATTTTTACAGAATATGTATTACTATTGCTAAAACTACTGATAACGATAGAATAAAATAAATATGGGGGTTCCCATACACAAACATGATTCTTATGCCATTTTTATGCATTCATACATAATTACATATATCCCGCCTTGATCCCTTGCGGGGTAAGCCGAGAGTTAACGGTCGTCAAAGTACGGCCGCCATCGCCACGTTTCAGAAAAATCGTGTATGATTATAGTGACAGGTTGTCAGCATGTCGCCTAAAATTGTAATACACATAAAACCCTCGAGCCCCTTAGTCGCCTCTTACGACAACCGCGGGAAAGAATTGGGATGATGCTATTATAAATCGGCATCACATCACTTTAATCATAATGGCACGGAGCTATTCGATTTTTAATGTTTTGTCCGTAAGCGACAGGACCTAACGCAGTTCTTTCTTCTTCAACAGTTGTCAAATTAACTTTCGCCATTATCATATAAAAAACGGGACGAAAATTTTGTCGTGCCAATCAGAGGACACACGAAATAAAATGTGTTCTACTTAAGTGACTTATATTTTTGGTGAATTTGTTATACGATTCTGAAAGTACCCCATTCCGAACACATTTATAGCAGCCGTCGTAAATTGGCAGCGACAGTTTTAGTTTCAATTACGTACCATTATCCTGGCCGTTATACAGTCTGCAGTTATTGACAATGAGTTTGAAGTCAGCTTTGAACATGGAGAAGTCAGTGTAGTAGCCGGTGTCGAGCCTCTCTTCCATCTTGTTGAGGTCCATGGGGCGGCGGATGACCGCGTAGTAGTTGGGCGCGTACTCCTCCTCCACCGGTTCCATGAACGGCCACGCGTCCTCGTGAGCGGTCAGCTGCTCCAGCACCTTGTACATGTCCGTTTGAATATCTTCTTCGGTCTGGCTAAATCTATGAAAAAATGTATTTGTAATTAGAAACTTTTACAAGAACTTAAAAAAAACAGTAGTAAACCAGTCCATGTAACTGACAACTATCCCCCATGATTAAAGATCGAAATACAGTTATTAAAAGAACATTTGTTTATTTTTCATATTCGACCTATCTGCCTTGGGGATATTTATTCAATTTTATGGTCTGATTCACTCTTATAAAATAATAGGATCCTCCCGAGCGGTTGCACCTGCTGTTACCCGTTTTCCCGTGGGTGGGAATAAATCCTTTTCCCGGAATGAATCATACATAAACCTATTTCTTGAATCATTCTTTTTATTTAAAATATATACCCGAAGAGTCGGGGATATAAATATGGAAACGAGTTTGTTTTATTACAACAAGTGAAAAAAGACCGACCGAGTGCGAGTGGGACTCGCCTACTAAAGTTTCGGTGACATTCACATCGAACCCTTTATACCCTAGTACTATACCCTAGTACTATAACAAGCACCAATTGTAAATAAAAAAAAACCCTATTATAAAAATTAAAAAAAGACTATTTTTCATTTTCTTACGTGGTCTTTTCCTAACTCATCCCTTTTCACTTTGCTATTTTCTTAATTAGTCTGTTTGCTACTCTTATCTCGTTCCTACACGCCTCTTTTAACTTTGCCATTTTGTTACTATGTTTCTTCCTAATTCGTCACTCTTTTCCTCGACTACCGCCTGCCTCAAAAGGAGGGTAATGATTTTACAAGTATATATATGTGGAGTGGACAAATCAATTATTTTTCAAGGGCTACAGCCCAAAAGGCTTACCGGATGTTGACATATGACGAGTCGTTAGATTCGTCTCAGCAAAGCGAGGGACACTGGCTATACTCAAAATTTATAAATTCAAAATGGTGGATATCAAAGAAAAATTTAACTTGGAATTTTCTTTTTCACGAATGGATAAGCCTGAGGGGTCAAAATATGACTTTCATATACACTTTAAATTGGAGCGTAGATCATGTCCATTACACTAGTTTTTATTTCACTTCAATACATGCAGTATTTCGCAAGTTATGACGAAGAGAAGTTTTACCCCAATTTTGAATTTCGGAGATTACGCGCGCTAAGACTGTGACGTCACGGCTCTGGACAACTCGTGACCGCAACACAGCGCGCTACACGTTTCGGTGATATTGTTTCGATTTTCTTCGTTCTTTCAAAGAAATACTTTATATGGTGTTTATGTGTATGTTATATAAGTGTAGTGAGTAAAATGGAAGCAGGATTTGTTAAAGGTCAGTCCGACAATCTGCCAAAAATTGATAGTTTGATGGTGGCCCAATATTTCATGATGAATAAAGATTTTACCGCTGCCGAAATTCGTGGAATAAAAATGAAAATGTATATGTAAGCATTATCTCAACTGAATCATTATGTTTTTTTTATTTAGTACCTACATACCTACTATGGGCGGTGATAAAAATACTTTCGCTCGCGAGTTCATGACCATCCTGCCTGAAGTAGGTACCTTACCTACCCATAAGGTTCCTAGTTGTACCTACTCCCTCAACTCAATCAAAATGTGTGTGATAAAAATACTAGGTAATACTAGGTAAGGTACCTAGGTACCTACAGTTCGCGCTCGTTAAAACCTACCTATGGGTTTCCATGCGTTTCTACCTACTCGCCGTGGAACTGGCGAGTGCATGTGCGTCCATCCTGAAGTAGGTACCTACCTACCTATGTGTTTCCACGCGTACCTACCTACTCGCAGTGGAACTGGCGAGTGCATGTGCGTCCATCCTGACGTAGGTACCTACCTACCTATGTGTTTCCACGCGTACCTACCTACTCGCCGTGGAACTGGCGAGTGCTTGTGCATCCATCCTGAAGTAGGTACCTACCTACCTATGTGTTTCCACGCGTACCTACCTACTCGCCGTGGAACTGGCGAGTGCATGAGCGTCCATCCTGAAGTACGTACCTACCTACCTATGGGTTTCCACGCGTACCTACCTACTTGCCAGTACCACGGCGGCGGCCTCCTTGACAAGGAGGCGCATACGCATACCTACTTCAGCCGACTGTTATACCTACAGTGTGGGTCAAGGAGGCGCATGTCTACTCCACGCATCGACCTATAGGTAATCCTTTATTAGCCGCGTCCACATAGGCTGAGCAGCCGCGCCCGCGGCCCGCCTCGCGCGGCAGAATGCTCATGTGCGCCTGAGGCAATTCGTTTGGATCAAATGATAGAGCGAGGCAGCCTCGGCCGCACAACGCGAGCCAATTTGCTCGGTCAGTTGACAGATTAAACAAAATGGCGCCGTACGTACGCACAGCTGTGGCGGCTTATGCTTTTATTTTGATAAATAATATTAAAAATCGAAGAAATGATTTAAAAAGGAGAAGATATTGGGTCAGAACATGTACAAAAACAGATTCTGTTACGGAAATCGCCTTTATAAAATTTATAACCTCAAAACATTCTAACCTGATCCTATTACAAGGGACCGGAATATTCATTTCCTGACTGATTTTCAGCCAGGAATCCTCTCTCAACCCCCTATTGGTATAATTAGGGTCTCTTGCATCCCACAGCCAATTATTACTTGCGTATAAACTTATTAATCGCCGACAGTCACTTTTGTTCATATTGGTAAACAAACGAATTGAGCGCGCACGGAAAACAACAAAAAATACGCCGTCCACACGGCGCGCGGCAAACGACTGAGGCGCCTTTGAGCAAATCGTTTTGCCGACACCGTTTGGCTCGGTTGCGCGCGCGCTCGCCCGAGCGTGAGCATGCGGCTGCCTCGCCCGCACAACGTCCACACAGACCGCGCAGTTCGGCGCATGCCGCGCGCATTGTGCCGCGGCCGAGGCTGCTCAGCCTATGTGGACGCGGCTATTCACATACACACATTTGCCTGTACCGTTGCAAGTAGAGTAGGTACGACAAGGTGGTACCTACATAGGTAGGTACTTAAGCAATCAGGATGGCCAAGTACTCCTAATCTAAGTACGTGAGTACGTCTATATGTAGGTAGGTATACTTTAACATTAGTTTGTGTTAAAGTATACCTACTTTGAATCAGGCCTATTGAATCAACTCTTTTTACGGCCACTTTTTTCTTATTTTTGGGTCCTTAGGCACATACAAGAAAAGTTTATTTGGTGTTTAACCGTGGAGTTTAAACATTGCGCCAAAATACAGTATTTTCCTGGCATTTTATTTTATAATATTTAATTTGACTGCGCGACGGCGTGCTAGCGTAAGCGCGACTGCCGAATGACTCGACCCGTGACGTCATCGGCTAGTCTGCGCTCGCCCGCGTTTTAAAAAACCTTCGCCCGAAACTACACACTTTGAACTTAAATATCTCGGCCATTTTTTGAGATATGAAAAAAGTAAAAACACAGTTTTTCTCGTATTTTTTTGTAGATTTATAAGACATAAAAAGTAAAATGCACCATGGTTATCCATTGCAGTCGGGTTTTGTTTTTTCTCCATTTCAGATGAAAGCTGTTCAAGGAAAAACTCGTATATTTTGTAGGTTATGCATACTGGACCATCAGTTTATTGGAAGAAGTTGTAGATCTTTACAAGATCTAAATTATTAATGACAGCTGTCAAATTCATAACTCGTCTATCTCGTAAACTGAGATAGATTCCTAGTTATTCATCTTGGAAACTATGCATGCTAGACTACTAGTTTCTTGGATGAAGTTTTAGGTATAGAAGTGAACTTCATTGCAAATGTCAGCTGTCAAATTAAAACCTCATTTATCTAGTAAACCATGCATGCTAGCTAGACGATCAGGTGCATTGAGGAAATTGAACGCCTTGACAAGTAGTGTAGCATGCATGGTTTACGAGATTAATGAGGATTTGGTTTAACAGCTGTCATCTGAAATGTAGATCTCGCCAAGGCCTCGACTTCCGAAAGAAACAAATATTCTAGCACGCATAGTTTACGAGGTTTAGTTTTCAGTTTGACAGCTGTCACTCAAAATAAAGATCTCTTCAATACCTACCATTTTCATCCATAAAGATCGTTCTACGGTTACAATTAACAATAGTTTAAAGACTGTATAGTTCAAAAATGATTAAGCTACCAACCGCTGGTCAAGACAACCCATTTTTTAACTCGGCCTACAAGTACTAGTCGTTTAAAAACTATGACACCCGGGTTCATCGAGTCGTTCGTCGACTCAGTGTCCCACACGACAGAAAAAAAAACATATTTTGATTACATTTGTGATGTCTTGAGTTTCTTCCGAGTACTGTTGACCGGTTCATCGTTATCAGGTATCAAAATTTGTCCTGTCGCTGAAGCCAGAGAATTATTTGTTTTTCGCCCTGTTTTTATTGGCGGCTCTGGTGGTGGTTCGCCTTTTTGAGTAGCGGAGGAGTTTTTTGACCGCTTGTCTTGGCTTTTCGAACGTTTTGATATTTTCTGTGGCATCTCGACCTTTTCGCTCTCGGAGCTGTCTGTCGTTTCCGATGTAGCTGATTTGGACCTAAAACAAAAATAATACGATTATTTTATTATGTTTAGTATATCGGGTGGCCCGAATGGTGACATCTAAAGACAACTTATATAAAAGTTACACTGAGGGGTATCCGAATCACCCCCATCTATGTTGTGCGATCTTTTGTAGTTTCCTTTTTGAGTTGTTTTGTACGCCAGGAAGTACAAAACATGAAGATTATGATACAGATACAACCGCTCGAAAAGCTCTTTTACGGAATCTGAAAAAGGAAAAAAGGAAACAAAAGGGAAAAAGACATCTGTCAACATTTTCCAATACAAATTTAAAAGTTAACTTAGGCGAAGGCGATCTTTAAGGCTTAGACTTAAAGATCTTTTGTTGTAAAGTGGAACTTAACAAAAGAAAAGAAAACTATGCCGCTCCCGTATCGGCTTATACAGCCATAAAAAGTCTTGCCTCAGACACTGATTAAATCGTCTGTCACAGACGTGTGAGGCCAATAATGATGATGATGATGATGATTGCCATCGTGTGAACGTGCTATTAGGTTTTTTTTACCAACACCGTGACTCGATTCATAGTTACCCGATTTCAAAGACTACTGCGATAACCGTTGAGCTAAGACTGCTATGACACTATAGGCAAACCAGATAACTCGCGGGGCAAGAAATCGGTTGGAGCGGAAAAAATTACAGGCGATTCGGGGGTGAAGGCGATCGCGCACGACAGAGCACTAGTGCCGTTTCTCAGTACGCTTGCTCCTGTTGCGTGCAGTTGACATTTTTGTTACGGACTCTCGAAATAAAGTCAACACGAGTTTTTTTTTCCAAGATGAACGCTTAAGATGGACACCAAAATAATTGCAAAGAAAAAAATAACAAGCAATTGGTGTACAACGTTTAGGGCCGCCGCCGACCAAACGTACGTATTTGCGAGCGGCAGCTCGAGCACTTTTCATGGAAATCCGAAAATCACCCGTACATAATTGATATATGGGCGGTATTGGCCGGTGACAGCTAAAGTGCTCTGGCAGGTATGCGCGCCATTGTTCGCGCATGCATCTTGAGTGCGCTTGGGTCCGTCTGGCGATGACAGCCGCAACCGATAATTTTTTGGTGTTGCCATCAAAGTAGAAATAAAAAGATACTGTTATTTTAAAAAAAATGAGCTCACCGTAAGATCAACCTCATTAAAATCAAAACTTTCAGGACTTTTATTTCAATTGTTTTAATTTTTCTAGCGGGGAAGACCCTTTTACATCTTAACTATTTAAATAAGTGTGTTCAATATGACTCTGCTGAAATTGGAATATTTGTCATGATACAAATAGTTGTGGTAAGTAGGTATTCGTAGTTGGTATTATCTCCTGTCACTGGATGCATCCCAACCACCGAATTCAATGGTAATATAATGTAGTTGGCAACTCTGTCTAGCGCAACAGCGGACGCGCGCGCTGTTTTGCCGTCGGCACGCGGATGCTCGAGCTGTCGTGCGTGTCCGCTTCTGCCGCAGAGGACAAATGTCACGAGATGTCAAGCAAGAGACATCGCGAGCAAATGTCGCGCGGCAGCTGTTAGGTCTGCGGCGACACTAACTCTTTTTTTCAAGCAAGATAAATAAGATTTAAATTTGCACAAAACAGTCGCGCAAACAACGCAAATGTCACTATGTACTGTGAGTAAAATCATCAAAGAAGAAAACAATTTCAAACGCAAGCAGAGAAGTGTGGTATTTTAATCCTCAAAAAATAGGAAACAAAACAGAAAGAAAAGAATTGAAATTAATAATTTTACTGAAGGTAATTTATTAGTTGTTTCGTTGTCATTGTCAGTCCGGCGGCGTTCGGCTGTCTTCACTCTCTGTAGGTAAATTATTTTACATTGGCGTAATACATACATACATACATACACATACATACATACACATATCACGCCTATAATCCCTTACGGGGTAAGCAGAGCGTAAACAGCCGCAAAAAACGGCCATTTACACCACGTCTGACAAATGTTTGAGGGTTATTCGGAATATTGTGTATCGCTATAGTGACAGGTTGTCAGCCCATCGCCTAAAATGCAATACACACCCTCGAGTCCCTAAGTCGTCTCTTACGACTCCCACGGGAAAGATATGGGGTGATGCTATTCTAAGCCGGCATCACGCGGCAATACATTGGCGTAATATATCTCAAAATTTATATATTTAAACAACTAATTACGTGTATATCGATACCTACCTACCTACCTACCCACCTACCTTATCTTGTTTGCCTTCATATTTTTATTATAATAACACTTCATATTCTATTTTTGGTGTGAAACTGACATTTAACTGGCACTGGATATATACATATAGCTTTTCTAATATTTCATTAACAACATTTAGCAGTACTAATATTTCTATTGTTTTGTTTTGCGTGGCACAAAGGACCAATATAATGTCTAACTAAAGTTTGGAGCTTCATTTGGCGCTTGTTTTGTCTTTTGGCTTAGTGTGGCATGTTTATTATAGGAACAAGAAGAGCTTTTGGATGAGTGTCTTGCTGAAGCTCTTGCTGTCGACTCCGGCAGCGAGATAGACGATGACGGTGAAGAGCTAAACATATAAGACATTCAACAAATCTTAGAAGAAAATGACGATCAAGACCTCCTGGATGAGACGGAGGAGGTCTTGAACGATGTTTTTTCTTGGTTTGAGGACTACAACTCCTTCACGGGAGTGCGGGAAAACTTCAGAGAGGAACCTGGTCCTAGAATTGAGGGAAAAAGCCCATCGGGCTTGTTCACTGTGGGACCATACATTGATGGAGTCGATCGCCACTGAAACTAATAGATATGCGTGGGATACCATCGCCAAGGCCCACGAGGAGGAACCAGGCTTATCCACACATTTCCGGGTGCAGAGCTGGAAGGAGACGTCGGTGGCTTAGTTGTATCGGTTGGTAGCAGTAATGATTTTGATGGCCATGTGTCTACGTGGCCGGATTGATCAATATTGGACCACGGCACGACTCCACATGCCAGGCTTCAGGGAGGTTATGACGAAAAATAGGTTCATTCTGTTGATGAGGTTCTTGCACTTCGTGGACAACGAAACTCTTTTGGCTCATGGCACTGTCAGGAAATTGGCCAAAATACAGCCACTGTTAGATTTTTTGATCCCAAGATTTCAAGCAACTTACTCGCCACGCCAAGAGCTGTCGTTGGACGAATCCCTGCTTTTATGGAAAGGTCTATTAAGTTGGGTGCAGTGCATCAGGACAAAGGCAGCAAGATTCAGCATCAAAAGTTATGAATAGTGCGAGGCGGTGAGCGGATATGTTTTAAACATTATTATTTATACAGGTAAAAACAGCGCCACTGGTGGGGCTATTTTTGGATTCACCAGTTCAACTGCAATAGTAGTTTATGCAACTGTCGTATAATGGGGGTCATTAGAATGCGAGTGTCTGTTTATCACACGAGGCGCAGCCGAGTGTGATAATAGTTTGACACGAGCATTCTAATGCCTAATTATAGCAGTTGCATACACTATTTTATCTACACTCTCCAAAAAAAACTCAGAAACACTTTTCTAAACGTACGCACCGGCCATTGCAAGGCCCGATACAATGAAAAATTCAATACGAGAACGTAATATGGCTTGATATGAATTTTTGAAAATTCTGTAATTTAGCAGTTGTTTAGATGTGGAGTGACTTACCTAAACAACTGAACAACATCTGAACAACAACTGAACAACATCTGAACAACAACTGAACAACATCTGAAAAACATCGGAACAACATCTGAAAAACAACTGAACAACATCTGAACAACAACTGAACAACATCTGGACAACATCGGTACAGCAACTAAACAACATCTCAACAACAACCTAATAAAACAAACGCAACATTACCATACAACAACAACTGACAGGTGCGGAACTCTGTGTTTCCAAACGTTTGGAAACAGGCGGAAGTTGGCAATAAGAGTTTTGGCAAAAAAGAAACTTCGTTTAATTTCTCAACTTTATCGTATTAAGAGTTTTCTCATTAAGTCATTACGCTTGTGTAATTTATTGTAAACCCTAGTTTTTATAGGCAGAATGCATAAAGTAGGTCATTATGCATCTGTTTTCGAATTCATAATTCGAACATTATGAGACGAGTGTAGATAAAAGTAGTTTTAACGCTGATGCAGAACTTCTTCGGAAAAGGTTACACATTGTTCATGGACAATTATTATAATTCAGTCAAACTGTGCAGATTTTTAAAATCAAAGTGCACCGATGTCGTGGGCACATTGAGCCGGCGTCGAAAGGAAACACCTACTGTATGGTGGAGGGCCGGCGAGCAGGTGAAGATATCATGAAGCCTGCTGTTGTTTCCGTATATAATCGTTTCATGGGTTGCGTAGACTTGAAGGATCAGAAGCTTTCAATGTATTTAATGGAGAAAAAGCGTGGCCTAAAGTGGTATATTAAGGTTTTTCGTCGACTCCTTAATATTACTATTTTAAATTCGTATAATATAATATATACCTACAACATGGGCCAACAGAAAAAACTGTCACAAAGGGAATTCAGGGTACTACTTGTTGAAGAACTGCTTCAACAATTTGGCACAGACGGTTCCATAAGGAACAGGACAAGTAACCCCTGCATTCGGCTGAATAGGGATTTCGAGCATTTACCCGACCGCGTTATGGTTACAGGTGAAAGATCTGCCAAACAAGACAGGTACAATAGAGGCCGCTGTGTCAGATGTGCAGCTCTGAAAAAGGAATCAAAATCCAACGTTTCATGCACAGACTGCAAACTTTTTCTATGCATTCACCCATGTTTCAAAGAATTTCATCGGCTTGAAAGTCTGTACTAAGGACTACTGAACCGATTTTTAACGTCCCAAATTGACACAAAAACGCTCCAACCACGCTACTTGTAAGGGTAGTTTCACCTAAATATTTATAATATACCTGTACTATTTCGGCAAAAAGTTGTTAATAAAAGTTATTCAGTTTCCTGAGTAGAGCCCACCCTGAAAATATTTGCACTGAATATGTAATTAGTAAGAAAATTATGTTTATGTCACTCAATTAACGTTTTTCATTGTTTATTTTGTTCTTATTCCGCTATAAAACAAAACAATATAACAGTACCTTATTTCATCCCAAATGAACATCCCGTATACACGGACAGATCCATCCTTAGGCACACTCTGTTCTCACCGTCGGGACGGATCCGTCACTAGGCAGACGAGCATATCGGTGATTTTCGCACACATGATAATTCGGATATCTATTTTATTTTACCGTTCTTTCATTTTTTTTGTATTACTGTTGTCTATGTTCATTCATTCACTTAAAAGGCTATTTTTCTTCTTTACAATGGTATCACTTTTGTGGGTCATAGAGAACGTAAAAATAAAAAATAAAAAAAAACTAGGGTTAGGTGTAACAATGTCGTCAGATATTTTGTCCTCAAAATTTATTTTATATCATAAATAGTATGTTTTTATGAGTTTTGCATGAAAAACGATATCCTAGTTAAGTAATTATGTGATTGCAAACCTATAAAACCAGATAATTACGTGTTGGCAGAAAAAAATATCTCGGGTTGAGCTCGGTGCAAAATGGCGAAAATTTGTGTGATTCACAGTTTTGAAACTTGAATTCCGACCCTATTTCTTCTCAGTTATATGAATAGATTCCTTTGATATCTCTACAAGTCGTAAAACAACAACACACAGGATTGTAATATACACTCACATTCCCCTTTTAACCGGCCACCACCCTCGAATGGTATATCTCGTGGTGATTAGAAATAACGCCGTCCGTAATATGTTGTAAATTGGTCCGTAATATGTTGTACAAAGAAAAAGTAAAAAATCATTGAGTTTCAAATTGTTTAGGATCGAATGGTTTTGTTTCGGTATTATTTGTTTTGGATGTGCACTGCATTATTTTGATCAAATTGTGAATTGGAGAACCAGTTTTTTCATACGACATGCCCCTGGATGCTGCTGGAGCAGCAAGAGCAGTAGCTCTGGCTGATGCTGGATTTAGACATCGTCGCATAGGTCGGATGCTTGGTGTTCCTCGAACAACAATACAAGACGCTATCAGACGATTTCGTGAGACTGGCCTCTATACTCGAAGGCCTGGGCAAGGTCGACATCGGTGTGCTTCAGCTTCGTAATCAGATTTTTGAAGTTCGTGGCGTTAGTGTAAGTGAGAGAACGATAAGACGAAGACTAGCTGAACAAAACTCGCTAGCACGTCGACCTGCCAAAGCTCCTAAATTGGAGGCACATCATCGAAGAGCTCGACTACAATTTGCCCGCGAGCACTTGCATTGGACTACGGAGCAGTGGAACACCGTTTTATTCAGTGATGAGTCCAGAATAGCTTTAAAAGCTCCAGATGGTCGCCAGCGGGTCTACAGACGTCGATCTGAGAGGTTTGCTTCATGTGCTATAGTTGAAACTGTTGGTTACCAGGGGGGCTCAATAATGGTGTGGGGAGCAATTTCTTATGAAGCACGCACAGACCTAGTCGTCGTTTCCAGAGGAAGTATGACCGCTCAAAGATACGTGGAGGAGAGGAAGTGCTTCAAGACCATGTGGTACCATTTGCTCCATTTATTGGAGAAAATTTTGTGCTTATGCACGATAATGCCCGAGCACACGTTGCCGGCCAAGTAAATGATTACCTCGATGCTGTTGGTATACGCAGATTACCCTGGCCAGCCTGCAGTCCGGGCCATAATCCGATTGAACACATTTGGGACAACTTAAAAAGACGAGTCAGAAGCCGTAATCCAGTGCCAACCACACTCCGTGACCTAACAAGTGCGGTTTTAGAAGAGTGGCACAATATCCCGCAGTCAGATATCCAAGACGTCATAGACGGGATGGCTGACTGTATCACAGTCTTCAAAAATCTCGCCATATCTGACATTCTGAGTAGAACACAGCAGTGGACGCGTTTTACTATTCTAAACACGAAGCAAGAATACCCAAATTTTATCCGGGATAGTTTATGAGAAATCGCATTTCTAAGTAAATATATTTTTATACAAGTACACGTTCGTAATTTTTTTTATTACAACCACCTTATAACACATATAAAGTAGTATTCAATTCACTATATCGCTTTATAAAAAAGCTACTGTGAAATGAAATAAATCAATAAATTTAGTAAATGGTTTACAATTTTTTTCTCCTTTATTTCAGGTTATTAGCACCCAAATATTACAATTAAATCTAGAAAAAAGTATGTTCTACTACATTAAAAAGAAATCAACCGCTAATTTCGTGGGATTTCGGAGAAATTTGCTTCTAAGTATATGGTGCTCACTTCCTGCGTCTGTGTTTCCAAAAGCATACAACCCTAATCTCTTCAAAGTAAGAGTGAACAGGCTTCTTCTGGGTGAGCTCGCTCCATCTTAGACTCTGTCTCTGTCCTATGACCTAGACTAGAGTCAAGAGCAAACCCATCATTAATAAAAAAAAAAAAAAAAAAAAAAATGGTATCTGAAAACGCCTGAATTTTTGAAAAGGCAATCAACCACTTTTTAAGTTTGCTATTAACTTTGTATAAGGCAGACTTATTAAAATTTGGTATCTTATTTTTTACAGAATACTATAAATTTCTTAATGTAAAGGTAAATTAATAAGGTGTTGCCAGTTGCCAGTGGCAACTTGCTACATATATACGGTACGGTATTATAATAACTGTAAAAGTAGTTCTGTCCAAAGGTAGGTATATTTTTTTCAGTTTTTATATAAAATTTAGTTGGATTGGTTGATGCGTATTTGTTTGCTTTATTTACAAAAGAATATTGTACGATATAAAAAACTCTATTGTCTACTGAACTTAGCAACTATTACCATATAACTACTTTTGTTGGTTGTAAATTGAACTTCGTTAACGATTTCCACATTTATGTTTTGGTGGGATGTTTTTGCGATGATAGGCTGGGTGTGGTGTGGGAAGGGGTCCACCCTCGTTAGGCAATTGCTAAAACCCCATACCAATACATCGAGCCTGGAGAAACGGGGGTGAGGCGTCATGGAGTCGTTTAAGACCTATGCCGCCACCTGCGAAGCTGCGGATAATGCCGCAGCCGGCACCTTTCCCTCTCCGGAGGTGGCCGCAATTGTATTAGGAGAATGTGATGCCGCGGATAGCGCCGCAGCCGGCACCTTTCCCTCTCCGGAGGTGACCGCAAGTATATTAGGAGAATGTGATGCTGCGGATAGCGCCGCAGCCGGCACCTTTCCCTCTCCGGAGGTGACCTACTTGCGGTCACCTCGAGGAGAATATGCCCCAATTCAAATAAGAACTGATCAAGAGAGTAGCACTGTGGATCATCTTGCTTCCCACCTTGTAACACGTCTGGATGCGTATAATAAGTTCGTCGCCAAAAGTCGACAACTTTATAGAAACGGACGCCCAAAAGATCTCTCTACTTCCGAAAGAACTGATGTGGTGTTTGCTTTATTTGGCAATACACTTAAACCTTGCGATTCTATAGCAACTGAAGAGAAAAAACGCTTAAATAGTGCGCTAGCACGATTTATTGAAAGATCGGAATAAAAATACGAAGATTGTAAGAGAAATGGCCCAATGTTTGAAGCCCGAAATAAAAACTGGCTAATGCAGTGTTTTTTTGACGATCTCCCTAATGAGATAAAAGTGAAGGACAACGTTTCTTCACTCCCCAAAGAATTACAAGTGGTAGACAATGCTACTTCGCTCCATAATGAAGCACAAGTTTTAGATAATGTTATGGAAAATAAAGTGTCTGAGAGTGCTATTCCAGCAAGTCCTCGAACTGCTAAGTACATGCCTCTGAGCCAGCGACAGAAACGAAGACAAAGAAAATCTTTATCAGAAAAACTAAACGAAGGAGCCTCCACTTAAACTGGTAAAAGCATTTACAGAAACAGTTATGTCTTCTGCCAGTACTTCAGGAATTGCTGCTCAAAGAGGTACGGAGTTAATAATAAATACATGCATCGAACATCCCGAAAAAGCCATTCAGATTTCAAAGGAAATAAAAAAGTCTAGTTCAGTTAGCACTCCAGAACCCTACACACCCGAAGAAGCTTTGGCTTTTATTATTGAAGCCAACATAAGTGTTGAAACGCAGAAGGGGATTTAATGCGTATCCGCCTTATTATTTAGTGTTAGAAGCCAAAAGTTTGTTTTATCCTCGAGCAGAGATTCAGATAAGCGAAATAGAGGCTTCAATTTCACTACAAGCGCTTCTGGATAACACTTTTGAGAGGCTCATTCCGACAACAGAGCCAGAGTTCATTCAATATCGTGAACAAAATCATCTTACTCAACTCGATTGTACGTTTGAAGCTTCTTGGGGTTTCGATGGAAGCACAGGGCAATCCTTACACAAACAAAAATGTTTTTTCGCCACAAAATTTGTACCCCTTCGTATCACGCATAAGAAACGAACGCTCTGGATGAACCCTTGCGCGCAGTCCTATCGCTCTTGTCGACCACTGCATATACAGTATCGCAAAGAAACAGAAGCATTAATTATTTCAGAAAAAAAATACATTGAAAGCCAAATACAGAACTTAAATTCATCATTTACATACACATCTCAAAATCATCTTATCACAGCTCACTCAGACATGAAACTTTGCATGATAGACGGTAAAGTATTAAATATAATCACCAAGACAAAATCTCATTTGAAGTGCCCAATTTGCGAACTAACTGTAAAAAAAATTAATAATCTAGAGTTGGCATATGCTACTCCATCAAAGACCGCCGTTTTTAAACACGGACTATCTCCTCTTCATGCCTGGATAAGAGTATTGGAATTTTTATTACATCTCTCTTACAAAAACGATCCCGCCGTCAGAGAATGGAGGATTCGACATGATTCTCCAAATGGAGTAATTGTTGCAGCAAGAAAAGCTAACGTCCAAAAAGAATTACGGCAGCAATTGGGACTGTCAGTTGATGTGGTAAAACCAAACTCTGGAACAACCAATGATTGTAATACCGCTACAATGGCTTTAAATGATAAAAATCGCGCACAGTTTTCACAAATATTGCAACTTGAAAGCTGGCTGGTAGATAGCTTATATAATATTTTGGTGGCCATAAGCTATGGGCTACCCATTGACTCAAATATGTTTGGCAATTATTGCAAAGACACGGCGATAAAATACGTTGGTACATATGGTTGGCACCCAATGACGGTGACTGTTCACAAATTGCTTATTCATGGCAAAGATATAATCGAGAGTTCTACTCTACCTGTGGGGATGCTCTCAGAGCAAGCAGGTGAGTCGCGGAATAAATTTTGGAGAAGTGATCGAGAGCATCACACGAGAAAAATTGAGAGAAAAACTCCAATGCTGGACTTATTCTGAATCTTCAGACCCAGTAATAAATAATATACGGCTAAAGCAGCGCCAGAACAAAGTAAAAGGACTTCCATTGCCATCAGAGGTCAAAAATATGCTTAAAAACTCAGATGAAATTTTGCAAAATGAAAATGAGGACAGCGGAGAAGAAGTAGAATGTCCAATAGAATATCCGCTGAATGATATGAATCAGGACACTTTGGTTTTATTACAAGAAAATGATATTTTTGAGGAAGATGAAGAATGTAACTAATTTACATAGAGAACAATATTAACGAAAGTTTATTAATTTCTACTGATATATGTCCCGCTTTTATGTTTTAATAATTTTAAGTTTATTCTATCTATTTATTGTTTTTATACTTATTTATTTTTGTAAGCGTTTTGTTCTATTAAATATTTTTGACATTTCTGAATATTGGTTTTATGTAATATTTTAGAAAAAATCTTGAAAAAAAAATTATGGAAGTTTTTATTTTGTCTGAGGCATTCGAGCTGTCAGCCAATTTCCCAAACTTAACATTGGAATAACTTTCTCACTGGTAGAGGTGAAAAGTTGTGTGTACCACACGAGATCAAATTCATTTGCATCTCGTGCTGTTGAATCCCTCACTGAGCTCAGGATACAACTTTTAAATCACTCGATACGCTCTTGATTCAATTTGAGTATCCTTCGCTACCTCGGGATTCAAAATTAACACTCAAAGCAAAAATGACCTTTGTCCTCTTGTTGTACAAATAACTATTTTATTGGTCAGGTGTTGTCTAACTTAGCAGTTGAGCAGTTTTCAAGATAAGGCATATATCTTCCATTCTAGGTGTAGGCAATTGGGTTCGTGCAACATGTCGCCCTGATCTTGCAGAAAATACATGTCAAGCATTAAATGACTTGAAAATTAACACATTTGCGATTTTCACTTTCACTCATCAGATCGTATTAATAAGAAGTTGAAAATGAACGTAGCGCCCACGTTTAACCTACCACTCCAAAAAAACTTTAATCCAGAAAAATCTACTAAAACAGACGAAAATCGAAATACAACAAAATATGTAAGCACAACTACAGATATTAATTCTACAAGCAAAGAAAAGTACACACAACTTGCCTTTCCTACATATTCAGTAATACCCAACTCGCAGAAAGATCTACACAAACATCTCAACATTTATCAGCTAACACTCCCCGAAAAAGGAAGTTATCCACGAAATGGCAAGATGAGTGCAAGAAACGAAAAAGCTTAGAAGAGCAGATAGAGTGTTTGTCTGCTGTTAAAAATTATATGACACTAGAGTTACAATATTAATAGTTTACAAAGGAATTTAAAACACAAAAGCAAATAGATACGATAAAGACGTTTTGCATTAAGCATATATTTTGCAAGTCCACTAGCGTACAGGGTTTTAGCAAAAGCTTTTATGCCTGCCTAGCTAACGAACATTACGAAGAATGAATATAAAGATTGGAACAAAATTATCTACCAATTTTATAGATTGTTTAGAGTTGAAAATACAAGGTCTAAGTGAAAGAGAAAAATATTGTACCGTATGCGCTGACGAAATATCACCCATTTATTTTACGATATTATTGATACTGTATCACGGGATTTTACGAAATCGACGGTGTCCAAACTTTGGAGCCAGCCCGCCAGGCCTTCGTAATAATGGCGGAAGGGCTCTTTAGTAATCGGAAACAACAACTGGGATATTGCTTTTTAGCACAGAGCAAAAATAAGGAATGGCTCGCAGGAACGAGCCAAAATTGGAGGGGCTTCGTCTTATATACGAACGGAGATGCACATTATTTGAAGCTTTTTCTGGTTAGTGACTTTTTTGTTGAGCTCTGTTGAGCTTAGGGTGTTTGGGTGCGCACAATATGCGACAAAAATTGTTCAAACGAAAATATGCGGCACAAAATGTGCAGCAAATATTTTGCGTTATGACAAGGATTGTTCTAGAAAATCTATCTATCCTTGTCACACTAAGGCGAGTTTCATTTTTGTATCCTGCTCTCAGTTGACACTCGTCAATTGACGCGTAATATTTGCTGCACATTTTGTGTTGAACATTTTCGTTTGAACAATTTTTGTCGCATTATATACGTTAAAAATGGACTAAGGACTGAGGTCAAGATACCAGGGACACATTTTGGAAAAACATGCGCAAAGCAGTTATAAGTAACTACTTATCCTATAACATTAAATACCAACTTTTATTATTATTTCAGAAAATAAGTGATAACAGCCGCCAAACAGGCTCCGGGCTAAGAATTTTTACACAATTAGATGAGGTTATCTATGACACAACTAGAAAAGACACGCCAACATTAGATGGTCTGCTGGTATCAGAATCTTTCACAAAAACTGTGGAAGCCTCAGATGCATCAACGATGCATGAAAATAACAATGCAAATAAAGTAAACAGACCTCAAAAACGAATAAAAAAACGATATTAGGAAGAAAAGTTTAAATTATTAAAATTAGAGTTAACTGTTAAGTGGTTAGAAAATTTAAATTCACTTTACGTTGCGAAGACCTTGATTCTGTACACTAAGTTCTTGTGTTCCATACAAAAGTACGCTGGCTGTCCAAATGAAACATGTTAGCTCGCTTAAAAGAATTAAAAGAGGTAATTCTTTTTGTTTTATTCAAAGAAAAACACGATTTCGTAACAATATTCAAAGATGACACATTTTTTTTATTATTTGGAGCGCATGGTCCTTCTATTTTGGGGCGCATTAAATTAGTAGGCGCACAACGTATCTTTTTTGAGGCACATTACTTTATTTGGGGCACAAAGTAAAATTTTTTGGGCGCATTACTATATTTGGGGCGCGTATTTGAAGCCTATTAAAAGTGCAAATATCGACCGAATGGATTCAGATTTGAACGACCTTTCAAGTTTAAGATTAAGCCCTTATTCTACTGATGTGACTCGTTTTCTTTTCAGGCGAAAATTATGGCTCGATTTGATTGAGCCAGAAGATGCTAAATGGACAACAAAGTTCCAAATGTGTGTGCAGCGCATCCATGCTAATTCAATAATAAGGCATCAACTCCGAAATGTCTCTGTAAATGAATCTGTTCCAACATTTCTCTGCTACCTGTCAAAGAAGATGATAATAAAGGTACACAAACTACGACAGAGACTGCTGATTCTAGCACTCAATCTAAAGACAACCAACGTGATAAAAAGTCCCAAACTCCAGATTACCTTTCACCTAATTATCCTAGAAAAAGGAAGCTGAAATGTGAGATTAAAGAGTGCAAGCACAGATAAAAGGTGCGGTACCAGAAACTTGAAAACAGCATGTTTAATAAACTATGTAACAAGCTTTTCACTTTTCTTGTGTATGCGTTGTAATTATTAAAAATTGGTATATTTAGGTAATAAATAGGTTTATTTGTATACAATGTGACAAGGTTCGTATAATATTTAGTACCATAAAAACTTGCTTACATTAAAAAACAAACAAGATTAATAACTGTAACAAGTATATTTTTTAATAATGTAATTTTAGTTTCTACTTAAATAAAAGCTTAAAACAGCCAAGCGGGCACCGACCCTATACGAATTTTTGCTACCAAAAGTAGTACCTATATTCCTCTATTTATATCTCAAATACTTCGAAGTTCATAGAAAAGGTAAATTTGTCGATTTGTCATGTTTTTGTGTCACTTAGCCCGCCACCGCCGGCAAGGATCGTCACCATGCCAGCCAAAAAGGTCTCAACATCCCGGTACCTACCTACTCGTCAATTCCCCATTTCACAATAGTTGTGCTGTGTAGGTAGTGTAAGTAATGTAAATACAGGGAGTAACAGAAAGAGTACCTCTATATCAAGCAAAAAAAAAAGGTCAAAGTAGGTACTCATGATATTGAACAACTTTTCCATGGAACATGAATCGAAATATAAAAAAAATTGATCTCCGATACAAAATCGCCAACCAGCTGGTTGATTTACTATGGGAGGCAAAGATTTATTTTTCATATTTAGACCCATGTTTCAGTTTGGGGAAAGTTATTCAGTTATACTTTTGAGCTCCTTTCGGCTTGATGATATACCCTTTCCGTTACTCCCTGTATGTTTCAGTACCTACTCCATTTTAAAAGATCGGAAAGAAAACTGTGGCAGCCCTTGCCGAAAGCGGATATTATCGAAAAAAGGCCCGAGTGATCCTTCTGTACAATCTCTGTGTTTTGCCTTGAATTAGCTAAACTTGAAGTTTCGGGGATGAAACGGCACAATAATAAGCAGTTTTGATTACATTCAAGGGTCCAATCAAAGCTTGAACTTTGGAATCAAAAAGTATCACAAGAAAATGTTTTAACTTTTACACGGCTATTTGATGCAAACAAAAATGAAAACTATGAATAAAAAAATTGTGTACTGGACTCAAATCTTGAAAGCTGACATAAAAACCCACTTGCGAGCGCTGGAAAACGAATTTGAATTCAGTCACCCATATGGCAAATGACAAGAAATCCATCCAAAACACGACATGAAGAACTTGGACCACCAACACCAGAAGTGATTCCTACCAAGTAGTAAGTAGGCAGTTTGATTGTTTGTTTGAATTGAATAGGCTCCGAAACTACTGGACCGATTTTTAAAATTCTTTTACCATTATTATCCTACTTATCCCTGATGAGCATAGGCTTTAGATAACACGAGAAATAATAATCATATTTAATCGTGAGTCTATCAATTATCAAAACCACCAGTTACATTGACCATATAAAAAAAGCAACATTATATTACATGTCGACTGTAAGCGGCAGAAGCGGGGTTCACCACACTGTCATTTGCTATTTTGGCTAAAAAGAAAAATCCAACCAGGCGAAATTGATAGTGTCATAGTAGCGAAACTGCTAAAATACCCAACCAACAGACCCGATAATGTAGGATATCGTGACTAATAATATGGTGCATGGTCCATGCGGAGAGCATTACTTGACAGCACCATGTATGAAAAACGGTATCTGCACAAAAAAGTACCCTCGACGTTAGAGAAAAAGGATATCCAGTTTATCGCCTTGCGTGACGCCGAAAATGAAGGGCAGTAGCGCTACGCTAATTATCGGGGAAACGTTCAATATATACGTAAAATAAGGAATTTTAAATGTTACATTTAGCCTAACCATTGATAATTTTAAATGTGACTTTGAACAAGCATACCTAAATGAAACTAATACACTAAAAACATACAGGGACTTGAACCTGGGACCGTGCATAATAAACCATTGTACGTAAATCTAAATGTTATTGTTGTTTTCCCACGACTCAAATTAAGTGAATGTTATCCGCATTTAAACGCCACAATTCGGAAGTAATGCAAAGCTCTTGGCGTCACTATCACTAAGAAGGAAGAACTATAACTCGATGGAGTGCTAATTTGCCACTAGTTCCTGCCAACTTTATACAAGCTTGGTCCAAAATTTTGCAAAATACTCCGGATACAGAAGTGATGGCTTTATTGACTACTACGAGAAAATCCTCATTATTGATTGATGAGAGTACGGATATTGCCTGCTTAAGCGCGCATGTATTGTAGCCAGATTTTACAAACAAGAATCAGGTGTAATCGAAAGTAACAAGTTTTGTCTGCTGACAACGCTGAAGGAGCGGAGGCTGGTGCGATGGCTGAACGTTTATTCACCATTGTTGTGGATATGTTTAGAATAGAAGACATCACACTGGAAAATATCACTCAGTGTCCCACAATATAAGAAGAAGACTAATAACTGTTATAGGCTTTGCTTCTGATAACTGCAACACCATGATGGGCGTAAACAAATCTGTTGCTTTACGATTCAGAGTAATCTGCACAAATATTGTTATTGTAGGATGCATATATCATTCGCTTCATTTACGTGCGTCTTCAGTATGCAAAGAACTACCAAGGACACCCGATGACTTGGCCAGAAATGTGTACGCTTTATTCAATTTAGTGCCAAGCGCAAAGCTGAACTTGCTTAATTTCAGAGTATCTTGGTTTTAGAAGTACACAAAATTCTTCATCTCAGCCAAATATTATGGCTATTTCTGGCTCCGGTAGAACAAAGGATGCTCGAACAGTGGAATGCATTACGCTTATATTTTGATGAAAATGGTTTAATCGTCAGCTCCGACATTCGGAAACAATTCACACGTTTCTAAATGATCCGTCAGTTAAAGCATCACCTGTTGGAATGGGTGCTACCTTAAATAACGATGAACACTTACTTTCAATCCGACAAAACTGTCATCACAAGCGTGCCTGATAAAACTAAACAATCATACAGAGAATTGATACAATCATACTGCGGAACTTCATGCGTCAACAGTGCTGACTCAGCAGACCTCCGCCCCAATCTGCTAGCAGATTTGGGTCAATAATTGCCGCTTATCGCTTTATGTTTGGGAGTATCTACGACCAGATTTAGCGCCAAGGCTAGCCATTATTCAAAAATACAATTGACTGCAGAGAATTTCTAATAAAACTTTGCGTTGAAATAAGCTATCTAGCATCGATTTCGAAGATCCAGTGTTTGTTTACATCGTTGCCTTCGATCCACGGAAAACTTAATCAAAAATGTATAGAGAAATAGTGCCATTTTCGGTCAACTAAATGCCTTGCCCCGATGCGTAGCTGGATTGTCACAGCAGCAAATTGACGACCATTGGAGGCGCTCACCTGATTGCCAAAGAAAAAAAAGAAAGCGTGTAACAAGAAAGTCTCGCACTTAAAGCGCAGATGCTTTCTGGTATCAATTGATGCACTATCGTGAAGACGCGGCATACAAATGCGGAATGCGAAAGAACATTTTCAAAGATTAATTCTGGGAAAACATAAATAATAGGAACCACCTCATAAGTAGTACCGTAGGCGGTATTGTGTTGGCTGACCAGTGCCCGATATTTTCAAACTACAGGCTACAATTTTACAGGTGAAATTCGATGTTTATTGCGTAGTGGGTTAGCCATTATGGAACCAGGAGTAATAACCGGCTACGTAATGTACTAGGAATTTCACATGTAGACTTGTAGCCTGTAGTTTCATAGGATTTTGGCACAGGCCGTAAAAATGCAGATGATGCACATCACTTCAACCTTGTAATCGGATGTTAAGCCAGATGACAAGGAACGATTTACGGCGGTCAAAGAACAGCAAGATGATGTTATTTTGTAACGTAGGCTACTTTTAACCGCGGGAAAGAAGCCAATTCAACCACGGCCCATGGACTGCTTGTAGCCCACGCACTTCACAAACAGCTTGTTTCAAAATTATTTTGAATACGATAGTTGTACGAAAATTTTCATATTCGATAATTACTGAAATCAAGAGTTGGCAAGACTTGGCCTCACTGTGGCACGCTTATCAATATTTAGAAGAAGTGCTAATTACTCTTAATGAGGAAGAACGTGAATTACTCACGATTATCTCTAAATGGGGTTGTGACGGCTCTCAGCAATCTAAGTTGAGGCAAAGTTTTGGAAGCCAAGCGTTTGTCAAAACGCTTGGCCGTCGGATTAGAGATGTTGTTCTATTCACCAGGAACGCTGCTGCCCATTCAGGTTAGTCGCCTTTTACGATACTCACGGGTTAGCTTTGGGTATAATTATTCCCAAACAGCATCAAACGATACATACACGAGACTTATCAGCATAATGGTCATTTTTTTCCTCGCAGAGCAAGTAAATTAAAGGAGGATGGCGCAGATATAGAATTTTTTCATGTTAACTAAGGGGCGACTCCGCTTAATACTATATATTAAATAATATTTTTTAAATCTCATTATTTGTTACGCTTTTTAATATCAATACAAAGAAAAAGGTTAAAATTTCAATATACAAACATTTTTTTTATTCTACCTTCGATTTAAAAAGAATGGCGTGCACGGAAACTTTGTTGTTTAGAAAAATGGTAGGAACTAAATAATCCTACCTGTCAACAATGGTGCAAAATAGCTAATAACAATAGTTTTGAAGTTATATTTTTCCACTAACCGTGTTTCTAAGGTGTGTGTTCTGTTCATCCTTGTGTGTTGAAAAATGTAAGTAATTGTTGTTACTAGCACCCGCGATGAAAAACATACAAAAGTTTGTGTTTTTTCATGTACATAAAATGCTTTCGTTTCCAAACTATGTAAAAGTAAGAAGAAACCAACAAGGAACTAATTGCAGTCATTTAAATGTAAATAATATTAGGTCCTTACATATGAAATTGTCGTTTTGTCGTACTGGCCACTTTGATCACAAATTTCTCCTATTTGGTTAGGAATTCGAAATTCAAATTTATAAAGCTATTTCCACATGTAGTTGTGTTTCGCAAACCGTCATTCATTTGTTTTTTTACTTATCTTTTTTCTGTTTGCATCGCTCAATTTACAAAATGGAAAATTTGTAATATCGCGTTATTTACGAGTACGAGTTCCACCGTGGCACCAGTGCTGCGGAAACGGCTCGAAGGGTTAAGGGCGTCTTAGTGTGAAAAATGTCGAATCGACCTATTTTTGGTTGAGTTTTAAAGCATCATATATTATTTTATTTGAACCAGAAAAAATATATGTTGTTGTTAATGAACAGTTCTTGATTATTTAATGGACAAAAACACGATATCTATAACTTTTCTCGATCATAAAAAAATGCAAAGATACGTAAGTTTATGACAATTTTTCAAGTATTACTCAAAGATTATTAACACTAAAAAAAATTAAAATATGCCAAAATGTAGGAAATTACAAGATGTAAATAAAATAATGGATAGATTTTTTAAATTGTTTTTTGTGATTTTTTGAAACCCCATTATTTCCATTATATAACCAAACGACGCGCGCGCTGCGCTTCAGACGCCCGCCGGGCATCATCGGAGCAGGACCTATGCCAATTTTTCGACCGCGGCGTTCCGCAACCTGCTTTTTTCATCTTGTCGCGTAATATTAATAAGATATGAATTTTCTGACATCAAATGTGTTGGCTAGAAGAGATCTCTTCTTAAGAGATAAGCTCGCCTTTGCTACTAAGTTTTAAATAAGTGTTGTATATTTTTGACTGTAAATATTTTGTGAATGTGTAAATATTTCGTTAATTTATTGTAAATAAACGTGTACATAGTCTGTAAATAAGTAAAAATGGGAAATAAAAATAAATACAAGAGGGTACCTATATGTCAAAAGCGAAAAGACCGGCAAACAATATCGTAAGTATCTGAACATAATTCTAACCAATTTTTGACCTACCAAAGTAACTACCAACTATGAAGTAAGTATGTATAGGTATAAATTTTAGTGAATAGGTAAGTAGACAAAGAAATTGTATAGCTGATCTGGGTAACTAAACCAGAAGCAGTTTTAGGTTTAACAACAACAGACAGTAAAATTAAATAGTATTGCAACCACAGTATCTAACATTGTACCAACCATTTGATCTAGTGTCATTTTATTTATTATGTAGTTCATAAGCTGTTGCCATATTAAAAGTAAACATCATAATACATACATAGTAGAAATGAAACCAGTGGTGCAACCACAGTTCAAATCATACGAAGAGAATGTACGATTTTACATAATGTAATTTTATTATTTATTAGTGAGCCATGCTATAAGTAATTATCAAGTACATACACAGTAAAACAAAATCAGTAGTGCAACCACTGAATTTGTTTGTAATGTAATAGTATATTTAATTAGACGGTAAATATTGTACCGATAACCTTGGACTTCTAATCCTTGCAGTGCTTCAATTCTAAGAGACAAAGGTATTAGACATGCAAACAAATTACTAGGTACTGAAAAGTAAGTATAATTTAGTGAAACAGAAAAGGTAAGCCTGTTCAAGATTAGTGTACTTTTGATAAAAACGTTCCAGGACTTCAAGCCGTCATGACGATGACCAACTTTCTCTGCAAGTTCTGGAGTCACATACATCTCCTAAACAACATAGTCAAACATATCGCAAACTGCGAGGTTGTCCAATCCTACGTTTATCTGGGAGCGCTGATTTCCAACAACGGCGGTTGCATAGACGAGGTAAAAAGACGTATGGCGATAACTAGATCCACTATGAGCAAGCTTCATAAGGTTTGGAAAATCGCAATATCACGAAAGCCACCAAAACACGACTCGTGAGAGCACTCATATTCCCCGTGTTCCTCTATGCTGCAGAGACGTGGACTTTGCGGGAAATTGAAAAGAAGAAGATAGACGCACTGGAAATGTGGTGCTGGAGGCGAATGCTTAGAATATCATCGATAGAATTCCCCACCAATGACTCCATTCTCAAGGAACTCGGCCTCTCCTCCATCGTGCAAGCTCGCATCCTTACATTCTTTGGACACGTCGCCCGACGCGGGGACATATCTATCGAGCGGCTCGTGGTCCAAGGGAAGGTCGAGGGTGCGCGCCCTCGAGGAAGATCAGACGGACCAAATTAAAGCTGCTACACAAGAAGGTTCCGTGACGGAGTGCACCAGAAAAGCAGTCATCCGTGAGGAATGGCGACGGATTGTAAAGCGTGCCACCAACCCGGATTGACGACCACGTCCGCTCTGTTAAGAGTGTATTGATGAAGAAGAAGACATCTCCACGCCAATCAACTCTCCAGTCTAATGAGTAAGTTACGAAAATTAAATGTTTTATTGTTCAGCTAATAAACAGTTGTTTTTTAATATGACTTTGAAAGCATTAATGATATTTTTCATATTTATATATAGATTTTCACTTACTTATACATACATTTTTAATGATGTTCTATACAGCAGCCTCACCATGTAGCTATTACCTCCCAAGCAGAAAAGGCAAGATAGAAATACGTAATTTTATAAACAAAAAGTGGAAATGACGATTCTTAATGTTATTTAAATACTGTTCTGTGTGAATATTGATGTTTCAAACATGTTTCAGAGCTTCAAGCATATGTGATGATCAACCCTTATTGCAAGTTATGGACTCCCATACATTTCCACTTCAATAAACTTCTAAATCTCATAAGTAAGTAACGAAAATTCATTCATTAGCCTATTACAGTCCACTGCTTGACGTAGGCTTCCCCCTCGGTATGCCATAAGGCACGATCTCCCGTTTTCGCCAGTCAGTCGTTACCAGCCGTCTTTTTAAGTCATCGGTCCATCTGGATTCAGGCCGGAGGACGTCTAACGTTACGCTTGCCAAGGAAAGGCCCACTCCCACTTCAGCTTGTTACACTTCCAGAAAATGTCCGTCACTGGTCTTTTTTGCGGATAAGGTAGGTGATGACTGGTAGGACACATTGATCGAACACCATGGTCTTGAGGCATTGTGGCAAAGATGATTCTAGGATATGACGCAGCTTCCCAAATGCCGCCCAGCCCAGCTGCACTCTTCTGGTGCTTTCAACCTCAAAGTTGTCTCTACCCAACTGCAACGTTTGCCCAAAGTACACATACTTCAACAACTTTAAAGGCTACACCTTCGACGGAGACTGGCTTGGGAATGATTTGTTGAGTGAATTTGACTTTTGTTTTGTCCGAGTTCATCCCGAGTCTGTTACTTCTCGAGGCTGCCTTAAGACATGGATAGCATTTTTGCACACACTCTTCACACACACTATATATAAAATTAGTACGGATAGTAAGGATTATTTGTCATTGTCCTTCGATTTTCATTGTTTCGATGATTATAAGTAACTAATGAAAAATTTCAGATGTACCGACGGTGATGATATTGAGGTGGATATCTCCCGCTAGTAGAAGCGGAAACCAAGGAAGACGAATTTCAAACTGTTACGGGACGCCATATTTTAAATGAATTACAGGACAAAGCTCATCATAATGAGTTATTCAACTGCACATTACATAATACTAACATTACTATTATTAATTAGTATATAATTCAATAATTAAAAATTAATAATATAAAAACACATCTTCAATGTTTAATTTTATCAATCCTACAATTGTACCAACATATTTTTCCTAAGTAAATTACGTAAACAATAAAATTATTATCTATATCTTGGGGAGTTATTGACCTACTGCCATAGTTTTGTATACTGTAACGCGTGCGCTCGCTGTGGAAGCTGCGCTTGCCGCCCGGTCCGCACCGCAGGGTCAAGTGAGTTCACCGCAGACTAGCTCGCGCGATCTTTTCTACGCGACGGGCGGAAGGCCGTAAATGCCTACTTTTCAGCACAAAGCTGCCCTTAATGATGTGTATGGCGGTTATGTCGCAAAAGAAAACACAGTGCGTTTTTGGTTCCAACGTTTTCGTTCTGGAAATTTCGACCTGCAAAACAAGCCCCGTGGACGGCCGGAGACCCAAGTTGATAATGAAGAATTGAAGGCTATTGTGGAAGCGGATCCATCGCAAACCACGTCCGAATTAGCTGCAGGCTTCGGTGTTAGTGATAAAACCATTGATCTACAACAACCCTAGATTACGCGCGTACGCTCAAAAGGTGGGCCGGTAAAGTAGTGCACAATTTGCAAGCGAGCACTTCTTTCCCACAGTGCGTGGCTGGCCGCGAAACTGTTAACATGACCAAGTACGGGCTAACAAATAAGGCTGAATTCAATAGATTATGGTGAGGTTCGTTGTGATATTTTGAATCAGGCGGACGCAATGAATCTATAAATCGCTATGTATGACTGTATAGTTCAGTAGGTGACAAAATTTTAGCGTAATTTTGTATGAGGCGCGAAATCTAGGGTTGTTGTAGATCAATGGATAAAACTGTTTTAATCCACTTGAAGCAAATTGGAAAGATTAAAAAACTTGAAATGTGGGTTCCTCACGAATTGAGTGAAGCAAACCGGCAAACGCGCGTCAACTGCTGCGTTACATTACTTGACCGGCACAATAACGAAGGGATTTTAAATCGAATCATTACCTGTGATGAAAAGTGGATTCTCTACGATAATCGGAAGCGCTCATCGCAATGGCTGGACCCTGGCAAGCCAGCCAAAGCCTGCTCCAAGCGAAAATTGACCAATAAAAAGTTACTTGTAAGCGTTTGGTGGACTAGCGCCGGTGTCGTTCATTACAGTTTTCTCAAATCTGGCCAGACGATTACGGCAGATGTCTACTGTCAGTAATTGCAAACCATGATGGAAAAGCTAGCTGCTAAACAACCGAGGTTGGTCAATCGCTCTACGCCACTGTTGCTTCACGACAACGCTAGACCACACACTGCACAACAGACAGCTAGCAAATTAGAAGAGCTTCAATTGGAATGTCTAAGGCATCCACCGTACTCCCCGGACCTTGCTCCAACAGATTACCATTTTTTTCGAAATTTGGATAACTTCTTGCAAGGGAAAAAATTCAACTCAGATGGGGCAGTCCAAATCACCTTCAAAGATTTTATTGATTCCCGTCCGAATGGTTTTTTTAGTAAAGGGATCAATGAACTACATATGAGATGGCAAAAGTGCATAGATTACAATGGCTCATACTTTGATTAAATAAATATACTATATTTAAAAAAATCAACTTTTTGTTCCTCCCATACAAAACGCCAATTTCATATGTAAGGACCTAATATAAACAATATCGATATTAGTCTCGACTCAAATTGGTTGCACCCGCGATCGTGATATATGATCGCGGGTGCAACTTTTTGACTTCTTACTCTATAATACTTCATTCATCCTATATTTTACCATTTTGTTATGCCCTGAATAACCAGTATGCTTAGCATGTGTACTGCTCTTAACTTAGCTTATTGCTCCCGTTTTTATAGAGGTATCGGGAAGATGTCAAACGAAAGCAAGGAAGAGACTGTTTCGCAGAAGTATAGGCGCAAGATAAAAGATAATCCTGAACTTTATGCCGAACATCTCAAACGAGAAAGGGATCGTGATTCAAAACAAAGAGAAGAAATGAAAAGGAAAAGAAGAATAAAGAGGAAAAAAAAGAAAAAGAGAAGAAATAAAAAGAAAAACCTTTCTTTAACCCTGACCTTAAGTCTTGTCTCCCAATGGGGCGACGACAATCTGGTCTCATTCAATGCCACCAAAACACAGGCGTGTCTTTTCACTGCAAAAAGGAGTCCTTTCGACTGGACACCTACTTTTCGGGGTACATCTGTCCCAGTCACTGACAGGCTTGAGCTTCTAGGCATGGAGTTGACATCAAATCTAAACTTCGGCGCGACCATCGAGTACAAGGCTCAGACGGCGGCTAAAAAGCTGGGCGTCCTGAATAGAGTGAAGCGATACTTTACGCCTGGACAGCTTTTAACTCTTTACAAAGCACAAGTCCGATCCTGCATGGAGTATTGCAGTCACCTTTGGGATGGCTCAGCCAAATACCAACTTGCCGCTCTTGACTCGGTGGAACGCAGGGCCAAGAGGCTCATAGGCGACATAAAACTGGTGGACACCAAGCTACATAGCCTGGCACATCGCCGCAAGGTTGCCTGCTTGTCGGTTTTTTATAGATTGTACTTCGGAGAGTGTGCTCAAGAGCCTCACGACCTTGTTCCACCAGCTCCCTTCTACCATCGGAGACGCACCGCCGGATACCATCCGTACCTGGCAGCCATTCCACCAATTCGGACTAAGCGCTTCCAGTCATCATTTATAATGCGCACTGCTAAAGAGTGGAACTCACTACCTGCGTTTGTGTTTCCAAACGCATACAACCCTAATCTATTCAAAGTAAGAGTAAACAGGCTTCTTCTGGGTGAGCTCGCTCCATCTTAGACTCTTTCTCTGTCCTATGACCTAGACTAGAGTCAAGAGCAAACCCATCATTAGTAAAAAAAAAAAAAAAAAAAAAGATAGCGATGACAGCATTTCCGTGGCGCGAACTTCACTGTTTCCTCTCAAAGCACATTTGTTTTTAAGCTTACGAAACCTATCACCGAAGCAGAAAGTGATGTGGATTACGAAGATGAGGATCCACTCATAAATAGCAGAATACAAGAAATTCTCAGCCCTGATGAATCTGCGCCTTCAGCTTCGAATCACATGCAATTGCGTGTATCTGATGTTTACAGTGATGCAGATTCGGACGAAGCATCTCCAACAACTACTCTTCAAACCTTGCCAGCAGATACTAACTGTGCTTGGATTTTACCAAAAGATATTTGCGCTGGTTTGTACGTGCTCGTGCAACTGCCATGTAAGTCGGGTAAAATAATAACGCACTACCGATATGTCGGGTTGTGTCAAAGCGATATGGATGAAGATAGAGAAGTTAAAATACAATTACTGACGACAATTCATGGCAAACGCTTTACTGAAATCGAGAACGACATAGCACACGTTAAATTTGAGGACATTATCGGGAAGTTTGAAGAGCCACAAGATCGAAGAAAAAAATTAATTCATAGAATTCCCGTTGAAAATTGATGTATTCTAAAAGAAAAAAGTAGTAAAGGAGAGAAAGAAGAGGTCTAAGAAGTAGTGACTTTAATTAAATATTTGATTTTACCCGTTTATAGCTTTTTATTTATCTTTATAGTCACGTTAATAAGACGAGTTGCATCCGCTATAATTCGGTGTTGCACCCGAGATTGCTTCAAAAATCATTAATTAATTGTATGTTTTTTTTTCATGAATAGATTTTTATCTGTTTAGTTAATTCATTCAAGTACTAACTTAAGATTAACGTGTTACCTAATAAAGATTTCTAAATTAACAGAGTTTTGTGATTTAGTAACATGACCTGAGAAGTTAGGGCCAAATTTGTTGCACCCGCGATAGGACTTTTAACCTCTTACCGACTCTCTTATCTCTTTATTATACCGACTAATTAATTATTTCTATTATATTTCTATAGTTAAGTAAAGAATAAACTCGTTTATATGTAGGTCCTCAAAGCATAATTTTATTGTAAGGGTTTTTTATTTTAACTTCAAATGCGTCAATATGTTGCACCCGCGATAATGGAATCGCCCTAAGGTGACCTGGAGTTTAGTTATAATCAAAGGCAAGAAACACTGGTATTGGCGGTGGTATGCCAACCTATATTTAGTATATTTAGTCGGCGAAACGAAGTTCGCGGGCACCAGCTAGTTTTATAAGGAGTATGTATTTAGACACATTCTAAAAATGCCAATGGGGGACGGAAAGTTATGCAATGCTGCCACATATACAAAGTTCGCAGTGCTACATCTGTGGGGCCACCTCAAACAGCTTCAGTGATATGAACAAGAAGAATGAAGAGTGCAATGACGCTTTAGAATTCGGCTTGTCGATATTGGTTGCATGAATTCGAAAATATAATGAATTCGAAAACACTTTGTGTTCTGATTTCTTAATAAAACTTCATATTCTAGGTAATTTGTAAACTTTTTACACTAGTTTCACTAATATATTTTAAAATTAAACTATTATGCGACCGGTTTCGTGACAATATCATAAGGCAGTAATATTTATAAAATCAAAACAACATAATTATTATGAAAGTGTCGGTAGTACAATAAAATCCATGTCGCTGTTCGGAAAAAAGTTAGTAAAAATAACAATGTCAAGTTTCATAAGAATGAAAAAGTAGTGGAGCACCGATACGTCGCTGCACCGATGGCATCTTGTGTTTATGGATAGGAAGCGAAGAAATCCTACAAGAACTACTGCTACACAATAAACTTCATTAACCAAAATATCCAACTTACCATGTAGCTAGGCGAAAAATCTATCAACTTCTTGGATCTCACTATCGCCATCAGTGAAAACTCTCATAAATACTAAATCTACCGAAATACTACCTACAACGACAATATTATACACGCAACATCACGTCATCCAGACAATCACAAATACAGTGAAGGTCCTGATCAACAATGACTACTTCCAAAAAGAACTGCAAACAATCAAACAAAAACGGGAGGAAGAAAAACTGTTATATAACCTGTCCCCGTTAGAATTAGAAAATCCAAAGAGATGAGTAAAAAACCAAACTTTGGACTACTCGCACAAAAAAGTAAACGACCTAGAGAACCAAGCAAATAAATTAATACTCTATAGCACGAGCAGCTTAAAATCAGTGATCAGCAACAAAAAAGCCGAAATTCCAGACGAGCACCTGAGTGGAGTTTATAGCTTAACATGTAGCACATACGATATAGTATGTAGATCAAACTGTCAGAAATTTTAATAACAGAATCAAAGAGCACGTCTCCAGCTGGAGGAAAAAGACATCAAGAACATCAACGAAAATAAGTTTTGACGAAAAATCTGACGATTCTAAAAACATTAATTACTAAGTCGCTGGGTATTTGTTGCAAAACTAACCCGGTAGATGGAGCCGTGCCACGCGTTAACGGCATCAAGATACACTTGCAAAATTTGCGGGTAAGGGACGAGCTGCGGTAGCCCAGAGGGAAGAGGCGTTGCTATGCTACTAGTGATGGCTAAAATCGAAGGTTTAATATCGGAAGTGTTCAAAAAATTATACCTAACTTCCCGTATTAGGTAAACAATTTAAAAAATAAAAGGTAATTAACATTAATTTCCAAAGTACATATAACCAGCAAAGGACGCAAAATAGACACGCTGGAAGCCATTGAAATAAACAGACAAAAATCTAAATACAATTTTTAAATGACCAAACATGTTTGTCGGCATCACCAACACTGAATTATTTTTTACGTACTAATAGTACAATTTGTTTTATAAATATTTATTTGACATTCAATTTATAAATTGTCAGTTTAATTCGAGTAGTATCTTCTTGATAGATTTTTTTATTTGTATGAAACTTGATATTGTTAATTTTGACTAATGGAGTTTATGTGTAGCAGTAGTTCTTGTAGGGTTTCATCGCTTCCTGTCCATAAACACAAGATGCCATCGTTGCATCGACGTATCGGTGCTCCATTCCTTTTTTAATTGTATGAAAATTGACATTTTTAATTTAGACTAACTTTTTTCCGATCTGCGTTATAAAACTTTTTGTACTGCCGACATTTTCGTAATAATTAAGTATATAGCTTTTGATTTTTAAATATTACTGCCTGATGTTGTAACGAAACCGGTCGCTTTATAGTTATATTTAAAAATATTTTAGTGAAGCTAGTGTAAAAAGTTTTTAAATATACCTCTAAAGTATAATTCATCTCCTGTGTAAGGAATCAGTAAGTTGAAAGAAGAACAAAAATCCGTAATTCAAGATGAATTCAAGAAATTAAATCGGACTGCTCACTGATATGCCCAAGTCTAACTTTGGCAATACTCGTGAGAATACGAGCAGGATATTCTTCGATAACTCTCAACTAGCTTCTGAGATAATTGGCATTAGCTTTGAACTTATCTACAGGTGCAAAGTTGTATTGGAAACAATATCGAATAGTCACGAAGTTGACGTCACAAAATTAGTTCAATATGCATATGACACTGCGAAACTGTACATGGACCTGTATGGCTGGCATTCTATGAATTCAACATTGCATCAAATATTGATACATGGAGGGCAAATCATTAGCCATTCGCTACTTTTTAGGTCAATTATCTGAGGAGGCATTAGAAGCCCGAAAAAAGCATTTCCGGTCATATCGGCTTAACTCTGCTAGAAAGTTTTCTACAAAGGAATGCAATTTAGATGTATTCAATGGGCTATTACTAACATCATACCACCACTGATTAGATCCAAAGGACAACTAAAGAAACCTGCTCGACAAGCATTCCTTCCTCAAACGGGAGAAATGTTGATATCTGTCAAAACAAATAAAGAGTCCCACGGAGGAATTCTCGTAAGGTGAGAACGATATAAGTAATCTTTATAGTGTTAGTAATAGTAAAAATTTACGAAAAGGTGGTAAAATAAAAAGCAGAAACAAGTAGATACTCCGAAAATCTTCCATTCTTTCAAAATGTCAAAGATACGCTCCACAGATGTCGCAAAAAGTTTTAGAAGGACTCTAGTATGACTATAGTCCAGATAATAAAATCCAAAATGAATAACAAACGACTTTTTGGTATGCGAATGTTGAATGAAATAGATACTATTAAGCAAATTACTTGTTTTCTTATCTCGTATACAGAATCGCCATGAAAAAGTGTGTAATTTAAAATAAAACGTTTTTCGGTAATGGAATTTTTCGAAAGCTCTTTGCAGGTATTTAGCATATTTGCGGACGTAAAATTTTGCAATAGCTGAAACTGGAGAGTTCGTAATAATTAGGGAATCGAAATACGAACTTACAAAGGTGACTTTGTTTTGGCCCAGATTAATGCGTTTCAAGCACTTTCCCCTAAGCTAAGTTTTCTGGCTGCTATTCCCAGCCTTATTGTAGACAACCACAGAAGAACGAGGAAAATCTAACAGAATTACTGCAAACTTGCTTCTATTACCAACTCCCAAATATGCAAAGATTAGCAGTCTATTTTAATCAATAATATAAATAATAATTGAGAGATTATTAATACAAACACTTGTACCTACTATTATCAAAAAGATTTTGTTTAATTCCAACCGGTTTCGTTAAGTAAGCACATTCAAGGGGCACATACCCTCACATTTTATAATAATATTATTAGACAATAGACATGACTTTAAAATGTTCAGCACACCACCATATACCGATGTGGTTATACAAGCTAATTCGTAACACCCGACCTCTCACAAACATGCAGCGTTTTATTCAATGGTTTGTGGACTCGTTCGTCTCTGTACCAATGACTAAACCAAACTTTGTCAATGAACACTGTTAATAATATTGCGCAAAGTAATGGTTACAAAACAAGTAATCAACAACATTTTAAAGAAAAGAATAAGCCTTTAGACTCAATTTGCTATATAAAACTGAAAAATAAATAACGCCAATGCTCAAAAATGCTACAATCCCAATATTGGGAAATATGACCTACAAATGAAGCAGGCTTCTTTAGGGTTTAACGCCATCTTTTTACATCCTGGGAAAAAGCTGGACAGTTTTTTTTTATCCCGAAAATTTTCTTAGTTTACATTCGAGAACCAACGAAATGGCAATCAGCTGACAAAACAAACAGCGGCGCGGGATACATGACCAGCGGCGCGGGATACATGACGCTCAGCTTGGGTTTGGGAATTACCAGCAATTTCAAAGTCCCGGAACGGACTCAAGACAGCCAATCGTACACACAGAAAGCTTATTTAAGTCTAAAACTTCATGAAAAATATAAACATGGTAAATTATTATTTATTTATGTTTTGTTTGGGCGATATATACAATCCTAGGCCCTATTGACAAAAAGCATACTCTAGAAGAATATCTAACGACCACCAGCACAGGTTCTCTACAGGAACTTCTATTAACGGAACGGAAAAGGAAAGGCAAATGTGAACTGAATCTCGTCATTGATCATTTTGAAATAAGTAAAGTTTTTAATTCGGAACGAGCGATGAGGATCAATTTATACTTACAAAAAATATAACGACGTGGAAACGTCGTTTAGAACAACTTCTCTCTAGCCCCGATGACATCTGACTTCAGACACAGAGAGGAACAAAAAGGGTACAAGCCGAAAGGAGGTCATGGTACTGATGAAACTGTACAACTTCCTCCATGGAACTTAATTCGAAATATTTAAAAAATATATTGGATCTCCAATAGTAAATTAACCAGCTGATTGGCAATTTTATATGGGACGTCCAATTTATTTGTATTTTGACCCATGAAGCATGGGGAAAGTTGTTCGGTTTTATGAGTACCTTGACCTCCTTGTGGCTTTTATAAAACTCTTTTTGTGACTCCCAGTAAACGGTTTTAAACACACTGCAAATGTTAATTTTACTGAACATGGCTTGATGGATGGATGGCTGTGTTAACCAAATACTACGTCGTTAGGATAACGAAAATAATTTTACAGCTCCTGACACAATTCTCCATTAAAATTGCTAACGAACGATGTGGAAAAAATTCCAAGAATTATTATTTATGGAAAGATCAACAAAGCTTTTGATATTAACAAACACGGTAAAGGTCGTCAATTTAGTTACTTCCCGTATTATTTACTATACAAATCATAAAAATAATATTCTGAGAGTTATCATCACGATCCTTATCTAATACACTAACATTTTAATCATCTCAAAAACCTCCAGCTACATGAATTTCAAAAACATCAGCCCGGGGGAACTCAACGAAGAATTATGGATATTGAAGTCCTTCAGAAAATTGCAATCCTTCAGCAATATTAATTGCTGACATCTATTTCAGATTACGTAAGTAAGTCCAGTCCAGCTAGTAATTCGGAAACATTATTATTATGTAAAAAAATTATTATTTATTCAATTAATCTTCCAACCTCATGGTGTGTTACTACAGCTGGGGTTCTACTGGGTGACGTCTTTACTCCTCTACTCTTTACTATTTTCATGACTTCCATATTAGACCTTTCCTCGTTTGGCTCCTCGTACCACCAATACGCAGAATAATTACCCCAACTGTGCTCCAAAACTGGCATCATACACGTCGCAAAAAGAGTTGTTACTCCTATATAAATATTATAATATATTATTAAGTTCGGAGGCATGTTTAAAAATCATTTTTCACCTTTCCAGCTTGAAAGCAATATCTTACGGCTGCATAAAACCCAATTTGCTTATACGTTGCGGCAAAGTGATATCAATTTCGAACATTATATTTTTACGGCGTTTCGTTCTATAAATAGTTTTAGCTAATAGCTAACTAATTTTTTATGCGTTTTGTCCGAATAATTATTTAACATTTGTCAATATTGAGAAATGTTTCTGAACGAACTTCATATATTGTTGTCTTCTGAGTATTATTAATAAAAATATTTGAAAATTTTACGATAGCTAACGTAATTAGTAGTTGTGATAAAAGTTTAATGCCAAATGAACTTATGGTATGGTAATCTGCTGCCGAATTATGCTTTTACCCGAAAAATATTGGGCTACATATCTCAGAACCTATATTCATTTGTTGGATGGCGTCTTTAGAAAAGTGCAAAGACATTTTCTGAGTGGTAGCTACAAGGTACTCAAGTACTTAATATAATTATGTTTTGTAAGAAAGTGTGTCTGAATACAAGCTTGCGTCCATAATTGCACGAGGAAATAAAAATCAAATCACGTTTAACGAAAGAAAATAAACGCTGAAACATGATTGAGCTTTAGAAGTCTGAATAATACATGATTGTATCTTAGAATAACATGCGTGCCTTGCAGACGATTTCCATCTTCTTATGAGACAATTTCAAGAAGTTAAAATATAGGTTTATCATCCTCCGTCTTCAAAACAAGCCCATGAAGAAATTACCGTAGCCCAAAGGAATAATAGATTTTTATTGTAAAGCTAGCAACGCAGGGTGTACGCATTTTGTATGATTGATGACTGCTGTATTATACAAATTAAAAGCAAACTATTTCTTGCTTTGTAGTTTTGTAAATTAATAAAATATCAAACTGTTCTTGATATAGTGCGAACCATCTTAAGGTGGTTCGAGGAGAAACAAAACTGAATTTATCAAACTAGATGGCGTTAGTGAGCAAAATTTGGATTTTTACCAATTATTTCGTAATTTAGATAAGTTTGAAACAAAATTGATATGTCCGCGAGCCCTTGCATTTAACTTTTACTGATTTAGTTATATTATACCGTTAAATATTGTTTTATTCGCCCGGGTATTGGTCAAATGTGAAAAATACTGTTCTCTCGCACACAAATACACGCGAAATGTGAGTGTGTGCGTAATTCATTCATCAAAAATTTGCGTATCATCCGTCAGTTTGCCGATAGGCGGAAAAACAAAACTAAATAGGAATATTTGTTAAGAACTAAATAAGGAAATGCCTGAATTACGATTTTTATCTACACTAATATAATAAAGAGGAAAGATTTGTTTTTTTGTTTGTTTGTATGTAATCGATAAACTCCGAAACTACAAGACCGATTTCCAAAATTCTTTCACCATTAGAAAGCTACAACATTCCTGAGTAACATAGGCTACTTTTTACTACGGGAAAATTCCTCATTCCCACGGGAAAGCGGTTAGAAGCAGGAAAGCGGGAAATATAGCGGATATTACCCAAATTAGCCAAACCGATTTAGCGATCTTCGTGAAATTTGGCACTGATATTGGTGGTATATTGAAAACGGACTTGGACTACTTTTTGTCAGCACTTGAGGATCTGGAGTACCTGATGGAGGGCAACAGGAGCACAGCTAAACTATAAGAGATACGAAAATGGCTTCATAGTAAAAGTTGTTCAGCATGACGGGGCGCTTCTGCTGACACATGGTTATCGAGGATCTGGAGTACCTGATGCAGACCACCAGCATCCCATCTAAACTATAGGAGATACGGTAATGGTTTCAAAGTAAGGTTGTTTATCTTGACGGGCCGCTTTTGTTGGCACTTGGTCATTAAGGGTCTGGAGTACCTAAAGCAGACCACCAGCATCCCATCTAAACAACAGGAGATAAGGTATCGGCATCAAATAAAAAGTTGTTTAACATGACGGGCCGCTTTTGCTGGCACATGGTCCTGTTGTGTCACTTCTGCTGGAACGGGGTAAAGAAGTAAACAACTTTTTACTGCGGGCAAAGATCCAATTTCTACGGGAAAACTGGTAAGTAGCAGCGGGTGAAACCGCTGGGCGGGCCGCTAGTGATGAATATTTTCAGATTTGGGTGAAAAATAAAGAATTTTAATTTCTTTTCATTTTATATTTTGTCCTTACTTGAAACAATTAGTGATACTTACCTAAAACCTCAATAGATCTGGGGAATTGAAACTACGATATCCGAGCCGGAACAACCAGGGTTCAGTCGCTTTACATTTAGATTTATTAATTTTAGGTAGGTCACTCTTTGTAGGATTTATAGGGGATACCTACTTATTGAAAAAATAAATAAATACATATCAAAATCATTTTTAGAGACAAAGGTTTTTATTTCTTTTAATTTTGGTATATACAATACATAGTACCTAATACAATAGTACCTACACAGGTGCACGCTTGTAAATTTACACATGTATAATAGAGCAAGAATATGGATTAGAAAAATATTCTTCACGTCCAGTGGAGCTGTGTGTTTGCAAGCCTGTAGTCATGACTAGTGATGGGCCGCGGGAACATTCCCGTTCCCAGAAAGTTTCCAGTGGGTATATTCCTGGGAATCTTCCCACGTGCCCGGGCAAGTTCCCAGTTAGTGGGAACAATGTTACATTGATATTTTTATGTTTGTGGGTTTGCTATGTTACTTTAACCATATGTTTTTTTTATTAATACAATTGATAAAAGGATAAAGTATAAATACAAAAATAAAATTTCGCTTACACGCGGCAGTTATAGGCAATTTGTACACAAAAGTAATGTAATTAGAGATAAGACTAAAACTGAAAACAAGAAAATGCGTTGTTATTACATTCGTTTCTTATAGAAAAATATAATAGATAGATTATCAGTTCAGTTTTAGCTTTCTTTTCCGCAAAGTCCCGAAATTATCTCGATCAGCGTATTGTATTAAACGAAACAATACAATAGGTGAAACAAAAAATTATAACTTCTATTATGTAGCCCTGCGGTTATTTATTATTATTAGTCATAAAACTAACGAGATCATCATCAAAAAACTTACCTGAAAAAGGGTAAGCGTATGTTTTCTGATAGTAATAGAATGCAAGAAGAATATGTCTAGTTTTATTGCGACTTTACTCAAGGAAACAACTGTTTTCAACATGATGCCAATAAACAAATTGCATAATCACTTCGATTAAAAATATTAACAATTCACCGAGAGTGCCTGTTCAGACAAGATGGGGTAGTTATTTGTTCTCACTAGAAAGTTTCATCAAATGCAAATTTGTCCTTTAAAATATGGCCATAAATGAAGGAAATAGAAAAGTTGCTCCATTGAAAGTCAGACTTCTTGAAGAGTCAATACGGAATGAACTAGAAGAGCTCACAGAATTTTTAAAACCAACCGTTAACTGGATCTTAAAACTCGAAGGAGACTATTGTATTATACCAGGCAATACGCGAAATGGGTGATCTTTTCAGTAATCCTTTGACACATGAACTACTTAAAGAAGATTTTGAAGAGGTGAACATAAAATTTGTTGGAAGAAAATGAAATGCTCTGAAGCCTGTCAACTCTGCTGCCTGTATTTTAGATCCGAAAAATCAAGTACATACATACATACGTACATATAAATAATCACGCCTCTTTCCCATAGGGGTAGGCAGAGGACTAAATCTTTCCACTTGCTACGATCCTGACACACCTCTTTCGCTTCTTCAACATGCATCAATATTTTCATAAATGCTCGTTGGTTTAGGGTACTCTTGACCTGACCTTTTTTAGAACGTCCCCGATCTGATCCAAGTACGTGCGTCTTGGTCTTCCCCTTCCAACGTTCCCATTCACACTCGCCATATACACCTGTTTCGTTAATCTTCTTTCATTCATTCTCTCAATGTGACCAAACCATCTCAGCATTCCTTTTTCTATAGCAGTCACTACGTCTTCTTTTATACCGCAACGTTCTCTAATCACGCTATTCCTTATCCTGTCACTCAATTTCACTCCAATCATACTTCTTAGTGCTCTCATTTCTACCGCATTTATTCTACTTTCATGCTTTTTCTGCCATACCCAACTTTTACTCCCATACATAAGTGTTGGAACTAACACCCCTATATGCACAGCCAGACGTGCCTTATTTGAAACTGTCTGGCTGTTCATAAAGGTATGCAACGCTCCATTCACCATGTTGCAGGCATTAACCTTCCTTTCAATATCACTTTCACACTTTCCATCTGATGTAAACTTCGATCCCAAATATACAAACTCTTTCACTTGCTCCACCCTCTCTACCTCTATCATAATGTTACACTCCGTCATACCTTGTACTTTTTCAAAAACCATTGTTTTCGTCTAACTTAAATTCACTTTCATTCCTTTCTTTTTCAAAGCCTCATTCATAATGTTTACAATCTTCTGCAACTCTTCAGCCGACGACGCAAGGATAACTTGGTCATCAGCATAGTGAAGACATTTGACGAGTAATTCATTCATTCTCAGTCTATTTTCACACTCTATTAAAAATGTCAAACAACTATTCATGAATAGGTTTAACAGCCATGGTGACGCAACACATCCCTGTCCAACACCTTTCTTGATGTTAAACAGCTCAGTGAAGACCCCGTTAATCCTGAACAAGCACCGGAATCCTCATATAAGGATTTCAGTGCTCGTACCAAGATGCTGCTCACCCCATGCACTGATAGTGCCGACCGCAATTCATTCCTCATTACTCTATCATAGGCCTTTTCAGAGCTTTCATAATCTCATCCATTTCAATCTCACTTTCGTTTTCACTGTCATCTTCTTCATGTATGTTCACCTCTTGTACTTCTTCTTTTTCAAACAAGCTTTCAAAATATTCCTTCCATCTCTTCAACACACATTCCTCACCTTTTATTATACTACTATCCTGGCTCCGAATCCTACTCAACTCTGATTGTGCTGTTTTTCCTCGAGTTGTCCTTATGGGTTTCCAGAAAACCTTTAAGTTCTTTCGCTAGTTTTTTGATAGCCTCCTGTCAAACTCATCTTTATTTTCCATAATTTCTTCAATGTTCTTTACATATTCGATTGTCTCAGTAAAATTTTAACGGGAACGATTTGTAGGCTGTGAATTGTAATTTTTTTTAATTACCTACTCTTGATGACTGTTTTTATTTGCATATAAGAACAACTTGTCAGATGTAAATGTGACAAATTAAGAAGCCATATAAATCATATGATTTTTATTTTCTGTGTTTTGATTTTCATGTTAATATATAAATATATCCGATCTTTTATAATACTTAATTATGTAGATTACACACACTAAAGTATTTAGATTCCGATTTAGCAAATTTCAGAATATATTTTAAAGATATATGAACCAGTAATGCCGTGTGATGCCGGTTTAGAATAGCATCACCCTATTTCTTACCCATGGGTGTCGTAAGAGGCGACTAAGGGATTTGAGGGTTATGTGTATTGCAATTTTAGGCGATGGGCTGACAACCTGTCACTATAGTGATACACAGTTATCTGATTGACCCTCAAACTTTTGTCAGACGTGGTGTTAATATCCGGTTTACGGACTTTAACCTCTGCCTACCCCGTAAGGGATATAGGCGTCATCTATGTATGTATGTATGTATGTATGAACCAGTAATCCCCTATCTTCAGTATCCTTAATTCGAAAAGAAATAACATTTATTATGTACCTAGCACTTATTAAAAATGTAGGCAATTATTTTAATAGCAATAGAAATTCTACTTCTTTTTGAGTGGGACACTGAGTCGTCCAACGACTCGATGAACTCTGGTGTTTAGTGTCAATAGCAATTAATAATTTAGTTATGTGATTTTGTATAAATAGACGCATAATTATTACAATCAATCATAAATTCTACTTTAATACTCATTTTATGTTGTTTCCACCATATGTTCCCAGCAATTGGGAATGTTCCCGGGCACCGGAAAGTTTCTTTTGGGAATGTTCCCACTTGGGGCATATTCCCGGGAACGGCACATCGCTAGTCATGACTTCTGTGTTGCTGACACTATCTTCAGACCGAACTTGTACATGCCTCGTCAAGACCCGTCTTCAGCTCTTGTTGAAAACAAATTATGGATATGATATCAATGAGGCATTTGTCTTTGCTCCTACGCTGGCTTCTACTTTTTCTATCCTTTTATTACGCGCAAACGTAGGAGGGTCCCTGCACATGTAATTTGCTGGAACACGTCGTAACACTATTTCCGGCAGAACACATGTTTTGTAAAAATCCACAAGTTTTTCCAGCATTTGTTTTATAAAAGTCTCGTCCCTTTTTATCTCTAATTTACTAAAGCATATTCATAAAATCAAAGCACAGAAAAAATGAAAAACTATTATAAACTCTTTGAATCGGCCCGACGCCATCAAAAATTGAAATGTCAGATGACTGACAAATGTGTGTTCAAAAATCATTAGCGCATTTTTCAAAACTAAAAAAAACATGAAGTATCTTTGTATTTGCTTTGTGTAAATAAATGTCTGTATAATTTTTAAAATGTTTCTACCCATAATTGCGGCGTAATAAATTAAAATAAACATAAGATATTGTACTTAAACAATTTAAAATATTTTTCACAAAACACAAATAAAGGAGTATTTCGTTTCAGAACACGCTGTTCACGAATAGCTTTACGTGGACTTACGTATGCATGTTGTGTAAAACTAACGCACACAAACTTAACAGGGACATAATTTCATCAAGATTTTAGATCATAATAACTTTGTTATTTATAGATGTATCGCAAATCAGGTTTGTTTCGCGAGAACTAGATTTTGTAAAGAATTTTTCGACATACTTTGATAGCATAAAACTATAACACACACAGTGTATATTGGTCAAACGTTTTGTATGGAAATGTCAGCTCTCGAACCACCTTAAAGATAGTAGCACATTCAATTTATTTCAATTGATCTGTACTTGACACTAAAGGAACTTGATAGAGATGTTACATTTGCACGGAATTGTTTTAGAAATATATGTAGCTTAGCTAAGGAAATGTTCAATCGATTAAAAATTAAAATAGCATGCGAATTTTTAGGAAATCTAGTCGCATACTGATTTCCTAAAAATGATGCCAGCGATGGTATAGCTTGAACTAGTCAGTGCTGTGATGACGTAACGGCAGCATTGATGACATCAAGGCTACATTTCTAGTAGCACGTTCACACACTGCCTCTTTGGGAAGGGAAATAGTCAGTAAAACGGGATACTCGCGTTGCTACTCGTCACGCTGCTGCCACTTACCGTGCTCTCACGAGTGTCGGATTTTCGAGCGGAAGACAAAGAAACGGCAGCATGAGCGCGAGTGGAATGAATAGCTATCTCGCTCACTCGTATTGCTGCGAGAAGAGTACGACGGCAGTGTGTGAACACTCGCTCGCGTTGATACTTCCGCGGAAGTATTTTAAGGAATATTCGCGGCAGTGGCAGGAGCAGGAGCAGGTGCATAGTGTAGTGTGAATGTAGCATTAAGCCTGTAGGCTAAGAGCAGTTCATCTCTGTACTTTTTCTATGGTAAGAAATTGTGTGTGCAACTGTTTACATATATTTATTTATTTTTTTCGTGTGGGACACCGAGTCGTCCAGCGACCTGATTAACCCTGGTGTCAGAATTTTCCAGCCGCCTACTACTAAAAGTAGGCCTCTGACATGGTTGTGTAACGACCGCTGTCTTAGTAATCATAGACAGCAGCCGGGACCGACAGCTTAACGTGCCCTCCGAAGCACGGAACCATTTCTCTTCGTACAATCAGGTGATTCACCCTGCAATGTCCTAACCAGACCGGGAACAAATTCACAAAGTGATAAATATCAACTTTTTGAGTGCCCCACCGAGAATCGAACTCGGAACCTTTGCGTCGCAGGCATTCGCACTACCACTGCGCCACATCGGCCGTCATATAATTTGACATAAGAAAGCTCGTGTCAAATTATTATCACGCTCAGCTACGCGTCGGATGATAAACAAGCACTCCCACGCCAATATTTCTTTCCGAGAGAGAATTTGTCTTGTTTTCAAGTGGCCAAACCAGAAATTTTCATAAGCCCTGAAGTATTTTATCTCAAAATATTTTTGGCAACAAATTGTCCATGGTCAGTTTTTCCTACCTCCAAATGCTTCGGCGTTGCGGTTTGCGGTATTTCTCTTTTCAAATAACTTTTCTCCCAACCGCAGAGCAGCTTAAGCCGTCAGGAACATTACTCTATCTCACTTTATTATTTTTATATTTTTGCACAAGGACACCGGGACAAGCGAACTTAAAGTTTGTACGTACCTTATCAAATTTCTTCTCTTGGCTCTGTTCTCGCGGGCGAGGTGAGGTGTCTTCTTGCTTTCTTCGTCTTCCCTGGTGTCATGGGAACTCGATTTTTCTTCCTCCTCTTCCTTTTGCTTAATCTTCTGCAAAACGCGACTGGATGTCCGACGCGGAGCTAGTTCTAGCAACCTTTAATACGACAATATGATGAACGATGTTAGTAGGGAAATTGGATATAACAAGTCGATTAGCAATGTCATATTATCACAAAATGGTTATATTTAACTGAAACAGGTTGTATTCGAATGTCTACTGTACTCATAAAAGTTGAAAATCAAACTATCAGGACTATTTACACATGTGCAACATCACTGTCACAGCGATTAAGTTAACTTGAGGACACGCCCCCCCCCCCCCCTTCCCTCCCAATTGGGAGCTATTAGCGCTAGTCACCCACCACGCTTGCCGGGCGGATGGGCGAACACAGTACCTACAAGAAATATAATTATTCGCAATGCTGCCGGCTTCCTGCGTATACATTAGTCGCATTTTATGACACTTAAAGAAAGACATGCGTAAGATGCTGCATCATCTCATACAGTGAAATCGGTTATGTTGAATATTAATAAATAAAATTAATGTAGAACAAAAAATTTACATAAATATATAGGTATTATTCACAGATAGTAACAAAAAGGGTATAACAATCCAAAAGTAGGTCAAGGTAGGTAAAAAACTGAAGATTTCTCCACTAGGAACGTAGCCAAATATAAAAATAACAATATTGGATCCCTGGTATGTAAATACCCATTTATATTAAGTTTATTTGAATGATGAATAAAATTTTAATTTTAATGTCTACCCTCGGGTAAAGCGTAATCTTTGTGTTTTTTCTTATAGTAACTCATATAGCTGATTGGCGATTTAGCGAGATTGAGAAGTCTAAATCTTATTTTCATTTTTCTACTTCGTTCCATACGGCAATATGATCAGTTTTTTCAGTACCTTCAACAAATTCGGCGGTGTTTAACTTTTTTTGTTACATTCTGTCTAATTATTAAGTTCGCCGCGCAGATGATTTAATGTTTTTCATGATGTATCGGTGCAAATGATAAGACGAACCACATAGCAGTCCTAGACTAAAGTACCAAAATGATAAACTTGATTGGAAATAATTTGAGTTGTGCCGCATATTTGCGGTCACGTTATTGCCTCCGATCAAGATCTCTGTAATGTATTCGTCACATGAATTAGGAGCGATTTCCACTGCGATACAGTGCAAACTAGTGCAGTGTGTTTCACTATTTGTTCGAGCGGACTAACTTGTATCGTTTTGTAAAAATTTCCCTACAAAAAACATGGTAAATAAAGAAAATATATAAATAACAAATAAATTGTTAGGCAACTTGTTCAATAAAAATATATTTCATTTCGAATCAAGTAAAACAAAACACGGGCTTAGGCTTGCACTACTTATTCGCAAAGCACTGAAAATATGCCATTTACTTGTTGTCTATAAGATGTTTATCATTTTTTATTTATTATTTATTGAAATTATTTATCACGATTGAACTTTATTTCAATGACTTAAAGATCCGTTATAGTTTTTATAGTAACTACAGATAGTTAGGTACATTACATTATTTTTTCAAATTGTTGGCATTTGTACTTTAGGAGTTACAGATGGACGAAAAATTTTGGCTGAAAAACGCTTATTTTAGAAGCAAATATCTCGTGGCAGGAATATTTAACAGCATTTTTTTTGCATAGGTAACTTCCCTTAGTACAAAAACGATTTAACAACATCCTACTCAATTCGGCGAGGCCGAAGTGGCCTCTGAGCTGCTTAAGGCTGGTGGAAAACCTGTCCTTCAGGAGAGCGGCGTGAGGGGCGTGTTTTAAAATTTGGTATGCAATTTATCGCGGGTTTTCAGACTACATTCAATCTGTAAAGATAATTAGTCGCCGGGTATTAGTTGCAAAACTAACCCGGTAGATGGAGCCGTGCCACGCGTTACTGGCATTAAAATAGACTTGCAAAATTGGCGGGCAAGGAATGAGCTGCGGTAGCCCAGATGGAAGAGGCGTCGCTACTAGTAATGCGAAAGTCGCAGGTTCAAATCCTGCCGCGCTTGAAAATTTTGCATGTTTTCAAAAACAACACATCATAGTCAATGGTGTAGTAGCCCTTAAGTTGTCCAGTCTTAAAGTATGTACACTTGGGCAAACATTGCAGTTGATTGGGTAAAGACAACTTTGAAGGTGAAATCACCAACCAGAAAAGTGCAGATAAGCTAGGCAGCATTTAAGAAGTTGCAATCAGGGTGATCGATCAGCGCGTCTGACTAGTCATGATTCACCGAGCCGAAACGGGAGATCTGACAGCTTAACTCATATTGCCATAGACCCGATGAACCCTGGTGTTAAGAGTTTTTCAACCACCGACTACTAGTCGTAGGCATCTGACATGGTTGTGTAACGACCGCCGTCTAAGTAATCATAGACAGCAACCGGGACCGACGGCTTAACGTGCCCTCTGAAGCACGGAACTATCTCTATTTTCGGACAATCAGGTTGTTCAACCTGCAACCTAACCTAACCTAACCAGACCGGGAACAAATTCACAAAGTGATAAATATCAACTTTATGAGTATAGAACCCGGAACCTTTGCGTTGCAGGCAGTCGCACTACCACTGCGCCACATCGGCCGTCATTTGGTCATAGACCCAATGATGGATGGAGTAAGCATATACTCAAGTGCCCAGTTGTGGCTGGCCAGACTGATGGATGTACCCAGAGAACATCTATAACTTTCATGCTTTTTTTTCTACTTACAATATAGGCTGGACTAAACCAAATCGCCACTCCATTTACACAGGTAAACAAAAATCGCATGCTGCTTGTTCAAGCTGGGTAAAATGTTACGCAGAGAAAGTACCTCAAATGCCAGCATCAAGCTGCATAACGAAAATTGTTCTTTTTTGGGTTTTCTTCTTTTGAGTCTCATAACCTAGACTGCTTTATTCATAGCACTCCAAAAAAAATATTGTTTAATTCTTCTTCTTCTTTGTCGAGTCGAAATGGTAACTAAATGAGATTGGACCACTTGTTTAATTGTGCACCAAAGAGATGTAGATTAGAGGAAAATATAAACATATATGGAAAATATAAAATCGCAGCGCAAAATAGACCTCACGCGACGAGAGATTGCTGGCCACTGAACATTTACAATTTAAACAATCGATTTTAGTCGCCCGTCGCATACGACTTCTCGCTGCATGGCTAAAGTCGGACAGCCACCACCTATCTTTGTGGCTCATGATTTGAGTCGCTTGCATCTTGTCGAGCCTTTTAGTCGGTAGACATTAGCCGTGCGGACTTAAGTATATTTCTAATACAAATTAACTTTAAGAAAACTATCTACCTTAACTGGCCATATCTCAACTATTAATAGTCATATGAATCAGAAATTTAACAATAAAATGAAATCATTAGTAAAATTGTGTATAAATATATAAATGCTTACCGTTTGCGTTGTAGTCTTTCTTTTTCCTGGAATAATCTTGGTATTTCAGGCAGGAAATTTTGGGACAGTGAACGATAGAGCTCTTTCTCAACCTTGCTGGTAGCCTTACTGAATTTCTCTGTCAGGTGGGTCCAATCTTCTTCAGTAAAACACACCACTTGCCAAACACGCTCAGAGTCGTCGTCGTCAAGCCAATCATCCCCATAGAACCAACCTCGCTTTTTGCTCTTCTTCTTCTTGCTTTTTCCTTTAGGCTTCTTGATTATATCTTCACGATATAGACGGGTACCATAAAAATACCAATATGCACTTTCATTATCATCCCATCTGAAATCCAACACCAACACCCAAAATTAGAACAACATAAAATACCTGAACATCAAGATAATTAGGTGCATATTTATTTAGGAATATTTGTCGAACAAGAAATCATAATAAAAATCAAACAGTTTAGGTAGGCCTTTGGCTAGATTTTACCCAATAGCCTTAATTTTACACAAATTGTTTGTCTTTGCTTGTCATGGCTTGGCTTAAATATTTAAAACTATGGAAAGGATTTTGATGTGTTTTTAAAATAAATAATGGTTTATTTTTAATTATAATTTATGGAAAAGGTCACATTCTGATGAGAAAATGGGTAACAGCAGGTAAACTGGCTTTAGTTTCATATAAATCAATGGAACCATGCTCAGGCAAATTTGTGCACTTAAAAATTAATAAAATAAAATACTAAAACTAGTATTTTTTTAATTGCATAATGAGGTGTGTTTAAATTAACAATTTATTGTTTTTGTAGTCATAAAATTCTTGAGCAGTAAATAATTCAATGAAACTCACCCTAGAGGTTCCACTCTTAAACTCTCTGCTTCAAGATTTTTGAATAAATCAAAAACATCATCAGCATCTAACCGAAAATCACATAATGCATAAAGAATTTCTACTTTAGTTCTTAAAGGTAAGAACTGAAAATCAATATCAGAATCGAAGGGGTTGTATCTGCCGGTATCTTGACATTTTCTCCGAAACAGACGCCTCAAGTACATCTGAAATATAATATAAATAGGTGTGAGAAGTCATGATATGCATCATTTCATGTACAACCTAGACTTCCTAGCACTTACTGCAAGCTAGTGCTGCTTTTTCAGCTGTTGCACACTCTTCAGTTCGTCTTTTTCCATTCAGTTGGTAAAGATTGTACTAGCCAGCTTATATATTGATTTGTTATTTGTGACAATATAGCATGCGGCAGCTGAAAAACTATCATTAGATTGCTATTATGGTTTTGAAAACTAGCTTCACGTAACTAAGGAAGTCTAGGTTGTACACAAAATGCTTCAACAAAGATAAATAGCCTAGTGTAACTCAGTCAAAACCTACACAATTGTATTACTTGTTTTACCTGATAATTAAACGCAGAGATATCATTGTTGCCCAAACAACCATTTAGCAGACGTACAATCAGCTCCGTCAGAAGCGAACTTGCCGTTTCTTCTGTACCATCAGTCAGCAGGGCTTCCTCCAATTCCTAAAAAGGGATATATTAGTTAGCTTCAGTAATGATTGATTACCTACAAACCAGGGAAAATACAAATCAAGAACGACAAACCACTTCACTTACTTCTATATCAAAATCCAGAAGATTGAATGCAGTCCTGAACAACGAACAAAAGTAGGCAATGCTGGGTACTTCCCACCATGATTGAATATCTAAAAACCGTGAGAAATTCATTCAGACATCACTTTCAGTGTAACTAATCACGAGAAAAATTATTGTAAATGGTTTTTTCACTGAAACCCACCTAAAATACCAATAAAAGATGGAAACATAACCTACAAACGATACACTCGCACTGTTATATGTTTTATGAAGAGAATTTATTTATTTCCATGCTACAAGCATGATTTGGAAGAGTAACACCTAAATTGTAATACGTTTCTTATGATTTTTGAAACTGAGATACGGATTTGCGTTGTGTATTACGGACACAAACGCCATAACAGTGTACAAGTTCTCCTATTAAATACTAACAATTTTATGTATTTAATTTTATTAAGGATAATAATTTTTTCGTTACGAATTAAGAACCATTATTTACCTTTCATTTTTTCAGTTTTTAGAAAAAAGAAAGTTATGGAATTATGCCACATATAATCATATGAGATTAAAAACAATTCTACTTAAACGAAAATAACGGAAGTACATTCAATAAAATGTGACTCTATGGTTACAAAATGGCCGACTAAACAACACAGAACAGGAAGACAGATTCATAAATATCAGATTACTGGCGTGCTGCTTTATGGACGTACAGGGCGGGGCACACCGGCTCCGTATCCAGCTCTCGTCCGTAGTCACGCACGAACTGATGACGTTGTAATGTATGGGACTGTATGAGATACGGCACACCGCTTGCGTGCAGCACGGAACGGATACGCAACGCAAGCGGTGTGCCGTATCTCATACAATCCTATACATTACAACGTCATCAGTTCGTGCGTGACTACGGACGAGAGCTGGATACGGAACGCATACGGAGCCGGTCTGCCCCGCCTTTATGGCTAACTTCGACCAGCTGTCCGCGTGGCGTGCACGTTTACGCAAGCACTATTTTATATTCTGCACATATTCTGTGACGCAAGTAAAGCACGCACGCGCAATAGTTGAATGGCGTTTATTGTATGCGAATGTTTCATACACCTTCATACATTACGCACGCACGCACGCACGCTGCATCTGGTTTGCGCGGTTTGCCTTTGATATTAATATTATGTGCTTCAAGGGCGCGTTCAATGGACCATCTTTCGTGGCTCTTTTATAGAGATACTAAAAAAGGCTTTCATCGTCGCTGAACGGTATGTTTATGGACGACCAAAGACTTTTTTAGTATAAAAGAGCGACGAAAGAGCTACGAAACATGGTGCATTGAACGCGCCCCAAGGATGACTACATCGTTTGAGCGCGGGCTCCGATATATGCGTACCGTGCGAAATCCTATGCCACTTTCGCCTTTTATATCAAAACGAAAGCTACTCAATTCTCGTATGAGATGAGATCCTTTTTTGACAGCTGTATAAATTACAAAAAAATTCTTAATATCATCCATAGATGGCGTTAAACATCGGGTAGACTTTTGGTGGGAGGTAAGACTTATGTTATTTTGACAGCTGTTTAAGAAAGTGAAGTACTGATAATCATCGATGGATGGTGCTCGATATCTAGGGGACATATATGCTGGGAGTTAAATTCTAATTAATTTGGGCGGGACTTTGAGACGTCCAACGATTCAATCATTGAAGTTCGAAATTTTACAAAGAAATTATAATTTGGTGTAATTGGCACTTATTGCAGCGAGTTTTGATATTGCTAGCAATTAATAAAAGGTGGAAACACAGTATTTGAAACGCCACGCCATCCGTTGTGTTTAGTCAATCAAATCTCACTATTTTCTATGACTAGAATCACACTGTAAACATGCAACGCAACATGACGCTCACTTGATTTGTTGACTAAGCACGCAAAGGGTGGCGACAGTGGCGAGGCGTTTCAATACTGTGTTCCCTGGACTACGGGTACGGGTCTGAAAAAGAGCTAGAAATAGTTACGAAAGAAAGAAATAGTTCACTACTGCTTGAACGCAAAATGTTGAGAAAACCTCAGATGTTTAACGTCATCTATTGTCGTAGAAAGAGTTCCTTATTTAATTTATGCATTCTGCCTATAGAAATTACAGTCTTATAGAAATTACAGAAGCGTATTGCCACACGTAAGATAAAATTGCTCATCCTCTCGTTTGAGAGAAAATTTCGCCAAACGTCTGTTTGCCAGGTGCATAGTGTTATTTAGTGTTTTGGTGATATGTTTCTGTTGTTTATCGTGCTGCACTATAAATTATACTTCAATATTTTCATATTTACGAAAATGAGAACAGACAAAGCGGCAAATCTTTAGGAATCGCTAATGTGATGACATCTAATTGTCTTTTGTTCATACACTTCGCCAAACCCCCGATCAGAGGTTTGTTAGTTTAAAAGTTTAGCAAAGATTATCTTATCCGGAGCACGCTGAACGTACCCCTAGGCAGTGGCAGAATGCAAAGAGATTAAATATAACCACTTCGCAGAATGAGCATAGACCTTCGCCTGTCCAGAATGAAAAAATACGATAAAAGAAAATCAAAATCATCAAAATCTCTCCAAAATGTCGTCCCACATCAACTGTTTTTTGTAATTTGTTAGACATAATTATAATTTACTGTTTTATTACGATTATTCAATAGGCAGTGGGTAAAAATAAATATAGCATAAAAATATGTAGAATTATTAATTAATTAGGTAACGTGTTTTCGGCAGTAAACAAATTTGTGAATCTTTACGTTTTGTGACTTATTTATCATTATAAATACAATTTATAACTGGGCTGGGTAAACAGTATTATTTGTGCATTGAAACTAAACTAGACTTCTGTCGATACACCCGTGAGGATGCTTATCTAAACATCTATTCTGGTGAACATTGCTACATTTTTCCTTCGTACATCAAGTGGTTTTTCATTCATCAGAAATGCCACGGGATATCTTGAGCGACAGTCTAGCAGTCCTCAGGATAGTAGAGGTAAGTTCTTACAAGAATTTATAAGATTACCTCGTCTAAAGATTCTGTGTCATGTAACCGTTTCTGTAGCTCTCTGGAGCAGTAAGTATGATTGAATTGATTATACTTTTCCCACCCCTAAAAACTCAGACCATATTTAAAAAATTTTAGGTGTGAAATAAAACTTATGGCAACTGTTGTATAAAATTATGCTCAATTTGGCTAATAACCATATGAATAAACACATTTTATTCAAAATGTATAGATAGTTTGTGGGTATATTTGTTGCAATAAATAATGATCGCTTGGTAAGGAGATGAGGGTTATAGTCCCTGCCAAACAAATCCTGAACATTCAAGGGTACCACTATTAATTTTTCTTGAAACATTTGTAAATATTTATATCATATGCTTTATTTATATAAGTCCTGCATGAGACAATCTTACATTATATTATATCCACTTATTATGCAGCATAAAAATGAAGAACAACACGCCTCAAGTTTATGTGACTGACATAACACTGCAATAAGGCATTTCTTCCTTATATATGATTACCTTGTCTTCTTCTTTTCTGATCGATAGCAGTCAACCCCTGAATTACAGTTGTTGTGCCCAATAAGAGGCCACATCAACAGCATTTTGGTTGGCTTATATATCTTAAATGCCATTTAGACTGCTATTGCTAACTGTGATACTGTACTAGGCATTTGTTGAGTACACTTCTAAAAAATATATAAATAATAAGAGATGTGAATAATACTCAAATTAGAAAATATTTATTTGTACAACAAGAGGGCAAAGGTCTTTTTTGCTGCAAGTGCAAATTTTGAATCACGAGCGTAGCGAGTGTTTTAAAAGTTGTATCCTAAGCTCAGTGAGGGATTCAACAGCACGAGATGCGAATGAATTTGCTCTGGTTTGGTACACACAACTTTTCACCTCTACCAGTGAATTCCCGGCAAACTATTTTTCAAAAATTGTTCAGAAACATAATATGTACCAATATTCAGAAATTACAGAAATATTTAATAGAACAAAATGCTTACAAAATGAAATAAATAACTGGCTGAAATAGTTTTTAGAACGCACTGCTGCCATTGTCACAATTAGTTTAGATAAAATGAGATGTTCGAAATTCAAATCACTTTTCTCCATTGAGTGGATAAAAACGACTTTTACCCACCGGATTTCGAGTCGAAACTGGTCTTTTCAAGCTGGAGAGGTGAAAATAATATTTTATCACCTTCCTTAACATTATATTATCATTTCATGATTATGATGCAGTTAAAGCTGGGGGACTTCAGAACCATATCCTATGGGTATTGTATTTATTTGGGTGCCCTGAACACATCTCATTAACCAACAACTGTTATAATTTATTTTTAGCATATATAATGTTTGTTTCGATGAATTCAACAGAATCAATATTATGTTTTAGCATGAGGATGAAGAGAATTGGCCTCTAGAAGACAAGCCCTCTTGCAAACTAGGAAAACAGAAACATAGTAATGTAACACTGGAAAATCAAAATTCTTACATCAAGGATGATAGTGCGTGCTATTATAATTATGCGTAAGTTTTAGCATTATTTACTTTTTTTATAACATAAGATGTAACTTTGAATGAATAATCTTCTTATTTTATCTTATCTATCCTACATCATCCCACTGCTGTGTGGAATAAGTAATATAAAAGAATAAAGTTCAAATCAAATGCAGATTAATAATTAGTTATGGGGAAATTAATCACATATTTTTATTGATAGATTGATGGCTAGTAGTACGGGTCCTATTCGGTAAGTACGATACCATCTGGCAGAAAGCATGAAATTTGGTATATATGTAGCTTACAGATGTGTGCTTCAGGAAAAGAAGGGAACCAGGTCGAGGCCCCCCTGGTTCCCCCCCTTCTCCCCCCTTTTATGCCCCAATTTTCAGTTTTTCGGATTTTTATTTAAAACGACTAAAGATAGAAGAAAACCGTCAAGGCAAAAAATATTCCTTATAAAATTGTCTATATACCAGTCTTTGGAAGTATGTTGATACGATTTATAGTTTTAAAGATATGCTTACATTTATTTTATTATTGCAAGAAATAATGACTTTAATATTAAGATGACACCATAAGCGAGCTCCCACGGAGTTGATGGGATGGGGTGGGAGAGTTCAGGTGGAAGGAGGGAATAGGAGGGGAGAGGCGGGCGTTGTGTGTTATGTATGTATTATATACTTATATGTTATCATTAAATGTTATTATATTTCGCGAATGCATTGGTATAACGAACGTATTAGTGCCAGGTTTTGAGTGACTAAGTAAAACATAAGTCTAGGATATTAATTTATTACCCTACCAGATCCTTTCGTCCAGATTGCTGAGAGCTTGCCGCCTGGCCATAATTTGCCATGGTCGGTTGGGAAATCTTTAAATAGACCTCGGACTCAGACCGGCCGGAGCAAGGAAAACATGACCAAGTGGGGCTTCTTGAAGGGTTCCGATGTAAACTGTTTGTGTGATGGAATTCAAAGAACCACCTAACATTGTGTCCTGCGTGCCCTAGCACCTGCACGCAGGACGATCTTATTACAGCGTCTCTCAGCGCTATCGTCGTAGCCAAGTTCTGGGCCGCGACGGTGTAGTGTCTGCCATCGACACGCTAAGAAGAAGATTAATTTATAACATATTTATTCAATTACAATCACAATTATTTCCTACGCACTTGCAAAGGCCAGTACAAGGAAGCCCTGACATCCTGCATTGGCACCGACCCCTACTGCAGACGGTCAATTCCTTTAGGGAGGCTGCTGTTTCTTTCATTGTGCTCCATAATGGAGACCAGAGACCATTTTCTTTTCTCCAACCCTAATCTTCGAAACTGGGATATTCTGGATTATGTATGAAACTCTGACCCCAGGTGAAGCCGGCTAGGAAAGACGCTTTTTTTGTGTGTAACCTATCCATGGCCCGTCCCTTACCAAAATATATCAGCACAGAACACCAATATGTTTAAAAACGAACTTAATAAACACTTAAAAATATAAAATGAAAAGAGATAAAGATAAGTGCAGTGTGATACAGGCACCATCAGTTGTTACAACTGCCTGCCTGATAAAATATAATAATAAATAAGGCTTTCCTTGCTTCATTAAGATCTTATGCTTCACATGTCTGATGTAAAGATAACATACCTCGACAAAAGATCCAAATGACGGATTTTAATTGCATTTACAGGCTGTGATAATTCTTTGAAGGTTTTTGTAGCTTCAGGGAATGATTTCCACGCATTCCAAAATGACTTCTTTCCTTTTCCACCAAAGCCAGTATCACAGCCTGTAAACGCATGAAAAATATAATCCCAATGCATAGGTACTTCTGGCCCGAGTGAATTAGCCAAGTCATGGATAGCGATGTTAGTAGCTTTTACCAAACAGCAATTACCAAAACCTGGGTATGACCGTGCTGCACAGCATGATAAATATGGAACAGAATTCGGGAATCAGCTTCTTGCTTCGAGTACAGGAAAGCTACGTCTGTGCCATCATTACGTAGAACTTTTTCGCCTTTTGTTGATAAAATCGTCCTTTTGTCATATTGAACTTGCTGGAGCCCATCAGATAGGAAATTAAAAAGTTCTATTTTATTGTCAGAACAGCGAAGAAATTTTTGCCAGTTTTTTGATAGCTGCTTCCCTGCTGCTGTGACCCTTTGTCGAAGTCCTTTTCCTCTCTTTTCTCTTTGTACACGTCAAAGATTACATCAATTCTGTTCCCTTTTTGGTTTCTTTACATAATTTATAAAACTACTGCGGTAGTCTTCGAACGTTATATTGGTATCTCCAGAAGTGACGAGAATATTTCCATTTTAATATCGTACCTAACTTACATACACATATCACGCCATTAATCCCTTGCGGGGTATGCAGAGCGTAAACGGCCGCAAAAAACGAACATTTGCGCCACGTCTGACAAATATATGAGGGTCATTGGACAAATTGTGTATTGCTTTAGTGACAGGTTGTCAGCCCATCGCCTAAAACTGCAATACACACCCTCGAGTCCCTTAGTCGCCTCTTACGACTCCCACGGGAAAGAAATGGGGTACCTACTAACCTAAATTACCTACAATAAAATTAAATTATATCTACGTGCCGTGTCCCAGTGGTCCGGTGGCGCCGGTGGCGGTGTATGCTTAGTCCTTAAAAACTACGCAACGGATTTCTATGCGGTTTTTGCGGTTTGATAGCTGGAGAGATTCAAGAGGAAGGTTTGTATAAAATACATGCCAAAACAAAGTCTTATTAAGCAGAAAAACGGTTAGCAGCGGGTGAAATCGCTAGGTCGGCCGCTAATTCCTCACAAAATTGGAGTAAATGTAAGCATATCTTGAAAACTATAAGTCCTATCAACATACATCCAAAAACTGGTATATAGATAATTTTATAAGGAATATTTGTTTCCTTGGCGGTTTTCTCCTATCTTTACCCGTTTTCAATAAAAATAAAAATAACTGAAAATTGGGACATAAAAGGGGGGGTAAGGGGGGGAAACAGGGGGGCCTCGACGTGGTTCCCTTCATTTATTGAAACATATATATGAAAGCAACATACATGCCAAGTTTCATGCTTTCTGCCAGATGGTATCATACCTCCATACAAAGTCACAAATTGGGACCCGGGCTATAGAGTCTTTAAGGGGAAAGAGAATAAAAAAGAGAGCAAAAAGTGAAGTCATAATTTTTGCTTCTTTAGGTCGATATGACGTTTCTTATACTGGGAACAGATGCACCCTCAATTTCCACACCTATTCTCTTTCCCCACTGACACTTAAGGCCGGTTTACATTATCTTAGTGTTTAGTTGAGTGTTTTAGTACAAGTTGAAAGGCAAGTTCTTTAGTGCTTTAGTAGTTTGCGAGTGAACGTTTACATTTTTTCCAGTAGAGTATCTTTTCGACGCCACAATGAACGCGCAACGACGTCGCCGAACGCGCTATTCTACGTAAAATACATAATGTAGTTATGGAACAAATAGAAGACGACATTTGCTTCTTTTATGGCAGTGTATGCCAAATGCCTAGCCTGCTTGTTTTTGTACAAATTGTTTTCAACATTCCATAGACATTCGTGAACGACATATTCAGACACAAATTTGATAATTAGTTTAGATAATTGTATCTTCCGACCATTAAGTCATCTTTAAAAATCAAAAAACACGCACGTGTTACACGGCGCTTGTGCACTCTCCTAAAGAGTTTACTAAATTACGCGTTTACAAACAACGAGTGACGCGGCGAGGCTTGCGCGGGCGCGGGAGGGGTATCACTTGAAACAAAAATAGAAAGCGATTCTAGTATTTTGATTCAACTTGAAATTCAACTAGAACTGTACTAAAGCAAGTAGCGTTTACACGTTTCAACTAAAGTACTATCCTAAAGCACTCGACTAAACACTAATATAATGTAAACCGGCCTTTACATTTTAAAATTTAGTCATGTCTTTAACTGACTATATTGAAGCATAAAACTCTCCAGGTTAGGTAAAATATTTTATGAAAATAAAATAACATTTGTTATTAAACATTATATATTACCTTCTTATATACCTGTCTAATTGTTATGGACAGGGTGTCATAAACATAACTATATGTAAAGAGAAGAAGGAGGCCTTTGACCAGCAGTGGAATGATGCAGGCTAGATAAGATAAGAATTGTTATATGTTTAAATTAGAAATATACCTTGACTTGAAAGAAAGACGACTGCAACTTCGCCAAATTGTGTAATACTTATTCTTTTTATTTAGTACATACCATGGTAACCATATTCACAATATGTTACATTATCTTTAGGCTTTGTGAAGATAAAAAAACATGCTGTTTTGAAAACACAAAATTTTTGTCTTCGATGTTACGAGTATGTTTCTTCCTTCTTTATCCATGTTTCAGAAGAAATATATGTGACCCTACAGTTAAGTTAGAAATATAAGAATTTATGTTGACTTGACTTACTCAAGTGGTCACCCTAGTCAGGATAGGTTAACTTCTTGCTATTAATGAATAAGAAATAACAAAAATCTGACCTGGCAGTTTTGTGAAGAAAACAAAATTCTTCACTCAATCAATACAAACTTGGTACAAAATGATGAGGCAGCCTGGTTAGAAATATCAATTTAAATATTGGTGATAGAACATAAAGGTCACAAGTGTTTTTCTCATAACTACACATACAGTGACCATTTCGGTTTTGGGTTATAAATAATATTATCCAAGACCCATATATTCAAAGCCCAGTCTTCTTTAAACAAATTTATCAAAAAGTTAAATACTTTCAGGTTAGGAGATGGTGGCAATCGTCAAAATGATCCTGTATATCAGTACAAAACAAACAGTTTACCTGCTGCTTCATCTATTATTCAAACTTGGGATGATGTAGTGTGCTCTGCACTAAGAATAACACCAGAAGATATAGCTAACCAGCTGACTTTATTGGATTTACCCTGTTTTAAAGCTATTCAGCCAGAGGAGCTGACTACTTGTGGGTGGAATAAGCTAAATAAGCTTACAGTTGCGCCAAATGTTGTAGCTTTCACAAAAAGATTCAACAGGGTGAGTTTGTTTTTAGCTTTTTTATAAATTTTTGTTTTGGTTTCTATTGCCTTGTATACTACTGAGGAAGGCCCACATTACTTTCGAGACTAATGAGCTCCTGAGAGTTCCAAAATAATATACTATTTTTTCTAAAACTTTACGTTATTACTTTTATTAAATGTATGGAAACAATAAAGTAGACTCCCTCTGAATGCCCATGAAAAGAAAATATTATTTATTTTGTGATTCTTAGGAAGGCCTATTTGGGAATGTCCTACGAACTAAGCTTCTTTGGCCAATGATTTGTAGCGGATGTTTGGAAAAGTGTATAAATGCCTTTTATAAATGTAGATAAAATTGTGTATGCAACTGCAAATAGTTAGGCATAAGAATGCTTGTGTCAAACTATAAGTGTTACTACACCAGCTTTAATGATTAATAGCAGAATCCAAAAAATATGTAACTGGAAACTAAATTTATAAATATCTGCAAATTATTAGCCGCGCATATGTTCGAGAGTAAAGAGGAGACGAAATGCTGTAATTATAACATATTTGCTATATTTTTGTTTGCATTCGCGGACATTTATTTGTTGCAGGACTTTTATCTTGAATATACATTTAATTAACCAAGTAAAAAGCAGAAATTATTACTATTTTCAGAAAATAGTTTAAGTCCCATACAATATGATACAATACATATACAATGGTTTATGTATTGTATGATTGGTCTCATAGTAAAAGATGTAGGTAACTGGCAAAATCATCGGCCAAAGGAGATTAGTTCGTACGAGAGCCCACATGACTTAAGCCCAAATGGGGCTTCCTAAGAATCGCGAATTAAATAATATTTGTATGTCAGATGCTGTTGTACGGTTTTTTGTTCAGATATTGTTGTTGTGTGTGTTAAGTTGTTTTGTCAGTTTGTTGTTCAGCTCTTGTTCATATGCTGTTCAGTTGTTGTTCAGATGTTGTTCAGTTGTTGTACTGATGTCGTTCAGCTGTTGTTCAGTTGCATTGTTATGTTGTTTGTTGCTGACTCGACATCTGAACACAACTGCTGAAGTATAGAACTTTAAAATAATACTGTTTAGCCTGACGCCGCTGATACTGATTCTGTTCCATTCCAATATTGGTTGAAGTGAATTATGATAAATTCTGTTGCAGGTCAGCTTTTGGACTGTTCAGGAAATATTAAATGGCCAGTCTGCCAAAGCTAGAGCAGAGACAGTCGCACATTTCATCAAAGTGGCTAAAAAACTACACGATGTGAACAATCTTCACTCCCTTTTTGCTATTATTTCGGCTTTACGCAGTGCTAGTATCTATAGGCAAGTTTCTTAAATTTTATCTGTTCTTAAAATATTCATTAAGGCGTGACTCTTGTGGCTGTTTTTATTCAAACAAAACCAAAAACATCGATATACATTGCAACGTGGGCAGAGACATTTTTGTTTTCTGCGGCCCATGGAAAGTAAAGAATCTTTACTTTCCATGGGCCGCCTTTATTCTTTTTTTGGAATACATCCGCAGGAGTCGCGCTTTTAGGTATGTACATACATTTTATCGATGTTGGGAATGATACTGTCAACTCATTATATTATACACTAAAGCTGCGTCTACTGCGCCTGATTAATATAAAAACTGAATGGCCACTATGACATACGGAAGTTAAGCTAAATCCAAACTTGAAAAATCTGTAAACAACAAGTAAATGAATAATGGACAACTGGATACAGGCAACCAACAGTTGTCTCAACTGCCTGCCTGCTAATACATACATAATAATAAAACAAAACCATCGATATACTTTGCGCCGTGGACAATAGACATTTCTATTGATTTAATTTTCCGCCACCGATGGAAAGCAATGTTTTTGTTTTTTATTTGAACGGAGACAGCAGGAGACGCATCTTAAAATGAGCAATACAAATTGCAATATATGTCTAACCATGTATAACATCGTAATTTAAATTTATTAAAAAAGAGTATGTAAGGTAAATACTATAAAATATCTTATATATGCGCGTTTTCTATTTTTTGTAGGCTTACAAAAACTTGGGCATCCTTACCGAAGAAAGATAAACAGCAATTTGATAAACTGGCAGAGTTGTTCGCAGAAAAGGATAACTGGACTACACTAAGGGAATATTTGAATTCGATATCTTTGCCGTGTATTCCTTATCTCGGTAAGTGTTGACTACAACTTGCAACAGTGGATCAACCTTTAGCCTGATAGCAATTCTACGGTTTAGTTTTAGGCGCGAGCTCAACCTAGATCTGGGAGTGTTCAACCTGCTCCCGACGTTTTTTGTAGGCATTGGTATGGGAATTCATAGATCATAAGTTGTATTGCGAATGATATGTAGTGATTTAATAATATTCAATTAGACTTATGTTAGTTAGTTAGTTAATTGTATTCAAGTTTATGCTTTCGCTTATAGCACAGTATAAAACTTTTATAAATAATAAAATTCGGTATGTAAAGAAGACATAAAATTAGAAACCATTTTGAGATATTTAAGTCTAATTTAACAATTTAGTTAAAAAAAGTTAAAGATTACTCTTATTTATGAAAAAAAAAACTAAATAATCCCCTTTTAAGGTCAAATACCAGTGTGAGTCATACTGACCAAGAATGAAACGAATCTATCATGATCGCCTTCAAGATAACCATTGACCTAAGAATCCTAGTACGTCAGTCAACGTTCAGTGTCAAATTTATGTAAACAAAGACTGACTTTAAAGGAGTTTTTACGAATGGAGCTGTTCATTGCAATGACGTCATCAAACAACATATTTTAAAAATTAATTATAAATTCACGGATGATCAATTAAACAAAAAAAAAAGTTTCTTAAAATGGAATATTTTTTCAGTTAAAATATAAATTATTTTTACTTTACATACCAAATTACTGATAGGTTCTTACAAATATTTTTATTTAAGAGACATTTTTCTTGCTCAGGTATATTTCTGACTGATTTGGTGTATATTGACATGGCTCATCCCGCGGGCTCGCCACATCGGACAACGAAAATGGCTGTGGTGCTGAAAGCGCTTGAGCGATACCAGAGTTCAGAATATGACATTCAGCCGCTACCACATGTCGCCAACTATTTAAATAGTGTTCGCTACATCGAAGAACTTCAAAAATTTCTTGAAGACGATCAATATAAGTAAGTAATTGAAAATATGCTAGTGGGTAGCAAGTACGACATTTGATTGAGCTATACGAAAATTCAATTCAGTTAAACCAATAAAATCTCAATTGTAGGACGTGAATTATCTTCTTTTTAGGGTTCCGTACACAATGGATCAAAACGGGACCATATTACTGTGACTTGACCTTTCGTCTGTCTGTCTGCCAGCCTGTCTGTACGTCTTATACCAGGCTGTATCTCTTGACAGTTCATGTTTAACACAGATTTGGTATTTCTGTTACCACTATGACAACATAATTATAAAAATTAAGAGCGCTCCTATACATAAAATGTGTTTGATGCAAAACTTTTCGATAATGATTTCTCATGAACCGTGACAGACAGTAAGGCAGTTGAAATTTCCACAGATAGTATGATAATAACTATATATTTTTGCCATTTTTATTTTTCACTCCTTGGGCGACTCTGACTCGCGCTGGGCCGATTTTTTAATTCAATAACAATTATATGTATATATACCGCGGGGGAGGCCTTTGCCCAGCAGTGAGATCTGATAGGCTAATTATAATAATAAATAATAATAATACAGTATATATGGTTGGTGACAGGTTGTCAGCCCATCGCCTAAAACTGCAATACACGTGTAATTCTCGAGTCCCTTATTCGCCTCTTACAACACCCACGAGAAAAAAATGGAGTGATGCTATTCTATGCCGGCATCACACGGCACACTGTAATAACAATTTAAATACTTCAAAATTTTCCTTATCATTTGTTTGTAACAGAAATTGCGTGTAATTCTTTGAGAGATTGTGTAGCAAAGAGTTGTTACTTATACATAATTAATGTTAACATTTCCTTGTTCCTATTTAGCACATAAATTTATTATCTAAACATAACGCCAACTTCATTGAAAATAAATTACTCCAAGTACGGCGTGCAGGCGCCATTGTGAGTAGAAGCATTCAATAATATATTTTGAAAATAGCTTGCAAATTGCTGTACGCAAGTCTATATAAGCTAGAGTTCATTTTTATTAGCCACTGAAAAAGGTGTACGCTGAGCCCAACAGTTCCCAGTTTGCTGTAAAACATATTCGTTTGCAGGTTATCGTTAAAACTGGAGCCTCCGTCACCGATAGGCAGCTGCGCAGGGTCTAAGGAGTCGGTGAAGGAGTATCTGGGTGGGCCGCCGCCGCCGCTGTCCGCGCCCCCCGCGCCGCCCGCGCCCTACTCGCTGTCGCCGTCGCACCGGCTCGGCTCGGGCTCGCTGCGCCTGCACACATACCACCAGGCCAAATTCATACCCACACATCGAAAATGTCGCTCCCTAGGATCCAAGTAAGTGAACAGCCTATTTCTTATTCGTTAACTATCTTCATTATTAAGACAGAAAAGTTCTCTCATTTTCTTGTGTGATAGTTTTAATGATAACTTTGAAATGTTTGTGCTATTTATCTATGTTCCACACTTTAATCTACGTCTCACTCACCTGCTGCGTTTTTAAGAATTTAACTATGAGTAAATTATGTTTGTATCACGATGTTCTTTATGTTTAAGTGTACTGACATATACCTCAGTCATAATCATGTTGCATTAATGTTGTAGCTATTTTCAATCATGTACCTACAGCATCTTTTTCCCCTTTTGCGATTGATGCATAGGTTTCGTAGCGCGAGTTTACCGAGAAATTTTCACAAGGTCAATTTTGGTGCGGGGTAAGTCAATTTCCGGTTGATTGGATATGAATGCTTGCATTGTGATGTGTAGATGAGTATTGAGTTTTAGTATACAACCTGAATCATCATCAAATAATAACGGACATATTTTGTCACTTAAATGTGCTTAAAGCGCTGTTTTATAACTTAAGGTCCTTAAAATTAAAAAGCTTCAAGAGCCACACAAATTCTGAGTTTGTTTTTTACATAAGGTATGTTTATCTTAGCAATGAAACGATCTTTGAATCAGGCGTGGGTTCAGCCCAGAAGTACAAAACATATTATATCAGTACCTATAATGATTACTTTTTGTAACCATCTAACAGGGCACTTAGCCTGACTGGGTAAACCTGTTTGGCTGTAAAAACATCAAGACAAAGTTTACCACACAATTAAAGGATGTTGATCACTTTATAAGTTTATTTTTCTAAACTAGAGTTACATATACATATTAGTGTATTCAGTTTGTATACTCAGATAGGCGATGTAAGCATGCTTCGTTTTCAAATAGAAGATTTCTTACGGGAATGCGAAGGCATCTTGGACTGCGAAGTATCTACTAATTAATGCACAAACTCACTTTAATTAAATTACCTTTTCAAAGTGTCTTCTTCTAACCTATTCAAGTAACAATTAGGGTTTTTTTATTATTTGCGCTTTCAAGATATGTAGTACGTTGTATTTTCGTTAACGCATATTATATAGGCTATGTGCTGCCCACATCACTTATTAAATTGTATCTTGATGAAAAGGTAATTAATCGAAAAGCCGTTTCTGGCAGATTGTCGAATTAATAAAAAAAAATAGGTAGAGAATGCGAAAGTGTAGATAGAATTACAGCGACACTACTATAATAAATACAAATTCTGTAAATAATTTTAGCATCTGTACTTCAAATCCGACAGAAGCGATTTGTCGATAATTTGTGAAATGATGGGGGCAGCACCTAGCCTATGTAAGCCTCTTAAGTGATGAGGTAGTTATTGGGATTGATCATGACATCAAAATCTTAATTCAATATCAAAACAACCTTAATCACTAATATAAATGACTCAATATCGTGAAATGCACACATTTTTCTAGTGGGTATGTATTCAGATATCATCTTTGTGTAGAGACTTTAATTTGGTAATCTAAAGTGTGTCGATTTTGAATATAAATAATTGAAGTAGGTAATTACAATATTTTTTTCATCATAACGTTTATTTAAAAAAAAAACAACATGCTGACTATACGTATTTGTTTTTTTATGATCCAGCAAGTCAGGACACTCGCTATTTGTAGAATAACGTGTATTATCAGCAGCACCACTAGCTGTCTACTACCGCTTACCTTTTGCAAATAATCTTGTCCATGACGCTGTTAAAACAGTAAACAAACTAAAAAAAAAATCACAAACATATGCATGCATGTTCCATATTCAAAGACAAAACTCAGTGTCTCACATGGAAGGCACTTAATTTTGTCTTTGAATATCGTCACTCTCTCAGCCGAATAAGTAAGTATAACATACCTACATATAACCAATGGGTATCATCAAGTAATATCGTTATGTATTTTATGATAAGATATGTGATATACCTTCAAACTAAATCGATTATACTTAAGGCGGGAATAAAGCGCGAGCATGATTTTTAAACCAGTTTTATTTAGACAATTAAAGCCATAAAATTATGTTTAAAATATATGTTACTGTCGAGGATCTAACAGGTAACATATACATATCAGTTTTTTGCGCAAAATTAGTGTCTGTTTCACTCTGGCGCAGCGCGACTGAAAGGGACAAATTTTTCAGGTGAATCAGGGCCTTAATAAGCGTATAAGTAATATTTTCTTGAGTTTGCACAACTATTACTCATCACAATAAAACAATTTTAAACGGATTTAAGCATCTCATCAATTTGGACTCCACTGATTACACAACAGAAGAACCAGATCCAACATACTGTAAGACCTACTACACAAGATACGGTTTCAGCATTTTGTGTGGAACCAGGTCGTTACGCTAGGCAATTAAGAAATAGATGGCGGTAGAACAAAAATAATTTCAATTCTAAATAATGACGTCTAACACCTTAGTCATCCGTGACCACGGGCTCTGTAAAGAGCTCGAAACGTAGGAATTGTAAAATCCAAAATAAACACAACTTAAATCCGTTTAAAATTGTTTTATTGTGAAGCGTATAAGTACTTCAATAATCGTATATTTCAATAATCATGTTTTTTTTTGCTTACTGGATGTTTTAGTAGGCACACGCTACACGCTTTGTAATTCACTTGTTCGTCTTCTTTCTTTGCATTTTTTTTGGCTATTATTTGTGATGAATGTTTTGCCGCACACTATGTATCACAGCAGAGTATAAGTCAATTCTAGCAATCTTTTCGAAAGGAATATGTAAGTACTTACAAATTTTTTGATACGATGCCTGTGCTTAACACGTGTTTTTTTTTTCATTTATATTCAGTAAGGTATTGGCAAAGTCATGGCAGCTGACTAAATGAAATATAATTATGATGAGTGTGAAAAAAAAGATTGATCTTGGGATTCTTGGGATCAATACTTTCTGTCACCTAAGTTCAAATGTGCCACTAAAGTACCGCCGTTCCAATTCAAAATACTTTGTGACATCTCTTAGTATGGAGATGACAGCTGTCAAATACGACTTATGGAACGGCGGTACTTTAATTTCCGATACCTTCAATAAAATACATATACCCAAAACATATTGTTATTATTAATTGTTAGTTTAATGTAAATACTAAATATGAATTGATTACTTTTTTTCTATAGTATGAAAATAAGATGTCATTATAAAATTAAGTCACTAGCAGCAATAATACATTTGTACCTAAAAAATACTTTTTATAAATATATATGTCGCAGTATTATGGCAGAATTAGGATTTCGGCCGAAATCATAGCATTTCGGCCAAAAGCCGGATTATGGCATAATTGTAGCCTACATTCGACCATCGTCCTAAGCAGATCCAGGATTTCGGTCATAATCCTAGGATTTTGGTCGAAATCCTGGATCTGCTTAGTATTATGGCATTAATCTCGATTCGGGGGAATCTATGAGCGGGGAGGGAACAATACGCGGGGATTGCGCGCGCGGCGTCCTTTGTTTTTATTTTTAAAAAAGAAAAGTGTTTATTTCTATCATTCATAATCTTTATTTAGATACTAGGTGATGCAAATGATAACAGGAGGTTCTGTTTACCTTGTTATATTTTGTAAAAGAGAAGACACCCAAATGTTTATTTTATTACTCATTTAATAATATTATAAACAGTTACATAATTATGTGATTATCTAAAAAATATTGTTTTTACTACTTGAAGAAAGATAATGACAGAAAAACGAATTATTTAATGTTTGTTATATTAATCATAGTTAGAAGAGGTTAGCACTTAAATGTTTATGAAAAATGATTAATTTTTATATCGAGACTAGATACCTAATAATAATAGTGATTAGTACATTCTATTTATTTATTTATTTATTTACGATTTATTGTACACATTAACATTAAAGAGAAAAACACATAAAGAATACAGACACAACAGGCACTGCTCATCTCTAATAAGAAATTTCTTACAGCACACCTAGGGAAGAGTAATGGTATTATACGATATGCGGATACGACTATCTGGAATCAATAAAAATAAAAGACTGATTTGATTATTATAAATATTTTTTGTGCCACTACAAAATTTATAAAAAGTGTTGAAGCCTTCGTTTTAGCATATTACTACGTAGATCCAGGATTTCGGTCAAAATCCTAGGATTATGGCCGAAATCCTAGATTTACTTAGGACGATGGTCGAATGAAGTCTACGATTTTACCATAATCCGGCTTTTGGCCAAAATCCTGGGATTTCGGCCGAAATCCTAATTCTGCCATAATACTGCGACATATAGATCAATCCTTAATTTCACGAAGAAATGTATAATACTTACTCGTCAGATTGGTGAGCTATGAAAATTTACGAATTTATTAGGTTACTTAGCATTAATTAGGTGAGCGATAAAATCATTGCCGTGTGATGCCGGCTTAGAACAGCTTTATCCCAATTCTTTCCCACGGGTGTCGTAAGAGGCGACAAAGGGACTCGAGGGTTTCACCTGATTTATTTCTGAAACAGCCCTCAAATATTTGTCAGACGCGGTGATATCGACCGTATTGTACGGCCGTTAACGCGTTGTCTACCCCGCAAATGATAAAGGCCATAAGGTTAGCACCTACTGCATTCCTACTACCATAAGCTTCAGAATCTATTACATTTTTGAATATTTTGTTTTGCGTAATATAAAAAAAAAACATTTTTAAAACATGCATATTTTTTAAACGCGGCCAGTATTAAACCTTAGACTTTCGCCATCACTAGTGGCGACGCCTCTTCTATCTGGGCTACCACAGCTCGCCTCTTGCCCGCGAATTTTGAAAGTGTATCTTCATGCCAGTAAGGCGTGGCAAGGCTCTATCTACCTTAGTTTTGCGACTAATACCCAGCGACTAATTCATTCTTTACAGATTGAATGTAGTCTAGGCGCTGATAACCCGCGATAACTTGAATACCAAATACTCGCACTTAAAAATCTCCAAAATTTTTAAAAATTGTATACTTAACACGGTAAGTGTTTTAACATCTGAAATTAAATCAAAATTTCACTCGGGCGAAATTAATTGTGATTTATTTGGTCAGTTCACTAAATCTCCAATATACTCAGATCATTCTTTTGATTCTGTGCAAAAAGTCACAGAAAGTATTTATATATTTGTATGTCTGGTACTGCTGGTACATAAACAATATAACCATATGAAAATCCGACTTAGCTTAGGTAGAATCATGGTTTAATGTATAATAACACGTGTGTTCAGTACTTTCCATTCTTACCTTTTTTTTCGGACTCGTCCCTCTTCCCTCATACTACATTTCTCGTCAATTAGTTTCTTCCCTCTTACCCCTTCGACCTTTCGACTCCGTTCCCTATTTACTTTTCCTTACAGCCACTTTCTCGCCTATGTGATTATCCATCTATCTAGGTATTGTAATGTTTCTGCTAAGCAGTGTTTAATTGCAGTATTTTCGGCAAGAACCACACTGATGAAAAAGTGTCTGAGCGGACGCCGGCGGGCTCGGTCAACCTGCTCGACGACACGCTACTAGAGTCACCTGGAGCTGTCATGCCGAACAAACTGTCACAAACCTTGCCACATATGTGAGTGCCAACAATATTTAAGATGCCATCCCAATAAGCCGTATTTGACAGCTGTCAGGTTACAGTTTATAACTGAGACTATCAATTCTTTTGAAATAAATTGCCGCTGTTAACTCATATCAGCAGTGACTATACGAGGCGTGCCTCTTAAGTTTTGTCGTTTAAAAGAAAAATAAACAACTGAAACATAAATCTATTTTAATGTTGTTTAAAGCATTCAGCACGATATTTTGTGCACTTTTCATAAGCGAGAACTACTTTTTAAAGCATTCGTTCCACTCCGAAGTAGGTGTATTCAAAATCGCCTCTGTAATTTTCCACTGCCTCTTAACTCGACTGGAACCGTGGACCCCGAAGCTTATAGATTATGATTAAACAATTGCATGAATTACACATATTTCAATAAATTGTTTCGGCATAAATATACTCAAAGATTCGAACGCCGTACGATTCTAAATTCAAAATTGGCGCGAATTATGCAAACAACAAAACTTAAAAGGCATGCCTAGTAGTAGGTACTCAAACATTCCGTTTGCCTCATAGAAACATGCAAGCTTGTAAAGTAAGCATGGGATGTACGAAATATGAGACAGTCAGTAGAATTCCGAGAAATTTGCTTATGATGTTGCTTGACTCGAATTAATACTTGAACCTACTCATCATCATAATTGATTTCAACAACTGATAGGTCCATAACAGATTCACTCACTGAACATACAAGTTCAATAGTTTATTGTTTCTTACAGTGATCCGTTAAAATCTGTGACCATGGAAAGCGACTTCGAAGGGTTCGTGCGAAGAAAGACGATACTCAAAGAAGGCAGGAAGATTTCATTGTCATCGTGGCAAAGATACTGGTTGCAGCTAGTTGCAAATGTTTTGGTTTTCTATTCCTCGAAGTCATTTAAAGGGTAAGTGTAAATTTTATTTTTAATTATATCGGTTTGCCGTGTGATGCCGGCTTAGAATAGCATCACCCCGTTTCTTTTCTGTGGGAGTCGTAAGAGGCGGCTAAGGGACTTAACGGTGTGTATTGCAATTTAAGGCGATCGACTGACAACATGTCACTATGGCGATACACAATTTTTCGAATGACCCTCACGTATTTGTCAGACGTGGCGTAAAGGTCCGTTTTTTGCGATCGTTTACGCTCTGCCTACCCCGCAAGGAATTTTAGGCGTGATATGTGCGTGCATGCATGTATGGTTTGTAATTGTGTATTTATTATTGACATGTATGTATTATTATTTTCAGATTGCGTGTTACGATTTACGTGACTGAAAATGTAGAACTTTAATATTAAGCTTGTCATCTGCAATACGTGAACTGTACCATTATTTTTTTAATAAACATCTGAAGCTGAATAATTTTCCGATAGGTTTCCGATTCAGTTGAATGAGTGGTACCATAAAGCTGGATAAAGCTTTGAAGTAACGATTTTTATCCAGGAAAGATTCCAACGTCGTCTTGATTACTTTACTGTCCAAGTTAGACGTTTTAGTTTGCCAGTCGTGCTTTTTATTTTTCAATAAACTCTCATGTTTCCCATAAGGAGTAATCGTTCGGACTTCCGTTCGGAGCGTTGCAAGATGCTGCCGCTGGAGGGGTGGCTGGCGTGCCGCGTCGACGGCGACTCCGCCGACGCCTTCCAACTCGTCAACCATCACACTGGCACGCTTTACAAATTCAAGTAAGTCTTATTAATTGATGTACTAGATGTCCGCACACCGGTTGCACCCGCTGCCACTCTTTTTCCCGTGGTAATAGTCGTTTTCCCGCGGTAAAAAGTGGCCTATGTGTTATTCCACGTTATACTCTACCTGTGTTTTAAATTTAATCCAAATCGGTCAAGCCGTTTGAGCGTGAAGAGGTAACAAGCATACTTACATACATACACACAGACGCACACACAAACTCTCAGATTTATAATATTAGTACGGATTGTATTACACCAGTGGCCGGGAAAATCAGAGCTATATTTGATTGATGAATTTACTGTTGCGTGCGTGTTTGTATGTTCATAGTACTGTGACACAGCTAACTTTGTAGATCTATGAGTATTATGCTTGTTTCAGAATTAGTGTTTATTATTTGTTGCTAGTTCTAAATCATAGAAGTTGTGAGCACGTCTCTTCATAGCTCTGGCGTTGAACATAGTTGATAAAATCGGGTTATATGTCTTTGCTCTTACTGACTTAATCTTTATTACCACTATTACTTATCAGTTTTACCATGTATAATGTTAACTACCAGCAGACATAAGTGGCAGCAATTATTAAAAAGTTGAGAGAATTTATATCAATTTAGACCATTTATTTCCTTTTTGTTTGATGTAAAATGTGTTTGTAATTTATTATGTTTATTATATTATTAAATAAAACTTCACCAGGGCTGGATCTGAAGTTGCGGCCAAGCAGTGGGTTTCGAAGATAGAAATTGTAACGAACAAGGAAGTGAAGCCTCTGCCCGCCAACTTGATGTCATTCGAATAAGATGAAGTTATTTTTTTCTCTATGGTACACGTATGTTGCCGTACTTTTATACTTATTCTTGATAGTGAAACGAAGCACTTATATGACAATTCTAGAACATTATCAATCTCATTAATATTAATTTAATTAGTCGAACGAACAAAGACACCGACATAATTACAGGCGGGTGAACGTTCAGTAAAAGTAAAAACAAATTATAAATTCTAACCAAACGCTTATTACTATATTCGCCGAACAGAGCTAGTACTAGAAGACCCCATCCAACCTCGCGTTTTAAATACCGTCCGAGACACGTCCTTTAGGAAAAAGATGGTGCAATCACAGTAGCCACTGTTGCAGCTATTGCAAGTAGATCACACTCCACAAGCTCACAAGTGAAGCCTATAAAAAGCCGTAAAAAATACGGTCGCTGTCGCCACTTCTGTCAAATACTTGAGGGCCGTTTCAGTTGTCAGCATGTCGCCTAAAATTGTAATACACATGAAACCCTGGAGTCCCGTCGTCGCCTCTATAGTGCTTGATCATGTCTAATTAGTCGTTTAAAATAATATTTTTGGCAAAGTTTTATCGCTAAAGTCATAGTTTTTGGTTTCCCCTGATTAGCGCACTCTGCCAGGGAATTATTCATTATAAAAATCACGTGTCTGAGGATTATTTGCGCACTGTAAAGCCGATTTCCTTGCCCCACGTACTGCCCCTATCGGCACATCGACGGGACACAGCAAGCTATTTTGATCAAGATAATTGCAAGACAAGCGGCCCCTGGCGAAAACAAAACTGACTCGGCCCAATTTGCCAACTTGCTCTCTTTGCTGCCTACTTGTGTGTTGATTTCGTAGTTGATTAGATTATTTTATCTTTTCACTATAATAAGGTCTCTCTATTTATCCAACTGAATGCCTCACCCACCTCTAAATTATGTCGTTGTCACTCTTTCTATGTATGAATTAAAACATTGACGCAAAAAATAACGTAAGTTCACAAAAGAAAACAATTTTGATACAACATTGTTGGACCCACTTCCTAGTTACATAAAACCAGGGTGATAGGAAACGTACTGCGTTCCATAAGTTCTATACGCATTCTATATGCTTAATAAAGTGTGTTTAACGTGTTAAAAATATTGGAAATAATTATAATTAAAATATTTTATACTGTTCAACCCTAAGTCAAAAGGCGACATACGAAGTTGTTACAGTCAGGTACATCTTGAGCAACCGCGGGTACCGTGCTAACGCCAAGCATAATAAGACCTGCGCGTAATAAGATAAAACTTCCTTTCATAAAATAGATAAATTAGAAAAAATAACACGCTTTTATACGCATTTACAATGTGTGGTTCTAAGGAACGCACTTTACTTTACTCCCTGTATAGTTCATAGAACCCTGCCCTTAAACGATCAGGGAAGCAAAACAGATTTTTTTCATCACTGTTCTTTACATCGTCAATGCAACCTTTTTGTACATTAGAAATAAAATAACCAAAGTTACGTAAACATATTTTTTATATCTAAGATTAATTATGTAATTATTACTATATTGTACTACTAGATAAGACGAGGCTACGATATTTGACTGATGTTAAAATAGTTACATATTACTTTAATGCTAATTAATAACCATATATTTGTTTAGAATACTACTGCATAACAGTAGATATCGGTTAAATGCTAATAAGATGCGATGCAAAAATGCTTTTGCTTTCATAGGCATGATCCTAAGTTAAAAATGTCACATTCTTAGATTATCAATAAGATAAGAGTTACCTATTTATATTTTAATGCATAAATACACGTACAGTAATTGTATTTGTTATAAAAATCCTTAAAGTAAAATGACTTTACATAAGTAACATTTATTTAAAACATAACTTCCGGCGCTGTTATATTATAATAAAGCTGACCTACGCTAGTCATGTAATTGGCAAAAATACTATTACTTGCTATGTACTATTCGTAACTATTAATTTTTGTGTACGGCACTACGTGTCTTTGTGTTTAATAAAATCTTTGAAAACATGACTTTGATATTTTTTGTATTATTTTAGATATTACACCCTTCGCATTGTTAAAACTAACTGGCCTTCTCATAAAGGAATTTTCTTTTCCTTTTAACAAAATTCTCAGTCGCTGAACTGACAGCGTTGTACTCACAAATTAACTATATATAGACAAATATAGACTAGGTTGTACTTGGTAAGTTACCGCAAGGAACGGAACGTCACATAATTTTTCGCCTTTTCCAGTTGGATGTATGAAATGGTTAAACGAAACGTACCGTGAACGTACCTCATCATTCTTAGGGCCGCCGCACAATACACGTACGTTTCTAGGCGAAAATTCAACTCAGCACAATTTTCCAAACCTCCGCACCGGCTCGTCGCGGCGGCGACTGTAAGCACAAAATAGAGAATGTACAGAACAATCACTCGGCCCTTTTTTCGATTATTTCCACTTTCGGCAAGGGCTGCCACAGTTTTCTTACCGATGTTATTCAATGGAGTTGGTACCTAAACATACAGGGAGTAACAGAAAGGCTATATAAATCGAGCCGAAAGGTGCTCATAAAACTGAACAACTTTCTCCATTTCCCCACTTTGACCTCCTTTCGGCTTGATATACCCTTTCTGTTACTCCCTGTATTTACATTACGTAGGTATACTACCTACATAGCACAATTATTATGAAATGGGGAATGACAAGTAGGTAGATATTTGCTCTGGGGCTGTTGAGACTGACCATCAGCATCACCCCTTTTCTTTCCCGTGGGAGTCGTAAAAGGCAGCTAAGGGACTTGAGGGTGTGTATTGCAATTTTAGGCGATGGGCTGGCCACCTGTCACTATGGCGATATACAATTTTCCGAATGACCCTCAAATTATGTCAGACGTGGCGTAAATATCCGTTTATGCAGTCGTTTACGCTGTGCCTACCCCGCAAGGGATAAAAGACGTGATATATATGTACATCAAAAATAAAAAGTTGCCTTTATTTAAGTAGAAACTCAAATAACATTTCAAAAAAATATACTGATTAGAGATAATCTTGTTTGTTCTTTTATGAAAGCAAGTTTTTATTTAAGTTGGTACGAAATATTATAGGAACATTGTACAAATCACATCGTATAATACTAATAAATCTATTTATAACCTATTTATATTTGTGTGAAGCTATTTTGCAAGTTCGCACTAAACGCGGTTGACACTCGACTATATACTTCTAGTAACCGATAGCGACTACAAGTGTGTTTGGATTGGTTTGGATTTCCTTGTAAACGGCGGCGTGTCAAATTGTGTAGAGTTTCGTGACGTTTGCTTGAAGTGAGCTCTCTGTATTCGGCGCGCAGCCGCCAATACTTACTTTGTGCTGTAAGGTCCAGCTGTACAAGTGAAAATTTAATAAGTACGAGAACGTTATATAGGGTGAAATTTTTCTATATATATAGCGAATTTGTCATTATCGACCTATGTTCCTTACGGAAAGTTGTTCCTTATCACCAGCCACTAGTCAAATTTCACACTGTGTAAGATGAGATAATCCTTAATAAAAATAATGACAAATAATAACAACATTAATAGAAATAAATTATAAGTTGTGTTTTGGTTTTTGCGAGTGCTCGAGCACTTTAGACTATGAACTTGTAAAGGAACTCTACCGTAATTGAAATAAAGGTGACATGGGCTAGAAGGATAAACGGCTCTCACGGTTGCTCGGCGGCAACCGGTGGCGTTTGTCATTCTAGGCTATGTCACCTTTATCTCAATAACGTAGGTAATACGGTTCTTTTTAAAATTTCTATGAAAAGTGCTCGAACTGTCTCTCGCAATAACGTACGTTTGGTCTGTGGCAGCCCTAACTCAGAAAATTAAACCGTCTAATAAAAATACTAGTGTACCACCTCTACAAGGAGAGAATATCAAAAAGACAAAATAAATATTCTAATTTCGTAGGGACGGCCCTGACACTGACCTCTATTGGGCCCTCGCTAAAATTAGGGTTTAGGTAACCTAGTGAAAATATGAGAACTAGAATTTCGGTCACCTAGCTAGCGGTTGAGTCGTTGCTACTACTAGTTACTAGCGGGCGTTACCGGCGCATGGCGTGGCCTGGCGTAACGCCCCCTCCCTCACCACCCCGCACCTGCATCACTTGAATGCGTCTTGATATAAGTGGAGCACACAGAAAGTTTTGCGTAATTCATAAATTAAACAGTATATTTGTAAACTACTTGTATACTAATTTATCTCCTTTACATTTTATATACTTATTCATTCGTTCAAACGTTTTTTGAAACCAGAGGGCATGATTTTAACGTGCTCGTTAAGTTTAAGCTAACACGCACGGCCTCTTGTAGCCCCATACATGTCATCCCCCTAATCAAATCTTTGATTTTTGTCAAAATAAAGAAACCAAAGGACCCTCAAATATTTGTCAGACGTGGCGTAAATGTCCGTTTTTTGCGGCCGTTTACGCTCTGCCTACCCCGTAAGGGATAAAGGCGTGATGTATGTATGTATGTAAAGAAACCACATGGTGGTCTGAACTGTATGGGGGATGTGTCACAAGCTCCACCTTTTCAGAGTTCAAGAATGTCTTTGTTTCTTCGGCGGTGTGTGCTGAAGCCACGCGCCACGTGCTGAAGCATGCGATTTCTAGGTCGGCTTTCCCTAACTTTTTCAAGCACACTGGGCTAACAAATGGTGGCTCACTACTCTACATTCACTGTTTTTGTCCGTGCAGACAGGACCCGTCTGGGAAAAAACCAATGACCTCGAATGTCCTAATAGATTATACGCCGGTTTTCTTCGATAAGTTGCCGGGCAGTAGCCACATTTTCCTCGGTAATCGCAGTTGAGGACCGACCTTCACGAATTTTGTTGTTGCTCTAGAATCTTAAAATAGTAATTACTTGTCACCCTAAAAACATTCCGAGTTAATTCCATTTTGAAAGCGGATGGTGTACTTCAATGAATAATAAAAAAACAATTGACAAGCGTTTTCCCGCCAATTCATTTTTTAAATCAGTGAATTCTGTAAGCATTCGAACATTTATGAGTCACGTGCATCTATGTTCACGTGCACTGCAAAACAAGATTGGCTACTGTAGTCACTTGAGGGCACACGATCGGGCAAACCAGCAGAGTCCCGCGCTCCTGAATGCAGTCTCTGTAGCCGAAATCGGCTAGGATGGACATCATCATCAGAGGCCAGTAGTGCAGAACTTTAAGTGCGCTCTATTAAATAACTCTTATAGCACGTTCACATCATGCACCTGCTCCTGCCGCTGTCGCGAATATTTCTCGAAATACATCCGCGGAGGTATCATCGCGAGTGAGTGTTTACCTGAGGTGTTCACACACTACTGTAGCTAAATAGCAATACATTCCGTTTTCGTTCGTGCTGCCTTTGTTTTGACTCGCGCACCAAAAACCGACATTCGAGGGAGCACGGGATGTGAAAAACTGGTTACATATTCACGCTGCCCACTTCCCTTACTATTTCCCTGCCCAAATATAGGCATCGAGTGAACGTGCTATTAGGTCTTATAGCACGTTCACACAATGCTAATGCTACTGCTAATGCTAATAATGCACTGTGTGAACGTGCTATTAAATCCTTGAATGTACCTACGTACCTACATATAGGTAAAATTACATAAGCCTACTTTTCTATGTATTTTCTCGTGGTGAATTAGGCCGTCAAACCCGTCACGCGGCTGGCTTCACGCGGGATCCGCGCGGCGGCGGTCTGACAGCGCCGCCATTATTACCCGTCCAAATTTAGAAGGCGCATAGTGCTTAGGTAGTTGTAATATGGCAAGTGTCGTCGTGTTCGTACGGGTTATACTTTGGTAGACTGAGCAAGCAAGAGAACACACGAAGAACTGTGTGCCGGGAAAATTGACATGAATCAATTTATAGTTTATTATTAGGCAAAAAAACGTAGACTTAATACAGATAAGTACAAAAATAACCGTAGGTAGTAATGTTAAACAAGAAATAGGTATTTTAGTACGTAGTTAATAAAATAAACCTCAACAATAGGTTCCTACCAGCATCCTTTTTTTCTTGTTCACTATTTTCATTAAAATTATGAAAAAGCTCTGCAAATTTCTAGCCAGGCACTTTGCCTGGCATCTTTATCTTTATAGAGTTCGTGGGACATATCCCACAGCACAGGGTTCTCCTGCACCCCTAAAATAATACGTTCTGTGTCTAGAAGCATATACGTCATTGTGAGTTGTGAGTGATCGTACCGGAGCGTGAGGCCCGCGCGACGTAGCGGCGAGTACTGATTTTTGCAAAACAGGCACGCGCCCGCACCGCGCGTTGCTGAAGCCGCGGCGCGGTTGACCGCAGGCCGCGTCACGAGGCAATCACAATCACAACAATCTTGTGTTTTGTCAAATCAGGCCTGCGCGGGCCGTCCCGCGCGTGAAACCGCGTAAGGGAGCGTACGGCCTTATGTGTGTCATCCATCCTACCCCGAACCTCTTTATTATATACAGGTGGCAGGATTCTACGTTCAAAGAGACTTTTTTCTGCATGTTACATGCATGTTACTATGGATACGTCATTACTTCCAAAGAGCATATAACCACTTACGTTCTAAGAGTTGGCACTTTCCTTATAGCTAGTGAACCGAATTATGAACGAACTTACTACCAACTTTCCGATCATCTACTACCAACATAAAGAATCAAACTGTCATACATTTTGACATTAGGATAGGGATCGACACACTATATTATTATGAAATTCTATCGATATCGATAAATTTGCGATTACGCTCGCTTGGATACACTGAAGCATCAAAATTAGACAGGTAAATGTAATTTAATATAAATAAATAAATTAACACACTAGTATTCGTTTATTTGTCTTTAATGCAATGCAATCAATTTTTCTAGTCTTCTATTTAACAACAATATCCAGTTTCATCTGAAATGACTTTCTTTCTTCTTTAAGCTACCAAATACATCCGTCGCACACATGGAACTATAGGTGAACCGTCGTACATCATTCTTTGTTATGTTACTGAAAAAAAAGCTATAATTTTATAACAATACTGAAATTCAACGATATTTTGAAGAATAGAAGACAAATATTTAGAAGACAAAATCATACATCACTGTCCAATTCAATATGAAATTACCTTTTTTCTTCGGCTTTCCACAGATGAATTATTTTTCATTTAATCTCTGTATGGGTAAATACGCCAAGTCCTCATTTCCTGTTAACTCCATCCATAGCCGACATCTGAACTGAAATAACGTTTGTCGATAAATATAAGCACATCACTATTTGTTATGAGGTTTAATTTGAATATAAAAGAAAATAATACAGTATATTAACAGAAAATATGAACAACCAGACATAAAATCAACTAGAATTATATGTTATAACATAACTGCTGCAAACTCATAAATAAGCAAATATTGAGATCTCAACGATTATTTTACCTGTTTGTGTCCAGTGGGAATCTAGCCATAAATATGTCCAAACTTCTTCTTCTAACACCACAAAGTTCACATTTCCGTAAAGATTTACTCCCCATGTTGTAAACACAATGCCCAAACACGACAAAACAATATAATTTATCGCAAATATCGCAACTTAACCTGCACGACAAAACAAAATGGACGGGAGGATGAGCCACAGATTAAAGTAAAACCCAACAGGGCTACCAACAGAACCATGTGTATAATGTGTCTAAAATGAGTTGTTGATATGAGACTCAGTTCTAAGAGCCATCAGAACACATTTTAATTTGATAAGATTATTTTGTTCGTTATGTTGTTACCAGATACGTTCATAATTCCCTATAATTTCTTAAACGTAGGCAGTGTCGACGGCCTGATTACTTCGCTGAAAATGGGAGTATTCTTTGATAAATAAATTGGAAATATACCTACAAAAAAAAATAAAAAATTCAAAAAAATATTGATACATAGGTACTTATATATTTATAATAATAACAGCCTGTATCTTGAAAACGAAACTAATCGACTGATTTTGATGAAACTTGTTGCAACTCCTAAGATCGTAAGTAAACCACCCTACTTAGTTTTAGAGATAGACAAAAATTTACCTAATCTAGTTATCTACGCTTACTTACTTTCATACATTCACATAGCTAGTTAATACAATACAATATCATAGGTAATAAAATATCTGAAAATTAGCAAAATTTTCAAGCGCGGGCATACAGGGTATAAGGGACTCAACCCACGACGACTGTTAAATTGTGCTTAAAAGCTTTTGTCAACCTTACACCCTCTATAATATCAGGGAAGTACCTGTTTTTATGTTGATTTAATATCCAATAAGCTGCTTTCATAATTCTTTTAACTAAATACTTTTCTTTCGGACTATACCCTATTATGGTTGATCTATGTGGAAGATGTATCCTCACTAATAGCGAAGAAAGGAAAAAAAAATCCGCTCTTCCCTCCAAGGGGGGATAGGCCAGTAGGGATAGGTGGAACAGGGGATTTGATCCTGCAACTTTCGCCATCACTAGAGGCGACGCTTCTTCCATCTGGGCTTCCGCGCTTCATCCAATTCCCGGCAATTATGCAAGTGTATCTTAATGCCATTTATGCGTGGCACGGCTCCAGTAATGGTGCAAATCCTGCCCGTGCATGAACATTTTGCAAGTTTTCTAAAAAATTTAACCTAACACGGGAAGTGTTTTAAAATTTGGTATTTATACATTGAGAAAGGACATAGGCTGGTTTTTACTGCGGGAAAATTCGTTGTGGCGCAGTGGTAGTGCGACTGCCTGCGACGCAAAGGTCACAGGTTTGATTCTTGATGGGGCATTCACAAAGTTAATATTACTTTGTGAATTTGTATCCAGTATGGTCACATATGTATGGTTGGACATTGACCTGATTGTCCAAAAAGAAAGATGATTCCGTGCTTCGGATAGCACGTGAAGCCGTCGGTCCTGGTCGCTGTTTATGATAATAGGATTAGACGGTGGTCGTTACACAACCATGTCAGAGGCCTACTAGTATGTGGTTGAAAAACTCTAAAACCAAGGTTCATCGGGTCACAAATATAATCAATTTACCCAAAATCATACTGAGAAATGTACACCTATAGGAAAGTCATTCCGTAACGGTTTACCCACTTTCTAGTCTTTCTTTCTAAGCTTAACTTCAGGAATATGGTGACAGAACAAGTTTTACTGTTATCAACCAAAAACTTGCTTTCCCAAAAACAATTAACTCTTAATGTAGAAGTTTAGCCTAAAATCAATCATTTAGCTTATTTTCGTAACGGGCATTATAATCACATATTTCCCTAGTCTGGTCTGGTGCACTAAAACTGAAGAAAATTAAAGATATTCTAGAACAAGAGTGTGTACCTTACCTCCTGTTTAGCAGCATGGTGAAAATCAATATCCGAAAGACTAAAAAAATCATTTTATTTTATTTTTCCTTTTAAAGTCAGAAAATATACTATCAGCATGTAGATCATTTTGAACACTTTCTCTTCAAGATTCGAATAAATTAATGTCTTTTGATGGAATTTATTGACAATTTGAGTAAATAGAAGTAACTAAAAAACGATAATGACCAAAGTGGAGCAAATGCTGTCCAGCATTGAGTCATAGTGCATAATATTCCTAAGATTACCCAGTTCGAAAAGCCAAAGCTCAATTAAATCTATTTGAAGAGTGTCGAGAAAATCATTATTTTTTTAATTTAAGTATTTATAAAATAAAAGATGGTACTCATTCAAGCAGTCAACAATTTCATTTAATCTTCTACCTTAGGGGTGTATCACTATAAGCAGTGTTCCACAGGGTCTTGTCTCTTTAAATATTACTAGATGAGAACACGGCGTCGCTCGGGTAAAATGTGATTCATACATAATACACATCTAGGTGTAAAATGTAGGTAGATAATTCTGAAGCCACCGCTTCTCAACGAATATTAAAGGTATAAGTAAGACATAGATTCATATAGCTTCGTTCATTGTGTTTAATTAAGTATAGTAAATAAAAAGTGCAAAAGTATTTCACAACAAATTTTTATTTAAAATAAAGGAACATAAATCAACAAAACAAATTGCGCTCCGAGAATTTGGCAAAGGTACACTTAACATACTACAGTTAAACTTATAAAGGACTATTTATCACAGGTTAATTATCATACAATTTCTCTATTTATCCCATTTAGCCTTGTTCAGTGGCTTTAATAAATTCTTGAATTTTTAAATCATTAAATCTTCGAACATGAAAGAAGGCAATATAGAGCTGGCCATAGATTAACACAGGATTAGGTAAAAATTTACCGACTGTGTCAAAAGTTTGTCCCTGGCTTTAATTAGCAAATGCTATGCGAATGAGAAACTGAAGCCGACAAAATTTAAAAGGAATAGTAAAACCCACATGAGTACCACAAATAAGCCAACACTAGAAGACGGGTTCCGTTGCACAACCCAACAGTCGAGTTTAAATTTCTCAAAGGCATTATTATACAACCAACTTTTAATATTAGAATGTGTGGTGGTAGTCCTGCAGGCGTTCTACAGGACAGTTTACTACAAAAAGCCCACCATCTGTAAATGCGAGGCAGTAGATCTTGTTTTGTCTTTGAAACTTTCAGTGAGTTACAATCTGTAACCGGCTTGAATTTTCGCACGTATAGAAAATGACGAAAATTATTGATTGCTCTTACCACTGCCAGCGTTTCAAGTTCATACGAGTAGTATCGACTCACAGCATCAATATGGTGCGTTGGCTCCAATAAGCAACAGCATGTTGTCGTCCATTTATAACCTGTACGAGTGCAGCTCCAAAACCTATCGAACTGGCGTCCGTGTGCAGCTGTATTTGTGCATTGTCTTGAAATATTGTCAAAATTAGGGCAGAAGTCAGGTGAGCAATAACTAACGTTCCGAGTTTCTTCTTGTTCAAAACTGAAAGCGGGTGGAACACCAGTACTTAAAGTCCTTCAGAAGCTCTTTAACTCCGTCTTGTTCGAGGGTGTGACGCCAGAAGCATGGAACAGAAGCGTGGTGGTGCTTTTCTTTAAGAAGGGTAATAAAACTCTCCTTAAGAATTATAGGCCTATCTCGCTTCTGAGTCATGTTTACAAGCTGTTTTCGAGAGTTATTACGAATCGTCTGGCTCGCAGGTTTGATGATTTCCAGCCTCCCGAACAAGCCGGCTTCCGAAAAGGGTACAGTACCATAGATCACATTTTTACACTGCGGCAGATTGTACAGAAGACCGAGGAGTACAATTTGTCACTATGCTTAGCGTTTGTGGACTATGAAAAGGCCTTTGATTCTATCGAGACGTGGGCAGTACTGCAGGCTCTACAGCGGTGCCACATTGACTACAGGTATATCGAAGTGTTGAAGTGTTTATATAGAAACGCCACAATGTCAGTTCGAATACAAGATCAGACCACGGCGGCAATTCCATTGCAGAGGGGTGTAAGACAAGGAGATGTACTGTCTCCAAAGCTCTTCACCAATGCGATGGAAGATGCCTTTAAGCTCCTGGAGTGGGAAGAACTTGGCATCAATATCAATGGCGAATATATCACTCATCTTCGGTTTGCCGACGATATCGTAGTCATGGCAGAGTCGTTTGAAGACCTCAGCAAAATGCTACAAGACCTCAATCGGGTTTCCCAACAAGTGGGCCTCAAGATGAATATGGACAAGACGAAAGTCATGGCCAACTCTCATATAGCACCCACCCCAATATCAGTAGGAAACTCGATACTCGAAGTGGTGGACAAATACGTCTACCTAGGACAAACAGTCCAACTAGGAAGATCTAACTTTGAGAAAGAGGTCACTCGGCGAATCCAACTCGGCTGGGCAGCATTCGGGAAGTTGCGCAGCGTCTTCACGTCCAAAATCCCTCAGTGTCTCAAGACGAAAGTATTTGAACAGTGTGTGATGCCAGTGATGACCTACGGTGCCGAGACGTGGTCTCTAACTGTCGGCCTCCTAAATAGACTCGGAGTCACTCAGCGAGCTATGGAGAGAGCTATGCTCGGTGTATCTCTACGTGATCGAATCAGAAACGAAGAGATCCGTAGACGAACCAAGGTCACCGACATAGCTAAGAGAGTCAGTAAGCTGAAGTGGCAATGGGCAGGTCACATAGCTCGAAGGACTGATAACCGGTGGAGCAGAAGAGTTCTTGAGTGGAGACCACGTACCGGCAGACGCAGCGTAGGACGACCCCCCGCGAGATGGACAGACGATCTGGTCAAGTCCGCGGGGAAATGCTGGATGCAGGCCGCTTCTAATCGGACGAGGTGGAAATATTTGGGGGAGGCCTATGTTCAGCAGTGGACGTCCTATGGCTGATATGATGATGATGATGATGAAAACTTTGTTTAGTTAATGCATACAGGGGATAGAGGAATCATACTGCAAACAAAATTTGGTACAAATCGTCTAAAGTATCCAGCTAGTCCATTGTATTGTCGGACCTGCTTGACTGTTGTCGGTACAGGTGATTTTGGAAGAGCTTCTTCTTTTCCAGGGCTGGGTCGCACTTTTTCGCCAGCAATAATATTGCCCAAATATTCAACAGACCGCTAAAAAAAGAGAATTTCTCAACATGCAAAGAAAATCCAGCTGCTTCTAGAGCCAAGAGTGTTTGTTCCGGACCTGCAAGACCTTTCGAAAGTTGGTGCATTTGCAAAGGACGTCCTTAACTTGAAACTTAATATTGTATCCTTAAAATTGTCCATGTATGGACAACTTTTCCAATGAGAGGGCCAAGCGCTTTATATATACACCTTTGGTATACAGAAAGAGCATTTGAAAACCTGAAAGGCATGGTTAAGTATTCATATAAACCATCAGGCGTAATGAATGCTGTCTTCTTACTAGATATTTCTGCAATGGGTATCTGAAAACCAGCGAAGAAAAGTAATGTCCATCTGAGAGTTGATCTAAGTATTTGACCCGACAGTATTATTTACCGTTTATTGTACACAAACACATTACAAAAGAAACACATACAAAGAATAACGACACAACAGGACAACTTATTTCTACTAAGAAATTTCTTCCAACTGACCTTCGTAAAGTGAGACTTTATTAGACAGGCGGATTAGGCGTGCACAATAGAATATAATAATATAAAAATAAACCTATACACGAATAGATTAAATATACCTAAATAAACCTACAATAAAAAATTTACCTACAATTAAATAAACTGTACCTCAAAAGAAATACTTATATATTTATATTATATATTATATATCTCAGTTGCGCGTGCGCTACGCCCGAGAACACACGCGTCATCGCTAATGACCGGTTTGCGCGCTGCCGCTACCTTACGATTTTATTTGACTCGCGAGTGACATTCGTTTGTTCCCACCATGACAAACCAGTTCTAATATTCGGGCGACATTGTTGGTCCTGAGAACAAGAGAAATTCAAGCGCTCACGCAAATATTCCGGGGCACATAGGTTTGCTAGAACATTAAAAAGTAAGCAGAGTATACGAATATTCCTGCGTAACCGGATCGGGATCCACTTGAGCTTTTTGCGGAAGACCGAAACATGATCGTATTTACGGAGTCCAAACACATACCTTATACACAGGTTTTGAAGACGCTTAAACTTATTTAATTCCTGACTAGTAATATTAGACTAGAGTAGGGAAATTTGCTTTTTCTGATAATATTGTTCTCAAGCAATTCCATAAAGCAGGTCGTTTTTGACGTACACAGCTTGCTACGGAGATAAGTTCTGGAACAGAAGTAGCTCTTGCATTCAACAGTTCAATTCGAAGGCGTTCATCATCGATGGTACCAATGACTGCCTCGAGAGCATCTTGGTTAGAAAGTTTGTCTTTTGTTAATTTTCGCCATAGATACCAAGGTGGAGACACAAAATCGGTCATATCTTTGGATGTATCGTAGACATGCTCCCTAAACTTCAAAACATCTCGTCTCGTTTCAGGTTCATAAGTCATAACTAGGTAATGTTCGAGTTCCGACCAGGAATTTGTGCTAACTAGCCATCTATTTGCCCATTTTCTAGCACGCCCTTTCAGAAGGCTTGCTACTTTCATCCTTATTTCATAATCCTCAAACCCATACTTTTCTTTAGCAGTGGTGATGTGTTTGCACCAGTCTCTAACATTTATTTCACCATCAGCATCATAAGAAGGTAAGAAAATGTCATTTATCTTTGCCTTGTTCTGAAATTTACTGTTAGTATTGATACGATCAGTAATTTTGTGCATAACAGTCATCATTTTAGATATAAAACTCAAAGGTACTTGCGCCATTGCTAGGTCTTTCCGTGTCGAAGCTGGTGGAACTTGTAAGAAAGCTAATTAATTAAAACTTAATTATTCGACAAATTACTTTCCGGTCCGAACTAGTCGGGGTCTAGCAAAAAATGTCCCACTCCACCGCTAGAAAGCCGTTTTATAAAAGCAGCGTGCTGGGGGCGCTACGACGAGCAGTGCGGTGCGTAGGCCGGCAGGGATTGCTGCGTAGGCAGCCTGTAGCGCGTAGCCACCAACAGGGATTGGTGCGTAGGCAGCCCGTAGCGCGTAGCCACCAACAGGGGCAACAGGGATTGGCGCGTAGGCAGCCCGTAGCACGCAAATGCTAGCCGTAGCAGCGGTGCGTAGCATGTGGCGCGCTTGGTGGGACGCGCGCACGGCGCGCTCGCAGCTGTGCGTACCGGTGGTGGCGTGATTGTGACGTATTGCATGTGATTTGATGTACGCCGACATATATCATACAATTAATGTTTAGTGTTCAACTTGAACTTGGCCGATTCTTATTATAATAAGAACCAGCCAAGTTTGGGGTTCATTCCATTATCACGATAAACGGTAAAAAAACGTGTCTGTTTCTGTATGTGTTCATGACATATTAACACAGGCTATGCATGTGGTCATTAATTATTAAATGTCGGGTTATAAAGATAATATTTATCCGCATACCCAGTATAATGTTGTCGCATTCCACACATACACTGCACATTAGCATTTGCTTGCAGTTTGTTGCAAATATTTTGTCATTACAAAAATTGCACGTCGCTGGAAGTCAAGAAGTACTTATTTTATTTGAATGCAGAAAGATTTTAAGAAGAAAACATAGAACAAAATTCACTTAAAAACACATCATCATCATCATCATTGGCCTCACACGTCTGTGACAGACGATTTAATCAGTGTCTGAGGCAAGACTTTTCATGGCTGTATAAGCCGATACGGGAGCGGCATAGTTTTCCGCACGCTCTACAAGTGAAGGTGGAATTTGAGACTGGCACATGCATGTTTAGATGACGTTTTTGCCTTTTGTTAGCGAGACCAGAAAACCCTCCTACATACCTATAAGTAGTATTACCATCTTTACGAAGAGCCCTTCGCTTTTTCCACAATTGTGACAATGTTTACCAAGTGCACGGAGATTTAGCTGTTAACAAAATTATAATATAACTTTGAACTCATTCACTTGGTTTTTAATGTTCGTAACCGGGACGTCAATGTTAGTTTAATGTTTAATAAATCCTTTTGTGCCCGTTTCAGTAGAATCGGGATGGACTCGCAAAACATAACTTGCCGTGAATCTGTCGGTCGCCTTAAAGTTAAACTCATTCAAAGCCTCGGCTTTTCCAAGGGGATTTGATATATTTTTATTTTTATGATCCACTATTTGCCACTCGTTACTGTTGGTTTTTTTGTTATGTACAGTCGGTTATGGTACATAAGGTACCAGGGGTACTCCAAAAAAACTGGATTATTTTTATCCCCAGTCAATACATAATTAAAATTTAAAGTTATTCTCATAAAATAAGATTCCTGTCAATAAAAAAAAATGCTGGGTACAAAAATAATTCAGTCCTTTTAGAGTACTCCTGGTACATTATGTGCTACAACCGACTGTACATTATCAATAACATTATATGGGCAAAGTTGGGGGTTTATTAATGCTTGTGATCCCGTATGACCAGGAGCCTGTATATTGCATCCACTACCCATCACAGATGCGCTTGCGACAGTCGGTCTCGCCCCTAGTGTCCCCGTTGATGTGAGCGAGCGAGATCAACGGGGACACACAGGCGTATACTTGATTCCTTTTCGTGTTCAACTATACGTCTCTAAATCACGGAACCATCTTTGGACAACCAGGTGGTTCAGCCTGCATGTCCCTTACCAAACTGAGAACAAATTCATAAATAGATAAATATTACAAATATAAACATTTAAAGTTTTTTCAGGGTGTCAGCCCTACGAATACTGATAGGGTGTATTGAAGCCATGAATCTGAATAACTTCCCATGAAAAAATATTATAGACCACATCAAAAAAAAATTGTCTTCCCATAGTAAAGGCAGTCAACTGATCGTGATTTTGTATGGATGAACAAATATTTTTTATCCATTCCTGACATAATTATGTTCCGAGGGGAAAGTTGTTCAGTTCCATGGTCTGCAGGCACCCTTTCAGTACTCGGAGGGCGGTCCCTTATACCCCGTACCTATATGGGGTGAAAGAAATTATAACACGAATAGCTTTCTGTTCACATCCGTAGCATGGCTCCGTAATAGTAAGCCATAAGACATTATGCTATGGAAGTAGCTGAAGTTAACTAGTCTTGCAGTGTCTACATCAGTGAGATATCTTTTTAACTACGTAGGCTAGGCTGTTAAACTCAATCTCTTCGACCATTTCCCAATATATGGACCCATTATAAAAACTTTACTTATACTTGAAAAAACACACTTTGAGTGCAAGGTTCAACTTTTCATCCTTTACCTTAATAGTTGATTTGCTTTGTTTAACAGTTTTGAGAACGAGTCCGGTATGGCCACGGAGACATCATCGAATCACAGCGAGGTACGTTTCATAGCGGCGAGTCAACCTAATTTTTAAGCGACGATAAAATCAAAGGAGGTTTTTCCATCGGGGACTTTTTAATGCAGATGATATGTATGTTCAATTACTCAACATATGTCTAGCTATACAACCATAAACTTTTTTCTTATAAAATGGATTCTACTTTGTTTTAATTTGGCCAGAAATAAGGAAAACTGAACTGTCCCGGGTGTTTTGATTGGAAGTGTAGTTACCTTCCAAAAATAAAGCAACAGTCTTCTGTATGAGTGTTCGAAGGCGTGAACAAACTGATAAAAATAAGGCAAACGAGAAGCGTTAGGCAAAAGGATTTTCCAATACGGGTCTGCACGGTTTCGCTTGAAGGACAAAACACAGTGAATGCAGAGTGGTACACCACCTCTTGTTAGACCAGACCTAGAAGTCGCATCTTGCTGCATCAAGACAATGCTTCAGAACACATCGCAAAAGGAACTATGTCATGTTTGGACTCTGAAAAGGCGGAGCTTGTGACACATCGTCCATACAGTCCAGACCCAGCACCATTTGAAATTGAAATTGAAATTCTTTATTCAATGTAGGATAGTATTATCATATCACTTATTGACGTCATGAACCGTCATTGTAATAAAAAGAAATTTGTATCACACAATTTTCTTTTTTTTATAACAATTTTGTAATGTCCTAATAGAAAACCGGCTCGGGCGGGATAAAAAAATATAAAAATCAAAGCACTGCCACGGGGCTGGCCAGGTTAATCACACGGCATGTAACTTTACGCCACCACCATCTGAAAACGATATTTGTTTCAAATTGAAGTCAAGATTTTTAAAGCGTGTAGTTTACATGCGTATAATTAATCGGACCTCCTGAACAGGAAAAACCCACCAAAAAAACCTGCCCAGAAGTGCTCCTACTCTAAATTAACAATCTTACTAGCCCCTAAGCTACCCTAGCTAATTCTGTAAGTAAAAAAAAATATGTATAGACCAAAAATAACTACATTTTTTTTTTTGTAAAAATTGCAGTAGATAAATCTACCAGTTTTAACTTATAAAATATTTACTTTAAACAATTGAAATTACATCCATGCAGATTTATAAAATTATGTCAGTTGTAAACTCCACGCGGCGTGCGTCATTTTTAATACCATTTTGGTATTAAAAATGAGTGCGTGTTTCTTGTGCTGCGCTGGAATTTCAGAGCTCCATGCCTCTTTGTCATTAATTTACTCATCTAACTTATAGTAAGCTTTATAACATAATGTTTTCTTGATAACAGACTTAAATTTACTTTCTGATAAACTCAATATATCTTCCGGTATTTTGTTATAGTATCTTATACTTAGACCTTCAAATGAAGTCCTAACTTTAGCGAGTCTATGCTTAGGTTGATCTATTTTATTTTTACTCCTTGTATTGCGGTTATGCCTGTCACAATTTCTAGTGAAAGTATTTATATTTTTTCTAACATACATGATATTTTCATAAATATATTGACACCGTACAGTCATAATATTAATTTCCTTAAACAGTTCCCTTAGGGAATCACGACTGCAAAGTTTATAAATTGCTCTAATGGCCCTCTTTTGGAGAATAAAAATTGTTTCAATATCAGCGGCGCGCCCCCACAGCAAAATTCCATAGGACATAATGCTATGAAAATAACTAAAGTAAACAAGTCGCGCAGATGCAATATCCGTGATCTCTCTAATTTTACGTACCGCATATGCAGCTGAGCTTAATCTTCCCGACAAAGATGATTGATTTCTTTAATTTCCCAAAAATCAAAGATTTGATGAGAGGGATGCCATTTGCCAGAAGAGACCGTGCTTGCTTTCAACGAGCACGTTAAAAATATGCCTTCAGACGAATGGTCCACTGTTTTCAAAAATGGGTCGAAAGGATGAAAAAGTGTTAAAAATGTAATGGTTAATATTTTGGAAGGTTATCAATGAAACATTTTACAAATTAATTTATGAATTAAGCATAACTTTCAGTGTGCTCCACTTACAGTTGCCATAATAGTACTAATTTATGAGCTGTACGGTTCAGAGCAAAACTCGGTGCAAGCAAACTTAGCCTCCCCACCCCCTCCCCCACGCCCTCCCCTCACAACTGTGGCTGCCATTGGCTTTACGAACTAGAGATAGTAAAGCAGTATCGTAAGCAGTACAAAAACCGCAAATTGAATCCGCTTCATCATGCAAATTTTATGTCATAACGATGACTTGAGATGCATCATAGAGCAAAATCCACCTTCTGGCAAATAAATAAATTACATAAGAATTCGGAATCTTTATGAAGCTACCTATGTACATTTTCTTTTTTTATATTCTATCAGAATACAGGGATAATTGACGCTCAAAGTAATTGAAAACTATTCATATTGTTTAATAACTTTGCACTGCAAGTTTTCGTTTTGACATGAAATTTGCAAATAAACATTTTATACAATAGTAAATGTATATATATTGTAAAAAACAGTAGCCCTGGCAACCTTTTGGCAACCGGGCTGAATCCACTCGATTATAATAAAAAAAATAAAATGCCAATGTTCTAAATTCATATCCTTCTCTCTCACCGTTCAGTGGATAAAAATTACTGCCCACTGGATTTACACCGCAAAACTGTTCTTTTCAAGCTGGAGAAGTGAAAAAATTATTTTAAAATCATTATTAGTACGGCTTGTTAACTCTTAGTACTGTCCCATCCGGATTGCTTCCGGATGCTGCCTGTTCCTCCTAAAATTATTAATTACACATATTAAAGCTGCAAGCATACCAAGTTTCATGTTTGCTTCCGGATGGGACCATAGCTTCATACAAACTCGGAGCTAAGGAGCCGTACTATAATTATGCTTATATTTTAGCATAAAGAACGCAATGAGACGGTGCCCCGATAACATGTCTTCCATTTCGTACTTGCAAAAATAACGACCACGTACTGACAATAGTGACTTAGTACTTACCTAAGGTTATATATTTAATAAGGTTCTTTAGTTCATAATTGTTTTGTTTCCAGTTTTCGTTACACTTGAGTAGGTACTTACCTACCTAACAACTTGATGCCTTCGGGCGGGTATAGACGTACGCGGGCTGTGCGCGTGTTGAACCCGTATTAGGTAGTACTAAGTCAACCGCGCAGCCTACGTGTAGACGATCCGCTGCACAGGCGACCGCATTTCTGACGCGTAGGATTCAACGTTCTGATTATTTTCATAGAAATAATGTCGCAAATGAACTTCTGTTTTCCTGTTTTCAGGGGATACTAAACGCCGCCGAGCAGTTCAGAGCAGATAATAAAAGTCCCTCAAAGGCGCTTTGCTTTGAGAGCGCTGACTGCATCAAACAAGTACGAGACCATAACCGTGTTTACCCGCGACTCGACCAAGTACTCGATAAGAAAAAATCTGTCCTCGAGGTACCTAAGTAACCAAATTAAGTATATTCGTACCGACCTGCGGCAGCCCAACAATATAAGTATTGAAGTATTCGAGCCTTATACTAGCTGTTGCCCGCGACTTCGTACGCAAGGTCTAGTGACGCGAATCGCGAAACATACATGGGGGTACCATGTATGTTTCGCGATTTATTGTAACTTCCGAGTTATTCATGTATGAGGAAAATTCCAGTGGGAGGCTCATTTCCTTTTTTTTGATGCTTCAAAGTACCATGAAGATTATGTCATGGAAATAACCGCTCGAATAGTCCTTTAACGGAAATTAAGAAAAGAAAAAGCCGGTGAGTCAAAATTTTCCCGTACAACTTTAAAAGATTAATAACTCGGAAACTACAAAAAATCGTGGGATATACAGGCGGGATGATTCGGATATTAGGATTTTAAATTTTGTCTTCGGACGTGACTAGATAGACCACCTGTATTGATGTCAAACACTTGTCAATGTCAAACAATGTTCAATGACGTCGTCGATCTCTTATTAGCGTTTCAAATGGCGGCGCAACGTAATACATGGCATAATGTTTATTTTTTATTTAAAAATTAGAGAGATATTTACTAACAATAATATTATACTTTTCGTTATACTAATAGGGTAATCTTTGGATATTTATACTTATTTTTAATAGAGAGTATACTAGGAAACAACCGAATTTATTATTTCTGTTGTGAATTCCGCAATCCCTCTTGTACTCGTATATAATACGGTTAATGCTGGTCGCACTGTGACAACAGATGTTATATTTTAATTTCTGTAGATTCTGCAAACCCCCCTAAATTCCCCGTGTTGTTGGTTGAAGCTGGTTACACTACCACAATAGTTATTCTTGTTCTGTGAGCCAAAGCCCTCTCGAACTCCCCCCGGTGTCGTTGATTCTGGTATACACGTCTCAAACGAACCAAATTCGGTTAAAATGAAAGTAAAAGATATTTAATTTTACCTTAACTGACAAGATGGCTTGAATAGCTCTGCTCTAGAGCCACGGTCGCCGACGCGTGCGATTTGGGTTCAAATTCGCCCAATTTTTACAAACTGGTCAAGTAAAAGATCTGTTATCTACCTACTTGTTAAATCAAGTAAATGCAGTGGAAGTGGAAATATCAGGTATTGAATTTCGCCCTAATTAACATAGCTTCAGTAGCGCTGCTACGTCGCTGACGCATGCGATTTTGGTTAAAATAAGCCAATATTTTTACATACTTTCCAATTTTTTTTTAATTTTTATGTATATTTATGTTTTTAAAATAAGTATTATATTTGTGCGAAGTAACCTTCCCTTAGTTTTGCAAGACCTATTAAACGACCCACTCAATGCAGGAGACGATGAAATGCATTTAAACTCTTGTATGAACTCCGCTGAACAACTATCAAAAAATAATAATTTTTATTTATTATTATTAGTATTATTATTATTTTGAGCCAGACATGTCCCACTGCAGGGCAAAGGCCTCCCTCTGTTTCTTCCATTTATCCCTATTCTGGGCCGCCTCCACCCAGTTTTGGGCGTGGACGTGTAACTCATCTTTCCACCTTTTTCTTGGACGACCACGTGCCCGTTTTGCGTTGGGAGGGACCCAAGTAGTTGTTATCTTTGCCCATAGTGCAGCAGGCATTCTGGCAACATGTCCAGCCCAATCCCACTTCAGATGTGCTGCCTTCTGACCTACGTCGACTATTTGTGTACGGGAACGCAGCGTTGTGTTTCTGACTCGGTCAATTAACCTGACCCCGAGTATGCTGCGTTCCATGTTTCGTTCTGAGCTTAATGTGGATGTGGATGGACAGAGAATCGCATATGTCAATGAGTACATATACTTAGGCCAAATAGTCTCTTTTCATGCATGATAGGAACACTAACTTTAAGTAATAATTTTTGTGCAGGAAGACCATTCGCACTCAAGGAGTTTAGGAATTCTATTAGATAGTTATCCTCTTGTAAAGTACCTCTGCCGAGTTTAAATAAAGCTTGTGAAAACTCTTCAGCCCGTGGATTACCTCCGAGACGGGTTCGCATGTTCACCGTCAAGGTCAGCTTGTGAATTTATCGCCAAAGAGCCGATGATTTTAGTGAGGCATTCACCTTATCAGCCCTGGTACCTCGATTAACAACTGGAAGTGTTTGGCGAAAGTCACTGGAAAAAAGAAGAGTGATATGGCCCATGGCCCTATTATCTCTGCGTATGTCTTTCAAAGTCCTATCCATAGCTTCTACCGTTTTTTTGTTGGCCATCGTACACTCGTCACATAACTACATACATACATATATCACGCCTTTAATCCCTCGCGGGGTAGGCAGAGCGTAAATGGCCGCAAAAACGGACATTTACGCCACGTCTGACAAATATTTGAGGGTCATTTGGAAAATTGTGTATCGCCGTGGTATCGCCATAGTGACAGGTTGTCAGCCCATCGCCTAAAATTGCAATACACACCCTCGAGTCCCTTAGTCGCCTCTTACGACTCCCACGGGTATGAAATGGGGTGATGCTATTCTAAGCCGGCATTACATAACTACCAGACAACAATATCAAAAAACCTTTGCCTTGACACTGTTATGTGATACAGCAAATACTGGAGTATCGTTTGTGTCCAAATCGATTGGTATTTTGAAAGTTGCATGCGCCGTTTTCTCTCCTGGAAGCAGTGTGGCTGCGATACTTGAAGATACTACAGCAAGTGCAATCCTTGCCTTCTGATCGCTGCAAGTATCGCTGAGGTCAAAAATATTTAAGGCGAGTGTAACCGTGAACGACCTCGATAGTGGCGCCACTTCTCAAAAAAAAGATTTATCTGTGAAGAAACAATCTTTTAGAATATCCGTTGCCCAAGTTTATACATACATACATATATCACGCCTATTATCCCTTGCGGGGTAGGCAGAGCATACACGGTCGAAAAAACGGACATTTACGCCAAGTCTGACATATATTTGAGAATCATTCGGAAAATTGTGTATCGCCATAGTGATAGGTTGTCAGCCCATCGCCTAAAATTTCAATACACAACACACCCTCAAGTCTCTTAGTTGCCTCTTACGACTCCCACGGGGACAAAAATGAGGTGATGCTATTGTAAGCCGGCATCACACGGCATAATTAAATGTACTGTATTATTATTTTTAGGAAACTTGCTACCTGTCAGTGGCTTTGTTATATAATTTTGGAGAAAACATTTCATTAGCGGGTGTCATAAAACTAACAGCGACATCTATGAAGTAATTTTAAATTAATTTTACTCTAACATTTTTGATTCTAACTAATGAAGGTATTTACATTTTTTAAGGTTCCGTACCTCAAAAAGAAACGTACAAACAAACGGAACCCTTATACGATCAGTTTGTTGTCCGTCCGTCCGTCCATCCGTCTTATAAAACGCTTTATCTCGGGAATGCGTAGAGATATCGAGTTAAAATAAAAACTATATTGGTAAACAGGTTTACGTCCGGCTGCAATTTAGGTTTACTCACTTTGTTGTCCGTTCGTCCGTCTATCAAGACTCACTATCTCGGTTACACGTAGAGATGTCGAGTTAAAATTAAAAGTATTAAAACCTTTAAATCAGGCCTACAGGCCTCTTGTAGTGGTATTTTTTTTTACTAATTTTACCCAAATCACAATTTATCTCCACAATAAAACAATTTTCAACGGATTTAAGTTGTGTTTATTTTGGATTTTACAATTACTACGTTTCCAAAATAAACACAACTTAGATCCGTTTCAAATAGATTTATTGTGATGAGTAATAGTTGTGCAAACTCAAGAAAATAAAATAATAAAAAATATTTCCGAAATATTTCTGTAATAGTTTAAACGGCCCTCATATATGTCAGACGTGGCGATAGCGATAGTATTTTTACGGCCGATGACGCTCAACCTACCCCGCAAGGATTAAATGTGTGATTTGTTTGTTTTTTGTTTGGTTAGGTCGTTTAGATGTTCAGATCGTATGTCAATACGTGTTCAATACCGCGTTTTACAAAACTAACAGCGACATCTATATTATTTTTTTGGAAAAAAAAAATCGGAACTCGCTTCGCGTGCTTCGCGGAACCAGTTACTGTGTTTTACCATGGGAATGAAAGATTTTTTCGAGGTAAAAAGTATCCTAGATGTTGACCCGGGTAATAAGCTACCACAGTTTACAATTTTGTAGAAATCTGTGCAGTAGTTTTTACGTGAAAGAATGACAATCAAACAGACAGATAAACAGACAAACAGACAAAAAACTATTTTGCTTCTGTTTTGATATCTGTATCTTGAACACAATTAGAAGCAAAAACCCTTTTTTGAATCTATTTCATGTACAGAATTGGTTTCGTTTCTGTTTTATTATTTGTATAGATGTATAATTTTGAGTATATCAAATGAACAAATCTATATAAGAGTATATAGCACAAGATTATAAATGTAAAAATTATGTCAGTTGTAAACTCCACGCCCGCCCCATTTTGGTATTAAAAATGAATGCGTGTTTCTTTTGCTGTGCTGGAATTTCAGAGCTCCATGTCTCTTTGGCATTAATGTAATCATCTAAAATATACTAAGCTTAAGTACATAATGTTTTCTTCTGTCGGCCTATGGGGCGCAGTGCTAGTGCGACTGCCTGCTACGCAAAGGTTCCGGGTTCGATTCACGGTGGGACACTCACAAAGTTGATATTTATCACTTTGTGAATTTGTTCCCGTGGTTTTTTTGAAATGGTTCCGTGCTTCGGAGGGCACGTTAAGCCGTCGGTCCCGGTTGCTGTCTATGATTACTTAGACGGCGGTCGTAACACAACCATGTCAGAGGCCTACTAGTGTTAGTAGGCGGTTAAAAAACTCTGACACCAGGGTTCATCGGGTCGTTGGACGACTCGGTGTCCCGCACGAAAAGAGAAGAAGATAATGTTTTCTTAATAACAAACTTAAATTTACTTTCTGATAAACTCAATACATCTTCCGGTATTTAAGTATAGTATCTTATACTTCAAATGAACTTCATCAACTTAAGCTAATCTATACTTAGGTTGATCTATTTGATTTTTACTCCTTGTATTGCGGTTATGCTTGTCACAATTTCTAGTGATAGTATTGATATTCTATCGAACATACATGATATTTTCGTAAATATATTGACACGGTACTTTGCGGCCGTTTCCGCTCTGCCTACCCCGAAAGGGATAATAGGCGTGATGTATGTATGTATGTTGTATTGTATTAATTGCCTTAAACAGTTCCCTCAGGGAATCACGACTTCAAAGTTTATAAATTGTTCTAATGGTCCTTTTTGGAAAATAAAAATTGTTTGAATATCAGCGGCTCGCCACCCTGCAAAAATTCTGCTTAAAGGTGTGAAAATAACTAAGTAAACAAGTCGCGCAGTTGCAATATCTGTGATCTTTAAAATTATACGTACCGCATATGCAGCCGAGCTTAATCTTCCCGACAAAAATGAAATATGCGGGCTCCATTGAAGAGTTGAGTCGAGAATAATCCCTAAGAAAACTGTACTGGTAGTAAAGTCTAATTTTTCATTACTAAGCACGACATAATTATTCAAAGAATGTACTACATTCGTATAAGTGAATAATACACATTTTCTCATTTAGAACTAAATTGTTTGCAGTAAACCAACTATGAATTTGTCCTAGAGTGTTGTTAACGTCGTCATAGTTATGTGCATGTCTATCGACCTTAAATATAAGGGATGTGTCAAACTCACCACCATGTAAGGCAGATCATTTATGTAAATTTAAAATAGAATTGGTCCTAAAATAGAGCCCTAAGGCACACCAATATTAACAGGAGACCCCTGTGAATTGGTGCCGTTTATTTGGACTTTTTGAGTTCTATTATCTAAATATTTATTAAAAATTTCAGAGCTGCGTTTGGAACACCGTACTGTTTTAATTTTAGCAGTAAAATTACATGATCTACGCAATCAAATGCCTTGGAAAGATCACAAAAAACACCAATGGCATCTTTTGATTCTTCCTAAGTATTAAATACATCTTTGATTAGAGCAACACCAGCATCTGTGGTACAACGTCCCTGTGTAAAACCCATTTGCTGGTTGTGTAACAAATTGTTGTGATTAAAATGGGACAGCATTTGATTAAGTATGATCTTCTCAAACTCTTTGCTTAGTACTGGCAGAATTGATACCGGCTTATGTCCTGCTAATATGACCTGGGGTCTTATTTGGCGCCAGCTTTAAACAGCGGAACTACCTTGCTATGTTTCATTAAATCAGGAAAAATGCCGTGATCAATACATTAATTAAATATATCCGCTAAGTTTGGTGCTAATATATCGATTACTGATTGACAAACTTTAACTGACATCCCCCATAAATCTTCGGCACTCTTAAATTTAATATCTTTAAAAGTTTTTAAAATATACTGTATATAATTTGAATTCTGAATTACAAATATCTACATTTTGCTTCAGCAAAGAATATGAATTTGTAGGTGAAGATCTAAGTGAATATATATATACTGTTTATTGTGCATTGACAATACAATAGTTTTTGTTTTAATATATATATGATATAATATATATCTCATTTTCTTTTATTTAAGGTAACTACATTGCGGAAAAGCGATCTTGGTAAAGACTTTGACTGGAACTGCAATGCTTGCGTTAAATTTGCAACATATAAATCTTTGAAGAGAAATTTTCCAAGGAATAGATGTTCGTGTACTTGCCATCGTAGATCCTACGAAAATATGCCTGGCATTCGCAAGAAAAAGGAAAGATACCCTTGTAACAAATACACTTGCAGGTGCCATTTGATTAATAGAAGCTGCCAGTGCTCAAAGCCATGTATTATGCGTACGACTAAATGTACCAGTTACAGTTTACAAAATTTGAAGTGTACCGTTGAAAACGTGTCCAATAATCCTGAAAACCAGGACCCGAAGGGACAAAGAAAAGATCCATCAGTTAGTTCTTATAACTCGTATGGTTCTCTAAACCAGGAGCCTATAGACATGTGAATTGTGTTTTCATTTTGCTAAAATATTTCCATTATAATTGATTTTTTTGGGTGTTAATTTGGTGAAAAAGTATTGACATAAATAATAAATATTAAGTACCTAATAAAAGTGAACTACAATCTGAACCTTTAATTTTTTAGGGTTTCGTAGTCTTTAGGTGGTCTGTTTTACACACAAACGAAAAACTGAAATTCAATGGACTTGTTCATGCAATGCAGGTCTACGACAGATAAGACCCACCCACTGACGCTCCAATTTGCTTCATTTCCAGACTATTTCTGTTACTTTGTCCGTCGGTCAAGTAATCTTATTTCGGATTTTATCTATTATCGAGATCCTGAGCATAGATTTACGTAGCTTTATGAGCGCTATGTAGGTAGCCGGCGGCGGCGCGGCGTAAGCTGCCAGATGCCACGTCTCGGCTCCGTACCATCAGTTTAAATATTTTTTAAACAAGTTAAACATGAGAATTGTATTTCTTAGTGCTAGATAACAACACTGAGATTGTTGATAATTTGGAACATTTAGTAAATGTGAAACAAAAATACATATATTTTCAATGAAATAAATAAAATATCGAAATGCCGGTATACCAGTATAGGAACACTCAATACTGAAAAATACAGGTATTGAAGAATTGCCAATACCGCCATGCCCTAATTTAATTATGTAACAACACCGGCGGTAAGAAACCATATTTTGCAATTTATATGTCCTGTTGTATTGTATGGATTTTGATTTTGATTGAAAATAGTGTTTCAATTTTTTTTACAATTACGGATCATGACGTAAATAAATGATTATACTTTTCTACATTGACTAAAAGTAATTTAATTTTTTCATGTTCATTTTCGATCCAGGAGCCTCTCCCGCATTTAAATTGACTTGACAGTTGTCTTTGTCTCCTGAAGACGGTGGTAAAACGAAGTCGATGTACCTACCAGCGAACTAGCGTCATTGAAAAATGGTAGCAAAGGCCAATTGTGAGATCTTTCCATAGAGCTACCTTGGCCATATGTTGGTAAACTATCAAGAACTTAGGAGACGTAAGTTTCACGGATGCATTCACGTACATACTAGAGTTTCATGGTTCAAAGCGATGTTTGTGTGTCCCTATCCAATCTCATAGAATTTTGCACGGGAATGTCAAGACAAATCGAACAATCTCGCTTTATTTATATATGACCGGTGATTAGACGTGTATTCTGCATTTTTGAATTTTATTCTTAATATAATTGCAATTAATTTGTAACTGTGTCAAGCATCCGCATCGTCAGCGCGCGACAAATGAGCACGTTCAGTGAGTGTATTTGTGCGTAATTTCTGTGTTTAATACATATATCTGAAAAATCATCCTAAACGTCGGGAAATGTCGCACTCAATTATGTTCAATCCAGAGGTCGAGCTTGTGACTAGGTACTCCAGAGATAGACCGCTGGATTAGTGAAGTAGACAGAAGCGTGGAAGAAATCTGCTCTATTAGCAACGATTCGACCAAGAAATTGGATGCCGATTAGAAAATCCGTATCAAGACCCAAGGTAAGAGCATCCTTGCTGGGATAACGCATTTGGCCACAAAATATTATAAATATATGATGGTCAATCGAGAACTTAACAGCAAGGAAGAAGAAATAGAAATTGCTGCGCAAATAGAAGACCTTCAGCAATGTGTGAAGTCGACCCCTATTCCTGCACCTAAGTCCGTTTCTTTTGCCGATACCGTGAAAATGAAAAACAACTCGGTTGTTCGGCCCACCGCAAGCAGCAGCATTGCCGTCTACCCTGCAAGTAAAGATAGCTCGAGTGATGACACCAAGAAATTAGTTTAATCTCTTATCAAGCCCGACGAACTCAAGCTGCACATCCGTGGAGTTAGTAAGACCAAAAATGGAGGCGTTATAATCAGCACCAATAGAAAAGGAGACCTTGAAAAATTTCCGAAATCTGTAAAACTTAGAGAATCCGGACTAACACTTGAGGTGCCTACTAAAAGGAGACCGAAAGTTATTCTTTTAGGTGTGCCGTCATGTACATCTGAAGTCGAACTCAAGGACTGCATATATAATCAAAATATCACTGAAAAGCTCTCAAATATGACCAAAGAACGTGTATAAGGTTGAACCATAAATTTGGCAGAAAAGATGCCGCGTCTTGTATTTTTATTTTAGAAGTTACGGCTGAAGTACGAAAACTGCTTATATACAGCAGAGCCGAGTATTCAAAAACTGGACTTCTTGCCCTGTAAGAGATTTCACTCTTGTGACCAGATGCTACAAATGTCAGCAGTATGGTCACTCAGCGAAATTCTGCAAAGACACCAACCCCACTTGTGGCCACTGCGGTTCTGCTGGACACAGCATCAAGGACTGTACCAACAAGGACCAGCCGGAAAAGTGTGCAACGTGCCAGCGCTTCAAAAAACCGAGTAGTCATAAAACTGGCGATGAGCAATGCCCAGCCAGGAAAAGCGCTGAATTTAGACACCTTAGTTCTATCGACTATGAGGGCGCCTAGAGTGCCGTTTCATTGCGTTAAATAAGCACAATCATGGGCTGTGTTAGAGATTTAGTTGATGTATTGATTCTTCTTGTGAGCATAAGTCACAGTGTTGCGACGCAAGTGATTGTGCTTCACTTTTTGCCAACAGCAATAGTAGGTTTAATATTTTTGTTCAAAATATCCGAAGTACTCAATGTAACTTTGATGGTTTACAAGCTTTACTTTGCCAAATTAATGTGCGGCCTGATATTGTTATTCTGACAGAAGGCCGGTTATCGTCACTCACTTCTTTTCCACTCTTAGACGGGTACAATGCTCATGCTATAAACAAGACAAATGTTTTGCAAAATGACGGTGTACTGATATATTTAAAGTCCAATATCGCTAAAATTTCAATAGAAGAGCCAGTATTTACCAATGCAAATTGCAAAATTAGGTAATGACACCGCAATTATTTCCATATACTGCTCTCCTTCGTATCATAACATTACTAATTTTTTACAATCACTCAGCAAAGTTTTGCTTACATTAACAAAATTCAGAAATATTTTTATCATGGGTGACCATAGATATTAAAATTGGAAATCACGAACGAAATTCACCAATATATCTGATGCACGCAGCTTATCATGGCTTTTTGCCGACTCATCTTTTACAAACAAGGGAGGGAAATTGTTTAGATCATATTTTAGCTAAAACTAACATTGCATTGAAAACTATAAACACAACGTTGACAGATCATAAAAGTTTGTTATTATTTTAAAAAATATATTATTGTAGATTAAATTTAATTACGAAATGTGCTTAGTTGGCAAACGATGCGCTGACGCGGGACTCAACAAATTTAGACCTGTCCCCTATTTACAACTCGAACGATGCTGACGCAGCAGCTACTTATTTAATAACATCACTTTCAAGTTTTTTAAAGGTAAACACGCGTACTGTTATTCTTTCCCGTCAGAAAAGAATGATCAAATCGTGGATTACCCCTGGACACTGGCGCTGTATTAGACATCGTGACAAGCTTATTAAACAATCAAAAATATATACTGACAATAACATTATCAAAATCACTTACAATATGTACCGCAATTTTTTAAATAATTGAATAAAGAAACTTAAACGGAATTATGAAAGGTCTGAATTGCAAATGCAGGACATGACAAGAAAAAGGTGAGAAGAGTCATCAAAACTATCACTAACATGCCTACCTGTAAATCTAACTAATTGCCAACTCAGCCACTTCTACGCATTCCGTTAATCAAACAAATAGTTTCTTTGTTAATATGGGAAAAAATCTTGCCGAACAAGTTATGAAAAATGTCACACAAACGGACATTTTCCCAACTAAGAAAACCTTACTTGACTCTTTTGTTATTTTTGACACTGACGAGGCGGAAATAGATAGAATTATTATGACATTAAGAAATGACTGTGCCACTGGAATTGATGGAATTTCTAGCCACGTTCTAAATGACCATAAAAAATTGCTCATCCCGCCGCTTACGTACATTTTTAATCTCTGTTTCGCACAGGGAATCTTCCCAAAGTTCTTAAAAAAGCCGTAGTTCATCCAATTCGCAAGAGTGGGGATAAGAGTTGTGTCAACAATTATCGTCCCATTGCGGTTTAGCCATCAATTTCAAAAATATTAGAAAGGCTCTTTTAGAATAGGCTTGTGAGAAATATCTGGAGGATCACAATCTTCTGGCACCTTCACAGTTTGGTTTCAGATCTAATAAATCAACAGATGATGCAGTCCACGAGCTCTCAGACTATATCGTGAGACAACTAGACTCCGACAAGAAATGTATGGCTATATTTCTTGATCTGGCGAAAGCATTTGATACCGAGTCAATCACGAAACTGTTAACCAAATTAGATAATTTAGGAATTCGCGGACTTCCACTTAATCTTTTAGTAGATTATCTCTCCAACAGAACCTAACATGTAAAGATTGATGACGTCATAAGTGATGAACTATCCATTGAATATGGGGTCCCTCAAGGAAGTATATTGGGTCCCATACTATTCCTTGTCTATATTAATGAACTATGTAAGATTCCTCTGTCAAATAGTAAGATAATATCGTACGCTGACGACACAGTTCTTCTATGCAGTTCTGATAATTGGCAGAACTCGTTTAGATAAGCGCAGTTTGGTTTTGACTTAATTAATCAGTGGCTACAAGAAAACCTGCTCTCGCTTAATATCGGCAAAACTAAATTCAGTACTTTTTCCCACAATACATCTAACCAACCCTTTGAAAATGCATACACAATTATTGTACACCATTGCTCTAACCCTGAATCAAATGCATGTGTCTGTCCTAAACTTGATAGAACAGATGATATAAAATATCTAGGTGTCATAATTGATAAGAATCTGAACTTCCAAGCACATGTGTGCACTCTGTCACAGCAAGAGTCCGTAAATTAATTTATGTTTTCAAGAACCTTAGACATGCTGCAGGTAGAACCATTGTAAAAGAAGTTTACTTTGCACTTTGTGAATCACTTTTAATTTATTGCATCACAGCTTGGGGAGGAACTCATAAAACCACTATTCTTGGTCTGGAAAGAGCACAAAGAGACATTTTAAAAGTCAACACTTTTCGTCCATTCTATTATCCAACAGCTCAACTACTTAAGGAATGTAATGTTTTTTCTGTTCGCCAATTATTTATATTACTAACAATTGTTAAACAACACTCCCTAACTCAGTGTAATCCTGCACTCAAATCCCATAAAAGAAGATCAGATATTGTCTGTTCTTCCACGAAGCTTCATAGAGCCCATTCCCGACATTTCTTTCGTTTTCTACGTGGTTTTCTTTATAATAAGATAATCGTGATGTGGGTTTACACGACTTAGTTGTTGTAAATTTGGTAGAGAGTTTTATCTCTCGACGTTTCGACTGCTTACGGCAGCCTTCTTCACGGAGGTCGACAGATCACATACGCCCGCCCGTCAGCTGTGATTGCCGAACACTGCGGGCCGCGGCTCGCTGCGCTCGCGCCGAGATGGCGGGTGGCGCTGCAGTGGCCGCAGTTAGTGGTTCTTGCGGTGGTTGCGGTTGACTTGTAGAGTCTATCATCAAAAAGTCCGAACAAAATACACTAACCACATCATCACTTTTCACCTGGTTTACTGCCGCCGGTGATACTGTTTTTAGCACTGGCTTCCATGACGGCGATAACGACCAACCACTATCTCTGTTAAAATTCGGATGACGGCTTATTTCTATAGCTTCCCGAACTTTGCGTGGTACAAAAAACCTTTCCCTAGCCAGAATAGCTGTCTTGTCGAAACGAATATAGTGGTTGGTGTCCGAATTCAGCGAGTGTTCTGCTATTGCCGACATCAAAGTGTTACAGTTCTTTACGCTCCGTATGTGCTCTGCAATTCTTGTAGACACATGCCGCTGTGTTTCGCCGATATAGCTCTTACCACACTCACAAGGTATAGAGTAAACACCAGGTCCAGACAGGGGCTCCTTATCTTTCGGCGACCTTAGCCAGTGTTTTACTTGAGTATGGGGTCGGAAAATAGTCTTTATGTTGTATTTACGACTCAGTAAGAAGGCAATTTTATCCGTCACACCTTTTATGTACGGAAGATAAGTAGGACGTCTTTCTACAGTCTGTGGTCTCTTTTTGCTAGAAGAATTTGCGATACGCCAACTCTGATTCCACTTATACCCATTACACTCTAGCACCTCTCTGACATGGTTTAGCTCCGACTCTATGAACTCAGGATCGCATAGACGGAGCGCCCTGTTAATGAGAGAGCGGGGGACCGAGGAGAGATGTTGTGGGTGATGATGCGACTCTGCCCTTAGATATCTATCGGTGTGCGTCGGTTTTCTATACACAGTATGTTGTAATCTTCCGTCGCTACCTCTCATTACCAGAACATCCAAGAATGGTAGAGTGCCCCTTTCCTCCTTCTCCACAGTAAATTTAATTTTTGGGTGAACCGAGTTAAGATGTTCTGTCAACAATTCAACCATATCCTTGGTGACGACAGCGAACACATCATCTACATATCGCAGCCAGCACTTTGGCACACATGGAGTATTTTCCATTGCCTTTTGCTCAAACCACTCCATAAAGATATTAGCTGCTACTGGGGCTATTGGAGAGCCCATCGCCACTCCATCTACTTGCAGGTAGTACTCACCCCGCCACATGAAATAGCCACTACGCAGACACAGCTCAATGCCACTTATATACTCAGTACCTAGGTATACCGGCTCGCTCAATGCAATTGGCTATAATTTTAATTGTGTCCTCTACTGGTACATTCGTGAACAAAGAAGTCGTGTAAACCCACATCATGAGTGATGCTTGTTCGTTTAATAATAAAAAGATAATCGTGAATTAAACTTTTATTCTATGAATAAACTATCATGTAAAAGGACTCTCACTCACTGGCTGAAAGGTAAAACTAATATGGATATAGAAAACCTGCTGTTAATAGATGTTTAATTTTAGTTTTGAATGTTATTTGTTTTAGTATTTTGAGCTTTGTATATAATAATGATTTTGTTTGAGTAAATTATATCATTTTTAACTATCATATAATACATTTTAAGAAAATTACCTACATATACAGATACAAGTAAATATATTTTGTATTTACTTAGTTTAGGTATAGTTAATAAATGTATGCACGACTTTAATTTTATATCTGTAAATTTACTATTTGTATGCATTTATCTTTATCTTATTTTGCATAAATTATCTTTATCTTTATTTATCTCTTTCACTACATAGTTCTTCACTGCCGCCTCATTTTTAAGTTAATTGCACCACTCAAACACACTAATAACGGCGAAAAACCAATTAATAAAAATAAAAAGTTATACGTCTAAAACCTCTTGTTTCCCGCGCAAAACCCCCGCTATCTTTCTTTCACATCGTCCTCGGCGCTTTTTCCTTTCAGGCGAGGCAAGGGCAGTGTGCGAATACAGCCTTCTTACTGGTTCCAGTACATCTATTCCAACAGTATTGTAACATTGTGTCTATTTGAAACGGTGTCCCGATCTATATATATATATATATATATATATAGATATATCTCCTGTCAAACGACTTTACATTCCTTATCTTATTCATTTTCAGTGGCTCATGTTGCTAATCGCAACCACTCTCGGCTGCCAGACTTCGATCGGAGCAATCGTTACGTAGACTAGATTTTCTTCACAATATGAACGTTGGAATTCTGGCAGTACCTATTATCAAGTCTAGCAGTTGATATGACATTATGCAGAGTGATTTCGCAGTAGTAACTCATAGTTTGTGACACTTATCTAGACCTATTTCAGTACCTAATATTTTTTGTACCTAATTCTAACGTGAAGGATATAAAACGTCAGATGTTCAATGTTCAATGCGCTTGAATCGTAGCGTAAGTGACCCAATTCGTAAACTGAACTTTACTCACTATGTTAAAAAACTGGATGAATCGATGGTGAAACGGTATTAAGGGTGAGGAGCGTGTGGTGGTGTGCGCGCGCAACGTGTTCCACTGGCACTGGGGGCTGGGGTAAAGCGGTGTGACGTGTGTCCGTGTGGTGGCGCGGCGGAGCGGAGGCGCTGGGCGGCATTCGCGTGCCCCGCGCGCCGACTACGACGGCGCCGCCCCGTACTGCCAAGTGCGGCCCCGACTGCGGCCGCACGCCCGCCAAATCACTCGCTGTCCGCAATACCAATAATCTACTATAACATGTAAGTGGACCTATAGAAACTTTGAGGATTTCATTAAAATCTGAACTACTTTTCTATTTCTTGTGCCAAGTCAGCTTCGCTAATATCGATATTTCAACCAGCAAATAAGACGTTACCATAGAGTTCTAAGTTTAATGGCGGGTGGTTTCAAAGGTTTTAACTTAACTTTTTACGACTCGGTGTCCCACACAAAAAAGAAAGAAAGAATTATTTACCTACATACTAAATAGCTGTTTGGATAACAGTGGATTTTGTGTACAAAATTTTTACTTTTTGAACTGAACTACTTACCTATCCCAACGAAAAATATTCGTCTCAGTGCATAATGTCCAATACGCTAATTGTCCAACACATAAAGGTACGCTATTATACAACATAGTATAGCGGTATTTTATTATTATTATTATTGGGATTATTATAGATATAGATAGTTGCTTATGTATGTTTATTGGGGAAAGTCTTTCTGTTGCTACAAATACCCTTGCTATAATTTATGCTAGTTACCTACCCCTTGTACCTATTTTATTTAAATATGTGTGGACAGTAAACAACGAGTGATACGTAGTATCTACCCCCCTACGCCGCTGAAGGTCAGGCCTTGCAGGTTAATGAGTTAAAGAATGCAGTCATTTTACCGTTAATATTGATAGTGAATTATGTTATTGAGATACATATATATACATATCACGCCTTTATCTCTCACGGGGTAGAAAAAGTATGTATGGCCGTAAAATATAGTCGCTATCGCCACGTCTGACAAATATTTGAGAGCCATTCCTGAAAAATCGTGTATCACTATATTGACAGATTGACCCTCGAGTCCCTTATACGCCTCTTACGACACCCGCGGAAATGGAATGGGGTAATGCCTACCTTCTTAATAATTCGACGTATTCTTGTCCGTCACGTCACGGACTCACTCTACTCACGTCACTTTCATGAAATGAAACCAATTTTTCAAGTATAAATATTATGCAGGTGATGTGTTGCACACTGAGTATTCAGTTTTAACCAGTACCTACCTATAATAATAACCACTGCATTGTTATAACGTAAGTATAAATAACAAATTAGCCAAATACTTCTTTGTTCCTGATAACGAACTGGGGAAACATGAGCCTACACGACGCGCTTTCCCACTTCACAACAACTTTCTGGGTAAGTGAGAAATCATTGGCAAGTTTTGGGGTTAATAAATAATAAAAAATGTTGCATAATGTAAAGAAGACTTTCATTTTGTAGACATTTAAATGCATCAGGGCAAAGACGTGGTAACGAAGTGGGGAGTTCACCTTTTACAAATTTCACGGGCAGGATTAGAGCCACATAGTACTTTAATATTATACAGTAGTTTCGGGGTATAGACACTTTTCTTTGGTGGGAAAACTGCCAATGCGTAAGTATAGTCCATATGGACGCAAATTCATCTCAACTGTTGATTACCTTATCTGAAGAACTGAATCTAAAGCAAAACAGTTGCCTACTTATTTTGCAAATACATTTTTCGTCTTGTTTACCGAAAAACTGAATTTAACCAAGCAAACTTTAGCGATTGCCCCGCTCGTGTACAAGAACCTTATCGTAGAGGACGAATCTAATACACGAGTTGTCGTAAGACACCCATGGGACCAAAGCAGATTTTTAGTGTAACTATAGATACAAGCAGTAACGAAAAAAGGGTACAACAAGCCGAAAGGAGGTCAAGGTACTTAAGCAACTGAACAACTTTCCCCATGGAATATAGGTCGTCTTATGAAAAATATCCCCTTTTTGTTACACGCTGTATGTTTAACTAAGGTAACCCATTCCAAACATACAGTAAGAAAACTGTAGCAACCCTAGCAGAGTAGTTTGGTTTTATTTATTTGGAAAAGCAAACAACTGTATACATATAGGTTAGTTACTTAATATATAGTATAATTTTTTTTATAAACAGGAAACTAAGCTATTCATTATTATACATTATTATACGTGTTTGAAATACACATGTGATGTTAAATGATGTGCATTTGATTTGCCCAAGAGCTGTAGGTACTGACAGTGCTAAATTTTGACCATTAATCTTTTTCACCTAAGGGTAGATAAGTACGATCTCCTCGTCTTACGGGGTTCGCTACGAATTTGCCCGAAGTGAGTTTCACCTTCGCGGTATCGACTTAGTTAGACCTATGTACTACTCCATGTCAGGAAAACGAGTGACCATGATGGGTTTAAGTATAGTTTTTCGATCTTGATAATATCAGACCCAGCGCGCATTGCACATACTCTTAGATCGCAAGCCTAAAGTGTATAAGTACTTAAATAGTAGATTTATTTTGCAAATGACACATAGGTATTGTTGGAGTAAAGCGAGTTCGTTCGACTTTTGGACTGGGAATCTAACTTGTGACAGAATGTAACTTGGCACAAAAAAAGTACTGAATACACTCATAATTTTTTAAAGGACTGCCACTGGAACGTTGGTTTGATGCATAGTTAATAAGACTTGAGCATTGCGAGTTTGGAACTACTAAAAAGACAAACGTTGCCGTTTGCGTCTACATTTTTGTGGCTTTTGTTATTTTAAGGTATAAATTTTGGTGCCACTCACATTGAAAAAATAAATTAAGGTACTTACAAGAAGAATAAATACATTGAAATGGCAGACTGTTCGGAACTGTGTCCATATTAACGTAATATTTAAGGTTAAGATTACTTACGGTTATGTTTTGGTCGAATCGCAAAACAGTTTTGCAGAGAAGTACGCCAGGCTGTACCTTAAGCTGCAGCCTGCCTCAATGTAACCATGACCTTCATTCCACCATTCTTGCAGCTGCGCAATAGACCCTCCTCCTAGTGCCCTTTTTCTAAATATAGCCTAGTCTATCTTGGTCCCTATTGGTACACGCAACGCAATATGTCTGGGTAGTAAACATAACATATCTGTAGGTAGTCGGTAGGTATATATAAAACAAGTTCTCCTAGGCTCCTATTGTTCATTTTGTACGGGAGGTTCAATTATGTTTGAATTTCCCTCTTTAGTCTTTGTGGAAAGTACCCTATCCTCCTATTAGTACCTTTGGTTATACTTACCTACCCTTTATGGTTACACGTTTTAACTAGTACTTAAATAATAAATAATAATAAATAACGTACGTTAGTAAGGCTAGTTTATTTATAAATATTAAATTTATAACTTGCCTTAGTGACAATAGTTAGGTGCTTGAGGCCAAACTCTAAACATTGGTTAACTAAATTGTTTATTACAAAAAAGGAAAAATAAAATTGTAGTCTTAGATGAAAGATTGGTCCTCGCTGTCGGTGAATCATTTATCTAAAATTGTTGTTTTAATATACTTAGTATCTACTGAACGGTTACCACGCGATTACGCAGCACACGAGGTACACCATAGGTATGCAACTGTAGTATGGGGTCATTAGAATGGGAGTGTCTGTTTCACATGAGGCGTAGCCGAGTGTGATAATAGTTTGACACGCGCATTCTAATGCCTAATTATAGCAGTTGCATACGCTATTTTACCTACACTCTCCAAAAATAAAACTCAGTCTAACAGTTTTCCAAACGTCCGCACCGGCGATTGCAAGGCCCGATACAGGTCAAATTCAATACGAGAACGTTATATGGCTTTATATGAATTGTTGAAAATTCTATACTTTAGCAATTGTTCAGATGTAGAGTCTAAACAATAACTTAACTAAACTACTAAACAACATCTAAAAAAACAACTGAACAACATTTGAACAAAATCTGAAAAGCATCGGAACAACATCGAAACAACAACTGAACAACAACTGGACTACCACTGAACAACATCTGTACAACAGCTGAACAACGTCTCAACAACAACTGAGCAAAAACCTATTAGTTAAACTACTTATTCATTTGTTTGAACAACAACCGAACAATTACCGTACAACAACAACTGTCAGGTGACGCGGAAGATGGCGATTTGAGCGTTTCATTTCGTAACTTCGTCGAAGTAAGAACCTTCTCATTTAGACATTTTGCGTCTGTAATTTCTATTAAACCGTAATTTCTAAAGGCAGAATGCATAAAGCAGGTCTTTATAAGTACTACCATGTACTACTGTTTTAGAATTCCTAATTTGAACGTTATGAGACGAGGAGCCGTAACGAGTACCGAAATGAGGAGCACCGCGTTGCTCGAAGCAAGAACGTAATACTGGCTGAATTCAATATGAGAATGTAATTAGACTGGATGTAATACGAGAACTTAATATGGCTAAATACGCGGCGTGTGCCAACCTCACCCTTTTAGTGGATTTGAAATGCTGAGTATGTGTACATGTTAACGTGGGTGTGTATGTGTGTTAGCAAAATGCTTGTAAAGTACTATTAATAAGTGAGCCATCTGTTAAGGCGAGTGTAGTCCCAGCCGTCCGGCGCGTCGTCTCCCTAATTTTGTGATTATCTTGTCAACGTAGATAGAGAACTTGTTGCCAGACGTTGGTCAATTTGCAACTATTGTCGTCTTTGAAGCTTCGTTTTTACGCCTTGGTCATTAGATTCCGAAAGAGTAATCAGAAAGTCGAGTCTATCTAGTCAACACTCCACGCGCTGAACTACACTAAAATTTGATCGGTGTACTACTTACCTATACCATCAGACCATCACAAACAAAGATCGGTAATAAATTAATAAAATAATACTATAAAACCTACATATTATTCAGGGTGGCTCGAAGAGTGACGTCCAAAGACAGAACTTGAACTTGGTGGTCCGAATCAAACTCAAACTTTACCACTTTTATGAACTTAATTGAATTTCAATTTCAAAGACTTTATTGCTAAAATACAAGAATCAAAGTTACTAAAAATTATAATTGATTTCACACACATATACATTTAAATCAAGATCCTCGATTTCAGCGTGTCCTGTTGGCCACCTCCAAATCTTTCCATAGGTATATTATTATTCTATCTCTTGCCATCCTGGTCCACAGAAGGCCAGCAACTTGTTTTATGTCGTCTGACCATCTTTTCCTCTGAAGGGCGACGGCCTCTTTTCCTTTTTGAGATGTATTTTGGGTTCTACTCAGTGATTGTGGTTGATTATTTCTGTCTTGTGTTTCTCAGCATATGGCCCGTCCATAAGTTTAATTATAAAGGTATTAATTATAATACCTAGGTATTGAAATTATCCGTGCGTGAAATATAAAGTGAAGGTATCTGTATCTGTAGTTAACCTTAGACGAATAGATGATAATAGAACAAGCCTTTAAAATACGTCCGTAATAGGAATTTCATAATATAGGTATAACTTATGCATAATAAAAGTTGAACCAATGCTAAAAGATTTTTATCTACTTTAGATTCTTGAAACCACGAAAACATTCTGAAACCTATCCCAAAATTAATCTCGCTAAAAGCATTATATTCTATTGGTCATTAATGTGTGTTGATGGGTCTTTACCTAAATAAAGAAATTATTATTATATTATTATTATTAATCGCAAAAATAACTACCTACTTACTTCTCAATTTTTCGCAGGCGTTGGCTTACAGCGCTGCTCTACTAAAGATGGCGATCGCCTCCAGTGCCTACCCCCAATCCTCAAACTCCGTTGTTACATTGATGGTAAGTATGTAATTTATTTATGTACAGTCAATTTCTCGTCCGTTAAGACACTCAAACCGGCAATGTTTCTCTTGCGCTCGGCCTATGAGCTGCCCCAAGTTCAAAATGTCCAGCTTGAGCAATCATCAGATTATTATCCGTCACTTTTTATAGACAAGATTTAACTGTTATTTTGTCACCGACCTGCATGTGATGTTGTGATTGGTACCTACAGTTATGCCAGCAAACATGATGAGCGCACGAGGCGGCGCCGCGACCGCGAGCGATGTGAGCGTGGCCGATAGCCCCCTGGCCACGCTCGAGTCACTCACCCAGGCTGCTATCATCGCCGTCATGGGCGCCGCTATCGTCATCTCAAATCTACTTATAATTGCAGCATTCCTTAATTTTAAAGGTGAGTAAAAACATCGAACCAGAAAAAGCAAATACAATGTAGTTAACTAAAAGTCCATTATCTTAAATAACGTCGCTCTGACAAGTTGGTGCTTTCCAAAGGCGACGCTTTCTACTATAGGTGGCCACAAACGTAGCTATAGGTACATCACATAGTGTTTTTAGAACATAGTTTTTCGTGAGTTTTTCTTATCGATAGTCGAAAATCTCTTCTTAATCTACGATTTCTAACTATGAAACAGCAACAACACTACGATATTTATAGCTTGAGCAAATAACAGAGCGTCCAAACGTCACGAGCGCCGAGAGTAGGTACTTAATGACTTTCGCATTTAGTTTCGGAATTTTCACACAATTTATGATATTCACACGCTATTTGAACAGACTGAGGGCAAATTATTAAATGTTGGGCAAATGAATGATTAAAAATCATACAGAACAGGATGAAAACCATTGCAGAAAATATAATAGTACCGGATCAATATGGATTTAGGCAAAATAAAGGAACCAGGGAGGCGAGTTTAGCTCTCAGACAAATCATAGACAGGCGTATGGAACTGAACCTTGATACTCACATTGCCTTTAAATATCTGGAAAAAGCTTTCGATAAAGTGGATTGGAAAATAATCATAAAAGTATTGAATAAAGCTGGTCTAGATTATAAAGACAGAAGAAAAATGTATGAGCTTTACAAAGAACAAGAAACAATAATAGAGGTAGGAGAGGAAAACGGAACCGCAAAGATAAGACAGGGCGTTAGACAGGGATGTCCACTTTCACCCATAATTTTCAATATGTTTATAGAATGTGCCATTAGACAGATAGCGATTGAAGACAAGGGACGGATCAAAATTTACGGGGACAAAATTCAATTCATAAGATTCGCAGATGATATAGCAGCATTGGCAGAAAATATTACACAATTACAAGACTTACTTGAAAACATGGATGTTATATTCAAACAAATTGGACTGAAAATTAACATAGGCAAGACCAAAACACTTATAGCATCAAATAAGGCCACAACAAACAATAGCCCAATTTTACTCAAAAATGTACCAATAGAGAATTTTAATAGTTTCAGATATTTAGGGAGCTTAGTTACGAATGAGGATGTGCTTACGTTGGTTGCGAAGGAACGTTGTATACTAAAGACCATTGAAAACAGTAGAGGGAAGATTGTTGGTCTCTTGTTACGGCACGACAACTTTATTAAGAAGATCATTGAAGAAAAGGTTGAAGGAAAGAGAGGAAGAGGGAGACCTAGACGCACATTCTTCACTCAAGTAAAGGAGAAGATTAATGCCGTGTCATATCAAGAGGTCAAGTCGCTGGCAGAAGATAGAAAAAAATGGCAATTACTCCACCGACAAGAGCCAAGCTCTTAAATTTGAATGAATGGGCAAAATGATAAGTGCGACGGACGGCCGTTATGGCAATTCAACGCATTACTACAAAAGTTTTAGGAAATGCGACAGAAGTGCAAAAATTTCAAAGTTTAAATTTCAAGGTAAAAATTTATTTAAATTTTAGTCTCAAACACCATTTACTAAAATTGCATCTTGAAAATAATGAGTCACGTTGCGATTTGTATAAATAAACTTCTCATCGGAAAAATTTAAACACTTTCATTATTTTTTGTTCAACAGAAAACAAAAGATTAAGTATAACAAAATCACTTCGTTTTACAAAAGCGAATCCTACACATGTTTGAATAAGGAAACTATTTGAACGTTGTGGAGTTATTTTTATTCTCAATTAGATCCACAATTGAAACAATTGAAATCGACGGGCGAACTTTTCAGTCGAACTTCTAGTAAGAACAAACGTTTTACACGTATTTCATTTGCATTCACAACTATGAAAACTCGCAATCACATTCTAAGGTTTCTAATAACCAAAAATCCGAGCAAAAATCGATAGCCTCGAGTCAATAAACAGGCACATTCGTCAGATTTGTATTTCTATTAAAAAATGCTTGTATGAATTCTAGTCATTAGTCAATCTTTAAAAGTTTGTCGTCTACCGCAGTTTGGAAAATTAAACAAATAACTACCTTGAAATTTATTTTTCGCGTATTAACTGTATAAATATAGACACTACCTTTTTAAGGTAACGGAAGGTTATTTTAGTTTTTACTGTATTACCTACAATTTGGTACACTAGGATCGTCGATTTCAAGAAAAATCTCATGTCCATTTTGAGAATTACTTTCGTTGTTTTCAATATCTACTATTTAGAATAATAAAAAACTGTATTAGATGAACCAATATTTTTATCCTTGAGGACTTTTGTACGACGCATCTTAACCTAAAATATAATCAAAATAAATATACCTTTTGACTATAATTAACTTTTGCTTTGTGCAGGAAAAGGTCATTTAACACTTAACCCAAAATTGTGACGATACTTTAACTTTAGAAAATATTAAAAAAGGGAAAAAATTATATTATTACGAAATATTGAAATTCGATTCCTAAAATTACCTTATTATTAGAAACAAACCATAATAAAAATATGGCACAATAGCGATTTTTTTTTTCGTGTGGGACATCGAGTCGTCCAACGCACAATAGCGATGAAATCTATCTATCTCTACCTTGGTACGTAACCAACACCTAGAGGTAGTACTCGTTTAACCGTTATCCACCAGTTATGATATGTACAAGTAGGTACCTGTAAGTGATGTATAAAGTATAGCATTAATCTCCAAACCCATATTTCGTTTTTTTTTGTTAGTTGTTGATTTATTTAGACTTAAATTCCCCCTTACTAAATACCATAGAGCGGATGAACAGGTTTGTAGTATAATTGTACCTACATATTAAGAAGCAAAAAAAAACTGAAACCGAGTGCGATACTCACTACGTTCCTACCATAAGCTAGTTTAATCAATCACGTTTGGCCTAATAACCATTAATAAAGGTTTGGTCAAATTTCGATTCACCTAGCGAACGATTGACCGTAGGTACATATTATTATTCTAACGAATATTTGGTTTAACTTATCTGACCACTCTGATTCGGGTAAGTATTGTGCAATTAAGTAATAACACTTTATTGCACAATAAGAAAAAGAAAAACAGAATATAGGATATATTAAAATAAAAATGCAAAAAGGCGGCCTTATCTCTTACAGACAACCTTTGGGTACAGAAAATAAAGATAGGAAACAGAGCACAGTGCGAGTAATAAGTAAAGAACCATGAGAATTTAGATATAAAAATAAAATAAAATTATAATTTATAATATAATTAACTTTAATGCATGTATATGCAATAAATACTATAGTTAAATATTTATAATAAATAAGTAAATGAAATACATAAACATACATAAAAATCTATCCATAACTGCTTGAGAAAATCTACATCTACTGGTACTGAATGATAGATTCAACTTATTATGAGGATGCAGTGAAATCAAATGTTATGTAGGCATTTGATCAGCTGTGGATATATGTTTTTTTACGAACGGCCCGAAGTGAGTGCCTCTGCTACCAAACTAATGAAGCGCTTGTGTTACAGGGTTGTCCAACGAGGTGATCAACTACTACCTGCTATCGCTGGCGCTGGCAGACTTGTTGTGCGGAGTGCTGGTGGTGCCATTGTCGGTGTACCCCGCTCTCACGGGCCAATGGATGTTCGGCGACCTGATGTGCCGGCTGGCGGGCTATGTCGAAGTCACATTGTGGTCCATTTCCGTGTACACCTTCATGTGGATATCCGTCGACCGATATCTCGCCGTCAGGAAACCTCTCCGATATGAGACGGTTAGTGCGACGGTAGCTATCTTTCTGTATTTTTTCCATTAGCTTAGGATTGCACTTGAAAAATATAATATATTTTATGTAGGTATAGGTAGTATTAAAAAATGTGAAATAAATGAGATCTATGAGCATGATGTTTTTAATCCTTATTAAGGATTTTAACGTTGCCATACAAAATCAATTTCACAAGATTACCACACTAAAACTTCCCCACCAGAACAGCAATTTAACTTAAAATCTTATGGACCATTTCTTAAAGTTTTCCAATGTTGTGATTGCCAAATATAGCAGTTTTTTATAGATTAGTTGAGAGATATATAAGTAGTGCTTGGTTTGCTGTTTGTATTGTCACATTTACCTTTCGACACACTAGAAATGAATTTCTATATTTGCCTGAATTCCTTATTTAAATAAAATATACCTACTTACTGTTTTTATCTTACGCTCAAGAATTTTAAGCTACCTTTTTAGGCTAGTATTGTAATATTTACCTAATTGACGAAGGTGTGCTTTTGAATTCCATTTTATCTCATATGCACGACTTATATAGGCATCTTTATAATTAGCACTGGACTGTAATCGCTCTGTGGTGAATAGGTTCAGACCCGCACCCGCAGCCAGTGTTGGATGGTGTTCACGTGGATCTCGGCCGCCATGCTGTGCTGTCCTCCTCTGCTGGGCTACAAGAAGGAGGCTAACTTCGACCCCCGAACCTTCATCTGCATGCTGGACTGGGGCACCACCTACGCCTACACCGCCACACTTGGCATGCTCGTTTTGGGCCCTAGCCTTATATCGATCGTCTATAATTATTTCTATATTTTTTCTATGAAACGAAGATTGAGCAGTGGCGTGCCAATACATGACAAAGAATACGCTACTGCGCTAGCGGAGAATTTGTCAAATCCCAGTCACATGATGAGTTTTGTGCTCGTTACAACTTTCTGGCTAAGTTGGACGCCCTATATTGGCCTTAAAATATACGAGTATATCATCGGTCAGGAGCTCAAAATCCCAATGCTTCATTTTGGAGTCGTATGGCTGGGTATATTAAACTCATTCTGGAAGATAGTTATTCTGATATCGTTTAGCACTCAGTTCCGACTCGCGCTTCGGATCCTGTGCCTGACGGCGTGCTGCCGCTCGAAGGCGCGGCTGGCAGCCGTGCTCATGGAGCTCGATAACGACGACTGACTCTGCCTCAAGTCAAGTCTCTCAGCATTTAATTAACAAGTACAAATATATTTTTAATAATTCTACAATTTTATACCGAATGATTAAAAATGTGTTTGGGTGCTCGAAGTTAGCTCTAAAGTTACTCCAAGGTACTCCACACAATGTGACGTTAGTACCTTTTTCTATATATAAGTAGTGAAGTTTTATACGCTAGAAATTTATGTTTTATTTACTTAAATTCGTCATTATCATTAACTAGTTCAGTTTGCAAATCTCGCTACTCAGTCTTTCTATCGTAAAAAGTCGTGAGATCCATGTAGGTAATACCAAATCGGTATCTATTAAATAGATCGACCATCGCATGAAAACACAATGCATCATACGCAAATAATTAAACTGCGATGGCCAAGTCTATCTTTGTATTTATATGCCGACTTGGTACGGTAAAAGGATTGAGAAGCGAGACTTACAGACTTAACAGTTTATTGTTATTCAATGGCTCACATTACTTAAGTACTAACTCAATTTCTCAGACAACTGGTAATCCGAAATTGTTTTACCTACCTACTTTTTATTCCGTAAACATTCATTGCTGCAATAACTAAATCATATCATTATAACTCCTCGATTGTAGTCTCGTTGTAGATAAGACAACTTATGATCTTAACTGTAGATTCTTATGATTAGTATGTAATTTGTGGCTTACTAAGGGAAACCTCATACTGACACCGGACTCCGATCCGGTGTCCGGAGCGATGGAATCCGGATGCAGTTGCGGAGGTGCAGAACCGGACTACTGCACTGTTTTTGCCGTGCCTCCATTGGGAGCTCCGCTCCGGTTCACATCGGCCCGAATTCGCTCCGTCCTATTCCGTCGAACGCACGCGTCCTTCGTATTCGTACGTGTGCGGTAGTACGGAGCGCAATGTAGCATACCCAGCGGAAAGCACCGTACGTACCTCCGTCTGGAAAGCCGGGTCCTTAGCGCACGCCTAACCCCCCTACGGAGTTGCGGTGTCAGTGTGTGGTGTCAATATTTTACGACCAAAGTTTAAAACTGGATCACCGCGCACCCGCCCGCGCACTGGAGCGGGATCAGGCGCAATGTGAGTTTTGTCTAAGTCAGATTTCAGATGCAATACACGTACTTCATTAATACATATACTTTTTCATACCTACTTTAGAAAGTAGTTGACCTACCTAAATCGGAATAAATATAAAATAATACCTACAAATTCGTATAGCTTAGCTTAAAGGCTTATCACAAGAAAACAATTTTAAATAAACAAAAATATTTTCTATGATGTAAAGAAAATAGGTAAATAAGGGCGATATAGTGTGTAAACATGGAATAGATAATTACACACACTTTTCGCGAACAGTCAAGATTGATTAGCAGAATACTAGTTGTAAGAGCTGGCCAATGGCCATATTAACGGACAGGCTGGCAACACAGAATGCCTTTCAAGGGCAGATATGATTCGGCGGTGCGGGAGTTCCCACGCGTAAAACAGCGAGTGCAGTAAAACAGAGATTAACAAAGAAACTGTGTCCGTGTCTCTGGTGCTGTGGGATTTGTGCAAATATATGACCCAGGCTCCTCGGGTGTTAACAATCCAACGTACGGGGAGTAAGGGACAGCCCTCCAAATACTGATATGGAGCATCCAGACCATGAAACTGAATTAAACTGTATATTATTAATCACATTAATTATTGTGTACTTATTCAGATTCAGATTATAACCGCTGCGGCAACAATGTGAAGATCAGTGGCAAAGGAAAACTCAGTGCATTGAGATAATTTATAGTGTGAATCAAGATGAGGTTTGATATAGGTTTCCCTTTGCCAAGAAAGTTGGTAAGGAAAAACACTGTACATTTTGATAAGGGTAGCGCGCGACCGGGTATCAGTGTTAATCAGGTGTGAGAGTTTAAGGTTAAGGTCAGTACAGGGCAGAGACCCAGGGTTCAGATAGTGAACTGATTCAGCCCCGAGGTAACACATTCCTCTGATGCAGTCCTGAGGGAACACCCCTCATGAACAGACTAGGCCCAAAGGGCACATGCATGTCGGGGTGGTAGCTCCACCCGCCTAACCTGTTGCGTTGCGTTGCAATGCGATCCGATTGCACAAACAGTTGCAAAAGTATGTTAACATATATGCATATGCTAACGTGAGCTCATGTACCAAGGTGCACAGTCAGAACTAAACAGTGAGAGTAAATGTATCTGTGTTCATTATGTCCAGGTTCCAACCCATTGAGAGCTTCGTTTTCGCGGTGATATTAACAAGATGTCACTTCGCTGCACCAGATCAGGTCCGATAAGGCTGAAGGTGTGGGAAGCCATAGATATAAAAAATATCCGATTTTTAACCGAGATACTGGGTGAAGAATATCATCAAATTAAGACTACAATGATTAGGTACATAAAGGCAGAGCGAAACATACTGCAAGACCAACTACACGAGATACGGTGTGACAATTCAGCGTAGAACCGGCACTATATGCTAGGCAGGCAATTAATTCTAAATAATGACCTCAAAAGTCTTCCATGACCATGAACTTTAACGTAGGTAATTTAAAATCCAAACAACTTAAATCCGTTTAAAATTGTTTTATTGTGATGAGTAATAGTTGACAAGAAAATGTTTTTATAGTTATTAAATTTGATATTATACCTTTTTACCTCTTTAATTAGTATCAAAGTCGTTCATTACATAGTGTGATAATATACATACCATCTAAAAGATGGTGCTTTATGTGTTATTTTGTTGTACATTGTATACTTATGTCGCAGGAATATGGCGGAATCAGGAATTGGGCCAAAATTCTAGTGCTTTGCCTTTATGTCGGAATATGACAAAATTTAAGTCTTCATGCAAAGCGAAAGGAAAACGACGATGGTCCAAATTTCAACCAAATTTTCGCTGAAAACAAGTTCAAAAGTGTTTATTTTTTCAAAGTGTCTTCATGACTTTTTATGTTCACTCATATGGCCTTGTTTCTTAAAAAGAAATATTAATTTTGAACCTCAGTTTACCATATTATTACTGATATTCAGGATATCGGACAAAATTCTAAGAATTTGGTCAAATTCCTGGATTTAATTGAGACGATTTTGCCATATTCATAGTGCTAGCGGTAAAACAAACGATGCTGCAATTGAATGTACAGTAATAAAAATCGGTACGATTGATCTTTAGGCGAACACAAGGCGAACATAATCAATTTGACTCTTAGTTGGAAAACATTAAATAAAAAAAATAAAGAGCAGTTATGACGTATTTTTAAATGATAGCTTGTTAAACTGATTCTAAAAATATATGACATTATTGTGTTTGAGTCATTGGTTTAAAATTCAATAAGAATTTTTTTTTTAAATACCAAGTTTGAGCTCCTAAACATATGATACGGTTGAATATCATTAGGTACTTGTGTACATATACATATGATGAGCAATATCGTCAAATCCAACTCAAGAAAGCAACCACGAAGTTATGTAAATAATATAAGTTTTCCCAAGGTTTTCCCCAATAAAAATAAATCGTAAACTTCATACTTTACAACAAAGTATTTTAAAACAAGAACCATGGAATATAATAATAATGACACTACTTGCGTACTCTGTGATAAAACTACACAAATATGTAAAAAGTATAGTGGTAAAGTATGGAGAGTTATAAGTTTACAAACTTTAATTCAATAAGTATATATTCAAAAATATATTATCATGTATATTTTTTAAGGATATTTTTGAGAATTATTAAATATCGTAAGGTATATTTTCCAAATAATGGATCAGCTGTACCATATGTGTAGAAGCCCAAACTTAGTATGTTTTGAAAATTATTTGTTATTTAATTAAAAATACAATAATGTGAGTCTGTGCGGAAAGAGAAGAGGCGTGGGCAAAAAGTTAACTAATATTTTTCTCATAAGCTGCAATGATATTTCTCATACACAGAGGCGCCCTCAATTTCTACGTCTACTCTACTCACATGATTGCTTTTCATACAAAAAATATGACGTCATTAGTCATAATCTGTCATAAGTAGGTAACTCGTATAACTCACCTTCTCTCTTTTTATTCCAACTATGGATCAACATTTCAAACCTTTCGATTTTCATTACTGATACTTCGTTTGCAACGTTTCTAATAGACTTGGGGTTGAACCGTAGCGGCAAATTCGTAGTAATTCGGCCGAAATGATTCTGCCATATTTGTGCGACACATTATAGTGTAAAATTTTACTAGTGACCGATCCGATACCGAAATCTCAGGATGGGCTGGTATAAGATACAACCAAGCAACATAGGTCCAAATATTTATAAAATTAAACCATATTTTTTATATTCTGACCTATGTCTCTTGGTTTGTTGCTGTTTCGTTTATTACCAAGTATACAGGGTGTAAGGGACAACCTTCCGAATACTGATAGGGTGCATTCAGACCATGAAACTTAACAACTTCCCATAAAAAATATATTTCAGGAAAAGTATTTTTTTAATTCCGATACTAAATGCAGTCATGATGATTGGAATTTTGTATGGGAGATCGATTTTTTTGTCGTTTCCTGACATATGTTTCTAGGGAAAAGTTGTTAAGTTTCATGGTCTGAATGAACCCTATCAGTATTCGGAGGGCAGTTTCTTACACAACGTACTTATACCTACTTATATTTTGCGTAAGAAACCAACTGTAACATTTTCTCGATTTATATTTTGTATTAATATGTACTAATGTTACCTCGATTAAATTAGTCCATTATTTCGAAGTTATTAATTGCGGAGTGCACGGGTTTATGTCGTCATTACTGCCGGAGAGTGCCGCGAAAAAATGTACGTTACGCAACTTATTCAATAAAGATCAACTGCGCAATAGCTTTATATAAGTGGAACAGCGTGTACTTAGTTGTTATCATAGCTAGACTCAACTTAGCATATTGTATATGTAGATAAAGACACGCAATACATATAACGGCTGTGCTTAAAATGTTATGACGGCGGCGTTCATTCATTTAGGTATTTGTAATCTAAAATGGGTAAAGTGCGCTTCAAAATGCAAGATTAGGTCGGGGATGGTACAATAACACATTCCATAATGAATGATACAAATGATACAACGGACTTTTATAAGAGTAAACTAAATATATATTTAGTACTTAATTTAGGATCTTTATTGTTTTATAAGAACCGGTAAATACCTCCGTAAATGTTATAGCTTTTAAAATTGTGTATAACTAATTAGCTATTTATTGTTGATCTTAATTTGATATAGACGAAATATAAGTATTAAATAGGAAAACAAAAGAACTGTCGTCGCAAAACGACGGATGAAGCCTTGTAAGTTGTTCAATGTAATTGTATAAAGTTATACCAATAATGTCGAATGTCTTGTTATTTAGTCGCTAATTCGTTCACATAAATCTGGTTGTATGATTGGTAGCTTAATGGCCTCAATTCGGGATATAAAATCTCATAACTTCCCAAATAGATTTAGAAATGGGTAGGAGATATGTTAGTAATGTCATGTTTTATAATTTGTCGCAAAATATGGTTAAAAATCAAAATCAGGCGACGATGAAAAGAATGTCGACTAAATTGACTAGAAATTACGAAGAACTCATTGAAATTTTTGGACATGACAGGACTTAGATATTTTCTATTACTTTCTAAATCTATTTGACGGAAAGTGACACCACTAATTTAAGGTAAGTTAAGATAATTATATCCCGATTCGAGGGCAGTAGATTAATATAATAGATATACTAACTAAATTTATATTTATGTATAAAAATGGAACAGACTTAAAAAAGGTTACCCAACAATATTAACACGAAAAATGATCATTTCTCAGAATTCTGCTAAATCCTATATTCTATCGATTTTACTCTCTAATATTGTAAAGGGAAAAGTTTGTGTGTGTTTCTTTTACACCCCGTGTGCTAATCCATACTTATATTATAAATTCGTAAGTTACTCTATTTGTCTGTCTGTCTGCTACCCTTTCACGCCTAAACAACTCAACCGATTTAATGAAATTTGTCTCATTCCCACAAGAATGAAAGTAAATCGGGAGCAATAAATACTACTCCGCCGCTTTCTTCGTGTGATACGTTGATACCATTGTCTAAAAAAGTCTCAAAATAAACGTAGATGATACAAAGAGAGAAAACATTTAGGTTACTTCTTGTAGGCACTCGCGTGTCTGGAGTACGTCATGTAGACCACCAGAACCCCAGACTAACTATTAGAGATATGAAAATAGCTTCATACCAAAACTTATTCAATATGATTGGACGCTTCTGCTGGTACATAAACATTGAGAATCTGGAGTACCTGGTGCAGACTACCAGGAGCCTATTTGAATAAAAGAGAAACGGAAATGTCTTCAAACGAAAAGTTTACCAGCATGATGTCATCTATTATTGGCACATAGACATCGACGATCTGGAGTTAATGATGTAGACCATCAAGGCCCTACTAAACTGCAAGATCTTTATGCGAAAATTCAGATGACTCAGCTAACTTAAGCAGAAATGCCTTTTTTCTTAGGAATGGCTCCACGAAATATGTAATAAACTATCTACGGCTTAAAAAACGCTGCTTCATTCAGCAACAGCTTATTAGCTTACTGGACATTGTCTTGTACCAGAGTATGTATATAAATTGCATTTGGGGTTGCTGCTGTGGAAATGTATTTCTATCAGTTACTTAAAGTCAGCGAAACAAAGTTCACGGGTACCAGCTAGTTCTAGAGATATAATATAAAGAAAGTAGGATAGGATAAGATTAGCAGGATCCTAAAACGTTCATTACTAGGTAGTGTCAATGTTACCTAGAATACTTAGTCTCTATAGTTATTAAAATGTATCTACATATTTAATTTAAATTGTTGTTATATGTCCAGAGTGGTAATTTAAATGCGTGCCATAGTTTAAGCCTAAAAACTGATTAAAAATACCTAGACATGTTTTGTCTTAGCTGACATTCTAAACATATATATATGTTACGGGCAACGTGATTAATCGGGCAATATTAATACTGACCGGCCATTATTAATAGTGCCCAAAAACAACGGGCAAAGTGATTAATTAATCATTTAGACCGGCCATTATTAATAATGCCCGATTTCCCGGGGTCCATGTAATAAATCAGTCTTAAGAGTAAGCTTGAATTTATCACTTGGACCGGGCAATGTGATAAACTGGGCCGAATTTATTACTTGGACCGGGAAATGTGATAAAAAAATATGTAAGTTTAATTTCATTTGAATAATGTAGTTTAACTTTATTTAATAAAAATAGTAGGTAACTACTGATTTTATTACATTAATAACTATTTGTTTTTTTAGGTTTCCTATCCATTTCCATAAAAAATGCCATTATAGAGAATGGCATACTTATTGTTTTTTAAACTAATGATACTTACGCATAATATTATGTAAGCATAACACTTTAAGCATAATTTATTTATGCATAACAAATACTACCATAACCATTTTTAAGCATATAATACAATACCATAAATTTAATTAAGCATAACAATATCAAGTCATAATTCTTATGGAACATTATCAGAGTACCATGCCCTGATTCCGTTCTAGCACGTCGCTGGCCACTGCTGCGGCACGCTCGCTCCGCTCGCTCGGCTCGTGCGTTATGGTCACGGTTCTAACCTAACCTAACAGACATATTCTTGAGCGTAGGCTGTAATATGTATTTAATCATATGTATTAAAAATTAGTCGTCAAAACAATATTCCAAAAACCATTATGCGAGAAAATTGTTAGACAAAAATAGTCTAAAATACTATTATGACAAAATAAGTACTATGCAAAAATATAAATATGACAAAGAAATAAAAGGAGAAATAAAATTATGCCGCACGTGGTATGCCAAAACATAAAAGTAAAAAAAATATTATGTCAAAGAAAGGGATCCCGTTTTTTTAATACCCATGTTCGTTCGTTTTTTAATACCAATTTATCGATAACTTTAATGAATATTATGTGAGTTTAATTTCATTTAAATAATGTTAGTTTAATTTCATTTAAATAATGTAAGTTTAACTTCATTTAATAAAAAATTACATGACAGTTCCTTATTTTTATTACTTTGCCCAAGGAAGGGTGGGAACTATTATAATGACCGGGAAAAGTAATTAATCGAGCTGTTTTAATCACATTGCCCAATTAGGTCAGGCACTATTAATACTGACCGGTCAGTATTAATAGTGCCCGGATTTATCAAATTGCCCGTAACAGAAAGTAGGATAGGATAAGATTAGCAGGATCCTAAAACGTTCATTACTAGGTAGTGTCAATGTTACCTAGAATACTTAGTCTCTATAGTTATTAAAATGTATCTACATATTTAATTTAAATTGTTGTTATATGTCCAGAGTGGTAATTTAAATGCGTGCCATAGTTTAAGCCTAAAAACTGATTAAAAATACCTAGACATGTTTTGTCTTAGCTGACATTCTAAACATATATATATATATATTTTCAACATTTTAATACGTAAACACAAGTACATATGGCTTGAAAAATTTAAGCTTTTGAGATGTAGGCATTTAAATAAAATTGTCTAAAGAAGAAAAAATAATTCTGCTACATTTTAATACTTTTACGGTTTCTTTTATTAATACTGAACCTACCCATTAAGCAATGACACGCATTAAAATGAATCCTTTGCATAAGTAATAGCGTAATAATCAATTAAGGATTTGTTTGATGTTATGTGGAAAGTAAAACATACAGCTAGTTTGAATATTGTGCGTAGAATATTTTAATATTTAAGAATCTAACTAAAATAAAGAGTTTTCAAAGCCTTACAAAAGCAATATGTATAAATTGTGAAAAACACTTTACTAAACACACAGAAACTTGTTCATTGCTGTGTTCATTGTGGTGTCTTGCTGATTAGTTTGAGAAATATCTGGTGTACTAAAAATAGTCTTAAGGCAGTTCTACAACTTGTCGACCGTCGTGTGTCGACTACAGTGTCAAGTCGTTTGACAGACGTATCCGTAAACGCACCGCCGTAGCCGTATTTGTATGGAAATAAGCTCGTAATTCGTAATTTATTGTCGTCCGACAGACGAAACCGAAAAAACGAAACTGACGCAGCGACGGACGGAGCCGCCAAAAATCGAGTAGTTTTAATAAATTGTTTGAGTAAGCAATTGGTACCTCAAACTATGCACCACAAAACCAAGTTATTGGCACCAAGAATCAATGCCCTCAATTCGGGATATAAATTATATTTCATACCCGTAATTAGGATGTCACTTTCTGTCTTATAGGATTAGAAAAGGATAGGAGATATCTCAGTTATGTCATGTCTTAAAATTTGACGAAAAATACGTGTTATGTTATCTGTCAAAATAAGGCGACGATGAAAACAATGGCGAAAAACAACAAACTAAATGACCAAACATTGCGCAGAACCCATTGTATTTTGACAGAACTTAGATATCTCCCATAATTTTCTAATTTTATTTGATAGAAAGTGACAGCACTAATTTAAGGTCAGATAATGATAATTTATATCCCGAATAAAAAAAAGGCAATAATTAATTTATTCCACGAATAATTCGATAAAAACAAGGAACTACCGCCAGCATCCCCTTGATTTACCCGTGAATCATAATTCGTATAAACTGTTAAGATTCTTTTAATGGGTAATTCGAAGTGTATCTGATAGTTCCACAATAAGTAGTACCTACAGCTTATTCGCGTACACGAGTAAGTACTTAGGTATGCGAAGCACGCAATATTTTTTTAAGTAATAAAGTAGTTGTAAGTAGGATTAGTTTTATAATCTGTCATTAATATAATCTGTATATATCATGCTTAAATTTTTATTAAGTATTTGTCTTTATTAAAGATTTTAGCTTATTCAATGTTGCCTTACTTATTTTGTTACGAATGTTATCCTGTGAAGCTACTTACCTGATTCAACATCACGCCATTGACACTGACATTACGAAATTTTAATTTCAACAGTTTTAGTGACCTTGGCATTGTGTAGTATTGATATTACTTACCTTTCTATGACAACTTTAGCATTTCAACGAGGTTTTGCAACTTTGATGATCATTATATTAGAGATTTTGATATTTTGTCGATTACGTTTACAACAATTGTGTTCTGCGAGTCTACCCATTTTCTTTTTCAAGATAAGTTCTTCTTTAATATACTGTACTGTCACTAAAAGAAATGTAAACAAATAATAAGATGCTGTATACTTTAATATAAATTGACCGAAAATAAAAAAAGTTAATCCGTATACAACCAAAAGATTTTGCCAAGAACACTGTTCGAATGTGTTGTGCCTTGGCCCGGGTGTTAAGAAAATATTTTATACATAATAATGTTCTTCATTACCAATATGTAGGAGCATTTAGCTTTACATAACTTTTATAAAATATTTGAAAAAGTTGTCATGTGTAGGTTAGCCTATTTGGAGAGTAATCAAACAAACAAAACAAATGCTGAATTAATACCAAATGTTTATTAGTAATGCAGGCATATATGTGACGTTATATGATAGAAGCTTACATGCGCTATTACTTACACAACAATGTCAAACGTCCATGAAATGACTGATAAATGTAGAGGAGACGAAAGAAGTATGCTAGGATCGTAGTATGTGGAAGAAAGTCGTCTCTGCTTACCCCTCCGGGAAAGAGGCGTAATTTATGTATGTACTTTAAATTTAAATAAAGTCGTCGATAAGTCCGTATTAAATATACAGGGTGTAATTGCAGAGTGCATTAGGATTATGAAACTGAATAACTTCTCATAAAAACATATTTCAAGAAACGTCAAAAATATTTGGACTTCTCATAGTAAACACCACAAAATAAGTATTGGCGGCTGCGCGCCGATAAACACTGTCAGCTGATCGTGCATTTGTATAGTCCGAATATTTAGTGTCGTTTCCTGACGTATGTTCCTAGGGGAAAGTTGTTCAGCATGGTCTGCATTTGCATGCACCCTACCAGTATTCGGAGGGCTGTCCCTTAAACCCGTGTAATCGAATATTTTTGCGCATTTTTAGCAATCCAACAAGAATGGTTGTTGGTTGCTGTACCAACAACCATTCTTGTTGGATTGCTAAAAACGCCATCTATTGACAAAAACAAGAAGTACCAAGTTTGATAAGAAGATAATGCATTAATAACACATAAGTAATGATATTAAATATATTTATTATTATTATTATCTTGGTACGTTTCCGAATCTCGGGCCCACAGGGACCTGGTCCTTTGAGGCATGAGTGGGGCCGAAGCCAACAGCATAGAGGCTTTTTTGCACCAAATAATGTGTTGTGATGTGTACATCAAGTGGATACTCGCTCTGTCTGCACTATAGAAGTACACCCAGAGCCAGCACCCGCCTGATGCAAGGACTATTGCAGGTGAGGGTCGGAATAATAGGGTTATGGGGAGGAATTTGCTGGACCGGTTGCTGGGCTATTGATTGAGACAACGGGACGCCTGCCAAATCAAATGTCCCAATCTTGATAATCTCGGCAGACGGCGACTCGCCGCCCGCTAGGTGGGCCTCCACTAAGGGCTGTACGCGTAGAGCGCGGTGCCGGGACGCAACACTGGCGCGGGCGACTGAAGGGGTGTCGAGAGGTGTACACCGCTTTCTGCGCAGAGGTCCTGGGCAAGGGCCAGAACATACACCAACTCGCGACTTACGCATGTTTCACTTCCACCCATCGAGTCCGGGCACAGGCTCGAACTCTAGCGGCCCCACTCTGGCCGGCCAACTAAGGCAAGCCAGAGGTGAGAGTCCTGGCCTTGGGGTCCACTCCGGCGAGCCGGAGACGGCCAGTCTACACTCTCGGGGGTACTCAGGTCCGTGGGGTCGCTACTCCCCAACAGCTCGTCACAAGCTGCCCTACGGGTAGCTAAGGGTGTAGAGAGGTGTGCTGCACTTTCAAGTTCTGGGATTTCTCCCGTCAGCATTACTCGCGGCTTTATGCCTTTAACACTTCTACCCTTCGAGTTGTAAAACTCTTGCGACTCCACTCTGCCCAGCCGGTTAAGGCAGGACAGAGGCGGGCTCCCCCTTCAGGGGCAACCCAGAAGTACTTCGGGTCCGTGGTGTTATTATTATTAGCCTATCAGATCCCACTGCTGGGCAAAGGCCTCCCCCGCGGCCTATATTAAATATATATTAAATAAATATATCACCTATCATTATGTTATCATCATCACTCTAAACAAGTAATCTGAATAATTAATTGGAATGTAAAAAATATGAGACGTAATACTGTAGGCAAAAAAAAAACAGTTGCACACACTACTACAGCTTCTTCTTGACCCTGGAAGTGCTTTGCATGGCTAATCGAAGATCAACAACAGCAGATGGAAAGTGTTATTTTTTTATAGGTATGTACCTACTTTATTGTGTCGGTAAAGTATCCTAAGTAATTTATTTCTTCTACTCTTATTTATTATGTATAGATATCGCCACAAAAACCTTATACCAAAAGCGCACTAAAATATAAATAACTGCTTTATGCATTCTGCCCATAGAAATTACAGTTAAATAGAAATTACAGAAGCGTAATGCCTTAATGAGAAAGCCCTTACTTCGATAAAGTTGAGAAATGAAAGGGTTTTTTTTGCCAATACTCAAATCGCCATTTTCCGCTGCACCTGTCAGTTGTTGTTGTACGGTAAGGGCTGCCGCAGACCAAACGTACGTTTTTGCGAGCGTCACATTTTATAGACATTCAAAATAGTACGTAATTGAAAGAAAGCTGACATTGGCTGGAATGATAAACGTCGCCGGTTACCGCCGGGCGGCCGTGAAAGCCGTTTATCATTCTAGCCAACGTGACCCTTTGCGATAGAGTTCCTTTTCGAAATTTTGGTCAAAAGTGCTGGAGCTGCTGTGCTGAATTAAACTTTGTATAGGGCCTTGGACGCGCCGGCCGGTGCGGTGCAGACGTTTGGAAAAGTTTATCACTGAGTTTTTTTTGTACAGTGTAGATAAAATAGTGTATGCAACTCCATTTAATTAGGCATTAGAATGCTCGTGTCAAACTATTATCACTCGCATTCTAATGACCCCCAGTATATGATAGTTGCATAAACCCATTATTGCCTTATTATGGTTTTTCTAATTACAGTTTCGGACCAAATGAGAGCCAACGTTACAGGAATATAAAAAATAACAAGACTTGCACTTGTATACATATATATAATATAGATATAATTTATAACTATACATTATAACTTAAATACGGCCAAGTACTGGGTTTCATTCTTACATTGAAATGATTCTCTAGGTAGGATAAAGGTAGCATTCCAATTTGGATCCTAGCGACCACTTTACGGAGAGCAGCGACCGCGACCGGGGCCGCCATGGCCCCGTACAGTACTAAAGCAATGGATGAGTAAATATAAACAGTACAGAACGTTTGGTCGAATTTAATTAACATAATCAAGGACTAATAGAGGACGTAGAAAAGGATGATGTTATAAATTTTTTAATTTTGTTATCTATATAGGTTCTAAGCCAAAATCCTAAATAGCTCCATTTTATTAGCCGTAATTAGTGGGCGGCGCGTCCTGCTTCCGGAGCCAAGAAACAGTATGGTTGGAAAATTGACGCGTCGGCCGGTCGCGCCTCGCGCTGCACAGTCGCGCGCATCAGAAAGCGTTCCAAACAAATCCTTACAAGGCGGTGGGCTGCGGGGTCGCTGCTGCTGGAATGCCTACTTTGGAATGCTACCTTAAGACATGAACATATCCAGATATTATGAAATACCTACACTGTCTGTGTACAGCTTGTAGAGTAAGATAGTAGACAATTTCTTAATAATTACTGTAACCGAAACCAATACCTTATAGTCATTCTATAAGTAAATTTATTTAAAAAGGATACAATATAATTATAATAAACTTCATTTTATCTTTCTTTCCTTATTAAAATAGAATTTTACTATAATTATGTACCTTTAATGGAATAGGACGCCCAGAAGCATAAAACAAAAAATAGAATCTAATCATTCATTACTTGCAAAATTCTTGTTGAAACAACTAGAGGTAGTCGATGACAGAAATAAAGAGTTAAAAATATAAAAAACATTTCAATTTTTGCTGATATAAAATAACATAATTTTATGTCGTAACGGTTCAGTTGGGTAGGACCTCCAACCACGGTCCACCAACGTTGCGTGCCGTCCGCTGTAAGCTGCGGAGGTTCTCTGTTTCCGGTAGAATTACATTGTCTACTACTTGCCCTAACTACTAATTTGCAGATAATCCAGCGATCTTCATAAATTGACTTTCGAGAAGGTTTTATTTGTAAACAACCACTCAAAAACTCAACCAGCCATAGGAGAAAGCCGGTACAGTTACCTACCTTTATTTTTAAATAAATTATTATGTATAAATTCATAAATAACATAATTAACATGATGCATTTAATGCAACATTTCAGAGTAAATATATTTTTTCCTATTTATCACAATAATAGCACAGGTTTAATTAAGTAAGTAGGTATATGGATGATCAAGTGCATATTTTTGACATATAGTTAAGGGTTTTAATTATGTAATAGACACAGTACATATAGTTACATTCATTGTAATTTAAGAGATTTGGTAAAATTGAGAATGTCAGGTAATTTTTTCTTAAGACTGATGTCCGAGTAAAGATGGAACCGCACTAGCGACACCCGACATGACACGACACTGAAAAAATTCAGTAATCAGTAGAATTTCAGTGGCGCATAGTGTTTATTTTATTTATCTATAAAATACCTTAAAATGTTCTATGCGTTTATGAAGATGCATACATCAATAAAATTATAAATTATATAGGTAAGGTACTAATAAAAAATTTTGACCTCCTATAGAAAGTGACTCATAAAAAAAAATATGGTCCATATTTTATTTACATATTTCGACGTATGTTGCTTAGGGAGTTGTTTAATTTCGCAAGTAGAACTCACCCTAAAAATATTTGCACTGATTTTAATAGTACCTTCTATATAAATATAAAGTACATCAATCAATTCTTATGCACATTATTAGATACTATCGTAGAACTGGTAGCAAGATTGTAAACTGGAAAGTAATGAAAACTTTCAAAGTAAATAGGTGCTACTAATGCTGTGGACAGTTACCATACCACCCAATTTTGCTTTTCACGGTAATTTTTTGGTTTGTTTCTATATTTTATGTATAACCATTTTCACAATGCTTCTTCAAATTTAAGAGTTAAACTCTTGTCGGTGGAGTAACTTCCGATCTTCTTTCCTCTCCGCCAGTGACTTGACCTCTTGATACGACACGACATTGACTTTTTCCTTTATCTGGGTAAAGTAAGTGCGTCTAGGTCTACCTCTGCCTCTCTTTTAATGAAGCTGTCGTGTCGTAGCAAGTGGCCAATCATCTTCCCTCTCCTGTTCTCCTGTTCACAATTCTAGTCAGTTAATAATTGGATTTTCACACATATATTTTTGACTATAAGTTTAAATAAATTTCAATATTTTAAAATATTTCTGTACTAACTATTAAACTTACCTATATATTTAATACAAATGACAAAAAATTTAGAAGATATGCTTTGTTTATATAAGTATATTACTAAGTTTATAGTTTTTTTATATCTTGATGCTAACGAGGCGCCTTGCACTGCAGAAATACATGTTAAAATAGAACCATTTCTTTCCAAATATATAGGTGAGTATGGGATTTACCTCACAACAATGAACAAATATTAATATTTTATTCTGCATACAATTAGGCCGATCAAGTAAAGGGCGTTCATTAATTATGTGAGTTCATTTTGGGTCTCGACTTTGTGAAGTTTTGTAAGATTTTGCTTTTGTACTACACAATTTTCAATAAATCACAAGGGTTTTTAAATTTGATATTTTGAATGATATATAATATAAAGGGTAGATTGGCACTACACTCGAAATGAGGTTGCATCTGGCTCTCACTAGTGGCGCATGGCAGTGTTACGTTTACACTCCTTGGTCTATATCTAGATATCTATGCACAATTGCACATCCGTTGTCATCTCAGATAAAATCATTTCATTATCTTTTTTCGAATTTGTAATAGATAAAATACATTATGGAGTTGGTACAATGTTTTGAATAAAAGAAAAAACATATTCTACTAATAAATATATCTAATAATATTATTACTTCACAACATTTATTAAACTCGTGTTCATTATAGATTACATTAGGAGGACATAATTACTTACTTTCACATATATGTATATATATATATATAAAAAATGAGGCTAGTGGTTTACGTTTGGTATCATACGAAGAGGATTGATGTGCATGTTACGGAACCCTCGGTGAGCGAGTCCGACTCGCAATGAGCCGGTATTGTTTAACAATGATGGGCAAAAGTATTTCGATTTTTCTGATGAGAAGTGAAGAAAGAATGATATCGTAACAAAATGTAATCTCCCGTACAAAATGACTCTGCCTCTGACACATTATACATCGGAAGAATTAAAAGCTGATATTTTTTATGGTATGATACAACCCTTGCAATACTTGAACGGAATGAAAATACCTAGTTATACATTGACAATATAACTCCGACAAATTATAGACAATGGCTAAATAAAAATTTTGCCGGAACTTAATATAGTTATTGGAAGAAAGGTACGGCATGTATAATTTCGAGTTGGCTTTCGGAGTTAAATGGTATGGCACATGATCTTAGGTAAATCTTTGATTCGAATCATGAAAAAATAAACTTTATGAGTCGAACCAACATTATAAAGAAATTGACAAATATCAACCAATTTTTAACGAATAGGTAAATATTTCTGTACACACTACACAATGCTATAATGATTTCTATATCTAATTCACCGGGTGCAAACTTTGCAGGCGTAATCAGGCATGAGAATGAACAACTTTTACAATGAAGATATTTTTTTTCGACTATACCCGGCTTTGTATCATGGGAAAACGAATAAATATTTTCGCTTTTCAACAATCCATTGTGAAAGTTATTCAATTTCATGGTCAGTCTAACCACACCTACAAAGTTTTCCGTACACCGTCTCTTACGCCCCGTGATAAAAATGATGACTGACTACGCGATGAATAAAATTTATGAATACACATAATTATGTCATAATATTTTTTATTCATAAATAATATTTAAATAATTATAATATAATAAATAATGTCAATCTTATACCTACTCTACATTAAGATGTTAGGTTGAGGTTTTGTTTGGTAAATGTAGATCTCACTGAATACCTGTAGATCGGGACATTTTGATCTGTAGATTTCTAACCAATGACGGAAATTAAAAGCAAAGAAAATTCGTACCCAGCATCGTATTTTGATGAGTGTTGGTTGGGAAATGGACGCTTCACGACATCCAGTCCGGCCTTGAGTCGTGCGTGGTGCCGTTCCTAAGAAAGAGTTAGATGATAACTAAGCAAGCAACGGGTGCCTGGTGGCTGATTTAAAACTTGATTTATAAACCTTATTTGTAATATCAATGCAATACTTACTCGATGATAATACTTTTTTCGAGTCTGGAGAAACATCAGTTTAAAATGCACTATTTCGATGACATGGTGACAATAAAACTAGCGCTGCTGTTTAATTGGGCTAGAGTAAAATCAGTATAAGTTTTAAGTATTGCACGCTTAAAAGACTTGCTCGCTTCATTTTGTTTTTTATGGGCCACTGAGATGCTGAACCACCCGATGAACCAATTCGGTTTTTAGACGAGGACCATGTCGTCATTTTGTACAGCGATTGGCAAGATTTATAGAGTTTCTTCAATGTTTGAAAATAAAAGCTGCCACCAGGCACCTAGCCAGATAGATACCCTGTACGTCGATCCGCAGTACGTTACACGACAAATTCGACACAAATGATAATACATTATGTACCTAGGTGGTTCAATTTCATGGTTTTCGGTACACCGTCCCTTACGCCCCGTGAAGTGATGACTGAGGCGATGAATAACGTACAAAGGTCCACTTAAATATAAAAAATGGAATATTTTAAAAACTGTTGCTTCTTTAAAATATATTAAGTTATACTGAGGTACTTACCACTACTAGACACAAAAGACTAGAAACAAGAATAAAAAATTATTTGGATTATGTTTTTGCAAATAACACTGACGGAAGAGCGTATTGTGTAATGCGGGCGGTCTGCGGGAGGGGAGAGCGACCTAGTCCTTCGGCTGCGGCTTGACCACCTCGCACTTGCCCGGGGTGACGGGCGTGGGGTCCTCGGAGAACAGCGGGTTCTTCACCTCCATGTCACCAGTCTGGAACAAAACAGCATCGCTTAGTTTTTCGAAGTTTCCTGAAGACGTTTCCTATGAGTAGTTGTTCAGCACAGAATCATGGTCTGAATGCATGGTAAGAGGAATTATGTAATTTTTATATATTTAGACTTTATTTCCTTGGGGAAAGTTGTTCAGCTTCAGGAGTAGAACTCAGCCACTAAATATTTGCACTGAATCTAACATCATTATTTCAAGATTAGATAATTACTTATTATTTGATTTGTGCATAACGGATAAAAATCCTTCATGAACCTCGCAGTTATTTAACGCTAGGTATCCTCTTAAAACAGCCAATGCTTCTGAGAGTCACTTACAGTAGCAAATCCTGGGCATTCATAGACCGTGTAGTCTCCTTCCTCGTTTTCTTCTTCAGACTCTGGGTCTGACACAGAGTTAGCACGCTGTTGCTCTAGACCGTTCCTGAAAGTAGTTAGTGTGATAAACGTCATATTATAAAATACGTAAAAAGTATGTGTAACTTGGCTGCCATTTAGCGTTTAGAAATATACTCAGTAAGAAGTTAAAAGCTGATCAAGATAGAAAAAAGAACTTTTATATCGTTCGTGACAATTTATGCTAAGATTGCCTGTTTTTCTCAAATGCAGCAGGAAGTTTTGCAGTTATAAGTAATACATTCTTCACGCATGAAGGAAGAAACCGATTACTAACGAGGGTGTAGTTTAGTTGAGAGCATCATAACACACGAGGTAGTAATCGTTCTTTCTTCCAAGTGAAAGATAGTGCTTTACGAGAATATAACAACAGTTCAAAAAACCTCCAATTAATACCACGAAAAATCCAAAGCACATTCGCGCGTTGCCTATGAACCGTCTCTTAATATTTACAAATTCGAAATCAGTTGTTTAAAGATCTGCTTTATGTTTCTGCCTAAAGATATTACATTTTCTTCTCAAACGCTGTACCGTCCCCGCTGTTGTAAGTACCAATACTTAAAATCTTTCGTCACACCTGTGCTCCGTGTTACGTTGTTTTGTGGGTAGCTTTGTTCGTTTTTGTTAGGTTTTGTTATTTTTCTTGTTTAAAGTAGTTTTCCCACATTATATTATACAAACTGAAAGTGCTGAGGATATTTCCGCGTCACCTGACATCTTGGACGCGCAAATAGTTCATTCAGCTTTCCATTCCTTCTTAAATTATAGAGGCACGTTCCATTTTACAAAAGTGTTCGACAGTTGCATCTTTTACTCTCAAGGGGGGAAAGTGATTTGTATGGAGAATTCTTTCCAGCTAATCTAAACAACATGAACAACGACTCTCGTTCCTCTCTAAGTTTGAAAAAGCTAAAGAAACTTTATATATAGGTGTAGTATAATACCTTTCCATAGCGATGATCTGTTGTTTCTGGTGTTGGTAGTGGTACATGTGGGCGGAGTGAGCCAGCTTGCGATCGCCTGAGGAGTCAGCTGTGGGGCCCGTCACTCCGTACGCCGGGTAGTCCACGTCCGCCGCGGCTTTCGCCCTCTTCGATAAGCTGTAACAGATAATTCATTATGTTGGGGTAGGTTTATGAGCCCTTCTTTGTAAACTCTTAAAAAAGAAAGATTCACTGATAATCATCGATAGATGGCGTTGAACATCTTGCTTCTATGCTACGGAGTGTGATTCTTTTTCTTTTCGTGTGGGACATAGACTCGTCCATATGAACGGCCTTGACAATTTATTATGAAATTATAATTGAAGTTTGATTAAAAGTTTGGAAATAATATGTGTAGCGCTTATTCAAGTGTACTTTGATATCTCTAGCAATAAATGAAGACTTTTTATCCGAAAAGGAACGCCAGCAAGGTTACGAGGAAGAAAATAATACACTTTTAATAGAATGCATATTTTATTACCTTGCGTGGCTAGCTGAGAACTCCTAAGATGTTTTACACACTCGTGTTCGAATTATGAACTCGAAAACAGTTATTAAAGACCTGCTTTATGCATTCTGCCTATAGAAATTACAGTTTCATAGAAATTACAGATGCGTAATGTTTTAATAAGAAGGCTCTTACTTCAATACAGTTGAGAAATGAAACGAAGTTTTTTTTGCCAATATATCGCCATCTTCCGCCGAACCTGTCAGTTGTTGTTGAACGATAATTGTTCAGTTGTTTTATTAGATCGTTTTTTGAGATACTGTTCAGATGTTGTTCAGTTGTTGTTTCGCTATTGTTTCGTTGTTGTTCAGTTGTTGTTCAGATGTTGTTCAGTTGTTAAGTAAAGTTGTTGTTCAGTTGCTGACTCGACATCTGAACATCTGCTGAAATATATAATTTTATCTGAACAACATCGAAACAACAACTGAACAACATCTTAAAATCATCGGGACAACAATCTATACGTAATAAAACAACTGCATAACAACCGAACAATAAACGAATAATTACCGTACAACAACAACAGACAGGTGCGGCGGAAGATTGCAATATGAGTACTGGCAAAAAAAAACTTTGTTTCATTTCTCAATTTTATCGAAGTAAGAGCCTTCTCATTAAGGCATTTACGCTTCTGTTATTTCTGTTAAACTGTTATTTCAATAGGCAGAATGCATAAATCAGGTCTTTATACAACTGTTTTGGAGTTCATTAATCGAACATTATGAGACGAGTACCTAAAGGTAAAATATTAGGTCCTTACATATGAAATTGGCGTTTTGTATGGGAGGAACAAAAAGTCGATTTTTTTTAATATAGTATATTTATTTAATCAAAGTATGAGCCATTGTAATCTATGCACTTTTGCCATCTCATAGGTAGTTCATTGATCCCTTTACTAAAAAAACCATTCGGACGGGAATCAATAAAATCTTTGAAGGCGATTTGGACTGCCCCATCTGAGTTGAATTTTTTCCCTTGCAAGAAGTTATCCAAATTTCGAAAAAAATGGTAATCTGTTGGAGCAAGGTCCGGGGAGTACGGTGGATGCCTTAGACATTCCAATTGAAGCTCTTCTAATTTGCTAGCCGTCTGTTGTGCAGTGTGTGGTCTAGCGTTGTCGTGAAGCAACAGTGGCGTAGAGCGATTGACCAACCTCGGTTGTTTAGCAGCTAGCTTTTCCATCATGGTTTGCAATTGCTGACAGTAGACATCTGCCGTAATCGTCTGGCCAGATTTGAGAAAACTGTAATGAACGACACCGGCGCTAGTCCACCAAACGCTTACGAGTAACTTTTTATTGGTCAATTTTCGCTTGGAGCAGGCTTTGGCTGGCTTGCCAGGGTCCAGCCATTGCGATGAGAGCTTCCGATTATCGTAGAGAATCCACTTTTCATCACAGGTAATGATTCGATTTAAAATCCCTTCTTTATTGTGCCGGTCAAGTAATGTAACGCAGCAGTTGACGCGCGTTTGCCGGTTTGCTTCACTCAATTCGTGAGGAACCCACCTTTCAAGTTTTTTAATCTTTCCAATTTGCTTCAAGTGGATTAAAACAGTTTTATCACTAACACCGAAGCCTGCAGCTAATTCGGACGTGGTTTGCGATGGATCCTGTAGGCGACACATTACCTATAGTCCTAAATTTTGTTCTAAATACGTAAATAACACAATGTGAACCCAAGATACTTATTTACAGGAGTAATCTCTAAAATCAAAGCAACTGTCAGGCTTTCTATGTTAGTTTTGCATATTTTGTTAAATAAAGACGCACGAGAGGGTCCAAAAATCGTATTACATCTCCTTAAAATCATTCGACCGTTCAATGGTCAGTCAGTCATTCACTAACTCTCGGCTGTGATGCGCTTGAACCCTATCGCGCCAAATTTCTTATTAAAATCGTGGTTTTCCTTTGCGACTCAACCCTAAACAACATACCATCATCAACACCAGCACATATCGGCTACAATCTTTGGTCTTCGAGCCCGATATACGTTGAAATTTAATGGAATGTTTAGCACGCCGCCTCGCACGGTGCTAACGCGTCGTGAGAAGTTAAATATGGCGGCCGCTAACGAGAACAAAGGCCCGCCACAAGATTTGCCATCGGATAGCAAAAATCATCATAAAACTGATAACAATTTATTGGATTTTGCTGGTGCTACAGGAGACGTGAAAGAGGAGGGTGTGGTTCCTGTTCCTAAACTGGGTGATGTTACCAGAGTGATAGCAACTGAACGATCTGAACCATCATCATCCCAAAAAAACAAACGTTCGTCGACGTCATCAAAAAATCGTCATCGTGAAAAAGAGCTCATAAGATCTGAGATGGATTATTTGGCCAGTAAATTAAAGGAACTGTCGACCAAATTGCAAGCAATCCAATGTGATGACGTTTCAGAATCATCATCCGACATCAGCCAGCAAGAAAAGTCCAAAGTTGATAAAAAGTCGACAATACGACAAGAGATGCGAGATGTTCAAGAAAAAGTGTTAACTTGGCAACACGGTAATACCCAGCCGCCCTGTCTACCTATGTCTATACAACAGACAGCCGCGGCTACTACCAACCGTACCGCCGAGCCACTGTCAGCGCACTCCGCACCGCCACCGTTTGACTACTATGTGCCGCCGGTGCCAGCCTACCAAGTGCCATGGGCCAAACAAACGCCACCGGTTCACAACACGCCGTCGACCTATCGCAATATTGGGCCAGCAACCGCGCCATCTAAAGTGCCCGCACCTGCAGCGCCAGCGCCACAGCCAACGCCCGCGCAGCCGCAGCCCACACCCGTGAGGCCACAGCAAGCGCCCACGTTCCAGCATGTGCCCACACCCCAGTACTATGCGCCCGCACCTCAGTATGCGCCCGCGCCACAGTACGCGCTCGCGCCCCAATATGTGCCCGCGCCACCTACCTATTATGTGCCGCAGGCCGAGAAAATAACTAGCATGCCTACTAGTAGCTTCGAACGACTCATCAGCCGGCTCGCTACGCCCCGAGAACTACCTAATTTCGGTGGCGACTGTATTGAGTGGCTACATTTTAAAAGTGCATATGAAGAGTCATCTCAAGTGTGCCAGTACAGTGATTCCGAGAACTTATGGAGATTGCGCAAGGCACTGCGCGGCGACGCTAAAGAAGCAGTTACTGATCTACTTATCGGTAATACCCCGCCCGCAATTGTTATGGAAGCCTTAGAACTACGTTTCGGCAGATCTGACGTCATAGTGCAGAGACTGACAGCCCAGCTACGTAAGCTACCTACACTGCCAGCCTACTATCAACATGATTTATTCAACTTCGCTGTGAAAATAAATAATGCCGTCGCTACTATACGTGCATTAAAGCAAGATGACTACCTACGAAGCCCCGAACTATTTTCTGCAGTTACTTCAAAACTACCTAGCACGCTTATCGGCAAGTGGACTGAATACGCTTTCATGAACATGTCGACAGGTCAGCCTAAATTAGCAATGCTAGCCAATTTCCTCAAAAATGAAGCAGAAATATTGTGTTTTGTTGGAGTTCCGCAGGCAAGTACATCGGACCATAAGAAAGTGACAGAGATGGCTTCTAAACAGCGACCAGATGAAAATAGATTTCGTACTAAATCTATATTTGCAATTACAAGCACAGAAGAGCAAAGCAAGTGTAAATTTTGCCATAAATCTATTCACTTGTTACAAGAATGCCGTGCTTTTAAACGAGCGATGCGAAAAGACAAATGGAAGTACGTAAAAAAACACAGATTATGTTTTTCTTGCCTTGATTCTGCACGCCACGATAAGGACGCGTGCCCAGCTCCAGTTTGTGACATAGATAACTGTGGAATGTCACACCATCGGCTACTGCATTGGCAAAAAGGAAATTCGTCCCAATCAGCTGATGACTCGCGACAAACATCGCAGATTACGTCACCGTCAGAGGAGGAGGCAACGATCGCCCACGTAGCACACAGCTACGACACGTCTGCTACGGGTGCTACGACGGGTAACAGGAGTGCTATGCGCGATGAAACGTTAGGTATTTCGGCAAGCGGCTTGTTAAAAGTGATCGCGGTAAAATTGCGTGGACCTAGCGGTATTGAAGTGAGCACATATGCATTGCTAGATGATGCAGCATCAGTTTCCCTCATAGACTCGGACTTAGCGGATGTACTTGGATTGCAGTGCGAAAGTTTGAGTGACATTAAATTCGTAGACGCGTTCGGTTACGAAGTGTTTCAACCAGCTATACCTACAGTGCGCGCGGAAATTAGCGGACAGGACAATGTGCGTTATAATATAAGATTGCGAAAAGCGTGTGAATTAGATTTACCGGCACAAGATCTAACTGTCATAAATAATTTAAAGTATGATTATTTGTCGTCGATCAAGGATGGTGTATGTAAAGAGCGAGTTATCCCACGCTTGCTTATTAGTGAGGACAATTATTATTTAATCGCACCACTCGAGCTGATCCATGGTTCAGAAACTGCACCCTACGCTACGCGGACCAGGTTAGGATGGTGCATACACGGTAATTGCGGTCGCACTCACTCGCACGGAGCCACTGTAAGTCAATCAATTTTTCATCTCTCTCACTCTGATAGCTTTGATATTGATCATTCGTTCGATCCTAGTGAACTTAACGCATTGATAAAGGATTCATTTTCTTTAGATTCTATTGGAATCTCGACCGTGCGCCGTGAGAATACAGCACATTTACGCGCGATTCAAATTTTAGATGATACGGCGAGGTATATCGGTAATCAATGGGAAGTAGGTTTGCCATTCAAGTCTGATAATTTTACTGTGCCCGATTCATACGAGAGTGCACTATTGAGACATAAATCTTTGTTGCGAAAATTTAATAAAGATAAAGATTTCGCGGAAAAGTACACAAAAGAGATTAATAATTTATTTAATCAGAATTACGCTCGAAAACTTACTGCAGGCGATCAGCTGTTTCGTAACAGCCAACGTAACTGGTATCTTCCTCATTTCGCGGTTTTGAATCCTAACAAGCCCGGGAAATTTCGGACAGTTTTTGACGCGGCTAATAGGGTCAAAGGTCAATGCCTAAACGATTTCCTTCTTACTGGACCTGATTTATATAATTCTTTGCTAGGAATTATGTACCGTTTTAGGGAAAATCCGATTGCCATCACTGGTGACATCAAAGATATGTTTTTGCGTATCAAAATCCGACAGGAAGATCAAAATTTTTTACGCTTTTTGTGGAATGATAATTCCCACGATCCACCTACTATTTGTACGATGCAGAGTTTGATTTTCGGTGCAACTTGTTCTCCTTTTATCGCACAATACGTTAAAAATAAAAATGCGCTCAAATTTGAAGATCGGTATCCAGAGGCGGTAGAAGTAATTATTCAAAATCATTACATGGATGATTGTGTTCATTCTTGTACATCAGAGTCTAATGCTATAAAATTAATTTCTGAAATATCTGAAATTCACGAGAAAGGCGGATTCCATATCAGAGGTTGGTCAAGCAACAGTCGTAAAGTTTTAGAAAATGTACCTGCTGACGATCTCGCGCATAACGCCATCCTCTTTAAGGACGGTAGCAATTGTTTATCACAGCGCACTTTGGGTCTGTTATGGAATCCTACTGACGATACATTTAGCTTCCGAGTTTCTTTAGATCGTTTAGGAATTTCAGGTACTAACGACCCCCCGACTAAAGCAAAAATGCTTAGCGTTATCATGTCTATTTATGATATACACGGTTTTCTGTCCCCATTTTTAATTAAAAGTAAAATATTGCTACAAAATGTACATCGCAGCGGTGTTGACTGGAAAAGTCAGATACAAAATGAAGATTTTTTGTACTGGCAGCAATGGCTCGAGGAATTAAATCAGGTGTCTGATTTACGTATCCCGCGTTGGTACAGCGCCGGCGCATGGACGCCGTGCTACCCCGCCCCCGCGCGCTCCGCGACCTCAGATGATAACAATCCCGTTACGAACACGCAAATGCACATTTTTGTTGACGCGTCGATTAAGGCGTTCGCGGCCGTTATTTACTGGCGATTTGCTCGCGCTGATGGTAGCGTGAATGTGTCTTTTGCAGCCAGTAAAAGCCGTGTCACACCTCTTTCTCCTGTATCTGTGCCAAGGCTTGAGTTACAAGGTGCACTTTTAGGTGCTCGCCTTGCTAGCACAGTACAGAAGGAACATAAAAGTGTAAAACCGGACCAACGATTTTTCTGGACAGATTCCAGCACTGTTCTCCAGTGGATTCGCAGTGACCCCAGGACTTACAAACCTTTCGTTGCACACAGGCTTGGTGAGATTGATGAGCTCACGGTCGTGCCCGAATGGCGTTATGTTCCATCTCGTCTGAATATTGCTGACAGAGCAACCAAAAGTGACTCACCTCCACTTCGTACCTTCAACGATGAGTGGTTTCAAGGCTCATCTTTCTTGCGAAGCCCTGAGCACTGCTGGCCAAAAGATCTGAAAAATCCTAAATCCTCCACTGAGGCTACCTGTGAGGAAAGAAGCGTGATGGTACTTACCTCAAAGCATATTAATCCAGAACTTCCGGTACCTAATGAGAGCAATTTTTCATCCTGGCTTCGACTTGTGCGCAGCACGGCATGGGTTCTGTATTTCATTAAAAAATGTCAACGCAAGAATCCGCAATTTGATATTCACCTTATGAAAGAGGCGGAGGACTTATTGTTAAAGAAAAGTCAGAGCGATTCCTTTGCAGATGACGTCACACACTTGAGTCATGGGAAATCCTTGCCGCGCACGAGCCGCCTTTTAAAGTTGACGCCATACTTAAATGAAAAAGGTCTTATCTGCGTGGCTGGCCGCATAGATAAAACTGTAGGTATTGAGCAGTCAGTCTCACGGCCTATCATACTCGATGGTCGTCACCGAACTACCCAGCTATTGGTGGAACATTTTCATCGCCGTGCTCTCCATGGTGCGAATGAAACTGTTGTAAATGAATTACGTCAGCGCTACTGGGTGGTGAACCTGCGACCTACTGTACGCGCAATCGCTTCGCGCTGCCTATTCTGTCGCTATAGACGCGCGGTTCCCCGAGCCCAGCGCATGGCTGATTTACCTGCAGCACGCCTGGAGCACCACCGCACACCATTTTCATGTTGTGGCTTAGATGTTTTTGGCCCCATGGAGATAACGTCTGGCCGAAAACGGCTAAAAAGATATGGTATGCTTTTTACATGCCTTACAGTTCGTGCAGTTCATATTGAACTCCTTGATAATTTAACAACTGACTCCGCTATCATGGCCATTACAAGGATGTCGAACCGACGAGGCACTCCTAAAATTATCTATTCTGATAATGGCACAAATTTAAGAGGCGCCAGTGTTGAGCTACAAAAGAGTCTCGCGGAGCTAAATTTTGATAAGATTCGTGAAGATGGAACGATCAGCGGTATCGAATGGCGATTTATCCCGCCAGGTGCGCCCGAGATGGGTGGCGCTTGGGAACGTATGATTCGAACCGTTAAAACCGCGCTAAAAGTTGCTTTAAAGGAGCGCGCTCCAACTCACCAAACTTTGTCGACCTTTATTACTGAGGTTGAAGCCTTAGTAAATAGTCGTCCATTGACTCATGTCTCTTCTGATCCCAATTACCCAGAGGCCTTAACGCCTAACCATTTCTTGATTGGTAGGTCATCTGCCGGTCCAACCTTTGGTAAATACACAAATTTTGATTTGCGGCTTAGGAAACAATGGCGTATCGCGCAAAGATTAACTGACATGTTTTGGTCACGGTGGACCAAAGAATATCTGCCTACTCTTTTGCCAAGACAGAAGTGGACAAATGATGAGCCACCCCTGAAAGTAGGTGACTACGTTCTTATAGCCGACCCTAACTTAGAGCGTGGTTCCTGGCGGCACGGCGTAGTGAGCGCGATTCACCCGGGCGACGACGGACGCGTTAGAGTGGTAGACGTGCGTACTCGCACAGGGTTGCTACGGAGGCCAGTCACTCGCGTCGCCTTACTTGCACCATCTGATTGTAGTGCTGATAATAATGATTAGTCAGCACTAGGAGGGGAGAATTGTAGGCGACACATTACCTATAGTCCTAAATTTTGTTCTAAATACGTAAATAACACAATGTGAACCCAAGATACTTATTTACAGGAGTAATCTCTAAAATCAAAGCAACTGTCAGGCTTTCTATGTTAGTTTTGCATATTTTGTTAAATAAAGACGCACGAGAGGGTCCAAAAATCGTATTACATCTCCTTAAAATCATTCGACCGTTCAATGGTCAGTCAGTCATTCACTAACTCTCGGCTGTGATGCGCTTGAACCCTATCGCGCCAAATTTCTTATTAAAATCGTGGTTTTCCTTTGCGACTCAACCCTAAACAACATACCATCATCAACACCAGCACATATCGGCTACAGATCCACTTCCACAATAGCCTTCAATTCTTCATTATCAACTTGGGTCTCCGGCCGTCCACGGGGCTTGTTTTGCAGGTCGAAATTTCCAGAACGAAAACGTTGGAACCAAAAACGCACTGTGTTTTCTTTTGCGACACAACCGCCATACACATCATTAACCCTTCGAGCCGTTTCTGCAGCACTGGTGCCACGGTGGAACTCGTACTCGTAAATAACGCGATATTTCAAATTTTCCATTTTGTAAATTGAGCGATGCAAACAGAAAAAAGATAAGTAAAAAAACAAATGAATGACGGTTTACGAAACACAACTACATATGGAAATAGCTGTATAAATTTGAATTTCGAATTCCTAACCAAATAGGAGAAATTTGTGATCAAAGTGGCCAGTACGACAAAACGACAATTTCATATGTAAGGACCTAATACTTAGTATACGCAACTGCATATTGAGGCATTAGAATGCTTGTGTCAAACTACTTGGCTACGCCTCTTGTGATAAACAGACACTCGCATTCTAATGCCCCCATTATATGACAGTTGCATAAACTACTATAATCTGTTAAAAGAGACTTAACTGACGGCTTTAAGTCGATAGGAACAGCCACGGTAATGCACAGTACAACACAGTCTAGTCACCTCCTTACAATCTCAATTTCAATTCGGGTAATTAGTGCGGCAAAAGAGGACTCTTATGGAAGTTTTTAATTACTTTCGTGCAGTAAATAAATGTTTTGGGCCTCAGCTAGATTAAGTAATACCATTTGGTATTAAATATTATTTTATAGAAATTAAATATAAATTTAGGTAATAATTTTTATATTATTTGGTGATTATGTTTGAGTGTAAATTTCATTATTTTTGATAGAATTTACTGGTTATTCTTAATTATGATTTAGGTAAACGTTTTCATATTATTTGGTGTGACTACTCAGGTTACAGATCTAGGTACTATTTTAGGAACAAATATTATTTATTATGTGACTGTAAATGTTACTTACGTGTAAAATGATACTTACGTGTACCATCCAAAAGCGAACCCAACGATAGCCATAGCGAGTGCGGCGCCGACAGCAGCGATCAGTGCTACTCCGTAGATGGACTCGGTGGGGTCTGATGCCGACTCCAGAACGTGGATGTGATGCTGCTTCGACGTGTCTCCCTCCTCATGCGAGCTAAACAGTATGCAATTTGTAATAGACAATATACTTAAATAATTTCTGTAGCCGGATTGCTACAACCAGGCAGGATGTCCAAACTTTGGGCCTCGTGCCAAAGTACAAACGAAGAGTTTCATCAAATGGCCAAAACTCGAAAAAAGCAATATTTTTTTTCTTTATTAATTCAGTCAATAGATTTCATACTAGCGAAATCGGCAAATACCTTTCCAGCACTTTTACTGGTGAAAAAATATACTCATTTTCAAGTAGGTAGGCCTGGTTCTACATCTGCAATGCTTTCATTTGACTAATTTTCAATCACCTTTGTTTTCGGCGGGGCTTGCACAACTGGCGACTGACTTACCTAATTATTTCATGTATCTACTGATACTTTTATGAATTAGGTTATGGCAAGTATCTCCGCCGCTCGTGCTTGGATTGACATGCATTACGCAACTAATCTAATCATCATCTAATGAGCTAACATCAACTAAGTTCACACCATGCTGATTATAAATAGTCTAGGTGTCACTCATTCATGCTAATTGTTTGTGTTGTGATTGAACAAAACTGCTCATAAAGTAATAACAAACTATTTCAAACTAATTTGGGGCTATCAAAACCTACTGCCCTACCGTGAGGTACCTACACTGGCCGTTATATTTTGCAGCATACTGGTACTGCAAAATATACTGGTAAAAATAAACTATATGGTACTGCGTTCGTTCTTTCCATAAAAGGAGTACATCCGCCTATGAATCTGCTGAATAAAGTCCTCCAACTATAATTCTAAAATTCGTCGAAAACGTGAAAATAATTTGTACATTCCGTAGAAAATACAATAGTACTAGATTAGCTACCACCTACAAGTAGTTTAATAGCGGGGTTGTTAGCTTCCTCACTTTGAGCCAAAATACTGAAAATCGGCATGAAGGTACTTCTTGACCTACTGGTCAAAACAAGGGATGGAGCTAAGCGGGCACTACCCCTTTTTACCTTTTACCGCCTCTTCCCTTTCTCTTTTCCTTTCCAAAGCGTAACTTTTTATTTCGTGAAGATGAGCAAAGACAATTATTCATTCATTGAATAGGTATTTCTTTTCTTCTTTTTTTTTATTAGAGCCAAATCCTAATCTCTTTCCGGACAGACACTACCTAAAATTTTTGCGTTTCGTTCCTAATGTTGTATTGAAATATTTGAATACGGGTTCGGGGTTACTATTTTTTGGCTCTTGATGAGTACGTACGTAGGTCAGAAAAATTGTATCAAATTATGAAATTAGGCTTCGGTAGTACTGACACCTAAAATCGCAGGCTCGAGCAATGTTCTCTCTCATTGTTTACCCAACATGTTGTGTAGTATATTTAAATTTAGTACTTTGTCTCGGGTTTTACCTACATTTAATCTTCGGCGAATACCAACAGGCAGAAAAACACGGCATGGCTGGTTTCGAGTCGGCTACGCTATACAACGCAACGCTGTTTATAAATGAAGAACCCGCCCGTAGAATATTAGAATTGCTCTGAGAATGGATCAATAAACCATGCAACAAAACCGAACATTCAGACAGTTTATTAATTAATAACAAGATACATATTATTTTCGTTATTAACCCGTTTCGAAAATAATTTGTGATATGTATACGTACAGGGACTTTGGTGCATCGTGTGCTAAAAATTGGCCGACAGAATCAGCGGTTTAGTACCTACCTACTAGATTGGCTGTCAAAATAAGAATGCACATGCGCAAATTTAAATTGGTTTTGTCACCCTTGTGTGAATATCAGTAATTTCAAAATTATATCTCTATTTAATCTAGGCGCCGTGTGATTGCCGGCTTAGAATAGCATCACCCCATTTCTTACCCATGGGTGTCGTAAGAGCCGACTAAGGGACTCGAGGGATGTGTATTGCAATTTTAGGCGATGAGCTGACAACCTGTCACTATAGTGATACACAGTTATCTGATTGACCCTCAAGCTTTTGTCAGACGTGGTGTTAATATCCGTTTTACGGCCGTTAACGCTCTGCCTACCCCGTAAGGGATATAGGCGTGATTTATGTATGTATGTATGTATCTCTATTTAAAAAACGTCAAACCCCTTTCTACCCTATTAAGGCCTCATATTCCTAGGTACGGTACAGCATGTTTGTCATTTTGAACCCTCGCTTAAAGTTCAAAACCTATAAAAATACATAACATAGGTAGAGGGTAGAATTTTGAAAATTCTTATACACGATCTTCGATGATTTAAAGTCCTAAGTCATATCATATAACTTTTGAAACTGATTTGTGGGTTCAAATCATTGATCTACAACAACCCTAGATTTAGCGCCTCATACAAAATTACGCTAAGATTTTGTCACCTACTGAACTATACAGTCATACATAGCGATTTAGATTCATTGCGTCTGCCTGATTCAAAATATCACAACGAACCTCACCATAATCTATTGAATTCAGCCTTATTTGTTAGCCCGTACTTGGTCATGTTAACAGTTTCGCGGCCAGCCACGCACTGTGGGAAAGAAGTGCTCGCTTGCAAATTGTGCACTACTTTACCGGCCCACCTTTTGAGCGTACGCGCGTAATCTAGGGTTGTTGTAGATCAATGGTTCAAATCCTCTAAAAATCTATTTAAGAGCATGCTGTTCACCAAGTATTCAACTTTCCTTGCTATGGCATGCCATTACGCATGTTATTATTTATTCTATGGTTAGAGCCAGTTCCTTCTTGAATTGTTTCTTCTTGAATTCTGGACTGTTGACAGCGACACAGTAGCAGTCCTTGCAGTACAACCCTGACCCCAGCCAGTTTCCAGTATTGTGAGTATTCTGGTGCATTTTTAGGTATAAATAGTGTTTTTACAGCTTGAATAAAATTAAACTCTAACTATATGATTTACACACACAACGACCAGAATTTAGAACTAATTAGAAATAAAAGAAAAATTATGCTGTAATTTCGTTGTAGGCACCATCTTAGAAAGTCTCCCTTTTTTACTAATATTTATATATTTTTTATCAGGATGTTCATTGAAATACGTGCCGTAGACAGACTCACTATCATTAAAAGAAGCCCATAAAACATATTCGGAAAAATCCTAAAATACAAAAATATTGTTTTAGCCGAAATTTTATTCAAATGCTTTTAACTCAGCCTAGTAAGTAGTAGTAATTATTAAGTAAATAGTTATAGTTTTAGTAAATATTACGGCAGCGCGCCGGCCTAGATATTTATAACTGATATGGACTATTTACTTGCTTGTTTTTGCGCCCTCTACACATCGAAAATTACAAAAGAAAAATCCCGAACCACTATTACATATTTTTTCCAAAGGACATGGTCAAAATTCAATAACAAAAGACCCAGATTCGCCAGCAACGAAATATAGGTAGTTAATCGGTCTGCCTAGTAGGATTTCCTGTAGGAATATCCCATTTTTCTGCGGCAGAACATACCTACAACCCTTCCTCTTAAATTATTCTATCTATTTAAAAAACAGATCCAAATCCGTTGTGTTCTTTTAAAAATCTAACATTCATAGGGGTCAATAGGAACCCACAGCGTGAAACGTGCTTTTTTCCATTAGAGTAATTATATTCTTTTTTATGTTTTCTTGTAGATATACTGTATTGTACAGCAAGCTGAAGGGATAGAAAATTACATATTCTGTCGGCCTTTTACTTTCGGCACACGCTGCACCAAAAAACACTAGTGAGTAAGTATTACCTGCAACTAAATGTGGAAAAGGTTAAAAGCTAGGATCACTTTTACAGAAAAGGTGGAGTGAGGGTTCTACGTGTTGGATAATTATATGTATCACCTCTCATAATCATCATCGTGATCAATAGTCTCGGGTTGACTAACTTTCAACCAGCGCAGGTTGGTGGGTAGTAAGGATACTGGTAATCGGTACTCCTTATTAGCCCTGCAACGAATACTCCACTAATTTTACGGTTAAAAAACTACTAATAAAAGCACACTTAAAACTTATACATGTATAAATTACACAAATAATTATTTATTGTAGATATTATTTGAAACATTTGATCGTAACGCTATAGGCACTGCAGATACTGCACACATTAAATGACCAACAGCTAAAGCACGCTATAGCAAGATTACGCAAATGCATAACGAATACTAAATAGAAACAGACTTCTCAGCCAGTGAAACTTATACAACCGCGGATCGTATATGCATCGCACGTTAATGCTGTTCATGAAAGCCAAATGAACAGTGCTTATGTCAAACTGTAATAGCCGCAACTTGATGCGATTACATCTATGAGGTTTCCTAAATTTTAGGCCAGTTTTGGAGCTTCGAAACAATGCTCGTACATTTCACGTAGCAAATTTAAATGTTTGGTACCAACAAACCTAGAAAGTCCACCTGAACAAGCCGCGCTCCCCAGAGCAGGATCATGTTTATCGTTAGTAGTTTTTTGTGGTACAAAAATATATAACACACTTTATTCACTTTACAACATGCTCAAACAAATTATTCAAATATACCGTAATTTATTAAATCCGTATTTAAATCAGTGTTTACTTATATTACTTATGCATGGATGGTTTTATAAGATATTCATACTAATTTACTCAGAAGACTGCCGTGTGGTGCTGGCTGAGAATAGCATCACCACAATTCTACCCGTAGTTGTTGTAAAATGCGACGATTCCAGGGAACGGTCAGCAACATTCCCTGAGAATGCAACATCTCGCACAGCACCACGCTCGCTAATCCGCATGCCAAGCATGGTGAGTATGGCAACATCCCCCGTTAGGGGCAGGGCAGGCCCATGTCATGTTGTTCGTAAATCTTTTAATGTACCTACTTCTTGTTTTCAGTCAAAATGAAGGGAAGGGAATCTACCTTTCAGCAAAAAGTGATAGTGTTTTCTTACACCTGTATACAAACTGGGCGACTTACAATGAGAAATCATTGTGGAAATGGAAAGATGACTGTGGCGTAGATAAGACCTTGCGCTAAAAAATACACTTATTCTAGCACCAAATCGCATTCCAACAAACAAAATTGCAAGCTTGATATTTAACCAAATATTCAAAAAGGCATACCTACACTTTTTTCAGGCATTTTCGCATATCGCTGCACTCATTCAATGCTGTGTAGCTAATATAAATTTAATAGTAATTTGCTTTCTACACGCCATTAAGATTCTCCGAATTTTGATATTTTCGTATGTTTTGGAATAAATTGTTTGAGCAAGTACCTACTGGAAACATTTTATTCGAAATATGTCATTACTTATCATAACGTGATCATAACACCCTTTTATTAGATAAACCACGTGTAGGTATACTGTTCACTTGACCTTTTTCTTATTTTAATGGAGAGAGCCCTTTACCTGTGACTGCACAACTTCAACCTACACTTGCGCCGTGCGTCACATATATGCATATATGTAAATGTTACGAAGAATGTTCTAATGCTAAATGAAGAATAAACACGACGTTGATACCAAACATTTGCATTCAGAGTTGTTGTCTGCGAAATTATATTTATAAAGCATATTCATGAATAAGACGGCTTTCTAGAACATTTTTGACAAAAATCTGAATCTGTCGAAATACCGCAAAATCATGCGGTACATGTGTTCCCTGTCACTTTACTAACTAGGATTGACATATTTTCCTTGAAACCCGTTCTTTATATTTTTGTTAGAGAACGGACTAGGTAATACGATGGATCCGACAAATATTGTTTTAGTTATCTTGTTCATGAGTATTTGTTGGTAAGTTTTAAATATACAAGCACATTATGTGGAGTGGTAAAAAGAAAAGTTACACATTTGTTTCGATTTCGAATTAGACATCAATTAAATATCAGTGTCCCATTATTTGGGTGATGGATATGATTAAAATTTCAAGCAAACACAATGGCCCGGCTTAATTACGGAATAGCTTTGGCAAATACTCCTACTGGATAGATGCATCCCCGGGAATGGCACATTACTTTGCTTCGCTGACTTGAAGCAACTGATATAATAAAATTAGCTGCTAGCGCGTAAAATTTCTATTTCCCGACCAGTTTCCCTCAATTTACATTCTCCCGGAGTAAGACAACGTCCATTTCAGTGATAAATAAACCAGTTGCTGAACCAGCACTTCCTTAGCCAGAGTACTTTAGATAGTTTGTCGACGAGATGTAAAATATATTAGAGATGTAAAATAAATTCATCACTATCCTCGATTTAGGCTCGAGCTATGCTTCTTGTGTCTGAATGAGGAACTGCAAACCCTATGTGGAACACCAGGAGCATGTCTATATGCCAGCAGAAGCGGCCTATGATGCTGAAAAACTTTAGCTATCGAACCATTACCGTATATCCTGTAGTATAGGCAAGATCCTGTTGTTTCACATTAAGGTGAGTGTAGTCATGAACGGCCTCGACAGTGGCGTTACTTCACGAAAATCATATTTTCTCTTTATACAAACAATCTATCAGAATGTCCGTTGCTCAAGTTTTTAGTATTATCCTTAAGTAAAATTATAACCTTTTTTTACTTTTGTACTTTACTTAAATCTAAATTCTCGAGTTTATATGACGGCAGAAGTGGTTCATCATACTGATCAACTTTTGATATGACCCATTCCTATATATCTCATAGTTTAGATGGGCTCTTGGTGATCTATATTAGGTACTTTAGACTGTTGATGTCCGTATGTAAGCAGAAACGTCTTATAATACTAAAAAAAAATTGCTATGGAGCTATTTCCGTATCTCCTTAAGATCAATTAGGCTCCTGCTGGTCTGCATCAGGTACATACTTCGGACTCTCAATTCCCATGTACCAGCAGTAGCAGCCCATCTTATGCTGAATAACTTTTGCTTAAGAGCCATTCAGCAAATCTTATAGTTTAAATGAGTTCTGCTAGTGGTCTATATTAGGTACTCTAAACCCTCAACGTACATGTGCCAGCATAAGACACCCACCATGTGAATAACTTTTGCTATAAAGTCATTAGCGCATCTCGTATAGTTTGGCTGGGCTTTTGGTGGTCTACATCAGACACTCTACATCCTCAAGTGCTAACAAAGAGCCTCTGGCTATCTCTCAATGACATACCACAGTTGAAAAAAGTGAAATTTGTCACTGATATGGCAAAATAGCCCTAATAGCTACAAAACATCGAAACAAAAAATATGGGTCAGAAATTTCAACACTTTTTAGCGGATTTCTGTAGGTAACGTCTTGACAGGATAAAATTATATCTAGCTGTAATCGTTGATACTTTCATAAGACTAGTAGTTCTTTCGAAACTGAAATGACCACTTGACAAGTCCTCTTCGAATATTTTTTATAGACATAAAATAATTCCTTGGTTCAGTTTTCAGATAAAATTACTAAAAAAAAACAATATCTGCGTTTGCTAAAACAACCAAATCTGTATACGTTTTTACCATCATCACATCTATGTGTTTCCTCGTGCCATTCATCAGATCCATCACCTAGGAGAATTAGCTGATTGCCAGTTCAAAAGATACGAAATTAATAAGTAAGTATTTTAAGTTTCATAGGCTGAGTGATCACATAATTACTCGTGGGTGGATTTAATAGCTGCTGGTTTTAATGAAACAGTGGACTGTTAAATAGCTGACTTGATAACTCACTACCGGGTGTCCCTCCAAAAACAATTGAATCCCTCTAAAAAAGAACTTCAGAAGCTCTACCATACTCGTAGTTATTCAACGTACCTACGCATAATATACCTACTCGTAAACACGCAAAATAATCTATTGACTTTTACCTCGAAAGCAAAAAATAGGGTCACACAAAGTAAAAAATACCAAAAAGAAATCTCTGAAAATGAAGTTATCAATTCTCAATTAAAGATATGTGATGGGATCTGTTTGAATGTATTAGTTTAAGGGTTTCTCATTTATCCAGGTCCCAGTTAACCAGGTTTCACTGTATCAATATTTTGCGTGAAGCAGACAGATGCAAAAGTGCTGCTGCTGATAGGAAGCTGCTGCTGCTGTATTAAGTAGATGGAACCTACGAAGTAAGCTCATGATTCATTTATGAAGGTATAAGAATACAAGTACATTTCGTTTAGAACGATTACCTATACAGTCCGAGGTAAAGTCGGTTGCCAGAAAATGTTTGTACTTACAGTCCAGCCTTTAATTTTCCTATATCCGGCTCCAGGAGGTGCTTCTGTTTGCTAAGGTTGGGATTCTGTCGAGTCTGACGCGGAGGTTCCAACAGCATCGCTATCCGAGGAGAAGTCCTATCTTTCTGTTCTTTGACGGCTAGAAAAAGCATTCATTGTTCCTATCAGAACTGGATACCTACTCATTACATAATTTATCCAATATGGAAATATCTTGTCTCCTACTTACGCGCTTGTCTGTATAGTTTTGAAATCGGTTCGTAATATCCGTCGTCCATTGGAGTTAAAGCAAAGGTCTTTCTGTTATCGCTAGACTCATCATCATCCGTCAGCCCTCTGTCCTGGTTAGACGTTTGGACAGCAGAGTCTCGTTTCGCACTGTATTGTGATTTAATTACAACTGGCAATAGCTCCTGCGCTTCTGTTATAATTGGCTTCGAATTTTCTCTGTTTTGTTGAATAGAGTCAAGGTAGTAACCTGTATCTTGGTTATTCAAAGACGATGTTAGCATCTTTTGCAAGTATATATTGTGTGAAAACCAATTGAGTAAATCAGCATTGTATGGTCTCATCAAGTCGTCATACTCGTCCATCTGGTTGATGCGGTAGATCTCCTGTTTGGATAAAACGTGCGTGATCGCTTTTAAGTACAACGTCTTGTCTTGTCTTGTCTAGCCCACACCATCCCACTCCTTGGAAGGCTTTCGAGGTAGGTTAGGTAATGAATACTTTGAATACATGAATGAAAGGAATAAAATAATTTGTTTGTTTGATTGAGTTGGTACTATAAAAAATTACGTACGCATCTTACTGCATCATTAATTGTATCCTAAATATGGTTAGTAGCTATCTATGATTTTAAGGCAAGCAGAATGATTTTTTTGCTTTATAATTGCTCATAATTTAAACTTAATTTGAAGACATATAAAAATACACCAGCTCTCTTTACAGCTATAGTAACTACTACTAGTTTTATAGTCTGATCAAACCTTCAAAACGTTCAGTACCGTCCCATACATCCGGTATTTTACGCTGCGCTGGATATTTCAAACAACATGTTGCATTTATGTATCTTACTTATGCTTAGCTCGATTAATCACATCACAGAATATACGATATTATTCTATCTTGAGATGACTGGTTATAAAATATTAAAGTACCTATATTACCAACGGCTAAGACGCGAAAATGCATTTAAAGTATTCATTACCTACCTCGAAAGCCTTCCTAGGAGTGGGACTGAATTATATATATTGGTAGTAGATACCTATATGTACCTACATCCCTCAGCATCTTAAGATAAATCCCTTATATGAAAAATATAAGGTCCTATGAAATTCAGTGCAAATATTTTTAGACTGAGCTCTACTCGTAAAACTGAACAACTTTTCCCAATAAACATAGGTCGAAATACGAAAAATAAAATTGCACCTCTCATACAAAGTGACACTTTTTTTGAACATTGTTGTATGGTAGGTCCAATTTTTTTTTCATATTTCGAGGTATATTTATTGGGAAATGTTGTTCAGTAGAACTCACCCTAAAAATATTTGCACTGAATTTAATAGTGCCTTATATATTATTTTGCCGTTAGCAAAGGATACTAACCGTTATTGATGGTCCATACAAATTGTATAGCGAATAATACCTATATTGAGAAAAATATCATCGTATATTCACCGTTTGTGACCCCCTAATAACGAGTCATGTTGCGGTTATTTGTGCAAACGACGAACGTCATAAGCTAAGAATTGACACCACAATGTGTGTAAAATAAATACGGATAAGTTTAGATGATAGGTGTTTAGGTATGTGACCTACCTTGTTCAGCCAATCATTGTCGTTTTGTGGGAGTGGTCCAACTGGGCTATCATCATAGCCTGCGTATTGCGGTAGCACCAGTGGCGGCAGCATGAAGTCGAGCTGCAGCTCCCGCAGTGGGGGCCCCTGCAGGCCCCGCGGCTCCGGCGGCCCCTGCAGGCCCCGCGGCTCCGGCGGCCCCTGCAGGCCCCGCGGCTCCGGCGGCCCCTGCAGGCCCCGCGGCTCCGGCGGCGCCGCAGTAGGCCCTGACAACACATTCCCAATGAGAAAAACTGCATTTTCATATCGTACCTACTAAGGTACTTTGGTATGATAAGGCCGACAGTTTTCGAAGTCCCAAATTCAGAAAACCAGCTATATTTGAAATATTATTTAATTATATTTTTCGAATGACCCTCAAACATTTGTCAGACGTGGTGAAAATAGCCGTTTTTTACGGCTGGTTACGCTCTGCCTACCCCGCAAGGGATTATAGGCGTGATATGTGTATGTATGTATGTATATTATATTAAGTAGATATAGAAATGAAGGAAAATCGCAAGCGGAGCGAGCGCGACTTTTCACGTCGCTGACACACAAATGAATATTTGCACTCTACCATCGAAATAAAACTTTTACGGTCCCAGTGCACGGGGCTCTTCAATTCGCGGGGCTCGTATGAATAAGAAGAATTGTTTTTAAGAATTAAAAAAAAGTTAAGTATTCCAAGTACTCTGCAGATGGCGTTGTACTCACTACATTACTAGATGCTAAAGCCAAAAGGCATGAAAAATAAATATATGTTCTTTTCGCTTTGTTATTAAATTAATACACTGTTTTGTTTGCACGTTGTTTTCGACGGGTTGCGTTAATATGCAGGAAAACGCATGAAAGTATTTTTTTTGTTGTGCGATCTAACAATGATTAGTTTAGTCAAGGACCATATATATGGTCCTTGGTTTAGTTTAGTTTTACGATCTCATACATCCAAGTGACGTTCCGTCCCTTACATTAACGTACCAAGTACAGAGCCATCTATCCAGCGACTAGGGACGAGATAAAAATAAATAAAAAGAAAACTCCCTATTAGAGTGCAACGGGACATATGCTGCTGTATGCTGTCTACTCTACGCTTTAGTAGGACAAGGTAGATGGGATTACCGATCTATCGCTCTCCATTCAGTATTCCAAATCAGGATAACCAGCATTTATGCCGAATCGGTCACGATAAATCCGGATATGTGATCACTGGCTTCCTAGGTGCAGGTGCAGGGCAGTGCAGCACCTTTGTGCTACTTGGGCTCGCTACGTGTTGCGCTGCGCAGAGCGAAACATCTCGAAACATTTGCTGCTTTTGTTTTCTTAGTCGAATACAAGTAACATATAAAGAACAATAATATAGAAGCCATGATAGAAGAGTTAAATGTTGCCTATACATCGTCGCTTTGTGACGTCAAATTACTATTAGTAAAAAAACAGCAAAATATAGGTAAGTAGAATTTATATTTGAGAAAAAACCTACCTACCCAACAGTAAAATTTACATGTAACAGTTTTACTAATTTAGGTAGTAGGCTAGTAGGTAGCGACCTACCTGCCTAGGTACTCCCTATCTTTGATACTCGGAAACAAGCGCGAGTAACAGGTGGTACGAGTTGGTTGGAAATGATTTTCTCAACTATATTTAGTCACCATATCGCAAACCCGAGTAGAAAAAAGTTGAAAATGTAATGAGTTATGTTTATGACACTGAACTGAAAAGAAGACACATCACACGTGTCTGAAGAGCACAGCATAGAAACGTACACTGAATTCCCAATGATTGCATGTAAATGGAGGAAGCGTTTTATCACCAGATGATAAGCGGGTTAGTGAGCATGGCAATAACGATATAGTTAAAATGAATATGGACGTACCAGGAGGGCGAGCTACAGCGCTGGCCGCCACTGCAGCCACCAGCAGCGCGATCAGCGTTTGCATCCCGTGGCAGCTGGTCCACAGTGCGCGTGCTGTGTGTTTACTGCCCGCACCTCACCGCACCCCGACGCCTCCGCTGCTCCGGTGCCCGCTGGCGCACCGCCGTCGCGCGCCGATCGATACGCCGCCCACATCAACACTGCGAGTTCATTATCCACACCTAAAGAATCGTAACCACCTATTGCGAATCCTAGCTAACCGGCCACCTATTTTGCGCTGCGCCGTGACATTTAGAAAAGCGCTCCTTGCATTCACGAGCTACTACGATACCGGTCAGCGTACCTATACCTATTAAATAAACTAAACCTACATATTAAATGTTTTTAGTAAGGTAATTTTATACAGATTAAAAAGTTACGCTTTTAACGCCAATAGTTAGCATTTAGGGATTTCATCTAGCCATGCAAGGTTATAATTAAAAACTGTAAGAAAAGGCCGCATTGTTCTGTGATCCTGTCTGACCCACGTCTGACCTACTTCATACTTAGGGCATACTTTACGTTACCTACTTGCGATGTTTAATTTGAGGCATACGCCCTGACAAAGAAAAAAGAAGACAGCCAATAAAAGGTCGGTCGGATACCAAATCTTCAAAATCTTATATACTTAGTAGTTACTTGACCTAGCTTAGTGAAATAAAAACAAAATTAATAATTATACATGGTGTAAAAAAATTTGCTGAGAATATTTTAAGGGGTGAACCAGTACGTGAAACTGAACAACTTTCCCCAAGGATCATAGGTCGAAATATGAAATAAAAATTGGCCCTCTCATACAAACTATCCCGGCCGGGTAACACACTAAGTATGGGAGGGTCAAATTATTGTTTTATATTTCGACCTATGTTCCTTGGGGAAAGTTGTTCAGTTTCACGTACTGGTTCACCTCTTAAAATATTCTCAGCTATTTTTTTTACACCTTATATAGACGTATCTCCAACGTTATCAGGATCGGCCTATTTATACTTATAATATTAAAGTACTAACCTAGGGTCATGTGGGTTGGTCACTTTATTTCCAGTGATCATTGCTCAGCAATGGATGCATCTAAGAAGTTGAGTATGTGTGTAGAATCAATTTCTCTTACCCGCCATTTTCTACCTCCTATGTGTTAAAGAACAGGAAAAAATTTAGGTTTTTTTGCAAAGTCAGAAATGAGCTATTGTGTAATATGGGGTGGCTAAATGGCTCGGCCTGGTTTATACAGTGGATCATGGTGGATAATCATAGATACCTAATTAAGATGTATTGTACATATCAACCCAATCAACAGTCAATTATACTTACTTCATTAAAATTTGGAAATCTTTTAAATTTTTAGATAATATTTTCATTTATGAAACATAATATATCACTGTGAGTGCATAATAAAATCATAGTACATATCACAATGTTTTTAAAATTACAAAAATTTGTATTGACTATACTTTTAAGTTTTGTATTGCATTGAAAGAAATGCTTTCTATTCTAATACTTAACAAGAAAACATTACGCCAAGTATTTATTCATTGTTTTTTAGGCATTTCATACAGTTTTTAAACTTTATCTTGTAATAATTTTGGCCTGTTTGCCAATTCTTTGAATTTTGATACGTTTTAACCTGATTCATTGTGTACCTTTAAGGTATGCGCGACTGTGGCGACCGATGCCAATTTGGAATCGATGATGTGGTATGCCAAAATTCAAGTACATTTTTTTTATTAAATTTAACATTGTTTACTTAAAATATTACAAAAGCAAAAACTTTCTCAGTCATTTATTTAAAACATAAGAAACATCACCAACAAAGTTGACTTAACACCCACTTGAAAAATTGTTTGTTACTGAGGCGCCCACCTCACTATTTAATTAACATTTGTTTGCCAAAGGCTTCCAGTAACCGATCAAAACAATGAGAAATATATGTTTCTTCAATCCAAAACCTTACTGAGCCAGTGTTCCCGCCCTAGCCAACTTGTACCACATGACCCTACTCTTTGGGATCGGCCATATCGTCTAATCGAGCAGGTCTCTTCAGTAAAATTATATTTTAAGATCACAGGCTGTATTAGTCCGATAAGGCTGGCATTATAATTATAACTTTCGATTATTTTTTTCGATTGCGTTATGTGTAAAGCACATGTTACATTTTGTGTAATTTTCGACGCTTGCATAAATTTTTGATTCAATGTGTGGTAGTGGTAGCTCATTCAAATTAATATTATAGAATATACCAGTATTGTCTATGTGATAGTTTACACACAATGTAAGAAACCAGTTTAAGTTGTTTTGATCCACTGCAAACGAAAGAATGTTAGCATCTTGGTTAGCATACACATGAAATGACAAAATATTAGATTGGGTTCGATCAATGGTCCATACACTATAAGTCAAAACTACATAACTTTAATATTTTTGAAACATGAAAAGCTAGCCATATATATTATTCACCATCCAAGTACCTCTATAAACCAATATTTAACTAATAAAAGCCTAGACAGGTAAAGAATAACACAGTTCGTCCTTCTTAGACGCTTTCAACTCGAGACAATGCGGAGATTCGTCCGCCTGGAATGATACCAAATAGTACTTTTTAGAAGAGTGATTATGAAGCCAGTTTTTTTGTACTCGACTCTATGATTTTAGCACCACCGCGGCTATGAAAAACTACACATGACTGTATGGTGGGGAGCAGGAGCTCACCCGGAGAAGTTTTGTGGTTGTTCTGGGAAGAACGGACTGGACTGAATCTACCCGGTACGTGCCGGTAGTTCCCAAAATAGGGAACAAATGAGGGACCTCCGCGCCCCCGCCGGCGGGGGCATCGGTTGCTTGAGAAGCTTGTAGAATGTGATCAAGGTGATCAGTATGAAATTGTTTTGGATGACCTGTAGCATTTTCAGATGTGAATAGAAGGTGTGAGCAAAGTTTATGCTGGCGTAGGTCATTATAGGCCTGACGCAGGTGTTGTAAATTCTCACCATATTTCTAAGGGAGTGTTTGCTCCGTTTGTTCAACATCGTCTGGAAAAAACATGGGATGTAATCTGCTCATGGTGTGGCTACGGAAGCTAAGCCTGGAGTCGAAGGTGACTCCTAGGTATTTGGTCTCGTTAACTCAGGGGATGGGTCGGCCGAAAAGCTTTACAGCGGGGACGTTTAGCCGGTTTGTGCCCCTACGAAAGTGCACGGCGGCACTTTTTTCGGGATTGACCTCAATTCTCCATTTGCGGAACCAGCTCCCGAGTGCGTTCTGGAGAATCTTAAGTAACTTTTCGTGGTTACGGTGGGAAGCCTAAATGGCAGTGTCATTAGCGAACATAGCCAGCTGAGACATGGGCAATTTGGGGACGTCGCTTGTGTGTAGCGTGAAAAGTAGGTAATGGGGACAGGACGGAGCCCTGCCTGTATGGTTTGGGATGAGAACAGAATGCCTTCTACTCTGTAGCGAAAGCTTCGATTCGACAGAAAGTCATGTACTAAAAGCACGAGACGATCAGACACAGCGAGCTGGTGCAGCTTGTATACCAGCCCGTTGTGCCAGACCTTGCCGAAGGCTTTCGCCACATCAAGAAAAACTGCTCCTGTCGGAATCTGTTTAGACGAAACATTCAGCTTATGAGGCCAGAAGGCCGATTGACGACTGTGAGGAAAACGGTAGCTACCGGCCTGGTCGGTAGTTGTGACCAGGGGAACGACTGTGCCAACAGTGATCGGCGGAATAACTTCTATACCGCGTTTCACGACTTGTATGAGTCGTCCAACGACCCGATGAACCCGTGGTGGCAGAGTTTATAACCACCTACTACTAACAACTAGTAGGCACCTGACATGGTTGTGTAACGACCGAAGTATCTTTTAGTATTAAGTATATCACTAAATTAAACAACAATAGATATTCAAACATAGGTATACGTTCTTTATTGAAATATTCCAATTGACCACTATCATAATAAGATTTTTTTTATTGCACGTTTTCATTCGAATTGCCACGTGCTGTAAGAGTCTGCACTACCAACAAGTTTCTATTTGACGGCAGACTGCCCGAATACCCTCCACTTCCAAATTATCTCGAAAATTCGATAATTATCATAAATACACTCCTCGGCAAGCATATGTTGGATGTCCTCCCACCGGATAGACTGGATCTGTCTGGTACCGACTGCAAAGAGTATATAATAGAACTATCGTACCGACTGGATGGCGAAAACGCTATGTATGGGGCACCCTGTAGGAAGCAGCAGTCCAGTAGTGGATTGCTATAGGCTGATGTAATATGTGATGTTGCCAATAAATACACTCACTGTATTCACTAATATCACTATCACTAAACAGCATAGGTAACATAATGTCGCTTTCCGTGTCTCTATGCTCAAATCTTTAAAAGTAAGTACGCAACGGTTATACTCGTAGATGCGGTTTTCTTTAAATTAATAGAGTAATTCAAGAAAAAGGTTTTTTGGTTTAATGTATGGCGGGATAGGCCTTTTACGCGGAAAAACGGTTAGCAGCGGGTAAAACCCGGGTGTAATAGAATAAACTGTCGAATGTACGATAAAATACGAGTAAATTATTTTCAATTCAATTGAATTATTTTTTATAAATGTCCTCCGTCAGCTTAGGACACAAATTAACTATATGGCTTAGGACAATTTTGCCAATGTCTAAGTTTGGGCATACTCGTTACATAAAAAGATGAAAACTGACAATTTATCGGTGTTCTTGACACAATTTTTTCACAAAATGACAAGTGACACAAGTCAAGTAAAAATTTTAAAAGAAGAAGAAGACCTTGCGCGATGCTACCGTGGCGCCCTGGTACATGCGGAACGCCAACCGCGCGCATTGGGGTGCGCACAATATGCGACAAAAATTGTTCAAACGAAAATGTTCAACACAAAATGTGCAGCAAATATTACGCGTCAATTGACGAGTGTCAACTGAGAGCAGGATACAAATATGAAACTCGCCTTAGTGTGACAAGGATAGATAGATTTTCTAGAACAATCCTTGTCATAACGCAAAATATTTGCTGCACATTTTGTGCCGCATATTTTCGTTTGAACAATTTTTGTCGCATATTGTGTACACCCCCGTTAAAGCCTATATATCCATCATAAAAACCCCTTAATAGTTGCCGCGTCCAACTACTTCTCCCGTCCATCCTCGCGTTTTAAATGTTGAGTTTAGACTCCTTGGACTTGTGGCGGCGCATATGTGCTCTACATACAAGTACTGAAACGCGGTATCAAAGTTATTCCGCCGATCGCTTTATATGCAACTTCCAAACATATTCGGTTGAAACAGTCGTTCCCCTGGTCACAAGTCTCGACCAGGCGGGTAGCTACCCTTTTCCTCTCTGTCGTCACTCAGCCTACTGCCCTCATTATCACTCCTCCTAAAGACTTTGGTAGGACGTCTATGATGCCCATCTGTTGAGTGACATCCTTTGTCACGTCTGTTGTCACAGTGATGTGAAAATTTACTGTCAATAAATGTGTCTACACATGAAAAAGTTCCAACTTAGACATTGGCAGAATTGTCCTATGCTGACAGAGGTCATTTATAAAAAATAATTGAATTGAACAAGTTGTAAATAATTTAAATATATCGTTTGCACAGATGAATAAGATAATGTATCGTTTGTGCCTTTGTATCCTGTATTTTTCCACTGCCTGCGAATATTTGTAAGTATAAGTCCCGCAAATATATGGAAAAAGTGTCGACTATGGATTTTACAACAAAAATTAACATCGGCAAACTAGAACTGGATGACCTGGAAGTATCAACCTACCACTACCTACTCCAGTCCAAGGTTCGGAAGGTGACGCCGCCCTCAGCGCCTCTAATGTTGCATTGGCACGAGACGGACGCTCTTCTAATGCTCACGACCAACCTGTCAGAAGAGACACTTATGAAGGTTATGAGGGACAGAACCGCAGATGAGGTATGGCAGGAGCTGCATCGATTATTCGATGGGAACACAGGCGATAGAGCTTATACAGTATGTATGGAATTCTTCAGCGCAAAACACGACAAGGCTGATGACAACGCAACACACATTTCCAAGCTGAAAAACCTGTGGAATGACTTAAAGGCTGAACCAAAGTAGATGAAACTCCAAAAAACCTGAGATGTTCCTAATATGCAAGATCCTTGACACATTATATGACCGGTTCTTCATCTTCAAATCAAGTTGGATCATGCTGAAGCAGTCGGAAGAGACCGTTGAGTCTAACGAGCAATCTCTGCACCTTTGAGAGAAATATTAACAGTCAAGAGAGCACAAGAGTTGAAGCCCTTGTGACTGCACCCAGTGACCAGCGTAAAGGCAAAGACAAGTAACTGATTTGTAACTACTGTCACTTAAAAGGACACAATTTCTGATGATGGTGGCGTCGGTTCGGCTGTATGGATACCCCGTTGGAAAATATCTCTTTGTTTTAAATCCCCTTCCTTTACTTCTGTATACACTGGTGAAGCAATTGCTATTCATGAAGCGGTTTTATTTGCCAAATCTCACAATTTAAATAAAGTTGTTATTTTCTCTGATTCTCGTAGCTGCCTTGAAGATATTTCAAAATTTCCTTTCCGGGCCCGCAATATGCCCTCCGGCCGTTTTGGCAACCAAGTTTCGCAACCAGTTGTTGAAAAAGAATTAACATTCTTGTTACGCAACTAGTTGCCTAAAAAGAAATTATATTCCTGTTTCACATCTAGTTGCCAAAGAAGAATAGTGCTTTCTGGTTTAATAGTTAGTCTACATAGGGATATTAATAAAAGGCAAATATCAAAAACAAAACAATTATTATTACTACTAGTATACAAAACACAAAGTTACTGTTTTCTCAACTAAATCACTAATATTAATATTATCTTTTAATCATTAATATTCTTTTATCTATTAGCATCCATTCACCAAGGTATGACAAAAGGGCTTATGATTTCTATGCAATATCCGACAGAAATAACTTTTTTTTTGTAAATCGTTTAACGCCGAGTCAATTTCCTGATCTATCTCCGCATATTCCCACTTTTTCTTGTTTGTTGTTTTTTTTAAATCGTACGATGACTTTTCAGAATCTAACACGTCTAGTAAATGTGCTAAAGTAGGATGTGTCCGTCCAACAAAACCGTTAATTTTGCGATGCCAACCTTCAATGTTGTTATTAGTTCTGATTATTTCATTTGCACAAGAACAATTGCCGAAATCTTCTTTTTTAAACCACTGATTTTGAAAATATTTGTTGAACTTTTTAATTTTAGTGTCCTTAGGGCTTCTTCCAATAACATATTTATATCCTTCATCTATGTCACTCTGTGGCAAGCGGGCTATCCCGATACATCTTGATACGTGTCTTTTCAATACTCTTGTAGTTATTTTCAGGGATTTCGCTTTTTTCCACAAGCAGCGATTGAAATGATAGTAGCAGCCTTTAAAGATGATTTCAGGAAATGTTTGCTGAAAGGCATTTATAGCAGCTACCTCAAAATCGAGTGTAATTTTAGCTGGTTGGAAATCAGAAATCTGCTTCTTGATCAATTTCAGTAACAATTTACATCATATCCGTGTATCGTGTACAATTGATGGAACCCCTTAGGACAACTCTTGAAAGTGCCATCAGCAAAATAGTGGCTCAACCTGGTTGCGAAACTCCAGTAATATAAACGCTAGATGTGAAACAGGAATATAATTTCTTTTTAGGCAACTAGTTGCCTAAAAAGAATGTTAATTCTTTTTCAACAACTGGTTGCGAAACTTGGTTGCCAAAACGGCCGGAGGGCAATATGTTACCCATAAATTTAAAAACTCGTGAAATCCTTCATAAGTGCCATCTACAGGGTATTGATATAGTATTAGTTTGGATCCCAGGTCATTCCGGCATTGCTGGCAATGAACAGGCTGACTTGCTTGCCAAAGAGGCTATTCGCTCTGGCTGCGTGAATTATTCTAAATGTTTTGTTCAGGATCTTCGGTCAGTAGCTAAATCAGATATGTTTGTCAAATGGAACAGATTGTGGAAGTCTTCTAGTTTGCAGAAGGGTAAACATTATGCCGGTATTCAGCCTGAAATACCCGTAAAACCCTGGTTTTTTAAATATCGTTCGGCTAACAAAAGTACTATCTCGACTATCATTCGATTACGCTTAGGACATTGTAACCCACTATTTTTGGCAAAAATCAGGATCCAGGATCACTCTTTATGTGAGTGTGGCCTGGATGAGGGTACCTTAGATCACATTTTTTCTCTTGTTCTCGTTTTCCTGTCTCTTTATATGATTATCTACTTCCTGAATGTATCCCTCGTCCTATTTCCTTTTACCATCTGTTATCCAATGTTAAACCTCCCTTTTTGTTTATTTTATGTAAGTACATTAATATGTTTAATATCCGTTTATGATATTTATGTTCTGTATATATCTTAGCAAATCTTTTAGATATTTAGTTTTTGCGTAAGGTCTACAACCGATCAATTGCCAGTTTCGATCTTTTTCTCTTTTTAAAGTTGTAACGTGTATCCCCCAACTTAGACATTGGCAGAATTGTCCTTTGCTGACAGAGGCCATTTAAAAAAAAGAATAGAATCTATCTAAATATATCGTTTGTGCCTTTTTATCCTGTATTTTTCCACTGCCTGCGAATATTTGTAAGTATAAGTCCCGCAAATATATGGAAAAAGTGTCGACTATGGATTTTACAACAAAAATTAACATCGGCAAACTAGTCGGAAAATCGAACTGGATGACCTGGAAGTATCAACCTACCACTACCTACTCCAGTCCAAGGTTCGGAAGGTGACGCCGCCCTCAGCGCCTCTAATGTTGCATTGGCACGAGACGGGCGCTCTTCTAATGATCACGACCAACCTGTCAGAAGAGACACTTATGAAGGTTATGAGGGACAGAACCGCACATGAGGTATGGCAGGAGCTGCATCGGTTATTCGATGGGAACACAGGCGATAGAGCTTATACAGTATGTATGGAATTCTTCAGCGCAAAACACGACAAGGCTGATGACAACGCAACACACATGTCCAAGCTGAAAAACCTGTGGAATGACTTAAAGGCTGAACCAAAGTAGATGAAACTCCAAAAAACCTGAGATGTTCCTAATATGCAAGATCCTTGACACATTATATGACCGGTTCTTCATCTTCAAATCAAGTTGGCTCATGCTGAAGCAGTCGGAAGAGACCGTTGAGTCTAACGAGCAATCTCTGCACCTTTGAGAGAAATATTAACAGTCAAGAGAGCACAAGAGTTGAGGCCCTTGTGACTGCACCCAGTGACCAGCGTAAAGGCAAAGACAAGTAACTGATTTGTAACTACTGTCACTTAAAAGGACACAAAGTACGCAAATGCAAGAAATGGTTGAAAGATGGGAAGCCACCTCAATCAATTCAAGGCAGATGAGGAACTCACTCAAAGTCTAAGCAATTACAGCTCGGTGGAACGAAGGGCCAAGAGGCTCATAGGCGACATAAAATTGGTGGACACTAAGCTACATAGCCTGGCTCATCGCCGCAAGGTTGCCTGCTTGTCGGTTTTTTACAGATTGTACTTCGAAGAGTGTGCTCAAGAGCTTCACGACCTTGTTCCACCAGCTCCCTTCTACCATCGGACATCCAGACGCACCGCCGGTTACCATCCATACCTGGTTGCCATTCCATCAATTCGGACTAAGCGCTTCCAGTCATCATTTATAATGCGCACTGCTAAAGAGTGGAACTCACTACCCGCGTCTGTGTTTCCAAACGCATACAACCCTAATCTCTTCAAAGTAAGAGTGAACAGGCTTATTCTGGGTGAGCTCGCTCCATCTTAGACTCTGTCCTATGACCTAGACTAGAGTCAAAAGCATACCCATCATTAATTTTAAAAAAAGCAGCAGATATTACGCGTGCTTAAACGGGACAGGACAAACTCAGGACACGGAAAATTGGTTTGTCGACAACGGAGCAACTACACACATTGCTGTAAGGAGGGGACTTTTTCGACGAGTTCTACGAATTCGACATAGACCACACTGTTACAACAGCTGACGGAACCATAATTCCTGCGTTAGGAAAAGGATCTGTAGAGGTCGAAACGAAGGTCGGTGGAAAGAGGGAGAAGATTATGCTCCGAGATGTGTGGCTAATACTAAGTTTGAAGAAGAACCTCTTCTCGCCGCTCGCTGCACGCACATAATAGAATGCAGGCTAGCGTATTCACATAAAAACTACATAGTGCAAGTTTGGCATTGATGGCATGACAAGAGCTGTCGGCAAGAGAGTGGTAGACTAGGTAGGTAGGCGTTTGGTAGACTGTATCAGTTACAAATGAACACAGTCATGCCTTGCAAGCGAACCATAGAGGTTAACGTTATTAATGGCTCAAATATGCTGCAGCTATACCATGAACGACTAGCTCATCAGAAAAAGAATCAGGTCATTCGCGTATTAAAACGCGAGTTATGCATACAGCTTACTCCTGACAAACCGAAATGTGAAGGCTATATCTATGGAAAAGCACGTAGAAAACCCTTTGGTACAAGGGAAAGAGCCTCGAAATGTGGAGAGCTTATCCACTCAGATGTCTGCGGTTCCTTCACTGATAGCATCACGAAATATAAATATTATGTTCTATTTAAGGACAACTACTCGAGGTACCGTTTTGTCTAGTTTCTGAAACAGAAATAAGAGGTCAAAGATAAGCTCCTACTGATGCTCCGAGAAGCAAAAAATGTTGGGCACGAAGTCAAGACTTTTCTGTTAGAAGCCAGTTGTTCATCTGAGCTCACTTTCTTTACAACCAGACCCACCTTCTTCTACAACTTCCCTGACGAAGAAGTGTCGTATTCTTATGTGTTTCATTCTCTTGTGTAACTTGGGGTTATACGCCAGCCGTATATCAGCCTCGTTATCAACATGCAGTACTGGCACTGCTTTCAGGTCAGTTAGATCCTTGTAAATTCTTGAAAGCCATACTACTTCTCTGGCTCCCTCACTGGCAGCGACGATTTGCGCTTCAGTGGTAGCAATGGCCACTGACGCTTGTCTTTGGCTCAGCCACGATACAGTGCCTCCAGAGTAGCGGCATATCAGCCCCGTGGTTGATCTTCCACTTAAATGACAACCACCATGGTCAACGTCACTAAAACTTTCAAGTAAGGTACCCTTTTGGTGGGCCTTGTACTTAATTCCATAAGAACAGGTACCCTTGACATAGCGCATGATGCGTTTTACTAGAAGCCAATCTTCTCTAGTTGGAAATTGTAGCTTACGAAGTGTGACATCCAATTTCCCTGATTAAGTACTTTCAATCGGTGTCCCGATTGGGTTGCAGTTAGCCGTCCCAAATCTCTCTAGGACTTTCTTAGCATAGCCTTCTTGCTTGATAAAGATAGAGCTGTCTGCTTATCTGACTATTTCTAGACCTAGGTAGTAAGAAGCAGGATTCGTCGTAATCTTCAATTTCGTCTTTTAATCAGCCAGGAAGCTGTTTGTAAGCTCTTCCTCTGTAGCAGCCACTAATCCATCATCAACATATAGGGTGATTAGTATCTTTTTGTCGTTAACTCGCTTGGTATATAGACAGCAGTCAGCTTCACTTTGTTTGAAGTCCATATCCAGCATTATTTGCTCGAAGCACGAGTTCCAACACCTTGGAGCTTGCTTCAAACCATATAAGCTTCTGTTCAGCTTGAGAACGTTGGACGAGCCATCTGCGTAACCTTCTGATTGTTGCACATAAATCTCTTCTTGAAGTTTTCCATTCAGGAAGGCAGTGCATACATGAAACTGTACAAGGTGTAGCTTTTTTTGTGCACTAACGCTACGTAAGGCTCTTATTGTAGCCATTCTGGCAACCGGGCTAAACGTCTGATCATAGTCAATTCCTTTTCTTTGTCTAAAGCCTTTACTTACAACGAGTCTGGCTTTGTACTTGTCTATTGAGCTATCCGGATTCCTTTTAATGCGCAGGACCCACTTGCAGGGCAACGCCTTCCTGCCTTTAGGTAGAGAGCATGGCGTCCAGATATTTAGCTCCTTAACCGAATTGATCTCACTCTCCATGGCTTTACGCGATTCTTCACCATTTTCTTGCGCGATGGCATCTTTGTATGTTTCTAGAAAACTATATGTAACTACCGAAAACCAACAAACAAAGTCTTTAAATTTCCTTGGTCTCGCGATTGTTGTTCTGTCTCTCGGATAATAGCGAGGTTCTGGCTCAGTCGAGCAACCAGTTGGTTCAGCTATCTCTAGCTCTGTCTCGCTTGGTTCTAGGAACTCTTTGTTCAGAACTTCGGGATCTTTGTCAGTGCGTTCGTCTTCTTCATGAACTTGCCACTCTATCTCCCTCTAGAGGTGGTTCATGATAGTTTTCAAGATTAGGCTCTGTTTCAGAGATGTTTCTAACTCCACTCTCAGCTCCCTCTGATTGTAAGGGCTCACTAGTGGAAATTTTGAATTCTATATCGGTTTGAAAGGTTGTATCTCTCGATCTCAGTGTCTCTCTTCCGTTCCAAATCCGGTAACCATCATCGCCTTTGAAGCTTCCCTTTAACAGCTTTTTTGGTCATCTCCTTACGTTTTTGTTTGGGTATGTCCACGTAGCATTCGCTACCGATCACTTTCAGATGGTTTGAAAGGTTATGTCTCTCGATCTCAGTGTCTATCTTCCGTTCCAAATCCGGTAACCATCATCGCCTTTGTAGCTTCCCTTTGACAGCTTTTTTGGTCATCTTCTTACGTTTTTGTTTGGGTATGTGCACGTAGCATTCGCTACCGATCACTTTCAGATGACTAATCTTCGGATAGTTTATAGGGTGACTTTGAGTCCACTCTAGTGGGGCCCGTTCTATTTAGCACGTAAGCGGGCGTGTTGATTAGTTCTGCCCATGCATCATTGACCTTGCAGCTTCCACGGATGAGTGGTTCTCTCGCTCACTACAGTCGTTTGGCTCAGGCGTGTACGGCATTGTTAACCTGTGCTGCACTCCTAGGTCACATAGGAACACATACGAATACGACACTTCTTAGTCAAGGAAGTTGTAGAAGAAGGTGGTCTGGTTGTGAAGAAAGTGAGCTCAGATGAGCAACTGGCTGACTTCCTAACTAAGACTGTTCCAAAGCCGAAACAAGCCAGAACATGTGTCCGCTTTGGTATCTGCAAAGGTAATACATAACAGATGAGCAAGGGAAAGTGTTGAGTTTAGACTCCTTGGACTTTAGTAGGACGTCTATGATGCACATCTGTTGAGTGACACCCAAGTGTATTATATTCTCTTGGTGACACCCTTTGTTACGTCTGTTGTCACAGTGATGTGATTTTTTTTTAATTAATTCTTATGTACTTATTTAATTCTTATGCTTTATGCACATAAATGTACACGGGCGGACTTAACGCCGATCTCCCAGTCCAAAGAATACTATGCTCACTGGCGTCCCTGTCTATCTTAGGGCAGTGGAAAGGGTGAAAGCAGGTGCATTAAACAAAAAAATATATTAAAGAAAGGCTTGAAGACATATAACACAAAATATGTACATACGTATCATAACAACAACAATACACAATAAATACTACACACGTTTGTTTATCATATATAAATATTAATATATATCAAATTACACTAATACATAAATATACTTATACCTGACCACGGGCATCATCACTACATAGTATAAAATAAAGTCGCTTCCCGTTTGGTGTCTCCTTATATCTCTAAAATTACCCAACGGATTTTGATACGGTTTTTTTTATTAGATAGAGTAACTTGAGAGGAAGGTTTATAAGTATAATTTATTTCCAGAAATTGTCACATTCCCATGGGAAAACGAGTAGCCCAACTGGAAGTAAACTTTTGGCCCACTTTTGACACCTTTAAGGATTAAAATTTCAAAAATGCTGAAACACGTATTTAATTATTTTAAGTTATGAGTCTAATCAGAAATTTTGAAACAGATCACATTTAAGATAAAAAACTTTCATACAAACTTTTAACCCCCTTTTCACCCATTAAGGGTTAAAATTTCAAAAATGCTGAAACACGTGTTTAATTATTTTAAGTTATTAGTCTAATCACAAATTTTGAAACAGGTCACATTCATTCAAAAAAACGAACTTTCATACAAACTTTGAACCCCCTTTTGACCTTATTAAGGGTTAAAATTTCAAACATGTTGAAACACGTGTTTAATTATTTTAAGTCATAAGTCTAATCATCATATCGGATCACACTTAAGACAACGAACTTTCATACAAACTTTGAACCCCCTTTTCATCCCATGGGGGATTAAAAAAAAACGGAATTTTATCTATAAAAGTTGCTTTATTAATTATTACATAAAAAACCTTGATGTCCAAGTTTTATCTCTTCAGTAGTTTAGCATTTATACTATCACGAAAACTAAGAAAAAAAAAATTTAGTTCCATAATACAAACATTCATGTCGCTGTTAGTTTTTCAAACGCACTATAGTTATGTTTTTTCAAAAACTATAAGGTCTTTGCATTTAATTTCGATGATTGAGACTATCCTTCATCGAAATTGAAATTACATAGGTGTCGTTTGGTATTTGTTTGGTCGTTTGGGTCTTTGGTTAAAATTGTTTGTCAAATTCATCCAAGTTGAAAATCGATCCAAGTTGTGAAGTTTTACCATTAAAAAGGGTGGTAAATAGATCACCATGGTCGTTGAAATTCTAAACATTAATGGTACAATTAATGCTACCGCATGATGTTTTGCCAATGATTGGCGACGGCGCCTACTTATTTCGAGCAATATCCTTTGTGTTGTATGACACCCAAGTCCCTGTCTGTTTGTTTGTTTGTATGCTTAAATCTTCAAAACCACTTAACGGATCTGAATGAAGTTTTTTATTAAAGATAGTGATTCAAGAGGAAGATTTTTATGCATGCTTTATGTAGGGAGAAGGTCTGTTTCCCGTGGGAAATCAGTTAGCAGCGGGTGAAACCGCTGGGCGGGCCGCTAGTTATAAAAGTAAATAAAAACGAACCGTAAAAATAACTAAGTTAGAGGGTAGTGAAAGAAAAATGTTCATGACAAAAATCTAGATGCCTGAACTTGGAGTGATTTCAAAAAGTGTTTTCGCAATCTAGATTTAAACACTTGCCTACTAGGAGTATTCTTCAGATCCAAAGGAAGAAGAATTTGCTGTCAACAAATATGTGTAATGGGAAAAATCAGGATTCAGGATCACTCTTTATGCACAAAGTAAGTATTGGCGGCGCGGCAGCGCGCCGAATACAGGGAGCTCTCTCCAAGGAAACGTCACGCAACTTTCGGACTCATGCACACGCCGCCGTTTACAAGAAAATCCAAACCGCAAAATAGAGAATGTACAGAAGGATCACTCGGCCCTTTTTTCGATTATTTCCGAAAGAAAATTTTGACAAGGGCTGCCACAATTTTCCTACCGATTTTTTTAAATGGAGTAGGTACCTAAACACACAGGGAGTAACAGAAAGGGATATCAAGCCGACAAGTGCTCATGAAACTGAACATATTTCCCCACGAAACATGGGCCTAAATATGAAAAAAAAATAGGGCTTCCCATAGTAAATCAAGCTGGTTGGCGATTTTGTATGGGAGCCAATTATTTTTAAAGTTCGACCAATATTCCATGGGAAAGTTTTTCAATTTCATGATTACCTACTTTGACCTCCTTTCGGATTAATAGCTATACCCTTTCTGTTAATCCCTGTATTTACATTACTTACACTACCTACACAGCACAATTATTAAGAAATTCAATGACCAATGACGAGCAGGTAGGCAAAAATTAGGAGCCGTGTGATGCCGACTTATTATAGCATCACACCATTTCTTTCCCGTGGGAGTCGTAAGACTAAGGGACTTGAGGGTGTGTATTGCAATTTAAGGCGATGGGCTAACAACCTGTCACAATGGCGATACACAATTTTCCGAATGACCTTTAAATATATGTTAGACGTGGCGTAAATGTCTGCTTTTGCGGCCGTTTACGCTCTGCCTACCCCGCAAGGGATAATAGGCGTGATATGTGTACATGAAAAAGGAAATGTTATTTTTAGCTTTTATTTAAGTAGAAACTTCAATCACGTTTTTAAAAAATATACTTGTTTGTTCTTTTGTGTATCGCTATAGTGACAGGTTGTCAGCCCATCGCCTAACATTGCAATACACACCCTCGAGTCCCTTAGTCGCCTCTTACGACTCCCACGGGAAAGAAATGGGGTGATGCTCAGTCTCAACAGCCCCAGAGCAGATATCTACCTACTAATCATTCCCCATTTCATAATAATTGTGCTATGTAGGATGGTAGGTAGTATGTATACGTAATGTAAATACAGGGAGTAACAGAAAGGGTATATCAAGCCGATAGGAGGTCAAAGTGGGGAAATGGGAAAAGTTGTTAAATTTCATGAGCACCTTTCCGCTTGATAGGTATAGCCTTTCTGTTACACCCTGTATGTTTAGGTACCGACTCCATTGAATAAAATCGGTAAGAAAACTGTGGCACGGCAGCCCTTGCTGAAAGCGGAAATAATCGGAAAAAGGGCTTAGTAATCCTTCTGTACATTCTTTATTTTCTGCTCTTGTCTCAGCCACAGATCTCTTATATACCCATATGTCCTCAAGGGTCTCAGCGAACGTTCCGACAAAGTTGGAACCAAACGGCATCGTTCGTTCTGATGGCAAGAGACCCGACGGCGTAACCCTCATTCCGTGGCAGCGTGGAAGGTTAGCGTTACCTCATACCACCTTCAGGCAAGTGCACAAGCTGGCTCCGCACGCAGCGGCGAACGCAGAGGTAGCGAAGGTGCGTAAATAGCGGAGAGCTACATGTTCACACCGATCGGCTTTGAAACCTTCGGCCCTTGGGGGCCAGAAGCCAAAAAGTTTGTAAAAGACGTTTCGGTGCGTATCTACAAGACATCTGCCGATCGGCGTGCTGGCAGCTTTCTTGTCCAACGGATTAGCTTAGCTATTCAAAGGGGGAATGCTGCCAGTATGCTGGGTACGATGTCTGGTGGAGATGCATCGAAAGGCCTTATTTAGGTTAATTGGTATATATAAGTTTATATTTGTAAATAATTTATCTAGTTATTTAAAATCGCAATAAATAATAAAGACTTATGTTTTAAAAAAAGCAAGAATCCAACGACATTCTGTCTCTTCTCTATGCTCTCCTCACCTCACCACGCCTCACCTCTTTGTATAACATCGCTCCACACCATTGAGGTATTATATTATAGAGTTGTCAAACGGAGCAACATCTGTGAGCCGGGCCGGTGACAGTTACCATGGCAACGGGGACTAATTAGTCATAGATGCAGCGTCAATGCGCAGATGTGACATTTTAGGCGCTATTGGTGGAGAAAGACTTACTGCGGCTAGTTGATCATGAATTTTACTTTAAATTACAGTAGTTATAATAAATGAAATAAAATAAACGAAAATAAATTTTGGAGTAAAGGAAAATAAATAAACTCGTTTAAATAAATAAGTAAATAAATTTACATTTATTTCTTGTTTATTATAGGTATTTGGTGTAAAAATATAAGCTGTAAATACTTTAAAGGGGAGAACCAGCCCATGAAACTGAACAACTTTCCTCAAGGAACATAGGTCGAAATATGAAAAAAAAATGTACCTCTCATACAAAATGTGCCAGTGACTTGGTCAATTTGTATGGGAGGTCCAAAAATATTTTTATCATATTTCGACCTATGTTTCTTGAGGAAAGTTGTTCAGTTTAATGGGCTGGTTCACCCCTTTAAATATTTGCAGCTAATATTTCTATACCCTGTTTTTGTACATATTTTCATTCATTATTTACATCATACGAGTATCTACCTAAAATTAATTAATTTGCAGTGTTAATTATTTTCCTTAAAATAATATCAGTTTCGTCAGTTTTTGTCGCTCAGAGAAATAATCATTGCTTATCTTTGCTTCGTGGTTTAAGCGGATTCTCGTATATTTATGATTTATTGCTCGAATAAGATGAATCCTATGATTCAGTGTGGAAGGTTGATCGAGTGAATGTTGAATTAAGCAATTAAATACCTCTTTGTCAGTGAATAATTTCAGTGTATTCACTGTAATATATGTGCAAGTATATTTTGAAAGAAGATATGTGCCACCACTTGTTTTTATAAAATGGCGTATTACCTTCGCAGTACATACGCATATTTGATACACATCTTCAGAAGAATAACATAAACCACCATATCTTTCAAGGTTTTTACCTCTAGTTTGTGATGACACCGTGTGATGCCGGCTTAGAATAGCATCACCCCATTTCTTACCCATGGGTGTCGTAAGAGCCGACTAAGGGACTCGAGGGATGTGTATTGCAATTTAAGGCGATGGGCTGACAACCTGTCACTATAGTGATACACAGTTATCTGATTGACCCTCAAGCTTTTGTCAGACGTGGTGTTAATATCAGTTTTACGGCCGCTAACACTCTGCCTACCCCGTGAGGGATATAGGCGTGATTTATGTATGTATGTATGTGATGACACAGTTTATCAGTCGTAAATAAACCATCCACACACTCTTCACACTTCAAAGATTTTGCCAGAGAACGGGATACATATCCTGAAATATACCCTACTATGATCTTTGAAGCTTGTGTTGCATTTTCAAAAATTCAAAGTTTTCATCATCTTTTTATTATTTCAGTCAGTTATTTTCTAAATATTGTGTATTTCGGCAAAAAAATAATCGTCACCTTCTATCTAAGTTGTTACATTTTGTTACGCAGACAATGACACGTCTGAATTTTTAGTCTATGTAAAATGCAACAACATGGCGTCTCCGCCAAATATTATTCTCGGCTGAAGTTTCAAAATTATTATTTAATTATTAGCCGGTGAAAAGTTATTCCTTTGCACTTTGCTGTATTACTTGAACTATTGGTGCAATATCTTAATACGCATGTTGGCATTTTGAGCAAGTTTTCGCGTGTTTTCGTGCCAAGAAAAACTCTAAACAATCACAACTATCGCGCTCCAGAACTAGCAAGCAACTGAGTGATTTGCGGCCTATACACCGCAATTGAATGTTACTCCTTGGTGGTGAGTGGTGTCATCTCTTTATCTCCACACCACTACACTTCTCATCTCGCCCGCCCTTCGAGCAACGACGGCCTTCCGGGTCGGAACGAGACGGAAGACCGTGTTGCTCGAAGGTTGAAATCTTTTCTTGTGTTGATGTTTATTTACCAACCTTGTTTTATTGTTTTCTTCTTTACAAGAACAAGTATTAAAATTTTATTTGCATTCAATCAATTAATCATTTATTTGCCATTAAAGAAAGTATACAAAAGATGGTATGTTGATGAAATTAAAGCACTAAGTTCGCATGTTTATCCAGAATAGCATGCTAATATAAGTTGTCAAAATATGCCGTGTGATGCCGGCTTAGAATAGCATCACCCCATTTCTTACCCGTGGGAGTCGTAAGAGGCGAATAAGGGACTCGAGGGTGTGTATTGCAATTTTAGGCGATGGGCTGACAACCTGTCACTATGGCGATACACAATTTTCAGAATGTCCCTCAAATATTTGTCAGACGTGGCGTAAATGTCCGTTTTTGCGGCCATTTACGCTCTGCCTACCCCGCAAGGGATTATAGGCGTGATATATGTATGTATGTATGTAAAATATGGAAAAAAACCTTTAATATAATAAAGAAAGTTTTCTTTTAGACATACATACATACATAAATCACGCCTCTTTCCTGGAGGGGTAGGCAGAGACTACTTCCTTCCACTTACTACGATCCTGGCATACTTCTTTCGCCTCCTCCACATTCATCAATCTTGCATGCTCGTCGGTTTAGGGTACTCTTGACCTGACCTTTCTTAAGCACGTCCCCGATTTGATCGAGGTACGTTCGTCGAGGTCTTCCCCTTCCGACGTTCCCACCCACACTTGCCATATACACCTGTTTCGTTAATCTTCTTTCATTCATCCTCTCTACATGACCAAACCATCTAAGCATGCCCTTTTCTACACCAGTCACTATGTCTTCTTTTATACCACAACGTTCCCTTATCACGCTATTCCTTATCCTGTCACTCAATTTTACGTCAATCATACTTCTTAACGCTCTCATTTGTACTGCATTTATTCTACTTTCATGTTTTTTCTGCCATACCCAACTTTCACTCCCATACATAAGTGTCGGAACTAACACCCCTCTATGCACAGCCAGACGAGCCTTATCAGAGACTTTCTGGCTGTTCATAAAAGCGTGCAACGCTCCATTCACCATGTTGCCGGCATTCACCCTTCTTTCGATGTCACTTTCCACTTTCCATCTGATGTGAACATGGAGCCCAAATACACAAACTCTTTCACTTGTTCCACCCTCTCTTCTTCTATCATAATTTTACACTCTGTCATATTTTCCTCTTTCTCAAAAACCATTGTTTTCGTCTTACTTACATTCACTTTCATTCCTTTCTTTTTCAAAGCCTTATTCATAATATTTACCATCTCTTGCAACCCTTCAGCCGACGACGCAAGGATATCTTGGTCGTCAGCATAGAGAAGACATTTGACGAGTAAACCATTCTTTCTCAGACCACATTCACTCTCTTTCAAATCTTCCAAACAACTGTCCATGAACAGATTGAACAGCCACGGTGACGCAACTTCTTTCTTCTTTTATCTACACTCGTCTCATAATGTTCGAATTATGAATTCGAAAACAGATGCATAATGACCTACTTTATGCATTCTGCCTATAAAAACTAGGGTTTACTATAAATTACAGAAGCGTAATGACTTAATGAGAAAACTCTTAATACGATAAAGTTGAGAAATGAAACGAAGTTTTTTTTTCCAATACTCAAATCGCTATCTTCCGCCGTACCTGACAGTTGTTGTTGTACGGTAATTTTCCGGATGTTGTTCAGTTGTTTTAATAGGTTTTTGTTCTGTTGTTGTTGAGATGTTGTTCAGATGTTGTTCAGTTGTTGTTCAGATGTTGATTAGTTGCTGTTCAGATGTTATTCCGATGTTGTTCAGTGTTGTTCAGTTGTTGTTCAGTTGTTTAGTTATTTGCTGTTGAGACTCGACATCTAAACAACTGTTAGTAAAGAATCTTCAAAAATTCATATCAAGCCATATTACGTTCTCGTATTGAATTTGACCATGTATCGGGCCTTGCAATCGCCGGTGCGGACGTTTGGAAAAGTGTTCAACTGAGTAAATTTTTTAGAGTGTAGATAAAATAGTGTATTCAACTGCATATAATTAGGCATTAGAATGCTCGTGCCAATCTATTATCACACTCGGCTACGCCTCGTGTGATAAACAGACACTCGCATTCTAATGACCCCCATTATATGACAGTTGCATAAACTACTATTAGAGAATAAAGAAAAGTTCAGTATCCCAATAAGTATGTAGATGGTGTTGAACTAACTACGTTACTAGATGACAAAGCCAAAAGGCACAAAAAAAATCATTCTGAATCTATCCTCGTTTTTTGCGCTTTGTTTTTAATTAATACTCTGTTTCGATAGGTAGTTTTAGTTTGATTTTTCGTTAATATGCAGGAAAACCGAGGAAAATAAAAAAATGTGATGCGAGTGATGTTACATTGATTAGTAGCGCTACATTTTACGTTCTCATACATCATTTAAAATACATTTAAAATATCGAAAAATGAACTTTCCGTTCCTTACGTTCACGTACCAAGCACAGCGCCATCTATTCAGCGACTAGGGAAGATATAAAAATAAATTAAAATGAATCTCCCTATTTCAAAATAAACCTACAATAAATAAACCGCACACGAATTGTTTATAATAATAATTCTTTGATGTTATATGTATAGAAGTAGGTACAGATAAAATACATGTAAGATAAATGCCGATAATTAGTCACTTATAAAATGGTAGATCAATGGGAATTTTTCTAGGGATTCTCGAGTGTCATGTAGAGGGCGCTAAGCTTAATTGAAATAACGTTTCTTTGCACTAAAACTGTACCACTTCATAAATTATTCTTTATTTTGTGTATATTGAATTGTTCTACATTTATGTTTGGTTATTTGTTTACTTTCACGTATGGCACTCAATACAATAGTAAGGCGATAAGTTTATTTTGTAGTAAATCAAACCAACATAATTAATTTGTAACGAACACAACGTGAAACGGAACTTGTGACAAAACTATGGCTGACGCCAGCCATATTGAAAAGTCAAAATTTCAGTTTAGCACTGCGCCCATTAGAGATGACACTCCCGCTCCAGACGCGCTCAAGGTCAATCCGTCTGGCTGTCTCTTAGAGAACAATTCAGTCGGGAGTGCGCTTCGCCGCGGAAACGTTCGTCGTGCGGGTCGAATTTTCATTTTTTGTGAAAAAAGGACTAAGAGCCAACATTAATGCAGAATGTCTGTTCAGAAAATTGTCGGGAACATTCCTCGATGGTGCTTTCAAGCTTACCAACAAGCTCACTGCATACCTGCCAACCCGTTCTAGACAAGCGTGGTGGGTTACTGTCTACTCCCCTCTACTCATATGAATGAACACATCCACAACACGGCCCCAAGTGCCCGGCGCCTCCGGCGGTGGCGTAGTCGCTGACGGTAGGCAAAACCACCCCGGAGCATGGGGTGCGAAGAATCCCCGGGTGAGATCTCTTACCCGTCAAACGACCCAGGCTAATCATAAAATGGACTTCGAACTAAATGTATTATCCTACAATATACAAACTTTAAGGACGGAAGAACGTTTGTTAGAATTAGAAGGGCGTCTTAGTGTGAAAAATGTCGAATCGACCTATTTTTGGTTGAGTTTTAAAGCATTAAATAGTATTTTATTTGAACCAGAAAAAATATATGTTCTTGTTTATGAACTGTTCTTGATTATTTAATGGACAAAAACACGATTTCTATAACTTTTCTCGATCATTAAAAAATGCAAAGATACGTTAGCTTATGACAATTTTTCAAGTATTACTCAAAGATTATTTACACTTAAAATTTTTAAAATATGCCAAAATGTAGAAATTTACAAGATGTAAATGAAATAATGGATAGATTTTTTAAATTGCTTTTTAGGATTTTTTTAAACCCCATTATTCCCATTATATAACCAAACGACGCGCGCGCTGCGCTTCAGACGCCCGCCGGGCATCATCGGAGCAGGACCTATGCCAATTTTTCGACCGCGGCGTTCCGCAACCTGCTTTTTTCATCATGCGCGTAATATTAATAAGATATGAATTTTATGATATCAAATGGGTTGGCTGGCGTAGAGATATTTTCTTAAGAGATAAGCTCGCCTTTGCTACTAAGTATTAAATAAGTGTTGTACATTTTTTGACTGTAAATATTTTGTGAATGTGTAAATATTTCGTTAATTTATTGTAAATAAACGTGTACATAGTCTGTAAATAAGTAGAAATGGGAACTTAAAAATAAATACAAGAGGGTACCTATATGTCAAAAGCGGAAAGACCGGCAAACAATATCATATCGTAAGTATCTGAGCATAATTCTAACCAGTTTTTGACCTCCAAAGTAACTACCTACTATGAAGTAAGTATGTACATAGGTATCAATTTTAGTGAATAGGTAAGTTGACAAAGAATTGTATAGCTGATCTGGGTAACTAAACCAGAAGCAGTTTTACGTTTAACATCAACAGACAGTAAAATTAAATAGTCTTGCAACCACAGTATCTAACATTGTACCTACCATTTGATCTAGTGTCATTTTATTTATTAAGTAGTTCATAAACTGTTGCCATGTTAAAAGTAAACATCATAATACATACACAGTAGAAATAAAACCAGTGGTGCAACCACAGTACAAATAATACGACGACAATGTACGATTTTACATAATGTAATTTTATTATTTATTAGTGAACCATTCTATAAGTAATTATCAAGTACATACACAGTAAAACAAAATCAATACAACAACCACTGAATTTGTTTGTAATGTAATAGTATATTTAATAAGACGGTAAATATTGTACCGATTACCTTGGCCTTCTAATCCTTGTAGTGCTTCAATACCAAGAGACAAAGGTATTCACATGCAAACAAATTACTAGGTACTGAAAAGTAAGTATAATTTAGTGAAACTGAAAAGGTAAGTCTATTCAAGATAGTGTACTTTTTGATAAAAGACGTTCCAGGTCTTCAAGCCTTCATGACGATGACCAACTCTGCAAGTTCTGGAGTCACATACATCTCCAAAACAACATAGTCAAACATATCGCAAACTGCGAGGTTGTCCAATCCTACGTTTACCTGGGAGCGCTGATTTCCAACAACGGCGGTTGCATAGACGAGGTAAAAAGACGTATGGCGATAACTAGATCCACCATGAGCAAGCTTCTTAAGATTTGGAAAAATCGCAATATCACGAAAGCCACCAAAACACGACTCGTGAGAGCACTCATATTCCCCGTGTTCCTCTATGCTGCGGAGACGTGGACTTTGCGGGTAATTGAAAAGAAGAGGATAGACGCACTGGATATGTGGTGCTGGAGACGAATGCTTGGAATATCATGGACAGCATTCCCCATTTATTTCCCCATTCTTTTTTTTACAATGACGGTTCATGACGTCAATAAGTGATATGATAATACTATCCTACATTGAATAAAGAACGACTCCATTCTCAAGGAAGTCGGCATCAAGCAACGCCTCTCCTCCATCGTGCAAACTCGCATCCTTACATTCTTTGGACACGTCGCCCGACGCGGGGACATATCTATCGAGCGGCTCGTGGTCCAGGGGAAGGTCGAGGGTGCGCACCCTCGAAGAAGATTAGACGGACCAAATTAAAGCCGCTACACAAGAAGGTTCCGTGACAGAGTGCACCAGAAAAGCAGCCATCCGTGAGGAATGGCGACGGATTGTAAAGCGTGCCACCAACCCGGATTGACGACCACGACCGCTCTGTTAAGAGTGTATCGACGAAGAAGAGGACATCTCCACGCCAATCAACTCTCCAGTCTAATGAGTAAGTTACGAAAATTAAATGTTTTATTGTTCAGCTAATAAACGATTGTTTCTTAATAAGACTTTGATATTTTTCATATTTATATATAGATTTTCACTTATTTATACATACATTTTTCCTGTAGTTCTATACAGCAGCCTCACCATGTAGATATTAGCTCTCAAGCAGAAAAGGCAGATTCAGATAGAAATACGTAAGTTACACTGTTTAGGACAAAAAGTGGAAATGACGATTCTTAATGTTATTTAAATACTGCTCTGTGTGAATATTGATGTTTCAAACATGTTTCAGAGCTTCAAGCTTATGTGATGATCAACCCTTATTGCAAGTTATGGACTCCCATACATTTCCACTTCAATCGACTTCTAAATCTCATAAGTAAGTTACGAAAATTATATGTCAAACTAGTGGCCCGTCAGCGGTTTTACCCGCTGCTGCTCATTTTCTCGTGGGAATATTTGTTATACCGCAGTGAACAGTAGCATATGTGTCAAAACACATGATAATACCTGGTTTTCTGGTCTCGCTAACAAAAGGCAAAAGCGTCATCTAAACATGCATGTGCCAGTCTCAAATTCCACCTTCACTTGTAGGGCGTGCGGAAAATTATGCCGCTCGCGTATCGGCTTATACAGCCATGAAAATTCTTGCCTCAGACACTGATTAAATCGTCTGTCACAGACGTGTGAGGCCAATGATGATGATGATGATGTGTCATACCAGGTTATACTCTGTATGTGTGTGTACCAAATTTCACCCAAATCCCTCAAGCCGTTTGAGCGTGAAGAGGTAACAAATATACACAAACACACTCATTTTCATTCATTCATTCATCAGTCCAATGCTGGACGTAGGCTTCCCCCTCGGTACGCCATAAGGCACGATCTCCCGTTTTCGCCATTCAGTCGTTACCAGCCGTCTTTTTTAAGTCATCGGTCCATCTGGATTCTGGCCGGAGGGCGTCCAACGTTACGCTTGCCAAGGCGTGGCCTCCACTCAAGAACCCGCTTACTTCATCGTCCGTCGGTTCTACGACAAATGTGGCAATCCCACTCCCACTTCAGCTTGCTACACTTCCAGAAAATGTCCGTCACTGGCCTTTTTTGCGGATAAGGTAGATGATGACTGGTAGGACACATTGATCGAACACCATGGTCTTGAGGCATTGTCTAGGATATGACGCAGCTTCCCAAATGCCGCCTAGCCAAGCTGCACTCTTCTGGTGCTTTCAGTCTTAAAGTTGTCTCTACCCAACTGCAACGTTTGCCCAAAGTACACATACTTCTGGACAACTTTAAAGGCTACACCTTCGACGAAGACTGGCTTGGGAATGATTTATTGATTGAATTTGACTTTTGTCTTGTCCAAGTTCATCCCGAGTCTGTCACGTCTCGAGGCTGCGTTAAGACTGGATAGCATTTTTGCACACACTCTTCACACCCACTATATATAATATTAGTACGGATAGTAAGGATTATTTGTCATTGTCCTTCGATTTTCAATGTTTAGATGATTATAAGTAAGTAATGAAAAATTTCAGATGTACCGACGGTGATGATAATGAGGATATTTCCCCTGCTAGTAGAAGCTGAAACCAAGGAAGACGAATTTCAAACTGTCACGGGACGCCGCCGACTTGTTGACATCAACCATATTTTAAATGAATTACAAGAGAAAGCTCATCATAATGAGTTATTCAACTGCGCATTGCATAATACTAACATTATTTAAATTTATATTTAAATAATATTACTACTATTAATAAGTATATATACAATAATTAAAAATAAATAATATAAAAACACATCTTCTCTGTTTAATTTTATCAATCCTACAATTGTACCAACATATTTTTCCTAAGTAAATTACGTAAACAATAAAATTAAAGCTATATCTTGGGAGTTATTGACCTACTGCCATAGTTTTGTATACTGTAACGCGCGCGCTCGCTGTGGAAGCTGCGCTTGCCGCCCGGTCCGTACCGTAGGGTCAAGTGAGTTCACCGCAGACTAGCTCGCGCGATCTTTTCTACGCGACGGGCAGAAGGCCGTAAATGCCTACTTTTCAGCACTAAGCTGCCCTATTGGGACATCGTGGGCCTTGCAGAAGTGCGTCGAGAATCTTTTGAACGGGTTTGATATCGTGTTACAGATTTTTACACACATAGCAAAATCATTCTTTTGATATCGGGTGCATTTTGGAAATTGTGTTTAAGGTCTGTTGGGGTTGCGCATGTTTTGTCTAACTGATATGACGGATGCTGTTTAACAAAATTTTCAACCTCAAACACGCACAAACATGGCAGAGGATTTATTTTATAGCGATTTAAAAAACGGTGACTTATACAGGGTGTAACGGAAGGGGTATAACAAGCGAGAAATGTGGGCTTTGGACGTCCATTTTCAATGCATTAGCGTGGTTTGTAATGGTTAATTCACTCATCTAAAAAAGTAACATTATCAAAAAAAAGGTTACCAGTTCCCCAAACAAATATTTTCCCATCACTAAAGTAGCTCCTCACAACCCTCACCTGCAAAGAGTGAAATAAGTCATGCCACCTCCTATTAAATATGCTTCCTCGCAGATCTTATACATTGGAGTTTCTCAAAAGGATTTGCAACAAACACAACACTAAAAAGCAGCAATGAACATAGTCTTCTCAGTATGTTTATGTTTCCCTGGTATTACCCATGAAATGGCAATGTCAACAATTATATTTTTAGGGTTCCGTACCCAAAGGGTAATAACGAAAACCCTATTACTGAGGCTTGGCTGTCCGTCTGTCCGTCCTACAGTTACGAGGCTGTATCTCTGGAACCGTTATACCTAGACAGTTGAAATTTTCACAGATGATGTATTTCTATTGCCGCTATAACAACAAGTACTAAAAATTAGAATAAAGTAAATATTTAAGGGGGCTCCTATACTAAAAAACTTGTATGGAGGCTGTATCTCATAAACCGCGAAAGTTAGTCGGTTGACATTTTTACAGATGTTGTATTTCTGTTGCTGCTATAACAACAAATACCAAAAAATTTAATAAAATAAATATTTATGGGGGCTGCCATACAAAACACGTGTTTTTTTTGCAAGTAAATAATGGTACGGTACCCTTCGTGCGCGAGTCCGACTCGCACTTGCTATGGCACAATTCACTTTCAAAACTTAAAGTCGTTTATGTTTTCCTGGTATTAAAACAATATTTTTTTGTCAAAATTCACTTTCCAAAATGGGTTCAAAACTTAAATACTCTTAATCGCCATGTATTCTTGGTAAATAACACGTGTTTTCAATGGTATTTATTTTCAACAATAGTCTTCACGTGACACGTGACATGACGAACCAGCTGACAAACAGTCAAAATTTTCGTGGTCAAAATCATAAAGATTCTAAGCAACTAAGTTTATGGTAGTAGGTAAGTCAGAGACTACTAAGGAGACTACGTAGGTAGTAGGTTGGTTATGGTTTGTAGGCAAAGAAACTTAAAAAATATTGAAGATGCCTTGCCATTTGCTTTCCTAATATTCAGGATGAACGATATGAAGGTATGTTCGCACTAGGTGGAACCATAGTGGTTCTGCGCGAGAATGAAGCGACAAGCGGACGTGACGACAAGCGACACGCGTAGCCACCTCACATAGTGCTGTGATGATGATGACGGATGGCGACAGGTTCATGGGTCTGATTTGATCAGAAATTTTCAATTTAACAACAGCATGCGGAATGGCGAACGCAGTTTAGGGAACGCAGCTGCCCATTCCCTGGATGAATCCAATAAATACCTTAGTAGCCTTAGAAATGGGGTGATTCAAAACTAAGCCAGCACCACACGGCATAAACGTCAAACGGAAGCAATTTTGATTGCCGTGATGTGATAAGCGAGCGGCGCTTACGTTCTGCTTCCGAGGCAGGTTTGGCGTCGCTGCTGGAGGTCACGTGCAAGCTACGCCACCCGGCCGTGCTGCACAGTCGCGCTCATCAGTAAGCGTCCCATACAAATCTTTACAGAGCAGGGTCCCGACTGCCCAAATAGGTAGATTTTGAATGACGAAAGTGGTGACGGAACGGGGCTAAGATTTTTTAAAGAATAATGTAGCTTTGTGACGAATCAGGTCTCGTTTTTATGTGTGACGAACCAGTAATGCGGCAAACCGGGTTCTGTTAGACGTTTCGATCCGGAAGTTGTTGATTTAAGTATTCCTGGATTAGATATTTTGTACCAAAAGAATACCAAAAAACACGTGTGCTGCATGCGGCTGCATGGCGCGTCTAACGAGAACTGCGCATAGTGTACGGTACAAAAATGTATGGCCAACACGCCTTCTGATTAGCTTTGTGAAACGGGCCCCTGACGTACGCTCAGGGCGAAGTCACTCATCATCATCATCTCAGCTAAACGCTGGCTGCGCGAGTAAGTACAAAGTCTACCCGCAAAGCTTGAATTACCAAGAGCGCAGAAAATCAAGTGAACACAAGTTTGAGCCAAGCGAGTCAAGAAAACCAGCAGGCAGTGAAAATGTACTAGGATTTCATATTCTTAGAAAGATCAACAAAATAACTTTTCAGCAAAAAGTATGGGTCCTGCATCCCATAGATAAAAAGCAATGTGATAAAAATACATATTGATACCTGTCACGTTTGACTTTTTTGTGAAGCTTTGGTGGAAAATAATAAAAACGCAATAAAATCAAGAAATTTCGTTATTTCATTTTCAGTGTGTTTGTTCATCGCGCGCACACAGCTCGAACTCGGCGCAATTAACTTCATACTAAGACTTTAGTCGCATCGATCGACCATGCGAGTTATTCGCATGTTATCGGCCAGGTGCGGCTGCGATAAGACGCAATACACGAACTTGCACCTTAAGTGGTAGAGCGGGGGACGCATGCGCGACTTTGGATGCGCGGAAAGGTATTGTCAGTTTGTATTGAGACCTAACCAGGCTCTCAGAAAATGTAGAAAGTGAACATTCTGAGGCTTTTGAGGGAATCGTGAGGGCATCAAAATCTTTAGTGATGGGAACGTTCTAATTTGTACTAGCGTAGCATACTAGGTTACAAATGTTATTTCCGGAATTTTAAAATTTAACGTTTTCCGGAGTTGTACTTCACACAAAGGTTCCACATCACCTATACGTTCTGCCACTTTCCGCTTGATATACCTTTTCCGTTACACCCTGTATATATCATGTAAAGCTAACACTAGTTTATAACTGCATTTACTTTGACGTCACTTTCTTTTGATTCTAATAACACCCTTGATATTATTTGTCCAGGCCAAATCTTGAAGAGTTGAAGACTAGGTACCCAATGACTATGTACATAGTACTGGTTTACAAAACATTGTCGGGCGCAATCGTGTTGTGCAAAACCAAACCAATGTCGTGCAGTGATTGTTCCCGTCTGGTTGGACTGGACTGGGCACTGACTGGCTGGCTGGCGTTTAGTATTATTTCAAAATGGAAAATGCGTCTACGGGAAAATGGAACTATTCCTTTTTGTGAAAATCGTCTCTATTAAAATATGAAAATATGATTTATTTCAAAAAGTGCGTGTTTAAAAAAATTATGATTGCCGCTAATACAAAATGGGTTAATTGGTCTAAACCTGTGTTTTTAAGATCTTTATGTGGATCAATAATGATCACACATTCATATAATTTCTAAGTTTTTGTCGTCAAAAAATCTCGGGGCAATGAAGTTCCATAGAAGGTGTGGCGACAGAGTCACTCTGCTTAACGAAAATTCCACCGCCGTTCGTAATTTTGTAGAATTTAATCATGGTTTGATTTTAAGTGCCGAACCACTACGAGATGATGTTATTTTTGAAGTGTGCATTGATAGAAAGGTAAGTTGTCATCATCATCAATCCACAATAATAGTATGTTCGTAATAAAGTCGCATTTTTGGGTATGTCTGACCTTTAATCTTTTACACCTTCTGCTATTTAAGTTCCTACTATCTGCGTAAACAGACATAATTACCGTTGCGACGAGAGACAGATACATAAAAAAATTATCATCGGTTGCTATTTCACCCAATTCCCAGGTTTGGGGCACTGGGTTCACTGGTGCTCCTGCAGCATCACCTCCTCGAATCTTCTTATTGCCCTGCAGAAATGCAGGACATCTTTTAGAGATGATGATGAGATCTTTCTTCAAGCTTGTCATTACCAAGATATTCCCATCTTGGCAGCGAGTAGCTTGGACATTCCCCAAAGTAGTGGAAGCTACTTTCTTTCTGTCCGCACTTGGGGCAAGATGAGTGGTTTTTTAATTTTATAGTATATTTCATAGGTATCTTTATGATCACAGTGTCCTGTCAATAGTCCTACAATCGGCCTTGTATTTTTCCTGCTTAGTTGCAAAATGTTGTGTGTCCTTTTGAGATCCATGCTCTCAATAAAGAGTTTGGATTGACGGCAGGTTTGCAACTTTCTCCATCTTTTGTTGCTTTCATTTCTGATTTTGATGTTGGTAACACCTTTTGTTGACTGTCCTGGGATTGGTAAGCAGGGCTCAGGGCCAATGAAGGTTTCGTCGACCCCCTTCCTGGCCAGTTTGTCTGCTGCTTCGTTTCCTTAGTTGCCTTGGTGTCCCGGGACCCATGCAACTGTTGTTTTTGCTTTAGTTGATAATTTATTGAGTGTTAGCTCACATTCTCTTACTACACCTGATATGGTACTGGTCTTATCCAGAGCTTTGAGAGCTGCTTTGCTGGCACTTTAAATTACCACCTCAGTACCCACTTCTTTGGAGGTCAGTTCACTAGTGCACTCTAGCTTGGAATATGCTTGTGAATTTCCCCAATGGTATGGCTTTATGTAGACTTGTTGGGTTTTGGTTGTATATGCCCACCCCCAATAATTTAGTACTATCTTTCTTGGACACATCTGTATAGCAGGCAGGTATTGGGTTGTCTGTAGTTACTTTCCAGTCATTTCTAGGTCCAATGTGTATCTTGTATTGTTGTCAAACAACTCTTGTTTCATCAATCAACTGTATCAAATTGTTGTTTGCTAGAATCATGGAGATGTTTTCCTCAATTTTTGAACTTATTTAGGCATGTCCTTTGTCAAATCGGTTTCCTTTCCATTACTTGACTTGACTAAAGGACTTCATTCTGAACTTTTGCTCTAGTGCCAGCCTATCTGCTTAGTGTTTCTTTTTGCTTTGGTGAACATGCTGTCTTTCTTGTTATGGTAAATATTAGAGAAAATCAAACTTGTCATTTAGCCATATATATAAACAGTTTTCTGTTCCAACAATCTAATGCAAATTTTCTAAATATCAAACAAATGTTACCTTAAATGCTGTGTTCAATATAGCTTAGTGGTTAATTGACCTGGATTACAAAAATAATAAACAATATCACACCCTTACGTCTCAACTCACGAGATGTGAAGCCAGTGGCTTTGCCACACCAAAAATAATAATAATAATAATAATCACACCCTTCAAAGTATACTCTGACCGTCGCTTGTCCTGTGTCCCAGTACAACAGCAATCCACTGCTGGGCATAGGGGGAGGGCCCTATAGGGGAATATTGCCATAATCACCATTTGCATGCAGGATTTCAAACTCAGTGTGAGATTTTCCCGTGATGGTTTACCCTTCTGCTGCTAGTTACGCAGCTTAGTACATTAAAATTTAAAGAAATATAAGGTTTCCTTTGTTTATATTCAGGTGAATGTCTGGAATGGAAGTCTTGAAATTGGTGTTACAACATTGGACCCTGAATATATAGAACTTCCAGCAACTGCAACAAAGTTAAGGAATACAGCATGGGTAAGTGTTTTTATATATGGTTAGGATAGGGACGAATGGCGTAAGCATGTGTTTGATGGGCGTAAAACACACGATAATGCCTGGTTTTCTGGTCTCGCTAACAAAAAGCGAAAACTTTATCTAAACATGCATGTGCCAGTCTCAAATTCCACCTTCACTTGTAGAGCGTGCGGAAAATTATGCCGCTCCCGTATCGGCTTATACAGCCATGAAAAGTCTTGCCTCAGACACTGATTAAATCATCTGTCACAGACGTGTGAGGCCAATGATGATGATATGATGAAATTTAACTTGTGACGGATAGTGAATATTCAAGACAGGCTGATAATAAGGAACAACTTTTTCCAAGGACCATAGGTTGAAATATTTAAAAATAATTTGGACCTCCCACACAAAATTGCTGATCAACTGATTTGAGTTACTATGGACTTTCAAAATATTGTTGTCATATGTAACATTTGTTCCTTGGGGAAAGTTGTTCTAAAGATCGAAAATGCTTTGGTGGTCTAGTGGTCAATTAATATGTTGAGGTTCATCATTTATGATGCACACTGCTATAGAGTGAAACTCATTACCTGCGTCTGTGTTTCCAAAGCATACAACCCTAATCTCTTCAAAGTAAGAGTGAACAGGCTTCTTCTGGGTGAGCGAGCTCACTCCATCTTAGACTCTATCTCTGTCCTATGACCTAGACTACAACCTTAATAAAAAAAAATGTATGTTGGTATTAATGAATGAAATGTATGTAATAAATATGTAAACCATTAAAGTTGTTGATATCTTTGTTAAACTGGGAGAAGTAACAAAATAAGCCATACGTATTTTTGTAATGTTAATTTAAATAAAATTTTAGAATTTTTTTTTTGCAATACTTTTTTATTTCACAGATTATGTCTGGTAGCTCGATAGTGAAAGATGGTGTTACTCTAGTCAATTCCTATGGCCCCGAGCTTGATACACTAAGAGAAGGAGATTGTTTAGGTGTGATGCGAACTAATAAGGTAAATTATAATTCTGCGTTTACCTAGGCATCTAATTTAACGCTACCTTGTCGTGATTGTAATAAATACTTGTCTTTCCAGGGGGAACTGATGTTTTACGTAAATGGCAGATGTCTTGGTATTGCAGCCATAGATTTACCATCTAAAGTATTTGCAGTGATAGATCTATATGGACAGTGCGTGCAGGTTTCCATCATGCACTCGAATGGTATGAGGCCTATAATGGAGTGTGGCTTAGATCAGGTTTGTGTTAAAATATTAGATTGTGACTGCAATCCTTTGCCCTAACATTTCAAGGTCTGTGAGCACAAGAGACATTTAGTTGCTCTTGAATCATTTGTAAGGTTCAGAAAATTTCTTTATCTGTCCACCTGCTTAGATGATCTACTTATTTATTTATATTCTCTACATATCTTTTTATATTTATATCATAATAATAACCAAGACTTAATGTGCTCGTAATATAACAATGAATACCATTGCGGTTATTACTTAAATATTTTGAGTTTAACCACAAAAAATGTGGACATGCATTACTCATGATACAAACTATACACAAAAAAATGCTAGGCACGCGTTCAATGAATGTTTTTAGTGTAGGCCCTTTGTTATTAATTGATAGTACGATACGAGTATAAGTTCGTAAATGTAGATGTTTGTTTTGGCCCGTAGATTGAAGAGGACCCAAACAATGATGACACTCTAACATCGATTTCAATGGACGTAGTATGTCTTCCTGCGGAGACTTCATACCCAAAAGAATCTCGTGATATTTATATTCCTATAACATCTGAAGGGGCATGCGCATTGGGTGAGTACCTATAAGTTTCAGTGTACAAGAAATCGCTACTTTTTGGAAAGTGCTATGTATTATTTTGTATGCAGATGTACTTTCACTTTCAGTGGCCCAAGATCGTCTGCGCTTTCATCCTCGATGTGGAATTCTAGTCAAGTTATCCAATAATAACAAGTAAGTAAAACATTTTTTAAAGAGTTTTTTGATCGTTTATTATGTTTATTATTAGTTCATCTAAACTGGTTAAACCGTATTCTAAGTTTTGCTTCGATTGTTACAGGTCTGCAGAGAGGGCCAGGCCTCTCGATGACTACAATAACGGCGTTGTGATGACCCACCGTCCGCTTTACGACAATGAGCTGTTTGAGATTCGTATTGACCGACTGGTTGATAAGTGGAGCGGCAGCATTGAGGTATTTTATACTTAGTCCATTCCCAATAACCGGCATGGTCCACTTCTAGACGGAGTTACGACTTCAGTCGAAATTTTACCACACGAAAAAGATAATACGAAATTTTATTCTTGTTAAGATCCATTGTTGAATGTTTGTACGTATACGGTGTGATGATTCTGATTATGTATACAGGTGGGTGTAACAACACACAACCCTGCGACGATCCGTTTCCCGTCGACCATGACGAACATGGACTCCGGTACGATCATGATGTCCGGTTGTAAGGTGCTGCTCAATGGACACGGCACCTGCATGGAGTACGGGAACTTCAACCTTGACGAACTGAGGGTATGCGTAGTTAAAGCATCCTAGATTATGCTGGAGAGTTCCTTAGCTAGGTATTCTAAATTTTTCTTTTATGTGGCAATTAAAATATAACGGAAATCTATAGTTTTTTGAACCCTAAGATGAAAAAAGATCTGAAAGCAACAGAAGTAGCCAATAGGTAATAAGTAAGTGAGTAAGTAATAATTAACTTATGCAAATGTTTTTTAAATACAGTAAAAGCTATGTGTAAAACACTGACTTTTAATCTGAAAACTAAGGTAGTCGCCAATTTACAATCAATTTACAATCATTTGTTAAACCTCAGTCAATCAATTGACTGAGGTTTAACCTTGTTTTTTGATAACTTTTAGGAAGGGGATACTGTCGCAATGATGAGAAAAAGTACTGGGAAGCTGCATTATTTCATCAACGGTGTAGACCAGGGAGTGGCCACGGACAAAGTGGACCAACAAGTGTGGGGGGTAGTCGATCTATATGGGATGACTGTCAAGGTACGCCTCTCTACAACGAAATACTTAAATTTTAAAGTTATACTAAAAATATCTTTATCTACACTCGTCTCGTATTGTTCGAATTACAAAGTCTAAAACAGTTGTTTATGCAACTGCATATAATAAGGCATTATATGGCAGTTGCGTAAACAACTTTTGAGATTTCCGCATTTATTTTTACAGGTATCTATAGTAGACCCATGCGAGGACATAGACAGTAATATTAACAACTTCCAAATACTGCCAGCTTCTCCAGATTTACCTGCACCAAGTAAGTTGTTGATAATACATATATATCCCATGCCGTGTAGACAGAGAGTAAACGGCTATTAAAAACGTACATTTACGCCACGTCTAACAAACATTGGAGGGTCATTCAGATAATATTGTGACAGTTGATAATACGGACTTGACGGTGGGATGTTTTACATACAAACGAAAAACTGAAATTCAGTGGACTTAAACATGCGATGAAGAACTTTTTTTTACAAATGATTAAGCGAAATGATGAAGGCACGCGTAAATGAAGCGCAAAACTACTTTTAGTTAAAGAGTATTTAGTAAACAATAAAAACAAACTCATATTTTGCACCAGTATAATATCTATTGGCGTAAAGTGAAACTTTTGTCTCCTTTAAAGAAGTAAGACCATTTTACTTTTGTATGAAAAACGTCCCACCTTAATATGTATTTTTTGTGGTGATCTCAGAGGTCGTATGTGCTGTGGCCTTTATCTAATGGCGTCACATATATATTTATAAGTGTATCTTCTTTGGCAGGCAGGCTACGACAAAAATTAGACGAAGATAGCCTTTTATTTCATACGCTGCGTGATTCGAATGTTATTATTATTAACGATGGTAAGACTGCTCATAGGCCTAAGTAAGTATTCCGACTTGATGTTTCCAAGCTTGTCCAATTTTGCGAATAAGTTTGATTAACGAGGCTGGTAACTTAAAAACAGAGTCACAAATTATTGCTGGTTATTTGTTTAAACTTCAAATGTAAATGAGACTAGGAAACTTATACGTGCACAATGTTTTAGTGCTTTCGAATTCTTCAACAACGGGATCGTAATGACAAATCGTACTCTCCGGACGAACGAGCTGTTCCAAGTGCGGCTCGACCTCGTCATCCCGAAGTGGGCCGGAAGCATTGAGATCGGGGTCACGCAGCACTCTTCTAATGATATACACTTTCCATTCAAAATGAGCAACGCAAAGTAAGTTCATTACTATCATTCATACTTTACTACACAACATCACTGTTATACATACATACATACATACACATATCACGCCTATAATCCCTTGCGGGGTAAGCAGAGCATAAACGGCCGCATAAAACGGACATTTACTCCACGTCTGACAAACATTTGAGGGTCATCCGGAAAATTGTGTAAAGCCATAGTGACAGGTTGTCAGCCCAGCGCCTAAAATTACAATACACACCCTCGAGTCCCTTAGTCGCCTCTTACGACTCCCACGGGCAAGAAAGGGGGTGATGCTATTCTAAGCCGGCATCACACGGCAAGTCACATGGCAAACTGTTATAACTTGCGCAAATAAAGAACGGATCCCGAAATGGCAACATTATTGTTTGATATATTATAATGGAGGATTCCGATATAGCAAAATTATAGTTTGATATATTATAATTTGTGCAACGATCTGAAAAGTGAAGTGTACGGCTAAAAGGACTTCCACCCAGGCCAGAAAACATCATAACAAAATAATATTACAATGGAAGAGAAAAAAAATATTATAATATTGTCATTACGGGATCCTTTCTTTATCTGCGCGACTTATAACAGTAATCGGAGGTCACCGCTGGATATAAGCATTATATTTTGGGAACTGTTGCCAAATCACGACGATTAGCATGTGGATTGGTAAGAGTGCAAAGTGTTGAGGAAACACTGATGTATCTAGGGAATGGGCAGAATTCCTAGATTCATCCTTAAATCACCTTTCACGACACCCGATGGAAATGCGGTAATGGTATTCTAAGCCATTATCACATACCTACATTTAAAATGAAATATATTTACTAAAGTTATTAGTTGTAACCAATAGTAGTAAGAATTTGACTTATTATAAATGTAATTGTATTTACTTAGATCTGGCACTTGGGCTATGACTGGCGAAGACATAATTCGAGACGGAACCATTATAATACCTCAGTACGTCCGAAACCTGAACAGACTAGTGGTGAGTTTTTTCATAGTTATATTACTAATATTTTTTCTTTATCTACAGATCAGTAGTTTTTGTTTGGCGAAGATACGAGAAAAATATTTTGTTATACTTTTGCTTATTTTAATAAGTCTCTCTATTGGATTCAGGATTTCAATTGTGATAACTAATCTTAAATTAGTACTGTCACTTTCCGTCAAATAGATTTAGAAAAGGATAGGAGATATCACGTATCAAAATACCTCTTATCTGTCTGTGAATAAATTGACTAGAAATTGTGAAGAACCCATTGTAATTTTTTACACTTGACAGGACTTAGATATCTACTATCCTTTTCTAAACCTATTTGTCAGAAAGTGACAGCACTAATTTAAGGTAAATTAAGAGAATTTATATCCCGAATTGAGGCCATTATCTAATGATAATGTTGTTCGTAGGAGGGAGACACGGTGGGAGTAATGCGCAAAGATATGGGGATCCTCCATTTTTTTGTGAATGGTGTCGATCAGGGACCTGCAGCTTTTAATATCCCTGAAAACGTTTTCGGCATCGTTGGTGAGTTGTTTTCTACAAACTAAAATACTTTTATGTTCTATAATTTGTAAAACATACACTATTTTTCTTTTCATAAACGATTTTCACTATAATTCGGGAGAAAGCGCGATAACAAACTACACGCTCGTTTGTAGCTGGTCAATATATTACATAGAGTGTAATTTACTATTTGTCATAGTAATTTTTTTTTATTAACGACCGATGCCTCTTCTAACAGGGCGACCGCGGTTCAATCGTTGCCTGCGAAATTATGCAAGCTTATCTTAATGCCAATAACACATGTCATTGCTTTATGTACTATAATTACCGGCGACTAATTAATTTCTAACTATTTGTTTTTTCAGATTTGTATGGGCGAGTAGCGCAGGCGACGATCGTGGACACCTACCTGCCGCCACCCGTGTACTCGCCGGAGTCTCCGCTCTCTACGGAGTCTAATGCTACCATCTATCCGTGAGTGTCATTCAATCTAGATAATTTCAGAAAAGTAACTAACATGCACAAATATAAAATACCAAATTTTTTATTTTCATGTTATCAATAAAATATTATGAAGATCATTTCATACTTTTTCTATTATGTATTATTTTAACGGAAGCTTAAAATAAAGTCCTGGTCATCATGCCCGGCAAACTGACAACATAAAGCAAGATTTTGAATCTGAATTTGGGATGCGCCCGCCCACTTATTCCCATTTGTTCGTACACCCGCGCCCCTGTCACTCACAAAGTTGACCTCGCTCACGAAGGGTTCCGTACGGTTTTGTATCAAAATGGCATAAACCACGTTTGATGGAGTCCTCTTAATTTTATTTAGTGTATTTTTTGTTAAACTGTCTAAATATTACCGTTCGTAAGATACATAGGTACATACACATATCACGCCTATTATCCCTTGCGGGGTAGGCAGAGCGTAAACAGCCGCAGAAAACGGCCGTTTACAACACGTCTGACAAATGTTTGAGAGTCATTCGGAAAATTGTGTATCGCTATAGTGACAGGTAAGTCAGCCCATCGCCCAAACTTGCAATACACACCCTCAAGTCCCTTAGTCGCCTCTTACGACACCCACGGGAAAGAAATGGGGTGATGCCATTCCAAACCGGCATCACACGGCGCGTAGATAAGTTAGAAAAATAAAAGCCTAAAAAAATAAAAATAAAGACACTCCCTCGGGGCTGGCCAGGTTAATCACACTCATATGCATGATAGTAATAAATATATTTGTATTTGTAGCGAGATGTGTTTCCACCGCGTGCACGGGCGGAACGCGCGGCTGACGCGCAGCCGGCTGACGGCGTCGCGCGCCACCGTCTACTCGGAGTTCAACGACGCCGTGCTGTTCAGCTCGCGGCCGCTGCGCGAGTGCGACATGTTCGAGTTGCGCATCGACAAGATGGTCGACTGCTGGATCGGCAGCCTCGAAATAGGTAATGCTACGTTATACCACGTTCACACGTAGCCCATATTGGCAGGGAAATAGTAAGGGACGTTGGCGCGAATATTTAAACAGGTTACTCCCGCTGCTACTCGTCATGCCGCTGCTGCCACTTCTCGTGCTCCCTCGATTGTCGGCTTTTCGTGCGCGAGTCAAAGGAAGCAGCACAAACGCCTGTGAAATGTATTGCTATCTCGCTCACTCATATTGATGCGAGAAGTGTATGACGGCAGCTCGTTGATACTTCCGTGGAAGTATTTCGAGCAATATTTGCGACAGCGGCAGGAACAGGAGCATGTACATGGTGTGAACGTGCTATTACACTATGCACATGCTCCTACCCCTGCCCGATTATTGCTCGAAATACTGCCGCGGGAGTATCAACGCGAGTGAGTGTTCACACACTGCCGTCATACTCTTCTCGCAGCAATACGAGTGAGTGAGATAGAAATAAATTTTATAATATTAGCGGAATAATGTCACCGAGACAAACCTTTATGAGGTTTATCGAAGGCAGTTGACGGAATTGTGTGTTATGTATACCATGTTTAAATAAAAATAATAAATAATTCTACACGCGGTTATGCTGTCGTGTCTTTGACTCGCCCACGACATACCGACACTCGCGGGAGCACGAAGTGGCAGCGGCATGACGACTAGCAGAGAATCTTATCTCGAGAAACTTATTAACAAGCTCGCGCTGCCCAATTTTATTACTATTTCCCTGCCCATATAGGCATAGTGTGAACGTGCTATAATGTCACGTTAATACTCGCGCTATGGGCAGGGAAATATAAGTAAGGAATGTGGGCAGGTGGCTGAAGAAGATTCTCTTTGTCATGTGTTAAAATACGTACTTAGACAATTACCGCCAGGACAGGTAACTGTAACTATTGCTGCCTTTGTCAGTACTTTGAAAATAGTTAAATAGTATAAAATTTTAATAGAATTACTTATTTCTCTATCAATATTTCTTTATCACGGAGAAAGCTATTTCCTTCTTAAACTTTGGTTATAGTACAGTTTATCATCTACAGTAATATTATCAAGAGGAAAGATTTGATTGTTTGTTTGAATTGAAAAAGAGATGAAATTGGACCGATCTAAAGAGTTACTTTACCATTAGAATCCTACATTATCCCTGATGAACATAGGCTTTATTAAAATTGTCTTATGTGGAAAACGGTAAGACGCTCGTTATACATTTAGGAAATATAAAGCATTTTAAAAACACAATACATGCTATTTAAGTAGGTGCAAACTAAACTGGGGTACCAACAAGCCCCAGTTTAGTTTGACGGGAATATTCTTGCTATGGTATGTCCATTACATTGCTAACATTAGATTCATAAGAATTAGGACTGAAGAACTGTTTAGGAACAACACGTAACATGCTCGGTTCTCCTCCTCGTATGTCCAGTCCATTGTGTAGATTAGATTATACTTATGCATCATAGGAATTAGGACTGAAGAACTGTTTAGGAACAACACGTAACATGCTCGGTTCTCCTCCTCGTATGTCCAGTCCATTGTGTAGATTAGATTATACTTATGCATCATAGGAATTAGGACTGAAGAACTGTTTAGGAACAACACGTAACATGCTCGGTTTTCCTCCTCGTATGTCCAGTCCATTGTGTAGATTAGATTATACTTATGCATCATAGGAATTAGGACTGAAGAACTGTTTAGGAACAACACGTAACATGCTCGGTTCTCCTCCTCGTATGTCCAGTCCATTGTGTAGATTAGATTATACTTATGCATCATAGGAATTAGGACTGAAGAACTGTTTAGGAACAACACGTAACATGCTCGGTTCTCCTCCTCGTATGTCCAGTCCATTGTGTAGATTAGATTATACTTATGCATCATAGGAATTAGGACTGAAGAACTGTTTAGGAACAACACGTAACATGCTCGGTTCTCCTCCTCGTATGTCCAGTCCATTGTGTAGATTAGATTATACTTATGCATCATAGGAATTAGGACTGAAGAACTGTTTAGGAACAACACGTAACATGCTCGGTTTTCCTCCTCGTATGTCCAGTCCATTGTGTAGATTAGATTATACTTATGCATCATAGGAATTAGGACTGAAGAACTGTTTAGGAACAACACGTAACATGCTCGGTTCTCCTCCTCGTATGTCCAGTCCATTGAGTAGATTAGATTATACTTATGCATCATAAAAATTAGGACTGAAGAACTGTTTAGGAACAACACGTAACATGCTCGGTTCTCTTCCCGTATGTCCAGTCCATTGTGTAGATTAGATTATACTTATGCATCATAAGAATTAGAACTGAAGAACTGTTTATTAACAACACGTAACATGCTCGGTTCTCCTCCCGTATGTCCAGTCCATTGTGTAGATTAGATTATACTTATGCATCATAAGAATTGATGACCGCTCATTTCGTAAACCTACCGATATTATTAGCTTAAATTAAACTTTAGTGAACAAGTGGAGCCCCCGAGTAACATTTTAGAAAAAACAACACTTTTATCCCTTTTTATTTAAATAATGTAAAACTGCTCATTCTAAAAGGTCGTAAGTGCATGATGACGTCAGAATACGATTATTAAAATGGTATCACTACAATTCTTGAAAATAATAAAATATAATGGCAATACTGATGATTGAAAGATGATTGACAGCGACATTACCATACATTTCCAGGGTTGCCAACCGTACAATACAAGGTTCCTCGTACGAATACGAAACTATGGTCTCCCGTACGACACGCGAGGACAAGTATTCACTTCTGTACGAGGTTTTGGAATTTTTCATAATTTTGCTTGCAAATGCTGATTGCAAACGATTTTACGTATTGAAATGTTTTGATTAAATTGGATGTTAAAGAAGTCTAAAGGTGGAAACATACTATCTTACGCATCCATCAGCCGCGGCTTAAGAAATTCGTCTATGGTCGCGGTCGCGATGATGACGTCGAGCAACGAGTAGGACGAAATTTTTTATTTAACTGTGGCCACATTGTATTGTCTACCAAGAAATTAAATAAAAAGAAGCGTTTACGTGTTTACGTCCACGAAATAAATTAAAAGCGGCTCCAGAGTCTAAAGGCCAGTGCAGATTGTCTATGGCATCCGACCGGCTAGATATCTCTCTCAGACTGTGCGCGACTTAGATAGTTTGCAGTTTCACATAAATTACTACACAGATTTAAATAAGTCGTGGCTGACGGACGCGGCTGATGGACGCGTCAGATAGTATAGTTCCGCCTTAATTAGGAAGTAAAAAACGTTGCAGAATGGGAGGGTGGAAGGGAAAAGAGAAAGACGAAGACGCACAAACTTTACTCAAATTAAGAAACGGAGAGTCTACGAGTCGTGACTAACGTAACTTTAGAGTAGACTCGTGTAGTACTAAGAGGTCAAAACCCCAGCAGGAAAGACACAAGTGTGGGAATACCACACTGCTGGACATGGGCCTCCCCCTATAAGGGGTTATTTGCCATACTCACCACGCTTAGCAGGTGGAATGGCGAGCGCAGTGTAAGGTGTTGTATTTACTGACAACGATGCTGCCCATTTCCTGGAGTCATCCCTTAGTCAGCTTTTACGGCACCTGGGTAGATATTGATAAGCATTTTGTTTTGCCTTTGGCATCTAATCTAGTAACTTAGTCAGTTGGTACTCTTCGGTAGTTACCTACTTGTTGGCGTGTGACATGTAAACACGGCCCGCATCTGGTGTGGCATGTTCATGGCATGTTTCTTAAGCTTCCAGTTCCATATTGGTTCCATAGATTACAACCGGTGCGTCGACGCGCGTGCTTCATTTGCGTAGATGTACAAGCCACAGTCTGCGCTAGCCTTAAGTGCTTCAGTACGAAAAAAAAAATCCCAGTTGGCAACCCAGCCAACTATGTACTTTGACGTTATTGACAGTTTTGGCGCTCATGATGCGGTTTTTTTGTAAATTTACGTCTACAAACGGATGTGTTTTTTTTGCAGGATAATCATCGTATTGTGACGTCACAAGCACGATTTCAGAAAATTGATTATTTTTTCCTAGATTTCAACAGAAAAATTTGAAACTTTGTCACTATGAATCTACATCAGAAATCTCCGAAATGGTCATAGAAAAAGTGGATGTTATGAAATTTGAGCGCTTGTCAATTAGGACTGAAGAACTGTTTAGGAACAACACGTAACATGCCCCGTTCTCCTCCCGTATGTCCAGTCCATTGTGTAGATTAGATTATATTACTCATGCATCATAAAAATTAGGACTGAAGAACTGTTTAAAAACAACACGTAACATGCTCGGTTCTCCTCCCGTATGTCCAGTCCATTGTGTAGATTAGATTATACTTATGCATCATAAGAACTAGGACTGAAGAACTGTTTAGGAACATCGCGTAACGTGCTCCGTTGTCCTTCAGGTGTGACAGCTATCCGGCCCGACGACCTGGAGGCGAATGGCGGCGTGGGGGCGGTGGCCGGCACCGCCACGGACCTCAACTGGGACACGTACATCCTCAGCGGCGCCGCCATGATGAAGGACGGCGAGTGCGTGCGCAGCGGGTACCCGCTCGACCTCGACACGCTCACCGTGGGCAGCAGGGTTGGTGAGTGCCTGTATATGCACAGGATAAACAAAATACAATCCTTTGTAAGGGTAAAGGTACTATTCCGAACCGAGCGGCCGACGGGCGACAGCACTACTGGTTCGTATGGATTTGTATGGGGTACTATCCGAACCGAGCGGCCGACGGCCGACAGCACTACTGGTTCGTATGGATTTGTATGGGATACTATCCGAACCGAGCGGCCGACGTCGCCCGCCGCGGCATGTGCAGTCGGCCGCTCGGTTCGGAATAGCACCTTAAGAGTAGAGGCAATTTACAACATATTCTTTCATGGAACCATGGGTCTAAAATGATAACAAATGTAACTGACTATGGATCGTCCTACGTCATACATTTCGCTAAATCAAAGTCGCACATAATTTTAAAACTAATTATTTCCGACCCAAAGTTCTAAGGAAGAATATGTTGGAATTGACCACCCCATAGAATATATCGAATTACCTTAGACGACTTAGCTACCCTGGAGAAGTAATGTATCAAATGACCTTTCATCCTATATAATCGAAAACATAATCAATAATTGGTACCGTGTGGTGCCTTTGTGGCTTAGAATAGCATCAGCCCATTTCTTTCCCGTGGGAGTCGTAAGAGGCGACTAAGGAACTCGAGGGTGTGTATTAGAATTTTAGGTGATGGGCTGACAACCTGTCACTATGGCGATACACAATTTTCCGAATGACCCTCAAATATTTGTCAGACGTGGCGAAAATTGAAGTTTTCGCCACGAACTCTCAAAGGATAATCTAGGCGTGATATGTGTATGTATCTGTATGTACCGTGTGGTGCCGTGTTAGATGAGCATCACCTTCTTTCTAACCAAGGCACAAATTCATCCAAGTTGCCTGTGTATAGAATCCTTTATTGCATTGTACTCAGCATTTTATGTGTTTTCTCAAACATGCTAGGAAATGTGTTCATTTCTTTCAAAAAAAGAAACCGCGAAGTTTCACATTGTTTGTCACGTCTCAGATCACGCCAGCAAAGTTGTATGGAAATCCTTTGCTGGTGTCCATTAAGATAAATTCGTTATACGCTAAACCCACATAATTTGATTTCAAAATTATCTCGATGACTCTCATAGAAACGGAACGTAATTTTGTATGAAACAGGTAACTAAAGACGAGGCTGTATGATGTGAAGACCCTTGCCTGTCCAGAATTAAAAAAGAAAAGAATGAACTAAACATTTAGTATGGCAGAATATTACGTAAAACTGTGCCTTACAGGCCAATTTATTTTAAAGAATTACAATTGGTGGGAAAATTGTAAATTTTATTTGTTTCGTTGTGTTGTGGTCGCTAGCTAACTTTTATAAGAAGTACAATCTTTCATTTCCTAGCCTTTTTTTGAGAAAAGCACTATGTAAGCCTCGGGGAAAATTACTTTGCTTGACTTGTATAATTGAAGTCCTCGCCTGCGGCTCGGACTTCAAACTATACTCGTCCAGCAAAGTCTTATTTTCCATACCTCGACAATAATGTACTATTATGATCCATGGCGCCCGAAATGCAGGTATTCCTATCGGAGGCAATGAGTGTATCTGTTTGTTACTTTGTGATTTTCATGTATTTAATGAGTGGTAAAGTGCAAAGTATTACACGTGATATCATTACGTTGTATTGTATTCAGGTATGATGTGGCACGCCGACCGTAGTCTACACTACTACCTCGACGGTATGGACATGGGCAAGGCGTGGTACGTGCCGCATCTCAACATCTATGCAGTGGTCGACCTTTATGGGCAGTGCACTCAGGTATCGCTTATATTCATTCAATAGACATGATAATGTTCATTACAATTCGATGCATTATAATCATCACTATAAATTAAAATGTCTCATTTAATTAAATTACATAAAAAACATAAATAATAACTGCATTTGCAGACACATTAATCCTAGGTAAGCACCTGTACGGTAGGTTAATAATTTAAAAAATTATTTTAGCTGTACAAAGATATAATAAAGAAATGAAACGAAGTGTTTTTTGCCATTACTCAAATTTGCCACCATCTTCCGGCGCACCTATGGTCGTTGTTCGCCTATTGTTCGGTTGTTGTTCAGATGGTGTTAATTGTTGTTCAGTTGTTGACTCGACATCTGAACAACTGCTGAAGTGTATTATTTTCAAAATTTCACTTCAAGCCTTATTACGTTCTCGTATTAAATTCGACCTTGCAATCGCCGGTGTGGAAATAAAGTATATTACTGATAAATTTTGTTTGTAAAGTGTATATATAATTAGGCATTATATGACAGTTGCATAAACTATCGATTTTGTACCTACGTAGATTATAAGAACGTTTATTTTTCAGGTAACCATTCTGCAGAATGAAGAGCGCGCGTTCAACTACAATGGCTGTACGAATTCTGACAACTCCATGCTGATAAACTCGCGCGCTGTCACATCGCCGCCTCCTCCCTACTGGTATGTATTCTCATCTATTTATTACTAGCTGGTGCCCGCGAACTTCGTTTTGCTGACTAAATATTAGGGTTATTATACCAGCAGAAACGGCATATCATGCTGAACTACTTTTGTAGCTGGCGGGCAAATATTCTACGTTAAATGGTTTTCCCACGGGAATCAGCAGTTTTCACGCGGTGAAAAGTATTTTAGATGTTGACCTGGCTTAATAACTATATACAACAAAAAGTTTCATTCGAATTTGTTCAGTAGTTTCGGAGATTAGCCCGGCCGGACAAACAAACAGACAAAAAATGTTGTGTATCAGAGTTTGATCGCCTTTGTTAAGTAAAGTAAAGTAATTATTTTTGATGAAATGTGATGTTCGTAATCCAAATAACTTTACTCCATCCCGTGTATAAAAACTACTTTTGCCCACTGGCTTTACGCGGCAAAACTGTTTTAAAGAATTTTATCTACACTCGTCTCATAATGTTCGAATTATGAATTCGAAAACAGATGCATAATGACCTACTTTATGCATTCTGCCTATAAAACTAGGGTTTACTATAAATTACAGAAGCGTAATGACTTAATGAGAAAACTCTTATTACGATAAAGTTGAGAAATGAAACGAAGTTTTTTTTTACCAATACTCAAATCGCCATCTTCCGCCGCACCTGACAGTTGTTGTTGTACGGTAATTTTTCGATTGTTGTTGACATGTTGTTTAGTTGTTGTACCGATGTTGTTCAGATGTTGTTCAGTTGCTGTTCAGATGTTGTTGTTCAGTTGTTGTTCCGAAGTTAATCTTATGTTGTTTCGATGTTGTTCAGATGTTGTTCAGTTGTTGTTCAGATGTTGATCAGTTAAGTTATTGTTAAGACTCCACATCTAAACAAATGCTAAAGTATAGAATTTTCAAAAATTTATATCTAGCCATATTACGTTCTCGTATTGAATTTGACCTTGTATCGGGCCTTGCAATGGCCGGTGTGTACGCTTAGAAAAGTGTTTCTGTGTTTTTTTTTGAGAGTGTAGATAAAATAGTGTATGCAACTGCTATAATTAGGCATTAGAATGCTCGTGTCAAACTATTATCACACTCGGCTACGCCTCGTGTGATAAACAGACACTCGCATTCTAATGACCCCCATTATATGACAGTTGCATAAACTACTATTATCGGTTCTAAAGAATCTGAACTGGTGTAAAGAATTTTATCTTGTATTATGTGCAGGAGCTTCTCAGAGTACAGTGGGGACAACATCTGCCTGTTGCACGAGCTGTCAGTGGCGCGGCGCCTCACCGCCGACCCCGCCGCCGCGCTCGCCTTCAGCTCGGCGCACCTCGCCATCAACGAGATGTTCGAGGTACCTCGCACACACCTTGCTTTGCTTCCCTTCACGGAATCAGGCCTCAAAGAGAATAATACGTTCTAATGTCACGTTCACACAATAGGGCAGTAGTACGGGTAGGGGGCAGCGCGAGGATGTAAACAGGTTACTCGCGCTGCTACTCGTCATGCCGCTGCCACTTCCCGTGCTCCCTCGAATGTCGGCTTTAAGTGCGCAAGTCATAGGAATGGCAGCACGACCGCAAGTGGAATGTATTGCTATCTCGCTCACTCATGTTGGTGCGACAAGAGTAGACGGCAGTGTGTGAACACTCACTCGCGTTGATACTTCCGCGGAAGTATTTCGTGCAATACTTGCGACAGTGGCAGGAGCACGAACAGGTGTATAGTGTGAACTTGCTGTAAATATGTACGATGAATGTCGCTATAGTAATGCGGCAACGTTACGCAATTCTTTTTGTACTGAAAATGATAATATTTGTTTTATCATGTCTTCTAAAACAAGTATCATTAAATGTGCTTGGCTTAAACATTGTTGCGAATAGTTTAAAAATATCAAGTGAGGCCTCCTCCACACGACCAAAACAAACGAATAAAATTATTGTGATACTTAACTTTCTAGCTTTAGTTACGGTTTTTCGAAACTGTACTATACTTGTCAAGGTAAATTATCTTAATGATATAGAAGTTTAATTCTTATTTAATTATTACACAATCCTATATACATATGGGCGTGTCCAACTTGCCCATAGCCGATTTTAAAAACTGTAACAATAAAGACTTTATCAAAAGTTTGGTTTATGTTCTACCTCGCTTTTTGAGTTTTTGTTGCCTAAATAACGCCTCATCAAGCATCTATAAAACGTAAGGTTGACGTAAAAAACATATCTACATACATACATACATACATACATAAATCACGCCTATATCCCTTACGGGGTAGGCAGAGCGTTAACGGCCGTAAAACGGATATTAACACCACATCTGACAAAAGTTTGAGGGTCAATCAGATAACTGTGTATCACTATAGTGACAGGTTGTCAGCCCATCGCCTAAAATTGCAATACACATCCCTCGAGTCCCTTAGTCGGCTCTTACGACACCCATGGGTAAGAAATAGGGTGATGCTATTCTAAGCCGGCATCACACGGCGCTAAAACATATCTCTTTCAGATAAAAATCGTGGAGTGCAAATATGGCTACGCGGGGAGTTTTCGTATGGGAATAACCGACATCAATATCCTAAACGCGCATGTGAACCGCAGCCTGCCGCCGTCCGTCGCCTGCTTGCCGCACTACACCGCCTATATCGACGGTAAATATCAATTAAATTATGTATTTGTTATGTAATTCATTTCGGCCGATGTGGCGCAGTGGTAGTGCGACGCAAAGGTTCCCGGTTCTATTCTCGGTGGGGCACTCGTTGATATTTATCACTTTGTGAATTTGTTCCCAGTCTGGTTAGGACATTGCAGGCTGAACCACTTGATTGTCCGAAAAAAAGATGGTTTCGTGCTTCCGACGGCACGTTAAGAGCATTCATACACGAGACGCGGACCGCGCGTTAGGTAAATTTGACACACACAGATATACTTTCGCACGCACACTTACGTCTACGTTAGAGCGCGTTTGCTCCGTACCGCTTGAACCTAATTGATACTTGTGCCAGCTTTTGGTCAGTATGGAATATGTTATTTTAAAATTTTGCAGTCTATAGTAATGAATGAGTGATTTATTAGATTATTAAGTATCAGGATATACTAAAAAAAACATTTGATATCAAATATTAGTTTAATATCTATCATTTCTTAATGGCATGGACCTCGCTTTGCGGGGATCGACGATTTCCGAAAAAAAAACATTTGACGTAAAAACTAACTAATCGTTGTTCCATTTCACTCCAAAATGTATCGTATGTAATGTAATTTTAATGTAATGTATTTTTTCAGTCTTCATTTTTAAATCTTTGCCTGTACATACAGCGAATAGTGCAATAATTTTTTTAGTGATGTGCAGCTGTCCCTGTATTTGATAAAACCAGTCATGGCGTCTATTTACAGATCCATCCGCCTTCCAAAATTTGATTTTCTTCTGGTTGATAGCCTTATCCACATCTAATCCAAATGCCGAACTAGGGCATTTAATTTCAACGACGCCGTCATCATCAATAAGTCCATCTGGTGAAGCACCCGTCATAACGAAAATTATAAAAAATATTATTATTACATACATACACGCCTTTATCCCTTGCGGGGTAGACAGAGCGTAAACGGCCGTAAAATACGATCGTTATTGCCACGTCTGACAAATATTTGAAGGCCGTCCTAACCAGACTAGGGAAAATACACAAGGTGATAAATTAACAAATATCAACTTTTATCCACCACCGGGAATTGAAACCGGGACCTCGGCGCAGAAAGCAGATATACTAGCCACTATGCCAAAAAGTTCGTCGTCGTCCAACTAAAGTGGAAAGTAAAAATATCAAACTTACAAGAGTATCCTTATTGACATCCTGGCTTTGAGAAAGGACATTGGGACCTTTAGTATGGCACAAATACCCACGGCGAACATTAACGTTTTATACCTTATTTTAAAGCCTGAGATGTCTAGTTGTTGCAATACAAGCCGCATTATTGTGAGCAATGGGAATACTGAGTTAACGAAAAAAAAAGTTCAGAAATGTATTTTTTTTGTTTTATATGTGGTGGTAGTTAGCACCTACACGTGTTCAATAACTATATTAGTGCCATGTAGGTACATTATTATTCAAATATAAGTATTATATTTTAAAAATAAGAATATTGTATGTAAAAAAATTATGTATGGAAGTATGTATGTATAATCTCTTTATTGCGCATTCTTAAAACTAATACAGAAAACACATATTAAATCAAAAACAAGAAATGACACAAATCCGGACTGATCCCATTAAGGGATCTCTTCCAGTCAACCCTTGAGAAACTCTGAGGATACAACAAGCTATTTATATACATACTTGGGACCAAACTGAATACAATATTATCTACTATAAATACGACGTAGATATCATATACTTACTTTTTTTTATTTTTTTTTATTAGAAATATATTTGGCAAGTACATAGTAATTACATTTTAAACTTCTCGCCAAACTAAAAAGTTTGATGGCGAGTATCGCTCGGTTACAATTTATACATACCTACCAAAGCATGCTTAAATAGACTTCTCATAATACAGTTAGTACTTACATACTTAATATACCCTACAAATTGTCTGAATTATCCGACCCAAAACCCCAAACTAAAAATAATTATATTACTCATCATCAATTATATTTATGCTCTGCCTACCCCGCTAGGGATCATAGGCGTGATATGTGTATGTATGTGTGTATTACATAAGAGAATCCTATTTCGTTTAATCTTCTATAATGTTGTTATAACTCCATCATTTATACTCACCTAAGATTTTTATTTATGGTACAGAAATAAAAACTTAAAAGTACCAAAATGATTCAGTCGCGCTAAAAACTTTGAATATTTTACGCGGCACGTGGACCTGATTTTGGTGACGGAAGCGACACACGTCCTACCTCGAAAAGGCCTCGGCCGGTACTGAGCGCTGGGGTGCTCGCGAGTCGATTATATAGCTGTTATAAAATAATTTGTAATAAAATAAAAATACAACTTGAAAAATATATTTATACGTAATATTAAAGAACATGAATGACTTTACATATTTAGTCCAAGAAAAAACTAAATATCCCAGATTTGATCCAAAATAAACGCGATTAAAATCACGCTAAAATGATCAAAAATGGCTCTTTTGATTGTTCTTTTCTTGAATGAAAATGAATATAATCCGTAATTTTTTTCAACAAAATACCTTAAAAATTTAATAGATTTTTGTAAAATAATGTTTTTATAAGTTTCGCGTCAGTAATTTTCCTAATATCTTGCATCTGCGTAGACCGTCGACTGTTAGTTTAAAAAATAGCCTGTAAAAAAACAGTTGTATAGTGAAACCTGTTTTCATATTTTATTTTTTGTGTTACAATATCTTTAGATAGTGAATCTTCAAATAAGATGACGTTTATAACTTTCCCAGAAACGGAACATATATCTTTTTTTCGGCAATCGAAAATCATACATTTTGACTCCAGCGTGATTCTGGTGCATAAACGCTCTTAAGCCGTCGGTCCCGGTTGCTGTCTATGATAACTTAGACGGCGGTCGTTACACAACCATGTCAGAGGCCTACTTCTAGTAGCAGGCGGTTGAAAAACTCTGATACCAGGGTTCATCGGGTTGTTGGACAACTCGATGTCCCATACGACAAGTAGTAGTAGTAGTAGTAGCTATTAATTTTATGTCAAGTTGGGCGGTTAGTATAATTTGTACTTTGTATGTCGACCGGCCTAACTTTAGCCCATATTATACGCGGATTTGAAGAGTATTTTTTATTTGTGTAGGATGTTACATGAAGTACTCAAAACCGGGAGGCACGCGTGAAAAAGAAGTGCTTTCTTTCATCCCGTCGTTTGAATGGTTGCGCCCTGGAGACCGCATTGGCCTCAAGAAGACCCCCGACTCTAGGGTCCTGGTTTATTACAACTCCGAACTCCTTGATCTGGCATTCGAAAAAGTTCCTGATGTAAGTATTAGCGTGATAATAATTTGATATCAAAGTTAAGGTTCTTTATTGTGTGACGTAAAATGTATGAGCCTAAAGTAGAATGTCACAATGTTAATCTAGTATCCTAATTTTGATGTGGGCGACTATTTGGTGGTGGATCAAAATTAAAATATTAGGGCCTTTATCATTTCGTTTGGGGTACAACAACATTTTTCTCAAGTATATTATTACAGACACACTAGGTACCTTTAAACGCAAATTTTATTTAAATCCAAAAACCTACTTTTTATTAGGGTTTCTGATTCACAGGAAAATCAAAATCAAGAGCTTTAAAGTAAGGAGCATCAACTATGGAATTTAAAACATTCGGATAAACAATATGTTAGGAAATCAGTATTCACGACATTCACATATTAGGACTATGAACTTTACGTCATACATCTCTTTCCACTTCATCGCCTATATATAATAAGAAAGCTTAGGATGCGTAATTCTGACCTGGTTTCATATTACAATGTATCAATTTTCTGTATCGTGATCGTAACATTGTAGGTCGGTCATCGAGTGACTATTTCTTGTATTTTATTAGACGCTCTCATCGGTCCGTATTTTTAGTACCTTTATTAATTGATTCGTGCAGTTAAATGTTATTTACGGTGTTTTGATGCTAAACAATTAAGCACCTGATCATTTGTTGGCAGAAAGTGTATGTGGTGATGGAGATATACGGGCAGGTGACGAAGATATCAGCCGTGTCTAGAGGCGCCAATGTTGGGAATAACGTGCAACCTACAAGTAAGTTGTAATTATTTCAGAGGATTTATAAGAATTGAATATATTACGATATGAATACTACTGAATATATTACGATATGAAATATTCTAGCCAATCTTTATAGATATAAGCCATCCAGGAAGAAAAGATAGCGTGAATCGCACTTTCTTCGAAGTTATTCAGATTCAATGTGAGCATATAGAGCATGATTAATGTTTTTGTTTTTTTTTTTTTATATTTTGGTAACAACAAGTTAAATAAAAATAACAAATATTTTTAGGATAAAGATTCTGCTATCGGCAGTTCGTTTATTTATTAGTTGCTAATCAGCTTTTGAACAGATTGTCATGAGATATGTTTGAATCTTAGTTAATGTTATAATATTCTGTTATCGTTGCAGTACCTAACGACGAATGCTTTAAGCAATATAACGGTTCAAACAATATCTGCAACACTTTGAGTAACGGATACCAAGACGAACGTCAAGACACGGATGAGAATATCGAGGGCGGCGAAGATGTCGTGCAAGAGTTGCCGGTCGTGGAGGAGTTGGAGGTGGCTGGTGGGCCGGAGCGCGAGGGCGCCGACACTCCGGGGGCACCAGCCGCGACGGAACCACGACGACGCCGCAACCCCCTGCCTTATACATTCCATTACGTACACGGGAAAAATATAAAGCTATGCAGTTCGGGTGAGAATTATATTTTATATTTCCACGTAAATTAAAGTTACTTAGTATATTGTGATAGCACACACACACTAAATAATCAACGTACATATACCTGTGTTGTAATTATACCTAAATGTGGGAACGTTAGACGCTTTTGTTTAAAGCCACCTTGATAGAAGGTGGTGTAGCTAAGAATATCACACAATATATGCAATCTGCATAGTCAATATACTTTTAAAGCGATATTTGTATGGAAACTACAAATTAGAAACTTTTTAATTTTACATTTAAATAAATAATTTAAATAAATAAATTTTATATTGCCAACCATTGTACTTTTGTACAAAGGTTTTAAACATTCTTGTTTCGTTTTTTTAATATGCAGTACTCACTGTAATTCTTTGCACTTGCTCAGAAGGAATAAGATCACTTTACTTGCAGACACTGTGGCGGTGCGTACGTCTGGCTATAAGGATGGCGTGGCTGTAGTAAGCCAACCACTACGTAGAGGACACAACTTCAGAGTAAGTACAGACATTACAGTATTATTTTTTATTTCTTTATATTTTTTCTGTAGCCTTAATGGTCAAAATCGGGTAAGAGACATTGACAAAAAAGATTTACACGCCTTCTTAACGTCCTAGAAAGAAAAAAAATCTTTATTTGACTGCAATATTTTTTATTGCTAATTGGGCATGTCCAGCAGTGGACTGCTGTGGCTTTTAATGTAATTTTTTTTTAATATATCCATACTAATATTATAAATGCGAAAGTGTGTTTGTTTGTTTGTTTGTTTGTTTGTTTGTCTTTCTTTCACGTTACAACAGAGCGATATCATGCAGTGTTTTTTAGGTGTGCAGTTAGGTGAGAGGCTGGAGAGTGACATAGGCTACTTTTTATCCCGGAAAAACATATTTTTCCCATCGGAAAAGCGATTAATGTTTAGCAATAGAATACACCCATACTACGAACATAGATGAGTATCATGCAGCGATGTAAAGCATTTTTTTTTTTGAGAGCAGCTAAATGAAAAGCTGGTGAGTGACATAGGTTATTTTTTATCCCGGAAAAACATATTTTTCCCTTCGGAAAACCGATTAATGTTTAGCAATAGAATACATCCATACTACATACATAAATGAGTATCATGCAGCGATGTAAAGCATTTTTTTTTTGGAAAGCAGTTAGATGAAAAGCTGGTGAGTGTCATAGGTTACTTTTTATCTCGGAAAAACATATTTTTCCCATCGGAAAACTGATTATTGTGTAGCATAGAATACATCCATACCACATAAAAAAGATGTATATACAGGATGTAAGGGACAGCCCTCCGAATACTGATATTCCCATAGTAAATGCAGTGAGCTGATTGTGATTTTGTATGGGATATAGAAAAAAAGAATTTAATCTATGGCAGGTTGTTCAGTTTCATGGTTTGAATACACCCAATCAGTATTCGAAGGGCTGTCACTTACACCCTGTATAGCACTACTATGAGAATGTCTCTTTAATATGAGTTTTGGGATATGAATGTGGCTTTAAGGGTGATGTGGGTGGGTATGTACTTGAGATACTTCTTACCACAGTAGTAAAGTTAATTTCTACAGTTAAACATGATTTGAAAGTCCATTTCTATAATAATAACCATTTTTAGCACAGTAAGTTTGCCCTGCGTATACTTGCGAAGACACATAATAAACTTAAATTTTTTGGTACCATAGTCCTGAAAATTGAAGACTAGGCAAAATCATTATACTGCGTATTCATATTATTATAATTCCAATCCAAGAACATCCATCCCCAAGTTAATTTGGTTTGGAGCTAATATAGGTTTTCAAATCCTTGATTACATACCCACTCCTTTCTTTCATGTCTTCTTGGAGCATGTTTGTATGTAATAAAAATTTCAAAATAGCAGGAATATTAAAAAAAAATTAAAGCTATATACAAGTAGACACGGTTATGGACACAGAACAGAGCACTTCATACCCCGTCGAGTTTTTAAATTCATTGGAGTTGTCAGGTGTGCCCTCACATAAGCTGCAATTAAAAGTAGGCGTTCCAGTCATGCTTATGCGAAATTTAGATGCCCCTCGATTATGTAATGGAACGAGACTTCGTGTGACACAACTAGGACGGAACATAATTGGAGCCACCATCTTAACCGGCGTTGGCAAGGGTGAAAATGTAATAATACCACGGATCCCAATTATTCCCACAGATCTTCCATTCCAATTCAAGAGGCTGCAATTTCCTATCAAGCTTAGTTTCGCAATGACAATCAACAAAGCGCAGGGACAAACTTTAAAGGTAGCGGGGGTCCACTTAGAAAAACCGTGCTTCTCTCATGGCCAGCTATATGTAGCATGTTCGCGTGTGTCCAATGCTCAGAACCTCTTCATTTTATCCCCAGATGGTAAAACTTACAATATCGTTTACAATAGCGTATTAAAATAGTGCTCTGTTCTGTGTCCATTAAGCTGTGTACTATGTCTTTAACACTCTTCTGGAAACAAACGCTCCGAAACACTGTAAAAGCATAAATCCCTCCCCTTTGAAAGACAATTTTTGTATACGCGCTCTCCATCAAGATATGTCTTCCATATTACTCACGATAATTTTTCCGGTTTAGTGACTGCGTCTCTATTAAAATTACGTTATCTTTACTTTTAACATTAAATGCCTGTTTTTCCTTACACTATAAATGTGTCATAATCTTCTTTCTAGCGTCGTAATATCTTCATTATTGAAGGTCGTAATTCCCCTGATGGGAAATATTTTTCTCATTCAGGATTCTTTTCCATCGCTGCGTATCTTTGGCGACATAGAGCGCTGAGTGTATTTAATGAGACCACCTAATTGTACTGAAACCTCTTGGTCGTTTGCCATCGACTTTTCCAGTGATCATGAGTGCAAAGTGGCAAAAGAACTCAAGGATCATTCTTGCGCCTCATTACTTGATTTTACAATAGCCTGTATTAGTGATGGTAGCGCCCAGGTACCACAAATTATATACTTTTTCAAGGAAGTGAACCATTCCAGTGTAGTGTCGTCTGTGTATCGGTGAATAGTGATTTTAGTGCCCTCCCAGTTTACACAGTTGTTCGCCTTACGATGTGTCGTTTAGAATACACAACTAATTAATAAAACTCTATGAGTACGCGGGCGAAGCCGCGGGTAACAGCTAGTATATTATAAGGAAAGGGTGTGGTTTTATTTTATCACGTTACTGAACAGTCAAATATACATATAATATTAAAAACGCAAGTCAATAATATCTCATAAACTTCGGGCAATATTTATGTTTAAAGAATATTGCCCGTGACTAACACAATCGAAGGTCCGCCAGACCTTCGATTGTGTTAGTCACATATATTTTTCTGAAACCTAGCATGTTAGGTATCATATATAACAGCTCCACAAGACGGTTTCCAATATATATCGCATTAAACAAGTAAGCGGTTAAAACAATTAAAGTAGTCAGTAAACTAAAATTTGAATTGCATCATTTGCAAATATTTTCATTAACTAAAAATTTTACTAAATAAATTACTTAAATGTAATACAGATAACCTTTTTCATCTTATATCCTCGGGTAATAAAGGGCTGAACGCTTCTTCTATGTTGCAATGAGATCACTTTCCACAGTGTGTCGACACTCACCCGTGTGTTCAAACGTCTGTCAGGTCTTCTTCTCCCAACTCTTGGGTTCATTCGAAAGCGACTTCGCGGGCCTGTTCTCTGCGAATAATGCGTCCTTTTCTATCTTGTATGCAAAATTAGTTCTTACTATTGATGACATCGCTTACAAGTTCCGGAAGGTTCCTTCAAAACATACAATGTAAAACTTTCTGGTCCTTCCTTTGTATCCATCCACACATATTTCTTATACATAAGTTAAGTTATATATAACTTATGTATAGGTAGTATGATGATGATGCTTCAAGTTTACTTTAAAATATATCACTGCAGCTTTTTATTTGATGAGTCTTCTTAAAGATGCAAGATTGCTCTCTCGACGCTCTTTATTTTAGGATTATCGTGATATACATAGTGGATGTAAAAGTATTGGCTGCTAATATTTAAAGGGGTAAACCAGCCCATGACACTGAACAACTCTCCCCAGAACACATGCTGAGATATGAAAAAAATGGGTCTCCCATACAAAAGTACCAGGACGCTTTGTATGGGAGGTCAAGTTCTTTTTTCATATTTCGTCCTATGTTCCTTTTAATTTTCATGGACTGGTTAACCTCTAAAATATTTGCAGCTAATATTTGTATATCCTAATTACTTTCCAAAGGTGAAATTACTTTTTGTTGATAATTTAGGGCAACGATTTTGTATGAAGTCTTCCCACAAAACAAGGGCTGGAAGCGGTTCGCTTTCAACCAGGGAAAGTAAAACTGTCTGGTCTGTTCTATGCAGCCACATCCATTCGTTACTTAATTTGTCGGATCTTACAAATACAAATAATTTATTTTCCATTAAAAAAACATACAGAAATAAAAATAAAAATATAAAGCACAACATTCCAATATTAAACTTAGGTACACAAAAGTAAGCATGGAAAAAAGGTATGGGCACAGCGCAGTGCTGATTTTAAGCCCACCCTTAGTCAATCAAAATTTAAAAAAAAAGACAGATTAAACCATGATATAATTGTGGGGTTCACATTTATAGAAAACAATTTTAACTTTTAAATTAAAAGTTTTAATGCAATGACTACAATTTTAACTTTTAATGCAATGACTACAAAATTTATGATCATTATCAATTTGTGACAAATAACCGCAATAATGGTATTTACTCTTCATGGGACAACGAATATTTTCAAAGTCTTTTTGTAGGTTTAGGAAGAATCTCTTTAGTTTAGTCTTAAATGATCGGCGCATTCCATATCTTGGCCGATGCAAAACGAAAGGAGCCTCGTGCTGCAGCGGTGCAACACCGAGGCACCAGCAGCTGCAGGGCGGATCTTTGAGATAAATATTACTCATTGCTGGAAGACTAGGGTTTCACGTGGAGGAAAATTTGAATTATAATAAGTTATGATGATGTATGGATGCTTCAAGTTTACCTTTGTATTTACAAAGCCATCACTGAAGTTTTTCACACGATAGGTTGTCGTGAAGGAATGAAATCTGGTCTTGACGATGCTCTTTATAGTTTTATACTAGGAATGTCGTGAATGCAACAAATTTACTCTTCAAAAGTCAACAATTCAAAACTATTAACCTGAGAGTACCTTCCTGGCACAATGAACTTTAAAAAATTACTTGGTGTCATATTAACCCATTTTTTTGTTACTTGTTTTCGTGTGTTTTTGTTATCTTTTGTGCTTTTTATTTATCAGTTTAGAATTCAGGTTACCATTTTTGGACCAATCTTCGAAAGTCGAGTGCACACCTCAACCTAATTTCTGCGCACATCATTTCATATTGAACAAAGAGTGATTATTTACATGTTACCATTGCTGTGCGAGTAAGCTAATAATGAATAATCCCACAGACCAAATGAAAAAAATATATTGATTAAAACTTTAATCTACTTCCCTTTTAATTGATGTAGATGGCGATTATAATACACACATACATACATATAATCACGCCTCTTTCCCATAGGGGTAGGCAGAGACTACATCTTTCCACTTGCTACGATCCTGACACACCTCTTTCGCTTCTTCAACATGCATCAATCTTTTCATACATGATCGTCGGTTTAGGGTACTTTTGACCTGACCTTTCTCTAGAACGTCCCCGATCTAATCCAAGTACGTGCGACTTGGTGTTCCCCTTCCAACGTTTCCATCCGCACTCTTCTTTCATTCATTCTCTCAATGTGACCAAACAATCTCAGCATTCCTTTTTCTATACCAGTCACTATGTCATCTTTTATACCGGTTATTATAATTGGTGTCAATATGTTGGGTGCAAAATGTCTATGGAACAAATTATGCCTTGAAAATGTTCGATTTATTACTAAACTGATTTCGTACGAAGATAAAACCTTATTTTCATATTTCTATTTTCGGAGCATGAAAAGCCTGCGCCGAGCGAAATTTGACCGTCCAGTGGCGCCCCACGTGTTTTTAATTTATTTCTTCAAATCGGATAAAGGCATCAACAATCATAAACGGACAAATTGATAGGATATGTTTATTTTAAAATACAACAATTAGCTTTTTCTTATTTTAAATCAATTTCCCGTTTTAGTGATTTTAAATTTGAAAAGCCATATAAAGCATAATGTTGTACCTCCAAATAAAAGGACAACAATTTCTTCGTCTTAGATTTTTAACATAACATATTTAAAGAAATTATCAAAAACAGGTGAGGGTGCCACTAGACTGATGGCTGGCGTAGCGCTGGGTTCGTTGGTGACTGCAGTGGGCGAAACAGCGAAACTTTATCACTTAATTAATTAAACATCAGTCCAAAGTGCGGCTTGCGGAAGTTTCGGGCTTTAGTCGTATCAATTGCCTAAACGGATCTGCATGCTTTGTGAATTTCTCCTGGCTATTAAAGCTAATATCAGTTTTTATTTATTTATTTGGTGCTCCCATACAGTCATTTGATTTGGGAGGCCCAGTATTTTTTTCCATATTTCGTTTTATATTTCATGGATTTTGGATAGTGTCATGGTTTAGTGGACACCCTAGGGTAGTCAACACATATTAAGCTATTTTTACACCTTTATGTGGTTTCTGCTTATTTAATTAATTTATTACGATATATAAAGTGAAATATTACTAGTGGCCGATACTGATTACTCAGTACATTCTGGTGGTACGGAATAACTTTCCCCAAGGAACATAAGAAGAAATATAAAAAATATTGGGCCAGCCATGCAAATTGACTTGTTCGACTGGTATTTGTATAGGAGGTCCAATAATTTTTTCCTATTTCGACCTATGTTCCTTTAAAAAAGTTCTTCCTTATCACTAGCCCGTATTGAGTAAAATTTTACCCTATATTGTTGTAAGCACTGTACGATTTGTTTTACTAATCTTTTTGTCATTGCAATGCGAATCTCTTAAAGTCACCTGTTTTCCAGTTGCGCTTGTAAGTCCGTTTAACATTTATACGTCTTGGGACAAATGTATAATCCATAATCCATCCGTGTGATGCCGGCTTAGATTGCCGTGTGATGCCGGCTTAGATTGCCGTGTGATGCCGGCTTAGAATAGCATCACCCCATTTCTTACCCATGGGTGTCGTAAGAGGCGACTAAGGGACTTTAGGGTGTGTATTACAATTTTAGGCGATGGGCTGACAACCTGTCACTGTTGTGATACACAGTTATCTGATTGACCCTCAAACTTTTGTCAGAAGTGGTGTTAATATTCGTTTTACGGCCATTAACGCTCTGCCTACCCCGTAAGGGATAAAGGCGTGATTTATGTATGTATGAATAGGCATCATCAGCGTTTCCTGTGAACTTGCATTGCACTCGCCAGTCCGCTTGCCAAGCGTGTATGGCAATACCCCCCGATAGGGGTAGGCTCATGTCCAGCAGTGGCCTGTTGTGGCTAATAATGTAATGTAAGACTAAGTTATCCGAAGTAAGCTAAGGATGTAGAGAGGTATGCTGAACTTTCAAGTTCTGAGATTGCTCACGTCAGCATAACTAACGGCTTTATGCCTTTAACAGTTTTGTGACTGTACTCTGCCCGGCCAGTTAAAGCAAAACGAAGGCAGGCAACCCAGAGGTCCTAAGTGGAGCTTGCGGAAAATGCCGTGCGGAAATTTATTATTGTTACGCTATTGTGAATTGCTTGTCGTGACTTGACTCATGTGAACTTGTGTGCTCAGATGTTTACTTTTCCATAATTTACGTGTATTGTTTAGATAATATATATAGGCATGCTCATAGGATGCCCTAAATTTTAAAGCTTTGTTTATGAATTTTCGGTGCTGACTTATATAATGTGAACACAATGTCCGCCATGTAACAGGTAAAGAAACACTCATACAAATAATTTAATTATAGCACCATCTATTGCCGAGTTTAAGCGAAGTTAAATACTTAAAACTCACTGCCACTCGCGTAATGAAATGTTGAGCATCTCTGCTACTCGTGGCCGTTATTCTTTGGCTACCCAAAATAATCTAATGAAGAGTTTTTAAGAAGACACTCGATTGATTTATATAGATAAAATATTTGTGTCTATATAATTACTGTATTTTTTATAGTCTCTGTTATTGGATGAAAGGGCTTAGATCTGTGTTTTTAGATTGAGTAAATGCTTCATCAAACGTGACGTCTATATCTATAAAACAATTTTGATTTTCTGCATCGTTTGCTGTTGAGTAAATGTTTACCTTATGTTATGAAACTACAGTCTACAAGTCAACATGTAAAATTCTTAGTCCATTACGTATCTGTTTAATATTCCTGGCATCATAATGGATGACTGACTACGCTATGAACATCGAATTTCACCTTTAAAATTGTGGTCTGTAGTTTGATAATATCAGGCACTGATGTTATAGGTTTTTCATGAGACGTTAACAAATTTAATGAATCACAACTTGAGAGTGTTGATTTTCGTATGTTATTTCTTCGTAGTGAATATTTGTGCGAGCAGCGTTGGCGTATGATCGATTTTTTCGATGTGTTTATGTATCTAAATGTGTCTGTATTATTACGTTCATTCCTTGGCGTGTAATCAGTCCTCACTCTAGTGGTTGTAACCTGTTTTCAATTACCCTTTCATTTGATCTACCCGTCGTAGTACACCAATAAATTGAAGTACGGGGTGCATTTGACTGAACTCGTTATGTACTTAAGGTCGGTAGTTGGTCAAATTCTCACAATTATGAACAGTGTGATAGATAACATCTCAGTAACTCTATTAATCTGGTCTGACTACTGCATTCTCGGTCTTCTTTTGCTCGTTTAAGTAGTTGCAGGTCTCATTCTTGAAAAAATATCGGTAATAGAGCCCTAGCCCTAGAGGCCCTACTATTTTTTTTTTTGTATGGGTGGATTTTAAATCTGTGACCTGACTGACATTCCCTTGATATACATAACGTTACAACAGTAAGCCGACTAAAACAAAGTCCAAAGTTTTAAACGTTCTATTAACGTAACGTTCTAGTAACGTAACGAAATTACAAGCGTAATTTTAAGGCACTGCTTTCGATAAAATGGAGAAATGATATAAAGTTTTTTTTTAATTTAACTCAAATTGCCATCTTCCGCCGCACCTGTCATTGTTGTTCGGTTATCTATAAGTTGTTGTTCAGTTGTTTTGTTAGGATGTCGTTGAGATGTTTTTTAGATGTTACTGTTTGGTTGTAGACTAGACATCTGAATAACTGTTGAAATAAAGTATTTTTTTAAATCATCCTCAAAAACGCTGTGGTATATTTACTTTAATATATATATATATATTGTATTGTGTCTTTAGTTTTATATTTCTTTATAGTTTGTGGTGTTTTTGCACAATGAAGTTACTTGTCAACGGTTTTGTAAAATATAAAAAGGAGATGAAAATAACATTAAACCTAGTTTCTCTTTTTTAGAGCAATAATATAAAATTACCCCAGATAACATTATAAAACTAGATTAGAAGTTAACTGCTGATAAGTTTGTCAGATTTAGGATCATGTTGTGGTATGTCAATGGAGTATCCATGTACACCATGACAAAACATCAGCGGTAATTATAAGCGTCGTATGGGCGACGAGGCTCGCTGATCCTTGGTAACTGGATATCGTGACTTTGTAAAATGATAACTCTCCTTTATAATTGCTGCCCAACAATGACCAAGGCTACCTCATTTGTTTTCGGCGCATTGTATCTTCCAGCATTAGCGTCAGCTGGTTTTCTATCAGCGCGAATGATAACTTCAAACTCTTTACAACCTAGTAGTCTTTACATAGTAGTTTATGCAACTCTCATATAATGGGGGTCATAAGAATGCGAGTGTGATAATAGTTTGACACGAGCATTCTTAAGCCTAATTATAGCAGTCGCATACACAATTTTATCTACACTCTCCAGAAAAACTCAATTAAACAGTTTTCCAAACGTCCGCACCGGCGATTGCAAGGCCCGATACAAGGTCAAATTCAATACGAGAACGTATTAAGGCTTGATATGATTTTTTGAAAATTCTATACTTTAGCAGTTGTTCAAATGTGGAGTCTTAATAACTTAACTAAACAACTCATCAACATCTAATCAACAACTGAACAACATTGGAACAACAACTAAACAACATCTGAACAACAAATGAACAACATCTGAACAACAACTCAACAACAACAACGGACTGGTGCGGCGAAAAAAGGCGTTATGAGTATTGGCAAAAAAAGACCTTCGTTTCATTTCTCAACTTTAAAGAAGAGCCTTCTCATTAAGGCATTACGCTTCTGTAATTTCCATTATACTGTAACTTCTATAGGCACTCGCACATACGCCAGAAAGCACCAAAGTATCCTCATTGACAGTTGGCTGCACAACGCCGGAAGTTAAAGGCACCGCTGTACCCTCATTGACAGTTGGCTGCAAAAGGGTGCTGTCTATGTCGACTAATGACGAGTTGTCGCGCGAACGTGACGCATTTTATTGCTCTCCTGGAGTTGGTGCATCTGTGTTTCTTACATCTCTTCTAAAAAGTGTTCTTCTTCGAGGTTTTGTCAATTTTTTGTTTCTGGGAGCTTTATTAATGAATTAACCAAATTGCTTCTAAATATGCATCGTAGCTGCTTCGCAGTGGGATGACGGTTTGCACCACCCTTGTGCCTTAACCGGGCAAATAGGTTTTCAATTACGTCTTTGTTAAGTTTCGATGTGATTAAAAACAAACACGAGGACCCTGTACATTCTTCATTAAATTATTGCAACACCGCCTCACAGGGCCGTAATAATATGGCTTTACAGTGTCCAGCTTTATCTTTCAGGGATATTTTTGGTAAACTTTTGAACATAGTTTGTCCCTCTAGAATTGCTCGGCGAACATATGCAGTCTTTTGATAAAGCATGTGTCAAGGGATTTTTGTCATATTGATTTCTACTACTTAATGCATCAAACATGTCATTAACGACTTAAATAAAATCAGCCGTGCACGCAGTATCGCTTTTAAGCTGACCCGTGCCTTTAGCAATTTTAATAGCTTCAGTAATTTTTGTTAGTGTCCTACTTTTTTAGATTTATCTCGTAAATATTTCTAACATCTTGGAATGACATTCGCTTGTTATTGTAAATGAAATAATTGTCCAAAAAATTATTTTGTATATTTTTTATCAGGTGTGAAACGTCATAAAAGCAAATATTTTTCTGCCATTACAGAAGAAAAATGTTGTCTCTAAAGTTATTCCAAGAGTCTTGAAAACTTTTTGGTTAGTCGCAGCTTGGTCACAAACAATTGCCTTTGGTAATAGGCCATGTTCAAAGAGTTCGTTGATGAACGATTTTAATGATAATTGTAAATCCACTGCTTTGACATTTGTGCTAGATAGAAAATATGCCACGCAAACAATTTCCAGCTACTGTATAGGCCCCTGACAACATGGACTAATGCATTTTTGGCAAATTTATTGATTCGATGATGTCCTCCTTAATCTGCAAAACCCTCTATAAAATCAAACTTTTTTGAATACTCTAAATTATTCATTATTGCCATCTCATCAAAAGCGATGACACATGACTTTTTTTTAATAGTAGAATTTTCAAATCTCTTCTGTAAATGTATAAAGAAGTCTGACGAAAACCCAGGCATACTACTGGATTTAGCCAGCCACGTTCTAATTGTTGAAGGCGCTGCGAGCACTTTACCATGTCGCCGCATGAAATAATATGCTGAAGGTGATTTAAAAAACAGACAGAGATAGAAGTTTTTTTCTTCTTTCCTCCATGGTGTGTTAGCCTTGCGGAGTTGCATTAGAGCTAATGTCTTTGAGGCTTCGCTTCGAATTTTTTTCAGCTCTGGTTTTTCAGGTTTTGTGATACATTTTGCGGACGCCTTATCTGGGAAAATTGCGCTTTGGTTTTGCGCAATAAGATAGAACTTTCAGTTTTCAACCGTTTTGTTTTTGGCGAGTCGTTTGAATTTTGTTCAAACGGACACTTTCTTGATAATCTCCTCTTTGGTCCATCAAAATAACAATGCCTTAACACGTTGACGGACAGAAAGGCCATAGCATTCGCTTTTGCACTTGGTCTAGTGACAGAACTGTTATAGCCTACAATAGTGGCGGGCACTTTCTAGCCAGAGCTGCCAAGACATGCGCTCGATTCATACAAAAATAAGAAGAGCATTTTTCAGTGTCACTGGGCAACTTTTGCCAATATTGTCAGTGTCAATTAGAGCAGTTTTTACATTTGTTAAAAGTTTGAAGTAATCCGTCTCGCCCCCCACCCCCCACAACGACAGAGCGGGTATACCATTCGCGCATCTATGACATATTCCTCAATCGGCCGGTGAGTGTCATTTTTAGTAGACACGTCCATATGACCGTTTTGGCGCCAAATTTCAAGGACTTCTAATTGATGTTAGTAGCCTGTTTGTAGATGTATAATGATGCAATAACATTTAGATATAAGTAAAAACTCAAAAACTGTCTCTCTAATTCCATTTATATATTCAAAAACACTTCAAATGGTAATAAATTAATGTAAATTTCAGTGATAAAAAACGCGATCGTTTTGTGATTTGCTTGTGTGTATGATATCAATAATCTTTGAAACTTCTGATCGTTTTCAAAAATTCTTTTACTACTATTAGAAAGCTAGCTAGCTCAGGGATAGTCCCTGAGTAATATAGTTTACTTATCACCACGGAAAAACATCGTTTTACAGGAAAAAGTGTAACATTGGGGTGACATCTGGGCATCCCGCTAGTAGGTACTAAACGAGAAGTTACAGAAGCTATTTGATTGCGCTGTTTCCCAGGATACTCTTCAAGAAGAGTTCTCTTACGGGTCCTCAAGTCCTAATCATATGAAAGTAAGATCAAACGCCAACCCACGATCCTTACATTGATATGAAAGACGTTATCTTCCTAGGCTCCTGATCCTGATCGTATCAATCATTTATCTGAGCTTCCTTTAGTCTCGACTAAGGATTCTACTGATCAAAAGCAAGAGTTGTTTATTCAAAACTAGATAGAAGTTGAAACATCAACGCTAACCCATATGATTCTTCAGCTGTTACAGCAGTTCTGTCGCACTTAACAGTGACTACTTACTATTGTATAAGACAGAGCTGCGGTAACAGTCGAAGGCTTTAGCAGTTAGTGTCATTCTTGAATCATACGTATTGTAAAATATGCGACAGAACTGCTATAGCTTTTCATACAAAAAAGTTGTGTCAAAGTCGTGTGACTTAGTGTCCGTGAACGTGTTAATAAGCTTTGCGTTGGTGTGACGATAAATGACTCCTGATGGTGTTGCTACCACTCATTACTCTTACCACTTTAAATCATCTTTAACAAATCATTAAAGGCTGGCATATTTCCTAAAATCTGGAAATACGCGTTTTGATATAGATTTTCAAGGCAGGTGATAAGACAAAATGTGGAAACTTTAAACCTTTTAGCATTCTCTCATGTCTGGCAAAATTATTTGAATCTTTGACCCTGCAGCCCCGTGGTCCACCTATTTGTCCACCTGGTGGACCACGGGTATTTTTTTTGGTCCCGTGGTCCACCTAATAAATTTTAACCGCTAATAAATAAAATTCTGTTACCCGTGGTCCACCTTTTCAAATTTGTCGCCGCCTTGCTCAATTGCTATTATATTATAAGCACGTATGCAAAACTACTTCAAACTTTAAACTCGTACTAGTTTCTTTAGAGAAGTTGTAGGCCATGACGAGATCTAATTGTACATTTAAAATCACAGCTGTCAATTTTTAAATTCGTTTATCTCGCCATTTAAGGTGGTTCGAGGAGAAACAAAACTGAATTTTTCAAACTAGATGGCGTTAGTGAGCAAAATTTGGATTTTTACCAATTATTTCGTAATTTAGATAAGTTTGAAACAAAATTGATATGTCCGCGAGCCCTTGCATTTAACTTTTACTGATTTAGTTATATCATACCGTTAAATATTGTTTTATTCGCCCGGGTATTGGTCAAATGTGAAAAATACTGTTCTCTCGCACACAAATACACGCGAAATGTGAGTGTGTGCGTAATTCATTCATCAAAAATTTGCGTATCACCCGTCAGTTTGCCGATAGGCGGAAAAACTAAATAGGAATATTTGTGAAGAACTAAATAAGGAAATGCCTGAATTACGATTTTTATGATGAATATTTTAAGATCTGGGAGAAAAATAAAGAATTTTAATTTCTTTTCATTTTATATTTTGTCCTTACTTGAAACAATTAGTGATACTTACCTAAAACCTCAATAGATCTGGGAAATTGAAACTACGATATCCGAGCCGGTACAACCAGGGTTCAGTCGCTTTACATTTAGATTTATAAATTTTAGGTAGGTATCACTCTTTGTAGGATTTATAGCGGATACCTACTTATTGAAAAAATAAATAAATACATATCAAAATAATTTTTAGAGACAAAGGTTTTTATTTCTTTTAATTTTGGTATATACAATACATAGTACCTAATACAATAGTACCTACACAGGTGCACGCTTGTAAATTTACACATGTATAATAGAGCAAGAATATGGATTGGAAAAATATTCTTCACGTCCAGTGGAGCTATGTGTTTGCAAGCCTGTAGTCATGACTTCTGTGTTGCTGACACTATCTTCAGACCGAACTTGTACATGCCTCGTCAAGACCCGTCTTCAGCTCTTGTTGAAAACAATTTATGGATATGATATCAATGAGGCTTTGTCTTTGCTTCTACGCTGGCTTCTACTTTTCTATCCTTTTATTACGCGCAAACGTAGGAGGGTCCCTGCACATGTAATTTGCTTGAACACGTCGTAACACTGTTTCCGGCAAAACACATGTTTTGTAAAAATCCACAAGTTTTTCCAGCATTTGTTTTATAAAAGTCTCGTCCCTTTTTATTTCTAAGACCAGGATGTCAGTTGCTAAATCAATGAAGCCAATGAAGTAGCAACGTTCCTTTGAAGAAGCTCTCAGTTGACCTTGAATCTGCAAAGAAATGGTCATTATGTACCTGAGGTGGTAGTACAGTTTTAGTGTGTGGTTCTAGCGAGCCTATCCACAACACATATATACCTAACAACTTTGTAGATTGGTACTGTTTGTGGTTGAGGTTCGTGAGCAATTGCACCATCATCAGGCCATGCATCTTTTTGGCTACAAAGAAAATATTTCAATTTACTGCAGAGAATATTATTTGTCTGATAATATGTAAAAGGACTCTAAAAGATTAGGACAGTCGGTAGTTGGAACTGTATCTAAAAGTTTAGGACTTTCGATAGTTGGGATTCTAAAAATTAGGACATTCGATAGATAGGACTGTAAAAATTTCTAGTTGGGATCATAAAGTTTCGGACAATCAATTTTAGGATCAATAATTTTAGATTAAACAATAGAGAAACATGAAAACCACTAGTAACATCTTATATAGACGGAAACAGCTTACTTACGTGCTACAACCATGAACAGATTTGTAGGTTTTTACTGTTTGTGGTTGAGGTTCATGGGCAACTGCACCGTTATCACGCCATGCCTCTATGCGGCTACAAAGAAAACATCTCACTTATATTTACTGCAGAAAATACCTCTATTATTTGACTGAGACGTAAAAACAACAAAGTATCTAACACCACACGTACGACGCCACTTGTGGCCCATGATATCGCTTCAAACCTGCTTTTGATCTCTTCGGGTTAACTTTTTTTCCTGAGTAAGTGTGTTTAGATAGGCGCGCTTCATTTTATTTAATTTTACTAAAGCATATTCATAAAATCAAAGCACAGAAAAAACGAAAAACTATTCTAAACTCTTTGAATGAATCGGCCCGACGCCATCAAAAATTGAAATGTCAAGATGACTGACAAATGTGTGTTCAAAAATCATTAGCGCATTTTTCAAAACTAAAAAAACCATGAAGTATCTTTGTATTTGCTTTGTGTAAATAAATGTCTGTATAATTTTTAAAATGTTTTTTACCCATAATTGCGGCGTAATAAATGAAAATAAACATAAGATATTGTACTTAAACAATTTAAAATATTTTTCACAAAACACAAATAAAGGAGTATTTCGTTTCAGAACACGCTGTTCACGAATAGCTTTACGTGGACTTACGTATGCATGTTGTGTAAAACTAACGCACACAAACTTAACAGGGACATAATTTCATCAAGTTTTTAGATCATAATAACTTTGTTATCTATAGATGAATCGCAAATCAGATTTGTTTCGCGAGAACTAGATTTTGTAAAGAATTTTTCGACATACTTTGATAGCATAAAACTATAACACACACAGTGTATATTGGTCAAACGTTTTGTATGGAAATGTCAGCTCTCGAACCACCTTAAGCATGCTACACTACTTAGTTTATTCAGGAAAGTTGTAAGCCTTGTTTGAGAGCTGTCAAACCAGGTCGTTGGACGACTCGATGTCTCACACGAAAAGAAGACAAGTGACAGCTATCAAACCAGCATTTTGTGCCAAATCGAAACCCGTTCACAGGGTAGTGCGATTAAAGTATTAAATATTTTTTGTGTATTTTTGTTAAAATTGGTATAAATATTTGGAATAAAAAGCCCGTCATTATTATTTACACATTTAATGAAGACGAAAAAACACAAATTAAATTAAGGTACCTAACCATTATTAGGGAAATGTCACCATCTAAACATAAATCCGTAAATTTTACATTACCTAAAGGCAGCAAACGTTCGTAATTTTTCTTACCGTAATTTTTCTAGTGCAAAAAAAACTGAGATTTCATTATTTAATAATTCCAACTGTATTTGCATTATGTCTTCATCGTTATGAATATAATTTTTTATACGTTTGGACATGGGTTTTTTACTTTCGATTTCACTCAAGATGTTCAAAAGTCTCAATATTGTGGAATTTCTTTTTTTAATTGCTTTGTTAAGTTTTGAGTGAAATGACTCAACAACATTGTTAGTGCGGTGCCTTTCGCCGAATACGCACAATATGTTGCTGAAATTATTAGTGAGCCAAAAAGTTGGCACGTATTTTAAAAACTTTTTCATGTTGTCCGAGTCTCTACTCTGCGCTTTTGCATACTCTAGTCCTTCCAATATATTCTCTTGAGGCAATAATGAGAGAGCCGCAACAAGTCCAGTAATTCTCATTTCACCTTTTGATTGAAGTTCAATTTTTTTGGCTTTCTTCCAGATTGCTCTGTTCCAGTGATAAAAGCATCCACGCAATGTTACTTGTGGAAAGACTTGTAATATAGCGTTTATCGCTCCTTTTTCAAAATCAGCATGAAATTTTTTTGGTTCAAATTTTGGCAACTTGGCTCTGATTAATTCAAAAAGAATTAAATATGTTTCCTGTTTTTTGTCAGGCATCAATGCGTATATCAGGGGTACCACCTTTGTATTGGTGATTGAACTGCCCACCTCGCCATGAATGGAATAAAATTGATAAAACGGGTCAGGGCAACTATCAAAAGTTGCGTCTCCAAAATATTCGTCAATTTCGCCTATTATTATTTTTTTGCTTCTTCAGAACAAAAAACAATTATTCGTGACCCGTTGTGAACATGATCGATTAAAACTAGGTCCGCGTTTTTAGATGGCACTTCTACTTCTTCAAAATTTTAATAAACTGTTTTTTTAATTCCCAAAGCTTTGTTACGGGAATCGTAAATAATGTGTTTCACACTTGAAAGAGGTGGTGGTGTTGCAACAGTGTCAAAACCTGAATTTTCGAATTCTTTTACGGCATCTTGATAAATTGTGGGAACTAGCAAATCATCCACTTTTGCTCGCTCTTTCATTGATTCCACCAGGTCCAGTATTAAAACTTTCGCTGCATCTGATTCGCACGTATGGTCCTTTTTTTTAAACACTTCATTGCCCTAAAAGTTAATAATAAAGGTATATAATATAATACTATGCAAAGAGGATGTAAAGGTGAAGTGGTCGTACATTACATCTATCAGCAGTCCCGTGCCGTATTTTCAAAGTTTTATATTACGTGTAATATTCGCCATTTAGATTTTTAATAAATTTGGCTGCAGACGGTAAAAAAAATTACTTGTCCACATATATGCATACATACATACTTACATACATACTCTCGAAAAACATAACTGTCCTTCTGAACCGTCGTTCGTCGACGAACACTACAGAAAACGTAAAAAGTCAAAAAGGAAAAGGATTTAAAATAATAGTAGTTTATGCAACTGCCATAAACTATTATGCATTCTGTGCGCTCATATAATGGAGGTCATTAGAATGCGAGCTAGTTATGATAATAATAATTTTCTGCATGTACACTATTTTATCTACACTCTACACGAAAATTGCATAAAACAAACAAAATGCGATCAAATATTGTTCTGTGATGCGAACTTTTTTTTGTAATTGGTTTATCTCCACGGGATTTAAAAATTCGTTTCACTTCTTCGCTTTATTGAAAAGAATTGTATTTGCAAAATTTTATCAAAGGAATCGTTTCTGATAAAAAAAAATTACTTTCTGATATAGCTTTTAAGAAGAAAGGTAATCTTTAGAAGAAGAATGCAAAAAGCAGGTGCTTATAAAAGTGATTTCGAATTTATTATCCAAATGTTATGAGATGATTTTAGATAAAATAGATAAAAACCCTCCTTCTGAGGAAGTCGGATAAAAAGTGCATAAAAGTAGAACTTGCACCAAATTTTAAAACACTTCCCGTGTTAGGTATACAATTGTTAGAAAACGAGCAAAATTTTCTTTGCAGGATTTGAACCTGTGACTTTCGGTATCTGCACTACCGTACCGAAACGCTTCTTCCAAATGCCTTAGGTGTAGGTACTGGAAATTGGGTTCAAATTCTGCTTGAGGAACAAAATAAAAAATATTTCAATACCGCACAGAACCGCCGGCCCCGTACAACGAACGATTCAAATCTTTGTGTCAGAATCTGTCGGTATCTACTTGTGACAGAATCAAAATTTTTACTAACGAAATCGAAATACGAATATTTAAATATTTTTTTCGAATAGGAGTCATGAAAAAGAATTACTTTCTATCATGTTTTCCAAAAAGGATTGATTTGATGCATCAATATCAGATGGAATAGGGTGGACCACGGGTAATAATTTTTTCCCCTTGGTTCACCTTTAGCAGGTGGACTTGGGTGGACCATTGGGAAAATTTAAATTACCCGTGGTCCACCAGGTAAACAAATAGGTGGACCACGGGGCTGCAGGGATCTTTGATATACGTGCATTTATATAACCATGTCAAACAGAGAATTACACCGGTGCAGCATTGTGTGGTGGTTTCGTTTCTGGCAGATCAACTGTCTGTAAGTAACCTGCTTATATATAAAAACTACACTTGCTAAACAACATCAAGTTTATGCTTTTTATACAGATTTCTCAAAAGCGTTTGATAATGTTAATCATCGTCTTCTTTGAGCTTTGTTGTCAGCTAATGGCATCCATGGTACCTTGTTAAGATGGGTTGAGTCTTACTTGACTAGGCGTAGTCAGATTGTTGCAATTAGGGGGTACGTTTGGTCGCAAGTTTTTGTCACATCTGGAGTGCCACAAGGGTCCCACTTGGGCCCATTAGTTTTCATAATTTTCATTAACGATCTGGTGGAAAATAACAAGTAACTGTTTACTTTGTGCTGATGATATGAAACTTTTTCGGATTGCTACTGAGAATGACGACTACCTTGCTCGTTTTCTTGTTCACGATTGGTGCAATTTAAATAAAATTAATATCAATATTGGTAAGTGTCATGTCATACCATTCAAGACGAAACACACTGTCAAAAACTTTGAATATGGTTTGGATGGGCAAATACTTTCTAGAAAAAAAAAGATTAGACTTCGGGATTTATACTAAGAATAACTAAATGTCTCCGTAACCCTCATTGCTTATTACATGTTTTCTATTCGTTTGTAAGATCTGTTCTAGAATATGCTTCACTGGTCACCCTTCTATAAAGCGAAAAGCGAAAACATTGAAAGAGTCTATCAGTCTTTTTTGCGCTCGATTTATCGTAGATATATGGTATTGCTTGACAGTTGCCCTCTTATGCTGAAAGAGCAGCAAAATTTAAAGTTCAAGAATTGATCAATTTAATATGCTCATGTACCCCACAATATTATCCATTCGAGTATAGACTGTCCCGAATGATTAGCCTTGATAAGCTTTGATGGAAGTATACGTCAAAGAATTCCTCGCGTTTTCCGGCTAGAAGTCTGAAAAAACCTGATCTGTCAGCTGGAAGAAATTTCTTAGTAGAAATAAGTTGTCCTGTTGTGGCGTTATTCTTTGTATGTGGTTATTTTTTGATGTTTTTGTGTACAAATAAACGGTAAATAAATAATAAATAAATAAATAATATAAAAACAACACCTTCTTCTACAACTCTATTGTCAAAATGTGTCGCGAATACGATGAGCTAAAGCATAGTAATGTAAAACTTGATTTGTTGAATTTTAACGTCCATCAATATAAGAGGTGTCTGTGCACATCTCTTCATCTAAAATATTATTAATGTTAATTTATGACTATCGACCGATGATAAGGAAAGCTCCTTAGCTACATTGTTAATGTCCTGCCTTGAGTATCGAGAACGTCTTTTTAGTTAGAATTAAGCCAGAATAAATGCAAAAAATATGTCATGCTGCGTACACTCTCTTGAATAGTAGGCTTTGTCAATAGTTTGACTATGTTTTAAAATTGAATTGTCTATTGTCTGTTTGGGTGCATCAATAAAATAAAATCAAAATCACATAAATATATAAAAATTCGATCAAAAATGAGTCTTTTCAGTAAAATCGCTTTCTTAGCAGGCCCTCTGGAAGCGTACACGGCTTCTAGCTTCAGCCAAACATCGTGGGATGCCTTTCACGTACTCTCTAACCTCCACTCACTCCTTCCACTCATCGACAGGATAATGCCAGCTAACGCTTTCTCGTCGTCTGCTACCCATTTTAAAATCTCAGACTCACTTGTTGGTATCTTCTTTAGTCCACTGACATTCTCCCAAGCCTCGTTCTTGACCAACATCGCACGTGCTTGTACCTTTCAGCTTTCGTAGTCATCAGCATCACGATTCAGAACTTCAATCCTTGGGTAGCTATATATAAACATTGAACGTAATATTTCTTGAACTGTCTCACGCGAGCAAAGGAACTTACTATATTAAGTTGATCAGATGTCGAGTCAACAACTGAACAACACCTGAACACTATCGAAACAACATCTGAACAACATCGAAACAACATCTGTACAATAACTGAACAACATCCGAACCACATCTGAACAACAACAGCTGAAGAACGTCTCAACAATAACTGAACAACAGCCTAATTAAACAACTGAACAACAACCGAACAATCACCGTACAACAACATACAGGTGCGGCGGAAGATACGGATTTGTGTATAAGCAAAAAAAACATCGTGTCAATTCTCGATTTTATCGAAATGACAGCCTTATTATTGAAATTAATGAGAATAAATTGAAATTTTTATATGCAGAATGCATAAAGCAGGTCTTTATTCAACTGATTTCGAGTTCATAGTTCGAACATTCTCTTTCTTTTCGTGTGGGACACCGAGTCGTCCCAACGACCCGATGAACCCTGGTGTAGGAGTTTTTCAACCGCCAACGCGAACATTATGAGACGAGTGTACATAATTAAATATTATTTTGCAGTTCCGAGTAGACAAGGTGGCAGGTGAATGGTCTGGCAGCGTGTCTATTGGCGCTTTGGGCAGTCTGCCGGCAGAGCCTATGCCACAGTGCGCGATGCATCTGGACCCGCCTGTCTGGCTCATTAGCAGTGATCTCTTGCACGACAACGGCACCTTTGTAAGTCTTAATCAAAGTAGTTTTTTTTAAAAGGTGACATGTTAATATAATCCTAGGTAAAATGACCCTTTTTTGATTTTCAGAAAAAAACTCAAATGGCATCTATTTTAGACGAGCTAGTTGAGCAATCGGTGTTGACCATCCACTTCCGTTTTAACAGCGATCTGGTGGTAGACGTGGACGGCAAAGTAGTGGGTGTGCTGGGCACCGTACCGCGCTCATTTAGCCATGTGTTTCCAGTCATCGATCTCTATGGAAAAGTCCACCAAGTGAGTGTTAGTCACAGAAAATGTACAAACCTTTTGTAAACAATCGGATAAGTAAGTATTATATGCATGTACAAATGAAAAAACTGCATAGCACATATCCTTTTTTAACTTTGACCTTTGTATCGAAGTGAAATTCTTTGCGTGCATGCCTGTATCGTTATTTTATGCTGACACGTATCTCTGTTACTTTTAGGTGTCTGTTTTACTCCATCCTCACGTGGTTATAAGTGGAACATCCCTCGATCTACCCATCATAACCGAGAATCTTCGGGAAGAGTCACTCGCAGAGCTAGATCTCGACGATAGTGATCCCGTTGAACCGAAATGTAAAGTAAAGGCATTCAGTCAAGACAACCTAGTTGACAATCACCAAATCGACCTGATTGCCGTGCAACCCGGGCCAAGCAGTGCTGCTCCTATTCCATCCTCTCCTCCGACCGATAACGAAACGATCAACAAAGAAATAAAATACCGTAAAGTACTTCCACAACTGAATAGACTCTCCATGCATCAAAGTTTAATTCTACCGCATACCGATATACCAGTGGACAATAATGAAATGGTAAATCGTTGTATTCAGAAAAGTCATTCATCTCATAATTTCGGGCTTGTAGCCGATGATAGCACGCTAGAAAGTGAAATCAAAGAAACCCTTCGGCACACGTTCAGCGTAGGATCGCGGGTCGGAGACGAAACAGATGAAATCGTTATGCATGATTTGTGCGACACAAATATTCGACACAATGACCGCTACCCCGAAGCCAATGACGTTGATAATTTAGACAACGAGATCATGGATGCATTGACGTTAGAGACCGGAAATCTTCCGGATTTAACTGAGGAACAGTCATCTTCTATTGACGAGTCGACACGACGAGATGATTTTTGGTCAGAATCTTTTACTGTGGAAAATTTGAACTATTTGAATCGTATATTATGCCTGGATCAAGACGGGACGGAGGTTAACAGTTTGGAGTCAGAATGGGAAGCTTCAGGGGAAGGTTGCGAACATCTACACCTGGTTCTCAAGTATTGGAACTTCTTGGTGTTACCGTATCCAGAGCTGCGCCAGGCCGTCTCTTGGGGCCAAGTCCGATGCTACTGCAACAACTGCCAGCCTGATGCTTCACCACATTTATCAGGTAATTAAACGAAAATCTGCGAGCCGAGGTTGCTGTACTAAACTGAAGTTTATTTACAGAATGTTTTTCTTTCTTAATTATAAACGGGTCACTGTAGTTACGACAACTACACAATTTTTAAATTTAACGTTCTGTTAATAAACTTCATTATCCTGTAATTTCGGCTCGCGGATGTGCAATAACTTAAGTTTTTACCATGTTGAATTATTAAGTGATGAGGGCAGCACCTGTGTGGTGTCTCAAGTGTCTGACTGGCTGGTGTATTGTGGCTCGCAGTAATGCATGCATTGTTTGTTGTTGTGCAGGCTGGGTTCGCATCGAGCGCATAGACGGCGTGGGCGCGTGCCGCCGCGCCTTCTGGCACGTGGCACGCCATACGCTCGGCTCCGCGCAGGCGCAGACCGGTCCGGTGCGTCGTCCAAGATCTCTCGCGCCTGCCCCCTGTGTATCGCCACCGCTCGCTGACATGTATGTGGTTTAACTACACTCGTCTCATAATGTTCGGATTAGAAACTGGAAAACAGTTGTATAAGGACCTGTTTTATGCATTCTGCCTATAGAAATGACAGTTTCTTCTCAAAAACTGAAGCATTACGCCTAAAAAGAAGGTACGCCTTCCGATAAAATGGATAAATAAAACCAAGTGTTCATCAGATCAAAATTAGTTCGGTTGTAGTCCTGTCCTGAAACGTAATGTCTTGTTAGAAGGCACTCCTTGCGATAAAATGGAGAAATGATACGAAGAGTTTTTGATAATACTCAAATCGCCATCTTCCGCCGCACTTGTCAGATGATAATGCACGGTTGGTTTGGTTATTTTTGGTTGTTGTTCATTTGTTTTGTTAGGTTGTTGTTCAGATGTTGTTCTGTTGTTCACATGTTGTTATGTTGTGCAGATTTTGTTCAGTAGTCTAGTTAAGTTGTTGTCAGTTGTTGACTCGACATCTAAACAACTGCTGAAGTAAAGAATTATCAAAAATTTATGTGAAGCCATATTACGTTCTCGTATTGAATTTATACTGGTATTAGACCTTGCAATCGCCAGTGCGGACGTTTGGAAAAGTGTATTACCGAGATATTTTTTGTGTATATAAAATAGTGTATGCGACTTCATATAATTAGGCTCATGTCAAACTATTATCAAACAGACACTCGCATTCTACTGTTATATGCCAGTTGCATAAACTACTTTTGAATATTACTCATAATCGGATATATTGAGTTATTTCGTATTAATTAATTTAAAAATTTATTACCTTATTTATATATTTTAGTTTCGTTTTGGTAAAAGTCAAAAAGTCTATGGGACAAATTATACACAGGGCGAATCCAGTACAATTAAAGAGTTACCGAAGTAATAATAGCGGATGTAGGTGTAGTAGGATGGATCACAAGAGTACCTACCTAGCTATATCATGGTATATATAGCAAGGTAGATCGTGATATGATCTTTTTCCATGAAAAGGCTTAACAAGTTATATAGCATGTTCAGACGAAGGGCTTGCCTTTTCAAAAGTATATGATAAAAAAATATGATTTCACGCGAAGTAATGGTTTACGTAACCGACATTTAAACCAATCAACCATTGCATAAACCCTCTTACGTTAGTTATTATTTTTTATTACTTGGAATTATTTACCATTTTCTATGTTACTCTTTTCAGATGGTTCGACGAAGAAGGCAAACCGCACCATACAGTATTAGCTATTGAAATAGATGTAGAGTAAGTATTTGATCGTTATTTTGTATAAAGGTTAAACGACAAGCCAGTGGTGCTCTCATTTGGGAAAATACTCTGACAGATTACGCATTGCATCTTCAAACCAAAGCCTAAGCCAAATAAAGGATCGTTGTAATGGATGTGAACGTTTAATGTGCCTTTAAGCAATGTTTCTCATCCACATCGCGCTGCTAATTTACGAGAAATTAAAGAGTCAGACCCAGAACACCCCTTAGATCCACCCTGCACAATCAATTTATCAGCAACCACCATTGGCGTGTCGTTTAGCCTTATGTACCTAACTATTTGTGAAAAAGTTGTATCATAATGCAATATGTTTAAATTTCCAGAGGCTCTGATGCAGATAACGACCGGCTTCTAGCCTTTCTGATATATTTAAAATCGCACCTGGTGTTCGTTGAGGACAATCCGCCAAGTTTAGACGAGTGAGCTTTGAGCCGTATTTTGACGAAAATAATTGCGATGTTTATTTAATACACAAGAAGTTTGTCTAACCTATATGTATTGAAATATATATTTTCTCCAATATTAAACGTTTAATATGATTTAAATATTAAAAAGTTATCTCACATGTATAATCTTAAGCAGAATACTGAAAAGAGACGACTGAAAACGGTTTTTAAATTGTTGCTGTTAGAAATATCACCTATATCATTTTAAAGCTTATTCAAAATGTTATTATATAAGAAATGTGTTGTTAACCACAATTTTTTATATTTGGTTAAACCGATTTGTTTTATGAAAACTTTAATAAAAATGAATAGAACAAAAAAAGATTTGTATAAATTGCTGCTAATCTTTAGTATATTGTAAAGACGACGACGCCCACATAATAACTATAATTATTTAATCAACATGTTAAATGTGATTCTTGCATTTCAATATTAGTTTTGGCTTTAGAATTAAGATTTTTTTGTCCATTTAAGGCTAACACGGATTTAATGCAAATGCAATGCGCCGCATTGTACGCACGCACCATTTGAATTGTATGGCGGTGCATAAGATATATCAGATGAGATCGATGCTGCACAATATGATATCGCCCGACTGCAGTATCGGTACAGGGGCAAAATTGACTTAGTTTTGATTCTAGTTCTACTATCCTGCATTGCGGGTGGAACATTCCGGTGTCGGCCAGTGTCATGTTGTACAATGTACGGGCAAAAATCGGATGCCCATGTACCGGTTTTAATGCACGCAGGTGTATGAAACATTTCAGACCGCTTGCGTTGCGTGGCATACACTTCACGCACCGCAAGCGCGTATTTTGGTCTGGCATATCTCATGCTTATACACCTCCCTCCATAAATTACAACGGGTGCGTGCATGCGCGCCACGTGACGCATTCAATCTGTGCTAGCCTTTTTAGGCACCACAGTCTTTTTTGTAAATCTCATTAAAAAAGAACGGTGTTTTTTAAATATATTATCTTGTAATTTTTGCGTTATTAATTGTGTACTTTAAGCCAATATAATCTAATTTCTGCAGAATTTCTTAAACTGCTCCCCATAGGTTTTCTGGTCGTCTCCTTTCTTACATCGTTAGTTTTCTTTAGTCGTTCAATAAATCTTTTATTTTAATTAATATTACGTATATTTGTTATGAATATATAATACATAAAAGCACACCATTTTGTGATCTCAGTATTTAGTTGTCTTCTTTTCATGTGTTCTTTTACTAAATCTTATTTCAGAGGTCTACGCTGGATCCTTTTTACCTACTCAAACTCGCTGGTACTATACCACCGATTTGACTGGTTGATCCCACTTTGAATGAGACACGCCAATTTAAGTGATCGATGCGGCTTCAATTAAAATTATGATTATAACAATATTTTTTCTTGAGCCTTTTACATTCTTTCAGCAACCTTAATCTTTCTCAAATGTTTGTTTATTAAATATTGATTGTAGATTAAGAATTTGTGTTGACCAATGAAACGTGCAATTGTTGTATGGTGTCGTTTCCGTGTGATGCCGGCTTCGAATAGCATCACCCCATTTCTTTCCCTCGGGAGTCGTAAGAGGCGACTAAGGGACTCGAGGGTGTGTAATGGTGTTTTGCAATTTAAGGCGATATGGGCCTACAACCTGTCACTATAGCGATACACAATTTTCTGAATGACCCTCAACATTTGTCAGATGTGGTGTAAATGGCCGTTTTTTTTTGCGGCTGTTTACGCTCTGCCTACCCCGCAAGGGATTATAGGCGTGATATGTGTATGTATGGTGTTTATAAAGAATGTGCGTGGCGCCAAGTTCGAGTCGACGTCTGTCGCGCTATACTCCTTTTATATAAATTGGGTCATTCTGTGTCTCCATCTTACAACTTGGACGACTCGGCGACCCACACGAAAAAGTAAGAACAAGAATGTCTATCACGCATTATTTTTTCTTTGATATTACGTCTATATGCTGCGTCCTGTCGAAATCTACACTAATATTATAAAGAGGAAAGATTTGATTGTTTGTTTGTTTGTATGTTTGTTTGTTTGTTTGTTTGCATCGAATAGGCTCCGAAACTACTTGCCCGATTTTAAAAATTCTTTTACCATTAGAATCCTACATTATTCCTGATGAACATAGGCTATATTTTATACGAGAAAAAAATAGGGATCCGCGTGAAAATTTCGATATAGTAACCCAACGTGTGAAAAATGTACCAAAAAAATATCTTATATCGCGTACGCTGTGGAAATTATTGACAATAGAGCAAAGTGATGTACTACAGTTTTATAGAGGACATCAATATCTATAATAATGTCCGCGATACCATATGTCTAACTATTACAGTTATGCCACAATAATTACTTTTTCATTTAAAAATGTACTAACTACGCCACATTATTCGTACCAGTGTAATGATTACATTTAATCATTACTGTATTAAAGGGTGTAAGGGATAGCTCTCCGAATACTGATAGGGTACATGCAGACCATGAAACTGAACAACTTTCCCCTAAGAACATATTTCAGGAAACGTAAAAAAACTGACTTCTCATGGTGAATGCAGTCAGCTGATTGTGATTTTGTATGGAAGGTCATTTTTTTGGCGTTTCCTGACGTATGTTTCTAGGGGAAAGTTGTCCAGTTTTATGTTTCATGCACCCTTTCAGTATTCGAAGGGCTGTCCCTTACTCGATATAGAAAAAGACGACAAAAAACATTAAATAATGCATTTAAAAAAATCTTCACTAAAATAATACATACATACATACACATATCACGCCTATTATCCCTTGCGGGGTAGGCAGAGCGTAAACGGCCGTAAAAACGGACATTAACGCCACGTCTGACATATGTTTGAGGGTCATTCTGAAAATTGTGTATCGCCATAGTGACAGGTTGTCAGCCCATCGCTTAAAATTGCAATAATACAGGCACTGCCATGGGGCTGGCCAGATTAATCACACGGCATGTAACTTTACGCCACCAGCATCTGAAAACGATATTTGTTTCAAATTGAAGTCATGATTTTTAGAATCCTACATTATCCCTGATGAAGATAGGCTATATTAAACTGTCTTATTCCCGGGGGGAAATTGTCAGCGGCGGGTGAAACCGCTGGGCGGGCTGCTAGTTGTAAGTAATTTTCTTTGCGGATGGACCCCAAGGGCCCATTGTCTCGTAGCCCTTAATATGAGACTTCCCGAAAACTAGATGATAATCTATCGATAATGAATTAACAAACTCGAAAACTTGAGCTATGTGTGAAATAATTCGAGATCTATGGGGTTTATTTTATAAAGCTGACAATTGTAATTTACAATAACAACTCAATGTACCTACATCGCGTATTCAGCAAGCCAATTTGATACGAAGAACAAAATAATCTTTACAGTCTGCGAACTGTAAATCGAATCGCCATTGTTAATTGATGTGCTGTGTTGTTGACAAACCCAATCGGGTTTAACGACGCGTAATATGTATGCTTGTATTTGTTGTATTGTAATAAAATAAATAAATAAAAATTAAATAAAACTAATATTATCACTAATATTATATTAACACTAATATTATAAAGAGGAAAGATTTGATTGTTTGTTTGTTTGTATGTTTGTTTGTTTGTTTGTTTGCATCGAATAGGCTCCGAAACTACTTGCCCGATTTTAAAAATTCTTTTACCATTAGAATCCTACATTATTCCTGATGAACATAGGCTATATTTTATACGAGAAAAAAATAGGGATCCGCGTGAAAATTTCGATATAGTAACCCAACGTGTGAAAAATGTACCAAAAAAATATCTTATATCGCGTACGCTGTGGAAATTATTGACAATAGAGCAAAGTGATGTACTACAGTTTTATAGAGGACATCAATATCTATAATAATGTCCGCGATACCATATGTCTAACTATTACAGTTATGCCACAATAATTACTTTTTCATTTAAAAATGTACTAACTACGCCACATTATTCGTACCAGTGTAATGATTACATTTAATCATTACTGTATTAAAGGGTGTAAGGGATAGCTCTCCGAATACTGATAGGGTACATGCAGACCATGAAACTGAACAACTTTCCCCTAAGAACATATTTCAGGAAACGTAAAAAAACTGACTTCTCATGGTGAATGCAGTCAGCTGATTGTGATTTTGTATGGAAGGTCATTTTTTTGGCGTTTCCTGACGTATGTTTCTAGGGGAAAGTTGTCCAGTTTTATGTTTCATGCACCCTTTCAGTATTCGAAGGGCTGTCCCTTACTCGATATAGAAAAAGACGACAAAAAACATTAAATAATGCATTTAAAAAAATCTTCACTAAAATAATACATACATACATACACATATCACGCCTATTATCCCTTGCGGGGTAGGCAGAGCGTAAACGGCCGTAAAAACGGACATTAACGCCACGTCTGACATATGTTTGAGGGTCATTCTGAAAATTGTGTATCGCCATAGTGACAGGTTGTCAGCCCATCGCTTAAAATTGCAATAATACAGGCACTGCCATGGGGCTGGCCAGATTAATCACACGGCATGTAACTTTACGCCACCAGCATCTGAAAACGATATTTGTTTCAAATTGAAGTCATGATTTTTAGAATCCTACATTATCCCTGATGAAGATAGGCTATATTAAACTGTCTTATTCCCGGGGGGAAATTGTCAGCGGCGGGTGAAACCGCTGGGCGGGCTGCTAGTAAACATATATACATACATGAACTCTATACACTCCGTTTTTTGGTTGGGCAGTCGTGTAAAAATAAAACGAAGTTTTCATTAGATCAGACTCAGTTCGGTTCTTGTCCAGTTAATATTTTGGTGTCGGTTAGATGGTGTTCAGTTGTTGTTCAGCTGTTTTACAGTTGTGATTCTATTATTGTTCTGCTGTTTTCCGTTGATTTTATTTTTATTTTTATTTTCAGATGTTGTTCAGTTCTTGTGCAGTCGTTGTTCAGTAATTGCTCGGTTGTAGCTGAACAGCAACTAAACAACAACAGTACGACATCTGAACAACTACTATAGTAACGTAATTTTATTGAATTTGACCTCGTATTGTACCTTGCAATCGGAGGTGCGGAGCTTTGGAAAAGTGTACCTATTAGTGAGTTTTTTCGTAGAGTTAAGATGAAAAAGTGTATGCTCCTGCATACAATTAGAATGGTCGTATCAAACTTTTATCATTTATAATAGATAAACAGACACTTGCATTCCAATGCCCTCCATTATATGACAGTTGCATAACTTAAACTACTAATATGCAACTGACGTATAATGGGGGCATTAGAATGCGAGTGTTAGCCGAGTGTGATACTGACACGGACATTCTAATGCCTAGTTATAAATATATTGTGTTAGGTGTCGCTAGTAGTTTTAAAAGGCAGTGTCGTTGTCGTTTCTGAAGAAGTAAGAAGTTCTTGTGCATGTTGTAGGTCAGAACCAAAAAGTTGGATTTCAAAATTGTTGATTTTCCAAAATTATGTATTTCTAAATGTTGAACGAACTATACTTAGCAAAATATTGAATTCGCAAAAAGTTGAATTCTCAGAATGTTAATAAACTTCGTATTGTGCTACCATACCTTCGTATTTCTGAAATCATTGAACGAATTTGTTGTAAATTCCAAATAGTCTTTGACGACAAGTAGACTATTCTAGGATATAAACTATTTTTAGAGGTTATCCTGATCATTTTGTTCAGCATCACAATGTATGCATGTAGTAATGTGTCTGTTATGTCCACATAACAGCCGGGAATAGTATATTTAGGTACATAGATTTTATAAAATGTGTTATCGGTCGGTGTGGGTCAGTCTTTATACTTTTTCTGCTATCGAAAACGTTACACGATTTATTTCAAGTTCCAAATAGTTTTCATAATGTTATTGCTATTGAATATCCCTAAACGATGAACGATACCATAAACTATCGGTAGTCATCTATCAATCGAGAGAATTTGTTTTTTTCCGAGACTTGTCTATTTTCTAACTCTTCGACTTCCTCGCTCTGTCCACCTACTATTCTTATCTCGTACACTTCCTATTTCATAAATTTCCCATGTCGTCCACTTCACTCATGTTCGCTGCTTTAAATTAAGTGCAATCGTCGGCGCTCTAGCTACACTACTAGGGTTTTACTACAAAAACATGTCAATCTAACAAGCGTTGAACGCGTGTTTAAATAAAAACTGAATACAAAAAACCCGTTAAATACGCTTTCTCGCTTATGTAACTATTTTGTGGTAAGGCCCCTGGTATCTTGGAGAAAGTTGTGGATCTTGACGAAGTCTACAATTCAGATGGAAACTGAAAAACTGTAAACTAGTGTACACTCGATAGTGGACTATCGATAGTCAATTGAAAGTTCACGTCACGCAATCATTCAACAATAGATTTAATCTATAGTATCAATGGTTCAAAATGTAGCAATACAATCGACATGGTGGAATACTGTCGATACAATCGTTGCTCATTGTTTAAAAACTATTGATATTATCGAGTCGAGAGTATTGCACTTTGTCGATTTTATTGCTGTAATTTAAACTATTGGCCTATGGATTGTACCTCTATAGGGATTTCGAATTCAATTATTAGGTTCACTAATAGGTTAGTACACCTAATCAAATCTTAGGTTAACTAAACCGGCGTATTTTTTATGTTTGAACATTATCGTATTCAAAACCTTATTTTTAGACTGCATTGCAACAGTTGAAAATATTTAAATCAATGTTTTCTTCCATAGATAGTGAGTTGCACTCATGGCAAATTATATCAAGTACACTATGAAAACCTATATTTGTCCTGAAATACGTCACTGCTATAGGTCTGGAACCACAGCGCGGAATAGAAAATTTTACTTCTGAAAACAGTTGAGCCCAGTCAAGAACTCCTGTGAAAATTCTGCGATCCATCGCCTATCCTCAAGCGTGGTAATCTTAAAATGTGTTAACGGGCTTTGGTATATAACCAGTTGCTGTCTTTTGCTGGATTAGCACAGCATCACCCCCTTTCTTTTCGTTCACGCGATAATAGGTCGTTTGCTGCATTTGACAATTTAGAGTTAGAAATAACAGTGGTTCGTTTATAAAAACTAGAAATAAAAGTGGCCCTAAATGCGAACTTTGAGGAACCAGAGATTGTTATAAACGCCTTGTGACTAGCTCCGCAAAAGTAAGACCTTCTGCAATCGGGAATGAAGGCAAGAAAAAATACAAGCATGCAAAGAGCTATGGATATAGGTATATGCTGAAGAGTTTACGTAACAATGTGTAATGGTCTACTTTGTCTAGCTTTGCTTTTGTCAGTATATATTGCACTAACTTGCTGGCTTGAGAAATAATAGGTAATCTACAATAGTCACTGCAGACGACAGTCAGTTTTTTATAGAAAGTTTTCCTGGACAAGATCGGCATTTTAAGTGACAGACTCTATATCCTAAAGGAAGTTGTAGGCCTTGACGAGATCTACATCTCAGATGACACGTGTTATACCAAAAACTCATTTATTTTGGAAACTATGCATATTTTTAGAGGTATTTGTAGGCCGTTTATTTTTTTTCGCAGGAAAACAGCAAACACTTACTTTTTTGTGCCGCTTCGGCGAAAATGGACGCGTCCATGGAGAGAGAGGGCTTCTGGGATCCCTGGACAACTCCCAGATGTATCGTCGTCTCCAGCGCTTGATGATTTAGTAGCAGAGGCTAAAAGTATTAAAAGAGTGACAACCGCAGACGTGACTTACCTACTTGACTTTTCAAATAAAGAAAAGCATAGCAAAAACGTCAAATACGTATTAATCGACCCTAAACAGGTACAATTGAACGAGAATATGAACCTTCCCTTACAAAATAATAATACTTACGATAGTACTAACTTATTGGGCAAACGGCAACAAATACAGGTAAATATCACCCCAATCACCCCAATGAACCAAGAACATATAGTTGATAAAAATCAACCACTACTATTGTTTATGTTCAATTTTTGGAAGAAGGTAAGAGAAATGCAACTCTGCATCCTCTTGTGTTTTCACATGTTTTGTTCGAACACAGGATGAAAAATTCTATTGAAAATTTGGTAAAAAGATAGGGCGTAACCGTGAGGCAACTTAATTTGGGTCTTGGAAAGAAGCAAATCTTTTTGTTTTAGACGAGTTTCTTGCTGGCTAAAAAAGTATAAGCTTCCATTTGAACATTTAATGTCTGTCGTATAAACATCTTGAAAGGTGTTCCAGAGAGCTGAACTCACGTAGACATAACGGAACACGTCTGATTAACTGATGTGAAATTTTGGGTTCTCGTCGTCGTATGAACCGTAAGTTTTGCTGAACGCAAATAGTCTCACTTTAGTTAAACAGCGACATTCTTCCCGATATTTAGGTCGTACGCTCGCTTACGCGGTTTCACGCGCGGGCCAGCCCGCGCGTGAGGCCGCGCGCGGTCTCGCGGGATCCGCGCGGCGGTCTGACATCGCCGCCATTATTACCCGTCCAAATTTAGAAGGCGCATAGTGCCTAGGTAGTTGTAATATGGCAAGTGTCGTCGTGTTCGTACGGGTTATATTATGTCGCGGGTTACTGAAGCCGCGGCGCGGGTGACCGCAGGCCGCGTCACGGGGCGCCAATCTTGTATTTTGTCAAATCTGGCCCGCGCGGGCCGTCCCGCGCGTGAAACCGCGTGAGCGAGCGTACGGCCTTACGCCTTCTATTCGGAACTTCCCGTGCAAAAATACTTATTGCCAACAATGCAATGCTGCAATTTTTTGTAAAAAAAAACATAACGAAGTGCTAAATTGTTCCCTTCACAATTAGGATATATAAAATTCCTGAGCAAGCCGAGGTTAAAACAAATGTCAGGAAATAACGAGTCGTATCTTGAGGCTTCTAAATAATCTCAAACTCAAAACCATTGTTTTCAGCAATTGTTGGCAGGTCTTCTTCCTCAAATTCTTTTGTTCTGGTGGAATCCACAACAGAAAAGTTTAGAATAAGAAAACTGTCCTAAAACTAAATAACCAACGGCATCTCAAGGCTGTGACTATAAGTCACACAAGATTTAAATTAAAATAAAAGAAACTTTCCCAGTACATAGTAAAGTTATGACTTGAAAATACCACGAATTCATGAAGAAAAATAATTCTAAGATCTGCTCATTATAAAAATCGCAATCTCAGTTAGTTATTGTGAGTATCGTGTTTATTTTGTTTTTTAGTCGTAGGTAACACGTTTCTCTATCTTTAGAAATCCCATCTCAGTTGCCTTTCTTGATCTAAATCATGGATTGTCTAATCAACTAGAACCCCAGAAGTATTCGATGAACTTTTTTCTGATGAACAAGTGTTAACATTCTCAGGATTGACCGGACCGGAGGGAGAGCTGCTCTCCTTTTTGGGAACCTATCCCAATATAAAATGCAGAGTTAACATAATAACAGTTGGTTTATTTAGTATAAACTTATACATGCAACAATGCACGGCTTATTTTACATTTTGCAAATTCCAAGTGGTTGCATAGAGAAGATGACAATCAACAACTCACTTTTTTATTTGAGATTGGCATTTCAAATCCTAACACTCCTCATTTAACAAAATATTTTTTAGAACAAATAAATTTACTTGTAAATAAATAACTATAATAATTTAGATGTAGTAGCTGTGTGTCAGCGTTTATATCTAAAAAATAAAACAACAGTAATTTAAATATTTAAACAATGTGTTGAAGGTTTGCAATCTCCTGTCGTCATTTTGGGAACCTAAATGCGCATCATTCTTCACGGCGTGCACCCTGGCATGGAGTTTTGGAATTCGTATTATGAGTTTTTGTGGATCTATCACGCCGAGCACTCCTCTAACTGTAGAGTAGTGTTCGCCTGAAGGCTCTGTCTGTCTCTTTCTTCACTGTTGATTGGCTCGATATTTTATTTCGTTCTCTCTTTGATTTTGTACCATCTTTCAATCATATGCCTTTTATTAATACGTCTTCAAATAGTAGCTACTATAAAACATTCAACTTGCAGGAATTAAATTGGGTTTTAAAATGAGGGTCTGATTCAGCATCGGGGACAGAGGGTTCCGTCAATTCATCTGTTTCTACTAAGAAATTTTCCCTTGATATTGGTAACACTGTAGTTTAGACTAGGGTTATTTCAACCTGAAAACATCAACTGACAATCCCACTATCAAAAACCAGATAAAGATTTGTACTTGCCATCTTCATGTAGACTCGTTGCATTGGGTCCATATTGAGTAAATTGGCGGATATATTTTCTAATAGTATGGCACTAGGAGCACAATAATTTACTACCTACTACTCAATATGGGTTTAGAAAAGGCAAAAGTGTCATAGACAATCTTTCAATTTTAACAGCGGATGGATGTACTGTTGGCATTCACTGAAAAGGCAAACGTGACAGCGACTTTCTTAGATGTTAACTTTGCTTATAATTATGTTGACTAACAAATAATAACATTAAAACAAAGGTTATCTGATATTATCTTCCTTTTTCGTTTGTTCACTTCTTGTTTAATTTATATCTGGGCAGAACTCTCGATTCTTCTGGCGGATGTAGATGAAGGTTTAGGAACGGTATAGAAAGGGGTTCCCCAAGGGCTCTGTTTTAATCCCTTTACTATGTGACGTGTACACTAGGGATTTAGGCGAGGCAATTATCGGAAGTAATATTTTACAGTATGCGAATGATCTTATATATTCAGGTCAAACATTTACCGATGAAGCAGTTACTTCGCAAGCTAATCTAAATCGCTCACAGCTATGGATGGTCAACCACAATTTATCTTTATATCAACTCAAATGTTCAGCTATGGTCTTAACCCATAAAAGGTCAGTTCCGGATTTAACATTATAATAAATGATATATTTATAAGGAAAAACTTGATTCCAAATTAAACTATTTCGTGGACAAATGTGAAAAACGATTTCTGTTTTGAGACCCTTGTCAGGTGTGTGGTGGGGAGCCCACCCTTCATCTTTAAGATTGATTTACAATGCTCTGGTCAGTAGTATTATAGACTATGGTACCTTTTTACTGATTCCAGCAAATAAAGGGGCATTGAAAAAGCTGAATTTGATCCACGCTAAAAATCTCCGATTGGTCATTAATTTTCATGATAATATGAAATATGACTAATGATAATGTAATTTCATTTAAAAGTGATTGATTTTTAGGATAAAATTATTTATGTTTATTAATTTGCTATTAATACTTCTACTTAAGACAACGTTTAGAACGATTTGGTTTCTGTAACTGATACGCTTTAAACTTAAATGAATAAATGAATTTTAATTGAAATTGGTGCTTTGAAGTCGATGCCAATCAATGCAATGCACGTTGAATGCGGTGATCTTCGTATTGGTTGGATGCAGTGAGTTTTTAAAATAACTTAATTTACGAGTCACTCCCTTATACCTAAAATTAGGCTGATGTGGCGCAGTGGTATATAGTGCGAATGCCTGCGACCCAAAGTTTCGGGGTCGATTTTCGGTGAGATACTCTTTGTTCCTTGTCTGGTTAGGACATTGCAGGGTGAACCACCTTATTGTCCGAAAAAAAAAGATGTTTCCGTGCTTTGGAGGGCTCGTTAAGCCGTCGTTCCCGGTTGCTGTCTATAATTACTTGGACGGCGGTCGTTACACAAACAAGTCAGATCTGACACCAGGGTTCATCGGGTCCTTCGACGACTTGGTGTCCTACACGAGAACAGACCTAAAATTCAATTACTAAAAATTACATCGAATCCAATAACAGTTACTAGGTCTATGAAGAAGTCACCCACATATGAAATTGCTACGGAAATCTTTCAGAATACCGTAATTCATTCAAAACATTTCATAGCCATCCACCATTCCCTGTAGAGTAAGATGTTGTTGTCTTTTCACCTAAAATTTGTTAACATATTCGAGAAGAAATCTGTTGTCGCAAACGATCTTGTAAATCCGATCAAACTTTTCTGATGCCGAGGTGTTTTACACGGATGCATCAAAAACGCTTCAACCTGTCATGGTTGAAGGAGTTGGTGCTGCATTCGTGCAAAACAACGCGGATTACTTCAAACTTTTCAAGTACCCGTCTGTGGTAACTATTTCTACTGCAGCTTTGGCTATACTTGTGTAAAATATATTTTTTTGAAGGATTGTTGCCACAATCCATTGATTTTGTGTGATTCTTTAATGTCTTCAGTCTCTAGAAAATCCTTTAGTTAGTAATTCAGTTGTTACACTTGCTTGGACCCCTGGTCACTCAGGGGCATCACCTACGCAATATGAAACCAGACTTGGCCAAAACACCATTTTTGAAGTAGTACACTATTATAAGAACATACAATTTTTGTTAATACTGTGCCTCCAGAGCCTTTATATCACAAACTTATCTTTGTAGCTGGAAATATCTTAAGTTTATCGAGTTCGTAGGCAAACATAAGATAACTAACCGCAAAATCCTTACGCACGAGATACGCCACCTAAGCAAAAAATTTTCAAAGTGATGGGTTATCTTTGCTAAGACATAAAATTTAATCCAGTGATTTGCGCCCGTTACGAAAAATTTGTATCGCGGTAATTTGTGCCCCATTTCAGAATTTTTAAGTTATTATGTGTAAGCGCGAAAGTTTAAAACAGTATTTTCAGTATCTTGTTGAGTTGAGCTGATCTCTTGACGTTTCACATCAGATACTGCCACTACAGGCTTAAATTAAGTGTAGTCTCTGCGGATTTCCTTTGCAGACTTTTAAATGAAAAACGCCTACACCAAGATTTAGAGAGCACTCTACTACAAGGTCCTTATGACTTATTCGGAGCAAAAAGTCATCTTCAAAAAATTATGGAATTCATATAAGCATAACTTGAAAACTGTAAATCGTATGGACAATTAGTGTACAGAATTTAATTAGAATATCTTACTTCTAGAACGTTTTTATGTAACATTAACCCTTTATGAATAAAAGCGGAAAAATCTAAAGTAGGGACATAAAAAGGGGAGGAAACATTAATTTAACAGCTTGTGTGTGCAACCTACATTATAAAAAAATATATATCTTGAACATTCACTCAGCGCCATCTAGCCCCCAACTAAGCAAAGCTTGTGCTATGGGAACTAAATAGCCGATACAATTACTTATATACTTTATTTTTTGTAAATAAATAAATAATATACTAATAAACATCCAGAGTAAACACAAATATCTGAAAATGACATATCAAATATTTATTATGTATACATATGAAAGCTACAAGCTTGTTTAGTTGCATGCTTGTTTCCGAGTTTAACTGTACTCGAGAGCTAACAAGCCATACTAGTTTGTCAGTCCAAAACATTAGACATTTTTCTTTTTGTTGATGATTCTCAGAAATTGAACAAGTAAAAGTTACGATTGTGTGAGTGATATAAAATAAAAGAAAGTATTTGTAGGAAAATGATCTTATATTGATGTTTCAGTGATTTCCATTACAACAATACGATTGTATCCAAAAAAATATGTTTAATTTGATGAAAAAGACTCGAACATTATTGAATTATAAATCAACTGACATTGAAAACTCTACACGATGATGAGAATCAGTCGGTCAGTCTTTAAGTCCCTGAATCTTAGTCCTTATAGTCCTAATTGCGTCGTCTTAGTTGTATTAAAACAGCTGACTAGGCTAATTATATTTGTTAGAAAAACTGAGCTGGCTAAAATTTGTTGCATTAATAAAGAACATAAAATACATCTATGAAAATCTTTTCACTGCACTGCAGGCAGTGTAAACCTGCGACTTTCGGTATCAGTATTACCGACGCCTCTACCGACTAGGCTACCGCGGCTCAATTGCCGTTGTTGAAATTATATTTGTGAAACTAGTTCCCAATATTGCAATTTCTCAAAAACATTATACCCAGCACGTAAAGTGTTTGAAATTTTTGTACATGATGAGAAGCTTAGTTCAAGACACAACAAATAGTATTATTATATGCGTATTGATTGAACTCTTAATTCACTTTACGAATTTAGAGTGTAGAACTTATTGTTGTTTCTTGAAATAAACTTGCCTTAACGTACTTACTATAATTCAACCAGTGCGTTATAGATATTTATGTATCCAATATTTTAGGAATTAATTTACAAAACAGATGAAAGCGCCATTTAACTAAGTGGCGAATTGGACGCCTTTTTATACTGAGACGTAATATTTAAGACCAGCCCATAGGCTAGGCGATGCCCGCATCACATATAATATCATAACTCGGTAATGAGGGCAGCACCTAGCCTATGAGACCGTTGTAAGACCAGCTAACCTCGTAATTTGGAGCGCCACGATCGCGTACCAGCTCCTCATTATTTATAATAATTAAAAAATAATTGCACCTTAATTGTATTATTTAGAATTGGTATGAGAAAAAAAACCGTCATATTTTATGGATTGTCTATTTACCTTATTTGCTAAATCCCATATCCAATAAGTCTAAGCATTCCTGAGATATGAATGTGGTAGCGCTAGAAAGTATGCCTACTTCCTAGCGCTGCCACAAAAAATATCGCTCGTCCAATAAATTGAGTACCTATATCTTTTTTTTTACTTTGGGTACTAAATAGTTCTATTTAGGTACAATTATCATACCAAATTCGGAGTCGGTACGCGATCGTTGCCACCTCCCAAGTCGTGTAAATCGACAAGCCAAAATTTATTTAAAGCTAAATAAAGCCCAAGTCTTTTTCATCCTTAATCTAAAGTACCTACTTAAACTAAATTAAATTATCACTGTTCGTTTTCAGCTTGAGATTCGATAAAGTACAAATTTGATTATAGAATGAAATCCAAAGAAGTGCCAAGTAGCTAACAGTGTGCTTTCTAGAAAATAATTTCGAAATTTGTTCGGTAGTTTTGATGTAAAAACAGAATAAATACCTATTATTTTAGGCTGTATTCTTACTTTAACGTGGTACCTACCTGGTGAATAATAATATTTAATGTTCAGTCTAAAATTTCACCAAAATTTAAATTGTAAGGTGAATTGAAGTTTACAAAAGTATCTGTTTGGCGTTCAACGCATGCCGTTAATCAGTTGCGTACTGATAAATTAAATAAGGTAATCAAATGTTCCTCTCATTCTGCCGGTGTGTATATAATTGTATTTGAAATAAGCTTATATAGGCTGGCTGGCTGGCATTAGCAAACGACTCCGGCGTTTTCGCGAGCCGTTTCGCAACCCAACCAGTATCGACTGTATTTCAATAACGGTTACAATACAGTTCAATTTCATATTGCTACTGAAATTAGTTTTCGTCAAGTGGCGCCAGTTGAGCCCAGTTATCTCAATCTTATTTACAAAAAACATTAAAATTTATTGACGACATTTAAACATCCAACGATACATCCACAAACTTGCTCTAACCGCACAAGAGCTGGGCCTTGTCGAGTTACCTTTACAAAAGAATTAAAAAGTCGTGCATGATTATTGTAGGTACTAGGTACCCCATCAGCACGGCTCGGCGAAAAGGCCTCGCGTTTACAGTTGAAACCGCTGCTAGCAGTGCAGAGGCGAGGCGGCGATGGTAGGCGCAGCCGGACGGGCACTACCACACCTTGCACTTGTGTTGAGGGTTCATGGGGGACCCCGCGGGGCAGTTGTAGTCTTTAGCGAACTCGGGCATGTTGGCGAGCGGGCCGATGACGCGGAAGCGGCCAGGCGCGTGGAAGCCGGTCGTGATGCGCAGCTTGATCGCCTCGTTGCGGTATACTGCGCACCACGTGTTGGCTGCGCTCAGCCAGAACAGCTGCGAACAATTGCCGATTTGAGTTATGTGAACCATTACCACGATAGATAATCCGCTGCAGCGTAATCTACAATTGAATTCCACACGAAAAGCGGACAACCACAATAGAATGAGGTTCTAAATATTATACATTTCCCATTATTTATAAGAAGAATTTTATTTTCCCGAACTCTGCTTTTGCAGAGTGCGAAGCTTTTTTATAATAAGGTCCTATTAAATTCAGCGCAAATATTTTAGGAGGAGTTCAACTTGTGAAACTGAATAACATCCCCTTTAAAGAACCTCCCAAAAGCTGGGAGACCTTTGTTCATTGGGAAAAGTTTTTCATTATTACAAGTAGGACTCACTTTAAAATATGTGCACTGAATTTAAAAGAACCTTATAGATATAGATAGTATGAAGTCACTTTTGGATGCTTGAAACCAGAAGTGATGGTAACAAACTAATTCTCGAGTAACTTCGTCATATTTTTTTAAACTTTGCCATTTCTTCACAAACACCAAACACGCTTAGTTTAGGGCTAAGACTTAGAGCATATACTAAGGCACGCATGTACACAGCTTTTACCAATATTTTTCTTAGCTGTCGTGTTTATGCATAACATATTAAAATACGTCGCAATTAACGTTTTATTCGTTTATTTTGAAAGAAACCAACTGAAAGTTTATTGAGTACCTACCTACCTAATACAATCTGAAAAAATAACACTTTTTATACCTTCATAATAAATAATAAACCAATTTCACGCACGTTCTGGGTTAAAAACCGAAAAGAAACGATACGCTAACATAATATGTGGCACTAATACCCGCGGCAGATTATTCTTTATTTCTTACTTGAATTTAGGCTTCGACCGCTTTCTTACTGAACGTGTTTTTATTAATTAATGCCTTTGTTTCGTGGTGTAAATAATCGTTTTCTGTTTTGCTAATTTTTCATGGTGATTGCTGTTTTATTATTGTTTAAACGAGATCTTTGATTAAGTTTTTTTATAAATATAGCGCACTTCAAAAGTGGTATTGGTATTGTCTATTATACCGAATGTAAAAATATTAACTGCAAATATTTTAAGGGTGAGCCAGTCAACGAAAGTAAACAACTTTCCCTAAGGAACATAGGTCGAAATATGAAAATCATTTTGTTTGAGAGTTCCAATTTTATTTATTCATATTACGCCTTATGTTCCTTGGGGAAAATAGAAGTTTCATGGGCTGGCATCAAAGGGTGATTGATCCAACCCAACCCCTTAAAACATTTGCAGCTAATATTTTTACATCCTGTATAAAGTCTTATTAAATTTAGTGCAAATGTTTTCTAAAAATAAATTAAAATAAAATCGTAATACTGAATAACTTTCCTCAAAAAACATGGTAGGAATATGAAAAGAATAAGATCCCCCAAACAAAGTGACAGAATATTTTTGCGTGGTACTTAGGCTATTTTTTTACATATTTCGAGCTATGTTCCTTGGGGAAAGTTGTTTAGTTTCACGAGTAGAACTCACCCTAAAATAATTGTACTGAATTAAATAGGACCTTCTAAATATACTATTTTTCTGGAGTCACAGGACTCTGTAGTATCGTCGTGGTGTATATATTTTTAAACAACACCTACACAGAAAGTCCCTTTAGCTTTTGTAAGTTATTGTTCACGTTTCAAATTGCCGGAAATGAATTATCCATACAAATCACTTTCTCTCCTTGAGTGTAGATAAGATGCATCTATATAATTTTCGTAAATGGAACGTGTTTTCTAAAATTTCAGCGTACAGAATGGAAGACTTGGCTGAAGGGACTTATAGTGATTACTTTGTACGAAATATAAAAAGATAAATACTCACACGCGCAAATGTGTTATGGATTGCGCGTGGCGCGTGGCATTAATTTAAGATTTATCGATTTGAACGGTTGTTATGTTTTCTATTCTCGTTGGTTTAGTATAAAGCACCATCTATCACTTGGAAGAAAGAACGATTACACTCAAGTGTACACTCAAATTAACTCGAGTGTATTGAGAAAACTCAAACTACACCCTCGATAGTAATCGGTGTCTTTCTTCGCGCGTGAAGAATTTATTACACCTAGCAGTTAGTTTCGGCTTTCGGCGGGTAATTTGCCATCGCGAGGATTCGGAGATGTCTAACTCTTCTACCAGTTGCTTAGCAGCCTTTTCTAAGCGTCAACTTGTTGCGAACTCTTGGTCCAACTCTAGATCTAGCTTTAGGGACTGGTACAATAGATAGAATCGGAAGTAGAGGGATCGTTGACCTCTTGGTGGATATTCCAAATTTCTAGGTTTTCTCTTGATGCGTCTGTCGCCGTCTGTTGTATTACAATGTGTCAGTATTTACTTTTCTTCTGGAATTAGAGTTTACTTTTTGGTCGATTGTTTATTTGCGAATTGAATAATGCTATGGTGGGTAATAGCTAAGTTAATATTTAGACATGTTAGCACATAAAATACGACTGCTGGAAGTGGGTATAGCGATGTGCATGAATGCACTCATAGGAGCTGCCCAGGAAAACTTCAAGTACAACTAGTGGGCTTAAACAATCTTCGTGACATTTAATTTAACACGATTTTCAAACTTTATATCTATGCTCTATGCTAAGAGCACAGAATGTGATCGTGAGCTCTAATAGTATTAGTTCAGACTCAAGATTCAAAACTATCCGAGATCACGTTTTAACTTTTTGTGTATTATCTTGTCTTAATTATTATAGTTTCAGTTAAAAAAACGAATAGTCCATTCGATGTTACTAAAAAAATATTTTTTGATATTCTTAGTTCTGGTTTACTTTACTTAAGTTATATTATCATATAACTGTTGAATATGGCATAAACGTGGCTTCATTCTATCATCGCCCTAAACAGACACAGGAATTCGGACAAATTCCGGGGATTAAGGCCAAATTTCTGGATTTGTTTAGGAAGATGGTAGAAGACTATACGATTCTGCCATATTTCGGATTAAGGCCAAATTAATTTTGCTATATTACTGCGACATAATTAATTCGATTTGTGTGATAAGATAAAGTATTTCATCGCGTCTAAAGAAGGCAATGTTTTTCATTTTGATTGATTTGTCTCAATTTTAAGAGCGAGTTCAGATGAACTCGGGCTCTACGCAAGTTGTGCCATGTTTAAAAATGATTAGCGCCCGCCATAATTTTGCAGTCGGGTTTTTCTCCAATAATCATTTTGGTTTGTTACTGACCTGCCTGGGTGAGTACTTCTCCAAGCCCGGCAGACGCGTCTCCTCCCCGTGTCGCTGCGTCCACGCCTGGTACGCATAGTAAGCCTCTTTAATGCCGCCGTTGTCTGCAATGTTTTCTCCTTGGGTGTTCACGCCGTTTAGCTGGAAACAAACACTATATAGCCGGTGCACTACTCAGAAATATGAGTATTAACGCGAGACGTTTTATTAGAAACAATAATTAACACTATCGTAAATGAAATCAAGTATGCCGTAATTCATCAACGTAAAAAAAAAATACAACTTACTCCAAGAAGCGTCAGATGAAGTATGAAAAAGAAATTTGAAGCTCCTATATAAGTTCTCACGGTCCAATTGATATGTCTTATTATTTTTTTCATATTTCAACCTATGTTTATTGGGGTAGTTGTCAATTTTCATGGACTGGTTCATCCTGTTCATTGTAAGTAGTTTGGTGCTATAAATATTGTAAATACTAAACGAATGAGCGTGCAACTGTCAAGTGACTTGACTACCGTACTGCCATATATCATCATCATCATCATCCTCAGCCCACGTCCGCCCACTGCGGGGTATAGGCCTCAGGTCAGGTCCTGTGCCAGCCTTGTCCAGTGCCGTCCTGTTAGCTTGACGATATCGTCGGACCAACGGGCAGCTGGTCTGCCCACTAACCTTTTTGCTCCTCTTGGCCAAGAGGCCATATAGGATGAAATTTTATAAGTGAACGATAACTAAAACTACGAGCCTACTTGCCTTCATAATGTATAACTTTTTATGAATACTGATTGGTAAATAAATTAATTCATAAGATACTACAAAATTTATATTTCCTAACGACCACATCTAATACAGTCTTTAAGTTTGAGGCTTTTATTGTGAAAGCTTTTTTGTCTCGTAAGTATTAGATTTCGGGGCCTTTATAAAAATTCACTTCAAATACAAACAGCCAGAAATTTTTATTTACTTGTTGAATTGACACATACCTGCATTCCTACTTCCTTGACAGTATAGTTGGAATACTGATCGATGATACACTTTGCCTTTTCTAAGTACTTCAGCTTCGTAGGCTCTTGCCACCAGTCCACCAAGTTCCCGTTCTTATCAAACTGCCGACCCTGTCAAAAGGAGTGACCAAGTAAACACATGGTAAGAAAAAAAATATATTTGTACTGATTCTGTCTGCTTGTGCATTCCTTCCAAAGGTCGTATCCTTCAAAATAACACCTTTAGCCTGGGCAAGTGTCATTTGACGAAAGCCGTTTTTGCAAATAGAAATTTTTTCTTGATCATTCTATTATGCATTACCCTGCGTTTTACGTAACAAAGTATAAAAGTTTAATTTACCTGGTCATCGAAGCCGTGGGTGATCTCATGGCCAATTACAAAGCCGATAGCTCCATAATTCATATAAGCGGGTCTTTTTGCTGAGAAGAACGCGCCTTGCAAGATACCAGCAGGGAATTCTGAAAAGTATCTTCAGTAAGTATACGGCAGTACGCTGGTGTGGTTATAGTAAATAAAGTAAGATATTTATCTTCATTTATTATATTGACGTGTGGTGCGGCTTAAAATAGCAGCACCATATTTCTTACCGTCGTAAAAGGCGATAAGGGATGAATCCAAAGAATGGGCAGCAGCGTAACCTGTTTATATCTACAACATCTTGCACAGCGCCAATACGCCTGCCAAGTGCGAAGAGTAAGGCAATACCCCCCGAGGAGGAGGACTATTAATTGTGGCTCTTGTAGTCGGCTATTATAATGCAATATTAGTTACCGTCAGAGCCGCTGGTCGCCTGTAGCTTCTGGTGCGGAGAGTTTGTTCAATAATTGCTATCACATTGCTTGTATTTCACAAACTGTCCGCACCTCCAGCTCCAAGCTTTGGCAATTATTGAACAAACTTCCCGCTCCACGAGCCATAAGCGACCAGCGATTCTGATGGTAACTAATATTTGATACTCACGAATGCTATTCTCGATGGAAGAGTAGAAAGCGTTGACGATGGCGGGCCGGCCGTGCGTGACCCAGTCGCTCTTGTTGACGGGCTCGCGCAGCTTGCTGAACAAGTACTCGGTGCCGAACAGAGTCAGGTTCAGTACCGACTCCATCAGCTGGTCCGAAGACATCTCTAACTGTTCATACAAAAGTCATAGTTAATTCCTCAAAACGACGAAAGAAGATGTATTGTTATAGAAAGGGTTAATCATGTACTTTTTGAAACCATTTTTCAGAATTACATTTCCTTTTCAAAAAAGTTTAAATTCCACGCAAAGACATAAATGCAAATACAATTATTGAATTAAAATCGGCTTTACATACATAATAAAATGCAGTGAATTTAATAAATCAATTTGTCGGTTACCAAATTAATTAACTATAATAAATAAATAGTCCGATTAGAAACCGGCTTTTTCAGCGTTTATTGAATATTTTGACATAAAGGGTCAAATTTTACTAGGGGCTGATAAAGTAAACTCAATACGGGCTGGTGATCAAGAACAACTTTCCTCATGGAAAAAAGGTCGAAACATGAAAACAAAATTAGGACCTGCCATATAAATTGACTTTGTCATGTGGTGCATTTTGTACAGGAGGTTCTTTTTTTCATGAATCGGTCTTAATTCCTTCGGAAAAGTTGTTGCTTATCACCAGCTCGTACTAGGTTTTCAGTATCGGTCACAATCAAAACTAGTTCAAAAACAACGCCAGACACGTTCAACGCATGTAGATTTTTGTATTATTGCTTGCTACTTTCAAATATTATAGTAGCTAATCGTAATACCAAGGTAATACTTACTCCTTCATAAAACTGTGTTAGTTTTTGGTTGTCAAGCATCTCCTTGGGGTAGGCGATATGGGAAGCCATGGCGTCAGCTTTCTGAATAGCTTCTTGTCTCGTTTGGTCATCCATCCAATCCACCTCGTTCAGTGTCTTACGGAATTGATGTCTAGAAGTTTCAATTTATTGATTACTTACTTCAGCAAGTTTACGTAAGATTTTGTGCGTAGGGCATCGTCAATTAAGGTTGAAACAGAAGTTGAAATAAGTAGAATAAACGCTTAGGAAAATGATTAAGTGTTATGAGAGAGAGCCTATTAATTAAGAGTAAACGTCAGACTAGTGGCGCGTCTGAACGGGAGAAAAATTCCTGACCAAACCCGCTGGTATACGGAAACCAAAGTAATCATTCAAATTGAGTATTTTCGATTCGAAGATGCAGAATTTATGTGGTTATGATTAAATAAAGGACCTTTTGGCCAACCATGAGAATTAGTATCTATGAGTTATACAAGCCGATACTCCTAAATGTGGTTCCTAAACTTTTAGTATCATTGGCAACTAAAAGAACAGTTTTAACAAGGTCTTATGTATTATAATCTTTGTGGCTAGTGATTGTCGCTTTTTCATAATTTGGTTTCTAATCTATTCAGTCAGTGGATATTCTTCATTCTATTGAGTGGCGCTAGAGTCAAATCCTAATAATATGTCTCTAGGATTATACTTAAGTCAAAGTTGAAAAATATATGGGGCACCAACAAAATCAAATAAAATAAAAATATACATCAAAAATATCATGAGATGAAGACCTTAATATTCATATGGGTGTAACGACATTTTTAAAATTGTGTGTTTCGTATGAACATGGCGAATATAACAAATTTTGGGTTTTTCGTGCCAAAGTGTATTAGTTAAATCATTTTTTTGCAGTCGCATGTTTTTCTAATATCATATGTTTGTTCGTTAAAGTATTGCCTAAGAACGCCTCAATCACGTGACATATAACATGCTGTTCTCGCGTTATTAGTTTAACTAAACATAAATTACTGGTTTAAATACAGCTGACTCCGGATGCTGACGCAATCAGGTCTCTCAAACCCCGAACTCTAAATAATTTGACTCATACATAAATCGAGGTTCAGTATTTAAACCAGTAATTTAAAAAATACTTTAGAACTACTCAGGGGCAACAAAGTCAAACCTTTTCATGTTTCTGCCTGTCCCATATCAAAGTTAAGTTATAAAATACAAGCACCTCGAACTAACCATTTTAAGGATCATCCTATTGGTTCAAACTACCCTTATATCGATTATCTTTATAAACTGTAAAAAGTTTATGTTGATCCCTTAAATGATGTACACAGTGAAATTCCTGCATTATAGACATGTAAAGTACCTATACATAATTGTTGTAAACCTACGTACCTGATGTCATTTACCATCTCCAAGGCATTGTCCTTTGAGGCTTCATTGAAATACTTCCTAATGTACATAGCTCCAACAGCGATAGCCAAACTGTAACAAAATTAAAGTAAGTTAACAAGTTCAATGGCTCACATTTGTACTGCGCAATGATATTTAGTGTCCGTAGTAAAAAAGTAATTTTAGCATAGCAACCCGTAGGCACAAACTAAGTTCTATAGGGTGAAATTTTACTCATGACCGCTGGCGAAATCTTAAGACGGGCTGGTGATATGATAAGAAACAATTTTCCCCAAGAAACAGGTTGAAATATGATAAAAATATTTTGTGTTTCCATAGTAATTCAAATCAGCTGATCGTCAATTTTGTATGGGAGATCCAAATTTTTTTGTCGTTTTTCTTTCGACCTATGTTCCTTTCGGGAAATTTGTCCCTTATCACCCCGTCCCGATTGTTTGCTTTCGGTGTCTAGTGAAATTTCACCCTATATAGGTACCTGACGCTGGTGGTGTCAGCGCACTCCTTCCAGCGGCTCTCGCGCTCCGTCTTCCCGGAGAGCGCGGTGACGTAGGCTAGCTGGCGGCGCCGCAGCTCGTCAGTCAAGTACGACACCGACGCGCCCGCCACGCGCCACATCACGTAGTTTGCCTGCACGCGTTTCGGGGTCTTGTCCAGCAGCAACTACCGACAAACAATTTACCTACGTTAGCATTACATAGAAGACGGCTGCTCCTACAGATGTTGTGTTGTCTTCTCGCTTTAGTGCTTGAATAGCCCCCTAGTATTTGGGGCGCGGCCAGGCCACGATCGCAATAACTTTGCCTAGTCTGTTGTTATTTTTGTAGGAACCGTTCGAGACCCACTGCCATGCTTTTTTCTGGTTGCATTTTCAGGCTTACACTTTAGGTAGATACTTACACCTGTCTACAACTTTACGTGGTACTATTTCTTTAAATGGTATGAAATCCGACAAAATACTTACGAGTATACCAATGAAATACCGCACAATCGTCGTCGAGGACTTAAGTTGAAACATCTGGAGCGTTCAGTGTTGGTGACGATTAAAAAATACTTGGGATATTAATTTATTGGGAAATTAAATTATCACACCCACGGATTGTATTGAGCTGATGCTATTCGAAGCCGGAATCTCACGGTAAAAATCCCATTTAATACAGAACGCAACAGGAATCTCTTTCCCAGGTGAAGGTTTGACCACACTCAGAAAACTACGTGCTGAGTTATTTATTATTAATATACCTACGCATCACTCAATTGAGATGACGCACTAAGTTCGGTACCAAATTCATTCTATTAACTAAACCAGCATCGCAATTTAGCTGTCACGATTGATCTCTGAGTTGAGAGCAATTTAAAAATACGGGCATTAGATTCATAATTCCAATCCCTAAATTAGAACCATAACCTTACAAGAAAGACAAGGCTTGGCAGGTAAATGGTATATTAAGGCGTTTGACATATCCCACCCAGTAGACTTGATGCACACGCATAGTATTTTTGACAGTCATTTAGTTGCGGAAAATCTGGTAAAGACAGAACCATTTTGAACCATCAACCGCATTTATTTGTTCATGTTTCATGAAAAATATATCAAATATTGTGGGTCTGAACAATATACAAATTCTTTTTATGGCAATTTTTTCCATGGTCTTCTTCTTACAAATGCCAGCTAGCTTTTGCAAATTAAAATGCATGGCATACGGCACTCAAAAAGAATATCATTTTATTGTATTTTTATCATCATATTGCGATATTGCGCAATTTGGACAAATTACTAAAGTACACTGGCACATTGGATAACACACCCTTCGGCAATCCACCGAGCGAAACTTGTGATGAACCTCGCATTTCGATGGACCCTATACGCCCTTCAGAGCGGAACACCGAGAACACTTGATTTATTAGTTTACTCCTTACGTCCAGATCGCGCATTTCACACATGTGGCGAACTCGTAAAAAAGTATTTTTGTGTAATGGCACCAACCTGTACTTCCGTGATGTACGCGGGCACGTTTACGATGGCGACCTCGTCCAGCCCAACCTGCACGTGCGGCGCCAGAAGCTTGTTGATGTACTCCAACCATGGGATTCTGCAAATATCAAAACGTTTTGTTGGTGTTCTAGCCATTCGTGTATAGCCTACTTAAATGTTTTCTCTTTTTCACCTATACAGGGTGTTAATTTAAATGCGTGCCATAGCTTAAGGGCACGTTAAGTATCGACAACTGAACAACTTTTCCCTAGAAACATTAGAAGAAAAAAGAAAAAAAAATTGGACCTCCCATACGAACTGACCTGGAACCGAAACACATTCTGTATGGGAGGTTCAAATATATATTTTTATATTTCGACCTATGTTTCTAAGGGAAAGTTGTTCAGTTGTCGATACTTAACCTGCCCTTAAGCTATGGCACGCATTTAAATTAACACCCTGTATATGGTTTGTGATATTGGCCACAGAAAATTGTACTGTTCGACTGTACGATAAATTCGACTCGACGAAGAAGAAGAAGACCAGTAGTTTTTTATGATAGCCGAGTAAGAACTTACTTCGGGTATTTCTCTTGAAGCTGTCTGATGGTCATCGGATTGTAGAGGCTCGTAGCATTTCGACGCTTCTCAAGTGGTAAAGATATCTGAAATGGGAATGTACAGTGTAGGTACTCTTGATATAATGGAAAAGTGGCGCCCAAAATAAGAAATAAATCCACGCAGGATGCGTATAATCCCGTTTTTTGTGCCATAGAGGCGAATTTGAGACGGTTTCCCACGACCTATAGAAGACGAGCTCGAGGGTACGCTTTACTAATAGATATTATCTTCGGAAAACTTTGGCAGGTATATTCCGGGTTAAGTTGTCTAAAGACCAACTCTATTTTCAGCTACTGTGTCAACAAAAGTCCTCATAATGTTTTATGTTGGACAAATTTCCAGTCCATTTAGAATCTTGAACAATGATCCATGTTCTTAAATAGAGTACTATATTTCTATTAAATTATTTCCGTAAATAACTGCAAATATCTTAAGCAGTTTCCCAATCGAGCCCCTTAAGCTCTGCCTGGAAATTACATAAATAGTTCGCGTCCCATACCAATCTGCAAATTGATTACAATAAGGCGCAATGCCATTCGATTGACTTCAGCCAATATAATTGGGTCACACATAACGCGGCCTTGAACACATAATGTGCTGATGTGTGACCGACCAGACATGCACACATGTATAAATTATACCTACTTATTTCAGGTAAGTACATAAATCTTTGAAAAAATATTATAGCGGCTCTAATATATACAAATGCAGCTTTTTTTGTTTGGTAAAAGCGGTATGTCAAAAGATTTTTTCATCATCTATAGTTATCATACTCATCCCTACCTTCTTAAAATGTCAATGTGCTGTTAGGTATAAAACTATCAACTAAGTTATGGGCCAGTACCTACAGTAGATCTATAATTAGGGAAGTAGGTACTTTAATTTTATAAAGGTTTTATTGCAGGTTAGCATTAAGCTCCAAATTCTGATCAATAGGTAACCCTAAGGTTGATAGCAGTAACAAAACGTATGTGTGTGTGTGTATAATAACTTCACTACGTAGTCTAAACACACATTTTTTACCTGACAACAACTAAGCATTGAGGTGAGTTATGATTTTTACTTACATTGGCAAGGTTCATTTCAAATTGTAGAGATTCTCTGAGTTCCTGCTGCGCGCGGGCGCGGTTGGCGCCGAGCAGGGTCGCGATGTCCACCATGTAGCCGTAGTACGCCTGCACCAGCTTGTCATTGAAACCGCGGTTCAGGTATTCGCGACTCAGGCCCAGAGACGCTTGGTCCAACTGTAAAACGGAAGACGTTGTATTCAAGGTTTTACACATCAAACCATCGATGATCTCGAAAATCTAAAACATTACCGTTGAATTAGAAGATAGTTTGTTTTATTTCAATCGTTACTACCTATATTAACTGTTTTAAACTTTCGCGGTCACACATAATGACTCAAAACACTAAAACGGGGTTCTTTACGATACTCGATTTTCTTGAAGTGTCCGATATTTCGAACCAGTTTCATGGGTCATGATCACGGAACAACACAATTGAGCCCATGCAACTGGGTCGAAATATCTGACAATTCAAGAAAATCGAGTATAACGGTAAGAACCCCGTTTTAGTGTTTTGAGTGGCTACATAAATATTTATAATTCTATGAGTAACAGCCACAAAAGTCCACTTCTAGACTTGAACCTCCTTGAAGTTAGGTGGCCCGCAACAGAGCAGATATTTTACGGATTGAAATAAACCATTCAAATGAACAATTTTCCCCAAAGCATAACGGTCGAAAGATTAATAAAAAGTACCTCCCGAACAAATTGACTCGGTCGGCTGGTATATTTTGAACGGGCAGACGAAATTTTTGTATATTCGACCTATGTTTCTTTGACCCCGTAAAACATTTGCTGCTCTTGCGGTCCACTATTTGTATTTGTCATATAAGCGCACAGGTGTTTGGCAAATAATCATAAAATATATTTGTTGGTATTTAGTCTGTCGGTCTGACCAGTTTTATCGCACTATGAGTGGAGTTAATGGACATTTCATTAGGTCTTTGTTTGAGCTTCTGTGTTTAATTTTCGTAGTTTCAATATTTTCCATTTTTATAATTTGAATAAAGAGACGTTGACGCAGCAAAGATGATATTCACATAGGTGTTTTATTTTCAGTTATATTTTACTAAATAATACTTACATCGATAATGCGTTTGGTAGAGTTCTTAACATCTACGCTGATGGAGAAGTCAATGAAGTAGTCGACAGAGTAGCCGGCGCGGCGGAACTTGAATACGGACTCCACCCAGGAGAAGCCGGCCTCGTCCCAGCTGGCGCCGTCCAGCACCGGCCACCCGCCGAGCCGCTTCAACATGCTCAGCAGCGGTGTCACGCCACGGGACTCTATCATTGCTGCAAATGTCATCTTCTTAGAAAAACAATAAGCAGCGCGAGTCGGACTCGTGTACGAAGGGATCCGTACCACATCTATAAAAATAAATTACGTTTGCTGCATTTTATTCCATATTTTAGAACAGAATGTCCAAATGCAGATTTTTTTAAACTGTTATAAGATTTGAAAACATTTTATGATATAGTGTCTATGCTATTTTAGTTTTAGTCAATAATTTCTTTTAACTTGTCTTTCATTATGTCCTAAACTTTGTTCAAACAGGAGCCTTGTTTTATTCACCCAGCTCAAAAACGGCTTTTTCGCTCATTGTCAAATTGTCCGAATTCCATTTCTACGACTCAGTGGTAAACCAATTTTAAGTTGCTCTTGGGTAGAATCTTTTCCTGTAGAATTTCATGAGTCATATCTGAGGCTTAGTTTTTATCTCAGTTTGCGACTCAATAGTAGACATGTAGACTTGTAGAATTCATTATTGATAAATAACTAAATCCGCATGAATAGGTACTCTATTAGAAACTACTACTTATAAAATGATTTATTGATTACTAGATTTTTTATAAAAGTATTAAAAAATATATCTGCAACCAAAAACTCTGTAAGTAATTTGTTGTTGTAACGGGAACAGAACTAAATGATCTGTAAAACTTGAATTGCCTATTACGGTTCATGAGATACAAACCGGCGAGAGGCGGAAGGATAGCGTAGTATCAGTAGGAATGAGGTGCCTTTTTTCCTTTTTGCTAAGGAACCCTAAATTGTATCAGCCTTTCTTTATGTTCAAAGAAACAGTGCATTTTTCATTCATTGTTCCGTTGACTAATTACTTTCGTCGATGATATCACTTTACGTAAAAAAGAACTTCATTCATTACAATCATGAATAAAAGGTCTGATAGGTATTAGTTATAATTATAAATGATCGAACGGTTATTTATATTATGACAATATATTTAATGTGTAAACTGAATCTGCAATTAATCTGACAAGGCTGAAATAAATCCCGATGAAACATTATAATGTGATGCAAAAGGCGTAAATATGCAAAATGCATGTGCAAATAATGCAAATGCACATAATTCGGTCTCTTATTATGAGGTTCAATATATATTTATGTTCCTCGGGGAAAGTTGTTCAGTGTCAAGGACTCGTTCGCTCTTAAAAAAACATCAATTGTTTATATATTGTATATCCATCTATCTACCTACATAACCATGGATCCTCGACAAGAGAGCTAAATGTTGCAGAAGCTATTATAGAGTAAATAGAGAAGTTCCATTGTTCTGAGACCTTCGAATTTAACATTTATAATGCAATCTCGGGCAAATTACACTACCTACTTGTGTAATGTTAACTTTAGACATTTCGCGTGCCTAAAGAGCTTAGGACGTGTACCCAGTAGATAAACAAATACACTAACAGCTCTATTGCTTAGTTTTACGAAATATTTTATATCAAGCATAATAAAAAATAAAAAAAGACACGACTGCTTTCTGATATAAAGCCTGACCGCAATGACACTGGGGATAATATAAGGATTCTTGCGAAACAATTTCCATTCGAATCTGTTCAGTGTTTAACGAGTTGTAGTACTTTAAAGAATCGCACATATATAGGTACATACATGCATAAATGAACTCTAAAAACATAAGACTTCTTTTTTGGTTGGGCAGTCGTGTAACAAGCATAATAAATTAGAAAAATTAAAAGCGCGACTACTGCTTTCTGAGATAAAGCTGAGCCTATGACACTCGGGATTGTTTAAGGATTCTTTCGATACAATTTTCATTCGAATCTGTTCAGTGGTTACCGAGTTTCAGTCCTTTAAAGAATCGCACATACACTTTACATTGCACTCCTTTTTTGGTTGGGCAGTCGTGTAAAAAAACAACTTTAATTTTGGCATAAATTAACTGCCACCTGTCTCTTTGGGTATCCTTCTTAATTATGACTGATGTTTTGTTACCAGCCGTCCCATGGCCTAATCTAAGTCTGTGCTCCTATCTCATTTATGTATCGTCATATCGTGAAGTTGTAGTTTGTACTCATTGAATATTGGCGGGCGGTAGTAGGTTGGGTATACTTACAAGTTATACTACACATCTTATCGTGTGGGACACCGAATCGTCTTACGACCCGATGAACCCTGATGTCAAAGTTTTTCAACGGCCTACTACTTCTAGTTGGCCTGTAACAAGGTTCGGCTTAACGTGCCCTCCAAAGCACGGAATTATCTTGATTTTCTGACAATCAGGTGGTTCAGCCCGCAATGTCCTAACCAGACTAGGAAAATATTCACAAAGACATAAATATCAAGTTTATGATTACCCTACCGAGAGTCGAACCCGGAATCTTTGCGTCGTAGGCAGTCGCGCTACCACTGTGCCACATCGACCGTCGTTATACTACAGTGTTGTAAGCTACGTAAGTTCATCACACAGCACGGAACTTAAATTACATACATTCTAATATTTGTTGTGCAAAACGCGGAAGCAATATGAATTTGTTACTTTCACTTACATTATCGCAAAACAACAGGATTAAGTAACTCGAGTATTATTTGTTCGTACTTAAAGTATAGTTTCTTTTAAATGAAATTGCTTTTGACCGCTTTAAACCTGCCCGGAAACGACAAAATTTTTCATTGAGTGCAATTGTTTTCAAGACGTGGTCTACTTATATCACAAAACAATTTATTTTCGAAAAACTAAACAAAATAAATTTGGATGTCCCAGACAAAAGTATACTGTTAATTAATTTCATTTATGTTAATGGGTCCCATTTTAAGAGTTCCGTACCCAAAGTGTCAAAACGACCCTATAACTGAGACTGCTGTCAGTTTGTCTGTTACCAGGCTGTATCTCATAAACCGGAATAGTTAGAGTTGAAATTTTCACAAATGCCTTATTTTAACAACAAGTACTAAATATATGAATAACATAAAAACTAGAAAGCAAACAAACTTGCCATCGACACTGAAAGAAGAAGAAGAACATAAAAAAGGGTAGCTCCCATACAAACAAGGCGTTTGTTTTCCTTTAATTTAGTCTTATGAACGGTGACAGTTGAAATTGTCACAGATCATTATTAATGTTGACGCAATAACAATTAATACTAAAAACAGAATTTAATTAATATTATTTAGGTTGCTCCCATACAAGAAGGAGGGGTGGCTGATTTCAAACCCAACTGTCATATCAAATGCATTTAATGATCGTTTCATACAATTTCAAAATTGACGCATCAAATTTATGCTAGTACAAATTACCTGCTTGAAGTAGGTTGATGTACCCGAGACATTCAAAATTATATTTTTTTCTACCGGTACCATAAACTACAACATAACCTTTTTCCGTCTACATCGGTACCGATGTTATACCGGTTGCTTAACTCTGCACCTTGACCGGAAACGATCCCTGTCCTTAAGAAAACGTAGGTAATCATCAATTCAAGTTTTCTTTAAAATTACACTGTCTAATAAAGCCAGTGTCACTTTTGCTGACTTGACCCTATTCTTACAAATCAGTAAGTATCGAAAAAGAAAAGAAATTTAGGTACACAATGATAAAACTTGTTTGTTTATTAATTATTTATTATTATTATCTCTCGATACCTGATTCCTTAGAAGTAGGTACGTACCTACGTAAGTTTAAACAAACATGCACATTAAATCATATAAGTTCTCAAAGTTTTAATAGAGAACTTGATTGCGTAAGTATATATCTAATCTAATCCACGTGTCGATTGCAGTTGCCGTATGTGGAAATATCATTAAACTTTAAATACTCGGCTATTGTGTTTTCTCTCGATACTGTTTATTGTCAGATAACGTAGGGATATGATACGTTCTTATATCTACTCATGTATGGCTTTAATTAAGAAGTTTGTGACTTATGCTTTCTGAAATTGACTCAAGTACTATTGCAAGGCATATGATAGAATATGGCAAATAAAAGTAAATTATAACCTCCCTACGCCATCTTCTAGTTTACTAGAAGGACAGGACACACACTTCACAGGACAGAGATAAGTGAAGAGATCTCGCTGAGGAGACCAAGACTCATGTTTGAACAGTTTGGTAGTTTATTAATACGCACTTTTCACATCAATTTCTTTGGTCTCATAAGACCATTTAATCGGAATAGTATGATCGGGCAGGGGCACTTACTTTTGTTCATGCAGGCCTGGTAGAGCGTCTTGGCCAGCACAAAAGGTCTGGGCTCAGCGGGCGCGATAGGCTCGTCCAGCAGAGCGCGGATTTGCTCCTGCAGCTGGTCCGTGATGATGGAGAATGTATTCACCGAGGTCTTGTCGTCAGGGATGCGAGTGGTGCGCATAAACGAACCGCACGCAAAGTCATAGAAGTCATCGCACGGGTCCGCCTTGTCATCCATATTCAAAATTAGTTTTGATGCTGTAAATAATGTAAGTGCATGACGTAAGGAGAACTAAGCATTCTTCTTTAAACAGAGATGTTAGTATATTCTATTGAGAAAGTTACTAATAAATTCAGCGTCATATATGACTCAGATAGGGCGGCTATCTTCCAACCGTCCAATATTTGCGGTCTTTTCTACTTGCGGTACTATCAGCATCACATCAGACTACCCTTTTGAGGGACCAAGTTAATCAGGATAATCAAAACTAGTATAGATAAGTTGATCTCTTAAAGGAGGGACGTGCTGCTGATAGTAGTACCGCCAAAAGATTCCAGTTCGTTTCTTTTTTTTTATCCAGCCGCATTTTTGACGTTTTTTATGCGTTGCGAGAACATTGTGCTGACAGTTTGTAAGAAAATGAACGTCTTGTATGCAATCATGCTTTACTATATTTGGACACAGCTACCCTAAAAATTAGGCGCGGATGGCTCAGTTTATGAGTTTATATTTATGAATTTCACGCTCCTGTTCAGAAAAGTGACATGAAAACATGACACCGTAAGAACCACAAAGATTGGGACAAAAACAATCAGGTATAGGTATATATCGTGAATATTTGGAGCTAATGCTGTATCGAGGCAAAAACATGACTGGATAAAATTTGCTCGATAAAAAATAAATCGTAAGATGGGTCTTAACTTATAATGAAGGTATCGATGTTACTGTTAGAATTTGTTATTAGTTTTGTTGTCTTCTTAGTATTTAATTTAAAACAATTTTTAGGGTTAGCGTCACGACCTACTCTGTCCCTTCCTTTCTAGTAAAACATTACATTAGCGACGTCTTCTTCATATTGTTGTGGATACAGCCCGTGAATTGGCATTGTATGTAAGAGTAGTGTTGTTACCCGTGTGGACGCAGTCCGACGAGAGACACACTTTGACATCCGGCGACACCACCACCGCTGGGTTGCTGGCCACCGTCGCCAACCGTAACTCGCTCGTCTGGGGCGTATCTAAACAATAACACATTCATGGGGTTAAAACTAATTGTTTTTATTCATACTTATTTCAAAATTACTCATACACTTGGCTATTGCACCTCATCGTTTGTGGTTTTTACCCGACTGCCTCAGAAGGAGGCTTACGTTTTTTGAGAGTAGTATATAGAGACGAATGTATGTACAGGTCCAGAAAGTCTCGCGGTGGCCAAATTGGAACTAAGCAGGTTACTCTATGGTCGTTATTGCGGCAATAGAAAAAAAACCATAATTCGGGATGTATTTAATGTATTGTATTAAATTTTGAAGTGGTACATTATGGGTAAATCTAAAATTTGTAGCGTCCTCTGGGATCTACTACAAGAAGCTCACTCAAGTAGTTCACAAGCAAGCAATACGCAACAGGAGTTCTAACATATCTGCAAGAGGGCGCCACGTGACGTAGTGGCAAAAAACAATGGGCCTGAAACGCGGTATTGAGTGTTCATCGCGCACTGCATATATATGCCCTAGGACCAGATGGTCACCACCTGACACACCTCCATTCTGCCTATTGGCATACTCCTGTCACCCGCCATTAACTGTTTGCAAAAGAAGTGCTTCTATAAAGCTTTGAGTGACAATCAGCCGATAATCTCACAAAAATACTAAAAGCAAATGTACAAAATATTTTGATACCTTCATGTCAATCTTTTACTGGAATGTTCTAAGTACTTATAATTCTATTAAAGTCAGCCTGAAAACCAGCTTTTTTTATAGATACAAGCTTGTTTTCAGAAAGAAGTAAGATTAATTAAAACACACGCAACGAAAAAGAGAGGATGTCCAGAAATCTATTAAACGTAATTGAAGCCCTGGAAATTTACCTAATACATGACTGTACATCTTTGAACTTGAAGATCTGTTCTTTTCGGGCGATTTCCGTTTACTTGGAAGGCAACTTGTAAAGAAGGGACTCGAGGGTGTGTGTAGCAATTTTAGGCGATGGGCTGACATCCTGTCGCTATGACGATACACAATTTTCCGAATGACCCTTAAACGTTTGTCACGCGTGGCGTTAATGTCCGTTTTTTTTGGGCCGTTTACGCGCTGCCTACCCCGCAAGAGATAAAGGCGTGTTATATGTATGTATTTATGTAACTTGTAGAGTTATTGATCTTCCGTCTTTAAATCGAACCCCCTAAATAAATTACAATTAAATAAAATGCCCAAGCTAGCAACATCAAAGTTCAGCCGTCGCTCGTATAAGCGGGAATGTTCAAAATAATATGTCCCTACAACCAGGCTGCGGTTTCTATTTACTGCTCTGCACTTGATTTAATAAAATGAAATTTAATTAATTTCATATCACCTTCGACCGTCTCAGTTGAATTGGATCATTGCAGGTATTGTAATTGTTTCCCTATTTATTTTTAATTTAGTTTGGGTAGGTGCCTAGTTGCCTACTGGTGGTGTTTCGCCATACGACGTGATCTAATATTTCTGTAACAGCCATGCAACACTGAATATAGAATAGATACAATTTAACAAACGGTTGTACTCTTACATCATTTCAGCTTGACAAATAACTGTTTACGTACCTACCTACCTAGTAAATTGATTTTCACATCGATATTGGCTGTTAGTTTCCGCTAGATGAATCTTGCGCAGTGGTGTGCAAATTTCAATCACGTCGTCGCCTCGTGTGCTTCCTCACTTATTTCCGGTTTGCAGACAGGCGGGAGGCCGAGGGATTATTTTAATACCGGGTGTCCCGTTTTCTGTGGTTTAAAGATACAAATCTAGATTCTGATCGTCAGTTGCTAGAAACAAATGTTTATTTGATATTTGAAGTATTTTTGACGTCCTATACCTCTACATAGTGCTATATCAGTCAGCATATTTATGCTATATCAGACAGCATATTTAGTGGGTACTAGAGGAACAATTATTATCAATTAATTTAAAAAAATAATAAACCTATATGTCCAGAATCTAGATTACTTTTTCTGCACCACCTCAAAGGGGGACACTTTTTAGTAAAGTATGGTGTGAAAAGATTTTTCAAAAGTATTATTATAAAGTATATAAATAAGTACTAGTTCGGCTATAGCTAAAATAACTTCTTTTTCTCTTCATTGCATATTATATCATACACATGACAACTTACCTACTTATGTCCATCAAATCCGTATACTTATGTAATGTTTTAGACCAAAAATCACTATTTGTTGACGTAGGTGTCTTAACGTTTCTCTCTCTCTCTCTCATATTTAGGAGTATTGCTCTTGTCGGTGGAGTTTCCGCCAGTTTTCTACGTAACGTTAACGTTACTAAGTAATCAATTTTCGTTTCGATGATTTGTCCGAGCCCCAGCTCATTATATTGTTGTTTTCGTGTCTCCGCATCCTCATTGTGCCGTCAAGCATGACGCTAAATTATATCATTATCAATATTACTATTTTCTTTGTTCTATTGTAACATCATTTCACATATCCATCTTTTATTTATAAGCGTTCTACTATTTTAGAAGCCGTTTTTGCACCAACTGTCTGAAACGCATTTCGCTGTATACCTTACCTACCTCGGGGTGAACTGTTCTAAAAACTTATCACACAGTTCAATTAAACTTGATTTTATTTAAATCTATCATTTGGGTGTACGAGTGGTACACTCAAAGGAGACCAGAACTGTTGTAAATTGCATTAGCTAACTGAATAGAATATTCTGTTCATAGTTGGAACGTCAGGAAAACACGTTATCTATGCTGAGGCGAGCTAGTGTTCCGGGATATGTCATCCGGCGGAAACCCCGTGGTTTCTGTTGAACTGCAGTGAAACAGAAACATTTCTGTTCCACTGCCTCTGCCTCTGTTAGGATTGCATATGAAGATTACAGTGAGGTACCTGAGCTTATGATGCCAATGTTGTATTTTGTTAGGCATTTAAGAATTGATTATTCTTCAATTGTCATGCCCTGACGGACAACCCGCCGCCGGGCAAACAACTCTACATAGGCTGAATTAGTACTTTTTTTATTTTTATTATCATTCGCGAGGATATTTAGTGTTTATAACTGTAAGAAATTTGAAATTGTTTTATTTATTTATATTAACTTTATAACTGTTTACCTTTCTAAGTGCCTACTAGCACAAAATCGCATATTTGTTTGGTATTAGTCGTTATTATAAGCATTTATTTTAGTTATAAAGCATTTCTTTGAAAATCACAACAAAAGTGGGTTTTTTCATGTCATTCATGGGGGTATTGAAACTAAACGCCTCTGCAAGTTTACCTACTCATACACATATCACGCCTTTATCTCTTGCGGAGTATGCAGAGTGTTAACGGCCGTAAAATACGACCGATATCGCCAGGACTGATGAATATTTGAGGGGCGTTTCACACAATCATCAATCGTATATCACTATAGTGACAGGTCGTCAGCATTTCACCTAAAATTGTAATACATATGAAATCCTCGAGTCCCTCCCTCTCTCGAGAGAAATGGGGTGATGTTATTCTAAGCCGGCATCACACGGCATCAAAAACTTTTAGTTTTGTTTAAAGTATGTTCAGCCGATTCATGTCAAATAAAGCAGATCTACCCAGGCACCGCACGGCATGAATCACCCGCAAATTTTCTCTCATTTCGTATTCTGAACACTATATGCCTAACAATGCTCATGTTAAATTCATGAACACGGTTATAAAATAATAAAAACTTTTAATGACTTGCATCTAGGGTAGTCCATTGAGTAGGTATTACGAATTTCGTTTGTGAAAATGGTACCTTATTAGTTTTCCCGTGAATCCATACTAATATTATAAATTCGAAAGTAACTCTGTCTGTCTGTCTAATTATGATGAAATTTGGCAATAATAATACATAGTTAATAAATTGAGAAAGAACATAGGCTACTTTTCATTAATTTATTGGATTATAAAAAATTCAAACAAGGGCTAATCCGCAACAGGCATCGTCAGACATTATTCTAAAGATACAGAACAAATCAGCAACAAGCTTCGTCAAAACCTGTGACAATAATACGTTTCAGCAACATGCTTCGTCAAAAATAACAAAGCTTACTTTTAGCCACATGCGTCGTCAAATTCGATCAAGTAGCCCTCCCCGGGCCATACCCCGTCCGAAGGTGCCTAAAATACTTGCAGCATTACCCCGCTGAATTGTTATAGACAACCTTTGGGAAAGATACGAACCCGCGCGAGGATCAAAACCTTTTTCCCGCAACCGTCGACCTATCTCCGCTATAAATTTTTTGGCCTCGGACCCCCAAACGCCTGTAGTTTCCACCGCCACTAAACTACTTTTTACTGCGGGAAAATTTCTCTTTCGAACGGGCACCAAAGTAAATCAGAAGATGTGAACTTCTTTATTTTCGACTGATACACTGCCATGGTCGGAAAAAGTTTTATAATATACATAGACGATACGCTAAGAAAGCACAAAGGCTACTTTTGGTCAACACTCAAGGGTGTGGAGTATCAAATGTGGACCACCAGGGTCCCAGCCAAAGTGTAAGAGAAACGACAACGATGTCTCTATAGAAAAAGATTTTCAATATGAAATAAAATAAATAGGTAATTACTGATGGACATGATGTAAAGCACTAGGGCCCCGCTAAACTTTCAGAGGCATCAGAGGATGTAGGCATCTAGATTGTAGATAGTATCTGATGATGACCAACAAAACCCAGCTAAACCATAAGAGATACAGAAATGAGTAATCAGCAAAATTTGTTCAGCATGATGGGCCGCTTCTTAACTATACGAGATACCGGATAACCAGGGCCCTGCTAAAGTATAAGAGATATGGAAATGATTCCAAAGCAAAACCTTTTTAGCATAATGAGATACTTATGCTGGCACATATACACCGAGGCGTTGGAGTACTTAATGTGCAACACCAGGAGTCAGCGAAACGAATTTCGCGGGTACCAGTTTCGGGTAGTGGTTGTTTAATTGGATTTCTTAACGTTGTTCGTAACCTGTATTTACTATACTCTCGAATAAACCTCATTTAGTTCGTCAACCGTGATTTACCCCTGACGCTGGCTGAAAACCTCCTTATGAGGAATTTCTTAGCGTCTCTCGCACTCTTTCATATCTAAAGACCATGTGCCACTGTTATAGTCTTATCCATACCATACGACCCACCTTTGACGTCAGCGGCAGAGCGTAGCAGCAGCGTTGCGAGGAACGCGGCGAGGAAGGCGGCGGCCAGCAGCGCGCATACGCCCGCCACCACCATCAGCCGCTTCTCCAGCCGCGTGCGCTGGCCCCAGAATGACGGTCTAAACAAATCATAAAGAAACAAGTTAAGGGCGTGCCGTGAAAAAAATAGGTATTTTTGATGCACGCAATTTCGTTTATTTGGCGCGAAATTTCCAAAAGAGTGAAAAATCGTCTAATTACAGCGATTCCGCACTGTTCTCACACACAAGATTTGCCATTAGTGGGAAAGGGAAGTTTAAAATTTCGAGGCAGGCCCTTAATATGGGGGTAGCCAGTAAACGTAATTTTTTATAAATAACGTTTCCCAAAAATACTTTCGACCGCCATGTTACAACTAGAATGTGTAAGCGACACTACCACACTTCCTGGCTATAGATTCCACATGAGATAGAAAATAGTAAAGCCTACATGAACAATTCAAATCATAAAGCAGCTGCACATGTACCGATCCTTCATTGATAACTATATTTTTCTGAGAATTAGGTAAATAGGGTATTAATAAACAATGTGAGTGAGGTTTTAGTTTCATAAGATTGTGAGCGAAAACTTATAAAACCTACCTGAGTAATCGACAGACAGGAAAATGTTGCAAAACATCTAATTTAATTAAAAGTAACTGAAGTGAAACTAAATGGCAACAAGAACTATGGATCCCTATTTTCAAAAAAGGGGTATCGTGAGTCTTTTAAAGATAAACGATGCCAACAACAAATAGATAAAACAATCAAAAGCTTAAAGTGAACAAATAATATGTTAAATTAATTAAGTATACCTACCTACATAGAAAGCATTCCCATTTGAATCACAATAAGAATATGTTAAAACGAAATCATGGTACTAATCAATTATTACTCGATTGTAATTAAAAAATAAAAGATGAAACTGACAAAACTTTGGGACTAACAATTATAATAAAAAACCCTTTCAACACGTATTCATATTTTTTATGATCTTTTCAAAAACTTTGAAACAAATCACATCAAAGACTACGAACTTTCATACAAACTTTTAACCTTTTTTTTACTTTTTGGGGGATAAAATCAGAAACTCTGCAAACATGAATCCAACTATTTTAGCTTCATGATCCATTCAGAAATTCTGAAACAGATCTCATCAAAGACCACAAACTTTTACCACTTTTTTAATTTTTACTTCTTTACCTAACTACTGATTCTAAAACGGATCGCATTTTAAAACTACAAATTTTCATACACAAATTTTACCTTCTTTTAAATATTTACAAAATCTTCATAATTGTATCCCAAATTTTGAAAGAGATCGCCTCGCAGTCCAAGAACTTTCATACAAACGTATCACTCGTGTTTTACTTCTTTTTAGGGGTTAATATTCTAAAAATCCTTTCTTAGGTTATACTATAGTAAAATTAAACTACTGCCCTAAGTTCATTAGTAGTCGGTGAGGACATTAATTTTGTTTTAATAAGTATATTTGTTTTATTATTTTTGGTATCGTTTGACTCACTTAAAGACCCCGAGTATCATGGGTCTATCGTGATTTGGTTCATAAATTATATGCACACCTGATTGTAATGGCCAAATATTAACTACTTCTTTTCGTGTGGGACACCGTGTCTTCAAACTATATACCAATAATAATAATAACTAATTAAGTATTACAAGCGGGCTTTCCAGCGATTTCAATACAATCGCTGCGCTATCCTTTTTCCCACAGGAATAAGACCTTTTCCCGGCATGTGGTATACGATCTAAGAATCAAGTTATCCGTAAAAGATCATATTATTCTGTTTTTGCTTTAAGGTTGGCTAATTTCACTTATCACCTTCAATAATTTCAAAGATGTTATTCTTTGAAGAAGAAAATTGCGCTGAAATTTTCAATTTGTTTTGGTAACCCAATTTCTACCCGCAATTTTCCTTGGTGTTAAACGAAAAGAAGTTGCGAGCTACGAGATGGAGAGCCTTACGTATTTAATACATTTATTTCTTGAGTAGGTGTGTGGACTTTTAAAACATCTTTTATTCCAGTTATAGGAATAAATCAGCTTAGGTACCTATACTCGTACCTTCCAACACATAATATATGATTTCTACTCAAAGGAGTCTATCGTGTTTTCACTCCAAGCGGAGGTAGTGCTCTTAGAGTTGTGTATAATATGAAAATATTATAAAAAAACGCTATTCTAGAGATTTTAAATATTAAATAGTTTTGTGTTTGCAACCTTTAGTTACTATTTTTAAATAAAATTAAGCAGTTGCGCGTCCAAAATAAGGAGAATTTCACATTTTCAGTAGTATGAATAAGTAGTAAGTTTTTGTTTTGCAAACGCTCAAAAAGTAACTGCTACCGCGGCTCGTAACACCCAAAACAAAACTAACCCGGTAAATGGAGCTGTTTCACGCGTTATTGGCATCAAGATACATTTGCGAAAGTCGCGGGCAAGGGACGAGCCGCGATAGCCTAGATAGAAGAGGTCGCGCCACTAGTGATGGCATAGGTCGCAGGTTCAAATCCTGCCTTTGTTCCCAGTTGTCCTGCCCGCGGTATTTTGCAAGTTAACAATAGCGCAATGCCAAATTTTATAAAGAAAAGGTCTTGAGTCAAGACTCTTGAAAGACAAGTAAGTTTATGTATTATTTATTGGCATTAAATTAAATCCACACTAATATTATAAATGCGAAAGTAACTCTGTCTGTCTGTCTGTCTGCTACGCTTTCACGGCCAAACCGCTGAACCGATCTTCATGAAACTTGGCACAGATATTGCTAGCATACCGACAACGGACATAGGCTACTTTTTATCGCCATTCGAGGGTCTGGAGTACAGATGTAGAACACCAGGTGTACCACCAGGAGCCCAGCTAAACTATTAGAGATACAGGCATGGTTCCAAAACAAAAGTTGTTCAGTATGATGGGCCGCTTCTTTTTACAAGGACATTGAGGATATGAAGTACCTTATATAGACCACCAGGAGTACCACTAGGAGCCCAGCTAAACTATTAGAGATACAGGCATGGTTATAAAACAAAAGTTGTTCAGTATGATGGGCCGCTTCTTTTTACAAGGACATTGAGGATATGAAGTACCTTATATAGACCACCAGGTGTACCATCAGGAGCCCACCTAAACTATTAGAGATACAGTAATGGTTCCAAAACAAAAGTTGTTCATTATGATGGGCGGCTTCTTTTCACAAGGACATTGAGGATTTGGAGTACATTATGTAGACCACCAGGTGTACCATCAGGAGCCTAGCTAAACTATAAGAGATACAGGCATAGTTCCAAAACAAAAGTTGTTCAGTATGATGGGCTGCTTCTTTTCACAAGGTCATTGAGGATCTGGAGTACCTTATGTAGACCACCAGGTGTACGATCAGGAGCCCACTTAAACTATTAGAGATACAGAAATGGTTCCAAAACAAAAGTTGTTCAGTATGATGGGCTGCTTCTTTTCACAAGGACATTGAGGATCTGGAGTACCTTATGTAGACCATCAGGTGTACCATCAGGAGCCCACCTAAACCTGAACCTGTTTCTAAAAAAACTATCTAACGCGGACAAAGTCGCGGGTAGAAGCTAGTAATAAATAAATACAGACAGACGTACGAACGGACAACAAAGTGATCGCATGTTTTTTTTCTTTTGAGGTGGAGGAATTCCTAAAATGTAGCTCAAACAGTAATGCCTGATTTTATTGTACCTCTAGATACTACCTCTAAATCGCCAACTTTATTCGTCCGGCAGGGCCTATTACATTTTAGAACCCAACTAGTCGTTTTAATTGACATTTGGCAAGATTTCGCGTGTTGATTAATATATATTCAAATATCATGCAACCAGGACAAATACATTACGTTATTTCTGGCACATTTTTCCATACCAAGATTGCTCAAGTGGTGCGTGACGTGACCTCAGCTTTCCTACATGATACTTTTCTAAATATTATTGGTAGCGCAGTCAAGCGCCAAGTCAAAACGATGGATGGATGAAGATCGATGATAATTCGACTAAGCAGAGTATGTTCGCTTACTCTTATTTACGAGATCAGGCTACATAATTTTAAATACCTTTCGTGCATGAAATAACATTTACGAGGCTAGTTCGACAAATATATTTGTTTTTAGTCTCAACAATTGGTCAAGTCAAGTTGAATGTCCCATATGAGAATTCCACGACGGAACACTTAGCTAATAGCTACATTAAAAGCAACTAAGGGTAAGTAAAGTATGTACTAGAACCCTTAGATGTGATAGCTAGAACTACTTTAGATGTCTTTGTCTCTAAAGAAAAGTTAACGCTGAAAAAAACAGAGTGACTAGGACTACTGACGATGGTAGTAAGTACCTACATGACAGTACATTTAAGAAAATACTGACTGGCAAACAGTAGGTTATATACTAGTGTTTCATGAATTGGTTTCTTACAGACCAATCGTTCCACAATGCAGTACCAGTTTTCTGTACACTCTTGACAGTTTTTTTATTCCCTAGACTAGTCCAGGAAATCTACGAGACTTTGTATGAGAGCACTTATGATAATTATGTATGGGCCTCAAATTATATGAATGATTTAAATGTCTCCCAGAGAAGCTCTTACATGATCAAATATGAAAAAATGTAGCAGAAAATAAGGGAAAGAAAAGAATTAAATATATGAAAGTATTTTAAGTTACCGCCTAGAACTGTTTACGAACGAACTGTTTCTTTTTAAGTAATCATAAATACGAGAAATTTTTAATAGACTTACCCTAGTATAGTACCTAATGCATTTTTATTTAAAAGCCCATTAGAATATATTTTTGATTTTGTATATATAATAAAAATGTGATAAATTGAAAGATCAGTATGTCAAATGCAAAGTTATAACGTTTTGGCCTGATCAGTATTTACAGTGAATGCATACACCTTAGGATGCCTTAGGCATACACCATATTTTTTTTCAAAATACCTGTTTTTCTATTATTAAAAACGTATTCACGATTTGAAACTAAAAGTAAAAAACGATCTATTTCGCGATATTTTATATATTCTAGAGTCCCATTATGAGTTAACTTATTTTCAAGTAAATAAACCAAGTAATAAATTCAAGTATTGCAACTGGATAAATATTAAAATTTTGATTGATATCGGTAAAATTTGTTATGTTTTATCATGATGATGATCTTTTTATTGTGATAGGATTTGGTCATGAGTCTTTTTCTAAAAAATATAATATTTTTTTTTATAAAATTCAAGTATCGTAAATTTTTAATTCCACGTTATATCAAGGAGAGTTTCGTTCTTCAATAAAAAAATACAGTATTAATTTATTATTTGATCCAACAAAAAAACTCCTGGACGGCTAAGACTTGCAGTTCGTCATATAATTTGGCGGTTCTCCCTTTTGTCGTCCGTCGCTGCGTTTATATACGCATGGTAACGCATGCGTCTGTCAGATGAAAGTAAATATTTTCAGTCATGGTGCGTTTAAGCTCTGTGAAACGACAGACTCATACGGTACGCACCGTTGCCGTATTTGTATGGGAATAAGATCGGAAATCGCAATTTCCTTTTGTCCGAAAGACGCATGCGTAAGGTGCGTTAAAAAACGCACCGATGTACAACAAGTGGGAAAATCGCCAAGAAAACGAAATCTCACACCTCATCCTTCTACCGTAGAAAGTTAAGAGATCCATGTAATACCAAGTCGGCATATAAATATGTAGACTTGGCCATCGTACAAAAACACAATGTATCTCGCAAGTTAAATATAATTATATTAAATTAAATAGTTTGTTGCGATTGCCAAATCGATCTAGAAGTATTTATATGCCGACTTGGTAGTACATGGATCTCATAACTTCCTACAGTAGAAGGATTGAGTTACGAGACTTGGTTTTTTACATCGTAATTTTTTGATTTCTCATTTTTTTTGTAGATATTTAGTGTTAGAAGTCTTCTATGTTTTGTTTTAGTTTTGTTTTATTTACTACATATATACATACATATATCACGCCTTTATCCCTTGCGGGGTAGTCAGAGCGTAAACGGCCGCAAAAAACGGATATTTACGCCACGTCTGACAAACGTCAAGTCATTCGGAATATTGTTTATCGCCATAGTGACAGGTTGTCAGCCCATCGCCGCAAAATTGCTATACACACCCTCGAGTCCCTTCGTCGCCTCTTACGACTCCCATGGGAAAGAAATGGGGTGATGCTATTCTAAGCCGGCATCACACGGCATTTTATTTATTGCACATTGAAAATTACATTATCTATTCCTTACATGATAACATATAAGAACCCACAGTGTGCTGCATTTCTGTTTTATTTAACTTTGTAAACCTAAGTATATAATTTAAATGGAATCAAAAAGTTATTGTTGTCGCTGCAACGAAATTACAAATGTTTTATTTTCCTTGAGTCATACGCTCAACACTTATCAGTTTTAAGCTTCTCTCACCGTCTGCTAGAGGACCATAAAATTTTGATTTTCACTGAGTTTGTCTAAGAATGACAGCTTTGAATAGATCTGATTTATAAACTACAAGTGCAATTTAAAATACACCGTATGCTACGCCTATTCCTTTTTTGTTCCCTAATAAATTAGCATGGCATGGCGCCGCCGTGCTGCTTTTCAGGGTTCAACTGGGACTCTGGTAATGAAACTCGGCTGTCAGGCTGTATCTCGTGAACCGTGGTAGTTAGACAATTGATTTTTTCCCCATTTCCGTTACATAAAAAACTGGAAGTGAGGCTGTATCTCATGAGCCGTGACAGGTCAGTAGTCAAAATTATCACGGTTCATGATATCTTTTGCCGCTATTACTGGGGTGTACCAGAAGTAAAGAGACATATCAACATATATTATAACTAGCTTTTACCCGCGACTTCGTCCGCGTTAGATAGTTTTTTTAAGAAACAGGTTCAGGTTTAGGGTGGGCTCCTGATAGTACACCTGGTGGTCTACGTAAGGTACTCCAGATCCTCAATGTCCTTGTGAAAAGAAGCGGCCCATCATACTGAACAACTTTTGTTATGGAACCATTCCTGCATCTCTAATGGTTTAGCTGGGCTCCTGATGGTTCACCTGTTGGTCTACATAAGGTACTCCAGATCCTCAATGTCCTTGTGAAAAGAAGCGGCCCATCAAACTGAACAACTTTTGTTTTAGAACCATTTCTGTATCTCTAATAGTTTAAGTGGGCTCCTGATCGTACACCTGGTGGTCTACATAAGGTACTCCAGATCCTCAATGTCCTTGTGAAAAGAAGCGGCCCATCATACTGAACAACTTTTGTTATGGAACCATTCCTGTATCTCTAATGGTTTAGCTGGGCTCCTGATGGTACACCTGTTGGTCTACATAAGGTACTCCAGATCCTCAATATCCTTGTGAAAAGAAGCAGCCCATCATACTGAACAACTTTTGTTTTAGAACCAAGCCTGTATCTCCAATAGTTTAGCTGGGCTCCTGATGGTACACCTGGTGGTCTACATAATGTACTCCAGATCCTCTATGCCCTTGTGAAAAGAAGAAGCCCATCATACTGACCGACTTTCGTTTTGGAACCATGCCTGTATCTCTAATAGTTTAGCTGGGCTCCTGATGGTACACCTGGTGGTCTATATAAGGTATTCCATATCCTCAATGTCCTAGTGAAAAGAAGCGGCCCATCATACTGAACAACTTTTGTTTTGGAACCATGCCTGTATCTCTAATAGTTTAGCTGGGCTCCTGATGGTACACCTGGTGGTCTACATAAGGTACTCCAGATCCTTAATGTCCATGTGAAAAGAAGCGGCCTATCATACTGAACAACTTTTGTTTTGGAACCATTTCTGTATCTCTAATAGTTTAAGTGGGCTCCTGATCGTACACCTGGTGGTCTACATAAGGTACTCCAGATCCTCAATATCCTTGTGAAAAGAAGCGGCCCATCATACTGAACAACTTTTGTTTTGGAACCATGCCTGTATCTCTAATAGTTTAGAAGGGCTCTGGTGGTACACCTGGTGGTCTACATCCTGTACTCCAAACCCTCGAATGGTGATAAAAAGTAGCCTATGTCCGTTGTCGGTATGCTAGCAATCTATGTGCCAAGTTTCATGAAGATCGGTTCAGCGGTTTGGCCGTGAAAGCGTAGCAGACAGACAGACAGACAGACAGAGTTACTTTCGCATTTATAATATTAGTATGGATTTATAACCATCAATGTCCTTAAAACTCTTCTTTTTTACTCATTTAGGGTAATAAATCTTTTTTTATAATCTATATTAAATTTGCTCTTGCAACGCCCTTGCAGCAGATTTTTATTAAATTGATGCCGGCTCGATTCATCACTGCTTTTCCCAATTTTGCTGCTACTCTTGGACAGCCTAATCCATCTTGTTAGGGTTTTTGTGTTTTTCTGACTACTTTTTGTACTCTTTTTGCATAGAGCCTAGCTTGCAGTTTTTTTTTTTTTTGTAATTCCACTTTCTTGGATGACAAGTATTGAGACTAAGTGGCTTAAAGTCATATCCGGTAAGAACACAATGATCTTTTCTCTCATATTGCTTGTCAATAAAAAATATCAAACGTTTTAAAATGTACTCTTAGATAAATCTGGGCATTTATTAACCCTGTACAAATAAAAGGCTCGGAAATATTTCTGTTTTCATCCATAGCCTTGCTAAACTAGATATTTATTAAAAACTTAACCTTTGGTTTTACTTTTTCGCTGTAATCTGCAATGTCTCGATTGGAACTGTAGAAATATTGCTTGACAGGAACATCGCATGGGCCAAAATGTAGATAAATGAGAGCTAATTTCACAAAAGCCTTCACGCCTAAGTCTTGAACTTAAATCCGTGATACCCTCTTCAATTGGATATTTTCAGTTTATCAGCCACAATCATCACAGACGATGACGGTACCTCTTCAAAAGCCTTTTTTTCTCTATTTACATTTCAATCGGTTATTATTGTGCGTTTTTTCCTGGAATCTTTTTAAATTTGCTCCTTTCTATTTCTTCATAACTATTTATTATTCCATACAATGAGTAACAAAAATGTTATAAACTAAGGGACTCGAGGGTGTGTATTGCAATTTTAGGCGATGGGCTGACAACCTGTCACTATGGCGATACACAATTTTCCGAATGACCCTCAAATGTTTGTCAGACGTGGCGTAAATGGCCGTTTTTGCGGCCGTTTACGCTCTGCCTACCCCGCAAGGAATAATAGGCGTGATATGTGTGTGTGTATAACAAGCCGAAATTAAGGTTAAGGTACTCATGAAACTGAATTACCAGCTGATCAGCAATTTTGAATGGAAGGGTCAATATTTTCTTTCACATTTCGATGTATGTTCCATGGAGAAATTTGTTCAGTTTCATGAGTAACTTAACTTCCTTTCAGCTTGTTGTAACCATTTTGTTACTCTTTGTATGGAATAATAAATCGTTATTTGAAATCGGAAAGGACCAAATTGAACCCTTGAAAAACAACAGCTGTACAACAACTGAACAACAACAGCTGTAGGTACACAAACTGAACAACAACGTAAAAAAACAACTAAACAGAAGAAACTGTAATTTCTATAGGCAGAATGCATAAAGCAGGTCTTTATACAATTGTTTTCGAGTTTATAATCCGAACAATAAGAGACGGGTGTAGATAAAAGAACTTTATGTTCCTATAAATGTTAAGATTAGCCGCACGCAAGCTGACATACAGGCAATTGAATCAAATTTCGCCAAAGTTAAAAAAGAACTATTTACGTTTAGTAGGTTTTTGATATTTTTATACGGCATCCTTTCTCGATAGTGAACCTACCTTTAAGGTATGGCACGCATTTAAATTAACACCTAGTATAGTGTAAGAGAAAGAGCGTAAAATGGTTGTTTCTAGTCAGCCGATAAAGCTGACATGTTATGTTCCACAACAACATAATAAATCAGAAAATAGTAAACAATCATTGGCTCGGACTAAACTGGAAAACCAGTATTCTTATTTCCATTTTTAAAATACCTACATATTAAAATAAGTGAATAAATCAAAAACATATGTTTTGGGCTATTCTCCTTAACAGCTGGATGTATCATACGATTTTTTATTAATTCGTAGCAGAAATTGATTAAGTACCTACTTACATTTAAACGTGATAGAAGGACTACCTATATCAAAATAATCTACTTATTGTGTATAAAAAATATATACGGCCATAAGGGACGGTGCACCGAAAGTTTGCAGGCACGATGAGACTATGAAACTGAACAAGTATACTCTGAAAACATATGTCAGTGGCGACAAAAAAAACGCATTCTTGTACTAAGTCGGTCAGCCAGCTGCTCATGAATTCAATCAACCTCCATTGACTTCTACATAATGATTGTTCAGTTTCCTGGTTTTATCATGCCTGTAAAGGGTGCACCGTCTCCTACATCCGGTTCATCTAAAATGATAAACAGTTAGATGTAAAGAGAACAGCGTAGGTAGTGGTCGCGTGGAGTTGGCAGCACAAGCAGCGGCTGAGTGCAACAAGCAACCCGTCTTGCAACTCACATCCGGAATGTCGTTATGCAGCTATATACATACGTACCTAAAGCTGTTTTTGACTAATATTCTTTTGCCCAAGGACCGGTTCGTCACAGTTCATCGTCTTAGAAAAGGTCGGTGAACCTTTTAATCGTGTTTGTGAGGTGTTCCTGCAAGGTGACTCTTACTTTTGTTTACACTCTGTGCCGTGCGTTGCTTTTGTTTATCGTTCAATACCAACATAGGCTGTAAATTGTAAAGGTAGACTTTCTAGTTCGTGTGGCTGCAATGTTTGGAACGTGTCCAATTTAAACTTTTAAATACAATGAGAAATGAAATCACGAATACGAGTGGTGCCATGGTGTTTCCACACAAATGAAGGTCGTGGTGGGTGACTGGCGTCACTGGCGGGAGGAGGGCGCGGCTTAACGGTCCGATCCGAGCTAAGACAGGTCCTCGCAGGACCTCTGCGAGGAGCTACCGTTATACCGTTGACTTATGGCTCCCACTACAAGAGTTCATCGAACCTCCATCTTTATCTTTGATTATTGACTATATTATTGACCAAGTTGACAATCACGTTTTAAACCGGTAACACGGGGCCAATTCAAAGAATCCTGTTTTTAATCCTACAAATTTTAATGAAGGCGGATGTTTGTAAGTATCTAATATCATTATAATGATTCAAGATCATCACAAATAGAATTCAGACTTAGGAAGATAAGTATTCATTCATTCTACCTCTACAGATACCTACATAAATGTGAAAAACTAATGAATCTGTTTTTCGTGTACTAATAAGTATACAAAGTTCAATTTTGCGTTTTTGTAACCATTGTGACCGCAACCTTCCCACAAACATATTCTGAATAATAAAAAACTAGGTAAATCTAATTACGATGAATGTACCGAGCGAGTGTTGCCGCGAATATAGCGCCACTTCACGAAAAAACATATTTATTAATGCCAATAATAGGTACACCAGAATGTCCTCTGCACAGTTTTTTGGTGTTATCTTAAAGCAAAATTAAAACCTGCAAGTGCTACCTATATAAAACATTTGCTTTTATCAAAGTTATGGATGGAAGTGCCGAAAACGGCAACTTTTGGTACTAATTGTTACAACTTAAATTGCTATGAATATTTCACAGAGTTTGTATTTTTAGTCAAAATTTTCACTGGAGATGAGGATGAGGATGAGGATGATTTCAATTAAAAGTGTCCCATCTCTTGTTAATTTGTATTTGATTTGTAACAATATTAAAGTTCCATATTCAAAGCAATTTAAGACCTTATGCAACTAAAAGTATTTTGAATTGAGGGGATGAAAATAGTATAACTGATCGTTCACCGTGACTTACCTATACTGATAGAGCACGCTGAATGAACATTAGGTTTTAAACCTATAAGTTAATGTCCTGGTAAGATGATGAAAATAACCGTAGACACACCGTTGCCGTGTGATGCCGGCTTAGATTAACATCGCCCCATTTCTTTCCCGTGGAAGTCGTAAGAGGCGACTAAGGGACTTGAGGGTGTGTATTGCAATTTTAGGCGATGGGCTGACAACCTGTCACTATGGTGATACACAATTTTCCGAACGACCCTCAAATATATATCAGACGTGGAATAAATGCCCGTTTTTGCGGCCGTTTACGCTATGCCTACTAATAATAGTCGTGATATGTGTATGTAGACACACAATAAAACCTATAATTTCAATGTGGTATGTGTGGGGGTAATGATATTAAAATAGTGTATTTAAATCAAGAAAAATTATTAAGAGGGAAGGGAAAATACCTATGATATAGTAATGACAGAGGTTTAAAGTAGCCTTACGTTGCCATGTTTATTTTTCTCATAAGGTATATTATCACCTCAAGAGGCAAACGCTGTCTTTGATAGATATCTTGATAGAAAAATCACGTCACTAAATTGTGGTATTATCTTGAGATAACCTATTATGTCTTCCTAAGTAATACTTGTAAATATTTAATTTTGGGGTGGTATGGGATCTACCTCCTAGCGGTCCACCCCGGGCAACGGCAACACAGGCTTGCCTGTGGATAAGTCCGGCTGAACGATCCCACTAAGCGGTGGAAGGCTCCGTAAGGGGCCGCCTGGCTCGCGACCACCATCCCACCGAAGTCTGGCGCCAAGTAGCTTGCTGCGTTCCGTCAGTGTGTGGGAGTGCCAGTGCCTTGACAGGCTTCTTCTGGGTGTGCTCGCTCCATCTTAGACTCTGTCTCTGTCCTATGACCTAGACTAGAGTCAAGAGCAAACCCATCATTAATAAATATATATATATATATATAACGGAACGGCCGATTATCAGATAGTAGGCTAGCAGCTATAATTAATTTTAACATTAAGATCAGGACGCGAAGTACCAAAACCAAGGAACGATGAAAGGTCATTTGAGCCTTGCGCTACGCCCGATCGCTCAAACAACACTAACTCGAAATCTCTCTGTTCCCAAAAATGCCTTTAGCCAAACCACTTGACACAATATGTCTACTACATGCGACCGACCGACGCCAACGCATAGGTACTCAATTAATGCTCTTTCCATAAAATACATCAAAAAGTGCACTTTACTTCATTCCTCAGGTTTAATACCTCACGCTCCGACACGGCCTTCCTGACTTACACACGTCCTCGTGTGGTCACAACTTGCCATTTCACAGTATCGTTCGGTTATCCTGACAGACATACTCTAGCTTATAGCCCATAAAACATAATAATCTGGCTATACTCCTGAACTGAAAAAAGATCTAGTTGTTCACAATAGTTCGCTTCGTTCCTTTGAGCATGTGAACAGGTCTTTATCGGTGAACTGCAAGAACCGAAAGCAGCTCAGCATTCATTGCGGTTTTAAGTATCTTTGATCCAAAGTACTTGCTAAGTTAGCTATCCTGTTTGGTACTTACTTACTTACTTCCTAATACTTGTTTGTTAAATTTGACTTGGTATTCATAACAACAAATCTATTATCTCCAAATCGTTCAAGTATTTTTCACGTTTGTGTTATTATTTGCTAAATAAATATACAGGCCCATTTTCGTTTGCACTTCAAATACTCTCATAAGCCATCCAAAACGTTTTTACCCTTACATGATTAGTAACTATGCACTCTTTTACTGTGCTGTCAAACTTAACAGTTAAGGAAATACCATTTACACCCATTATTGTTTCAACTTTGACAAGGTTACGGTTAAGGTTACGGGTTTATTATGTGACAGACTACAAATTGAGTGTGAACCATAAATTTTAAACCCACTTGAACCGGCCGTTTTCGTCGCTTTCTGTTAACTTAAATCACTTTACTACTTATTGAAAGACAAGTGCCCATAAAACAATATTCTAACTTGAAAACAATACAATAATTGATACGAGTACCGCAATAAAGTCTTTTGTTGCATCTGGCCACCGTCGCAACGGTCACAGAGCTTCCCCACCATGGGTCACTCAACACTGTCAATCACAGTCACAGATCCCCGCCACGGATCTCAGGCCGACACCACCACCTTGTGGCACGCCTACTGGTAACACCGGTTACCTGGAGCGACATCATACATAACAGTAATGACCACAGTAATCACCTACTTGGTCAAGTATGATGCCCTCAACGAAACCATGCGTCCATCAAAGACACCATCTGATCACACAGATCAGCAAAGCGGATGGTGAATGAGCCACTGCAGCTGGCCACTCACCCGATCAGATCATAGTTCCCCGGGCTATATCTGACCCAACACAACATGAGACCACACTGTCTCCACAATTTGAGACCACACTGTCTCCACCATGGCACGCGCTCCTCCCGCAGAGGTCTTAAGTCAGAGTCAATAGGTAGGTACGTACGGTGATCACAGTCATAGTATATCGTCGTGAGGGGTCGGGAGGACAAACACGTCCATCATTGCCAGCAACAAAAACTTTAACTGCTACTATCATCTGATTAATTATGCAATTTTATGGGTACTTTACTTTCGGGCATTTTAGCTTTCTAATCCAAGCAAGGCACATAACAGCTATATGAAGATAGCCAGATTACGTTTTCCTGCTCAAGAAAGCAAATCAATATTACTTAAGCAAATCACTATAGCCATACGATTCAGTACTTCTAAAATGAAAACATAAGTCCATTTCAAAATGCAACTTTTAACAATCGTTTCTATTATCACATTAGATCCATTCAATGCTTATCAGATTAAAAATAGGTAATTCTTATTACATTCCACCTTTACAAAGCATGTATTGATTTTAACTAAGCACTGCTTTGAGAGCTTAATTTTCATAAATTGCTTCACCGAGTAGGTGATTTAATATTTCTCAATTAATCTTCCAAGTTGACAAAATAACTTAATGAAATCTATTTTTAATCATTAATAATTTAAATGATAGGTACCTAATTAATATCACGTACCAATACTCAAATATCAATTGCATTCAATATGCAATTTACTATTTACCTACTTCTTTCGTCGAAGTCAGTGCTATAAAAATCTATATTACTTACACAACATAGCCACGTAATCTATGCTTTAACTACATCAACCCATTGTATCCAACAACAAACAGTTTTTTTTTGTTTTGTTTTTACCGAATCAAGATATTAATGCGGTTCACGCAGAAATATACACAACGTCCTTCTCCAGCTGCTCTATTTATCACCACCACGGCAAAGCACTACGTTACCTTAATAAAAATTATTACTTCATAATTGAATAACGCTATACGCATTTAAGTAAATCTTCATAAGTTACTTACAGTCATGATCATGCTTAACCATGTCATTGTCATGTTTGTTTCTAAATCCCTTATGATATAAGTTAATTAACAAAAGAGTTTTTGCCAGACTTGCATAATGAAAACAATACAAAGACCTCGCTCATTTCTCCGAATACTATGGTAACATGTGTTGAACCACGGGTATCAGTAATACGCGTGGCTACAACCCTCAGTCATTTTGGACATCAATGTCCCTTTTAGAACAATGCTTTTTTTATACCTCTAAGATAACATAATAGAGCTACAGCAATGCTTTAAAATGTTTTCTGAACTATAAGGAAATACCATAACCATTATGATTATTTATTAGCCATTCATTAGTTTTAAAACTCAAGTGTGTTTCTCACAAACGAAATAAAAATCCAACGCGAGAGTGATTCTCAAACTGAAAGTTGTAGAAAACAATGTCTTCTGGCAATAGGTACAGTACTTAGCATTCCCGGGACTCTGAACCAGCAACAAATTGTTCAGTTTTAAAAATACATGTCTCATGAAAATCAAATAGGTACGTACATTCCTTTCGTACAATATCTATGTTAAAATTCAAATCACGTTTATTGCAAACAACAAACACAAAATCTTTTCTTCTTCCGAAAATTGCTCTATCTTTATAGGTACCAACTCCTCAAAAGCTTTTATTTCAAAAGTTTTGTATAAATGCATTTCTGCACCAGGTAATATTAAATATCAATTGCAGTAAAGATTGAGAACCAGTCGCTATTCCCAAACTAAAACACAACGCCTTGGTTCTCATAGGTACTTGAAAAGACCCTTTTTTTTGTCTCCACCAATATCAAATAGCCGTCCCATAGTTTGACTTTAGGTTTGTTAAACTTAGTTCTAAAAATAGACTGATTTATCCATTTCCAAAATAATATTTATTAAATAATATTTTGCTGTAACGATACATGCGTCACTTTATTAACAAGTAGTAAGTAAGCACTAATGCAATGCAAAAATTGCAAAAGATCACAAATACTTCTTAACACAGTAAAATACGAAATCAAAACTTCCAGACTAGGCCAAGAATTGAACCTGAACCTTCATGTTCCTTGAAACAGTCTACCAACTGTGCCAACGAAAACGAAATACGTGTGCAACTAACTGTACACAACAAAACTAAATCGTGTTTCTTTTTATATTTGATTATTTCCGATTCCAGAGACATCTTCCTATCATCACAACGTCATCCATTGACAAAGAAATTAATTAAACTTTTGTTTTTGTGAATCTAATTCATTATCCAAAATAATTATTTTATCGAGTGATTTTTCATCAAACAATAATGCCAATTAAAATCCGATAAAATTGACTCCAGTCCAACTTAGGTCCACGTTTATAAACAAATTCAGTAGATTAACGTGTCGCAATCATTACCGTACTAAAAAGAATTCTATCACAAACTCAAAATTGATATCAGCCTCAAAATAACATTACTAATACGCGGCAAATAAAAATCATCAGTAACCAATAATATCAAATCGCTAGAAAATAATAGTATGGAAAGAACTGGCCTGAATTATTTGTGGTCCAAGAGCATTCTCTGCAATCTGCATTCCCGCTTACAACTGGTATCTCCACGAAAGTTATTTTAGTCACAATCACTGGGTCCAAAAGTCTATCACTATGGCACTGCATTTAGACAGTTTGTAGGTCTCAATCCCACTTCTGATAACGGAACGGCCGATTATCAGATAGTAGGCTAGCAGCTATAATTAATTTTAACATTAAGATCAGGACGCGAAGTACCAAAACCAAGGAACGATGAAAGGTCATTTGAGCCTTGCGCTACGCCCGATCGCTCAAACAACACTAACTCGAAATCTCTCTGTTCCCAAAAATGCCTTTAGCCAAACCACTTGACACAATATGTCTACTACATGCGACCGACCGACGCCAACGCATAGGTACTCAATTAATGCTCTTTCCATAAAATACATCAAAAAGTGCACTTTACTTCATTCCTCAGGTTTAATACCTCACGCTCCGACATATATATATATATATATATATATATATATATATATAGCCTTATAAAGAAAAGGATACCTACTTGTGTACTTAACTTAGTGCAAATGTCCTATCTGGTTATAACTATTACTATTCAACATAAATTCGGCTAACTTATCGGTAATATCTTGTAATTATTGATTTTGTAATGCTAGGATGTGGATACAGATGATTGCTGAAATAACAGTTCGGACATAAACTAACATTTTTTATTAGAAGACTAAAAAGTATGCAAAAATCGTTTGCGATTGGTAAAATCTGTTGGATAATAGTGATGGACATAGTCAATTGTATTGCTATCCTAGATTGTTACTTTTAAGCAAACAGCTACTAGAACATAGGTATTATTTGTGCCGTTTCCCGCGCAGCCGCACGTTCTCACTGCCTTTTGTAACGCTGAACAAGGACGCGATGATACCTATCTAAAAGATTAATTAAACATATTTCTATACGATACATGTATAGCTCAATAAGTCATGTCTGTCAGAATGTGTTGCCGGATAAAATTCAGAAACAAGTCCCCGTACGATCATGGAAACAATTTTGTGTAGAAGCCCTCTGATAGGAAGGTTTCCTTTCTTCAAGAAGGATTTTCTTGAAGGTATACTTAAGAACTGATGGAAAAATTTACCTTTTTCAAGCAGTCTTTGCTCAATCACATCTCTGGAACTTTTGCTAAAGTCATTCTAGAGCATAACGATGCTTGCTCGAACGAATATTATCAATCATTGTATTACAGATAAGTAAGAGGATTCGGAACACGATGTTCAAGAACTTTAAGGAAAATTCTAAATTTAAACAATATCGCTCATTCGGTAACGAACACTTGAGAATATTATGGAATATTGAAATATGTATTAAGCCTTTTTAGAACATTCAGGTGTCCTTGAAAGCGAAATCTCGAGAACGAGCATTTGAGTACCTTCTTGAGTATTCTAGACTTCTACAGGAAAAAATACATTAACCCTCCGGTGAAATTGCGGGACGGAAGGCTAGTAGTAATTTCTCAGTTGAATTCAATGCCCGGACAAGCGAGCGCCATGACAGGCTCCTGAAGTTTTCTAGATATTGGTACCGTAAAACGGGGTGCGTCTGGATGGTCGGGTCATTACGAGTACTTTTTTACCAATTAATTATATAAAAAGCTTTTTCCCCGATGCGAAACATTATAAAGAAGACTATTTTACATCGGAAGAATAAGTTTTAAACAAAAAATGGTAGTAAAGTACGTAGCCAGTTTAGTCAGTATTCACCCAGCCATCCTGATGCACCCTGACGCACAAATACCTATTAAATAGGTACATCCAAGTGAAAAACATCCCAGCTAAAGTAATTATATTATTAACATAAATGACTCATAACATGACTATGGTCAACGTACCCATTATGTTACTTATGATGATGAATAAATTGTTTAACATCCAAAACAGGTATTTTATGTTTAGTGCAGGCGGGAGCCAGAATGTCGTTTGCATAATATGAAGACCGGATTCTGGCCCAACTTTAATTTCACAGATGTTGCCGGGTTCTATGTTGGTCCAGTAGAAGGGGGGATAAAATGTGGCGGAATGTATTCTTTAAATCTGTCGTGTATCAAATGAAAGGATTTCACGAGATGATTTCAAAAATATATGGTTGTAATATATTTAGAAAATGAATATAATGAAATTAAATTAGATCCCCAAATATGGGTGGGTATGCCATGTTTCACTACTTCAGCTTCATTTTACATACATACATACATATATCACGCCTATAATCCCTTGCGGGGTAGGCAGAGCGTAAATGGCCGCAAAAACGGACATTTACGCCACATCTGACAAATATTTGAGGGACATTCTGAAAATTGTGTATCGCCATAGTGACAGGTTGTCAGCCCATCGCCTAAAATTGCAATACACACCCTCGAGTCCCTTAGTTGCCTCTTACGACTCCCACGGATAAGAAATGGGGTGATGCTATTCTTAACCGGCATCACACGGCATCAGCTTCATTTTATTTGTTTATATTGAATCAAACTATCAATTAATAAACAAAAAAAAATCGTGGTAGGTATTTGTTATTAAATTTTATATCTTCATAATTAACGTAGGTACCTAATATTTATGAATTTAAATTTTGGTAGCTTACTCACTTAAAACAATTTCAAATAAGTAGATAGTGAAACTGAATCACGCATCCGACGTGACGAAATCAAACCACTGGGATGCACTTTGTGTGATTATAGTGTACCTGGTGGAGTCGACAAGGCGTCACTATGAGTACGTCTACGATAGACAATAGAAACTCGACCCACTGATACACACGTAACCGCACTCATACACGCAATTACATAAAATTACACCGACTTCACGTGCAACACTATGAATGTTCTGCATCAAACCAACGTAACATTAATGTGGTATTCCGATAACATACAAAACAACTTTTATATCTATGAGTAAAGCGAATCATTTCAAAATGAACATTGCAAGGCTGCAAGTATCAACGGTTTAAAATAAATTTAAAATTGGATAAACCTAGTAAAATTAAACACGAGAAATACGTGCATAAATTTTGCAAGCAAAATAGTAAAATCACTTAGTTAAATAACTAATTATTTATTGTTTGATTTCTATCGACAGAATCGATCGGAGACTATGATGATGTGTTTTAATAGGTTTAAAATATTGAGTTTATAACATTTAATATAATGTTAATGGAAAATATTTACAAATAAGTAAATATACTTTAAACAACTATAAAGGTGTTACTATGCTGGTTACATAAGTTCATTAAGCAATATAAAAGTTTTCAACCGCTTCGCCATTTGCCTCGACTGGGTTGCCTCCGATACTTCGTCGGAAGTTTCCAAGTGACAAATATTGGTGGTTTATAAGAAGTCAACTTTTCCCGGTTAGACACACAACGAAAGGCAGACAGCGAATCTACCACATATGATTATTATACACTATTAAGAGATAGAGTTTAATGAAAAATGTCTTACTTGACGTTGTTCCTCATGTTGAAGTTTGTAGTATACTCTGCGTCCCCACTGCGAACAAATACATCCATTTTACTGCAAGTTGTTGATGTCGATAATACAATAACTAACGCTACCAACAAAGTTCTATCAAAGAAACACAATAGGTACCGGCTATTCATTATACGAGGTGGCGGAAATTACGAAGTGTTATTAACTAGTATTAAAAAGTACGAACTGAGGGTCCTTGAAGTTATCGTGTTTTTCGGTCATTGTGCTTTGCAACTAGGATGCAATATCCACTGATTATAGTGCAGGAGACAATGGTTCGCACCGCATTGGCCACGCGTCGCGCTCGCGGCCGTGTTCGTAACGGGCGCCGCCGGTGCCGGGCCGGCCGCGACCGCGATACTGCCCACCCGAGACAACTACATATTTTCGGCAGCTGTTCCTCACAACAGAGAAAATAAATTTGCCTCGGAAAATGTACAAGCACAATATTTTTTACGCGCTGGCGAAGAATGCCACATTCAATCGTAATACAGGAAATTTAATCTATTTTGCGATTCTCATTTACCTATTTTTACATTTCATAGTGCTATTAACAGTATTCCCTATCGTAATGTATTTTTTTATATTAAGATGTGTTTGTGCAGATGTTAGAATAAAAATAACTACTCGTAACTTCTAGGTTTAAGTTTCTTGTATTGTTTTATCATATATTTTTCCTTGCGTTGTAGGCATTAAAGTGTTCATTCATTTACTTTTCTCAATTGTGGTCATAAGATATTGGTCATTTTTTGAAGAATCTAATCCAAAAGATGTCGCTGTACGCCACCATAGACTAAGTCGGAGTCGGACTAATCCGTAAAAGTCTGTGGCGGCGTAGAACGCTATCATTCGGATTAATTTCTTCAAAAAACGCCAATTGAAATCGTTTCAAAAGAAACTGTAATAATCAATCGTATAGTTAACTACGGTAATGCCAAAAAGTTGTTATATACACAGGGTAAAATATTGAGTTTCATTTCATAGGCAGGGTAAGCCTTTGAAATCCCTTAGATGTACCGGATACAATGACATAACTACATTAATCTAGAGCGCCTATTCCAAGCCTTCAATCAATTCTACCATCACTATTCGAACATCATTCTATGTCATAGGTGGTGGAATTTCTAAGCAAGCAGTTTTTTATTATTACTAATCTTGTATAATACTAAACAGGGCGTTTTCCACCATGAGTGTGCAACTACACTTGCGGCGTCTACGGCTCGGACCAGGCACCAAAACCGCACGAAGTGTGCACCTTCCTAGTTGATGGTGCCTCTGAAAATATCACCAGTCTCCACCAGCTCCGCCCGACCCGGAGCCGGCACCGCCTCGCCACATCCCAACCAGATCAGCTTTCTAACTATGCTGAGAAAATAATCGACAACTACTTTTTCCTCTAGTAATTTCACTCGTAGAGAAATTAAAGTTGACTTGGTTTGAAATCTGCTCCTAGTCTAAACTAAAGAAAGTTATTGAAAACAAACATTACAAACGATACGGTTGTAATTGCAATTTGACGGACATTGTTATTCCAGATGTTACAAACAATCGATCGTTATGATTCGCGAATTCTACCTGCTGGACACAGGGCGTGTTTATCGTCGCATTGAGTTTCAGTATAATAGACGTTTTATAAATATAAAATAAAAAAATAATTATAAAACAAAAGACCTTAGTCAAAAGAAAGAAACAAACTGCAAGTTCAACAGAACCTTTTTATAATTGTTAAATTAAGGCAGACAAGGATAAACGTCAGTTTTTGCAAAACACAAACAAGAACGTATGCATACATTGAAATGTTGGGCCCCGTCCACCATAATAATAATTTTATAAAAATAACAACTATAACAGTACATTTTAACAGTGTGTGTGTGTGTGTATTTTAACAGGAAAAAATATTTTTTACATATTTCGGGTTTCTATGTATGTAGAGAGATGTAGGTTTAGGTAAAAAATAGTAAAATAGTCGTAAATAAATATTTATGTACCTCCCTACATACCTTGATGGCGTGAAACATTATGAATTATGAAATTATTTTCATAAATTTGTACGGGGATCACTTTTAGCAGTTTGTTTGCTCATGTTTTGATGCTCATTAAGCTAAACAAATTCGGATTAAGTAATATAGTTGTTTATCTATTTATTAAACATAAAATGGAAAGTCGATATTACAAATAGTTTGTTTACTTACAGAGGCACCATATTAGGTACATACCTACCTACTTAAAGTGTTATTTATTATTATTAAGATGTATTTATAAATCACGATCGCAAATTGATGGTACGTTTATAGCAACTGCTAAATCAAGAATTGCGTCTAACAAACCGTCATATTTTATTTTGCTTTTTGGCACGCTTCGAATCAATTTGATTATTACAACTACAGAGCTAGGTATGTAATAAAATTGGATCAATTTAACAGTGTTTTAGTCTCATAGTATGAAAACTATATATTCTACAGTTTTATTATCTTATTCGTGCAATAAAATTACGTAAACCAATTTGTTAAAAATGTTTTCATAGTATACGTTTATACTACCTAATTTATTTCAAATAAAAATATTTAAGTCAACTATCAGTCAAACTATTTGTGCAGTTTTGTGAGACACTGTTCTATAGGTATATTAAGTTTAAACACTGTTTTTATAATAAAGAAATAAATAATATTAAGAAATAAAAACTAATAATAATTACTTGGCGTACCTGTTTGACACGAGCCTCAGATGGAGCACGTTAATTTAACTGGGTTTGTTCCTATTTGCACCATATTTTATTGAACTAAAATTCCTACAGTTCAATTTAGAGCTAACAAAAAAACAACACAAAAATATGTAGTAAAAGAAAAAATTGATAATAAAATAATAGTATTGTTACAAACAGCTGGTTGTTACGGCTGCTGTGGAGCGGGTAGGATGATATTGTGAATGAACACTAATGCAGTGTATATTTATGTCTTCAAGCGTAGGACACGAGACAACTGACCGGTCTTTATTCCTACAGTTCATTGCGCCAAAGACAAGGTGTTATAAAGAATACCTACCTAAGTTCGCTTTATAACAATACGTAAATATAACAAACGACTCTTCCATTGTATTACGCAAATAAATATATTTTAAAAATCTGATAGGAATATAATTAAGGTGCTACATAAGTGATGCAGCGCAAAGGTATTGCTTTATAGGGCACGGATGCTTTTACTGCCGCCATTTCTTTTACGATGATGGAATGGATTGCTCTTAGAAATATAAGTAGACATTTTTATGATCTCATAGAGGTACTGGTGATGACGCAGTCCGCAGACGATATACAGGAGCAATCTACAAAACATCTATAACTATATATGAAGAGCGTACGCGTCACCTCCCAAGCGACAAGTACAAATAATGTTTGTTAATTTAATATTCAGTCAAACACTGAATAATCAATCGTGTTTGACTAAACTCACCGAACATATAGATTCCAACTTCTTACTATTAAAACCACACTAATAACTTTCAAACTGTTTATCCTATTTTGGGAAAAAGGGTATTACTGGTTTCAATATATGTTTCAAATTTAAATTAAATAAATGTGCTAAGAAAAAAGCAATAACAATATGATTTGGCAATGCAAAACGTTATAAAATACCTACTGTTTTTCTCAAAATAATAAAAGTTACGATAGGTACCATATTTTGATATTTACTATCTTATATTTGTTTGTAGGTACGCGGTGTATTTTTTTCGATGTATTTAGTCTTATTTAAAAACACAAAAAAGAGTTCAAGTGCCATTAAAGGAGATATTTAGCAAAATACATTAATAAATCCCGTGATGGATTTCACACAGATCCATAATAGTCCCAAACTAAGCAACGGGACTCTCGTAGCTGATATAAATTTATTGGTATTTTTTAAAAAAAATTACATACAATACGTAGAAAACCCTGATATTTTGCAAATTCAGCGGCTAACAGCTCCTGAGCACAACCACTCTCGACTGCCAGACCTTGTAAAAAGTAGTCGTTGTTAAGCCTAGATTCTGAAAATACCATTCATTTTCTTTACAAATTGTTTTCGGAATTTTGACACATTGTTAACTGTGTGTTAAATCAAGTAGAACGCCTGTGCATTTTGCTTACAGTATCCGACAAAAGTAAGTGTGCTAAAAAGCGTTTTTTTTAAGGATATAAATATCGCTTAGGGTAAAATTTAATTTGTGTTGTTCAGTTTTCACATGTTGTGCTGCTGAGGCTGAATCAAACCACATAAAGTTTTGGGCAATTTCCATAATAGCCTGTTTACACCTTGCGTTGCCTTTTCTACTATTTATTCTTAGAAAAATCAGTAAGTATTTAGATAAAAAGATATATTAGGTATATGAACATAAAGAAGCTCATTACTAGAGATTCTAAGAAATAGACATATTATATGCAAATAAAAAAGCCTTGACTCAACACCGAACATTTTATTAGATACGTATACTCGTAGCTGTTGTATCTGTGTTGTTCAGAGTACTCGAGTCTAGAGACGTAAAAATCCAGCGATGTGTTATCCGTATGTTACCGTTAACAAATCTGATTTTATTGTTATTAGTTTTGCGGCGAAGTCACGTTACGAGCCTATAAACGTATCTTATCGTAATTTCATCTGCATAACTTGATTGTAAGATTAAATCTGGACGAGTTTTCACATTTATAGAGATAGGATATAATCGCTGTGATTTACGAAGTCATATTGTTGGGGGCAAAAAATACCTACAAGGTATTTAATTATTATTCATGTATTTTTAAATGCCGTAATTAAATGTTATTTTCGAATAACCTTTGCAGTATAATACATTGTATTTTTGGCTGTAAAGGTAAAAATACCACGAATCTTGAGGCAAATTTGCGAAAACAATGCGTAATAATTATATTGTTTTAGTATCACAAATGTAGGTACAATACACAAAAATATGGCAAATATATCCTTCAATAGGAAGATACTCACATACGCTTTAAGATGGACTCGCATATATGTGCGAATATTTTGTGCACACAGCGTCATTTGAGTACACAATACAAAGATTTTCTCGTAAGTTTTATCACAACAAGAAAAAACCGTAAGTCAAATTATTTAAAAGGTTCGTTATGGTAACGTTACGTGGAACCCGACCGCGGTGCGGGCGCGGGCGGGACTTGTGTCTTTCGTACATTGATGTATAACAACCATACGGTTCTTATTTATCAATACTTTCGTACTTCAAACGCTCAGCAAAGAACAGGGTGGTGCATAACATTAGTCGTCACCTGATATCAGGTGACTAGGCTACCATTTCATGTACTACGTCACTACCTACAAAACGAATAGGAAAAATTTCAATTGTCAAAGCCTTTTCATTTTTATCACAAGGGCTTAATACTTTGAAATTCTCAACAACACAAGCAATACCTACTTTGTTTGCTACTTAGAAGTAGCAAGTAAGTAAATGCTTGTGCTGCTTCAATCAATTTGGAATGGACAATGCTGTGCGTGTGGCTGAGTACTGGTCCAAATCTTATTATAGCGCCAGAATCGATTCGCTAAGAAGAAGAATGAATTTGGAGATGACTGATTGCATGATATTTTTTAATTATTAGCATAGGTATACATATTGAATTTTCTAATTATAGTGATAACAAATCGGTGTAGTATAATGACATGAAGTGACGACTTTTGCGCCACCCTGTAAGTACGTAATGAGATTTATACCCCGAGGATTTGTTTAATATTTAATGGGAAGAAGACAGAGATAAACTTCAGCCATTTCAAACCATTCTAAATTAATATTACCTTTATTTAGGTATACACACTTTTCTAAGACATATTAATATATGTGTTAGAAAAAAGATCTTTGTGAGGAAACATAATAATATTGTGTTTTTTCAAAAGTGCTAGATCAAAAGTTCGTCAAAGAATGAGTGAACCTACGATAGGTATTTCTCTCCTACTCTGTGCAGTGTATACTTACACTTATTCTCTACAACCACAATAAAATAACATATTATAGGTAATAATGCCTTCACCTTTGTTAATTTTATAATCATAAAGTAGTCTTTGTTAGTAAATTACTTACAAATAAACGTTAACAGATATTTGCATAAATTGACAACAGATAGGTACTTTCTCAAAATTTGAATATGATATAGATTGATTTTGTTAAAGCTACCCAAATTAAATTGAGGCACAGGGATCGACGCTTAATGCGCGAGACGCTCGGGGATCTAATCGAGTAAACCTCAGCGAGATAACGTTACCTACAGGAATTTGTTACCTACCCCAGTGGCAATCCCATCCCTTCCGAGAACAGCGATCCTTGCACGACCGCCACCGAGACGCAACGTGCTGCTTCCTCACTAATTCTGGCTTATGAAATCGTAAAGGGATGGCCGTAATGGGCTAAACCTCTGGCTTAAGTTGAAAATTAGCCTTAGGATAACAAGTAATTACCGAAACAGATACTGATCATTTAAATACTAAAATTAAAATTATTTTAATATCGGTATCATTTATGTATAAAGGTACTTTTAACTTAATAAATTATTCTTATATCTTACTAGTTACCCTACATGAAGTTTGCTAATGTTCATAAAAGTTGATTGTGTTGTGTATGTTTTTAAGAATCGATATCCTCGCCCATAAACCATTCCAAATCGCATATTATAGAAAAAGAATTAAAATTCACTGAGTGATAAAAGTTTTAACCAGGTATGAATGTAGTCGTGTGAATCTAGGTAAAACCCTGAGGTTCAAGAAATAAGTCATTTGCCCACTTGTAATTTTAATCGTCAATCCTACAGGCAGTTTTGTTGAAACTTTTAAAAATAACTTGATACACACTTGTTGCATAAAGGTAATCGTCGTTCTTTATAATAAAAATTAATAAGGAAGCACAGACCAAAATGGTCTTGGGATGAAAGCAAAACTTTCAAATAATGTCTATAATTTGTAAATGGTATTTTTTTCAATATAATATAAATAATCTCGCAAGGCACAATGAGGCAATGAGAAGTCTAACTATCGCAAAGATGTAACGAAAGTAGTAGATAAGTAGTTAAGCAGGTACATAGCTGCTCACCTCATTGAAGCCGGGGTAGCGATGTCAATGCGATAGTTGTGGAGGCGAAACACTCGGGTGGCATGCAGCGACGAGCGCGATGAACGTGTCGGCTAGCGGAGCAGGCGCGGGCGTCGCGGGCGGCTGACGACCGAGGAATCGCGGCGGCGGCACCGGCGGCGGGACACTGCCCGTGCAACACCGAGCGTTTGACGCCGAGCGGGTGACACTACCACTGCTTTTGAGGTAGAAAGGCGAAAAGTTAGCAAGCCGATTGGAAAGGTCATACACGGCTCTCACCTGAGAGTGCCGCGAGTCCTGCTTGCCGTTGCTGCTCTCTGTACCGCGGTGCGACTGACTCGCCTGCCTACCCGACGTTCTCTTTTATATGATTCCCCTACTTGGAGGGCTTAGGCTCACTAACTGTTTTCCTTCGTGAAATGTTGGTAAACTAAACCCAGGGGAGGCGCTAACCCAGGGCGCGGTGTACTACCGGTTTGAAAGCCTCAAAAGGTGTAACATCTTAATACAAGCTGTCTTAACTAAATGATAAAATTTGATATAGATTAGAGCACACACTACAATTATTCGGAAAATAACATACGTATTTACGTAGAAAAAGCTGCTCTTAAGGTGTGAAAATGAATGGCTGTTGATGTGTTGTCCATTATTATTTGTTTGGAGTCTAACATATTGTTTATATATTAATTTGGAGAAAACATAATATTGAAAAGAATAGAACCAACCATCGGCACCTATGAGAAACAAAAATAAATCTAATAACCACAAACAAAACACAATAATTTTACCAAAAAGGTAAAAAAAAATTGGTTTCATAGGAAAACATCTGCAATTATGTTATTTATAAGGTACCGACCTTTTTGCATGCTACAACCAACTGTACATAGAGACTTTGGTTTTGGGGTGCATTGAATTTTTTATTAGGTTAGTTTTACCCCATGCGTAGGGAACACACCAAAAATGAATCAGTCTAAAATGATAATACTATTCAGGTTTTTTCAAATACTTTTTACGGCTTCCTTGATAGGTACTGCACACTTAAACTGCGGCACACATCTTAATTAACACTCTTATTAAATATATTATACAGGGTGTTAGGGAAAGTGAGTTTTGAAACTTGAAAGTACTGCGTTCCATTTAAGGAATGAACCAGCCCATGAAACTGAAAAACTTTCCCCAAGAAATATGAAAAAAAAAATGTTGACCTTCCATAAAAAATGTAGCAGCCGACCAAGACTGGTTTTATGTAAGGCCTTAAGTTTTTCAGTTTCATGGGCTGGTTCATCCCTTAAAACGATCGCAGTTCTTTTCCTTACAACCTGTATACGGGTTAAGTCGTACGGGTTGTAAAGGACTTAACCCCTTTGCAGAAATAATCAATCACCAAGGAACATAAGTCAGCTGAACGTAAATTTTGTACAAGAAGTAGTTTTTTTTTTACTTTTCCCTTCATCATAGCAACAGTTTTATGGTAGTTGTTCGGTGACTACCATTGTAAGAATACAACTAGCTTTTCTCGTGCAATTTATGTCTATTGACCCGTGTAATATTTCTTAATCGATTTTGAATTTTCAGACTTACTTGACATAGATTACAGGTACCATTACTAATATATTTACGAACAAGCGGGCAGATGAACAGCTAGTGACACAAAGAACACAATTAATGTTATTTGTGGACGAACAGGCAATTCGGTCTTCATTGTCCTAATCAAACTGTAAGAACAACTTAGAAAGTGATTACCTACCAACCTACCCGGGGGAAATTGAACCCGCTCACTCTGTGTAGTAGGACAAGATTACTCTACCTAAGTTTTGAACGAATTGATGGAAAACAACAGCGATGGCTTTTTCTTTAGAATTTTCCATCCAGTCATTCATATATGGTCCCTGGTCTCTCAAATAACTTTGTATGAATAAAATATTATATGATAAAATGTGACCAGTTTTAGCACTTTAGCTAGCTTTAACAACACTGAACCATTTTATACTAATACCACAGAATAACCAATAGTATGTAGTATACTATACAGGGTTTTTTTATTCAGTCTGATTCTACTTATGATTCTGAACAACTTTTATTATGGGGTCACCTGCGAAATCGCGTAAAAAACAGCTGTTCCATACATTTTATTCGAGTAGGTATGATTTTTTCTACGAAGCAGCTGTTTTTTTTTTCGCGATAATGCAGATAATCAACCACTACACGATATAATATAAGTTGTTCAGAATTATGAATAAAAACATCGTGTAAAATTTCCATGCTGAATAAAAAAAACCCTGTCTGTATATTACCATAATATATTACTTACTTACTAGTCATACCGAATGGCACTCACCTCCCCGCAATTAAGCCCCCGACCTGCCCCCATCCGTTAAATGTCAAAAAATCCGTAGAGCATTAAGGCAAGTGTAGCCAACAACTTTGACAGTGGCACCACCTCACAAAAAAAGTTTTATCCTTAAGTAAAAGTAGAAACTGCAAACACACAATCAAATATTCGCTGTTGGTATTTATCCCCATCACTTTATTTACAGCGAATGTTTTATTGAGTTTGTAGGTTTAAGTTTTACTCCAGGATTATACTAAAAACTTGGGAAGCAAAATTTCTGATAGATTGTTAGTACAAAGTTTTTTTTTTATGATTAGGCGTTACTGTCGAGGCCGTTCACGAGTACACTTGCCTTAAATAGAGCCTAGTGTGAGGCTTGTGTCTTGTCCTGCGGTTTTCACACGTCACAAATCGCGTGACCGACTAGATATTTAATGTTTATTTTAAAATTCTAAATGCTTGAATTGAGTAGTTTTCGGAAAATTTTTGGTTGTTGTTCAATTGGTGTTCAGTTGCAGTTAAGGTATTCTTCAGTTGGTGTTGTTCAGATGTTGTTCAATTGTTTATTCAGTTCTTGTTCAGTTGTTGTCTAGTTATTGTTCAGTCGTTGTCTAAATCAAAATTCATATTTTTAGGTCGTTAGTCGACTCTATTACTCACTCAACCATTTGGAACATGTCGTGAACTCACAACATTTTCAATTGTTTTCACTAGCTCGCCTGCACTCACACGCACAAACTTTTGTAAGTAAAAATGACACTGTTGTCTTTAATCAGCCGCCGTAGGGAGTGTCCGATGTGGGCTCATACGACATTCTGTAAACAAACTTCAGTATCTTCACCAGCGGATTTTCGATAAATTACGTTTTCATAGAGTGATGAATTGTAAAGTGATGAGGGCAGCAATCAGGATGGTCAGGACGCCATTAAAATTAATCTATATTTCAGACGGCGGTAATAATAATTTTTCTCTTAATCATTCTTATAAACACATTTTCTTGCTCCTCAATTTTCTCCTCTTAGTCTTTTTCTCTTTAGCGGCAGTTAGTGATGTCTTGGCCTGTCTTTATTTCTTTCATTGATCATGTCAGTAGATTTATCGGGAAACCTGAAATATGAGGGATACATTCAATATGACAACTGTCATCATCGTCGTCATCATCTTGCAGTAACAGCCACAACAGTGCACTGCTCCCTTTATCGGAGGGTAGTCAGATTGGCGAGTGCAGTGCAAAATGATTATCCCTTATCGCTTTTTACGACACCCACCCACGGGTAGAGTTGGGGTGTTGCTTATCGAAGCCACAACGAGTCGTGCGGTGTTTCGGCCATGTTCGGTTCGTCCGAATGGCCGAAACGCCACATCACAATCAATATTTCTTTTCGCTAGGTGTTTCGTCCAAATTTTGTATTGGATAAATTATTGGTCGAAAAAGTACATTCAGAATCAAAATCTTTGTCATAAAATTGCACGAATTTTAATCACTGTCATTTTGTCCTTAAACATATACTTAAATAATCTGATTTTAGGATCGGTCTTAGGATTTTCGTTGGATTAGAGTCTTAAGACATCTTAATAATCTAGTGGAACATAAAAAATATCCTACAAACAAAATAAATTACATCAAAAATTAGTCATAACTTAGTCATAACTTTCAGTAATGATTAGTGATCAGAGTGACAAATAATTTGATCACATTAAATGTAAAAACTTTTCTTGCTGATGTTACTTTTTCGGTAAATGTATGAAAAACAAGAATTTAGAAGAAACATGAAAAAATATTGGTCCTCCCATACAAGTTGTTTTGTCCGACCGAGTCAATTTGCACCGGAGGTCTAACTTATTATTCATATTTCGACTTATGTTCCTTGGGGAAAATTGTTAAGTTTCATGGGCTGGTTCGCCCTTTCAATATTTGCTGTATTCCTGTTTATACAAAAATAATCTAAAAAATTATGTATTAAATTCAATAAATTATAAATTTCTTAGCATTTATGACTATAATTTTTATGACAATCCATCCATCGTCTTTTAACCTCAAATTGTAACTCCTCACAATATACTCTTAGTATTTCTTATGTACTAAGTCCAGTGGATAATATATACTTGTGCTAAGTTAAGTGCATAGTGTATTGGAAGAAGTACAAAACGTAAGGAAAAAAGAATATGGACCACATTAACACAGAATAAATGATAACAGCATTAAAATCCGTCGTTTTAAAGATCTAAGGGACATCAGGACACGGTAAGCGACTTTATTTCATAATACGTAGTGATGAGTTCGTATTGGTAAGAGACGACCTTATTCTGTAATGTGCTTCTCTCTAGAGTTCTTCGAGGCATTGCACTTTGCAGCGCTTTCTGATGTACCTACCTAAGTAATGGAATAGTCTGTAAAGTCAAGGAATGGAAACGTTAGGACTCATGCATAAAGGTTAATATTTGCCGGGTCACTGAGGTCAGTAAATGGACCCGTAAGTGTAATCATAAACAGAAAAACTTATTTAGTGCTTGTGAGTAAATCATTAAAGGTCTTATTATATTCAAATACTTCTATTTTACTCGTCAAACTGAAGAACTTATGTTAAAAGCTTTTAACCAGAAATTAAAAACGGTTCGAACATACAAAAATGGACTATGTCAGAGGCCTACTACTAGTAGTCGGCGGTTGAAAAACTCTGACACTAGGGTTCATCGGATTGTTGGACGATTCGGTGTCCCACATGAAAAGAGAGAGAGAAGATTAGGATGCATGATCGATACATGAAACCAATGCATGAAACAGAACAACTTTCTCGGTACATATGATAGGAAATATCAAAAAAAAACGGCATCCCAAACAAGTTCAATCAGCTGATCGTGTATTGTGCATGAGCTTCATTAAATGCACGTTATTAAATGGAACTTAAAACATGAAAACACAATATTTATTTAATATTGTCATGAACATTGTTCCGTGTGATGCCGGCTTAGAATAGCGTCACCCCATTTCTTACCCATGGGTGTCGTAAAAGGCGACTGAGGGACTTGAGGGTACGTATTACAATTTTAGGCGATGGGCTGACAACCTGTCCCTATTGTGATACACAGTTATCTGATTGACCCTCAAACTTTTGTCAGAAGTGGTGTTAATATCCGTTTTACGGTCGTAAATGCTCTGCCTACCCCGTAAGGAATATAGGCGTGATTTATGTATGTATGTATGAACATTGGGTTTATATTCCTATTTAAAAGTACATATCAAATTGTAGTAATGCATGTTTTGTTTTGTAATTTAGTTATTTACAAACGTTTAAAGGCATCACTTTCATGCTTATATTTTAACTTTTATGTTCAATGTCATTTCCACAACTTTGTTCTGTATTGAAATTAAATTTCAATACGCACCAAAACTTATATTATATAGTATTTTTTCAAATTTTAACATTTATATGTATACTGTGTTTAATAAATAAGTATTGACAAATATTTGCAGTAAAAATTTCTTATTTATGAATTTTTGAAGTCGTGGATAGACAAGTGAAAAATGAATATATATAGACAGACGGTATATGTCCGGAACGCAAAAACCCTCTTTGTACCTCTACTTATGCTTTGTACCTCTGCTTATGCCATGAGAAAGAGCTGACGCGGCTCTATATATTGACCCAATACTTTTTAATACGTATTATATCATTGTTGTTTTCGTGGGGTAGTTTGGCGACGTCATTTATTTATTATTTCAGTCTCATACACACTTTATAGCAGCCTATCAATTCAAAGTCATTCTGCATTAAAGGATTTTTTTCGTTTTCAGTACGAAAAAAAGAAAATAACTGAGAAAAGATGTCCTGTTTCACCCTGAACACGCCCTAAAAGTTTGTAGGCACATTTATCTGGCACACTGTACACTTTGGTAGGCCTGACCCTTGCCTAGCAGTTTTCCCTGTCTGACCACTTCTACTTAAACTCAAAGTGGTAGGACCGGGAAAACTGCCAGGCTGGGTCAAGCTGACCAAAGTACCTCTATATTTGAGAAGCTCTTATCAAACTGTTATTACTGTTATATATTAAGTAGGTACGAATTAGTCTTATTCTTTTATTCGATAAGGTTTTTGTTTGTTTTACTTTATGAGGCTCTCTTTTGAGTATAAAAAACCTCATGGAATAATGGAATGAATATAAATTGTAATAATTATTTGAGCTTACAGCTTTTCACGCATACGTTTGTGTTCTATTTTTAATAAGGTAGGGTTCCTTGCAGCCTCCTCCAGGTTGAGGTAATATTTCATTTAAATAAGCTATTAATGTGTACTCATGCTTATAAAATAAATAATTAGTTACATTTTAAATTGTCTTGTGTGGAGCAGTTGGAAGAAGATCACTTTCCTCCATCTCACATTTGCCGAGAGAATTGTCCCACACCCTTACGTACGGTTTGTAGTTGTAGGTCTGTGATTTGATTAAGAAAAACTTAAAATCTTACAGTCTCGTAAAATCACCTTCTTCTCCGCGTTGACGTTTCAGGCCATACCATTGAATATACAACCAGGGTTACTGGTAATATGTCACGATCCCGTCAAGAGGTGACCAGCTCATGGAACTGATCAACTGTCGCCAAAAAAATGAATAAATATCAATATTTTAATAGAAGGTATGCCATAAATATTACAAACATATTTTTAATAAATGGGCCTCCCACACAAATCGAATCGGTCCAATAATATAGCTTGTAAGACAGGTACAATTTCTTTCAAAATTTTAGAAATATTTATGGCATAGTAATCAAATTAAAAAAACTGTTTTTTTTTTAATACATACATACATAAATCACGCCTCTTTCCCGGAGGGGCAGGCAGAGACTACTTCCATCCACTTACTACGATCCTGGCATTCTTCTTTCGCCTCCTCTACATTCATCAATCTCTTCATGCATGCTCGTCGGTTGTTGAGAATATCTTAAAAATATATTGTTATATATTTTAAAAAAAAGTTTTTTTTTAATGTCGTGGTTGTTTATTTTCATGGCCTGGCTCACCCCTTGGCGGGATCGTGACTTATTACCAGTAACGATGTACATAAGATATCGCTCTATATTATACCTCTGATTATTTATTGCATTTACTTACAGTTACCGAATATAGATTCTCCCTGTAGCTTGTTAGTAAAAAAGGGACTGGAAGGGAGGGTTTTTTAATTTGACATCGGGCAGCTTCAAATTTGAATAACTAGCGATTTCACAAGGCATTTCAAAAAAAAATTGGATTGCCCTGTAAAGTTATAAAATAATTAATCAAACGTAACGGTAATTTAAAAAAAATATGTAAAGGCATGCTTTCCTTATTTTTATTTAATTTTATAGACTTCTAGCGTTTTCGGCCCCGGTTTCCCTCGGGCATTTTTTCTTCGTGTGGAACGCCGAGTCAACACACAACCTGACAAACCAACAAAAACGCTTTCAAATTCGTATCTATCATTTTTTCTCCTTAGTCTTATCAAAATTTTCGGAACAGATCACATTTAAAAACCATGTATTTCCATACAAACGTTTTACCTCTTTTTTATTGGTTGAAATCTCACATTTGATAATTTTATCTCCTTAATTGAATCCGAAAGTATGCAGTGTCGTCTCCTGGACCTCGATGCTTACCAAGAAAATAAATGATCGAATAAAAATTTACTTAGATTGATACAAACAAAACTGTACATTGTCTCGGTTTTGAATATTTACAGAATCATAGCGAAGAAAATCAATCCATCCGGAAACTTTCATCACAACAATTTACTACTTCAATTTAGGGATCAATTCTTAGAATATGTCCTCTATGACACATAACTAAATAATTTATTCCATTCGTAGGTTGTTGTTTTATCCTTTTAAAAACAAGAAATATTTAAAAAAGTTAACTCAAAAATAGTCATGGCGACATTTGATTGGAAAATAGTTACTTTTGGACTTCGTTTTGCCATATACCTTAACCAGTTGCGATATTTATTTATTTGAGGAAAAACCTCAGCTAACAATATACAAATAAATAGTTGACTTTAGAAACAGGAAGCCATTCATGGTTTCTCACAAATAGAAACAAGTTGAAAACTTAAAAATATGGGCAGTTAAAAGAGATTATCATTATCAAGATAATTTATAGCTTCAAGAATGTACTTAATTACATATAATGCTGCTTAACTATTATTAAAGAAGAGGTTACCAATAAGACCTCTCGCTGTTGCTGCACTCGTGTAAAACAGGTCTAAATGTATTTCAGAAAATAGTAAGTACATTAAATTTGCTGCTCGCTCGGTACATGAAACTATTTTGCCTACAGTTAGTTGATAAAGGTAGGCCAAAATCCTAGAAATTTGGCCAAATTTTTGGATTTGTTTTGGAAGATGGTATAATGTAATCTACGATTTTTCCATGTTCTGGGTTCTGGCCAAATTTCTACGATTTTGGTGAATTTCAACTCTGTCATAATTACTGCGACACATACGAAGATTATCAGGTAGGTTCTATTAAAAGCTACACACATACGCCTATCTTCAGATTGATAATACGGATTTAAAGGGTGTTTATAACTTTTTATCGAATATTGAATAAATAGGTTATGACGACGACATTTTATCTTGCGATGCCTAGTAAGGCGGTTTTGCGAGATCTTGTACCTATCGCAAATGAACACCAACACATCGTATTTTATCGATTGGCGAGAGATAAGTGACGTGTGAAAGGTGACTGTAGTATTTAAATAATTGCTTTTTGTTCTTATTATCTTTTGCTCTTTATACTTATATATTCTACTTATTGGTACAATTACTACTTTATCTTATGGTAAAAAAATAGTTATTGTTAAAGCGCGGTTTTGTTCAGTGTTCATGAGCGTAGACGGACAAGAGGTGCTTATGTATGTATGTATGTAATAACTTTATTGCACCAAATAAATAACACAAATATCAGAAAAGGTAAGGCACAAAGGCGGACCCATCCTATTAAGGGATCTCTCCTAGTCAACCTTTGAGAAATCCAGAGGACATAGTGTGCGTAGCTAAACTATGGTACGAGGTAATTGAAAATAAATATGACACTAAATATAGCTGTTAAAGAATAATAATTATAATAACTAAGTATATGTACATATAATCCTACTTAAATAATTCAATACCTATCGACATAGAAACATACATAATATAAAATAATAATATGTTAAATATTTACATAATATAAAATAATAATATATTAAATATAAATACAATATATAATATAGAGCTTATTGTGTGGTCAATGCCTGCGTCGACTGTTACGGCCCCACCATGTTATCTGGTGTTGCTGGCACATTCCAGTACCTGGCTGTATGAAGTCGGTTTAGCGACCTTCAGACGGAAAATCTTCTCAATAGAAATCAGTTTGTTGGTATTGATATCAAGAATACAATACAACACGATCATGTATACTAAATATAAATATAAATTTACATGTCACATGGAAGGTAATTATTATTTTATTAGATATAATAATGTAATCACTTAACTTAATGTATGTTATGTAGGTTACACATGTTTTTAAATAAATATATTTTGTATTTAGTATTTTTTTTTGTATATATAGTACTAGATTTCTGCCCAGCGGTTTCACCCGCTGCCACTCATTTTCCCGTGGTAATAGTTGTTTTCCAAAGGTAAAAAGTAGTTTATGTGTTATTCCGGGTTGTTCCAAATTTAATCCATATCGGTCAAGCCGTTTGAGCGTGAAGAGGCAACAAACATACATACACACACACTCACACACACAAACTCTCAAATTTATAATATTAGTACGGATTTGTTTTTGAATCTTTGATGTCAGACGAGACTTTGTTGTAAAACTTTGGTCGTCTTGAGTGTAGACAGTTATTGGATCTAACCAGCCTGGTACCAACCAACCGTACACTCCGTGTACCGCCCGTACACGGAGTGTTTTACGGTTTCTGAGGTTGCGAGTGTGAACCTCTGCCCACTAGACTGCTCCATAACCTAGTAGGGAGTGAAAGTACCCTTTATAAGCTTTCATGACATTGTCATTAATTGTGTAGGTCTCGGTCGACTTGGAGCAAAGTTTGCTGACGCGAGAATCTTTTACAAAGCATTTCGATGGGTGTCTCAGTGAGTCATGAATCAATTTAAATCCCAAGTATTTTACTTGTTGTACCTGAGATACAGGAATATTCTTGCATGAAATTTCGTAGTCCAGAACGTTGTAGCTTCTTAGGTTAAAATGAACTATGTGAGTTTTTTCTATATTCAGCAGCACCCCATTAGTATGAACCACTCCGATATTTCCTCAAATTATGACCACTGCTCTTATCTTCTCCATCAGCTTGGTTGTCCACTGTTGGGCGTGTGCTTCTCCTCACTGTCACAATTGATCGATGCCTTCAATGTGCAGTTTACTTTTAGTTAAAACTAGTAGGGCTGTTCTCTGGTAATATTATCATAAAATTAGATTCAAAGTCAATACGAAACTACGAATACATGAAAACCGTTATATTTGTAATATTTGGTAACGGAACATGGGTAAGGTTTATTTAACCAATTTGAACATGCATAGATTGAATTGAAGGAGTGAAATATAACTTTTATTGTTGCTGTACTAAAACAACAAGCTGTGCTGTTAGGCACTGAGGTTTGTTCTCAAAACGGTCGCAAACTAAAAACTGACGCATGGTTGCGAACCGGCGCAATTACCTTACGCCGTGAATTTCGTGTTCAATCAATCACACACTTATGCGGCAGAATAAAACATAAAGCGATGACCACGTACCTAATAGTAAGTTTTAGTTAAAAATACACTGTAACTTAAAAGCGCAGTTTACGGAAACACGTGCACGGTATAAACGCTACATTTGTATGCACGCTGCATGTACCTACTCTGACCATGGTTAGGCCTTCCACATCATTGGAATAGATAGAGGAGTAGATCAAATTATATTTTCCCTCTAACGATAATGATTTCCATAATTACATTGACTACTACTTATTACCCGAAATATAGAGGTACAATATATTTAAATAAGTATTTCCACATACTTAATTGCAACAATAAAATTATTCAAGGCCATTAGGCAGGTCTACAAATATGAAACTGGACTTATCTGGACTTATTAATAGTTACTAAATATTTTGAACATTTGACCGTGTTGGGTACCTAACCTTAGCACTATGTGCAAAGCGGGTGACTACAACTGAAAAAAAAAACGACCACAGCAGCGCGCATTGTGACAAGAATGTGTACTGTGCAGCGATTAATTTAAACAATATCATTATATATATAATTAAAAACTAACTAAAAATAATAATAATTTATTTATAAGCTTAATGTCAGTATTTACATATAAACTTAGAAGTACTTAAATATTACAATTTAGCCTGAACTAGGATTACCCTGTATCTCAGGCAAACAAGGTCATATTTATCACTTACATAATACGTCTATTTTTATAAATTATATAAACTACCTAAAATATTTACATTATCTAGATGAATACAGTTAAAATATTAATACTTATTAACTAGGTGTGTAATTTTTTTACTAATAGCTGCTGTTACAGGGTCTAAGAAAAGACCGTTAATAATTTATCTGTTTCCTCATACGACAACAACTGTAAGGCTTCTTTTAGAACCCTTTTACATTCATTGTAACATAAAGGGTAAATCGTTAAAGTTGCGTTTAGTCGATTGTAAAGCCTGGGTTCTAAGAACACAAAAAATCTCGATGAAAAGGCGAAATTTGTTTGTGTTTTCTGTGTGCAGACACTTTACGTCTTTTGTTAGTTATGTAGCAGAGTGAAAACTCTGCGTCGGCATCCTTTTCCATGTCACCTCTTCTTTTTCTAATTATGTTAAATTTCAAATCAAATAATGTAAAGAGGACAGTACTTACCCTCTTTGCTTACAATCTGTGATGTGCTCTATGACAACTCTATGATGCCTAGCAACGTCTGTGTTGACGTGTGACTTAACTTTTTCTCATGAAAAATATCAAAACAGTTAAATACAATTTGTTTTAGTCAAACCGTAGTTTATTATGTGCCCTAACATCACAATAGTTTACATGGTAGCAGAGCATAAATGAAGATCGAAAGATCGTAAGTTAAAAAAAAAAAATACTTACATGGCAAAAAAAAATCGTACTAACAAATACCTACAAAAATGCCTAAGTACAGCATCGATCCACTAACTAACGAAAACTACGATACATGGGCAATTCAGGCCGAGGCCTTACTAACGAAAAATAAACTATGGCAATATGTGGAGAACCCACTAGCCGAGAGTGCGACAGCAGAACAGAAGCAAGGGGACAAGGAAGCCAAATGCGAGCTTATCCTAATAATCGCTCCTTCGCAACTAAAAGAAATTAAAAAATGCGCTACCGCAAACGCTCTTTGGCTAAAACTAAAAGATATATACGCGAGTAAAGGCCCTGCACGAAAAGCAACGCTTCTCAAACGGCTGATACTAACAAAACACGATGGGAACGATATACGTGAACATCTGAGAAACTTCATGGACATTGTTGACAAACTATCAGAAATGGGTGTAACAGTAAACGAGGATTTGTTAACCATCATCATGCTATACAGCCTCTCCTCAGAATACGAGAACTTCCGCGTAGCTATAGAAACACGCGACTCCCTCCCAACACCGGACGAATTGAAAAGAAAAATAATCGATGAGAGCGACGCTCGCCATCGCAACACAAACGTCGAGACCTATGCTTCTACTAGCCAACACACAGAAGAAGACGCACTTCTCGCTATCTGCAAAATATGCAAGAAGACGGGTCACAAAATCTTCCAAAAACGGACACACAAAATATGCACCAGCTGCTGGAAGATGAAGAATAAGAAAAAGTCAAGCACTTATGCTTGTGATAGTGCCTTCTACGCTGAAGAGCCAAACACCGAACAATCCCCCTACATCGAGGAATGTTTACTCAATGAGCAATGCTTCCTGGCTTCAGACACAAACGAGGCAGATGACAGATGGGTACTTGACAGCGGATGTACGTCCCACATGACATTTCACTCCGAATACTTCGAAAATATGAAGAAAACTTCAAGGAAACTACAGTTTGCATCAAAAAACTTCCTCACCGACATTGAAGGAGAAGGGAGAGTGACACTTATGAGTGAAAACAGAAAGATACACCTAGAGAATGCGCTGTATGTTCCTGAACTATGCAAAAATCTTCTTTCACTGTCAAAAATGACTAAAAATGGAGCTAGAGCGACGTTCTACGACAACCTTGGCCTAGTTTACAACAAAAATGGAGTTCTGCTAATGATTGCAGAAAAGTCTGGCTACAATGGGCTGTATTATATCAGAACGCTAAAAGCTGAAATATGCAACGCAGCGATAGATGATGCTATAATTCCACAACACATTCCGCAAACACAAACCATAAAGCAAGACTCCATATTAGACTGGCACAGGAAGCTTGGGCACATGAATGGTAAAGATCTTCACCTTGCTCTCAACAACGAGACAATGATTGGACTGAAATTCAAGAAAAACGAGATTTTGCCTGATTGCGACGCATGCATTCAATCTAAAATGACTCAAGTGCCAAGCCCTCCAAAAAGATCAACTTCAAGGACTACTGAACTCCTGGAGATTGTACATAGCGACGTGTGTGGACCGATCGCTCCATCTAATGGAAAAAACAGATACTTTGTGACATTTATTGACGATTTCAGTAGATACGCACGCATCTACCTAATGAAGAAAAAATGCGAAGTTTTTGACCACTTCAAAACTTACAAACAAGAAATGGAAAAATTTACGGGCAAAAAAATAAAACACCTGCAAACGGATAATGGCACAGAATATGTTAACGACAAATTTGATGCCTACTTAAAGGATCATGGGATCAGGCGACGCCTATCCGCATCCTACACACCCCACCAAAATGGCATTGCTGAACGCAAAAATCGTACGCTTGTGGAGAAAGCGAGGGCTATGCTCATTGACGCTAAAGCACCAATGCACCTATGGGCAGAAGCAATAAGCACAGCTAACTACTTGTCAAACAGATGTGTAAATAGTGCTATTGATTACAAAACGCCATTTGAAAAATGGATCAAAAGAAAGCCCTGTGTTCATCATCTCCATCCCTTCGGAGCAAAAGCATTCGTACTGCAGAAAGGGCCCAAAGGCCAAAAATTTGCACCGAAAGCAATCCCTGGCGTATTTGTTGGCTACTCGGATACCAGCAAAGCATACAGGGTGTACGTCCCAACGAAACAGAAGATATTCGTTTCCAAAGATGTAAGAATTACTAGAACCAACTTTTACAACAGCCTCGACAAAATTGATTTTATATACAATGAAAACAACAAAGTTTCAAACAGTTCAAAAGAAAAGAAAGTTGAAGCAGTAGAGATTGATGATTCGGACGACGACGATTTCCAAAAGGAACGAAACATCGTTAACGCTCCAGACTCTACTCAAAGGGTTGAAAACGAAACTGTGGAATATAACGTTTTTCACAACTCTGGACCCGAAGTAGAGGATGAACGTCATCATTACGACACTGAACCTGAAACTGAACATGAAACTGAACACGAAAACATTGCAAGTGACAGTGAGTCCCGTCCATTCTCCGCCCCCGGCACACCCAACAGATACAATCTAAGAGAAAGGGCAACAATAAAGCCACCTCAACGGTATGATGATGTACTGGCCGCTGTTGCTAAAATTGAAAACTTACCCAAGGATCCGGTGACCTACAAAGAGGCATTGGACTCACCTTATAGAGAAAAATGGCGTGAAGCCATGCTGAGCGAAATAAAGTCTCTACATCAAAACGAAACCTGGGACTTAGTGGATTTACCCAAAGGAAGAAAAGCACTACCATGCAAATGGGTATACAAAGTTAAAACGCTTCCTGATGGATCTATTGACAAATTCAAAGCCAGAGTTGTAGTCAAAGGGTATTCCCAACAACAAGGCGTAGATTACGACAAGACGTTCAGTCCCGTGGCTCGACTCAGCACTATTCGAGCAATTGTTGCTATTGCAGCCAAAGAAAACTTGAATCTACGTCAGTTTGATGTGGCAACAGCCTTCCTCAATGGTACAGTTGAAGAAGAAATTTACGTCAAGCAACCTGAAGGTCACCAAGACGGAACCAAAAGAGTCTGTAAACTTAAACGCAGCCTCTATGGATTGAAGCAGGCTCCGCGATGCTGGAACACATGCATTGCTGAATTCTTAGTCAACGACGGCTTTCAGCAGAATGAAGCAGATCCATGCCTTTACATCAGAACAAGAGGAAGATCCAAAGTTATAATTGGCCTCTACGTTGATGACGGACTCGTCGCAGCAAACACAACCGGCGCTGCTGATGAATTTATAACAGAACCCAAAGCACGGTTTAAGATTACGACTAAACCTGCCACTTACTTCCTTGGAATGGAAATTAAAACTGAAAAGGGTAAAATAACGTTGCACCAGCAGGCTTACACCAAGACGGTTCTTGAAAAGTTTGGCATGCAGGACAGCAAACCTTCACCGACACCCATCATCAAGGAAGATATTAATGCTAAAGAAGCGGAAATAAACAGTGAGATCAAAACTACATTTCCGTATAGACAAGCTGTTGGAGCCCTTACCTATCTAGCTGTGGGTACAAGACCCGACATATCATATGCCGTAAGCAAAGCCTCCCGAAATTTGGAATCGCCTACCAGACATGACTTTGCTTCAGTTAAACGGATTTTCCGTTATCTAAAAGGAACGGTGGCCAAAGGTCTAGTCTACATTCAGAACTCGCCCCAACATATATGATGTGTTTCTCGGACTCGGATTACGCCGGAGACATACCGACCGGCAGATCCACATCGGGAATAGTGTGCCTCCTTGCAGGAGCTGCAATCAGCTGGAGAAGTAAACGACAAACAATCGTCTCCATATCGTCTACTGAAGGCGAAGTTATAGCCGCCAGTGAAGCTACTCAGGAGATTATGTGGCTAAACGGTCTACTGAACGGCCTGATGAAACTACAGAAACCAGTGCTCCACCTAGATAACGAATCGGCGGTGAAGCTTTCACATAATCCAAAATACGAGTACCACCAACGTACTAAGCACATTAAAATAAAACATCTATTTGTACGTGAATGTGTGGCCAACGGAGATCTGGAGGTGAAACAAGTGCCATCAGAAGACCAACTAGCGGACATGTTCACGAAACCACTCTACGGTCCAAGACTTGAAGATTTAAGTCGAAAAATCGGATTAAGAAGAGTTTGAACTGCAAACTCTTAAAAGTTCGGAGGGTGTAAAGAGGACAGTACTTACCCTCTTTGCTTACAATCTGTGATGTGCTCTATGACAACTCTATGATGCCTAGCAACGTCTGTGTTGACGTGTGACTTAACTTTTTCTCATGAAAAATATCAAAACAGTTAAATACAATTTGTTTTAGTCAAACCGTAGTTTATTATGTGCCCTAACATCACAATAGTTTACAAATAAAAGAATTGGAACGTCGTGCAGACGTATTTTTCTCCCTGACTCAACACCCAGCTTTTCACGGGAAAACATTGATCAAAGTGCCGTTATAGTTCCGTTCTGTTTAAAATTACATTTTATTAGGCCATAAGGCCAAGCTTATATATCTCGATTAATTGTGCAAAAATTGTGTTGTTGCGTAAAAAGAAACCCTCAAAGAGGGTTTGTCCTTTACGTTCATCTTCGTCCTTTGTACATATTATAAATAAAGAAGTCTCAAGTCTCTCCTGCTTTTATTTACCTGCGGCCCCCGGGCTACAGTTATATCCGTGCAATAGGAAAGTGCTGCATGTTGTTTTAGTACAGTGCTTAAAATGAATAATTGTCGAACTGTTAGTACTTGGCATGACTTATATAAAAGGTTAGTAGGATACAGGAACGGACGAAAACTCAATACATTTAGAACAGCTCGTTGTGCCCTTTCAAGTGTTAGAAGGAAAGTTTTAGATGAACCACCCCATGACGATATGCAATATGTAAGAAGTGATTGACATAGGGCAAAGTAGACTTGTGTAATCAGCTGAGAGTCCGCAAAAGAGCGTAATTTTGTAAAAACGAAAATTAGCTTGCGAACTCTACCGCTTAAGGCTTCAATGTATGGTCTGAATGAAAGCAAATTATCTATTATGATGCCCAAATATTTTATTTGGTGTGCGGGTAAAATAACAGGACAGTCGCAATTTGTGTCCGTTGGAGAATAACAGTGATGCGCGTAAATGCTTGGATTGGGAATAATTGGGATTTGCTAAAGGATAGTTGCTCTTTGAGAACTTACAAAACTTGTTTTATCGGTATTGAGGGTGAGTTGATGATACCGCTACCATTTACATACAACATTAAAACCTCGCTGTGCATATTCGAAAACCTGTTTATCAGTTTTGGCGGAAAAGATTATGGCTGTATCGTCAGCATATGAAATAATCTTACCGCAGTCTAATTTAAGGTCGTAAAGGTCATTGATATAAATCAAAAATAGGGTTGAACCTAAAATGCTGCCCTGTGGGACCCCAAAGGATGAATTGGGTCGAAAAGAGCTCATTACATTACCTACTTTAACGCATTGACACCTATTTGATAAATAACTTTGGAATAGTTTCAGTTGCGTACCTCCTATGCCTATGTTTTCAAGCTTACGTAAGAGGATTGGGGTGGAAACAGTGTCGAAAGCTTTAGCAAGGTCAAGGAATATACCCATAGTTTTTTCTCATTTATCAAGTTTCTTTGTAATATGATCGGTTAGGTGGTGGACAGCATCGGAAGTTGAAAGTTTGAACCAAACTTTCAACTTCAAATTGCATACTTGATAGAATGGAGTACTTCTCTAAATATTGCATTAGTCTGGTATTAATAATTTTCTCAAATACTTTAGATATTGATGTCAATAGGGATATAGGGCTATAATTAGTAACAAGATTTTTAGGACCGGATTTATAAAAGGGTACGGCCAAAAAAACAGTAGTGCTAGCTCAAGGCGCAAATGCACCACACGTCATGCTAGCCGGTGTTCCCTTGAGCATAGTCGATAAGTTTTGCTACCTGGGGTCGACTGTGTCGAATAATCTCACGCTCGATGCTGAGATCAATACGCGAATCGGCAAGGCGGCGACCATGTTCGGCAAGCTCAGTACAAGAGTATGGAACAATAAACACCTGACCACAAAAACCAAGATTATTGTTTATCAAACTTGCGTTTTAAGCATACTCTTGTACGGAGCTGAAACCTGGACATCGTATGCAAAACAGGAACGTCGACTCAATACATTTCATATGCGCTGCGTAGGAAATATCTTGCATATAACCTGGCAGGACAGAGTCACAAACGAGCGAGTTCTAGAAATTGCGCAGCTGCCTGGTTTTACCGCCCTGCTTAAGCAGAGACGATTGCGGTGGCTAGGGCATGTGCACCGGATGGAACCTTCGCGTCTACCACGGCGTGTTCTGCTTGGCGCTGTAGCAAACGCTAAAGAGGAGTTGGAAGACCTATGCTGCGTTTCAAAGATTGCGCCAAGCGGGACATGGCTGCGTTTAACATTGACCATCAAAGCTGGGAGAAGCTTGCTGAGGATAGGGACTAATGGCGTAAGCGCGTGTTTGATGGGCGTAAAACACACGATAATGCCTTGTTTTCTGGTCTCGCTAAAAAAAGGCAAAAACGTCAGCTAAACATGCATGTGCCAGTCTCAAACTCCACCTTCACTTGTAGAGCGTGCGGAAAACTATGCCGCTCCCGTATCGGCTTATACAGCCATGAAAAGTCTTGCCTCAGACACTGATTAAATCGTCTGTCACAGACGTGTGAGGCCAATGATGACTACGACCGCTTTTTTTCAAACAATTAGGAATAAATCCTTCAGTTAGGCATTTTTGAAAAATGTGTGTGAGTGGTAGGTAAGTGCTTGATTTTTTTTAGTATTTTGTTGAGATACCATCCCAGCCTACTGCACAATCCTCTTTTAATCCTGTAATTAATCTTTCAACCTCTTGTGCATCCGTATCCAGCAATACAAAAGACTTTGACATAGTTTGTGTGTTAGTATATGGAAGGTGGGCATCGGAGCTCTGTATTTTTTCAGACAAGTTTTTGCCTACATTAGCAAAAAAATCGTTGACATTATTAACAGATTCTGTTTCAAAAACATGTGTTTTTAATAATTTTGAGGATGTTTCATGCTGCTTTGACGTGTAGGTTAAGGTCTTAACATGTTTCCAGACTTGTTTATTATCCTTTCCAGCCTTTGCCAGTTCACTCCTATCGTAATTACTTTTTACCTTTTTTAACAAGTCATTACAAAAATTGCGGTATCTTTTGTAAGTAGTTAGTAGAATTAAATTTTCAGAGTGATTTTTAGCCTTCATATAAAGCTTATCCCTGTTTTTCATACAACGGTTAATAATGGTTTGAAAGGGTCCTTTATTTGAGGTCAAACAAAAAAAACGGGTATATCGTTTGGTGGAAAATACGCCTAGTCTCGACTTCCCGAGTCTGAAATTTTGATAGGGGCGCTGTCGTCGCGCACACAACCCCAATACATTTTGAAGAACTTGAACCCATGTCCCGCACTTGAATCCGTCAACTATTCTGAATTAGGAATACTGCATTTCTATAAAAACATTGGAGCTATTGTTATCTTCCTGTTTCGTTCCTCGTGGAAAGTTGTTCAGTTTTTCATTTGATTATGAATGTTTCAGATCCCATGCGACTCGCGTCATCTACTGGTTGAACAGAATATTAGTTGAAAAACAGTGAGCCTAGCCTATCGGGCTTGTACCTGACTCTCGTTTGAGAAGGTCTTTTATGTAGTGCTACGGAAACATTCTCATAGATGGCGATGGGGAGCTGTTTAATGCGCAACAGTGGGTCGTCGTCGGTCCGGTTCGGCAGCGACACGCGGCTTTCGCCTGCTGCTAGACACACGCGTTCCGTTTCCGTCCGTGCCGAGAAACCGACCGGCCGCCGCCGCCGCCGCCGTCGCGTCGCGCCGCGCCGTATTACCGATACCGGCAGGCAGGTCTCCACGCGCGCGCGGACGCGTACGGACGCCTCCAGCCGACCAGCGCTGCCGGCGCGCCGCTCACCGAACGTTCGCGTGGCGCTGTCTGTCGCGCATGTTGCATTCAATCAGACCGACATGGTTATTGATGGATTAAGCACCACACGCTGGATACCTAAATAAAATCAGACTCTCGCTAGTGCAAAATTGCAGCATTGGACTTATTGGACCAACACAATAAACCTAACGTATAGTGAGTAATCGACACAAACTTGCAACTATCAGCGCCGGCTAGAAGTGGGTAAGTGACAAGTGTTTATGTTTATCAACAGACACAACTGTCCAGTTCTGGACATGAGACTGCCCTTTGTAAATTTTGCAGTAGGTCTTAAAGGGGAATACTGATGTTCATTCCCTAGATTTACCTTTATTCTTTTAGGTACTTAAACTCAACAGCCAACTGGTTCGGCAGACCACACGTTGCGGTTGCGAAGTTTTGTAAACAATGAACATAACAAGTAGGTAGTTATACTCTACGTGACAGCATATGAAGGGAATGTTTGTGGTTTTAATTTTTGATAATTGTGAACTTTATATTGTAAACTACACTAAAGTACCATCGTTCCAATAAGTCGTATTTGACAGCTGTTAGATTCGTGATAATACTAAGACAGAGGGTCCATTTTCCTTCGTTGACATCTCTTTTAGTATGGATATGACAGCTGTCAAATATATTGGAACGGCGGTACTTTAGCGACCCGACCCGACCCGGCTTAGTCCGATACAAATGTAAGGTACCTAGGTATTACCTACACAAGTACTTACACATATTATATGTAGGTATACCGAATAGGTGATTAAATGATTCTCTTTTTTAAACCATTTAAACATAAATATTGAAGCTCAAATAGAAAAGTAATGAAATAATGGTATAAAGTGGGCTAAAGCTACCACTTCCACTCTCGCTCGGTTCCACAAGAGGGTCGTTCGTCGATCCGGTATCCCAGACGACATAACATTAATTGAGCCTCATCACTCGGCAATAGCTCCGATTCTACGTTTTAATCATTTTAAGTTTCTAATGCTAAAATCACTAAAATAAAATCCCTAAACTTAGAGGTTTTAAGTGTAGGCCGCTCCCGTATCGGCTTATACAGCAATGAAAAGTCTTGCCTCAGACACTGATTAAATCGTCTGTCACAGACGTGTGAGGCCAATGATGATTCCACAAAAGCCATGTTTTTGGGAAAAGTTTGACAGGAATACAATTTGATTTTGACGATGCTATTTTCACTCAATTTAGTGTAGCAAATTTAAAAATATATAAAAGTGTAGCAAGAAAACAAATATTTTTATACACCACGAAAAAGCAATTTTCTATTATTTGGTAAAATAATTCTTAAATTAAACTATAGGAACAGGCTTGTCCCTGTTGGGGCTTTGGGGGAATTTACAAAACACACCATGCTTGGTAGATGGATTGGCGAGCACAGTACGCAATAATGATTCCATGTTTATCTGGTGCATTTTTGTGTAAGATCTCCAAAAAGACATGAAATTGATAGATAAACATTCGTTCGGTACCACTCTAGAATTTTCCGACCCGGTGCCACTTTAAAACCTTTCCTACCCGTTGACACTCTAGGACCTCCCATCGCAATTGATCCCACTTTAGAACTCTCCCATCTGACCAAAAATCACACAGATCTCTCCAAGAACATTGCAACCATTTCGATTTGTTTTCACAGTACTATTTTTAAGCGGGACCTTTTTAGTGGCCAGTTAAATTAGTCAATTTAATCGTTTTAAATTGCTTAAGTTTGCACCTCCTAGGATTGCACTTATCGGCTTAAGCTAAATTTAATCCTGTCAGCTATTTTCATATAGATTATAATCCTGTCATATGAATTTGACATAACGTGCAGAATAGAAAACGGTTGTATAACGTCAAATTAAATTTAGTAATTATAAAAACGCGCCTGGAATAATCTCATTAAAATCAATTAGGAGAGCTTATAAGGTCGAATCGAAATTGGTAAAAACAATATAACTTTTTAAGCACTCGCGATCATTTTCACTTATTTTAAGTATTAGACCGGGTCTATCGCGATAGTATTTAGGTAAATATTAGTGTCCCGGGACACAGGTAAATTACTAATATTTACCTAAATACTATCGCGATAGACCCGGTCTAATACTTAAAATGGTAAAAACAATTTGGATCTCCAATACAAAATTGCTGAACTAGCTGATCGCTGCTGAACCATATCGGTCTGATTGAGGAAACTCAAAATATTTTTTAATTTATTTTAAACTAGGTATACCCATTCCTTGGCGAAAGTTGTTCCTTATCACAAGCCCATCTTGTGTTATCGCTATTGGTCACAAGTAATTTTCTACTCTTCACTAATATTTCGGCCCTTTAGTATCAGTTCAGTATACAGTTTAGAAACATCTTTAATTTTTACCTACCTATTAGATATCTTAGCCGACATTTTAAAAGGTTAGTACCAACTGCTTTATTATGTTTCATGTGTAGGTACTTAAGTAATACATGATAAATAGATAGGTACTTTGGTAGACGACTTTGTCCGCGAGTGAAGGGCTCGTAGGTAGGTGTAGGTAGGTAGGTGCGTCATGCGATCTGCGAACTGATCGCGCGGGCAGACCGCGACCACGCCACGGTGTAACAGAATAGCCGCGGCCGAGCATACATATGTTGTGACAATTCTCTACTTGACTGGGTCATTAATAGAATACGAACATAAAAGTGTAAAATACACTTAAAATACTATTAATATTTGTCCAAAAATTTAGAGAGAGATCACATCAAAGACTTCGAACTTTCATACTAACTTTTAACACCTCTTTTTACCCTCTTTAGGGGTTGTAAATGCTGAAACACGCGTTTTATAATATTTACTCCTTAAGACTTATTACTGATTCTAAAACAAATCGCATTACCTACCCCCTTGTTTCCTTAGGGACTAGAATTTTAAAAAATCGTGAAGCACGTGTTTGATTATTTTAGTTAATCCCAAAGGAAACAGATCGCTTCAAAGACCACGACGTTCCATACAAGCGTTTTACACCTTTCTTCTTCTTCTTCGTCGTATCCTCATGACTGAGGGTCGTGACTTTTCTGGGCTATAATCGTCACCAGCTTCCTCCAAATTTCTCTGTCTTGAGCCATGTGTACGGCCGCCTGTAAGGTGGTGTGAGTGGCGTCTTGTACTGTATCACTCCAACGTGATGGTGCTCGTCCTTTACTCCTTGTACCTTCAACACGGCCTGTTATAAGGACCCTCTCTAGGCTGTCTGGGTCTCGTCTGACTGTGTGTCCGAAGAATTGAAGTACGCGTTGTGTACAGATGGTGGAGAGCCTGGTCCTTACATTTAGTTCTTCAAGGATAGATTCGTTGGTGCGGCGTTCCGTCCAGGATATTTGGAGCATCTTGCGCCAACACCACATCTCGAACGAATCTATCTTTCTTCGGACGGAAGCTTTTAATGTCCAGGTTTCGGAGGCGTACAGAAATATAGAGAAGATAAGGGTCCTCAATAACTTAACTTTCGTTTTGCGGTTAATACCCCGGTTACGCCATATCTTCTCCAGCCTCTTCACAGCTGACTTAGCCATTTGGCCCCTTCTACCTAAACCTATGGCGGCGTCTTAATGTATTTTGAATCACGAGCGGAACGTTGGATTCTAGAGTAAAATCCCGAGTTGAGCGAAGGATTCAATTTACCTTCGTCGTCCAATAATTTAGGGTCCGAGTGATAGGTACCTAGAATACCTACCTACTACTTTTCATCCCTCTCTAAAACAATAACTACTCATTACGTCCCTTTAACATAACTTGCTTGGTTTTATAATTTAAAATTAAATAAGCTAAAGCGTCGATACCGAAAAATTCCGCCTTTGCGCAAACGCTCAGTAAGAACTTGAAATATCGGTATTTCAAAAGTTATTACGATAAAAATTGAGTTCTATAAAATAAGTACCGGCCTACCTACGAGATTTTCAATTGATCAGATTAGGAAATATAATAAATGTTTCGAGATCATTTAGCGCCAACATTGTGTCGAGCAGGCTGCACGCGCGGGCCAGGAGGCCGCGCGCGGTCTAGCTTCGGTAAAATACTAGAGACACGTGGGATGGGCGACCCGCATCACGCAGCGCTGCTCTTATAGTTTTCCGAACCTAGCACTAGCACGCGCGCGGCCGCGAGTTTTGCCCGCTCGACGCAGCGTTGGCGCTTAGTGTGCTATCGCTGTGTAATGCCGGCTAAAAATTGCAGGGAATGGGCAGCAGCGTTCCCTGTGAATTCAACATCTTGCACTGCGCTCGATAGTCCGCTTGCCAAGAATGATGAGTATGGCAATAACCCCAAACAGAGGGAGGCCCATGTCCAGCAGTGGACTGTTTTGGCCGTTAATGTTAATGATTATTTAGTAGCTAGGTACTTTAACCACAGATTTGTTGCCATAGTGCGCACCCAAAGGATTTTAACATTATTTGTTAGTACTTATCAGATTTCATAAAGTTTTTTGAAATGAGTGAAACGCTTTAGTCAATACCAATGTTTACTTTTCCTGTGACATACGCAACTAAACCAAACTCTAACCTAATCGAACTGAGTTCAATACTCGTAAGAAATCTTACGATACAACGTTCGTTAACCTCTCGGGGGAAGGGCGGGGGCTGCGGGGCTGCGGGGCGCCGCCGGCCCGTATAGCACAGCACCCAAACCACGCGACTTGCTTCCGCCCACCCAACCCAGCCTCTTATCACTTCACTTACATAGTACAAAATAAAGTCGCTTCCCTTGAGTGTCTCGTTGTATATCTTTAAGACTACGCAACGGATTATTACTCGTTTTTTAAACAAGTAGAACATTCAACAAGTTGGTTTTTAGATACCGCGGGAAAAAGTTTGATTTCTGCAGTAAAATGGGCTGGGCGAATCGCTAGTAGAAGATAAAAGTATTCTGTAATCTTATGTCACGTTTTAAACCCATATGTATTTTTGAGCGGCAATTTGTTGTGCATCATATATAGGGAGTAACAAAAAGGGACAACCCGAAAGGAGGTCAGGGTCTGTCATAAAACTGAACAACTTTCCCCATGGAACATAGGACAAAACAAATTTAAAAAATTGGACTACCCATATAAAATCAGCTGGTGAATTTACTATGGGAGGTCTCATTTTTTTATCATACTTCGACCTATGTTTCATGACCATCTTTCGATTTGTTATACCATTTTTGTTACTATACGAAAAATAATTTTCTATAAAGGTAGCAAAAGTCCCTATGTTTGAGGATGATGTCAGTCGCGTCAGTCCCGTTGTCATGATCACAAACATAGATGATTAAGTGGACGATGAATTCAATCAGGTGGTTTTCTTTTCCTGACGAAGACGGTTCTTCATGAAGTAGAGCGCATAGACGCGCATGACAGCTCGTATGAGGAGTCCCTTTTTTGTTCCACACACTAACAATCAGCCATCGGAATCGCTTTGTGAGTCTTCCCAAAAGCCAGCTCATCACAGGTAGCCGGCCGTCTTTAATATTGCGCAGAGTTACCTTCTACTTGGCTTGCTGCTGAAAGTCGCTTGGTAATTCCTTGCTCCACCGAGTCCAAGGTGTGGCAAAGGAAGGTCATTCCGTTTAAGCACTTTAAAGGTCGCTTTAGGAAATATGGAACGTAGGTTCGAATGATCCAACGATTTTTTTCCCTTAGTGTGAAAAACTTTGTTTTACTGACTCTGCTAAATGTGAAGAAATCTACTAAGTCCATCGTCCAGAGCTGCGTCAGGGCTAGAAACCTACCTAGAAATTAGGCAGGCAAATAACATCTCGCACCAATAGATATGCGACGTTCGTTTTAGGTAGGAAATTGAAAATAGAAAAATACCCGCAAGCGAACGACGTCCCTTGACCTGCAACCATTAAGTAATTGCGTACCCCCCTCCCATCAGACGCTACTTAAATGTCAGCCTCAATGATGGATGGATCACTGCAGTCCGCCATGATATAACAGCCCGGTTAATTTCCAACGACGATACATAATAGGTATTTATATAATAATGTGTGTTGATAACAACTCTGACTGGCTCCGATATACGTCAATGTTAATACTTATAGTTATAGTACATACCTACTCCTGATGCTATAATTTGTGGCAAGAGTTGAATAAGGCCGATAGTTTAATTTCAGTTGTTTCGTTTTTAAGTAGATACATTGTTACTACGTTGGATACCAAATTTTAAAACATTTTCCGTGTTAAGTAACTTTTAAATTTTTGAAAACTTGCAAAATTCCTACTAAAAACTTACTACCTATTTTCTACTACTCAGCAAAAGATAAGGAATCAAAAGAAGTATTTGCCTAGTGAATGGTCGATACTTGATACTTTTAATCTATAGAATGGGATGCGGGGATGGTGTAGTACCAAAATCTCTGCAGGCATGATCAGACTATGAAATTAAACATCTTCCCATGTAAAGCATAAAACAATATGTTGCAAAACTAGTTTTTTTACGTCCCAAAAAAATACTTATAGTCTATCGTCATAGTCATCGTAATAGTCATCGTCATCGCAATTTTTATAGTTACAGAGGGACGAGAAAATTTCTTTAAAAACTTACGTACATATGTTATGTAGGTAACATAATTATCCGTAACATTTTGTTGTTTTCAATTATAATCTGTTAAACGAACAAAAAACAATGCAATCTTTTAACAAACAAAAAACAAAAGGTAGAAACACACAAAAAAATCAAACCATCCAAATTATTATTTACTACTGCTGAAAAAAAAATATTAAGGTAATTTCAGTTGTTAACAGACGTCTTTGGTAGATAACTGTTTAAAAAGAGACATTTTTCTGTAGCTTTTTTAAAGTATCTGTGGTATACTTTGTCGAACGCTTTGTCTCGAGGACGTCTTTTACTTTTTCTTCTTCATAGAGAATCCTCCATTCGAGTGTCGCGGTACTTGCCTTTCTTAATTTATACAAAAAAATATTTTCAAGCTTGCCCTTTTTGGAATTCTACGATTCAGTCGATTGTGCCAAGTAGTGCCAACCTTCCAATACATTCCGTGTGGTGTCGTTGCCCAGCACAGTGGTGACCGTTTGGGAAACCACTGGTTCTCAAAATATTTGCGAAATCTTGTCATTTCACTTGAACTTGGAGCATTGTCATTTGAACTTGGAACAGTATAAAGCGCCAAGCATCTGGTATATGGTAATGTGGAACCAGTGGGATCATTAATTCATTAATTCTGTAATCTAATCTCAATTTCTATTGTAACGACGTATTCTGTAATTTAAATTCAATTTGTAACAAAAAAGGGTGACATTGTATTAGAAGAAAGATAGAAAATATTTATAAACTTAAGTAAGTGAGACATGTAGTAAAATAACTAAAACCATTCTAATCCATGATACCATAATTTTAAATGTAGTACCGTTAAGTCTATGGGTTTATGACCTGAAATAAAGATATTTTATTTTATTTTTTTTATTTTTATTACTGACATTCTTGTCATATTCCGTCTTTCGCTAGAGGAGATTGAACCATTTTCATTCGAGTTTTCTAAATGGCGTCGTTGAAGTGATGGTAATATCCTGTAATATTTGCTTTAGGAAACACGATACGGCATTGATTATGACGATTCCATAATCGCTTTTGAAATTGTCCATTTGTAAATGTAGTTTTTCTTTTAAAGTAGAAAACAAAAGCAAATAAGTCGCCTCTGTTTTATTAGGTAGAAGCGCAGATATAACGGGTTCATTATTCGTTAAATTTTTAATGTAGGTATTACAAATATTGATAATATGGTCTTGGAGCAAATTGAAAGGTTCCATCAGCATAGTAAGATTTGGATTCTGAGTTCGTCATCAATTTCTGCTGTGGTTGTTGCAAATATAAGTATTTTATCGGTATCACAATCCTTACAGATGCTAAACAACAAGCGAGCGCATCTTTTTAAAAGATCTCTTCCAGCCCACTATACTTAAGTATTCAGTATTTGAATAGTTTTACCACTATTGTGTGTTATATTAAGTCGATGTTAATATATATTTTTTGAGCTCTGTACAAAGTACTTTTTTATGAGGGTATTAAATCACGAACACGATGTCTCTGAGGTATTATTTCCTTTCTTAGTTGTTCTTCTGATATACTTTTTCTTACCATTTTAGTATTTCTTCCTGAATTTGAACAACGTAAGGGCTCCTTTCGCAAGTATGTGGTGGGTGACTTTTTGTTATTCCGTAGCTTTTTAAGTATCTGTGGTATACTTTGTCGAACGCTATGTCTCGGGGACGTCCTTTACTATTTCTTCATTATAGAGAATCGTCCATTCTAACGTATTACTTGCTTTCCTTTCTCAATTTATATAAAAAGTTATACAAGTTTGCTCTATTTGGAATCCTACGATTCAGTCGATTGTGCCAAGTAGTGCCAACCTTCCATCACATTCCGTGTGGTGTCGTTGCCCAGCACAACTCAACAATTGTGGTGACCATTTGTGACACCACTGGTTCTCAAAATATTGGCGAAATCTTGTCATTTCGCTTGAACTATGTCAAGTCTAGTATAAGGCGCCAAGCATCAGGTTTATGGTTACTTACGACTCTTACGAGGAGCAAGTGGTACCATTGCTGACATTCTTGTTATATTCCGTTTTTCTTTAAAGGAGGTAATACCATTTTCATTCGAGTTTTTCCAAATGGCGTCGTTGAAGTAATGGTAACATCCTGTAATATGGCATTTATTATGGCGATTCCATAATAACGTAGTTTTTCTTTTCAAATCGAAAACAAAAGCAAATATGTCGCCTCTGTTTTATAAGGAAGAATAACTAAAATAAATAACGGGTTCGATATTCGTTACATTTTTAATGTATTACAAATATTGATAATATGGTCTTAGAGCAGATTGAAAGGTTCCATCAGCATAGTAAGATTTAGATTCTGAGTTCGTCATCAATTTCTGCTGTGGTTGATGCAAATACAAATATTTTATCGGTATCACAATCCTAACAGATGCAAAACAACAAGCGAGCTGAGCTCTTTAAAAGATCTCTTCCAGCCAACTATATATGTATATTCAGTATTTGAATAGTTTCTCCACTTTTGTGTGTTAATAAGTCGATGTTAATATTCTTTTTTTGAGCTCGGTACCAAGTATTTGTTTTTTTAAAACGAGGATATCATATCACGATGTGTCTGAGGTATTAATTATTTCCTTTCTCAGTTGTTCTTGTCAATCCTCGAAATTTTTTGTACTGAAACCAAATCATGACATACATTTTCTTACAATATAACTATTTCTTCTTGAATTCGAAAATCGTAAGGCCTCCTTTCACAAGTCTGTGGTGGGAGGCTTTTTGTTATTTTTTAGCTTTTTCAGTACCTGTGGTATACTTTGTAGAACGCTTTGTCTCGGGGACGTCTTTTACTTTTCCTCCTTTATAGAGAATCCTTCATTCAAGCGTTGGCTTTCCTTTCGCAATTTATTTAAAATGTTATTCTAGTATACTCTTTTTGGAATTCTACGATTCAGTTGATTATGCCAACCTTCCAACGCATTTGTTGTGCGGTGCCGTTGCCCAGCACAACTCAACAATTGTGTTTCGTTTGGAATACCACTGGTTCTGAAAATATTGGCGAAATCTTGTCATTTCATTTGAACTATGTCTAGTCTAGTATAAAGCGCCAAACATCTGGTAACTAGTGGTACCATTGCTGACGTTCTTGTTATATTACGTTTTTCTTTAAAGGAGGAAAAACCTTTGTTATTCGATATTTTTCTAATGGCGTCGTTCTCTTTTCGTGTGGGACACCGCGTCGTTGCAGTGATGGTAATATCCTGTAATATTTGCTAAAGAAAACACTATATTTTACTTTACCCTGAGAACATATGTCAGGAAACCACAAAAAATATTTGACCTCCCATACAAAATCACATTTATGGTCTATGGGAGGTCCATAATTTTTTGACGTTTCCTAAAATTTTTGTTTATGGAATGGTGTTCAGTTTCATGGTCTCAATGCACCCTACCAGTATGCGGGGGGTTATCCCTTACACACTGTATATAATATATCCAGTATTTGAATACTTTCACCATTATTGTGTGTTAAAAAGTCGATGTTAATATTATATTTTCGAGCTCGGTACAAAGTATTTACTTTTTTAAACGAGGGTATCTAATTACGATGTCTCTGGGGTATTATTTCCTTTCTTACTTGTTCTTGTGAATCCTCGAATAGTTTCTGTACTAAACCCAAATCATGACACACTTGAATTTTTTTATTTGTAGTATTTCTTTCTGTATAAGAACGAAGTAAGTAAGGTTAGGTGGAACAAGTGATATCATTGCTGACATTGTTATAGATATTTCGTCTTTCGCTAGAGGAGATTGAACCTTTTTTATTCGAGTTTTTCGAAATGGCGTCGTTGAAGTGATGGTAATATCCTGTAATATTTGCTACAAAGTATTTTTAAACGAGGATATCAAATAACAATGTCTCTTAGGTATTATTTCCTTTAGTAGTTGTTCTTGTGAATTCTCGAATATTTTCTGTACTGAACCTAAAACCAGTTTTTTTTAATTTTTATTTGTAGTATTTCTTTCTTAAGGGACTTGAGGGTGTGTAATGGAAGTTTAGGCGATGGGCTGACAACCTGTCACTATGGCGATACACAGTTTTCCGAATGACCCTCAAATATGTCAGACGTGGCGTGAATGTCCGATTTTGCGGCCGTTTACGCTCTGCCTACCCCGCAAGGGATAAAAGGCGTGATATGTGTGTGTGTGTGTGTATTTCTTTCTGTGTTTGATCCTTTCGCAAGTATGTGGTGGCCTCCCTAAATACATGCTTCCTACTAGCGTCTATCGTGATAGACGGTACATATTTTTCGGTTTGTTGTGAACATTTTTGGTAAATCTTGTTAATTTTTTTAAATGCTTTGGATAAATTTGTAATAACGATTTGATGAGGAGAAGAGTTGGAAAAATTACGATTTGTGAAGAGAAAACGGGTTACAATAAAGACTTGATTAGGAAACAGACCAACTAAGAAGATGGCGGGTTATAAAAGAGACAAGATAGGGAAGTGGCCAGTTTATGAAATGACGAAGTCGACAACCAGAACAACTAACGACTATCGAAAAGCAAGTTTATTTTTTATATCAGCCAACCTACGTTCCAAGGAAAATGTTGTTCAGTTTCATGAACTGAACTAAACAAAATAAATAACTTATGAAAAGAACAATATAGCGATTTGCCGTATTCAGGGTTATTTTTTTATTAAGCACGTAAATTTAACAGGGTGATTCTACTAATGATTCTCAACAACTTTTATAATGGGGTCCAAAAACTAGCTGTTCCATACATTTTGATGTATTCCTTACGGGGTAGGCAGAGCGTTAACGGCCGTAAAACGGATATAAACACCACATCTGACAAAAGTTTGGGATCAATAAGATAACTGTGTATTACCATAGAGACAGGTTGTCAGCCCATCGCCTAAAATTGTAATTCACATCTTACCATCGAGACCCTTAGTCGCCTCTTACGACACCCATGGGTAAGAAATGGGGTGATGCTATTCTAAGTCGGCATCATACGGCAAATAAAAAATATCCCTGTATGTACTCAGCGTCACTGCTCAATGTAAGGGTGTCCTATTTAACTTCTTAAGCTTGTAGCGCGCCGGAACCGGAAGCGACTTCCGTAATCGCGAGCCGACGACGACGCGACGTGTCTGTCTGACTCATATCATAATATTATGCACCAGAAGTCACTGAACTCTATAACTAAGTATTTTTACAAGCTGACCAACGTTTGTGAAGTGTGTATGATGTCTTATGCAAATTATCAATTTAACATACTTATACAACGGGTCTGTGTCATTTGTTGCCAAATTTTATTAAGAATACGGAAAGCATTTTACCTACTACACCATTCGATGACGATAATGAACTATTTCCGGTGGCGTAAAGTCAGGAGTAGGTTAAAAGCTCTGTTTACCAACAAAGATCCCCACATAATCATAATTTACCGGTCTTCCGGTCACGGACGGTTTACGGGAAATAATTCACTGCGCATCAAATAACTAATCTACTTGTCATCAATTAAATATTTATTATACTTTTTTCACTTCTAATAAAAGAATCGCTTATCAAACGTTAACATCAATAAATATATTTTTTTTCCTTTAATGTGACCTGAGTTGTTTATATGCGGTTGAGGAAATTGATAATTATATTTACTTACGGGCGATCTAATTTTTTTTTTTTTTTTTTTTTTTTTTTTAGTTGTGGATGTCGCAATGCCACATTATAAAAACTATTAGTGTCAAACACCTGTCATATTTGACGTCTCTTCTTCTATAACTGTCTGTTACAACCATACGTGTGTTCCTGATAAATTGATAATATAAGAATATTTCCTCAAGCAAGAACTGGTTTTTCTTCCTACTACAGTCTACATTTCGTCATTGGTCCGTCGAGCAAAGAGAGAAGTGCAAGATACAGAGAAGATTCGTCATTTTGACGTCATAGGTATCGTTGTTACACCACGCCACCTCGTCAGCTACATTCTCTGCCGGGAGGCGCAATATCTACAGGTGTGAATATCGGCCCTCACTCTGCAATAACTACACTTCTAATCAAGAGGAATATTTGGAATATTATCAAGAAATCAAGGATTTGTTCGAGTCGCAAAATCAGGTGTGACGTCATCATCAAGTCAGGAAATTGCGAATTCATCTTACACTTTGTTTGCTGCCATTTTGAGTGAGTTGCATTTCCCGCATTATTATTGGTGGATTCTGCGCGCGCCAGTATTTAAATTTGTGTTCCGGCAAACGGAATCAACGAATTGCGGGCGCGGAAGGTACGGCGGCACCGACGAAGTTACTTCACGAACCTTCACGAACGGTCGCGGGGCGGCACGAAGATCGCTGATTGGTTGGTTAGCCGTCTACGAGTGAATGTTTTGACATCTTCATTCTTTTTTCGCTCAAAGATTTCACTCAATTGTCAATTTTAAGCGTTCACATCACAGCAAAATTGCAAATAGAAGCCATTTTTTATTAAGCCATCGTGTTACAATAGAAAATATTTTTTGTTAATTGCGTAGTAAAGGTGCAATAACATTATAACAGTGTAAAGTGTTATAAGCTGCCGCGATGGAAACGGCGGCAGATCTCGTTGCAGCGCGTGGTTATAAGAAGGCCGCGATCACGCGCCTCCATAATTTTATTACGCAACCAAAAGACGTAAAAGCAGAGAAAACTGAAGCATTAATATCTAGAAGGCTTCGGTTAATCGAGGTGTTTCAGCAATATGAGGCTCTTAACGTAAAAATTTTAGTTCTTGTAAACGACGACGAAGAAAATGTCGGCGAGGTCGAAGAGAAATATCTCGCAGTGTTGACTGTTTTAAACGAAGAGATTAAAACGCGTGAGAAAATCCCGTTGCAACAGGGTCACGTTCCACAACTTTGTAATGTAAAATTACCTGCGATTGATGTACCAGTATTTAGCGGTAAGTTTTCTGAGTACACCCCATTCATCAACCTTTTCAAGTCAGTTATTGATAGCAATATGAGTATGGATTTGGTGCAAAAATTGTATTATCTTAGGTCATATGTCAAAGATCAACCCTATGATTTGATAAAAAACTTACCCCTAACAGCTGAAAACTATCATGAGGCATTAAGGTTATTAGATGAAAGGTATAATAATAAATACAAGATTGTTAATGAGCACATAGGTGTTATTTTAGACTTGAAACCTTTGTTAAAGTCATCGGCAAGCAATTTAAGAGACTTTGTTTCAAAAATAAAACAAGAAATTGCCGCATTATCTAATTTAGAACAAAATGTTAGAACTTGGGATGCTATAATGTTGTGTATTCTTTCCCGTAAACTAGATGTGTATACTTCACGCGCATACCAGCTAGAAAGAGACACAAAGCAAGAGCCAAAATTGGATGACTTCCTTAACTTTCTCGAGAAGAGGGCGTTGGCATTGGAAAACGCTGAGGCAGGTCAGGAACAGCCTGAACCTCGCCGTCAACCGCCTGAGCCACGCCGTCAGCAGTACAGGGAGACTAGGGAGTACCGACCAGGTTCTGTTGGCAAGGTAGTCAACGCTGCAGCTGCGCAGGAAACATCATGCATTTATTGTAAGTGTTCCCATAAATTACATTTATGTAAAAGCTTTCTTCTATTGCCTGTGGCTAAAAGGCTAGAGTTTGTCATTGAAAAGGGGCTGTGCAAGGTATGTCTAGGCTTCCACCCCTCCTACAAATGCAAATATCACTTCCGCTGTGTTGAATGCCGGAAGTCAACTCATAACTCGGTCCTCCATAACGAGAGCAATAACCCAGGCAAAGAAGGTAAGCATACTGTTGCTTTCTCAGCAGCAGCAAATGAGGCTCAACAATTCCAGCCATCACCTGCTTCTTCAGCAGCAAAAGATGCCCAAGAATTTGCGGCATTCCCTGCCACTATGGCAGCAAATGAAACTCAGCATTCCGCTGCATTACCTGCTTCATTAGCAGCAAATTATTCTAATGACACTCTTCTCCCCACTGCCAAGGTAAAAATATATGCCAAGGACGGTGCGGAACTGCATTTTAAAGCCCTACTTGACGGTTGTTCTCAGCTTAATTTTATCTCTGAGAAAGCAGTACAGTTGCTAGGTTACAAACCTCTTCCGGACAATATTAATATTGTAGGCATAACTAACACATCAACAAATGTGAGGCGTTGCATGCCTGTAGAAATACATTCCATGGTTAGACCATACACAGTACCGGCTACATGTCATGTTGTTAAACACATTACATGCCATTTGCCGCAAGAAAAAATTGATCTTAATACATTGAAGATCCCAGACAACATTGAGCTTGCAGATCCTGAGTTCCACAAGCCGAGTGAAATTGATTTGCTAATAGGTGCTGGCATATTTTTCCAGACAATCCTGCCGACGGAGTCGCCGAGCGCGCAGGCATCAACGTCGCCTGAGGTAGATCAGCCGAGCATCATCAACACACAATTTGGTTACGTGGTAGGGGGTTTTCTGCCAGTTAAGTCAGCTCCATCAAAAGTCTGCAATAAGGTATCTCTTAAATGTATTTGTGAGTCGGATATTAATGACAACCTTTCCAAATTGTGGAAGACTGAGAGTGTTCCCCAAATTTATAACGAACAGTCATCTGAGCATGAGCTGGCTGAATATATATTTAAAAATACAGTACAATTAAGAGACAAGCGCTTTGAGGTCGCTTTGCCACTCAAATTACCACTCAGTGAGGTAAATTCCGTATTGGGAGATTCCTTTCATTTTGCTCTCAAGAGATTTCTCAATTTGGAAAAGAAGTTGCATCAAAATCCTGAATATTTTGAAGAGTACAAGAAGTATATTCATGGCTATGTAGATTCTAACCAAGGTCACTATGAAAACATTGAGGTATATCAGCAGAATAATTTGCCGGCATATTTCATGGCTCACCATGCTGTTATTAAGCAAGATAGTAAAACTACTAAGGTGCGGCCAGTACAAGATGGTTCTATGAAAACAAACAAAAAAATTTCTTTGAACGATCTGCTCCTAAATGGACCTATAGTCCAGAGAGATCTGTTTGACATTTTATTGTTATTCCGGTTTGGTAAATACACTTTTACAAGTGACATAAAACAAATGTTTCGAAATGTTCGCGTTTTACCTGAATTTACTTCTCTTCAGAATATTCTATGGCGCGACAACCCTGATGAGAATATTAGGTGCCTTAGGCTTGATACAGTTATTTTTGGGTTAAAAAGCTCGAGCTATCTAGCTACGCGTTGTCTCAAAGAGCTCTCGTTGCGTAATGAAAGCACACTTCCCCTTGCGTCGTTTATTATAGACAACTGTACTTATGTCGATGACGTACTGTATTCAAACAATGATTTAGATACAATTATAAACGCTAAATCACAGCTTAAGGAGCTTTTAGATCAAGGTAGTTTCCATCCTCACAAATGGTCGTCAAACTCAAGGAAAATACTTGCTGGTATTCCTTCCACTGAGCAACACTTTGACGATGTAGAGCTTGAACAGGATGATTGTAGTTTAAAAACATTAGGTCTGCGTTTGATAGTTAAAGAAGACAAATTCAGGATTGCGTGTCCAGAACCCTTTAATCAAAATAATATTACAAAAAGGGACATTCTGGCATACATAGGAAAATTCTATGACCCCATGGGTTTTGTTAGCCCCATTATTGTACAAGCAAAAGCTATAATGCAAAAGCTTTGGTCTTCCAATACGGATTGGAATTCCACACCTGATGATGACATAACAAAAGAATGGCTTGATTTTTCCTCTGGTCTTGCGAGCATGGAACCTATCCTTATTGATAGGAATATTGATGTATCTGATTCAGACACCGTAGACCTCATAGGTTTCTCTGATGCTGCGAGTTCCCGAGGGTATGGCTGCTGCGTCTACTTACGTATCACACGTCCAACAGGTAAAATTGATATGCATTTGCTCTGTTCAAAATCCCGTATAAATCCACTCAAGGATAAAAACTCTACAGTGCCTCGGTTGGAATTAAACGCTGCTTTACTTCTCTCTATATTAGTAACCAAAGTGAGAGACACGCTTAAGCTAAAGCTTCGTGTAAATAAAGTCTACTTGTTTACTGATTCTAAAATAGTGCTTGCATGGTTGCATACTGAACCTATAAAGTTGATGGCTTATGTTGCGAACAGAGTGAAAGCTATATCCAACAATATTGCTGACTGTCACTGGCTGTATGTCAATACTAACAGCAACCCTGCGGATTTGATCAGCAGAGGAGTAAGTCCACAGGAGCTTACCGCCTGCAATATTTGGTGGCATGGGCCGGAATTCTTGCATGACAGTGAGTACCAATTTAATATACCTACAGATCTGCCTTCTGATCTACCTGAGATCAAGGCCTTGAGCACAGCTTATTCCAGCAACCAGGTGGCTTCGGGTACACAGGAAAATTACGTTTTTAAATGCTTACATAAACATTCTAGCATCCACAGAATGGTTCGCGTACTAGCTTATATTTTAAGATTTGTAAATAACCTAAAAGGAAGCAAAGTCTCACAAAAATTCTTGTCTACCACGGAATTAAATTCTGCTTTGATGTTGCTTGTTAAGCAGGAACAGGAAAAGTTTTTCAAAGAGGAAATGGAATGTTTAAGAAGTAATAAGCCTATTAAGGGCCCTTTGCTTAGCTTGCATCCTTTTATTGACCACTTAGGTAACCTACGTGTAGGTGGGAGATTACACCACGCGAACATTCCATTCTCTCAAAAACATCAGGCTATATTGCCAAGGGAATCACATGTTACAAAATGTATAATTTTAAGTGAACATGAAAGGCTCCTGCATGCGGGACCTAAGCTGTTATTATCTAACCTAAATCAGAGATTTTGGATAGTGAACGGATTAGTGTATGTAAGGAAAATAATACATAAATGTGTCATATGTTTTAAACAGAAAGCCACTGCTTCAAAAAATTTAATGGGTTCCCTCCCTGAGGCGAGGGTGACTGCTATGACTAAGGCGTTCCATAGTGTGGCCGTTGACTACGCGGGCCCAATCAATGTAAAGCTCTCTCGTGTAAGACGGTCTCTTGTAGGTAAAGGCTATATTTGCGTCTTTGTGTGCTTTGCCACGAAAGCAGTGCATTTAGAATTAGCGTCGGATTTGACCTCTGATTCTTATCTAGGGTGTTTAAGGAGGTTCGCTTCCAGGCGAGGTTTACCTAAAGAAATTTATTCGGATAATGCTGCTACCTTTAAAGGAGCCCAAAATCAATTACATGAATTGTATTTGTTACAGTCCTCCAAAAGCCACCAAGAAAGGGTGTATCAATATGCAAACCAAAAACAAATTGAATTCCACTTCATTCCGTGTTATTCACCTACATTCGGTGGCCTTTGGGAGGCTGCGGTCAAAAGTACTAAGTACCACCTTAAAAGAGTGTTAGGTACCCATATTTTAACTTATGAACAGATTTATACTGTTTTGGCAGAAATTGAATGTGTACTAAATTCTAGACCTCTCATACCTCTTTCGTCAAGTGATGTAAATGACTATACTTACCTTACACCAGGTCATTTTTTGACAGGAGGTCCTTTGGCTATGTACCCCGAGAATGAGGTATCAGAGGTACCTCAAAATAGGTTGAAATTCTGGGAAGTAGGTACCCAATTGAAACAAAAATTTTGGAAAATTTGGTATAAACATTATCTTAATGTTTTACAGAATAGACCCAAGTGGCTTAATGTTTGTCCTAATATTAAGGTTGGTACACTTGTAATATTGAGAGAAGATAATGTTCCTACCATGTTTTGGCCAATGGCTAGAGTTGTAAAGGTTTTTCCTGGCCATGATGGTCACGTAAGAGTGGTTGAGGTTAAGACACCCAATGGCAGGACTCACCGTCGCTCTATTTTAAAAATATGTGCTCTACCCATTGATGAATAATAATGTTAATTAATGTTACTACTTACTTAATGTTAATTTTAAGTAGGTTTCTATAATTAATGATAGCCAAAAATAGTGTAAAACTTAAGTGCCTTTATTTTGAGTAATAAGAATTTACAAATTTGTTAAATAAGCTAATGCGGTATTTAAATTTAATTTGTATTCTTGTGAGGCCGCAGCATGTCGCAATGCCACATTATAAAAACTATTAGTGTCAAACACCTGTCATATTTGACGTCTCTTCTTCTATAACTGTCTGTTACAACCATACGTGTGTTCCTGATAAATTGATAATATAAGAATATTTCCTCAAGCAAGAACTGGTTTTTCTTCCTACTACAGTCTACATTTCGTCAGTGGACCCTACGATTTTTAGCCCCGGGGCTGTTAATCTACACCTGACTGTATGGTGGGGAGCAGGAGCTCACCCGGAAAAGCTTGTGGTTGTTCAAACAACCAGCTCAATCGCGCCCTCGGGGCGCGATTGGGCTTACGAGTTGTTCTGGGAAGAACGTATTGGACTGAATCTACCCGGCACGTGCCGGTAGTTCCCAAAGTGGGGAGCAAATGAGGGACCTCCGCGCCCCCGCCGGCGGGGGCGTCGGTTGCTTGAGGAGCTTGTGGAGTGTGATCTACTCGCAATGGCTGCAGCAGTGGCTACTGTGATTTCATCATCTTCTTCCGTAAGGATGTGTCTCGGACGGTGTTTAAAACGCGAGGTTGGATGGGGGAAGTAGTTGGACGCGGCAACTATCAAGGGGTTTTTATGATGGGGAGCATTATCAAAGAAGCGACGGGACGCTTCTTTCATATACGCTTTAATGGTAGGGAGGCCTAAGTCGATATGGAGGTTGGCGTTACGCATGTACCAGGGCGCCCCGGTAGCTTTGCGCATGAAACGGTTTTGGATGACCTGCAGCATTTTCAGATGTGAATCGAAGGTGTGAGCAAAGGCTACGCTGGCGTAGGTCATAATAGGCCTTACGCAGGTGGTGTAAATTCTCACCTTATTTCTAAGGGAGAGTTTGCTCTTTTTGTTCAACATCGGATGTAATCTGCCCAAAACAAACGCGGCGCGGTCGCGGACTCTCATAATGTGGCTACGGAAGCTAAGTCTTGAGTCGAGGGTGACTCCTAGATATTTGGTCTCGTTGACCCACGGGATGGGTCGGCCGAAAAGCTTTACAGCGGGGACGTTTAATCGGTACGAGGAGGCGATCTAATTCATTGAATTATAATTATATACGAGCATAGCGCGATTGATCCGAAAAAGCAACATTGTTGACATTCTGCTCAAAATGTATCATGAAAAAGACACACATATGTTGCCATTTTGGTTTCCTTTCTTTAAGTAATCCGTTTATTAGAAGATACTTTCTTACTTATTATTCAATTAATAATCTTGTATTTTTCATATATATAAAGATAACTTCTATAAACTGCTCAATAAAACGCTTGATGAAGTTATAGGTAGGTACGCTGATGTAATTGGTGTTAGCGCATATCTGAGTACTAATACAATACGAAGTACGGACTACCTTGGTTGGTACCTTTATTCCAAAACATCAACACGTTCTAGGCTAAACTATCATGACACGTGAGACCATAAGCTAAGATAATTCTTTATTAATAAACTTAATTACATAATTACATATACATTTATAAAAATAGTTCTATAAAAGGTCCATGTGTCACGGAAGATTGGGTACCTGGATGGCGTGATTATTTCGATGCCCATTTTAAGGATTAGACCGAGGTTGCATAATACCACAACGTAAGTAGTAAATATTGGCGGCGGCGCGACAAGACCGTAACAAGTGGAAGACCGCGGGGGAGACTAAATATGAAATTGTTTTGATGCTATGTTTTCGCTACTGTAGTACCTATTCATTGTTTTGCTCTATTCTAGTGTATTGTTTTTGCTACACTTACATATTTTCCATTTGCGTGGTAAAAACTATTTATTTACTTTTGTAAACATGATCTACCACGGATACGATGCGGTACAAATGGTAACGAGCTTACAGTAAAAACAATCGAATGAATGCAAGATTTCTACAAGGAAATTTTGATCTGAAGATGGCGGTTAGTGTTTGCTTGTCAAGCGCCGGCATAATTCTTCACAGCTGGTTACCAAATGGTACAAGAACTACCTACTGTGTTCTTGGACACAATGAAGGAAAAGGGGGTAAATCTCTGTCCATATTTCATTAATCTCCCTTTTTTGCTTCAGCATGATACAATTAAGGCTATAAGAGTAATAGTTATAGTCATCCACTACCTACTTACCTAAACCTGCCAACGGTATCATAAATAAATTGTTTGTCGCCTTTGCACACAAGAGTTCTTCGTAAGCCTGGAAGTTTAAATCCGCATAAATTCATATAGGTAGAAAAGGATGAGTTAAATTTCGTACAATAACTACAATAATTAAAAAAAATATTGGATGGAGTCACAATACATTTATTTACTAAGAAATATGCATTTTATTTTATTTATTTTGGAAAACCAACAGCTGTTGACACAATGTCCATAAAACAATTATGAATGGAAGTTTTTATTATAGTCGTGGGGATACGAGTTGGTAGGTTCTTATAATTTAACCTTCCAAGTGGGCGTAATAAAACATTTGTAGTCTAATTTAAGTATTTTAAAACAAATTGTGTATTCTATATCTTTGTTTCGGGATGTTGTCAGCCTGTATCATGTTCTGTACTAAAGTATTCCGCACACTGTGTATGTTATGTGCTCTGTCGCATGTTTTCATCATAGAGTCTACGCAGCTCTTGCCGAACTTCATCAGCGATTCTGTTCTGTACCTCTTCATGACTTTCAGAAGTGTGTCCTCGTACATGTTAGTCGTAATCATACGAAATATACAATTTATGTTGCGCTATTGCCGTATGGCGACCCCTGACGGTGGCGGCGTCACCTTCCAATATCTCATTGGTGCTGAACAAATGTCGAATTATTTTTTTAACGGCTTCCATAGCATTCTCCGTTCTCGAGAAAAATTCAAAAGATGTGCGTTAATATCTAGACCGATGAGTCTCTGAAGATAACAAGAGTGACGTCTGAAGACTTTAAATTCCTATACTGGGGGTTACCGAATCACCTCCATGTACAGTATGAACCGCAATTTTGTGTGTCGCTCTACGTTTAACCTTATCGTCTTCAAACTTACTGGGCTTCAAATTCATTTCGGTTGGTCTAAGAGCTCATCGCATTTGCTGCGTTTTATCTTTCTTGTAGAAGCACGGCAAACATTGAAGTCGTATTTTAGTGTTGTTGTGGGTATGAGTACAACTGAACTGAGTGACGTGCTCCCATTTTACTATTAATGAAAATGGATATTGCTGTTTATTAAAATAATACGAACAGCTGTTATCAAATGAGGCGCATCGAATAAATACAAATCTTATAAGAATCCACGAAGAAATATGAAATTTCGATAAAGTCTTCTCTTTATCTACCTAGTGTTACTTCTAAAGTCAGAACGCATATCTGATACTAACCCTTGCTTGAGTCCTATTTCAAATAGCTTACAATGTAAGTAGTTATTCAGTGGACATACGGACAAAAAAAATCACGTTGCCCCATCTTGTGGATACGGTTTTCTTTCCTGCTAAGTTTCCATAAAACGAAGTTCATTTAACATACCTCAACCACATTACGCTGCAAATTTTCGATAAAATAAAGAATCATATTAGGAACACCCTTGTGAACCACTATGTATCAACACTGAAGGGTCTGATTTCTGAACGTGTTTTGATTTTAATGGTGTTTGCAGTTTAATAAGATTCAATCATAACCCCAGTTCCATGTCATTTTATTTTTATGTGTATTTTTATTTGGCAAGTCGTTGGACCTCAATATACTTAGTAGAAAAAAATAAAAGAAGAAGACGAATAACGAGCTGCGAGTTGGTATAAGATGTCTATGACAGAGAGAAGTGGAAACGAAAGAGCAAGAAAGCGAACCCCATCGCAAAGCGGGCCAAAAGCAAGTAAGAAGAAGAAGAAAAAATGTAGACGCAAAATAAAAATAAAATTCTATTTAACTTACGTTTAGTCAGATCGGAAATGTCGTAGTCTAATTGTTGGTATACCGCGGGTTGTGAAAGGTAGTGCGGAGGCTGCGCGCTTGTCACACTGTGGGCAGCATGTGGGAGGACCTGTCCCCGGCGCGAGTAGCTAGCGACCGGCGCTGCAGTGAGCTGGAGACGTAGTTCTGATCAAACATACATACATACACCTACATCCCTCACGGGGTAGGCAGAGCGTTAACGGCTGTAAAACGTATATTAACACCACGTCTGACAAAAGTTTGAGGGTCATCAGATAACTGTGTATCACTATAGTGACAAGCCCATATCGCCTGAAATTGCAATACACATCTAACCCTCGAGTCCCTTAGTTGCCTCTTACGACATGGGGTGAGGCTTTTCTAAGCCGGCATCACACGGCAATATATAAATCAAACTTTAGTCGTCCGTAGAGTCACACGTTATGAAACAGTTTTTAAAACAGTGAAAATTTCTACATTTTATATGAATGCTTAACATTTTGGGTTCTACCCAGAATTACTATAATTTTATCAACCATCACTTAACAAAATGAAATGTTTCAAATTTTGGAATTAAATTAACAATTTCCAATGTTTCTGACTTTATGAAGCAAAGCAGATGCCATTTTTGATTGATTTTACAGTTCAGAAATGGCGCTATGAAAAAACGTAACAATAGTGGATACACGAAGGGTGAATACATTTCTATATCAAGCGTTCCTCATCAAACTTACTACATATTATGGAGCGAAGTGTTCGTACAGGTACCTAAGTATATGAACACAGGCGATTACTGGTTCTGTGATGCGACACACGCGCGCCTGGGGACATCCTTCCGGCGGTTTCGGCGCCTGACCTGACAATCGCCTGAGACGTGCCATAATTGCGATATGCAGCATAGCCAACACAACACACGTCTCATATAACCAACGCGCGGTCGATGTCTGCGGAAATATGTTTACAAAACGGATTCGGATTTCCGTGTTATTAATCAGGTGTTGATATACCGCTCTCTGTTCTGTAAAAGTGGTAAATTTGATAGCTTGTTACCATTAGTCGCAGTACAGTCCTACCACCGTAAAAAGTTGTGAGTTGTTCCAAAATATTATGAAACTACGTTAAGAAAAGAATGGTATCTGCGTCCGTGCCGCTTTTTGACGTGCCCCCAGATAACTAGTACTAACTTACTTCTTCCTACATCAAGTTATCTTCGTTTAATTTTATTTATTTCAATAAAAAACACTTGTGGTCGCCATTTTTCAGTCCCGGTAGTAGTAGGCGGTTGAAAAACTCTGACACCAGGGTACATCGGGTCGTTGGACGACTCTTTGTCCCACACGAAAAGAGAGAGACCCGGGAATCAAATGATACTGTAACTCCATTCTCCTATTTCTACTTAAAGTTGATTAATATTTAACGCAATGCGATGTCGGAAAGCTATTGTTTGTGTGCAGATTGGATTGGATCGCTGGAAGTAGCGACAAGGTTTAGATAAGGTACCCCTTTTAAGTTTTTAAGTTAAAAGTGCTATGGGCTGAGTACGTGGCAACAAAAGCGTTGAAATGCCTACTTATGTACCAAGTTATAAACGTCGCGCTTCCGCCGCCGCGCCGGCGCGTTGGCGCCGTTCAGCCGTGCCGTCGTGCCGTGCCGTCGTGCCGCCGCGCCGTGCCGTGCAATAGCGACATCTAACCGCACGCGTTAACCGGCCATGTGATGCGATGATGTGAGCGCTGCGAGCCTCAATTGAACCACTAGCTATCTGTTACAAGGACGACGCACGGAACAATAATTACAAGCATTCGATGCTTTAATTACATCATTTCAAACCAATTAACAATGACTTGTTTGTCTACTAGTTGCGTTTCTTTAGTCATATGCCTGTGTAAACTAAGTAAACAACAGGTAATATCCGATGATCGCTTAGGTTATTTAACTGGCTCTTAAGAGATCATTCACGAAAAAGGGTCATCAATGTTGTTTTTTTCTATTTTTCTATCCTGGTAGGTACTTAAAAGAAAAACCACAAAAGCCAAAATAAAGGGTGTAATTTTATTTTACTATTGACCGATAGCGAAAACTCAAGACGGGCTGGTGACAGATACGGAACAACTTTCCCTAACGAACTTCGGTCGAACATAGAAAAATGTACCAGCCGGTTTGTATGGCTAGTCCAATTTATATAGTTTCATATTTCCCTCTTTGTTCCTTGGGAAAAGTTGTACCTAAGTTGTCGGTCAATAGTAAAATGTCACTCTATGTATACTTGTATGTTACGTCGCTGCGACGGTATTAAAGGATTTAGCTTTGACGCAATGCGCCGTAGAGGCCAGGAATGGCCACTTTCTTTACTATGAGATACAGGTAGATAGTTGTTTGATTTCTTCTTAATCGGAGAAACAAGAGACGAATACGTATGAAAACTGTAATTCTACGTGAGAAGTGATGTGCGCTTGATTGTTGATTAATAAGATGACGGATGCACAGTCGGAATCGGAATAGAAACTGCGTATTTTATTCCTGTATTTGCTCTGGTTTGTCGACCCGCTGTTCGTGTGTGGTTGATTATGATGATTTATACTGAAACAATGCAGGTTATGTCAGGAAATCATCTTCAGACTTTAGTTGGAAAATGTATCACGCTTTTCGGCCTGGCCCGTTCTAGCTGCCTCTATATATCTACTTTGTGCATGATCTCGTGCACTTAGACAACGCACGTCAATCTCGGTGACTGATATAAATGAAAGCATTTATGCATAGTGATTTTCAATTTACATCTAAGTATATTATTTATGCAGTACACCTAGTGCCTACCAAGCAACCCGCAAGCGATATAGATGTGATATATTTATGACTGTACACCAACTATTCTGTTATAGTTAGTGCCTTTATGTAAAACTGAATCAAAACATTAAATATTATTGATGGTGTTTTTAACAAAAAAGATGTTATTGGAAATTCGTCATAAAATTTTTGTAGATTCGTAAATCTGATATTGTTGAATATAAGGTCCTATTAAGTTTAGAGCAAATATTTAAGGTTGAGTTCTACTTGTTAAACTGAAAAATGTGTCACAATCGAAATATAAAAAAACGTGACATTTAATTACATTTACAGACTCTAACCTTTCAATATTATGACTGCGTTATGAAATCTTAATTTGAATAGTTGAATACCTAGGTCTATTTAGTTAAATTTAAATTGCTTAGAGAGCTTGATTGAACGTCATTGGATAAACTGATCACACATAGAAGTTATGATATGATTTTTTTATTTTTTAATGTTTCACTGTTCGTATTAAATATGGGATGTAACGGAATGTGATAACTTAGTCTACCTACTGAATATTTTTCTCGGTTTAAACTTCTTGGCACATGTGGATGTGGGTTAGTGTGGCTCCAGAAGTGGTCATTGCGAATGTTGCTGTAAGCGGCCCTGGTGATGACGCTACATCGAATTCTGGACGCCAAGGTACCAAAAGCGAATACCTATCACTACAAGCGACCCGAAGTGGGTTATCAGCAGGCCATAGCTGTTGTGTACGACTAAAATTGTATAAATGCTGGTTGGCTGCCGTTATGCAGCACTCGCCAGACTTACATATTTGCTGGACGTGTGCTGGTTCGAGAATTCTCTTGAAAGTGCTCCAGCTCAGCGATCGAACTCAGGATTTTGTCTGGTTGGACGCCCCTTCGAGCAAGGCGCATGAAAATTCCAAGTTTGTCATAGTCGGTGACACATGACATGTGTCTAAACACTTGCAGTGAAGACGAGCAAGGCCACCGGTCTCGTCTCCTGGTAGAGTTCGAGGGTTTGACTCATGTTACCACAACACAGCGGTACAGCGACGCATATCGGTTGTTTTATCGTAAGACAGTTTTTATAAAAATTGAGCATGTGAAAGTGCAGGCTGGATCTGTAATTGCTAAGAAAACAGAAGAGCATCAGCAATGGTTTTTTGACCTGAGGTTATCTGGCAGACCCATCAAAGTAAAATATATTTTCCTAGGACATAACCATTTTGATACGATTTTTTTCTGAAGGAAGTGTTCTCAGCATTTGGATCTGTAGTCATTTGGGAAATGTGGAAAGAGTTACTGCCTCGTACTTGGTAGTGGCAAGGGAAGCATGCTGTAACAGGAATATGCATTACGTTAAAACTTCTAATAACTTAAAAATCTTTCAATTAAATGATACATGATAGTATTGTCCTTATTAATGATATTGAGTAGAGATAGGCCGAACATAATTAAGTCTCAGCAAACACGAACATTCGGCATTATATTCCGTAAAAAGAAGCACCGAGCCCCTCCGTTTGCTAACCTCCTAACTTTTCATATTAGAAACGTTAAATTACAATAAAAAAGAACAACTTTAATCATGAATTTTCTGATTATCCGGAGAGACTCCATCCCACAAGCTTTTCACTTAAGTAGGTATGTGTTTTAAATTTTTTGATTCCAAAAATGTTGCTAACCTAATGAAATAGCTAACCTAAAAGGTTTAAAACCGACATACTAAGACCTCGCGCGTCGTTCGGCAGATTCGCTATAGGACAGAAACTTGATAATAATACGTACTAATACAGACTTCAAGTAAGTTTACTTATAAATAATAGATTTTGAATTGTTTTGCCTTAGGTATGCGCGTCTTTGTGACGGTATGGTTAATACTTACTTACTTATTTTAGATACTGGATAAATAAGTATTGCAACATCAGTTCTCTATCTACCACCAATAGACACAAGGTTGCGCAATATCGATTACTTACCGAGTCGGTAATACCGACTTACTAACTAGGTATGTATACAATACATAAGTCTAACTAAGATATACCTACATAATGGCAAAGCTACCTAGCTTCGATCAAAAATTCTTACTGTAAAAATTCTTGAAAGATAGTTATTGTATTTGCAAAAGTACCTATATATTAACTATGATATCACAAATCTGGAGCCCTATGTACCATACATACATAAACCGGATCGAGAATATTCAGAAAAAATTTATTCGTCACTTGTGCTACCGCTTACATGTCAGTTATAGTTCAGAAAATTACCTAGATTTATGTAAAAAACACCACATACTTCCACTTAATAAAAGGCGTGAAATAGGGGATATAACGTTCCTATTGAAGATTACTTCTGGTGTACTTGACTGTCCTGAACTCTTATCCCAAATCTTTCTTAAACTCCCTAATAGATCCCTTCGTTCCAACTCTGTTATATCACTTCCGTTTGCTTCTACTAACTACAGACAAAATACCTACATGTGGCGAGCTTGTAATAACTTTAATAATCTATCTACTGAGCTCAATCTAGATTTATTTAACACAAGTTGCGAATCAGTTAGGCGCCTCCTTAGCCAGTTGTTTTTTAGCGGTGACTAATCAGCAAACTAAGTAATTACCTACTAACTTTATGTTTTTAACCTTTTCGCCGCCAAGCCATTCGAGTAAAAAATTGCAACCAGCGCCACACCAATTTCTTGGTAAAGAAATACTCAATAAAATAGAGATGTCCAACAGTTCATATCGATAATAAATCTTCACTTTTTAAACCGAGTTTTAATTAATCTAAAACCATTATTTTGCCCCCTACTTTCAGTTCTGATTTCATATAGGTCAAAATAGTAATATAGGATAGTGGTAGTAGTGGTGGCCTCGTAAACAACACTAGGCATATTCAACAAGTTTATTTTTAGTTTAGTTTGCGATCAGCACTGGCGCATCTCTATTACGCGTTTCTCTATATCGCGTTGTCGGTTATAGACGACTGTGGCGTCGGTGGCATTTCTATATTCTCAAACTCTTAGGACAAATAAGGATGTAATATAGAAAAAAAATTAGAACATCATAGGATTTATGCTGGTATTTATTTTAATATTTTATTGTGACTATTTGTTTTCGTTCATTTCTTTTTCTTATTTTACTTACGTTCAATATTAATGAAAAACGATTTTAAATGGCACAAATTTCATGTGAACTTAATTTAACGGGTCAAATTGTGATACAAGATTATTATTAGATAATAAGAGAAAAGATAATTATTTATTTAATAAACGTATAAGTAACTATCCATCTATCTGTCTAATTAGCCTAAATTAGCCCTATGTTGGACATAGGAATCTTCTTTATAAGTAACTATGAAATTTAAATTAAGTTCACATGAAACCCTCCTAAACTCTCTTAATTTATTTATTATTATATATGATTATTAGGTATTTACTTAACTCTAAATCTTCTTCTTCGAGTAATCCAGGTTCAAACGACAGATCAACGTCATCCTCTACGCCTTCTAAAATCTGTAGAAGTTCTGCTGAACTAAGCTCGTCGGCACTCATTTTCCCATCACTATTTTTATGTCACTACTGCAATGACGTCAGAGCGTGTCGTCTTTACCCGACTACGGCGTACAGTGCACTCACAATGGTCAAGCAATTATCGCTGTGCACGAGTCGACGAAACCGGTTTGTCGATACTCAATCAAACAAAGAAAATAAAGTCTAATACTGGCGTATTTCTACAAATCGATGTCGGGAATATTTTCAATATACATTAAAATAATAAGAAAATGTTATTGTTATGACAAACTTGACAAATATCTAGGCATAGTATATTCCGTAAATATATTATAGATGTATCGATATTTCACATTTGTACTAGTAAGGAACAACACTTCCAGTCGTGTGGGGCCGACTATGGCGTGTGCGAATGGTACTTCTGACAGCTTCAAAACGTAATCAGTATTTTTCTTATTTATACTACAAATCTAATAAATATCTAAGTGCAAAAGTTCAGAAATGAAAGTAGAGGGTACAATAAATGCAATATGCGAAAAAATAAAAGAAAGATACGGTTTTAGAATGCTAGTTTATGAACATAAACTTTAACGACGTTTTGTCGGCTGTACCCGACCGTGGCGCTGACGGCAAGTCGCGGGTTGTCGGCTATACCCGTCTATGGCGGTGAAAAGGTTAAACATGCTTAATTCTATTAATATAAAAATAATTATGTGTATCTTATTTTGCATGAATGATTCATTATTTTATATTTTGGTATGTGTGATTAATGCTGTTGTATTTTATTGGTATTTAATGTTTACTCTAAGTGTTCTTCTTTTTCTTTTTAACATACTTTGTTGTCTATCTGTGGAAACCTATAATTGGCTGTTTGTTTCTATAGTTTTTAAGTAATTGGTTATGTTCGCTGTTGGTTTTCCTATCAAAATAAAATAAAAATAAAAATAAAATAAAATAAAAAATAAAAATAAAATAATAATCTACTCACGGATTAAGTACCTACCTACCTTTTAACTTATTTGCTTCTAAGTAGAAATCTATGTATTCAGGTGAATAAAATAATACAAAGGGCTTAGCTATTACCTTTTAAAATTAATATTATATGTTATACTAAACAATGTGAAAAATAAGGTCATAAAAATATGTGTCTACTTAATGCTATTATGCAATGGGCTGGGTACGCGTGCCCGCGCAGGTTGTGTGGGTTAGGCATTTCCGTTTTAGAAAAGTGGCCTAAAGAGCCGTGAACTAGTTTCATCAATTTTGGTTTGTGTTGTGTGTGGGCCAACCACGATAATAGATACAGGTACTTAGACCAGCGCGAACACTAAATTAGCGAAGGTGACTCTTACGGACTACGGTCTATGACTTCTAAGTTAATCGACTGTTTGTCGACTCGGTGTCTCAAACTAAAATAGAGAGATAAATGAGTACAAATAAACCTTAGTAAGAATTATTTGAGTTTTGATATTATTTATGTCCTCCAATTTTTGATACCGAAAACTCAGTACGGGCTGGTAAAAAGGCACAAAGGTCGAAATAAGAAAAAAAAATTAAACCCCTCGTACAAAATGCAAAGCGAATGCTGACCGAGTCAATTTGTATGGTAAAAATTACATTTTACTATTGTCAACTATTCTTGAAACAAATCAGAACGAATAAATACCAACTATAGTATTTGTTAAAGCATTTAAATAGGGTGAAATCATAATAGTGACCGATAGCGAAAACTTAAGGCGAGCTGGTGATAAAGAATGGTTGTGATAGAGTGGACGACGCAAATGAAACTATTGTCTTAGTAACAGTGTGGTTTATTAGAAACACAGAAAATCACTATTAACATGAATGTGCAAAAGGATAGAAACCGCGGCAAATCTGGGAGGCACACAAGGTTGCTCCATTCTCCAAACAATGATGAAGCAACTACAATTTCATGAAGGATGATGATGCATCGGCCAGGTGTTGCAATATATACGCTCAAATCAAAGATACATAAATCATCGGAACTATCATTATCTGTTAAATTAGATTTATATTATTAATCCTGAATTCGGTTTCCGTGTCAAGTTCAGCCTCATTAACGCCATCACTGCTGCATTTTTGCAATGCACATAACAAAATGCCGTACATTATAAACCTGCCCTAAAACAAGTGCAAGTACGTTTGCACGGCAGATTGCATTTGCAAGATATAATTTTTCCAACCCCAGTCTGAAGGATTTAACTCGTTACCAAGCCATTTCTGAACTTGGTAATAAACTCGCAATGAATGTTGTGTTGCTGCTGTCGCAGTCTCGGTGTAGGAGCAGCATGATCCGTGAAGGTTTTTGTTAAAGATTGAGCAAATTTTACAGCAATTAAAAAAATACTGGTTTTGCCTCCAAAAAGATCAAATAACTAGTCTTCATCCGCTGTGACAATGTCATTTCGTGTTGTTCACGGATCATTGAATAGTTTTATATTTTGATTTATTTCTGCATTTTTCAGTAAGTTAGCAAATACTTTCTTTTTTCCTTGTCTAAAAATAGAGCTATCAGAAATTATAAAATTCTGTTGGGAAATTTCCTTTTCCGGACTTCATCACGACGACGACTTGTACTTTTTTGATCGCCAATATCAGTGCTTTAAAAATCACCGACACGTTGAAAGACTGGAATACTCTTCGATCACAATTGTGCAGTTAGCATAATCATAAGACTGTTGTCTTTTTTCGGCAAAAAATAATCCTGTGTCATATTAGCTTCCGTTTTTCCGTGAATTTCAATTGTTACTATGGTTCTACAGTCTCTTTCCGGGAGTATTTTTCATTTCTTGAATTCATCATGCTTTTGCCAATTTAAAGAGCATTCTGGGATTTCATTTTGTCATTGCCAACTACACCGGGGCTTATAAACATTTAAGTTAGAAGATGTTGGAAATAGTCATTTTCTTTAAACCTCTGTATGAAGCATTCTAAATCTTTGGTATCTCAACTTAGTCGAAATGACGACTCATCCTTGCGGTTTCGATCTTAGTCCGTGGTATTGCAATATCTTGTTGTGGCCTCATGAAACTTTCATAGAGCGCATTAAAGATTTTTCTATGGTCATATCAGTCTACGTACCTGAACGAGATCTTAGTGTCCTTCTAACAATTAGTATTTCTCAAACTTTTCGTAGCGTCATTAATGTTTCTAAATTTGTAATTTCCTTATGCAGATGATTTCACATAATTGAACTGATCAGCTGCGTGAAGATATGGCAGCATTTGTTTGACACTTTTAAAATATAACATCCTATCACCGGTGCGCTCAGCTTTGATACATTTTGGATCAATGGAGCAATTTCAGTAAAATTGTTTGCGAGCAATTGTACGAGTAGTACGCCCGTGCGACTTTCTAAAATGCTGTACAAAGTACTCTCTTTTTTAGTTTTGCCTTTAAATTAATTTACACTTTATTGATCACAATTTGATACAAAGCCAAACTTGAGAGTGATTGATTTGATATGTAAAGTTCTGTTTAAAAAAATAATTATATACAAGTACTTTTTTGTATTTTAAACTTTTGTGTTGGTGGTTTACGCTGTCTCATAAAGAAAATTGTGTCTGTCTAAAAGTACGTGTGCTCTAAATGAATGGTTATGATGTTGTTCTGCAATAATTTTGTCCTGCGATCATATGCGTATTATGTTAAACATAGTTCCTTTAACTACCTGCCATATTTTTCCGATAGCTCTTATGAAAGACAAGAAAATGAAATCGGCCTGATCTTAAAATGATTTTGGATATTTGTGGATATTGTGAGAACTTTTGTTGATATTTTTGAAGAATACAGCAGTACAGTTCTCATATTCTTTATGGATTTCTGTGGCGTGTTTGAGTGCTGTCAGGCAGGATAGTGTCATCATTTGATGCAGTGTACTTGTAATACAGAGGTAAGTTCATGAATGCCTCATGAACAGAAAAGATCTGATTTCACTAATTTTTATTATTCCCATTTTCTTTTTGTGTCAAAGACAATAATGAATTCCAACCAGGCATATGAGAATTGTTATAAGACTTTCCACACATCAATAAAACATCCGATTTGTCTGATAGATATGTATTATTCGACCATGAGGATTGGCACAATGGAGAAGGGGCCTTTGCCCTGCAGTGAGTAGATGTGGGCTGATGATCGACGGACTAAATGATATTTTGTCCAAGCCGTGTTATCGGTTTTATTTATGTTGTTTATATAGAAATTTGATCAAAACTTTTCAGATAGCTGTTTGGGCTGTACTCGTACTTTCATCTTGGAATATCTTCGTTCAAAGTTTTTGTTTGTGGTGAATTGAAATAATGCATGCCACCCATTGTATGAAAAGTGTTGTTTTTATGCAGAGTAAAAACTTTGAAGTCAGCATTATCAAACACAAATTTTGTAAAAACTGGAGTCATTTGCTTTGTCACTGTAGTAGCTATGGCTGAAACTTGAAATTTTAAGCTTTCGTCGTAAGTACCTTCAAATGGATCAAATGTCTTGACGCTTATTAATGGTGTAACGGTGATAAAAGTCCAAGAAGTAAACTGAAATAATTTAGTCTATACTCTCACAAAACTACGCATTTTCTTGCTAAGTTAGCTTTTTTTGATCTTATTGTCTATCATATTAGATTAAAAAATGTTTTAATGTGTTGTTTGGCGCTGGATAAATTTTTTATTCATCTATTGAATTATTTTTTTGATAAAATAGCTTCAACAACCCATTCTAGATCCCCTCGTAGTTGTAGATAACTACGAGGGCTGCTATTTATGTTTTCTTTTTGCCAGGCTACGAATAGGTGGTAACTATGTACATACACGTTTAATCCATCATCGTCGCTGGGACATTCGTGGCAGGTCGTCTTGCCATAATCAGACTTTTACTTTCCACATCAATCAAATAAATAATAGGTGTTTCATGATAACTAAATTTTAAACACCTTTTTATTCATTGCCTCAATAATATACCGATTAGCTGCTACTTGATTTTTTTTGAGTACCAACTTCTTACAATTCTTTCTTGTTTTCCAGGTTTATATCAATATGCAGTCCATCTAATCACCATACACTACAGCGGGTAAGAATATTGTTTACCTACCCATGTAATGCTATATTCTACAGAGGATTGCTTAAACATTTTCAGGGCGAGTTCTAGACGTAAAACTTTTCAAAGTACATTTATCTCGAAATATGAAAGAAATATTTGGTCCGTAGATACAAATGTTGTTGCTGCTCGAGTTTTTATGTGAGGGAGAACCAATTTTTTCGTATTGATGTATGACTTAGTACGAGGAGGCTATCTGGTTTTAAAAAATGCAGTACCTTCTGTTTATTCCCCTTGTATTATGCTTCTCCTCATTAAATTGATTTAAGAGGCTAGCCCAGCGGTTTCACCCGCTGCGAACCGTTTTTTTTTGCGTTGCGATAGATGGGCTTACTCTAATATTAAATTAGTTTCGATAAATACTCCGGCAGCCGACCTGCAGTGTCGGTGGCATCATATAAATGTTTTTGCGAGCAAGATGACGGGCAGGCAGGGCATGACAGTAGGTGTGCCATTGTTTGCGGAGAAGCACCGCATTCGCATGTGTCATTTGAGCTATATCCCCACCAGCACAGGTTGTCCCTGTATCGGCCAACTTGGGTCCGGAGTCGGTTGAGTGACTTCCACGTTGGCCAAGAGAGTTTGTGTCCAGGGGGGAGACTCTTTTTTGGTGGAAAAGGGGAAGCTGTTGGGTACCTCTCGTACCAAAGCCGGCATCGCTCTTCTTTTGCATTGCCAGTGATTGGCTTCGAGTGCTTTATGAAGCTATGTCGGCTTTTCAGTCTCTGGGCTCCAGGAACATGATTATGCAACGGGTGCCTCCTGTCATGGTCTTTTTTTAAACACTCGACTGATTCTGCGATATCCCTATGGACGTCGGGTGGGGCGATGCCAGAAAGTGGATAAAGCTTTGCCACTGGGGTTGGTTTGAGACAGCCTGTAATAATACGGTAGGTCTCGTTAAGAGCTGTGTCCACCAATTTGGCATGCGCTCAACGGCTCCATACAGGGCTGGCGTACTCGCCGGCCGAAAAGCAAAGGGCTATTCCCGAAGTGCGTAGAACATCTTGCGCAGCTCCCCATCTGGATGTGGTCAAGCGACGCAGCAGGTTATTGCGAGTGCTACCTTTTTTCTGGGTGTTCTTGCAGTGCGTTTTATACGTTAACGCTCTGTCTAATGTAATTCCAAGGTACTTAGGAGAACTAATATGAGCGATTGGCACGCCACGCCATTTGATGTTCAGCTTTCGATTGGCTTCTCTGTTCTTCAGATGGTAGGTACATGACTGTGTTTTCGTGGGGTTAAGTTTTAGTACATAGCTGTCATAGTAGCAGCTTACTGGTCCAGTGCACCAGTCAAATTAGCCCTACCCTCTTCGAAGGACTTAGCCTGGGATGTAATTGCTAAGTCATCGGCGTATAAGAAGCGTTTCGTGTTGGGCGTGAACGGTTGGTCGTCCGTATATATGTTAAATAGCAGGGGTGCCAAAACGCTTCCCTGAGGCAGACCATTTTTTTGTAACCTGCAGCGACTTTTTTCCGAGTTAAGGTGGACCTGAAAGCGGCAATTGTATAGCATTTCTTTAAGAAACTTAGTAAAATTGCGATCGCCTGTGGTGTTATTTACTTTGGTCATAAGTCTTCTCTGACCGGGGGGAATCGGGGTACTAACCGTGTTCCAATGGAATTAGGATATTTCAATATACCTTATCTCTCTTTCTCTTTTTTCCTGTTTATAATTAAAATAAATTAACCCTCTGGATGCAATGGCTACTTATAAATACGTTGGGTTCCATCAATCTAAACAGATCCATTATAAGGAATCAAAAAGTATGTATTGATACAACATATCAAACATAGAATTAACGCTATAATGAAGACTTATTTGTTATCCAGAAATACCATCAAAGCTAAGACATATGCAGGCCCCGTTCGGTCTGCCTCGAAATTTAAAACGTCCCTTTCCCACGAGAGATGATGACGATGAGAAATCCTGTGTGTGAGAACAGAGTAGAAACGCCATATTTAGACGATTTTTACTCTTTTAGAAATTTTTCGCCCAATAAACAAGTAATCAAAAAACTGTACGACAAGAATCTAGTAATGTACAAGACGTATCGCAAAAGCAAAAAAATGTCCTGACCAACAATCTTCCAGCGAATGATAAAAGTTAATGAAGTTAATGAATTAAGCATCACCCAAAATATGGTGGCAGAAGTCTTATTGACGTTACAAATCTCCACAAAGAACAGATATCTCGTCTTAGATCGTACTTTTACAGCAAAACAGTCTAGTGTACACTCAGCATAGCTTTTAAAGACACAAACGTTACGCACCGATTTATACAAATTGAGATTTAATTTATAATTTTATGACGCGATTTTGATGCTGAAGTTTATAAATCTTAACCCTTAAAAAATATTTATGTAGTATTTCTGTCGTATTTCTTTGGAATTAGTTAAGGTTTTTCGTTGTGATATGCGGTTGCATTAACTCATGACGCACTTAAGTGCGGTATGTCGCAATAACGTCTGTCGCACTTATTCTGGAATCACCCTTGCCACAATGCCTCAAGACCAAGGTGGTCGATCAGTGCGTCCTACCAGTCATGACCTATGGAGTCGAGAAGAACGTGACAGTAAAACTGACCCCTTCTGTTTACTGTAATTAAAGTTATGGCAAAAAGTGCCTACAAACGGTCACTTTTGGTATTAATTGCCATAACTTTAATTGCAGTACATATTTCATTGAGTCTGTCTAAATTCAATATTCACATATTCTTATTTAACTAGTTAGTATGCGCGGGAAAACGGGGTCGACTTCGAATGCAAAACTCACAATGACCGATGCGATATGTCAGCCGTATTGTGTGCTTAGCTGTGCAACTACGTTAACTCGCTAAGTTTTGTCTGCATCTCGCTGCATTCGTCGGGTAACGGTACAGCACCCATTTTGGGACGTACATGATTGCTTAAGCCTCTATGTGATACGACAATTATGGTATTGATACAGCGTGTTGACCACAGAGTGCATGGCAAGGTATTTATTTTTAAGTACGGGAATTGCACACGCGGCAGCCACTATGCAAATGACAAACTGTGACAGCCGCAATTGATGCGGCTAGGTGTGTCATTATTGTATAGTACTTCGTAAATTCGTTTCGTTTCGTCAGAAAATCGGCTCCAGTAAAACACCGGAAAATCATGTAGTGAGTGTGAGAACAGACCTGTTAGCGTATCTCGCATTTTTTGTCACACAACTATGAGTTTGTCAATTTGTCATCTACATGCTGTTTGCCGGATCCACAGGGCATCCAAACGTCACGTACTGTCACCGAGTTCTTTGATCTTTGGTCGGATCGGTCCGCGGTTGAACTACTGAAAATTGACAAAGTAATAGTACAAAGGGTCTAATAATAGTTAATCTAAAGTAAACTAAACTAATTAAAGTATAGTAATAATTAACCTAAAACGAAACTAAAAGGATGTCCTCCAGTGCGCCCCGTAAGACATGGTCCCCAGCAAGCTGGCAACGATTCCCCTTTGAATGGCGAAACTGACGGTGGCAGAGGAAACCGCCAGCTGTTCAGTTGCCGGTGGTCTCATTGTAAGTAATTTTCTTTGCGGATGGACCCCAAGGGCCCATTGTCTCGTAGCCCTTAATATGAGACTTCCCGAAAACTAGATGATAATCTATCGATAATGAATTAACAAACTCGAAAACTTGAGCTATGTGTAAAATAATTCGAGATCTATGGGGTTTATTTTAAAAAGCTGACAATTGTAATTTACAATAACAACTCAATGTACCTACATCGCGTATTCAGCAAGCCAATTTGATACGAAGAACAAAATAATCTTTACAGTCTGCGAACTGTAAATCGAATCGTCATTGTTAATTGATGTGCTGTGTTGTTGACAAACCCAATCGGGTTTAACGACGCGTAATATGTATGCTTGTATTTGTTGTATTGTAATAAAATAAATAAATAAAAATTAAATAAAATTATATTATAATTATCAGTTTCATGAAAAGCACCCACAGATCAGACGCCCCGTTTTATGCATTCCTATACGAGATTTACGCCCTGTTGATGCGTTATGCAAACGCAGGAGAGAATCTGTTTCAGTGAGAGCTCGCTCGCCATCCGGTCTAAATATAAACGAACGGAGCGGAGACAGCCCGCGGGGGCGGGGGCGGGGGTGTGAGCGGGGTAGGCCATCGACCCGAGCAACCCAGACCTTGTGCACACTGCCGGAAGGAAAAGAACCATAGAATCAATTTGCACTATTGTTCTTCCGAGCAGGATTTATGTTTTGCATCTTCGATGTAGGTACTGCGGACTGCAAAAGAGCAAACTTAAGCAGGATGTCTCATGACACTACTCGAGCAGGAACAAGGCAATCGGACTAATGTGCGAAGATTGACAGACCGATATCAATGTAAGTAAGTGTCAGTCGAATCAGATATGCATTGCAGTCGCTTTGTCGGCAGCTGGTGGTTGGCAGTATTCAGTCGTCAGTTCACCGGTGTTACAAATTCAGTTTGCAGGTCAATAGCACCGTTAGTTGAAGGTCTTGGCCGGACCGCTGAACTGGCGGCCCACTCCCATTCTATAAGAGCTCCCGCCACCTCACTCTACATACTCTTGCTGTATACAAAACCACCCCTTCGCACACTCTTGTAAAATTCTACTTGTCATAACAATACAGGGTGTAAGGGATGGTGTACCGAAAACTTTGCGGTCATGATCAGAACATGAAACAGATCAGCTTTTAGTATGGAGCTTATGCTGGGAAACAAATAGAAAGCCAGTCAGCTGATCGGGAATTTTGTAGAGGAGGTCGATTTTTTTTACTCGTTTATCAACATTTCCTCCATAGAAAAAGTAGTTCAGTTTCATGGTGTAATCATTCATGCCTACTAAGTTATCGGTACACCGTCCCTTACATTTATGCCATCAAAATCATTATTCTGTTAAGTCTGCTACTCTCGCTACTCAGTCTACCGTAAAAAGTTGTGTGATCCATGTACCTAAATCAAGTTGGTACATAAATAGATCGAATTGCGTTTCCAAAAATCAGGTTTCTAAATTTAGTTACGAGAAAGTTAGAGTATGTGTCGAAGATGGCCTGAATTGGTTCGAGAAAAGGATAGTGCGGGGATTGTGCAGCGGTGCCGCTTTGTTTGCTCGATTGCGGAGGCACTACAGTGCCCCCAGATTAAATAGAAAATGGAAATTGAAACAATTGTTTTACTTGTTTTTCGGTTATTGAATAATTATTTTGATTCTTTAATCGTACAAAAGTAGGAATCAGTGCGTTAGCTCATGAGTGCTCCAGTCCAGATTCTAGTTTCATCGCAATACACCTAATATTATTCAGGCGGTTTTCCCACTTGTCGCCCGTCGCTGCGTATTTTTAACGCACCGTAACGCATGCGTCTGTCAAACGAAAGGACATTGCGAATTCCGATCGTATTTTCATACAAATAAGGTGCGAACGGTTCAACAATGGTTCGAACGGATGAAAAAATGTTTACTCGTAGCCTGTAATGGAATATTTTTAAAGGATATAAATCGGTATTTTATGTGTGGTGTGTATAGCGAATCCCCCCAATCGAGGGACTCCTATGTCCAGTAGTGGACTGTTATGACTGTTGGAGTTAAAGTTTTATAAATATACCTATTGTTTCACAAATTAATTGTTATATTTATGACTTACACAATACTTTTAGTGTGCTCCTATTAACTGTAAATGTGCGCATTTGATTGTTAGAAATTTAATGAAACGATCTCTTTTGATAGAATCATGATTGTTTTTGAATAAAGCAGATTGGTTTTACCTTGGGTATCGGTCTGAGCGGGCGGAAAGCGAATTACCCTGGCTGCAAGGCAGGTGGTGCAGCGGCGGCGATCAATACCCACACAGCCACCAGCCCCCGCGCGCCACACCCTCTCACCCCACGATACTCGCCTTCAGCGTTCAGGGCTGGCCAATGCCTACAGATTACATTAAATAGGTAGACGATGAAATTTTACTAGCAAACTCAGGACGAAGAAGTACTTCCACTTTTATTTTAGTTTTTCGCCCTATGCTCCTAGAGGCAGTTGTTTAATTTCATGGAATGATTTCACCCTTTAAAATATGTGCAATTTTTCTACGCCTTATACACCATGTTCCGGAGGAAATGTTATTCTCCTTCTTTTCGTGTGTAACACAAACAATGCATTAAATTGGACTTTTTGTTAAGGGCATCGTACTGAACATCGTTTTTTTTTTTATGGCCGATGTGACGTCGCAGTGATAGTGCGCATGCCTGCGACGCAAAGGCTCCGGGTTCGATTCTCGGTGGGGTAGTCACAAAGCTAATATTTATCACAAGAAAGTTGTTTCCGTGCCATAGAGGGCACGTTAAGCCGTCGGTCTTGATTACTTAGACGGCGGTCGTTACAAAACCATTTCGGAGGCCTACTGCTAGTGGTAGGCGGTTGAAAAACTCTTGACACCAGGGTTTATCTGGTCGTTGGAAAAAGCGGTGTCCTAGACGAAAAAAAAAGGCTGAACAATTTTCATTATGGGACCAATGTAAGTCAGATGCTCGTAAGTAATGTTACATGAGAATTCAATTTTATTTTTATCGTATTCCAGCATTCGTTGGTATAATGAAAATTGTTCAGTACGATGCAGTTTGTTGTTTCTATACTACAATCCAGTGGCAAAAAACATGCGGCCCTGCATTTTTAAAAAGGTACCTACTTAATAAAAACACTACTGCCCAGCTAGATTTACTAATATGGTACTTCCAAACTCTATTTCTTCAATGTAGTATAATGATGATAAATGAAATGATTGAGATCAGAGGCGCTATAAGTCTAAGAATGATAACCGTCAGAATCGCTGGTCGCCTGTAGTTCCTGGTGCGGAGAGTTTGCTCAATCATTGCTAGCACAAGACTGAGTATTTGCTAGCTTTCATAATTAATATTGCTAACTGTTTTATATGCAGAGCAATTCGAAAATTATTTTGACTAGCCATGCTGATAGCAGAATGGCTGGTCGCTCGGGGGAGCGGAGGTCCCTCTCAAACCTCTCAAAACTTCTCCGAGTAAGCTCCTGCTCCCCACCAACTCAAGTACAAGCCAGGTGTAGATTTCATAGCCCCGGGGCTAAAGTTGTAGAGTCCAGAACTAAACAAAAAAGTTACTGGTCGATTTCATGCACACAATTAAAGATGTACATTTTCTCAAAATGATTAATTCTAAGAATTGTTAGTTAATCGCTAGTTTTAGGGAATACAGTATGATACTGCATACTGCATACCTACGAGTTGATATAAAAATGTGTGAGGGGAAAGTGCTTTAAAAAAAAATTAATATGGAAATAGCTATTATTTATTCCACTACCTACACACATTGTCATACTCGTATGTTTACCAAGATATCAGATATTATTTTGAGGTTGGTATTTTTCATTTCGATATAGTCTTAGTTAATAAGTATATGTGCAATGCAAATTAAAATAAGTCGCTTTATTTCAAAAGGTAAGCCGATGGGAATTGTGTTGTATGGCCCCTTCGCCACAGCTAAGCTATGTAGTGACTATTGTGGTAAACGCCTGCACACAAGAGTATTTATGTAGGTGGCAGAATAAAACATTGCCATTATCAGGCACATTCCCTTCACGATTTTTTTTTGATCTCTTATTTTGTGAACCACATGTATCCAGTTTAATTATATGAAAGTAACGATAAACTAGCAATTTTTAGTATCAATCATTTTGAGAAAATGAACATTTTGCTATTTTGTTATCAGAATGGCTGGTCAACATAATTTTCGAATTTAGTCTGCATTTATCAAAGCTAGCAATTAATTATGAAAGCTAGCAAATACTAGCAATGTGGTATTAATATTGGACAAACTCTCTGCACCAGAAGCCACATGCGACTAGCGATACTGACGGTAACGAATGATGGGGATGGATGCGGCCGAAACGATAAAACTACCAATAGATTTATGAATCGTTTCACTTTTCAATAAAATCAGGTTGCCCAGCCCATCTGCCTACAACCAATGCAAGAAGCAATAGTAATTTACTCTCAGGAGATCATATTATGTATCCATCGTTAGACTATTTTTTTTACGTCGGACTAGGTACAGGTAGCATCCCTGCGCTGCAGGCTGTAGTTATGTATTCTCTGCCATGACTGCCACGAGGGTAGACCACGGTTTGAATTAAACCTCGTGCATGTCCATTAAGAGCTTTTGTCGGTCATACGTTACTTACCTATGAAAACCATTAATCAGATTTAACTTCCTGCTTAAATTTTACATTTACTATAATATATTTTGGAAAAACTACAGCTGTAATTTACAGGTTAGATACAATTGACTTAACCCTACGCTATAGGTAATACGTACTTATTCCGGGTAAAAATTCTCTAAACTTACCTTCAAGAGGTGCTGTCACTTTCCGTTAAATAGGTTTAGAAAAGGATGGGAGATATTTTAGTCATGTCATGTCTTTTTTATTGCTGGACTCTGTAATTTTTGCCCCGGGGCTTTAAAATCTACAACTATTTGGTGGAGAGTTCACCCAGAAAAAAATTTGTGTGGTTGTTCAAACAACCAAACCAATCGCGCTCTTACCAGCCCAATCGCGCCCTTAGTCTCATAAAGTGACGCAAAACACGTCTTATCTATCAACACTAAGGAAAGAATTTATGTTCCGAATTGAGGGCATTGTCAATCTTTTTCATTTCATTAATGAGTAATATACTTGATAATTGATAAATGTTACGGATTATACGGCCAAATGTTAGTCGGAGTCGAACTCATCTGTTTTTTAGTATTTATTCTAATTAATTAATTTTTTGCCTTTTCGCATTAGTAAGACGGAAATATCATTTTTTTTTTAAATGGTTATTTAAGATTTAAATGGATATTCTGTTATTATTTCAAGCGGCATAATATGTTGCCGTCATCGTTAGCAATATCGAGCGAACACGAGCAAAAATATCATGTTTATATTGTACTAGCAGCCCGCCCAGCGGTTTCACCCGCTGCTAACTGATTTCCCACGGGTAACAGACTTTCTCCCGACATAAATCATACATAAAAACCTTCCTCTTGAGTCACTCTACATTTTAAGAAAACTTCATCCAGATCCGTTAAGTGGTTTTGAAGATACATACAAACAAACAAACAGACAGGGACATACGTGGGAAGCGACTTTACTTTAAATTCCGTTTTTTTTTTATCCCCCAAGAGATGAAAAGGGGGTTAAAAGTTTGTATGAAAGTTCGTTGTCTTAAGTGTGATCCGTTTCAAAATTAGTAATTAAACTTATGACTTAAAATAATTAAACACGTGTTTCAGCATATTTGAAATTTTCACCCTCAATAGGGTCAAACGGGGGTTAAAAGTTTGTATGAAAGTTCGTTTTTTTAAATGAATGTGATCTGTTTCAAAATTTGTGGTTAGACTAATAACTAAAAATAATTAAACACGTGTTTCAGCATTTTTGAAATTTTAACCTTTAAATGGGTGAAAAGGGGGTTAAAAGTTTGTATGAAAGTTTTTTATCTTAAACGTGATCTGTTTCAAAATTTTTGATTAGACTCATAACTTAAAATAATTAAATACGTGTTTCAGCATTTTTGAAATTTATATCCTTAAAGGTGTCAAAAGGGGGTCAAAAGTTTACTACCAGTTGGGCTACCCGTTTTCCCATGAGAATGTGACAATTTCCCGGAATAAATTATACTTATAAACCTTCCTCTTAAGTTACTCTATCTAATAAAAAAAACCGCATCAAAATCCGTTGGGTACTTCTAAAGATATAAGGAGACACCAAACGGGAAGCGACTTTATTTTATACTATGTAGTGATGATGGGAGCCAACTTAATAATTAATTAAATAGGATAAAATTTTACCAGTAACCGATAGCGAAAACTCAAGACGGACTGATGACAACTTTTCCCACGGAACATATGACGAAATATGAAAAACCTTTTTTTTTTAAGTTATCTGTCTATGATTTCTTAAGACTATGGTCGTTACACAACTATACCAGAGGCTAGTTACCTAGTAGGCGGTTGAAAAACTCTAACACCTGTACCCGATATTATCAAACTACAGTCTACAATTTTACAGGTGAAATTCGATGTTCATTGCGTAGACGGTTAGCCATTATGATACCACGAATATTTACCGGCTACGCAATGAACATCGAATTTCACCTGTAAAATTGTAGCCTGTTGTTTGATAATATCGGGTACAGGTATCGTTCATTGACTCACTCAGTGTCCCACAACAACACAGAAGAAGAAAAACATGAATTATTTGTTAACGGCATGAATACACGCACCGAATAACAAACTAAGCGATGAGTCATACATAGAATGCACCAAATTAAGGGAATTGCAGCTTTAGGAGGGGAAGCAGTCTGTCATAGAGGGTGCTCCAAGTTCATGGATTTGATTGTTTCAATATTTTTTACAGGCACCATGTGATTTCAAAGTATAAAATTACTTCCTTCAAACTTAGATAAAGAAATATTTTACTTAAAAATATTGGACGGAAAAATCTTTCAATTTGCTATTTGCAAACACTATAAAACAAAAAATACACTAACAGGCTTGAAGGATTATTTGTTTCGATCTTTGTAAATTTTTATTTAATCATTAATTTTGTAGTTGTTTGTGTTCCTCACTCCCCCACGTAATGAGACCGTAACGCTTGGTCTAGACCTCTCCCCCTCTCCCTTTTCTGTTACGTAACAAGTGCTTTACAAAAAAAAGCTACATATTCGACGAAAATTCTAATACAAAAACCTAAAATTGATTAGGTAAATAAAACTAGGGTTGATAACACATCAATAATTCGGTGGGCTGTCGAAGAGAAAAAAACAAGAAATGACAATCTCAACAGTGATCCGCCTTCGAGATGTCAAATGATTTCCATCCATATTTCCATATCTGTACTTAAGCCGGTTCGAGAGACAGCCCCCTAAACAGGGAAAAAAACCTGGCTGGACGCGCTAGTCATCTGTAAACCAAAATATCAGTTCGCGGCTATAACTTACTACAAAGATTATTTAGAATCAATACTGATACTTTGGTTTCCGGATGACTATTGTGTCCAGCCAGGGATTTTTTCCCGTGTAGGGGGCGCCGCTGGGCTCTCGAACCACATTAAAGGTGAACGTACATCTTTCAGCGCCGTACGCGCCGAGCATGATAGTGTTACCATATTTTCCAGGTTTTCTCACATAAATAACAATAATTTGTACGATAAATAACAGCTATTTATCTCAGATTTCTATAAAATGTTGTTATACTATCAGACTTAGCGCGTACGATGCTGAAAGGTGTACGACCAACTTAAAATCTCCATTGCATTTGTTTGTCATTTTTACATTGGTTATATTTTGATGCGCAATCTCTATGCCGTTTCGTTTGAATATCGAGTTATTATGACTCATGACATGACTACCGAAATTTCAGTCCCTAGACTCCATACTTTGTATGATGCTCCGACCCTGTGAATACAGGCTGTAAGGGACAGCCCTCCGAGTAGTGATAGGTGCATTCAGAACATGAAACCGGACAACTTTCTAGGAAATAATATTTCAGGAAATTGCAATTATGTTTCACTTCCCATAGTAAATGCAGCTGATTGTGATTTTGTACGGGAGGTCGAATGTTTATTGTCATTTCCAGGGGAAAGTTGTTTAGTTTCATGATCTGAATGCATCCTAGCAGTATTCAGATGGCTGTCCTTTACACCCTGTATAATAAGAGTATAATATAAAAGTTCCCTGCGCGATGGCGCTCAAATAGTTAGCAAGCTCGGCGTTATCTGAAGTTCGCTCGCGCGTTGTTCGTCGGAACGAGGAATTGTTGAGTTAGCGCTAATAGTTATAACTGGCTCGTTACCCGCTTCTCGCTGGAGGAATTCATTTTAATTAAGAACCTCTCGCTGAGTTACCTATGTATGATAAAATGTGAAGGTTTTTACTTGGAGTTTAGGTAATGAAGGCTGACTAATAACACAAGTTGTAACGAGTACATTGATACCTATGTATCTGAAAAGTAGATACAATTTATTTAGTACTTGTAAAATAAATAAAAATAGAATAAAAATGAATATTTCAGTGGTTAATCAGCAACAGCCTACCTGTACCTAATTGGGCTGTGTAAACGCAACGTATCCGTAGTTTTTTTTTACATTCTGATTGCGAGGGGTACGTCAAATAAAGATAAGGCTGTATGTAAATGCATCAGGGCTCTTATTCCTAACAGCTGATTGTCAAAATCAAATGACAAGGTAAGCATTTGACTAAAAGCTTCTATTTGACGCAATAACTTATTAAATAACGTTTCGTTTCACTGTCGAAGATAACCGGTTTTTTAAATCAATTAATTTTGCTAGGGATGTTAGTGGTCGAGTCTCAATATTTATGCGTAAAGCGAGAAAATTCAAGAGATTATAAAATGGCAATATAGATTTCTATTGTTAAGGAAGTACGAAAATATACGCAACGACGGATGGCATGTGGGAGAACCGCCTTATACTCACCTCAGTACAAACCACATAGTAACAGTAGGTACATACCACCCAATAGAATGGATAATAAATATTGTATGTATACGTACGGTTTGCTTTGCGATTGTGTTGAGGCGAGAGGCGTCAGTTCGCGTCCAGTTGGTAAAATATGCGGCGACACGCTGCCGAGAGTCTGAGACCACATCGAGACCGATCTGGGCAACATGTCGTGGAAATACTCAAGCAATGAATTAGGGTCACTCAAAGAACCCATAAAGTCTCGGAAACTAAGAATGATAGCTGAATTAAATAAATGGGGTTTCATAGATAATATACCAGTCCCTATATGAAGGTATTGAGACTTTGATGGTTGTATGAAATTATATCATAAGAGAGAAAATTTCATAAAGGTAAAGCACTTTCGGAGGTATAACTACTTACTTTTTTTAAATCATATTTTCTAATATTTTATTTAGCGGTGGTAATATAAACCATGTTGATCATGTTCAATATGTGTTATTGAAGCTTCAATCATGCCATTTACACCTGCTGAAAGCACCAAAATACTAACAATGCTGGAAACCAGCTAGAGTCAGGGCGATACAGCCATAATTATAGCCATATATGACACTTATATCGGCATGACCATTATTTTATATTTTATTTGGTCTAACTAAATTACACCTTCTTGGTCTTCCCCTTTATCTTTCAATCTTTCCCTCAACAATCGTTATGATTAATTGATCATCTCGTATCAGGTGTACTATCATGTTTCTATTCTATTGAGAAACGTTCTTGTTGGCACATTATGTTACTAAAATGTAAACCTGTGACCACATTGACGTGGCGTATGTTGGAGCTGATTAGGTTTTCTAAATACTCAGCGCCATCATCAGCTTATCAGATTCCGATCCTTCGGCAGCACCGTCGTAAGTTTGTTTTCAACACTTTACCTACCTAATACAAATTTAAGCCGAGTTTTTAAGTAACTAAGTCGAAACTGGCCTCGAGTCTTACTGAACACTGCCTTTGCTTATTTTAAGTGACATTCACCGAGTTTATACAAAAAAGTTACATACGGTTTAAGCCATTTGACAGCGTCAAATGGTATGGATTTTTTTCATATTTTTTATACACTGCCCTTACGTAAGCTCGTGTCAAATTTCGCAAACAAAAATGGCGACTAATTTCGCAAGGACTAGGGTTGGAAAAATATAAACTATTCAAAATTTTTACGGTTTACATTCAATCCACTACTAAAAACTAGTGCGCGAATATATTACCGGTTTATTTACGAATTTTCGGCATGTTTATGTTGTTTTGTTTTTTATTTTCCAGGCCTGGAAGATGCATGTCTAGAAATTTTGCTGACGTCGCAATAATATAATAGAATTACGAGAAATATATGATGTACCGATAAAGTTCAATTATTTTAGCACAATCTGTAATAAATATGTGATGCAAATATACATTTTTCCATTTGTCTATACATACATATTTTTCAAGAAAACTGCTGTTGCAATTCATGGCCGTTTTTTTTCTACAGATAATTCGAGATAAATCGAGATTGGGAGATAGTATAAAAATAAAATAAGCGTAGTTTTATTGAATAGTTATTAATTATTTGATTTTTGACTTTTTATTCAAATATATCAAATAAACCAACAGAATTTGAAATATCTTGGCAGTTCCTCGAAACACCTGACTGTTATTTCAATGACCTATAAAAAAACTCAGGAACGTTCTCAGATGAAATAAATTATGTAAATAATTAAAATAAATAACTAGTTATTCATTTTACATTGTAATATTCAATGTTTTAGAACAAAATTCTAAAGAATTTTTGTAAAACAAAGTCGGCGAATTTGTACTGAGAAGTGCTTGGCCATAGCACACAATACTTACTTTGTGGCCATAGTGAGGGGCATGCTAACCTGTGTTACCGATAAACGGGAAGCCGACGTAAAGTAACGCGAAGTGTAACAAATTGTTATTTGTCTGTGTCCCACCTAGTTTTTCATTCCCTCTAGTGACAAATTGGGTGTCTTACATATACAGGGTGTTAGGAAACTTTCATAGGTTTACAAAAACGCGTTTGCTTGGCAATAGCGAGCGCTACCACTGTTGTCAAACATTATACTGTGTATAGTTTTACTAAAAGAAACGATATACGATAGCGATTTATCTTTTGTCATACAAAATATACACACACAGTAAGATATACACTATGATAAAGTTAGAGTATAGGAATACAGTAATATAGAGGGTGCTAGGAATTTTTCATAGGTTTATATATAGGTTAGCGAGTGTCTCAAAAACTACTAGTTGGATTTTAATGCGGTTTTCAGTATTTTGTATAATACTTTACCCGAAAGGTTTTTATGTGCATTTAAAGGGAAATTGTCTGATTTCCACGGAAACCTGACTGCTAGTAATATTATAGGTAATATAAGTCGGAGTTTGTGTATGTGCATATAATGTAGGTATGTAGGCAATATATCGCTATCGTATTTTTCGGTACAGTGTAGTAAAGTTCATTGCCAAGCTAAAGAGTATTTACGATCGCATTTTATACTGTGTGAATATATTTCTAGGAGAATGGCAATAAAAAGTTCATAAAAACATATTTACAAATTTATTCATAAAAAAGCATTTTCTCCATTCATTTCAAATCGCAATACATTTACCACATATATGTATTATACAACTAAAATTATACACATCCTAGTCAATTTACAAATCATTAGACTTCTTATCTCCTTACACTGACAACTCCACTGTTGACCATAGGCCTGTCCACTGCTGAGCATATGTCTGTCCACTGCTGAGCATATGTCTGTTCACTGCTGAGCAAAGGCCTGTCCTCGTAGGAGCCCTACCTAGTAGATACAAAAACAATGCTGAAATCGTCAAAATGCTATGAGAAATGGTCAAAATGAAATGGAATGTATTGAGAAATGGTTAAAATGAAATGAAATGTATTGAGAAATGGTTAAAATAAAATGAAATGCATCGACTCTTTAGCTTTCTGCCTGGAATTAGTATCAAAGATAATCGAAATTACTTTGAAACCTACTATACTGTCTATAGATCAGTATGGTAGGTTTCGAAGCAACGAACCAAACAAAGTACTGCCTCGCAACTCCTGCACTAGTACACCGTTTTCCGTGTGCACACGGCGCAGACGCGTCGGCCACGGTTAGTTCTGTGCGCCACTCTCGCTTGCATCTCCTCCGTCACTTCGATGCGCGAGATGAAGTGGCGCTCGGAGAGCCGACGCGGTAGGAGTGCAGTAGGTTGCGGTAGGTTGGGATTCCGTCGCACGGGCTCCCGGACGGCGCGAGGCACATTTGAGAGGTCGTTCCATTATTTGTGAAACCAACTCCAGGCGGAAAGCCAAGGAGTCAATGGTCCTGCCCCGCGATTTCTCCAATAACACCCTGGCGTTTTCAACCGTTATGTTCAGCATTCTCTTCAGCATCTTTTTCGACCATTTCATGCACTGTTTTCGCTCTATCAGCCTGATAGCTGCTGGCCAGCGGACAGAGACAGACGTGACTGACTTTAGGACTTTGATAGATGAACTTTGGCGGATGAAATATAACAGCTGGAAGACGAAGACGTGTTTTTATCATGGTGGTAGATCAGGTAGGGCTCCAGTTTCTGATCCATGAGATCAACCCACCTTGTGGTTGTACTCATCGATCAGATCGAGGATGTGATGAGCACGATGTCCTGGTCTTGCCTCCTTTTGAACCTGGGAGACGTCATGGTAGGTTCAGATCATGGTCGTGCGTTTACGATCCATGATCGCAACCGTCATGAATGCGCTTTCGCACAACTGGAAGGTCTTTACACCAAATCGAGACGATTTTGTTTTTATGTACTGTTTGAAAGCCAATGGCCCCTTCCACAAGGTCAATGACTCATCAATGGCGATGTTTAGATCGAGATTGTATAGTTCTTTGAACTTTATGTTCATATGATCCACCACAGGTCTGATGGGGTGGATCGCATCGCCATTGTCGCCATTTGACGAGTCATTGAGGTGGAAGGCGGCATATAGGTTCCAGTATCTGCTTTCCGTAAACAGCTTTCTGAAGATTTCAGTCTTCAGCAGAGGCGATGTTGAAAAGCACGCTTTTATGGAGGGCATGTGAATAATACCAAGCACGATCCAGAAGCAAAACATCATCATTATTTCGTCCACATTCGTTTCGTACCAGGCACGCTGGAACCTTTCGCGCTGAATCGTCTGAGCATACCTGTTGCTCTCCGTAGCTATGTGGGTGAGGATAGCATCATCCCAATAGCCACGAAAAGCATGATAAGGGTCCAAAAAGACCCTTGTAGGCCCAGGCGTTTCACCGCGAAAGATTTCCTTTCGTCCTGCCCAAGCACTCATATCCTCCCAAACAAACTCTTGCGGTCCAAGCAATCTTTCATCCTCTTCATCATTTTCTGCAACCTCGGCCAGAACATTCTCTCTTGCGCGCCTCAGCTGCTCTAGTCTTTCACGCTGTCGCTCACGCTCTTCTCGCTCAGACAAAAAATTTACAAATCTCCAGCCGCACAGTCTCGGGGAGCTCTTCATCAGAGATGCCAACTTCTCTGAAAGGCTCACCTCACCAGCGTCGGGGCGAGGAGGCAGCGTTGCTCTTTCTGGCCTGAAGGCAAAAATAATGCATAATAATAACAGATAATACAATGTTATAACTAAATAAATAACAGACCGACAACTTACAAAGGGCTAATATTGTCAAGGACACGCTGGTACGCCTCTCGCTCCTCCTCGTTTTCGTCATCTGACGACAGGTCATGATTACTGAAACATAAGAGCAATGTCAAATATTTGGCAAATTACAAAAAACCCAACTACGACTACGACTACAGAGGTCACAACTACGACTATACGAACGAACCAAACTACGACGATGACTATACCATGACTTACAAATAATTTTGTTGCTCCGCATCCATAAGGAGCCATCCGGAGCCATGACAAAAAATGGCATGTTCTAAAAAATATGAATAGACGGGTTTTAGGACACACGTTTCTGCTGTAAGGGACAACTTTTGCTTTGGTGGAATTTCTGTATCCCCTATAGTTTACTCCAAACCCTCAAGTGGTGACAAAAACTAGTATACTAGTAATATTATACTACTATTGTACTAGTATACTAGTATAGAAGTATGGAATATTATGGATTGATAGTTTTTGTTTAGTTCTTACTAGAAAATCATCCTCCCCCTCACCTCCCGACTCTTCCCCCTCCTCCTCCAGCTCCTCCTCAACGTACACGTCATCCTCATCAATATCCGACGGCTCGTCGTCGTGAAGTATTGATGACAAACGAGAAGGAGCTGGGTCGTTCGGGTTCCAGTTGTCCATTGTTCTAAAATATTTTCAAAAAGCAAAGTTTTATATTTTTTGCTTCAAATGTAAAACATACAACACCCGGTAGGCACATTTTTCACGGACATAATTTATACTATTATCAGTGACTATTATCATAATAAAAGAGAACATAAAGAAATTTTCATTTCAGTAGCCGTAAAAGAATCGATAAAAATTTATCGACTGGGTTTTGGAAGCACTACGATCATAGTAGAAAATGACGGCAAGAACAAAATCTCAATAGCTCTGCTGTTGTTGAATAGCAAAATTACGACAAAATACTTTATGATTTCCAGAAAACTGTATCTCAAATACAAACTAATGAAATTTAGCTACTTTATTGTCATATAACACTGCCCAGATACGTTTTATTTTCGGAATACAACCTTATAAATCACAAAAAAATGTCTTTTTGCTACACCATTGTTTTAAATGAAGTTTTAGTGTATTTATTGGTGTTGTTTTTAAAAATGTATAAGATTTATACGTAAATAAACAACCAAATAATACGTATAAATGTTTTACTTACCGTTATTTTCAGCAAATAAACGAAAATAACTTAAAACGTCAGCTACCAAAAACTTCCGACGGGCGAAAACGGTTGATCAACTTTAACAGTATTATTTTTTACTTATTTCTTCTAACGCTTTACACTTTGTGTTGCCAGTATAATTGATGATTAAACGAACTTACCTGTAAGTGATGGATTATACGCCAACCGCTATTATAATGTTGGAAAACGTGAAGTAGCCCCAATGGCTAGATCGATTGTTTTCCGTACATTACAGTTAAGCACATGACAAAAATTCATTGCCAACTAACCTGTTTGTTCCGGCGCCGGCGGGATGCCGGGCGCGGGTTCGGCGGCTGCAGGTTCGGCCCCGGCCCGGGCGGTGGCGCGGGCTGAGGCGCGGTAGTCGCCGGGTTGTTATCGTCGCGATCCCGAATTTTCCTTTCCAGTTTGCGCACTTTACTCAGCAAACGTTCCAAATCTTCCTCGCACGTCCTCGAAGTTTTCCTTTTCGACATGGTGAACCGTTGCACGAACACGAAAGATAAAAAGAAATATCGCGTCTTGAGTGGTCGAGCACTAAAGTGTCAAATGACGACATTGCGCAGCGTGACAGCTGACGGGCCAAGGGGGATACCAAATAAAGAAAAAGAAAAAACTAATAATCTCAACTAAGTGCAAAGAGTGGTAGTACCTAGTGTTACTACAAGTAAAAATTAAATACTTATCTCGAGGACGAGGCGCGAAGTATAATGAAAATATTATTCTAAACAGTTCTATGCGCGTTCCATTCACCAAAAAGGTTAAGTTTTGTCTATAAATCATTTTTGCCGGACCGAAAACGCGAGAAGTACTTGGAGCACACATGTGTGCTTCGACGAGCGAACAGTAGGCGGCCATTAATGTACACATGTGTGCTTGGCGAGCGGGAAGGTCCTACGTCTATCTTTTTTGTAATAACACCGTCAATGTCCAATCAGAAGCAGTCATTTTCTATTTTATTAATTTATACAACAATTCAGCGAAGAAAGGACAATTCATACTCCTTTGTCGTTGTGTCGTCAGCAAGTTGGCGCCAAGTGCGTCAAACACATGCACATGTAGGGTATGTAATGGTCGCCGAGTGGAATTTGCTCTATATTTGGGCACAGGGCACTGCCGGCCGACCAACCGGCACAAGTTTTTCGATTCACATACATACATACATCACGCCTATATCCCTTGCGGGATAGCTTCGACTCCCAATGACAATATGAGCGTCGGTTAATATATTACGCGTTTCAGTAATTATAACTACTTATTACTTAATTGTGATAGACTTCATATGTTTTATTGGGTACGAATAACAACTGTTAATTCGTGAAAATAAATTTTTTCCCTCCCTATAAGAAGCTTATATCTGGGGATAATGTAAATACTTTCTTGTTTTAGAATCCTGCAAAGTTTTCAAGCGCAGGCAGGATTAGAACCTGGTACTTACGCCATTATTAGTGGCGACGCCTCTTCCATCTGGGCTACCGCAGCTCGTTCCTTGCCCGCGAATTTTGCAAGTGTATCTTAATGCCAGTAACGCGTTAACACGGGAAGTGTTTAAAAATTTGGTATTCAATGTAGGTAGGTACTTACCTTTCGGTGAAAGAATTGTTCAGTACCTAGTAGGTAATTGACCCAATCCATTACAAAATTGCATACACACATATCTACAAAAATAAAAATGTTCCATCTTTATAATAATTTGTATATTATAAATTACTGTTTCGCCCGCGGCTGATTTTTATAATATGTTTTCCCGCAGTAAGAAGTATTATATGTCACTCTTTAGCCTGACAACTAACTACATACATAAAAATCGCGACTCAAAAACATCCGTCACATAACAAACGATTAGTTTAGACATAGTTGTCTATCTCCATTGAGGGCAGGTAATCGTAATAAATCGTATATAACTCACCCAATTTCAACTTATCCCCTTTTAGTACGGCTCCTTAGCTCCGACTTTGTATGAAGCTATGGTCCCATCCGAAAGCAAGCATAAAACTTGGTATGATTGTAGCTTTCATATGTGTAATTAATAATTTAAGGTGGACAAGCTGTCAAATGAATGTTCCCCCCCTTACCCTCCCTTTTATGGAACGAAAGTACGTCTTTTGTATATTTTACCTACGACTTTCACTTTTTTGTATGGAATATACCAAAAATTTATTCAAAAATTAATACTCGGTTCTTGTTTTATCAGAAAATGATACCCAACCCAAATGAGGGCAACATGCCTTTGCGCAAATACTTTAAGAACCATAAGTCTTCAAGTTCAGCTCAGAAAAAAAATAATTTTGCCCCCCTCTCCCCACCACTACAGTCGTCAATTTATTGTAGTCTCTGCGGATTTCCTTTGAAGACTATATAATTAACAAACGCCCATACCAAATTTTAGAAAATACTTTACCAGCAGTTACTTATGGAATAACTAATTCAGAGCAAAAAGTCATCTTCAAAAAAGTTATGGAATTCATATAAGCATAACTTGAAAACTGAAAGTCTCATTAACATACGTTCAAGACATTTGTGGTACAGAATTTAATACAGAATATTATACTCCTTGAAAGTTTTTGTGTAACATTAACCGTTTTTGAATAAAAGCAGAAAAACCGAAAGTAGGGACATAAAAGGGGGGTAGGGGGGGGAACATTCATTTGACAGCTTGTTCCACCTTAAATTATTAATTACACTTAGGAAAGCTACAAGCATACCAAATTTCATGCTTGCTTCCGGATGGGACTGTACTTAGAGCTAACAAGCCGTACTATTTTGACCAATGTTTCGTCGCATGTTTAAAATACAGGACTCCCGGAGTGAAAAGGTACTAAAAAATAATTTGTCTTGCATAAAACAAATCCTGGATTGGAGTTTTCTGTTATGGTTGTATTTGCTGTAGATCAAAACACACAGATACTGAGTTTGGTGGATTGGTGGATTTTCACACGATCACAGAATTCTTAAGCCCTTAATTTGTGAACCCTAAGGTTCTCACTCAGCATAGTTGTGCCTTTTTGTCATTGTCTTTTTCATTCTTTATTTAATTTTTCCACAAAACGCAGCCGTAACATACATCTGAAGCTGGAGTATATGGAGGAGCCATTAAAAATTTGGTAGAAGATAGTCTATTTTACCCTTAGGTCAGGTGTCACAGTTTTATTGTATAACTCGATTACTTTCTTACAATTTAAATCGCAAGATAAACATATTTTTTTTACTTTTGACTGTTGTGGTTGCTTTTTCGAGTATGTAGACTCTTAATGTAGTTCCTCAGTACTTATTTCTTAAGAATTAATTGTCATATGTTATTAATCGTCGCCACCACGGGTTACTCGTGGAATCATTCCAGAGGCTGCTGTTCTATTGATCCGATTTAGCCTTCTGTTGACACACTGAATCCTGCGATAAACATCTGAAATTATGTACTAGGTCGACTACGGTACCTATATATACCGACTTACCATAGATGCTTTCTTTATATTCTGCCAAAATACATACCGGGTATAGGAGTAGTCCATCGAATTAGGAACGAGGTCCAATGTTTGTGCAGAACTGTATGTATTTCTTGAATACCAAATTTTAAAACACCTCCCGTGTTAGATAAGTATACTATTTTTTTTTACTATATAATTTTCTACCGCGGGCAGGATTTAAACCTGCGATTTTCGCCATTCATTAGTGGCGACGCCTCTTCCATCTGGGCTACCGCGGCTCATTCCTTGCTTGCGAATGTACAGGCGTATTTCTTGCCAAGCTGCATTTTTATTTATATTTGGGAAAATGCCCCACAACAGCACATCTTCCTAATTGATAATTTTTTCCAATAACGTAAGCAAATCGTAATCGTAGGATGAATTATTATTTGGCATGATATGACCATGACGTGAGTGAATGATTGAATGAATATTTAGTGCTTGCAGCTACCCTACTCGACACTTCATACCTTGTAAGGTATCACTATGGTGATCATCAAAGCGATGTTTTTTCATTTGTACTAGAAGAGATTGTAAAAAAAATTGACTTGCACAAGTAGAATTGTAGCTGTAAAACGCGCCCCATGTCTTTTATAATTTACTTAGCGAAAAATTATATCAGCAATTTTATGATTCGTTTTAATTTTATAAAATAAGTCTCTAAAGTGTAATTTTAAAATAATTAACAGATTTAGAGTGTGTTATGGCATTAGGTAAGTTGTGATCTAGTGGTTCGTGGATTATGTCTAGTAGAATTCACCATTCTCTTTTTAGGTATGACGACTCTTAATGTCCACTTGCTTCGTTTTTTTAGATTTTATCTGTGTCTCACTGCAGGGCAAAGTCCTCCCCTCGTTTTTTATTATTTAACCAATATTTGACTATTATAAACCACCAAAATTCACTAAGTTGGCAACACTGGCGCAGTACCGCGCTATACTGCCAAGAGTTAACGCCGCAATATTATTTATCGTACGATAGCGCTATAGCCACGTATGTGAGCTCCTTTACTGATGACGATACCAAGGAGAGCTTCCGATGCTGCCTATTCCATTTAAGGAATATCGGAATGTGGGCACGTCAACTCTGGAGTTCATTTCAAGTACCTACCCTGCTATTTTTGGGCGCCTTTCAAAGTCGTTTTCGTCGCTGTTAGTTACCCATTGTAAAACGTGATATTACTATTTGTTTGTCTTTATTATTATAATTACATAGGAGTCATCTCTTAGCATTTCAATATGCTTAGCTCCGTAACCGAAGCAGTTGACGGGAACGGATATTATCAAAGCGGGCTAATTCGGGAAAACTAAAATAGGCATGTGCAGTTGCCGCGTCCTGGCAGCAGCGCGCTTGCAGCGCTCTTAAATGCAGTTTCGAGCATACCAGTGCCATTACATCGATTTCGCTCTATTAAGTAATAATAAAATGGATTTTTCGAAGAAACCTCTTAGATTTACAAGACCTATCCAGCTGAGAAGACATTAGTTCTATGCAATGCAATTTATATTTCATTTACTTCTGTATGTGGATACATATATTTAGAAGACCAATATTCATTAACATGATTATTCATTTCGCCTTCAAAATTTCAAATATCTGGCAATACTGAGACATGGAGTTTGATTTTTGACAACGAGTTCGTACAACTTCATTTTCGTAATCATATTGTCCACCATGTCTGGTGTCTCGACTGTTTGATCGTCCATCTAGTGACACAATATCCTGGCCGAAAGTATGGAGTAATGAACACAAAATCTTTTACTGTAGATAGGTTTACGCAGCCCAAGGATTTCGCCAGCTCATGCTCATACAGCCAGTTTCCCAGTGGAAATCAATAGTTATCCCACGGTAAACGAATACATATATACGTCATATTTAACTGTATTTTACTGTTCTATTTTATCTACAACACATCTAACTTATTATTAAAATATAATATAATTAATAGCCTACCGTACCCCAGCTACGAAGAAAGGAATCCTTCGCTTGTTCTCTAATGAAGCATACGATATCTACTATTTTGCGACATGACGTAAGTCTAATTTTTACTATATTTATCATGTGCTGGCGTCATGACACATCATAAAAGCTTATTCATTAAACGGCTGTCCGTGCGAGCGGTATTCTCGACACAATAATAATGCAATATTGTTTGTGCCTACTGACATTCCACTCTTTGGACCCTCCGTGCGTAAGGATCTTGAGCAAAATGAATTGCAATTGCATATCAGTCGTAGCAGCAGCCTGCTAAGTGAACAGTGCAGTGGCCAGTGTGAAGTGTGAATTGACTCAATTCTTATTTCGTTATTCATAAAGTGGTCTGCATCGTTCATTGCACTTGTCGGCTTTTCATTTGATATCATGCTGTGATACAAATGCATCGACATGTACTTGCTACTGGGATCTACGAGTACATAGCATCGGGAATATACACAATATCAACAGTTTACTGAGGTACGTCTATCGTGTTAATTTATTTAAATGCGCACCTATTTGGGGAATACAAATCCATTTTGCTCAGCAATTCATTTCAATGTGCCCGCATATATGCTAAAAAACTATTATTTTCTCAAATGTGTATGTAACTATGAAGTACTGACCTTTAAATTATCATCGCTAGAATACAGGGACAGGGTCAAGGCGACAAAGATAACATATCTAACTACTTGCTATAGTAGGCTCTAAATTTTACATACTTACAAGCTGGCTACACATATTTGGATTAATTCTCAAATAAAACACAAAAAATATTTTTTTCTAGAATCTAAGTAGGTATGGCAGGTGCGTTTTTTAGTTTAAAAAGTTCCTCACACGAACCACAAATTAAGTATTGTCGCGGGCGCACAAGACAGATGGACGACTTTAAGGAAACGTCAATATTCCACGCGTACATCAACACGCCGCCGTTGACAAACAAAACCGGTTCGTCCTAGTATCGCAAGTAGTCGAGTCTCAACCGCATTCGGTGCGCGCAATGACATATCGCAACCAAAAATTCGTTTGCAGTATTTTTGGTTGCAAATACAACTGAATATTGTATTTTGTAATTTTTGAAGGCTAATATTTTTAATGAAAAGTGAATCAAACACAATATTGTACAAAATATTATAGGATAAAGTTGTTTTGTTAGATAAAATATTACATTTGACTTCAAACATTAGAAATGGAGCAGTTTCTTTACATATGACCTATTTTTCGCTCATATGGCTTATTTTTCGACCGTAAAGTACTGTTCTAGGTAAGAACAAGTAAAATTGGGTACTTAGGTTGAGCTTGAAAATTTTCTCAGGTAAACCAAAAACTTTTCTTTTCCCGTGACAACGAGTACCTAAGTAATCTATTCCAAACAAGAAAAGAGTATCGGGTTACAACTGTTTTCTTACTGAATGTTTAGCAGACATACATACATACATACATGTTACAGTGTTTAGCAGAGTAGGTATCAATTATCGAAAAGTGGGCAACCCGTCCTTCTGTGATTTTTTTATTTTGTGGGCGAACGCAGTCCTTTTCCTAACATCCTGTATTGTTCAGACGAATGAGGAAGTGCAAAAAGCATTACTAAAATCAAGATTTCGGGTAAATGAGCAAATCGCAGCATGAGCACGGTGAGCCACGGAGTGAGTCACAAGCGTGCGCAGTGAGCGAGCGTAACGTCAGTGACGTCACCTTGTTTACATACTTGTTGTTTATTTGATGAATGAATACCGATCTAGGATCTATTTAAAGAACCACTAAAAAAACACATTTTGTCAGAAAATTGTTTGTACATTCGGAATTTAGTACTAGTTAATTAATTGTACGTGTAGGGAAGACCCTCCCAGTCTTCATCCCCCTACAGCTCACATCTGGCTTTCGAGGCTTTTATAGTCTCGTGTTACTGACCACATCATGACATGCCCGCAGGAACACGTGCATACTACCATATAGTGTAGGTACTACTACTTCAAAATCTTCCACTATCTAAGTTCGGGAAATAGTATTTTAATCTTGTGACACATGGAAAACGATTTGGACATTGTGGGCATTGGACATTCACATTGCGGACATTGGACATTCCGGGAATTGAATTCTGGACATTTTGGGAATTGGACATTATGTGCCTAAACGCTAGGAAAACAAATACAAGGAATTCATTATTGAAATGTATGGTTCTATTAGATAAAAATATATATTTTGACAAGCGATGTTAAAATAATTTGAATCCGTCATATTTTATTTAAAGCTTTTGTAAGTGTGCTTTTTAAATATGTATACTGTAATAAAACTTATTATAATACATGGTTTTTGGGACTATGGGACGGTGTACCGAAAACCTTGCAGGCATAATCAGACTGTAGCGACCTCTGGGAGCTACTGCAAGAAGCTCACTCAAGTGGTTCTCGAGCAAGCAAGACGCAACAGAAGTTCCAACATAGCTGCAAGATGGCGCCACGTGACAGAACAAAGAGCCTGAAACGCGGTATCGAAGTGTTTCACCGCGCAACGCATATATACAACTTCCAATTCTATCCAGGTGGACCAGTCGGTCCCCTGGCCACAACACCCGGCCAGGCGGGTAGCTACCCTTTTCCCGACTCCACCTGGAACCCTCCATTCTGCCTAATGGCATTACTCCTGTCACCCGCCATATTGGTGACCCCTACCTTGGACTTCGCAGCCTTCGACCACGCACCAACCACTACAGCATGCAGCCAACTACTACGGCATCAGCACCCACCGCAGTCACAGCATGGCAGCTTCACTGGTTTCCATCATCGTCTCGACTCACCGTAGACGTCCCAACTCACCGTGGACATTGGAACCAGCACTGCTTCGCCACGCCTGACTGCATCATCACGCTACATGACGTCATCAGCCCCACTTCGCTCGCTGACGGTATCGACCTCCGGTCTTGAGGGGGAGTACTGTAGCGACCTCTGGGAGCTACTGCAAGAAGCTCACTCAAGTGGTTCTCGAGCAAGCAAGACGCAACAGAAGTTCCAACATAGCTGCAAGATGGCGCCACGTGACAGAACAAAGAGCCTGAAACGCGGTATCGAAGTGTTTCACCGCGCAACGCATATATACAACTTCCAATTCTATCCAGGTGGACCAGTCGGTCCCCTGGCCACAACACCCGGCCAGGCGGGTAGCTACCCTTTTCCCGACTCCACCTGGAACCCTCCATTCTGCCTAATGGCATTACTCCTGTCACCCGCCATAAGACCATGAAACGGAACTACTTTTACTATGGAACCTATGTTGGGAAACAATTTAATTTTTTCGAATTCCATAGAAAATCAGTCGGCTGATCGGGTATTTTGTATGGGAGGTCGATTTTTTTTTCGTTTATCCTCCATTTGTAAAAAAGTTGTTCAGTTTTATGGTCTATGGATAAAGTCCGGAATGAGATTATAGCCAGAGAACCAAAGTAACGAACATAGTCTGTAACTGTAGCAGACTCAGGCAGTGGGCTGGTCACATTTGTCGTAGAACCGATGGACGGTGGAGCAAGCGGGTTCTCGAGGGGAGGTCACGCCACGCCTCAGCAAGTGTAGCGTTGAACGCTCTACGGCCAGATAGACCGATGACTTAAAGAGGGCGGCTGGCAGCGACTGGATGGTGAAAACGGGAGAACTTTACAATCATAAGTTATAGTCGTTCGATTAAAGCATTTCGATTTTATTTTCGTCCTCCCTTCCGTTCATTAGGCATACTTAAAAAAATGATTTAAATTCACAATGTTGGCCAGTGCGTTCATTAATCTATCAAAATTCAAAAGCAGACCTTGCCTGCGGACAAAAAGTTTTGTTTTTGTGGATATCCGCCTCATTATCTGGATCATTCACATACCACGGAAATATTCTACATTTCTAAGTTTGGTAGTGAAATATTTTTTATTATGTTTTTATACATAAATTATTTTATATTATATTTCCATAATATTTTAAGATTTTAATGTTGTATACCTCTATAATCCGGTCCGTAATACAATAATCATTTATTCCAATCTGTCTAACCCAGCCTGAGTCTGAGTGTACCTACTAACTGATTCGTGCACTGTTTAGGCCCGCATTACAAAATGATCCCCGCATGCCGTTAATTTAGAGCTGGTCTTATCCATTTGAAGCTGTTAATTTATCTTGACTCGACTGACTTACACTTTTCCCTCACACATATCATACCAAATTTTACTAGGCACGTCAGCAATGACTATAGATGAAGAATCAGTAATGATGTATAATTTACAAATTTTTACCGAGTGTCGTGCTTTTTTTTTTAAGTTTTGCCATCACATATTTAAACATACTTAATTCAGCAGAGGCGGATTCCAAAAAATCTGCCAAAAGTGTGACGTGGACACGTCCGTAATAGGACCGATCGTTGACTAGGTCTAAGAACTTCAATATTTATTTATATAAATCAATATCATAACAGTTTTACACCAAGACGAAAGTTTACGTCAATTACACAAAAAAATAATAGAAGAGTCCAACGGAATTAAATAGATGTAGACAAGTACTAGATTATTTCAATAATACAAATTAAATGTCAAAAACTATGAAAAAAAACAATAGCAAATTAATTTATACAGTACAAGTTAAATAAATGTCAAATAACTATTAAAAATATTCAATATAATTTAAAAGCATCAATCAGAAGTCTGAAATTCAGTTAAATCACAGTTCTCCTTTCATTACTTAAATTAAGTATAATTACAACTGAAAATATATATTTACAAAAATGTAAATAAATTACTGAAACTGTTTATTGGCTTTTGGATATAATACAAATGAGAACTTTGGTGAATTCTGCACTTGATCAGTGAAACAAGTCAGTCAATTCAGCTGCTGTGTTTAGTTTAGTAATCGCAGCGCCACCACTGTTGGTGCATTTGCCAGTATGTTGGTTCTACATCGCGGGATGGCAAAGGCCTGGGGCCTAGGGCCCCTTCGCAAACGGCTATTCGGAACAAATAGTCCTATCTGCTCAAGCACGTCTGGATTTGTGATGATTCCTCGCAGCACCTTAAATATATATGTTACTAAGGCAAGGTCTCCTCTTACTTCTAGCTTGTAATAACCAACCATACCCATTACAAATAGAGTGGAATACATATTTGGAAAAATGGATAAACTCCATACTATTTCCAGTAAAGGGATCTGGTGAACTGATTTTGGTTTTTTTCTAACATATTTATGTATTTGGTTTCATAAGGTCTACACACAATTCAGCTACTTTCCAATCTACTTCTTATAATGGCATTATATAGAGCTTTGATTGCCGCAGAGGAAGAAAAATCTTCTGTCGTCTGTCTCAAGACAAAGCCTAAGTTTTTGAAGGCTTTTTTGCATATGGTCGTGATGTGGCTTTCAAATACAAGGTGGGAAGTCATGAGAACACCAAGGCTTCGAACCTCGGTTACCCGTGAGAGAGTCTGCCTTCCAGCACAATATTGATGCTCTACACTTCTGTGTGCACTTTAATGTATAATGTCATCACTTGAGAACATAGTTATAGAGAATAAATGTGGACAGAAATTTCAAAATTTGGGATAACTTGTAAAAAACTTTACCATTACTTTGTTGTATTTTCTTGAAATATACCTACGTATCGCAAAAATTAAATTATTGCCGGCAATACGTACTTATTTAAACGTGCGTTTAGTTAGTTTGATATCAGCCAGTCTTTGGATACCGGATCTCGCTATCTCCGGAGTGACTATTGTTGCTTGCATTACGTAAATGTTACACCAAACTCACTTTCCTTTCCCTTTATAGAAGTCACTATAGCAAAAACTTCAGGACCGTTGCAGCACAAATCAAAGACCCTACGTAAACTACGTGCCTACTTTTATACAAATTAGATACGTAAATGCACCTATTGTTATGGTGAAAGTAACTGGATGGTCTAATAGAACCTTCTAGCTAAAATCCTTAATAACTTGCCTAGAGATCTAGTTAGAGCAATCTTATTTTTACAACTTAACTTAACAAAAACGCAAATGCGGCTCGTGATAAAGAAATTTCATAATTAAATTATTCGTTAAAAATTAGTTCAGGCTGTACCCCGATACTATACATACATTCACTAAATATTCCTTCTGAGCCAGTCGGGTAATAGTGAACATACATACATACATAAATCACGCCTCTTTCCCGGAGGGGTAGGCAGAGACTACTTCCTTCCACTTACTACGATCCTGGCATACTTCTTTCGCCTCCGGATGGGAACGTCGGAAGGGGAAGACCTCGACGAACGTACCTCGATCAAATCGGGGACGTGCTAAAGAAAGGTCAGGTCAAGAGTAACCCTAAACCGACGAGCATGCATGAAGAGATTGATGAATGTGGAGGTGGAATAGTGAACAAAGTACAAAATTATTTAAATAGCATTAGGTCTGTTTCAAAAGAATAAAGGACAAACAGGATTAATCATAAATCATCTAGTACCTATTATTTTAAATTTTAAAGAGCATTGACCAATGTGGTCTTTTCGGAAAAAAGCACCACGCCAGTTACACATGCGCACGTTGACGTCGTACAAGCCTCGTATTTTGTACATTTCAGACTGACACATTCGCCTTATTTAATTCTACGTATACCAGAGTGAATCAAGTTTTAAACATGCGTCCAGCGACCGTAAATAAATCAATGATAAACTCATAATATTTCGAACGATTAAAGTTTCTCGCGCGCGAAATATGTCTCTCTACGGTGCGCATCATAAAAGGGCAGAAATGACAACGTATCCCGCGGGAAGTAAGTCATATTAGTATGTACTTAAACCCGTTAAAACTTAAATTAATCCGTTCCAAATTGTTTTATTGTAATACGAAGGGACTTGCCTGATTGATATTGTAAGTAATTAATAAGCTGAGCTAACCTCTTTTCACTGTTCACATACCATCCACCTGCCTTACTTAACATATAGTAAGTAAATAGTTTTGATTAATTCTTGTGACACGTAAGCTTGTTTTGATTTTTCCTGTATTTTCTTCTTACAATATATAAATGAACTAGCTTTTACCCGCGACTTCGTCCGCGTTAGATAGTATTTTTAGAAAGAGGTTCTAAAGTTGATATGTATATTCATAGTAAGCATGACAGTGATATTAGAACAGTTCTTATCTCTACTGTTTAAGGATACCTTGCTTGCTTCTGTTGTTAAAGGGACAATTCAAAATTTGCCATCCGGTGTACTGCGCTGACAGATCAATATTTATAACCATGGGATACAAAAGTCAGTAGATAAAAAAAAATCCTTGGTAAAAAGTTTCCAATGTCCTTTCTCAACTTATTCCCATCATACTGGCCAACTTTTGTTTTGGAACCATTTCTGTATCTCTAATAGTTTAGGTGGGCTCCTGATCGTACACCTGGTGGTCTACATAAGGTACTCCAGATCCTCAGTATCCTTGTAAAAAGAAGGAGTCCATCATACTGGCCAACTTTTGTTTTGGAACTATTTCTTTATCTCTAATAGTTTAGGTGGCCTCCTAATGGTGCACCTGGTGGTCTACATAAGGTACTCCAGATCCCCAATGTCCTTGTGAAAAGAAGCGGCCCATCATACTGAACAACTTTTGTTTTGGAACCATTTCTTTATCTCTAATAATTTAGCTGGGCTCCTGATGGTACACCTGGTGGTCTACATAAGGTACTCCAGATCCCCAATGTCCTTGTGAAAAGAAGCGGCCCATCATACTGAACAACTTTTGTTTTGAAACCATTTCTTTATCTCTAATTGTTTAGCTATGCTCCTGATCGTACACCTGGTGGTCTACATAAGCTACTCCAGATCCTCAACGTCCTTGTGAAAAGAAACGGCCCATCATACTGAACAATTTTTGTTTTGGTACCATTTATGTATCTCTAATAGTTTAGGTGGGCTCCTGATGGTACACCTGGTGGTCTACATAAGGTACTCCAGATCCCCAATGTCCTTGTGAAAAGAAGCGGCCCATCATACTGAACAACTTTTGTTTTGAAACCATTTCTTTATCTCTAATTGTTTAGCTATGCTCCTGATCGTACACCTGGTGGTCTACATAAGCTACTCCAGATCCTCAACGTCCTTGTGAAAAGAAACGGCCCATCATACTGAACAATTTTTGTTTTGGTACCATTTATGTATCTCTAATAGTTTAGGTGGGCTCCTGATGGTACACCTGGTGGTCTACATAAGGTACTCCAGATTCTCAATGTCCTTGTGAAAAGAAGCAGCCCATCATACTGAGCAACTTTTGTTTTGGAACCATTTATGTATCTCTTATTGTTTAGCTGGGCTCCTGATGGTACACCTGGTGGTCTACATAAGGTACTCCAGATCCTCAATGTCCTTGTGAAAAGAAGCGACCCATCAAAATGGACAACTATTGTTTAAGAACCATGCCTGTATCTCTTATAGTTTAGCTGGGCTCCTGATGGTACACCTGGTGGTCTACATAAGGTACTCCAGATCCTCAATGTCCTTGTGAAAAGTAGCGGCCCATCATACTGAAAAACTTTTGTTTTGGAACCATGCCTGTATCTCTTATAGTTTAGCTGGGCTCCTGGAGGTACACCTGGTGGTCTACATAAGGTACTCCAGATCCTCAATGTCCTTGTGAAAAGAAGCGACCCATCAAAATGGACAACTATTGTTTAAGAACCATGCCTGTATCTCTTATAGTTTAGCTGGGCTCCTGATGGTACACCTGGTGGTCTACATAAGGTACTCCAGATCCTCAATGTCCTTGTGAAAAGAAGCGGCCCATCATACTGAACAACTTTTGTTTTGGAACCATGCCTGTATCTCTTATAGTTTAGCTGGGCTCCTGGAGGTACACCTGGTGGTCTACATCTGTACTCCAGACCCTCGAATGGTGATAAAAAGTAGCCTATGTCCGTTCTCGGTATGCTAGCAATCTCTGTGCCAAGTTTCATGAAGATCGGTTCAGCGGTTTGGCCGTGAAAGCGTAGCAGACAGACAGACAGACAAACAGACAGACAGAGTTACTTTCGCATTTATAATATTAGTGTGGATTGTTTAGCTGGGCTCCTGATGGTACACCTGGTGGTCTACATAAGGTACTCCAGATCCTCAATGTCCTTGTGAAAAGAAGCGACCCATCAAAATGGACAACTATTGTTTAAGAACCATGCCTGTATCTCTTATAGTTTAGCTGGGCTCCTGATGGTACACCTGGTGGTCTACATAAGGTACTCCAGATCCTCAATGTCCTTGTGAAAAGTAGCGGCCCATCATACTGAAAAACTTTTGTTTTGGAACCATGCCTGTATCTCTTATAGTTTAGCTGGGCTCCTGGAGGTACACCTGGTGGTCTACATAAGGTACTCCAGATCCTCAATGTCCTTGTGAAAAGAAGCGACCCATCAAAATGGACAACTATTGTTTAAGAACCATGCCTGTATCTCTTATAGTTTAGCTGGGCTCCTGATGGTACACCTGGTGGTCTACATAAGGTACTCCAGATCCTCAATGTCCTTGTGAAAAGAAGCGGCCCATCATACTGAACAACTTTTGTTTTGGAACCATGCCTGTATCTCTTATAGTTTAGCTGGGCTCCTGGAGGTACACCTGGTGGTCTACATCTGTACTCCAGACCCTCGAATGGTGATAAAAAGTAGCCTATGTCCGTTCTCGGTATGCTAGCAATCTCTGTGCCAAGTTTCATGAAGATCGGTTCAGCGGTTTGGCCGTGAAAGCGTAGCAGACAGACAGACAGACAGACAGACAGACAGAGTTACTTTCGCATTTATAATATTAGTGTGGATTGTCTACTATACCTATTCTTTAGCTATCTGAAATACCTATCTCAAAAATTTACTGTTTTTTAGTGTTTAGATCCACCCACACTCAATAATAATAACATAATGATAATATAGTTGTTGGTTTTAACTTTAACTGTTCAAATTCACACAGATACTAGTTATCTTATCTGCCTACTCACTCCGCTCTTGATCGGAAGTGAATATGATATTGAAATGGCCGTTTGTGTCCTTCCCTTCTTTTATCGTTTTGCATCTCATATTATGAGGATAAACATGTTAAATTTATGGAAAAGTCAGAAGTAAATAAATGTTAAATGTTACACCGGGGATTTGACTGGCCCGATGGCGTAGCGAATAGTACCCCTGCCTACTATGCCGAGGGTCGTGGGTTCAATCCTCACCAGTGAAAAATATTTATGAAGTCCATTTTTAAGTGTTTGTGTTTAGTCTGGGTGTTTTCTATGTATAATATGTATAGTTTTACATAAAAAGGACATGTATTAATATCAGCTGTCTAGTTCCCATAGTTCGATGGCAGAATTTGCCAATTTTGGTTCCGGCTCCACATAAAAGATTGAAATAGTAATTTTTTACGATATTATAGGTAAAGTGTAGGTAATATGTGCACCAGAAAAGCCTGTAATCATATATGAATGAATGATTTTTTTATTAATCAATGAAGTATGCTTAAAACTAATACATAGCCCCACAAAACCACTATTCGAGGTTTGTCTGTGGGATTTTCGATTCGAGTCTCTATAAAATTAGTGTATTCTCATCAATCAATATCTAGCTATGTTAGGTACAATATTTACTTTGTAAGTAACATATACTTTGTAAGTATGGATGCAAACGTACTTTTATTAATTTATTGTCTTTTATACCTGTAGGCAAAGTATTAAGTAAGTAAGGGATACGCTTGTCTAGCGTTCTATCACCTAAGTAATTATTTACTCTGGGTACCTCTTATTTTCCTACAGATTCAGACTTAGTGCAATGTACATGAGCGACTAGAGTAAAGCTCTCCCGCCTACTATGTTATTAATAATAATAATATACTTTACCTCACACAAAAATAACATCGAGAAAGATAAAATTAAACAAAGACAAACCACAGTACAATAAGGCGGCCTTAATGCTAAAGCAGCATTCTCTTCCAGGCAACCTTTGGGTGATATGGAAAGTGCAAACACATAGCGGTAATATGTTGTTGTTGTTGCAGATGGCGCTGGTGGAGGAGTCGGGCGCGGGCGCCGCCGCGGACGACCCCGAGGCGCTGCTCAACGAGTGGCTCGGGGAGCTCACTGTGCTCACTGCTGTGAGTGTTACATACACACATACATAAATCTCGGCCATATCCCTTACGGGGTTGGCAGAGCGTTAACGGCCGTACAACGGATATTAACACCACGTCTGACAAAAGTTTGAGGGTCAATCAGATAACCGTGTATCACTATAGTGACAGGTTGTCAGCCCATCGCCCAAAATTGCAATACACATCCCTCGAGTCCCTTAGTCGGCTCTTACGACACCCATGGGTAAGAAATGGGGTAATACTATTCTAACCCGGCATCACACGGCTGTGAGTGTTACCGTTTTATTTTCACCTCTACAGCTTGAAAAGGACAGTTATGCTGCGTAAATCCATTGGGCAAAAGTCGTTTTTATCCAATGGACGGAGAAAAGTGTTTTGAATTTCGATCATCTCATTTTATCAAACTAATCATAACTTTGGCAGCGGTGCATTCTGACGATCAAAACGCTTGTATTTTTTTTGTAAGCGTTTTGTTCTTTTAAATATTTGACATTTCTGAATATTGAGACCTGTGATATTTAAGACGCACCTTCAAAAATTTATTTGGTGGATGTGTTATTTTGTACTGTACAGCCAATTGCCCAAACTTGACATTTGTAGATTTTTTCTCTGAATTCAAAATCAGCACTCGAAGCAAAAGCAAACTTTTATCTATTATTGTACCAATAACTATTTTTACCTCTCACAAGTTGAATAAGAACTTATCTACACATTGTTCTTTGCATGCAACACTAGCAACCAACAGCGCTTTTTATTCTAAGTATTTTAAGTAAAGTAATATAATTACAAATCTTATTTAATTTGTACCCACCATATTTTATAATGCGCATTCTCCGCTAGCTAAATAAAACCTCAGATACCACTCCACTATAACATCTGCTCATTTAGGAAGAAGATTGATGCTGGATCCATTTAAAAATCGTGCACGTGTGCGTTGCAGCCGGCTCGTGGCGTGACAGGTGTGCGCCTGCCTGCGCCGGCGCACCGGCTTCGCTAACACAACACACAAGATTTCGCATAAAATCGGAAGCTTACTGACAGACTACTAAAAATTTAGGTTCGAACGTTAAAAGATTCTCAAAAAGTCTCAACTAATACTTAGGTAGTTAGGTTAGGTTTGGTTACCCAGTCTATATTTTTACAATATGTGTTTGTTACGATACAGCATTACCCGTCTCTACCTGTAGATTATGTAATAGCCCACGGCACGGGGTTCCCCTAACGAAACTCTCTAATCACCTTAAAAGTAACAGTAATAAAGTTTCGATGAAAACATAATTGATCATCAATCCACTTATTTTGAAGCATGTTTATAAAATATCTTGCACAGCGACCAGCGCTCAAAAATCTGCTTGCCAGACTCTGTAAGACGAGAAAAAATTTATTACCCACGGAAGAACAGGTAATCTCCAGCAACAGGAGCTACATTTTAATTGAAAGCATTTTATCAGAGAGCCGAATATACAATTTCAGACAGAAACGCGGTCTATAACCGGTAGTTGTTACCGGATATCAGTGTACATTTGAGGGCAACACAGCCTCATTTCTTTCACGGTACATGTACTGTGTTTCTCTCCTCCTTTAGTGTTTATTTTGGCAATCGCTAAAATTGGTGGCAGCTGCGTGCGGCACGTCGCGGCCACAACTTAGGCAAATAAAACTTGCTCCACATGAAATGAGCGGCTGTCCATAAGATTGTGAATGTGAACATCCGCTCATTTTTCTTTTTAGTGATAATTAATCTGTTCATATTATTAGTTCAATATTATTTTATTGGCAAATTTCGAATATGATTTTCATAGCATGATCCCAAAATGGAAGTTACTAAGGTGCTTATAAAAAAATACTCTTTAGCATTAATTAACATGCATTCCAAACCACCACTTAAACCACAAATTCAATTTTGTTCATTTAAAGACAACCTACACCTGACCGTAGCGATAAGCTCGCGTTGATTTCTTTTGTTAAGGTCTACTAAGTATTCAAAAGTAGCGAAAGAACAGCAATTTTTTTTACTTTGTTAAACACCTGTTATTTTATTAACTCCGATCCGAAACATACAAATGATGTGCCAAAAGTTGTCTCGCTTTTCTGTGAGTTGTATGCGGGTCTGGTAGGCTTGCGGGCTGGCTGGCGGTGGCGGTCTGGCGCGCTGGCAGGCTGCACATCTGTCGGACGCGCGCAGAGAACACCTGCAGCTGCACCAATGCACCACCTGTTGCCCTTTTTTGTCCTTCCTTCTTACAATAAGAACACACTGATCGGATTCAACTTTTACTTACCCACTATCTTACCGGAAGAAAGCTATCGGTATAAATTGGCTGCACTGCACCTCCCTACCTGCTAACCATTTACTAAATTCACGTTCATGTAAGCATAAGAAAGATGCAAGCTGAATTCCCCCACTAATATATTCACTCGTCTGTCGCTTCATACTATAACAATTTCATTGGTTTTGAATTTTATTGTGGGTAGTTAAGGTTCAAAATTGTTGTCCGGCTCCCGGTACGTGACAGACAAGCGGATATACAATTTCTGCAGAAAATATCCACATTAATATATTTATAATAAACTAGCTTTTACCCGCGACTTCGTCCGCGTTAGATAGTTCTTTTAGGTAGAAGTTCTAAAGTAGGTATGTGTATTCATAGTAAGTGTGACAGTGATATTAGAACAGTTCTTATCTCTACTGTTTAAAGATGACTTGCTTGCTTCTGTTGTTAAAGGAACAATTCAAAATTTGCTATCCGGCCTGAGAGATCAATATTTATAACCATTGAATACAAAAGTCAGTAGATAACAGAGTAATTACTCCAGAGGTGCCGATTTGAGCACACTTAAATAGTCAGCATAAGTAGATAAGACAGATAAAAAGGTAATTTAAGTTACTGTAATACATTTTTATACCTCTATACCACATTTTTTGTTTTTCTGTCCTCGGTAAAGCAGGCAATGTCCTTTCTCAACTTATTCCCATCATACTGAACAACTTTTGTTCTGGAACCATTTCTGTATCTCCAATAGTTTAGGTGGGCTCCTGATGGTAGACCTGGTGTTCTACATAAGGTACTCCAGATCCTCAATGTCCTTGTTAAAAGAAGCGGCCCATCATACTGAACAACTTTTGTTTTGCAATGATGCCTGTATCTCTAATAGTTTAGCTGGGATCATGATGGTACACCTGGTGGTCTACATAAGGTATTCTAGAGCCCCAATGTCCTTGTGAAAAGAATTGGCCCATCATACTGAACAACTTTTGTTTTGGAACCATTTCCGTATCTCCAATAGTTTAGGTGGGCTGCTGATGGTAGACCTGGTGGTCTACATAGGGTACTCCAGGTCTTCATTGTCCTTGTGGAAAGAAGCGGCCCATCATACTGAACAACTTTTGTATTGGAACCATGCCTGTATCTCTAATAGTTTAGCTGGGCTCCTGGTGGTACACCTGGTGGTCTACATTAGGTACTTCAGAGCCCCAATGTCTTTGTGAAAAGAATTGGCTCATCATACTGAACAACTTTTGTTTTGGAACCATTTCTGTATCTTCAATAGTTTAGGTGGGCTGCTGATGGTAGACCTGGTGTTCTACATAGGGTTCTCCAGATCCTCAATGTCCTTGTGAAAAGAAGCAGCCCATCATACTAAACAACTTTTGTTTTGGAATGATGCCTGTATCTCTAATAGTTTAGCTGGGCTCCTGGTGGTACACCTGGTGGTCTACATAAGGTACTCCAGATCCCCAATGTCCTTGTGAAAAGAAGCGGCCCATCATACTGAACAACTTTTGTTTTGGAACCATGCCTGTATCTCTAATAGTTTAGCTGGGCTCCTGGTAGTACACCTGGTGGTCTACATAAGGTACTCCAGATCCCCAATGTTCTTGTGAAAAGAAGCGGCCCATAACACTGAACAACTTTTGTTTTGGAACCATTTCTGTATCTCCAATAGTTTAGGGGTGCTGCTGATGGTAGACCTGGTGGTCTACATAGGGTACTCCAGATCCTCAATGTCCTTGTGAAAAGAAGCGGCCCATCATACTGAACAACTTTTGTTTTGGAACCATGCCTGTATCTCTAATAGTTTAGCTGGGCTCCTGGTGGTACACCTGGTGGTCTACATCTATACTCCAGACCCTCGAATGGTGATAAAAAGTAGCCTATGTCCGTTCTCGGTATGCTAGCAATCTCTGTGCCAAGTTTCATGAAAATCGGTTCAGCGGTTTGGCCGTGAAAGCGTAGCAGACAGACAGACAGACAGACAGACAGTTACTTTCGCATTTATAATATTAGTGTGGATAGTGTGGATTAGCTACTTGAATAACTTAACATGTCCTTAAAAAAACTAAACCAAAATGAGACAACCTTTTATATCTTACCTATTCACAACGAAAATGTGGCATGAACCACAGGTATATGGATTAAACTTAAATAAAAACTACTCACTAACAGGAAAAGTACTAATTCGTACGCAGATATATTTAATACTTTGTTTGATATCCACAATGGGCGTCCAACCAAAGCAAGACCAGCCCTAATCATTGATACATGAAAGCCTTTTCTAGGATTTCGTAGTCTATAAAATTCCTGAACATTGATCAACTCTTTCTGTCCGTCTCTATGCCTGTCTGTCTGTCTGTCGTCCCTTCTTAATAGAATCGTTAGTTCATCTAGTGGCATGAAATTGATATGATAATATTGATAATAAAAGATCGTATTGACGCAAATTTAGCAATGTCTATCGACATCGACATTTTGCTTATATTTGTTTTTAAAAGGAAGTTTTCAGCCTTAATTTGATCCAGCTGTAATAAATTCCAAGATGTTATATTCAAAAAAAGATTGAAAAATGGAATATTCCTTTTTATCTCTAGTTACTATGACAAAATAAAACAAAAATTTGAGCACTCATATTTTTGAAATATTATTAGAAATACCTACATTATATTGTAAGAAAAATATATGGTGTTTAATATTCTATAAATAAAAGTATGCATACTTTGAAGGTGGTGTTAAATAATATCGTGAACGCATAAATTTGAGCAAATAGACTATCGGGAAAAAAACTACGAAACAACTGTGTTTGCTTTTACCTTTTCTTTTATGATCTTCTTAAGTAGCTTTCAACACTACAAAAAGGTCTCGGATGTTACAAGGCCACTGGCTCCAACCTACACCAGAAACAGGGAGATTCTGGTGTAGTTCAGCGAGAAAAGATCGATGGTTGGGTGAACACCAAGTTTCGTAACCGCTTTCTCGTTGGAATTGAACTTACAAAAGTTTTCGACGCCTCGGAGGAAGTAACCAAAGTGCATAAGCAGTAAGACTACGACTTTTTTTAGATAACTTGAAACCACTTACATCTGAAAACAGCCCTAAAAACATCGTGCGCATCGTATTTCAAGACATGTCCCAGATTTTTTCGAGACATATTCCCAGAACCTTGTTGATTAAGCTCTACAAGCACGATAGAAGACCCCGAGTGTTTGGACACAAATGTTGATCCGTCGGAGAAAATAACTCTTGACAAATCTTTAATACTCCCAATTTAAAACAAGTTTGAAGGTGTTATAAGTTAAGTGGTTTCAAGTTAGCTTCAGCAAGTCATCGTGTTACTGTTTATGAGCTTGGTTTACTTTTTCGACCAGATGAAACTGATTTGATGGTTCAAATCTTGTAAGAAAGTGATTACGAAGCCAGTTATTTTCTTGCTGTGGTATACCTGATTCTGCTTGTTTCCGGTCAGCGTGGCGTAGATAGACCTAGTTTCCTCGTAACATCGGAACTTACTGGACTGTTGACAGCAACACACGAACTGTCCTGGCAGTATGACCCTGACCTCAGCAGCCGGTTTCCAGCTTTTTGAGTATTCCAGGTGAAAGTGACATTCTTACAGCTTCGGTACATAAGAAATACGGAATACTATCAACATAGTTTACATACGCACTGAATAATAAATAAAAACAAAATAGAATGCAGTATTACGATCTCCGAAAGTCTCTCTGGAAACTATTTCTTATGTCATGTCATAAAAGTGACGTAAATTAGCAATTTTAATACATTCATTTAAGAAGCATTACAATATGATTAAATTTTCATTAAGCTAGCATTTTTAGTTTCCGATAGATTTTTAAGTGATTTTAATTCTTTGCTCTAGTTAAGAAAAGATATTGACAGATAAACGATTAAATACGTAACGTGTTATAAAAAAAACTTAAACATTGTCAAATCCTATGGAAAAATAATTTTAATCCTAAATTAAAGCTCGTCTTACATTTTTGTTATTCCACCGAATGCCTTCAATAAAGCCTGGTGCGAAGTCTTGTGATTATATTATTTTGAAGTTTTGAACGTGGACTTTTGTGGCTGTTAAGGTAGGTAGGTAGGTACAATAATTGCTGAATGTAATTTTGATCAAGTATTGCATTATAAATAAATTAAAGATTTAGTAGTTCTAACGTTCTAAGTTACCCTTGGTTTTGTTACAATGTAAGTCCTACAGCTTAAATAAAGGTTTTTTGACATGTATTTTATTCAATTGTAATGAAATAAAACTACTGGTATATATAGAAACTTAAATATAAAAGTGTAAAAATAAAGGTTTATTTTTATTGTTTACCTGCCTTCGGTGTTTTCGGTCTCATTTCACTCCACTCAACTCACACACGAGTCACGACACCACGACCTAAATCAGTCGCCCACTTCTTACCAGATGCAAAGTAGTAGGTGGTATTTAGTGGTTGTGGTAGGTAGGTAGTATTACAAAATATGTATTGGAAAATTGTATATTCATAAATTATTATAATTCTGTGCCAGTAATCAGGATTTGTGGTAGGTATTAAGTACTACACACAATACTCAGATACTCTAGAACTTAGACAGACACCCATCAATTTACTTACTCACTCATAAATTAATTAATAACCTACGAGATTGTTAACCGGCCTACGACCCTAAAAATTTGGCCGGCTGGCTTTGCTGGCTACCCAAGATTTTTGGTGGTGATTGTCTCTGTTGCGGATGGGGTCGATGGGGATGATCTAGTAGAGGGGCGCGGGTACCGGTACCGCACCGGAGCCCCTGCGCCTGTGTGCGTGTCGCGGGGGCCCCGCGCCGCCGCGCCCCGTGCCCGGCGTACACAGGCCGTGCGTAGCCGAGCCCCTCGCCCCTCGCACGCACACCATGACACCACTGATCAACTCCCGTCATTCTGGAACCGAGCTGAGTACAACGCGGCGCGCACACGTGCATAAAACGCGGTCACCTCTTGCTGCTCGCCTCGCCGCCCTCACCCCCCGGCGCCCCCTGCGCCCCCTGCGCCACGATGCCTGATGCCTGCAAGCGGCTCCGCTTCGGACTCATGGCTCATTTTGTAATACTCTACTTTGTACACTCACTCGTCCCGTAGTTGTGTTCCAGCCGGCGCACGCTGTACGCGTCTCGTGTGTTAATACTCGTTAGTAGTCTTTGTTCTGTGTAAATAATTTTAACTTGTATGTAAACCGTAGTTTAAAAACTAGATTTTGGAGAGTTGTGAGCATCGTGAAAAGTGAACGGAGAACGGACGAAGACATTAACCGTGATACTAGTACTTATTAACAAAACAACCGATTACGCGCAGACTCCGTACCTATTCGATGCCTGAATAACAATTCATAAAATGTTACTAGTTACAAAAAGTGGAGTTTTAATTATGTCCTTTCATCGTTCTGTATGTTGTCAAGCAATGGACACAGTTATAAAGGTCCGCTAAGTGCCGGCCTTTTGGCATAACATACCAAGTTGGTTGGCGCCGAACGGAGCGAGCTGGCTGTGACTCACTCAGACTGCGATGTGAACGCAATGATGGATGTGCAACTGAATGATTCGACCAAATGGCACCGTGGGGGATTCTTGTCTTCTCTTAATAGGAGTTTTCGTTTAGCCAGCGGCAAGTCTAAAAGCGTCAGCAACTCTCCCATTGATAACAAATCAATGGATCAGACACTGGACGCGTCATGTGCGGTACGTAACTCTACCTACCGACGTGTTTATTGAACTTTAATTGCATTCCTAAGTCAGGTGATCGGCGTAGTAAGTACCTGCCTACCTAGCCTACCCGTACCGTATGTACGAAGGACTGTCATGCTTATCTGCTTTAAACGCTTCCGAGAACCGCAGGAAGGATTTAAGTTAGGCTGGTTTACAAGAGATAACTGTTCTAGTTGTGATCCCACATGCTATAGGTAGGTACGTACAGGAGCTATTTTGATAAATTGTTGCCTGTAGATAAAAATAATCCATCAATAACCTTAACTTTTTGGGACACAACGAACAATCACCACCATTTATGGGTATATATTACAAAATAGAGGCAAGTACCTAGGTACTCGGAACCTACGTTGATACGTTCTGATGGTGGCCTTAGAGATTTGACGCGTTGTTGTGTCGTCTCGTCTGGTATCATTAACGCTCGACCCTGTTTGCAGAGTTATAGCGGGTTGTCATGCTCTAAGACTAAAGACTCTTCATATGAGTTTAAAAAAATTTGCATCCTTTGTTTATTAACCATAGATGCAGCCTTTCTTTTAAACAAGTTATTTTCAAAGGCACACCCTAGCATTTACACCTGTTGGTATTACTTATGCTCTTCATAACATATTTTACTTTGCTCGAATGCTCCACCTACGCCAAGTTTCAGTCTGGCGCCAGGGTCTGAATTGGAGTCTTACCCGAAATTTTGCACATAGGTTTAAAAGAACAATGTTATTTTCCATATTATTTCATTTATTAGGTATAATTATGCTAATTTTGAATCCCCAAGCAGCGAAGGAAACTTTAATTCAATCACGGGGGTAGCGAGTAGGTATCCTGAGTGAGGGATTTATAATAGAGTACGAGTTGTAAAAAAATCTTGCGCGGTACACACAACTTTTCACTTCTACCGGCGTGAAAATTATTAAGTTTTGACTAAAATAGGACAGAAAAGCTACTTCTACTATTAAAGCTTTTAGGTTAATAAATCGGGATTATAAAATCGGCTAACAGCACTGTTTTAGAAAATGACTGCACTTTTCGATAGACGCCATCTAACTAATTATTCTAGGCGCAGCGGTATTTAGCTCAAGATTTCTCGGGTAAAAAGCATACCCAGTTTGGCAGCCAGCTCGTCTACTGTCTGCTCATTTGGCGTCAAAAACTCATCAAATTACCATTTTCGGTAGTTTACGTCAAATTTTTTTTTTTTTTTACAATATTCGGAAGACAGCTTGAATGCCTCAGGCATGTTATGAAGTTAAATTATTTAAAGGTTAGTTCAGAAATGTCACAAATGTCTGTCAAATACTTACTTTCAGAACGCACCGCCGTAAAAATGTAATGTTCGAAATTCAAATCAATTTGCCTCGTCCTATGAGCAAAATTCACTTCTGTCTGCTCACTGTTTAACGCGGAAAAAAGTGTAGCAGAACAGTTAAGCCGCGTAAATCTGGTGCGCAAAAGTGTTTGAATTCCGAATATCACATAAATTCAAAACTAATTATAACAATGGCAGTGGAGCGTTTTACAAAAAAAAAATGCGTTATTTTTGTAGGCGTTTTGTTCCAAAAATATTTTCTTATTTCTGACTATTCAGACATATTTATGTGATATTTATGAACGCACCTTGAAAAAAATAATTTGGCGGGCTTATTTTTCCTGAAGCATTCGAGCTGTACATCCAATTACCTAAACTTGACATTAGCCGTATCTTCTCATTTGTAGAGATGAAAAGTTGTGTGTACCACATGAGAGCAAATTCACTCACAACTTGTGCTTTTGAATTTGTCACCGAGCTCAGGATTCTACTTTTGAATCATTCGCTACGCTCATCATTAAATTTTAGTATCCTTCGCAACCACAGGATTCAAAATTAGCACTCGAAGCAAAATTTTACTTTGCTCTCTCGTTTTACGAATAACTATACGACAGGTCTATGACGTAATTGTAATACCTACGACGTTATTGCTAACACAAGTAGGTAGGTCTAGGTTTAGAATCAATTTGTGCGAATCCGCGCGCAAACGGTCCATTAGTGAGTTTTAAGTTAAATTAAAACCAGTTTCAGAATCTAAAAAACTTTACTTTAAGAATTGACTATTAGAAACAACATAAATATATTTGTTTTTTAACAGACCTCCAATCAAGTACCTACTTAACTCTGAAACCCCTTACTTTAAACAAATGAGAGTAGTATATTTTTAAACAAGTGAACATGTTGATAGTGTAACTATAATAACATATTACACGTATTATCGTCATCCCATTGTCTATGTATGTTGCAATACCAACTGCCTATCACGAAGATGTCGATGACGTTGATTTGAGGGGCCACAGTATGATATAGGGTGTTTGTTGCTCCAACCCGTCATGTCACCTCAGGAGCAATCACAGACCAAGGAACTTGCGCATAGAGGTGATAGCGAATGAGGTTTCGGTGCACTGTGGGAGCAATGGTGACCGTTGTGTCTCGTCTGGCAGGGTTTGAACGCGGCGAGCGAGCCGAGCTCGGCGCTGCGGCCGCTGGAGATCGTGGCGCCGCGCATCGACACGTACCGCTTCAGCATGGCCAACCTGGAGGAGACGCAGGACGCCGACCTGGACGCCATCCTCGGCGAACTGTGCGCGCTCGACTCCGAGTACGACGAGGAAATATCAAGAGTTTCCTCAGGTAACGTACCCGTAACATGTGTATGCGTTTTGGTGCAACAGAACGCAAGGCTCATAACGTTGCTTAAATTAATTTTATCGGCAGCAAATGTAACTGCCTGTCACATAATAGCATTCTGCTATAAATATAGTTGCTTTACATATAACTCTGAAATTAATTTCATTTGATTTGCCACAGGACACTTTACCTACACCTACACACCCACGCCCCCAAGGGTCACAGGCACTCGTGTTTACGAGAATACTCTAAACTTTCCGAGTTATTAAACTTTCACCTACGGTTACCTCGGTCCTCTGAGCGCCGGTGCCTCTTTGAACCTAGGTAACACGACAATATAGCAATCCCACCACATTTCTAATACTGTGTTTTTTCTCGTGCAGGTTATTCATCCACAGCAAAAGACGGTGGCGAAGGTTCGGAGGCAGGTCAGCGTCAGGAGTGCGGCAAGGATGCCGCCATCGCGCGCACCGACTCGCCTGACAACGACTCCGCTTTTAGTGATACGGTAAGCGTTGAAGCACTTACTCACAACTCACACACAATTCAAGTGATACCTATATAGCTGTTGTTCTCGATGCTAATAACTACGCCATAAATTATTCATAAAACTGTTACTAAATATTTAAATAAGTTTCAACTTTTATATATTTTCTTATCAGTGAGACGGGGCGTAAGGGACGGCGGACGGCCCTCTAAATACTGAAAAGGAAAAGCTTTTCAGTATCATAGTCTGCATGCTTATTAGTATTCGGTGGGCTGTCTCTTACGTCTTGTATAGTACCATGTACCTATGTGACTTATCCACGTGTTTATTTTTGTTTTGTAGTTCAGTACCTAAAACAATCAATGTTTTGCATCGCCATAGTCACTTTAAGTGATCAAAATCACAGAAACAACTTACTGCGTTTTTCTTTTTCTACGCCTCAATTCCGATGTCATTCGAAGACATTCTTATCATATCATAGAAAAGACCGCCTGTAAACAGGACATTACCCCAGCTGTATTTTATAATTGTAATGTAATATTTTATTTGCAGGTGTCCATGCTGTCCAGCGAATCATCCGCGTCCAGTAGTGCTAGTTCAAAATGTAAAGCGTTAAAACTAAATCTTCACCAAAACCAAAAGGTAATTGTTCTGTTACGACGCTCCCATAAGCAAAGTGCTGCTCACATCATTTAAAAATTCATTACTTACTATAAAATTTATTATTGAAAATCCGCGAGCCCGAATTGCTGTACAGGTATCTACTGTAGTTTTAATATTAGTCTAGACACTGTAGAATTGCTACAAATGCCAGCACATTTTCCAGCTGTATCTACAGCGAACAATTTTTTTACTAAAACGACATAATTTTAATCTCATCAATGTGTACTTCAATCATCAAGTTTTCATCGATGAAGAATTTTCTAGTAATGAAGGCTGCAGCCTACCTACCTAGCCTCTGAATGCCGCGTATTGCAATTTGCAACCGTACATTTCATTATCGCTGTATTATTATTTATTGCATCAACAAATGTAAATAATAAAGGCATTTCAAAGCAAATATTTTATTAACAACACATATTGGAAGTAATGAATGATATTTTATTAATTCGACAGGATGCAAGCTTCCAACAAAAAGCCGACAAAATAAAGTTGGCATTGGAACGAATGCGCGAGGCTAATATAAAGAAGCTATTTATTAAGGCGTTCTCTATGGACGGCTCGTCGAAGAGTCTGCTGGTGGACGAGAAGATGAGCTGCGGGTTCGTGGCGCGGCTGCTGGCGGACAAGAACCACGTGACCATGGAGCCCAAGTGGGCCATCGTTGAGCACCTGCCTGATCTCCATATGGGTACGTCATACATTATGCACACAATCACTTCTCGTGTGCGCATCTCTTATGCCACGTTCAAACGATGCCATTATGGGCAGGGTAATATTAAGGGAAGTGGGCAGCGCGATTATGTGAACAGGTAACTCGCGCTGCTACCCGTCATGCCGCTGCCACTTCCCCTGCTCCCTCGAATGTAGGCTTTTCGTGCGCGAGTCAAAGGAACGGCAGCACGAACGCGTGTGGAAAGGAATGCTATCCCCCTCACTCATATTGGTGCGAGAAGAGTATAACGGGAGTGTGAGTGTGAACACTCACTCGCGTTGATACTTCCGCGGAAGTATTTTGAGCAATATTCGCGTCAGTGGCAGGGTCAGGATCATGTGCATGGTGTGAACGTGCTATTATGCACACAATCACTTCAAAAATGTATTTTCGTTTGCCATCATTGATCCCATTATTATGAAAATAGTTCAGTACGAAAAAAAATATGTTTAATTTGATGCATTTCCTAGGAAACACGTATATATTTTTTACTTTATTCTTCTTCTTCGTCGTACTTTATTCTAATCTGCCAATTTAACATTTCTTATTTGATATTCACAGAACGAGTGTACGAGGATCACGAAATGCTAGTCGACAATCTCATGCTGTGGACAAGAGAGTCAAAAAACAAAATACTGTTTGCCGAGAGAACGGACAAAATATCCCTATTCCAGACACCAGAATTTTTTCTTTTATCTGAAGATGACAGAGGTAAGTGTATTGTAGCGAATGCATTCCTAAGCTAAAGCTGTAAGTAAATGTCGTAGTGTTGTTCGCCAATTGTTTATAATCGAAGTTCAAACAAAGATTCTCGGGTGGCCACCTTAAGTTACATAAATTTGGTCTGCGAATCGTATTTCAGCTTCTTAAATTCATACTAATAATATTATTCATTTGTTTATGATGTATCATTGTCCTCTTTGGCTTTAGGATGGTCCAGTGAACAAGACGAGCATTCTAGACAAGTTATAATAGAAGAATTCTTCGGGCAGAGCGGGGGCACGACGAGCACCGTGCCCTCTGTGTCGGGGCACCCCGTGCCACCCATGGAGGGGCCCCTCTACCTCAAGAGCGACGCCAAGAAGGGCTGGAAGAAGTACCACTTTGTGTTGCGACCTTCCGGTTAGTGATATAAATAATCTTAGATGAAAGATTGGTCCTCGCTGTCGCGAGCGCTAGCGAACCAACCATTTGTCTAAGCTTATAATAGTGCTCCTTTTTTAAATTGCATTTTATACTCACTTTTTTTGGGAGCATAATGATGAGTTGTTGCTATGCGTAGTGTGGCCACACTATATCCAACAATTAAATATTTATACAGTTTAAATATAAATAAATTATATTACTTAGATATATTGTAAGAGCTAAGCGAATTTGCCCAAGCGATTTTTTATATCGGTTGACCTTATCAAAGACACTTAAATATAAATCAACCTATATGGCGCAATGGTAGTAGTTACGTCTGCTGTGCAAATATCTCGGGTTCGATTCCCAGCCAAGAATACATAAATAATGAATTGAAATAGGTATCTTACTCGTGCATGGTTCTGGGAATGTGTGATCTTGTTTTTTATATGACATGTATGTTTTTTTTCTATAAATAGGTTTATATTACTCACCTAAAGAGAAAACGAAGACTTTGAAGGAGTTGGTCTGCCTGGCGACCTTTGACATGAATGAGGTGTACATAGGGCTAAATTGGAAGAAGAAGTACAAGTCTCCGACAGATTTCTGCTTCGCTATAAAGCACCCGAGGCTGCAACAACCAAAGAGTGTCAAGTTTATAAAGTTCCTTTGCGCGGACGACCAGCGCACCCTCGACAGATGGGTCACCGCCATGAGAATAGCAAAGGTAAATCTACCTTCTGATCGGAGTTTTTCTGTTGACAGTTCTGTTGATAATTCTGAATGTCAAACCAGAGGGCACTGTGCTAAACTGAAAATAAGACGTTTCAATATGGCTGGCGGCAGCCATAGTTTTGTCTCATGTTCCGTTTCACGTTGTATTCATTAGAAATTTATTTCTTTAAGTTTGATTTGCTACAAAATTAGCTTATCGTCTTGCTATTATATTGAATGTTATTCATGTTAGCAAACAATGAATCTATAATAAATTCAGAACGATTAGATAAATACAAAATAAATAATATTTTGTAAAGTGGTACAGATTTTCGTGTAAAGGAACGTTATTTCAATTAAGCTGAGCGCCCTCTACATGACACTCGAGAATCTCTAGAAACCCATTGTCTAATGAAATTATTTTCTTCAATGTAGAATAGTACTATCATTAAATTGATGTCATTATCCGTCATTGTAAAAAAAATTTAAATTTGTATAACAAATGGCAACACATCAGGTGGAAAAAATAAATAAAGACACTTCCACGGGGCTGGCCTGGTTAATCACACGGCATGTAACTTTACGCCACCACCAGTAAACGACATTTTGCTTCAACTAAAATCATGATTTTCAAGTGTTTCTAATCAATTTGATAAGATGCTTTCATATTTTTTGATAAATTTACTGCCTTTTAATTATTAACTCCCCCGCTCGTCAAAGCACACATGTGTACATTAATGGCCGCCTGCCGTTCGCTCGTCGAAGCACACATGTGTGCTCCAAGTTGGCGCGCGAAATACTTGAAGTATTTCTACGTATCGAAAGAATATTCCTTATAACTAAGTAGGTAGGTATTTTGGGCAAAAAGTAACAAGGTAATTTTATTATTCCAGCACGGTCGACAGCTGCTGGAAAACTACCGTTCACTGGTCGAAGAGCTCACTCAGGAGGACCTGGACCACCTGGCCCACGCGAGGTCATGCTCGGTAAGTAACCTGTCTCAATACAATTGATTCACACTCAAAACTACCACAGACGGTTGATTCATTCATTCACAAATCACGCCTATTATCCTTTGCGGGGTAGGCAGAGCGTAGACGGCCGCAAAAAACGGCAATTTACGCCACGTCTGACAAATATTTGAGGGGCATTTGGAAAATTCTGTATCGCTATAGTGACAGGTGGTCAGCCCATCGCCTAAAATTGAAATACACTCCCTCGAGATCCTTAGTCGCCTCTTACGACTCCCACGGGAAAGAAATGGGGTGATGCTATTCTAAATCGGCATCACACGGCCTATCACAGACGGTTGATGCGCAGCGGTAGTGTTCCGGGTTCCATTCTCGGTGGGGCACTCACAAAGTTAATATTTACAACTTTGTGAATTTATTCCCATTTAGGTTAGGACATTGCAGGCTCGACAATGTCATAAAAGAAAGATGGTTCCATGTTTCGGAGGGCACGCTAAGCCGTCGTCGGTCCCGGTTGCTGTCTATGATTACTTAGACGGTGTTCGTAACACAACCATGTCAAAGGCCACGTTTAGGGCTGGTATACTCTGAAGATCCAGTTGCCATTGACCCGACAAGAAGAAGTAGTAGGCGGTAAAAAACTCTGACACCAGGGTTCATCGGGTTGCTGGACGACTCGGTTTCCCACACGAAAAGAAGAAGACCGCAGTTGACATAATCACAGTCTTACTCTTACCTGTATTTGCTTTTTGACCGAGTACCTTAAAACTCCATATCAACATCAGTAGCCACATCAACTCCTTCTAATGAGTTCGTATAGTCACTGGCCAATTAGTGACTTAAAAGGAAGAAAAAAAACAGGGAATGGCTAGCAGCTTTGCAAGTTAGAAATGCATATTTATTGAAAATACATCGATGTTTTAATTATTTTTTCACGACCCTGGTGTATGTTCGCAGATAACGTCGATTCCAACGAAAGCGGGTTGCGGTCCGCAGTCGCTCACACACACGCACGGCGCGGGCGCGGCGCCGCCCGGCTCCAGCGCGGCCAGCGCGGCCAGCTCCGACACCAGCAGTGGCCGGTGAGTTCGCTAACATTAAACTATTTATTCATCACAATAAAATAATTTTAAACGGCTTTAATTTGTGTCTATTTTGGATTTTACAATTCCTACGTTTCGAGCTCTTTACAGAGCCCGTGGTCACGGATGACTAAGGTGTTAGACATAATTATTTAGAATATAAATTATTTTTGTTCTACCGCCATCTATTTCTTAATTGCCTAGCGTAACGTCCGGGTTCCACGCAAAATGCTGATACTGTATCTTGTGTAGTATGTAATTATAAATATAATAAAATATTTATTGCATGTTAAATACGTTGCCTTAAACAACCCTAAAGTTCACATAACACCTACCAAGCCCATGTGCTGCTAATTAAAAAAAAACGTTCGTGTTAAACGCAATACAATATATAGTCATTGGAAGTGGAGTAGTTCACAAAGCGAACATAACAATATAGAGCGAAATTTTATAAGTGACCGGTTAGTAGCGAAAACCCAGTACCCACGAGCTAATGCCAAGGAGCAACTTTCCCCAAGAAACATTGGTAGAATTATGAAAAAGAAATTGGCCATACAAATTGACTGATATGTACACTAGTGTTGAAAAGGAAGTACTGGTGCCTATGTTATGAAACTACAGGCTACAAGTTTACAGGTGAAATTCTTAGTACATTGCGTAGCCGGTTCATATGCCTGGTATCATAATGGCTAACCGACAACGCAATGAACGTCGAATTTCACCTGTAAAATTGTAGCCTGTAGTTTGATAATATCGGGTACTGGTGGTATATAAATGTACCACTAGAATTACTTGTGGTTCTACTCAGTGGTTCTAGTGGTCCTGGAGGTATTTTAGAGCATTTTGTTAAAGCATTTTGTATAAACATCTAAATTAGTATTGGCAAATTCTGATGCTAAATAATGATTTAGTCCAGCAATGTAGGTACTTGTAAATTTTGCTATAGCGACGTTTTACTCTTGCTCTAACGTTGGTTGTTGGTTTCTTGTTTATGAATTATAAAAAATACTTCAATATACTTATACTTACAAACTACCTCTAGTATATGTGAATAGTAATAAATTCAATAATTATTTCTCTCACCACAAAAGTTAAAATAATGTGACAGTAACATAGGAACTAAAAATTACATGTGGATTTCAAATTTGGTATTCTTTGTGGCAAGAGCAGTACCCGATATTATCATACTACAGGCTTCAATTTACAGGTGAAATTCGATGTACATTGCGTAGTCGGTTAGTTGTGATACCAGGAATATGAAACGGCTACGCAATGTACGAAGAATTTCACCTGTAGATTTGTAGCTTGTAGTTTCATAACATAGGCACCTGGTCAGAGTCAGTCCAGCCATTCAGTGAGGACATTTGGTTTTCATAAGTGTAGAAGATGAGTTTTCTGTATTGCATTTCAGGCATTCGCGCGCCTCTTCTTCGAGCTCCAGTGGGTGTCTCTCGGACGGCGGCACCGCCTCAGAGAGCGCCTTCGATTGCGAGTTTCCTATGGGTAAGCATACATACATATCACGCCTATAATCCCTTACGGGGTAAGCAGAGCGTAAACGGCTGTAAAAACAGACATTTACGCCACGTCTGACAAACATTAATTGAGGGTCATTTAGAATATTGTGTATTACTATAGTGACAGGTTGTCAGCCCATCGTCTAAATTTGCAATACACACCCTAGAGTCCCTCAGTCGCTTCTTACTACACCCACGGGAGAGAAAGGTAGTGATGCTCTTCTAAGCCGGCATCACAAGGTATGGGTAAGCAAGCCTTACTATTTCAAATTATAAAGCTGGTTCCTTATACTCCACCGGGCAACCGCCGATTTCATTTCAATATAAGGTGAAATTTTACTAGCGACCGATAGTGCAAACTGGCGGGCCAGTGATAAGGAACAACTTTACCGAAGAAACATAGGTCGAAATATGAAAAAATAAATGTAACTCATCCACAAAAGTGCCGATCAGCTAATTTAAGTTACCTACTATTGAAAATCTAAACATTTATGCCATATTTCAACCTATGATACTTAGGGAATGTTGTTCCTTATCACCAACTCGTCTTGAAATTTCGCTATGGGCCACTAGTAAAATTTTACCCTTTGTATGATATTGTATGGCATGGCCGAGCTCGAGGCACGTCACTGATGTTAGCTTTCCTTTTGCCAAGTTCTACTATTATGCCAGTTAGTAGTAGGTACTGAATCTAATGTGAGAAAATTAACGAATCTCTCTGTTACTCACGTGAAAAAAGCGCTTACACGCTTACACTTACGGCCAAACCTGAGTTGATCTGCTCTGTCGCAGGCACAATCAAACGCAAGCCGTCGATGAAGCCGAACATTCCGCTGACGTGGATGACCCGGCAGTTGAAGGAGATGGTGGAGAAGGGCGGGGAGGGGGAGGCCGACGCCGAGGCGGAGCGGGAGGGGGAGGGTGGGGGCGACGGCGGCACGCTCACTCGCCGCCCGCGCTCGCGTCACGCGCGCCAAGATGACTCCACGCTCAAGAGGCACCACTCGCACGGTCAGTACTTAAACCATTCTAAGCCGATTTGAGCGATCCGTACCAGTTAAGCAGTAATCAAAGAGAAGGGACTTTGTGCTGTAATGTAAAACCGGGACTCTGAAATTGCCTCTTTAATATTGTAAGGCTTTGCTAATATGCACTAAACAAAACTAATTGTGTTTTACAGATTCGACAGAAAGTCCTATATACGGCGTTTCCATCATCAATAGTCTAAGCTCTACTAGCAGCCCGACGAGAAACGACGATCATTCACCGTCCTTCGGGCACTATGAAACAATCCAAAGAGACAATGTGTACAGGAATAGCGCCGACAACGACTCTACACTCTACGGTTACACGTCAATATACGATAAGGTACAACGAGCGAGCGCAGTGACGGCTGTGGAGGAGTTGCCGCTGCCGCCGCCGCCGGTGGACGTGCCCGACGGCATGTTCAGCTCGACGCTGAGCCTGGAGTCGCTGCCGCCGCCGCCGCCGCTCGACCACATGCAGGAGCTGTGCGGCTCGCAGCTGAGCCTGCCGCCGCCGCCGCCCGAGCACGCGCTCGACCCCCCCGCCCCCGCGCCCGGCCCCGCCCCGGCGCCCGGCCGCGTGCACGACATCGTCTCGCAGCTGACCGCGCAGCAAGCGGACCAAGCCGCGCGCACGACCCACGCCCGCACCGTCCCCCGAAACAGCGTCGAACTGCGCTCGTTCCCGCGACAACCCTCACTAGACAGCGTCAATTCCGAAACATCAAAAACGTCTTCTCTTAATTCAGAAAAGAGTATCTATGGCCCGAAGGCGATCGCGTACGGCGCATGTATGGTCGAACTTCAATCCAAGAAACTTAGCAACGGCAGTCCGTCTTCGCAAAAGAAACTCACTGAACCTTCGAAAGAACGAACAGGCTCCATAAAGAAAGTAAACTTTGCCGACGAACTGCCCACGTGTTCAGATAAGAGGAATAAGAAAATCTCGTTCAATTTGACAGAACCGGCGCCGCCGCCCTCTCCGCGGAAGCCGCCTCCTCCGAAACGTAACGAGAGCACGCGGCTCACATCCCCTAAGAAATTGGCCGATTCCAACAGCAATCCGCCAAAAGATTTTTTAAAAGATTTGCAGAGGGTAATGAGGAAAAAGTGGCAAGTAGCACAAAAATGTAAATTAGAGCCGGAGACGACACCGCACGAGGTGCTAGGTTTCCGGGAGTATCCTCTGTCGGAGGACTACAAGGAGACGAGTGTGTCGATGTGGGTGCAGGAGCACTACGGCGGCGGCGTGGAGGACCCCTTCTACGAGAACGTGTACGGGCGGCGCGACGCCCCCGCTGCAGGCCCCGCCCCCGCGCCCGCGCCCGCCCCCGCGCCCCTCAAGAAGCGCCCCCCGCCCGCGCCGCCGCGCCGCAGCGAGTCCACGCACCTGTCCGCGCACGCGCACCACCGCCCCGCGCCCCCCGCCGCCTCCCCGCCCGCCGTCCACCCTACCGCTTGAACTTTAGTTGCTACAGTGCTATTTGTAATTCGATGAACTTGCGACGCCGCTCGGTGAAAGCAGGACATATTTTGGAAAAAAATTATGACTGATTTCAAAATTAGGGGCAGCAATGGTGGTGGGCGCCAAGTCTATTAGACCAACCCATTGATCACAAGCAGCTATTAATTCGTTTGATATAGGTGTTGTATAAACTTTACTAGAATAGTTAACTTTGCGAACGCACAATATCCCCAACACTGTTTGATACGAAGTAGAAAAAATATTGTAGATAAAATATGTCCACTCTAAGGATTTTAGGTAAATATTTTGTGTAGCCGTTAAATGTAAAAAATTGACTTTTTTACGTAAGTCTACATGCCTACAAGATATACTTAACATTCAAATCGAATTATTGTACGTTATTTAAGATGTCGCTTGATCAACGTGTAGTTTGATTTAAAATTATTTATTCATAGTATTTTATATGGCGGTGCTATTTTGGAAATGGTATACTAAACTAAGGTATGTAGGATGTTTTTTGTTAGTCCACTTGCAATTTTATGTAATGAGCTGTACCTTTTGTAATGATAGGTAAGGTACTTACTCAATATTGCTGAATAGTGACTGCAAACTGTTTTGCTCTTTTGTGTAGTAATGGCCTTACTCGCACTTGTCCGTTGTTCTTACATATAAGGTTTAAATAACAAGTGGATAAACAAAATGTTATGAATGCGAGTTGGAGTTTTGTCAATTTTTATATTTATGTTCCTATTCCCATGTGGAAAATCTACATCTACATCAGGTGAATTTAAGCTGAATGTAAATAAGTGTTTATTATGCAAATTTTAGAACGTAAATATACATAACTTCGGTGGAATAGGATTGGAATTAAAATGTAGGAACCCTGAACTATTTATTTATTTTAATTTTGTATTTAAGTAGTATCATTCCTAACTCCAGGAAGAACGTAGTTTCAGTTAATATTACTTTATATTATGTTACAACTAAATATCTACGTAGTCTACTACTTATAGATTCTTGAACCTGTAGTTATAATAAGTGTGCCATATAATATATCGTTCTGTTTTACCAAATAAATTGTACCTCCTTAACTTACCTATGCATGCATGCAGCAAAAAATGCGAAGCTAGCTGATAGCTGCTGCTGAGAGAATTATAAAAAAGGGCCATTTCTCTGGATTTTATGGCAGGTTCAACCCTTTTTTTATTAATACGACCCATTTCTTTTAAACCAAACTTGTTGGTAGTACACATCATTAACTAATTATTGTTTTACGTAAGGCACGTTTTGACCATGTCGGACGAATAGGGGCCAAACTAGCATCACACCCTCCGGGTAGTAAAAAGTTTTGGTCCCTGTCCAAAGCGGTTGAAACTAATTTCTGTCGTCCAACCTTACCTCCAATGCTGAAACCTGATGGATCGCTGGCTCACTCTGCAAGTGAGAAAGCAAATTTGTTTGCTTCCCTGTTTGCAAGCAACTCACGTCTGGACGGTGGCTCCAAGCAACCACCTACTGTACCTCGTTGCGATTCTTCGATGTCGGAGATCGCAGTACACATTAAAGAGGTTCGAAGAGTATTGTGCAGTCTAGACGTGAACAAAGCCAGCGGACCTGATGGCATACCAGCGAGAGTATTAAGACTATGTGCGCCTGAACTGTCTCCTGTGCTGACACGCTTGTTCCGCCTCTCTCTTAAAGAAAGAACGCTTTTCCTGCTGCACATCAATGACCTCCTTCGGCATGGTATTGTTGGATACGCAGATGATAGTACCGTTTCAGGCCGTACGCTCGCTTACGCGGTTTCACGCGCGGGCCAGCCCGGGCGTGAGGCCGCGCGCGGTCTCGCGGGATCCGCGCGGCGGTCTGACATCGCCGCCATTATTACCCGTCCAAATTTAGAAGGCGCATAGTGCCTAGGTAGTTGTAATATGGCAAGTGTCGTCGTGTTCGTACGGGTTATATTATGTCGCGGGTTGCTGAAGCCGCGGCGCGGGTGACCGCAGGCCGCGTCACGGGGCGCCAATCTTGTGTTTTGTCAAATCTGGCCCGCGCGGGCCGTCCCGCGCGTGAAACCGCGTGAGCGAGCGTACGGCCTCAGAGAGATACTTGACAGGTGCAGGGACCAGTGGGGATGAAATACGTTCGTTAAGAAAGGCCATGGTAGAGCGAACAGATCTGACCTTAAATCTTGTCTCCCAATGGGGCGACGACAATCTGGTCTCATTCAATGCCACCAAAAGCCAATGCCACAGGCGTGTCTTTTCACTGCAAAAAGGAGTCCTTTCGACTGGACACCTACTTTTCGGGGTACATCTGTCCCAGTCACTGACAGCCTTGAGCTTCTAGGCATGGAGTTGACATCAAATCTAAACTTCGGCGCGACCATCGAGTACAAGGCTCAGACGGCGGCTAAAAAGCTGGGCGTCCTGAATAGAGTGAAGCGATACTTTACGCCTGGACAGCTTTTGACTCTTTACAAAGCACAAGTCCGATCCTGCATGGAGTATTGCAGTCACCTTTGGGATGGCTCAGCCAAATACCAACTTGCCGCTCTTGACTCGGTGGAACGCAGGGCCAAGAGGCTCATAGGCGACATAAAACTGGTGGACACCAAGCTACATAGCCTGGCACATCGCCGCAAGGTTGCCTGCTTGTCGGTATTTTATAGATTGTACTTCGGAGAGTGTGCTCAAGAGCTTCACGACCTTGTTCCAACAGCTCCCTTCTACCATCGGACATCCAGACGCACCGCCGGATACCATCCGTACCTGGTAGCCATTCCACCAATTCGGACTATGCGCTTCCAGTCATCATTTATAATGCGCACTGCTAAAGAGTGGAATTTACTACCTGCGTCTGTGTTTCCAAAAGCATACAACCCTAATCTCTTCAAAGTAAGAGTGAACAGGCTTCTTCTGGGTGAGCTCGCTCCATCTTAGACCCTGTCTCTGTCCTATGACCTAGACTAGAGTCAAGAGCAAACCCATCATTAATAAAAAAATAATAATTGTGATTTGAGGTGTTAAGTTTCGAAGATACGCATAAAATAGCAGCCCGCCTTAAGATTTAAAATTCGTACCTACCAAGCTAAAAACGACGCGAATCATTTATACGACTCTACTTTACTTTGCCATAAGTTTTTTCGATACAATTCAATTCCTTTACTGAATGATATAATAAGTTCACCGTGGTCGTACCAAAGAAATAAGGGCAGAATGAAAAATATACAAAACTCCAATATGACTGATCTCATTGTACCCGCTCTTAGCATTATTTTATATTATTATTATTATTCGGGCTGTGATTTTGACATGTCTGGTTTAATTTTCATGAATTAGAACCTCTAAAAAACATTCTGCTGATATAAGGAGTCACGATCGATGATGTCAGTTTTCCATGTATTCGTCGTAGACACCTCCTAGCTATTAGATTAGCTTAAATACCTGACTAGGTTTAAATTTACATGTACCTATTATAAATTTACATTAGGAAACTTTGATAATAGAAATTTTTATAACTGTACCTATTAGAAGTTACGCGAATTTTAAAACATGCAACTTCTACACATTTGTATGGGAAGATATTGTACTTTGTAAAGTGATAAAGTTTAACAGCTACTTACGAATTTAATACTTATTAACTTTACAAGGTACAATAATCATTAAGTGCAAAATATGTGAAAAATAATGCACGTTTAGTTAATAGTAGAATGTAGGAAGGCAGTAGAATTAACTTTCAATGACATAATCAGTTATTTAACTGTTCTGTTCTTCATAATGTGCGTGGTTTTCACAAAAAAAAATTGAGTTTAGGTATCTACCTACTGAGATGTCGCACGAAAGTATTTATATATGCGATTAATAATTAAATTGTTTAGATTGTAACGGGCATTGACATTTTACAATATTGATGTTTTATAAGTGCCTAACTTCTGCAAAAACATCATATATTTTCGCCAATTCTATCTGCGCCAGCCAATAAATCGGAGGCACCCATTTCCATTCACAGCAGAGTTAGACAAAGTTTCTTGTTTTAAGACTATACTCTACAATTTTAAAATTAGTACTATTATATATTCTGTGCTATAGCCAATCAAGGATAATGTATGTATGGCAAGGCAAGGCAATGGAAACATTTTGTAAAATATATGGGTACTATAAAGGGCAGTTAGATAAGCTGAAAGGGATGTTAAAAAAACATGTATTTAAACATCATTTCAAACATGTCAACTGTCCTGCTGAGGAAAATTGGTAAAATAGGTATATATGCCTCAAAATATACTACTACCTCAAAATACCTACTGTTTTGATAAGGTTACTTATCTGGCCCTAGGAATGGTGTAGGCAGCGTTGAGCCTGACGGGGAGACTTTATTTTTATTAAAGTAATTTAAACTGTGATTTGTCTATCGCCTCTCTACAACTTTAATAAAGAACCTATTCACATTTATTAATCAATTGCCTAAAACGTCCATCATAGGCCATCATTAAGAAACTGCGCATCACAGAACTTATCGCACATCAATGTGTTCATCGATAATTTTTTCTAGTAACTTATTTTAATACACATAAAATAATTTTATATGAAAACTAGTAGGTACTAAATACGAATAATTCGAAAATAAACATCAACAGCGTATCAATATTTTTTCTTAAATGTGCGCATAAATCTTTTTAATGAATAAAAATTACGATTGCAATATCAGAAATACTAATTGCGCATTAAATTTAACCCGGGCGATACATACAGCTTATTTATATGCATTTATTTATAAACCTAATTTTATTAAGATTTGAAGTACTAAATACGGAAAAAATATAATTCATAATCCATCCACCTGAACAATCAGGTCGTGAAGACTGAAAGACAAATTCAATCGATATTGACAATAAGCTTGCGTCCAAACAATCGGTCTGAAAGTAGTTTTTGCAAAATGTTTCAAAGTGCAATATCGATAAGTAGGGTATAAATATTATCTACAAAAACAATCAGTCGGCGCCCATCTAGCCAAGCGAAGTCTCATCTAGCGTGATAAATAAGACTCGCGCAGTTTTCTAATTATAAATTCACTCTGTCGAGATCGAAATACAGTCGATGTTACCTGGTTACAGCAGAAAGCTTTAGCTTTAGCGGTACCACAGGATTTGACTTTTAATATTCAGTTTGCTACTATTAAGGACCAGCCTTTTGATACTAGATGTGGCGCTGTCTGTGGTCACAATCGGTGTTCAGTGCTAGATCGTCCCCGACCAATGTTAGTCTAGTAGGTATGAAGATGTCAAGCATCCGAATTCCGAACTGACCTCTTTGCTGCCGACGACCGACCGATTCCTGACCGTCGCATTAATCTTAGTCGTCTTAATATATAATGGCAGGCAGTTATTAAAATAATTGAAAATTTAGACTTTTTCAAAGTGGATTTTGTTACGTTAGTAAAGTAGAAGTATATCTTGTATTTATACCTGCTTACTTTTTAATAGTTAATCGTTTTTTTGAAACATACTGCTATCTTTCATTTTTGATTACATGTTATAATTTCGCTGTGTGATACACTGGATGTAATGTAAGGGACGGTACAGGTACTTACTGAAAACTTTGCTGAAATGATCAGATCAGTAAGAAACTGAACAACTTTCGCTAATGAATTTTCGGAAACAACAAATAAATATTTATAGTAAAGGTGTAGGAGGGTCGAAATTCGGTTTCCATGGAGAATGTTGTCCAGGCTGAAAGTACCCGTAACATTTTTTGTTTTCCGTCCCTTACTTATGCACGCACGGCAAATAAAATAATTGCCTAATTAAATGTGCTTACTGAAAGATTTATTAGGTAAGGTAAAATAAGTATAATAACCAAGTATGTGGCCAAGTCTCATAAATGAGGGACTATAAATGTATCGTACGTAATGTTGTAATTAATAAAGCCCTCTATAAAGTTTAAAAATGTTTTAATATTAGGTGTGGATTAAATGTTTGCTGCTTTTCATTTTCTGAAATGTGACGCAACTAATATTTTGCCTTTGACCACTCTGTAGTAATTACATTATACCTACCTATTATAACGCATTTATTTTAGTACCGATTCGTTGAAGTTATTTTTAAATTGTACAGTAAAAAACAGTGTTAACATTAATCCTTTGTATATTTTTTCAAATATAACGAATTTTAAACAATCAAGGTGTTTATCTAGTACTCTGCCCCTCAGAAGACTTAGATTCAATGGATCAATGCAGATCAATGGAATCTTAAATTGTAACCGCAACGCAGCTGGGTACGTTTTTTCTGTTCTTCTACAGGATGGAAAAAATAAAAACCAGTTCAAAAACTAACACCCGACTACTGAGATATGGCGCTCTAAAAAGTAAGAAACAAGAAATCTGGAATATTAACTACAAACAATTTAATATTTAAAGTCCACGAAATTTATACGAAGATATTACATATAATTATATATTTAAATGTATATTTAATAAAAAATTATTGTGCTTTATAGGTGATAGCCGTGGACGTATGCCAGTTTGCCTTACATATCTAATTATGATGTGCAAGTTTATGATATCACCTACTAAGTACTAGAGTGGGTGGCATACGACCACGGCTATCACCTATAAACCACAATTTTTTTTATTAAATATACATTTAAATATATAATTATATGTAATATCTTCGTATAAATTTCGTGGACTTTAGATATTAAATTGTTTGTAGTTAATATTCCAGATTTCTTGTTTCTTACTTTTTAGAGCGCCATATCTCAGTAGTCGGGTGTTAGTTTTTGAACTGGTTTTTATTTTAATTATTTTGGGGTTGAAGTTTAACACTGTGGTATGTATTTTTTTTCTGGACAGAAAAGCAACTCAATTCACAATTAAAACATCACTCGTTGATTAAACAAAATGCACTCATATCATAATCTTATCTTTGTATGTATGTATGTTTGACCATGCATAATAGGGTAGGAGCCAACACGCAGCCTTGGCGAACACCTCTACGCATTTCAAACGGCTCAGATGTATTGCCGTTAAAAACAACAGATCCTTTCATGTCCATATGGAAGGATTTAACGAGGCTCAGAAGTTTTGGCGGGCACCCGATGTTTACAAGTGCAGTGTAAAGGCCCTCTCTGCTAACGGTGTCGAAAGTTTTGTTAAGGTCTACGAACGCCACAAACAGAGGTGTTCTCTGCTCTCTACACTTTTCCTGAAGTTGGCGAAGTGTATAGATCATATCTGTCGTGGAACGCTGGGCGCGGAATCGACATTGCGATTCGGGATACACGATCAGCTAGTTTCTGGAGTCTTTATTAGACTAACCGAGCAAATAATTTACCTACTATACTTAAAAGGGATATACCACGATAACAGTTACAGTCACCGCGGTCACCTTTGCCATTGTATAGGGTAACGATGTTAGCATCGCGCATATCTTGTGGTATATATCCCGCTTCCAAACATTTACACAACAGGTTGTGCAGGATGGGTAATATGCACTTGAGTCTGATGATTTCGGCATGGGTACCCTCATTCCAGGAGACTTTCCGGTCTTAAGCTGTTTAACAGCCTTGTGGTATTCCCTTATGGTAGGAAGGTCATCTAACTCGGCCCAGGTAGCTAGTTTTGGCATGCAGTCTGCAGCTTCCGGCATTATATTAACTGGTTCCGAATAGAGAGCGATATAATGTTCTATCCATCGTTCGAGTTAGCGTTGGGCATCTGTAAAAACAGTGCCATCCACTTCTTTGGGGGCTGTTTTTTGTGCAAAGGACCAAGGGCCTTTTTACTGCCAGCATACACAACACCAAAATTTCCGACATCAGCGCACGATTGGATACTTTGGCAAAGCTCGGTCCAGTATGCATTAGCGAAGTACCGTGATGTGCGTTGTAATGCAGCTTTTGCATTTGCTAAATCGACACGCGACTTTTCGGAAGGGTTAAGGCGATGAGTAAGCGCAGCTTGCCGTTTGGACTCGAGCAGGGGTGTTAATAGTTCGAGATTTTCAGCGAACCAGTACTGGTTTTTGACTTTCTGGTGGCCGAAAGCCGTACCAGCCACATCTTATTACTTTGCCCCAGTTTTCCTCTGTGGGAGCGTCTACGTCCCTGGTGGCAGTTTCGTCGCGTACCAACTCCTCAAACTTTCGGACAAACTCATCATCCCTGGTTTTGGGAAGATCGATCTTCTTCCTACCGGGCAGTTTGGACGAGTGGATCTTTATGTGAGTTATAACAACGTGCGAAACCACCAAGGAGTGATCTGTGTCACAATCAGCGCTATGAAATGTACGCGTGTGTAGGGTCTTGCGGGGATTTTTCTTTTTGGTTAGGATAATGTCCAGTTGATGCCAGTGACCAGAACGAGGGTGTTTCCAGGATACTTTGCGAGATGATTTGCCTTTAAAGTAGCTCTAATAAACGTTGGCCGTTTTCGTTTAACTTCCCTATACCGTGGTTACCAATACAATCAGGCCAAGCTACGTTGTCCTGTCCAACCCTTGCGTTAAAATCGCCCAGAATGTATAAGCGGTCAGATGGTCTTAACCCGCGAAGAGATTTTGGCTTCATCCGTTGAGGATAATGTTGGTGCGTAAGCAGAAATAAGTGTTACGTATCCATGATCCGTATTTAACCGCACCAACATAATGCAAGGAGCCTCTATAGATGTTAAGAGGTCGTTGCGGATAGCCAAGCCTACACCATGCTCACGCACAGCGCTGCTGTCCTTTCCTTTCCAATACAATGTTTAATGTGTCTCACGCAAGGAACCCTCGTCAGGGAGTCTGGTCTCTTGTAAGGCACAAACAGCAATGTTAAGTCTGCTGAGTTCGGCGTCGATAATGACAGTTTTACGCAGATCTTGTGCGTCAGTAGAAGAGCCTCCACAGGTGTCAGGGAGGCCTGTCCTCATAGTACGGACATTCCATGTCACAAATCGCATGGATAAGCGGTGTTGGGAATTGTTTCTATTATGCCTTTTAGTCGCAGGTGTAAAATGTAACGGCGCCGATTGTCCAGTTGAGGCTGGTGCTCTCTACACCCTAAAAGAGCAAACCAGCACCGGGGCGGAACAGTACCTTATTGGTCGCGGGCTGCCCAACTTGGAGCAGGCGATAACTGATCAGTGGGCCTACGATGGACCCTTCCACTGTCGGAAGCGACCCCTGGCGCCCGCACTTACGCCCATATTTGCGGACTTATAACCGGTCACTGCCACTTCCCGTGTTGGTATCCGCGTGACGCGGGTGAAGTGTCCTCTTCACAGACACTGCGTTGCCTGGGACGCAATTATGGAAAACGCAGGGCTGCCCAGGACCTGCGCCACCCTCTCGGCCTTCCTGGCTGGATCCGCAGGAACGACTAGTCGATACGTGCGGAGCCAGGTTATCCCTTGGTCGCTTCTTACGAGCCCCACGGGAAGAGATGGGGTTGTGCTACTCTACTCTGCCGGCACCACACGGCTGACCGACCGATTTGAATCGTTTTTATAATACCGCCTGTTCTATTTGGATCGTTTGGTATGTGCTATTGCTTAGGTATTTGTCCATATGTTTTAGACTCTGTTGATGTATCTATTGCATTGATCGTATAGATTTTTGTTCGTAATGCCAAGCGCTCTGACATTTTTTTGTTAAATTGGTCTACCTGCTTTAAAGTTGGAAATAATGTACAATTTCATCGTATTCAATTGTGTCGTTTACAATTCTTCTGTGTCTAATATTGCTAATTGCTCCATTGTCAACTTCCCTACTCTGATGCTGTTCAATAGATCGACGAAACTGTTGTCATTTACTTGCCACATATTTTGACCTAATTCACAGAAACTGAACATTCTCCATAAATGTGGTTCAGCTGCATAAATGTCAGGTTGTTTGTAACAATATGCGCCTACACAAGTTGTAGATACGGGTGGTAATTGCATTAAGTCATCAAAGACTAATGGGTTAACCCTTAAAATCGTGTTTCACTTAAGTGACAGGTTGTCAGCCGTCGCCTAATTGTAATACCTATACATGAACTCCTCGTGTCCCTTAGTCGCCTTATACGACACCCGTCGCGTCCCGTTATCCCGTAGTCGCCTCATACGACACCCACGGAAAAGAAATGGGGTGGTGCTATTCTTAGCTGGCATCACACGAAAACTATTTTTCTTAACTGTGCTTATTAAGCCCTTTCATTTGATACCCAACACGACATTACTAGTAGTAAACTTTTTCAATTCTTAGCTCTAGAGGGCGCCCTATGTATCGTATAGTGACATAACGTAGCCTATAACCAGCGGACTGTTTAGACGCTTCAAATGATACCTCATTTATCAAATTCTGATAAGTTGTTTAGAAGTTAGGACGGAACAAACGTTTTCGTTTCCACATACATACATACATACATACATACCGGTCAAAATCATAACCCTCCTTTTTGCTTTGCCGTAGTCGGGTAAATACATACATACATACCGGTCAAAATCATAACCCTCCTTTTTGCTTTGCCGTAGTCGGGTAAAAAAGGTTGGGTGTACTTCGGAATGGGGTTTTTACACAGTTTCATAGAGTTTTATTTGATAAGGGTTTATTTTGTGGTAAAGTGCGTCAAAACCTCACGACCTCACCTTATTTTTAGAACATGAACTCTTGTTCTTTGGACTACTATAGTTAAAATGACATATTGATTTTAAATGTTTGATGACACAGAAGCAATAAAAAAAATAGTTCAGTCTTACGAATATCTGTTAGAATGTACTAAACAGTTTTAAATTGAAATAAACAAGTTTAGCCCACGTCCACGATCAAACGGAGTAAAGCATGTAGCATTTAGCAAACAACTACACATTTTCAGAAATCTATATTATAGGTACCTTTAGCCGCAGCCCTTTCATTGCACTCGCGTAGTAGTAAGATTACTCACCGCTAGGTGAGTATTATGTTCCTTGGTAGTAACTTACAGGGATAATCAAGCGGTTGTTGTTGCACCCATTGTTACCGTACTCCCTACCGTTTTCACTAAAGTACCGCCGTTCCAATAAGTCGTATTTGACAGCCTTTTGCCATAGTATTATCATGAATCTGAGAGCTGTCAAATACAACTTATTGGAACGGCGGTACTTTACGTGTAAGTAGTTGTTGCCTTCGAGCAACGCGGTCTTCCATCTCGCCGTTCCAATAAGTCATATTTGACAGCCTTTTGCCATAGTATAATCATGAATCTGACAGCTGTCAAATACAACTTATTGGAACGGCGGTATTTTATGTATAGTTGTTGTCTTCGGGTGACAACAACTATACGAGACGGATCTCGTTCCGAAGGAAACGTACGTAAGAGGCCGCGTTGATCAAAGTGTTGCACAGTTTCTTTTTTAATGGCTTTACATCTCTTAATTTGAGACGTATTTCGCCAATGACCGTAAACTTGTCCGATGACCGTAATGAGTAATTTAGCTGGTTGACCGGACGCCAGTAGCTATCGGACACAGCGCAGTTATTTGCGCCGAAGATGAAAACTTTAAGTAAATTATTAGAAAAGTCAGTGTCTTTCAAAATTTTTCGACTATTCCCATCACATTTTAATTAGTTAGCATTATAACTGCTCCAGTGTCTCGTCAATTGGCCTCTTAAAATTTGCGAGTGCGGTTGTGTGCAAATACAGTGAAAAAATCTTGGAGCTACGCATTTTTCGAGGTAAGTTACAGCGTTGTTTATAATTTATTGGATATAAATATTGACATAGTGTGACTATTTGTGATTCTAAATTACGTTAATTTTATTGAAAAGATATTTTTTTTTTATATTTAGCATTAAAATTAGATGTCCGGATAACTAGAAGCAATTTTCGGGGAAATTTAGCTATCGGCTATCGGCTAACGGCCGTAAACGGCCTACTGGTCGATAGCTAGCTGATAACCATTCAATTTACATCCTTTTTTTCATTACTTTTGAAAAGCTTCAGACGTATTATATAATTTCAAGCGTTCTAATATCCAAAGGCAACGGTTTAGTTAACAGGCGGCCTTCATTCAATAATTTTAAATAAATAAACTTTAAAATATTTTGAAATTGACGGCCGACAGCTGAAGTTGTACATTTTAGTTATCGGCATAGAGTTTACTAATGTGGCCGGGAACCAAAAACCTTTTTTTTGGTTTCCGGCCATTTAATTAGTATTAATATTACAATTTATTAGTAAGTTATTTTTTTAACAATATTTTACGAAGCAGAATATTATTTTCTACTTAGTTTTGATTATTAATAATGGCTTATCATGTTTTGAACTATGGCAAAAACATAAATATTGAATAAGATAGTGTTCATGACATTTACATTTAATTTTTTATTGAAAACCCATCCTTACTTGACAGCACTAAGACTTATTTTTCAACGCAATACATGGTGGCCGAAAAGTTGTTGTTTTAGCGGACGAAAACTGAATGTTCTGTCCGATAACCCCCTAATTCGCTAATTTTTTTTATTTATTTTTAATGCATTTTTGAATAATAGGGGTTTTTTAAACTAAAACTACAATATCTACTGATTTCAAAATCATTTTATGCTGTAGCCTCGTCTAAATATTTGATACAAATATATTACCTTCAAGTCAAAAATTCGCAAGATTGGCCGATAACCCCCTAAATTACCCTATGTCTGATGTTGTCATCGCTACGTCAAACACAAACTGAATGCAAAACAAAACATTTTTATGATTTTTATACAGACCACATTTTATTTTTAGTTGTTTTATATTTTTCTAATTACATGTATAACTGCTTACAAAAGGCATATTTTTCTAATAAATATTTTATAACTAAGCATCATGAGTTTACTTAAATAATAGTGGATTGTTGTGGCTGTTATATCAAGTACTTAGTAGATTTCCTACCTAATCTAAACAAACAACAAATAAACAATTAAAAAGAATGGCAAGCGAAAGTAAGTGGATTTTATGTTTTATTTTATTAGTAATGTTCGTCCCATTCATAGCCTTCATCAAACAAACATATTTGAAAAGAATTACAAAAAAGTCACCTTAAAATAACAAATATATATATTAGGAGGTAAAATGCTCAATAGGCTGACAGCAATCCCTCATACAGGATTTCATACTTCGGGATTACATATCAAATTCCCTCTTTGAATTGCTAAACACAACCTTAGAGCGAGATAGCTACCAGACCTGGGGTCTCCTGGCGCCTCACGGAGACGCGCTGAAATATAAAAAAGGAATTTGTATATTTAGAGGATTGCAAATGTCTGCGAATCGATGGTCACCTGGAGGCTGTGAATTGGATGCTGTGGCGTGATGAGTACAAGCCGAGCCCTGGGGTGCTGGCTGTCGCGGACTGGACCCACGACCCTTTCTACTGGCTCCACCACGTCGAGAGCAACAATGGCTTGCTTCCGCAAGACGACGTTTTACAGTGAGTATCTACTTAAGAGCAAGTTTCCGCTCACTACATGTTTAAGGTAAGATACATTCTTTCTAAATCTACCATTGAAAACTGATCTCATACATTTTGCGCCTGTTGCGCCTGTAGCTGTAGGTTCTTCATTTAATAACCTGCCAGAGTAGCTAAGACACATAATATAAAAAGCATTACACTGTTTGCCCTCAAGTTAAAGATAACCTCCGTATCAGTCGAAAGCTGATAAATTACTCAATCTGGGACAATTTGTATCGGAAGTCTAATTTTTATTGATTGTTAAGCTCGGTCAAAAGTTACTAGGAATTTGTGAGGTAGGTAGTACAGTACCTACAGGAAAGTTAGGTAGGTAGGTTGTACTAGTTGTTTCTCGTTCTGAATGAGTGTGTGTGTAGGTACGTAACTAAAAAATCACGCTGTTTGGTCCACAGGACTACCAACAGTCGGTATTGGTCAATACATGACCCTCAGAGGTATTTCCTGATGGACCTTCACTGCGAGCAGGTGCTGTTCACGCAGCAGTACCCCAACCTGCGAATGAAGACCAGACTCGGCAGCCACATGTGGAAGGAAAATACCGCTTCTAAAGTCCCGCCTTTCTTTACATACCAAAAGGAATTTTTACTTTCAATGGAAATAACGCTTAAGGTTCGTGGATAGAGCGAATTTTATTTATTTATTTATGTTTACTTTAAATGTTTCAGGGGATATTATGATTTTGCGTTTATTTAAGGTACCTTAGTTAGGTCAGGAACCACTTATAGAAAACAAACCGTTCCTCTCAATGAATGGGCCGCCGCAAACTATTGGCCGTTTTTCCGCACGACTCGACGTGGTTGCGCGATTTTTTCAGACTATTACGGAGATGAACTGTATCTTCCATAATTAAAATAAAAGTGACATTGGCTAGAATGACAATCGTCCCTCATGGTCGCCCGGCGGCGACAGACAGTGGCGAAGTTTGTTTTATTCTAGCCAATGTTACCATTACTTCAATTACCATGCAGCGCAAAAACGGCTCTTAGTCTAGCGCCACATCTGCGGAACGTACGGCGCCGAACCTTCCGCTAAATACGCTCGTAGTGTATTTCAAGTTATCTATGACACATTAGTCAAAATTACGCCGCGTTCTGCGTAGTGAGTAACCTTCCTTCGGGCTGTTTTTTCAGCTAAAACGCATTTAATGTATTTTGCATAGCAAGCGACACATCACGCGACGCGTTGCGCGACCGAAAGTTCGGCGGGCAGCGGGCGTAGCTGAACGTGCGTGTTGCCACCAGGGACCGCCAGCGGGGGTTGTATTGTAGGTAGGTAGGTGGTGGTATGGTAGGTTGTATGGTAGATTGAATGGTGGGTTGTATGGTAGGTTGTATGGTTGATTAAATGGTGGGTTGTATGGTAGGTTAAGTAGGTTGTATGGAAGGTTGTAAGGTAGGTTGTTTGGTAGATTAGGTAGGTTGTATGGCAGATTGTATGTAAGGTTGTTTGGTAGGTTGTATGGTAGGTTAGATAGGTTGTATGGCCATTTGTATGGTAGGTTGTATGATAGTTTCAATGGTAGGTTGTATGGAAGATTGTGAGGTAGTTTGTATGGTAGATTAGGTAGATTGTATGGAAGGTTCGTTCAATCTACCATTCAACCTACCATACAACCTTCCATACAACCTATTTAACCTACCATACAACCCACCATTCAATCTACCATACAACCTACCTTAGTGTCGACACAGACGACGCCACGTAACTTTCTGTCGCGTAGCGCACTGAACAGGACGCCGCATTTAGCCGAACGTGCGGCGCCGTACGTTCCGCAGATGTGTCGCGTAACTAAAGCCGAACGTGCGGCGCCGTACATTCCGAAGGTTCGGCGCCGTACGTTCCGCAGATGTGGCGCTAGCCTTACTGTGTGGCAGCCTTAATGTAGAGTAGAGTCTCAGATTAAGACCATTCCAGACAGTACCTGTGTGCTGCCCTCAAAACTTAAAACACCGCAACTCGATGTAATCGTAATTAAATTCAAGTAGGTATACATACACACATATCACGCCTATAATCCCTTGGCCGGGGTAGGCAGATCGTAAACAGCCGCAAAAAACGGCCATTTACACCACGTCTGACAAATGTTTGAGGGTTATTTGGAATATTGTGTATCGCTATAGTGACAAGTTGTCAGCCCATCGCCTAAAATTGCAATACACACCCTCGAGTCCCCCAGTCGCCTCTTACGACTCCCACGGGAAAGATACGGGGTGATGCTATTCTAAGCCGGCATCACACGGCAAGTAGGTAAAGATTCTGAAAATTGTTCAATCTCACAGAATGTCTTTATATAGGGTCCTCTTTTGGTGTGGGACAACCAGTCGTCCAACGACCCGATAAACCGTGGTGTCGAGAGTTTTTCAGGGTTATAAAAACTCCAGACTGGTTGGTGATAAGAAACAACTTTCCCGAAGGAACATAGTTCTAAAAATACGAAAAAAAAATGTACCTACCTACAAACAAAATTGCCGATCAGCTGATTTGAGTTACCTACTATGGAAACTCAATATATTTTAGTTAGATTTCGGCCTATATTCATTTGGGAAAGCTGTTCCTTATTACCAGCCCATCATAACATTTTGCTATCGGACACTATTAAAATTTCACTCTATATATGATAGCAAAAGTGCTAATAATGGCCACCTATAGCTCATTTGCTATCAGTAAATACGCCGTCTTTTTACTAATACGACATTCTGTAAGTAAGCTCAGTATCTGTATTTCAATCTCTTTTTCGATAGGTACATAACGTTTTCATCGAGTTAACATTTTAAAGTGAGAGGGCAGCACATAGGTATCGTCTGGGAGATTCTTAAACGGCCGATGTGGCACAGTGGTACTGCGACTGCCTGCAACGCAAAGGTTTCAAGTTCGATTCCCGGTGGGGCACTCACAAAGTTGATATTTATCGCTTTTTGAATTTGATCCCAGTTTGGTTAGAATATGAAGCTGAAGCACCCGATTTTCTTAAAATAAAGATTATTCCGTGCTTCAGAGGGCACGTTAAATTGTCGGTCCCGGTTGCTGTCTATGGTTACTTAGACGACGGTCGTTATACAACTATGTCAGAGGCCTACTAGTAGTAGAAGGCGGTTGAAAAACTCTAGACACTAGGGTTAATTGGGTCGTTGGACGACTCGGTGACCCACATGAACAGAAAAAGTGTCTTAAAGAAACTCTAAGTTAGAATGCTCCTGATGCCAGCGCCGCGTCATTAGAATGCTTCGGATGCCAGCGCCGCGTATTAATAAGATTCTAAATCAACTTCACGTTTCACTTTTCAGAAAATGGAAATAAATGAAGACCAAGTAGACCGCTTGATAGTATCTGACCAACTCATTAACGTTTCGAAGTTTGATGTACAAAAGAGAAAATCATTCTTTAGAATTTTAGAAAACATATTTAGGTAAATATCTGAATAGGTACAGTCGGTTGTAGCACATGAGGTACCCGGGGTATTCCAAAAAAACTGAATTATGTTGTCCAAAGCAATGTTTTTTCTTGACATATAATTATGTGGGTAAGTAGAAAATAACTTCTTTTATGAGAATGAGTTTAATTTTTTTATGTTTTTCTTCCTCGTATTTCGTGTCGATGACTATAATATATTTCGACCAGCAATAAGCTATTGTGTACTGGGGATAAAAATAATTCAGTTATTTTGGAGCAGCCCTGGTGCTACAACCGACTGTACATTCTATCAAAAACCAGAATAAGGAATGATGAAAAAAATTAAATTAATTTGTTATTGTTTGTGCAGCATAAGGGCTATGTAATAGTTTATATTAATTTGGTTAGTTCTCAGGAAAATCTGCAGTTGGTATCACTTGAGAATTTAGCCTGCCTGCGGATGGAGGGGGTGAAGTTGATCGAGAAATTGGCCACGTTTAACGCAGACACGCTCAAGTATCTCTTCTTATGGGGATTTGTGCTGCCAAATGAAAATCCAATACTAATTAACTACAGCTACATATCAGGTCACTTGTCCTTAGTATTATTGAGATAAAAATATAAGTACATACTTTTAGAACAGAAAGGGGATCCCCTTTTTTCGAGTTAAGCGCTAGTGTATTATCGTATTATAGTGTACGCTTGTCGCTAAGACGTTTCGGGCGAGCTTGTAGAGTGTGCCTATCCGCAAAGATGCAAATCCGTCATACTTGAAGATCTTCTTCTTGTGGCAATGAAGGTTTGCACAAATGAGTTTACAACCAGTAACTGCTAGTGCTTGGCGACAGCTACCGCTGCTGGGTTGGCAGCATTGAGGTCCTTCATTGTCCGGGTGTTGCCTGGGCAAACGTGCGGGTGAGACATCGTCTGTGTATCCCCGGAAACACATTACCGTAACTTGAGAATCCCCATTTTTTTAGGTTTTCCCACTCCTCAACGGAGTCTATTTAGGGATTTCCATATACCCCCGGGACGAAATCCTTGCGGGAGATGTTCTGAAGGGGGGATTTGTGTATTTGTGGAGGGATACAAAGCCGACGATCGTTCCGTGCGGGTGCTGGATACTTCTTTATTATCGGGTAGAGACGTATTAAACTGCGCCGTCTCTTTCGATGAGATAGAGGAGGATCGTGGCCGAAGAGTGGGTGAGGAACTGCTTGTTCTGTTCGATGGATGAAGCAACATCGCAATGAACACTTGGTGGTGCTATCCCGGTAAGAGATTATCCTAAGGATATACTGTGGTACCTACCCTGATATGCATGATAATGTACAACACAACCCTACCCAAACATTTATCATTTGATATGTTCCTTAATCAAAACATAATTGTTTTAGACGTCTCATTCCAAAACCAAAACATGAGATTTTGTTCTTATTTTGATCCAAAAGTATTCCTAAGAGAAAATTGTTCGTAAGCATGAGGTTGTCATTGTATATGGGATTTCTATCTTTAGAGATACTCAGGCTATTTTATGTAAAAATTACCTAGATAGGTGTTATAATCCATACCTAGGTATAATCGTGGTATAATCTTCGCAACCTTAGGTGTAACCTTTGCAACGAAATGGAAAACTCAGGGAAAAACCAATGCATCTCGTTGATATCGTAACATTTTGTAACCGTTTTTTTATCAAGACTTTTTAACCAGTTGTAGCTTATAGACAATATTATAGAGTTTTCAAACAAATTTTGACAGTGTTAGACATTTACCTTTCAGTTATCCGTAGTATGGTAAAAAAAGTAAAAAATTAAAAACTAGAACAATAGAAACAAAATTAATTAACCAGCAGGAAATTCTTTGTAAACTATAAATAATCTTAGAAAAGTGACAGTAATATAACATTATGGTTCTTAATGGTCTTCCGGGTGGCCTGGTGCTATCGTGTTTTAAACTGTTCTGTGTGTTTCTACCTATTATGGCGCTATTATGGATGGTATTGTTACACATAGGGCAGGCCATTACATTTTACACCGGCCTTTTACAGAATAAAGTAGATGTATTTGTAAATGATACATTCTCATTTGATGACAATTACAAAATGCAACTTACCGCCCTCATATAGCGAATAAAAGAGAAAACAATTTGATTGTAGAACAGAGTTACAAACAAATTATAAATTGTTAAAGTTTCAAGTCCAACAAGGTCAGCTTTTAGCCATTAACTTTTAAGCAAGAACTTTGAGATATTTCCTTAGAATGGGAAATTTTGTAGACAGTCTTCAAATGCACATAAGCACACTTCTTTCCAAGGAAATGTAAGTGAATACATAAATTGTATTTGTGACTCAAGTGACAACGCCATCTAGTTTAAAATTATAAAATAAAAAAGGTCAGAACTGTCTGATAGAAAATTCCCCACTACTGCCCCCACCGTTGTGACGTAACCCCTGGCACTGGATTGTTGACATGGTAACATGGTAACGGAAGAGAGACAGTTGAATACTGTTATATCAATATTGCACAAATATCGCAAAAATACTAAAATGTCTACCGACGACGAAAAGCAAAGGATTTCAAAGCTTCTACAAGGACTGGAGGTTCCAGATATTAAATTGACAGAGCGATGCTCCGACTTAGTAAAAGACTTTCACGAGAAATTTGACAAGGAGATTGAAGATGCAGAACCAAATTTGGACATGACCGACCTTTGCTCTGAAAACCCGTATAAGCCCCCTAAAGAAGAATTGGATGAAATTACAAGAAAATTAAAGGAATTAATACAACAAAGTAAAAGGTGGTACTCACACTACAAGTTTTAATATTAGGTATCTTTAGTTTGACTACGGGGGAGGAGAGGAACGGGATCAATTCAGTTGTAAGATGGTAATTTATTTTATTTGTTGAATACCTGCCGTGTAGAGACCTCGGACAATATGATATGCCCAATCCATGCCATGTGAATGTCTTTTCAAGATTAGGAGCAGAGGATTTGGTTGTCGTCAAGTAGGTACTACTTAGGTACTTACTTAACACTTACATAACTTTATACTACTTTCGATTTTAGATCTACAAAAGATGTGACTGCACCAGTGACAGACCCGAAGAGACCGTGGCGCACTCATTCTAACCAAGAAAGACTCCTGCGCATCAATAACGAACTGAGACATCATCACGAAATGGCGTCCACGTGCGTTGTTCCTCTCGAAGAGACAGTCATCAAAAGCCTCATACAAGAGGGCGAGGAGGCGAACCGGTCGTCGCCAGCCGTCACGGGCGATAAACTGCGGGAAGTTGTGGACAGTGCCAAAAAGCACTTACCTAATTTCCAATACAAAAATCCTGAAAATACAACCGCCACGACCATCTTGCCTTCAGCTCATGAAGCTCCGAATACCGTGGCTCCTAAAGTAACACCCACTATAACTAGTGCTTGATACGTTCATAGCTTTGTACTTACCTTATACTTTATCTTGCGATTTTGTTCAGTTGTGATGAATGAAATAATTTTAATTTTTACTACGAATCTTAGTTATTACTACATATGTAGCTAAACAACATTTTTGTTTGTTTATTCTTTTGTGATGTTATTTAATTAAACAGCTGGTTAATTGAAAATATTATTTTGTTATTTCAACTACGTAGTACACTATCACACAAAAATTAAATCTATTATTATCTCTAATAACGCTGTCTATCCCTTAACTTACAAGTGTTCATTCGTTACTAGTTAATACAAAACTGATCAGAAGTTTATTTTCGGTGCTATTTAAGAAATACTAGTTACGAAAGTGCACGAAGGGGAAATCCCATATGTCCAATACTCAGGGCCGCCGCAGAGCAAGAACAATTGTTGCCTGCGATAGCTCGAGCACTTTTGACTAGAAATTCGAAAAGAAACTATAATATGATAATTGAAAAAATGGTAACAGTCTAGAATTACAAATGGCTCTCAAGTTCACCTGGAGGTAACCGGAAGCGTATATGTCATTCTAGTCAATTTCATCTATTCTAATTACGTGCGGTTCTTTTATTAATTTCTATGAAAAGTGATCGAGCTGTCGCTCGCAAAAACGTTCGTTTGGTCTGCGGCAGCCCTTAGAGAATACCTACCTAGATTATTGTCATGAATTAAACAGGTCCTGGACTGAATATTGAACGGTTCAACACAAGGAAGTGTTTTTTAAGAAGTCTTGGAAGGATGAGGAATTTGCGCGTCCTATCGATAGAGTTCTCCCATATTGCTGACAGTACCGGAATGGCGCTCATATCACTTCTGCCAATATTAAAGAGGCCACATTTTCGTTTGCAGGTATATTTAAGTATACAGGGTGTAAGGGACAGGGGGCAGCCCTACAAATAATGAAAGGTTGTACTGATACCATGTAATTGAAAAACTTTCCATAAAACATTAAGGTAACGTCAAAAGTTTTTGGCTTCCCATAGAAAATGCAGTCAGCAGATCGTAATTTTGTATGGGAGGTCAATATTTTGTCTTTTTCAGACATATGTTCCCACGGCAAAAGTTTCATGGTCTGCATGCACCCTATCAGTATTCGGAGGGCTGTCCCTTACACCCCAAATAATATATTTCATATTAAAGAACTCTGTGAGGTGTGAGGTATATTCATGTAAGTAATAGTCAGTATGTAGTAATAGCCGTGTGATGCCGGCTTAGAATAGCATCACCCTATTTCTTACCCATGGGTGTCGTAAGAGCCGACTAAGGGACTCGAGGGATGTGTATTGCAATTTTAGGCGATGGGCTGACAACCTGTCACTATAGTGATACACAATTATCTAATTGACCCTCAAACTTCTGTCAGATGTGGTGTTAATATCCGTTTTACGGCCGTTAACGCTCTGCCTACCCCGAAAGGGATAAAGGCGTGATTTATGTATGTATGTATGTAGTAATAGCACTTTATTTGCACAATAAGTAAAAACAGAATATAGCATTATTTGCGCCAAGGCGGTCTTAACATAAACCGGCGGCTATAATAAGTATTTATTTACAAAAATAAAAGTATTTTAGTGTTAATAACAGCTATCTAGTTGCCGTACTGCCTCCGCGGTCTAGAGGTCTTATTGTTGGTCTCAGATCTTGAGGTCCCAGGTTGGATTCTCGGAGAACTCACAAAGACGATTGTATCACTTTGTGAAATTTGTTTCGAGTTTGGTCTGACACGAAAAGAAAGATGGGTCGGGGATTTGGAAGGCTCGTGAAGCCCTTTCGTCCCGGTAGCTGTCTATGATGGTTTACTAAGACGGCGGCCGTTTCACAACCATGTCGAGGCCTATTACTTAGTAGTCTGTTCATCGAGGCGTTCGTCGACTCAATACGTGTGGCGCTAGATGGCGCTGTGTGGGTTTTCCAGAATATTATTTTCCTACCTACCTAGCGGTAGGTAGTAGGCCTGTGCGTTTGCCTTTAACCGCACCTGCGACTTTGGACTTAAAGTTAGAGGGGTACAAACTAATTGGGCTTATGTGATGCCACATTATGTGACGTGACGCCCCTTTACCTTACTGCACTGGTATAATCTTATTCCGAGCAGCTGTAGTAACCGCATAGAGCTGTCACGTCGCCGCGACACTCGTCAGTGTAGGCAATGAAACTCTTGTTTTGGATGGATTCAACGGATTTAATGTAGGGGGGAAGAACCCTCTAAGGGTTCAAATCAGTGTTCCAGATAGTTTCAGCGGGCACTGCACAACTGACAAGCTCGAGGGCTTGTATATGGTGGTAACTCTGGTAACTTACAAAACATTGTGGGCAACTAGCCCGTCACGAGGTTTACTTTAGACTGCCTGATCTGCTGGAAAATGGCGTCTTGGAACGACAGCGATTCAAAATTCAAATGTGAAAGATGAGATAGAAGTTGGTGGTGGACAGTGTTGACAAAATAGTGTGATGCCCGGAGGTCGCATTGCTACAGAGCTGTCCAAATTTGACAGCGCACTACAATGACTGCGAGCAGCAACCACACCCGTCGCTATTGGGTATTGCGCGCTGTCAATTTAGATCTGCTGCTGCTGCTGCTTGGACTAAGTTTATACCAGACATACATACAGCCACAACATCCCACCGCTGGGCATGGGCCTTTGTACCGTAATAGAAAAATCATGGAGAATCATAACACTTTCAAAGTGACGTGGTGTTGTTGCGCCTGTAGCCCAGAAATTTTACTATTGGATCAAATAATAATTTTGTATGGATATTTTTCTTTTTGAGTATCTTATTGAAGAACAAACCTCTCTAACAAGCTAATTGAACAGGAATTTATAATGTACGACCTTTCGAATGACCTAATATAATAAAATTTTCAAATGTAATAAAGAGCTCATAATAGTAGTTTATGCAACTGTCATATAATGGGGGTCATTAGAATGCGAGTGTCTGTTTATCACACGAGGCGTAGCCGAGTGTGATAATAGATTGACACGAGCATTCTAATGCCTAATTATATGCAGTTGCATACACTATTTTATCTACACTCTAAAAAATTAACTCAGTTGAACACTTTTCCAAACGTCCGCACCGGCGATCGCAAGGCCCGATACATGGTCAAATTCAATACGAGAACGTAATATGGCTTGATATGAATTTTTGAAGATTCTTTACTAACAGTTGTTTAGATGTCGAGTCTCAACAGCAAATAACTTAACAACTGAACAACAACTGAACAACAACTGAACAACAACTGAACAACAACTGAACAACAACTGAACAACACTGAACAACATCTGAACAACAACTAATCAATATCTGAACAACAACTGAACAACATCTCAACAACAACAGAACAAAAACCTATTAAAACAACTAAACAACATCCGAAAAATTACCGTACAACAACAACTGTCATGTGCGGCGGAAGATAGCGATTTGAGTATTGGAAAAAAAAACTTCGTTTCATTTCTCAACTTTATCGTATTAAGAGTTTTCTCATTAAGTCATTACGCTTCTGTAATTTATAGTAAACCCTAGTTTTTATAGGCAGAATGCATAAAGTAGGTCATAAAGTAGGTGTTTTCCGACTAAAAAGATAAAAGTGTATACTAAACCAAAAAGACCAAATTGGATAACGAAGGGTTTAAAAATATGTAGCATAAGGAAAAGAGCTCTAAGATATGATTATTATAAAAACAAAACGAATATAAATAAGCAATCATATAAAAAATATAATAAACTATTTAGAAATTGTATATTCAGATCTAAGAGGATCACAAATAATAAAATAATCCAGAATGCAAAAAACAAGGGGAAAGCCACTTGGCGAATCATACAGGATAAACAGGATGACATTGAGATTTATAATAATATAGACAAAATAGAATATAATGGACGTATAATACATAACCCAAAGGATATTGCCGATGCATTTAATGATTTTATGATTGATACGACTAATATTGGGAGTACTCAGAACTGTAAAACTACCAATGACCGCATAGCGAGAATTAAGAGAATAGGTGACAGTTTGTTTTTGAAACCCTGTACAGAGAAGGAGGTCATACAAATAGTCAAACTTTTAAATAATACTGGAGCAGTTGGTTTTGATGGTTTTTCAACACATGTTCTTAAACAATCAGTTGAAATTATTGCACCTGTCATAACATTTTTAGTAAATGCTTCACTAGAGCAAGGTGTTTTCCCGGAAGCTCTAAAGAAAGCTGTTGTTAAACCTTTACACAAAAAGGGAAATAGGCTTGAGTTGGGAAACTACCGACCAATTACACTCGTGTCGGTTTTTTCAAAGGTATTCGAAAAATTATTTCATATGAGACTGACTAATTTTTTGGACAAACACAATATTATTGCAGCAGAACAACATGGTTTCCAAAAACAAAAATCAACGACAGGTTCGGCATATTCTCTTATAAAAAGTGTTGTTGAATATATTGACAAAAAAATTCCAGTTATAGTGACATTTTTTGATATGACTAAAGCGTTTGACTTTTTTGACCATAATGTATTAATTAATAAACTAGAAATGTACGGCATACGTGGGATTGCTGTAAATTGGATCCGCAGCTACCTGTCAAATCGTACACAGTATTTAGAAGTTGGAAAACTTGATGAATATAATGAAAATAAGTCATATCTTTCAGCATCAAGAGCAAATAACGTGGGGGTTCCTCAAGGGAGCATACTTGGTCCTCTGCTCTTTATATTATATATTAACGACCTTCCAACCGTTACAAGTCACCAAATGGTACTTTTCGCAGATGACATATCTATTATAATTCCTAATAATGAAAATTACAATGATACCCAATATGAACATGACATAAATTTTACTATTGATTCCATAATTAAATGGTTAATTGACAATAATTTAAGAGTTAATTCAAGTAAGACCAACTATATGCAATTTTTGAACTATAAAACTAAAGAAAAGAACCTGAAACTGTACTGTCAAAATGATGTCATTGAAAGACTGACCGAAACAAAGTTTTTAGGTATAGTTTTAGACTCTTTCTGCTCATGGAAACAGCACATAAATCAGATTTCAGGCAGACTGGAACGATTTGTGTACGCTCTTTGGAAGCTTCACCATGCAGCAGGAATAAAAACTGCACTGACTGCGTATCACGGATACGTAGCATCAATACTACGCTATGGCTTGCTGTTATGGGGAAACTGCACCGATGTAAAGGACGTATTCCTAATCCAAAAAAAATGCGTTAGAGCAGTTACAGGAGCTGGACCTATTGACACTTGTAGGACAATATTTAAAGAATTTAAAGTTCTAACACTGACAAGTTTATACATTTTAGAAGCAGCATCATTTGTAAGAAAACATCCATATTTTTTCGAAAAGCCCATCCAAAACATTAGGTTGAGAGAAAGAGACAGTACTCTCTTAAAATTACCACCACATCGCACTGCTATGTATTCAAAAAACTGTTACGCAATGTCAATAAAAATTTATAACAAGCTACCTCTTAAAATCAGATGTTTACCAAATAAATTCTTTATACGGACATTAAAAAAAAATGCTTCTTGACAAATGTTATTATAATCTTAATGAATTTTTTTGTGACAATTTTGATCAATGTAACTATTAGACATGAACTTATTAATAATGACATGAATTGTATAATCTTGTAGTTACTTATTTTAATACTACTTAATAAGATTTTTGCATGCCATGGTAAATGGTAGAATACGCTGTGACAATTGAATTTCTTACATTCCATCTGTATCAAAACTTACGTGTGTTCTGGCAAATAAATGGATTTGATTTGATTTGATTTGATTTGATTTGATTTGATTTGATTTGATTATGCATCTGTTTTGTAATTCATAATTCGAACATTATGAGACGAGTGTAGATAAAAAAACTTTTAAGTTTTAAATTATATATTTTTTTGTTTCTTTTAAACTATACCTATTAGTTATTACTAATTTCATTCAAAATTTTAATACTTATCCCGTTGCAATAATAAGCAATTATAGTTTTACTTTTTTTCTTGCTATATTCACAAATTGTATACCTAACACGGGAAGTGTTTTAAAATTTGGTATTCAATTTATCGCGGGTTTTCATGGCTTAGACTGACTACATTCAATCTGTAAAGAATGAATTAGTCACCGGGTATTAGTTGCACAAAACTAACCCGGTAAATGGAGCCGTGCCACGCGTTATTGGCATTAAGATACACTAACAAAATCGGCGGTCATTTTATGAGCCGCGGTAGCTCAGATGGAAGAGCCGTCGCCACTAGAAATGGCGAAAAGCGCAGGTGCGAATCGTGCCCGCGATTGTAAATTTTCAAAATATAAGGAAGTGTTTTAAAATTTGGTATCTATTCTACGTATTTCCTTTTGATTTTTTTTGTTTTATGCAACCACTTTAAATAATGATGACGCAAAAACATTTCAAATTTGCATTCCACATAATCAGCTTTCATTTTATCACTAATATATTTAACTTGTCTGTAGCAATTGAAGTCAAATTGTTAAAATTCAATCATAAGTTTAATGTTTCCATACAATGTTTCGTAGACTTCCTGGAATAATGGTGGCATACGTGTAGTGTACGAGTCAGTTCGCATCATATTGCGAGTTAGAACGCAGTCTGTCTCCTCCTGATTATATGCTGAAGAAGGTAGAGTTTACAGTGCGTGCCATGTTCCAGCTAATGTGTCGCGAGAGTCAGATTCCCGGCTACACGGATGCTGCGCTCGGAGCCGGCGGCTTCCACATCCCCGACACAGCGTGGAGGCGTGTCGCTATAGCTTCTCCAGATCTATACGTTCTATTTGTGTTCTGTAAGTATATTATTAATACAAATAGTTATTTACATACATACATACATAAATCACGCCTCTTTCCCGGAGGGGTAGGCAGAGACTACTTCCTTCCACTTACTACGATCCTGGCATACTACTTTCGCCTCCTCCACATTCATCAATCTCTTCATGCATGCTCTTCGGTTTAGGGTACTCTTGACCTGACCTTTCTTTAGGACGTCCCCGATTTGATCAAGGTACGTTCGTCGAGGTCTTCCCCTTCCGACGTTCCCATCCACACTTGCCATATACACCTCTTTCGTTAATCTTCTTTCATTCATCCTCTCTACATGACCAAACCATCTAAGCATACCCTTTTCTACACCAGTCACTACGTCTTCTTTTATACCACAACGTTCCCTTATCACGCTATTCCTTATCCTGTCACTCAATTTTACGTCAATCATACTTCTTAACGCTCTCATTTGTACTGCATTTATTCTACTTTCATGCTTTTTCTGCCATACCCAACTTTCACTCCCATACATAAGTGTCGGAACTAACACCCCTCTATGCACAGCCAGACGAGCCTTATCAGAGACTTTCTGGCTGTTCATAAAAGCGTGCAACGCTCCATTCACCATGTTTCCGGCATTCACCCTTCTTTCGATGTCACTTTCACACTTTCCATCTGATGTGAACATGGAGCCCAAATACACAAACTCTTTCACTTGTTCCACCCTCTCTTCTTCTATCATAATTTTACACTCTGTCATATTTTCCTCTTTCTCAAAAACCATTGCTTTCGTCTTACTTACATTCACTTTCATTCCTTTCTTTTTCAAAGCCTCAGTCATAATATTTACCATCTCCTGCAACCCTTCAGCCGACGACGCAAGGATAACTTGGTCATCAGCATAGAGAAGACATTTGACGAGTAAACCATTCATTCTCAGACCACATTCACTCTCTTTCAAATCCGCCAAACAACTATCCATGAATAGATTGAACAGCCACGGTGACGCAACACATCCCTGTCTAACACCTTTCTCGATGTTAAAAAGTTCACTGTACGCCCCGTTTATCCTGACACAAGCACTGGAATCCTTATATAAGGATTTCAGTGCTCGTATCAAGATACTGCTCACCCCATGCATGGATAGTGCCGACCACAATTCATTCCTCACCACTCTGTCATAGGCCTTTTCCAAATCCACGAATGCGCAATAGACTTTCTGGTTTTTGGCCAGGAATTTTTCAGCTATGCAGCGCAAGGAAAAGACCTGATCCGTACATCCCATCCCCTTACGAAATCCTGCCTGAGCATCCCATACTTTCTCATCCGTTTCTTTCATCACTCTTTCAATCAACACCTTTGCATACAGTTTGCCGACGACACTGAGGAGGCTTATACCGCGGTAATTTTTGCAGTCCAGCTGTGACCCTTTTCCTTTATATAATGGCACTATTACAGCCTTGCACCAATCAGTTGGCACTCGACCGCTTCTCCAACAAAGGTTAAAAAGGAGGTACAGCTGACTAGCCACAACGCCTTCGCCAGCCTTCAGCATTTCGACCGACACTCTATCATACCCTGCAGCTTTACCAGATTTCATACTTTTTAACGCTTTCACAATCTCATCCATTTCAATCTCACTTTCGTTCTCAATTTCATTCACTTCTGCAGTAGTTATTTCTTGCGCTAGATCTTCTTTCTCAAATAAGCTTTCAAAATATTCCTTCCATCTTTTCAACACACATTCCTCACCTTTTATTACACTACCATCCTGGCTTCGAATCCTACTCAACTCGGACGACGTGGTTTTACTTCGAGCTGTCCTTATGGATTTCCAGAAAACTTTCAAGTTGGAACGAAAGTTTTCCGATAGCCTCCTGTCAAATTCATCCTTATTCTTATCTTTCATTTTATCAACAGTCTTTTTAACTACATCCTTCACACTTTTATACTCCTTTCTTGCTTTCTCTACATCTTCATCCGTCGCTTTTAACATTCTTCGGTTAGCTTTGGTAGCTAACCAATCCAACCATGCTTTCTTCTTCTTCTGCACAACTTCTTGTACCTCTTTGGTCATCCACGCACTCCGTTGTGTTTTCCCTTTCATCCTTTTTGAAACTCCACACACTTCTATCGCGACATCCACAACACCTTTCTTAAATCCTTTCCATCCTTCTTCAATGTCAGACATCTCCTCTTGGTTGTTAAATTTCTCTTTCAATCTTTTAATATACTCCTTTTTTACCTCTTTATCTTGCAAATTTTCTACTTTCACTCTTTCCAACGCACTACTTCGCTCAGTTACCCTGTGCCGCCACCGTTTGAAGAGACCACTTATTCGAGATAGCACCAGGAAGTGGTCTGTGTCAATACCAGCACCGCGGTACACTCGAGTGTCTACAACTTTACTCTTCAATCTTTCATCCACAATCACTAAATCAATCATTGTTCTTGATGCACCTTCCGCTCTTGTATAAGTGTGGATCTTTTTGTGTTGAAACATTGTATTCGACACAAAAAGATCCCACTGCAAACAAATCTCTAACACACTCTTTCCATTCTCATTTACTCTTTCATCACCAAACGTACCAAGAACCTTATCATACCCATCTCGCTTTATTCCTACCCATCCATTAAAATCTCCCAGCATAATAATTCTTTCATTCGCCTTGCAGTTTTTCAAAACATCTCTCACATTGTCCCAAAACTCCTCATTTTCCTTTTTTGCTTTTGTGGAGCCACCCGAACCCACATCCGTCGGTGCATAGACACCTAGGATAAAGATTCGAGTGATTCCGACCTTCAGCCTAATCCAGAGGAGTCGAGGGCTCACACATTCGAACTCAGTCACGCATTCAGCCATTCGTGCGGAAAGAATCACGCCGACTCCTTTACAGCCTCGGTCGGAACTAGACGGTCGGAAAATAGTTATTTACTTTTATGCTTATAATCAAGAGGCTTGGCCAGCGGTAACGTTCGTATGAGATACGTGTTTAATAGTAGCCTATATTTGATACTCAGGGAATATTTATAGCTTTATAAATAATTTGCTGCTACTAGCTACAATGCTGGAACTAGTCGTGTCTGAGCTTGTCAAAGAGTATCATGTGTCACCATTCCATATAATGTTTGGGTGGATTCAGACGTATACGCGTGCGTGCTGTGTGCTTGCTGAGCGCGTGTTAGGCAGTTAGACGCGGAGCCTCACACTGGTTGAGCGCAGGGGGCGCATAGGCTTCGCGGGTATACTTTGTACTAGGCTAGGGACGCCCTGGATATTGGAAAAGTACGTGCATGAATTCACCCTGAGCTAGGGTTGATTGATACCTCGCTTAGGTTGACTCGTTGAACAAAATTTCTGTGATTTCACCCCAGGGTGTCAAACCAATATCGGTCAACGCCAATGTTTTTAAAAGTATTGATTATGTAATATTTTAATTACTAACTATCTGATGTCAAGTAGTTACATAATCTTACAAAAATTAATAAAAGTTTGATTTTTAAAAACCCTATGATAAATTCTGCAATAAGCATGCATAATGATTTTTTCTGAAGTATGTGACATATCTACCCGTCCTTACCTCAAAGACATACATGTTTCTAACCTTAGGGAAAGCTATTCATTTTCTAGGGCGCGTTCGCGCCATAAAACATTCTCAGAATAAAACATTCTCTAAAGGTGGTTTTCCACCGAAGATGCGCTAGGATTGATTTGAAATTTTTCCATACAAATTTCAATTCAATCTTCGTCACGCCTCGTCTCGCTCTGCCGGTGGAAAACCACCTTTATCTATGGGCTATAAAAAGCAACGTTGATAGGAACAAACACACACACACACACATTCTCTCACCCTAAACGCATAAAACGTCGTGGCTAAAACAGGCAAACGTGCTTTATGGCGGCTCATCAGTATTATTATCTATTCTTATGGCTCATCTACGTCCAGCAGTGGACTGTTGCAGGCTGATGTAATGATGATTTTTTACTCGCTGTCATTTATTTCATGTTATGGCAGATCGTATCCGTGATTACGACGATGTTAGAAGATTTTTATCGCCGAGCATTCCGATGCACGAGATTCACTTACAGTTTGGCATCGATCTCAAGATGAAACAAAGACAAGATTCTGATGTGAGCTGTTTCGTGCGACACATCGCATACCAGTATGCGAATGCCCTGAGTAAGATCTTCTACTTCCTCATTTTAAATGTTGGCACTTAGGTAATTAGGTACCTACCTACTTATTACTTAGGTAATGTTCCTACGTAATCAAGTATGCCAATTATGTGAAGGTACCGTTGAGAGATACCTATCCAACCTATATTAGGTATGTGTTGCAGGTTTTTGATAAAATCGGATTTTTGATCGAATGCAGGTAAACATAGCCTACTTTGTACTAAGTAAGCGAATTCATGTTTTAGCAAAAACTTTATCATAAAGCTAACCCAGTCTAGGTTTTGGATCGAAAACTTAACTACTTAGTTTAAGTTTAAGATCAAAAACCTAGTTCGTTTCAGATTTATGGTAAAGTTAAGATAAAATTTTGGCATCTTCCGGTTGTTGGCCGAAAACCAACCTTATTTTATCAAAACCTACTTATATTACATAGGGGTACAAGCATACATTTATGAAGGTAGGTAGGTAATATACTAATACCATTAAACGGGAAAATCTTGAAAGTACATGATGCATGCACGCACACGCAGGCAACTGGTTAAAAATCCGTTTAGTTGCACAGCTAGCTCGTTAATGAACACTCGTTAATCAAACAACGCTATTCAACAAAACACCAAGTATTGTAGGTAGGTAGTTGAAATTTGAAGTAATTCAAACATTCAACACAACAACTAACGGACGTGAAAAATCTATATAGACGTGAATAATAAATCAGCAGTAGTCATATCATCAAACCGTGGGAAGATGAATATGGTGATGATGATGAAGATTATGATGATGTCGAGTAGGTACCTATTATGATGATGGTAATGACAATTGCTATTAAGTATGTGGATGGATGTTGATGATTAAGTGACCACCACTTAATCACATCACTACATCTTCTGGTTTCCCTACAATTGGGGGAATGGGGAGTTAACCAGTTGGCTAAGCGTCGTTAGCTGTAATGTAGAACGTCATCTTCAAACACCTAGCTAATGGACGTTTAGTCGTATGTTTGAACGGCGTTCTTTGATTCAAGAGAATGCAGTTAAACGGCTTGACTGCGACATGAGTATATACCTACATGGTGTAAGGCTTGGTGTACTAAACTTTGCAGGTATGATCAAACCATGAAACTGAACAACTTTTACTGTCGAGCCTATGTTGGGAAACGAAATAAATCGTATTAAAATCTACCGAAAATTTGCGTTTTGAGAAAACTTTCATCGCCTAAAATTTCAAGTTTTATAATTTAACATAGCCATATATGAATAATAGTGGCTGACATTAAAAATCAAAAAACTTTTGGTTGGTCTGAAAATTACGTTCAAGTGTCCCCAGTTTTCCCCTAATAACATGCTGATAATAATTTCAGCTACCGTAAGCATCCACCAATGGCGGTTTGCAGTGTTTCCGATTCGACGAGTGTTTGAGCTGATGCCTTTCCTGACGCGGTTTTTCTACGTGGGACGTGTGGAAGACGACGTCGACCTCCGCAGGGCGCTCCGGATCATCGCCTGCGGCGTTTGCTATAGTTAGTTTAATTTTAATCTTAAGTTTTCAGACATCACGCGCAGGGAAAAAGGATACTAGCGCTGCTCCTCGTTATGCCGCTGCCACTTCCCGTGCTCAGCTGCGAGTATCGGTTATTCTTGCGGAAGTCACAGTACCGGCAGCGCCAGCGCGTGTTGAATATATTATTGCACTCTCGCATAGCTGCAAGTAGTTTAGTAAAAGAATTTGACGGCAGTGTGTATTCACTCGCGTTGATATTTCCTCGGAAGTATTTCGGGCAATATTCGCAGCAGCGCTGCAGCAGGGTAATATAGGGTAGGTCAGGTCAATGCATGTTTGTTTGTTTCCTTTTTATCATAATTCTTCATTTCTTTCATGGTATTACAGGTGGGAAATAAGTAACTAAATTTTTACATACCAAACCCTGTAAGGGCCGCCGCCGAGCAAGAGCAGTTTTTGGTAGCGACAGCTCGAGCACTCTTGACCACAGAAGAAAGGTGACATTGGCTAGAATGACAAACGGTTGTCACGGTCCCCCGGCGACAACTGGGGGAAATGTCATATTTATTTCCATTACGTAAGGTACTTTTTTAAATTTTTATGGAAAGTTCTCGAGCTGTCGCTCGCAAGATGTACGTTTCGTCTGCGGCAGCCCTTAGGGCACTGTAAAAACATATTTTAGAAAGTAAATAACTTAATCTAAACTTTATTTAATGGAATATACTTATGTGTATTTAATCTATAGAATTTGTTTCGTTACAGAATTAAAACATCTGAAGATCCAAATTCAAGATGAAGAAAGGTCTCGAGAATTCTGGGGAAATGTTGTGGATTCGCTAATGGCGGAATATCATGATATTATGAATTTGTTAGGGATAAATTTTTGCCTTAGCATTTATAAAAATTAAATTTACCTACTGCTTTAACTCGAATACCCATTGTTGTTTAACTCTATCATATTGATACCTTCTCTTACATACCTACCTACTAGTAGCCTTGTCTCTGTTAGAACTCTAATGGTTCATTTTAAAATCTGTAAGTACAAGTTACAGTTTGCTACGCCATTGTGAAAATATAATTCAAAATCACTTTGGTTCTATGACATTGCCCTCAAGTCGGGATATAAATCCTCTTAACTTACCTTAAATTAGTACTGTCACTTTCCGTCAAATAGGTTTAGAAAAGGATGAGTGAGATATTTATGTCCTGTCATGTTGAAAGATGACAATGAGTTCTTTGCAGTTTCGAGTCATGTTAGTCGGCATTGTTTTCATCGTCGCCTTATTTTGACAGATAACACGTATTTTGCGTCACATTTTAAAAAAGAAAATATATATATTATAGTTTTTTCAAATAGTGATTGTACACAAATTTATAACTATAGTTATTAAAACTCAAAAAGATATCCGCACAGCAAAATGCTTTATGAGTGTACTTGAGCAGCACTCCCAAGGCGTACTATGTGTTTTATCAATTCACTCAAATTCAACGTCAAATGTTAAATCACAGAATAAATTATGTAAAAGTTTGTAAAAACTTTGCAAAATATTTAAGATTTGTTCATATTTTTGACAACCAATTTTTAAGAAACTTACAGCTTTTTTGAACATTAATTAGGAACTAAAATAAATCGATGGAACAAACAGATACTATCTCTTTTGGGTGCATATTTATAAACCCTTTTGGAGTAAAATTTAATGTGATTTAAAACAGGTAAATGGGGTTTAAACATTTCCAGCCACACTGAAGACATGTTAGTGCTGGAAGCAAATAAAACAGTACAAGCGATTTCAACCCTTGTTCATATTTTTCAGAATGGCTCAGATTAAAATTCTTTATTAAACATGTTTCCGTCCTAAAATAGTATTAAAATTGTGTTTAATATAACTCTGCTTAAATTAAACTATTTTGTCATGTTGTAAAAGTTGTGGTATGTAGTTATTCGTAGCTAGATTATCTTCTGTCCCTAAATGCATCCCAAATCAGCACTGTCTAGCGCAAAAGTGGACGCGTTTGCCTTCTGCCGTCGGCTCGAGGACAAAATATTACAAGATGTCAAGTCAAGAGCTGTCACGAGCAAATGTCGCGCGTCATCTGTTAGATCTGCGGCGACCCTTATTGACTAGAAATCGCAGAGACATATTTAAATATGACAGAACTTAGATATCTCATTTCCTTTTCTAAACCTATTTAACGGAAAGTGACAGCACTAATTTAAGGTAAGTTAAAGATAATTTATATCTCGAATTGAAGGGAATTTTATTATACTACTTTTTTGTATGAAAAGCTAGAGCAGTCCTTAGGCACTAGTTATAATGCGCATTATTGAATAATGACACTAACTGCTAAAGCCTTCGACTGTTACCGCAGCTCTGTCACCTACAATAGTAAGTAGTCACTGTTAGGTGCGACAGAACTTCTGTAACAGCTGAACCACAGTATAAATTAATAGTTGGCTGAAATTTTAATGCAGTTCTGTCACCTGCCGCAGCCAGTTGTTGCAATAATACGCGACAGAACTGTGTCATTGCAGCTCTGTCTCTATGATCATTTTTTTTTTATATTTCTAAAAGTACACAGCTGTCAAGTGATGACAGTGCTGTCAGTATATTATTGTCTATAAACGTAGGCAAGGAGGATATACACGTAAACAACTGCCGTACATGGCGGATTGTAGTAAATAAGTTTTTAAACCAATTAATAAAATAGGTCACATAAAGCTATACGCTATAAGCTAAACTATAAGCTAGTAAGAAGCAGATAAATAACAAAGCAATAAAATTTTCAAAGGGTCAGAAACAATACCCATGAACAATATTGAGAAATCATAGTATTTGAGACCAATTTTAGTAAGACTCTAATCAAGACCAGTCTTATATATTCAGGTTGAGATTCTTCTTCGTTAAACAAGAACAGGCTGAATGGAAACATAATTTTGAATGAAAATTTTCCTCATGCGAGATTTCAACGTCTAAATCTTCATCAGAATCGTCATTTTGAGCCGGAACATATTTCTCAGGGGAAGATAAGTGTCGGTCAATATTGATTAGAGTATCATGGGTAAGCGTTGATGTTTCAACTTCTATCTTGTTTTGAATAAAGCTGTTGATTAGTAGATTCCTAAGTGTGACTGTAGGAAGCTCAAATAAATAATTGATAGGAGATACGATTGATCAGTAGGAAGATACGCGTTTTTCAATATCAATGTGAGGATCGCGGGTTGGCGTTTGTTCGAACTTTCATTTGGTTAGGATTTGAGGACCCGTAAAATAACTCTTCTTGAGGAGTGTAGCATTCATACAATAAATGTAGGTAGGGCATAGATGGTATACCCGCTCTGTCGTTGTGGTGGGTGGGGGGCGAGACGGGTTACTCAAAACTTTTAACAAGTGTAAAAACTGCTCTAATTGACACTGACAATATTGGAAAAAGTTGCCCAGTGACACAAGTGCTCTTCGTATGAATCGAGCGCATGTCTTGGCAGCTCTGGCTAGAAAGTGACCGCCACTATTGTAGGCTATAACAGTTCTGTCACTAGACCAAGTGCAAAGCGAATGCTATAACCTTTCTGTCCGTCAAAGTGTTAATAGCTACAAGAAAAGTATCAATCCATTCCGGGTATGCGTATTTCCGTTTGCGTGTTCAGTAGGAGGCAATGCGTCGAGGTCCGCACGGGTTTGTAACGCTAACTCCCTTTACAAACCCGTGTTCATGAAGAGGCACGCACGGAACTTACGTATGGAGTTCGCGCCAAACCTACAAACTCCATCGAGTATAATTTCATTTATTGTTGAGAAAAATGTCCAAAGAAGATCTCGAAAATTCACGTCCAAATCTATTCAATCATGGAGACCATCTAAGTCAGAAATTGTGAAGAGGAAACGTGCGCACAATATTGCATCAAATATTGATGACAATATGCCAAAAATATTAAATTTATTACTTACCTATTAACTTTTTGTAGATAACGAAATTCGATTACCATGCTAATAAAAAATAAAAACTTTATTCGACTTTTCTTGTCTATTCATCAAATCTTCATAATATTTTAATGATACGCGATATATTGGCTATTGTTTAAATGTCTAAGTAATACAAGTAAAAGTGATGATCAAGTAACATAAAATTGAGACTTGAAAGCTTAACTTTATCAGTTATACGCACTTTCTTCCTTCCTCCCACTCGACACCACCAAAACGATACCACCGGGTGGTGTCGTATGGAATCTCTAGTCCATACGACACCACTCTAGTGATGTCCAGAAACGCGTTTTTGACAAACAGGTCCCAGTTCATTAAAATAAGTACCTAAATATCAGACATCACATACATTGATCAGACCCCAAGTTATTATTTCAAGTTATCTATAGTTAAACGATAATTAATAAACTTAATTGGAGTTTTCATATCAACAACTTTGTTTAAATTACATTAAATTAAATTAAAATTCGTTTATTTCAGGCAAAATACCCATATTAATATCATTACATTGCAAATTGTCAAGTGAAATAACTTAATAATAAAATAAAATAAAATAATAAAAGCAGAACAACACTGTGTTAAATTGAATTAACAAACAAAAAAGAAAATTTTAATTAGATTACATTTAAATTGGTAAATTACATTTCAGAGTGTAAAACCTGTCTAGTGTGTAGACATTTTCAAATACAGCTTTAGTAATCTCATTTGAGGAGGAGTTAAGCCTTCCGTGAAATTATATTTTTATTTTTGCCGTGTGATGCCGGCTTAGAATAGCATCACCCCATTTCTTACCCGTGGGTGTCGTAAGAGCCGACTGAGGGACTCGAGGGATGTGTATTGCAATTTTAGGCAATGGGCTGACAACCTGTCACTATAGTGATACACAGTTATCTGATTGACCCTCAAGCTTTTGTCAGACGTGGTGTTAATATCCGTTTTACGGCCGTTAACGCTCTGCCTACCCCGAAAGGGATATAGGCGTGATTTATGTATGTATGTATGTATGTATATTTTTATATCCTTCAATAGATCGCACATACTTTTGACTTTTTTCTCAACGAACATACCAGACGCACTACACCGCCAGGGCAGACCGAGCATCACTCTGAAAGCATTATTGTACTGTACACGAAGAGTGTGGTACACACACTTCGTGCAGTTACTCCACAGCTGGCTGGTGTAGAACGCCTGGCAGTACGCCTTGAATAAAGTCACTTTGACCTGAGTGAGACGAGCAGTGCGCGAACCGTCTCGCCAGCATGTTGCCACCAGCCGCTCGATGTCATCTTCGTCACTAAGTCGAGAGTTAAGAATGTGGCCCAAATATTTAAATTTTTGAACAACGTTTAATGGACAACCACAGAGAGAAAGTGTAGGTATCTTATCTGGCCCTCGACCAGCCTTGAATATCATAATTTCAGTCTTCTTAACATTGTAGGATAGCCCGTGTGCAAGTGCATATTTCTCACAGATATTTAATAGTTTATGAAGACCAGCAGGAGACGGGCTCAGCAGTGCCATGTCGTCAGCGTAGCTCAAGTTATTGACGCATACGTCTCCGACATGACAGCCGACCCTGGCGCCGCTGAGCTCCTCTATTAGCTCATTCACATAAAGGTTGAACAGCACTGGTGACGTCAGTCCACCCTGCCTAACCCCACATTCAAGCTTGTATGATTCAGAAAGAGCATCACCCCATCGCACTTGATTTTCTTGATGAGAATATCAATATGTTAATAAGTCTGTCACCTTGTCAGGAACTTTAGTGGCTCTTAGCTTGTCCCAAAGTAGACTATAGTAAATTGTGTCAAAAGCGCGGCTGAGATCTAGAAAGCACGCATAAATTGAAGTATTTTTACTAACGTAGTACACAGCCCCTTACGAAAACCGAATTGTGCGCTGTTTATTGGAATATTGCGTTCATTTAAATGGCTGTTTAGAAGCCGCTCAAATACTTTTGACACAATTGTAGCCAGTGAAATGGGCCGGTAATTAGATAAGCTGGAGACGTCCCCGGTTCTATTCTTTATTATGGGCACTACAATTGTTTTCATTAACTCTTTCGGAAGATAGCTGTTTTTTATACATGTATTATAAATCTGACTCAATTTTTCAGACAATAGCTGACCCCCATAGAGTATGTGTTCCACGCTTAGACCGTCGTGGCCCGGAGATTTGCCGCGTTTCATACTTTTAACGCACTTAAACAATTGTACCGCACTGATATCAATGCTAGTCTCGTTACTAATGCTCGAGACGGGCTGGCATCGTTACGTGGAGGCGCCACTTTGACGGACGGGTCCCCCGGCAACGACGGTCCCTGCGTTCGACCCTGCTGTGTTAAATCTAACGAGCTAGCGACTTTAAATTTTGACAAAAATGAATTCGCAATCTCGATTTGGTTGCAGCTACCGTTAACTGACACGGGGAGTTTCGTTTTATACTTAAGTTTATTAGTTTCTTTCCAAAAATTTGCAGTCTTTTTTGAACCTATACATAGCTATGATATCTGCCCTTATTTTTGTTTCGTTACGCTGACACCATTTTAACTTGTTTTAAATTGTTTACGTGTATTGTACATGTCGTCATAGCGCCTACCCTGCAAGGGACAGCCATAACAAAGCCACATCTGATACGCCCGCCGGGCCCTGCCGTGGCTCTCACTCACATGGTAGTTCCATCCCGTCACATGTTTTTTAAATGACTTTTTAGTTTTACCCAGATATGATTGCACAGCAGCTCTTTTAATACAATTTATAGTTTGATTATACATCAGATCTATATCTTCTGTACTCGTTAAAGAGGGCCATGTGCACTCGTTAAGATATTTATTACATAAAGAAGAGTAATTATCAATTTGATTCGCAGTTCTAGTGCCCCATATTAATTTGTTCACAAGTCCCTTACACTGCGTATCCATTTTAGGTACTACCAAATCAATGTTACATTCAAACATTACTGGAAAATGATCGGAACCAAATACATCGTTTACCACGTAGGCGCTAGTCAGAGATGGGCGTAATCGATTACTTTTGTAATCATGATTACTTTCAATCATGATTACTTTTAATCCTAACTACAGTTAATCATGATTACATGCAATCGTTAATCATGACTACAGTAGTTTTTAATCAAAATTACATGATTAATAAATATTTTGACTATTGAATTCCGACGTACAAAAGTGAATACTCCACAACCCTGCACCTAGCATTATAGATGTGGGCATAAAGTCAAACGTCAAAAAACAAGTAAGCAGTGTAAAAATAATCTTTGCTAAATCTAAGTAGTCAATCTTAGTTTTGATGAATAAAAATATGATTAATATGTTTAATTAACGACTACCAAGTTTAATTATAAAACAAATATTGTATTTTTATTTTAAGGTCCCACTCATGTAATCTAGATTACGATTAACGATTAATAATCTTTAATCATATTGAGATTTAACTAATGATTATTTTTATTAATCGGTAATCATGATTACAGATTACTTTTATCAATCAGTAATCGTGCAGTGTCTCAGATTACAAAAGTAATCGTAATCATTAATCATTAATCTGATTACATTTTGCCCAACTCTGGCGCTAGTAAACATACGACGCGCAGACTGAGTTGTAAGGCAATGATCGATCCAGCTAGTAGTGTGATGTGCTTCACTACGAAACGTATATGTGCCCGACGATAAACCCAAAATAGAAGTGTCAACACATACCCAGTTCTGGTCCTCACAATACCTTTCCATCTCACGGCCGAACCCACTATTAGGTCGCGTTAAATCCGCATTGAAGTCACCAAAGCACATTACATTTTCCTCACTATTATTTTCGATCACTGCATTTAATACCGCTAAACACTGCGTAAACAATGGGAGGTTATCTGTGTGTTGCGTAGGCATATATACCGACATGATAATGAAGCTTCGATCAGCTGATCCTAGTCCTACTATGCCTACACGGACGGCGGCCACACGCGTCGAACCGGTTTCGAGTGGCGTCACGCACGTAAACATAGATGTGCGCCATAGAATAGCTACTCCTCCATACGGACGTCCAACCAATGGTCCCGTCGATGTGTCAACAGCCGAAATGCCATGGTAGCTGAAGTCAGGATGTATGTTTTGCAGAAAATCGATCTCCTCTGGGATCAACCAGTTCTTGCAAGGCTATACAATCAAAATTCTTACAAAGATCTCTAACGTGTGGATAAGTTCGTTATATAGGTACCTTTACAGTTGAACGTAACAAATTTACATATCCCTTTACACCCGAGGTTACACGATAGTGCGTCTTGACTTTGAAAAATTCTGGAAGATTTCTAAATCACTTTTTCTGGACGCAACCGGCGTCGATCGATCGTGCGGGTATCTCTCATTGCCAGAAAAATATATAAAACGGTTTTAGCTCGAGTGTTTTTGTACCAGCAGTGTAAATCCTTGCTGAGAGAGGGTTGCGCTTTCGGGACGGTGCATCCGCTCCGGTAAGCACGATGTTTTTGTGGAATATAGCTATACTTTATCGCTTTTTTTGATACAAGATTATAAAATGATGTGTAATTAACCCATTATAAATTATTTTTAATAAAAATATTGTAACGTTAGAGTACGCTGACCCCTTCAATTATAACACGCACGATCGTGTTATTTCGGTTGTAACCACAATTATTAGTTTATGGCAGTTAGAGATACAGCTTTTTGTAATTACTTGAAAAATATCCAATGTTTCCTATTTAAGGTAAACATTTGCCAGAACAAGTTATAAAAAATCTGCTGAGAGATGGAACTCATTCAAATATTGAAGGTTTGTCTGAAGATGATGGGGAATATGAGCCTAAGGAGTTTGATAAGGTCCTGATTACATTTCGGAGCCATTAAATATTATAATAATAATAATAATAATAATGTTTATTTTGCCAGAGTAAAAGTTACAATACATAATTCATTATGCTAAAATTACAATCGGACTTCACACTAGGAAGAACCTGTGACGTGATAGTCCAGTCAACCGTTACATTATGAAGTGCGCAATTTGCATAGTAAGAATAAAATCACAAGAGTCACTTAGAGTGACAAAATTTTAAAATGTTCAACTTATTTTAATAAAAAACACTATAAATTAATAAATAAATGTAGTGAACAATGAAGTCTACATTTTGGTAGTTTTCAGAATAAAAATATACATATAATTAATAGTTATATATAATCAAGAGGTAATAAAAAGGATTGATTCAGTGTCATGATAATCTAATGATTTTAAGCAGGATTGGAGTTTAATTTTTGCAGATTGAATATTATCGTATTTAATGTTGCAAAGTTTGTTAATTGTAGAATAAACGTGAGGGAAAGCAAAGTATTTAAATCGTTGAGCAAATTTAGTTTTTACTCGCGGAGGTTGAGTAACATATACTCGTTTATTACAAAGGGCTTCAAAATTTGATGTATTTTGTACAGTTTTATGGTGACTTAGGCTAACTTTGATAATATAGAGTTGACGAACCGATAGAACATCCGCATCTTTATATAGGATATTGGTTGGAAATCTAAAATGCTTATTTAACATAACTTTAAGCACAGACCTTTGTGCTCTTTCTAGTATAAGTAAGTGAGTTTTAGCAGCGCTACCCCAGGCTCCAATACAGTAGGTTAGTAGGGACTGGCATAATGCAGTATACACTAATCGGAGAACATCTGGCTCGGCGCTGTTTCTCAAGAGTTTCACGACTCCAACTAATCTTCTAATACGACCGGCTAATGTACAAATATGCTGTTGGAAATTGAGGTGTTCATCAAGAATAACTCCAAGATATTTTAGTTTGTCTGTCCTTCGAATCTCAGAGCAGTTACATGTGGATCTGGATATTAGTGACTGAGAATCACTATTACATGTATGGACCTTAATTGCGGAACTTAACAAAACTGGTGGAGCCGAAGCTTTAGTTTTTTGAAAGCAAACGAATTTGGTTTTATCGGTATTCAAAGTTAAAAGATTGTGGTTTAACCAATTAGCAATTGAAGCCATTGCTTTCTCAGCAGACTCGAGAACATCTTTCCATGAGGAATCACTGATGACTAGGGCAGTGTCATCTGCATAGCAGAAGATATTTATTTTAGTGTTGCCGATCAAAGAATTCGCTTTTTTTTTTTTTGAAAACTTGCAAAATTTTCAAGCGCGGGCAGGATTTGAACCTGCGACTTTCGCATTACTAGTGGCGACGCCTCTTCCATCTGGGCTACCGCAGCTCATTTCAAGCCCGCCAATTTTGCAAGTGTATTTTAATGCCAGTAACGCTTGGCACGGTATACCTAACACGGGAAGTGTTTTAAAATTTGGTACTCAAAGAATTCGCGATATCATTTATATAAATAATAAAAAGAGTTGGCCCTAAAATGCTACCTTGAGGTACTCCATAACTTATACTCGAAGGGTCACTTAGATGATCGTTTACCCTTGTGTACTGCGATCGGTTGCAGAGGTAGCTTTTGAACCACTCGAGAGCCCTTCCCCTGACACCTATGGACTCCAATTTGTGCAAAAGTATTGTAGTGGAAACTGTGTCGAAAGCCTTAGCGAGATCTAAGAAAACACCAATGCAATGGTTTCCTTCATCTAAGGCCTTCGAAACAGAATCCAACAACACATCAACTGTATCTTCGGTAGACTTTCCATGTTGGAAGCCAAACTGACTGGGTGATATTATATTGTGCTTGGATAAATAGCTAGTAAGTCTGCGGTTAACTATCTTTTCAAGGATTTTCGAAAAAGCGGTTAGTAAGGAAATGGGTCTGTAATTTGATGGATTGGATTTGGATCCGTTTTTATGAATGGGAACCACTACTGCCCTCTTCCAACACTCAGGGAACAGTCCAGACGAAAGACTAAGGTTAAATATATAAGTGAGAGGTTCAATAACAGCTGGAAGAATAGATTTGATGAAGCTGTTATTAATCTGATCTATACCTGGTGCGCTATTGTTATTTAAGGACATAACTATGGACTTAACTTTATTGATGTCAGTGGGAAACATATAGAAAGAGTGAGGGGAAACTGGTAAGTTCATGGCGGTAATTAGTTCTTCTTCGGTGCAGTTCAATTTAGCTTTGATATCAGCCGCTAGATTTTGGCCAACGTTAGCAAAAAAGGAATTGCAATTATTTAGAGATTCTCTTGGATTTTCCGACTTACTAATTAGAGCTGAAGACTTGTCTTTTTTAGTGTCGTCTATGGTATTCCATAGTTTTTTTGGGGAATTTTTGTTAGTGCGTACCTAAGCGATAGTTATCGTGCTGTGCCTTGAGTTTTTTACGTAATTCATTATAGAAGTTTCGATATCTTTTGATATGGAAGTTTCATTACCACTGTCATCTCCATCACCTCCATCATCAGCTCGAAGCAGATCAGCTCGCGTCATTAACAGTCGCCCTCCTCAACTTATCGGTCAATCTGACTAAAGAGCGTTTCATTTAGCGGTACGCTTGCCGAGGCGTGGCCTCCACTCAAGAACCTGCTTACTCTGCCGTCAGTTCTCTTATATGAGCAGCTCACTGCTACTTCATATTGCTATGCTTTCAGTCTGTTACTTTGGCCTTCTCTCTGGCCTTGGCAGATATAGGATCCTATCATCGAATGTTCATGAAAATCCATTGGTGAGATCCCGAGCATATACTTACCTTTCGAGAGCCCTTCGAGTGACATGTAGCTGGTGGGCAAAGGATCATGCCCACCGAGTAAGGGACTCCAGGCCAGATTTGCGTCAAGGCTGAAGTAGTTTCAAACGGTTTATAATTTACTTCTTATTTACCTCCTGTTATTATTTTTATGTTAAAAACCCGGAGTTCAAAGTAATTCATCAAATTGAAACATAACCTAGAAATGTAGGTCCCCATATTTGCTGTCATTTTACACGAGTATTTATCATCGACATGAAGTTGCTAGGCCATTCGCCTAGCTGGTGAGATTTCTATGGTATTTATACTTACCTAAGGTTTATATTACTGACCCTAATAATTCGGAAGGTAAACAAGAATCATTAGATTGAATTCTTGTGAACTAGTGAGTTCCTTAAAGATCACGGCAGGGAAACTCGTCTGGTCTGGACACACTGTAGATTCTACCTCTAGAGGTAGACCATTCCAATACACAGCACTCACTGAAATCCCTCCCGAGCCCCAGTGACGAAGACTCTTTTTTTACTACCACTTACTAATTCATATTGGGCGGGATGGAGTGGATAGCACAGTTGTTGCAGTTGAGGAACAAAAGGTGTCATTTTTGGTGCACCTCTGCTATGTGGTGCACCTAGTAAAAAGTCACCTTTTGTGCCTAACACAAGCTACATATTACCTACTAAGTTGCAAAAAAATAAAATGACACCTTTTGTTCCTAACCTCCTCAGTTGTAAGTAGGTATAAATTGAAAGAAGAGGAAATAAAATACAACAAATAATGCAAAAATATTGTTTTAATTATCTAGTCACTACCCAGTCGACATTGGTTCATTTGGCTGGAGAGCGTCCAACGCTATGCTTGCCGAGGCACACATAATAATATTATTTTACCTTAAATAAAAAGTGAATCATTCCTAGCCCCCAGGGCACACACACACACACACACACACACAGAACAGTGCATGCTGCACCTGAATATCCGTAAGAAAGCATGTTCTGTGCTTCGGAGGGCACGTTCAGGTTCGAAACAATTGACGAATACGCAGTGGCCAGATTTGTTAGCAGCACACCTATACACAGAAGATGTAATTTTTGGTACAACTGCTTGGTGAACCGGTGGTGGGAGTGGAGGTGGCTCTGGAATATTAGCGTCTGCCATATTGGGGCGATTCAAGTCGTGTTGCTGTTCTCGTTCCATTTGCCTTGTCGCAGCCCTATAACAGGAGGCACAGACACGTTCCATTCTTGAGACCTGAAATGCATAAACAATAAATTATATTGCTATCAATCACCATAAAGAAATTAATTATTAAACTGTCTCCGTGGTCTATAATAATCCAGTTTTTGCCATCTAGTAGATACCAGCCGCTTAGGTTGTATACTAGGTATAGGGGCATAACTATCAAGGGTGATTGAATTAAAGTAAAATCATGTAGTCTTTCATATAGTCTAAATAAATACCTGAGTTGGAGATATCCAAGACCGCAATAGGTCAACCATTCGAGGAGAAGACACTTCACGATATGTGGTTGCTGATTTAGGGGAATTCGGAAGGAATACACCGATTTCGCCAATCAAATGTTATTGGCAAGGCCATATTGGCCCACGTTTTGTTTATTAGCCGTTTTCGTCAGTAATTTCAATGAAAATTATTTCAGGAAAAGACAAAATACAATCCAAGAAACTAAAGCAAAACTAAAGAAAGAAAAACACCAAAAGTCAATCAACGTCAAAGACACAAGTCAAAGGAAAAGAACAAAAAGGAACTATACATGTAGAAAAAAGAGTTTACTACCCTCTGACAGGAAAAAACTAAGGGAAAAAACATGCTGTGTTTCATGGCCAATCAAAGCAAGATCTAATTATGTAATAAATAAAATCCCGGGTTTAAAACATACTTTTAAGTAGCAAGAGGACGTAGATTAATTATAATATTAATTTTAATATTAGTATCATCTTGACGCATGCGACAAAGCAGGCCCAAAAATGGGCATGATCCTTTTTCTGTCAGGTTCCACGTCTCGGCTCCGTAGTTCATGACTGGTAAGATGCACTGATCACCTTACACCTTGGTGTTCAGATACCTTGGTTTGAGATATCGTTGTAGAAAGGATCACTCAAAGATATGACGAAACTTCCCTAACGCTGTAGTGCCCAGACAAGCTGTGCTCTTCTGGGACCCCCCTAGTTGTCTTTGTCAAATCTACAGTAATATCTGCCCAAGGTAATATGAACAACTTTGAGGCTTATACTTGCAGTGGAGATTGGCACAGGGGTGATGTGTTGATTGAACATTGGTCTTGACCAATTTCATCCTGAGTTCAACACGCCTCGATGGTACCCAATAGAGATTTTGACAAGAAAGCAGTTTTTGAAGGACTTGCAGCGATCTATCTATTATTCACTATTGATATTATGATGCCTAGTTTATCCCACTGTAGTCTTGAAGAGATCCCCCAGTGCGATGGTAAAGGGTTTCGGAGATATAACGCCACCCTGTCTCACAACTAGGAGTAGTTGGATGGGTCTTGTTTTGTAGCTTTTGACTTGAACGGACATCGTTTCTATTCAGTAGAGGATTTCTCAGCACCTCCACATATCTTGTGGCTACTTGGTAGCACTGCAAGAACTCTTAAATGGCCAGGTTTCGACAGAGTCGAAGCCTGAAGACGTAAGTCACACAATATGTAGGTGTGATCAACCTATAGATTTTGAGGGGCATTTGTCTCCTTGCTTGGTAATCTGTGCCAACAAACCTCTGCTCCACGTCTTCAGGTTTGTACCATTGGGTACCACAACGTTAAATAGCCTCTACAGCTCCTCAAGCACAGGTTTTCCTCTTGCCAGCGCTAAAGACGTCAAAAAATTCTGCATTCTGCAAAAATTTTGCATTTAATCAAATAACGTTGATTCGTTTACGGTTTTTTAACTAAAAATATATTTAAGAAGTTCAAAAATAAATATTATAACTTCCTTTCAATTAATTGTTTATCTTGTTTTACAAAACTAACGATTAAAGTTTTAATAAAACTTACCCGCACTATCGTGCGACTTAACTTTTATTCCTGAACCTCACGATCGTGAGGGTCTGATTGCTGGAGACCAGCTCATCCAGGATTTTTTTGCATATTTTTTCTATGCTTCAAATATAGTTTTAAAAAACTGGTACAACTTTGAAATAAATCCGGGAATTTTCGATGCTTCGGTTGTAAAGGGATATAGACAATATAGGTAACCTCACTAATAATCGGTGGTGTCGTCGTATGGACTAGAGATACCATATATCCATTCGAGTGGAAGGAATGACTTTCTTTATTATTCTATGCTTTTTAGTAGTTTTTCTTTTTAATTGATTTAAATCTAATGCTGGTAAGCAATATCTTCCTCCTATTAAATACAGGACAGGACATATAGGTAGAGGCATTTCCTCCTAACACGCAAACGAAAATCACATACGCTTCCGGTATATTGTTGAATTCTCCGGAATAACCACATGTTTTTCTTTCATGGAGTTGTACTCAGCGATTGACCATATCCTACAGGAAAACTGACACTGTGATGAATTAGTGTTTTTCACCGCACATAAATTATCGGTTTTGTAGAATGAATAGTCTATTGATATTTTTCGAGTGCGTGACACGGCAAGAGGACAATTTACAAGCTAGATAAAATTAAACAACGATTATATACAGACATCTCCAATAGAGATTTATTTTTATATTTTTTTAAAATTTAATAATAAATAACGTATTGTAACTAAACTCCTTGTTGGATACATACATTTTAGTGGAATATAAAAGCTCTGTCTGTTTTAATATAACTATATTGTAAAACGAACGATATTGCTGTAGAAGATTTCACAAATCGGCCCGATTTACAATGTGTGGATGTTCAATTTAGGATAACTCAGTAAAGATTTCTTTTTTTCATAAAAAGTTTATTTACATAACATACATAACTGACAAGATTTCTACAGTTATAAAAAAATCTCAGCAGCGGAGACAGAACAGGGAGTGGTTAGAGGACATACGCTCGAGTTGGAGCGCGGCGCGGCGCGGCATGCCCGCAATCATTTACGGTAGATTTGAGACAATCAACACTGCGTACTGAGATACTAATATAATTATTAAAACTAAACAATAAAATATCTATTCAATCAAAAAGTTACAGATAATAAAGAAAATGTACTAAGGTAGTGCAATCGGGAATTAGACGATGCTCGCAATCCAATTATAATTTACTCAATGTACTCAATAAATGGAAACAGAAAATAACTTTCGTAGCTCATTTTTAACATCATTATGAAGGTCAACATACACTCAATAGAGCTTTTTTCATTCATCCTATTTTTTACATTTAAGTTGGTTTATCAGTTCGAAATAGCTGTCTATATCTATCATTGAAAACAAAGTGATATACATATTAAATATAATATCTTTCAACATTCATCTGGGATCTCATAGTGTATAAATCATCTACTGCAGGTTTCCAAATATTACACATGATTATTGCTTAAAATAACTCGTATTGGATCCCACAAGCCGCTATTGCAGAATGCTAATCGGTTATCACAAATGCTTACTAATATTTGTTACGTTGACTTCGTAATAAACTATAAGCATCTCTTCGCACTGTATGAAAGAGGTTTAACAATAATAAATATTATTTATTACATATATTTGGTGTATTATTTTTCGTGTACTATTGTATTGCTATCGATCATGAATACCTGTCTCATAGATTAGTACAGTTTTAGGTATGTGACGTGTAAGAAAAGAGAAATACTGTAAAAAGAAGTAAAATAATACAAAATATATACGAAGACATGGGCGTTGACCTTTCAATTTTGAAATAGCTCGCACATCTTTTATCTATCAACCAATTAACATAAATTCTATTTTGTCTACCATACTATTAGAGGGAGGAATACTTAGCCTAGCAGTGGGTCACTCCAGGCTTGAAATGAGTCCAAAATAGCTCGTTTCATACATTTGGAAAAATTAAACTGTAGTCATGTAATGCATAAATGTCAGTCGTCGATTTCAAAGATAGGTAGGTAAATGTTTTCTCGCCCTTTGATACAGTCACAAAAAGGTAGAACATAGAGATATATCTAGTCAAGAATACAATAGTAACAAATAATAAATTTAAAAAAAATGTTGAGAAGTTCATAATGAAATAATTTGAAGTGAAAGTCACTAAACAACAACGGCGGCGCGGAAAACCATATTTATAGATGGTGATTTAAAGTAATTAAATTAGTAATAATTAATTACTCATCCTTCACATTTCTATTACGCATAAAATTTTAAGCAAATTTAATTTAGATTCTTGATAAATAACTATCGCATTAAAAAATATTATACAACTTTTTTTCTAGCTTCTGTTAGGTTAAGCATTATCATAATAATAATATAATCTATGAGTTCCGTTTAGGATGATTCTAATATATAAAAATATAGAAGACATTATATGCAGGTGTTGGCGGCACTGGAGGCGCGGGCGCGGCGAGCGCGTGGGGCGCGGTGCGCAAGCGTCAGTCCTCGCTACACGAGTCTTCGTTGTCCGCCTCCTTGATGTTCGTGAAGAACGACGTCAGCGCCTTCATCATTACGCCTGCATTCAAACAAATACCGTTATTGCTCTCCCGTTATTTAAACGATTCTTTTATACTTAGAAATAAATTATTTGATTTTGATTTTTGATTTTGCTTCAACCAGTGGTTATAGAATCGTTTCTACTAACATATCTGGCCAGAATGACAGATAGGGTCTGCATCTGTCGACGAACAACCTGATGATCCCAGTTTTACAATCGCCTACTGGGTTACTAGTAGTCGTCTGAAATTATCGCTTAGTTGCAAGTGTTGTTTTTGTTTAAGTATACAATCGATTTTCAATAAAAATTTAAGCAATGCATTATTAGTAGGAACCGGATTATATGCAATATAACAAGCCTTAAAATGCATGCAATTATGCATTTTTTAAAATATATATGCACAAAAATTTACAAAATATGCAAGTTTAAAGGTATGAAAACTAAATAAGAAACATTTTTCTCCCAAACCGAACCAATGTTGACTATTTCCGTCTTATGAATATGGATACAGGATAGTCAGAAGGCCGCTTTTAAATGTTGACAGGCCAATGAGCGCACTTGCCAACAAATGAAAATTATATTCTTTAAAGACGGAAGGATGAGAGAAAACAAGGCGCGGTGCGTTGCTCAAAATATAATTTCAAATGTGAAGATAATATGCATTATAAATAAAGATTTTAGACAAAATATGGCTTTTTGCGGCGAAAGGCATTAAAAATACAAATGCATATAATTCGGTCCCTAGTAATCCGCACTAATATTATAAATCTGAGAGTTTTGTGTGTATGTGTGTGTGTTTGTTACCTCTTCACGCTCAAACGGCTTTACTGATTTGGAATTTGGAACACAGGTAGAGTATAACCCGGAATAACACATAGGCCACTTTTAACCGCGAGAAAACAACTATTACTACGGGAAAATGAGTGGCAGCGGGTGAAACCGCTGGACTGAAATCTAGTTAGTTAAATAGCGGGGTTGTTAGCGTCCTCTTCTTTGCTCATAGAGCTATTTAGCTGAAAATCGGCATGAGTTTTGGCGCTGAAGGTACTTCTTGACCTACTTATCAAAACTAGAGGGGGAACCACCTCCTTGCATTTGGCACTACTTGGCACTACCCCCAGTTTTGATCAGTAGTCAAGAAGTACCTTCATGCCTATTTTCAGCTTTATAGTTCGATGTGAAACCAAATTGTGATTGTAGGTTTATTTTTATTTTATATTATATTTTTTGTTTTTTTTTTTCAAAGAATAGTTATGCCGGCTATTTGTTTACATGAGATAAAGGAACAAAAATTCTTAGTTCAGGAAATATACACGAGAGCAATGAATTAGAGTCAATTGAAATATCAAAAATATCTCGGAAAATAAGAATGCTAGTATTTGTACTGCTAGAACCATCTTCCTTGCGGACAATCAGGTGGTTCAGCTCGCATTGTTCTCACGAAATTGGCAACAAAATCACAAAGTGATAGGTAAAGTGCGCATAGCAACTTAAACTTTGTTCCTCCCGAGAAGGATCAAGGATTTCCGGATTCTGAGGTGAACTCTCAACTGGTAATGTTACTGTGGGATGTTCCCTAATACACTCTGTATATAAAAAGATCCTTACCTTTGCCTTCTGGTTCTAGTTCCGATTCTTCCCAAGCAATAAAACCTTCGGCAGATATAATGTACTGCTCGTGTAAATATTGGAATATTTCTAGTGAAAGGCCTGCAAAAAGAAAAGTTATTATTAGCTCCGATAAATAAATTGTTAATAAAAAAAACATCCACGAGGAAGTTGGACTCGCGCACTTTTCCCAATAAAACATGAGTATTTTTTTTATAATTCACCTATATATATCTGGTTAATTTACTAAGAGACACCTTTTATATTTCGGTTTATCAATCTTCGTAGCCATTATATAAAAAAAATGGCAAACATTGTATGGGCGGCTCCCATAATTTAAACATTTATTTTAATCTCATTTCTTACTTTTTGACAAGTAGCGTTTTACGTACTATATACGCAGAGTTTTTTAAATAAAACAGTGGAATACCTTTAGGATGCTCTAGCCTGTGGATGAGTTGTTGTATTCCGAAGAGGCAGCTGGCTTCCCTGGCGTGCTGCGACTCGCCGAACTCGTTGATGAGCCGCGAGTACTTGTTCATGCGCTCCTGGTTGAAGTGCGCCACGTCGCGTCCCTCCGCGCCGAACAGCGCGTGCTCGCATATCGCTTGGATCAGAGCGCGCATGAACCAATCTTCTTTGGATGACTCTCCAACATTATCCTTTAAATAATATTTAAGATAGCATCAGCTCTGGCAGGACACTTAGCTTTTCTATCGTATGAAAATATAGGGAATATATTCATGCACATGTTTCGCATACAAATGACCAATTAAATATAATGTACTGTTTCTTTACTTTAACTTAGTGATATTTAGAAAATTCCAAGAAAATATGCTAGCATCGTAAACATCATATTGCACCAATTTATTTGTTATACATAGTATTCAAATTTTCACTAAAAAACCCAAGTCGTAAAGTTAAAGGTTTATTTTTTCAGCGAATGAATTGCGAGCTAGCGAAGATGCCGATATTTAAATTAATGCGCAGTGAGATAACAGGGTCGCTAACACAATGCTAGTGTCAAACAATTATCACACACGCCACGCGCTACGATTACCCCGCATTGTATGTCAGATGCATAAAGTACGATTTTAGTTACCTGAATCCATCCCTTAATACAATCGCAATTTTCGTCAGTGTTCATAAGCTGAAGAAGACTGCTCTGGGTTTCAGCAGGAGACAGTTTTTTCTTAGCATCTTCACAAGCCTTAGCACCTTCTAAGAATTCAAATTTGTTATCCTCTATCCACTTTGAGACCTGATCCTCACTCATCCAATCCTTGAACTGAAGACCAGATTCTTGCCATTTGCTCTTGACAAATGAGGGTCCCATGTTTTCTTTCATGTTCCTTATAATTCCTTTTAGTAATAGGTGGCCATGGTTTGACGAAATTACAACTTCACAATTTCTATGTATCTGTACAAGTGTGATATGCTGAAAAATAATAATTTTGTCATAAAACATTTTCATAGAGAATAACAAACCATACAAAATTTGAAGTTTACAAGTACCTTTATCTCAATTTGGGGAGCTATAAACTGTCCTAAATATTCGTACAGCATAGGAATATCAATATACAAATCTGGCGCAATCTCCAAAATTTCTTTCATTCCCGCTAAGAAATTTTCAGGAGAGATAGTATTCGTATTTATTAGGTGCATCATAGACTTCACAACCGCTGCCACTGCTTTCGCGGGCCTGAAATAAATTTTGTCATATGAATTTGTTGCCCGAAAATAAAATTAGGTGAGAATGATTATGTGATTAATTATGAAATAAAAAAAGGAAACATTATGATTAAAGTACACATACTTTTCTAAGACGACATTTAGAATTTCAGTAACAACATCAGCGTGATACTGCGGCGGGAAGCGCTGTTTGATTTCAGCCACCATTTCCTCGTCGTCGGGGTTGATGAGACACAGCTCGATCATAGATTTGACAATTTTCCTCTTGTCCTCGGGCAGGCGTTCCTGCGGCACGTCGACGGGCGCGGCAGCGGGCGCGGCGGCGGGCGCGGCGGCAGGCCCGGACGCCGGCGCCTCCGTAGCGGCCGGGGCCGGGGCAGGCGCAGCAGGGGCGTTTCGGCTGCTCGAGTTTGAGCGAGCTACACCCATTGAGCCGGATTTGCCGCCACTACCACTGTCTAACATACAATTACATTTCATTAGAGAAAGCTCGGGAAATCAAAGGTCACACCTTTTCAACGTAATATTCACCGGCACTGGATTTAACCGCGTAATCGGTGACAAATCACAAATTGCTGATAATTTGAAACAGTTTTGATTTGATATGATACATACACGTATAGGGTGCAATTTTACTAGACACCGATAGCGGAATCTGAAGTAGGGCTGGTGATAAGGAACAACTTTCCCCAAGGAACATAGGTCGTGAAATATGACATAAGTATTTTAATTTCCCATAGTACTCAAATCAGCTGATCGGAAATTTTGTATTCTTATTTTAACCTATGTTCATTGGGGAAAGTTGATCCTTATCACCATATTTATCTTAATGGGTTAAAGGTTCTAAGTTTTCGCTATTGGTCACTAGTAAAATTTTCATTTATTAGTGTTAGCTGACGATATTATTATACATATCCAAATGCGCGTGTAATTTTTGGTATATAATTTTAATTACGATTAACATTTTCATGAAAGGGGGCGCGTTCAAACGACCATAAATAAAATATCTTTCGTCATATTATTGGTATACACTTATCTCCGACATGAAACCTTACATACATTATTAAAAACCGTGATCAAAAGATAGATCATAATAAGATTTGTCTTTTTGTTTGCATGCAATAACTCCTACTGGACCCATTCTCATGTTTTTCAGATCTGATATGTTATAGGTGTCCCCAAACCAAAGCAAGATTTAAATTGTATAGGAAACACGTTTTCAATTTGTTATTTAAACAAATTCGTAAAGTTAATCATGTGTATTTCGAATGGTCCGGAATAACACTTTAGCCAAATTATCTGCCAAATAAGTTTGGAAAATTATATAGTCATGTCATAGAAAATTTCGACAATAAATTGCTAGCAACTTTGGAGGTCATTTTGTTCAACGTTTTGTTTTATACTTCGAGCAACACGGTCTTCCGTCTCGTTCCGACCCGGAAGGGAGGAGCCTTAGCCATTTTACTTCATAGAAATAGTTCTGTCGTTTTTTGCGGGGCGCGGGGGGAGAGGTAGGTAAAGCTGTCAAGTTAGTGCTTGACAATATCGATGCTTGACTATCGATGAATTTCAAAAGTGTAGGTACTAAGACGCTTGTGTTGTTTTTTTATTTATATTTAAAGCAAGTTACATGACAATAAACTTTTAAGTAGTCAAATCATGCCATTTTAGGGGTCTTCTAGTAATTATAAGAACCATGGCCCTACAAAACACAATCACCAACTAAAAGCTGCTTAACATTTGGTATCTAGATAATCTTCTTTTGTGTGAGACACCAAGTCGTCCAACGACCCGATGAACCCTGGTGTAGAGTTTTTCAACCGCTTACTACTACCTTCTTGTGTTGTGTTACGACCGCCGTCAAAGTCATCATAGACGGCTTAACGTGCCCTTCGAAGCACGGAACCATCCCCTTTCAGACAATCAGGTGGTTCAGCCTGCAATGTCCTAACAGGTCCGGAAACAAATTCACAAAGTGAAAAATAACAACTTTGTGACTGCCCCACCGAGAATCTAAACCGGAACCTTTGCGTCGCAGGCAGTCGCATTACCACTGCGCCACATCAGCCGCCATGTCTAGATGATGACATTATCGAAGGCAGTCATGTGGTGTTCGAAGCCGGGCAGTCGCGTAACGCTATTATGAATGATTTTGACTTGCCGGAATCTACCTTTAACTAAATATAAAAAAATAAAGATTTTATAAAACTGCAGTGTGCGGAAGGACATGGAAATATTCAAAGGGACAAAGTTGTTGAATTTCCCGAAGTTGAAGTGTCTCATAGAATGGATTAAACAAACTCTTGATAAAAATATTTCATTCACATCTATACATGAGAGATACTACTCCCAAACCTGCATAAATGACAAACTGGTTTAGTAAAAAACCTCTATGAGCGAGAATAATATTCGGGTCCCTTGATATCTCGCTTATCCAGGTACATATAAAACCATGATAACAATTATTTGTCTAATACATGTGATTAAATAATACCCGCCTCCTATAATATTCATCGACAAACATTATGACATGAAACGGTAACATCACTATTGTTGCTATCGTCGAGAAGTCAGATATATCGTGCGATCGATCTGTAATTTGTACGGGCGAGCGGACCAGATGTTGCTGAAGAAATCCAACAACTATTTAAGAATTTAGTGTTTAAATGTATAAAATAGCAATATGTTAAGAATTTACTTACATGTGAAATGTTACACCATCTTTTTGTAAACTTGATGTTCCAGACCTCTTTATACATTAAAAAACTAACATGTGTTCTCTTGCACGACTGGACTCGGTCTAGGAAAAAATCTGAACGGAACTGGTTTTTATAAACGCCAATGCCCATTTCGGCTTGTACTTTGACAGAGGGGAAATACTTTATATGCCTACTCCCTTCCGGGACGGAAGGCCGTCGTTGCTCGAAGGTTTTATATAAAAAAGACAACAAATGCACTTAATGATACAGTAAAAAGCTATGTAACGTGTTAAACATACATCATGTATAATTTTTGGAAGTATAAATGTGACTGCTTTGTCGTGAAGTAAAATGTAGTTGTCCAGCAGGAAACTCGATAAGTAGGTTAATAATTTTATATAACGCGCACTCAATTTTGATACTTTATGTTACATAATAACTTTAGGTTGATATCTTTCAAGGTCGAGATTAGGAGACCGCAAAATACTTTTTATACTTGAGGACGAAACATTAGAGGCATATCAAAATCAATTTATGCAATACTGAACCGAAATTATAATAATAACGAGGAATATCTACACGGAGTAAAGTTGTTATACTGATTTGCTAGAAATGAGAAGTAGAGATTACACGCGGCTTAATCTGTCACGAAGTCGGCAGTTCAAGGTTGTTATGTAAAAGAGGCACAATATCTATCAACCATTCGGCCGAGTGCTCGCATTCTACTTGTATCACATTATCAATGCCTTTTAAACTAGTCGCGCGCTGCTCTTTATGTAAGTCTCGGGAACGCATAAAATTATCATCACATTAAACTTACTAAAGTCACCTCTAGAATTGAATGTTGATCGCTCAATTGAAGCACCTTTGGAATGGTAGCTAGGTGACATGTCCTTGTTTGCTGTAAAAGTTAAGTTGTGTACAGACACTGCTTTTATTTATGGGTATAAGGACCCTTTGCCTGTCATGCGTGTGCCGGCATGCGGGTCCGGACCGCGTGCGGGCGATGGTTCGTTTCTGGCCACACGAGTGCTGTCCGCATGAATGGAAAAGCATGTCTGAAATGATAGGATGCGGGCAGCCTCTACGTGATCCAGTCCCGCATGCGGCTGGTGCCAAAAAGTATGGCAGGAAAGGGTCCTCTTATATTCATGAGCATTTAAAACAACAAGAAATTCTATTCACCTCTTAGAGACGTAGGATCAGTTTGGACATTTTCTAATACACTGTACATATTTTTAGTAAGACTAATAGAATTACTACCCGCCTGAGCGGTATTCTTTGTGCCCGAGCCGTGGTTCCATGCAGAATTATGTGGAGCCAGTTTTATATTCGTCAGGTTCTGAAAAAAGGTCAGAGGTCAGATAGGCATTAAGTTATACTTTCAAGAAGTATTTTTTTCATTGGTATCATACCTTCTGAGGGGTGACGGCTTTAAGTTTGGAAGTGTCAACTGTGTAATTGTTCTTAGCCGTTTTCCAGTTGTTGCTGTCCATGAACATATTGTTGTTCTGCCGGCGGCTATCGCCACCTCGCTTGCCGCGGCCGCCGTCATCGCGTCCGCGGAATCCACCGGGGTTTGCGTTCATCAACTGCAGAACACAAAATTAGAAAAGGAATGAGTAACAGACAGCTTATCACATTAAACTACTGGTGCGATTGATCTCGCATCTCGATCTAGCATTTAATATTATTATTTGGTCATACCTCAATATGACGCTGTTGCTGTTCAGCTTCCTTTTGGATTTGATCCATCATCTTGGGCTGAGAGTCAACAACGCTCTTGGATACCCACCGTCTGCGACGCAGTTCAATCACGTCCTGGATCATAAACCTGGGGAATACGTAGTCGAAATAAGTTATTGTATTTCTACAGATATACCTATTATATATTATGGTGCAATGTTGAAGAAATTACCTGACACGACTGCTGATTTTGTTCTTCTGCCTCTCGACGATGTCTGTCATTTTCTTGAATACACTGTCGAGGGGCTCCTTCACCTCACTCTCGACTTGTTCACCGATAGTGGTAAGCAATTTACAGAGACATTCAAGTTTCTCTTCCTCTAACTTATCAATCAAATAGTTCATACAATACACCATGATTTTCGCAGTTAACATTTTCAATTTATATAATTCACCTGTAACAAATTAGAGCAGTAAATTAGTGGATGATAGTGTCAATTTACTTGAATACAGTTAAATTTGTAACTTTTTATATTATACATTATTCTCGGCGGCAATTGAAAAAAGGATATTTTTCGCATTTGCAGTACAATAAAACAAAAATTCATCAACACAATAAAATAATAACCTTTAGCATTATTATTATTTTCTGATTTCATATGCAGTTATCCATGTGATTTTGAGTAAAAAGAAAAAATTGAAACCACCATTTCATTTTCATGGAAAAACTCATTTTGTAAATATGTAAATAATAGTAGCATTGGTATAAAACGTGAATAACTCGCATTAAAAAATAAACAAGAATAATGAAATTTTATTTCGCATCTGCCATCCCGACGCATAATGTCCTAAATCCTAAAATATTCCTAAACTCTCAATGACCTAAGCTCATTATGACCTAAACGCATAATGTCCTAAACGTTTAATGTCCTAAATGCTTAATGTCCTAAACGCTTTATGTCCTAAACGCTTAATGACCTAAACATTTAATGTCCTAAACGCTTAATGCCCTAAACGCGTAATGTCCTAAACTAAACACAACGTCCTAAATGCCTACTGTCCTCAAAATCTTCTTTTCCCAGTAGTTCAATCGGAGTTAGAAAAATTGGTTTTTCTACATGGAATTTTTAGTTGCGACAAATCAATTAGCTTTTTGATTGCACTATTGAAAGCCAAATATGCAAAAGGAAAATAAATGTCTCTTTAGCTATTTAAATGCCACATTAGGAACCTAAATGTCACTTTAGCATCTAAATGTCACTTTAGGAATCTAAATGTCATTCTAGGAAACAAAATATCACTTTAGGTACACCGTCCCTTACACCATGTATATTTACATGGAAACATAACTCTTACCAATATACGGCCATATATAGCAGGTAAGTACACCAAAAGGCATCACACATTGTATCTACGTTGAGGAAAAGTGTGGGAAATCACCGTTAATTATAGAATTATTTTGAAGACATTATGCGTTTAGGTCATTATGCGTTTATGACATTATGCTTATAGGATATTATGCGTTTAGGACATTATACGTTTAGGACATTATGCGTAGGACATTATGCGTATAGGAGTTAGGTCATTTTGCGAGCAGGCCGTTTTGCGTTTAGGAATTAGGTCATTTTGCGAGTAGACCGCATCTGCATGTCAAAATATCTGCTTACAAATTATTAATCATATATATATATATATTTATTTCTTAATTGTTGGGGTTTGTAAGAAATGACGACCAGCCTGATATTATGTTATATAGGTATCAGAATTATGAACATACAATGGTTTATACTACACGGTTATGTAATATTGACTGTTAGATGATCAGATCACACTTCTGTCTAAATTATGAGAATCATTTTTGTTTTCTGGATAATTCAGGTTATAAAGTCGTAGGGGATCGAACCCACTTCCGATCGAGACCGCACTCAAGCCTAAAGAGACGATTAAAAACATACTGTATTAACTTCTCATGTGCTAACTGGTTAAAGCAAGTTTAATCCCTAGTAAGGTCATGGAAGTAATGTTTCCACCTAAAATTTACCCTGCAATAAATTTCAATATCCATGAAAAATTTGTCATGCTCTAATGCATAAGTGTTAAGAAACTATACATTAAAAGACCACGATAACATAATGATAGATTAGGTAATTAATAAAATTAGTCAAACCTATGAGTAATACATTAATAATTATATTTAGCTAGAAACACAATAAATCAGCGATTCGATTACGCTTGTACCTTGTACAACTACTGGTAGTTTTTAACTAGCACAAGGGGGATCACATGCAGGCAATTTGCATACTGCAATCGCGTCTCATAGTTAAATTATAAATCTTTGAAAGCCGAAAATGGAAAGTATTAAAATAAATAGTCTACGGAACCATAATGTGAGGGCGCTTCTATGGTTTAGTATGAGAAATGTAGTTGCAACCCTATTATAACATATTTGTTATATTTCTTAAATTTTTCCCCACATCCATTCTTTTTCAGCATAGACTATCACAATACAAATAATATATATAATTTTACTCACCAATAAATCTAACATTCCCCACAGACCTCATTCTGATCTTTCTGTTCTCTTCTGCTAACATCAATTGCAATTCCTTCTTTTTAGCCTGAAAAACAAATTATGAACTTATAGACCTAATGAAAATATCAATGAATAAGTTGCTTTTATTGAATACCAAATTTTTAAAGCACTTCCCGTGTTAGGTATACAATTTCTGAAAACTTGCAAAATTTTCAATGTCTTTTACTTCAATCTTATCGGGCTTGAAAATTTTGCAAGTTTTCAGAAAAAGTTGCTTTTATGTTAAATAAAATAATGCTCACAGGATCTGTAGCTTCAGCAAGCTCCTTTTCTAATTTCAAAACATTTTCATCAACTTTGTCAGTCACAAATTGAGTCTGGCACTTTGAAATGATGAGTGCTCTGAAATTGACATATTGGTCTGGAGACGTGGCATTATCAGCAGGCACCTTCAGTGTGGAAAGCTTGTTGCACATGGCCGCATAGGCTTCCGAGAAATTAGGTTCATCAATTGCCTTCTCAAAGACCAGGTCAATGACACCTCTGAGACGTTTTTGATTGTTAATTTCAAGATGCTTTACTTTGTCAATCAGTGTGTCGAATTTTTGTGGTGTCAACTTATTCAGGATACCTCTGAATTTCTTGTATAATTCCTAAAAGAAAATTAAAGCAGATAATAAAAATAATTACACAGACAAAACAATATTATTATTTGTATATTCAACCTAAAGACTAACCTGAGTTTTAAATTCTTCTTCATCAATGTCTTCCTTCTTGAACCTTAGTGGTTTCCAAGGATCTTTTGTTTCATTGAGCTTCACTTCTTCCCTCAGAGACAGTGAAACATGAATAACATGCTGTTTGTGAGATCCACTGCTACTAGGAATCGATGGCAATTTTGCACTACCTTTGCCTACAAAGCATTAAGGTATAAATAATATATTTTGCGGTTTCTAAGTAAAGAATTAAATTATATATTTTGTAAAGTTCTCACCACCAGGAGTCATATTTCGTCCATCTTTTTTGGGATCTCTAGGTGCATTGCTCCTAGAGCCCATCCCAGAACCTTTTGCAAACTGAGGGAAAAGTGAATCATTCATAGGCCGAGATAGTGTTGCAAATTGAAGGGACTCCATCATTGGTGTCTGAAAAATGAAACCAAAATAAATAACTCCATGAATATTCCACCAGATCAACAAATAAATGTTCAAAATGATAATTTAAACTAAATTAATACATCATTATCTTAACTGAGTGTTATCATATAAATAAGGACCATACCCTCATGACATTGCAAACTTCCAACAAGGGCACATCTGGCTTGTTCTTGGATAGAGGATCATCCTTCATCTGCTTGAGCAATCCAATGTCATAGTACTTTTTGCCTGACTTGTTGAATGGAGACCATTGATCTGAAATGATGTCAAAATCAGTTACAATTCAAAAATTTAGAATAAGATAGACTAGCATAGTTCATAATAGCCAAAATTGTATGATGCAATCATTTTAAATAGCGGTACGCACCAGGGCTATAGTTGTATTTAGGAACAGCTACAGCAGGCTCAGCAGGTGCCTCAACCTTCTCCGTCGACTCTGCTGCCTCCATATCCTTAGATAGATCTTCTTGCTCTACATTACTAATTTTATCAGTCTCATCTTTACCGTTTTCCACAGACTCTACTTCCTTCAAATTTGTTTCGTTGGTCATCTTGTTTCCTGATTTTTTACTAGAAGTCTTAGAAGTCTTTACAACTTTCTCATTTTTATTCACATCATCTTTAACAGTCTCTACTTTAGCAATGTCAGCAGTGCTATCATTACCATTGGCAGTGTCAGGATCTAACACAATAAAAAAAGACATGATTATTAAAAGTTATATTAATAATAAAGATATATTCATGATAGAATTTATCTAAATATCTAACCTGTAGTCTTATTGTTGAGGTTAATATCTTTCATCTTAGGTTCAGGTTGATTGGACCGAATACAACTAGCTAGACTTTGAGTTAGTTTGGCTTGTGCTTGTATTGCAGCAGAATTCTCACTCTCAGCTATGGACTCTGGCACAGTAGGCAAATCCTTAGAAGCAAACTTCTCAATGCTTGCCTCCAACAACTGTGTAGCAGTGGGTCCTGAAGCCAATATCGGTTCAATTTTCTTTACACTCTGTATTTTAGTTTCAAGTATTGGATGGGTTTCAGTCTCTAGTGGCGATGATTGTTTAATTGGCCCTTGTGTTTTAGTTGTATCTATGCTTGTAGGTTGGCTGATTTGACTAGTTATCAGGTTGATACTTTCTTGTAAACTATCAACTGAACTAATCACTGCAAAAAAAGGATAACAGCATTATTTCTAAACATCACTCAATCCTACACTATAAACTAGACATTGCAAGCAAAACTATATTTTATCGTCCAAATGGCTGGGGTTATAATATACCTACCTACAGATGATCACAAGGACAGAAAGTGTACATTTGAATATGTATGTAGTGAGAAAATAAAATTGGTAAGTAGTAAGCAAAGGTAGTAAGCAAGACGTCGTATGGAATAATCCAGAGGATGTATAGTTTTATACGAAATAATATGGTGGCATAATGGCTAGACAGTAAGTTACTACACACACAGATAGCTTATGACGAAAGCGAAATGCGTGAGGACACCTTGAGTCGCAAATATTTATGTAGAATATGAAATCGAACTTATAGCAAGTGCAAGAGATGACGTATTTGCAGTCGCATATTCAATCTGGCCTATCACTTTTTGTGAACCAAGTTCGAATTCTATAAATAGAGACGTGAGGTATTTCCACGTGGGAGTTTTGTCGCACTGTACCTGAACACCAATCTTCACAATGTGGCACTGATATTATATCACAGTTTCTACAATCCACAAAACTGTGTAATTTATCTTTTTTACGGAACGTCAGTAACAAAAACGTAGCAATATGCTAAGGATAAGAAAGTCTATCGAAAGGTCACTCAAGGATCTAGAATGTCTTTATTTCAGCACTTTTATCACTATAACCACATAACTTATCTTTAAATCTTAAATAAAAATTTCAATTATAAAATGCTAAATTTAGTCAATTAAGGCGTAAAAAGACAAGAGTAATAAAGTTTTATAAATTGTTAAAATGCAGCCATGCTCCAAGTGACTGTGAAGTAAAAGCCGCCATATTGGATCGTTCCATGCGGGACATGCGGCCTTGTAAAACTAGTGTTGTGCGCAGGTACAGAGAATCGATCGACTTGAGTGTTGTCATATAAAAATATTCAAAGTTGTTCCGAACAGAACAGGTAGAGATGTGTAACTACATAAAAACTCGGAATCACAGTAGAGTAGGTATGGTAAACCGCTTTTGAGTTTTGGAGTATTATGGATTTCCCGTGATGCTACCATACGTATTAGGGAACGAACACTCGGCATTTTCCAGTCCCGCTGTCAGCAGATAGTAAAACATGATAGTATGGTTTTCCGTGTTGTAGTATGGTCCTAGCTCCTGTTTAACTTGCTTTCATCCTTGACTTGCAAACATAACCATATTGTATAGTTTATTTGTATCAATAATGTGGTTGATGACTGCTCAGAATAGCATCATCCCATTTCTTTCCCCTAGGTGTCGTACGAGGCGACTAAGTGCCTCGAAGGTTACATGTGTATAGCAGATTTAGGCTGTGGGCTAACAGCCTGTCATAGTGACGATAAAAAATGTGTTGAATGACCCTCACATGTTTGTTACGGCCGGCTCTAGCTACACATCCCTCAAAGGATATTGGCGTGATATATGTATGGTTTCTAAATTAACGAGTTCGGGAGTTTCGTCTGTCCGTCATAGGAAAAATTATGAAATATATGTAATTGGCTTTTTTGTACTGTCGGTTGTAGCACATAAGGTACCAGGGGTTCTTCAAAAGAACTGAATTATTTTTGTGCCCAGCAATAGGTCTTGTTTTTTTTTTTGACATGCATATGTATCAGAAGAAAATTACTTTTTTAATGAGAATAAGTTTAAATCCTTTTTGTTAACTCCAAATATTGATATTATACGTTTTTGTCATCATTCTATTTATTGCTCTTTTACAACCCTGACTATTAACTTTAATGCTATATCACAACGTTGTTACTAAGTAAATAATTTAGGTGCGCAGAAAATGAATAGTTTTTTAATCAATAGAACAACTGGGACAAAATGACAATGCTGTACCACATGTTTTTTTCCTCCTTTTTAATCTACTTACAAATGTTGAAACAGATTGCACTAAAGATAAAGATTTACACAAACATCTAATTCCTTTTTTTGACAATAAAACAAGTTAGAAAATTATCGACTTTGAAAAGGTTATAACTTTAAAACCATCCATTTTCTGGTATTATATGTAAGTAAACCAAAGTCATAGGTCATTTAATGAGCTCTTATTGATTCATCGACATATCGACGCTACTATGCACCGTTTCACACAATCGCGAAACCGAAAAAAGGGACCTAAAATTAACGCCCTCACTCCAAGCAATTCGTGTTATCGAAGGGAATTTATTGAGACGTCGTGTAGAGGACCACCACGTCACGCAACATTTCTCAACTCGAATTTTGGCGACTCGAATTTTGGCGACTCGAACTAGTTTATCTATTTGCCGAACATTTGTTTTAGATTATTTAGGAAACACGCAAAAAAACTACTTGATCTGGCCAGCGTAGAAAAGGGGCTCTTTTCTATTTCACAATGGATATCGATTAGATTAGATAGGCACCGTCCCAGCCGGGCATAAGCCAGTCCCAACCTGCGTGGGTAATACCGGGGGGTGCAGTTTTGTTTAGGAGATACACGCTCTGGGACGGGATAGGAAGATCAGTGCCGTGTATTATCAATCTACAGGTACAGGTCCACCATTACAGGTGGAAATCTGGCTGTAGCGCACTTGTAGTTACAATTTACAGGATACAGGCGTTTTATGAAGACACTTGTAAAGAGTAGACAACTGTCAGTACCGCTGCAAAATCTCGAGTACAGGGGCCCGTTTCACAAAGCTACAAGTCACAATTACTTGTTAAAATAAATAGCAACACTGATCAAAAGCGGTAACATTAGTAGTTACAAGTGTTCCTCAAAGCAACTTTTTCACAATTGTAGTTTATTTGGCTACAAGTACAATTCTACAAGCCAGTCATATCTTTTTTTATTTATTGTTAAATTTCGCATTATCGAACAAGCGTTTCACAAAGAATCTCAAACTTGTTCACTTTTCGGATGCTGGGTAGCATTTTAAAATACCTACATTGGATATAATACTCATTATTTTGAAATTGTGCGTATCTGATGCTAATTTAGTGAATTCTCGCGAGCTGTGCGAAAAATGTAGCAGGTGTGGGAGTCGGACTCTTCCTCCAACGGAGATAGGGAAAGATTACCAAGAGTTTATCGCGAGAGAATCAACGCAGAAATTCGTAACAATTACGAATTCAACGAAGGATTTCGCAAGACCGCCGAGAAAATAAAAGAACTTGTACTTCTATTGGGGCCCTATAAGGATCAGATATGCATATTGCATAGCCCTGCACTGGTTTGGTTCTGGAGGGCCCTGCACTGGTTAGGTTCTGGAGGGCAATCAGATATGCACGGACGGGGTGTCCTAAGGCAAGCGTATGCAGAATTATACATTCCTTAGTCAATACCGACGTCATGGAGCATGTTTTTAACAGTAAGCTTGTGCAGAACTATGCATTTCTATCCAGTCTGTAGTTTAATCTTTCTTTCTTTCGAGAATTTGATTCAATAACAATATCTTGAACTCCTACCTATCCATTAAAAAAATACAGTTATTAAAATTATTTTCTTTCAAAATTTCCTTCTATCGTATGATTACTTAATTAATATAATAATAATCGTAAGATTAATGTTTATTTGGCATGATATGACATTGAATTGAGTGAATCAATTCAAGTGTACAATCACTTGTACGAGAAAGTTAAGGTATTAATCGATATCGCATATAAACATCACATTGGTATCGTACAGGCAACTATTATTGACGATCCGGCACAGTTTTGGGCGTATGTTCAGGAGAGGAAAAAAGAAAGAAGACGCAACGATTATATTGTTTGCGATGGTGTTGAGGTGACGGGTCAGGACTCGGCTGACGCGTGTGCCCGATACTTTGCTTCGGTTTTCCCAGGTGTGGTACCAAGATTAGACGCGGAACAGGCAATGCTGGAGGCACATTTGGCGATGAATGGAGGAATAATTGAAATCGAGTCAATATCCGCAACTGATTTGAAAGTGGTACTTATGCGTATCAAATCACGCGCAACATGTGGCCCTGATGGTATACCATCGTTCTTTGCTAAGGACTGCAGGTCAGAGCTTCAGGATCCTCTGTTATACCTCTTCAATATTTCGCTCAGCGCTTGTAGATATCCGCACTGTTGGAAATTGTCTAGGGTAACGCCTATCCCCAAGAGTGGATCACGGAAAGATGTTTCTAACTTAAGACCAATCGCCGTCCTCCCTGTGTTTGGAAAGATCTTTGAGGGTATCCTTAACCGATACATTAGTGAGCAGGCAAGCGGCTTACTTCATACTGCTCAGCATGGATTTCGTAAGGGGCGTTCGACAACCACTAACTTAATATCATTGGTTGACTACGTTTATGCTGGGATGGATACAAATATGCAGGTAGATGCCGCGTATTTCGATTTCAAAAAGGCTTTTGATCTTGTCAATAATGCTGTCTTGTTGCGAAAATTGGCAGAATCAGGGTTCACACTTCCGCTTCTCACCTTGTTCTCGAGCTATCTTGGGGATAGGCGTCAATTTGTTTCTGTGGATGGCTGTGAGTCTAGCGAGTACTATACTAGATCCGGTGTCAGTCAAGGCAGCACTTTGGGCCCTACGCTGTTTCTTCTGATGATCAACGACCTGCCCAATGTCGTGCAATTTACACAGTGTGTTTTGTTCGCGGACGATCTTAAGCTTTATCAGACTATTGGTGGTGAGGCTGATGTACATTTCTTTCAAAAGGACATTGATGCTGTCTCAGAATGGAGTGCGGTCAACCATTTACCATTTAATACTGATAAATGCAAAGTAATAACGTTTACCCGTAAAGCAAAACCAACATGTGCGACATACACAATGCAAGAATCCGTATTGGGCAGGGTTGACGAAATTCGCGACTTGGGATTGACATTGGATGCTAAAATGGACTTCCATAAGCATGTAACAACAATCTGCAAGCAAGCTAGTAAACTTTTAGGTTTTATTATGAGGACTTCTGGACAATTTAATAATATCAATGTAGCAAAGGTCCTGTACTTCGCATACGTACGTAGTAAACTTGAGTTCGGTGCCATAGTATGGGATCCCCATGAGGACAAATACAGCCTAATGGTTGAAAAAGTTCAACGCAAATTCAATCGCTGGATATACAAACGCCGATTCGGGTACTATCCCTACATGTATCCATCGCTGTTCGTTTCGGGCATGGTGGACATGGAAACACTTTTGTTAAGGAGAAAAATGTTACTGGTGAGACATTACCTATTTGTGCTTTATCAAAAAATTGACAGTCCTCTTGTGATGGATAGAGTAGGCCCTTTGCTGTGTACCCAAAAAAGCGCACCGGAAGTTATAGCACCTCGCCGGCGGCGGCTGAGGCAGTTGCGGCGGCCGACCACTCGCACAAAGTACGCGGCTAACGCACCAACCACGCGGGCACTCACACTAATTAGTAACTTGCTCGCTCAGTGCGAAGATTTGGAGTTATTCGCTGATAGTATGCACCGTATTAATGCGAAATTTAGAATGTATATGAGTGATATGTTTACATTTGAGACATCGATAGTGTACTAGGAAAGTTTAATTACTTATGTTTTACAATATTTGCGATATTGAATTATTTATGACCAATTCATGACCATATGTTTGAAATCCTAATTAATTAATTATAGTAACATGCAGTGTAATATTATTGGGTATATTTTTAGTATATAATTGAAATGATTTCACATTTATATATAATGTATGTAAATTTAAGACTACTTGTGTGTTGGAATGTTTTCTGTTAGCAAGTAAGTTATTTTGGCAAATAAATAAATAAAATAAATAAATCACCCTGCAATGTCCTAAACAGACCGGAAACAAATTCATATAGTGATAAATATCAACTTTGTGAGTGTCCTACCGAGAATCGAACCCGGAACCTTTGCGTCGCAGGCAGCCGCACTACCACTGCGCCACATCGGCGAAAAAATTTACTTGCACTAGTAGAAAAGTAGCTAGTAGCTTGTAGCTCTGTGTAACAGGCCCCAGAGTGAAAGGATACAAGCTGTCAAAATTAAATCATTGCCTGTCGACAATCATAGTGCAAGTTGATATGCCCACAGGAATCACATTAGAATTTACATCCTTACTACCCTTTTTGAATAATGGTATCACCAAAGCCGTTCTGAACGACGACGACGATGAAGTAGAAGAAGAGATATGTACAATAATCAAGACACAATAATAGACGCAGTAAAAGAAAATGACAATTTAATTGTTTAGGGGGGTCGTCAAAGTAGTCGGGGAAGGAGGAGAACAAATGTAGTGGAAATGTTGGCGTATGTGATCTGTCGACTTCCGCAAGGCAGGCTGTCTTAGGCAGCCGAAATGTGGAGGGCTAAACACTAGCAAATAATTTACGAGTAAGTTGCGAAAACCTACATCATGAGCCCGTACTGTTTTTAAAATCAGTAACTTTAAAAATTTCACCCAATATAGAAAAACAGAGAGATCTGTTGATCTCATTAAACTTAACCCCTTACTGCTTTTGTTTTGGGAATTTGGGACAAATATTTCGTCTCACAAATATTTGTGGGTCATTCGGAAAATTGTGTATCGCCATTGTGACAGGTTGTCAGCCCATCACCTAAAATTGCAATACACACTCTAAAAAATATGGGGTGATATTACAGAAATATTATCAAGTAGGTAGTTCTGAAAAATGTCTATAAAAGGAAAAAAAGTTAAACAAGAGACAACTTTGAGATTGACATCAGCAGAATAGTGAAGCAAACTTTGCAGCGATTGGAAAGTTGCGCCGTATTCTGGTGTCACTCTTGCCACAATATCTCAAGACCAAGGTGTTCGATCGGTGCGTCCTGCCATTCATGATGAATCTGACAGTAAAACTGGTCAGCCAGTTACATGTCACTTAAGTTCTATGCTCGGGATCTCTATAGAGTTCGGAGTGGTAAAGTCTCGTAAACTGAAGTGGGCTTGGCCCTGTGTTCTGTGGTAAAACCTTAGGACAGTGAAAAAGGCAGGTTCTCGAATTGAAGCCATGTCTCGGAAAGCGTTGGACGCCCTACGGTCAGATGAATCGATGACTTAAAGAGGGCGGCTGGTAGCAACTGGATTTTAAAAACGGGAGATCGTGCGTCATGCTAGGTTTTTTTTGGGACATAGTTGATTTTCATGAGCTTGTGGTAACCTTGTAGTGAAGATCTCGTCAAGATTTACAACTTCATCTAATAGTCCTAGCGGTAACGATGCTGCAAATGGCGGTAGAGGAATCAAAATCGTTAAAAACAGAGATGTAATTTTTTCGTATGGGAAATTATTGCTCGTTTCAAGGCATTTCGTATATAAGCTATGCAAAGAAACTCACGTCCTTATCCCACTTTCAAGACAAAATGCAAAAGTTTACTCACCAGCCGATGGCGCTGGGCCATTTCGTGTATCCTTTTCACGATAAATATCTTTGTGCTTTTCCCTTTCTTTTTCTTCTGAGCGCTGCCGTTCCCTTGGCACTCTCTGAGGCTGGGGAGTGGGCAGGGCAGGCGCAGGCGCGGGCGCGGGCGCAGGGGCGGGAGCGGGAGCGGGCGTTGCCGCTACCACCGTCGCCGCCGGGACGTTTGCTGTCGCTACGCCGTGTAACGACGCGTAACTCTCCATAGACTTATCTACTTCTTCCGCTTGAGGCACAACTGGTTTATTTTTATTCTGTTTGTGTTGTTTGCTAGAGGGCATATTCTTATCTATAACTAAAGACTGAACAATCTGATCACTATTTTTTTGGAGTTGCTTAATATTCATAGGCATTTTAGGCACTATAACAGGACTATCTGATATTGCAGACACTACTGGTGTGTCATTCGATTCTACAGCAACATCAGGCCCTAAATTTTTACTCTCGTTAACAGTTAATAAATCAGACTTTACTATATTATTATTTATGGAGGTTATTGCATTTGGTTGAGGCTGAACATTGCTCGCCGTAGAGGGTGTAGACGAGTTTTTTATAACATAGTTCGATTTTTCACACGCAGTCGGTTGATTGGCCGCTTCGTTGACCATTCTCGTGAATTCTTCTGCGATGCTGTGTGTTTGCTCCTGGTTGATGTGAGAAATGTTAATTACTTGCACGGAAAATCCATATAAATATTGTATATTACGATCAACTCATCGATTAATAATATTACTTACGGGTTGAGGGGTATGCCTCTCGCTGGAATCGCCGCTTAGATATTGACTATCATTTGTAAGCATTTCTGAGAGAATGTCTTGCCCTATAATAAAAACAAAAAATATGAGTTATGTTTCTACCTTCATATAAATTCTTATGAAACAAAACTTGTAAATACAAAAAAAGTTGGATAATCGTTTATACACTTCTTCTACACTAATATTATAACGACGGCTTTTTTGACCGTTAAATTAATTAAGTATATTTTGACGGCCGATGTGGCGCAGTGGTAGTGCGACTGCCTGCTACGCAAAGGTTCCGGGTTCGATTCTCGGTGGGACACTCACAAAGTTGATATTTATCACTTTGTGAATTTGTTCCCGGTCTGGTTAGGACATTGCAGGGTGAACCAACTGATTGTCCGAAAAGAAATGGTTCCGTGCTTCGGAGGGCACGTTAAGCCGTCGGTCCCGGTTGCTGTCTATGATTACTTAGACGGCGGTCGTAACACAACCATGTCAGAGGCCTACTAGTGGTAGTAGGCGGTTGAATAACTCTGACACCAGGGTTCATCGAGTCGTTGGACGACTCGGTGTCCCACACGAAAAGAAGAAGAAGAAGTATATTTTTAAATTTTCATGATTTAATTTAAAATAATCTGGATCTGTCATGAGTTAATTTAGGAGGTTAACTCGACCAATTAGATCGCGACCGGCGTTCCGTCGCATGTTTCATTATTGTATAGTATAACAAGCGGCCTTCTACCGGCCGTTTCACCCGCTGCTTACCGTGTTCCCGCGGGAAGCACACGCATGGGGCGCCTTGCAAGCTTTAGTAAGTGTCTATATGTAATTATAACAATAAAGTAGAATGTAGAATTATTAATTATTTAGTGTGGAGCTAACGCAAAACAAAATGAATGTAACTTGATCCTGTGTAAATTACAAGGTAAAATAGAAAAAGAATGTTTAGTGGTAGTTTATATAGATAGAAAAGGGCGTAAATAACGAGCCTTAAAACTATTAACAGTACTCGAGTTAAAGTCGACATCCAGACTAAATTGTTTGCACTGCCTAAATTTCCCTTTTATTTCGAATACATTTAGCAATAAGAGTAACAGAGTAATGTATTGATTTCTAATACAAGCCCATACAAAGTGCACCCAACCTTTCTAGATATCCTGTGTGTACTTTTACCATGGGAAAATATCGTATTTTCATAGGAAAATGGTTAGCAGCGAGAGAAATTGAGCGGGTCGCTAGAAACGGACAATATAAAAATAGTAAATTTTTCACGCGCGAAGAAAGCCACCAATTACTAACGAGGGTGGAATTTGGATTGAACTGCTCTCCCTTAGCTGTGCTATACGGGCCTCAATACCGAGTTAGTAATCGTACTTACTTTCTTTCAAGTGATGGTTATTGATTTATACTACACCTATGATGATAAATAAATAACAGTTTAATAAACCTCTAATTAATGGTATGTTAAATCCAAAACAAATTTGCGCGGAGTATTTATCTTTATACATTATTTCTTTTCGTTATTTTCTGACAAAGCAAACACAATAAGTCCGTTCAGCCAAATTTTCCATTGTGTCTGCTGAAATATGAGATACACGTTCCGTTCGACAGTGGCATCTTCAACTCCCGAGGTAAGAAAGTGGTTAGTATGGATTATTCCATCCCGCTTATTTGAAACGCGAGCAATGACTTAAAGCTAGACACTTTCTATGTAGGTGTAGTATAAATTATACATGACGTAATAACTGCTACGTACTGCAGAAGTGTTCTTTGTGACCATATTATTTGAAATCTACGGATATATATTTTTTTAACTTTAGACGCATATTTGAGAAATTATTGTTTCCATACGATTCAACAGTAAAATTTTATTTATTGTAGTAACTCGGTATATCTTGCTTGTAAAGAATAATACTCACGAGTAACAGGATCGATGATCGGAACTCTGTGGCTCAGGCGCTTCGGCTGAGCTGGACGTATACCTGAAATTTCCCAATATTAGTTTATCTACACTCGTCTCATAATGTTCGAATTATGAATTCGAAAACAGTTGCATAAAGACCTACTTTATGCATTCTGCCTATAAAGAGCGGGGCACACCGGCTCCGTATCCAGCTCTCGTCCGTAGTCACGCACGAACTTATGACGTTGTAATGTATGGGACTGTATGAGATACGGCACACCGTTTGCGTGCAGCACGGAACGGATACGCAACGTCAGTCCCATACATTACAACGTCATAAGTTCGTGCGTGACTACGGACGAGAGCTGGATACGGAGCCGGTGTGCCCCGCCCTTAAAAACTACTATAAATTACAGAATCGTAATGACTTAATGAGAAAACTCTTACTACGATAAAGTTGAGAAATGAAACGAAGTTTTTTTTTTGCCAACACTCAAATCGCCATCTTCCGCCGCACCTGACAGTTGTTGTACGGTAATTTTTCGGATGTTTTTCTGTTTTTGTTTTGTTGTTGTTGAGATGTTGTTCAGACGTTGTTCAGTTCTTGTTTAGTTGTTGTACCGATGTTGTTCAGATGTTGAGCAGTTGTTTAGATGTTGTTCAGTTATTACTCCAATGTTGTTCAGTGTTGTTCAGTTGTTGTTGAGACTCGACATGTAAACAACTGTTAGTGAAGAATTTTCGAAAATTCATATCAAGCCATATTACGTTCTCGTATTGAATTTGACCATGTATCGGGCCTTGCAATCGCCGGTGCGGACGTTTGGAAAAGTGTTTAACTGAGTTATTTTTAGAGTGTAGATAAAATAGTGTATGCAACTGCATATAATTAGGCATTAGAATGCTCGTGTCAATCTATTATCACACTCGGTTTCGCCTCGTGTAATAAACAGACACTCGCATTCTAATGCCCCAATTATATGACAGTTGCATAATAGTAGCATAGTAGTTTATGCAACTGTCATATAATGGGGGTCATTAGAATGCGAGTGTCTGTTTAACACGAGGAGTAGCAAAGTGCAATAATAGACTGACACGATATTTATATACATTATCTACACTCTTCAAAAATACTCTTATTATCAACTATGTACACTTATCTAGAGGCACAATGCATAAATCAGGTCTTTATAACTTTATCTACACTCGTCGTATACTGTTCGGATGACGAAAAAACAGTTGTATAAAGACCCGCTTTATGCAATCTGCTTAGAGAAATGACAGTTTAATAGAAAATAAAGAAGCGTAATGTCTTAATGAGAAGGCTCTCTTATCGATAAAATGGAGAAATGAAACGAAATTGTTTTTTGCCAATGCTCAAATCGCCATCTTCCGTCGCACCTGTCAGATGTTGTTATACGGTAATTGTTCGGTTGTTGTTCAGATGTTGTTCAGATTTCAAGATAAGATGGCAAAAAAAGATTATATTAAACTGTATTTTAAAGCAGGTCTTTATCCAACTGTTTTGCGAGTTCATAATCCGAACATTATAAAACGAGTGTTGATAAACTACTATTTTTTGAATTTGTAATACGAACATTACGAAACGAGTGTAGGTAACAGTAGTTTATGCAACTGTCCTATAATGGAGCACATTAAATGTGATAATAGTGTGACACGAGCATTCTCATGCCTAATTATATGCACTTGCATAAACTATTTACACTCTAAACATGAATTCAAGTTACGAGGTGTTAGCATATCATCGTCGATATGGTCCATACTATATAAAAGTAATTAGTTTGTCCCGCGAAACTCGTTTTGTGCCGCGGTTTCTGCTATAATTTACCTGGCATGGTCTGGTGCATATGGATGGGGGCTTGAGGCTGTGGGATGGTGACAGCGGGCGCTGGCGGTGTCGCGGCGGAGCCCTGCGGCACCATGTTGGAGGGGTTACTCCGGCCTCCAGGCGCGTTCGCTTGGATATTTGGCGTGGGAAGCTGCTGACTGTTCGACGTATAGTAATCTACAAAAAAACAAAAGAAACTGCAGATCCTCCTTTTAGACAAAAACAGCGCGAATTAGAACAGACAAATCAACTTTGATGAAAAACGCAGTTTATTTAAAGTTTTCAGTGCATCGATTAATGTAATCGCAAAGAACGTATATAACTGACAGCTCGCAAGTGTCAGTTATATACAAAGATTGTTAACATGATTAGTCGTTCCAAAATAAACGGAGTAGAGTCCCGTTTATTTAGAATTTCGTCTTTTGCGTCCAATATTATTCGACCAGAAATTGGTTGTTTTTTGGTGTGTGTCGTCGGTGCATTTAAGTTCACCCAGGAGATCAACTTACTTTATTTTTTAGATACCTACATACAATAGGTAACATTTTTAAAAGCTGTTCTGGAACGGCTCAAAGAAATAAGTAAGAGGCATTGAAACATTGCATTTTGGAGTGAAAACCCCCATGAACACTAATTGGATGCATGATGCATTCATATCCAGTATTCAGGCGATCTTTACGTCTGAAGCATTCATAATGCAGTAGAATGTATAATATCACTTTTTCCTGTTAATAAAAAACAGAGATGTACTAACATCACTGATCGGAATATTTGGCTCCCCCACATCCTTCAATGCATGACAATGACCAAATACATAACACATTATTCCGACCCACCATTTCGTTTTCACGCAGAAACAAACAATCATATATTTACTTCAAGGTTCTTAAATTCAAAAGTAAGGATTGTTTACTGTATTCAATTTTTTTTTGTTCATATCGACGGGTTCCGGGCTATTTTTATTAACCGATATTCTTAAAACCTTACACTGAAGCAGTTTTTATAAAAAAATACATAACTTTAGAAAAAAAAATTATTATATCAATAAACAGGCTCTAATTTTTAATAAAAAAGATTCAATAAATAAATAATAGTGTTCTTACCATAATGTTTCATAAGGCAAGTTTCTATATAAATAAATTGTTATCGATTTGATTATGATGATTTATTAAGCGACATTCTTAATATTTATAAGGTGAACCTAATTGTATGAAGCGACATTGATACATTTTTATGAGGCTACCTACACTGCCTATAAAATGTTGCACCTGGAGACAGGGTTTAAGCAACAGTCTGAAATTTAATATTAAAATTTAGTTCAGTTCTTAAATTTGTCACAATTTTGTGTTGGTTCACACATTGCAGTGCGAAATGGGCACTAAAAATGCAGTTGTAGTAAGCAACAAACCCACGGAACGACGCGTAAAAATTCCCTGATTCTAAATATATAAAAATAATATACCGCATTTTTTTATTTCAAGTAGCCCGTAATCAGTCGATATGATTTTATGTATTAATACTTGATATAGTTTTTTTAACTTATTTGTACTTACACGATTGCGGGTGACTTGGCGGTGTGCTGTAACTCAAGTACGGTGACATATACTGGTAATACCTGGAATGAATTTGATTAGATATAGAAATGTAAGGGAAATTAAATTACAAATGGTAATACATAGTATTATTTTTATTTTAATAAAATTTTGCAGAAGGGCGCTGCGGTGTTGAGGATCATATTGTAGGGCGTAATGGCCATCTTTATAATCGGACAGCTTTATTGTACATAAAAGAAGTTCTATAAACATTTGATCAGCTTTGCAAGTTTGCTAATAAGCCTCATTAAGTTGGCCATATTTAGTAGGGAAGGATGTTACCCACATACGAAAATATTTATGAAGTCGGTTATTAATAAATAAGATACGTTTCTATTCACATGTGGTCATTTTCAAACGTTGCTATTCAATGTGTGGTCATTTTCAAACGTTGCAATTTAACATGTGGTCATTTTCAAACGTTGCTATTCAATGTGTGGTCATTTTCAAACGTTGCAATTTAACATGTGGTCATTTTCAAACGTTGCTATTCAATGTGTGGTCATTTTCAAACGTTGCAATTTAACATGTGGTCATTTTCAAATGTTGCTATTCAATGTGTGGTCATTTTCAAACATTGCAATTTAACATGTGGTCATTTTCAAACGTTGCAATTTAACATGTGGTCATTTTCAAACGTTGCTATTCAACATGTGGTCATTTTCAAACGTTGCTATTCAACATGTGGTCATTTTCAAACGTTGCTATTCAACATGTGGTCATTTTCGAAGTGAGAAAACAAGTGTCACGAACCCTGGCGTGCTGGAGCGCGGTTGCTGATAGGACGGCGGGATGCCCATGTGGGTCGGTCCCAGCACGAACGTCGGGTGGTACATGACCGGCCCAGTGGCGGTTGCTGGAGCACCCGGGATGAACGGCTGCTGTTGTCTGTGAGAAAAACTACATTCAATTATTTATTAAACTTAATTGCCCAGAAAGTGCCAAGGCCGGGCCTAATGCGACGCGACTTTCTCTACCGGCCAACCAAAGGATAAGAGTCAAAGCGTTTGCCCATACAATAAATAACGAATTAAGATCATACGTAAAGTTCTCACTGGAGGTAGCTATACAGCCCATAAGAAGAATAAACAAAGATATAAAGTACTTAATAATTTAACACATTGTAAGTAAATAATAATTATGTTTCCTCCCGTGGTTTAACCGAAGTGGGTTACACCACAAAACCTATAACACTTTCTCAAGCGGTCCATTTCCTACTTGATATTATTTTAGCAGAACTTTTACTTGTCTTGCAGTTAAACTTATTGACCTTTTTAACAAACCTTAAAAAATAAGGAGATTCTCAATTTGTCGTGTTTTTTATGTAGTACTTTTTCGTCTGCTATACGAATAGTGCGACAGAGAACTTGGCCACGTTGACAGCGCTGACAGACGCTGTCATTAGATCGAGACACAATGATGATGATGATAACGATTTTCTATTTACCTTGGATGTGTGTTAGGCCTCTGCTGAGCCGCTCGGTACTGAAAGTTGGGGTACTGAGGCCGAGCTTGAGGCGTCTGGTTCGGCTGAGACACGTAGTTGTGGCCGGCCTGAAAATAACCAGTTGGTTAATTAATAGCTGGTACGACTCCTGCGGCTCCTGTACGCCTATGGATACGAGTGATGATGCTCAGCCGTCTTCACTAGGTCATGTAAAATCGTAAGGTTAAAAATTACTTTCGCATCAACATTTTTCCGATTTCAGAAAGTTTTCGCAAGACGTGAACAGTTCTTAGGTATCTGCGTGACAAACTGCTTGCAAACGGGCAGGTAGTAGCAAACTACATTGTTTTCAATGGTTATGCCCCCAAAAATTTTGGAAATTTATTACGGTTTCCATCCCCTTAGTGTTTACTCATGTTGGTACCAAAGTACCTAAAGAACGTAGAACATTCGTCTTAAAGATGCTTTGTGTTATTTAACAATTAAAGATAATCGGTCTCATGTGACAACCGGATGCTAAGGTAGTAAGGTATCAGTGTCTTGCAGTTATTTTTGCTATCGTAGCAAGTTATTTTTTAACTAGCAGCCCGCCGCTAACAATTTCCCCCCGGGAATAAGACTGTTTAATATAGCCTATGTTCATCAGGGATAATGTAGGATTCTAAAAATCTTTTTGGAACAAATATCGTTTTCAGATGGTGGTGGCGTAAAGTTACATGCCGTGTGATTAACCTGGCCAGCCCCATGGCAGTGCCTTTATTTTATTTTATTTTCCCGCCCGAGCCGGTTTTCTTTTAGGTGATTGATAACAAAAATGTAATAAAAATAAAATTGTGTGATTTAAATTTCTTTTTTTAGAATGACGGTTCATGACGTCAATAAGTGATAAATACTATCCTACATTGAATAAAGAATTTGAATTTCAATTAACGGTAAAAGATTTTTTTAAATCGGTCCAGTAGTTTCGGAGCCTATTCAATTCAAACAAGCAATAAAAAAAACCTGTTTCTAATATAAGTGTAGATTATATTATTATTATTATTTTAGTGTGATGCCGGCTTAGAATAGCATCACTCTATTTCTTTCCCGTGGGAGTCGTTGGAGGCGACTAAGGGACTTGAGGGTGTGTTTTAGGCGATGGGCTGACAACCTGTCACTATGGCGATACACAATTTTCCGAATGACCCTCAAACATATGTCAGACGTGGCGTAAATGTCCGTTTTTGCGGTCGTTTACGCTCTGCCTACCCCGCAAGGGATAATAGGCGTGATATGTGTATGTATGTATTATTTTAGTGTAGATTTTTTAATGCATTATTTAATGTTTTTTGTCGTCTTTTTTATAACAAGTAAGGACAGCCCTTCGAATACTGTTAGGGTGCATGATACATAAAATTGGTCAATTTTCCCCAAGAAACATATGTCAGGAAATGCCAAAAAAATGACCTTCCATACAAAATCACAATCAGCTGACTGTATTCACTATGGGAAGTCAGTTTTTTACGTTTCCTGAAATATGTTCCTAGGGGAAAGTTGTTTAGTTTCATGGTCTGCATGTACCCTATCAGTATTCGGAGGGCTTTTACACCCTTTAATACAGTAATGATTAAATGTAATCATTACACTGGTACGAATAATGTGGCGTAGTTTGTAAATTTTTAAATGAAAAAGTAGTTATTGTGGCATAACTGTAATAGTTAGACATATGGTATCGTGGACATTATTATAGATATTGATGTCCTCTATAAAACTGTAGTACATCACTTAGCTCTATTGTCAATAACTTCCACAGCGTACGCGATAGAAGATATTTTTTTGGTACAATTTTCACACGTTGGGTTACATTATCGAAATTTTCACGCGGGTCCCTATTTTTTTCTCGTATAAAATATAGCCTATGTTCATCAGGAATAATGTAGGTTTCGAATGGTAAAAGATTTTATTTAATCGGGCCAGTAGTTTCGGAGCCTCACGGAGCAGAAAGAAAGAGCCTATTCGATGCAAACAAACAAACAAACAAACAATCAAATCATTCCTCTTTATAATATTAGTGTAGATATTGGACATAGTTATTTTATTGATAAATTCTAATTTACTAAGCGAGGGAAATGTCACAATCAAACGATTTCTATTAGACTAAATACATATTACCCTAATTAACTAATTCACATATAATGAGAATAATAAAATTGTAGTTCCCAATTAAGTATTATTATAATAAGTGTTAGTTCGTGACAAAATAAACGATGTTAAGGCAGAATCTGTTTGAGATAGCCTTCACGATCTAATCACAAATGTTGAAACATATCACATCTAAGAACGAATAAATGTAGTGTCGAGCACTAACTCAAAAGGAAACACTTGCTTTTATTAAACTCTTACGCATATTTACACAAGTAATTGTCACTTCTTCCTCTTTTCGCGTGGGACACCGAGGCGAAAGAGACACTAAAGCCATATCTCAAACAGGATGAATAGCACAGTACTCACCATGGTTGTTTTGGACATATCTTGTTGAGGTGCCGGCGGCGCCGAGGGTTGCGGCGCGGGTTGCACTCTCAGCGCTGCTTGCGCCGACGACTGTGCTCCGCCAGCCGCACTCGCCATGTAGGCTGCTCCAGTACTGCCCGATGGATGATAGCATTCCGGTCCTGCAAACATAACAACTTCATTACCAACACAATCAATTAACTAATTGACTCTTATCTAATATTAATTAGTAAATTAGAATCCTTCGTTTCTGTTATCAACTCGTATACTTACTGTGTGGTGTTGACGCCCGTGGATAACTGAACTGGGCTAAGGAAATATTAGGGTGTAACAAACATAGATATAAATTTTACATGCATGCATTTGGTTGAGCAAAGTCGAGTGAATGCTTGGAATATATAGGTCCTTTCTTTTATCACTAAGGAAACAATAGCACATAAAACACAATCTCTGTAACGAGATTACGAAAGCAAAACATAAGCGCTACTGATGACCGCACGGAAGATGACGGTAAAGACCAGTAAGAAAGGACGATAAATAAGAGGAAAACTGATTGTTAGATTGAAAACAGACAATGATATCACCGACTTACTAGCTTGAGTTAGCAGCCGATAGTGGTGAGACGGCAGCATACAGTTCGAGTTGGAATATCGCGACGAGCTCTGCTCGTGTTTCAGAGAGCTCGGGTTGCTGTGCTGCGGTATAAACTGCACCGTAACATTATTCAAGGGTGGCAAATTGATTTGATTTGCGTTCATATGCTGCGCCGCTGCCGACTGGGGCATATTCAACGATGTTTGTAAACTTTGCGCCACATCAATCGCACTTTGTTGTGATTGATTTCCATGGTTGATACACGCGTGTGACAAAGAATTTATTGAGTTACTTCCTCCTCTTAGGGCCACCATTTTAATTTCATGATACAAATCTTTTAGAAATTGTACAAGCCAAATATTGAACCATTCCCAAAACAATGGAGACACAATCATCGGCATAGGGCTAAAATTATCATGTTATCATATCAGTACATTCGTGAAATAAATGAGTTTTTTTTATTGTTTTTGCTTCATTGATTAGACCAAACAGCGTGCGTATCTCTTCTCGCCACGCTTTCATATAGAGTTATAAACTATGACTTAAAAGCACTGGATAGTTTAAGTTCATCCTGAAACGATTACTCATAATCGTACATAACGCAAGTTGGTTAAATATTTGCGGTCCGCATTCACAATTTAAATAGTAATTTAATGCAGCATACAGAAAATCGATAAGGAAACGGCGCGCTACATGGCTCTACGCTAGCATACTCAAATAATGCCACCGCGACACTCGCGTTCACGCTGACGATAGTCACCAACTCCGCACTATTATTTTACACCTTAATTTTAACAAAATACACGATTTAATAAGTTAATCCCGATTTTATACGGAAAACCATTGTGAATACGTACATGCCGCTCAACATTAGGTCTCATAGGAGTAAGAAGACTGGAATGCAAGAAAGGGACGAGTATACAATAAAGTTCCCTCTTCTACGATTTGGGGCGTTCCCCTATGTTCACGGCCACCCTCGTCAAGTAGAGTAATTCCGACATGAAGGGCGAGAACCAAAAACTGTGATTACTTGTGCATTGCAGCGTCAACGCTAGCATGACGGGTAATATTCTAACATAAACAGCAATGTATAATGTTAAGTAACCCCCAATGAAAAGAAAGATGTTGCTACAGTGAAATAAAAAAGTATCGAACGAGTATCAGACAATATAATAGAAGTACGATGGAACAGCAAACCCTGCACCCTGTTACTACGTTCCTAGTAGCGTTAGTTTCCTACGCCGCCGGGGCAATACGTAGTGCTGACACAATCTTTCAACGAAATAATAAAATTGGGTATTTGGCCCTTAATACCTATGTTGAAAAATATTGTTTAACAAAATAATGGCTAGTACCTACAAATATGTTTTTCGAATACCAATAAATTGTTTGATGCTAAATCAAACAAACAAGTAAAATGGCAACAATAGAGTCCGCGCCACGGAAGCAGGCCCGCGGCAAAAATAGGCCTTAAGAATGTACCTTATATCTAGTGAGAGAGGGTTAAATAGTGTTATTCCAAGCAGTGAATGATGGTGTACGATGCACGAAATCGCCCTGTTTTGTGGCAGAAAATTAAAAGAACATCCGATCCGGAATCCAACATGACAGCGTACACCGCCATCTAGGCCACCCTTGGAAAAACTGTTTTGACAAACTTCAGACTAGTGGCGCTCCCAAACAGGAATAAAATATCTGAATATACAAAAGCAGCTCGTAGTCATTCGAAACAGTAATATCTGTTGGCGAAAATAACTAACCACCGCTTCCGTGGTGAAGTGACTTGAGCGTTGGTTTCAAGACCCAGTAGTGGTCCCTGGTTCGATGCTCGGGGACTAGGCACACAATGTTGATATTTGTCGATTTACCTACTATTTCTTGAAATTGTTCCTCGTTCGGAAAAGACATTGCAGGCTTCATCGCAGGACGTTAAACCGCCGTGGATCCTATCTGCTGTCAATGATCACTAATACGCGGCAGTCGTTTCATAACTTTAACAGGGGGCATTTACTAGAAGCAGGCGGTAAAAAAAACAGTTCATAGGTTCGCCAACCAATAGGAGAATTAAATACCAAATTTTTAAAACCGCGTGGAGTATAAAAGTTAAGACTACCTGCAAAAGGAGAATTACTGATTTGCCTCAAACCCTAAAAATGCAACATTCCCAACGAGACCTTTTGGAATAGGTTCAGACACTTTCTAACATGACACTCAAGAAAGTCTGTGATTTTCTAAGACGTCATAACTGTTATGTATGAAGAAAAATAATATTTTGTCTGTTGTTCTATATTATATCGTGTTTGGTATCATATGATAGGGCATGTTAATCGGATTCTAATGATATATCACATCATTGGATATTATTAAATTTGTTTAAAATTAAATGAAATAAAAAATTTTATACATACCAATTTTGGGCCCTTACAGATATGATAAGATTGAATCATTATTATGAAATAAAATTTACATGTATTATGTAATAAAATTTGGGTGTGAAACGTGAAAAATGGGGCAAAGGAAGGGTTGCAAGCGTTTGGGATGTGGTGCTGGGCTGGTGAAGTAGGAGAAGGAAGATCAGATGGACCGAGAAGGACTAACTTTTCTCCATTTTATCAAAATGCTAACAAAATCCTTAAAACGAAATGTTACTGCATTTGAAAGGAAATGTTATTTCTATAGGCAAAATGCATAAGGCTGGTCTTTATACAAATGTTTTATACATTGTAATACGGACATTGTGAGAAGAGTGTAGATTTTATTTAATATACGTAATAGACCCAATATGACCTTTTGAAGATTTTTATTTAAATTAGGGAATATTTTCGAAATTGCTTTCTTGTGGTTGGATATGGGAATAAACGTCATGTTAGGTCTGTGTATTTCACAAATAATGATCCTTAAGGTTATAGCTATACATTAATTCCATAAGACTGGAGGCTTCGGGATCACTAGTTGTAGTGCCACACCAGGACGTTGTTGAATTACTAGCACCTTTTATTTTTTAAATAATAATATGCTACTAGTTGTGATTTTGAATGACCGATACAATAGTCTACTTTTTTCATTACACCTTATCGATACAACCGCGGTTTGGGTCACAGAGTAATATTAGTCTGGAACATTATGCGTTATAATATAATGTCGTGCAGCACATCAATTAATGAAAAGTGGAGGATATAAAACGCCACCCAGTGGACACCGGCTGTAGTGGAGTACTAGGCGGTTGTTTGATTAAATGAGTTCCATATTTTATTTAACAAAATATGCCCTTGGTTATAATTTTTTATCTATGTTAGACCTGTACAAATTGTCTTGTTTTTCCCATTACCCTGGGATGGATTTTACCGCGGTTTGGGCTACTGACTAGTATTAGTCTAAGAAACATTATGTGCTACGCTTAGATTCAATGTTGGAAAGCACATTAATTTATGCAAATAGTGAAAATTAAGAGACGACAAGACGCCACCCTGTAGTGGTACACCGGTTGTAGTGGCACACTATGTTTTAATTTAAAAATATGCTCTTGGTTATGATTTTTGAGACTGAATGACCTTAACAATAGTTCACTTTTTTTCTCGAATGGATTCTGCTGCGGTTTGGGTTACAGACTAGCATTCGTTTAAGTCATGTCAAAATGGCAAAATGACAATTAGTAGCAAAATGCAAATAGTACAGGTCTGTTCCAAAATACTCCGTAGTTACGCGGAAAATGTTAAAGCAGAGAAATATCAATAACACAAAATTCCTAAGCACAAAAATAACAAATCTTCTAATGCAAAATGGCATTTGTCACACTTTGGCTAAATGTCAAAGGAACAAAAAAGCAGGGCTATGTCTTACGTCAAATTGGCAAAATTTCACTCTATGACATTTATTTACGTTGACGTTAATATGAAATACCAAATGTGATATTAAAAAATAATATCTCAGTGCCTAGTCTATATTGCAAGCCGAGATAAAAAGGCCGTTATTGTAAAATGTATCTGAATAATAATCGGGCAGGACGTGCCAGCCGGGTCCACTGTTATTTGCATAAAAGGATACTGTTCATTACAATACAAAAATATCATGAGCAGGCACTCTTTCAGACAGTGAATTATTAAAGAAAGAGGTACATTTGGATACCTGCAATTGTTTTACAGCCATAAAAGGTAGTAAAGCTCGCTCTTTTCAAAATTTAACATTAGATAGTAGTGAGACAAGGTACATTAATAATGATTGATTAATTTTATTCCTTGAGTAGAATATTATTTAAGCGAACTAATTCGTTTCAGATTTTTTTAAATAGACTTATTTTTTGCAGGATTAAAGTTATTTTTCTCAAAATAACCTTCCCTTAGTTTAAAGACCTACACACACGTCGTTAAATAAATCAAGACACTTCCGTTTTTATTCTACACTTTATTAATGACCATTCAAACATATAATCTTTTGTTTTGATTATTGTAACATAAATGCGCGCCTAATAACTTGATGATTATTTTGGTTCCTGTTACATATTTTTTTGGACTCTGGTTTGAATATTTTAAGTTGGTGAAGATAAAGAACTAATCCTTTTCTGCTACTTTGATATTCTGATACTTTGACATTTTGTAGCGATAATTTATTGTAGGTATCCTTGACAGTTTGCAACTTTATTTTGCACCTCTTTAAATTGCAACGTCGAAATTTGCAATATTAATATGGTGCGAAGTTGGCATTTTGTGACTGTATAAAAAAACTAATAAATTGAATACAGTAAGCTCATACGATCGATTAACAGTTCTTTGCGAGACGTGAACAGCCTGTTCGATTTGGGTCCGATTATAAATACCGAAAGTTTATAAGATTTGCAACTAATTTCTGACGCTTGAGATATAGATGTTTGAAATACCGAAAGTTTAAGATACTGTTATCTGATATATCAAAGCCTATAATTCCGAAATTGAATGACCGATTGTTCAGAATACCTAAAAGTTTGAAATGCCTAGACCAAACAACCGAAACTGCGTATGTGAGCTAGGTGCAGGTGCTTAGTTGCAAGGATGAAGGGGCTGCACTTCCCGAAGCGCTGGAGCAGAAGCAGAAACAATCAAGCCTAGTTATCCGTTGGGCACAACCTTACCTTACTAGGGTAGGTTAGAACGGTTAACACAAAACGCACGAGACGTGCGAGCGGAGCTGAAAGGGGCCGGCCATGTGCCAGAACCGACACAGGGCAAGGCAATAGTAGGCTTACTTTAATCTAAAAGTAAGACTTCGGGTTTGAAGGCTTCGGCATTTTAGTTTTTTCGGTTTTTTAATAATTCGGTGTTTAGTGCTCGGTCTTCCATGGTTAATAATAGGTTTTATAAAGTAAGTTATTTTCTACCTCGACATTAGAACACGTACCCGTTCGTTTCCCGCTATCAGGTCCACGGTGCAAGAAGCGGGGAGGTTAGGGCCCGATATCAGTTGGCTCATCGTTTACGACAGTAGCAACTCTAGCTATTTATCAAGAGACTAAAGCGAGAATCTAAAAAAGGCACGAGACCTTCTGTAAACCTCTCTATTTTGTGACCATACTCAATAAATATGTGGGTGCAACCACATATTTTAGCTAAACTGTACATTAAAAACAATTACCGCTACATACACTTTTCCAAACCTTCGCATCGGTGATCCAACGGTGCGTCCAAGATGTGAGGTGGCACGGAAATATTCTAGAGTAGTCAACAACCAACTACAAAAATTAATTCCTGTAGGAACAGCTATAATTGAGTATTATCTATTACTATTGCTTTTTTTCTATTTTTAATTAATGGTGTAATAAAATTATATAAAATAAACTTTTAAAACAAGCTTTTATTTAAGTGCTCTGAAAAGATGAAAATAAAATTTTGAATGACATTAACCACATTCATTTATAAATGACTTTACAGAAATGAAAATATAATAAAAGCTTGTCGCGATGCCTAGAAGAAACTACCTAATTACAGTTAGGTGCGTAGGTACCTTATTACAAAATTTCAATCACAAATAGAAAGTTTCGCGACAAGCTTTTATTATATTTTCATTTCTGTAAAGTCATAAATGAATGTGGTTAATGTCATTCAAAATTTTATTTTCATCTTTTCAGAGCATTAAATAAAAGCTTGTTTTAAAAGTTTTTTTTACATAATTTTATTTTATATTTTTTAGTTTATGTTACGATAGTTATTGATCAATACGAAAGTCTTTCTATAAAACGGAGAGACCTTCAATAGAAAAACTTAAGGCACGGGGAAAACTAACATTAGGATAAAGTATAATTATCTCTTTCATATTCTATAGAAGTAGGTTGGTACCTACTCCTCCGGCATCCCTAATAGAAGAATTAGCTTGTAATATGTCTTAGTCTTTTCATTTCATTGATGGCGTCATTATTACATGGCCGAGTCCCAGTTAATTTCGAACAGTCTAATTCTTCTATCAGGAGGCTTTCTATTGACGTGACCCTAATTCATGGTGGGCCTACCAACTGCCTATCATGCACGAATTCGTATACAAAATTGCAAGTCCCAGCAGTTGAATATTGAGGAGTTCCATAGTTCGAAGACAACCCTGGATGAAGCGTCTAATTCATGGTGGGCCTACCAACTGCCTATAATAAACGAATTCGTATACAAAATTGCAAGTCCCAGCAGTTGAATATCGAGAAGTTCCATAGTTCGAAGACAACCCTGGATGTAGCGTCTAATTCATGGTAGGCCTACCAACTGCCTATAATAAACGAATTCGTATACAAAATTGCAAGTCCCAGCAGTTGAATATCGAGAAGTTCCATAGTTCGAAGACAACCCTGGATGTAGCGTCTAATTCATGGTAGGCCTACCAACTGCCTATAATAAACGAATTCGTATACAAAATTGCAAGTCCCAGCAGTTGAATATTGAGGAGTTCCATAGTTCGAAGACAACCCTGGATGTAGCGTCTAATTCATGGTAGGCCTACCAACTGCCTATAATAAACGAATTCGTATACAAAATTGCCAGTCCCAGCAGTTGAATATTGAGGAGTTCCATAGTTCGAAGACAACCATGGATGTAGCGTCTAATTCATGGTAGGCCTACCAACTGCCTATAATAAACGAATTCGTATACAAAATTGCAAATCCCAGCAGTTGAATATTGAGGAGTTCCATAGTTCGAAGACAACCCTGGATGTAGCGTCTAATTCATGGTGGGCCTACCAACTGCCTATAATATACGAATTCGTATACAAAAGTTTGTGTCCCAGCTATGAACCGCTGAGGAGATCTCTCGTACGGAGCCGATCCTGGCAGCAGCATCAGGTCAAATTTATGATTAACATGCATTGTCATCGGTTCTGGACCAACATGCAAAATTTTAACTCAATCGGATACCGAGAAGTGGTTCAAATTAAACTTGCAAGATTTGCACCGACCGAACAAACATTGTTACTTACATACACTGCAAGTTAAATAGAAGCTTTTAAAATAATGGATGTTGTTATGATAAAAAAAATTACGAAGAGAAGAACAGACAGACGGACAGAATTCATGAAATAATAAGGGTTTGTATATGACTGTTGCATTGCATTGCAACTACTATTTTCTACACTCGTTTCATAATGTTCGGATTATTTACTCAAAAACAGTTGTATAAAGACCAGCTTTATGGATTCTGCTTATAGACATTACAGTTTCTTCTCCAACGCTGAAGCGTTATGTCTAATGAGAAGGCACTCCTTTCGATAAAATAGAGAAATGAAACGAAGTGTTTTTTGCCAATACTCAAATCAACATCTTTTGCCGCACCTGTCAGCTGTTGTTGTACGGTTATTGTTGAGTTGATGTTCAGCTGTTTTTCAGATGAAGTGCAGATGTTGTTAAGATATAATGCCGATGTTGTTCAGTTATTGTTTAGTTGTTGTTCAGTTGTTCTTCGATTGATTTTCCGATGTTGTTCAGATGTTGATAATTTTTGTTTAGATGTTGTTCTTTTGTTGACTCGACATCTGAACATCTGCTAAAGTGTATACATTTTTAAATTCATTTTACACCATACCTTGGACCTTGCAATCGCCAGTGCGGACATTTGGAAAAGTGTATGTCTGAGATTTTTTCATAGCGTGTAAATAAAATAGTGTATGCAACTTCACCTGAATATATGGTGGGGAGCAGGAGCTCACCCGAAGAAGTTTTGTGGTTGTTCAAACAACCAGCTCAATCGCGCTCTTGTTTTTATTACTATTAAAATATATTTTTTAAATGGATTATTTAGTTTAGCTTTTCATATTTATTTATTTCTGGTATTGGGACTCCACTTGGCTCCTTATATGATAACAAAAATCATTATTTAAATAAAATATTAGTAGAAGAGTAGTAGAGACAACAACAAAAAGTGGACTTTTAAGACTACAAAATGGAAGGGCCCATTAGGGAAAAGAAAAGTTGGCAGACCCACAAAACGATGGGCTGACGACATTACTGAGGTGGCTGGACGAGACTGGATGAACCTTGCGCAAGATAGGGAAAAATGGAAAAGTATGGAGGAGGCTTTTACCCGAAGGGATCCACTAATTGAAAAAGGAAAAAAAAGAGAAAGGATTAATATGAACTGAAACAATACTTTATATTTATAATGATTAAACTGCAAATTTTATTTACTTTGTATTGCATGCAATTCAGTTGTGGAAATAAAAAGCTTTATTATTATTATTATTATTATTATTATTAGAAGAGTAGTAGTCGTATAATGGGGGTCATTAAAATGCGAGCAGCCGAGTGTGATAATAGTTTGACACAAGCATTCCAATGCCTCATTATATGCGGTTGCATACACTATTTAATATACAATCTAAAAAAAACTTAGTTATACACTTTTCTAAACGGCACCGGCGATTGCAAGGCCCGATACAAGGTCAAATTCAATACGAGAACGTTATATGGCTTGATATTAATTTTCGAAAATTTTATACTTTAGCAGTTGTTCAGATGTCGAGTCAGCAACTGAACAACAACTTAACTAAACAACTGAACTACATCGAAACAACAACTGAACAACATTTGAACAGCAACTGAAGAACATCTCAACAACAACTGAACAACAATCTAATAAAACAACTAAACAACAACCGAACAATTACTGTACAAGAACAACTGACAGGTGCGGCGGAAGATGGCAATATGAGTATGTGCGAAAAGAGGCTGTCTGTAAAGCATTTATTTCCAATTACCTAATCCTAGTTTATTTAGCCTAGTGTTTTTCTTTCTAAGAGTCTAATGGTTGGCGATTTGATTACAGCTTAGTTTCTCTATCTAGACATATTAATTATGAGCTGTTTTTAAGTAAAGCGACATAAACATTCTATACCCATAGAAACCAATTAAAAGTAAACCTTTTACAAAATTTGCGCAAGCACACAGTATATATATTCGCTTTGCTAAATATTGAATTAAAATATGGTGAAATCCATTATACCCACATCAAAATTAATTAGAAACACTAGTGCGTATGTTAAAAAATAAGTACAACAAACTCGATGAAAATTCTGAAGAATATTCCTAAATTAGTATCTTCAATAATTACTGTTCTTAAGCAAAATAATCTTCCATGTGATGTGCAACACAATATTCTTAAGCCTTTTTAATGTAACATTTAATAACTATTTATCTATTATTGTTTTCTATAATGTAGGATCACAAAATAGAGAGGTGTACAGAAAGTTCACTCAAGCCTTACTAAGATTCTCGCTTTAGTCTCTTGATAAATAGCTAGGTTGCTACTGTAACAGATTACGTTTGACTCGTGGGGCGGAAAGTGTGCTTACTGTATCAATCAATTTAATTTATCAGTTTTTTTGCAGGGGCATAATTTCGCATAATGTTAACATTGCAAAATGGCATCTTTGCAAAATGCTAATGTTGCAAATTAACAAATAGTTCAAGATAACATAGTCGCAAACTGTCAGAGGAGCAATAAATCATTGTGACAAAACTTCAAAACAGCAGAATGTCAAAGAACCAAAATGCCAAAATGTAAAATACCAAGCGGTAAAGTTTTATGATATCTTAGTAGCAGAATGTCAGAAGCAGTCAGTTAATATCAGTTTGAAGTTAGATAGCTGTCATCTGATATGTAGCTCTCGTCACGATCAATACTTTCCTTAAAAATCTGGCAATCTTGTCTAAACAGTTTCCAAGATAAAAATGTTTTAAGTTTTACAAATATTACATCATCATCTAAAATTCAGGATCAAGGTCTCCAATAACCCAAAAAAAAACAGGGAAAACTGCAAAATTTCAGAGAATTATATAAATCTGAAATGTAGATCTTACCTTCAAGGCTTCAAACTTTCTAATAGTCTAGCATACACAGTTTCCGATATAGTTTAATTTGATAAGATGATGATGATGATGATGACAGCTGTTATATTAAATGTTTAACAGTTTATGCAACTTTTCCTAATTGGCCTAAAGCACCTTTTGGTTTGTTATACCCTTTCTCTGACTTGTTTTAATAAATTCATATATGAGATTGTTTTATGACTAGATTCAAGTAATACAGCTGGATTTAATACAAGAAAGTAATATGACTAGATTCAAAACAAGAGCGTAATAAGGCTGGAATTGGCGGCGATCCCTCGAGCGTGGCAATCACACTCTTAGTGGATTTGAGTTCCACTGAGATTCCTGGAAATGTTGGTGCGTATGTGTTTGTGAGCAAAATTCTTATCTCTGTTTTTTCTGGTAGGGTGCCCACTTAGTGCACCAAGTTGAGGCTACAGGCTTCAAATATGTAAGTTATTTTTAATTTTGCAGTCACATCGTCAAAGTTCAGATTACAAATTCACAAACAATTGTTTATTGCTTTATGCATTCTGTATTTAAAAATATCTTTTTTTCTCCAAATCTAGATAATTTTTCATAATGGAGCACATTTAATAACAAAATGAAAAGAATTTTTATATCCAGTGCCAACAAACCTCAATCAAAAAGAACTAGTATTACCCACTGTGTGACTTGAACTGTCAGAAGTTGTGTGAGCATTGGTTTGTTTACTTTACCCAGTAACAATACAAGCGGTACATTACATAGGTACATCCAAAAAAGCCGTATCTGCTCTAATTTACGAGAAAACAACACTGTAAAATTTGCAAGAGAATGATATGTACGGTCGGATTCATAAGTGGAGTCATAGTTAGACCACGTGACAGATTGCAATACGGGTTATTATCCTCTGAACTTACTTTACTAACTTACGCACACACGTAAGATTATAGTCTGTAAGTAGAAAAGTCCACCTTAAGGCGTAGCGACATCTATGTGATCTTTTTTTACTTTACCCTTATTTTATGGAATTGATATGTGTACAGTAGTGTTTTAACTGTATTTTATTAGGCATGAGAATGATCAAGTCAAACTGTTATCTCACAATAGACATTCTCTAATGCCCTCCATTATATGACAGTTGCATATAAACTTCTATTAATTACATACTGATTTTGTTCTTAAAAACAAATATATAAATCATCTATAATCTTGGTGAAAACATTTTTCAGAAAGTGACAACAAGCAGACGGAATCTGCCAATGCTTGAAAACCCTATCTTACTTTTGCCATGCATGCAGAATATTTCTATGTCTGTGATAACTTAAGATAAGCAGTATACATTTAATCAGGCATGTAAATGATACAAACAGTTGAATTACTTTTCTTTAAAGCTTCACATTAAATAGCCCATCCAGTGTTATTTTTACAACCATTATAATTATTAATGGCTTTTACAATAAAATCTAAGTAGTTAACTCAGAACTACTTAGTGGCTTTTTGGGTATATTAATGCTTATCATAAACAGATAAGCTAATGAATGTATAAGTAAATAGTCAATATGTACTTGATGCATTAAATACAACTAGTACCAGTTAACTGTGCACCTCACAAATGCTTGTGAGAATTGGTTGTTTGTTTATTATGGATTGACATCAGCTGCTCGAACAGTCTGGAACAAGCAACCTGGCCAATAGTCACTAAAAAGCAGTAATATTAAAAGAAAGAAAAAATTTGCTTTGTGTAAGTCGGACTCACACACAAAGGGTTCTGTACCATTATGTATCAAAACTAGCCAAAGGAGAGTCATACTAGCCTACCGAGGGTTGCGCAACATTCACATTAAGCCGTTTCATATGATACCCTACTAGAATCAATTATTAAATGAAGGTATTTGACCCTTCCTAAAACACATATTAATAGAAAAAACAAGTTTTTAATTATTTGTACACCTATACTTTTCAAAATAAAGCTGCTTGACAAATGCTGCTACAGGCTGTATCTTTGTTTAACATTAGCTTTTTTTACTACTATAGGGCCATAGATCTGAGTATATTGTTTTAATTTCAACTGAATATCTCTATGCATTCACAAGATAAATGGTTGTGACAGATGGATGAAAATGTGATGACAACTAATGATCCTAAAAGAATTCTGGTTTTATCTTTTTGAAGTACAGAACCATATAAATTATTATTTCACTATTTACCTGACTTGCAAAACATAGAATAATGAATGACTTACTAAAACTGGGACTACAATATTCAGCTCAGTTTTAAGACAGTGAAAGTTTAAAACAATTCATCAAGTACTTAATTTAAAAATCCCTAAGTAGAAGTATGTGTTCAGTTTATGATTACCCTGAAATAGGTGAAATTTGTGTAAATACACTTTCCAGGAGCATTTAATATGAGTATTTACCAGTATTGTGAATGCTGCATTGAATATTTACCAATATTGGACTCATGACTACCCATGTTTTAGCAGTACACAAATGCATTTTCAGGAATTTGTCCAAGATAATATATGTTATTACAAAAATATCACTCACCTATTGACGATGAAGAAATTATAAGTGTAATGAATTGTATTCACAAAATGCGGCTCAACCAAATGCTGAAGTGGCATAGGTATGTATATTACGTAAATATAATGATAAAAGCACAGTAAACATGATGTTAAAAAAAAGGATACGATCCGGGCCCGCGCTGAGTCGGCGCCAACGGCACCTGATTCCCGTTGCCACTCATATTCTTGGCAGCATAGGTATCGGGACACGTACACCACTCAAGGTGGCACGTAAAGTCGCCCTAACCGATTGTAGGACACATCCGGCACATAGGTAGATGATATACCGACGTCAAATTGACAAGTCACAGTATTTAATTTTGATTCTTTAAAAACAACGTTTCTAGCAAAAACATTGTACACCACTTGCAAATACACAAAATATATTTTCAGGAGAACTATGTAGCATCACTGAAAAGAAACCCAGTCACTAAACAAACGACAGTACAAAATGGCGGATGTTAACCAATAAACAAACTTGACTGTCACTGATAGAGTCGAAAATTTTACGGAGCACTTCTATAAATGTTTTTGTTGCAGTATTGTTTCGTATATGAATAAAAAATGTAAAAATATTTCGCCTGTTTTAACAATATAATTACAATTTTTTAAAATCTTAAAACTGTCATTCGACCGTTCACGTCTACTCACGTCACGCATGCAATGCCATGCCTTGCATGTGTAAACTACTAGAGTTGATAAATATACTGACTAATACTCTAATACTGGTTGTTGGTTATAATTTAATATCTGTTACTTTTATATTGGTGACACTTTTTATCGTCCAGAAATTTCGTTTACGGTGCCCACATAATATGTGCCTATAACGATTTTAGTACGATATTTTTTATAGCGGCTATTACACTAGTACGTGTGCCCAACGTGAAGTGTTAGGATACTTTGCTGCTTATCTTGAGTTTATTGTAATGAAATGACGCCCGTGTTGTCGAACCGTACACGCTCGGCAGACTAGTTAACATTTGTCTGTTGTTGTACGGGAGCTTCACTAGAGACTTTTCATTTTATTTATTTTTAACTCTTCCCTAGTCACTGGATAGATGGCGCTGTACTTGGTACGCTAACGTAAGGAACGGAACGTTACATAATGTATTCGTCTTTTTTTCACTTGGATGTATAGTATAAGTTCGTAAAACGAAACGTAGCTAATCATTTTTACATTACTCGCATCACAAAAATATTTACTATCCTAGGTTTCTCTGCACACTAAAAAACAATGTAAGAACAAAACAGAATATTAATTAATAATAAAGCGATAAAAAAGGATAAATTCGGAAAGAACAATTACTTTATTTCCATGCCTTTTTGCTTTGGTATCTAGCACGTATCTAGTAACGTAGCACTGACCTCTATATAGTACGTTCTAGAGATCAGTGCAACGTAGTCAGTTCAACGCCATCTACAGAGTGCTTGGAAACATATCATTTATAACATATCATATCATTTATGGAAATATTTATAGCCAATCTTTAAATGTACATATGGACCTGATCTAAACTGAAAAAGTTTATTTCCAAGGAAATGTAAGTAAATATTTGAAATGTATTTGTGACTCAAACAAATGTCAAAATATTAACTTATTGGGCTTAAGTATCGTCAAATGAATAAACAAGCCTTAATTAATATAAGTCAAATGTTCCAAATAGTAATAGTAATATATCTATAGTAATAGATTGTTTTTTAAGTAACTTTTTTGGTTGAATAGAGTTGCATTTTTGTGTTGTGTTCATCTACGAGTAGAAAAATATGACAAGGTGAACCTTATTGTGGTCATTACTAACATGTTCACCAAAAAGGATAAAATTATTTAGTTCATAATAACACACAATAAAATATAATAACAACGGTAATATTTTGTGTTTAGAAAGTATTATAAACCACCAAAAAGGCACGGAAACTTGCAAGGAATCTAGGTGTTTTTCTGTGATGCAGCGGCAATGAAAGGGACAGTGGCTTTACCATACTAAGCGCCATAACATTACAATATCTGGTTTGAACAATTTGAAATTTATAAAAAAGTTCAGAACTGTCAGATAGAGAAGTCCCTCGCGGCGAGAAGACGGCGACGCGACAATGACAAAACCGTAGGGCGACAAAAAAGCTGCTTGTGCGCACCAGCCCTTATAGTAACAGAATATTTTGAAATCATTAAAGTACTTTTAGAGTGTACGAACACACACACAAAATAAAAAAAGGTCCATTTTAATATTAGTGTTCGAATAATAAATACATTGACTGCATGTAACAGAGGCTGGAAATGTAACATGCACCTGCCACGCACGCACCTCATCCGTTGTAAGTGTGACTAAGCCTTTGAAATCTATGGCTAGTAGTGCTGAATAGTATCAGTAGCAGTCACGTAGCAGTCGCACAGTGGATACTATTGTAGGTAGTATTGTTACCAGCATTTTTTGCTTTAGAGAAAGCATTTTGTTCTTTGAGTATTTTATATCCGAAGCTACGATATTACCCGAAATATAATCATATAGCGGTTCCGTTGGTGCCGGTGCCGTTGATCGGGTGGTCTATATTGCTGTTAGGTTAGATCAAGGCACAGAGCACCAAAACGTCATTCGCTGTCACCCCTACTATGCTCGCAAAATATATTGTTTTTGTGTTTGTGGATTAAGAAAGTCCCGATGTATAGGTAAACGTGTGAAACGAGTAGACAAACATATTTATTTACGCTGAGATGACATTAATTTAGTACTTTTCATGGGATTCCTAATTTCAGCAATTAAAATATTTGTACCGCTACGATTTGAGAAATATTGCACTTTAAGATAGTCCGTTCCAGCTACACGTTTTTATAACCTCAAAATCGTAAATGCTAGGATATCTTGGCAGAGGAATAATCTTCACACAAAATGTTACAAATTACAAATCTTAATTCGTTCCATGGTACCCACTGACTTTTTTAAGTAAAAAGAATATGAGATAGGTATGAGGAGAAAAAGACGATTGAAAGTTTTTCTAACATCTGGTCCTATGTGCTTGCTATATCTCCGTAAATATAGCGGTACTAAACTTGCAATGCAAATCACAGGATTCAGACGAGTTGTACTAAGCATTTGGTACATTAAACAAAGCCGTATTTTCTGTAATCAATGAGAACACACCAGTTGAAAACTGTTAGAAAATGTGCCGTACTAATACTGATGTACATGTTCATAGCTAGACTACTATCTACCTACATTATACCTAGTCATTCATACAGATTCATACTTTAAAAAAGAGTTGCATTTGAGTATGGTGACAATACAAATAAATTTAATTTTTTACTTAGATGTACCTAACTGTGTTTATTTTTCGATTCTTGCATGGCTTTTTATTTTGATACAGATACAGAGTGTAAGTGACAGGCCTCCGAATACTGATAAGGTGTATTCAGTCAGACCATGAAACTGAACAACTACCCATCATATAGTTTTACAGTTTTTTTTGTCTTTTCCTGTTTCAAGGGAAAGCTGTTCAGTTTTATGGTATAGACCAACATGCATACAGTTGCATGCACGTATTCGGACAATACACAATATTTCGTTGTTTTATTTAGGTATTACCATAAGAATAGATAATAATACTGCGTATAGAAACGAAACTCCTTTGTCTAGGCCCCAAAAGCCGCGCTTTAAATACCTACTTCCCCCCGCAGCCCGTAACGCCCCGCACTCTCCCGCGCTTTAAGTCGGGGCTGTCACGTGCCAATTATTTTATTCCAGACTAGCGGCCAGTCAAGCGGTTGCGACCGCTGCTAACAGTTTTCCCGTGGGAACAAAATATTTACCCGTTTTAAAGTCTTACCTTACCATTTTGTTAATAGGTAGGTACCGAATTTTAAAATAGGTGCAAAACATACCTACGATACGAATGTGCTTATTTATCATTATCAGCTAACAATGATTAGGCACCTAGGAAGTTTAAATTAGAAAATGGAAACTAGGTACCTACGTAAGTAAAAATAGGAGTACACACAACAATTACGTATAATAACGAATGGTAGGTACCTAGGTATTTACTGTAAAATCATCACTTACCTTGGCTCATCTTTAGGCAAATTAAAAAAACTTAGATGCGGAGTCTTCCTCTCATCACTTTTGCAGCCATACACACCACAATAATTCGGCATTGCTAAATTTTTCACAAAAAATGAAAATTTGACCCGCACGACGAACGTTTCCGGGGCAAAGCGCACTCCCGACTGAATTGTTCTCTAAGAGACAGCCAGACGGATTGACCTTGAGCGCGTCTGGAGCGGGAGTGTCATCTCTATGTGATTTCTACTCTATGGTGCTACCTACTCACTGGGATAATGTTGTTGCTATGTAGTTGGTCTATGCTATGTGGGATGTAGATCCTAGGGATATTTTAACATTAGCAACAGAGTACGCTCACCTACAGACGACACTCCCGTTCCAGACACGCTCACAGTCATTATAATAGCCTACTGTCTGGCTGGCGCTTAGCGAGCAACTCAGCAAGGATGCGTTCGCGGCTCGCTGCGTGAACGCTCGTCGTGCGGGCCACATTTTATAGAATCAATCGATTTCTTTCACATTGCGATTTACTTTTGTGTTTTCGTATGTAAAAATGACCCAAAAAACACACTGCTTTTTAAGCTTATTAAACCTTAAATTATTCCTCAAAGTTTTCAAATATTGCACTACGCAAGAAAAAATTACCCCACCCTACCAAACTTTGCCCTACCCTAATTTTCCATTCCCCATCCTGCCACAACCTGTACTGAATTGCCCCCGCCCCACGCTTCCCACCTTGCCCAATCCTGTAAACATTGCTCCACCCTGCGAAACTTTGCCCTAGCCCAGTCTTCCTTATCCTTAGTTCCTTACTATGTTGCCCCGTACGGCCCCATCTTCCTCATCTCCCCCCCGTCCCCCCTGCTGCCACACCACATAGCCGTTTAAAAATGAAAAAGGTACCAACAGAAAGTAGTAATAATCATTAATATCGTCGGTCGAATCACAAAAGGGCGTAACTGTTATGTAACTTTACAGGAGAGCAAATTAAAGAAATCAGCGACCAGTTTGACGGTCATACAAAATTTTCATAATATTTATTTAGAAGGTAATTAAATAATTTCATAGCAAATTTAATCCTTTATAGCCAGTTATTAATAGATTTCCGATAACTTTATAAATTTATGAGATATTTTACTTTTTTTCACTGAAGATCCACTTACGCCTATTTGTGATGTAACATTTTGTTATAATTATCACTTGTGTCCATTTATATTAAAGTAAATTAAAACAAAATGTATGAAATATTATATTTTTGAATATACAATTAGACACTTATAATCAAATGAATCAGTCTGAACATCTCTCAAAGAGATATGCATACAGTTATAATCAAATAAATCTGTCCAAAAAAAATCAGAAAAATAGAATGTATGAATCTACATCTACACTAATATTATAAAGAGGAAAGATTTGATTGTTTGTTTGTTTGTTTGTTTGTTTGCATCGAATAGGCTCCGAAACTACGGGCCCGATTTTAAAAATTCTTTTACCATTAGAATCCTACATTATTCCTGATGAACATAGGCTATATTTTATACGAGAAAAAAATAGGAATCCGCGTGAAAATTTCGATTATGTAACCCAAGGTGTGAAAAATGTACCAAAAATATATCTTATATCGCGTACGCTGTGGAAATTATTGACAATAGAGCAAAGTGATGTACTACAGTTTTATAGAGGACATCAATATCTATAATAATGTCCGCAATACCATATGTCTAACTGTTACAGTTATGCCACAATAACTACTTTTTCATTTAAAAATGTACAAACTACGCCACATTATTCGTACCAGTAGTGTAATGATTACATTTAATCATTACTGTATTAAAGGGTGTCAGGGATAGCCCTCCGAATACTGATAGGGTACATGCAGACCATGAAACTGAACAACTTTCCTCTAGGAACATATTTCAGGAAACGTAAAAAAACTGACTTCCCATAGTGAAGTGAATGCAGTCAGCTGATTGTGATTTTGTATGGAAGGTAATTTTTTTGGCGTTTCCTGACATATGTTTCTAGAGGAAAGTTGTCCAGTTTTATGTTTCATGCTCTTCCTATCAGTATGCGAAGGGCTGTCCCTTACTCGGTATAAAAAAAGACGACAAAAAACATTAAATAATTAATTTAAAAGAATTACACTAAAATAATACATACATACACATATCACGCCTATTATCCCTTGCGGGGTAGGCAGAGCGGAAACGGCCGCAAAAACGGACATTTACACCACGTCTGACATATGTTTGAGGGTCATCCGGAAAATTGTGTATCGCCATAGTGACAGGTTGTCAGCCCATCGCCTTAAATTGCAATACACACCCTCAAGTCCCTTAGTCGCCTCCTACGACTCCCACGGGAAAGAAATCGGGTGATGCTATTCTAAGCCGGCAACACACTAAAATAAAAATAATTAAATCTACACTAATATGAGAAACAGGGTTTTTTTAATTGTTTGTTTGAATTGAATAGGCTCTGAAACTACTGGACCGATTTAAAAAATTCTTTTACCGTTAATTGAAATTGAAATTCTTTATTCAATGTAGGATAGTATTATCACTTATTGACGTCATGAACCGTCATTCTAAAAAAAGTAATTTGTATCACACAATTTACTTTTTTAATACCTAGAAAACCGGCTCGGGCGGGATAAAAAAAATAAAAATAAAGGCACTGGCATGGGGCTGGCCAGGTTAATCACACGGCATGTAACTTTACGCTACCACCATCTGAAAACGATATTTGTTTCAAATTGAAGTCAAGATTTTTAGAATCCTACATTATCCCTGATGAACATAGGCTATATTAAACTGTCTTATTCCCGGGAGGAAATTGTCAGCGGCGGGTGAAACCGCTGGGCGGGCTGCTAGTTATTATATATTTTAACATACAGTTAGACACTTAAAATCAAATTAATGAGTCTGAACATCTCTCAAAGAGATATGCATATATTCTTTATTACATACATACATCAGCCTATTACATTCCACTGCTGGACGTAGGCCTCCCCCAGGGTACGCCATAGGGCACGATCTCCCGTTTTCACCTTCCAGTCGCTACCAGCCCCATTTTTAAGTCCTCGGTCCATCTGGCCAGATGTCATCCAACACTACGCTTGCTGAGGCGTGGCCTCCACTGGAGAACGTTTACTCCACCGTACGTCGGTTCTACGACAAATGTGCCCCAGCCCACTGCCACTTCAGTTTGCTTCCAGACTATGTCCGTAACTTTGATCTTTTTGCGGATAGTCTAATTTCGATTCTCATTTTATCCATTATAGAGATACCGAGCATAGACCTTTCCATAGCTCTCTGAATGACATGTAACCGGTAGGCCAGTTTTAATGTCAGGTTCCACGTCTCGGCTCCATAGATCATGACTGGCAGGACGCACTGATCGAACACCTTGGTCTTGAGGCATTGTGGCAATGGCAAGGGTGATTCCAAAATATGACGCAACTTCCCAAATGCTGCCCAGCCCAGCTGCACTCTTCTGGTGATTTCAGCCTCAAAGTTATCTACCCAGCTGCAAAGTTTGCCCAAGGTACACATACTTCTGGACAACTTCAAGGGCTATACCTTTGACGGAGACCGGCTCGGGGATGATGTGTTGATTGAATATGACTTTCGTCTTGTCCAAGTTCATCCCGAGTCCAACACGTCTCGAGGCAACGTTCAGACTGGTCAGCATTTTTTTGCAGATCCTGCAGCGATTCGGCCATTATTACTATATCGTCGGCAAAGCGGAGATGTGCGAGATATTTGCCGTTGACGTTGATGCCTAGTCCATTGATGCCTAGTCCATCCCACTACAAAGTTTTAAAGATATCCTCCAGCGAATTGATGAAATGTTTCGGGGATATAACTTCACCCTGTCTTACACCTCGGAGTAGTTTGAAGGATCCTGTTTTGTGGTTTTGTACTTGGACGGACATTGTTGCCATTTGATAGAGGGTTCTTAGCCCCTCCACATATCGCCAATCTACCTGGCACCGCTGCAAGGACTCCAAAACAGCCCAGGTTTCGATGGAGTCGAAGGCTTTTTCGTAGTCCACAAAGGCCATACACAGCGGTTGGTTATACTCTTCTGACTTCTGTATAACCTGCCGTACAGTATGGATGTGGTCCACGGCGCTGAAGCCTTTACGAAACCCGGCCTGTTCCGGTGGCTGGAAGGCGTCAAATCTTAATGGCACCGCTGCAAGGACTCCAAAACAGCCCAGGCTTCGATGGAGTCAAACGATTCGTAACGACTCTCGAGAACAGCTTATGGACGTGGCTCAGAAGTGTGATCGGACTGTAGTTTTTGAGAAGCGTTTTGTCTCCTTTCTTGAAAAACAATGCTACAACAATTCTGCTTCACGCCTTCGGGGTTGTCTCATTGGCTATAACAAAGATGCCAGAGTTAACAGTATAGCCTTTTCAGCTCCTCCAGAACAGGTTTTTCTCCAGCTTTAAGTAGCTCAGAGGCCACTCCATCTTCACCGGGAGCCTTCCCATTCTTAAGCTGTTTAAGCGCTGCCCCGATTTCATCTACATCCACGTCCGGGAGATCGTCTGTAAAGTGGCGAGAGAGTGGAGCTCTGGGTGTGGTCGCGTCAGGTGGCGGTTTCTGCGCATGCGAGGCATACAGATTTCCGTAGAAGTCCTCAATTTCAGCGAGAATCTCTGGATGTGACAGTTACACCATTCGAGGTATAGTCTGGCAACGTCGTGCATGCCGCTCCCTGCGGCGTTACAGACGTTCGGGGGGCAGGGTAATTATGATCTCGAAAGTGTGCGGGGAAAGGGCGCGAGCACGACGCGTGTCACTGATTGTCATTTGCCGGCGGTCACTCGCCGCGGTCAGTTGTGTACTTAGGAACTCGAAACTTTTTACAAGACGCACATGAGCTTACGACCCCAAGATGAGTCCTCCAATAAGAAAACAAACAAAGGAAGTTGTGTATAACATACACAAATTCTTTGAAGAACGCAAGAAAGATCCTTCTACGCAGGAACACCAAAATGATGTCAATTTAGCAAGTGTGATGTTAATGATTGATTCATGATTATTATAATAAAAACAATAAGTTTCCATTTTTTAATTATTTGTACCTACATATTATTTTTTTTCATATATTATTATTCATTAATTAACAACAAATATTTGTCAGATGGTCAGATGTGGCGATAGCAACCGTGTTTTACGGCTGTTAACACTTTGCCTTACGCTGCCAGGTATAAAGGCCTTATGTGTGTTGTGTGTGTGTGTAGATTTACTCGTGGAATCATTCGCGGCAAACATATAAAATATCCCACCAAAAATAAAACCATATGAAATCATTGAGAACCATAATTACCTATAAGTATTAATCTGGAGATATCTCCATTTAAAATTTCTACGTGTGTAGCATACGCGTGCTAGTGACGTGCAACCCTCCCCCCGCCTCACCGCAACCAGTGAAGGAGCGGCAAGCACGAAGCTGCCAGTCTATAGTTATGAGTTATAGTTACTACTACCTGTAGAGCTAAAAACAAAAGACATGGAAATTTGTTTAACACCTTGCCTCACTTACGCTTGCCAACTATGGCCATTAACACAAATAACGTTGAACCTAATAAGAGTGTGTCAAAGAGGTATAAAAGGAAGCTAGCCAAGAATGTTGGCAAGCATGTACTTCAGATGAAATGGAGATGGACAGGTCACACCCAAAGAGTGCATGAACTGCAGTCGCCTATTCGTGAAAAATTATCGAAGTATGAAACAGTAGTTAAGTCTATTCGTGATTATTCGTGCAGTCTTCTAGGACAGGAATTCAGATAAGTCCTCTCGTGACATTAAAATATGCATATTTTTCAAAGCCGTGGTGTATAAAACTAAAAATCGCCATTTTGTTGGTTACGCCCTTTTGTGATTCGACCGACGATATATGGCGTTAAACATATGGGGGCGGCATCTTTGCTGGGGACATTGATTCTTCTTTTTTTTCGTGTGGAACTCCGAGTCTTCTAACGACCCAATAAACGTCCTTTAAAATTATATTGAGATTTATTATTTTTTATTAAGGTTTGATTAAAAGTTTGCGGTACTAGTGGCGCTTATTTAAGCGTATTTCGATTTCGCTAACAAAAAATAAGGAGAACGGGTCGAAAAGGCTAACGCTGGCAGGGTAATGAGGATGGAAAGAGTTCAAAACTACAAGAACGCAAATTTTATTACGTTGCGTGGTTAGTTGAGAAACCGGCTGATGTTTAACGCCATCTGTTGGCGTAATAAATGCGTAACATTTTGCATCTGTAAAAATATACCTACTTATAGTGGATAACTTAATATGTTTCATGCTTCGGTAGGTTGTATTGAAAATAATCGCCGTTTTTTACGAGCTAAAATGAGTACAATTTCTAAAAATATTATTATTTGTTTTAGGCATCAAGATACCTACACTGCAAAATTGGCGGGCATCTGAGGCGTCGGAGGCCACTAGAGAAAGGGTAAGTCGCAGGTTCAAATCCAGCCCGCGTTTCAAAATTTTGCTATTTTGCTTTCTACAAGAATTATTGTATAATCATACGACAGGAATTTGTTGAAATCATAATATCCGTATTAATTATGTATGAACTCCATTAACTGAACGTAACTGTTCCTACTATTCCACCTATCAACTGTCAGTTTGGTTATTGTTTGTTATCTTTCGTAAATTAAAAGAATTCATCTAAAAATAAGCATTACATCAGTCCACACAAAATAATTTTGTCGACTAAGTATAACTTTTTTGATGTCGGGTAATAAACCGCTAGGAGCATCGCAAATCATACTTAAATCTTTTTAGTTTTATCATTGGATAAACGAATACCACACATACACACCTCGGACGTTCCCATACAGCGCAGCGGGCTCATTTTAGTCAACTGTTATTTGTAACTTGCTAAAATGTGTGCGTGTGTAGGCGATATTGTGAGTTCATGGCATGGCTTCCCGATATTCATCAACTTTCTAAGCGGGTTATAGAATTGACTGATGGCCCGAAAGTACACAAACTATTAAGTGGGTCGTAGAGTCGAACGACCCAAAATAATAATATTAATTTCTGAGCCGTTGACCGTTAAACCTGTATTTGAATTTTTGTGCCATTCGTGGATTCAATGGCCCACCCAGTCTTTAGTCGACTTTCAAGTGATTTGTCATTTCCATAACCAACTAAACAGTTCATTGATTCCTGGTTGTTCGAACCACGCCAAATTAGAAGTTTAAGCACCTCAACAACAAATGGACAACAATCATACGGTGGCCTACTTTTTTTAGCCCACTAAAAAGTATGAGAATTTTATTAAATTTAAAACTAATTTAGTTAATACTTGCGATTGTTGGCGCTTGGTGAAACACATGTTTAATTAATTTTGACAAAAAACACTTATACTCGTTTCACAGATGTAAATAATTATACTTTAGTGGATGTGATGTTCTTTCTTGAATAATGATTTGTGTTTTGTAAAATCCTTGAAAATGCTCATGTGAGCGAAACCGGTCGGGTTACCCCACAATAAAACTGTGAAACGAGTACAAGTGTTTTTTGTCAAAATTAATTAAAACTAATTAAGTATTAATTTTTGAGATTAAAAATCTTGAAAATATTATTAAAATTTCAGCTAATTTGTATAAAATAGATTACTTTAGCATTGGATTCCGGTATGTATGCCCATTTCCTTAAACAGTCAACTTCAGCTTTGACGATTTCATTTTGATGACATGAAATACGTAGGGGAGAGTGGGGCAAGACAGGGTTGCCAAGCTTGTTTGTACGGTTGTTTGTTTATGCATTGTGGGATGTGTCTCCATGATACCTTGTTATACTACGTAAGATTTTTTCAGAGGAAATTAATAGACGTTTCCGGGAAATTAAGCTCTAGAAATGTCAAGTACTCCTACGTTGTTGTCGTAGCAGCATCTTGATTTTGCTTGCACTCTTACATATTTCTCCCACAAAATAAATCTGCTTCGAGCTACTCAGGCTTTTTGAATATGCTAATCATTCGGCCTGATAAGCTGGCTGCTCACAAGATCTTTGGCTATCTTTAGTCGAGTTTTGTGGTCTTTTCTCTTATTGGTTGAAAACCAGTGAACTTTTGTATTTGCGTAGCTCGCAATAGGAATATTAAAATATTCGAATACCAAATTTTAAAACACTTATCGTGTTAGGTATAAAAAAAAATGTTATTTTCTTTTTTTACTGCACGCAGGATCCTTGCAAGTTTTCTAGAAATTAAAGTCTAAAAATATGCCTTTATCTGCGCCGCCGTTTCAGCTGTAGCTGCTTTCCGGTTTTCTTATGAGAAAGAAATGTTTTCTCACGGTAAGAATAAGATCTTTTGATCCAAATTGTAACAAACACACACACACCTATAAAACTCTGTTTTATAAAATATAATTTTACTACGTATAGTAGGAGTCAATATGGTTGCCATGGCCAAAAGTAGGAGAGATCACCATAGATTAAAATCAAGACCTAATCCATTCAATCGAATCCATAAGAAAAATTATGATTTAGTCATTTTAACAGAGACAGTAGTACTTGACAATTATGATCTGTTATATTTTTAATAGTTTTTTAAACAATAGTACTAGTTAAATTACCGTATCAAAAAGGTAGTACTGGGAAATAGAGATTATGAGAATTAAATTAAAATTAATGTAATAAAATAATATATGAACAATATATATAAGTTTTAACAATATATATAGCGGGTTTCGAAAAACAACTAACTAGTAACATCTATCTACAAGCGGTGAGTAATTTTTTTAACAATTAAACCAAATTCATTACCGACGAAAGTTGATATATTTGTTACGGCTAAAACCCAATGTGTGGTTACACCTAGTTTTAGCCGGTTCGAACTAGGTGTTGCCACTTACTCTCGGTTAAACCTAGACCGAGCCGATTATTTTCGTGTAAAACTAGGTCTAGCCTTCATCATGCCGGCTACAACTAGGTTCGGCCATTCCCTGTTGGATAAAACTAGGTCTATCCGACATCATTCCGGCTAGAACTAGGTCCAGATAATCCCTGTTGGATAAAACTTAGATGCGTGTCCCGCCAAACCTTCCCCCCTTCGCCCCGCGTCACACTCATGTCTCACGGCATTTGCAGCAGCTGCGCGGGGTGGGTCCTAATAATATACGTTAATTATTACAATGTGATTTATGAGAATAAAAAAACTCTCTACGTTTCTATTTATTAAATGTTTTTATTATCTAAAAAGCTCCGCCAATAGCATGCCAGCTACGACTATGTACAGCCAATCCCTGTTAGATAAAGACACGCGCTGCTGCTGCAGACGCTCTTAGTCACAATCGCTAGTAGACCTGCAGTAGACCTGCAGCATCTGGAGCTCACAACCTGAAGAGGCGCGTGCCTCGCTATGCCCTCCACCCCGCGCCGCTGCTGCAGATGCTGAGAGTCATGTGTGTGACACGGGGCGGAAGGCTTGGCGGGACACGCATCTAAGTTTTATCCAACAGGTATTGTCTGGACCTCTATCTAGCCGGAATGATATCTGATAGCCCTATTTTTATCCAACAGGGAATAGCCGAAGCTAGTTGTAGCCGGCATGATGAAGGCTAGACATAGTTATACCCAAAAACAATCGGCTCGTACTAGGTTTAACCAAGAGTAAGTGGCAACACCTAGTTCTAACCGGCTAAAACTAGGTGTAGCCGCACTTCGGGTTTTAGCCGTTACATATATATATATATATATATATATATATATATATATATATATATAAAAATATATCACGCGATCAATGATATTATAGTTTCACTTGGTATTAAGGTACAGTACCCGAATATTTAGATAGGTAGTATAAATATTAGCTGCAAATATTTCTATGGGTGAACCAGCCCTAGAAACTGAACAACTTTCTCCAAGAAACATTAATCAAAACATGAAAAAAATTTATCTCCCATACAATTTGACCCGGTTGGCTGGAACATTTTGTTTGGAAGGAAATGTTTTTTGTCAAGTTGTTCAGTTTCTTGGACTGGTTTACCACTTGAAATATTTGCAGCTAATATTTTTACATCCTGTATATCGGATACATATCAAGTCTTTCTCTTTCGTGACAGGGTTGTAAATTTTATTTTCAGTGTTAAGAGCGCGCTGGCGATGGCATGAGCAATGCACAGTGCGAGTTATGGTAATTGTATGCTACGTAGACAACTACGTATAACTAACACCTAATATTTGACATACAGTTAGACTTTGCACTCCGGTTTTAGAAACGATGCTGAAAATCCTTCGAAGATCCGGAGTTGAATCAAATCCGAAACTACGCAGGTAGGTATGTTATCGACGGGATGGGACGGTTCTACAGGTTCTATATATATTAGTAATGCCAGTCAATTTAGGTGTACCTACACTGGTACCGGTGGTTCCATTACCAACTAATCTATTCTAGAATTGACTCTGCTTGAAGTGATTCAAAATAGGTTGATTAATAAAATGTTCACTTTACTGACCTATTTCTTCATAGTCCACCAGCATCCATTCAAGTTCTTGGTAGTCTTCGAAGTTTAACTGAGGCCAAAATCCATATGCTATCGGTTGTGACAAGTCGTCCATAACAAGATTTTGATTCGAATATTCAGCACTTTCATAAAAAAGGCACTTAGCTATGTTAATTAATTTCAGTGACTATCTGGCGCAATCCTCAACGCGCCGTCACTTTGCAAGCAGCCTACCAACTTATACTTATAGCCAGTTTTTTAAAATTTACCCACATTTTGATTCTAAATAAGGTATATAAATAAAACAACATAAAAACTTATATTATTTTTGATGTTTCATATAAAATGATTTAACTTAAGCAGGTAAATAATATGATAATGTAGACTTCAAAATTATAAACAAAATAAAAATTATCAGATGTTGGTATAGAACAATACGACATGGAGTCCGTGTAAGTTGTAAGTCAGAGTGGCCCGGAATTTAGCGTTGTCCCGTGTCCAGTAGACAGCTATGAGATGAGTTTATGCCGCCTTTTATTGTTCGTCCATTGAACAGTTATTGACCCATTAAAAAAGTCAAGGTATATCAGTCAATATGTCGCAGGTTTTTGGTCGAATCCTGATTTTACTAAAAAATCTTTAAGTAGTGTAGATTTATGATAAAGTTCTAGTCAAAAACATGAGGTTTCTAGTATCCTGACAAAATATGCTGCTTACAAATGAACGGCACTGTGTCGATGGCAGCCTCGACGTGGCCTCGACAGATGTCTGCTTGCAGACGTGGCACGCCAAACCTGCTGTCGGCTGCTTTTGAAGCGTTGGTGGCAGCCGACGACACAAGTACAACTCCGTCGACACCCGTTGATGACTGTCGTCGACCCGTAGATAGCTGCCGATAAAAGATATCGGCTAGCATCGACTCGTTAACGGCTGCCGCTGACAGGTGTCGGCAGTTGCCATCAACACAGCGTTTGTCTGCAAGCAGCCTATTTAGCCATGACCCTAGACAAACTCATGTTTTAGCAAGAACTTTTGATAGAAAAGTCGAGGTTTTGGTTTATATGATAAAATTAAGTTAATATTTCGTCATCTACCTGTGTTTGATCAAAGACCTAGGTTTAAAAATCTGATATTATCAATAACCTGCGACATATATACTGCTACCCAAACATAATAAGAGTAGATTAGAAATATTGGCACAAAACTTTGATATTCATGTTATAAACAAAAGATTGGTGTCTGATTTGGGACCTGAACGCAATTAATTGGTACGTGGCCGTTTTTATAATCAATTCTTTCATATTCATAAAAGCTTATAGGTAGGTGTATACTTAAAGTTTAGAAGAGTCACATTCGAAGGACGGATTCACGTTTCCCATTTTATCCATTTCCAAAGCTTGCTTTCTCTGAAAACATTGAAATTGATAAGTATGGTTAAAATACATCGGTTAACACTAAGTAGGTACGTACTTGCTAACTGGTACGGCTTCATAGCTCTGAATACAATCCTATCCGGGGAATTGAATGTATAGGTATAGTCAATATTTTAAGATCATGTTTCCTAAATAAAAAATAAATCCTATCATCGTTCTCATTTAAATGCTGTTTATTTTCTTTAAAAGTTTACTTCTTACTTCTTTAGACATATATGTCTCCATGTTTAGCATGGTTAAATCAAACTTTGCCCCCCTCTCCCCACCACCACAGGCATGGAGTGTAGTACCTGCGGATTCTTTTGAAAGCTCACAACTGAGGAAAGCCTAAACTTAGCTTTAGGTAAAATTCTATCGCAAGGCTAGTTTATGACTAATTCAGAACTGTAAGTCACCATCAAAAATCTAACCGAATACATTCAGGGTGGCCCGTAATCCGTATAGTGACGTCCAAAGACAAAATTCGAGCGTTTTATACCTGGGGGCTATCCGAATTACATCACCCCCATGTATGTTACGCAAATTTTTTGGAGTTGCCGAGTTAGGTAGATATACAACTTTTAAAGTTTTATGGAACAATTTGACATGGCAAGTCGTTTTTATCCATTAAACTGGTGGAAACTGGTTTAACAGGGTAGCAATTAATTTGGGTTAGTTACCTTAGACTTGTAAACTTCATTGGTGAGTTTCTTGACGCCAGCGAAGTGATTTTCAATATCATTCAGTTTCTTCCCTTCAGTTTCTGGCAGAATGAAGTAGAATACCACACATCCAGTCGCACTGTAAAAAAAAACAAACATTTTTTATTAAGTACTGTCGACAATATTCATTTTCTATTGATTCATATTCAAATTCAATACGGTCTAAATGCGCGCAAATTTATTTATGAAAACAAAAACTCGTCAACCACTGAACAGATTCGGATGGGAATTATATCGGAAGTATCCTAACATTATCCCGAGTCATCCCCGTTACATGCGAAATACTATCGGGGCGCCCTGATACATGCGGAACGCTAACCTCCACATCAACTTTGGTCTCCCTACCATAAAAACCTATACGAAAGGAGCGTCCCGTCGCTTCTTCGAAAATGCTCCTCCCCATTATAATAGTTGCCGCGTCCAACTACTTCCCCCACCCAACCTCACGTTTTAAACGCCGTCCCAGACACAACCTTTCGTATGATGATGACGACATCACAGTAGTCGCTGCTGCAGCCATTGCAAGTAGATCGCACTCCACAAGCTCTTCAAGCAACCGACGCCCTCGCTGGCGGTGGCGCGGAAGTCCCTCATTTGATCCCCATTTTGGGAACTACCGGCACGCCCCAATGGTGCCATTGAGCTAGTTCTTTGAACAACCACACAAACTTCTCCGGGTTAGCATTAGCACCCCACCAAATAGTCAGGTGTAGATTTTAAAGCTCCGGGGCTAAAATAGTAGTACCTAGCAAAAAAAAAAATACTATGACGTATTTAGCTTTGTACGCCGGCAGCCGACGGACGAATATAATTCAAGCCTTAATGTAGATAAAGAATAGCATTCTTACCAAACAACACCGTAGAGACCGTATGTACCGACAATATACAAGGTATCCACCATACTAATGTACATTTTGTTGGTGAGGAAGCCGAAGATGTAGCCGACTGCCCCAGCTAAACCTGCGCCTCCTGACCGGGTCTTAGAGCTGAACACCTGGCGACAGCCAAATCATTATGTAAAGGAAGTAAGCATGTAAGAAATAGCTAGAAATATTTCAACAGATGATGATAATGATATTGATATAGAAAATCACTGTGTGAGTGATGTATGGCCATTCGCCAACTGAAATTCAGATCTCTCTACTTTCGTTAGACAATCGCACAGTAGGTCATGTCGTGACATTTCTTTTCTTTATAGTTATCGCATCAGCTAGGTTTTGACGGACACCGCCGAAGATCACGATCATTATCAACAGCTGCGACAGTCCACTGCTGGACATGCTCACAACACTTGGCAGGCAAATTGGCGTGCCCAGTTCAAGATGTTGCATTGTAATTGGCAGGGAACGCTGCTGCCCATTCCCTGGATGACTGTATTAGTCACCTTTTACGACACCCATGCGTAGAAATGGGTGCTATTCTAACCCAGCACTGCACGGGATACAGAAAATACTAACTTCCCCAATAAGGATCCAAGGCAACAGTCTGATGCCGGTGTGAGTGATCAAGGCGAGCAGCATGAGCAGCGCAGTAGGCATCCACGAGTAAGGGTTCCGCTGAAAAATAATAAAGACAACAAAAGGTAAGTAAAGGTTGACAAATAATAAAGACAACAAAAGGTAAGTAAAGGTTAGGTTAGGTTAGGTTGACTCGGTTTAGTAATCAAAATGTTTAAAAGTAATCGCGAGTGCTTAAAAATTATAAATTATAACGTGTTTTATAATAAAAAAGCGTTCCAAAAACTTCATGTTTAAAGCCAACTATTAAGAGAGAGGGATGCAGGCAAGCAGGACCGGTAAGGTAAGGACATACATCCCTTTCTTTAAGAAATTCAGGCAATTTTTGACCCCCACATATCTTTCTTGTGGATATATTTAGAAACCTGCTATTTAAGAACACAAGCAGGCATTGAATAATGACGATACTGTTCAAATTTCATTTAATTTTAACCCTATTCGTCAGTAATTAAAGCTGGTCAAAGTTCCTTATGTTGTCACTGACTGTCCAATCACCGACCGATCATCAAAATTCTAAGAGACTATATCAGGCATAAAGCTAAATAAAATTTTTAAATACAATTGAACTGAAAATATTTCAATGGGTGAACCAGCCCATGAAACTGATCAACTTTCTCCAAGGCATATAGGTCGAAATATGAAAAAATAAATCTCATACAAAATGATATAGCTGACCGGGTCAATTTGTACGGGAGGACCTTTTATTATTTTCATATTTCGACCTATCCTCAGGGAAAGTTGTTCAGTTTCATGGGCTGGTTTACCCCTTAAAATAATTGCATTTGAATTCGAATATTTTTACATTTTGTAAATCTGACCGACCATCATTACCTACTAGCTTATGCCCCGCCTATACGGATACCTACTGAACAGTTTTTTTTGTTTTTTTGTACTGCACCCTTCGAAACCCTACACCTGACTGATTGTTGGAGAGCTGTAGCTCACCCTGAGAAGTTTGTGTGGTTCAAGCAACCACACAAACTTAGTTTAACTTAGGAGTTGTTCTAGGAAGAATGGATCGGAATTAATCCGTGCCGGTTGTTCCCAAAAGGGGCAACAGATAAGGGATTTCCGCGCTTTTTTGTTGGTTGCTTGAAGAGCTTGTGGAGTCTGATCAACTAGCAATAGCTGCAGCAGCGGTGACTGTGATGTCTTCATCATCATCCAAAAGGACATGTATAGAACGGCGTTTAAGACGCAAGTTTGGAAAGGCGAAGTAGTTGGACGCGGCAGCGTTGTCTTAAAAGCGACGAGAAGCTTTCTTCATATGCTTTAATAGCAGGGAGACCTAAGTCAATATTGGGTTGGGCGCCCCAGTAGCCTTGCGCATGAAACGGTTTTGGATGACATGCAGCATTTTCAGATGTGAATTAGAAGTGACGCATATATTGTGGTCTGGCGTCTGGCTAGTGTATCTGAATAAGTGCCATGCCACTGTGTACACTGAGGAGGCGGTTCCATTCTATTCTATTGCCGTCCATTTATAAAGTAGCTGATGAATAGAATTCCGTGTCCATTGTCCATTTGACGACCTATTTGAAGCTAATTTGCCGCAGTGTACGTGCCAGCCACGTAGAGGCCCCGAGTTTGATTCCCGGCAGTGAATATGGCTTCACCACGTGGGGCCACGGAAAAGTCGTATTCTGTACATCCTTTTTGGAAAGACGACCTAGGTCCGCATTTCTAATACCTAAAGTGACGAACAATGTCAGAGAGGCAACCATGTAAGTACAACCAGGTCAAAGGCCTACTCAACCAATTCAGAAGCCATCCCAACCATATCAAAGGCCTACATAACCATGTCACAGGTTTACTTAGCCATGTAAGAGCCTCAACACAACCATGGTAAAGGCACACTCAAGAATGACAGAGGCTTATTAAACCATGTAAGGCCAATACGCCATGTCATAGGCCTAACAACCAAGTCAGAGGCCTTTTCAACTACGTCAGAGGTCCACTCAACCATATTGTCAGAGGCTAACTAAACCTTGTAATAGGCTTCTAAATCATATCATAAGCCTATCAACCAGGTCTGGGGCCTTCTCAACCAGGTCAGAGGCCTTATCAACCATGACAGAGGCCTTATCAACCAAGTCAGAGGTCTACTCAACCATGTCAAACATCTAGTCATCCGTGTTAGAAGGCTATCAAATCGACCAAGTTAGAGGCTAATCTAATCAACCATATCAGAGGCCTACTCACCTTTTTTTTTAATAATGATGGGTTTGCTCTTGACTCTAGTCTAGGTCATTGGACAGAGACAGAGTCTAAGATGGAGCGAGCTCACCCAGAAGAAGCCTGTTCACTCTTACTTTGAAGAGATTAGGGTTGTAAGCGTTTGGAAACACAGACGCAGGTAGTGAGTTCCACTCTTTAGCAGTGCGCATTATAAATGATGACTGGAAGCGCTTAGTCCGAATTGGTGGAATGGCTACCAGGTACGGATGGTATCCGGCGGTGCGTCTGGATGTCCGATGGTAGAAGGGAGCTGGTGGAACAAGGTCGTGAAGCTCTTGAGCACACTCTCCGAAGTACAATCTATAAAAAACCGACAAGCAGGCAACCTTGCGGCTATGTAGCTTGGTGTCCACCAGATTTATGTCGCCTATGAGCCTCTTGGCCCTGCGTTCCACCGAGTCAAGAGCGGCAAGTTGGTATTTGGCTGAGCCATCCCAAAGGTGACTGCAATACTCCATGCAGGATCGGACTTGTGCTTTGTAAAGAGTTAAAAGCTGTACAGGCGTAAAGTATCGCTTCACTCTATTCAGGATGCCCAGCTTCTTAGCCGCCGTTTGAGCCTTGTACTCTATGGTCGCGCCGAAGTTTAGATTTGATGTCAACTCCATGCCTAAAAGCTCAAGCCTGTCAGTGACTGGGACAGATGTACCCCGAAAAGTAGGTGTCCAGTCGAAAGGACTCCTTTTTGCAGTGAAAAGACACGCCTGTGTTTTGGTGGCATTGAATGAGACCAGATTGTCGTCGCCCCATTGGGAGACAAGACTTAAGGTCAGATCTGTTCGCTCTACCATGGCCTTTCTTAACGAACGTATTTCATCCCCACTGGTTTTTGTACCTGTCAAGTATCTCTCTGAAACGGTACTATCATCTGCGTATCCAACAATACCATGCCGAAGGAGGTCATTGATGTGCAGCAGGAAAAGAGTTGCAGAGAGAACAGACCCCTAGGAACTCCAGCATCAATGGCCATAAGGTCAGAGGAGCAGCCTACGACTACTCTGATGGACCGTTCACTAAGGAAGTCTGAAATCCAAGTACAAAAATCAGCTACGATGCCATAAGCAGGAAGCTTGCTGAGCAGACTTGCATGCCAGACCCTGTCAAAGGCCTTCGAGATATCGAGTGAAACGGCAAGTGCTTCGCCGTTTTTCTCGATGGCTTCGCCCCAGCAGTGCGTGACATACACAAGAAGATCACCAGTAGACCGCCCCCGGCGAAAGCCATATTGACGGTCACTGAGAAGATCAATGTCTTCAAGGTAGGTCAGCAACTTACTATTAAGTACCCTCTCCATGACCTTGCATAGGATGGAGGTAATAGCAATTGGACGGTAATGGGCAGGGTCGGCACGGTCGCCCTTTTTGGGAACTGGTTGCACATTAGCAAGCTTCCAGGCCCCCGGCACCGTTCTTTCTTTAAGAGAGAGGCGGAACAAGCGTGTCAGCACAGGAGACTGTTCAGGCGCACATAGTCTTAACACTCTCGCTGGTATGCCATCAGGTCCGCTGGCTTTGTTCACGTCTAGACTGCACAATACTCTTCGAACCTCTTTAATGTGTACTGCGATCTCCGACATCGAAGAATCGCAACGAGGTACAGTAGGTGGTTGCTTGAAACCAGCGTCCAGACGTGAGTTGCTTGCAAACAAGGACGCAAACAAATATGCTTTCTCACTTGCAGAGTGAGCCAGCGATCCATTAGGTTTCAGCATTGGAGGTAAGGTGGGACGTCAGAAATTAGTTTCAACCGCTTTGGACAGGGACCAAAACTTAACCTTCTCAAAGGCCAAAGCAACTATGTCATTTTCTGTAACTTCGAGGGGGTATTTCAGTTGCTTAGATCTTAGAAAAACAAGCGGTACACGTTAGGCCAGGGATGGGGAAATACATTTTGGAAAGGGCCATATCAAAGAATCACAACTTTTAGGCGGGCCAAATAAGTGTATTATAGTATATATTATATTATTTATATATATATATATATATATATATATCACTATCACTACATAGTATAAAATAAAGTCGCTTCCCGTTTGGTGTCTCCTTATATCTTTACAATTACCCAACGGATTTTGATGCGGTTTTTTTTATTAGATAGAGTTACTTGAGAGGAAGGTTTATAAGTATAATTTATTCCGGGAAATTGTCACATTCCCATGGGAAAACGGGTAGCTCAACTGGTAGTTAACTTTTGACCCCCTTTTGACACCTTTAAGTATTAAAATTTCAAAAATGCTGAAACACGTATTTCATTATTTTAAGTTATGAGTCTAAACAGAAATTTTGAAACAGATCACATTTAAGATAAAAAACTTTCATACAAACTTTTAACCCCCTTTTCACCCATTTAAAGGTTAAAATTTCAAAAATGCTGAAACACGTATTTAATTATTTAAAGTCATTAGTCTAATCACAAATTTTGAAACAGATCACATTCATTAAAAAAAACGAACTTTCATACAAATTTTAAACCCTCGTTTGACCCTATTAAGGGTTAAAATTTCAAATATGCTGAAACATGTGTTTAATTAATTTCAGTTATTAGTCTAATCACAAATTTTGAAACGGATCACACTTAAGACAACGAACTTTCATACAAACTTTACAACCCCCGTTTGACCCTATTAAGGGTTAAAATTTCAAATATGCTGAAACACGTGTTTAATTATTTTAAGTCATAAGTCTAATCACTTATTTTGAAACGGATCATACTTAGACAACGAACTACAACAACATACAACGAACAACATACAATTTTTTAACCCTCTTTTCATCTCTTGGGGGATTAAAAAAAAGTAAAGTCGCTTCCCACGTCTGTCTCTGTTTGTATGCTTAAATCTTCAAAACCACTTAACGGATCTGGTTGAACTTTTTTGAAAAGATAGAGTGATTCAAGAGGAAGGTTTTTATGTATGATTTATGTCGGGAGAAGGTCTGTTTCCCGTGGGAAATCAGTTAGCAGCGGGTGAAACCGCTGGGCGGGCCGCTAGTATATATATATATATATATATATACGAGTAGGCCCGGTAGCTGGTAGGTCGGTCGCGCAAGTAAACACTAACTACCTTCACCAAATAGGTACATACTTATTAATGTGATTGATTGAACTTAAGGGACAAACTTAATAAAAATCTGTCAGTGACCGCGGGCCGGATGAAATCACTCCGCGGGCCGGATTTGGCCCGCGGGCCGCCATTTCCCCATCACTGCGTTAGGCGCAGTGGTAGTGCGGCTGCCTGCGACGCATAGATTCCGGGTTTGATTCACGGTGGGGCACTCACAATGTTGATATTTATAACTTTTTGACATTGCAGGCTTAACCACCTGATTGTCCGAAAATAAAGACGGTTCCTAGCTTTTTGTCTACGATTACTTCGACGGCGGTCGTTACACAACCATGACAGAGGACTACTACTAGTAGTAGGCGGTTGTAAAACTCTGACACCTGGGTTCATCGAGTCGTTCGACGACTCAGTGTCCCACACGAAAATAATAAGAAGAAGGGGACGTACAGAATACGACCTTTTTGTTATTTAGAACCTTGAAACGTCCAGCTCGTATCTATGGGAGGAAGTACAGAAATATACGCTGCCGGCAATCAAACCCGGGACCTGCGTGGCTGGTAGGTACCTACACTGCGGCCATTGTTGCTTCAGATTAGGTAGTCATCCTGACATTAATGACAATAATGTTAACAGGTGGGCAAAGTCGAAGTTCATAAGGATTCTTTTCTTTTAAATATAGCGGCAAGTTACAAGGGTGATTCGGATAGTATAAAGCAATTACATTTTTTCTTTAGACGTCACTATTCGGGCCAAACATTATGTTGTTAATTCAAAAGCAATATTTTTTCATATACAGAAAATGATTTGATAGAGCGTACCGTACCTCCTGCATGCCTCCTGCACGAAATGATTAATTTAAATAACTCACCATCACGATGATATCTGATGAAGTCATGTTGACATTTGTTTCGTTTACAGTTGATGCAACTTCTGGTATACCGTACTGGGAAGAAATCATAAGTATTAGATAGAACCATGATAGAACTAAGTTATATACCTACCTACACCTACACCTACCTATTTCTGTCTACAAACTATAGTACCTACCTATATTTTGCCGGAAACATATTCAATCAAAATCAAACAAATCAAAATTAAAGTGTTTGGTGCTGTTCTTGAATTAAACTTCGTTTTCTTAGAGTTGAGTTGGTAGGTATTGCACGTGTTGAATTGACTATAATAAAGCAATTTTGCAGGGGGGACAAACATTCAGGACGGTTTTAAAATACGAGTAGGTACTTAAGTAGATACCAAATTACAATTTAATTGCGGTTACAATTACGTCCAAACCAACCGAGTATGATGGAGAATAACATCAGCTGCACAATTTGACGATTATTTAATATCTTTAGGAAAATCATCCTATCAAAAGCCACAACAGTCTTATCATCCTATAATCAACTATAAATGACTGGGTATATAACAAAGTATACTCTGATTGGATCATGTGAACCCCAATTTAGAAAAATTTGGTAACTTACAGTCCTGATCGAGATGTCGTAAGAGGCGACCAGTACGCAGCATATGGCAGCCCCTGCTGTGGACAAGAGAGTCAGGGGGCGTTTCCCGGTGTAGTGCACCAGCAGCACGCACATTGAGGAGCCCAGGATCTGCAGCAGCCCCAGGATGAGAGTCGCGTAGTACTTGTCTATAGGCGCCTCCAACATCTGGAATATCGACACCGCATACGTCTGCAGCGTCAATACTTGGCTTTTATAATTTACTTCTTATTTTTACATATAAATCTAATTACATAATCTAGTTTGTAGTCTGCACCTTTAGAGTACCTATATATAACACCCAAGACTCTAAGCACAAAGTAAGTATTGGCGGCGGCACGCTCTAAGTCTGCATGCACGTAGCTAAGGAATTTGACGCAAAATGCACGTAATCTGTCAAAACAATGGCGACTAAATCACAAAGTAAGTATTGGCAGGCCTGTGTCACTCCGCGTGTAGGTATTGAAAACATACCTCCAGGCACCGGCCACTGCGAAAGGGCTAATCTAGCGGGCTGCCGCAAGCGAAAGAAGTCACACGCGTGCGCTATTCGTTCAACTTTCTCGAAAATTTTTTGCAAGATGGACAGACGAAAACATACATACATATACCAAGCCTATAATCCCTTGCGGGATAGGCAGAGCGTAAACGACCGCTAAAAACGGACATTTACGCCACGTCTGACAAACATTTTAGGGTCATTCAGAAAATTGTGAATCGCCATAGTGACAGGTTGTCAGCCCATCGCCTAAAATTGTTCGTCGTCGCCTTTTACGACACCCACGGGAAAAAAAATTGTATACATTATAATATTATTATTATTAGTATACATTTTATTATTATTATGTTGGTATTCTTTTCGGATCTCGGGCCCACAGGGACCCGGTCCTTTGAGGCATGTGTGGGGCCAAAGCCAACAGCACAAAGGCCTTTTTTATACCAAATAATGTGTTGTGATGTGTACATCAAGCGGATACTTGCTCTGTCTGCACTATAGAAGTACTCGTACACCCAGAGCCAGCACCCGCCTGATGCAAGGACTATTGCAGGTTTATTACTTCATTGAATTAAATCTTCGGCAATAATCGTATAGCATATTATACAATTATGCTGCTAGGTCTTAGACTACATGAACGTACTCGTCGCTGCCTGCTGCGTGCCCGCCAAAAGTAGGAGTAAACGCTCGTGTTGTGCGCTAGATGGCGTAAGTAGTTTCTCGCAGTAAGCAACCCTAGACCGCGTTCAGTCCAATACGTTCTCCCCAGAACAACTCGTAAGCCCAATCGCGCCCCAAGGGCGCGATTGAGCTGGTTGTTTGAACAACCACAAGCTTTTCCGGGTGAGCTCCTGCTCCCCACCATACAGTCAGGTGTAGATTGAAAGCCCCGGGGCTAAAAATCGTAGGGTCCAATAAAAAAAAAAAAAAAAAAAAAACCTAGACCGCGGCTCATATTCCCTCAAAAAAATATTTGGCAGGTATGCAAATGAACACGTGGTTGACTGGAACGCGAGCTAAATTAAATCATATTGTCTATCAGATTGAGTACATATTTCTTTGAAAACCATTGCGAAGTAAAGCTTCTGTAACGCTAGTTACTAGTTATTATTCTGTGGTATTGGCGGCTGCGAATTGACTAGAAATGGCCAAGAAACCATTGTAAATGTTCAAACATGACATGTCTTCGATATCCTTCCTACTAATATTATAAATCTGAAAGTTTGTATGTTTGTTTGTTTGATACTTCTTCACGCAAAAAATACTGAAACGATTGTTATGAAGTTTGGCACACCTATAGAAGGTAATATGGATTTACACATATAGGATAGTTTTCAACACCACTTATGCGGGCAACGCCGCGGGTAACAGCTATCTCATATATTTTACACCTATTTGACGAAATGTGACAGCGCTATTCCCGAATTGAAACCATTGTTTGAGGGCCTATCTACACTTGAGATAACATAACGCTTACTTTTAAAAATAATTTGCATTCAAATCCAACAAGTGAGCCTTGGGTGGCCTAGGCTACTTATCAATGTGCCTGAGGCTCAAGAGGCTAAACTAAAACAATTACAATAAGCCATATTTGACAGCTGTCATCTCCATACTAAAAGAGAAGTCAACAAAGGAAAATGGACCCTCTGCCATAGCATTAGCACGAATGTGACAGCTATCACATATGGCTTATTGGGATGGCCTTACTTTAGTAGGTAAGTACAACATTTTGAGGGTTTGACCAATTTCTTTGTTAAGTTAAGTGACGGTTGTCATATTGTCAAATATGATATTTAAACTATCAAATACCGCAACTACAGACAGACAAACACTTTATTGTTCACATTAATAATCATAACATATACAAGAACAAAAATAAACAACACAATATAAGCAAAGGCGGCCTTATCGCTTTAAGCGATTTCTTCCAGGCAACCCTGCACACTAAGAGAAAACAGTTGTGTGTATTGCAACTACGTGCGGCACGTGTAAAGATGATCATTGATCACCATAATTAAAGAATACTAAGTAATACGTAACACTAACCATTTCCGTTTCCTATTTCCATTAATAAAATTATAAACCGAGGTACTTGGTAATATCTTAGAACCTTTAAAAGTTGCGAGAATGCATGCAGTGTGATGCCGGCTTAGAATAGCATCACCCCATTTCTTTGACGGTGTCGTAAGAGGCAACTAAGGGACTCGAGGGTGTGTTTTGCTATTTTAGGCGATAGGCTGACAACCTGTCACTATGGCGATACACAATTTTCCGAATGACCCTCAAATATTCGTGAGACGTGGCGTAAATGTCCGTTTTTTTGCGGCCGTTTACGCTCTGCCTACCCCGCAAGTGTATGAATACCTGTTGTTACTACCTACTGAGTACTTGGTCTGATTGTTAGATTGCGGAAATAAAATTACCATCTAGTCAAAAAATATACAGGGTGTAAGGGACAGCCTTCTGAATACTGATCTGCATTCAGACCATTAAACTGATCAACTTTCCCTTTCAAAAACGTTATGTCAGAAAACAGCAAAAAATAGTCTTCCCATACATAATCATGATTAACTGACTGATTTTACTATGGGAAGTCAAATATTTTTTTACGTTTGAAAGTTGTTCAGTTTTAACTTATCAGTATTCGGAGGGCTGTCCCTTACACGGTTAGGTACACCCCGTATAAGGTCCCATTAAATTCGGTACAAATATATTTAGGATGAGTTCTACTTCTGAAACTGAACAACTTTCCTCAAGGAACATAAAAAGTTTTTTTTATGAATGGACCTTACAAAGATATATATTTTCTCAAAGGTACTTACTATTTGTATATAGGCGGTCCGATTCTATTTACGTCTTTCGAACTTTGTTCTTTGGGGAAAGTTGTTAAGTTTTACGACTAAAACTCACCCTAAAAATATTTGCTCTGTATTTAGTAGGACCTTATACATATAGGTATATCTTTACATTACTTAAGTTCACATCAAAATCATATAATGTATAAATAACAACGATGACGAAGCTTAAAGAAATAAGTATTTTTTCCTCCGTCATTTTAACTAGAATACAGGGGTATAATTTTTTCGGCGACTTGTTACTGAGAGCAGTTAAAAGAATAACTGGATTGCGGATGCTTTGGCATCCATTAACTTGGTTGAGCTGCATAATATGCTAGGTATTAAATAGTAGTGTAGGCAACTATTATATTCAAAATGGGGGGCCTTAGAACGCGAGTGTCTGTTTTTCACACAAGGCGTTGCCGAGTGTAGTTTAATAATAGTTTGACACGAGCATTCAAATAAATATTTGAAACCAGTTCATTTAAAGCCGTTTTTTATCTCCTAATTGTTCTTAAACTCAACAATTCCAGATAAGAGGTTTTTCATTAGAACTGGCATAAAAGTATAAAAGACAAAGAAGTGTAGATCATTTTATAGATTCTATATATTATGTTGAATCAACATCAACTGCCACAACAGTCTAATGTCGATTATGTACCTACATATATGAAATTATAGTAAATTATCTGTGATGTATTAAATGATCATTTGACATCTCATAATGACATATTTAGAGCGAAATACCTACATAAAAATTAATATAAAGTGCCGACTATTTGCATTGCGAAAGTCTACTTAAAATATTTTAGACTACTTGCATTTTCTTCTTTATTTGCAGAACGTAAAATTACGCAAAATGTAATAATTTCTCACCTCTAATAGCTTAGAACGATCCCATTTCACAAGTAAGAAATGCCCATTTTTAAATTGTTTGTTGCCGGCCGGCAAGGTGTTGCTTATAGATTCAGTAACCTACCTAAATTAATTTTTGCCTGCTTAAATTTAATCCAAGTAGACATTACTTTATTATGCTGCCACTTTTCATTTTAATTGTGTCCCTCATATCACATGTATAAAAATCTATTACATCTGATCTATGCATTTGTTGCCGTGTAAATTGCATGCACAAAATTTATAGGTATATCGCAGTCATCTAGGTAATTGTAAAAGTTATTCAACTGTACAGCTATCTCTTTAATCTAGCAACGTAATTCAACCACACTACTAAACATCCATTAGCTGAATGGTTGAAGATCGCAGTCTACTCTGCCACTAAACGACGTTTAGCCAACTGTTTATCGTTCAGTTTGTAAAAAAAAAAGATAACTAGGTATGTGGTTGATTGCCGTTGTTTAATTAATAAGATAGCTGTGCAAAAAAACGGCTTTATTAACCAGTTGGCTGCGACATATACATTATATGATTGCTACCTAACTATAATTACTTAGACCCCTCTTACATTACACTGTTCTTGAACACCGTGTACGTTCCGGCATACATGGCTGGTTGAGTCTTGAGTTTATTGAATTGACACCCATACAACAACCCATGTATGCCGCATCGTTCACGGTATTCAGACTACTGTAATAACCGTTTTCACTAAGCGGTCAATTCCACTGTTATTTAAAAAGCATAATATAATAGTTGTCAATGAAGCTAAAATAGTATAGGTAATGTAAGTCTAGAAAAGATGTACAGACCTGTAATGTAGTCATTCCACTGAAGTGTCCAACAAAAAACGCATAAGAAACCAAAAAAAAGGGTATAAGAAAACTTTTCTCCGTATAGCAGGATATTTTACTCCAAAAATTTTCGTCATCATCCTCATTTTGATCAAATTTAACTGAAAAATAAGAAACTATATTAATACATACCTACTCAATGGATATTTATTGGTAACCTACAACTTTTCACATTTAGACCCGGGAAATGGACCCCTGCCATTGACATGTTCCCCTCATCAGCCAGTGACCATTATTAGTTTGTGAAGTCTAACCGCATTCCGAAGTCTTTCAGTGAAATACAAACGATCTCCTTTTCGAGAATTAACTCCGTCATCCTTTCTTTCGAACGAATACTTTTGTTTCAACAGCGCAAGGTAGCGCCTCACAGTATTTCTTGTTTTTATCATGTCATGTGGAGAAACTTATTTTTTCTTTTGAAGTCTCGGTTTAGCGACGTCACTACGTACCTACATAGTAAAAATATGACATATATTATTTTACCTTTCTCGTTGGTGTTTTTCTCATAAAGTTTAACAATATCCGCTAATTCTTTATCGATTGAATCTGTTTTTTTCCATCCACGTAACCAATGTAAGCTCTGAAACAAATGAACTGTTAAGGTATTTATTTATTAGCTATTTGGGAAACTTATAGCTATGATGGATATTGATGGAATAAAACTAGTGCAATAGTAATTATGTGTAGGTACGCACTTGTGCATGTCAAAATACCTTTTTTGCATCATCAAGCCGTCTCCTGGAAACCAGCCAATGTGGAGACTCTGGGATGAAGCAAAGGGATACCACCGCCAGTATCTACAAAAAAGGTTATTTTTGTTAAAAAAAAATAAGCATATTAATAAGCTTGGGGAAATGGTTTATCAATCTTAATCATATACAGGCCACAGTGTTTGAAATTGCTCTTTAGGTACCTACTACGGTCTGGCTAGTAAACGTAATAACGTGTACGCTCTGGCTAGTAATGTTTTAGTAGGGTTAAACATCAGTGATATGGTTTAGTGGTGGTAGTCACTTGATGTGGTCTCTTCAATCACCACCTTCCATCCACAAAATAGTCATTGCCATCATCATCATAGCCATTATCATCATAGCCAGCATCATCATCATCACAAGGTTTTGTTATCATTTTTATATTTACAGAATTTTGAATGCTTAAATTCCAAAAAAGAGTTTATGGTCGCTCTCCACAGATTTATAAAAATAGTATGAATAAAGTCTTTGTAGTTGAAAAGGGCTTGCTTCTAAGACGCTAGATTTGCACCTTAGTAGATATAATATTTTAAAGCGTCAAAGGACGCAGCACTTATAGTAAAATACTGGCCTGAAGGCTTCAGTCCAGTGCCAGATATTATCAATCATAATAATTCTTCAAATACAGGCTACTATTTTACAGGGGAAATTCGATGTTCATTGCGTAGCCGGTCTGCCATAATGATACCAGGAATATGTTTAAGCCGGCTACGCAATGTAATGCGAATTTCACTTGTAGACTTACCTGTAGTTTCATGGCAATTAGCATAGGGCGCAGATGAGCTCAGCCAGGGGCGACTGTGAAGACCGGTATGGGCTTTGAAGATCAAAGGCATCTGGTACCTACTGTGAAAGAGATGTTGACTAGTGCAACGGTCCGCCAATAGAGGAAGAGGCCGAAGAGGAACTGCGTGAATACTCCAATGATGATGCACATGGAGCTGGTGGCGGAGAGCGCGCCGCGTAGGTGCGGCTGAGTGATCTCCGCCACATACGTCAGCACCTACACACCGACATCAAATTATAAGTTTGGCCATTCAAAGAGGAAATGTTGCCAGCTTACTGGGGACCATGTCTGATGGGGGCGCACTGGAGGACCTATTCATAGTTTAGTTTTAGGTTATTTTTTTCTGTAAATAATTAAATTGTGTTAGTTTTATGCTCATATACAATACAATTATAAACCAACTCCATTAATACAAAAAGTTCGACGCGGTTTTAAACACTACGCTTTTAAGCAGTGTTAAAAATATTTAAAATCGTAATTTAAAAATCCTACACATAAACGGAATGTTAAAGCAAAAGGCACACGTTCCTACACCAAATAGCGGCTGTCACAGGTGACCATATGTACAGTGGCTCCCACAAACCGCAATTACGTCCGGTGCACGTGCGATTCAACTTAGCCTTAGTAATTTAGCATTGCTATTTATTGAACCCATATCATATTTTAACCTTTCTGTAGGTAACATCCACAGCCAAAAATTAATGCTACTCAATAGGTAGTCCTACCTACCTAGGAATAAAGCAGTAGGTACAAAAAAAGTATGATTTTTAGTTACATAATACAACTTGCCATAGTTACGAATATCATTTGGCATGATAATTTTTTGCATAAATAGTCATTCAGCACATGTAGTATTGCATAATTTTGATTTGCTTAATGATAAATTTTATGACAGGCCAAAAATAGTATATCTAGATATTATTAAATTCTTCTTTGTTATAATATAACTAAATAATGAACTTGACTGATAATATTTATATAAATACTATTTTCATAACATTTATATTTACTTTGATGTTTCGATGGTACGCTAAAGAAAGTATATACATAAATTTATTATGACAAAAAATTTATGCTTAATTAGGGTTATGCCAAAAGGTAAGTATGTAACTATGCCAAAGACAGGTACGCAAAACTAATTTATGACATAAAGTTTTATTTATTCCAACATGGTAGGTCCATCAAGCTTTCTCCGAAGGAAAGTTCTGCGATAAGACTATTGTATTGTTATAAATTGTTATTTATTAACTAGGTATCGTAAATCGCATTGTCACGCAAGATACCCAAGATTTATAGTTATGATACTGTGTGAGGTTTGCCTTCGCACGAGTATCTTAGCAGGCGACAACAAGCACACAACAACAGTCCACTCCACGTTGTAGATAGGTACCTACGTAACCTTACCCTGATATAGGTAGGCCTAAACGACGCGCCCTCAGGCATTTACAATAATACCGGGAACTTGATAAAATTTTATTATTTTTTATAATAGGTTAGGCAAATGAACCGAGCCGGTTTTCTATCAGGACAATACAAAATTGTTATAAAAAAAGAAAATTGTGTTATACAAATTTCTTTTTTTTTACAATGACGGATCATGACGCCAAAAAGTGATAATACTATCCTACATTGAATAAAGTTTTTTCATTTTCATTTTCAACCAAACAATATGTGTCGCGGTAAGGGATCGTATTCGCGCGGTATTTCTAAAATATCGTTGTCACACTTGCGGTGCTATGCCGAAAACGATGTCGTCGTGCCACCTCCTTATAGGTAAGTATGAGTGATACCGATGGTCTGTTACCGGTGCCTCGAGCAACCCTCCAGCCAATCCCGTGAGGCACAGCGCCCCGTACAGGTGGCTGGTGGTCCTCGCGAAGTGGAACAGCAGCCACGCCACCAGGAACGGCACGTTCACCAGCTGCATCGCCCTCCGCCGGCCGAGCGGCGTCGTCACCACCCCGGACAGCGCACAACCCAATGGCACCACTATTAAATTTATTGAACCTGGACACAAAATATAAATAGTTTTAGGTAGATAAATCATGACATGATTTAGTTCATTAACATCGCTGGCCTCGAGGATTCATGCGCGAAAAATTGTTAACGCTTTCAGATTTTCCTCGTGTTCAAAACGTGACCTTTAACTAAGTACATGTGCCTAACTTTTTAGAGGCTCCTATGGGCTAGGTGCTGCCCTCATTACTTAAAAAATAATAACTCAGTTTAAATAGATGTAGATGCAGTAGCTGTACAGATATTTAAGCTTATTTCACGACTGACATAAGTTCACGAATTTTGAAATTTGTATCGATAAATGTTATATCAGCTTATATACCATAAACTTCACACGCCTAACCGCATTATAACACATTAATTAACCATAGAAAAATAAACCGAGGAGAATTGCAAAACAATCTGTTTCAAATCACCTCGTACCAGTCTGAAACAAAAAACTTATTACAACCACAAAGAACTTAGCTGTACCAGCGCTATGATTTGAATTATTCGTTACATAACGTATAAAATCTGAACCAAAATACAAATGCATCTCCAAAATATGCAAATGATAATCAAAACAAAACCGCGCGTTATTAGGCTTAGATGCTAAATAAGGGGCCAGCGAGTAGCGAGAGGCAAGTTGGCGATTTTGCGCGAATAAATCTGTGCTGTATTTACCACGTTTCAACTCTCCTTAGTGTCAACTCCAATCGGTCTTCCTCCCCTACTGCAATCTGTGCCCGAGTTTCGTAGATGACGATTCATAGAGTTATGATTTTTTTTAACGATTGGGGCAGCACCTAGCCTATGGAACCGACTTAAAATAAAACAATACTTACTGATCCAAGATATTTCAGAATTTTCTAAATGTAATATTTCTCCATTCTTTGGATCCTTCACAGCCGGAATTAAAATAGTAGTAAAGCCTAGTGTCATCCCATAGCCTAAAACAAAAATAAACATGAAGAAATTATATTATTTTCGTTTGTATAGATAGGTAGGTAGTTAAAATCCATATCCATACCACGGCTTGATGATAATATACGGAAAAGTCCAAATAGTTCAAAAGCAACGTGCCGGTCGATTTTATTCCATATAGCTATAAAAATTTAATTACTGATAAACCACAAAGTGTCATGGAACATAGGTACATGAGGATGACTCGGATACCCCTCGGCTTAAGGGCCTGCCGCTGCCGTGAACTTTAAACGTCCCTTTCCCACTAATGGCAAATCCTGCGTGTGAGAACAGACTGGAATCGCCATATATTTTAGACGATTTTTCACTCTATTGGAAATTTCTCGCCAAATAAGCAAGTAATCGAACTGCATGACAAGAATCTAGACAAGACGTATCGTACTCGCAAAAATAATGTGTTAGGTTCATAATATTGCTATAAAATTGACCAAACTTTGAAAAATAAATCAATCCAGAAAACTTTTTTAATCGTGTTTTGTCTGCGAGCAGAATCTAGATAATAATAATGAAAAATCATTTTACATAAAAATAAGGTGTTTATCATATTTACCTACGAAATTGCGAGCATCTAAAAATTTTGTATTATTACAAAAAAGTTAGACGTGCATTAAGACAGTGTTAAAATTATTTATCCATACGATTGGACGTTGTCAAACAGCTTAAAACATGTCAAACAATTTTTATTATAACAAAGATTAAGTCTACCTACATAAATAAATATTTGGTCCTCCCATTAAAATTTTGTTGCTTCCGGTTTTTGCATGGGAGAACCAAAGTCATCGTATTTCGAACTAAATGTACAAAGAAAAGTAGTCAGTTTCACGTCTACAACACGTCCTGAAAATATTTCCCCTCCTCCGCCAAACACCCTGGGCCACCGACTCAAAACAGGATTTTTTGCCACTGTGATATTCTATACTATATATTATTTCTATCCTACTTCAAACTGTCAGCAGAATACGAAACCTCTAAAACCATCCAATTGATACGCTATCGACACACAACTGAAACGGTTTCATTTAGCAACTTTAGGACATGTTTTTCCGATATATGTATATTTCACAATATTTACTCCTTAATATATGAAATGATACGCTGAGTGTAAGGGACGGTGTTCCAAAAACTTTGCAGGCATGATCAGATTATGAAACTGAACACCTTTTTTATGGAAGCTATGTTGGTAAGGAGGAAAACGCAGTTCTCCCACTTGTCGTCCTACGCTGCGTATTTTTAAACGTACACACTACGTACGTACCTAACGTGCCATCTGTGCGGAATCGGATGCGGACTCCTTCGGATACAGTATTCAAGACCTCCTTGACTACTACTGCAAAGTATAAGGCGAACAGTGTAAGCGCTAGAACACACCCTTGTTTCACCCCACAGGCGCGAAATGGTAGAATGGCGCGGGATGGTAAAAAGGCGAATACGCGAGTTTAAGGAGCAGCGCAAAGCAGACCTCGACGCTAAGCGCAATGAGCTGAAAGACCGTCCACCTGCAGCCATTAACTACAATTATGTGAACGGCAAGCTCACCTGCCCGCATTGCGCACGAGACTTCTTAGCAAAAATTGGCTATAGTAGCCATCTCCGAGCGCATCAACGCCTCTTTGATTAGGAGTTGAAGTGGTCGCCATGGCCGAAATCGGTCGGAAGGATCATCATAACGTACCTAACGTAACGCGTGCGTCTGTAAGGCGAAGAAAATTGCGAATTTCGATCTAAATTCTCATACTGATACGGCTATTAAGTCAAACGAGTTGACAGATACGTCCGCGTTAAGATCAGAATTCGCAATTTCAATTCTGTCAGACAAACGCATGCGTAACGGTATGTTAAAAATACGCAGCGACGGATGAAAAGTGGCAGAACAGCCTTAGGTTGCATTTATAATTAATTTGAATGAAAAATCCGATGTCATTAGTTAGTTTTAAACACACGCTACGAATATCCTTGTACCAAGGTAGGTACCTACGCAAATACCTACACAAATAAGTAGTTGCATGTGAATCTGTACGTAGGTAAATACTTTCTTTCGGCTTATTGTGAATTATTTATATTTTTAAATTGGTATTAATTTTATTCTATTTATATTAATTCACGATTCTTTCTTTGACGGCCGATGTGGCGCAGTGGTTTGTGGAGTGGTTGGAAATTAAACTAAATCGTCCATATTTTTTCCCATTTGGACAAGGCCTACCTACCTAGGTACTGGCCAGAAAAAACGCTGATTGACTTGACTGTGACCTTCGCAGCCACCAAACAAATAGGTGAAGAACAGAGCAGTTAATGTACCTCAGTAGGTACCTACGAGTAGGCTTTTTTGTAAATAAATTGGAAAGTAGTTATAATACATAGGTACATACATACCTACATACACACATCACGCATCGAGTTATGATTTCATTTATCGAGATTATAAAAATTATCCATTAATACAAAAAGTTAGATGCGCTTATATGCAGTGTTTAAAATATTATATTATACGATTTGCATACATACATATACGTATCACGCCTATAACCCCTTACCGGGTGGGCAGAGCGTAAACGGCCGTAAAAAACAACATGGCACGATCTCCCGTTTTCGCCATCCAGTCGCTACATCCGCCTTTTTTAAGTCATCGGTCCACCTGGCCAGTTGTCAGATTGAAATACTGAAACCCGGATGTATAATAAAGTCTATTTACATGCTATTTACCTAAGTATGACATAGTCATCTGAGTAGGTACCTACTTGAATCATCTAGGTAGCGCCAATGACAGATCGTGCTTTATTCACTCACATTTAAGACGTATGTACTCGTGAACGGCCTCGACATTGGCGCCACTTCACAAAAAAAAATATCATTATACAAACAATCTATTAGAATATCCGTTGCCCAAGTTTTTAGCATTATCCTTAAGTAAAATTAGAACCTACAAACTGAATGAAATATTCGCTGTAATTAATGTTATGGGAATTAATACCAAATGTGGCCGTTTTTAGGCACTTTTTGCCATAACTTTAATAACAGCGAATATTTCATTGTGTTTGCAGCTTCTAATTTTACTTAAGGCTAATACAAAAAAATTGGGTAACGGATATTCTAATAGAATGTTTGTTTAAAGAGATTTTTTTTTGTGAAGTGGCGCCACTGTCGAGGTCGTTCACGGATATACTCGCCTTAAACGTGAGAGACCGGCAGACGGCAGACTTACTATGTAGTTGACCGTGAAAAGTGCATGCATGTTCTCGTGGCTATGAATTTACAACTGATTATGATTATTATATCCGGTAATGTAAGGTGAAATTTTACTAGAGGTCGATACCGAGCACTCAGTTCAGGTTTTACAACTTTCCCAAAGGAATATAGATCGAAATAAAGAAAATGTACCTGTCATAAAAATTTACAAGGATAGCTGGTGAATTTTGTACGGGGAGGTTATTTTTCACGCGCCTATGTTAGTTGGGGAAAGCTGTTTCTCATCATCAGCCCGTATTGAATTTTTGGTATCGGTGGCAAGTAAAATTTCACCTTATAAATAATATTTAAGGGTTTTTTTTATAAATTCAAGCCATCAAAGACATTTTCAAGGAGGCTACGACGCGACGGTGTAGCTGTAGCGCGGTACTTGAGATCAGGGGCTCGATTTCCGGAACGGTGATTTGAGAAATCGTGCACGGAAGTCCACAGTCTAACCGCGCGTATCAAACTTTCTACTACCTAATTTTTTTATGTCATTGGTATGTGTGAATGGATAAGTTTAGTAGAACATGTGATATTAGCTCAACAATTAGTAGCAGACTTTAGCATGTGACAATTCAAAAATAAAGAGCTCCTGTTCCTGTACTCGCACATAACTACGCGTCAATTAACTAAATAAAACGCTTCACTAAATCATAAGATAATGCACATACACATGTCACGCCTTTATTCCTCGCGGGGCAGGCAGAACGCTTATAGGCGCATACGGTCGCAATTTATAGCCACATCTGATAAATATTTGAAGCTCGTTTCAAAAGGTTAAAACCGTGTATCACTTGACTTGACAGGAAGTGAGCCTGTCGCCTATAACTATAATACACATAAGAATTAAACCGTCAAGTCCTTTATTCGCGCCTCTTACGACATCAGCGGAAAGAAATGAGGTGATGCCATTTAGCCGGCACTCGTCTCTCAATGCTCTTGTCTTAGCGACATTTTACATGAACATGTTGTTGGTGGGATATAATTTTTTTTAAAATTATTTACACAAACGTTACATACATAGCCTGACACTAAATATTTGTTTCCTCCGCGAGTATCACATCGCATGGCTACCAACCTACCTGCCACTTTTTACCTCTGTTTATAATATAACATCGTTGTTGATCAAAGAAACGAAGTTGCTAAGTCCGGTTGAAGCAAAAACTAAAAGCAAGGGTAGACGACAACTAAGCTTAATTAATCCGTACTAATATTATAAATCTGACAGTTTGTGTGTGTGTGTGTGTGTGTATTTGGATGAAATTTGGAACACAGGTGGAGTATCAACTGGAATAACACACAGGCCACTTTTTACCGCAGGAAAACAACTATTACTACGGAAAAATGAGGGTCAGCGGGTGAAACCGCTGGGCGGAAATCTACTATTATTTTTAAAAAAACCTTACTAGGTAGGGAAGGTACATTATACGATACGGGTACCTATTCCTGAACCTGCATTTTCATTAAGCGGGATTAGTCCTGAAGGCTCTAGAAGATGGAAGGATTTAAGGCTAGAATTAAGGCTAGAAAGAATTTTACACCTGACAATAAAACAATTGACAGGTGTAAAATTCAGATATAATTTAAAAAAATGGTTGCTATCCAAATCTTACTATGGTCTCAATAAATATTTTAATGATAATAATTGATGTTTAAGTTTAAGTTTTTTATATTGTACGTCCGAAACGGGCAAACTGTTGACTCTATTTCACGTATTATGTAACATCTTAATGACACAGTTTAACAATAAAGTGATTTTATCTTTCATCTTTATCTAGTGGTGTCGCAGAACGCAGCGCTAGTTCACGAAAAAATATCTCTTCATGCAAACAATAAACCAGAATGTCCAGTCCCCAAGTTTTAGACATGAAGTATTTAAAACGGTTCACCCACTTGTCGTCCATCGCCGCACCGCACCGTAACGCATGCGTCTGTCAGACGAAAATAAGTTACAAATTCCTAATTTATTCCCATATAAATACGACTACACGGTGCGTTTACGGTACGTTACGGTGCTTTTACGGTTTCTATTCCGTGTTTTACGGTGTGTAACGAATGCGTTTGTCTAGTCGTTTGACAGACGCATCCGTAAACGCACCGTAGCCGTATTTGTACGGGAATAAAATCGGAATAAGCAATCTTCTTTCGTCTGAGATGCATTGCATTACGGTGCGTTAAAATACGCAGCCACGGACGGCAAATGGGAGAACCGCACAAAAAAGTAAGAATTGGGCAGGTTATATAAAGATAAGTATGCGAAATAGAAAGTGCCAAGTTTAAGAAAAGAGAATCCCAGCGCTGTAAGTACTTACAACGTTACATACAACTAATAAACAAAGAAAAATAACTTTTAACTTACTATTGTAGGTACTTATATTCGCGACACTCCACACACAATTAGCAGTTGTCTAAATCATGCTTGTGCTTTGATAGAATGTCTATTTAGCTTTATAGACATGTCTCCTAGTATGACTTAGAACAGATGCCAAAATTGGCTAATTATAGTGATGCGAATATAGTAGTAGTCGATAAAACGATACCATATCTGTGATATTAGATTAAAGTAGGGTAGGTACTCAAATTTTAATACAATGTTCCCGTCGGACTTATCCTAAGATTCTATATGTAATATAAATTAGTCCATACATAAAAAAAACACGACGAATTGCGAACCTCCTCCTTTGTTTAAGTCGGTTAAATAGAAAAACCTACCTACCCACTTATAATATGTAGGTAATTTGTGCGTACATATCTTCTTCTTCTTCCTCGGGTTGGGACGTCTGCGGAGCTCGCAGACGGGTGATCAGCTCCGCTAGGCGGGAACTATTTCACCCAATTCCCAGTGCGTACATATCGTGGTACATATACATTTTTATACTAAATCGCGACACTTACCTAACAGTAGAAGATTCTTTACACTAACTGCTATGATCTGTGGAAATGCTGTGCGAAAGTCTTTTTTATATCCATAATGGTCAGATTGGATGACAATATCCCCCGTTGGCATTTTCTCCAGTGTAGCCATCTAAAAAGAAAAAGATACTTTAGCACATACTTAATCTGTGGACTGGCAAGCCTGAAAGAAAGGGAAGACCTTTGCAAAGCACTGGCGCCATTAATAGGGTAAAATTTTACTAGTGACCGGTACTGGAAACAGAGGACGGGCGGGTGATAAAACAAATTTCCCCAAAGAACATTTTCGATCTTTCCTCTCATACAAAATGCCGATTAGCTGATTTGAGTTATTATAGAAACAAAATATTTTTGTCATATTTTTAGTTTCTATAGTAACTCAAATCAGCTGATCGGCAATTTTGTATGGAAGTAACGCCCGTGTTGAAATTTCGCTTTCGGTCACTAGTAAAATTCACCCCAAGGTGTAAAGGGACGGTGTACCGAAAACTTTGCAGATATGATCGGACGATGAAACTGACCAACATTTACTATGGAGCCCATGTTGTGGGAAACGAAAAATAATCGGGTTTCCTGGGCGTATTAGTTATCTGCTGGGGAATATTGTGTGGGAGTTCCATAGAAAAACTTGTTCAGTTTCATGTACTGCTCATGCCTACAAAGTTATCAATAGTATTATAAACTAGATCTCCACCCCGTGGTTTCCCGTGGGAATTTTATATTATGCCACGGCAAAAAGTAACTGATGTGTTATTCCATTTAGGATACCTACCTATGGGAGAATTGATAATTGGGAGTACTTTTTAGGTAGGTATGTAGATGAATGATCAGGGGGCACGGCAGTGCCTACTGCTCCCGAAAGTCCAGTAATAACAAGAGGCACGACCGTACTATCTCTTTCTCTAAAGCTGACCATTTTCAACCACCCCAATAACTGTCTTGTGGATAAATTTAGAGACCACAATTTTAAGGATCCAAGCAGGTATTGTAAAAACACGGCATGCAAGGAAATTAATTCAATTTGAACCAATAGTTTGAAACGTGTAGCTATACTCTGTAAGTTTAGGTACTTGTTTTATAGTAAACAAATGGGAGCAGGTGTTTTATTTCCCTTCAGCCGGGTGTACCTAAAACGCAGTCTTTCTACTTCGCATTATGCCTAAATGTCATAATACACTAGCTAAATGACTAATTATTTAGAAGACTAATTATCAGATTGCTTACTTTTCGTTATGGCTAATTCTATGTCAGTCTAAATCTCTACTTGCCTTTATCGCGTTATGCCTAAATAACGAATACTTATAAATACTTACGAACTTTTGAACACGTATAGTCGTTAAGTATCTGATTTAGTTTTATGTGCCAATGCGAGTTTATTTTACGAGTTTCTAGGTACTCCAGAGTTTAATATTTTTCGAGCAAAGGGGCTTATATTATATAATCAACGAAACATACATGAACAGTAACAGCTGTTAATAAATGTGCTGTCAAATACAATCAACAGCAAAGAATTAAAACAAATTCTTATTGTGAAAATAATGTATGCACTTAAAATGTAAACACTGATAAGTAAAACACCTGCTCGAGCTAATAAGCGGCTGAACAAAAAAGTACCAGGAGGTTTTAAAAAAACTTTTTAAGATATTTTTATATGTGATTATATGATTTTACTATACGATTTGACGTTGCCAAACAGCGTGAACCATGTATTTTCCTATTTTCACCTGTATAATGCATTACAAAAGTACATACTTACACGTACAGACTATAGTCAAAACTTCTCGGAAATGGCAACATTAAATGTGTCGCAACTCCAACCGCAAATGTCACTACTTATTTCTTTTCGTGTGGGACACCAAGTCGTCCAACGACCCGATGAACCTTCACCTACTGACTACTGTCTGTCATGGTTGTGTAAACGACCGAAATGGGATTCCGTCATAAACATTAACCTCAACCTGCAAGTCTCGCTTCAGTTCTTCTACCGTAAAAAATAGGTGAATCCATGTACAAGTCGGCATATAAAATAGATCAAATTGGCAATAAACAATCTAATATAATAATATCCAAATATGTATATGTTACAGACCCATATCACGTTTGAAAGCATTTGGTTTATAATTACTATATGCGTGGGTACTTATAAAAAAAATATTTTTTCCACAGAACAACAAGTATTCAGGATAGATAGATTTTATTACTTGGCAATTATTGAGTTATTAATTATTATTATGACGAACATACACAAAAACACGTGAGTGCTATATTCATGGATATGATAGGGCCCAAGCATTTGATTATGATTACCACCACGCAATTCGCTGCGAAAACTTTATTCTTACGGGATCAGGGGAAATATTCGTAAATTTATAGAATCGTATTCTGTTTGTTAAGAGTGCAGTACACTGAAGTATCTAAAATCAGCATCAATAAAAAAGAAAACTCAAGACGTCAAGTAGTCAGATATGGTGTGCCACAAGGCAGCGTCTTAGGGTCGCTTTGGTTCATTCACTATATTAATGACTTACCGAGACATAAAATATCCTGGGAGGTATAACACTTTTCGCTGTTGACAGCCCATTTATAATAGAATATAAGGATGAGCATACTTACCAGCAAAAAATAAATAGCAGTCTAAAAGACATAATTTAATGTATGACTTGTTGAGTAACTTGCTGGTTAACTTGTGCAAAACTAATATGATATGTTTTCGACAACAGATATCGGCAGCTCTGGATATTTAATAAAATGGTGTAAATTTAAAATCATTGAATGTAAATACATAATTATTAAATGTAAGCTTTTAGGGGTGTGCATATTGATAGGTCGCTGACCTGGAAGAAGCATGCTGAAAAATTATGTTTGAGGTTGTCTAAATCATCGTACACTTTGTACAAACTTCCCTAAATAGTCGATACAGAAACCATTCTAACAGCATATCATGCCCTTGTTGCCTCAATTTTATGTTACGGCGTATAATTTTGAGGAAACTGCATAGACAGAGAAACCATCTTTAAGAGTCAGAAAAGATGTGGACGGTCAATGTTTAGTTTGAAACAAACTGATAGTTGTAAGCTTTATTTAGAACTTCATAAAATATTACCTTGTAGCGGCCACCCTGGTCGCCGGTTTTGTGTGAACTTTTTGACCTGGACTACTTATTCGTGGCTATAACCTTTTCCCTCGCTGTGTATTTTAAAAATAGCTGTATTTGTTAAACAAAATCCTAGTCTGTTTAAAACTGTAGCAGTTAAAGTTAATCACAACCTTTGTCTGCGTGACATTACAAAAAATTTTATACATCACTAATACTGTATTATTTACTAAAAGTGTTTTGGTATGGCTTCAACAATCTATGACAAGATTCCATAAAAAAGTAGAGAAGAATTTTAAGGAAAATATTAAGAAAACGAAAGATTATTAATCGAAAATATATTTATATGCCTGAAGAACGATCATGTAAGATTTATTACTTAACACTACCATCAGCTGTATTATGATAACACTCATCTTTACAAATAAAGCATCTTTATGATCCTCCATATCTCTTTAAATCTTTTTTTACAATCATGTTTTAAATAATTATGGCAGTACTTATTACTTAAGACTAGGTAGAGGAATTGTGCTCAAGATGACATACTCAGATAAGAAGACACATCTCGATATCTCCTAGAACGACCCGAAAAACCACATCGAATGACCTAACGACTTGAAAAATCTTGAAGCCCGAAGCAATAATTTGTTTAAGTTGGATTTTGTAGTTGAAAAATTTTTAATCACCGGGGTCCGGGACACACGACTTAACATGCCCTCCGAAGTACGGAACCATATTTTTTTCGGACAATCAGGTGGTTCAGCCTGCAATGGCCTAATAAAACCATGTCAGAGGCCTACGTAGAAGTAGGTGGCTTAAAACTGACACTATGGTTCATCGAGTTGTTTGTCGTCTCGGTGTCACACACGACAGCAGGAGCTGAAGAAGTAGAAAAGTTCAGAAAGTTTTTATTCATCAACAGTCTAATCAACTATCTATCCTTTTACTAGATATTAGTCTTGTAGTGAAATGACGAATAGTTCGCAATTTGCGTAATTTCGCAATAAAATTATCGATCTATTCTATCGTCTTCAATCTTTAGGAAATCCGTAAATTTCCTGATACTATCGTTTCCCTGCGACATATAGGGTGAAATTGTGCTAGAGGACGATAGTGAAAAAGCAGTTAAGGCTGGTGATAAAGAAGAAACAACATTCTACAAAGAACATTGGTTGAAAAAAGATTTTAAAAAATTGGATCTTCCTACCCACCCATATATAGTAGTAAAATAAATACTGTGAAACAAAAAGAATGTAATCGCATTATTCCCTGTGTTTTCATGCGATAGCCAAGACAATCTAAGTAAGTATTTAACATAACGTAACATAAATATACTTTATTGCACAAAATCAAGAAATAGACATACAGATAGAAAAGAAAGAGTACAATATAGGCGGCCTTATAGCTAGGTAGCTATTTCCACCAGACAAACCTTAGGGTACAGGAGAGTAAATTTGACATGCGGGATAGTGCTTTTACGTTTATGTATATAAAATACATATACAATAATACCTACATATTTTACATAAATAACAATATGAGTATACTCCTACATACATTATATTACAATAAACTAATATATATACATTACTATTAGCGAGAGAGAGTATTTTACTACTTTTTAAGGCAGAAAAACTGAGTAGCGGACTTGGAGAATTAACAGGTTAATATTTTTAATTGAATTGATTTTATTTGTCGCTACCACACATAATAGTTAAACATTCATTGGTTTCATATTTTATCGATTGTTATTTTATGGTTTGTATTCAGATTCGAAAACTTTGGCATTGCTTGCCTAGGTAGTTATGTAGGTACACGTGCGTGAAATAATTTATTGGAGATCATGAAATGTTTTATACCTACCTACCACAAAGCACCAAAATTTCATGAGCTGTCACCCCTTCTTTGGTCTGCGAATACAACGAGGGTGTCGGACTATAGGGACTCTTTAATATAGGGTTACTTAGTAATAAAACATTAATTAAACTTTTTTTGGGTATATTTTTGCAATTTTAGGCGATGGGCTGACAACCTGTCTCTATAGTCATACACAGTTATCTAGTTGACCCTCAAGCTTTGGTCAGACGTGGTGTTAATATCCGTTTTACGGTCGTTAACACTCTGCCTACCCCGTAAGTGATATAGTCGTGATTTATGTATGTATGTATATTTTGACCGTTGTTCAGTTTCAAGGTTTACCTACCCCTTAAAAGATTTGCACCTAATAATTTTACACTTGTAGATCATTTTACATTAAGAGTTTTAGTACAGGTTTTGACCAGTTTTTACAATATTTCGAAAACTACGGGTGCTTCAATTTTTGTTATAGTTATCATCATAGGTAGTAAAAAGGATTATTTAACATTTATACCTTAGGCTTAAGCTTAGACTCTGGAAGTTACAGGTGGTACAAATTAGAGCTGCAAAACGCCATTTTAAAACTCGTGACAGAAACACCTTAGTGTTTCTTTCCCAAAGATTTTAACTATACCCTACACAAATCACCAAAACGTCATGTGAGTTTTTTGGGCTGTGATACCCTGTCTGCTCAATATAGTGCTTGAAAAAAGCAGTATTGGCCCCCCTCACACCTGGGGATCGTCCAGAAATTACGTTACGCAAAATTTACTTTCTCCAAGGACGTACGTGCGTACGCTTAGTGATATTTAACTGGTAGTCCTTGCCAAGCCAACACCGTTGCGCTGCACTGCCTCATTCGTGGATGTTGGTAGGTATGCGCGCGGCCAGGGTCAACGACCATCATACTATTATTCGACAACAACTCCTCTCACTAGCCTAGCTGTGTGATCAGCCTTCACCTCATTAACCGTACCTTCAACCTCGTGTAAGGATACAAACAAAATTGTATTTTGAATTTGTATCAGATAGCTACTTATCTACTTAAGTACCTTCCGAACGGATCCGGAAGGTAGAAACAACACCGTAAGCGGCCTGAGACTGAACATACCTATCAAACTGTTGGACGGATGGGGCATGATATAGTTAAGCAGTTAAGCTTTAGTGAATTTACCTAAATTTATCTTACCAAAGGCTGCCCGTTTACCGTTCCTCGAATCGTTACTGACGCGGATTATAGGTACATAAGTTTTTGCTCGCTCACGTACATTAATACGTGTGGTACCAGCTTAGAATAGCATCACCCCATGTCTAAACGTAAGTGTCGTCAAAATGGACTAAAGGATATTTGAAGGGAATGGGCAGCAGCAGCATTCTCTGTGAATATAACACTTTGCACTGCGCTCGCCAATCCGCCTGCCATGCGTGGGAGGGCAAAATCTCTCCTAAAAGAGGGAGGTCCAGCTGCGGACTCTTGTAGCTTTTATAGTAGTACAAAAAAGTACTTACTAGGTATTTTTATTCTGTGATTAAAGGCAGTGATCTATTCCTAGACCATACCTATTACCTACCAACAAAACCATAAAAATATAGCAATGTTCGAATTTGATGGTAGATAGGTAGGTATCTACATTTTTGCATTAACACATATCTGGGTCAGTAACGTTGAAGGAGCGCGGGCCACGGGGCATACCCATGTTACCTAGTATCAGTATCGCCCATAATATTATGGCAGCCACAAACAAACGCGTGTATTTCTAAAAATATGTTTTTACTAGCTGTTGCCCGCGGCTTTGCATGCGTACTCATAAAAACCATCCTATGTGTTAATCTATGTTACCTTCTATATGTGTGCCAAAGGACAATGGGCAAAATGGGCCCACCTCCAATAAGAATGACGTGTATGTCAAAATAAAGGTTTGTTTACATACAACTAATATCAGAAAGGCTCATGCCAGAATTCACTGTGTGGTTGGAGTTGTTCGATTTAGAAAAGTTGATATTTTTAGGTAATTTTTTTCTTAGATAAGTTTAGTGATTGTAATTTACATACTTATGTGTTATATATTAACAGGTAATTTGTTAACATTTGTATTAGGTATCCATAAATCATAACTGATTGTGTGATTTAGGTTTTTTCAATCTGTATTTCTTAACAAAAACACATTTTTTATATCAAATAACTCCGACCACACAGCGAATTCTGGCATGCGCCTTTCTGATAATGGTTGCTTGTAAACAGACCTTTAATTTAATATATAACACATTATTATTGGAAGTGGGCCCACGGTTCATACATTTTTGCCCATCATCCCATTACAATCGGTTCCGTAGTTCAAGTGGGGTATTATATAAAAGTGCTTGTTTTGCTATTGTGCATGTTACGGAACCCTCGGTGGGCGACTCCGACTCGCATATTGGCCGTATACACTTTAGAACAAAGCTGTCATAATATCAAATATTGATTGTAATAACTCTCTAAACATCTAACAAGGTGCCGTTGGCTGGCAGTTAGAAAAAAGTCTCACTATGTGCGCCATTTTTGAGTATTGCCCTTTAATGTGACTACCAAGTTAAGAGGAATAGCATACGGGTAGGTGGATGGACAGACAGAGTTCACGAATATACAGGGTGTAAGGGACGGTGTACCGTAAACTTTGCAAGCATGATCAGACCACGAAAATGAACAACTTAATCTATGAAAGAAATGTTGGTAAACGAGAAAAATATCTCGACCTCCCATACAAAATTCTTGATCAGCTGACTGACTTTCTATGGAAACTAAGGCCGTACGCTCGCTCACGCGGTTTCACGCGCGGGACGGCCCGCGCGGGCCAGATTTGACAAAACACAAGATTGGCGCCCCGTGACGCGGCCTGCGGTCACCCGCGCCGCGGCTTCAGCAACCCGCGACATAATATAACCCGTACGAACACGACGACACTTGCCATATTACAACTACCTAGGCACTATGCGCCTTCTAAATTTGGACGGGTAATAATGGCGGCGATGTCAGACCGCCGCGCGGATCCCGCGAGACCGCGCGCGGCCTCACGCGCGGGCTGGCCCGCGCGTGAAACCGCGTAAGCGTGCGTACGGCCTAAAAAAAAAACGTTTCCCAACATAGGCTCCAAAGTAAAAGTTGTTCGGTTTCATGGTCTGAATATGCGTGCAAAGTTTTCGGTACACCATCCCTTACAGCCTGTATAAGGGGTTTGTAGTACTACGGAACCCAAAAGGTGGTTTTGCAATGTCAACAAGTGTCGTTGTCGCAACTTTTTATGAACGCTGAAGAGTGGTGGGGGAACTCACAGTGAAAAATACGTAAACAATCGCGTACAGCGCATACCTACCTTCCCTACGTACTTACGTACCTACTTATTTTGGTCAGCATGCATTCAAAACTTAACCAATGCCTTCAAAGAGCCTGGATAGAACGCAAGTTGTATACCAACCTAACCTAGGCCCTAGGCAGGTAGGTAGGAAGGTACCTAGATCCTGCTCGGACTGTGTCTAGGGCCTAGGTACCTTCCTACCTACCTATGCTTTTAATTCAAAGGAAAAACGAGAACGGAAAGAAGACAAACAAACAGGTACTTACATCCTTTTGCAATCTATGATAGGTAGGTAGTTAAGTAAGTTCCTACTTAATTTAACTTTCACTAACTTACCCATGTTAGTATTTTATTTAATGCAAATAAACTATAGTGAGGGTAATGTAGTGATTTAATACCTGACAGTACTGATACCTTGTTATTTTTATTCACACACGAGAGACACTTTACTGTTATCGACTTTGTATATCAGTAAGAAAATTACAGTCCGGGGCGAGCCGTCGCTGGTCGGCGGTATTGCCGGTTGTGCGCGTGAGACTAAATGTTGTGTTGTTCGCTAGGCCGCGCGCTCGCCGCCGCCGCCGCCGCCGCCGCCGCCGCCGCCGCCTGTCACCACACCACACCACTATCTCGAAGATACCTACACCGAGCACTATGGAGGATCTGCCACGTTCACACAAAGCCTCTTTAAGCAGGGATATAGTAAAGGCGGTGAACAGTGCAAGCATGCAAACGGTAACTCACGCTGCTACTCGTCATGCCGCTGCCACTTCCTGGGCTCCCGCGAGTGTCGGCTTTTCGTGCGCGAGTCAAAGGAACAGCAGCACGACCATGATTGATATGTATTGCTATCTCAATCATTAGTATTGCTGCGAGAAGAGTATGGCGGCAGTGTGTGAACCACGAACACTCACTCGCGTTGATACTTCCGCAGAAGTATTTCGGGCAATATTCGCGGCAGCGGCAGGAGCAGGAGCAGGTGAACAGTAGCGGGAGCACGGGAAGTGGCAGCAGCATGACGACTAGCAGCGCGAGTAACCTGTTTACATGCTCTCGCACGCTGACCACTTACCTTACTATTTCCCTGCCCATAGATGCATTGTGTGAGCGTGACATAAGAATAATGCGACCTTCCGTGGAGGACAGATGATACAAGAGAAGACGAATCACTCGCGAATGCAACACAGTTGTGTGAAGTACCAACCAACAAGATTTAGTAGTAGTAGTTTTCAAAAATTGTATACCTAACACGGGTTATTTATCGCGGGTTTTCATCGTTTAGACTACATTAAATCTGTAAAGATAGAATTAGTCGCCGGGTATTAGTTGCAAAACTAACCCGGTAGATGCAGCCATGCCACGCGTTACGGGCATTAAAATACACTTGCAAAATTGGATTGGCGGGCAAGGATTGAGCTGCGGTGGCCCAGATGGAAGAGGCGCCGCCACTAGTAATGCGAAAGTCGCAGGTTCAAATCCTGCCCGCGCTTGAAAATTTTGCAAGTTTTCGAAATTTGTATACCTAACACGGGAAATGTTTTAAAATTTGGTATTCAGGTACCTTTAGTATTTGGTATACTTATTTATCAATACCAAACAAGGGAAGTAGCACGCATCACGGAAGTGCGGCTACAGGTCGTGTGTAATACAATATCGACCAATGTCGACTGCCTCTGTGGTTATGTGGGCCTTGGGCGCTCGATCAGGTCCCAGGTTCGAGTGGTCATTTGGAGTTTGCCGTCAAATCAGCTTTTTTGTCATAGGTACGAGTCACCAAGTGATATCGTCAGTTAGGAAAAGAACCAATTAAGAAGATGGCGAGTTATAAAAGAGATAAGATAGGATAGTGTCAAGTTTAAAAAAGTGACGAAGTCGACCTGACGGTTCGAAACGCCAACCTTCGCAAGAAAATTTATCAACCGATAAAGCGGACTCAATATCGGGTCGTTTATAATATTTCTTTCAAATAAGGATTAGAAAAGGATGATAGGTTCACGTGGATGGCAATTGATTAGAACTAAGTAATAACTTTCGATGCTGGGTACATGGTGTGGCAAAGCACAAGGGTGACAGTATTGGTGTCAGTTAAAAAGTTACAGTATACATTTCCTACAATACTATACTAAACACATTAACATTGCATACATTAAGGCGGTTCCTGTCAGTCAAACGACTGGACAGACGCATTCGTTACGCATCGTAACGTAAGGGAACGCACCGTAGCCGAATTCGTATGGAAATAAAATCGGAAATCGCAATTTCCTTTCGTCTAACAGACGCATACGTTACTGTGTGTTAAAAATACAACAGGTCAAGCAGGTGCGCCACTCAGTTCCTCTCTAAGTGACACAGTGACAACCTGTCACTATGGCGATACACAATTTTCCGAGTAACTCTTAAGTTTTTGTCAGACTGAGGTACAAATGTCCGTTTTTGCGTCCGTTTACGCTCTGCCTACCCCGCAAGGGATTATAGGCGTGATATGTGTATGTATACCATACGTAACCATGCGATATGCTACGAAAATCTCAAAACTATTTCGAGAATTATACATACATTGTCTACAAAATCTGCATATTACAATAAAAAGAAAGAGTATTATTATAATACTAATAAAGATTTTTAATAAAATATATTTACCCTTCATATTTTTGTGTGACACACTATAGGCAAACCAGATAACTCGTGAGACGCCCGCGGGTGGCTCTGGCCGTTATGCCCCCTATCCTCAATGCCCCCGGCCGCAATGCCCCCGTATCGAAAAAAGGTACTTGATGAAGTACTGTTAAAGTCAAAAGTGTTATTCCAATGCATACACACACAGCAGGTGTAACGAAAATAAAATCAATATGGAATAGGTGTCAGTATTATATAAAAAAAGAGTAAAATCACAACATTCGTATATTGTTTATATTAGTAGTAATTTTTGATGTAGGCATAATTATGTTATTCAACTACCATTTTTAGGATAAAAAAATACTATTAAATAAAAATATAAAAACGAAACAAAGTAATTGACTATAACAAGTTTAATCACAGGTTTCGCTTATTCATTTAAGTCAGCACTTTAATCACGAAACAAATTTTTAAAACATAACAGGTACTAAATATTATAATCAACAAATTTACTTAAAATTTAGTGTTAACACTGTCTTAAAAAAATTATTATTTTTATGTTTTAACATATAACTACTTATTGTTTGACGACATGCAAAATCATGTACTTATTAAAATTCACTAAAAATCACAGTTTTGTTTTAGTAACATAAAATTATTAATAAGGTCAAAAAGGGAGAGGGAGATTGCAAATGTTATAAGTCCAGACACTATTTAAAATAGGTAAATAAATGCATAAGACTTTTATATTCAACATTACTTCTTCTTTTTTTCGAATCAGGGGCATTGCGGCCGGGGGCGTTGAGGATAGGGGGCATAACGGCCGGACCCCCGCGGGTCAAGAAGGAGGTGGGAGCGGAGGAATTGACAGTCTACACTTTCGGTAGGTATTTTATTTTGTATTGAGGTAATATATTCCAAGATAGGTTTTGGAACAACTAATTTACGTGTGTATCTGGTATACAGGGTGTAAGAGACAGCCCTCCGAAAGCAATCAGTCAGACCATGTAACTTAACAACTTTCCATAAATAAATATTTCAGAAAACTTGCTGCAGTCAGCTGATCGTAAAGTAAGTAAAAACCAAACACATATGCCATAGATAAGAAGAAAAATAAACGTTCGTATTGACATTAAACTTTCCTTTTATTATCCGTCAATACCTATTTTGATGATGTTGTAAATCTTTAAAGTACTTACTCCTTGAAATTAATCCAAATGATTTTATCTCTTTCAGATCTGAATACGAAAAGTAGTCATGAAATAACAAGAATGGATATTGTGTTGTGACGAACAAATTGTCCCGAAATACTTAGTCTTTAAGGGACCTATAAAAATAAAAAACTCTGAGGAGGTATCTTTTTTTTCATATTTTTTAATCTTTATTCAACACAATTTAGGCTTAACTAAAACATGGCCCGAAGTTACGGAACCCTTGCTGGGTAATTTCAGTTCTCACTTCTCGGGTAGGTATAAATTATTAAAGAAGAGATAGTCCTAACAAGAATACCGACCTGATTGTCCGATAAGAAAGATGGTTCCGTGCTTCGGAGGGCACGTTAAGCTGTCGGTCCCGGTTGCTGTCTATGGTTACTTAGAAGGCGGTCGTTACACAACCTTGCCAGAGGCATACTACGGTTGAAAAGCTCTGACACCAGGGTTCATCGAGTCGTTTGACGACTCTGTGTCCCATTCGAAAAAAAGATCATGAATAAGCCCACCGTTAGTGCCTGCTAGCGAAATATTAATTAGATTATTATTAATCTCACGAATGGAAAAATGAATTGAATTACGTGTACGTACGTACGGTCGCGTTCTAAAGTGGAGTCATAGTTAACACAAACCTAAGAAAACAAGTCGCTCGCACCCGCGGCGACACTCACACAATGACACAAATGACGTATAACATACTATTATTTGACGAACTACCATTGTATAATAGGCTGAGTAGTATTGACTATTTCACTTGATGAATCATTAGCTTCGGTAGCGTGGTCAGTAGCGCGGTCAAGCAAATTCTTGACCGTTATTGTGGAGACAATGGATCGAATCCCGCTTTCTTCGTTCTAGTTTTTATTTTATCAAATGAAGCAAAATTTAGTAAATTTTGAATTACATTTTAGTTGTTGCTAGATCGTTTGCGAGAAAGTGCGTGTGCTAAGTGATTTTTTTTAACCTAAGTTTATTTATTAAACTTCAGTGTTTATTTCTTCGAAATGCATACTATTATCAGTTTGCAGGATAAGCAGCGTATTGTTGCGCTGCAATTATCTGTGGCGCTGCATGATATTGGATTTAATTTAACTCAAATTGCTAATCAGACTGGTCTGGCCGTAAGTATAGTTTTATTTCATTACAATTGTATTTTAAATATTAAAAACTTTGACTCATAGTATGTTGGTAGCTGTGAACCGATTAGTATAAACTTTTTTATTAATAATGCTACTTTGTTTTAGTGGAAGACTGTTAAACGTTGGGTTACACGTTTTGAAGAGGAAGGTAGCGTAAAAACTCGACTCGTCTTATTAATGATTCACAGCGGAGGATGATGGTGTAACAATATGAAGAAAATGGTTCTGCCGCTGGTCCAGGCAAATTAGTAGCACAAGAAAGAGGGCGTGCAACTGCCGCTAATTATGTTGATATGCTACAGGAAAGCATGCTACCGACGACGGTGCGAAATGTTTAACTGTTTATCCTGCTAGTGAAGTTCCTCGTTTTGCATTTGTCCAGGATATATTGTCCAGTGCATCGAGCTGCCGTGGTGTATAATTGGTTTAGCCAGCACCCAGATATCCAAGTTATTCGTTGGCCAGCAAAATCTCCGGACTTAAATCCCATAGAGAATTTATGGGGTTTAATGGTGCAAAGGTGGGACATGCGCAGTGAAAGAACTACAGAAGCTTTAGAGGCTCACTGCCTGGGAGTGTGGGAGAGTACCAGAGGAACAGATATATGCACTTATTTGATCGAGTCTATTAAGTGTTTATTAAGTGTTGTTGAAAACAGCGGAGGTAACACCAAATACTAATTATGTAAGCGGCAATTTTTACTTAAGATTCCAATCAGACCCGATTTAGCATACATTGCTGATTATCTTGTGTATTTCATTATAATATATGAATATACACAAAATAATCAGCAATGTATGCCGAAGCGGGCCTGATAAATCGTTGCTCACTCAACCTCTGTTTACCTGCTTACCCGCCTACTATTGCAGTAGGTATTTGTGGAGCATTACATTAGCAATTAAATTATGCTAAAACATCGATTTATATTTATATAAGATTGATAATTATTAGTCAGTTATCTTAAGGCCTTGCTTCAATATCTTTTCATTACGAAAACGAGTACTTAAGCTTAAACCTTGAGATGTAGGCAAATAACTGATTTATTATTATTACAATTACTTTTACTTCCGAGGAAAGTGCATCATCGTTAAACATAGAACAATAAAATAATTACTAACGAAATTATTACTTAAATAACTTTATTGAAAGATTCAATCCAAGATTTGGATCATTCTTCTAAATAATCTTATAAATAATTACCTATCGATGTTTCAGCTAATGAACACTTAATATCATTTTACATAATATTGTGTTTTATCATTCAAACAAAACTATTAACTAAGTATTACGACAGCAAGTATTTTATGTAGTTTTACATACTCGTATCTTATGGTTACCAAAAGTTCTCATTCATGTCATTATGTTATTTACATAAAGTGATACCATACCTACCAATAAAATAATTTCTTACCTTACTTTTTGTTTTATTACAATATTATAGGTTTATGTTTTTAGATATAATATTTTGATACATAATTTACAATAAACATTTATAGATATAATACATAGATGAATATATAGAACAATATTATATAAAATAATTATTACTGGAGAAAATATGGTAAAAACATTTAAAAAACATTAATCAACATACAGAGATCGGATGGGAACCCGGTTCCGTTCTGATTAGAAGGTAAGAACTATTACCGCCAAGCTACGGTAGCTTGTGATCAATACGACGAAATAAAGATATGTAATCTATTGCTTTACTACAAGTGAACGAATAAGGATAGCTATAATACGGTTTTAGACAAACCAGTGTGATGTATACTTTGTGGTGATGTGGTGGCGAATAGGCTATCACCGAGTAATTATTTCAAAGATTACATAGATGTCGCTTATAGGTGGTAATCTGTTTATGTTTTAATGCTACGCCTTAAGGTGGACTTTTCTACTTACAGTCGATAATCTTACGTGTGTGCGTAAGTTAGTAAAGTAAGTACAGAGGATAATAACCCGTATTGCAATCGGTCAAGTGGTCTAACTATGACTCCACTTATGAATCCGACCGTACATACGTATATGCAGCAAACGTACATAAATGCAAAAAAATATCTTAAGAACGGTAATAGGTAGTAAAGTAAGACAGTTGAAGATTTCACAGAAAATTTATTTCTGATAAGCTTTAATATCGAATCCTAAAAATCGGAATAAAATTAAAATGTATTTTTTTACATGAGGCTCCTATACAACTAACGATATTTTTATGGCATAATTAGTACTAAGTATTACTCATAGCAATAAAACAATTTTAATCGGATTTAAGTTGTGTTTATTTAGGATTTTACAATTCTTACGTTTCGAGCTCTTTACAGAGCTCGTGGCCAGTGGTATATTTAGACGTGGGTGACGTGGGGCCGTGCCGATGCCGGCTTAGAATAGCATCACCCCATTTCTTACCCATGGGTGTCGTTAGAGGTGACTAAGGGACTCGAGGGTGTGTATTGCAATTTTAGGCGACGGGCTGACAACCTGTCACTATAGTGATACACAGTTATCTGATTGACTCTCAAACTTTTGTCAGACGTGGTGTTAATATCCGGTGAACGGCTGTTAACGCTCTGTCTACCCCGTAAGGGATATAGGCGTGATTTATGTATGTATGTATGACGTGGGGCCCTTTAAGGCGAGTGTAGTGTGAACGACCTCGACAGTGGTGCCATTTCACAAAATAAAATCTTAAGTAAAATATAAACGATTTGTGTATGTATGTATGACGTGGGGCCCTTTAAGGCGAGTGTAGTGTGAACGACCTCGACAGTGGCGCCATTTCACAAAATAAAATCTTAAGTAAAATATAAACCTGCAAACTCAATGAAATTTTCGCTGTAATTAAAGTGATGGCAAATAATACCATTAGTGGCCGTTTTTAGGCACTTTTTTCCATACACTAAAAACTTGGGCAACTGACATTCTGATAGATTGTTTGTATTATGAGAAAACTTTTTTTTGTTAAGTGGCGCCACTGTCGAGGTCGTTCGCGGCTACACTACTCGCCTTAAAGGGCCCCACGTCATACAAACGAAGCCTCGTACTTTATCATGGAAGACTAATTGCGACTGTACTCCTATTACTTTAAGCTTCCGCGTTTATTTCGCAGCTTATTTCGCTCGCAATTCGCGCCATCGTATAGTGTTGGTTATTTTTCTCAATACACATACAATTAGTTGTGACCTATTTCAGCTGAAATCAACCCCACGCCCCACCCCGAAAAAATACACATTTTGAGAACGCGCACAACACATGTACAGATTGCGTGCGTCTGAATCCGTCCTAAAGGTAGCCCAAAATATTATTGTGCCGCTTGAGTTTTTCGGGATCCGTCACTGCTCCCACTGCGAATATATAGTTTTTTATAATACATAAGTGAGTTGGTATCAAATTTATGTCGTATCAAAGCTGGGTAAAATAGATTTATTGAATAGATCTAGGGAAAAAAGAGGCCAAAGACCATCCTAAGACCTCGAAACGTAGGAATAGTTAAATCATAAAAAAACACGGTTTAAATCTTTCTCTTTATTCCTCAAGCAACCGACGCCCCCGCCGGCGGGGGCGTGGAGGTCCCTCATTTGTTCCCCACTTTGGGAACTACCGGCACGTGCCGGGTACATTCAGTCCAATACGTTCTTCCCAGAAGAACTCGTAAGCCCACGTCAGGTACTCCAGACCCTCGAGTGCTGGCCAGAGTTATGTTAGATGTTAACCAGGATATTCAGCTATCACTACACAAACTTTCATCAAAATCCGTCGCCAAATTTTTATTTATGTGCAAACCAACTAAGTATTTTGAGTGTTGTGCCAACTTTCATAGCCAACAACCTGAAATACTATTGGTAAAATTTGCATCAAAATCCGTTCAGTTGTTTTCGCGTGATACTGTAAGTGTATGTACATTTCGATGTGTGCGCAAACCTAATACCCCCATCCCCATTCCACCTCCGGGGCATGCATCGCCGGCTGGGGTTCCATCCTTATGTTGTTGATATACATTTATGTCGGACTAAGTGTTTTCTTCAACCTTCATCATGCGAGCAGCTAAGGAGTGGAATGCCTTGCCGGCGGATCTGTTTCCGGAACATTATAACTTGAGCTTTTTCAAGGCAAGAGTGAATAGGCATTATCTAGGCAAGCATGTGCATAAGTCGCCGCGCCGCCAATACTTACTTTGTGATATACCTAACTCTTTGGTGCGCGGGATTCAATTTTATTTAATACTGTTCAACCCAGTCTGATTTTGACTGTACATGGCGTGTCTTTAGATCCTCCTATAACACGTCGGTAAATTATATAATTTTGTAGATGTTTCATCAAATAATCTGGGGACTGGGGGGTTGTTAATCGGCGTACTACATAACATGACAGCTCCACAGGCCAGCTGCCTACACCAACTCCATTCAGGCTCAACACTGCAAGGCAGGACCAGACGTTTTTGCAAATATCTTTTGATACAAAGTTATTTTTATTTTTTTACTTGGGATAGGTAGTAAGTAAATCAGACAATGAAGAATTTTAATAATATTCAAGACTTAGTCCCAGCGCACAACCTGTTACTATGGCGATACACAATTTTCCGAATGGTCCTCAAATATTAGTCAGACGTGGCGTAATGACCGTTTTCGCTCTGCCTACCCCGCATGGGATTATAGACGTGATATGTGTTTGGTCCCGCCGCCATCTTGACACTAATCGTTGCGCGGCCGCTCACAATAATTCGATCGGCGGCGCGGCGGCGGCTCAAAAATAGCTGCCGATCCGCCAGTATAATCCGACAGCGGGGCGCCTTATTTCGTGACATACCCCGCCCGATACCTATTGCGTTTGGCGACCGATGTTGCGCAGTGGTAGTGTGACTGCCTGCGACGCTAAGGGTCTATACAGGTGAAGCGGCCGCGCAGCAGCGACCCGGCAGCAAATTTTGGCGGCCGCGACCGGGCCGCAGAACGATTTATGTGGAGCGCCCGCGCCGCCGTCCGCCGCACGCGCGTTCTCCACAGTTTCGGGACAAGTTCAGGACAAATGTGGGACTACCCAAAATTTGCTGCCGGGTCGCTGCTGCGCGGCCGCTTCACCTGTATAGACCCTAAGCGCTAATGTTCCGGGGTACATTCTCGGTGGGTCACTCACAAACTTGAATACCAAATTCGCGGGCAAGGAACGAGCTGCGGTAGCCCACATGGAAGAGGTGTCGCCACTAGTAATGCGAAAGTCGCCCTTTGTGGATTTGGTCCTAGTCTGGTTAGAAATTCAGGCTGAACTACCTGTGCCTTATGTTCGGAAACTACAAGCTACAGGCTGAACTACCTGTACCCTATGTTATGAAACAACATGCTACAGGCTGAACTACCTGTCCTATGTTATGAAACTACAGGCTATAAGTCTACTGGTGAATTTCTTAGTACAATGCGTCATCATCATCCATCAGCCCACTGCAGGGCATATGTCTCTATTGCGCCGATCTTTACGCTTCTGTGCTAATCCCATCCTAGAGATCCCGTCGACTTGGTGATATATCATCGGACCACCGCACTGGGCTGATGGTCTGCCCGCTGACCTTTTAGCTCCCCTTGGCTACCACTACTCTTGTGACTTCTTTTGTGCACCGTAGGTACGTCAAGACTCCTTGCCACGTGCCCTGCCCACCTCCACCGCCAACGCTGCATCAAGCGGGCTAGATAAGTAAGTTTTGGAGCGAGTGGGCTAGATTCGGCAAAATCCAAGTGCACGCGCAGCAGCAGCAGCAGTGGGTCTACTGCTCTGTCTGTGTGTCTGGAACACCTGAGATTAGCTTTTTGTGGGTTCTATGCTATGACGTGACTGTTCCCCTTTTGGAGTGTGAATCCAAGGTGTGAATGAATGATCATGGTGTGTAAAACAACCCAACAAGACAATATTGTGTAGAATATAATTAGCAAGGTAAGCAGGAGAAGATGCACCCCGTAAGTAAGAGATATTAGTAAAAAATGTTTCACACAGGTAAAAGAAGTTTTATTACTTTTTTGAGTGTTCAAGTTACAGTACGGCAAATTTCATCAATAAAACAACTTGCTTTAAAACTTACAGATGTACAAATCTTAATAAATTAAAATCAGGTTTTTAAAATTACATGATTTTGGGGCATTGGATCTGCATATCATTTCTCAATAAATATTATGTATTTAATTGCACAATAACACGATTTGGACGATTAGTATAATTTAAATAACTTTGTATACCATTTATTCAATGGCATTTAATACAAAATTTAATGAAACGACAAAGTTTTCAAACAATACAAATAGTAATAAAATATCACATTTTGATCAATGATACTTTCTGCAGTTCCATCTGCGACTCCCCAACAATACATTATAATCAAGACCAAATATATAAAGAATTACAATAATTATAATCTCATCACTTCAATTGCCTGCAACAACATTGAAACGAAACACTCATCAGTTGAACAGACAAGACAATAAGTTGATGAATGTGTGGCACAGCTAAATTAACATGCACTACGATGTGCCACACAGGTGCGGCCGGTATTTAGGCCTGGCTCTCATTGGTGGTGGTCTCAATGGTAGTGCCCTGCTTGGTGGATTTGGGCTTGGCCTGCTGCTGCGGCTGCGGGGAGGATTCGGCGGCGGCGGCGGGTGCGTCGCCCTCCTGCCCGTTCTGGCGCGGAGCCCCAGCGCCGGTTCCCCCCTGCTGCGGGGCCTGGCCCTGCTGGTAGTTGCGCGGGCGCATGCGACGGTACCCGCCGCGGTTCATCGGCCCTGGGCCGCCTCCGCGACGTCCGCCGCGGAAGTTACGGCGGAAGTAACTGTACAATAAAAAAAAATACTTATTTTAAAAGTTCTGTTTACTGAAAGTGACAGCCTTATAGCAAATAAATTTTTTACAACATGAATTGTGAAATTTAAATGTACGTCTACAGCGAACCGTTCCCAAACTTAAATTAAGCTTTATACCACTCAACAGTCGCAAAGAAAGTTGTTCCATAGGAAATGTAATAATAAGTGAGGCATTTGGCTACTGAATGAACTATTTTACAATATACAAAATTCTCCATAACTTCGCACTTGCCAGATGCGATGTGAGACGACTGCAAAGATTCCAAAACAAACCCAGCAAAAAGTGGAAAATGTGTATGGGTATTTATCATTTCAACATATTTAATACCCAAGCTCTGCCCATTGACAATGTTTTCCCGCATACGTCAGGCAGATTAACCTTCATCATACCACAAAGTAAGTATTGGCGGCTGCGCGCCGAATACAGAGAGCTCACTTCAAGCAAACGTCACGAAACTGTCCACAATTTGACACGCCGCCGTTTACAAGGAAATCCAAACCAATCCAAACACACTTGTAGTCGAGTGTCAACCGCGTTTGGTGCGGACGTGCAAAATAGCTTCACACAAATATAAATGGGTAATAAATAGGTTTATTAGTATACGATGTGATTTGTACAATGTTCCTACAATATTTTGTACCGACTTAAATAAAAACTTGCTTTCATACATACATACATAAATCACGCCTATATCCCTTACGGGGTAGGCAGAGCGTTAACGGCCGTAAAACGGATATTAACACCACGTCTGACAAAAGTTTGAGGGTCAATCAGATAACTGTGTATCACTATAGTAACAGGTTGTCAGCCCATCGCCTAAAATTGCAATACACATCCAACCCTCGAGTCCCTTAGTCGCCTCATACGACACCCATGGGTAAGAAATGGGGTGATGCTATTCTAAGCCGGCATCACATGGCATACAAATATAAAACTTGCTTTCATAAAAGAACAAAGAAGATTATCTCTAAGCAGTATATTTTTTTATAATGTGATTTGAGCTTCTACTTAAATAAAGGCAACTTTTCATTTTTGATGTACATACATACACATAACACGTCTATTATCCCTTGCGGGGTAGGATGCAAAAACGGATATTTACGCCACGTCTGACAAAATTTGAGGGTCATTCGGAAAATTGTGTATCGCCATAGTGACAGGTTGCCAGCCCATCTTTCTTTCTTTTCGTGTGGGACACCTAGTCGTCCAACGACCCGATGAACCCTGGTGTCAGAGTTTTTCAACCGCCTACTACTCGTAGTAGGCCTCTGACATGGTTGTGTAACGACCGCCGTCTAAGTAATTATAGACAGCAACCGGGACCGACGGCTTAACGTGCCCTCCGAAGCACGGAACCGTTTCTTTTCGGACAATCAGGTGGTTCACCCTGCAATGTCCTAACCAGACCGGGAACAAATTCACAAAGTGATATATATCAATTTTGTGAGTGTCCCACCGAGAATCGAACCCGGAACCTTTGCGTCGCAGGCAGTCGCACTACCACTGCGCCACATCAGCCGTCATAAAATTGCAATACACACCCTCAAGTCCCTGAATTGCTTTTTACGTCTCCCACGGGAAAGAAATGGGGTGATGCTCAGTCTCAACAGCCCCAGAGCAGATATCTACCTACTCGTCATTCCCATTTTATTATAATTGGGTCATTCTACCATACAACGAAATTTGTGTTCGCGTCTTGTGATTCAAAAATTATCGCTTGTAGGTTGGTTTATTTTTGTTTATATTTTAATATGCTACATATACTACAGAACAGTGGACAATAATATTCGATAATGTAATAATTTCGCAGATTTTTCCAGTCAACAGTACGTGACATGTCACGTTCTGTCGACTGTTCGCGTGAGGCCGTCTAAGGTTTAGCAGTAATTATAAAATAAATACATTTAATAATGACACCACAGACCCTCTGTACTGAACCTCTATATTCTAAACTTACTATCACTAGAAAAACAAAAAATTTAGGCCTAAACAAAAGAAATAACAAGTGATTCTACAAGCGTTATAGAAATCTTGTCACATCTGTCGACAATAGAAAATTCAACTGCCATATTTAGATTTTTATTTATTTCCTTCATTTAGTAGGATTAAATGGCAGCACTTTAATCACTTGTTATGGCAAATGCGAAAAATTTCGATCACATTGTTATTTGTAGCTCAAAATTTATATGAAAACTAGTTCTACAGCCGTGTCAAAGTTCACGAGTCACTTCTAAAATTGATATACAAAAGGTAAGTTACAATTCAAAAATATTTGCATCGCTGGGCCTTGTTGTAAACGATGATATTTGTTCTAAAACTGATTAAACTTAATATAACGTCAATATTACATTGTCTTTGTGCCGCTATTCTAAAATTCCTCACATCTGTCGACGTCACGTCTGTCGACAGTCTGGTCGACAGAAGTGACATTATACGACAGAAGTGATTTCTAGAATATTAAAACGGGTTAATTTGATTGCAGGCTGTTTCTACAGAAGTGTGAATGCCTTTAAAAAAGATTATTCTTTATAATAACTGAAATTTACATGAAAAATAACATAGTTAGTGGTATTTATAAGTGTCCATGCATACTCTGTTCTATATACAACAGGGTGTCCATATATTATTATCTGAAAATTTTACCAGCTGAAATATTTTTGAGTAAATAAACACGTGAAACTGCACAACTTCTCGGATGAATTAAGGTCGAGATGTAACATACTATTTGTACCTTCCATACTGTTTCTTCTTGTATAGAAGATCCTTTCTGGTATTAATTTATGTTCATCCAGGGAAGTAAGTAGGTTTTGATTTTGTCCTTAAATGTCAAAAAGAAGTAAACAGAACGAAAAAAATGCGTAAAGGAAGAAACGTTTGGCACAGCAGAAAGAATGGGTTGAAGAAAGAAGAAAGAGTCAGGATTGATTAAAAGTATTCATAAACATCTTCCAAGCTCCAATTAAAAAAACACGAGGAGTGGTGAAAACTTGCTTAAAATAAAGCAGCTAGAAGAAACAGATAACCGAATGCTAAATGATACACCTCCATCTTCGCTGGCAGAAACTTCTAGAGCTTTAAAATCTGATTTAGTTCATCATAGTATCATCATCTAAAGTAGAAAATAATTTTTGATTATTGTCGACAAAAGTGATGTCAAACCTGTCGACATTTTTTGATTATTTTTTTAACTATAATTTAGAAGGCTATGACTGTTCAATTTGCAGGCATAGTGTCTTATGTAGTTTAATAAGTATTTAAAAGTATTTATTGTTTATGTTTGAATTTAGATCTATTAAATTTTGTAATATTCATCACATCTGTCGCATTTGTGTCACGTCTGTCGACGTTAAGAAAGTAAAAATTAATTTTTTCTAAGTTAATTTTGAATATTGATCTCTCATACTATTTTTCCTAAGTTCTTATGACACCAACATATAATTTAAAATAGAACAAGTTAATTAAAGTTAATTTTTAAATTTATTATTTTTTATTTGCAACTCCGTAGAACCACCCAATTGTGCTATGTTGGTAGTATACGTAATGTAAATACATGGAGTAACAGAAAGGGTATATCAAGCCGAAAGGAGGTCAAAGTGGGGAAATGGGGTAAGTTGTTCAGTTTCATGAGCACCTTTCGGCTTGATATAGCCTTTCTGTTACTCCCTGTATGTTTAGGTACCTACTCCATTGAATAAAATCGGTAGGAAAACTGTGGCAGCCCTTGCCGAAAGCGGAAATAATCGAATAAAGGGATGAGTGATCCTTCTGTACATTCTCTATTTAGTGATCATACTGAGTTATATTTTACCATTGCGTTAAGCTCACAAAGCTGGTGAAGGACTTTACGTAGCCGTCAATGAAATCGCGAATTCAATAATGATCCTGCTCCACAAACTAGGAAAAACTGGTTTCAGTCAAATTTTATAAAATTTTGGTGTTGCAGGTTTTAGGGCGTACGCTCCGTTAAGCGGGCTGTCCTCGCGGCGAGCCTGATCGTCTTGGCATTATTATCCGTCCGAATTTAGAAAGTGCATCGTACATAAGTAGCTATAACCCGGCAAGGTGTCGTCGTGTTCGGACGAGTCGCGCTGGCGCCGCGTGTTGCTGTTTCTAGCCCTCGCGTACAGCCTGCTTGACGCAGAGTTGGCTCTTAGTCCTCTGAATAAAGTTTCTAATGGACCAAACTCCTTTCATATTCAGGTACAGATTTGCCTACCTATTTCATGCTTTAATAATCCTAGATTCGTTTTTATTTCTGATTGTCACGATTGCGCCGAGATCAAACTAAAATTTAAACTCAGAAAAAAGAAGCCATTCATCACATCGGATTTCATACAGTATAGTAGAGACCACAATTCTAAATGGCTTTTGCAAAGTTTAAAGCATCAAAAAGTAAAATGTTATACAATTATACCATTCTTTCATTAGTGGAAGGAGCGGCTATAGATTTGCATTGAATACTAATGAAATTGGTATGTTATGAATGTAGGTAATTCTGTATGAGAGGCCCATTTATTTTTATATTTCAATCTGTTTCCTGTGGTAAGCTATTTCACAGGATGAATCACCCCTTAAGGCGAGTTTAGTCGTGAACGGCCTCGACGATCTGATACAAACAATCTATCAGAATGTCCGTTGCTCAAGTTATCCTTATAGTTATCCTTTAGTAAAATTAGAACCTTAACTCAATGAAATATTCGCTTAAAATAAAGTTATGACATATCAAAAGTGCTTTCTCACAAGTTCAATTGCCTTAAAAGTAGCAAAGTACATATTGTAACACCTTTTATATTTCGTCACTTTTCTTCATTATAAAAGTAGACTAAATTTAAGAATGCCAAGAAAGTGTTGTCATTATATTATCATCGGCCTGCCTAAGGGCTTTTGTTGACTGTTAAAATTGTTTGACTTCAGGTGATCTCTTTTGATTGTAATATTTTCTCGCAGTATTATTGTCTAACTGACCTACGTTGTGGTGGTGCCCCGCCGGCCTCCTGCCCCTCGTCTCCCTGTGCGCCCCCCTGGCTGGGCGGGGGCCCACGTCGTGGCAAGCCACCTCTGCGGGGAGCGCCCTCACCGCCACGTCCGCTTCCTTGGCGCGGGTAGTATCTGTAAACAAAAATAATACCAACATAGCAACTGTGCTAGGATCTAGTCAAATCATAATCCAAAAAGAACAAAGTTTCTATGTAAAAGCAAATACACAAATTGGTTTACACCACTGCACTAAAATAAAATAAAAACATTTCATGAGTCATAATAGCTCAAAGATCTGTTGCTGTTGAAAATAAAAAATGCATACTAACTGGCGATGGTATCCACGGCGCTTGTCAGCCGCATAGGGCGAGCCCTTGACCGGCTCGCCGCCGGGGCCGGTCACTCCAGCTGCTTCGAAGCCTTTCTCCCCGGCGACCACGGCAAACTCCACCGCCTCACCGTCGCCGACCGAGCGCACAGCCTTACGAGGGTTGTTCCGGGCGATCGCTGTTTGGTGAACAAACACATCTTCTTTCGTGTCATTTCTGAAATAAGCAATGTATCACATCATGTATTTATTATCAGTACTGTAGAAAGAGCCTGATTTACCAGCTAAATAACCCTATACAAAAAAAACAGTTCTTAGTTTTACTGCTCTATCAAAAGTTTTATAGAGCCTATGGTATTTATTGTCTTGACTATCAAAGTAATTCTCCCATCAGGCATCCAAAAATAATTAAGTTTTGTTAATTTAATTAATGGCTTCACTATTCAGTCATTATTACTCCTAGATCCTAGACATTCCAAACTAACTTCTGACTATCAACAGTTAAGATACCTTCCATCTTGTAAATGTGTTTCCGTTATGTAGTTTATACTAGTAATGTTGCATGTTATGATGACTATTCGAATATTTGCATATACTGAGGGTATTTTTGATTCAGCATACAAGCAGTTTGGTCTTTTTAACCTGATTTTTGACTGATTAGGTTATAACTGTGTACAATTGCAAATAAGGTGCATAACTGTTTATCAGTCAAGCAAGCTATCTACCACATTTGCCTGTGTGCTTCAACTTCTCTTTTGTATTATTGTTTTGAATAATCACATGAAAACAGTTGATGCAACATGTACCACAATTTTCCAATAGAAACCAACCAAAAACTGACATTGTGGAAAGTAGATAACTCATAACATAGTTTTACACTAGTAAACAACTTTCTATAAAGAGATTCCTTTCCCAAAAAGTAAACTCTTGACCTAGTTCCAATTATAGAATTTTAAATTAGTAATGTACACCAACAAGTGTGCAAATAAATATAGCAAAAAAGATTGATTATTGAAATACCCACAACGGTTATCATTACTTGTATGTTGGTTTGTACAACAAATGTTTACCTTCTGCGGGGCAATTATGAGATATATGTTTTTTAAGAACCTATCAAATCTACCCCATCACTGAGGACCGCAATACAATTCATAGTTTATCATACCATACTATACCAGTAGTTTTGGATATAAATGGTATCATTGGTATGCACAAACACATTCTCTCACCCCAAACTATCATCTCCATTCTGATGTAAGTAAAAGTAGGTAGGTAAATTGAAATTAAATTATTACCTGTTGATGAAACCATATCCACTCTTGACGTTGAACCATTTCACCGTGCCGGAAACTTTCTCAGCTGAAAATATAAAATTATTCAGTTTAATATTTTAAATTCAAGTCCCCTTAAAAATTTGGAATGTATTATTCTTGACAAGTAATAAATACAGACCAATTTCAATTAGCAACATACCAATTATAGTTTTGGAAGTAAAGGCTTAGGAACTGGAGGAAGAAACTTCATTCAATAGCTAGTATAATAATATTAAATCTAAAAATAAATACTAAACAAGTAACAAGCTTGTGGCAATTACATTTATTATTGAACAGAAAATGCAATGCTTAGGTTCCGACTCCTGACAGCGTTATGGTCCCTACATACTGAGCTGATCTAAAAGTGGAAGAGAAAATATGCTTGTTCGCAATGCTCATTTGTTTCAAACGAAATTTCCTAAAAATGCATGAAATAAGCACTATTGAAATTGATAAGGTTATGTAGGTACCTAAACAATCCAATAAGACGCCGGTAGAAATACATTAGAAAGCAATTAGACCTAATAAAAATGATGGGATCGTTCGTGATCGTAGCGGCGATAGAAGACCAGCAAGAGACAAAGCGCATCGGCTATGAGTAGAGCTAGAGCGCATCCAGACCGAGTCAATATTGATTTATTTCGCACGAAGCTTCCACTTCGGCTCGGTGCGCCGGGCACGCGATCAATAAACGTTGCCATCAGAACAAATCTAAATATTTCACAACCAAATCAATTTTTCTTGATAATAATGCATGTTGTGAACTTTTATTGCTGGCAAATGCATAAAATAAAGTCATGATTCGTTATTTTAGTCGCCATGTGCTTTCGATAACAATGCCGGAGCACGCGATAACTAAGATGGCGTAGCTATACTTACCGATGACCTGCTTTTGTTTAACCGCTTTGATTTGTTGCGGCTGGGATGGTTGGTCCTGCTGCTGCTGCTGTTGTTGTGGCTGCGGCTGCGGCGCCTTTTCGGTATCAGCCATGGTGTAATTGGCGAACGGCGATGGTGGCTAGATGGTAAAATCCTCCACGACCTCTCTCCTCGATGTTCACCACTCTTCGATCGTACAGTTGACTGACTGACTGACAAAGCAAAGACAAAACAAAATTCGAAATTGTCTATGGTATACTAGTGCTGTCTACGAATTATCGATAAAAGTTATCGATACACGTATTGTCTTATTGTGCTCACAGACACAGCTATATCACTTTTTAGCGTGATACCACTCGATACATCTCTCCATTCAATTCACCATTCTTAGATATCGCGACCTAGCTGATATTGCGCGATAGTGTAAACTACATTGGTTACTTAGTTGTTTTTCCACTAGAACTGGTATTTTTATAGACTGATCCGCGGCAACCTGACAAATACATTTCTGCTGGGGCTAATTTTATATTTATATTCCTCCTCATCAGTGGTGATGCAGATAGAGACTTGGTGAGGGCCTCACCATACGCATATCCTTCGTCCCCGTCAAGCAACAATGTTCCACGTAACTTACGGGCGAACCAAGTCTCTATCTGCATCACCACTGGTTGAAGGACTAACACATTTCACAAAATAATGATTAACACAGATGTGGATATATTTGCGTAAATCATAACAGATTCCTACCATCAGCAGGACAATTTCTAGAAGAATGTTTTACTAAGAATTAGTATTAGTGTAATAGACTACGATATCTGTGATCTAGTTAATAATAATTATGCTAACATGTTTGGCTAAGACTGTAAGTGTAAGTTTAAAATAAATAAATAAGTTTTGACTTGCCCTATTCATACATACATACATCACGCCTTTATCCATCTCGGGATACGTAGAGCGTAAATAAACGTAAAAAAACGAACGTCGAATAGTTCAGGATCATTTTAGAAAATTTTGCATCACTGCACTATTAGTGACAGGTGACCCTCAAATATTTGTCAGACGTAGCGTGTCGCTGTTTACGCTCTGCCTACTCGGCGAGGGATTATAGGCATGATATATATCTCTATGTAGGTATGTATTATAGCAGCAACAGTATCACGTGTTCTGTAAAAAATTCACGCATGTAACTATTACTGTTTATGAGATACAGCTTAATAAACCAAGAAAAAATATGTTGTTGGTATGGAAGCACACCTTACCTACTGTTTTTTCTCTACATTATAGCGACAACAGAAATACAGCTTCTGTGAAAATGACGGTCTGTAACAATAATGGTTTATAAGATACAGCCTGGTGCCTATGCTATGAAACTACAGGCTACAAGTCTACAGGTGAAATTCTTAGTACATTGCGTAGCCGGTTCATATTCCTGGTATCACAATGGCTAACCGACTACGCAATTAACATCGAATTTCCCCTGTAAAATTGTAGCCTGTAGTTTGATAATATCGGGTTGGTGACAGACAGCCTTATAGAAAAGTCTTAATAAATTGAATAGGGTCCAATTTTGACTCGGAACCCTAAAAAATCTTAGACTGATCCACCCTGAATTTACTATAATACAAACTTTGTAATATTTTTTAATACTTTAGTCAATTAATTTATAGCTATTTACAAAACCTACTGAATTAGAATTATTTTCAATTTTATTTTATTTTACACTGTTTAATACTCGTATTTAATTGATATTAATAGAATTGAATGCACTGCTTATTAAAAATTTATGTGTAAAGAATATTTACCAATAAACAATGTTTATCTGGGTATCTGCCTATTTGAATGTCTTTTTTTTAACAATCCAGCAAACTTTCGACGATTTAGGAATCGATATTGAAGTATCAAGTAACAAGCACATCACTAAACCGACGCAACTCCATGGCGCAACTCACAATAGCTAGTCCACAGAGCAGCGTTGCCAATCGTACGATTTAAATCGTATTCATACGACCTTTTGATGGCTGGTACGATGTACGATCATGAAGTCAAGATCGTACTTGAAACATACGATCTTTTCATAAATCATCAATTTCGTAAAAATCAATACATTCTATGTACCTACTTCCACTTAATTATTACTTTGAACGAATCATTAAAATATTTAACGGGACTCTTTTGGCGGCCCAGCATGTTAAAGCAAATGGTTCGTGTATTGATTTCAAACCGTCTCCGGAAATGTTATCAAAACTAAATCTTAGTATGTACAAAAGAGCAAACATAGCGCCTACTACTGCTGACGATAGTGAATAAAGTTCTACAGATCACTTATAAAGTACTGATTGTCTGTAAAATATTTATTACTCTCTCTCAAATACTTAGATATACATAAATAAAACGATAATATTTGCAAAACTTGGTTATTATATTAAGATTTCAATGCGTACGATCATTTTTTTTGAAAACGCACCAAAATACGACCTTTTTTGCTTTGCGGTACGATCTCCTAAAAAATAAAGTTGGCAACACTGCCACAGAGTACTTTTTGAGCTAGTCCACAGATCATTTTTAAAATAATATTATGTCCCCGGCGCGGCCCGCGGCGGGCACGCAGAACGTAAGGCCGTGTCCGCATTGCGGATATTTTCCGCTCGAATAAAATCCGCGGTTAAAATTACACCTGTACGCACTGCGGATAAAATTCCGCGCGGAATTTGTCAGTTCGATGCAGATCGCCGTACATAACGAAAACGTCTAAAATGGATAATCGATCAATTTTGATTTACTTGCTAATACGGCGGCGACCTAAGGCATTCAAATAGGCAGAGAGTAGTCTCGCAATGCGCCGAGCGATGCGCACGTATTTGCCGACATAAATTATTTTATTGTGCACCAATGCTGTCAGCTGCGCCCGGCAATGCTGCTGACACGGATAAACGTCGGCGCCGGAACATCGTTAACCAGCATCCTAAGCCACTCGCTGCAGCAGCGGTAAACAAAAAGGGCATGGCTCATCTATCACTCTGTGAGCCACCCCTTAACAAGCGTTGTGACCAAGTTGACGCGGATGGGTTTACTTTGGTTCAGAAGAAGCGCAGCAGGCAACCCCGCTAGAACAAGTGTGGCACCGCCCCAGTCGAGGCCAATCTACAGCTGCGCGCCTTCACGCCGCGGACATCGCTTTATGTCTCCCGCCTGCACGACTCCACTACCAAGCAAGACGTGCAATATCTTCGTGAAGCATAAAGCAGGTGTCTTCAAGGATACGCCAAAGAGTATACGTGGAGCAGTAGTTTTATACCGAAGCGCGCGACATCTTTGTAGTAGCGTTGTTAGTGCACGACCTTTAGCACATATGTATAAGAGATATGTGTGCACGACTGACAAGCAAATCTCGCGGATTTTATTCCGCAGTGCGAACATAGTCATGCTAGCTACTCCATAGTCCATACTGCACAAAATATCCACGCGGAAAAAAATCGCTAGAAATCTGCAACAAATCACAGATTTGTGACTTCTAATTAGCGAAATATTTTCCGCGCGGATTTTATTCCGCCGCCAGTGCGGAAACTGGGAGTATCTACACTAATAATAATAATAACGCAACATAATTAAAGCAATAAATTCTTTCGCTATCCCTATACTGACCTACTCATTCGGTATAATAAACTGGACTCAAACTGATCTTAAAACACTACAGCGTACTATTAACACAAGTCTAAGTAAATCAAGAAAACATCACCCAAAGTCCTGTTACCAACGTCTTACACTGCCCCGCGCTATTGGAGGTAGAGGCCTGATTGACCTGCAGAACTTGCATAACACCCAAATAAATACCCTTAGACGATTTTTTCACGAACGCGCGGAGACCTCATCACTACACCAATATGTGACTAATGTAGACCACAAACTCACCCCCCTTAATTTAAACAATAGAGACCGGCAGATTAATGAGAAAATTACAACGACAGAACAGAAGATAGCAAGCTGGGCCCAAAAATCTTTACACGGGAGACACCGAACCGAACTGAGCCAACCCCACGTCGACAAAGATGCGTCGAACGATTGGCTCAAACGTGGTGAACTGTTTCCCGAAACAGAAGGGTTCATGCTTGCTATTCAAGACCAAGTTATTGCTACTAGAAACTACAGAAAGTATATCACAAAAGACTTAGACCGACCCAATGACCTCTGCAGACTATGCAATAGCGCACCAGAAACTATACAGCATATTACAGGAGCATGTAAAAACCTAGTACAAAACGACTACAAACACCGCCACGATCAAGTAGCTTCTATAATCCATCAACACCTTGCACACTCTACTAATTTCATCCACAAAAAATCCCCTTACTATAAATACAACCCAGACACTGTACTCGAAAATGACAAATATAAACTTTACTGGGATAGAACTATACTAACAGACAAAACGTTACACTATAACAGACCTGACATCACACTTTACGACAAAGACAACAAGATAGCCTACTTAATTGACATAGCCGTCCCTAATTCCCACAACGTAAAATCAACTATAACTGAAAAGCTCAGAAAATACCATGACCTAGCAATAGAAATAAAAACCCAATGGAGAGTTCATACAGTTCACATCGTGCCAGTAGTCCTTTCTACCACAGGTATAATCCCTAAAACTCTTCAAAATAGTTTGAAAACTCTTAAAATTCATCCCCATGTCTCTCATACTTTACAAAAAGCCGCAATTCTAAACACATGCCGAATAGTTAGGAAGTTCCTTACTACCTCAGTAACAACAGACTTCTACAGCGACCCCTCCTCACTTGGTTAAGGCCCGTGGGGAGGGAGATATACCTCTGAAAGGAGAGAATCGAAAGATAAAAACATATAATAATAATAATATAATAATATAATATAATATATCTACATCTACATCTACACTAATATTATAAAGAGGAAAGATTTGATTGTTTGTTTGTTTGTTTGTTTGTTTGTTTGTTTGTTTGTTTGCATCGAATAGGCTCCGAAACTACTGGACCGATTTTAAAAATTCTTTCACTATTAGAATCCTACATTATTCCTGATGAACATAGGCTATATTGTAGACGAGAAAAAAATAGGGAACGTGTGAAAAATGTACCAAACAAATATCTTATATCGCGTACGCTGTGGAAATTATTGACAATAGAGCAAAGTGATGTACTACAGTTTTATAGAGGACATCAATATCTACAATAATGTCCGCGATACTATATGTCTAACTATTACAGTTATGCCACAATAACTACTTTTTCATTTTAAAATGAACAAACTACGCCACATTATTCGTACCAGTGTAATGATTACATTCAATCATGGTGTCAGGGATAGCCCTCAGAATACTAATAGGGTACATGCAGACCATGAAACTGAACAACTTTCCCCTAGGAACATATTTCAGGAAACGTAAAAAACTGACTTCTCATAGTGAATGCAGTCAGCTGATTGTGATTTTGTATGGAAGGTAATTTTTTTGGCGATTCCTGACATATGTTTCTAGGGGAAAGTTGTCCAGTTTTATGTTTCATGCACCCTATCAGTATTCGAAGGGCTGTCCCTTACTCGGTATAAAAAGACGACAAAAAACATTAAATAATGCATTAAAACAATTTACACTAAAATAATACTATTTCGTATTATTATTATAGTATTTCGATCCAAAAATGAAGTACATTCTAAATTTATTTAAAATTGTACCTATACATGACCTACACTCATAAAGTTTTCTCTGTCATCCGAGTACTGAGCGAGCGTACCCTGGTGTCTCAGTTTTTATACCACCTCAATGGCCTTTAAATGATCTTCTAGCACGTGCACACGGTGGTGGTGCCAATACGGGCAGGGACACAGTAAGGGGCAGCGCGAATATGTAAGCAGGTTACTCGATACTCGCGCTGCTCTGCTACTCGTCATGCCGCTGCCACTTCCCGTGCTCCTTCGATTGTCGGCTTTTCGTGCGTAAGTCAAAAGAATTTAGAGGTGTGTTAGGGTCGCCAAACACTCTGTATATTATTTATACCTATCTATTTGTAACTACCATATTTTTTTCTAGGAAGTTGTAATTTTTTATTAATAAAACTGGTTAATTAATTATATACCTACCTATTCAATTAATAAAAATGCCTCTCTGCCAATTTTTTTTAAGTATAATTTTATAATGGTCATATTGATGATGATGATGAAACCACAAAGTATTGGCGGCTGCGATGAAACCCTGTCATCCCTCGTATAGGGTTCTCACCACGTTCTCACAAAGATCTCTGGTTTTATGCACATTATGAAACTATAATTTATTTATATATTTAAGTGGGTACTACTGACTAACTCTCTTAGTATGTCAAATATTTTATTGACTTATCATTCGAAACGAATGTTTTTCTTAGTGTAAGGTACCTACCAGTCTTGTTTTGTTATATATGGTTCTCAGTCTTTCCAAGCACATGTCCAATTCGGCGCCATTTCCGCAATCGGATCGGATCTCCTTGTCGATTGGTCTTTGTTCAGTAAGTACCCACAGTTTTGTAATGCTGATGGTTCGTGGAAAGTGTATTCTCAGTATGCGGCTTGATCGGCTCCAGAAGACCTGGAGCCTAGGTACTTGTGATAGCATTTTTAACTTTTAACCAATTGATCCACTATGATCACCTAGGTGATATCACCTGGGTGATTTAATTCTTCATATTTGTCTCTTAAAATCACCTGCCGATATCACCTGGGTGTTCAGATTCCACGTAAGCGAACAATATTTTTTAGTTTCGCCTAATCACCTACGTTAAATTTTACAAAAAAAATTTGCACATGTACGGTCGGATTCATAAGTGGAGTCATAGTTAGACCACTTGACAGATTGCAATACGGGTTATTATCCTCTGTACTTACTTTACTAACTTACGCACACACGTAAGATTATCGACTGTAAGTAGAAAAGTCCACCTTAAGGCGTAGCATTAAAACTTAAACAGATTACCACCTATAAGCGACATCTATGTAATCTTTGAAATAATTACTCGGTGATAGCCTATTCGCCACCACATCACCACAAAGTATACATCACACTGGTTTGTCTAAAACCGTATTATAGTTATCCTTATTCGTTCACTTGTAGTAAAGCAATAGATTACATATCTTTATTTCGTCGTATTGATCACAAGCTACCGTAGCTTAGCGGTAATAGTTCTTACCTTCTAATCAGAACGGAACCGGGTTCCCATCCGATCTCTGTATGTTGAATAATGTTTTTTTAAATGTTTTTACCATATTTTCTCCAGTAATAATTATTTTATATAATATTGTTCTATATATTCATCTATGTATTATATCTATAAATGTTTATTGTAAATTATGTATCAAAATATTATATCTAAAAACATAAACCTATAATATTGTAATAAAACAAAAAGTAAGGTAAGAAATTATTTTATTGGTAGGTATGGTATCACTTTATGTAAATAACATAATGACATGAATGAGAACTTTTGGTAACCATAAGATACGAGTATGTAAAACTACATAAAATACTTGCTGTCGTAATACTTAGTTAATAGTTTTGTTTGAATGATAAAACACAATATTATGTAAAATGATATTAAGTGTTCATTAGCTGAAACATCGATAGGTAATTATTTATAAGATCATAGGAATGATCCAAATCTTGGATTGAATCTTTCAATAAAGTTATTTAAGTAATAATTTCGTTAGTAATTATTTTATTGTTCTATGTTTAACGATGATGCACTTTCCTCGGAAGTAAAAGTAATTGTAATAATAATAAATCAGTTATTTGCCTACATCTCAAGGTTAAGCTTAAGTACTCGTTTTCGTAATGAAAAGATATTGAAGCAAGGCCTTAAGATAACTGACTAATAATTATCAATCTTATATAAATATAAATCGATGTTTTAGCATAATTTAATTGCTAATGTAATGCTCCACAAATACCTACTGCAATAGTAGGCGGGTAAGCAGGTAAACAGAGGTTGAGTGAGCAACGATTTATCAGGCCCGCTTCGGCATACATTGCTGATTATTTTGTGTATATTCATATATTATAATGAAATACAAGCAATGTATGCTAGATCGGGTCTGATTAGAATCTTAAGTAAAAATCGCCGCTTACATAATTAGTATTTGGTGTTACCTCCGCTGTTTTCAACAACACTTAATAAACACTTAATAGACTCGATCAAATAAGTGCATATATCTGTTCCTCTGGTACTCTCCCACACTCCCAGGCAGTGAGCCTCTAAAGCTTCTGTAGTTCTTTCATTGCGCATGTCCCACCTTTGCACCATTAAACCCCATAAATTCTCTATGGGATTTAAGTCCGGAGATTTTGCTGGCCAACGAATAACTTGGATATCTGGGTGCTGGCTAAACCAATTATACACCACGGCAGCTCGATGCACTGGATGCACGAGGAACTTCACTAGCAGGATAAACAGTTAAACATTTCGCACCGTCGTCGGTAGCATGCTTTCCTGTAGCATATCAACATAATTAGCGGCAGTTGCACGCCCTCTTTCTTGTGCTAGGGTAGGGTAGTAGACAATGAACCGGGTTTTTGTTAAATGCCCACAACTTTTTAAACAAAAGTCCTATAAATATAATTTTTACATGAAATCTCGTAGGTTAATTAAGAAACTCAATTTAGCAATCAAAATATCGTAACAGAAAGTTTAATAATAAAAACACATTTTATTTTAAAAAGTGCCAATTGGTTTACTGTATCCACCTATGCGGGAACAGTTAATCGGGGGGGTAGGATACATAGAACCATGTAGTATACTGTGAACCATCTAATGAATTGTTCATGTATAAGATTGTATTTTAGATGAATTAAAACAAACAAATAAATGTATTATGTTTATTATGGCATGTCTTATCGTATTCTAAGAATTGTGGCTACTTACTACTAACCTAATTATAAATGTGATCAGTCCAATATTTTCACAGTGCTGTCCCTAGCTGACAAAGCACAAATTAAACATAATTGTTGACAAAAATTATAAAATGACTTTAAATTCTTATATATGATGGAAAAACAATAGAAAGTTATGCATTAGACAAATAACACAATATTATCAATGCTTTCTCTGAAAAAAATTGAGGGAAGAAATAATTAAATATTTAATAGGTAAATGAAACCAGTCCTTCCATTTAATCAAATTAAACAGCCTTTTTCTGGCGCTGGCAACAAACAAAAACATCATCTCCTTTGCAAAAAATAACAAATTAAATGATTATTAATGCATAACATTATTGCCTTTAATAGAAAAGAAAACAATCATAAAATGAACCGGTTCATTGTCAACTTCAAAAAAATGGCTCACTGTTTCCGGACCCCCCTTTTAAAAATTTTAGGTCATGCAGGTCGCGTGCCAAGCGTGCTATTCGAATAGAAATATTGCCAAAAGAAGCGTAAAACACGAAAGAATCTACACAATAACTGCAAAATATGCTAAAACCTCATGAAATAATGTAATACAAAAAGTAATTACCTGATTTTTTTTTACTTTTTATCCACAAAAACACAATAATAGGAATTGCGCAGGATTCCGTGTCGCGAGCTCGACGGTGACTGGAGAGGAACGCGCGGGGTAACGGGCGGCTTTGTATGTGTGAGTTGCACGGCTTGGCATCGTCACATTCTGCGTCTACCTGCGGTGGCTCTCTGTCGCCGCTTGGTTCATTGTCTACTACCCTACCCTACTAATTTGCCTGGACCAGCGGCAGAACCATTTTCTTCATATTGTTACACCATCATCCTCCGCTGTGAATCATTAATAAGACGAGTCGAGTTTTTACGCTACCTTCCTCTTCAAAACGTGTAACCCAACGTTTAACAGTCTTCCACTAAAACAAAGTAGCATTATTAATAAAAAAGTTTATACTAATCGGTTCACAGCTACCAACATACTATGAGTCAAAGTTTTTAATATTTAAAATACAATTGTAATGAAATAAAACTTTACTTACGGCCAGACCAGTCTGATTAGCAATTTGAGTTAAATTAAATCCAATATCATGCAGCACCACAGATAATTGCAGCGCAACAATACGCTGCTTATCCTGCAAACTGATAATAGTATGCATTTCGAAGAAATAAACACTGAAGTTTAATAAATAAACTTAGGTTAAAAAAAATCACTTAGCACACGCACTATCTCGCAAACGATCTAGCAACAACTAAAATGTAATTCAAAATTTACTAAATTTTGCTTCATTTGATAAAATAAAAACTAGAACGAAGAAATCGGGATTCGATCCATTGTCTCCACAATAACGGTCAAGAATTTGCTTGACCGCGCTACTGACCACGCTACCGAAGCTAATGATTCATGTAGTGAAATAGTCAATACTACTCAGCCTATTATACAATGGTAGTTCGTCAAATAATAGTATGTTATACGTCATTTGTGTCATTGTGTGAGTGTCGCCGCGGGTGCGAGCGACTTGTTTTCTGAGGTTTGTGTTAACTATGACTCCACTTTAGAACGCGACCGTACAGTAGGTACCTACATCATATTGTCTTTATTACAATAATCCATAATTAGCTTAGCGGCCGATAGACACATACACACTCGGCAGTCGCTTTCGATCATTCAAAGAGACCCGATGGGTCGTTACGGTTCATCGAGTCGTTAGGGTTCATCGAGTCGTTAGGGTTCATCGAGTCGTTAGGGTTCATCGGGTCATCATGGTTCATCGGGTCGTTAGAGTTCATTGAGTCGTAAGGGTTCATCGGGTCATCAGGGTGCATCGGGTCATTAGGGTTCATTGGGTCGTTACGGCTCATCGGGTCGTTACGGTTCATCGAGTCATCAGGGTTCATCGGGTCATTATTGTTCATTGGGTCGTTACGGTTCATCGGGTCGTGAGGGTTCATCAGGGTTCATCGAGTCGTTAGGGTTCATCGGGTCATCAGGGTTCATCGGGTCATTATTGTTCATTGGGTCGTTACGGTTCATCGGGCCGTTACGGTTCATCGGGGTTCATCGAGTCGTTAGGGTTCATCGGGTCATCAGGGTTCATCGGGTCATTATTGTTCATTGGGTCGTTACGGTTCATCGGGCCGTTACGGTTCATCGGGTCGTGAGGGTTTATCACGATTTTCAGGTGCTTAGCAGGTGCGTTCAGACCGATGACACTGAATAACTTTTACTATGGAGCCTATGTTGTGAAAAGAAATTATTTTTTCGAGTTTCCATAAAAAGTCAGTCAGCTGATCGGGTCTTTTTTAATGGAAAGTCGTTTTTTTTTCGTCAGTCTCCTTTTATTCAACGTGATCAAACCATTTAAGCATTCTCTTTTCACACCCCTGTTCCCTTTTTTTTATTACCAACAGATTTTTTATGAAAAGCTGAATGAAAAAAAAAACACTTATGTACCTACTTACTGTATGTTTTCCTATAATTAATTTAAAACAGGTGATTTCAGGAAATTAAAAATATATATTTATCCATGTAGAATTTGAACACCCAGGTGATTAGGCTCTAGGTGATTTTGGACGACAAAATGATCACCCAGGTGATGTCATCTGGGTGATCTTAGTGGAACAATTCTTTTTAATAAGCCATGTTTCAACACCCATATACCGGGTGTAAGGGACGACGTACCGCAAACTTTGTAGGTAAGATCAGGCCATGAAACTGAATAACTTTTACTGTGGAGCCTTTGTTGAAAAGCGCATTTTTTTTCCGAGTTTCCATAGAAAATCAGTCCGTTGTTCGGGAATGTCGTACAGAAGTAGTAGGTAGGTACTATTATTTAATCTGTGACAGAAGGTTATCGGTCGACATATCCTTCATAGAAAAACTTGTTCCGTTTCATGGTCTGATCATGCCTGCAAGTTTTCGGTACACCGTCCCTTACACCCTGTATATAGCAAAAACAAGTTGGTGCTAACGAACAAATTTCTCCAAGGAACATAGGTTGAAATATATCAAAAATATTTTGAGTTTCGAAAGTAGCAACATTTTTTATTTCGATCTGTTTGTTTCTTGGTGAAAGTTATTCCTTGTCCTATCACCAGCCAGTCTTGAGTTTTTGTTGTCGGTCAATAGTAAAATGTCACCCTAAGAGAACCGACTTTACGTTACAGTTGCAGGTCCATGTGAGTGCGTCGTGTGATTGATTACCGATGAGGTCCTCAGACCGGTTTCAACTGCGCAAAAGCAGCTCTTGCCTTATGATGATAATAATGGTAAACTAGCGGCCTGCCTAGCGATTTTACCTGTTTTTCCGCGGGAAGAAGACATTTTAATCACCGTCTATGTTCATCAGGGATAATGTGGAATTCTAATAGTCTCTTTTTCGTGTGGGACACCGAGTCATCCAATGACCCGATGGACCCTGGTGTCAGAGTTTTTCAACCGCCTACTACCACTAGTAGTTCTCTGACATGGTTGTGTTACGACCGCCGTCTAATAGTAAAAGATTTTTTTTTATTCGGTCCAGTAGTTTAGGTGCCTATTCAATTCAATTGAACAACCAAACTATCAAATCTTTCCTCTTTACAATATTAGTGTAGATATAGGTTTACGCGACTAACTTGTTTATGATTACTAAACATATATCACGCCTATAACCCTTGCAGGCTAGGCAGAGCGTTGACGGCAATTACGCAGCGTTTGATAAAATATTGAGGGTCATTCTGCATATCACCATAGTGACTAGTTATCAGCCCATCGCCTAAAATTGCAATAAATATTTAAAACTCGAGTCCCTTAGCCGCCTCGTACGACACCCATGGGAAAAAATGGGGTGATTTTATTCTAAGCGGGCATCACATTGTGTTTATGATTTTAAGTAACAAGTAACTCGCGTAAACCTAACCTAGATCATGATTGATGTGATAGGTAAGTAGGTACTTATTCGTTAAATAGATAAGAATTCGTTAAAATTGTGGGGAAGACCAACAGACGTCTGAATTATTTAAGATAGGTAGTTACTTCAGCCGCAGTAGCATTATTTATTCTGTGGTAATAGGTACTGTTTGAATAAATATCGAATGTAAAGCCCGTAGGTATTAAGTACGTACCTACCTACTAAATAACTTTAGATATTCCTAACTTCTCTCTTATAATTTCTTTACTGTTCACTATTCCAACCTGAAGGCGCCATAATGGCGAATAAGATGCAATGCAAGTTACTAGGTAGTTTGACGACCGATGTGGCGCAGTGGTAGTGCGACTGCCTGCGACGCAAAGGTTCCGGGTTCGATTCTCGGTGGGACAGTCACAAAAGTTGATATTTATCTCTTGATGAATTTGTTCCCGGTCTGGTTAGGACATTGCAGGGTGAACCCAACTGATTGTCCGAAAAGAAATGGCTCCGTGCTTCGGAGGGCACGTTAAGCCGTCGGTCCCGGTTGCTGTCTATGATTACTTAGACGGCGGTCGTAACACAACCATGTCAGAGGCCTACTTGTGGTAGTAGGCGGTTGAAATCTCTGACACCAGGGTTCATCGGGTCGTTGGATGACTCGGTGTCCCACACGCAAAAGAAGAAGAACTAGGTAGGTAGGTACTAAACGAAAAGTATTAAATTACCGGCTGGGGCCCGCGAACGTCGTCGTTTCGCCAACAGAAGCGGGACATGATGTTCAACACGTTCACGGATAGAAGGTTCCTATGTCATCAATGTTTGGCAATGTATGGAAAACTAGATTTCCGCCCAGCGGTTTCACTCATTTTCCCAGGGTAATAGTTGTTTTCCCGCGCCTTTAGCCTATGTATTAATCCGGGTTATACTCTACCTGTGTTCCAAATTTGATCCAAATCGGTCAAGCCGTATGAGCGTACAGAGGCGCCAGTATTATTATCTATTCTTATATTTCTTATGGCAGAGGCATAGAGCAGAAATCACAATTATTATCTATTCTTATTACAGAGGTAACAAACATACATACACACAAACTCTCAGATTTTAAATATTAGTACGGATTGACAACTGCTTTATCATCATAGTCACATCGAATTCATAACGGAACACAGAATCTGACACTAAACGCTGCAATGCATAGGTATGTTATAGCAGCACCGTCTATTTGAACGCTTTTCCATAGTATCACAGGGATGCTATGGCATTCGTGTCCGTAAAAGAGTAACCGCTGTAGGCATGGTTAAATCTTTGTGTTGCAGAGCCTCAAGATTGAGTAAAACATGACAGTTAACTCAGCGCTACGCTATTCCACCAGAACCACCTTCTTATGGTGTCTGTCAAATCGTTTGACACACGCGTCCGTTACGCAACGGCTCTTTTTCACACCGGTCCGTCACCGGATGTCGAAAGTAGACTTCAGAAAAATATTAAAAGACCGGTCAACGATTTTCCACCTATCCGGTAAAAAACGGACCCTAACACACCGTATATCTACCTCTACCGTAGCCGTATTCGTATGGGAATAAGATTGGAATTCGCAATTTCCTTTCGTCTGTCAGACGCATGCGTTACGTTGCGTTATAAAAACGGAACGATGGACGACAAGTGGTGATGGTGAACCGCCAAAGTTAGATCAGTCGAGTCCAGCCAGTTACGGGACCAAAAACGACTCGCAAGTTCGTGTCCGTGAACGTGTTAACAACTTCATACAGCTATTTTCGTATCCCTACCGTACTCCTGGTATTTATACTATTGAAATAAAAGCTGATAAGATAGCAATGAACTCTCTCGTAAATAGAAGTCACTTAAGTAGGTATGATGTACCTACTTAATGATAAAAATTATCTAATCCGCATCATTTCGTGGCCTTGACGGCAAATAATCTTGTTTGGGAAAATACCAATCGTAATCTGACATAATACCAACCAAGGAAAGTAGATACCTACGGGGGGTAGCTTACATTACCTGCCTATTCATTCAGAGAACATAATGTACCTAGGTAGTTTTCTAATCCTTTATTTGGGGAAAATGGGGACATTTGATTCCTAGTAGGGGAGCATTAGTAAATGTCATTTCCGGACAAACAAAGACTTACACAGCGTCGCAATCGCATGGATAAATCATATAAATAGAGTCTTAAATGCGTTTTTGTAAGAACACGGACGATTTTTAATGTTGGCCATCTTATTACTATCGCATGGTTTGTTTTCTATAATGATGGAACTTTAAAAATTTTGCTAAGAAGCAAGTTTTCTCAAAACTCATACTTAGATTTTGGTGCCATTTGATCCCAATACGCAAAATTACCTCATAATTATATTTTGTATGGTTACATAACATATAATAAGTCTATTATCTGTAGATTACAATTTGTTGCAATTACATTTTTGCAATATATTTTAAAGTAACAATATTTTTGCTAGGTAGGTATGCTGTGAATTGGTAATTATTTTAGGGTGATTTGATTCCAAGAACAAGTCCCCTCTATGAGGGGAGGTAAAGCATCGCTGAGACACAGAATATATAATATGGTAGCTCAGATCTGTTAGAATAAGCATGCCTAATCCACATGTCGTTGGAACCTTATGGAATTCCTCAATCCTAAACCTACAAACGAGTCAAGTGAAAAAAAAAAACAAACGTATCACTTGGGGCTAAACCGACTGTGAGAGTTGTTCCCAGGGATTTAAATAATCCCTTTGTCTGAGTGACTCCCCAGAAGTTGCGGATCAAATCAACCCTACATCGGGACTATTCGGGACCCTTGGTAAAAGCCTACATTTTCAGATAAAATTAAATTAAGAATCCAAGTCATTCTTATCTTCCTTCAGATATTTGGTAAATAGTTAAATTCTGGATAAAACTGTGTAGAAAGACCTACTGTAAATAATTACAATGATACAGTCGAAAAACAAAAGGGGGAATCAAGTGTCCCCAGCCCAGTTCCCCCCATTTCTGCCTTTACGTTGTAAGGTTCCTATGTCCTTGCATGGGATAAACTTAATTTATTATCGTTACCTGCCCTGTTTTACCGTACAGGTAGGTACCGATACGATGATTAGTTTGTAAGTAATTAGGTAGCTACTACGACTAGTTACCTACCTGGGTAATTATTAAGGTAACAAAAAACTACTAAGAGCTATTATTATTATAATAAAAAAAACTAATCTACCTACTATTATGATTTGGATTTAGGTACTTAGGTCGTTGGCTGCTTAGATGATGTGATGTGATAGATAATGATGAAAGTAGGTAGATACCGAGCTAACTACCTAAAACCGATCAATCTAAACCAATATTATAAAGAGGAAAGCTTTGATTGTTTGTTTGTTCGAATTGAATAGGCTCCGAAACTACTGGACCGATTTACAAAAATCTTTCACCATTGGAACCCTTCATTATCCCTGTTGAACATAGGGTATATTAAAATGTCTTATTCCCGCGGGAAAACCGTTAGTAGCGGGTGAAACCGCTGGGCAGGCTGTTAGTCCAATATAAACATAATATCGATTTGGTTATCAGTTATCATAATATTGTATCACTTATCAGAATGTCAATGTTAGTTGGAGAGTTATGTGTAGGTAGGTACCTACTTGGCTGGTGCTTACGTACCTACCTCATACAAAAAAACCAGATTGACATGAGTAGGTAAACAGGTTGGTACTATGTTAGGTACTTTAATACCACAACAAACTTTGTCACAACCATTGAAGAAGAATTTGCCACCAACCATTACAGATGGTACCTGTATCAACAAGCTATGTGATGGATGTGACATGGCAAGTTATAGGTAGGTAACTAGGTACCTACTATTTAAAATACATTATACACAGTAGGTAGCTATCTATCTATGTACCTGGCTATTCAGGCTGTATAAGTAGGTACTGTGTTCCTTTAAACCCTGCATTCAATAGGAAGGCAGTGGGTAGGTATAACACAGGACGTGTTCAACGTGTTCAAAAAATATAATAAAAGAACTAGTTAGGTAGGTACCCACCTAATATAATTTTAAACAATCTTTTTTTATAATTGTGACCTCACGCCCCAACACAGGCACATACATATAGGTACAGGGTGTTGGGAACAGCACTGTGTTCCTTATAACCACGCATTCAGCAATAAGTAGGTATATCAAAGTGTGATAACGCCTAAAGAATTTTATTGTTCTGTTAAAATCGGCAATTTATTAAAGGTACCTATTTTTGTGAAAATTTTGATTTGAGTATGATTATGACTATGACCTATAGTTATGAGTTCCTACTTGTATTTATTTTTAAAAACACGCTTCAAGTAGTTTGTTGTGGCGTGAGGTCACAAATGGATAAACAGATAAAAAAAATAGAACAACTTAATGATCAAAAATGTTGCAAATAAGTAGAGGTGACTTTGTTTTTTTTTCTATCAAGTAATAGGTATCTCAAAGACCGAAAAATGCCACATTGTCTGAAGACAAAATTGTTTAACCAATTTTTAGGGCTGGACTCTGCATTTTAGCTCCGAGGCGTTGAAATCTACACCTGACTAATTTGTGGGGAGCCAGGGCTCGCATGCCCTTGGGGAACGTGACGGTAGTTTCCAGAATGGGGAACAAATGAGGGGATCATGTGAGGAAGTTACATCAGTATACCACATGAAAGCTGATAAAAATTATGATTATGATTATGACCTCCGCGTCCCTGCCGCCGGGTCGTCTCGGTTGCTTGAAGAGGTTGAGGAGTGCGATCTACTTGCAATCATTCATTGCTGCAGCAGCTGCTACTGTGATGTCGTCATCATCATCCGTAAGGACGTGTCTGGGACGGCTTCAAAGTCGCGAGGTTGAATAGGAGAAGTAGTTGGACGCGGCAACAATTGATGGGGAGCGTTGTCAAAGAAGCAACGATACGCTTTCTTCATACAGGCTTTTATGGTAGGGTGATCTAGGTCGATACGGAGGTAGGCGTTCCGCAGGTCCCAGGATGCCCCGGTAGCCTTGGGCATGAAACGGTTTTGGATGACCTACAGCATTCACAGATGTGAATCAAAAGTGTGAGCAAAAGTTACGTTGGCGAAAGTCATGATAGGCGTGACGCAGGTGGTGTAAATTCTCACTTATTTCTAAGGGAGAGTTTGCTCCGTTAATTCAACACCGGATGCTGATTAACCAGTGTGTCCTGCTTGCCCGCCATGCGTCATGACATTAGAGCCGAAAGCACTAAATAACCGAAACATGGACGCTTACTAAAAAGACTGTCCACAAAATAAGGTGTCACTGAGAGCCATGGAGCGACACATGCTAGGCTTCACCCTTCTCGACCGAATTCCAAACGATGAGATACCACGTTGAACGAAAGTCGCGGATGTCAGTAAGCGGGTCGTGGAGGCGAAGTGGCGATGGACAGGGCACGATGAGCACCTGCTGGAGCAACGTCTTGACCGAGTGGTGCTGGTGGCTAAATGTGGGGCGTAGACGTGTTGGTCGCAGCTAGATAGATGGGTTGACGACATGGTAAAGATTGTCGGCAGAACCTGGACAAGACTGGCACAGTATAGGGATCAAGAGAGAAGAGGCTTGAGCATTACCCACTGGTGGGTATACGTAGATAAATGCTGAAATGATGAATGATAAAACAGATTATAAAAGTTACGAATTATTACGCCGTTTATAATGATAGATGGTCGTTAAACATTTGAGGGCTTCTCAAATAGCCATGCAAGGTTATAAAATAAGCGATCTGGTAGATGTGAACTCTTTTCTTCCTTGTATCGCTAGCAAGGCTTGCTGGGGTTCCTTTTTTGTACCCATCGTTATTATTCATTGTTAACGATAACACAGAATAATCGATAACAAAATAAGCGTAAAATAGCTCCACTAGCACCGCAAGTATTATCCAAACAAAATTGTTCTATCAAACTCCAAATATTACTTCATAATAAATGTTCAAGGATTTTCATTGGGTTGTTGGACGACTCGGACTCCCACGTGAAAAGAAGAAGAATCAAACTCCCCAGTAAAAATTACCCCGTCAGATGTTTAACGCCATCTTTCGATGATTTTTAGTCATTTTTGAGTGTCTGTTTCTATAGAAACAGCTGTCAGAAAAGGCCTCGTTTCTCTGGAAAAACATTCAAAAGAGAGTCGCCTTCATGTCGCCTTACCTACCTACTAGTCACGCCGCAGTTTCAAGAAACCAATCCAAAATATGGCGCCGCCGCCGTGCGCGGCCATAGACCAAAAAACGCCTGCAGGTCAAAAAGTTGAGATGAGGCATACAGAGAGACAAACATACAGGATTATGATATCGGTTATTAATAGACTAGGTACCTACCTACCTAACCCTTATTACAAACTCACCCATTCGCTCGAAGTGTCATGTTGACATTTGTTTGTGCGTGTGCGTGCTAGTGTTGCCAGATATAAAGCCATTTTAATTTTCAATGCGATAGGGTCTTCTTCTTCTTTTCGTGTGGGACACCGAGTCAACTTTCCCCGAAGAGGTCAAACATGAAAAAAAATTACGTGCTATACCTACAATTTGACTAGGCTGGCTGGTACCATCTAGACATCGTATGGAAGATCCAGGGTCAATCAGATAACTGTGTATCACTATAGTGACAGGTTGTCAGCCCGTCACCTAAAATTGCAATACACACCCTTGCATCACACGGTTGCCTAAGCCGGCATCACACGGTTGTATATTCTATAGGTAGTATATGTCGGCGTGAGCGCAAATCCTCGTGAGGCACGCATGAAAAGCGACACGCGCATCAAACGTGCAAATAAAGCGCATCGCCCCAAGGGTCGTCAGCCTGTTCGCTGTGGGTCCGCTGAACGGATCGGGGATGTCTGTCCTGTCACCGACTTTGCTCGTGGATGGACGTGTTCGTATTTTGAATTGTGATTTTGCATCTGGAATAATAAAAGTTTATCGTGTCAACCTTTCTTAAAATTAATGGCTAGGTCTCCGCCGGGTTCACCTACCTTACCGTTGCGATCTAAACCGCCCAAACCAAGGCAAAATTCTGCATTATTATTTTATTTTACATGTTTTCAAAATTCGAACGTCACATACATTTTTTGCTTATAGTATTTGATCTAGTTGGTACTTTTTGACAATATGGCTGGCTTTTCATTCGTAAGCCGTGTTTGTAAAGGCCGGTACACATGTTTTATTATTATTTCTCCTTAGTCAAACTCTTAATTCTTAAACGGATCGCATTTATGAACCACAAACTTCCATATAAATATTTCACCCTCATTTTACCCCTTTTGTGATTATAATTTAGAAGTCCTGAAACATACGTTTGATTATTTAACTTCTTTTGTCGAATTATAAATTTTGAAACAAATCGCTTCAAAGAGATTCGCTACACACTTTCATTCAAACGTTTAACCCCTTTATTTAAACCTTACCACTTATAATTTCTAAACCCCATCTTAGCGGTCGCTTATATAATAAGTATATTGGCGATTCGTATTATAGTAGATTATGAAAGTCTAATTAAACGTAATCTGACAACTAGAGTTCATTTAAAACATAGATAGATAATAGATTAAGCCACATTGATACTGCGTTCACCTTGCGGTCAAACTCCAATTTGATTCAATTCAATTCAATTCAATTCAATTCTTTATTAATAATAAACTTAATTACAAATAGGTACACTTATACAAAATAGTAATGTGGCTTGTCCATTTCCTGAACTAAGAATGATAATTCCTGTATCTCAGGTAAATGTATAGCCGACATTACTATAATTTTATAATGAAATTTACTATAGTATAAAAAACAAATAAACTTAAATAAACTATACAATAAACCCTATTTCAGGCAACAAAGCCCATATAAAATAAAATAAAACAATAAAATATGACCTAAAATCTAACACAAATACTATAAATACAACACAATAACGTAACTTAAATAAAGCTAAATAGGCACTTTAGGCGACGGCGACGCACGTTGCACAGGTTGATTGAACGGCTATCCAAGTGCGATTTGAATACTACATAGGTTAGGTACTTTGTTAGTGTAAGCGCGGTTTATTGCTTTGCTGACAACAGAAGGAAATGCATAGAACAATAAGATGGCGTTGTACGCCGCCATAGCCTTGGTTCAAATAGCTCGAAAGCAAATTTGACAGCTAATTCGGCAAACTGAAACCGGCGGCTACCGAAACGGCCAGTCCGTACTAAAATAATGAGTGTGTTCATATTAGTTTATGCAACTGCCATAGAGTGAGGATAAACTTTCTTATCTACACTCGTCTCATAATGTACGTTGTTGTTCAGTTGTTTTGGTAGGTTGTTGTTAAGATGTTGTTCGTTTGTTGTTCCGATGATATTCAGATGTTGCTCAGTTGTTATTCAGATGTTGTTTAGTTTTTGTTCTAATGTTGTTCAGTTTTTGTTCCCATGTTATTCAAATGTTGTTCAGATGTTGTTGTTTAGTTTTTGTTCCGATGTAATTCTGTTGTTGTCTCGACGTCTGAATAACTGCTAAAGAATAGAATTAAAAAAAAAACTCATATCAAGCTATATTACGTTTTCGTATTGAAATTGGCTTTTAATTGGATTTTGCCATCGCTGGTGAGACGTTTTGAAAAGCGTATAACTGAGTTTTTTTGTAAAGTGTATAATAATAAAAATAGTGTTTGCAGTTGCATATAAATATGCGTTAGAATGCTTGTGTCACACTACTTTCACACTCAGCATGATCCTCATTATATGACAGTTGCATAATAGTATAGTTTATGCAACATTTGTTTATCACACGAGGCGTATCCGAGTGAACATTGTGAATTCTATACTTCAGCAGTTGTCGAGTCAACAACTTAACTAAACAACTGAACACTATCTGAACAACAACTAAACAACAACCGAACAACATCTGAACAACTGAACAACAACTGAGCAACATCTGAAAAAGAACTAAACAACAACTGAACAACAGCTGAACAGCATCTCAACAACAACTAAATGAAACAACTGAACAACGACCGAACAACAGCCCCGCTGCCAATGATTAAGGCCTACGGATCCAAAAATGGAACGCTAGCAAGATTACGAGGAGGGAAACAGTTCAGTAATGATGATGATCTTTCCGACCGATTTCGGCCATGGCGACCACTTCAACTCCTAATCAAAGAGGCGTTGATGCGCTCGGAGATGGCTACTATAGCCAATTTTTGCTAAGAAGTCTCGTGCGCAATGCGGGCAGGTGAGCTTGCCGTTCACATAATTGTAGTTAATGGCTGCGGGTGGACGGTCTTTCAGCTCATCGCGCTTAGCGTCGAGGTCTGCTTTGCGCTGCTCCTCAAACTCGCGTATTCGTCTTTTTTTCCATCCCACGCCATTCTGGGCGCTGTGCTGCCAGACCCTCCCATTGAGTGGGCTCGATGTTGCAATGTTTCATGTGGCGCTTTTGAACATCTTTATATCTGAGGAGTTGTCCACCCTGCTTTTGCTTGCCCTCCTCTAGTTCAGAATAAAAGATGCGCTTCGCCACTCTCTCCTCCGCCATCCGGGATACGTGACCGCACCATCGAAGTTGCCGACGCATTAGATAGGCTTCAATGCCACCGACATTGGCTCGTCTCAGAACTTCGGTGTTACGCACTCGGTCGGACCATCTGATCTTCATGATGGTGCGAAGGCATTTAAGGTGGAAACGATCCAGAGTACGTATGTGGTGGCGGTAGACACACCAGGTCTCGGAGGAGTACAGAAGGTTTGGCAGCACAATCGCCATGTAGACAGATAATAAATATATTACGATTCAGTAATATGCAATGCGTAAATAGTAGAGAACCCCCAGATGTTTTACGCCATCTGTTATCGCCATCATCGGTGTAAAAAGAGTAACTTTTTATTAAAAGCTTTTATTTAACTTGCAGTGTATGTAAGTAAGTAACAATGTTTGTTCGGTGCAAATCTTGCAAGTTTAATTTGAACCACTTCTCGGTATCCGATTGAGTTGAAATTTTGCATGTTGGTCCAGAACCGATGACAATGCATGTTAATCATAAATTTGACCTGATGCTGCTGCCAGGATCGGCTCCGTACGAGAGATCTCCTCAGCGGTTTATAGCTGGGACACAAAATTTTGTATACGAATTCGTTTATTATAGGCAGTTGGTAGGCCCACCATGAATTAGACGCTACATCCAGGGTTGTCTCCGAACTATGGAACTCCTCAATATTCAACTGCTGGGACTTGCAATTTTGTATACGAATTCGTTTATTATAGGCAGTTGGTAGGCCCACCATGAATTAGACGCTACATCCAGGGTTGTCTTCGAACTATGGAACTCCTCAATATTCAACTGCTGGGACTTGCAATTTTGTATACGAATTCGTTTATTATAGGCAGTTGGTAGGCCCACCATGAATTAGACGCTTCATCCAGGGTTGTCTTCGAACTATGGAACTCCTCAATATTCAACTGCTGGGACTTGCAATTTTGTATACGAATTCGTTTATTATAGGCAGTTGGTAGGCCCACCATGAATTAGACGCTACATCCAGGGTTGTCTTCGAACTATGGAACTCCTCAATATTCAACTGCTGGGACTTGCAATTTTGTATACGAATTCGTTTATTATAGGCAGTTGGTAGACCCACCATGAATTAGACGCTACATCCAGGGTTGTCTTCGAACTATGGAACTCCTCAATATTCAACTGCTGGGACTTGCAATTTTGTATACGAATTCGTTTATTATAGGCAGTTGGTAGGCCCACCATGAATTAGACGCTACATCCAGGGTTGTCTTCGAACTATGGAACTCCTCAATATTCAACTGCTGGGACTTGCAATTTTGTATACGAATTCGTTCATGATAGGCAGTTGGTAGGCCCACCATGAATTAGGGTCACGTCAATAGAAGGCCTCCTGATAGAAGAATTAGACTGTTCGAAATTAACTGGGACTCGGCCATGTAATAATGACGCCATCAATGAAATGAAAAAGACTAAGACATATTACAAGCTAATTCTTTTATTAGGGATGCCGGAAGAGTAGGTACCAACCTACTTCTATAGAATATAAAAGAGATAATTATACTTTATCCTAATGTTAGTTTTCCCTGTGCCTTAAGTTTTTCTATTGAAGGTCTCTCCGTTTTATAGAAAGACTTTCGTATTGATCAATAACTATCGTAACATAAACTAAAAAATATAAAATAAAATTCTGTAAAAAAAACTTTTAAAACAAGCTTTTATTTAAGTGCTCTGAAAAGATGAAAATAATATTTTAAATAAATAAAATTTTGAATGACATTAACCACATTCATTTATGACTTTACAGAAATGAAAATATAATAAAAGCTTGTCGCGAATCTTTCAATTTGTGATTGAAATTTTGTAATAAGGTACGCACCTAACTGTAATTAGGTAGTTTCTTCTAGGCATCGCGACAAGCTTTTATTATATTTTCATTTCTGTAAAGTCATAAATGAATGTGGTTAATGTCATTCAAAATTTTATTTATTTAAAATATTATTTTCATCTTTTCAGAGCACTTAAATAAAAGCTTGTTTTAAAAGTTTTTTTTACAGAATTTTATTAAATCTGTATTATAACACTTTATTGGTGTACCACCGCGCCGCCGCGAATACTTACTTTGTGGTGTAACCGTGTAGGTACTATAATGAGGTACCTAGTAAGTATATTCAAATAGACTTTGGCCACCTTGCTGGCACCCTCCAGAATGCTGGCGCAGCAGCCGAGGCAGTGGCCTGGGGCAAACGTGCTAAGTACTCTGGAATCATCCTACGACTACACTTCGTGCCGTTTCCCGTGGAGACTTCCAAGGATCAGATGCTAAAAAGTTGATTGCCTGCATAAGTGCATATGCCTAAGAATCTGACTTAAATGCGTAGACCGTCGTTCTAGGGCAGGGCAGGGCTCTTCTTGACCCAACGCGTCTCGCTGGCGATCCAAAAAGGGAACGCAGCCGGCATAATGGGCACGTTCGGCCAGGGCGCACTATGCACGGGTCTTATTGATTACACTAATTTAGTTAGTAGGTTAATTGTTTATTTATTTACCCCAACATTAGTGAATAGTTTTCCCTTATTTCTAAGACTTTTCTTTCTTCTAAGACTAAAAACTTGTGAGACTAAAATTAACTAAAATCTGGCAACACAAGAAAAACTATTACGTTCCGTACGTGCGTCACGCGTTTGTGTGTGTGTGCCCCCCTGTCTGACTTTACTTACTTTCAGTCTTGTGTGATTGTGAATTGTTCTAAAGTTCTAATTGTTCTGCATTAACGACTGAATCTTTCTTTTGTTTTTCACAACTTGTTTATCTGGTTGATCCTTGAGTTTATCAGAGAAGCTATTGATTGGTTAGGTAGGGCACGTCGTCGTACCGCGTCCCCGCGCCGCCGCTGCCGCTGCGACCGGCTACTTGCACTTGTTTGGCGCGATAGTTGTTTATCGCAACCAACTCTATATAAAGGCTGTTGCGATCCGCCTACCAGTATTTAGTTGCACGGTGCGCGTCCAGTGTGTCGCCGGAAAATTGTGCAGAATGGCCTCCAGGGATCCTACAGCCGACCAACTGGTCAACTTCAAGAAATCCGTCAAGGTAAGTTAGCTCTCCATCATCTATTCCAGTCCTATCTGATTTAGAAGTTGTCTGTTAAGAAGTTAAGTACCTTCAAGAAACTTGGCCTATGTGAATTTATAAAGTTGTACTTTAAACCTGTTAATTAGCATACCTGCAGATTTGAATTTGGAGAGTCATGTTTTGTGTTGTGTCATACATGTATGTCATTAAATATGCCGGCCTCTATGAGTTCATCTCAATATTACCTAGGTTTAAGTAAGTGATTTATAATAATTATCAATTTATGGTCCAGTCATACCCTATGGACTCTGTGGGATTGAGACTTTGATCTCTATGGGCACCAAGTCAGACTATTTTTTTTATAGTTGTATCTTTTCCTGTATGTTAATGTGCTTAGTAATAGCATTGTAATATTCTATCTATCTAGTTACATGCTTTTAAAATTTGTCAAAATCTTCCAAATACATATAAATAAATATTTTTTAAATAACTACATAGGACAGTAGGTATTTTATAGTTTAGTTATATAGTTGCTATACTCTAACGATTAAGAATTAAACATTATGGTGACAACCTACTATATTACTAAACAGTTTGAAATTGTATGGCAAAAGTATATCCAATGTTTGGTAGGTATAAAGTTATATATTGTATATTTATATACCTAGTCAACTGTGTAAATAATTAGCAATGTAATCTGTTGAACTTTGATCCTATGTATCTTTGTTTTGTTATACCTACCTACACAGATAACTACTTGCTTGCTTAATAGCATATTTTAATAAGCCCAATAGATAATTATACAGATTGTTGATTATCAATTTATTTATCCTTTTATCATTTCTTACTTAATTTTTATTATATAATTTAAGGTTCTGACTTTTAATCATCACCTTCAATTGCATCAAATTATAAGACATGACATGACTTATTTTTCTAAATCTACACATATGATGGTATGTGACACTGTTAATTGAAGATGATTTAGGATTAAAGTTTTTTTTTCAGAAATCAAATTTATGTTTTTTCTATAAATACAAATCTAGATTAGTATATAAACCAACATTAATAGCCTGACCCAATGACCCATTCTGATTGTTAATTGAGTAATACATTCAACCTTGTGTGATAAAAATCAATATCTGAAACAAAACATAACAAAGCTAAATGACTAACTTACGATAAGGTGGATACATGTCCAGCTGTGGCCTGTTGTGGCTGGTAATGTAATGTAATAGACTAGATGGTCATAAATAATTAATAAAAATATTCTAAAACCACATAAAACAAAAAAACATTAGTCATAGAAAATAATGGGTCGGTAGGTAGGTACCTAACCTAAGCAAACATAATTGTAAAAGTGACCTTACATTGACCTGTTATATAATGATACCATACCATCACAAAAAAACAGTATTACATGTATTTAAGTTGTGTTTATTTTGTATTTGTATTGTATGTTCAAGCTCTTTACAGAGCTCGTGGTCAAGGATGACTTAGAAGTAAGATGTCATTTCTCTTTGTTTCTCGTATGTATGTCTATATATTTCAAAGTTGTTATTTGCGCGGCATCTTTGCGTTTTTTACTGTATAGTCTGTGTTTTTGTTCTCTGGTCTATTCTGAGTAAATTGGTATGATTATATTTAACAATATAATTTATTCATTTGTTATCAATCACAGAGCAGCGAAACGTCATGCGCTGGGGCGCACGAGGTCTTTGGTCTGTGTTTGTACCGTGCAATCATTAGAAAACATTCGGAGTTTTTAAAAATTGCAGTCCTTTGAGCAAGTAGTAAAATGTATGTAGTGAGTCAGTATATTATGAACCTACTCGAAAAGCTTTTTCATTTGATATCCGACTTGGCCCTTTTATTTATATTCGAGGGACAGCCATCCGAATACGATAGGGTGCATGCAGCAGACCATAAACTGAACAACTTATATGTCAGGAAAGGACAACTTCTTTTTGACCTCCCATATTAAATCAAGAACTGCAATAACTACGGAAATTAAAAATAATTAGAATATTGGAAACTTATATATTTTTTCATTGAAAAAGGTTCTGTTTCATGGTCTGAATACACCCATATCCCTTAAACCCTGAATATTTTTGTATGGACATTTTCCTGACGTCACAGATTCTACCTACACAGGTTCTACGCTATGCATCTCACATCTAATATGTTGATACCAAAAATTTGCATTTGCACTTGCCGCGCGCATTAGAATGCTAATGTAAAGCCCGGTTTACATTGTCTTAGTGTTTAGTCGAGTGCTTTAGTACAAGTTGAAAGGCAAGTTCAATTCAAGTAGAACTGTACTAAAATGTACTAAAGCAAGTAGCGTTTACACGTTTCAACTAAAGTACTATCCTAAAGCACTCGACTAAACACTAAGACAATGTAAACCGACCTTAAGGTTCGAATGTCTAACCTGACGTTACTATAAAAAAATATTTACCGAGTTTAACTCTCTGATTTAATCTTTGCCGTGTGATGCTGGCTTAGAATAGCATCACCCCATTTCTTGCCCGTGGGAGTCGTAAGAGGCGACTGAGGGACTCGAGGGTGTGTATTGCAGTTTTAGGCGATGGGCTGACAACCTGTCACTAGGGCGATACACGATTTCCTGGATGACCCTCAAATGTTTGTCAGACGTGGCGTAAATGTCAGTTTTATGCGACCATTTATGCTCCGCCTACCCCGCAAGGGATTATAGGCGTGATATGTGTATGTATGTATGTATTTAATCTTGTCTAGAATGTAATTCGATTAAACTTTTCATTACCATTGTGATGTTAATGATATTGCCACGGTGATAGCCTGGTTAAGTGTCAGTCTTATAATTGGTATGTATTATTTATATACCACTCTATTTCTCTAAAACGTCTAACACTTGTCCAAGGTCAAGCTTTGCAAACTCAAACAAACTTGTTAGGTTCGGTAGATATCACGAATCATGAAACAAATTACAGTACTTACCTACTTATTTATCGTTTTAGTTGCGATGTTTGCGAAACAAATATTGTGATCCAACGGGTCCGTCATGGCCGCCTAATAAGTACTAGAATTTATGTTTCCTTGCTGGATCGCACTTCTTAACCAGGTGGATGTTTTCAGTTTTGATGGTTTATAATTCGAATCAAAATAACAGTAGCATTTTTTTGTTTCAGGACTCACCCGGATTTATTACCACCAAGACCGGGGCTCCTGTCGGTGTTAAGACTGCAATCCAAACTATTGGTAAAAATGGACCAGCTCTACTGCAGGATGTGAACTTCCTCGATGAGATGTCAGCTTTTGACAGAGAGCGCATTCCAGAACGTGTGGTCCACGCTAAGGGAGCTGGTGCCTTCGGTTACTTTGAAGTAACTCATGACATCACCAAATATTGTGCTGCCAAGGTATTCGAAACTATCGGAAAGAAAACTCCCATTGCTGTACGGTTTTCTACTGTAGGAGGAGAAAGTGGTTCTGCTGACACTGTTCGTGACCCTCGAGGATTCGCTGTTAAGTTCTACACAGATGATGGCAATTGGGATGTTGTTGGCAACAACACTCCTGTTTTCTTTATTCGGGATCCAACTTTATTCCCGAGCTTTATTCATACACAGAAACGAAACCCTGCCACTCACTTGAAAGACGCTGACATGTTTTGGGACTTCTTGACCTTGAGGCCAGAAACAATTCACCAAGTTATTTACCTTTTCGGTGACAGGGGTATTCCTGATGGATACAGGCACATGAATGGATACGGATCGCACACATTCAAACTCGTCAATTCTCAAGGTGTTGCACACTGGTGCAAATTCCATTACAAAACTGACAAAGGAATTAAGAATTTACCTGTCGACAAGGCTGGTGAACTTGCTTCATCAGACCCAGATTATTCAATCAGAGACCTCTACAATGCTATTGCTAAAGGCGACTTCCCTACATGGACGTTTTACATTCAAGTTATGACAATGGCTCAAGCTGAGAGCTGCAAATTCAATCCATTCGATTTGACCAAGGTATGGCCTCACTCTGAATATCCGCTGATCCCAGTGGGTAAAATGGTGCTTGACAGGAACCCTAAAAACTATTTTGCTGAGGTAGAGCAGATCGCGTTTAGCCCTGCTAATCTAGTACCTGGAATTGAACCGTCCCCTGACAAGATGTTGCAGGGTCGTTTGTTCTCCTACAGCGACACACATCGTCACAGACTTGGGGCGAACTACTTGCAGATCCCTGTGAACTGCCCCTACCGCGTGACCGTGTCAAACTACCAACGCGATGGCCCTCAGAACATCGCTAACCAAGAGGGCTGCCCCAACTATTTCCCTAACTCATTCTCGGGGCCACAAGAGTGTCCGCGTGCCCAACGCTTGCAGCCAAGATACAATGTAAGCGGTGACATCGACCGCTACGATAGCGGTCAGACCGAGGACAACTTCTCGCAAGCGACAGCCCTCTACAAGCAAGTTTTTTCAGACGCAGAGAAACAACGTTGCGTTGACAACATTGTTGGCAATCTCAAGGACGCTGCTGCATTTATCCAAGAACGTGCGATCAAAATCTTCACTCAGGTGCATCCAGACCTGGGAAGCAAAGTGGCAGCTGGATTGGCTCCATACAAAAAATACCACGCTAACCTGTAAAAAATATCACAGGACAAGGACAATGGTGCTTATATAACAAATTAGGGGGATATATGGTACATATTGTATGATTTACCTATTTATTTGTGAAAATATATTTTAAAATTTTATACAAATATACAAATAAAGTTAAAACATCTCTAATGATTTACTTATTTTAAATCCAACTGTCTCGGTAGAATAGTGTTACAGATTCGCTGGTGTACGTATAGCTTTGTAACGTAGATGCAAGTAATGTACATGATACCCATAGGTCGTAGATGGTTATCTAAAGTTGCTTAGATGAAAGACTGGTCGTTAGCGAACCAACCATTTATCTAAGTGAAGTTAATTGTCCTGAGCTTTATAGTCTTATCTAAACTATGTTCTAATGCTCTTTCATCCTAATCTCGATGCTCCTATTATTCGTTGTCCTAATTTTATAGTCCTCATAATCTCTAGTAGGTACTGACACTTGAAATCCAAACGAAACCTCAGGGTGCAAGTAGGCTGAAGGCTGTCACTTTGCAAATGATGAGTACACAAAAACCTGTATGATTGTTGTTATTTTTATAGGTTAAAAAGAACTGTAGGTAGAAAAAAAACGATTAGGCCTACTGATTCATAAAAGAAACAGGATTAGAAGCTTGAAAGTTACGGTTTATCAACATTAGGACTAAAACATTAGGACAAACAGTATGGGACGCTTATTATTTAGGACAATCAAATATACGTACAGTCGTACAATCATGTTAGGGCAATCGACTTAAGGACTATAAACTTTAGGTGAAACAAAAGGGACCATTTCACAGCGATAGACAATGGCCTATAGTACTATAACGTCGGACAAATCGGGATAGCGACTACACTACCGCAGCTATCGAGTAAGAAAGTGCAAAAAGCATTTGCACACCCGCTAAAATGATGTCAAATGTCATCTAATCTTTAAAAAGTAAGAAATGTGAAATTTTATGTTTGTTTTTTCGTTTACGTAATAAGTTAGAATCCAGGGAATGTGAATCATCTTTTCCCTTAGAGTATATAGTACCTACCCATCTACTTGAGTACTATACACTCTTAAGTCGTTTCCTGTGAATATCTGCTACACCTTGCACTGCAATCCGCCTGCCAAGCGTGGTAAGTATGGCTAATTCCCTCCTAAAGGGTGGCACATGTCCTGCAGTAAGTAGGCTGTTGTAATCAAAGACATAGTTGTAATAGAACAGCAGGAACCCAGCAACGGGGCGTGTGCGGGTGTCATCCTGCCATTCGTGCCTGTGACACCCGGTTGTTCGCTGACATCGGTCACTACCACCCTCTTTACAATGTTTTGCTTCCACAAAACGTATGTTCTTAAGCCTATCTATACGCCGATGTATTTGTATATTATTATTTAGTGTGTATATTTGACTATCATTCTTAAGAAAAACGAAAATTCTTCGAACCTATTAATTAAAAAAAAAATATATGGGTTGTAATTGTAAGGCCCAATGAATCTTTATCTTAGGCCTTGTTCGGGCCTTACAACCCTATTTTTAATTTGGTAAGGCCTTTTTAACTGTTTCATAGTACAAAACGGAATTAGTTTTTAAAAGAGGTTGTCTCTTGAAAACATTTTTCAAACATACCTAAACAAATTTTTGTAATGCAAAGAATAAGCTAACGCAAATACCTACTAAAGCATAGGGAGTAAAAAAAGCTGCAGATATTTTAAAGGGTGAAGCTGTTTATGAAACTGAACAACTTTCCTCATCATAGGTCGAATTATAAAAAAATGCCTTCTCTTACAATTTGACCAGGGTGGCCAACCAATTTTAAATGATCAATGGAGAAGGTTGTTCAGTTTCACGGACTGGTTCACCCCTTAATATATTGGCAGCTTATATTTACTCTTTATTTCTCTTTCCAGGGCTTTGCAACCCACAATGAGGCCTTATGTATAAAAATTTAAAGTCAGATGCTTTGGTAAATAAATGCCTTAATCTGTAGCAATGCGACCTCCGGGCATCGCACAATTTTGTCAACACTGTCCACTACCAACTTCTATCTCATCTTTCACATTTGAATTTTGTATCGCTGTCGTTCCGAGACGCCATTTTCCAGCAGATCAGGCAGTCTAAAGTAAACCTACTGACTGACTGGACACCTACTTTTCGGGGTACATCCGTCCCAGTCACTGACAGGCTTGAGCTTCTAGGCATGGAGTTGACATCAAATCTAAACTTCGGCGCGACCATCGAGTACAAGGCTCAGACGGCGGCTAAAAAGCTGGGCGTCCTGAATAGAGGAAGCGATACTTTAAGCCTGGACAGCTTTTAACTCTTTACAAAGCACAAGTCCGATCCTGCATGGAGTATTGCAGTCACCTTTGGGATGGCTCAGCCAAATACCAACTTGCCGCTCTTGACTCGGTGGAACGCAGGGCCAAGAGGCTCATAGGCGACATAAAACTGGTGGACACCAAGCTACATAGCCTGGCACATCGCCGCAAGGTTGCCTGCTTGTCGGTATTTTATAGATTTTACTTCGGAGAGTGTGCTCAAGAGCTTCACGACCTTGTTCCACCAGCTCCCTTCTACCATCGGACATCCAGACGCACCGCTAGATACCATCCGTACCTGGTAGCCATTCCACCAATTCGGACTAAGCGCTCCCAGTCATCATTTATAATGCGCACTGCTAAAGAGTGGAACTCACTACCTGCGTCTGTGTTTCCAAACGCATACAACCCTAATCTCTTTAAAGTAAGAGTGAACAGGCTTCTTCTGGGTGAGCTCGCTCCATCTTAGACTCTGTCTCTGTCCTATGACCTAGACTAGAGTCAAGAGCAAACCCATCACTAATAAAAAAAAAAAAAAAAAACTTTGGGATGGACTAGTCGTCTAGAGAACGGTGTTTTTTAAGTTATCAACATATACAAGCCCTCGTGCTTGCTAGTTTGTGCAAGTGTTCACTAAAGCTTTCCGGATCACCGATTTGAACCCTTAGAGAGATCTTCCCCCCACATTAAATATCCATTACCAAAAGAAGAGTTTCATTGCCTACCCTGACGTTTTTCGCGGCGACGTGACAAAACTAGTCTGAATAACAATACTATTAGGTATATTCACGGTATAATAGTAATATTTTTGGAGTGAAATCCTAAAATACAGCCGGGATGGGCTATCTTGTGACTCACTGAAGAAGTGAAATCTTTTAGGAAAATATAGATAATTTAAGTTACCGTTTGCTTTTATCTAAGTTAGTTTAACAAATAAAAAACATTCATACTAGTGTATTTGTTTTTCTATTTGATGCTTTCTTTAACCACAAATGAGATAAACATGGCATGGGCCTTGTTAAACATAACAATTTTAATAAGGCTAAAAATGTAAGTTATTCAAAATGATCAAAAGGGTAACTTTTGCAGTCAAAATCATATTATCAAAGAATTATTAACCGTACTATTGATTAAAAACTCCGTTTTTCGTAATAGTGATGCAATAAAGATTTTATTTCGGGTCTACCTTGGTAGTAAGTAATTAGTTATATCCTCCGTATTATTTATCACATAGAAGTAGTGTACTAATAGCCTTTTTATATTTATTCATAATATTTAGAAGGTCCGGGAGACTTGAACCACTTGAAATAACTTTTTAAATTTTGCGTCTATTTAGGTCGCGTGGCAAATGAATTAACACGCTCAACACAACAATCACTAGCAACCTTAAATTTACAGCGTATATAGACTCATATTACCAGCAGTGTCAAAAAAGTGATTTTACCACCTCTGAGTGTTTTTTTTGGGATAGTTTGTATTGTTTACTGCACACTTACCTATTTATGAAGGCAGGCATTTACGCAAGGCAGACTTACGTTTTAGTATTGCCAAATCATGTTTTTTTGTTCAGCATCAAGGATTATGCTCCAGCGAATAACAGATTCAGAGCAAAATCTTGATTCAATCCTGAGTGGATGAGGGAGAGTTGAGCCATTTTGCATGTGGGACACTTGAGCAGTGATCAATTCGCTCTTTACAGTGGAACTTCTATATAAAATCAGATTTAATTTTACGTCATAGAAAAACACTGTTATTATACGCCTAAATTTGTTTTTATGTAATCGCTACTAAAAATATAGGTATCATATAAATTGGTTTTGACGATTTTTGAGTAGGCAGTACAGATCTCAAAATGAAGACTTAATTTATGTTAAAATACGTTATTGGCACGTAAATGAGTTGCATAAGAATAATTTTCAAACGGTTTGTGTAAATTGGTACAAAGATGAAATGAATTTATATTATTATAATAAAGTACATCTTAATTATGAAATTGAATCATTATAATGCTTTATTTGATTTATTTCCCTTGTCATTAAGGTATGGGCAAGTCTACCGCCAGTTCGGGATTTTAATTTGGCTTGAGCCAAAATCATTTTTAATAGAACTTTATTGTTCAAAATAATATCAAATCGTAGCTAGATATTAGCTATTTTTTGGTATTTCGTTCATCTTCCTAAATATACCTATTCAGATTTTAAAGAATTTTAATTAAAAAAGCGGTTCAAGTCTACCGGGCTTCCACTATTCTGTAAAAATGGCCATAGATCACCTATTAAAAGAAAAAATATACCTACAATAAAAAAATAAGTAAAATGTTCAAAATACTACCGATTATTAGCTAATTATTTATTTTGTTTCTTATTTTGTACAGAATCATTAATCTTAATTTTATTATCAACATCAGGTATTTGATTTTTTTCGTCCCAAGTAAAAAACACATGTAACAATGTCTGCAATTTATTTTATTTTATTATAGTCAATAATAATAATCGTCCCAGCTATCTAAAAAAATACATATGATAAACATAATTATACGGGATGTAAGGGATGGAAAGTTGTATAGTTACATGGTCTGTCTGACTGAATGCACCCTATCAGTATTCGGAGGGCTGTCCCTTACACCCTGTATATTCAACATACCGAAGAATGTCTCAGTATCATTGTGTTAAATTTCCGAAAGGAAATTTGAGATCATGGAAGTAAACTAAGTTGTTTGATGTATCATCAACAGAATATTTTATTAGAGTAACAGTTTTGTTTTGTGTCATAGTTGACAAACATAAATATAAAAATATATAGTGGCCAGGGTGTCTCAGTATTTACAAAAAGTATTTACAACACCTCCCCGTAATGGGGCACCCTGTACCTGTATAAAACTAAGATAAGACATATCAAAGATCACTATAAACAAACACACGATAACACAACACAAAATTAAAACTATACACAAACAAAAAAAAAAAATTACATCAACCTGTATATACACTTCACCAAAAAAAACTTCAACCTGTATATACACCTAAACCTAGAGAACTATTTACATACCTAACCATGATCTGAATCCTAGCCTAAACCTAATGAACATGAAAATTTACAATGTTTGAGTTTTGGTAGAGGCTTGGTGAGGATGTCTGCGATCATGTTGTGTGTTGGTATGTATGTGATTATGTAGTCCTGTTCTGAGAGTAGGCGTATGAAGTGATGTCTAATGTCGATGTGTTTTGTGCGTGCATGGAATGTGTTGTTGCGAGTGAGTTTGATTGTGCTTTGGTTGTCTGTATGAATGGTGAGTGGCTGTATGACGTTGTAGACTTCTTTGATAAGTGTGCGGAGATAGATGGCCTCTTTGCAGGCTTCGCCTAGGGCCATGTATTCGGCCTCTGTGGTACTCAGTGCAGGGGTGCGCTGTTTCTTAGATTCCCAAGAGATGGCAGCACTGCACATCTTGAAAACGTACCCCGTGTATGAGCGTCTGTCTACTACGTTGCTGGCGTAGTCGGCGTCAGCATAGCCGGTTGGATAACCGTCACCATTTTTAAAGTTTAGTTTTAGGTCCTTAGTTGCTTTAAGATACCTTAAAACTCGTTTGGCAGCTTTCCAATGCACCTCCCCGTAATGTCCATTGAACTGGCTCAGATAAGATACTGCATAGGATATATCTGGTCTTGTGCCTATTGCAATGTACATTAGAGAACCAATAAGCTGTTGGTATGGCAAATCGGGTTTCTCATCATCCTTATCAGGGATTGTGAGCTTCATACCTGGTTCCATGGGCGTTGAGACAGGGATGGCATCAGTCATACCAAACTTCTCTATCACTTTCTCGATATATTTGGTTTTATCGAGAGATATGTTGCCGGGTTTCTGGACAACACGCATTCCAAGACAGTCTTTGACAGGACCAAGGTCTTTGACCACGAATAGTTTCTTTAAGCCGAGCTTAAGGTCGTCCTTCATGCTGTCGTTACTACAGAGAATAAAGAAATCGTCGACGAATACAGCTACTACAAGTAGGTCGTTTCCGTCGCGTCTGTAGTACAGGCAATGCTCGTTAGAAGCTTGCTGCAGGTCAAGTTTTTTCATGGCTTCACAGACTTTCAAGTTCCATTGTCGTGGAGCTTGTTTAAGGCCATATAGAGCCTTTTTGAGTAGGCATACTTTGCCCTTTGGGTCAGTGGAGAAGCCGTCTGGCTGTTCCATATAAATTTCCTCATCGAGGTCCCCATTTAGAAATGCAGTTTCCACGTCTAGGTGGTCAACTTGAAGTCCACGTTGAGCCGCAAAAGCCAATAATAGTCGCACTGAAGACAGTCTAGCGACTGGTGCAAAAGTTTCACTGTAGTCAATCCCTGCTACTTGGGTGAAGCCTTTTGCTACTAGTCTGGCTTTGTATTTCGTTATTTGGCCACTAGTGTCCTTTTTTAGTTTAAATACCCATTTGCATTTAATCGTTTTTCTGCCGGAGGGTCTATCGACGAGAACCCAGGTTCCATTTTTTATTAGGGAATCGTATTCAGCATGCATAGCTTCTAACCACTTTTCCTTCTCTTCATGATCCGTTACTTCTTTAAAAGATTCGGGTTCCAGGTCTGAGGTGAGATATCCGAAGCGTTCAGGAGGATTCCTTACACGGACAGGGTATCTGCGTTCAGGTTCAGTAGGAACTTCAGGAAGAACGGGTTCATCTGGTTCAGAAGTAGCTGACAGATACTCTGGTGATGCCGGTTCAGCAGTCGCAGATGTATCTATTTGTGGTAGAGGCTGTGGCTGGGGTTCAGTGTTTTGAGGGGGTATTTCAGAGTTAGGACGTGGGACTGGAACATCTGAGATGAGAGGTGATGGAAGACTTGGCTGTTGTGTCGTAGGCGGTTGTGTTTCCTGTTGGTCTACTCTTGTATTAACAATTAAATCGTAAGTGAGACTGTTGTTAGGGGTGGTGGGTTGCTGTGGTTCAGTAACTCCAAGTTTGTCTTCAATAAAGACTACATCCCGTGACAATATGATCGCTCGTGGGTTGCGAGGATCTATAAGGCGATAGCCTTTAGTCTCAGTTGACTATCCAACAAAAATGCAAGACTGGGTTTTCGAGTCCAGTTTGCTGCGTTTTTCTTTTGGAATAAAAGAATGCGCTTCACAGCCGAAAACACGTAGATGAGACACATCAAGTCGTTTCCCGTACCAAAGTTCGTCAGGTATTTTATTTTTTAAAGCTTGGGTGGGCGAAAGATTTTTTAGGTGAATTGCTGTATTTACTGCCTCACCCCAGTAAGCTTTTGGGAGCTTTGCGTCGTGCAACATTGCTCTGGCCTTTTCTACAATCGTCCGATTAACCCGTTCAGCGACGCCGTTTTGCTGAGGGTTGTAGGCTACAGAGGTCTGATGGATAATTCCATTCTCCCTTAAAAATGTAGACATCGGCCCGTTTACAAATTCACGACCGTTGTCGGAACGAAACTTTTTAATTTTTTCGTTTGTTTGGTTTTCTACAAGTTGTTTGAATTCGACAAACTTTGAAAACACTTCACTTTTTGACTTTAGCAAGTAGCCAAAAGTTTTGCGCGTAAAGTCATCTGTGAAAGTAAGTAAGTAGAGCGCGCCACCCCATGAATGTGTACTCATTGGTCCACAAAGGTCGGAATGAATGAGCTCACACTTTTTGAAAGACTTACTTTTCGACTTTTTGAATGGACTTTTTGCTAATTTTCCTTGAAGGCAAGGAATGCAGGTTTCATCTAAACCCGAACTATCTATTTGACAGTTTATGCCATTCGTTCTCTTTTTCAGAGTAGACATCGCTTTGACGTTGAGATGTCCGAGGCGTCTATGCCACAGAACAGCTGTTTCATTTCTGACATTTGTCAGCTGTGCTTGTTGTTGTGGCTCAGAAATATCTAATTTATACATGCCCTTATAATTTTGCCCTGTTGCTACTACTGTTCCCGAAATTTTGAGCCCTTTTTCGAGATAGATTTGAGCACCTTTACTAGTAAAAACTGTAGCATAGCCCTTCCCTGCCATAGAACTAACAGATAATAAATTAGCCGAAAGTTGTGGTACTAATAGGGCGTTAGAAATTTTGTCAATATTGCCGCTATTTACACAAATTGTACCTGTTCCTTCGCTTAAAATCTGCTGGTTGTTGGCTACGGTTACTGTGTCTGACTGGGGAGAAAAATTGCTGAATGATTGTATGTTATTGCACATATGAGATGTTGCGCCAGAATCTATGAACCAATGGGATGGGTTTTTGGAAGAATGAAAAGATGAATAAAGTGTAACATGTGTACTGAAATTAGCCTTATTCTTCTTTTTGCGGTTCCGGCACTCCGAGACGACGTGTCCATGTCGCTTGCAGAATGTGCACACATGCTTTGGGCGCGGGGGCACAGGCGTAGTCTTGGACGCAGGCGTAGGCTTCGATGTATACTGAGCACTGTCTTTCGTCGAGGTCGATGGCCGCTGGTCCTCCTTCAGTAACAATGTAGCTACGGAGTCCGAAGAGATTTTAGTTCCCGATCCTTCCAATGCCATTACCATAGGGTTATATTTTTCAGTCAAACCAGTTAACATTATAACTCCTACAAACTCATCATCGACGGGAGCCTTTATTTCCGCTAGTTGCTGCTGCGTGCTGCGGATTCCGTTAACATATTCGTCCATGCTAGTACAGTTCTCCAGTCTTGTATTGAAGAGTTTACGAAGTAGGTGCAGGCGCCGTAGAAGGCCGCTGTCAGCATAAGCTGCTTGTAGCTTTTCCCAGGTTTCCTTGGCGGTGGTGCAGCTCATTATCACAGGGTACACCGATGTTCCTACTGATAAGCATATTTTTGCCTTTGTTTTTGCATCAAGCCGCTTGAATTGCATGTCTCCAAGTTGCTGCATCATAAGTGCGGGACTTTCTATAAAATCCCACATGTCACTCACGACGAGTACGTTCTTCATCGAGAAACTCCAGCTGGTGAAGTTTCTGGCACCCTCCAGTTTCTCAATCGTGGGCACCCCAATCTGTTGTGCCATCGGGAGAGGCTGCTGTCCACTAGGTGTAGCTGTAGGTTGCGCTGGTGCCGGCAGTTGTCCTGCCGATGAAGGGTTTTGTGTGTCACCCTCCATAGCACTCGTACCAAATTATATATTCTTACACAACTTAGGTTAGAGGGGCTCTGGGCCCATAACCTGTTAAATTTCCGAAAGGAAATTTGAGATCATGGAAGTAAACTAAGTTGTTTGATGTATCATCAACAGAATATTTTATTAGAGTAACAGTTTTGTTTTGTGTCATAGTTGACAAACATAAATATAAAAATATATAGTGGCCAGGGTGTCTCAGTATTTACAAAAAGTATTTACAACACATTGAAATCTGTGTTCAATCATCATTGCTTGTTTATAATAATAATATAATTCTTTAGGGAGTCGTAAGAGGTGACAAAGGGACTCGAGGGTGTGTATTGCAATTTTAGGCGATGGGCTGACAACCTGTCACTATAGTGATACACAGTTATCTGATTGACCCTCAAACTTTTGTCAGACGTGGTGTTGATGTCCGTTTTGTGGTCGTTGACGCTCTGCCTGCCTCGTAAGGGATATATGCGTGATTTATATATGTATGTATGTATAATTCTTTATTGCACAAAGAAAGTACAAAAATAAATAAAAAAGAAAGTAAAAATTATTAGTTTTTTGTACTAATCACGAAAGACGACTCGATTAGGGTCGAGGAACACAGGAAGGTATCTGGTTGAGAAAAGAGACCACAATCTGAACAATGAACAATGGAATGTTGATGAAGTGAGACTACTTATCTAAAATATTGTTTCTTATCAAGAAGTTACTTATCTTATCTTGACCATGATTCGAATGGAAGGCGAAACGATCTATAGATATATTATAATCATGAAACTAGTATGTACCACTTTGTTAAATCCTTAATTAGGTATGCTATAACGGATAAGGTCCCCGCTGGCCAGTTGCGTACAGTTTACTTTTTGGCAGTATTTACCCGACTGCTTCAGAAGAACTGTAATGGCGTCCGAAGGTATGTATGTGGGTCTTGTGGGTACTCATAGTATCTAAACTAGAACGCAGTAGTATTATATTATCTGTACCTAAACTATGTATTACCTACATATAATATATGTGTAGTTATATTATTTTAACAGACTAAAGCCCGAACGGCTTAAAATATGTTGACATAAGGTACGGTGGGCAAATAACGCCAATTTAACGTAATATTTGAACCGTCTGCCGTGTGATGAAATGGCAGGGAATAACAGTCGTCAAATTCTACCCGTGGGTGTCGTACAAGACGACTAATGGATGAATCCAAGAAATGGGCAGCAGCCTTCCATGTTAATGCAAACCTTTTCAGGCGCTCTCCAATCCGACAGCCAATGCGTAGTGCGTATTGCAATACCTCAACAATAGGGTGAGGCCCGTGTCCAGAGGTGGATGAGAGGATTTTGGATGTTGATGTAATAAGTTTAGCTGGCCTTTATGACTTCCTCATCAATATCTTCTATTCAAATGCACAAATTGAAGCAACTTGTTTTGCTATGGACCGAGAAAGGTATAGCCAAGATCCTAATGTTCCACTTCAGGTCCTCAGAACCTCAAAATATATGTGCCAGTAAGGTGAAAAACTTTTGCAGTAGAGCTATGTTGGTACCCTGGTGTTTTACTAAAGAAACGTTAGACACTATATATCTGTGTAAATTTTCCTTTCGAGACATTTCGGTATCTCGCAAAGTTAAGCCGGTCTCCAGGTGTTCCTCATCAGTTACCAACTCTAGACTCTCGATGCCAATGTGCCAGCTGAAGCGGTTTATAATGCTGAACTACATTCGTTATTAACCAATTTCCATATCCCTTATAGTTTTGCTGGGCTCTTGGTGCACCACATCTGGTACTCACGACACTAGATGTCAACGTGCCAGGCGAAGCGGCCCATTATCCTGACCAGCTTTTGCTGTGCAGACATTTCTGTATCTCTCATACTCTAGCTGGGCTTCTGGTGGCGTAAATATTCTTCGTTAAGTCGTATTTCTCGTGGGAATGAGCGATTTTCCCGTAAAAAGTGTTCTAGATGTTAACCAAGCTTAATAGCTATACACAACAAAAAGTTTCATTCAAATCCGTCCATTCATTTTGAGATTAGCTCGGGCAAACAGATAAATTGAAATAAATAAATAAGTGAAATGTGATCAACTCTTATTTTTACATCACCTACCATTAGTTTTTCGTAAATTCGTTCAATGTACAGAGACACAGGTTTTACTGTAGGTATTATTACAGGTATAGGTAAGATGTAGGTATGTGTACCTTAAGTACTCTAAAATCATTTGTTTTTTAGTATAGCCTCCTTACAGAAGTTGTTCAGGTCAGGTCCATGGTCTGATCAAGCCTGTAAAGTTTTCGGTACACCGTCCCTTACACCCTGTCTTCGAGCAACGACGGCCTTCCGCCGGGTCGGAACGAGACGGAAGACCGTGTTGCTCGAAGCACCCTGTATATTGAAAAGGCATGAATAACAATCTAATTTTGTAAACAAATCCTCTTTGCGTACTGAAACAAAGATTCCAGAACATTTTGCAAAAGCAAAGTCTCTATGTGACAGAATGTGTCAGACATAAGGACATAATTTTTTATTTTATCATGTAGATGTAGATTTTATTTGTTTGTAATGTTTTTGATTTCTTTTATGAGTATTAATTATTATTTTTTGTTATATTTAAAGCAAATCGCGACGCAGAAAGTTTCTGTTAATATTAAATAGAAGCGTAATAAATCTACATGACACAACAACACTTACGAAATCGGATAAGTAAGTTGAACTCATGAACTTATTATATTGAGTGCCGCGCGGCGGGGAAACCAAATTATTGATTTACCTATTTATTCAATACCTACTTACTTACTAACAATTTACTGATCTGACCTTGTATGCCATGTTTGTAGTATTTATTTATTAAAACTTAATTTGACAGCATTAAGCCAAGCTGTGTGATGCCGGCTTAGAATAGCATTACCCCATTTCTTGCCCGTTGGAGTATAAGGGCGACTGAGGGACTCGTGGGTGTGTATTGCAATTTCAGGCGATGGGCTGGCAACCTGTCACTATGACGATACAACATTTTCGGAATGACCCTCAAATATTTGTCAGACGTGGCTTAAATGGCTGTTTTTTGCGGCCGTTCACGCTCTGCCTACCCCGCAAGGGATAAAAGGCATGATATATATAAATGTGTGTGTGTATTAAGCCAAGGCACTGGCAAACTTAAACTAGATTATTACTTACATACATACATAAATCACGCCTCTTTCCCGGAGGGATAGGCTGAGACTTCCTTCAATTTACTACGATCCTGGCATACTCTTTCGCCTCCTCCACATTTATCAATTTCTTCATGCACGCTCGTCGGTTTAGGGTACTCCTGACCTGACCTTCCTTTACCACGTCCCCGATTTGATCGAGGTGCGTCCGTCGAGGTCTTCCCCTTCCGACGTTCCATTCCACACTTGCCATATACACCTGTTTCGATAATCTTCTTTCATTCATCCTCTCTACATAGCCAAACCATCTAAGCATACCCTTTTCTACACCAGTCACTACGAGTTCTGTTATACCACAACGTTCCCTTATCATTACCGAGATCCGATACCGAGATCTCCAACCCGAACAGACGTCATAAACAGCTGTTCTTATATTTTAATACAATTTTGCACTAAATTATGAATATTATTAGTTTATTTGTGTTTAATTAAGTAGAATAAGTGTCAGTGAAAGTTACCAGCGCTATCCGGACTCAGTGAATCATAACAACACGGATTTTATACCTACCAAAAGTGCTGTCAACCAACCAACGATTCGAATTTTGATTCGAATGACTAACGGATTTAAACCCGGGGAGTATTGTTTTTCATAACTGTTACACCAGCCAGGCTTGTTATTTATAAGACCTGATAGTAATCGCAGATTAAACGATCACATAACTGCACATACTTAACTCGCTTTTGTGAGAAACGACGACCTACTCAGACATTAGCGCCGTAACCTTGCCTCATCTTACTTCTATTGAAGTTTATTTGACGGGAAGGCTCGCCGCTCAGACAAGTTAATTCAAATAATACTACACATTTAGGAACCATAACACCTTACTTTCCTTGGTAATTTTGCTGTAGGCTAGATTTTGTAGTGTCTCAGTTCACTTGTCTGTGTGGAAAGTGGATCTGATGATACTTGATAGGTACTATTTACATTTTATACATAGCATACTAACGGTCTACTCGCAAAATGACCTAATTCCTCAACGCAAAACGGCTTTCTCGCAAAATGACCTAACTCCTATACGCATAATGTCCTACGCATAATGTCCTAAACGTATAATGTCCTAAACGCATAATGTCCTAAAAGCATAATGTCATAAACGCATAATGACCTAAACGCATAATGACCTAAACGCTTAATGTCCTAAAAGCATAATGTCTTCATAATAATTCGATAATTAACGGTGATTTCCCACACTTTTCCTCAACGTAGGTACTATGTGTGATGCCTTTTGGTGTACTTACCTGCTATATTTGGCCGTATATTGGTAAGAGTTATGTTTCCATGTAAATATACATGGTGTAAGGGACGGTGTAGCGTTTGTAGTCAATGCGACGCTGAACATCCTTGCAAAATTATCAGTACTCAGCAATAGTAGTCCCTAGTACTGAATAAAGAGTATGTAAACACGACTACCAACCTCATCAGTTTTGATAAGTACTGGCCACTTCAGATGATTAAATTAACTGTCGTTTTTGATATTGGTAGTTTCGTAGTTTCAAGTCATTATTACTGTCATAGATTCATATTTTTTCTTTTGTGCGATGGATAATTCAAAATAAAAATGGATCATAATCAGTTATTTTTTTCAAAAAATCAAAAAGGAAATGAAACACTTCTATATAAAGGTTATAGATATAACAAGATTAACAGAACCAACAAGAATGGTACAACAATATGGAGGTGCGTGAATCGGGTAAGCTGTAGTGCAACGATTTCATTGAACATGAAAGACATAGTCAGGCAAAGTGACCATACGTGCCTAAGCGATGAAAAAATGAACGACATATACTTACTACGAGCAGAATGCAAAGATGCCGTATGCAAAGACTTTTCTCCTATACAACCAATAGTCGAAAAAATCTTTGAACCTTATAAAGAAAAAACTGAGTATCTCAGCTACGTGCCAACTGTAAAAGAGATACAGGATTCCTTATATCGGACAAGGAAAAAATTTCTCCATGTAGAACATTTACGACACAACGAATTGGAAAAAGTTAAAGTTCCAGAACCACTAGCCAAAGATTTTTTGTTTCGCATCGATGGAGAAGGGAATGATAAAATGTTAATTTTTGCAACAAAAACATCTCAAGAGTACATGAATTATTTTCACCCTGATTCGGCACAATTCTTTGGTGACGGAACTTTCTCAAGGAGCCCAACACTTTTCTATCAACTTTATAGCATCCACATTGACCTGGGCTCGACAGAAAAGTCTACGAACGTAGTTCCAGTTATATTTGGATTACTTCCGAATAAGACGCAAGAAACCTATGTACGGTTTTTCCAAAGTATCAAAGATATGGGAATATATATCAATAATTTCAAGTGTGACTTCGAACTAGCTGTCGTTAATGCTGTCCGGAAAGTATTCCCAGAGGTAACCGTTTCTGGGTGCCACTTTCATTTTTCAAGGGCAGTATGGAAAAAAGCTCGAAAATTAAAATTACATGAAAACAGTAATACTAGAAAAGTGATGCGACTTATCAATAATTTACCACTATTGCCAGCAGATTACATATCAGACAGTTGGGAAGCACTTTTAAAGATTTCTCCCAAAACCAGGAAGATGAATACATTTAAAAAATATTTTCAAAGGGAGTGGTTGCAAATTATTGGCCCTGATTTACTGAGCTGTGCGACTAATATGCATCGCACGAATAATCATCTCGAAGGATGGCACCTACGCTTAACCAAGAAAATTTCAGAGCATCCCGAGTTGTACGACTTTATTCAAAAATTGAAAAAAGAGTCTAAATATAATAATCATAGAATAATAAAAAACTTGACTAAAACTCAAAACCACGTTAATAGACGAAAATCGGACATTTTATTTGATAAAATGTATAAAATGTTATTAAAGAGGCTGTATCGGAACAAAATAAACAGCATTAAATTTTTACGGAAAATAATGTATATAAAACTAAAGTTAAACAAGAGAATATGAAGGATACAAGCTTAATTATTAAAAACAAGAGAATTTAAAATGTAAGAAATCTAATACCTTTAAACTAGCAAGAATTGTATATGTTGCAGGCTTTTGATCAAAAACAAAGTAAGAATAATATAATGTAAGAAATAAGAATAATATTTAAGTTAATTATTTAAGAATTATTTTGTTTTACTTAATTACATAAATATGTACTGTCAGTTCGATAGTTCCTACAATAAAAACTTAGATTTCATAAATACTATCATGCTTCTTTTATTTATATTAACAATATACCTCAAACGAAATGTCACAGTAAACACAAGGATAGGACACACCGCAAATGACATTAATTTTCTTAAATGATATTTCTTTTTTTTAAAGTGACATTTAGATTGCTAAAGTTACATTTTGGATCCTAAAGTGATATTTTGTTTCCTAGAATGACATTTAGATTCCTAAAGTGACATTTAGATGCTAAAGTGACATTTAGGTTCCTAATGTGGCATTTAAATAGCTAAAGTGACATTTCTTTTCTTTTTGCATATTTTGCTTTCAATAGTTCAATCAAAAAGCTAATTGATTTGTCGCAACTAAAAATTCCATGTAGAACAATCAATTGAACTTCCAATTGAACTACTGGGAATAGAAGATTTTGAGGACATTAGGCATTTAGGACATTGTGTTTAGTTAAGGACATTACGCGTTTAGGGCATTAAGTGTTTAGGACATTAAATGTTTAGGTCATTAAGCGTTTAGGACATAAAGCGTTTAGGGCATTAAGCATTTAGGACATTAAACGTTTAGGACATTATGCGTTTAGGTCATAATGAGTTTAGGTCATTGAGAGTTTAGGAATATTTTAGGATTTAGGACATTATGCGTCGGGAGGATTATAACCTTTAATCTTAGTACTACTTACATATAATTTTAAACAAGTTTCTATAATTATTAAGTATTATCATTGGTAATTACACAGAGTAGGTAGTTTAGCCTCCTAATTAGATTACCTAAAACAACTAGTGTAAGTTTGATATTAAATAAGTTTTTCTATATCAATTCCAGCTACGGCTTCAACCATGTCCGTCCATGATGACCACCCATAGAATGCATGCTGAAAAGATGATGGCTAAACTTCAGCAAACACTTACTGAAGCCGAGCAGATCAATGAGAAACTTCTAGTTGAACGAGATGAGATTGACCATGAGATGAAGCAAATAAAATCAAAAAACACTCAGTTAAGCGAGAGTGTTATTACTCTGCGAGCACAATGTGCAGAATCACAAGCAGAGATTGACCATCATACTGATCTCATAAAGTCTCTGGAACATGCTCATTTTGAAATAAGTTCTGCCCGGGATCGATGTAAATTTTTAGAACAACAACTGAACGAAGCTAACAACCAGTTAGCTGATCTACACAAAGAAAAAGAAGATACTGAAAATAGATTCAGTGTTTCCCTACGCCATGAACTGGAAGTGGAGGACATTAGTACTGTACGCCACACAATTTTGACAAAGGGCAACAAAATAAAGCAATATTTAAGACTAAATAAATTCATAAGAAAAACTAGACATAATCTTAAGTTGTTGAAAATAACTCAAAAAAGACAACCAAATAGAATCAAGAGAATAAATTTATTGAATGAAACTGAGGACCTAAGACTAAAAATTAGAAAAATGAATGTGGCATTTCATGAAGCAGAAGCACACAATAGGCAGCTGACGGTGCAACTTACAGCCTCAGAAAGTTTGCACACAAGCAGCGAGTTGTATATTGACAACCTTCAAACACAACTCGCAAAGGCTAAGACTAAATATGCAGAGAGCCGAATAGAACACAATCAACTTTCTTTTGTAACTTCAGAGCTACTCCAACTACAGCAACAAAACACAGTGTTGCTTGAATTGCTCATGGAAGACGATGAATTGGTCTCGGCTCTAGGTGGAACAAAACCTGTCACACCGTCCTTAGCTGCCGTGACTGCTGCCACTACTGACGCACTCGTCCCAGGAGAACCTCCCTCGCCCGTCGCTGCTGGTGCGCCGGCCGCGCCCGTCGCTGCTGATGCGCCGGCCGCGCCCGTCGCTGCTGGTGCGCCGGCCGCGCCCGTCGCTGCTGGTGCGCCGGCCGCGCCGGTCGCTGCTGGTGCGCCGGCCGCGCCGGTCGCTGCTGGTGCGCCGGCCGCGCCGGTCGCTGCTGGTGCGCCGGCCGCGCCGGTCGCTGCTGGTGCGCCGGCCGCGCCGGTCGCTGCTGGTGCGCCGGCCGTGACTGTCGCTGCGTCGGACGCGCCCACCAGGCAAACGCGACGTGGCGGACGCGGTAGAGGTGCTCCTGCACTGCCTGTGGGAACAAAGGCGCGACCAGCATCGACTGCGACGGCCGCGACTACGTCACCCACCCGGCGAGGACGACGCGGAGGACGCCGCGGTTGACGCGGTAGGGGCGCTTCCCGTGCTCCTGCACCCGCTGTGGACACAAAGGCGCACCAGGCATCGGGAGCCGACAGCAACGTGCAGCCTGCGGGGTCACCTGCCTCCCCTACCAACGGGTTGCAAAGGGCGGTGAGAGTGCCGCTCACTCCAGTAGCTGCACCGCGTACTTTTAGGGCGCCTACCACCTCAGCCCCCGCTGTCCCGACACCGAAGCCGCGACGGCGTGGCCCACGCCCGTGTCCTACTCCTCGACCCAACGTCAGACCACTTCTTGACAGTGTGAGTGCAACGAAAACGATAAAGGCAAAATCAAAGACTCTAATTTACTCTGACGAGATAGGTGTAGGTTTCGGACAATTATTAAACTATCGTTTAAATAAACAAGTGACAAACATGTGTTGTCCTGACACCTCATTTGAGGATATTGTTAAACAAGTAGCTGTAGGGAAATTTGATGAGCACACGACCATTATACTTATGATAGGAAATCATTCTAACATTAGTCGTAGTACATTAGACAATAGTGTAGAGGTGTTGCTCAATTTACACAATCAGACAAAGTGCAAGTTCATTTTGTGCAACTTCCCATACTGTACAAACCTGTCAGATCAACAAAACAACTGTGTGCATAGAATGAACATGCACCTATACAATATAACATGTCATCATAGCGATGCTATTTCTTATTTTGACTTGAATAATTTTATTCACACATTTATTTTGACTCAGGATACTATGTACCTGTCTGATTATTATAAAAAACAAGTAGCTACATTGTTAGCATATAATATAAATGACACAAAATCTGTGTCATCTCCTATATTAATTTGTAATGTTACTAACAATAATTTAAACTAGAATTTAAGACAAAGGAAATCCCCTCTTTGACTGATATTAATAACAAACACAAACCGGGGTTTTCTTGCACTCATCCTCAGACAAAGGAAAAGCAAAATCAGTTACAAGTGTTACATCAAAATATTCAGGGTTTTGCTAGCAAAGTATTAGAAATTGAATTATTCTTAGAAAAGCATAATTATGACGTAGTTTGTTTAACGGAACATTTTCACAAAGATCCTGACATTTTGATAAATTATGAAAATTATTGTATTGCCAGTTCTTTCAACCGAAAATCCGCGATACATGGAGGTTCCTTAATACTTATTAGAAACAACATTAAATTCAAAGAACGTAAGGATGTTGTCGGATTGTCGGTTGAGTGTTGTACTGAATTATCTTGTGTTGAGCTGGAAAGTCATGTTATAGTATGCGTATACAGACCGCCAATAGCAAAAAATTTTACCAAATTCCTAGAAATAATTGAAGATGTACTCAAATTAGTCACAAAAACTAATAAACATGTAATTGTTGCAGGTGACTTTAACATAGACATTTTAGAAATCAATGCATTAAGTGATAAATTTTTAGGTCTTTTTAAATCATTCAATTTATTTAATATATTTTTTGAACCTACTCGTGTGACGCCTACTTCTGCCAAATGTATTGATAATGTATTCAGCGATTGTGACCCGGTACAAAAATGCATTATAAATTCTCTTCAATCAGATCACAAGGGTCAAAGTGTAATATTCCCATTCAAAAACCATATTAAAACGATCAAAATAGAAACCAGGCGCATCACTGCAAGCAGGTTGGAAAAATATCAAAATGTGTTAATCGAGAAATTGCCTGTCCATAATTATGATTTGAAAACCCAAATCATGTATACGAAGACGTTTTCAATTTGTTAAGCAAAGAATTCGAAATCATTTTTAACTTAGAAACGAAAGAAATTAATACGAAATTTAAGTTTAGTGATTGGGCGACCAAAGGTCTTAGGATTAGTAGAGATAGGCTTTTTGAACTTTACGAGCTTAAAAACATGACAAACGATGTAAGTTTTAGTGAGCTAGTAAAAAAATATTCTAAAACCTTCAAAATAGCTTGTGAAATTGCTAAAGCAAACTTTATTAGTAATAAGATAAAGTCTTCAGATAATAAAATAAAAGCTGTCTGGAAAGTTATTAATAGCGAAACAGGTAAAACTAAGCCACGCGAAAATAACTTTTCACTTAAAACCGACAAAGGAGTGATTAGTTTAAATTCAGATGTAGCGCAGGAGTTAGAGACATTTTTCACAAATATACATCTAAAAACTACTGAGTCATTAAGATCTTCACCTACAATTTCATATTCATTGCTGAAGCAAAATGTAGATGTTTGCAATTCTGAATTTAAATTTACTCATGTAAGTCCCCAGTATATTTTAAAAACTTTTAAAAATATCAAAGTAAAGAGCACCGAAGATTTATGGGGGAAGTCAGTTAAAGTTTGTCAATCAGTAATCGAAATATTAGCACCATACTTAGCAGATATCTTCAATGAATGTATTGATCACGGCATTTTTCCTGATTTAATGAAACATAGCAAGGTAGTTCCGCTGTTTAAAGCTGGTGACAAACAAGACCCCAGTAACTATAATCCTGTATCAATTCTGCCAGTACTCAGCAAAGTATTTGAGAAGATCATACTAAATCAAATGCTGTCCCATTTTAATCAGAACAATTTGTTACACAACCAGCAATTCGGTTTTACAAAGGGACGTTGTACCACAGATGCTGGTGTTGGTGTTGCTCTAATCAAACATGTATTTAATGCTTGGGAAGAATCAAAAGATGCCATTGGTGTTTTTTGTGATCTTTCCAAGGCATTTGATTGCGTAGATCATGAAACTTTATTGCTAAAATTAGAACACTACGGTATTCGAAACGCAGCTCTGAAATTTTTGAATTCATATTTAGATAATAGAACTCAAAAGGTCCAAATAAACGGCGCCAAATCACTGGGGTCTCGTGTTAAAATTGGTGTGCCTCAAGGCTCTATTTTAGGACCATTTCTATTTCTAATTTACATAAATGATTTGCCTTACATGGTAGAGAATTTGTCCAAGATTGTACTATTTGCTGATGACACATCCCTTATATTTAAGGTCGATAGACATGCACATAACTATGACGAAGTAAACAACACTCTTGGACAAATTCATAGTTGGTTTACTGCAAATAATTTAGTTCTAATTGAGAAAAAAACTAAATGTGTATTATTCACTTTACCTAACGTAGTACATTCTTTGAATAATCATGTCGTACTTAATAATGAAAAATTAGAGTTTACTACCAGTACAGTTTTCTTAGGGATTACTCTCGACTCAAGTCTCCAATGGGGCCCTCATATTACATCTTTGTCGGGAAGATTAAGCTCAGCTGCATATGCGATACGTAAAATTAGAGAGATCACAGATATTGCAACTGCGCGACTTGTTTACTTTAGTTATTTTCATAGCATTATGTCCTATGGAATTTTGCTGTGGGGGCGCGCCGCTGATATTGAAACAATTTTTATTCTCCAAAAGAGGGTCATTAGAGCAATTTATAAACTTTGCAGTCGTGATTCCCTAAGGGAACTGTTTAAGGAAATTAATATTATGACTGTACCGTGTCAATATATTTATGAAAATATCATGTATGTTAGAAAAAATATAAATACTTTCACTAGAAATTGTGACAGGCATAACCGCAATACAAGGAGTAAAAATAAAATAGATCAACCTAAGCATAGACTCGCTAAAGTTAGGACTTCATTTGAAGGTCTAAGTATAAGATACTATAACAAAATACCGGAAGATATATTGAGTTTATCAGAAAGTAAATTTAAGTCTGTTATCAAGAAAACATTATGTTATAAAGCTTACTACAAGTTAGATGAGTACATTAATGACAAAGAGGCATGGAGCTCTGAAATTCCAGCGCAGCACAAGAAACACGCACTCATTTTTAATACCAAAATGGGGCGTGCGTGGAGTTTACAACTGACATAATTTTACAAATCTGCATGGATGTAATTTCAATTGTTTAAAGTAAATATTTTATAAGTTAAAACTGGTAGATTTATCTACTTCAATTTAAAAAAAAAAAGCCATTTTTGGTCTATACATATTTTTTTTACTTACAGAATTAGCTAGGGTAGCTTAGGGGCTAGTAAGATTGTTAATTTAGAGTAGGAGCACTTCTGGGCAGGTTTTTTGGTGGGTTTTTCCTGTTCAGGAGGTCCGATTAATTATACGCATGTAAACTACACGCTTTAAAAATCTTGACTTCAATTTGAAACAAATATCGTTTTCAGATGGTGGTGGCGTAAAGTTACATGCCGTGTGATTAACCTGGCCAGCCCCGTGGCAGTGCTTTGATTTTTATTTATTTTTTCTCCCGCCCGAGCCGGTTTTCTAGTAGGACATTACAAAATTGTTATAAAAAAAAGAAAATTGTGTGACACAAATTTCTTTTTTTTACAATGACGGTTCATGACGTCAATAAGTGATATGATAATACTATCCTACATTGAATAAAGAATTTCAATTTCAATTTCAATTATAACTATGTTACTGCTACAAAATTATTCAATAATTTCTCAAAATTTATTTTTTACAATTTATTCCAAGGATTATCAAACAAGTCGCAGCCTGGTGTAAAAGCGAGCAAGTTATTGAGCTGCGTCCGGGATACTCTAAGCGCCTCCGTGCGCGCTCCCTCATCAGCCAGTAGCCGATGGTTACGAACTTACGACCCCTGAGATACCTGTCAGGAAGGAACATACAGCACACATTCTCTGGCAGTTAATTCTGAGCAGTCTGATTCGCCATATAACAATTCACATGCCATAACTAACTGCTCAAGTTCACGCCTTACCTTCAAAGAATTAAAGCCTACCATACCGTATACGAATTGTACCGTATATGTCGTAGGAACATTTTAATTTCCACCTAAACGATAATTTTATATAGGTAGTTTTGTTACCGTAACATTACAAGTTCCGTGATTTATCTCGCAACATTAGAATCTTTCGTCACTTCGTCAATATTCTTCATATTTATTTTCAGTTGATATATTATTATTATTATTAGTATCAAACTGCAATTGTTAAATTATAATCTCTCGCCTGATTGGTCGATTTTGCGGGTAGCATTGGCGGTTGGAACCCAGCTGATGTGTCACATCAATAACACCATTGAAACTCACTGTTGAAACTCTTTCAAATCACTGCCATTTTTTACTTTCACGATGAGTTTTCAATACTTATTCTATAGTTATGAATGAGGTACTTTAATACGACAATAACAAAATACTGCTTTAAACTAATAATAACGACGCGTACTGAAAGTTCAACGTTATTCTTAAATAAAACTGTACATTAGTAAAATTTTATATCTATATCCTTTCAAAATATTCTCCAATACATTTTAAACACTTTTTCATTTCGAACCATCTTTGAAACATAAGAACCATTGGTCTGAAAGCATGTTTTGAACGTGCCTGTTGAAAGCTAGCACTGCCTCTTCTGGATTTCTAATTGTCATCCCTCTCATCAAATCAAAAATCAAAATTGTTTGGGGAAAATAAATAAAATACACGGTGCTAGGTTGGACTGTAATGGAGGATGTGTCATCACCTCCAGCTCCACCTTTTCAGAGTCTAAAAATGTCTTTTTTCCCTAAGTTTTTCAAGCACACTGGTCTAACAAATGGTGGTGTACCACTCTGCATTCACTGAATTTTGTCCTTCTAGCGGAACCGTACAGACAGGACCAATCTTAGAGTCGAAAAAACTTAATTATTTTTTGCCGACGCCTCCCTTATTTTTGTAGGCTTCGAACACCCATACAGAAGACTGTTGCTTTCTTTCTGGGAGGTACCTATCATGTTTCGTCTCCTGCCACATGATAAACAGCATTTGAGAGTCTATGATCATACTAAAGTAGCATTTTTTTACACCAATCAACTGGAGCGTGTTTTTGTTCCAGTGTGAGTTTATTTTATTCATCGGCTACAAAGTTTCTTACTTTGAAACGCGAATGTAAAATTTTATGAATTTGGCTCATCACTACATAGTATAAAATAAAGTCGCTTCCCATTTGGTGTCTCCTTATATCTTTAGAATTACCCAACGGATTTTGATGCGGTTTTTTTTATTAGATAGAGTAACTTGAGAGGAAGGTTTATATTTATAATTTATTCCGGGAAATTGTCACATTCCCATGGGAAAACGGGTAGCCCAACTGGTAGTAAACTTTTGACCCCCTTTTGACACCTTTAAGGATTAAAAATTCAAAAATGCTGGAACACGTATTTAATTATTTTAAGTTATGAGTCTAATCAGAAGTTTTGAAACAGATGACATTTAAGATAAAAAACTTTCATACAAACTTTTAACCCCCTTTTCACCCATTTAATGGTTAAAATTTCAAAAATGCTGAAACACGTGTTTAATTATTTTAAATTATTAGTCTAATCACAAATTTTGAAACAGATCGAAATTAACTTATAAAACGAACTTTCATACAAACTTTAAACCCCCGTTTGACCCTATTAAGGGTTAAAATTTCAAATCTGCCGAAACACGTGTTTAGTTATTTTAAGTTATAAGTCTAATCACTAATTTTGAAACGGATCACACTTAAGACAACGAACTTTCATACAAACTTTCAACCCCTTTTTCACCCATTTAAGGGTTAAAATTACAAAAATTCTGAAACACGTGTTGAATTATTTTAAGTTATTAGTCTAATCACAAATTTCATACCTTGGGGGGGTTAAAAAAAACGGAATTTAAAGTAAAGTCGCTTCCTACGTCTGTCCCTGTCTGTTTGTTTGTTTGTATGCTTAAATCTTCAAAACCACTAAACGGATCTGTATGAAGTTTTTTTAAAAGATAGAGTGATTCAAGAGGAAGGTTTTTATGTATGATTTAAGTCGGGAGAAGGTCTGTTTCCCGTGGGAAATCAGTTAGCAGCGGGTGAAACCGCTGGGCGGGCCGCTAGTACCTAATAACAATGCCCAAATGTCCTCGGATATCCTCATAGGTTATATGCCGGTTTTCTTCGATAAGTTGCCGTACAATAGCCACATTTTTCTCGGTGATCGCAGTTGAGGGCCGACCTTCACGATTTTCGTCGTAGAGTGACATACACGGCCACGATAAAATTCTGCATACCAACGTCTCACGGTGCTCTAATGAGGTGTGTCTGTCCCGAACACATTTTGGAGACGAGCGTAGCAATCTTGCGGAGAGAGTAAACTTTTAAAAACGTATAAAATCATCACCCTAAAATCTTTCCACGTTAATTCCAATTTGATAGCGGATAGCATACTTCAATGTATAAAAACATTGACAAGCGTTTACCCGCCATCTCTTTTTTAAGGCCCTGAATCACATGAAAAATTTGTCCCTTTCATTCGCGCTGCGCCAGAGAGAAACAGACACCCACTTTCTGCTCAAATTTTTGCGAGATTTTACGGTTTTCCGACATGGGAACTAGAAAAATACCGTTAGAATGTTTAATTTAGGTATTCGTACTAGAAGAGGTATGCATCTAAAATATAGTTCTTTTTGTAACTTGTCACTATCACTACATAGTATAAAATAAAGTCGCTTCCCGTTTGGTGTCTCCTTATATCTTGAGAATTGCCCAACGGATTTTGATGCGTTTTTTTTTATTAGATAGAGTAACTTGAGAGGAAGGTTTATAAGTATAATTTATTCCGGGAAATTGTCACATTCCCATGGGAAAACGGGTAGCCCAACTGGTAGTAAACTTTTGACCCCCTTTTGACACCTTTAAGGATTAAAATTTCAAAAATGCTGAAACACGTATTTAATTATTTTAAGTTAAGAGTCTTATCAGAAATTTTGAAACAGATCACATTTAAGATAAAAAACTTTCATACAAACTTTAAAAGCCCCTTTTCATCCATTTAAAGGTTAAAATTTCAAAAATGCTGAAACACGTGTTTAATTATTTTAAGTTATTAGTCTAATCACAAATTTTGAAACAGATCACATTCATTTAAAAAAACGAACTTTCATACAAACTTAAAACCCCCGTTTGACCCTATTACGTGTTAAAATTTCAAATATGCTGAAACACGTCATAAGTCTAATCACTTATTTTGAAACGGATCACACTTAAGACAACGAATTTTAATACAAACTATTAACCCTCTTTTTATCCCTTGGGGATTAAAAAAAACCGGAATTCAAAGTAAAGTCGCTTCCCCCGTCTGTCCCTGTCTGTTTGTTTGTTTGTATGCTTAAATCTTCTAAACCACTAAACGGATCTTGATGAATTTTTTTAAAAGATAGAGTGATTCAAGAGGATGGTTTTTATGTATGATTTATATCGGGAGAAGGTCCGTTTCCCGTGGGAAATCAGTTAGCAGCGGGTGAAACCGCTGGGCGGGCCGCTAGTTAACTATAAAACTGTAGACATCATTGAAAAAATGTTTCAAATAGAGGTAACTTTGTTTTTTTTTTCTTTCTAGTAAATTTTGTAAAATTTTGTTACGGATAGGTATGTTAACTGTTAGATCCTCGACAGTTACTTCTTTTTAAAATTTTATTTCTGTAATTGTCTAAAGAAATAGAACTGGTTTAAAAATCTTGCTCGCGCTATATCCTCGCACTGACCTATATAGAGATCAGTGCATCCTCGCACTATCCTCTATATCGTACTTATAAAAGAGATCAGTGTGTCCTCGCCTTATATCACTTAGTGAATTCTCTTTTTATACAGTATTCGTTATATAAACATTTATTAGATGCCAGTAGTACAAAACTTTTAGTACGCCCTAGGTATTCCATGACGTTGACCAATCACATCGCCCGGTGCGTTCTGGCTAACGACAACAAAGTCCCCAGCGCATATCCAGTTTTACTTTGTTATATTATAATCCTAATATACACAAAAAAGTAGTTACAAATTCATTTGTGATTTTACAGTGACACAAATATACCTGCCTATACCTTCACAATCAACTAGCGACTGTATAAGTAGGTGCTAACACAATTAGATGCATTAGGTAGGTTAGCTACTTACATAGATACTACACAGGTGTCCTACATAATTAGGTAAGATATGTTACATAATATAGAGGACCATTTATAAAGGCGAGTCTAGCCGTAAACGGCCTCGACTGTGGCGCCACTTCACAAAAAAAAGTTTTGCTCTTTTTACAAACAATCTATCAGAATGTCCGTTGCCCAAGTTTTTAGTATTATCCTTTGATGATAAAAAATTGCTAAATAAGTGTAATTTAAGGTCTATTTTAATATTTTCATTGGTCGACTATAATGTAAGCGCCATTTTAAATCTCATCTGTCAAAATTGTCAAGTTGCAGCGTACAAGGTTGTCCAGTCAAGCTCACTGCTCTCGTGCGGTTGTACAGTCAAGCCACCCAAACTGACAATTCCTAATTCTTATGCGCACAGCATAAGAACGGTCCAAAGTTCAAAGATCTTCACTGTAACTCCAACTTAATTACATACACATACTATTTAATCAGTCACCCCAAACTATAAAAACACTGAACTTCACCAACTGTGACGTTTTTAAGACTACAACAATAATATGCGCGACAATAAGCGTGTCTAACTGCTGTGCGTTGTGGAAGATCTATTAGGTACCTACTTACTACTTATTTATACTTTTGTGACGTCTATCATAGTACCTATGTATATTGCAGAATGATTTGCCAGCGATGTTTAAAATACCAACGCACATGCGACGGCTTGAAGAGCGAGACATCCAGGTCTCACGCGAAGTGTGCGAAGGAGTGCCCCCAGGACCTCGCTGAAGCTGGCGACCGCAACCGCCTCAGCCAATGGAAGTGTGCAATGTGCCACAAGTTTGTGACCAAGGACGATCCAGGCTGTACCAATAATCCGAAAGAAAATCTGATCAACGCTATTAATATCATCACGGAAAAGTTCGAAGTAGTAAATAAGATACAACTGCCAAAAATTAACAGCGAACTTACTCACGTTAAATCCATTACAGAACACATTGTTAAACAGAACGAGAACATACTGCGTAGGATCTGTGACTTGGAGAACAAAAAGAAGAGCTTGGATAGCCGACCTGGGAACAGCGGCGAAACTCCACTAGGGTACCGTACTAGGAATGTGAATCTATCGACGGCAAAGACGAAACATGAGAAATGTAGAGAAGACGACCATGCTCCTATTCTTCCTTTGAACGAGAAATATGGTGCACGCTACAGAACAAGAAGACCGTACATTATTAACAGAATGTTTCGATTGCTTAACCGACATCGAAATTATAGGACTAGGACACCAAGAAAGAATATATAAATCTCTTGAAGTTGAGTAGTGATTTATTATTAATAATATTTAGGTATACCTATCTATATGTACATGACAGGACTTAGGTATCTCTTATCCTTTTCTAAACCTATTTGACGGAAAGAGACAGCGCTAATTTAAAGTTAGTCAGGTGCGTATACCGTGTGATGCCAGTTTCTGTTCCGCGGGTGCCTTAGAGGTAACTAAAGGACTTGTCTGTGTTATGATTTTAGGTGACAGCCTGACAACCTGTCACTATAGCGAAAAACGATTTCTCTGACAGCCCTAAATATTTGGCAAACGCGTATTTAGCATACCCCGCATTAGACAAAGGCGTGATATGGGTGAGTACATCCATGTATGTTTGTATGACTTACTGTTATGGCCTTGATTCATCTACAAGTTTATCCCTTTCATTCACGCTGCGCCAGAGTGAAACAAACGCTCATTTTGCGCTCAAATTACGCTTTTTGACATTGACATAATATTGAAAAATGTTTCAAAAAGAGGAGGTACTTGGATATTTTTTTATCGAGTAAAGTTTGTCAAATTGTGTAACTGATAGGTATATGTTATCTTTAAAAATCCGCGACAGAAACATAAATAAGTAATATATTCTTCAGAATTTGATGGCTGTAAAATAAAACTGGTTTAAAAATATTGTTCGCGCTAAATCCTCGGCGGGGGGATATAGCGCGAACAAGATTTTTAAACCAGCAAGCTTTTTAACCAGTTTCAAACCAGTTTAATTTAGACAATTACAGTTATAAAATTCTGAAAAAATATATGTTATTGTCGAAGATCTAACAGATAACATATACCTATCAGTTACACAATTTGAAAAATTTTACTTGATAAAAAATCACAATGTTACCTATATATGACTTTTTTTTCAATATTATGTCTAGGTACAGTTTTAAAGTTATTACAAAAAAAATATGCTATAATTTAGAAACATACCTTTTCTAGTACGAATACCTAAATTAGACATTGTAACGGTATTTCTCTAGTTTCTTTGTCGGAAAAACAGTGAAATCTTGCGAAAACTTGGCGAAAAATGATTGTCTGTTTCTCTCTGGCGCAGCGCGAATGAAAGGGACAAACATTTCAGGTGAATCAGGGCCTTATGTGCAAAACAGAGGCTTTGGAATCTTTATGAAACGGGAAAATTTTAAATAACTACATATTTACACAAATGTTTATTTTAAAAAAACATACCTACACGAAGTAATTTTTCGGATCTGAATAGTGACGCTCAGTGTCGTTATTGTTGGATAGGTTCTTATTTTACTACATTCGATTAAATTTAATATAGAAGTAATGATATTTATTCGAGGTCACATTTTAAAATTCTTATAATCAGTATAACTATGGTTTGTTATCCACCACCCTTTAAAAGCGGAGTAGGTTGTCTGTTTTCGGATCAATTGTTCATCGTTCAAAACGGAACAAAAGTTACAGTAATCGTCTGTCTCAGGACTTTCGCCACGGAAATGATAGGAGTAATGATTCTTCCACCTAATAAACTTCTGGATATCGCATGACGTCACTTATTTTTCTGGCAAGCCTTTTGGGCCCCACTTGTAGGGCATCCAAGTAGAGGTATATTCCCTCGAGCATAAACCTAAAACAAAACGATTATTTGCTACACACCAATTATTTACATTATTTCTGCAGATGTAGGTAATATAATAAAACATCAGAATGGAAGCAAAAAACGAACCGGTAGAACTCAATAAGGCCATTTTAAGTTAATGTTGATAAATGATGATATTACATACCTACCAACTTATCATTACCAGTTTTTTAAACCGTCATTATTAGGTATTAATTATGTCCCGGGCATAATGTCCTCAAATAATAAGTAATCTTTTGCTGATTTTTTTCGTTTACTGTTTCACCTATGTTTAAGTATTACGTGATAGACATCCTGGAGTTATAAGGGTTTTTATTGACAATTAGATACCATAGGCTATAAGTAGGTAAATAATGTATTATTAGGTATCTAACTGCTACTAAGTACAAATATAAAATAATAGTAGAGTTACTGGTACTATTGTCTCTCATGATCCCTCGAGGGGGTGAACGTGGGGTGAACAACATCAGGAGTCTTTACCAGTTTGTCATGATTACGGACGGTGGGACGAAAAATGGTGGGTAAATGACAGTGTCATCAGCCAACATAGCCAGCGGAGACGATTCTGGGACGTCGCTAGTGTATAGCGTGAAAAGTAAGGAGGACAGGACGGAGCCCTGAGGGACTCCTGCCTGCCTCTATGCAGTGTGGGGAGGACAGAGTGATGTGATGTGTCCTCTGTAGCGAAGGCTTCGATTGGATAGAAATCACTTCTAAGTGTTATTTCCTTGCAATATATCATAATTTCGCTATAGAATAGTCTACACCTTTTAAATTAAAATTGTGCGCTTTAGTAATGTACCTATGCCAATCATGTTAATAGTGGCCTCTTTTAATTACCAATATTTAACATACGTAACTCATTGCCACCAATTCTTATCTATTTTATTAGTATGTAGTTAGTTATTTTCGCCAAATGATACACTGGTTTCTGGATGACCATTGTGTTCGGCCAGGGATTTTATTTTTAACCTGTTTGGGGGCGCCACTTGTCTGATGTTTAACCTTATCCCCGTGACGGGATCGTGTAATACATTATCAGTAGCCCTGAAGATATTAGGCGTAGTTTACGATTTTCTTAATTTATTTATATTAAAAATTTTACCTGGCACTAGGTAGGCCTAAAAATGAAATAAGAGTCGACATAAGATCGCGAGCATTTTGATATCGTGGCTTACGTAGCGCCACCTACGAAATTGGTAAGAAACTAAGTACATTTTACGCAAGCTGCACTAACGTCATCATATCAATCGCTGAGGTTTAGCTTGCATCTCATTGTAGATGGCGTTACCTTGTTACAGTTTGTTACCCTTTTTCATAATCAGTTTTAAAAAGGGGACAAAGTCCTCGTTGGTAAAATACGGTTCAGTGCTATTGCTACTGCTTGGGTTACGTATCAGTACTACTTACTCACGATATTATACATGGCGGGCCTACAACAGCAGCAAATATTTTACGTGGCGAAATTACCCATGGAACTAACTTTTTCCAAGAAACATAAGTCGAATTTTAAAACAAACAATCAGAAGTCTTATACAACCTTTAAAAAATATTTCGACCCATGGGGAAAGATGTTAAGTTTCATAGGTAATTTCACCCCGTAAAATATTACTTCTATTGTGGGCCCCACATAGGTAATTATTTAAGTACCACAGTGACTCTTGTTATTATATTATAATATGTATATGTAGTACATATTTATGTTCAGTGTCTTTACCTTGAATAATTTGCTCCTCCGTATACTACCGGTACGGTGTTGTGCTGTAGAGCGTACAAAATTTTCTCCGTTACATAATCTTCGCACAAAGCGTTTTCGAACGCAAAATAAAAGTAATACTGTTTTTCTAAATTGCTTAAGCATTGATCCATGACGTCTCTTGTGCGATGTTAGTTTGATTAACTACAAAATAAACTTAACGCCTCGCTATTATATTGAGCGTACTTCATGAAAGCAAACAAAAAATCAATAAGAAATTTAGAACGATTACATAAATACAAAATAAGGAATATTTTGTACAGTGGTACAGATTTTCATGTAAAGGAACGTTATTTCAATTAAGCTGAGCGCCCTCTACATGGCACTCGAGAATCTCTAGAAAATTTCCCATTCGAACTGAACCATGCGGCAGCTTTCACTTTGGACTTAAATAATTGCTTCGTATTGTTGTCAATTGGTTTCATGTCTGATATTTTCATCCAATTCATGTTTATATTTGGTCCGACAACGTGGTTTGTTGCGTTCCTTATCGCTATGTAGCCCCACAGAGAGTCAGAATTAAGTCTGTACGTCCAAGTCCAGTTGAAAAATCTGTCCCAGATGTTTGTCGAAATAGGGTAATTAGCGGCAGCTTCAACGTTTGCATATACCTACATACTTTTGATTTGTAGACCGCATTGTCGGCATATCACTTAATACCGTTGAGTCCCATAGTCGAGGGCAATTGAATAACAGTACATCAAAATCTGTATTTTTTTGCAAATAATTTCTGTCACTAGTTACAAAACAGTTATTCCACTTACATTTATTTTCTTTAAAAATAGTGCGTCCTGTCTCTAGGTACACGGATGGAGAATCGTCTCTTCCTGTACATAGTAAAATATATTTTAATTTTATATTTGGAATGCTTACGTTATATTTACGATCTTGAATTTCCACAAATGGCCAGTTAGATTTAGATATAATTATTGAGTAAATGAAATAAAAAACTGAAGTGAACAGAACTAAAATATGAACTTTCATTATACTACGGTTTGGAACGAAAAATAACATTGGCAAACCGTTTACCAATCACCGCTGAAATACTAAGTGTCATTTTTCTGATAGAAATATTTGTGTGCGACGAATGATTAGTCGGATGTTAAGAGTAAACATAATTTAACTGCATAAGGTCGTTCGAGAGCCCAGTAGCGCCCCCAAACAAGGTCAAAATCCCTAGCTGGACACTGCTAGTCATCTGGAAACCAAAGTATCAATTCGCGGCAATAAATAACAACAAATATTATTTATGTATTCCGAAAATGCTAGAAGTGGCCCACTAGTAGCAAATTTACAATACATAACTAAAGCGCTTAGTTTTAACAAGGTCAGATTGATTATAAATAACCTTTGTAGGTATTTATTGCCACGAATTGATAATTTGGTTTCCAGATAGATTGGTGTCCAGCCAGGGATTTTTTCCTGTTCGGGGCCGCCACTGGGCTTTCGAACCACATTAACATAGATTCTAGCTGACATTTTATTAAAAAGTACAGAGATCGGAAAACACTTATTTGTTTTGTTATACTAGAAACCATGGAACTTGTTTTGTCAAAAAATACCTAAAAAATTTAATACTGATACTATTTTGTCAGCATCATCAGTTTAGTCCAATACGGCTGGCATTATTTGTCGCTTATTTTTGTACGATTGCGTAATATGCGTCTATAAAGCAGTGTATTTTTAACGCTTGCGTAAATTTTAGATTCAATAGTATGGTCATTTATAAAATTATATTTTTAAATGTCTATAATAAATTTTACATACTAAAATGTACCAGTATGGTCTTACAGTTTACACAGTGTATAAATAAACCTATATTGAGTTTTTTTGATCCACTGCAAACGAAAGTATAAAGCCTAAAATGACACAAAATAATAAAATTAAGTTCGGCCAATGGTCCAGAAACTATAAGCCAAAAAACGACTTTAATACATTTTTGAAACATGAAAAGCAATACTGGGCTACTTGCCAGAAGCAGAAACGCACATCCTTTTGGTGTACTTACGGTGCGAAATAAATAAAGCAACACACAACAGTCAATCATAATTTTATTGGCTCAACGATCACATGAGAATGGAACGCATACATGCTATTGAACTTATTAACAAGATGGTTGTTAGTAGATATACATACATACAATAAATAAATAAGTACAAATAGGTACGTATTCTTTCTAGATAGAGATTTATTTAAATTAAAGTTTAGCAGGTAGAGCCTAGTGCGGCACGGCTATGCGGTATGAGAACCGTCCTGGGCAAAACCTATAATGTTTACATACATAGCAACCCACCCTCGACATTAAATATCCACAATTAGACAATCATTCTCAAAACGGTATCAAAACAACTGACACCTAGTTGGAAAGAAGGCCATATTAAAGATCTCATACTTAAGCACTTAAAAAGGAAAAGTTCTTTTAAAACGTAATTTATCGAAAATCCGCTTGAATAAATAACTAGGACAGCACATCGCAAATGGGATATTGTCTTAGTAAATAATAAATAAAATTGATAACTGCGCCCTCAAATGGCTCGCCGCCGCCGGCTCTCTTTCTGCACCGACTATAGTAAAGTAGGTATATTCTTCGAACTGCCAACAAGTATCCTATAATTAATACCTAGTTATGTTTTCATTTTGGGGCGTTATTTAAATAGTATCGGTCCCGGTTCTGACACGATGCCATTTAGCTAATTCAAAGCTGTTCCTGTCTGTATTAAAGAAGAAATGAAAACAGAAATCTGCTGTTAGTAGCGTGCTGTTTTATACTTTTTTACAAACTTTTACATAGACTAGGCGCAACTCTACTTTAGGATAACTCCTTTTTCATTTACTTATTAATGAAAGTGGCAGGATGTTAGCTTTGAAATGTCTTGCCAGAATCGAGATCAATGTACGCGTTACCGCGTTAGGGCCGACGCACAACTAGCGCAATTTGTTGCAGATTCTCCTGCCTGCTCCGGCGGCATCCGCGAGAGCAGTTCGGTGACCACCCAACTTAATTTAAATCGAAAACTTCATTTCTCTATTTGCTACTGAAAACAGCTCGCGTCAAATAGCGCTTGATTTGCACCGGCACTTAGGACAAAGCACGAACAAGAAGTGGTGATTTAGCCCCAGACTTTGACGCTTTGGTCCCAGGAGCAGCTTGACATGGCAACCCCATTCGGCGCCATTGCTATGGATGTCACTCGGTTTTCATGAGCAGCAAGCGCGCCTGGAAATCAAACAAATACCAAACTACACCTACCACACCCATAATCCTTTGAGGGGGTGGCGTAAACGCCCGCAAAACGTTCATTTACGCCACGTCTGACAAATATTTGAGGACCATTCGGAAAATTGTGTATCGCTATAGTGACTGGTAGTCAGCCCATCGCCTAAAATTGCAATACACACCCTCGAGTCCCTTACTCGCCTATTACGACTCCCACGGGAAATAAATAGGGTGATGCTATTCGAAGCCGGCATCACACAAATACCAACATTATTTTATGAATAAACGCTATTACTTTTATTTCTTCTTAGGCAGTTAGTTTAGTACCTAAGTATTAAAAAAGTGCTTAGGATGTTAGTATTCAACACGTGAAAGAGCTACATATCTATTGAACAATTTAGTAGTATACATCCATATAAGTATAAATCCATAATAAGAGCTATAAATATCAACCGACCTGTGTGAGTAACTTTAAGAGTATCCCAAGAATGGACGGTGTTGTCATCAGATCCCGCGAGCAAGTATCTCCCACTCAGCGATAATGCTGCAAGTAAAAACAAAACGTATAAGTACTTAGTACCTATAATAAACACTCAAAACTTTCTCACTTGAGGAGTAGACCGAGCTGAGTCGTAAAAACCACAAATATGTGGTAAACCTAATCTTGACTAAGTTAAAGGGTAATTATTTAATGTCTAAGGAATGCACATTAGATGGAACACATATTCGCATTAAGTTGGATTGTACAAAGATTACTATAGCTCCCTACCTACTCCTGTCTATCAGATGGTATCGTGCAAATAATTATTCTTGCTGTGCAGTCGTGCTGTTGCTTTGCCATGCGGTGTAGACCCCTTTTGGTCGTACAGCAGGTCAAGCATAAGTGTTCTTCGCTCAAAGAAAACATGTTTGAATTTTAAACTTAACTGAACTGGGGTGATGTGGGTGATGGTATCAGTGAGAGCAATTTGCGTTAAAATATGTTTTTCTGATACTTTTTCCCGTAGGTAGAGTCAAAGATTGTCTTGTCCTCGAGGGCAGTCGCGAACGCCTGCCGGCTGGAACTATACCTAATGCACAAGTAGACACAGCAAGGTAGGTACTGACCGCAGCTAGTGAATCCCCCGTTCCCTGGCGGGGTGTAGTGGCCCAGCTGCTGGTCACTGCGTATGTCGAAGAGCCGCGCCGTCTTGTCCTCGGAGGCCGTGGCGAAAGCCTGCCCGCTGTTGTGGAACTGGCACGAACAACACAACAAAACATCTTAATTCTTACACGTACAAATCACGCCTATAATCATTTGCGGGGTAGGCACAGCGTAAACGACCTTAAAAAAGGGCCATCTACGCCACGTCCGACAAACATTTGAGGGTCATTCGGAAAAATGTGTATCGCCATAGTGACAGGTTGTTAGCCGATCGCCTAATATTGCAATACACACCCTCGAGGCGCCGCCGCCAATACTTTGTGCACGAGTCTCTTAGTCGCCTCTTACGACTCCCACGGGAAAGAAATGGGGTGATGCTATTCTATTCGGCTCTTTATTCTTTAGTTGATGATTTCCTATATTTCCTATGCATAAGCAAACTTTTCAGGATTATAATCAAGTTCGACGTCTGGCCAATGCTATACAGGGTGTGTATATAATTAAGTAATCACTAAGCTTCGGAGAGCACGTTACTCCTTCCGGTCCTTGGCCTTATGATCTTTGTTTCGAATAGTACATCAAGCCGATAAATTATGCGATGTTCGTATAAGTAGTTGTAGTTACAAAACTTGAACTGAAGGCGACCCTTCGGATTCAGAATGACCAAAGTATCAAAATGGCGACAGTGTAATTTCAGTGTGTGTCATATTTTAAGATTGGAATAGCTTACTTCATTCAGTCAGTCTATTACTCAGAATTTTAACAGCCTGTTTATATATTATGCAACTGTAAAATTATGAGAATACCTACCTGCTTATTTAACAAATATATTAATTGTCTCAAGTTTGAGTGGGTGAGGGAGGGGCGAGGGAGTGTAAAATCATCTCACGTAAATAATGGACGGCCCCTAACCTAATCCTGGCCAACAACTCAGGGAGGTCAGTGACTCAGCGCGTTTTAATAGATAAGTAATAAAATGTAACATGTTGCTCGTGTTTTCGTTTGCGACGGTTCACTGAACTCCTGACACAATTCATTGAGTTTCAACTTTCATTGAACTTTATTAAAATTGAGTATAGGGTAGATATGCCTAATTTCGCCCCCCCCCCCCCTAATCTCGGCCCTTTCGACAATTTTGGCTTGCTTTCCTAAAATATTGCAAAAACTCACAACTTATTCACTCTATCTACAACCTGATCTTATCCACTTTCCTTTAAAAACAATGACAACCCTTTACGTCCTTCACGCTTCGAGCAATAGGCGTTAGTCGCAACCGAGACGCGCGAGTGAAAGGTTTGTATGAGGTGGTAAAAAAAGGCAGCTCTTCACGTCCATTTCGGGAAGTGCGTTTTGGAAGGTAAGCAAACTGTTTTTAATATTTTATTTTAGTATATTAATTAGAATTTTGTCAAAATTATCTTCTAATAGGAGATTAAAGTTATTTTATTGCTTAATTACGGATATAATAGGGGGGCCGACATTCGGATTGCAATTTTCGTTAATTTCCGAATTTCGGCCGGGGGCCGACTTTTAGCTATTTCATTCAGATTTAATAATTTCATTAATCCTATGACCATTGTGGTAACGTTGAAATTGGCAAAGTCATTCATCAGAATGACTATTTTTGCATCTTATAATCATAGTCCGGCCGGGGCTATATAATCTAGTTTCTGAGTAATTTGGATTCTAAATATGCGGCCGACTTTAGATATTCCAAACCACCTAAAGTCGGCCCCCTCCAAGGAAGTATATGGCAGTGTACAGGATGTTCACAAGTAATGAAAGAAAGATTTTCTATTTGGTTTTTACAATTCACATATTAATACGGTTATTTGTTTTAAAAATTAAGAAGGTACCCAATTTAACTTGAAACAAATAAAATTTGGATCAATTAAGCTAAAATTAGACTTTGGCTTTGACCGACTAGCCGACAACTATACAAGTACTTAGTCAGCTGATTTTAAGCTGGTAGCTAGACGGCCTAAACTAAAGTCGGTGCATCTCTATTATTTACATTATTTTTACACTAATCATAATTTGCCCAGTTAACACTAACTAAATCAATCTCTTATACACATACTCAATAAAACTCGGGATTCGATTACTTAATTTGGAGCATCCTTTACACGGCCGAAATTTGACAAAATCGTGGCCGAGAATAGAGCGGGAACGGCCGACATTAGAGCTTTTCGCCCTTTCCGAACTAAAACGTTTGTTTCTTTTTTATGCGTAAATTTCACAACAGTTCTTGTATAGTTTCAGGAAACAGGTTAAATAAGCTACGTAAAAACGTATCAAACATATTTATATGTCAATATTTGAAGGAGCTAAAGAGAGTCAAAGTTGAAAATTGCAAAGGGGGGGCCGAGATTCGGCGTATCTACCCTACTACATGGTTAGGTATAGCAAAACTTCTCTATAGTCTCGTACGTTTTTCATAATAAGTTCGAAGATTTTTATTTAAAACTATCTGTTGCCCGCGACTTTATTAAGTAGTGACTTGTGAGTTAGTGTAATTGATGTATGCATGCATGTTATAGTTATTTTCTTTATCAAAGTTTCTTCAAGTTCACAAAGATTTGCTTACTTGATAGAGGAATATTTGACTGACTTTGTTTTAAAGAAACCTTCCCTAAGTTTTACATGACCTTTTCAACAATACCCCACCCCAAATAAGTAGTAGTAGTAGAAGATAAAATGCATTTTTGAAATTTATGTATGAGTTCCACCGAAACAGTTGCTGTATTTTCCCGTGGCAATGAGAGATGTTCTCATTGATGTGGAATCTTGAACTGAATTACAAGCAAAAATCCTTTTTCAAACTTTTCAATGTACAGACTTAATTCAGTTACTGTTTTTTGTTATACATAGATAAAAATGTTCAATTATAAACTCGGAGTGACACGTCGGTAAGTTCACTGGCTTGATGATAAGATAATTAACAGTCCTCATACGACAGAGACGATTCGCTCAATAATTATGTAGCTGCTTGGCTACCTACCACTTAGCCTAGTAGCAATTTGCTTGGTTACTATTGGCCAACTGAAAGGTAATTGATGGGACATAATTGGTTAGTTAAATCGCCTACATTGAACTTTTATTTGGCCAAACGTAGATGAATATCGGTATTTGCTTTCGTTGGTTAAAGAACGTTGGTCTGCAGTAAATAAAAGTTGGCCCAACTAAACAACAAAGTACTCAGGCCTTCATACTCTATTGCTGCTGTTGGCTAAATAACGTTAGTTTAACTGCAGTTAATAAAATTTGGCCCAACTGAACAACTTAGTACCACATTCAACATTTTTGCTGCCGTTGGCTGCAGAACGTTGGTTTAACTGCAGTATGTCAAATTTGGCCCAACTGAACAACTAAAAGTAGATACTACATACAACATCTTTGTGGGCGTAGCTTAGTCGGTAGGTACTGACTTTTTAAATCGCAAATTAATTTAAAACGCTTTGGTAAGAAAATAACCCGTTACATAATATTTAATTACAACCACAACCTTTAAATACAACTTGTACCTATCATCATTTTGAGCAAATAAATTTCTATACAATGTAATGTTATGTAAATGGCCCACAACAGGGGCATATATGTATTTGACGGGTCAAATATCATTAAACTAAACAACTTTCCCCAAGGAACAGAGATTGGGAGTATTAAAAAAAAACTAAATCTCCAACTTAAAAAAACATATTTCAGCCTATGTACCTTGGGGAAATTTGTTAAGTTTCACCCCCGTAAAATAATTTCTCCTGTTCAGGACCTCACGTTGTAGATAACTCTTAAATAAAAAGAATGCTTACGCAAACACTATTGACGTCAGCGTCGTGGCCGAAGAACGTTTGTTTGGCTTTCTCGTCCCGAATGTCCCACAGCTTGCACGTTTTGTCCACGGAGCCGGTTACGTACGTCTTCATGTCTGAAAGTATAATAATAGTTAAAACACCGCCGTTCCAAAAAGTACTATTTGACAGCTGTGAGATTCGTGATAATACTATGGCAGAGAGTCCTTTTTCCTTTGTTGACATCTCCATTAGAATGGTGATAACAGCTGTCAAATACGACTTATTGGAACGGCGGTACTTTAGCCTTTATTATGCCTATAACTAGATGGGGGGAATCGATGCAGTACCTACTTATACTAAGGTATGTGCGGAAGAGAATAGGCGTGGGCAAAAAGTGAACTAATATTTTTTCATAGGTTGCTATGACATTTCTCATACTGAGGCACAGAGACACCCTCAATTTCCTCTACTACCATTTATTCATTTTGTTTCGAATAAAAAACATATCTACAACACCTATAATACAAGAAGTAACAGGCAAACCGAAAGGAGGTCAAGGTAGCCATAAAACTGAAAAACTTTCCCCATAGAACATGGTGGAAATATTTAAAATAGGAAATAGAAACCTATAGAAAATTAAACATAAAAAAGTATGTTATTTTCTTTTATATTTTGGCCCATTTTCAATTAATAAAGTTGTTAAGTTTAATGATCTTACTTTGACCTCCTTTTGGCTTGTTACTCTTTGTTACTCCCTGTATAAAACAATTACTGGATAACACAAGCACACTCGATTTGCACCAACCAAACTAAATAAAGCTTGAACTAGGTATGGAAATAAAATAACCTTCAACTACCTATAGGCCTATGTATTCATAGCATTTTACATTTTAGAGATTTAAAAACTAGATATGTAGAGGTACAAAGAAAAACAATCAAGATGAATCTCCTTATTTTACTTTTTCTTCCTTATTAATAGCAAATGCATAAATTCACTCCATGTAGAATCCTACTAATATTATAAATTCGAAAGTTCGTTTGTTTGTTTGTTACTTCTTTACGAAAAAACTACTGAACCAATTGTAATGAAATTTAGCACATAATGGAAGGTAAAATGGATTAACACATAGGATAAATCTTTTTAACCTGGCGACAGAGAGATGGTGACGACGTCTCCAGAATGAGCGTTGAAGTCCATTTCCCGCCTGCCGGTCTCCAGGTCCCAAACACAACTAACAATAATTAAATTAGATGTCGTTATACCCAGAATTCTTAAACATACGAGCACAGGAACAGTTTTCACAATGACATACATACATACACATATTACGCCTATAATCCCTTGCAGGGTAGGCAGAGCGTAAACGGCCGCAAAAACGGTCATTTACGCCACGTCTGACAAATATTTGAGGGTAATGCGGAAAATTGTGTATCGCCATAGTGACAGGTTGTCAGCCCATCGCCTAGAATTGCAATACACACCCTCGAGTCCCTTAGTCGCCTCTTGCGACTCCCAAGGGAAGGAAAAGGGGTGATGCTATTCTAAGCCGGCATCACACAATGACAGGTTTTCAGATTGCAGTAGGTACCAACAAAATAACAAAAAGTAATAACTAAATTTAGTTATTAATCTGTGTTGGTAACTACTGCAATCTGAAAACCTGTCATTCCAATCCAATTTAATCCAATTTGTTTATTGATCTTTTTGACAGGGGTGACAGGTAGTGACATTCAATACTGATATGGGTTTGTGAGAACTTGCAAATCTGCACCGCAAGCAGGATTTGAACCTCCGATTTTCGGTATCAGTAGGTAACTACCGACGACGTCACTACCGACTATCTCCGTAGAGGGAGCCACGCCACGTGTCTTTGGCATTAAGATTAGGATACTTGCATAATTTTACTATAGGTAGGTGAGCTGCGGTAGCCCAGTCGTTAGAGGCGTCGGTAGTACTGATACAATAGTAAGTCACAGATTCAAATCCTGCTTGCGGTACACCGGGTCGTTGGACGACTCGGTGTCCCATACGAAAAGAAAGAAGGTACACCGTACCGCAATACATTTTGTAAGTTTTCAACAATTTTATATTTAACACGTTTATGTGTTTGAAAATGTTATTATACTGATAAGAGTCTTACATCTTCATGTCGCCAGATCCGGTGAGTAGGTGGTTGTCGTCTATGAAGCGGCAGGAGCTGAGGAACCCCTCATAGCCGGCCAGCTCGCGCACCATCTTCGCGGCGCCAGTTGCGTCGCGGTTGTTCACGTCATACACAGTGCACATATTGTCCATGCCGCCACAAGCTACACAGTAAACAGGGGTTGAACAAAGTGAGTTGCCGGCTTAGAATAGCATCACCACTTCCCACCCCAAATCTACCCGCGGCGGTTGTCTAATAAGGCGACTAAGGGATACAAGGCAGCTATGTTCTTTGTAACGATTCGTCTGGCCAGCGTGGTGTGCTATTCAGGTACCCTCGATATGGGAGACTCATATTCATGTCCAACCGTGGACATTAGTGGCTGTTGGTGAAAGCTTATTAAACTAACATATAAAACCTCTTTAAAATTATGACTGTCATCGTTTTATGAAAATCCTTAAAGATAAGAACGGTGATTATATTTTCACTTCAATTCAAGAACATCTAATTACCGCAAGAGATAATTTCCGTTAACCCCAAAAAATATAGGTAGTTTATTTCGTCATACCAACGAAGTTGCCAGACGGTTACCGCCAACCTCAAAATATATAAGTAGGTAGTTACGTCCTACCACCGAAGTTGCCAGATTGTTACCGCCAATCCCAAAAAAGTATTAAGTAGGTAGGTACGTCATACCAACGAAGTTGCCAGACGGTGCGAAGGCGACGCTCATGACCCAGGCAGATCGCAGAGGAATGACTTGCACCTTGTTACCACTCCAGGTGTCCCAGATGATCAGCTTTCCATCTAAGGAACCCGTCACGCAGTGCCTACAAAGAAAAGGCACAATTTTTTTATTTCTCGTCTAAAATATTACACGTTGTGTAAATTCTGCACTTAATGAAATGAATACTCGTAAGTGCTAAAAAAACCACAGCGAAAAACTTTAATAAACATGTACTTAGTTTTGTAAAAATTATTTTATTTTATTGTTAAGTGACAGCTTGTCAAGTAAATAAGTATAGTAACGTAGGTTAGCATCGTAAACATTATTATTTTATTAAACATCATTGTACAGCATCCCTTAGTCTTTCGTGTTTCTTATCGTGGTCTTATTCACAGAGCAAATACATAGACCACCCACGCCGTAGTTACCTACTCGTCATCGCCTGTATGTAACTCCCTTTTTTATCACTCAATTGTCGAAGTTTTAAAGTTCATTGGTAAGGTAGTTCATAGGTAAGTTACAGCGTAATTTAGTGGACAAAAGTAACTCTTTACTAAAATATTATTCTCTAAAAAAGCTCATAACAGATTTATTTGATAAAATTAATTTAGAAAAGAAGAACAGCCTTCATTTACTGCCGAAACCACTAAACCTAGGTAGGAACTTGAAATTTTTTGCACATCGTTTTTTGAATAGGGCAAATTAAATGAAAGAAAAGATTTAAAAAAATCTAATCCCTTAAGGTAACATACCCGGACTTTCATACAGAGGATGATAGTCTGGGTATTAAAATTAAATGCTATTTTCTTAAAAATACGCTGGGCGGTAAGCTTTTTACTAAATCTAAGACAGAAGACCGTAGCATTGTCGAACCAGAAAGAAGAGCCACAAGTTAAGTGCTTTTAAATTTACTTCCAAATCTAAATTCCTACATTTGCTTTATGTGAGTTTTTAACAGAAACTACCATGTTGTTAAAGGTTAGTACTATATTATATATATTCTGTAGTAAAAGCGTTTTACTCATAAACTAAGCTTTTTTAGATTAGGTATGAATAAAGTTATCAGGAGCAAAGTTGTAGATTTTATTCGTAATATTTCTTTCATACAATGCTTTATTACTATTTTTGAATTATAAAAATAAAACCAAACAACCGCTAAAAAAAGAGTTGTGTATCAATATTTTTTTTTTATTTCGTACTCCAACCAGGCTCCGGCTCGGCATAGCTAAAGAACAGCCTAAAGATACTATATGAAATACGAGAACGTAGGAAATATGGCTTTAAATAATTTTCATTGGTGTAACGTAATATGAGATATGAATCATAAAAATCAAATCGTGCTTCACTGCATCAAAATAAGAATTTTATCTACACTCGTCTCATAATGTTCGAATTATGAATTCAAAAACAGATGCATAATGACCTACTTTATGCATTCTGCCTATAAAAACTAGGGTTTACTATAAATTACAGAAGCGTAATGACTTAATGAGAAAACGCTTAATACGATAAAGTTGAGAAATGAAACGAAGTTTTTTTTTCCAATACTCAAATCGCTATCTTCCGCCGCACCTGACAGTTGTTGTTGTACGTTAATTTTTCGGATGTTGTTCAGTTTTTTTAATAGGTTTTTGTTCTGTTGTTGTTGAGATGTTGTTCAGTTGTTGTTCAGATGTTGATTAGTTGTTGTTCAGATGTTATTCAGATGTTATACAGTGTTGTTCAGTTGTTGTTCAGTGTTGTTCAGTTGTTGTTCAGTTGTTTAGTTATTTGCTGTTGAGACTCGACATCTAAACAACTGTTAGTAAAGAATCTTCAAAAATTCATATCAAGCCATATTACGTTCTCGTATTGAATTTGACCATGTATCGGGCCTTGCAATCGCTGGTGCGGACGTTTGGAAAAGTGTTCAACTGAGTAAATTTTTTTGAGTGTAGATAAAATAGTGTATGCAACTGCATATAATTAGGCATTAGAATGCTCGTGTCAATCTATTATCCAACGGACACTCGCATTCTAATGACCCTCATTATATGACAGTTGCATAAACTACTATCATATTATCTTGAGGCACAATGCATTAAGCAAATCTTCATACAACTTTGTTAGAATTTAGTGTAGACAAAAATATTTTAGATTTAGATGTGAAGATAATATTTTATTTTCATTTCAAATATTTCGATAATTAATGTTACTTTTAAATAACACTTTAGATATTTTATGCGGAGTGTGCAACGCGTGTGCACTCAGTCGCATTAAAGTAATTTGTGTACACTGAGGTGATGACAGCGCTCCTAGAGTCCAGCAGATTGAACTAGAATCTGGATGTTCTTATAAATTGATAGGTTATAATATCAGTGTTATATTTGTTTGAAACAAATCTTCTCTGTATTTTTCTATATAGTACCTACTTACCTGGCTCCTGCGGTTGGTTAGCTAACGGGTCGTCTGCTTCAGACGGATAAATGTTATAGAGCGGAAACTTGGGTAGGCATTAGGCTCCACTTCAATACTTTTTATAAAAAGATCTATTTATTTTTTATTATTATGTTGGTACTTTTTTATTAATTCAAGTAAAAATTCTTTTTTCTCCGTTTTCACCGGTTTTTCTGACAAGCACATCCAAGCATATTAGGCAGGGCAGCGTGGTAGAATAGGTGTAATTAGGTTACGTGAGGCCGCGCGCGGTCTTGCGGGATCCGCGCGGCGGTCTGACATCGCCGCCATTATTACCCGTCCAAATTTAGAAGGCGCATAGTGCCTAGGTAGTTGTAATATGGCAAGTGTCGTCGTGTTCGTACGGGTTATATTATGTCGCGGGTTGCTGAAGCCGCGGCGCGGGTGACCGCAGGCCGCGTCACGGGGCGCCAATCTTGTGTTTTGTCAAATCTGGCCCGCGCGGGCCGTCCCGCGCGTGAAACCGCGTGAGCGAGCGTACGGCCTTAGGTTGTAGGGAGACGTATGATGAAGGTACTTTGTGTGGTATCTTGCCGTTACACGGTCCGGTTAAATATACGCATGTAAATTACACGCTTTGAAAATCTTGACTGCAATTTGAAACAAATATCGTTTTCAGATCGTGGTGGCGTAAAGTTACATGCCGTGTGATTAACCTGGCCAGCCCCGTGGCAGTGACTTAATTTTTATTTTTTCATCCCGTCCGAGCCGGTTTTCTATTAGGGCATTACAAAAAGAATTTCAATTACAATTTCACGGTATCTGGACCTGTTCTAGCTCCAGTAGCAGATACAAGTGCGGTGCAACTCCTCAGACCATGGAATATATCTTGTCCAGCCTTGCGTGCCTCAACACCTGTACCCTCGCTGACCTGAATGATGACCTCAAGTAAACTATGACGCTGTCCGGGAGGCTGAACCTTCGACACCAAAAATTTAATTTTGCCATCGATACGATAAGAAGACTGCTGGATATTTAACTACTAACACATTTCAAAAGGTTTGTACCTGGTTGGGAGCATTAATACACTTCATCTCTCGTGTGGGATACTGGGACGATGAACGACCCGTTTATTTACTTTATTCTTACCTACTGATACTCAATATACGCGGGCGCACATACAATTAAAATAATTGAAAATTGCTTTACCATTGTCCGTCACGTGAACTTGTTTATTTAAATTGACTAAAAGAAATCAGTACCTATTGCCGGGTAATGTCGGCTTAGATTATCATCATTCCATTTCTTTGAAATTTAAATTCTTTATTCAAGACAAGAGAATTCTACAACATCAGGCGAAAATGAAAATGAATTACTTTATTCAATGTAGGATAGTATTTTCACTTATTGACGTCATGATCCGTCATTGTAAAAAAAATATTCCTCAATTTTCTTTTTTTATAACAATTTTGTTATGTCCTGATAGAAAACCGGCTCGGGCTGGCCAGGTTAATCTCACGGCATGTAACTTCACGCCACCACCGTGTCGTAAAATGCGACTAAGGGACTCGATGGTAACACTTGTTGGCGAAGGGCTGACAACCTGTCACTATGGAGATACACAATTTCTTAGAGGCCCTCAATTTAATTGTCAGATGTAGTGTAAATGTCTGTATTTACGACCGTTTTCGCTCTGCTAGCCCGCGAGGAATTAGATGTGTTAAACGCGACAGACAAAAGCAAGTACCTAGTTTAAAATGGGAGATTTAAATTCTAGTAGATACCTTCCTCTATTTATAATTAAAGTAAACTTAACTCCACTAATAATGCATATTAGAATAAGTATTATCATACCTACTATAATTACTTCTCAGATCATTATAATAAATTATCTTGATTATTTTAACTTTTAATCACAACCAGATGGCCTATAATTTTTTTTTTACTTACAAAGAAAATCTGTCTGATACCATAGGTAGAGCAATTGAATTTTGCACGATTATTTATTCATGCTGACTGATGATATAGGTCTATTGCATTGCATTAGGCATGAGCATGACTTGACCTGGTTTGACACAAGTTGACACAACTATTGTTACTAGATTTACATACATACATTAACAGCCACAACAGTCCACTGCTGGACATGGGCCTCCCCATATGCTAGTTTTACTCTCAGTTAATTTAATACTTAATTAAATCATTCAGTAAACAGTATATTAAAAAAGCATTCCTTAGCGTGCAATTCAGTATTTTTGCTAGCGAAAAGGTATAAAATACAGTCACATAGCTAATTATAATTTAATTTATCAACACGTGATTATGATTACCTGGAGTCTCCACTATAATGCACGGAGTTTACTTTATTGATGTGCCCCTTAAGTACTTTTTTGGTGACTAATCGTATTTTTTGGACGGCTCCCATGTCAGCACATTTTTCGCTCAGCTTCGCATCAGCTAACTTTTCTTGATCAGCCTGTATCAGTACAAAACAATTAAGGTACTGGCAGGATACGACTTATAAATAGTAAGATAGTGAGGTGCGGTCTCAAGGTCGTATTTTATAATTGGCGTGATTCTGTACTGTGACTTACCTTCACTTGTGCAATAAGATCAGTCAGCTCTTTCTTGAGAGCAGTGGTTTCAGGGTCCTCCTTCGGCATGGCTTCGAGGAAAACGAGCACCGCTCACTAGATCAAATAGACCAGAACAAGCTGCCTCCGAGGCTCCCTTGCAGTATCTGCACAGGCTGTGGCTTATGCCCCAAGCCCTAATCTAATAACGCAAATTGGATTCCAACATAATGTACCTACCTACTGCTGTCCTACTGAAGCTTTACATGTGCATTCATTCCACTTTCGATTTAATACGTTCTGATATAGTTATGGCCGCGTGGCTTAGAATAGCATCATCCCATTTCTTTTCCGCTGGTGTCGTAATTGGCGACTAAGGTAGTCGAGGGTTACTAGTTATTATTCTGTGTCGAGGGTTTTATGTATATAATTTTGAGATGAAGGCGTGATATTGTATATGTATGTAATATACTTATGCTGTATGTTTTTTTATATTTTATTTTAGTTATGAGCTCATGCCTCCTAGAAGGCGGCACTACCACGCCTTGAAAAAAGAGGAAAATCTTGCTCTTGACGGTTCGCTCACTTGTCGTCATGTCGTTCCGTTTTTTAAACGCAACGTATCGCATGCGTCTTTAAGACGAAAGGAAATTGCGAATTCCAGTCTTATTCCTATACAAATACGGCTACGGTGCGTAACAGATGCGTGCATTACGATGAGTTAAAAAAATATTTTAAGAAATGGAATAGACGTTTCCGGACACTATCCCACCTTGCGCGATCGATTTCCGAGCCCACTTCGCCTTAAGAGCGCCTTTTACCTCAAATGCCGTTTTTCAAAACGATATTACTCAATAGAAAAGAGTCATAAAATTTTGAAAAAAATATATATTGCAGTTGAGGATCTAACAGATAAAAATTCGATCTCAACTACACAATCAGATGAAATTCGCTCGATAGAATAAAATGCCAAAGTTGCTTCTATTCAAAATTTCATTACGATATTATGCTTAAAATATTAATTTTATTGGGATAATTTTTATACTACTCTTTAGATAAATCAATTATCTAGTAAAAATCGGCAAGTTCAATGTTGTAGTGCTACTTTATGAATTATGATGTCTAAATACCTACAAAAAAGCGAGGGGCGCGGCTCCGCGGGCTTCGTCAGTCGCGCGGTGGCGCTTACGGAGGCTGGACCTGTGCTGGTGCTCTACTCGACGTGCGACGTGATTTGATTTTTCGATTTATTTGTTACCATTTAGTGCCACAGTATAATTAATGCAGTATAACAACGGAAAGAAAAAGTAAGGCCGGCTACTAGATATTCTAACTTTTTAAAAAGGGTCTTGTAATATTTGGATATTAACAACATCAACAACTACAACGGTCCACTGCTGGACATGGGCATCCTGGTATTAGAGGGTGTTTTCCATGCTCACCGCACGCTTGGTAGGCGGGTTGGTGAGTGCAGTGGAATGTGTTGTATTATATGTAGCAGAGAAATATTGAAATCCCACCAGATGTCGAAATGATTGATTATTATTACATCTTATTACAAAATAATAATAATTTTATACTTAAATCCATCTACTGAAATTACGCCATCCAGGGCCAAACACAAGAAGTTCAACAAAATTCAAAACTCCGGTCACCCATAGTCCTTTATAAAAGACTTTTGCTGAAAAGTTCTTGGGGCCAGATAGTCTGGACGAAGGACTCGATTTTGAGAAAAGTCGTCGTCACCTCATACGCGATAGCTAAAACACGTTCCGTTTGATTCATCATAATCTCCTAATGATGGATCAGACTGTTTTGGTACACTAGGTATCTGTGACGTCCGCGTAGATGGCGGCTTTACTATTTAGTTTTATGCAATAATACCGTTTGCCGTGTGATGCCGGCTTAGAATAGCATCACTCCATTTATTTCCCGTGGGAGTCGTGTGAGGCGACTAAGGGATTCGAGGGTGTATATTGCAATTTTAGGCGATGGGCTGACAACCTGTCACTATGGCGATACACAATTTTCCGAATGACCCTCAAATATTTGTCAGACGTGGCGTAAATGTCCGTTTTTTTGCGGCTGTTTACGCTCTGCCTACCCCGCAAGGGATTATAGGCGTGATATGTGTATGTATGTATGTATACCGTTAACCGTGTGATGCCGGCTTAAGTTGCTGTTCCGAACCTTTTCCGATGGCACATGCCGCGTCTATCGGCCGTCGGCCGTCGGCCGCCGCGGCAGATGTCATTCCGAAGGCAGCGGCCGACGGCCGACAGCACATGTCAGAGTATAGTTTTCAGGACTTAGTTATTATGTTTATTAGGTTATTATGGTTCATCGGGTTATGATGGTTCATAGGGTCGTTGGGTTCATCTTGTCGTTAAGGTTCTTCATGTGGCCAGAGTTCATCGGCTTGCTAGGTTGGTCGGGTCATGATGGTTTATCGGGTTATTATTTTTCATCGGGTTATTATGGTTCATCGGGTCGTTGAGTTCATCTTGTCGTTAAGGTTCATCATATGGCCAGAGTTCATCGGTTCACTAGCTTCATCGGCTTATCATGGTTCATCGGGTTATCATGGTTCATCTGGTCGTTAGGTTCATCTTGTCGTTAGGGTTCATCATGTGGCCAGAGTTCAACGGTTCGCTAGGTTCATCGGGTTGTTGGGTTCATCGAGTCCTTAGGGTTCATCGTGTCGTTAGGGTTCATCATGTGGCCAGAGTTCATCGGGTCGTTATTGTTCATCGAGTCGCCAGAGTTCATCGGTTCGCTAGGTTCATCGGGTTATCGTGGTTCATCGGGTTATCATGGTTCATAGGGTCGTTGGGTTCATCTTGTCGTTAGGGTTCATCATGTGGCCAGAGTTTTAGCTTTAAATTAGCTTACTTAACTGTCCTTCCAATATCCTAACACACAATAAAATAACTAACTAACCAACACAATGACCAACTTAGTTTGCCTACTGCATAATTTTATACTGTGGCGTTATCGCCCGCCGCGGAAGGTCAGCGGAGTTCAATTCAAAACGGCCCGCGCGTAAAGCAGAGGCGGGTCGCCTCGGCGCGTAAAATACCTAAAGATTCCGAAGAACGCGCCCTTAATGGCAATACAGCGTTAAGTACTGAAGTGTAACGTACAACTTAGTAACGCTCTCTTTTTGTACCTACTTTCACTAACGGCTACTTTTTTTGTTAGGTACAATAACCAAACGATCAATAGATTTTTAGAAAGGCGTAATTTTAGGGATGCACCGACTAGACTAAGACTCATTGAAAAATCTGCGTAATTTCGTCCAATTGGTCGGTAAATAAATAAATAAATGTCCTGGACAATACACACAGCGCCATCTTGCATAGAAAACGAATGTACGATGGGAACTAGATAGTTGGTATTAATACTTATATAGGTACTTTATGTTTGTAAATAAATACATATTCTACATAAAAAACACCCAGACTTAACACAAAAATTTGAAAAGGACTAAACAAACCTTTCTTGTGGGGAGCTATCCCACGACCCACGGTGTAGCAGGCAATGGTACTATCCGCTACACCATAGGGTTATCGGGCCAGTAAATAGTTAGCTGTTATATATCATAGGTAACTCTAAATTAATAATTTATATAGAACTAGCCTAGTGACACTAATAATGTTTGTAATCGGATAATTTTCAGTTCTAGAAGATAAGTATAAATTTTAAGGATTTATACGCCGTTGTTCCGGAAAAATATATTTACATAAATGACAATAAAACCTTGTCTGCCTTTGAATTTGGCGCGTTTATACCTCATTCATATACTTTTGATAAGAGTATATATTAAAGAGTTCCTATCACAAAATTCTAACATACACTAAGATCAAATAAGAAATATAAAAGTTGTGGTTATGATAAACTTGGCTTTTGTACAACTTTACAACTCCTAGGTACATGAACTTCGCATCAATTTAAAACTAATGGTTTCTGTTAGATTTAATATTTCTTTGTTCAGTTTTCACATCAAGTAATATTTTTTGTATATAGTTCGACTAACAACATTTTTCTTTGTCCATGTGCTTATTAAAGTTCTAATTTGATGCGCGTTTGTGCTCTCAAACTTTAGAACGGATTTCAATGAAGCTTTTTGTGGTATATAGCAACTAAGTCAAGATATACAACATATTTTTACAGCGGGTAATTCGCTCATTACCTCGGGACGATACGATTAAACGAATATTTTGATCACCAAGAGCTTAGCTAAACTATCAGGCTTACGGTGATGGCTACGTAACAAAAGTTGTTCAGTATAATGGGACGCTTTAGCTATCAAATTGATATCGAGGAGGGTATACATACAGTCCCGGGGCCGCATCCTGCTATTTGAAAAGCGTATCAGTTGTGTTTCAGTAGAGTCTCAGTTGGATGGTTTTGGTGGTTTCGTATTGCACTAATAAATATCAAATTTCAAAAATTTCAATTACAATTTCAATTACCCTTTGGGCACCACCGCCACAATTAGGGAGAGTTACAATTAAATGTTTTTAAAATATATTTTATGAAGGTCGCACCTCCGGTTTGTTACTCCAGAGTCCAGTAAAAGAAACGATGCTGAAATCCTTCAAAACTCCGGACTTACAGCTCTTCCTAACCTAACTTAACCAAAACCGGTACTCCGCGGATCAATCGAATAACACCTCAACACCACTGAAAAGCCGTGCGGAATACCAACTTTACACAGCAAATAGATATTATCGATCGCAGCAGTTAGTTTTATTTTTCTTTGACTGCAAAGTAACTGTAAAGAGAGCAGCGCCTTCATTTTACGGTGAACTACTTTCATCTAAATCTAAAGTAAAGAAAATAAAATCGGATAACTGCTAGTCGGACTGGCCTACCGAGGGTTCCGTAACATGCATTGACGTCTTAAGGCCTTTTCATAGTAGCCTTAAATTTAAATTTTAGCTTATTTCGGCCCCTCATTATTTTAATTTTCAATGAAATTTACTTCAAAACGTTTACTTGGCAAACATACTTCTCGGTACACGACCTGTAAGTATCTACCCTATGCATTTTAGTTTCCTTGAGATAGTCCATCAAAATACGTGTGTTCGCAACAGAAACGACCGTATATTTTTGTTTGAATGTTGACTTACAAGGGGTTGTAGAAATGCGTTTGGTATCGTTTTAATGTTATGTTGATATCTCTGCGTTCCCGCGATAAGAGTTTTTGTACTCGCAGTTGACAGACAGATCTAGCCAGGCGGACAACAAAGGTGATCCTAAGTATAAGGGTTTCGTTTTTGAGGTACGAAACCCTAAAAACTCTCACTATTTCCACAATAATATCAATTTGTTGCATAGATTGTATCGAAATAGTTTTGCAGTCGTTGGTCAGTGGCTTTGACGACAACATGGTTCTCCGGCACCGCGGGTTTACTTTAAAATGTTGTTGCTGGTTTTTGGCGATGCACATCGCTATGAGAACAGGCATACAATCTGAAGAGGTTTGCACTAAGAATTCGGAAGACAAGGACTGTGCGATACATAACGTTTTCCTCGAGGGTATGTTATACTTATTTTTAAGGTGTATTTTTAATTAGAAATAAGTTTGCAAAAAGCCTTACCCAATCGAAGTTCCATGTTCATTTTATGATCATGGATCATCCAAAATTTTCGGCGAAATATAATGCTGCGCTCGCTCGTGACCACCACTTACACCTAGTAGTACCCGCGCAGCCCACTCATTGCACTCGCCTAGTAGTTACAGATATAATCGATTACTAGTGGTCCACCTAGCGGGGTTACACCCAATGTTTCCCGTATTTCCGTGGGAATTCCCGCGATAAGAAGCAGCCTTTTTCCTCAGGGATAATCTAACTTTTATAAGTGTGAAATGTTTTAAGAGAAGAGGTACAAGTTTACAATAACTGAAATTCCAAAAAACGGGTCGAGTTTCTTTACTATTTAGACTGAGTATATATATGTAACTACTGTGGTCTGTATAGGATTTTTTTGCGTTGGCACGAAGCCTATATAATATAAAAGGGTAGATATGCCGAATTCCGGCCGCCACCTTATACCGAAATACTGGAAAAACTTACAACAACAACACTTTATTAACAAAAGATCATGTCCGCTTCCATAAAAAAAAACATTGACTTACCCTTACTACCTCACACTTCAGTTGGTTACAATACAACCGAGATTTGGGAGCGGACAGTTTGTTCAAAGATGTTGCATACGGAAGCTCTTTTCGTCCATTCTGGGACTGGACACTTCGATTTTAACCCCGGCGAGGGCTTTGAAACCTACACCTGTGACCTGACTGGTTGGTGGGGAGCAAAGCAAGGGCGCACCTGGAGTAGTTTGTGTGTTTGATTGGGCTTAGGAGCTGTTCTGGCAAGAACATGTCGGACTGAATCTACCCGGTACATGTCGGTAGTTCCAAAAATGGGGAACAAATGAGGGACCTCCGCGCCCCCGCGGGTTGCTTGTAGAGCTTGTGTAAAACGGTTTTGAAGGACTTGCGTTTTCTTCAAGAATGGGCTCTGCCCAAGTGACCAAGTGACCAAGGTACTTTTTTATACTTTTTATTACTGGACCCTTCGATTTTAGCACCGGAGCTTCGAAACCTACACCTGACTGATTGGTTGAGAAATTTGTGTGGTTGTTCAAACAACCAGCCCAATCGCTCAAAATCGATACGATTGATCTTTAGGCTAAAAGAATCGATTTGGCCCGAGTTGTAAAAATAATACAGTCGTTATGACGTTATCTTGTTGTTGATAGGGACTTTTAAAAAATACTTATCTAAATTGTATTTAAGAGATTTATAAAATAATTTTCAAAACATACTAATAAGTTTTTCTACAAGTTTGATTTTCTACACATAATATAAGATATGGTTGAATAGGTAGGTAATTATTTGTTAAATTTGAAAATACGAAACGAAATAAAGGTATTTTGTAACATTTTCAACCGACTTGGCTCTGAACCGCTAGGACTAGATGAATTAGTCTCTTTAGTAAGCGTCCATGTTCAGTCGAGAAGGGTGACGCCTAGCATGGATCGCTCCATGGCTTTCTGTGCTACTTGTATTTTGTACACAGTCTTTTTAGTAAGCGTCCATGTTCAGTCGAGAAGGGTGATGCCTAGCATGGATCGCTCCATGGCTTTCTGTGCTAGTACTTGTATTTTGTACACAGTCTCTTTAGTAAGCGTCCATGTTCAGTCGAGAAGGGTGATGCCTAGCATGGATCGCTCCATGGCTTTCTGTGCTAGTACTTGTATTTTGTACACAGTCTCTTTAGTAAGCGTCCATGTTCAGTCGAGAAGGGTGATGCCTAGCATGGATCGCTCCATGGCTTTCTGTGCTAGTACTTGTATTTTGTACACAGTCTCTTTAGTAAGCGTCCATGTTCAGTCGAGAAGGGTGGCGCCTAGCATGGATCGCTCCATGGCTTTCTGTGCTACTTGTATTTTGTACACAGTCTCTTTAGTAAGCGTCCATGTTCAGTCGAGAAGGGTGACGCCTAGCATGGATCGCTCCATGGCTTTCTGCGCTACTTGTATTTTGTACACAGTCTCTTTAGTAAGCGTCCATGTTCAGTCGAGAAGGGTGACGCCTAGCATGGATCGCTCCATGGCTTTCTGTGCTACTTGTATTTTGTACACAGTCTTTTTAGTAAGCGTCCATGTTCAGTCGAGAAGGGTGATGCCTAGCATGGATCGCTCCATGGCTTTCTGTGCTAGTACTTGTATTTTGTACACAGTCTCTTTAGTAAGCGTCCATGTTCAGTCGAGAAGGGTGATGCCTAGCATGGATCGCTCCATGGCTTTCTGTGCTAGTACTTGTATTTTGTACACAGTCTCTTTAGTAAGCGTCCATGTTCAGTCGAGAAGGGTGACGCCTAGCATGGATCGCTCCATGGCTTTCTGTGCTAGTACTTGTATTTTGTACACAGTCTCTTTAGTAAGCGTCCATGTTCAGTCGAGAAGGGTGATGCCTAGCATGGATCGCTCCATGGCTTTCTGTGCTACTTGTATTTTGTACACAGTCTCTTTAGTAAGCGTCCATGTTCAGTCGAGAAGGGTGATGCCTAGCATGGATCGCTCCATGGCTTTCTGTGCTAGTACTTGTATTTTGTACACAGTCTCTTTAGTAAGCATCCATGTTCAGTCGAGAAGGGTGACGCCTAGCATGGATCGCTCCATGGCTTTCTGTGCTACTTGTATTTTGTACACAGTCTCTTTAGTAAGCGTCCATGTTCAGTCGAGAAGGGTGACGCCTAGCATGGATCGCTCCATGGCTTTCTGCGCTACTTGTATTTTGTACACAGTCTCTTTAGTAATCGTCCATGTTCAGTCGAGAAGGGTGACGCCTAGCATGGATTGCTCCATGGCTTTCTGTGCTACTTGTATTTTGTACACAGTCTCTTTAGTAAGCGTCCATGTTCAGTCGAGAAGGGTGATGCCTAGCATGGATCGCTCCATGGCTTTCTGTGCTACTTGTATTTTGTACAGTCTCTTTAGTAAGCGTCCATGTTCAGTCGAGAAGGGTGATGCCTAGCATGGATCGCTCCATGGCTTTCTGTGCTACTTGTATTTTGTACACAGTCTCTTTAGTAAGCGTCCATGTTCAGTCGAGAAGGGTGACGCCTAGCATGGATCGCTCCATGGCTTTCTGTGCTACTTGTATTTTGTACACAGTCTCTTTAGTAAGCGTCCATGTTCAGTCGAGAAGGGTGATGCCTAGCATGGATCGCTCCATGGCTTTCTGTGCTAGTACTTGTATTTTGTACACAGTCTCTTTATTAAGCGTCCATGTTTCGGCACCATATGTCATGACGGGCAGGACGCATTCGTTAAATATTTTGGTCTTCAGGCACTGTTGCATTTTTCGGTCTTTGATAATGTCCTCAAGCTTGCTGGAAGCCGCTCGAATAATATTACTATTAACTTGTAATTATACTTTTTTCAGCTCAGGTCTGGATATTATTATTATCTATTAATATTCCTCAGGCGCGGATTAAGACCAGTACTTGATGCCTTAAGCAATCCACGTCTGGGTGCCCCCCCGTACTAACCGGCCGAATCAGTCTTTGAGTTTTTCTGTTTTTTTTTTAAACTACGACAAACGATAATTAAATTCTCGAATGATACCTACTATTTGTGTAATTTTTTTTTAATAAATCACTTTTCTTAAACAATATTTTGAACATAAATGCATCGCAAAAACAATGCGATTATCACGGATTAGCGGTGCGGGGGGGGGGGGGGGGGGGGGCACGCGAGGCAGGGGTATTTTGTGATTGGCGACTACATGTCAATCTAAATAAAGTGCGCGAATTTTAAAATTAAGTTCTAAAAACTTATTTTGGTGCGCGCAGCCGCTAATACTTACTTTGTGTTTTGGTGTCGTTTCTGGTAATGATGTTTGACGTGACGGCATGGATTTGCAACAAAAAATCTGGTGCCCTCCGAAAAACTGGTGATTATTATGGACTGTGGTGCCCCCCAAGATGTGATGCCCTAAGCAACTGCCTAGTTTGCCTTTAATCCGCGACTGATATTCCTAAACCCGTAGCTGGATTTCTTGAGCTTGCTCAAAGTGACGGCACTTGATCGAGCATATTATTATTCGTAAATTAGGTTTTTGTCATTGATGTCCAGAAATGGAATTCGTTATCGTCAAACTATCTAGATTTTCTAAATCATGTTCTGTAATTTATAAATTGACACCAATTTTTCAATATACCCATTAGATATAAACAAAATAACTAACCATTTAGGAAATACCTTTGGGAAATAAGTACGTAGTGATATCTAAAAACTATCACATGTTTCATTTATGTTCGCATGATTCAGGTTACTGGGTCAGAATTGGGACCTCCCAATGTCATTTTTTGTATAAAAGAGCCACAAAATATATGTTACTTATGGTCGCTTGAACGCGCCCCCGGATGTCATACTTATCAGCAGAAAAATATACGGTTTCTTTTAGGGTTGCCAGACCGTCCCAAAACGGATTGCTTTTAGTCCCTTTTAGCGATGGACCGTACCCTTTTTTGTCCGTTTGCATCTAGATTGCACTTTTTTTTCACGTTGTGACGGCATGTTATAATCAAACCAGCCAAATATTTGATTCATAATACATTATACCGCGTGTTACAGAATAACAAGTAACGCCGAAAGAAAGGGTGTATGTATAAGGATCCACTGCAAAGAGTCTATTGACAATTAATTGAAACCGTGGTGTAGATTTTGAAAATTACGGAGAATATTTTTTCAATCAAAGTACACAAGTTTTTTTTACAAATAACCTTATCGTTGCATCTAATTTTATTGAAGTTTCTAACGTGGCGCAGCGCGATTCAGTATACTTACATTACTTGTTATTTTACCGGTGTCACAATTTCAATATACTGAAGATAAGCAGCAATATATCCCCAATCGAAATTCTTGGAAGGGAATTGTAGTACTGACTACTGACCTGGACTAGCGGTGTGATTATTTCATCGGCTGATAACAAAAAAGAATAATATTATTTTTGGGTTCTTTTGTAATGACATGCAAATGCAAATCAAAAATGTTAACATTGTTTTTTGTTTACTTTCATTCATTTATACCTTTTTCATTCGTTATGTTTTATTGACGACACCAAGGCCTACAATTTCTTAAAAGAAACTTATAGTCTTGCGTGGCGTGCAGCGCAGTGGTAACTTAGCCACATTGGCCGTCAAATAAGATCACAAGAGATTTTCGTAAATATGCAAGTAAATATTTTTGTGATACGAGTAAAGTAATACCTAATGATAAATTACCAGTTTTACGATCTCATACATCCAAGTAAAAAAAATCTGCAAATTATGTGACGTTCATTTCTTGACGTCAACGTACGAATTACAGCGCCATCTAGAGCGACAAGAAAACTCCCAATTAAAACTTGTTAAAAAAATTCAAGGACGTTCATTGGACAACCCAGAGTCTCACACGAAAAGAAAAAGAATAAATCTATAATATTTTCTTGAGTTTGCACAACTATTTGAATAAATCCCCCCAGCAAAAAATGAACCCATCCCAAATGTTTAACGCCATCTATCGATGATATTTTGTACTTTCTGAGATCTATAGTTCCATGCATACAGCTGTCAAAAAAGGTCTCACTCATCATCGATCGGGCTGGGACGAGCAGTGCAGTCTGGCAGCACTGGTGTGTTGTTTTGTTATGTGTTTGATCGTTCGAGCGTTTGTTTTGGTTTGATTCTCTATAAATAACCTACGATATAGAATTTTACGAGGAACTCTGAAAAGTGAATACGATGATGGAGATCACTAAAGGTCGAACCGGACGTGAATTTGTAAAATGACAATTTCTAACGCAATAAATTCCTTGATCAGTTCGGAGTCGAGCTTCGGGGTCGGGACGTGCGCTTTGCCTGGTACGCCAGCCACAGATGCTCGTGCTATCAAATAAATATAATCCCATATGAACCGCTGATCTCATCATTTTCAAATACTCTCGTTCGCTCTCGTCCGTATTCAACATCCGTCCGTCGTCAGTCGTGACCGCGTCTGGACGAGGAACGGGTGGCATTATCGCGCTCCCGGTGCCGCCAATTCCTAAATAGTAAAGCTTATCGGCTAGAGAGGAAGTGGTTACGTTTTATCGGAGGTTCTGGCTGGACCACTATACTTACGCACCGGCCTTTCATACAGTACTCGCAGTGTGCGACCTACTAAATTTTAGTTGTGCCAGTGCTAATAAAGGATAAATCTGGAAACATGCGACCTATTATCCTTGTTTTAGTTTGTCTACATGCACTGCTGTACGTGGTAGAAGGAGGAGGTAAGATATAGATTTATTATTTGGTCAGTTTTGTACCTATTGATTATAATTCTCATGATTATACTATCACAAATTTTACTTTTGAGTTAGTTACTAAGGATATTTGTCTGCATTTAGTAATACACAGAAATAAATGTGTTAGCTTTTGAATCCAAAAGCATAAGTAAGTTTAGGGTTGATAGGCGTTGGATTTTGCAGGAATTGATCCAGGCATAGGTTTAGAAATAAACCTACTTACCTATTTTATAAACTTAGTCTAACTAAAAAAAATAAGTTGATTATATACTGAACACTATGTAGGTTTTGAATCAATGACCTATAGAACTTTTGATTCATTATTTGAGATAACAGTAGAGTGTGTACAAAAATTTATTAAAAATATTTAGTTTAAACTGTGAGTAAATAGGTGAGGCCCACATTACTTATAAAACAAGCCAAGATTGAAGTACAGGATAGTGAAATCTCTTTTGGTGAATATTCCAACAATGAATAAGTTATAAATAAGTGATAAGTACTGCATCTGATAAGGATAGCAACTCACTTAATTTAATATATAAAACCGAATAACAGTCTATAGACTAAGCTGCAGTTCATACTTTGTTATGCGTAAATATAGGGGATGACCCCCTGTGTAACAATGCACTTAATCAATAGAACTGCTTAAATCTTCCCCTACATAATTACACTTCAGTAGGTAGGTACCTACTTAAATTAAATAGCTATTTGTGTGCAAGTTCATGTCCATCAGTATGCGCCTATTTGTTGCAAAAACTATTTACAACTATGTTTGTGTCAAGACAAGGAGGCACATATTTCAGGATGAACATGAACTCGCGCGGTAACTGGATGTACCTACTAAGTTATGATAATATTATACAATTATATTAAAAAATCATCATGAAAATAGAGAGAACAAGTTGCTCCAATCATATCAGTCAAAAGCCCACAAAGTTAATATGAATAATAAATAAGTAACTGATACCGTACTCATTTTTTTATCATTTTGAATGTTGCAGGCTTTTGTGTGATAGAAGTTCATAAAATTCTGACTAGGATGCTATTTTACTTCTAACACAGCTTGAGCCTAGCTAACCCAGCTGTTTTACTAGCTGCTAACTGATCTTCTGTATAAATAAAATATTTTCTTGTGAAATAAATACCCAATGTTTATCAGGGACATCCAGCAGTTTTGGAGTATATCGATTACATACAAAGCGCTAATAAATCTTTCCAATTTATGATATCATTAGATATCAACCCACCAAGTTGAAGTAAGTAATTATTATGGTATGGTTGATCATGAGACACATATACTTGGCAGTATGTAGTGTCATTTTGGATTTAACACTTTTTAGGTTTATGAACTTTGAGCTCTATTTTAACATATTTTTCAATGTATTGTGTTATGCTATGTAGATTTGACTTTCAAAAAGAGAATCTTGTAAATTCCTACTAAGAAATTAAGTATTTGATTTGAGTGGACTAACTTTTAACCAAAACTATTGCACTATACCATTTATTTTGTATAAGAATAATCTTTTACTGTTGTTTGTTTTAGGTAATGTAAAAGTACTAACAGTAGCAACAGATGACAACCATGGCTTGCAACGCTATCTGAGATCTGCCAAAACCTATGGCATTGATGTGGAGGTGCTGGGCCTTGGAGAGAAATGGAAAGGTGGTGACATGAACTATCAAGGAGGCGGGCAGAAGATAAACTTGTTGAAACAGAAACTGAATGAAATGATGAAGGATCAGGCAAATAAGGACACAATAATCCTTTTCACAGACAGGTGAGATTCTTTCTCAGAATGTGTTTAACTTTGAAAAGTAGGTTATTTTATGAAACTTTTTAAAAAAAGCTACCGCAGTCAGGATTTGAAAAGAAGAAGAAAAGGGCTTGATGTGCATGTTTCAGAACCCTGAGTGGGCGAGTCCGACTCAATTCAGCAATTTTTTAGTTTTTACTTATGACTATGTATTATTTAATTATAATTCTGCATTATTGTTTCAGTTATGATGTTATGTTCTTGGGAGATATGAATTCGATCCTAAGCAAATTCAGATCATTCGAGAATACAAAAGTTCTCTTTTCTGCAGAACAATTCTGTTGGCCAGAAGCTCAATTGGCATTCCAGTATCCAAAAAGTGATGTGCCTAATCGTTTCCTTAATTCTGGTGGATTTATCGGTAGGTCTTTTACAAGGTGTATGTTTTTTTAAACAGTAATATAAATCAAAAAACCTATAAATAATTTTAATAAGTTCTTTCTAAGCATATGTGGATTTAGTTTTTATTCAATAATTTCCTCCAACTTGTCTTCCATTATGTCACAAACTTTGTTCAAACAAGAGTCTTGTTTTTTGCACCCAGATTAAAAACGCCTTTTTCGATCGTCGAAAATTATTTGCTTAAAATTCAATATCCACGACTCAATAGGCGCGTCCAGACAGGGCCAGCAGCCTCGCACGCTGCACGCCTCGCGAGGCATGCGCCGAACATAGTGTAGATATGCCGCTGTAGACAACGGCATGCTCATGTTCGGGCTAGCGCGCGCACAGTAAAACGATTTCCTCAAAGGCGGCGCCTCAAACGTTTTTCGCTATAGCTTGTTAGCTCTGAGTTCAGTTCCATCCGAAAGCAAGCATGAAACTTGGCATCTTTGAAGCCAAGTTTTATATGTGTCATTAATAATTTAAGGGTGAACAAGCTGTTAAATAAATGTTTCCCCCCCCCCATTTTATGCCCACATTTTCGGTTTTTCTACTTTTATTTTATTAAAAAGCTTTCAAGGAGTATATTTTGTATTAAATTCTGTTTTTGTAGGTATATATGAAAGCTACAACCATACCAAGTTTCGCGCTTGCTTCCGGATGTGACCATAGCTTCATACAAACTCGTAGCTAGGGCGCGGTACTTATTAGGTTTTGTCAAAGTTTGCGACTCAATGGTATTAATTTGGTGTTCATTATTGATTACTAAGTCCGCACGGATACTGTTTTAGAGAGTACTATTTATGAAATGATCCATGGTGTTTTTGATCGCAGTTAAAATAAATAAATATGCATAAACAAAACTGAAACTAGATTCCCTTGATTAGATAATTTCTTCTGGCACACATTTGCTCAGCCATCTAATATGCTCTATTAATTATCAACATGTCAAGAAGGTTTTGATAAAATATCAAATAATTATTAAGATAAACTTATTAGTTTTATTTAACATCAATCTTTTGGTGTCTTAGGCATATTCCTTATCTCAAAAATAATAGTCTTCATTTACTTTTTAATTTTATTTTGCGTTGCTCAGAATAATATAAGCGTTTTTTTTACAGGTTATTTGCCAGAACTAGCTGAAATTGTAAATTACAAAGTGATTGATGATAAACAAGATGATCAACTTTACTATACGAAGATTTATTTGGACAAAAGTTTACGGGAGACACTTAAAATTTCCCTTGATCACTACTCAGCTATATTTCAAAATCTTAATGGAGCTTTGTGTAAGAAATTTATTTAGATACTAGATTTCCGCCCAGCGATTTACCCGCTGCGACTCATTTTCCCGTGGTAATAGTTGTTTTCTCGCAGTAAAAAGTAGCCCATGTGTTATTCCCTGTTATAATCTACCTGTGTTCCAAATTTCATCCAAATCGGTCAAGCCGTTTTAGCGCACACACACTCAGATTTATAATATTAGTACGGATATCACATGGCAAGTAAATTTGTACTTCTAATCGCTACTTAGCCTAGCCGTTGCACCCGCTGCTAACCGTTTTCTCGTGGGAATAAGACGCTTTCCCAACATGTATTAGTAAAAACGCGTTAGCTTGGCAATAGTGCAAAACGACACGACTGGTACCTAAGTGAAAGCCATACTGCTAAAGTAACTTACTTTAGAGTTTCTGATATCAGTGTGGATATGAACCTTCCTCTTGAATCACTATCTATTTGAAAAACGCATTAAAATCGTTTGCGTGGCTTTAAAGAATTAAGTTTTGTCCACAACAGACAGACATATAAACGCGAAAAGGGACTATATTATAAACTATTGATATTTTTCAGCGGATGTTAAACTTACTACTAATGCGACGCAAGACTGGCCCGTCATTGAAAATACTGTAACCAAACAAATACCGCTGATTGTTCACGGCAATGGTCCATCTAAGCTGACACTCAACCATTTTGGAAACTACCTAGCTAAATCATGGTCTGTTGAAGCAGGTTGTGCCCTTTGTAAAGAAAAAAGAATTGAGCTTAATGTAAGTACATCATTTTATTCAGAAACATTATTCAAGTATTATCATATGCAACTTCTAGTTACCCAGGGCTTGCCTAGGGAATAACTTGATACTGGATACTCTATCACTACATAGTATAAAATAAAGTCGCTATCCGTTTGGTGTCTCCTTATATCTCTAGAATTGCCCAACGGATTTTGATGCGGTTTTTTTTATTAGATAGAATAACTTAAGAGGAAGGTTTATAAGTATAATTTACTCCGGAAAATTGTCACATTCCCATGGGAAAACGGGTAGTCTAACTGGTAGTAAACTTTTGACCCCCTTTTTACACCTTTAAGGATTTAAATTTCAAAAATGGTGAAACACGTATTTAATTATTTTAAGTTATAAGTCTAATCAGAAATTTTGAAACAGATCACATTTAAGATAAAAAACTTTCATACAAACTTTTAACCCCTTTTTCACCCATTTAATGGTTAAAATTTCAAAAATGCTGAAACACGTGTTTAATTATTTTAAGTTATTAGTCTTATCACAAATTTTGAAACAGATCACATTCATTAAAAAAAACGAACTTTCATACAAACTTTTCACCCCGTTTTGACCCTATTAAGGGTTAAAATATCAAATATGCTAAAACACGTGTTTAATTATTTTAAGTGATGAGTCTAACCACTTATTTTGAAACGGATCACACTTAAGACAACGAACTTTCATACAGACATTTAACCCCCTTTTCATCCCTTGGGAGATTAAATTACCTCTTATCTGGGCTTCATACAAAATGTTCTGTACATCCTAGCCTAATGCGTTAATGTAAGGTAAAGTCGCTTCCCACGTCTGTCCCTGTTTGTTTGTTTGTTTGTATGCTTAAATCTTCAAAACCACTTAACGGATCTGAACGAAGTTTTTAAAATGATAGTAATTCAAGAGGAAGGTTTTTATGTATTATTTATGTAGGGAGAAGGTCTGTTTCCCGTGGTAATCAGTTAGCAGCGGGTGAAACCGCTGGGCGGGCCGCTAGTATTACTATAAAGAAAAAACCCTTGATCGAGGTGCAACTGCTAATACCTACTTTTTCTTACATCTTATTTAGATTAGTACATTTTATGATCTGCAAGAATAATTTATTTTTAGGACGAGCTATTACCGACAGTGATGATGGCTGTTTTCATCGAACAAGCCACCCCGTTTTTGGAAGAATTCCTTCAGCAGTTAGAGGACACAGATTACCCTAAATCAAAGATTCACCTGCTAATAAGGAACAATGTGGAGTACCACGAAACTGAAGTGGATGAGTTTTTCCAAGCTCACTCCAAGTACTACGCCAGCGCCAAACGTATTAAGCCCAGTGATTTTATCTCTGAACCCGAAGCACGTAATATTGCCAAGTAAGTACAAATGATTTCTGTATAATGTCTCCCGCAGGGTAACTTAAGATATTGTCTACATCTCGGTAATATTTTTTCAGAGACAGGTGCATAAATAGCGATTGTGACTATCTGTTCTCGATAGACAGTGTATCGAGAATAGGGAAGGGGACACTTCGGCATCTGATCTCGTCAGGGTATGATGTCGTGGCGCCCATGCTGGTGCGATATGGTCAGGCCTGGTCCAACTTCTGGGGTGCACTCAACTCCGCCGGATTTTACGCCAGGTCTTCTGACTACATGGATATTGTGTACGATGTTATAAGGTACGTTATAATCATGAAATAAAACATTGATGTGCATAGCTCATGTATATATTTTTAAACCTTGATAAAAAACTGTGCATTATTTGGTTATGAACTAAAATATAAATTTATTATTGCTTGTGGATAAAACTCATAATGCGAAAACCAAATGATACAATTGTATGTGAATCAGTCGAAAGCGATAGAGAAGTCGGTCTTGAAGGAGCGGCGGTCGATGGAGTACATGTTGTCGGCGGTGCACTCGTACACGCCCGCGTCCATCTGGGTCGCCGGGTCGATCTCGATCTTAGACTTGACGCGGTCGTCGCCGATCGGCCACTCGTGAATCTGATAACATCATTATGTTACTCAAAATATAATCGCCTCAGTGCCGGTGAACAAGTACATATCAAACATTATAAAGGATCATCTAAATTGCGCGCTTGATATGACATGCTGTCATACACAAAAAAAAAACAACAATTTCTAAGTCTGCTTGTTTTCCTTTTAGGAGTTATACTGTAAAATTTGTTTTGGAAACATGATAACAACAAACAATTATATTACATAATAATATGTTTATAATCTTTAACAATCGGTGATAGAGATAGCTCATTGTTAAATCTTATTTATTAGTCATCAAAACAACCTATCAATTTAAATACTAGTCTGTAAGTTTAGGTACTTATCCTTTTGTATACAAATGGAAACAAGTGTTTTATCCTCCCAAGTTTCTACGTAATACAGAGTTAATTTTTTTGATCAAAACGGACCAATTTATATCAACGAAACCTAAAAATAGAGTAGTAGTTGTAATTACATGCTGTCAAATACGACGAAAAGTAAATAAATACACAAATAATAGGTACCTATACGTACAGACTATAGCTGTGTGTGCGCTTAGCGGTTTCGTCTACTGCATTCGGTTTCCTGTGCGAATAAAATGTTGACCCCGCGTACAAAAACAGTTCAGTCAGTAGCAGTAGAGTTTACATGATTATCCCTCGTAATGAATTATAATAGCATATACTCACGTGTAAATAGTGGTGTGCGAATATCTCTACACCATCCTTGAACCAGGTGATGTGAGGGCGGGGTGACCCCTTGGCGATGCATAGGAACGCGATCTTGTGCCCCAGCACGTACTCGAGGTCGAAGTGTGACGCAAGCAGGATTTTCGCCCCCTGTCAAACAATCATCACCTACATATAAATCTCTGCTCACGCGAACGTTATATGTGTTATACCTTCGCAAAGCTTCCTCCCTATGCGAAATCACTTATTTATATCAATGTGTATAATAATAATATTCGTAGTGAGTAATTAATAAATACGTCTACTTACATCATTGTTGTTGTAGTATTGGTCAGATTCCGGGTCTCTGTATTTTCCGGTAATTGGCAAACCAATTTGGACCTGGCAATTTGAAATAAATTTTATCTTTAAGTATAAGTCATTGAATAATCAAAATTATTTTTAATCTAATGTAATATTTCGAATACCTTAGATTTGGTCCTGCTCCTAGCTCGTCCGCGTCTCGCCTCGGTGGAATCAATCAAAAACCAGTAAAGGATGAGTAGTCCTAGAAGGACTTTTGCCTTTAAGAGGAACATTTAGATTGTATTTTTATTTTAAACCTTTTAAGGTACTTTTGGGTTCTCAAAACCCATGAAAATCTGTCAGCACAAATGCTGGTTCGTTCTTGGCAGGGGCCTGGGTACTACTGAAGTCCACCGGGTCCTCTGCAATCCTGCCGCGCCAATCTCTCAATTGACTAATGACGGAGGTGATCGCAGGAGGGCCCTTGTCTCCCCTTCGTGATAACACTTGTCATTTCCTTTTGTATTTTAACCATCTATCTTTTAATAAATTGGTTATAAGTACAACAATAACAATTCAGTACCCAGCACATGTGTTTTTTTTGCTTTTTAATTGCTAGAGTTGCCACGCGAACTGTTTCCGTTATGGCGCAGATAACCTTTGCCTTATGTTATCTTACCATATTCGAGACATTATGTAAAAATATTTGATATTTTGTATATTGCTTTTAAAGTTTATCAAAATAAATAACTTAGATCAGTACATTTCCATGAAGAAAACTAAGACGCTAGTAGGCATTAAAAACCACGAATTGAATACACATTTAGGATGTAAAATGCAAAATTATCCCAAAGCCAAAAAATAATAAAGTGGAGTAGATACTTTTAGTTGTTGTTCAGCACAAAGAGGAGCATTTTGTTCATAATTTTTTTAAATTTGTTTTCAGGGGGATTTGGAATGTACCCTTCGTAACCAACTGCTACTTGATAAACATGAAGGTGTTGAGGACGGCGGCTGGCAAGGCGGTCACCTTCACGAAGGACGACATAGACGCCGACATGGCTTTCTGTGCCAGTATGAGAGATGCTGTAAGTATTTATCAAACGATCACATTTTTCAAAAGAACAGTTTTGCCGTGTAAATCTAGTGAAAGTCGATTTTATCCATTTGACGGAGAAAAGTTATTGACGTTCGAACATCGCATTTTATCAAAACAAATCATAACATTAATGTAAGGCCCAATAAGGCCCATATTAGGATGGCCCAATAGGCTTTATTTGATAGCTGTCATCTCCATACTGAAAGAGATGTCAACAAAGGAAAATGTACCCTCTGCCATAGCATTATCACGAATGTGATAGCTGCCAAATATGGCTTATTAGGATGGCCGTACTGTAGCGTTGGTGCGTTCTGAAAATTATTTCAGCCATATATTTATTTCTTTTTGTACGCGTTTCGTTTTAATAAATATTTGATATTTCATAGACATTGAGATATAATTAGCGGTAACATTTATTTTGCCTGAGGCATTGGATTTGCACAGCCAAATTCCCAAACTTGACGTACCACACACAAGATAAGTTGTTTTTTTATTATTATTTATTCGCATCTCGTGCTTTTGAATCCCTGATTGAGCACAGTACACAATAAAGTTTCCTTTGCTACCACGGAATTTAATATTGGTACTCAAAGTTAAAAAATAAACTTTGCTCTCTTGTTGTACAAATTGTTATTATAAAGCCAGTTCATTTAGATAGCAAGAAAACAAGCAAAAACTGTTAAAAAAATACTAGTGCGTCATCGGAACCCACGACTTATGGCGTTCAAATTTCGCTCGTGAGAATATTGAGCATTTTATATCTTGTAAAATAAATGCACTGTCAATTAACAATAAGGTAATCATGATAACTGTGAAGTATGCCGTTACATACCATACCTACAGGTAACGTACATTAGTATATCCCTACCCAACGGTAATTGTTCTTTTGTTTGTAGGCAATTAATTAACGCTGAAACAAGAAACCGATTAAAAATAAATCTCTTATTACCTATTAAAATCTACAACATCCCTAAATAGCAAAGACAATTTTTTCCCACGGGAATCGGTTAGCTCTAGAAGCTGCATAAAATGACAGTGGCGGAAGTTTCTCGTTTCTCGTTTGTATCGTCTCAGTGTTTGGCTGTTTGTTTCTGGGCCTCGAGGGCTACCTACAAGTACATAGTACAAACTTTGCTTAGTTTTGGCTCTATGGCCCTGTGTGAAATTTCCAAGATATTTATTTATTTATTTATTATTTGTTGTTTTTGCAGGGTATATTCATGCACGTGAGCAATGAGTTAGATTTTGGACATCTCGTGAACCCGGAGACGTACGACATCAGTCGCACTCACCCCGACGTCTATCAAGTTTTCGACAACAAGATCGAATGGGAAAAAAGATACCTCCACGAGCAGTACGCCCTCAGCTTTAAGGAAGGTCACAAACCTTTGATGGTAAATATCCATTCATTCATACCCTAACATGTGTGAGTCTAACTCTACCTACACAGTCTCCTTCGTCAAATCATTATGTCACGTTCTCACAATGCCTCTTTGGGCAGGGAAATAGTAAAGGAAGTGAGCAGCGCGAGCATGTAAACAAGGTTACTCGCGCTTCTAAAAGTCGTGACGCTGCCACTTCCCGTGTTCGGGCTAGTGTCGGCTTTTTGTGCGCGAGTCGGAACCGGCAGCACTAGTGGAATGTATTGCTATCTCACTCACTCGTATTGCTGCGAGAAGAGTATGACAGCAGTGTGTGTGTTATTTTGTGCAATGTTCGGGGCAGCTGCAGGAGCAGAACCATAAACATTTTGTGAACGTGATTTTAGATCAATGCTTTATGTTTTAGTAAGTTTTGGAACGAAAATAAAGTGTTTTTTTATACTAACTTGGGACTACACGATTCCTAAAATTAATGCTTTGATTTAATCCTGATCTGTCACTTATAATTTACGAAATATATATATATTTTTATTGTAGCCTTGTCCTGATGTATACTGGTTCCCGCTGATGTCTACAAGGTTTTGCGTAGAGTGGATCGAAATTATGGAAGCGTTTGGCCAATGGAGTGACGGATCGAACGAAGTAAGCTCTTAAAATATTTCTAACGTAAGGGGCAACGTCAAAAGTGATACACAGTTATCTGATTGACCCTCAAACTATTGTCAGACATGGTGCTAATATCCGTCTTGCGGCCGTTAATGCACTGCCTATCCCGTAAGGGATATAGGCGTGATTTATGTATGTATGTATTTTCATTATATCGATATAATTTAACTATTTTTCTGTTTTACATAATTTTCATTTTTTTTCTGAGTGTGTGGTCACCAAAGAACATTGGTCGAAAATTTCTTTACCTGCACACTAAAAAAAACTAAATCATAGATAAGACATATGGCAATTACGAAGATGTTTTTTCAACTATGGCAAAGGTTTTTATGCATATTCAGTAACTGATGCTGATTCGTCATATAAAGGTCATCAAGGGAAAAGATATTTGATTAAATATCTTACTTATACACGTTCTTTTTATTCACACACACATATCACGCTTATAATCCCTTACGGGTTAGGTAGAGCGCAAACGGCCGCAAAAAACGGTCACTTACGCCACGTCTGACAATTGTTTGAGGGCCATTCGGACCCTTGAGTCCCTAAGTCGCCTCTTACGACTCCCACGGGAAAGAAATGGACGGCATCACACGGCATTCTATTATTCTAATATAGATCAAGTATAAATTCTCAAATTGGTTTCCAAACTTCCCCTGATGTTTAACCATCAAAGGATGGCCATTTGAGAATTTTTATGTTATTTATGTATGTTGTAGGATAAGCGTCTTCAGGGAGGTTATGAAGCAGTCCCGACCCGAGACATTCATATGAGTCAAGTGGGTCTGGAGCGCCAGTGGCTGCACATCCTCAAGGAGTACGTGAGGCCACTGCAGGAGATGGTTTTCATTGGATATTACCATAACGTAAGTATTTGTCTGGAAATTGAATATTAATCAATGAAGAAACCGACAATAGCATCACCCCATTTCTTGCCCGTGGGAGTCGTAAGAGGCGACTTAGGGACTTGAGGGTGTGTATTGCAATTTTAGGCGATGGGCTGACAACCTGTCACTATAGCGATACACAATTTTCTAAATAACCCTCAAATATTTGTCAGACGTGGCGTAAATGTCCGTTTTATGCGGCTGTTTATGCTCTGCCTACCCCGCAAGGGATTATAGGCGTGATATATGTATGTATGTATGTAAGAAACCGACGAAATATGTATACATTTTCTCATTTAAATAAAGGCCCGGGTGGAGGGTATATCTTTACAGTGACAGGTGAGGCGTAATGTAAACTATTATTATTGTTATATTAGCCTAAACTGTCCTACTGCTGTCCTATTGTTATATTAGCCTAAAAAGCCCTCCCCTTTCTCTTTCCATGTAAATTATACGCAAAAGAAATCGGCAGGATTTTTTAAACCGTCCATGACCCTGAAGCCCAAAATAGAGATAAAATGCAGCGGAATGCATGCAGATGATTAGTTGTTTAGTTGTTCTTCAGTTAATGTTCAGATAGTGTTTAGATGTTTTCATAAATGAAAATATGAAATTAAAAAGAAAATTTGTGCCCGCCGTGAGTGCATAATAAAACTATAGTACATGTGTAGTTGTTGTTTAGCTATTGTTCAGTTGATGTGAAGTGGTTATTCAGTCGTTGTTGTCTGTTGTTGATGTTATTAAGGTTCTTATTTCATCATAGTGGGCGATGAAAAGCAATGTGTATTACGCGGGCATAAAATATGCTTTAGGTCAGGTGACGTAATTTTAACCACGTTCAAGATTCCACTAATGACTCCGTAATTACGCTCGGGGTTAAAAAAAACGCCCTCGCCGTCAAAATATTGTTTTCTCCCTTATGATGCAATCTACTATTGCGGTATACATAATAACGACTTTATGGTAGATGGTAATATACAAATAGTTACACTTCTTCAATGACAGTTCAAGTTCACATCAAGTAGTTTCAAAATCTTGTAGCGATTGCAAGGCCCGATACAAGGTAAAATTCAATACGAGAACGTAATATGGCTTGATATGTTTTTTTGAGAAATCTATACTTTAGCAGTTGTTCAGATATGGAGTCTTAACAATAACTTAACTAAACTACTGAACAACATTTAAAAACAACTGAACAACATCTGAACAACATTGAAACAGCAACTGAACCACATCTGAAAAAAAAAACTGAACAACAACTCTACAACAACTTAACAACAATCTAATAAAACAACTAAACAACAACCGTTCAATTACCGAACAACAACTGACAGGTGCGGCGGATGATGGCGGTATGAGTATTGGCAAAAAAAACTTCGTTTCATTTCTTAACTTTATCGAAGTAAGACCCTTCTCATTAAGTCATTACGCTTCTGTAATTTCTATGAAACTTATTTCTATAGGCAGACAGAATGCATAAAGTAGGTCTTTATGCAACTGATTTCGAGTTCATATTTCGAACAAGACAAGTGTAGATAAACTGCTATTATGCAACTGTCGCATAATGGGGGTAAGAAATGCTTAATAAATATTTTTATGGCTTTATTGTATAAAAAAAGGTCTTGAAAAGTATAATTACACAGCAAATTTAAATCCTCTGCTTTATAATGATAATTTACTGATGTAAATTTTCAATCGCTACTTAAGGCGAGTGTAGCCGTTAACGACCTCGGTGGCGCCTCTTCACAAAATAGTAGTTTATGCAACTGTCATATAATGATCATTAGAGTGCGAGTGTGATAATAGTTTGACACGAGCATTCTAATGCCTAATTATAGCAGTTGCATACACTATTTTATCTAAACTCTCCAAAAAAACTCACTTTAACACTTTTCCAAACGTCCGCACCAGCGATTACAAGGCCCGATAGATACATGGTCAAATTCAATACGAGAACGTAATATGGTTTCATATGAATTTTCGAAAATTCTATAGTAACAGTTGTTTAGATGTCGAGTCCTAGGGCCCGTCCTGTACACCATATTCACCTCAGACCTACCTAACACTGATCGTATCATGACAGCAACCTTCGCAGACGACACAGCCCTTTTGGCCTGCAGCAAAAATCCTGCTGAAGCATCAAAGACGCTACAGCGAGGTCTTGATAATGTAAACACTTGGCTTCGAAAATGGAGAATCGAAGCTTCTAAATCTGCACATGTGACCTTCTCGCTTCGCAAAGAAAACTGCCCACCAGTCACACTTGGTGACAGCACCCTACCACACAGTGACTCAGTTAGATATTTGGGAATGCACCTCGACAGAAAATTAACATGGAAGAAATACATCCAAGCTAAACAAGAGGAATTAAACTTAAAATACAAAGGATTGTATTGGCTGCTGGGGAGAAACTCGAAACTCTCCACCGACAACAAGCTGCTCATTTACTGCACAGTCCTCAAACCTATATGGACATATGGCCTACAGTTGTGGGGATCTGCATGCAACACTAGTATCCTTATAATGCAAAGAATGCAAAATAAAATCCTAAAAGCAATATCAAGTGCTCCATGGTTCATAACTATCACTGAACTACACAACGAACTCAAAGTTAAAACAGTCAAAGAGGAAATAGAAATCCACGCCAAAAGATATAAAACTCGACTTAAAAATCACCCAAATGAGCTGGCAACACTACTAACAGCTAGAAAATACAACAATCGCCTGAAAAGGCGCAACATTATGGATCTATCTAAACAATAACAAGCACTAAAAGGAATAAGCACTCTCGCTGGAGTGTGCTCTATGCAAGCCAATCTACCATACAAGCCACCTGTTTATAGTCAATAAGACTGATCGCAGATAATTAAAAAAAAAAAAAACAACTGAACAACAACTGAACAACACCGAACAACATCTGAACAACATTGGAATAACAACTGAACAACATGTAAACAACTGCTCAACATCTGAAAAATTACGTACAACAACAACTGTCAGATGAGGCGGAAGATGGCGATTTTAGTATTGCCCAAAAAAAACTTCGTTTCATTTCTCAACTTTATCGTAGTAAGATTACGCTTCTGTAATTTCTAATAAACCGTAGTTTATATAGGGAGAATGCATAAAGTAGGTCTTTATACAACTGTTTTCGAATTCATTATTCGAACATTATGAGACGAGCGTAGATAATAATAGTTTATGCAACTGTCGTATAATGGGGGTCATTAGAATGCGAGTGTCTGTTTATCACACGAGGCGCAGCCGAGTGTGATAATAGTTTGACACGAGCATTCTAATGCCTAATTATAGCAGTTGCATACACTATTTTATCTACACTCTCCAAAAAAACTCAGAAACACTTTTCTAAACGTACGCACCGGCCATTGCAATGCAGGGCCCGATACAAGGACAAATTCAATACGAGAACGTAATATGGCATGATATGAATTTTTAAAAATCTATACTTTAGCAGTTGTTTAGATGTGGAGTCTTAACAATAACTTAACTAAACAACTGAACAACATCTGAACAACATCTGAACAACAACTGAACAACATCTGAACAACAACTGAACAACATCTGAACAACATCGAAAACAACAACTGAACAACAACTGAACAACATCTGAACAACATCAGTACAACAACTGAACAACAACTGAACAACAACTGAACAACATCGGAATAAAATCTGAACCACAACTAATCAACATCTGAACAACAACAGAACAAAAACCTATTAAAACAACAGAACAACATCCGAAAAATTCCCGTACAACAACACCTGTCAGGTGCGGCGGAAGATAGCGATTTGAGTATTGGAAAAAAAAAACTTCGTTTCATTTCTCAACTTTATCGTATTAAGAGTTTTGTCATTAAGTCATTACGCTTCTGTAATTTATAGTAAACCCTAGTTTTTATAGGCAGAATGCATAAAGTAGGTCATTATGCATCTGTTTTCGAATTCATAATTCGAACATTATGAGACGAGTGTATATAAAATATTTTTTTTCTATAAACAAACAATCTATCAGAATGTCCGATGCCCAATTTTTTAGTATTATCCTAAAGCAAAATTTGAAAGTGAAAACTCAATAAAATATTCGCTGCAATGAAAGTAACGGAAAGAAGTGCCTTAAAACGGCCACTTTTGGTATTAATTGCCATAACTTTAATAACAGCTAATATTTTATTGAGATTGTGGGTTCGAATTTAACATAAGGATAATACTAAAAACTTGGGCATCGGATACTCTGTTAGAACCGATGCTCTTAATTTAGGCTTACTGAAATTTTGTGTTTATTAAGTAAATTTTCGAAATGTGTTTGTTGTCGCAGCCTCCGGTATCGCTGATGAACTTCGTGGTACGCTACCGACCCGACGAGCAGCCATCCCTGCGGCCGCACCACGACTCCGCCACCTACACCATTAACCTCGCTCTGAACACACCCCGTAAGTTCCTTTCCTTATCATCAACGACTATATGAAAAAAAACTCCAGTGCCCGATATTATCAAACTACAGGCTACAATTTTACAGGTGAAATTCGATGTTCATTGCGTAGCCATTATGATACCAGGAATATCAACCGGCTAAGTACTAATAATTTCAACTGTCGACTTGCAGCCTGTAGTTTCATAACATAGGGCACAGATCTCAAGTACACTTTATCAAGAAGAAACATGCATTCCGTAATATTGAAAAAGTTGCGTCAGCAAAATAACTCAAATTCAAATTGAAGATGTTTGTTTTAATAAAGACATTTTGAAGAAATGTGATCAGTGGCTGAATGCTGGTAGGATTTGGTAGATCTGGAAGGTTTCTACCTGTTGGAATTATGTGCTACTAAATTTGAATCGACCGTATCACGCATCTGTCAAAGATTGCTTTTTACATCATCCCATTACCGACACAACCTAGTGGATATGTAGTGTGGTGTATTTGAATGAAGCTTTATAAAACTGAACTGCAGAAACAATATTGCAATGAGTGTTTGCGTTTATTGCAGACGTGGATTACGAAGGGGGTGGTTGTCATTTCCTGCGCTACAACTGTTCTGTGCGTGACACGAGACAAGGCTGGCTGCTCATGCACCCGGGCCGCCTGACACACTACCACGAGGGACTACGCGTCACTAATGGGACACGCTATATCATGATCTCCTTTGTAGACCCGTGAGCTGTTATTGCTATGCAAAATCGCTAATTTATATTCACTAACAGGAACGAGAAGTATAATAATTCATATGTTTGAATAATTAATTGTAATTTTGGATAAGTAATAATACATTTAAGTAATTGCCAAATATAGAAATAACTTTTTTCCTTATTTCTTTTGTTTCTTTGACTATTGAGTTCGCGGGCTACCTTATCACTTAAGAAATGCACGGCATTAAAATAATTTGACAGAGACACTCGATGAGTGCATTCTTGTGAATCAGTAATAGTAGATTGTACAACAAGTGCACAAAACGGACCATTTTCACCCGAGACTTTTAGCAGCCCGAGCCGAAGGCGAGGGCTGATAGTAATGTCGAGGTTAAAATGGTTTTGTGGACGAGTTATAAACTCTGCTTTTCACTTTGATTGCGAGGAAATAAAACAATAGTATATTATATAATTACGAAAAAACAAGAGCTGTTTCCCGCCGCTTTATTTTTTTTAAATCTTACGACATTGGCATTAGGCTTGGGCTGCAGACCTATACAGCCTACTATTTAAGCCGACATAGTGCTATTTCAATTTTTTCATACATATAAAATGAAATAGCACTATGTCGGGCCGATATCGGCGTTCGGGGCAGACGCCCTTTGGCTGTGTATGGCTCATTTTCTTTGCCCTCATTTATGAGTAGATACGTTCTTGCACTTGTGCATAAAATGCGATTTTGTGCAGCCTATATCCTGCACCAATAAGCTCTTTCAGAGCATGAGAAGTGAAAATTATTTCTATCTGACGAAATTGTTCGGAAACTATGTTCTTGTCTCCAATTTCTAGTGGATAGAATCTCATCAATTGTAAATTAACTGCCGAGCGAACTGAACTGGGTGTTGCGTCTATACCACCCTCTATCAAAACAGACTTAATCCAACCTCCGATGATGGTTCGGGTAGCAGGCTTGGTGTTGCCTCATGCCGTAATAAATAAATTAGGCCTTTTACTAGCTGGCGTACCCAAAATACACAACATAACTTTTGGTCCGGATGCTGCAATAATTTCCAGCCAGATTGTTGATAGTAGGTATAGTAGTTTCTTCAGGGAAGTTGTAGGCCTTGATGAGATCTACATTTCAGAGGCCTTGAGATCTTCATTTCAGATGACAGCTGTCAAACTAATAACTCTTATAATTATCTCGATAACTATGCGATTTAGACTTTAAGTTTCTTCGGGGAAGTTTTAGGCCTTGATGAGAACTGCACTTCTTGACTTCTTTCATTTTTGGCATATTGATGTTCTAGCTCTTTAGCATTTTTAGTCTTTGAGATTCTACCACTTCAACATTTTCTAACTTTTAAAGTTTTTCCACTTTGACGTTGTTTGACATTTTTCCACCTTGAAATTTTTCCCCTTTAGCATATTCCCACTTTAACATTTTTATACTTTGACATTTTGCCACTTTGACATTTATAATTTTTATCGATTTTCCACTTTGACGTTCAATCAGAGAATTTTTACAACATTTCATTGACATTTCGCTACGTTGACATTTTGCGGGTTTGACATATTGCATCAATTGAGACTTTAATCCATTAAATCATAGAATAACTCGACATGATAAAAAGAAACCTTTAGCCCTGAACAGTGTTACTTTTTTACAGTATAGCTCTATAGTACCCTGTATTATCCTTAAGTGTATTGGTATAATTTGAACTCCAAAACTGATGTACGCTATGGTTCCATTGCCTGAACCAATGGATAAAAATGGAACGAAAGTGAAAAAAAATCGCTGTGGTTCCATCACGGAACTATTGCAAACGAAGGCAATGTTCCTCAGTGAGAAAGTTATGTAGTTAAAGCTAGTAATGAGGTTTATTGATTTTTATTATATATTAGCCTAAGGGTCTGATTATAGTGAGCGCTTTGCCCACGCCTTCTCTCGCGAGATTACAGAGACATGTTCGCAACGAAGTATACAAATCAATTGAGTAAATTTATGTATGATGCAATATAATTCTTTGCAAAAATCATGAAAATTCACTTTTCGATAGACGCCATCCATTAAATAAATTATACGGAGTAGGGTGAGAAACGTAGGAGCTGGGATTTTTATGCAGTTTTAACAAAAAATGAAAAGCGTTGAAAATGGTGCTATACAAAAAATAAGCGGCTTTAGAATTTTTATAAGTTATGCACATAATGCCAGCTGTATCGGACTAGTACGCGCGAGTTAATTAAGCAATTTTATTCATAATGGTACGGAGTAGTATAAGTGTGCGCGAGTCCTGTCTACTCTAACAGTCTACTTAACCTTTTTTTAAGTGGCAGCAGGTTATGCCAACTCATTCAAAAATAATCGAGTCTTTTCATCTTCTCCCTTGTTTACTTTTACCATATTTTATGGGATGCGTGCGTAGAAAATAGGTAAAATAGAGTATGCAAGTGCATGTATTATGGAAAAGTTTTTGATAAATATTAAGGACTTTACAAAATAAAGATAGACAGACATGTATCAAAAGCGTGTTTAAATAAAAACGCCATACAAAAAGAACGTTACGCGCGTTTAACGCAAGTTTATTCTTTGTGATATTGAAACAGTCGTAATATTCAAAAAAAAAAAATTTGTTTGCCGCTATGACTATGACATCAAAATACTAAAAGCAGAATAAAGTCAATATTTCATACGACTCGACCCATACAACCAACGGGATTCTTATGTCATTTTTATAGGTACGATATGGCACTAAACCCTTCGTGCGCGAGTCCGACTCGCACTTGGCCGATTTATATGCATAATGGTACGGAACCCTTTGTGTGCGAGCCAAACTCGCACTTGGCCGCTGCCTTTTTAATTGTAATTATTTAAAACCCTCCTCTGTGTGCTGACAACACACGGCAAGAAATAATAATTTGCCGATTTTCTTTTCCGGGTCACTCCAATAAGCAAATAGCAGCTATCAAAATCTTATTGACTTAAGGTCGATTTTTCTTTGTTATCATGTCTTACAGTATGGGGTTAGCAAGGATTTTACAAGTACTCGTACATCGTAGGAGTACATACTAGTTCCATGGGGTTTAACAGCTGCCGAAGATGGCGTATTTGAGTAACCCGAGAGTAAGTCGGATACTGGATCAAGACAGACAATTCACGAATCTTTGTACCCCGATTAGTACCTAGTTTAATGATTAAATGTAAACATTATCAAACTTTCTGTTTTCTAACAACATATTATTGTTATTTTATTTTTATTTATTAATTTAATTACATATAAAAGCATTTGTACATTTTATACTTATTCCTAGTGGGATTAAACCTAAGAAATGTTTGTTTGAATTAACACTGCACATGCCTCAGACAGTAAAATAATTTTAGACATGCACACAAAAAAAAACACAACTTAAATAATAACTATGCTTGGGATACTAAATTAAATTAAAAATATTACCTGCTTCATATTCTCGCTAATTAAATCACTTTTTATTTCAATATTGCTTGCTCATCATGGATTAAATTTTCTATTAATATTATTTAAAAGACAGAAAAGGAAAGTTAAAAGGTAAAGGTAAAAAGGAAAAAAAACTTATTTTTAGTATTCTATGCTCTTAATAAGTTTTTGAATTACGGCCGTTACTACCAAAGCCTGACAAGTGTTTTGTACAGTTCTAGTCTTAAATAATATGGCACTGTTTCATTTATTTTACAAGTTGTAAGGTACAGCCTTCCGAATACTGATAGGGGGTGCATGGAGACCATGTTACTAAACAACCTAGGAACATAAAAACATCGACCCTCATCACCTTTGTTCCTTGTTGTCACCACTTAATCTGTCACTAGTGACAATAGGGAATAAAAAATCCCTGCTGTCACTAGAGACAAATGGGACAATTTATCCCCACTCGGATTTGATGTATGTCGCGTCCGCGCGCACTAAGCTCGATGAAATTATAGTACATTGTTGTCGAGGTATGGAAAATAATACTTTGCTGGACGAGTATAGTTTGAAGTCCGAGCCGCAGGCGAGGACTTCAATTATACAAGTCAAGCAAAGTAATTTTCCCCGAGGCTTACATAGTGCTTTTCTCAAAAAAAGGCTAGGAAATAAAAGATTGTACTTATAAAAGTTAGCTAGCGACCACAACACAACGAAACAAATAAAAATTTTCAATTTTCCCACCAATTGTAATTTTTTTAAATAAATTCGCCTGTAAGGCACAGTATTACGTAATATTCAGCCATACTAAATGTTTAGTTCATTCTTTTCTTTTTTAATTCTGGACAGGCAAGGGTCTTCACATCATACAGCCTCGTCTTTAGTTACCTGTTTCATACAAAATTACGTTCCGTTTCTATGAGAGTCATCGAGATAATTTTGAAATCAAATTATGTGGGTTTAGCGTATAACGAATTTATCTTAATGGACACCAGCAAAGGATTTTCATACAACTTTGCTGGCGTGATCTGAGACGTGACCAACAATGTGAAACTTCGCGGTTTCTTTTTTTGAAAGAAATGAACACATTTCCTAGCATGTTTGAGAAAATTATATTTAAACACCGCCAATAAATTTTGATGGATGGATGTAAACAATCAAGTACCTAAGTAAAAACACTTAATAGCACAAAAATACAATACACATTTAAACAAAAACAACAGGAAAATTCATAGCTAATATGCGCAAAGGCGGCCTTATCGCTACACACGATCTCTTCCAGAAAACCTTTGGGCGGGGAGAAAGTATAGAAAAACGGAGTAGTGCAAGAGTAATCAGATAAGAAATGGCAACTTGAATAAACTCATTAAATACAGAATTCAAAACTATAATATTAATATGAACATACAAAAAACAGGGTCTTCTATAATAGGGGTTTTAAGTAGTATTATGTATGCAGTTACTCACATTATAGACGTTTATTGTGATATGAAAGGAATAAAGTAAAAGACCTGATTTTTTTATCAAATATTTTCTTCGATTAAGTAAGAGTTACTTATGTTACCAAAACAATCGGCAGCATGCCTAAAGATTATTTTAAAGTACATAGTTTTAGTGAGCTAATTTTTTTAAACTTCTATAAAGTAAGTCATTGTATTAATACATACATACATACATACATATATCACGCCCATCTTCCCTTTCGGGCCAGGCAGAGCGTAAAAGGCCGTAAAAAAGCCGGCATCACACGGTAATTCTAAGCCGGCATCACACGGTAAACATTGTATTTATAATACTTCTTAAAGACCCAATTTTACAGGCTTAATCCATCAATCAAAATTTAGTGACAGTGTTTAAAAATAAAAAATCATCGAGCTTAGGGTGCGCCGGCGATGGCGCGAGAAACGTACATCAAATGCGAGTGGGTATAAATTGTTCCCATTAGTCTCTAGTGACAGCTGGGAATTTTAAGCCCTATTGTCACTTGTGACAGATTCAATGGTGACAACTGGGAACAAAGGCACAATCACGGTCAGCTGACAGTTTCCTGAAATATATTCCTGGGGAGAGTTGTTCCGAATGCAAAATCAAAATACAAATCAGTGTTCGGAGGACTGTCCTACACGCCTAACACAGTTTAACCATTATTACGTACGTGTAAGTTTGCACATTATATTATCCCAATCAAATAATAAGTGGATACTTACGTAGAGTCTATTTTCGCGAACTTGCAATACCTACGGTGGTGAAATTGGTAAGTGTAAGAATTAATGATAATCGGCTACCAAATTATATAATTATTATCGGCTATTAATGATAATCGGCTGCATCAGATGTAAGTAGGCAGGCATGTATAAATATGGTTTGTATGAACGTGCATATATTCGTTTTTATAAGCATTCAGGACCAAACCTACTTAACTTACATCATGCGACCACTTACTCAATGGTGTTAAGTCCTTTGGTAGGTGTAGGTTTTCAAGAGTTACTTTAATGTGTTATCAATTACCAAATTACTAGAGTACACTTTTGGATAACATTACTTAAGTCGTTTACATAGGCTACGTACGTAAGTACGTATTATACCTAAGGAACCTTATACTGATCCCTGATACCGTTAGTATCTACTACGATTGATCTTCTTTCGTATACATTTCGTCTATCGATTCGTCTTTAATAATTTCTGAAGCAAAATCATTAAATTGTTTTTTAGGGTACCTATGTTGCGTGATGAAACCGGGTTCTGCAAAGCGTAAGTATCGCTTATATTCATTTTCCTCTTCTTCCCATTCCTTTTTTGACACCCAGGGTATTAAAAATCTCATCCAATGTGGAATGAACTCATCCATGTCGTAATAGCGCCGACGCCACACTTCGTGCGTGTCCGCGTATGTGCTCGTCCCTTTAATGTAATTTTGCAATCTACAAAATATGGATTAAATTAATTTCTCACCTTCATGTCAATACATATGTACCTACGTGTTTATTTGTAACAAATGCACTACAAAACTATTAACCGAATTTAAAAAATCATATAGCTTTTTGAAACCTACACCCGCATAATTTATGTACATCACTTAAGTATCGGGTGGTTTTATTGAGTGTAGACGCTGGGCTTGCCGCTAATAATACCCCTAAATAAGCGTTCTTTCAGGTTTGAACACACTTTTGTACGGCTTGGTAGGTCTGAGTAAAGTCCCATCCGGAAGCAAGCATGAAAAACTCGAAAAGAGAGGGGGGGGGGGGGGTCATTAATTAGACAGCTTGAATCATTAATTACGTATATGAAAGCTACAAGCATACCAAGTTTCATGTTTGCTTCCGGATGGGACCATAGCTTCATACAAAGTCAGAGCTAGGTAGCCGTTGGCACTTTTCTTCATAACACCTTTACCCCTACAATTTTGTCATGGCATGGCGCTAAATAAATTATTTTTGTTTCTTATCACCAGCCCGATCTTAGCCACTTTCAGTATCGTCAGAAGTAAGACTTACGTAGTAAAATAACTAAACACATTCTTTCGAGGGGTCAACAAGTGCATTAAACCATACTTAATAATGCTTTATTTCGTGTTCCTTAGACAAAGTTGTTTTATTTCATGATAGCCCAGTAACTTTGTCGCCTGAAAGGAATAGTATGCGTCAAATCCGGTAGTTCTGATTTTTTGCAGACTTGTTCATGATGTTGGCCTAATGAATAATCCAAGTATGTGACCTCGAGCGCCGAACGCAACTTTGGTAAAAATCGTAAAAACTGCAAAATAATCGGTTCTTTTTCAAAATTTGGCGATTATAACCCTAAAGTATTAGTTTTGAAAAAACTTTTTTAGGATGTTTGTTTGAAGACTAAATTTGCTACAATATGATACTAGAACTGCCTCTGTAGACCCAATTGTTTCTGAGATTAAGCCTTCCAAAGTTTATATTTTTTTTCGAATTTCGCAATTTTTTTCCGATTCTGTTGTTTTGAATGAACTTTAACCCTGATGATACTATCGAAGCCCTGTACTTTTATGATAGGATGTAAAAAAAGGAAATGAGAAGTGCGATCGATGATGTTTAAGCTAAGCTACAAATAATGAAGTAAAAAAGATAGGTACAACAAAAGTTAATAAGTTTACCTACTTGTTAGGAAATTGAGTAATATTGAAAATCAAAAAATTAAATATGATTAGGCCCCGGCAGGCAGGTCCCGGTTGACGTTGAGGGGATGGTGATGTCCACAAGTCATCCTCCATTTCGACATCGGACAGATCGTTGCCTTCTGAGATATCTACTACTGCAAAATCTTTTTACAGGTACAGGCTGGTTGGGAATCACACTGAACCCTCTCTCCTGGGGGTGGACATCTACGTCACAAAAAATTTGAAAAAGAACTAATCATTTCGCAGTTTTTACGATTTTTGCCGAAGTTGCGTTCGGCGCTCGAGGTCAGAAACTTGGATTATTCATTGAGCCAACACCATGAACAAGTCTGCAAAAAATCATAAGTACCGGATTTGACGCATACTAATAATGTAGGTACTCGTACAAAGTTACTGGATCATGAGCTGGCACACGTCATTAAATATGTCTGACTGTGCTTTTTATTTAAAGGAGTATAAGTGGGTACCTACCTGCTATACGTATCTGTTACATGTATACTCTCTCTCTCTTTCTTTTCGTGTGGGACACCGAATTGTCCAACGACCCGATGAACCCTAAGTATGTATACTAAGTATGTATTACTTTTCTTAGGTACTTGCGAAGAACACAGACGTAATCGGACAAACTTAAAGTCTACAAAAGGGGTACTTCTACAGATAGTACATCGTGTTTAGACTATAATATTTTTTACATTATGTGCCTTAATGTATTTATACTATTTGCTCGATAGTAATTTTGGTGCTACCAATATTTATTTACAGTTTATTGGTTTAGGTCGATAAATTGGTTTTCTTGCTTGGCCTGGTGAGTCGCGTGGCGTTCATAGAGTACCAAGACGCAACTTTTAACGAAATATTTTTAAATGGCAATTTAAAAAAGTTGATATAACTCGTTTAAAATACCATTCCGAAACAGCAAAACTAAAGTTTCAATAAAATTAGGTACTTACAGTTTGAAATGCCTCATACCCCATCTATACGCAGTGGTGTAGAACGGAGCGTGCTGCAGGCTTAAGTGTTTCAATGATTGTGACGCACGAACACTGGCCGCTAAGGATACTATCGAAGTACCGAATGAATACCCTTCTGCGATCACCACAAACCCATCACGTACGTTCTCGTAAGTAGGGGGATGCACCACTACTGGCGGCTGCTGTCTACTTGCAGCTGAAAGTGAACTTTACATAATTATGCTTATAATGTGGGTAGGCAGGTAATTACATTAATAGTTCATTTATTTTTGTAATCCAACTTGCGATACCCTACTGGGTGCATCTTTGTAATAATTTAAATTCTAAGATCTTTTGTACAACATGTAAGCAGAAATTAAATATTGAAAAATTAAATTGGCATGTACCCTTCTTCATAATTTACCACGGAGCAATAGTTTCTCTCGAGCACATTTCTGTCTGAATCTACCTACATTAGCAGGGATGTCAACAAATAGGTTTTGCGAATCCGAATTAAGTGATGTCACACTTTGGTACCGTAATGCTAAGTTATACAGTAAGAAAACAATGAATCACATTATTATTAACCGATTTCTTGATACCCAAACAAAATTTCGCGGCGGCGGCAGTACCACAGAGTACTGTAAGGTCCAGCCTCATTTCTATGGCTGGCACCTCACGAATTCGGAATTTGAATAATCGTCACTGATTGACGCTAGGACAGATTGGGCGAAAAGATAGACACATTGTTTTAGGAGCTGGTTTGAGGATGTCCTCAGAAAATATAAATAAAGAACTTATAAAGTAAATTCGCGTGTTATCACTAAGTAGCCCCCATCCCGTACATGGTGGAGGCGCCGGGTAGGCGATAGTTATTTTCGCGCGAATGTTTCAGGTCTTTTCAGAAGCAAAAAGGATCCCAAGGGAAGGAGCTATCTACAAAGACTGATATATATCCAAAGCGTTGAAGATCCACGAAGAAGAAAGTAGCCGCGTTTTAAAAACTCAACAGTCCTGGGAGAGGCCCGGACGATTTCGAGGAACGTACGAGGATAAACAGGATTCGAACCACAGCTAAGTGTTACTTTAATACTCTTCACCTAACATATCATTTTATCATGTCGGCAACCAAATTCGACGGCTTCAATGCCTCAGTAGAGGATTTTTTCGATCAATATGAGCTAATAGCTGCTCTGAATGGGTGGAGCGACGACACCAAAAAAATCGCGATAGTTAATTACCTCCAAGGGCCGGCCTTATGCTATTTCAAAACTTTAAACAAGAGTGACCTCTCATTCGAACAGATCGCTGAATCGATCAAGAAAGAGTTCCCTCCTTCAGCTGATTACTCTGCCTTGTTCTATACAGCCAAGCAAAACTTTCGTGAAAATCTAATAGAATACATCTACAGAGTCGAATCGCTAGCTAACAAAGCCGGCATCAAAGATGCAAATAAAATAATCCAACAATGTTTAACTGGTATGAGTTACACACAGAAAAAGGATTTCGGGTCTAGAGTTTTCACGTCGGTCAATGATTTAAAGGCTGCGGCTAAACAGTATTTCGGCTTATTTAATAGAACGCAAACAGAGATCGATCTTCCGGTCAAAATAACCAGTGCACAAATCGGTCTCGCGAGTGTAAATTCGGAAGATTCCTTTAGAACCCCGCCTACTAGAAACACACCCTGTCGGCCGCCGCCAATTCAAGGCGAGACGTATCGACCGTTGTTCTCGAACGGGCGAGGGCGCTATCCCACACGATCGGTATCCTACCCGAACACAACACCAACGCCACCCACGGGTACCCACGGGTTCCCATCGAGCACAAGGAGTGCCACTGAACGTTCCCCTCAACGACCACCGACTCCCATCAACACTGCAAGGACGGACAGGAGTCCCGCACGCCCTACAATCCCTCAGCGTGAAGCGCATCCTAGATACAATTTAAGGTCGAGGAACTATGAAGATACACACGCCCACCCAAACGGCCCTCGGCATCAGTGAACGGGACAGCACTGGTGGACAACACAAAATGTCCCAACGACACACCCATAGAAGAGAAATCTACAATAATCGACGTGCAGCTCTTCGGCATCGGCTTCGAAGCCCTATGCGACAGCGGAGCTGGCAAGTCTACAATCTGTATGAAAACATTTGATTTGTTGAAAAACTCTGTGAAAAATATCGATTACACCATCAATAAAACGCCGAAATTACGTGCAGTAAACGGCCAATTTTTAAATGTGTATGGCCTCATTCAAATAAACTTGCTTATCGACTCATATTTATTTTTACATACTTTTGTTATCGTGGAAGGATTAATGGCCCCAGTCATTTTAGGGCGAGACTTCTTTATTACATACCAAGCCTATTTAGATTTTGGGAATTCCGAGTTGGTAATTGGTAAGGTGAGAAAAGGTTTCAAGGTATACCCCATTCGCGATCTCTCATCCCTAGACATGGTAGAACCGCGATCGGACCAATTTCCCAGAGTTCCATTTTCAGACTACATTTTCTTTACGAGTGCGCCCGACTCGATCAATGAAAATATAAAATCGCTTTACAGTAGGCAACCCTTCGAAATCTGTGCGGATGTAGACTCGACTCAGAGAGCGAAGCTCGAAAGCATACTCGATAAATACAGAAATCAGTTTGCTTTTCACCCGAATGAGTTGGGATCTTGTACATTGGTGGAAGTCGAAATCAACACCAGAGACGAAACCCCAATCCATAAGGCACCTTACAGGGTCTCACACGAACAACATCGTATAATTATGGACCAGGTAAACGATATGCTGGAGAATGAAATAATAAGGGAATCACGTAGCGCATATGCCTCTCCGGTCGTCTTAGTAAAAAAAACAGATGACTCCTGGCGTTTTTGTATTGACTATCGTTCTCTAAATAAAAAGGTCATTACAGATTCATACCCTCTGCCACGTATCGACGACTTAGTATTATACTTGGCTAACGCCAGATACTTCGCTGACTTAGATTTGAACTCCGGATACTGGCAATTAGCAATTAAAGAGACAGACAAGCACAAAACTGCGTTTATTACGCCATCCGGCCTATATGAGTTTAACGTCCTACCATTCGGATTAAAGACAAGCGGGGCAATATTCCAAAGGACAATGGACAAGGTCCTCAGTGGAATAAAGTATAAAAATGCGATCGTATATATTGACAACATTCTCGTTTATGGACATTCATTTGAGGAATTCTGTGAAGCCCTAGAAAGAGTTTTGACGAGAATAAAAGAAGCCAACTTAACGCTCAAACCGAGCAAATGTAGATTTGGTTTCAGCAAGGTCACAGTACTCGGATACGAGATCTCAGGGGAAGGGATCAAACCAGACCCATTCAAACTCGAGAAACTGAAATCGATGGCGGCGCCGACGAATACAAAACAGGTTAAGTCCGTGTTAGGATTTTTCTCGTATTACCGAAAGTTTGTAGATAATTTTGCAGCTATCGCCATGCCTATTACGAGTTTACTAAAGAAAGGATCAAAATTCTGTTGGGGTCCAGCACAACAAGAAGCCTTCGAGAAAATTTTGGACATGATACGGAACCCGCCACTCTTGGCTCACTTCTCGAACGAGGAAGGCATTGTATGTGGACGCAAGTGACCAAGCCTTAGGGGCGTGCCTCATGCAAGGAAAGGAATGTCTCGTCCCAGTGGCATTCGCAAGTCGCAAATTATCAGTTTGTGAATCAAAATATTCAATTACAGAGAAAGAATGTCTGGCGCTAGTATGGGCGCTAAATTACTTCAAACACTTAATTTGGGGAATGACTTTCGACGTAGTGACCGACCATAAAGCTCTTATTTGGTTGAGGAACAGAAAAGATATGAACGGACGCCTCGCACGTTGGGCGCTGGCGATACAATAGTATGATTTCAACATAACCCACTGCTCAGGTAAAGACAACGTCATAGCAGATTTTTTAAGCCGAAACCCCCTATCGGAAGAACAAGAACCGTGCGACAAGCAGGTAAACGACGATGGCCTACAACTTTATAGGATAGAAGAAGAGGATTTTAACCTAGCACAGCACGAAGACGACTTCTGCAATAGATGGATTGCCAGACTATCAATCGCGATCACACAAAGGATTCGTACTAAAAAATAATAAATTATATCACCGTTCCAAAGTAGGGAATGCAACGCTAGAACGGCTGGTAGTGCCACACCAATTATTCGAAGAAGTAATGTACGAACTGCATGACGACCCCTGGACAGGCGCACACTTCGGACTATCCAAAACGCTACAAAAGTTCCGGGAAAGATATTATATCGAAGAAGCCGACAAAAAGGTAACCAGATACATACGGAGTTATTAATCGCCCCTTTACAGCCAATTAGAGTGGACCGGCTGTTCGAGAAAATTGCCGTAGACGTCTTGGGCCCCTTCCCTAGTTCCAACCAGGGGAACAAGTATATATTAGTTTGTATGGAATATCTATCAAAATATGCAATATTAAGAGCCGTACCGAGAGCGACTGCACGATCGGTGTGTGACTTTCTTACGCAAGAAATATTTTGCAAGTTTGGTGCAGTTGGTGAAATCCTCACCGACAGAGGCTCTGTGTTTACATCGCAATTGGTAGAGAGCACGATTAATTTTTTTGACGTCACACTATGCGTAGCAGCCACTAGGCATCCGCAGACAATCGGACTCGTAGAAAGGTTCAATCGGACGCTACTACAAAGTCTAGCGATGTATACGGGAAACGTGCAGTCAGATTGGTGTACATATCTCCCGATGATAACGTATGCATATAACGTATCTACGCAATCGTCGACGCAGTTATCCCCTTATACGATCATTTTCGCCAGAGAACCCACGTACAGGTCTGACCTGATTATAAACCCTACTAGAAATGCCGACGACCTAAATATTGCACTACGACAGGGCCTAAATAACTTGCGAATAACCAAAGCAAAGGTAAACATCCGTAAATCACAGACTAAACAAAAAAATATTTACGACAAGAAAGTAAGGTTCGTCACACATGAACCTGGAAACTTGGTCTTAGTCCACAACCCAAAACGGGTGACGGGGATATCTACGAAACTATCACGACCTTACAAAGGTCCGTATCGCATAATTCGTAGATTACCTAAGAATAATTACTTAGTTCGTAAAGCTGGTCATAGGTCTAATCGTAATCAAATTTTTCATCATAAATCATTGAAACCTTTTCTTGTAAGGGCAACTCTGGATATGACAAACAGTTAATATATAATGTACTACTTAGTTACGTTACTAGGGGTCGTAACTCTAAAGTAAATAAATAGTTTTAGTCATTGTAAATAGCGTTGTTTGTCCCACTCGGCAGGTGCTGGAACAGGGACATAATATGTTTACCGTTTGGTATTGTTGAAGTGAGGGATAGATCTAGCTAGAAGATAATTCAGGTTACCCATAACACTTTGCAGCAATTTTTTTTTAATTAACTCTATTATTTGTTAGCTTTCAGGGGCCCTTCGTATTCTTTGATATGTCACCTCTGTGGTAAATAATTGAAAGGTTTGAACTAATAAAATAAAAGAAAAAAAGCAACCAAAAGACACAGATTCAAATGTGTCGAGCGTGACATGTCATTGATGTCATCCATGACGCGACTTTGTTTGTGTTTCATAATTCATAGTTTTAGAATATTTTCAGGTAAAGATTCGCAGAGATAAAGTATAAATTATCATGGTATGGTAAGGTTTTGTTAACTAGTAGGTTGTGACCTGATGTGAGGGTCGGACAACCGCATTAAACGGCATAGCCGGTGTGGGGTATTTCTGTTGAATACCACGTCCTGAACCTGAAGTCAGCCACAGGAAAGTAATGTAGAATGTATATCTTGAAAGGACAGTCGAGGGAACAATGTATAGTTAATAATTTATAGCTTTCAGAAGTTTGTAATCGCAGGATAAGTATCCTTTGTAAACACTATGTTACCCTTAGTAGATATAGTCCCATTGTAAAATAACCATTATTTAAAATGTCAGAGGATAATTTCGATTTAACGAGCTATACGATATTTTCATCTCCTTATTACCATACATACTGATTATTTTTATAACCTACTTGTTTCGTTTGTTATTTAGTTACCTATCTATCATAATGCCTATAAGTAGAAAGACACTACCGAGAAAGATGTCACGCGTGACTAAATGAAATAATGCCGATAGCAAGTATCCTTATTATTTTATTACTGGAAGGCTATATCTATGCTCAAGTATGCTCAAGGCTATCGATACTCTTTCTGGTTTCATTTAGTCATGGACAATATGTAACATGATTCAAAATAACTGTGTTTCTCAGGTTACCGATGACAACGCCGCGAGACCAAGGGATGTGAGAAAATCCAACCAAAACTAAATCACGAACAAGAAAATATTTTGTACAGTGCCGGTGGTAGGGTCAAAATACCTCGCGTAATTTATAAAACGACTAGCAGCCCGCCCAGCGGTTTCACGCGCCGCTAACAATTTCCCCCCGGGAATAAGACAGTTTAATATAGCCTATGTTCATCAGGGATAATAATAATAATAATAATAAACCCGCAGGGCAGCTCTGGCAAGCTGTTGGTGAGTAGCGCCACCACGGACCCGAAGTACTTCTGGGTTACCCCTGAGTGGGGAGCCCGCCTCTGTCTTGCCTTAACCGGCCGGGCAGAGTGGAGTCGCAAGAGTTTTACAACTCGAAGGGTGGAAGTGTTAAAGGCATAAAGCCGCGAGTAATGCTGATGGGAGAAATCCCAGAACTTGAAAGTGCAGCACACCTCTCTACACCCTTAGCTACCCGTAGGGCAGCTTGTGACGAGCTGTTGGGGAGTAGCGACCCCACGGACCCGAGTACCCCCGAGAGTGTAGACTGGCCGTCTCCGGCTCGCTGGAGTGGACCCCAAGGCCAGGACTCTCACCTCTGGCTTGCCTTAGTTGGCCGGCCAGAGTGGGCCGCTAGAGTCCGAGCCTGTGCCCGGACTCGAGGGGTGGAAGTGAAACATGCGTAAGTCGCGAGTTGGTGTATGTTCTGGCCCTTGCCCAGGACCTCTGCGCAGAAAGCGGTGTACACCTCTCGACACCCCTTCAGTCGCCCGCGCCAGTGTTGCGTCCCGGCACCACGCTCTACGCGTACCGCCAATAGTGGAGGCCCACCTATCGGGCGGCGAGTCGCCGTCTGCCGAGATTTTCAAGATTGGGACATTTGATTTGGCAGGCGTCCCGTTGTCTCAATCAATAGCCCAGCAACCGGTCCAGCAAATTCCTCCCCATAGCCCTAGTAATCCGACCCTCACCTGCAATAGTCCTTGCATCAGGCGGGTGCTGGCTCTGGGTGTACTTCTATAGTGCAGACAGAGCGAGTATCCGCTTGATGTACACATCACAACACATTATTTGGTGCAAAAAGGCCTCTGTGCTGTTGGCTTCGGCCCCACTCATGCCTCAAAGGACCGGGTCCCTGTGGGCCCGAGATTCGGAAACGTACCAACATAATAATAATAATAATAAACCCGCAGGGCAGCTCTGGCAAGCTGTTGGTGAGTAGCGCCACCACGGACCCGAAGTACTTCTGGGTTACCCCTGAGGGGGGAAGCCCGCCTCTGTCTTGCCTTAACCGGCCGGGCAGAGTGGAGTCGCAAGAGTTTTACAACTCGAAGGGTGGAAGTGTTAAAGGCATAAAGCCGCGAGTAATGCTGACGGGAGAAATCCCAGAACTTGAAAGTGCAGCACACCTCTCTACACCCTTAGCTACCCGTAGGGCAGCTTGTGACGAGCTGTTGGGGAGTAGCGACCTCACGGACCCGAGTACCCCCGAGAGTGTAGACTGGCCGTCTCCGGCTCGCTGGAGTGGACCCCAAGGCCAGGACTCTCGCCTCTGGCTTGCCTTAGTTGGCCGGTCAGAGTGGGGCCGCTAGAGTTCGAGCCTGTGCCCGGACTCGAGGGGTGGAAGTGAAACATGCGTAAGTCGCGAGTTGGTGTATGTTCTGGCCCTTGCCCAGGACCTCTGCGCAGAAAGCGGTGTACACCTCTCGACACCCCTTCAGTCGCCCGCGCCAGTGTTGCGTCCCGGCACCACGCTCTACGCGTACAGCCCTTAGTGGAGGCCCACCTAGCGGGCGGCGAGTCGCCGTCTGCCGAGATTATCAAGATTGGGACATTTGATTTGGCAGGCGTCCCGTTGTCTCAATCAATAGCCCAGCAACCGGTTCAGCAAATTCCTCCCCATAACCCTATTATTCCGACCCTCACCTGCAATAGTCCTTGCATCAGGCGGGTGCTGGCTCTGGGTGTACTTCTATAGTGCAGACAGAGCGAGTATCCGCTTGATGTACACATCACAACACATTATTTGGTGCAAAAAGGCCTCTGTGCTGTTGGCTTCGGCCCCACTCATGCCTCAAAGGACCGGGTCCCTGTGGGCCCGAGATTCGGAAACGTACCAACATAATAATAATAATGTAGGATTCTATAATCTTGACTTCAATTTGAAACAAATATCGTTTTCAGATGATAGTGGCATAAAGTTACATGCCTTTATTAACCTGGCCAGCCCCATGGCAGTGCCTATATTTTTATTTATTTTTTATCCCGCCCGACCCGGTTTTCTATTAGGTCATAACAAAATTGTAATAAAAAAAAAGGAAAAATGTGTGATATAAATTTTTTTTTTTTTAGAATGACGGTTAATGACCTCAATAAGTGATAATACTATCTTACATTGAATAAAGAATTTCAATTTTAATTAACGGTGAAAGAATTTTTTAAATCGGTCCAGTAGTTTCGGAGCCTATTCAATTCAAACAAACAATAAATAAAATCCTGTTTCTAATATTAGTGTAGATTATATAATTATTATTTTAGTGTGATGCCGGCTTAGAATAGCATCACCCGATTTGTTTCCCGTGGGAGTCGTAGGAGGCGACTAAGGAACTTGAGGGTGTGTTTTGCAATTTTAGGCGATGGGCTGACAATCTATCACTATGGCGATACACAATTTTCCGAATGACCCTCAAAAATATGTCAGACGTGGCGTGCGTAAATGTCCGTTTTTTCGGCCGTTTACGCTCTGCCTACCCCGCAAAGGATAATAGGCATGATATGTGTATATATGTATTATTTTTGTGTAGATTTTTTTAATGCATTATTTAATGTTTTTTGTCGTCTTTTTATACCGAGTAAGGGACAGCCCTTCGAATACTGATAGGGTGCATGATACATAAAACTGGACAACTTTCCCCTAGAAACATATGTCAGGAAACTCTAAAAAAATGTGATCACAATCAGCTGACTGCATTCACTTTGGGAAGTCAGTTTTTTTACGTTTCCTGAAATATGTTCCTAGGGGAAAGTTGTTCAGTTTCATGGTCTGCGTGTACCCTATTAGTATTCTGAGGGCTATCCCTGACACCCTTTAATACAGTAATGATTAAATGTAATCATTACACTGGTACGAATAATGTTGCGTAGTTGGTACATTTTTAAATGAAAAAGTAGTTATTGTGGCATAACTGTAATAGTTAGACATATGGTATCGCGGACATTATTATAGATATTGCTGTCCTCTATAAAACTGTAGTACATCACTTTGCTCTATTGTCAATAATTTCTACAGCGTACGCGATATAAGATATTTTTTTGGTATATTTTTCACACGTTGGGTTACATTATCGAAATTTTCACGCGGATCCCTATTTTTTTCTCGTCTAAAATATAGCCTATGTTCATCAGGAATAATGTAGGATTCTAATGGTGAAAGAATTTTAAAATCGGGCCAGTAGTTTCGGAGCCTATTCGATGCAAACAAACAAACAAACCAACAAACAAACAAACAAACAAACAAACAATCAAATCTTTCCTCTTTATAATATTAGCCATGATATTAGTGTAGATTTTGCTTGTCGCGAAATTATCACTAGGCGCGTAATATTTTCTTTACTTTGCCGCATCTACGGGGTGAAGTTTCTTTAATGATTTGTATTACCGTTTGACATCAGGACACTTGACTCTTTGTTGATAAAGTCAACTCACTTTAATTTCACATAGTGAATAGTGAGGTGATTCTAAATGGATCGCAATGACTTTGTTTGCATCGAAGAGGTGTATTTATTAGCTAGAGAGTGATTGTTATGATAGGTATATAGGGATTTTGTAAATCTATTCTGGCCGGAGATTCCTCTGCCGCGGCACTGATAGTATGCCTCTTCCATTTAAATGAAAAGAATGATTTTCTCTTTTTGCTTATGGACTGGACATGCTGGTTGGTCTCGAGGTTTAGGGTTAAAGGACTTAATAGGATTACCATAGGGAAACTAAATTGTAACCAATTATAAATTTATATTTCCAAGTTAAAGATGTTCGGTTCAAGACTTTTCGATTAGAAGATGTTGATAGCTAGGGGTGAAAGTCTTTTGGCCGGGTTTTGGCTTTCGGAGTTGGACTAAGGTAAGCCACCCGAGATGTGCACTTACTCCAGCTGCCTCTTAGCAAGAGGTATGAGCGGTCACCATCTTATCTTTTTTAGATTAGGGTCTAGTATAGGGACTTAGATATAGGCATCCCGGCTAGGCAGGATCCGTTAGGATGTTGAATTTTCCGCCTGACTTGTCCTAGTCAGCTCCAAATTAAAACCACCGGGGGGGATGTAAGGTCCAGCCTCATTTCTATGGCTGGCACCTCACGAATTCGGAATTTGAATAATCGTCACTGATTGACGCTAGGACAGATTGGGCGAAAAGATAGACACATTGTTTTAGGAGCTGGTTTGAGGATGTCCTCAGAAAATATAAATAAAGAACTTATAAAGTAAACTTCGCGTGTTATCACTTAGTAGCCCCCATCCCGTACAGTACGCACATCCACACCCAGAGACTAATAGACAGAATGATAAATAAGTACATTCGTAGGTATGTTTTTTACGTAGGGTATAATAGGTGGGTACTTATCGCGGCTCAACTCTAACAAAAGTTAAATCGAATAATGAAATCCTGTTCAGATTAGACATAATTGTATACAGGTTTTAAGGGACAGCCCTCAGAATACAGGTAATGAATCTGAAAACGTCAAAAATTTTTGGACTTCCCAAAGTAAATGCAGTCATTTGATCGTGATTTTGAATGGAAGGACGTGAGGCCGCGCCCGCGGACGGCCCGCGCGGGCCAGATTTGACAAAACACAAGATTGGCGCCTCGTGACGCGGCCTGCGCTCGAGCGCGCCGCGGCTTCGGCAACCTGCGGCGCGGGCGCGTGCCTGTTTTGCAAAAATCAGTACACGCCGCTACGTCGCGCGGGCCGCACGCTCCGATACGATCACTCACAACTCACAATGACGTATATGCTTGTAGACACGGAACGTATTATTTTAGGGGTGCAGGAGAACCCTGTGCTGTGGGATATGTCCCACGAACTCTATAAAGATAAAGATGCCAGGCAAAGTGCCTGGCTAGAAATTTGCAGAGCTTTTTCATAATTTTAATGAAAATAGTGAACAGAAAAAAAAATGCTGGTAGGAACCTATTGTTGAGGTTTATTTTATGAACAACGTACTAAAATAGAACTGTTTTGCATTATAACAAAACAGACATTATGTTGATGAAGAAACACACAGCCTTGGTTGAAGAAGCAGTCTAGATTTTACCCTTTCCTATATAGAAAATAATTCTAAACTTACCAATGTCCCATCTTTTTCTATACCGCTCTTTCTTTCGATTCGTTTGTGTAACCACCAGCAAGCACCTTGCTGCAAGGCTGTGTGTTTCTTCATCAACATAATATCTCATTTTAAGTATTAGACCGGGTCTATCGCGATAGTATTTAGGTAAATATTAGTAATTTACCTGTGTCCCGACATTTCAACACAGTTTCATATATTGTGGTCGCGGGTTGACTGACGTCCCAGCGAGTTGTCATCTAGGCGGCGGGTTACGATATGTTCTGCTACCCACATTTGTCTTTATAATTTTAATATTATTGATTGTTTGTAAACATTGCACTAGGCTGCCGGCACACAACACTCACAGTGTCCGACCCGGTCTAATACTTAAAATGAGTGAAAGTGATCGCGAGTGCTTAAAAAGTTATAACATAATATCTGTTTTGTTGTAATGCAAAACAGTTCTATTATGTTTTCTTCGAAACACACAGCCTTGGTTGAAGACCTGTTTGTTATCTGCTGGTGAAAGATTATTATGTATGTACCTAGTTAAATTATGTAAATAGGTAAGAATTAATTATTTAAAATAGACGCTATATGATGATGAAATAAATATATATAAAACACCAGATAGGTTCTGTCTATTTATTATAAAAACAAGCTACTAATAAGTTGTAGTTACTTGCTAGTTAACAAGAAAATTAAATATTTATAATTTTAAAAACAAATTTGTACTTATTAAAAAATTTAACTCTGTGTTATTAATTAAAATATGTCTTTTATAAAATGACTGAGGTTTCTTCTTTTAACTAATCATAGTTACACTCAAGTAACCTATCGGTCAAGAAATCAAATTGACCTAAAAACACTATTTAAATTAGTATAAAAATCAACAATCACAGACACTTAAACTGTGAGGCTCTAACATAAATTATGTTAGAGCCTCAATTATGATTAATAATATAAGCTATGAGATCAAGGCAGACTTGTCATAAAGTACAAAATTGAACAGGAAAAAATTAAACCTGAGGAACATTTTTAGACAGTGGATCCTCTGAGGAACTATAAGATCTATTATTCACCGGACGGCAGTAATATTTTTTAAATGTTTCAGAACTTCGCCAGTTTCCTCTACTAAGAATTTCTTCCAAAGGTCTACTTTCTAGCCAGCTACGGGATGCTACAGCTGATCTTATACTTCCTGAAGAAGACTCTATATTAACCTCTTTAAAAATAAATTTAATCCATCCAGAAATCATTGTTTTGGTAGCAGCTTTAACTATACCTGATATAAATAAGCTGGTGATATTGTTACTCTCTTCCCATCTAGCTTGTGACATTTGTATTTTTTAGCAACCAACCTGATTGTCTAAAACTTCCTGTGTCTGTTTTTGAACCGAATTGGGGCCACAAGGTTATTGTCATTTCTTCTTGGTTAAAATTGTCACTAGAGATGTCTAAAAGAGTTAAATCATGAAGTCGCCTGCCTGAAGCTAAAAGTAAAATTAAAGCAGTTCTTCTTGAAATTTTAAAGAGTGTGTCTAACTGAGAAGAGTTCTGGAGCCACTCAAATAATATCCTTGTGTCCCATATTGGTATTTTCCTTGGTAAAGGTTTTTGTATGGAAATTGCTTTTAACATCTGATGCAAAAAAAAGCTCTTTGATAGTGACTCATTGGCACAATATGTAGATATTGCTGATTTATGTACGAGAATTGTTTTATAGGCTAAATTGTCCTCTATAAATAACTTTGCAAGAAATCTTGCCAAATCCTTGCCCGATGGATTTTTATGATCTACAGCATTAGTACTGCACCACCTTGTCCATTTTCTTATAGGAGCACTGTATGTTGCTACTGTTGATTCTCTCCAACTTTTTGCTAATAATTTTTGCTTGACCACTGGACAACCTGATCGGCCCACCCCCAATTTTCCACGCTAGAAGTTGAAGGTTGTCTATCTGAGGTGGATTCATATCAGTTGTCAGGTCTAGTAGATTCTTGTGTAAAGCTGGGATCGCTATCGGCTCCTCTAGTGCTCTGGACTTCAAGTCCGGGAGCCATGAGCACTGGTTCCAGTTCGGAGCTATAACTATGAACTTGCCCTTGGCTGAATTCAAGTGATTGAGCACTCTCGGCATCAGGTTGGGAGGAGGAAATACCCACGCCAACCGAAACTGCCAACTCTGACTGAAGGCGTCGCAAAATAATGTAGTCTTGTCGCCCTTGTCTTATGTGACGTATGGTCGCACAACTGCCGACCTCCTGGACGCGAATAGGTCCACGTCTGGGAGACCCCATTTTTTGAACAAAGCCTCCGAGGCCTGGGGTAACAAGTGCCATTCCGGCACCGGTCTGTTTCGAGATAAGCGATCGGCTATGCCGTTGTACCTCCCCGGGAGGTATGCCGCTATTAAAGTTATGCCGATCTGTCAATTCCATTAGCTTGGTGGTCAGATCTAAAAGTGCTAGAGACCGAGTTCCTCCTTCGTGTCTCACATATGCTACTAGTGTCCTGTTGTCTGACTGGATGTGTATATGGGCTCCAAAAAGGCTGTCCTCCAGACTGGAAATTGCCCCATACACAGCATAAATTTCTTTTAGATTTGAGTGCCACCTTTTCGGTTGTGTGGTCCAAGATCCTGCCAGGTAAACCTCGTTTAATTGGGCTCCCCACCCCACATCTGCCGCATCCGTGGTCAGAAAGTGAGTGACTGGCTTGCTGTGCAGGACCACTGAGCTGTTCATTATTGCTTCTGACCACCAGTTTAGTTCTTGACACACTTGTAAGGGCAACTGTCTCTTTAATCTTGGTCGGCTTTGTTTGAATGTTCTCAGGAATCTTTGTGTGTAGCGACAATGAAGTCGTCCCTTGGGTGTTGTTATACTGGCAAAGTTGAGGGAGCCTAGTAAGCACTGAAGCTGTTTTAGGGAGCACATCTTTCTCTTGTATGTTTAAGATTAATCTTTTCATTTTTTCTACTTTGTTTGCTGGTAGAGCTTCGCGATTGATGGCTGTATTCCATAGAAGACCTAAGTATTCCAACTCCTGAGTTGGTTCCATCACCGATTTTTTGAAATGTATGTGCCATCCCAGGTCTAATAAGAACTCCACTGTCTCCGAGACATGGGTAGCCAGGATTGATTTTTCTTGATGTGCTAGCGGGAAGTCGTCTAAGTACACTAAGATGCGTACACCACGGGCACGTAACTGTTCCGCTACCCAATTGGTCAAAGCTGCAAACGTCCGGGGAGCTGATGATAGGCCAAAAAGAAGGGCAGTTAGTTGTAGTATTTCCTGCTTGTAGATGACACTTAGGAATCGTCTGTGTGCTTGTGAAATTGGCACCTGGAAATATGCTTGATGTAGGTCTACTTTCACAAGCCAGTCTCTCTTCTGAATAAAATCTACGACTTCTGTCTGCGAGATGAGATGAAAATGTTTTACTTTTACATGCTGATTTAATCACCTTAAATCGAAAATTGGTCTGGAGCTTCCATCTGGCTTCCTCACTAGGAACATTTTGGAATGAAATCCGGGATTTACAAACGGTGGCTTCTCTAAAACTCTCTGTTCCTTTAATCTTTTTACTATAACAGACATCTCTGTCGACACCTTTGTTGAAAAATTCTCCATTATCTTTGATGTTGGAAACCTCATGGGAGGTTTGTTCTTTAAGGGTATTAAGCTTCCTGTTATTAGTTTCATTATAAATCGGTTTGCTCCTTTGGATAACCATCTCTGTGCATAACGTTTTAGACCCCCCCTCCCCTGAAATTCCTCTTGTTTCTCGGCATAGTCGTTTATGCTCTGGTCGCTCATTACATTTGGAGTCTCTACCACCAGTCTTGGGGCGAAAGGACATATTTGTTCTGTAACCAGCTTTACCTTTCTTTTCAGGTTTGTATTGTTTGGGCTGAAAAAATGGTTTTCTTTTTATCTCTGTGCGACAGTCTCGATTATTTGCTCTATTTTTAATATAGTCTGGGGTCCTTAACCATCTTTGGGTACCTCTTAGAGATTGAATAAGAGGTTGTAAGCTCTCTCGGCTGAAAAGATGTTCCGAGCTGGGGGGAATATTCATAAGAGAAGCTTTAAGATTTGGGCAACTAATTTCCTTTAGAATTCTATTTCTTCTTATTTCAATGCACTCACTTCTCCTGCCACAGATTATTTGCATAGTTTTATCTGCATACTTTTGCATATCTGAATTTGGACCAAACAGTGTAGAAACTTTCTCAAAAAGTGTATTGGGAGTCAGTTCTTGAGGATAAGCTGCAGCCCAGTTTACTAAACCTTGTAATCCCTGGTGTAACAACTGCTTTTGTTCTAACATTGTATTAGACAGTCCCGCTAGTACCCCCTCGGAAGATTCCAAGTAATCCTTTGTTTTAAAATGGCATAATTCTTCATTTACCTTTAAGGGTAAAAAGCCTGGTGTTGCAGTGCAGGTTCGTAAAGTTGATTTGTATCTAATACCCTTCCATGCGGGTGAATCAAATTGTTGTAGGCGTTTAAGTTCTTTCAATCTCTCTGTGTTTGCCTTGGGAATTACCATTTTTTCGTTAAATTCGACATTCACACTTCCTAGTTGTAACTGATCATTATTTTGACAAGGATTTACCAGAAAATTGTTTGTTGATGTAGGCTTCTCCAAAGCACAAGAACTAGAACCCTCTAAATTGGATCGAGATTGACCCTGCCTGAGTGTGTTGTGAGTAAGCACTAATATATTGTGGTAAATGGGTCATGTACCCCGAAATAAAACTTACGTTCCTCATCAGGAAATCGATGCGTGGGTCCTCCGACCTCGTCTTTTTGGGACGCTTGTTTGGCGGCGGGGAAGCCTGACTCTCTTCCTCCGAGGAAGAGTCACTACTATCATCGCTAATAGAGATATACTCCGCCGCCGGTTCTGCGTGTCGATCTCCATCCGAAGCATCGACCTCAACTGCAGAACCATCGTCATTTTGACGCTCTTCGTCACCCATTTTGATGTGACCATTCACTTACACGTTAAAACACACTTTATACATACTTTTAAGATATAAGAAGCACTGATTTTATGGTAAAAATCTGATTTAAAATCACGAAAATAGTTTTGCGATGGTAACGCGGTAAAATCAAGACGCTATATGAAGAAGTTCGGACACACAAACGAATCGAGTCAGCATGGTGAAAGAAAGAGAGGTATAGAAAAAGATGGGACATTGGTAAGTTTTTAATCATTTTCTATATAAGAAAGGGTAAAATTTAGACTGCTTCTTCAACCAAGGCTGTGTGTTTCGAAGAAAACATAATATGTAGTTATCTGTATTAATCCTACGTTTTTTGCCGAATAATAAACTATAAATTGATTCATGTCAATTTTCACGGCACACAGTCTACCAAAGTATAACCCGTACGAACACGACGACACTTGCCATATTACAATACAACTACCTAGGCACTATGCGCCTTCTAAATTTGGACGGGTAATAATGGAGGCGCTGTCAGACCGCCGCGCGGATCCCGCGAGACCGCACGCGGTTTCACGCGCGGCCATGACGGGGCGGACGGCTTTAAGCTCCGCATCGACCTCTTGCGCCCGAGCCAACTCGACAAAATCAGTCTCGAGTTCCACGGCCTCGATGCGTGACATCGTGTCAGTGACGACATTGTCATCTCCCTTCACATGCAAGATGTCAGTCGTGAACTGGGAAATAAAAGTAAGCTGGTTCAGTTGACTCGGAGGCAACTTCTTTCTACGCTGTTTGAAGGCATACAAGAGCGGTTTATGATCCGTATATATCGTGGCATGCTGTGCCTCTAATATATGACGGAAATGTTGAAACACTGAATAAACCGCAAAGACCTACTACAAAACGTGTATTGCTTGCACACCCTCATGTTCGTGGGATGCTAAATAAATAATTAACTAAGTAAATAAAGCTTATTTTCTTTATATTTCCTACAAATCAAGTAGTGGACATCTCATTTCCATGACAAAAATAGTGGCCCTCCGTTTTTTTTATATTTATAATAGTAATATATTAATTATTTTTACTAAAATACGTTCTTTAAGCTCTAGCAAACATTACTGACTACTTATATATTAAAAAACATTTTTAATTATTTTAATATCAAATAAAATAAAAATTGCCACGGAATTCTCTGATTTCCATGTCCGCAAATAGTGGACATCAAATAACTCTGAAACTAGTGGTCCAAGAACCGGTCAATTTCAATCTAGTGTTTGTAATGAGAAAAACTTTGATAACGTATATTCAATTATCCAAAAAAACTAAATTTGAAAAATGACATGCAAGTGAGAAAATTCCGTGTCATTATGAGAATGACCCCTACATGCTTTTTTTACTTGGTTCAGGTATTTATTTATTTGTTTCTATTATATATTTATGTAACTTATTCAAACGTATGTAAAATGTATATAGGTAAATATTTTTATATTATAATACCTACCTATAATTTGTTCTTGTGCGTTTGTATTTAGTAGTTATTACTAACTATTATATTAGGTCCTTACATATGAAATTGTCGTTTTGTCGTACTGGCCACTTTGATCACAAATTTCTCCTATTTGGTTAGGAATTCGAAATTCAAATTTATACAGCTATTTCCACATGTAGTTGTGTTTCGTAAACCGTCATTCATTTGTTTTTTTACTTATCTTTTTTCTGTTTGCATCGCTCAATTTACAAAATGTAAAATTTTCTCAAATCTGGCCAGACGATTACGGCAGATGTCTACTGTCAGCAATTGCAAACCATGATGGAAAAGCTAGCTGCTAAACAACCGAGGTTGGTCAATCGCTCTACGCCACTGTTGCTTCACGACAACGCTAGACCACACAATGCACAACAGACGGCTAGCAAATTAGAAGAGCTTCAATTGGAATGTCTAAGGCATCCACCGTACTTCCCGGACCTTGTTCCAACAGATTACCATTTTTTTCGAAATTTGGATAACTTCTTGCAAGGGAAAAAATTCAACTCAGATGGGGCAGTCCAAATCGCCTTCAAAGATTTTATTGATTCCCGTCCGAATGGTTTTTTTAGTAAAGGGATCAATGAACTACCTATGAGATGGCAAAAGTGCATAGATTACAATGGCTCATACTTTGATTAAATAAATATACTATATTTAAAAAAATCTACTTTTTGTTCCTCCCATACAAAACGCCAATTTCATATGTAAGGACCTAATACTTATGTTTTATATCAATATCCTCTTCAAAGATGTAGTGGGTGTGGCGTCTGTGGTACCGACTTATTGTTGAAATACCTTCTTCTGTTTGCTCTCAACAAGGATTTATTAGTAAATTTATTGTGGTTATCTGTTTTATTGGCTTGGAGTTAAAAAATATATGAAATATACTTTCTTAGGGAATAAGAGACTGTTGTTATCCTGAATCAAAAAAACATAAATAATTTACTAAGACGCAGAACACAATAAATATTTAAGGGCGCTTCCCATACAATAAATATTAATTAACAGCACGACTCACCTGCGCGTTCTGTGGTTCTTCTTTGTTCTTTCGTGGGGACATTGGTGTTGGGATTGTTTTTGTATCTGTTTTTGTTTTTGTTTATGTTCGTGTTCGTGTTTGTGATTGTGTTTTTGTTTGCATTTGTGTTAGTGTTGGTTTCGTAGTTGTTTTTGTTATTGTTATTTTTATTGTAATTATTGTTGTTGTTGTTATTGTTATTTTTATTGTAATTATTGTTATTGTTGTTTTTGTTATTTTTATTGTAATTATTGTTGTTGTTGTTGTTATTTTTATTGTTGTTATTGTTGTTGTTGTTCGTGTTGGTGTTCTTGTTGTTGTTGGTGTTGGGGTTGTTGTTGTTATTCGTGTTGATGTTCTTGTTGGGAGTGATGTTGGTGTTGGGGTTGTTGTTGTTATTCGTGTTGATGTTCTTGTTGGGATTGATGTTGGTGTTGGGGTTGTTGTTGTTGGTGTTGGGGTTGTTGTTGTTAGTGTTGGGGTTGTAGTTGTTGGTATGGTCGTTGTTGTTGTTGTTGGGGTTGGTGTCGGAGTTGATGTTGTTGTTGTTGGTGTTAGGGTTGTTGTTGTTGTTGTTGGGATTGATGTTAGTGTTGGAGTTGTTGTTGTTGTTGGTGTCGGAGTTGTTGTTGGTGCTGGTGTCGGAGTTGATGTTGTTGTTGGTGTTGGGGTTGTTGATGTTGTTGGGATTGATATTAGTGTTGGGGTTGTTGTTGTTCGGGTTGTTGTTGTTGTTAGTGTTGGGGCTGTTGTTGATGTTGTTGATGTTGTTGTTGGGGTGGTTGTTGTTGGGGTGGTTGTTGTTGGGGTGGTTGTTGTTGGGGTGGTTGTTGTTGGGGTGGTTGTTGTTGTTGTTGTTGGGGTTGTTGATGTTGTAGTTGGTGTTGGGGTTGTTGTTGTTGTTGGGATTGATGTTAGTGTTGGGGTTTTGGTGGTTGTTGTTGTTATTGGTGTTGGGGTTGTTGTTGTTTGGATTGATGTTAGTGTTGGGGTTGTTGTTGTTGTTGTTGTTGTTGTAGTTGTTGTTGGGGTTGTTATTGGTGTTGGGGTTGTTGTTGTTTGGATTGATGTTAGTGTTAGGGTTGTTGTTGGTGTTGTGGTTGTTGTTGTAGTTGTTGTTGTCGGTGTTGGGGTTGTTGTTAGTGTTGGGGTTGTTGTTGTTGGTGTTGTTGTTGTTGTTGTTGTTGGTGTTGGGGTTGTTGTTGTTGTTGTTGTTTGGGTAATTGTTGGAATTGATGTTATTGTTGGGGTTGTTGTTGGTGTTGTGGTTGTTGGTGTTGGGGTTGTTGTTGTTGATGTTGTTGGGGTTGTTGTTGTTGTTGTTGTTGTTGTTGGGGTTGTTTTTATTGTCAGTGTTGGGGTTGTTGTTAGTGTTGGGGTTGTTGTTATTGTCAGTGTTGGGGTTGTTGTTGTTGTTGTTGTTGGTGTTGGGGTAGTTGGTGTTGGGGTAGTTGGTGTTGGGGTTGTTGGTGTTGGGGTTGTTGGTGTTGGGGTTGTTGTTGTTGTTGTTGTTGTTGGGATTGATGTTAGTGTTGGGGTTGTTGTTGGGATTGATGTTGGTGTTGTTGGTGATGATGTATGTGTTGGTGATGGTATTGTTTTTGGTGATGGTGGTCAGTGGTGGTGGACAGTGATACATAAACAATACTAGGCTCGTTTTAAACGTAGCAAAACTGAAGTACTTCACTTGTACGGGGTTCAGGTCATCGTAAGATAGTATCGGCCTAGGATTACCTTCTCTGCCGATTGCTATGTAACCGCCTAAAAATATACCACATAATTAGTAAATTAAAGATGCTCCAGAAAAATTTAAAAACCATGTTTAAATACTTAGTTAAATAAGATGACTGACTTAGTGAACTCACTTCGTCTGAACTCCTTGCATAGCATATTTTTTTATTAATATTGCATTTTAAATTGTTTTTGTGTTAATAAACTTCATTATTTGTAAGCTGGTTTTCGAACAACAAGGACCAACCTAGCTTGATACAACTTTACTGATACTGAATATGTAAAGTAGTAACTAAGTGGGTACTTAATCTATTACCTTGCTGGCGTTAACAGTCATTACAAAAAGTTGTAGTGTAATTTAGCCTTACTTATCTTAATGGCTCATTATAAATATTATATAAAATTTATTATTTCTTAAAGTACACTGAAAATTATAAATTTACACTTAGTCGCAAAGGCGAGTTTATCTCTTATGAGAGAGATTTAATTTTTTGGGGTAAATCGGCAATCAGGAATTAAATTACAAATATAACTAAATTAACAATAACCAACTTTTTAAACTTATACAATAAAGTTATCTTATCACATTAACACAAATAAAAATATACCACAAAATTATTATTAAATATACTTAGATAAGATACTTACATAAATACTATAAAAATACATAAACATACTTACATACATCAAGGATGTTGGGAAAAGTGTTCTCTTTTACTCGCTTTTTGAATACGGATATAGAAGGACTTTCGTGTATAGTCTTAGGAAGATCATTTCACAGCTGTGCCGATTTAATGGAAAAAAAGTAAAAAGCAATTGGTGTTCGCTGCCGGACACTTCAGCACTTTGGTGGTGCAGTCACGCTTAGGGTGGGGATCAGGAGCGGAGATAGTCGGGAGTGGGGAGGATTGTGAAGGATAGGATGTGCACATCTATCACGACGAAGACGAATTGGACGCTCAAGCTGAGCAGGAAATTCAGAGACATGATCGAACTTACGAAGTCCAAAAATAAATCTAATAACTAAGTTTTGTAGTCGCTTAAGGTTATTTCGTAATTCTAGTCGTTCTGGTCGCTTAAGAGAGTGAAAGGAATAGTGCATGCGTCTGCTCACCTCGTTAATGTGGGACAAATAAGATAAATAAATTGCAGTCAAATATAAGTCCATTTTTTTTGCCTTGTCAGGGATAAGATATCGACTAGTTGGAAAATGTGCAGAGAAGAACTACAAAGATCCCTTATAATTTGAGAAAGAAGTCCTAAGAAGAAAAGCTTGAGATACTGCATCTGACAACCTTGACAGAACGATGACTGCGAGAGGACTTGATTGTGACGTACAAAATTTTCACTGGACTATATAACCTCTCTATGCAAGAGATATTTACCGTTAAATTATCACGCTTTCAACGAGGCTACTCCCTTAAACAAAATCGTTCGCACTCAAATACCAATGTCGCTTATCACTTTCTAACAAATCGCATTGTAAATTAGTGGAACCCACCAAAACGGGTGACGGGCGGAATCCGCGGATCGTCAGTTGTTTTTTACAGCATTTGTACCGTCAGGAAGAGAAGTTTAATCTTGAAAGAAATAAACTACTTCTTTACTATCTGACTGCCTCAAAAAGAAGGTAATGTTCTTCGAGAGTATAGTATGTATTTATATGTGTATGTATGTAGACATCGTACCTATATTCTATTTCACGAGCAACCAGAGCACTGATTTCTGAATATGGTTCTTGACTTGTGAAACTAATGCTAATTAACAGAGAATTATATAGATTTTCAAATAATATTACATTCAAATAAAAAAACATATTAATTAATTTGATATCTCGGTCTTACAGGAAAACTCGAACAGTTATTAAGGCTTCATTTCACGGACTATTTTCGTGAATATATGACGTGATATACATTGTTAAATGCTGTATTGATAAAGATATTACTTTTTTGACATTAGAAACCATTCGTCATAGTTGACAAGTATATACCTATACGACACAGGAGAGAACTTAATATACACCAGCTAAGGCTGTCCCGCACGCGATATTTCGACTTTTAGTTAGTGGTATCTGGAAAATTTATATTGCACATGTAAACAAGGTTTGATAGCCGCGATAATTTACCGCACAAGCTTTGATATTTTGCTTACGCATTTACATTTTGGTGACTTAGAAGTTATTGTCCCGCCAGTGTTGCCAGCGAGGTCTTCTCAAAAGTAACCCGAAACATACAAAAAAGTAACCTTTTTGGAGGAAAAGTAACCATCACACTTTAGATGACCAAAATCATAAAAATAAAATAAATCAAAATAACTTGCAGAATTATGGAAAATGTAAAAGTTTCTTCCTTATATTTAATACTAGCGGCCCGCCCAGCGGTTTCACCCGCTGCTAACTGATTTCCCACGGGAAAAAGACTTTCTCCCGACATAAATCATACATAAAAACCTTCCTCTTGAGTCACTCTATCTTTTAAGAAAACTTCATCCAGATCCGTTAAGTGGTTTTGAAGATACATACAAACAAACAAACAGACAGGGACAGACGTGGGAAGCGACTTTACTTTAAAGTCCGTTTTTTTTTATCCCCCAAGAGATGAAAAGGGGGTTAAAAGTTTGTATGAAAGTTCGTTGTTTTAAGTGTGATCCGTTTCAAAATTAGTAATTAAACTTATGACTTAAAATAATTAAACACGTGTTTCAGCATATTTGAAATTTTCACCCTTAATAGGGTCAAACGGGGGTTAAAAGTTTGTATGAAAGTTCGTTTTTTTAAATGAATGTGATCTGTTTCAAAATTTGTGGTTAGACTAATAACTAAAAATAATTAAACACGTGTTTCAGCATTTTTGAAATTTTAACCTTTAAATGGGTGAAAAGGGGGTTAAAAGTTTGTATGAAAGTTTTTTATCTTAAATGTGATCTGTTTAAAAATTTCTGATTAGACTCATAACTTAAAATAATTAAATACGTGTTTCAGCATTTTTTAAATTTTAATCCTTAAAGGTGTCAAAAGGGGGTCAAAAGTTTACTACCAGTTGGGCTACCCGTTTTCCGATGGGAATGTGACAATTTCCCGGAATAAATTATACTTATAAACCTTCCTCTCAAGTTACTCTATCTAATAAAAAAACCGCATCAAAATCCGTTGGGTACTTCTAAAGATATAAGGAGACACCAAACGGGAAGCGACTTTATTTTATACTATGTAGTGATTTACAAAATCAACTTCTTCTGAACACCTGTACCTGTAACTAAAGGCAATAGATGTAATTTACAAACGATATAAAAATAATAGGACATAAGAACCTTTTTTACAGATTGCATAGCGATAAAATCATGCAGTTCAATCAATTTTATTTTGGTATTGAGCATCAATTTTGTTGGCTCAAATATTATGGCATTGTGTATATTTGCTTTTGTAGCCATCAAAGCCGATATTGTATCAGGGCAAGCCTATTCCTGTTGTCAGATTTTATCAATTTGAGCTGACTGAAAACGCGTTCCACACTGGCGTTAGAGAATGGTAGGACCAGCAAAAGCATAATTATTTTTTTTAGAATTTGGAAATAGAGGCTCTCCTGAATTATTTTTTATTTTAAATACTTTTTTCCAGTATTCTTCGATTTTTAGATCCGGAGACAAATTCAAATGGGTAAAATCTAACAGTGCATGCACTTTCCACTCTTTATTTAGCTCTTCGAGGTCTAAATCGTTTTTTATATTTGGGAATCTATTGACGACAAAAGTAAGGTCTTTTGTCTCAAATGATTGAGCTTTTTGTGGATCTGTGACTTAATCTATTATTTGGTAAAGCGGGTCGGAAAAGTCAAAACGTTGTGTGATTTGTTTGATTGCCTCGATATAAAATGACATGCAAGATTTTTTAAAATCAGTTATCTGTGTTTTGGGTGCTGGAGCTTCTTTTTCAATCTCAAGAATGGATTCCTGAGTTGACACGCCTAAGTAAATTTTCTCGAGTGGAGTGAAAAACCGTGGATTGCAGTACTCTAATTTGTAGGGATCTGTCGTTTTGCAATATTGAATTTGCATATAATTACAGGCTATTGTTTTGATTAGCTTGTAGACCTCGGGTTTTACCTGGTGCAACAATGGTTTATCAGACTCAAATAATTTGTTAAAATCGTTGAAAAGGCTCAAAACATATGACATGAATTCCAAGTACATTTTAGTTAATTTGTTGTTTAAAGCTGTTAAAATATCTTCAGTTATTTTACTTGGGTCATCGAAAACACTAACTTTGAAAGATTCTGTGAGAACTTCATATTGTTCTAAAGTTCTGTTAACGCACGCTTCTAGTGATAACCATCGTTTTATGGATGGACTCAAAATTTTATGTATTTCTACTTTGAAAAATTCTTGAAATTCTTTTAGTTGATCTTGTCTTAAAGAACTGCGACTAAAATGAGAGCCCAAGCTTCTTAATAAATCCTCGACAGATCTCGGCAGCTTGAGGCACGCTTTGGATGCTACCAGATGAATCATGCGACAGCTACATTTCACACATGCAATATACGGAACTTTTTCTTTCAGATGACTAAATACAGAATTATTTTGGCCGACCATGCTATTAGTTGTGTCTGAAGCAAAACCTACAAAATTTTGTAATAGAATCTGTCGATCTTGAAGCCAAGTTAATAAACTGTTAGTGAGATCTACAGCTTTTCCAGATTTCACTTCAAATATATCGAGAAACTGTGTGCGAACAGAATCTTGAACATCATCATAATATATGACTGTGAGTGCACATTGTTTTGTCACACTGATATCAGTTGTCTCATCCATTATAATACTGAACGGAGTTATTTTCAACTTATTTACGAGCACTTGAGTTAAAATGGAACCAAGTACAGACTTAATTGTGTTTGTTGCTTTCGTTCTTCCTAAATTAATAGATTTTATCGTTTCAGAATCAGTAAAAGTATTTGCCAAAAATGGGATTAAATGATCTGCCAAGGAAAACGATAAATTGTGTTGTGCTAGGAAAGCACAAATTTTAAGCTCTGCTCTCTTTTTTAATTCGTCTTCTTTTTTCGGTTTCAACATCACATCAATAGGCGTAGTTTTACTCTTTGAATTAATATTTTGAATGCTTTAAAGTGTGCATGTGCTTATCAAGTGCAGGTTTATGGTTCATAACAGTACAATCGCACACACTGCAATATGCAGTTATACTACCACATTCTTGCTCTCTTTTAGAAATCCAATTTTTAAATGAAATATTTGTGAGCCATTTTTCATTGAAGTCACGGTGTTGTTTTTTTTGTTTTTTTGGCAGAGGAGGATCTGTATTAGTACTATCGCAATCATTATTTTTATTACTGTCTCTCTCCTCTTGCCTTGAAGTCGATGGTTTGGGGTTCGACATCGAAGGCACTAAAAATGTATCCATTTCTTTTTAAGACTGAATGCATGATGTTTGTTAGTGTATTATGTTATATTGAATCCATGCCAAACACATGCACCACCACCACAGTCATGAAAAGAAAACAAACAAATCAAATTAATAACCATAGTTATTATTAGTACGGGGGTAAGATAATGTTGTATGAGAAACTTAATATTAATTTAGCAACACAAATTTTAATTGATTTAGGTTACGTCAAATTATTAGAGGGGTACAATAAGTGAGTTGTATTTCATTCCATATTTTCTCCCATTTTGTAGGTAAAACATTAGATAAGGCAACACTACGCTCGCTTTGGCTCAAAAGGCTATTTTTCCAGAGCCGATAATCGGTACAATATTTAAAAAAGGTTATTAACTTATTAATAATAATAATATTTAAAAAACCTATGGAAAATTGACTAAAAATACACACGCAACACACATACACTTACCGCAGTTAACCGGCGTTATTGTTGAAAGCCGAACCAACCAACTCAAATTTCTTTCAGAAAAGCTTAGAATATCGATTACACAGTTGAGCCTTCCATAATTAGTCCTCAAAGTAGGTATACCGATCTTCTCGCTTTCGTGGACTTTCTACCACAACATAACAACAGGATCTAGGCAGGGGAAGAGAAGTGATTCAAACGTATTAGTATTACTTACTAGCGTTGTTATTCGTTAATATGCACTTATTATTACAACTTATATTTCGTTAATATGCACTTATTATTAGTCATACACAGTTATCTAATTGACCCTCAAACTTTTGTCAGACGTGGTGTTAATATCCGTTTTACGGCCGTTAACGCTCTGCCTACCCCGTAAGGGATATAGGCGTGATTTATGTATGTATGTATTACAACTTAGTACACTTACCAAGTTTTTAGCTCATTTTTATACAAAACAAAAACACAGTGAAACAAAATTATAAACTATCGTAATCGATATCGTATCGTAATCAACAACAAAACAAACAAACACTGCAATGCGATCACCGAGTGAGTGAGTGGAGCGCGGGGCGAAACGAAACCGCAAAACTCACGAGTCACGAAGATCGACCGAAGGTATACGAACGAATCCGATTATCCGGGCGAGTAAGTGTAGCGGTTGATTTATGCATGGTGTGAAAAAGACAGGTATGTTATGTTTGTACCACTGCCAAAGAATACCTACATAATAGTACAAGCCACTGAAGGGAATTTTAAAAAACATTTCGCCAAATTCCAAAAAATCACCTGAATATAACCTTTTATAACGTGTAACCTAGAAGTAACCTGAAGGAGTACATACATACATACACACACATATCACGCCTATAATCCCTTGCGGGGTAGGCAGAGCGTAAACAGCCGCAAAAAACACATACACACAAGGAAGGAACATGAAGGAGTACAAAATCACCAAAAAGGTTACTCAGGTAAACTTCTGGCAACGCTGTGTCCCGCACGAGATTATTTGCTAGTGCAAGTGAAAAGTTGCCGTTTTTGTTGAGATCAGGAGCATAAAGCTGATATTAGTAAGAAATATCGAGAAAAAAGAAAATTACGTGAAAACTTAAGTGCTTCTAAACGATTTAAGAAAGAAAGTATGACAGTTAAGGAGCTAGAAGAGCGTAATAAAAACGAAGACAGAGGGAGCTGAAAAGGAGTCAATTATCTTCAGAAACACAAGTCTACTGTGTTCTTGTCACAGTCTACTGAGACAAACCAACCGTACGACAAGTCCACCGAACCTCCTTACAAATGTCCGCAGACCGCATCAAACGCTATCTTAAAGGCTGAACGAAATCGTGATTACGTTATTAAAGGACTTTGTCATCGTTACAACATAAAGCTAGCTGAAGACATGAGGCGAAATTTGGAATATAAAAATGAAGATAACAGAACAAATTATGATAAGTTATTGGTAAAGCGATTCTATTTCCGTCCAGAAATTATATACACAGGTCCTGATATGAAAGACAGTATGACATCATGGAAGAATGGCTCAAAAGAAGTATTACAAAAATATTATTCAACAATGTTTCTAAGTGAAGCTATTTCCATTTTCAAGCAAGATAATCCTTTTGCCAAAATAGCCTATTTTAAATTTTGTGAACTGTGACCTGAGAATGTTCTTTTGCTAAAAGATACACCAAAAGATCAGTGTAAATATAAAATCCACGAAAATTTTATTTTAAAATTGAAGGGTTTGAAAATAGTTTATGGCCAAAACTTTTGGGAAGGAGTGTTGTGCGATTCTACGTGCAATTCATCATGTTGGCGAAATTCATGTGAATCTTGCAGCAATCTGAAAAAGATGGATCTACCCCAGGACATGGCGCAAATGAGAGTTTGGAAGCAATGGAAAAAGAATTTGCCTGGAAGGCTGAAAATTGGTTTCGCATGTAAGTGTAACAACTGAGTTATGGAATATTGTCCAAGTGGAGTATCCAAAATTTATCAGTTACGTAAATTTAAAAAGGATTCAGCGCTCAGAATTTAAGGCGGATAAAAAATTTCCTAATGCGAGGATTTTGCAAATAGATTTCGCGATGTTCTTTGCCTGCGAATATCAAAACGAGATACAGAGTGCCCTCTGGGCACAGTCTAGTGTTCTGCTATTTACGGCTGCACTATTTTACAGAGGTCAATGCAAAACCTTTGCAATTTGTTCAAACAGTAAAATAAAGACACTATTTTCGTGTTCCTAAATCATCTTTATGAATTTATATTCTGTGACAGTAATGATGACACGGATGAAACGAAAAATGTAATTTGGAGCGATGGACCAGCCTCCAAATTTAAAAATAAGTATATGGTCAAATTGCTGAATCACTTCTGCATAAAGTTCAACAAAGTTTTTCTTGGAAATATTCTGCTACCTCACATGGAAAAGGTGTCGTTGATGGAGTGGGGGTAATTTAAAGAGATTGGTAAGGGAGATAATGCTCAGTCAGGCTGAAAACATGCTAGTAATACAGTCAGCAGAAGATTTTTTTAAAGTTGCATCTGATGTAATGAAGACAACCAAAATTTTCCGCACGACTATTTCTTTCTGCTCCGTGGCTGAATCTTTCTATACTAACGTTTCTTTACACGGAAGTCCATACCAATTTATAAATTGAGTCTTAATTGTCAAATCAATCTCTTTACATTTCTAACGGATATTTTTAAACTAGCCTGTATTATTACACAATATAGCAGCAAAAGAAACCTTTCATTAAATTATACACTAAAGTTATTTGTTACGACCATAGCGTGAAACGAAAAAGGTCAAGTGTCAATAGCATACAACTCACACAACGCCATCTGTTGCGAAACTGAAAAGGTGACCTAGAACTGTCAAACAAAAATCTCCCATTAAACTTTTGCATAAAGATAACCACAAAACATACATAAAATATGTATTATTCTCGAAAAGGTGAAATTACAGGCACATGAGACGTAACGTAGTTCTCAGGTTGGGCAACATATAAGCCGTCCCATTTAGTTTTGCATAATATTTCTATTGGGACAGGTACGACATAGACGACATTGACTGCTTACCATCGGGAGGCTAGTCTGCCTGTTTGCTTACACCATTTTAAAATCCCTCAACGCATCTGCGACTATCCCGGTGTTGCGGGTGTCCATGGACGACGGTGATTACTTACCATCAGTAGACATACCTGTGACAACTAAGGAATTTGAGGTCAAAAAACCGATCGTATGTTATAATGTTGCCTACTACTAAAATAAATGGATAAGCCAAAATCTAACTTAGTAGACAATGGGTCACCTTAAACCACCAGAAATACAATTGTTGGGATTTTGAACTATTGCTCAAATAAACTGTTGTTTTATTAAGCTGTTGGTGTTATGAACAATTGTTCAAATGAGTTGTCGATTTTATGGTGTTGATATTATGAATGTAGGAAAAATAGCTGTTGATATTGAAATATTAATCGCTGCAACGAGATAATTTTTATACTCAATAAAAATGTTGTGCGAAGGGCCTTCCCAAGGGAGGACTCGCAATCACGCTTTAGTAAAAAACCGTAAGGGTGGATTTAATTTGGTTCGTGCCGGATTATCATACCAAAAACACAGCGAAAATTGGAATTCGGCAGTGTGGACCTGTGTAAAAATTAATAATAAAAATAAACGCATTGATTCATTTTAAACTTATCCTAGTTTAAGAAATTTTAAATTCGCGCCAAACTGTAATAACAGTGTGTTGGCGCTTGCGCTCATTTATAGAGATACGTTCATAACACATTCTTGCCAAATCATTAGTAATAATACATAGTGATAAAATTAATAAAGTAGGTCTAAAAGAAGACGTTTAAATGCTATGGTACTATTAAATTACAAAACGATATCGACTCCGTGCAATTATTGCACAAGCATTCGCCGCAGTGCCGCCCAGAGTTACATCAAAATAATAAAAAAAACACATGCAGATATTATGAAAAAAACTATCGAAGATGTTTGTAGCAACATGGGGGGTGTAAAGAAAATATATGAAAACAATTTAAAGCACTTACATTACAAAAAAAGAGAAATCAAAATTCCGAGATACGAAAATATAACATTTATTTTTATTCAAGACCCGTACTGAATCCTCGGTGTGCCCAAAACCACATTCAAAAACCCGGATGATGTAGTGGTTCCCAATAAATTTAAACCGGTTCGCATGCTAATTTTTGCGTCTACAAAAATAGCAGAGCACTTAGACGGCATTCAACATGACTTTTACAATGGGACATTCGACTGCTGTCCAGCACCGTTTACCCAATTATACACAACTAACACAACACACGGAGACCTGGGCAGCACCGAAACGAGTACAAATATAGTGCCGTTATTTAATGTGCTCCTAGCTAATAAAGAAGTTGCCACGTACGAAAAATGTTTATCAAGCTGGTTGAAGTAGTTCCTTTTTTCAGGCCAGCCAAATTTACGCTAGATTTTGAAGCCTCTGTTATCAAAGCTATCAAAAACGTTTTCCCGAATGCTGAAATCCGTGGTTGCATTTCCAACGAAGTGTATTTAGAAAGGCACAGTCTTGAGGTCTTCTGGCGAACGAAGAGACAACTCACTTTGTCAAGTTGTGTGTGAGTCTGGCTATTCTAGCAAAATATGATGTAGAGCAGGGGTGGCCAAACTTTTCAAATAAGTGATCTACTTTGCAATTTACAAAATTCCAGCGGCCTACCTGTCGTTGGTACAACTTCAGAAAATTGGAATAATAAAAAAACCTTAATATACTTCATTTTTTATAAAAAATATTTTTGCTCAACATCAACATGTGCTCATTTTGGTAGTGCTACACTTGAGTTTCATCAAACCAAAAAATAAATTAGTGTTGCATCGCACTTTAACAACTTTGACCATTCATACTGAAGGCAATCTTGTCAGTTTTGTCGCAAATATTCACAAAACAATCAACATGAGCGTTTTTTTTTTTATAATTATGTTAGCCTGAACTGTCCCACTGCTGGGCAAAGGCATCCCCTCTCACTTTCCAAACTTTGCGGTTCATGGCTATTTGCGACCAGTTCGGGTCATCCAGCCATCATTTCCTAAGTCACCCTCTGCGACGACGTTCTTGTAGGACAAAATCGGTGGAAATTATTCATAAATTGGTGAAATAATGAAATAATCAGCCGGTATTTGCACATTTCATAATGTTTCAAATTTGTTGAAAACTTTACGAAACAATATCTATGCAAAACTTATTTGCGATAGGAGATTGAATTTTTAGTACATTGCATGGTAATGTCCATAAACCGCTTGGGTAGTAAGTGAACTCACTTGCCAGGACAACCGTCGCATTCGCATGCTATGAGTGCGCGATATATTATAGACTGCATTAGAAAGAGCGAAGTGCAACCAAATTAATCAGAACGATTGACGAACGGAGAAATCGGCCATTCCGCGACGTTGCGAGATTATTTAAAATGTTTTTTAGTTTTGAATGTAGAAATTAGACGGCGGGCGCGGCGGGCTACCGAAAAAGTCGCCGCGGTCGATCGGTCGACCGCGGTCGACGTCTTGGCCACCCCTGATGTAGAGGATGGTTGGCTGACCCTCATGGAAGAAAGGTAATATACGTTTATTTGTTGATAGGACGCTTTTAGAAGAAACAGAGTTTGTCTATCATTCACTACACAATAAAAGATAATGTCGCATCCCGTATGCCGATGGTGTCCCGTTCGGTGTATGTATCTTTAAAACTACGCGACGAATTTTGATGCGGTGAAACCACTGAGCGGGGCCGCTAGATTTATTGTAAAAAATTGATACCTATGAGGCGTATCCCACTCTATGACGGACCATAAATCGCATGTGTTAGATTGTGCTATAGTATATGTTTTTTGTATGGGAATTCGAAATTCCCATTCGTCTGACAGATGGATGCGTCAAGCTTAGTGTGAGAACCGCCTAACTTTTACGGTCACAATATTATTGATACCTTATTACTACTCGTTTTATTGATATTATGTATTTTGAATTATTTTTAGTGTGTTCACTAGGTCAATTTCTTTACAGCTCACCCGAAGAACAATTCATAAAATTTAATGATTACTTTGTGACACAATGGCTTGAGGACCCTGAAATGATAGCGAAATGGTGCTGCTGTAGCGAACTCTGGGAGCTACGACAAAAAGCTCACTCAAAGTGGTTCACGAGCAAGCAACACGCAACAGAAGTTCCAACATATCTGCAAGATGGCGCCACGTGACAGAACAAAGAGCCTGAAACGCGGTATCGAAGTGTTTCACCACGCAACGCATATATACAACTTCCAATTCTATCCAGGTGGACCAGTCGGTCCCCTGGCCACAAAACCCGGCCAGGCAGGGTAGCTACCCTTTTCCCGACACCACCTGGACCCCTTCAATCTGCCTATTGGCATCACTCCTGTCACCCGCCATACTGCCATGGAGAGCGTCACAGAACCACCAACCAAGTGGAATCGACGCCTCCAGCAGTACGTTGGCACCAACCTAACTCTGATATGCGTGCTAGATATGATTGAGATAGAAATTTCGTCATCTGATATTGCTCAAGCTAGGTAAACAATGTATTCTTTAATTGCCTACAAAACGGCAGATATTTAGGTTTACTGTTTAAGAGGCCGTACATAGTTTTGAGTAATTTTGTCTTGTTTCTTCAATTCTGTAGGACCTCGTTTAAAAAAACAGAATAAGTAACAATGTTTTATGATATGTTTTATTGAAGATTAATTCAATATCTAAAAATTGGCCCAGACAAATTATTGATTTTGATTGTTCAGTTTGTTTAATAGTTAATAACCTGAGACGTGTTTTAATTGTTTTCGATGCGTGACGTTCGTATCATTATTGTTTACATGAATTTTAAAATATGGAGTGGTTTATAAAGTATACAGCAATAAAGACATTGAAAAGTGCTAAAAATTGGCCGAGGAGTTTTTAGTAATTTAATTCAAAAATTCAAAGAAAAACTGCAGTAAAATGGCCCTACTTTGAAGAAATTTTAAACGTATACAGCGTCGGATTTCTAGTACAATACAACACGTTTTTAAAAAAATCAATTTACACATTGAAAAATAGATTCATGCTAACACATTAACTATAAAAAAAAATTGCAAATATGTATTTTATGAAATTTATCGAGTATTTTAAAGTTCTCCGGAATTATCAATTATATACGGGAGCGCAAATGCTGTTTCGGCAGACCGCGCGCCGCGCTCTTGGGAGAAGGACGTGTAGCCTGCTGCGTCACACTCACGCACACATACAAAATTACGAATGTGTGTCGATCGCGCGCGTAGAGGACAGTAGATCACGCGTCACAGGCGGAATTATAGTGCGACCGATACTTTTTGATCCTGTAAGTATTTTTTTCAGTGCGGTATTGATTTATGATTGATTAAATTAATTGAACTAGATATTGTGATTTTACTTCCTATTAGAGTATAAATAACTTGAAATTTCGGGATTTTGCAAATAAATGGCCATTTTAACGGACTATAATGATACATTACAGATTTAACTATCCACACTATCCACACTAATATTATAAATGCGAAAGTAACTCGGTCTGTCTGTCTGTCTGCTACGCTTTCACGGCCAAACCGCTGAAACGATCTTCATGAAACTTGGCACAGAGATTGCTAGCATACCGAGAACGGACATAGGCTATTTATTATCACCATTCGAGGGTCTGGAGTATAGATGTAGACCACCAGGTGTACCATCAGGAGCCAAGCTAAACTATTAGAGATACAGGCATGGTCCTAAAACAAAAGTTGTTCAGTATGATGGGCCGCTTCTTTTTACAAGAACATTTGAGGATCTGGAGTACCTAATGTAGACCACCAGGTCTACCATCAGGAGCCCACCTAAACTATTGGAGATACAGAAATGGTTCCAAAACAAAAGTTGTTCAGTATGATGGGAATAAGTTGAGAAAGGACATTGCCTACTTTTACCGAGGATTTTTTGTCCTTACTGAAAAATACCGCTGTGCCGCCGCCGTTTGCATCGTATGCACTACCTTCATTGTAATTAGGCATATCTACTTAGGTGATACGTTACCATGTTCTGAACTGAAAAGTATCATCCACATAACACGTTAAGTCGGGGATCACATTTGACGTCCGATGCGGCGTATTTTGTAAGTGTAATCCCTTAGTAAAATAGAAATTCGCGATTTCCTTTCGTCTGACATACGCATGCGTTATGGATATGTATTGAAAATACACAGCAACTAAATAAATAATGCCCGGTCTTATGACCGCGGCCGCGCGCACCGGCCGATCCGGCGCGGCGCGGCGCGCGCGCTTTGGCGGCGATGCGGGGCGGAGGGGGAGGGCGCGACAGGGTGCGGCTACCCGAACGGGCATACACGTGAGGGCAGACTCACGAGTGTCAAACCCACAAAATCTTTGTTTTCGCAAAATACAGAAAAACAAAAAATGTGGTATATAAAAATTTATAACAGTAACTTAAAATACCTTTTTATCTGTCTTATCTACTTATGCTGACCATTTTAGTGTTCTCAAATCGGCACCCCTGGAGTAAGTACTCTGTTATCTACTGACTTTTATATTCAATTTTTATAAATATTGGTCTCTCAGGCCGGATAGCAAATCTTGAATTGTCCCTTTAACAACAGAAGCAAGCAAGTTATCTCTAAACAGTAGAGATAACAACTGTTCTAATATCACTGTCACACTTACTATGAATACACATAGGTACCTACTTTAGAACTTCTGCCAAAAAAAACTATCTAACGCGGACGAAGTCGCGGGTAAAAGCTAGTAGGCAATAAATATAAATTCGGCGCTGTTAAGCGAAAAAAAGATGCTGGTACATGGGCACACCCCTGAATAGTAGTCGGTAATTAATTAGTTTCGATAACATTCCACAAATCCCAAAATTCTTAGTAGGTACGCAATAATTTTAAACTTTTTCATACAATTGCCACAAAAACTATAAATAGGATCAAAACTGATTGATCGAACTATACGCTGCCGTCCGCCGCTGGGTCTGCATATCGCCGCCGCTCGGCTGCACGATGACGCGTTCTAATGCTAATTACCTACTTTCGCCCAGCGCAATTTCATGTACGGCCTCTTAAAGATCAAGATAATTTCAATCGTGTAAATTAACAATGTTTTTTTTGTAGCTTCCGCCAACATCAAACGGTTATCAGCCGGAGAAAAAGTAAAAGTATCGAAAATGACCGGAACATAGCATTGTGGACTTTGCAGTACCAAAACAATAATATTTCGCTTCGGGATCCTTTAGAGCCTTATAATACTTGCGGTTCGAAAGCGGCTACGGAGCGGAGCGGGCACGCAGCGAATGCGTTGCGGATGAGTAACGAATTCGCCGCGCATGCGCAGTGAATTCGTCGCGGGCGCGCAACGTGGACGCCATTCTGTACAGTCCATGGACGTATTATTTAAACGGGACTGATAACTTCAAAAACAGATATTTACGAATAGTAACTTTATTAATACTGGAATATGGTCTATTTTACATTAAGTCTTTCCCAGAGGCTAATCCGAGCCGAGAGAGATAGCACGTAGAGAGGCTGTGTGTCTCGTTCTTTCATATTACCAGTGTAGAAAATTACTGCAGATAAAATTTTGCCTTACTTATTTTTGACAAATATAATTATAATTTAAGTAATATAATAAAACAACTTGCGCCAGTTATATCAAAAACATGTTGGAAATCATAAAATTATACACTGATAAATTATAATTATGTAAAAACTATTAATTAAATAATTTTCTTATGGTATCCCTTTAAGCTTAAATTTTGGCGGTAAGTTTAAACTTTAGCGACAAAAATAATTGCATTCCTAATTTATTACTTAAAATCAGTATTTGACGAAATTTCTCACTCAAAGTGGTGAAAAAATGTTCTGTTCGAGGTTGTCCAAGTGAATCCTATGTATGTAAATTTCCCTATCTATAAGCTCATTGTAATACAAAATATTGATGCCCTAATAGAAAGAGACGAAAGGCCTCGGTGGGTGCGGTCTCGCTCGGCTCGTTTTTTCTGCAACAGTTATCAGTCCTGTATAAATAATACGTCCATGGTACAGTCTCGTTCAAACGTCAGTCCGTAACGAGACACAAAAGCGAGAGGACGTATGAATGAATCATTATGGCAACATTGGAAAATTCTGATATTGATACAGAATTATTTATTAGCGAAATTCAAAATCGTTACGTAATATGGGATCAAAAAAGCAGAGAATTTAGTGATCGTAATTTTAAAAAAAAGGCATGGGAAGAGATTTGCAATTTATTTATTTAAGGATTTGCGGAGAAAACAGTCAAGGAGAAAAATTAAGCAGGTAAAAGAAACACAATTATATTTATATGTACTTATTTTGCCATGGTAATGCCCCTTCATTTGAAACAAAATAGTCGGCAAATTTATCTCTTGTTGCACTACCCGTAAGTGTACAAACATTTCCATTGACGTGAGGGTTGTCATAAAGTCCAAATATTCGTGGTACTTTTGTACGGCGTCTTATAACTTTAACTTTAGATCGTACAAAATTATGCAGAATACAACAAGTTTTGACTATTTCTTCGCCAAAGTCTATTCCAACATTTAATGGACGATGAAAAATACGCCATTTATTAGTCATGATTCCAAAAGTGCACTCTATATATCTTCGTGCTCGGTAGGGCATGGTTCAATACCGGTAATTTTTCGGTACTGAGATTTCAAATACCGGTATACCGGTATTTCGGTATTTTTCCGGTATTTCAACATTTATTGTAATATGTCGTTCCAAAAAAGTAAGTTCTACTAAATTCGTAATTTCTAGCTCTACAAGAAATAAAAACTAACTACTAACAGTGACCTAAAATGGATCTTGGCCTCCAAAATTAGCTTACGCCATTGTTCCCTGTCCTGCGCCTGTTACCATAAAGGTGGCCCTAGTCAGTCTCCACCATATCTCTCCAGCGCTGCCATGTACGTTCTTTTAACTTCCCGATGCTCTCTTATTCTTTCTACTTCTACATAAAACCTGGAGATAAAACTGACCCACGCCGGCTACCTTCATAGCACTTAGAAAGCTACGGACAGATCTATGCTCAGAATCTCGCTAATGGATAAAATCCAAAATGACATTCTTTGACCGACGGCCCAGAAATCGTCTAAATGTGTTGCAAATTTAAGTGGCAGTATGTTGGTCATCCGATGGTCGGTGAAGTGCTCGAGTGGAAACCACCCACTGGATGTACCGATAACTGGAAGAGAGCAGCTGGTAGTGACTGAATGGTGAAAAAGGGAGATTGAGCTCCTAAGCCCAGTTTTGTCCAGGTGGCGCGATAGTTTTTTGAACAACCACACACACTACTTCCAGATGAGCCCTTGCTCTGCACCAAATAGTTAGGTTTAATTTTTAAAGCCCCAGGGTCTTCGGCTTAGGGAGGCCTTCATTAAAAGAACCGGTACAATACCTGATACAGATTCAAATAGAATTAGGAAATACTCGAAATAGGGAACTAATTATTATCCAAGTAAGTAAAATCTTCTGTCTCAATGTTTTACTCCATTTTTATCTTTTAAAGCGGTGATCCATGATTTACCTTTTGAAATGCCCTTTCGAGCTATCCTCAGTGATCTGTTAGTTTCTAAGGCCACTTGTATAAGTTTCGTGTTGTGTTGCCTAATATCCTTTCTAATACTTCTTTTGACTTTTCTATCTATATCTCTATATTCTACACCATTTACGTATTAGAATACAGAAGAAAAATAGTGAACATTAGTACCGAATTTTACGAAAAGTTATATTCTACACCAACTTTAGAATCCCTAGCAACTATAAGTTCTTACGTATGTCCCGAAGAAATCCCTCCCATAACAGAACAAGAAGTTCATTGTGCATTTCGCAATATGAAGTACAATAAAAGTCCCGGACCAGATGGCATTTCCACTGAAAGTCTAAAAATAGGAGAACCAGTACTTCTTCCACCAATCACACAACTTTTTAATTCAATTTTACAGGCCGGTGAAATTCCAGAAGGGATGTGCCATTCTGAGATAATTCTTCTACACAAAAAAGGTGATAGGTCAGATATATCTAATTACAGGCCAATAAGCCTTGTTTCTCATCTTTATAAGGCATTTATAAAAGTCATAGAACGCAGAATATCTGGCCTACTTGACTTAGCCCAACCACCGGAGCAAGCCGGTTTTCGACCTGGCCTTTCCACAACGGACCACCTTCACGCCCTCAATCAGATTATAGAAAAGCACCACGAATTCCAGTTGCCATTGTACCTGGCATTCGTGGATTACTCGAAAGCTTTCGATAGTTTAACACACGACTCCATGTTTCTGGCTTTAGAAAAACAAAATATCCACCCAACATTTAATTAAAAATATTTATAATAATAGCACGGCGTCAGTTAGATTGCAAAATTCCGGACCATCATTTCTTATACAAAGAGGCGTGAAGCAAGGTGATCCGTTGTCACCAAAGCTCTTCACATCTACGCTGAAGGAAGTATTTCAAAACCTGAACCCAAAGTGGGAGGACAAAGGTATTGTCGTCGGCGAAGCGAAGCTCACAAACCTTCGCTTTGCTGATGACATAGTCTTGTTTTCTTCCACAGTCCCTGACCTACAAACGATGCTTCAAGATCTAAGCAAGGCGAGCCTTGAGGTTGGACTGAAGATGAATATGTCAAAGACCAAGCTTATGACAAACACTATTGAGCAAATTGTAGAAGTGGATGGGCAGAGAATTGCTTATGTCAATGAGTATATCTACTTGGGCCAAATAGTCTCTTTCCAGGCCAGACAAGACAAAGAAATCGAAAGACGAGTTGAAAACGCCTGGAAGAGCTATTGGTCCATGAAAAAGCTTATGAAGGGGACCCTTCCATTGACACTCAAGCGCAAACTCATGGACATGTGCATTCTCCCCATCCTTACCTATGGAGCTCAAACTTGGTCTTTGACTGACATCCAAAAGTCCAGACTCAAGGTTTGCCAACGAAGTATGGAGCGCAGCATACTCGGAGTCAGGCTAATAGACCGAGTTAGGAACACTACGCTGAGATCCCGCACTAAAATCGTAGACGTAGGTCAGAAGGCAGCATTTTTGAAATGGGATTGGGCTGGTCACGTAGCCAAGATGCCGGATGAGCTTTGGGCAAGAAAATGTACAATTTGGGTCCCTCCCAATGCAAAGCGGGCGCGCGGTAGACCTCGGAAAAGATGGGAGGATGAACTACGTGCACACGCCCCTTTTAGATTAGATTAGATTAGATTAGATTTATTTATTTCACATTATCAAATTCATAATTACAGCACTAAAACTAAATAAAAATGTCAGAGGATAATGTGATCGTCAAAAACATTAAATAGAAAAAATAACAATGTCAACGTTCCACAAAAGTAGATTAAAAGTAGGTACAATAAAATTACAAAAGTAAAATGTCAAAAACATTAAGAGAAATAAAAAATCACAGTGAATATGTCAAATTGTAAAATAAAAATGTCAAACCAGTTTAAATAGTACAAAAATAATAAAGGTACTAAAAGTATAAAAAATTAAATAAAAATATTGATGTCAAAAGAATATGTCAATAATAAAAAAAATATAATTAATAAAAATCTATTTTATTAATTTGAAATATTCACTTACGCTATAGTATTCTTTATCCAATAAAAAATCTTTCAGTCGGCGATAAAACGTTTCGTCATGTTGCTCGTTTTTTATATCTGTGGGTAGGTGCTCGTAATAAGTAGGACCCATTACGCGCGGGTTTTTGGTAGCCAGCTCGGTTCTCCGCCGGACTGTGCACAGTTTCCCTACACTGCGAAGATTACGCCCACCACCCGTTCGACGACTAAAGTTTTCTAAATTGTGCCGAACATATTTTATTGTTTCGTATAAATAAAGTGACGACAAGGTCATGATGCCATGCTTTGCGAATAAAGTTCTGCACGATTCTCGAGGCTTTGTCCCTGCTAATATTCGCAACGCACGCTTTTGGAGTACAAAGACCCGTTCACTGTCACAAGAATGGCCCCACAACAATACCCCATACGACATCACCGAATGGAAATGAGCGAAGTAAACTTGGCGCATAACAGTGCTTGAGACCAGTGGACACAATTTTCGGAGTGCTTTTGGATGCAGGAGGCCCAAAACAGGGAAGAATGGAAGAAAGGGAGGGAGGCCTTTGCCCTGCAGTGGGACATTACAGGCTAGAATTAGAATTAGAAGTAAAATCTATAAAGTTCATTCATAAATAAGAAAAAACTATTCTCAACACTGTTATAATATTTTTGTTTCTATAAATACCGAAATACCGGTATTCAGTTTTCTAATACCGGTACTAGAAAACTAAAATACGCCGGTATTGCCGGTTTTTCGGTATTACCGAATACCGGTATCCATGCCCTAGTGCTCGGCTTAATCTATAATTATATATTCTTTTTGTGGGCGTTAAATAGTATACGGTCGTTGCATGTACTTTGACAACGGAAATGCTTCGTCCCCAATAAAAGTAAAAGGCAACGCTATTTCATTGTTTGTTATTTGTTTCGGTTGTGGAATATTTAAACGATTTTCTACGATATCACTTCTCAATTGGCTTCTGTCAAATATAGTTGAATCTGAACTTTTTCCATACGAACCGACATCAACAAATATGTACTTGTAGTTGGAGTCACAGACGGCTAGCAAATTCATAGATTCATTCATACATTTTGTAGTTAAAATATAGGGAGCCGCTATGACAAGGCTTTATCAACCTAATGTGTTTACCGTCCACTGCACCTATGCAATTTGGAAAATCAGCATTTTCTAGAAAGCCTTTACTAATGTTTTCCCAGTCTTTTGTTTGTGTGGGTGGCATACATATATAAAACAAATTTTTAATTATAGCTTGACATGTCTCGCGAACTATTTTTGTATTGTTGAAAATCCTCTTCTAAATGAAAAATGCAGGTCCATTAAAGAGCACCCAGTTGCCAAATACCTGAAATTTATAATTATTGTTACAGTTGTTAAACTTCAAAAAAGGTGGAAAGGAATCCGCGACGCCTACACCAAAGACAGAAATAAAAAAGTCAGGAGTGGCTCCGGTGCATCTACTTCTAAAGAGTATGTGTATTCACCTTTGCTATCATTTTTGAATACTACTACACGGACTCGTCCTTCGAAAACCCCGCCGCCACCAGAAATTTCAGATGATGAGAATACAAGTTAACATAGGCAATGTTTATACAACAAATGTGACAAAAAAAAAGAAAAAATCTGACGATGCTGAAGATGCAATGATTACAAAGTTATTGCAAAGGATGGACTAAAGGATAAATAGAGGCAAAAAAAGTGGTGAAAGTGAACCTGAATATAACTTTGCGTTGTCTCTGGTCGAAGACCTAAAATCAATTCATCCGGACTATAAAATGGATGCGAAAATGGAGATCATGGGAGTTTTGAAAAAATACAAACATATGTCTAACAGCTATCCTCCAAACTATCCAGGTCCAGGATATTATACAAGCCCAGAGCCACCCCGAAATAATTCATTGCAACCAATTAACTCTTCGCCAAACGTTTATGATGAGAACAGTAACGCTGAAGATGCAATTATAGTGATTTATTTTCAGAATAATATTGTTTAAACCATTGTTGATTTAAGGTTAACCGATTAATAATAATAGATAAGTGTAAATCATTATGTCTTGTGTACTTATTTAATGTCAAAAAAATACCTTACAGTGATTACGAGCCTTTCTTTAGGTGACACTGATAACCTCAAATGTGTGTCTTCATGCCTTATGTCAGATTCTACCAGATGCAACAACTCATAAAATGTAGGTCTTGACATTCGCAGGTAGATACGATTATTTTTTATTCGTTTGCAAAACAACACATAGTAGTCGTCCCTTGAATTCGATTGATTGATAATGGATCCTCCCAAATCCGTCGATGTTTTCGTTTTCTTCTCCGGCGTCTTCGAAGTAACAAAGCTAATAGCAGAGTTTCCTCGTCGGAATCCATTTTGTTACTGACTGTATTGAACGTCGTTAACCCGCTACAAATACGCGATGAAAACGTTGCGAATCTGCCACGCGTCCGTGACGCATTCGCTGCGCAGCCGCGGCGTGTTCGCAACGCATTCGCCGCGCGCCCGTTTAATCTTTTAAATATTATAAACCTTTTCAGCGACACAGACGGGTATAGCCGACAACTTGCGACTTGCCGTCAGCGCCACAGACGGGTATAGCCGACAAAACCTCTTTAAATTTTAAATTCAAAAATTAGTAGTCGCAATGAAATAGTAATGTTCCTTGGGGAAAGTTGTTCAGTTTCACGTACTGGTTCACCCCTTAAAATATTCTCAGCAAATTTTTTTACACCATGTATAAATCACATCCAGTTGTCCTAAGGGTTTGAGAATATAGAAATGCCACCGACGCCACAGTCGTCTATAGCCGACAACGCGATATAGAGAGACGCGTAATAGAGATGCGCCAGTACTAATTCGAAAACTGATCTAAAGATAAACTTGTTAAAAATGACAAGTGTTGTTTACGAGACCACCACTACTACCACTATGCCATATTATTATTTTGACTTATATGGAATCAGAACTGAAAAGTAGGGAGCAAAATAATGGTTTTAGATTAATAAAAATTCGGTTTAAAAAGTGAAGATTTATTTTATCGATATGAACTGTTGGACATCTCTATTTTATTGAGTATTTCTTTACCTAGAAATTGGTGTGGTGCTGGTTGCAATTTTTTACTTGCATTGCTTGGCTGGGAAAAGGTTAAATCATTTGTATATAAAAATAGGACATTCTTTTAAAAATAACATGTTATTTTAGCTCTGTGCCTTCGGCTTGACCTTCGGAGATTACTTACCTTACCTAACTGTACACACATGCCCTTACTAACAAAATCTCATCTCTGTGCGTGCTGCGCGAGCGGGGTGCGGGGCGTGGCCACCCGTCCCTCCCCCCCGCGCGGGGGCTGGTTTTACTTAGCGTGCACACATGCGTTTTGCTAATTCTTACGATAAAAGTTTCTCGTTCTCAAGTTGAGAGTTGTAACGTTGCTGTAACGTTTTTTTAATGTAATATTTTAAGTGATACCTTTTTCTGTGAGGGTAAGTGTTTATACTTTTACTTAATTAATTGTCTTTGTGCGTGTTGTTTTTGTTTTTAGCTGCGAGTCTGCATGGGTGTGTAAAGATCTGTGTTGCTCGGCCGAATGCACTTCGTGCTAAGAAGTTTGTCGGACATACCATCCACAATCTTCGCTATCTGTATTGTTTGTCGGACATGCCATCCACGAACTTAATACCTACTTGTAACCGCAGTGATGTGATTGCGTCCAATCGACATGACAGCCATTCAGCTACGGTCGGTTGCGGTTACCGCCCAAATTCGAGCTCTTCAGCTCTCGGGCGGCACCTCTCAGTATTGGGAGGCGCAGCTCGAAAGGCGAGCGGCGCCGCCCGGCATTTGAGCGGTGCGGCCCTAAATTTGAGCGGCGCGGCCCGAAATGTGGGCGGCGCGGCTCAAAATTTTGGCGGCCCGGTCCGAAGTTTGGGCGGCGCGGTTCAAAGTTTGGGCGGCGTGGTACAGACTTTCGTCGGCGCAGTCTGAAGATGGGCGGCGCTGCCTGAAATCCTAAGCACGTGCCTCTTTGGTTTATGATCCTGCTTGTCTGCTATGCATTTTGCTTCAGATGACACAACGGGGTGACCTAATCACTCTAGCGGAGTTGGCCGAGCAGCCGGTGGAAAAAGAAGAGGACGCTGAGATCTGGGAGCGAGTCAAGCTGCTGGCCCTGGAAAGCCTTCCAGCAGGCTGGCCTAATTGGCAAGTGACAAGGTCTACAAAAGAAGATGTGTTCGGAGAGAAAATCGACCCAAACGTTTTAAACAAGCTGGTGTTTGCCCTGCCTGCAGTCGGCGTGGCCCGAGCTTTTGTGCCAGACGCGGATCACTTATCCGAGAAAGGGTATAGGGCTATGAGGGTGAAGTTAATTAGCTGGGCTTTCACACGAGCCCTCATACTAGGGCCTCCTGCAATTTCGAGCTGCATTCGAGGTTCCGTGGTGCGGGCAGAGTATTTTAAACAGGCCGTACAACCTCTTATGCCGATGTTACATACCAGGGCTGAAGCTAATAATATACTTGCTGGATATATTTCCGAGTCCAAAGAGTTAATGCGGAAAAGAAGGTCCAGTGACAGAGAGCAGGATCCTTCAACACACAAACGGCCTAGATTGAGGTCACCTTCGCGCTCATAATAATATATCCTTTATTGTAACGAAACAAGTAAACATACAGTTGAAACTTAAAATTAAAACAACAGGCGAGCTTATCTCTTTTAGAGATCTCTTCCAGCCAACCTAGCGGGGGTGAAAGATGGGAATACACGGGAACAGATACAAAGAATAAATAAAAGTACAATATTATTTACAATATAATAAAATACATACAAAAATACTGAATTTAATACTAATACACATATAGCTTAAATAAAAATAAACTAATACATACTAATAAGTACCTTTGTAGTACATGCTAATATATATCACCTCAATTAACAATATAATGATGATGTAAAATGCTCTTTTAGCCTCTTTTTAAAAGTGAAGGTTGTGGGGCTCCCTCGTATTGAGCTAGGAAGCTTGTTCCACAATTGAGTAGCGCGCACAGTAAAGGAATTGAAGAAGAATTTTGTGTTCAATCTAGGACACTCAAGCATCTTTGTAATGCAAGCGCGCCTAGATCGGGAGTCAGGAGATAGCAGACGGAAACGGGAACGGAGATATCCAGGAGAGGACGGATCTTTCAGGATTTTGAAAAGGACAGTAAGGATATGCACATCGCGACGAATTCGGATTGGGAGCCATTTTAACTGAGCACGAAACTCTGAGACATGATCATATTTGCGAAGGCCGAAGATGAATAGCTAAGTTTTGTAAGCGCTCGAGTTTGTTTAGCAGCTCTTCAGTCGCATCCAGATAGCAAACATCAGCATAGTCGAGAATGGAAAGGAGAAGTGCTTGTGCCAGCATGACTTTAGTTTGAAAGGGGAGAAAATTTTGGAGTCGTTTGAGGGAGTGAAATGCATAATGCATTCGTTTACTTACTGCATTGACTTGTGCCGACCATGACAAGTCGGAATGCAAGATCAACCCTAGATTTTTTGCCTTGTTTGTATAAGGTATGCACACGTTGTTGTAGTAAATCGTAGGCCAATCACCAACCCCGATTTTGCATCTGAGCCTGCTGCTACCAACAATCAAGGCCTGTGATTTGGTAGGATTTACAAGGAGACCAAATCTCTTAGCCCAGTCCCGCACAGCAACAAGATCTTCATTTACAGCAGCAACTGCTCCATCAACTTCACTTAGTGAAAAGTGTCTAGCAGGTGCGAAGTGAGGTAGGAGAACAAAGTGGATAGCAGGTTACCTGCGATCAAAGGGCCTCAGAGTTCTCGTGTATTTGGACGATTTTCTTTTTGCCCACCAGGATCCAGCTTGTCTGGAGAACCAGATGAGATACGCTGTAAGTCTTCTGCTAAGCTTGGGCTGGTGTGTCAACCTGCAGAAATCGATTCTGCGTCCTACAAGAAAGTTAGAGTTTCTAGGCATACATTGGAACACAGTCACCAACGAGAAGAAACTTCACCTAGAAAAAGTTCACCGATTGGAGGTAGATTTAAAGAAGGCGATACGAGAGGGTCGGTGGTCATGGCGGACAGGAACCGCTATGGTAGGTCGTCTAGGTTATGCAGCCTTGGGCACCCCGCTAGGTCGCCTGCATACTCGGCACATTCAGAGAGCCAGTCTTAAACTGCACAAAGGTCAACCAAACCAGTTGTTTCCCATTCCCAATCGAGCAATCGAAGGATGCATTTGGTGGATGCGGAACGTGAAAGCATCGGGGAAAATATTCATTCCAGAACCAACGATATTTATCTCAACCGACGCCTCCAACGAAGACTGAGGTGTTCAGTTAGGCGATCATCATCTGTCGGGCAGATAGACTATCGAGCAGACGGCGTGGCACATAAACCGGAAGGAGTTGGTCACAGTTCATATAGCTCTAGAAAGATTCCAAGAGTTTGTGGCAAACAAATCGGTCATGGTTTAATCCGACAACAAGACGGTCGTTTCATATATAAGGAATCAGGGAGGGACGAGATCCTTGACGCTGCTAGAGGAAACAGAAAGAATCCTATTGCTAGCGAACAGTTTGGGAGTGGTTCTTCATGCCTTTTATCTACCAGGTCGATACAACTCCATAGCCGACTGTCTGTCGAGGGAAATGCTACTTCCCGACTGGCATGCCACGAACGAAGTGACAACCAAAGTATTTGCAAAGTGGGGTGTGCCACTAATAGACCTGTTTGGCACAAATCGGTCCAGAGTGGTCCCAGTTTATGCGTCGATAGAAGCATGGGACACCCAAGCAAAGTTCATCAATGCGTTCAGTCGGGTTTGGCACTACAAACTAGCGTGGGTGTTCCCTCCTCCGCCTCTGATACCAAGAGTGCTTCGACACCTCAATCAAGCGTCAGGGACTTACCTTTTGATGGTTCCCCGGTGGGAAACGGTGTTTTGGAGAGGCAACTTGAAGAGACGGGCTCTGGAAGCTCCTTTTCAGATTCGGAACGTCAGCAGGTGTATAATAGACCTGTCCAGCAATCAGCCCCCGCTGAAGGTAGGAGACTTCTATTTCGAGGTTTGGAGGATACGGGGTGGGGTGAGCTCATAAAAGATTTAGATCCGAGCGATATTGACCTTGTACAGTCTGTCTGGCGTGATTCCACGTGGCGAACCTATGAGTCAGCCTGGAGACAGTGGGTCTCGTGGTGTAGACAGAATGGGAAAAGTCCAAGTACTCCTCGCCCCCAGGAGGTCGCCGCATATCTAGGCTTCCTAACCCGCGTAAAGAAATTTGCATCTTCGACTGTTTTAGTTCACAAGTCGGTTATTGTGACCTTGACAGATCCCACGCAAGAGAAACGTTTAGCAGCTCACCCCTTAGTTTCGGCAATGGTAAAAGCCAGGGGCGTGCAGTCCATATAGGCACAAAAGCACTGCCTACCCTGATATTTTGATCCACACAAAATTATAAATATTTAATAAAATTATTATTTGAAGAAATATACCCATTCGTAAAAAGGAACGTCATTTTCAAAACTTTCGCGCCCCTAGTGAACTCGAACATTACCATTGTCAATCGAGCCTCGGCGCCTCGACCGCTGCCTGCTTTTATGAATGAAATGGACTATTACTACGTGTTCAAACCGGTTCAAACTAGTAGCGCTAACAGAGCCAAACAGACCTCCAAAGGTGCTGCTTATTAAAAAAAAACACGACTGCATACACACGGCGAGTTCCTATACTGCATAACAGTGTTTTGCACAGCAAAATCATGGCCGACACAGCTACGCATGTCCCAAGCCTACACGACAGTGGCAATTGTGGCTTGATCGCTCGCTTTATTCGCTCCAGGGGGTCACAACTCTAACCTAATCTACTGTATTGTATCTGTGTCAAAAATGTTTAGTTTTAATGGGCTTCGCCCCCTAAAGCCCCTTGAAGACGATCCTATGACTGTGTCACGTTGTCCGGCGCAATCGTGTTGTGCATAATCAACGTCGTGCAGTGATGGTTGGTCAAAAATCTAGTAACAAAACGCAAAAACTGTAGAAAAAAGCGCGCGGGTTGAGGTGTGAGGGAGGGGCGGTGCGTATAATCCGACCAATTTGTGACACCTTTCTTTTGAACTATTTGCATAATAATGAGGTGCAATTTTGCTTGATAGTATTTTACTTTAGAAGACATTGCAAATTCCTCCATTGTTGTTTACCCGTGTTGTTTATTTAAGGTTAGGTTTTTCAAGTAAAGCTTTAAAGTTTAATAGTGAAAATGTTGTTCGGTTGGTCTTCAATGATAGAAAAGAATGAAAAATTACAGAACTTCTGTCATACTTTCTAATGTGCGCGATAAACAAGTGTAATAAGATTTCTGTTGTGTGTTTACAAAAGTTAAAGTACTGTTTTCAATACCTAAGTTGATATTATGTGTGATAAAATGCAGATCAACAATTGGAAATTACGCAAATAAAAGGTAACAATAGGTCCTACTTGAAAATTTAATTTTGTCAGATTGTTGTGTGCAAACATTGAAAGAGATGAACAATCATCTTCGTGAATCGCACGCATTGGACCACCACCGGACAATACTGCGGTTCTTTACATCTTTGGTGACAGCCCCCGCACACATGGCATCTTGTGACAGCCGCAATTTGATGCGGTAACGTGTACTAATGATACCTATCCAAATTTTGTATGGGATCTCGTAAACTATTTTCCCCTAAAAACCGGATACGACAAAACACTGAAAAAGATGAGGTTCGTGTGAGAACCGCCTTTGTTTGTACTGCCTACCCAGTCGTGAAACCCTGTGCACGCCACTGGTAAAAGCTATAAGTATCCGTAGTCGTGCGTCTGTGCCTCCTAAATTACCAATATGGAATGTAGAAGACCTGTTGCAGTGGATAAGAAGTCATAGGCCATCGAAAGATAGTATTTTTCAACTCTCACGACACGTAGCTTTATTATTATTGCTCGCTTCAGGTCGTCGTATTCACGATCTCACGTTATTGTGTATCGACGATGACCATTGTATTAGATCGAACTCGTCAATAACGTTTTGGCCCAGATTCGGTTCCAAAACGGATAATTCCAAAGTGCGTCAGTCAGGCTGGCAGTTGTCCTGTTCAGGAGATCAAGATTTGAGTCTGGTTAAATGGATTAATTGCTTGATAGATGCTTCTGCTAATAGAAGAAAAGCACGGCCTGGCTTAGTCAGTCTTTTCATTTCTACAAGGGGAGAAGTAAATGAAGCCTCAAGGTCAGTCATTGCGGGTTGGCTTAAAGGACCTTTTCGGGATCTAGGTATTAGTTGTAGCCCGGGATCAATCAGATCAGCAGTTGCGTTTATGACTACCTGAATACTGTGCCCCTGGATACAATTTTGTCAAAAGGTAACTGGAGGGGTTCAGATAATTTTTTCAAGCATTATTGTAAACCTGTAGAGAGGCCAATGACTGAACATTTAAACGCCCTGAGTAATGCTTTTTCTGCAGTCTAGTTTTTAGTTGATACTTGTTTTAGAAGTTCCTTTTTTGTTGATTTATGGACATTGTTATTACTACTAGTACGTAATAATATGAATTAATGTTTCTGAATAAAAGTCTGACTATATAAAGTACCTCATTGCTTTGAAAAGACTGTTTGAAAAGACAAATGCTTCTACACGCTAAATGAATTTTATGCTGACATGAATGTAAAACTTTGACTACCTATGCTATTATTTTTATGTAAAGTGACATTTTTAATTTATTTGTTTATGGAATAATGCTGTTGATGTTGACATTGTATGAATAATAATTTCTAATTTACTGATTTATAATACTAACAATTTTATATGATTAAATTTTTAAGTATTAATCTGACAATAATTGCGTAACAAACTATTATCTACATGACAAATTAATGTTTGCACGCCTGTAAAAGGTAGATTTTGTAAGGGATTATTATAAATGTAACATTCATGTACCCAAAATCATTCGCAAATAAATTTTATTTGAATTTGAATTTGAATTTGAATGTTATTACGATATTGTATCGTTATTACCTTAAGAGTTTGAGCTCGTTAAGATAAGATTTTGTTATTAATTCTTCACAGCTACATTTAATTATGCTGTGATTACTAGGTATGCCTTAGATGTCTGCCTGCGGCTGATATGTTGATTTTTACCGTTATGTATGGTTATGGTAACCACTATTTCTTGACTGATGAATAAAAAGTTTATTTTGATTCCATTCAAGTGTTCTTCTTGGCTCATTTCATCGATGTTCTATCACAGTACGCTTTTATTTTGGGGCGCCGTCAGAAGATAGACAGATCTCCGAAGGTCAAGCCGTCGGCACAGAGCTAAAATAAGACCGCTTTCCACCCCGAAGGGAAGAAAACGAGTATTTTAGGTCTTGCCGAGGCTTGACCGGAGTAAGCTCTTGCCGGCTCTTCAGAGTAAGGTACTGACGAAACCGCGCACCCACCGGTCGCGCGCCAGCCGTCGCCCCCGCGCGGGGGGGAGGGACGGGTGGCCACGCCCCGCACCCCGCTCGCGTAGCACGCACAGAGATGAGATTTTGTTAGTAAGCGCATGTGTGTACAGTTAGGTAAGGTAAGTAATCTCCGAAGGTCAAGCCTCGGCAAGACCTGAAATACTCGTTTTCTTCCCTTCGGGGTGGAAAACGGTCTTATTATAGACTGGTAGAAACAAAGATAATATAAATAGTTTTAATTTTCATCTTTTTATTCCGACATAATTTCAGTAGTTTTCGCGTACCACTATTCCCAGTAGTTCAATTAACAGTTCAATTGATGAACTACTGGGAAACTTTAGTAGCAACAGTTCAATTAGCTTCTTTGATTGAACTATCAGGAAGCAAGTCTCAAAAGTTCAACTGCCACTGAACGTCACATTAAGAATCGAAACGCCACTTTACGAGTTTACAAAATCCTCTCTCACATTAACTATAACTAGACATATAATGAAAATTGATTCTGAAGTCGATTCTTGAGAAATAGGCCGTTTAAAAGTGTGAGGATTGAGTGAGCACAAAAAAGTAATTGTTATTTTTTTTAAACTGTACGATGTGTAATTAAAGTTACTACCTTTATTGAGATTTTACTAAAAGCTGGTATACAAAACTTATTTGTAAACTTCATACATTTCCATACCCAAGTGGTTCTTCGTGACGTGAGAACTGAGTGAGCACACATTACATTAGTTTTTGTGTTATTAAATTTTACAAATAGAGAGATTAATTTTACAATTGTTTTAGAACTCTTACTAAATAACTATGACTATAAAATATATATTTTATAAATGCTCACTCAATCCACACGGATACACTAAAGTTTACCAGTTGTTCAATCAATTTAACTGTGAAATGAACTACTGGGAATAGATATGCTGTCTCATATAAACAGACAACCAAATAAAAAAGAGAACCATGACATGACGTCGACTGTTGGTTCTCTTTTTATTAATTTTGTAAGTACATTCTATAGGTTAAAAAATAAAATTAACTAATATGTTGTTTCAAAACAACCAATTCAAATTTATTTGATAAAAAACGAAGAACAAAATCTCATTACTTTATATTCTTACATGGAACCTAAACTTAAACGAACTTGCTTTTATTAAGTTTTTATTATTATGGAGATACTGGAGCTCTTTCTTAATTTAAATAATGCTTTTCAAAAAATAAAATTAAAATAAAGTTGATGTCTCCCTGTTCCAACTTTTGCAACTCTTTTTTATACTTTGAATTAAAACTTATATCAATCTTTCTTCTCGCATTACCTTCAAACAACTCTTGTCTATACTTCAAACTCTGCCATCTAGCCTCTTTTTTAAATTTGTATAAAAAAATTATTAGTTTTGGCTGATCCTTCATGCGATTATTTAAACGCCTGTGCCAACCCTCCAAGCTGTTATTAGTTCTATGGGTTTCACTGGCACAGCTTATAATTTCATGTAATTTGCCCATCCACTGCTTTTCTATATATTATTCAAATTTAATCATGGCTTCCGAACGTTGATCAGGCTGTAACTGTTTAATATTTTGCCATACTTCAGGAATATAATTCTTTGGTACAAGTGGTAGGTTGGCACAAAGTTTAGTCATTTTTCATCCTTCGGTTGTGTTGAAAATATCTAAATTTCTGCATTTTTCCATATCGCTCGTGAATAGTGATAATAGCACCCAGTAATGACAATGCCTGGAAATACAAATTGTAATGCCTGTATTTGTGCAACTTCGTAGTCAGTTTTAAATTTTGAAAATTCAATGTGAAAATGGTTTTTAATTAATTGAAAAACTCTTATGTATGTTTCTAGGGTCTTATCAGGCAACAAACAGAATATAGCAGGTACTATATTTACTGTATCATTGTTGCCAGTATTTAAATTTGTATGAATCGTGAATAGTTGATAAAACAACGGTACACTTTTGAATGTGCCATCACCATACAAGTCGTTGTCTTTTAATTTTTTCAATGTTTTCGGTGCCAATGGACTAGAAAATATCAATATTTTCCTATCGTCGTTACCATCGTTGCAGACAAGAAAATTCTGAGCTATAATATTAGGCACTTGTATTACAGAGCAGCAGTTCGATTTTGTAACTTCTAAAAATTTGATCCTCGTACGATATATAGAATCTTTTTTAGACTCAAAAAGTGCAGCAAAGTTTATTTCTTCCTCTATCTCATCTTCTTTATCTCCTTTAATTTCATTCATGTCTTCATCTAATACCACATTTACAAATTTTTTGGTACAGACCCAAACGTTTGGCACGCCGCCTCCATACATTTATCAATTATGATAGATATTTTGTTCTTAGCATAGTTTGCTTTGCATACATGGTCACCTTTTTTTAAAACGATTTTTACACTATTCAGTTTTAAAGAAGCTCTGCATACATTTATATTAGCACTTCGCCAAAGCGAGGAGCCATCATTATTCGTCCTATTTTTAGTGTAAGAAAAACCGTTTAGCAACAAACAAAAAATGTTCCTTTTTTATTTTTAACAAAAATTACATTTTCCTTCGTTTTCATTTTAATTTTGTAATTTACGTTCACAATCCAATCACAGATGATGACAGAATAAATTTGTTTTAAAACAAAATTTCAAATTGCGTTAGAATGACGGATAGTTTTCATATATTATAAATCGAGTTTGTATTATACATTAGATCCTTCGCGAATGTTTCTAGGCAAAATGAGAAGTAGGTCTAATTTCGAGTTAGGCATAACGAGAAGTAGGTCTTATGTCGAGTTAGGCAAAACGAGAAGTAGGTCTATAGCGACATAGACAAAAACCTACATAGTCATAACGCTTATTATAAATGACATTTTGGCGAAACGCGAAATTGGAAAACTGATTTTTAGATACTCAGCGACTAAAGGTTGTATCCTTATTAGTATTCTCATAAAGGTTTTACCATAATATGAGTTTTTGTACATATTTACAATTTTAGTTTTATTATCTACACACAAATTAACACTTAACAGAATGTATTGCTGCTTGTCATATAAATATTATAATAATAATAACATACGTCGTTATAAAAAACAAGTGAAAGACTTGCAATATCAAGCCTACATCTTAACCTACTACTACCAATTATCAAAGCTTGCGATATAGTAGGGTTCACGAGAAGCCCAAAGGTTTTAGCCCAAGTCAGGCCTGTGTCACTCCGCGTGTAGGTATTGAAAACATACCTCCAGGCGCCGGCCACTGCGAAAGGGCTAATCTAGCGGGCTGCCGCAAGCGAAAGAAGTCACACGCGTGCGCTATTTGTTCAACTTTCTCGACAATTTTTTGCAAGATGGACAGACGAAAACATACATACATACATATATCACGCCTATAATCCCTTGCGGGGTAGGCAGAGCGTAAACGACCGCTAAAAACGGACATTTACGCCACGTCTGACAAACATTTTAGGGCCATTCAGAAAATTGTGAATCGCCATAGGGACAGGTTGTCAGCCCATCGCCTAAAATTGTTCATCGTCGCCTTTTACGACACCCACGGGAAAAAAATTAGTATACATTATAATATTATTATTATTAGTATACATTTTATTATTATTATGTTGGTATTCTTTTCGGATCTCGGGCCCACAGGGACCCGGTCCTTTGAGGCATGTGTGGGGCCAAAGCCAACAGCACAGAGGCCTTTTTTATACCAAATAATGTGTTGTGATGTGTACATCAAGCGGATACTTGCTCTGTCTGCACTATAGAAGTACTCGTACACCCAGAGCCAGCACCCGCCTGATGCAAGTACTATTGCAGGTTTATTACTTCATTGAATTAAATCTTCGGCAATAATCGTATAGCATATACAATTATGCTGCTAGGTCTTAGACTACATGAACGTACTCGTCGCTGCCTGCTGCGTGCCCGCCAAAAGTAGGAGTAAACGCTCGTGTTGTGCGCTAGATGGCGTAAGTAGTTTCTCGAAGTAAGCAACCCTAGACCGCGGCTCATATTCCCTCAAAAAAATATTTGGCAGGTATGCAAATGAACACGTGGTTGACTGGAACGCGAGCTAAATTAAATCATATTGTCTATCAGATTGAGTACATATTTCTTTGAAAACCATTGCGAAGTAAAGCTTCTGTAACGCTAGTTACTAGTTATTATTCTGTGCCCAAGTTTGAACAGATGCCAGATCTTTATTGATAGCCGCAATAGCTTGGGATACTTCTTGTAAGTGTCTATTAAATTTTAAGGTTATCTGCATACAGATGGTAGGGAGAAGATAAGATATGACTCTTGAGATATTATTAATAAAAATTTAAAAATATTAAAGGATAGAGCACACCGCCTTTTGATGATGATGATCGATGAATCGTCATTGGCTTTCATACACTGCTGGCGACCATGAAGATAAGATTCAAACCAATCGATCGCTGGAGAAGAAAGTTAATAGAACGGAGGGAAGCTAAAAGGATGACAAAGACCACATAGTTAAACGCATTGCTGAAGTCCAGCAATGTGAAAATCAATAGTGAGCTTTGTGTTGTCCATCGCCAAGCGAATATCACAAAATAGAGATTTGGCGCGCCGCCGCCAATACTTACTTTGTGCGAATATCGTCTGTGACATTGAGCAGGGCACTTACCGTACTGTGTGAGGGACGGAATCGGGATAAGAATGGACAAAGGAGTTTGTTGGTAACGAGGAAGGAGTAGAGTTGCTTATGAGCAATACTCTTCTGTGATGAATCATACAATGTCACTCAACACTGGTATAAGCATATTAAGACTAATGCTATCCTCACCGACGGCCTTTGTGGATATGGATAGGATGCTGTTTTTAACATCCTCCTCAACAACCGACTGAAAATTAAACGGAGAAATAAAAGAAAGAAAGGAAACACTGTTATTTCGGTCCACACAACACACAACAACAGTACACTCCCCGTGTTATGTATATTTTTTTTAAACTTGCATAATTTTCAAGCGCGGGCAGGATTTGAACCTGCGACTTTCGCATTACTAGTGGCGACGCCTCTTCCATCTGAGCTACCGCAGCTCATTCCTTGCCCGCCAATTTCGCAAGTGTATTTTAATGCCAGTAACGCGTGGCACGGCTCCATCTACCGGGGTTGCAAGTTTTCAAAAACAACAGTACAGTCTGGTGGGACAAGATTTGGTATGAAAGAGAAGTACATTTAGTTGCGTCATTATCAAGTATAATTTCACGTTACCCATGACATTATTCGTGGTCTAGCCCATACCAAACGAAATTAAAAAAAAACCTAATTTAATCTTGTGACACAGAGACGAATGAGGCATGGATGTAGCGGCGTTTAGCGTCCCTATACATCCTGTTGCAAATGATTCGTAATTTATTGGCTGCTAATTGTTTGTAATTATCTGTGGGATCCTTTTTGTGCCTAGTCTTGGGCGTATCTTGTTTAGACATAACTCGCCTAATTGCATCGGTCAGCCAAGGGGCTGGTGCATGCCAAACCCGCTCGGGGCGAACAAGCGCATGAGTCTCAAATAACTTATCCTATTAATTTAATAGATGCGAAAGTTGTTAGTTTGTTAGTTCTTCACGAAATAACCACTGAACCGATTGCGATGAAATTTGGCACACATATAGAAGTAAACATAGATTACCACACAGCATAGTTTTTCTCGCGGGTAACAGTTAGTTGATAATAATATTAAATGTAGAATCCTTGGCGTCATCACTGTCATCTGCTAGTACTGGCGGCCAGTCAATATTTTTAACATGCTCTCTTAAGCGCTCCAGATTGAGATTGCAAATGTTACGCTGAAGAATTAGGTTTTAAAGTCATAATTATGAAAGAAATTCTAGAGTAGGGAAAATGATGACTCGGAGAAAGTGGAAGAATATGCAAGCTAAGAGAAGTAAGTTGAAATGCTCTGGAATTGGAGCTTGGATCATTCTTTTCGAGGCAGGTGTTTAAATCGCCGATGACAATGAGCTGATCATAAAGTGTACATTACGTTTCAAGCTGTGATCCAAGTGTGCTCAAATAATCAACTTTATCATAAGGGCTTTACACAACACCTAAAAATAACTTTATGTGATGAAGAATGATCTCCAGTGAAGTAGGTAAGTCAAAAAAAAAGTGGTTTGAGCCAAGTTTCAGACACAAGAACCGCGTCCACTACCTTGCTGCTGATGAATGCGAGAAGATCTGATAGTGAGTTAAAATGCTCTAAGCGTTAATGTGCACAAGGGATAAGAATGAATCACACTAAAAGACATACCTAAGTTTGTCTCCAAGTGGCTCAGAATCAGAGAGAGAAGAGAAGAGCTGCTGAGATTATAAGCACTTTTGTATTCATCCAAACAGAAAAATAATTGTTGTTAAACATAAAATAAATATATATAAATAATATTTGAAAAATAAAACAATATTTATTAGATACTACATTATTATTGTTTGAGCCAGAAATGTTCCACTGCAGGGCAAAGGCCTCCCTCTGTTTCTTCCATTTATCCCTATCCTGGGCCGCCTCCACCCAGTTTTGGGCGTGGACGTGTAACTCATCTTTCCACCTTTTTCTTGGACGACCACGTGCCCGTTTTGCGTTGGGTGGGACCCAAGTATTAGATACTACAAAATTTAATAAAATGATGCTTCTCTAACATCAGCATGAGTTGAGTAGAGAAGAAACTAACATAAATCAAAAATATTGAACCAAAGTCAAAATCCACAACATAAAGAGCATGGGACATTTTAGTATACCTTCAATTCGCGATGACAAAAAATAAATTTTAGCGGCCAGAGATGAAACATGTGCGAATCGATAGAACATAAAAATACAAACAGGAAATACTCTTTGGTAAAATGTCGTAAGTGATACGGTTTCGGAGTAAATGAGGGCCGAAGTTTTTTTTAATTAAAAATATTTTTTTTACTTTTTACTAACTCAAAATGTTAAGGCAAGCATATAAAACTTCTAATTTGTAAAGAAGGGTTTTAAAATAATACATTACTATCAAAACCAAAGTAATTAAATTAAACTCGAGCCATTTTTGCAGGCTCCATTTCATTTTCAGGTGTTATATCCATAGTAGAAGAGATGTTAACAAAGGAAAATGAACCTTATTCCATAGCATTAGCATGGATCTGACACCTGGCAAATCGGGCCTATAAAAAGGCTCGAGTTTCTATGATATAACAACATAACATCTGATAAATGGGAGATTTTGTGACTGTGAAATCGATCGCAGAACATTGTGGGTGATAGAGAGACTATATAGACAGACAAGTAGAAAAAAAAACCAAAATGGCCTTCGTAATACAATGAGGGAAATATCCGAAAAGCTGTGAAAAGAAGATACTTTGATTAGACAACATTAGAATGGAAAAAAGTAAAGACCATAACATAAACAATACCTACATAGCTGTTCGATCGGTACTCGGTAAGGATTAAAATTCGTGAATGCAAAAAAATGCAGGTGGTAGCGGAAAAATATCTAAAGAGCTAGCGCGCATTATTGCATGGGCAACTTTTTCGGCGAGCAACAGTCGGACCTCTCTTTTCCACGAAAGTGAAAGGGACTTCCGACTGTCGTTTGTACCTATCTCACTTTGATGCATACAAAGTGTCACAGTCGCCGCGCTCAGCAGCCGTCCCGCACGGTCGCCTACGCTCCGACTACCTGGCCGCTCCCGTGGCCCCGCCCCTCGCCGTCGCTCCGCGACTGACACTCCAGCCCTGCGTCGGACAAGCGTCACTTGTCCCAGTCCAAGTACACCCTCCCTGCCTACACCCGGCGGGGAGGATCACCGACGTCTTACCCTCAGGCTGTTCCCGCCGGAGGGCCGCGATTTGAAACATAGCTAGGCCGTTTGCCGTGGAGTTCTTGCCGTTTCTCTCCCACGGAACGGTTCCGAAACGGCGGTAGCTCATAGATTAGGCAATTCCCCAGTCCCTTCTCCTGGACATTATTCGCGTCGTCCTCGAGGACGAAAAAAACCCGCGCCCGCGTCGCGAAACTTCTTCCCGAAGTCGGCAATTATTTTGACGACCCAACCCGCGATGACTCACCGCCCAAACCCCTGACCGGTGAGTCGGCCCCATCCGCCGACGAAGCGTCCGCCGCTAAGTCGGCACCTGCCCCCTCCCCTGCGGTTACTCATTACGATGAGTCACCGCTATCCCCTGACCCATCGTCCCAAACCGGCAACGCCCAGGACTCCGACCTAACCGTCGAAGTCAAGGACACTGCCGGCCCCCCGTCCGATGACTCAAACCCCGAACCCAACTCCGACGACGACTACACCGTAGTCAGTAGATCCAAGAAGCGCCAGCGTAAGGCTGCTCATTCAGATAACGACGAGGCTGCGAAAACAGTCCGCGTCGAAGGGCCCGATGGCAACCGCCGCAAGGTGGCCGCCGCCATCCCTAAAGTCTCTCCCGCTACAGAGCGCAAACCCCCCCCGATTATTCTCAGGGACAACGCCAAGTGGTCGTCCCTTTCCAGTCAAATGACCCAGAACAAGATTCCGTTCTTGACTGCTTCACAGACCAAGGACGGAATCAAAATTCAAGTCCCGACCTCTTCGGCGCACAGAGCGCTTACAAAATTACTTAACTTCCTCCAGTTCTCGTACCATACGTACGCACTGGAGGAGGAGAAACTACACCGCGTAGTAATTCGAGGCATCCCGAAAGAGATTTCCGAAAAGGAAGTCTATGACGATCTTTATTTATTTATTTTATTTATTTAATAGGTCACCAACAGAGTATACATCAGTTACATACAAAAACCAATATCTTAGTCATAGTGTCTAAATGTTACTCTAGTTATAGGCAACGACGGCATGCATTGTACAAAGATAAAAAGAGTATGGGTAAAAACTGTTACAATACAAAAACATTTTATGGGGCATAAAAAAAAATACATGACACAACATTTTTAAAACAAAACAAAACAGAAAATTTTAAACGATTAAAATAAAATGTATGATAAAATTTGATTTTAAACTGTTACACCATCCAGATTTAAAGATATAAAGATTGGCATGCATTAACGAAATTTATGTTTATTTGTATATTTATTTCTTTATTTCTTTCACTCTAGATGGCAGCACAGTGCCCTTGAAGGTATTCAGCGAATCTGAAAAAATATCAATATCCCTTAACTTGAACAGCGAGTTGTATTGTCTCATGAGTCAGTTCATAGGTGAAAAATGGCCAAGATTAGTTCTAGAAGCTATCTCTGAAAAAACCTTATGAGTACCTGGTCTGGGTAAATGGTATGGAACACGAATATTAACACAAGTGACCAGATCGGGAGAGTCAATGCCGCCATTAAGAAGTTTCCACAGAAAAACGTTGTCCAGTAGAAATCTTCTATCACTTAACGAATCCATATCAAAGAAGCGTAGCCTATCCTGATAACTACAAAGTCTCTTGGCCAAAAAACACCCATAAGACAAATGCCACAGAAATCTTTTCTGAACACTCTCCAAGCGCTTTATATAAACATCATAATGAGGATTCCAAATAACTGAACAATATTCTAAGCCAGATCGGACTAATGCATTGTAAAGAGAAATTTTGGTGGAAGGGTTTTTGAATTCCCTAACATTTCTTAAAAGAAAGCCAAGGTTTCTGAAAGATTTTGACACAATCTCATCCACGTGAATATTAAAACGCATCTGGTTGTCCAATTTAACACCAAGATCGCGAATACTGTGAGTAGTATTTATGTTCACACCAGCTAAATGATAGGAAGCGTCGCTTAACGGTTTCCTTTTTTTAGAGAAAACCACATGATAACAATCGAATCTTATCGCCCAAAATATCCCCGTACATAAAGTACACCGCATTTCGTCTCATCGCAATAGGAGACAATTCGACATGGTTCATGTCACGCTCGAGAGGAGCGAAGCTGGTAAGGCCATTTACGGTTTGAAATCCGTGTGCATGCTTTCAGGCATCCGCATGGAAGCCCCCAGGAAGACTGGGATCCCTGGCCAGTGTCACAACTGCCAACTATACGGTCACTCTTCACGCACCTGTCACGCCGCCCCACGGTGTGTTAAGTGCCTGGAGAGTCACAGCACTGCTCAGTGCGCCCGTCCTAAAAAGACGGACATGCCCTCGGCAGACAGCTCCTCTCCCCCACTCCCACCTAGTTGCGTCCTCTGCAACGAAAGTGGCCACCCAGCCAACTACCGCGGCTGTCCCCGTGCCCCTAAGGCGAACCCCAAAGTGCTTCAGCGCACCCTTGCGAGGCAAACGTATGCCGATAGGCTAGCTGGCTCTCAAAAACCAGCTGCGTCGTTCCAGAGCCAGTTCCCGCCCCTCAGGCCTAACCGCGCATGGGCCCTCAAAATGGGTCCAGCCCCCGCCCCCGCCCAAGTCGCACCAAAACCGGTGGTGCCCCCCCAACCCGCCCCCAAAAAGCCGGCGCCTCCGCCGCCTTCTCCCAAACCCGCTTCCCACAGCAAGAGTGCTGAAGGCGACTTAGCCGACGCGCTCTCTGTCGTCTCAAATTTCACCAGCCTCTTCGACATCGAAGAGATAATCTCCTACTCCAAGGAGATCAGAGCCAACGCCGGTAACCCCAGTGCGCTTATTCAAACCGCCGCCAAATACTACCATCTGGTAGTCGCGTTCAAAAACGTTAAACCCTGATTATGGATAGGTCTATTAGGGATATCCAGCAGTGGTAGGACCAAGCCTCGGTCACTTAAATTAGGTTTTTTCAATGCCGATGGTATTTGCCCTAAAAAGACGGAAGTTAGCCTCTTCCTGAAAGATCACGGTTTAGACGTCCTCCTTGTACAAGAAACGTTTCTCAAACCCCATATGCGTACCCCGCGAATCGCGCATTAAAACACGGTACGTAATGACCGCATATCGGGCATCAAGGGAGGCACCCTTATTCATTACAGGCGAGCGCTTCACTGCTCACCCATAGAGACCCCGCCCCTCTGCTATATGGAGGCTTCCGCTTGCCGCTTAAGCATGACGGGACACCAACCCATTACGATAGTGTCGGTATATCTATCTCCGAGCAATAATCACGAGACAAAGCCACTTCTTAAAAGTGAGCTCGAGTCATTATTTAATCTCGGTGACTCAGTTATCATAGCAGGTGACTTGAATGCCAAGCACATGTCGTGGAACTGCATCGCCAACAACCCTAGAGGCAATCTTCTCTTTGAGTGGCAAGACGAACTGTCCTTTGACCTAGTAGCCCCTACAGAGGTAACTCATTACCTCCATACAGTAACTCATCGACCCGACATCCTCGACATAGCCCTTCTTAAGAACGTAAACCTCCGTTTAAGTTCTATAGAAGTACGCCACGAGCTCTCCGACTCTGACCACAGACCAGTTTTACTAAAACTTGACCCGCGAACCGACATCCCCGGCCCCTCAGGTCTGTGCGGCCCGACCAAAACTATAGTAGACTGGCCGAAACTAGGCCAAGCCTTGAACGCTCCCAGCTCTACTCACCTGGACCAAATACCGACTAGACTGACTACCGAAACCGACATCAACCTAGCCGTCTCTTCTATCACAAATCACGTTGGCAGCGTCGTGAACAGCTGTTCACGGACGGTTAAAATCACTGAAGACAGTAAATATAAACCCCCAAATGACCTTCTTGAAATGATAACAGAGAAGAACGCCGCGATCCGCGCTTACAAATCCTTCCCAATCGAATCTAACAGACAATTCATGCGCGCCCTACAGAGGGAAATAAGGCAGCGTGCAGCTGAATGGCGTGACGCCGGATGGGATCAGCACCTTGAGGAGCTGAACCCATCCCATCTCGCATTTTACAAGCTGCAACGCTCGCTGAAATCTGACACCATCTCTGTGATGCCGGTACTTCACAGACCTGACCAGACCAAAGCCTTTGACGACGACGAAAAGGCTGAATGCCTAGCTGACAGTCTCGCGGCCCAATGCACCCCCAGCACACTCCCTTACGACTTGACCTTCGTCTCAACGGTCGACTCCGAAGTCGAACGTCTCATTTCACTACCTCCATCGGGCCCTCCACTCAGAGTCATCACTGAGATGGAAGTGCGCAACGCCCTTAAGGCACTCAAGCCCAGAAAGGCTCCAGGACCGGACGGCATCACCAACCGTGTCCTGAAGATTCTCCCCGATCACCTGATCAATCGCCTCACCCTGATTTTGAATGCCCCCATGGCTAGTTGCACCTTCCCAGCTTGCTGGAAGGAAGCAATAGTCATAGGCATTCACAAACCGGGTAAACCGGCGAATGAGCCCACTTCCTACCGCCCGATCAGCTTACTGAACCCTCTCGCACTTTACGAACGCATGATCTATGCCCGACTCCGTGACCACGCAGAGACCAACAATCTCATACCTGACGAGCAATTTGGCTTTCGACAACAGCACTCTTGTACCCAACAAGTACACCGCATTGTCGAACACATCGCTCTTAAGCTAAATGTCTTGTACAAACCGACCCCGACAGGAGCAGTTTTTCTCGACGTGGCGAAAGCCTTCGACAAGGTCTGGCACAACGGGCTGGTATACAAGCTGCACCAGCTCGCTGTGCCTGATCGTCTCGTGCTTTTAGTACGTAACTTTCTGTCGGATCGAAGCTTTCGTTACAGGGTGGAAGGCACTCTGTCTTCACCCCACACCATACAGGCAGGAGTCCCTCAGGGCTCCGTCCTATCCCCATTACTTTTCACGCTATACACTAGCGACATCCCCAAATCGCCCATGTCACAGCTGGCTATGTTCGCCGACGACACTGCCATCTACGCGTCCCACCATAACCACTTAACATTAGTTAAGATTCTCCAGAACGCTCTAGACTCCCTCGGGAGCTGGTTCCGTAAATGGAGAATCGAGGTAAATCCGGAAAAAAGTGCAGCCGTGCACTTTCGTAGAGGTTCGTACCGATTAAACGTCCCCGCTGTAAAGCTTTTCGGCCGACCCATCCCGTGGGTCAACGAGACGAAATATCTAAGAGTCACCCTCGACTCAAGACTTAGCTTCCGTAGCCACATTATGAGAGTCCGCGACCGCGCCGCGTTCGTTTTGGGCAGATTACATCCGATGTTGAACAACGCCAACCTCCACATCGACTTAGGCCTCCCACCATTAAAGCGTATATGAAAAAAGCGTCTCGTCGCTTCTTCGATAATGCTCCCCATCATAAAAACCCCTTGATAGTTGCCGCGTCCAACTACTTCCCCCATCCAACCTCGCGTTTTAAACACCGTCCGAGACACATCCTTACGGAAGAAGATGATGAAATCACAGTAGCCACTGCTGCAGCCATTGCGAGTAGATCACACTCCACAAGCCCCTCAAGCAACCGACGCCCCCGCCGGCGGGGGCGCGGGGGTTTCTGATTTGCTCCCCACTTTGGGAACTACCGGCACGTGCCGGGTAGGGCCCCGAGGGCGCGATTGAGCTGGTTGTTTGAACAACCACAAGCTTTTCCGGGTGAGCTCCTGCTCCCCACCATACAGTCAGGTGTAGCTTAAAAGCCCCGGGGCTAAAAATCGTAGGGTCCAAAACTAAAAAAAAAAAAAAAGCATACAAAGTGAGCGAGAGGCAAATAGTCCCACCCTCTTATGAAAGGAAGGGATAGTAAAAAGTAAGTTAGTCTGCCACCGCTTTTCATACTGTGCGCAAGCGTTCGGAGTCTATTTGCGATTACTCGTAGTTTATTATTCAATTAAGTTTTTGTTACTAGTTATTATTGTTTTTGTTATTGCGTTTTTGTTATAAGTGACTACGCACTACGGCCCGCCTGGGTCACAGTGGTTGTTATGTGAGACTAGTACCGCACCCCGAATGGGTGGACACCGTCCCAGAGAATAACTACGCAGGTATGAGCTATCTGAAATATATGTAACGGCAGGTGAGGAGAGGAGCTATTGGCTGGCGAGATGTGCAGTGTAAAGCGAAGTGGTGTGGAGCGATGTTATACAAAGAGGTGGGGTGTGGTGAGGTGCGGACGTGAGGTGAGCATAGACATTGTGTCTATGGAGGAGAGGAGAGTCAAAAGTGACATTACATTCGAATTTGGAGTTTGGTGTGACAGCGGCGTTTTTTCCACTTTTTTGTAAAATTGAGAAATTGTCTCGCAAAATATACATACATACATACATACATATATCACGCCTTTATCCCTTGCGGGGTAGGCAGAGCGTAAACGGCCGCAAGAAACGTACATTTACGCCACGTCTGACAAACATTTGAGGGTCATTCGGAAAATTGTGTATCGCCATAGTGACAGGTTGTCAGCCCATCGCCTAAAAATGCAATACACACCCTCGAGTCCCATCGTCGCCTCTTACGACTCCCACGGGAAAGAAATGGGGTGATGCTATTCTAAGCCGGCATCACACGGCACGCAAAATATTAATCGAATATAAAGCATTGTGATTCCAAGAAACTCTTTTATTCGCTAAAATATCCTGACGATAATAGTCAGAAGCGGGATGATTCCAAGTCCACTATGAATGGAACTCTGCAGAGGGGTTCAGGCGAGAAACCTGGAAGGTATGTACGGCAAAAAAAGAAGCCAAGAAATGTGAGTTATGACCAGATTTGGAAAGCTTGATCACAAAAACGCTACGAACAGCTCTGCAAATCATGTTAATTGAGGAAGGCAGTCAGTACCGAATCGGATTCCATTGAAAATTTCAACACCGCTAAACTTATTCTTGATTTTGACCCGGAAGACCAGACTATGAATGTTCAGAGTTGGATTAAGAAAATTGAACAACTGGGGGAAATTTGCCTACAACTGGAGTGATTAGGAAATCCTTTATCTTGCAATCGAAGCTGCAAGGTCAGGCACGCATTTGGTTGAATAGACTTGAATCTTATGAATATACGTGGCAGGAATGGAAAACAATGTTGATTAAGGCATTTCCTCGTCATCACGATTACGCTACGTTTTTGGAGGAGATGATGCGACGTAAAAAATTACTAGTGAAGGTATGACTAAATACTATCAAGAGGTACTATCAATGGCAGCTTTTGATCATTATCAATCCAATCAAGGATTAAACTTCCAAGAAGCAAGAAGGGTTGACAATTTAATTTGAAAATGACACCTTTGAGAAATTTTGATGACCTAGATGCCTGGTTATGTAGTACAAGTAGCTGTAGACAAGGTGCCCGTTGGCAACAGCTTAGTAAATGTGGTTGTAGGATGCACGCCACAATGTACAAGGAGACCTGTATGCAAGATAGACAGCACAGCAATGGCTGTACTCACTATGATATAACCAGTTCTATTATTCACGATGGAGAAGTATACTTGAAGATGTACAACATGGGCGAGGATGCCATACACCGGATCGAGGGCGACATGATCACACGAGCTGAGCAATGTGTTTGTGAGGTGAGTGGGTATTTTTAATTACTGCGGTGTGGGGAGAAAGAGGTGCAGACGACAAGCGATAGAGATGAGATAGGGTAGAGTAATAGTGATGATACATTTGGGATAAGTAACATCTTTAACAAAATTTGCTACTTTAGTAAATACAGTCTGCAAAGGAGATAGGGTAGCATCATAGTACAGTTGGCAAGGAGATAGGGTATCACCTTCCGGACCATAAAGTTGAATCCCAATAAGTTGAATCCTAACCTAAGCTAGCAAATATAAGTGTTGTGTGGTGAAACTCTTCGATACCGCGATTCAGGCTCTTTGTTCTATCACGTGGCGCCATCTTGCAGATATGTTGGAACTTCTGTTGCGTCTTGCTTGCTCGTGAACCACTTTGAGTGAGCTTCTTGTCGTAGCTTCTAGAGGTCGCTACAAATACAAGCAGTCGTTTCTCTTTTATTATCTTTCCTTATCTAAAAGCTTCGCTTTGGCTGCGCTGTGGTGATATAGCATGTAGTGGATTAAAGTGATGGACGAGGAGGTCGTAACTAGGGATGATCTTATTTATCTGCTGGAAAATTAACGATTTTTCTTGCGCCAATTGCGGTGCAATTGGTTTCAGGATGGCCGACTGTAACGGCAGGTGAGGAGAGGAGCTATTGGCTGGCGAGATGTGCAGTGTAAAGCGAAGTGGTGTGGAGCGATGTTATACAAAGAGGTGGGGTGTGGTGAGGTGCGGAGGTGAGGTGAGCATAGACATTGTGTCTATGGAGGAGAGGAGAGTCAAAAGTGACATTACATTCGAATTTGGAGTTTGGTGTGACAGCGGCGTATTTTCCACTTTTTTGTAAAATTGAGAAATTGTCTCGCAAAATATTAATCGAATATAAAGCATTGTGATTCCAAGAAACTCTTTTATTCGCTAAAATATCCTGACGATAATACATATATGGCTGAAAATACTCATGTACTAGCTTACGCGAATCATCTTCACAGAGGAGATCAGGTTAGTACAAAAGTATTTTAAAAGATGACTCTATTAAACATATCTTAAGTATGCTTACTTGTCAGACTAATGCGAAACTCATTCCACTTCAACGTGGTATTTTCCCTCTCTTTTGTATGGATCATAATTATGGTATACATTTCTTTAATTTCTTGTTGGTGACATGGGTAACAGACTACATTTTGTGGTCTCATTTGGTAAACTGATAATTCCAAGGCTTAGGTAAATATTTTTTCAACGCCCAGAAACTGCATGTGCAGTTGCACCAAATCTTAACCTTAGCTCAACCTATGAGTCTTATTTAGATCAGTTGGTATTTCTGTTTGTTCCTTCACGGAATCGTTCAAAATATATATTTCGGATATTTCCCTCATTGTATTACGAAGGCCTTTTTGTTTTTTTTTTTTACTTGTCTGTCTATATAGTCTCTCTATCACCCACAATGTTCTGCGATCGATTTCACAGTCACAAAATCTCCCATTTATCAGGTGTTATGTTGTTATATCATAGAAACTCGGGCCATTTTTATAGGCCCGATTTGCCAGGTGTCAGATCCATGCTAATGCTATGAAATAAGGTTCTTTTTTCTTTGTTAACATCTCTTCGAGTATGGATATAACACCTGAAAATGAAATGGAGCCTGCAAAAATGGCTCGAGTTTAATTTAATTACTTTGGTTTTAATAGTAATGTATTATTTTAAAACTCTTTTTTACAAATTAGAAGTTTTATATGCTTGCCTTAACAGTTTGAGTTAATAAAAAGTAAAAAAATATTTTGAATTAAAAAAAAACTTCGGCCCTCATTTTCTCCGAAACCGTATCACTTACGACATTTTACCAAAGAGTATTTCCTGTTTGTATTTTTATGTTCTATCGATTCGCACATGTTTCAACTCTGGCCGCCAAAATGAGTTTTTTCCAATATCTCCAACAATAGGTATACCAGTTTGGTTCCATGCTCTTTAAAATGTTAAACAAAACTGACCAAACAGACTTATTATGTACTTACTGTAATCAAACTGGATGTAAAAATAGCGGAATTCCGTTTCAGATATTATTCCCTCAGTTTTAACCTCAGCTACTATAATTTGATTAATATTTTGTCTGATTACCGTCAATTTGTTGTTGTTGCCTCCCACCACTGCAGATAATATAAAATAGTGGATAAATTCAGTTGATGTGACATTTTTCCTCTAAAAAGGTTGTTTCTGTAAAAATGTAACCCTTGAAATCCTCATGTAAGCGAATTCTGTCGGGCTACCCTGGAATAAACATAAACTTTATGGTAAACATAAACTTTACCTATAACTCAATAAATTTTGAAATAGTAAACATCTTCACTTTACTTGGCTTAAATATTGATACGCATGTAACTTGGAAACCACATATTGAAAAAATACGAAATAAAATAGCGAGATTTACCTATGCACTTAGAGAAATTAAAAAGACCACAGATTTACAAACTGCCCTTTGTACTTATTACGCATACGCGTACTCATGGCTCACTTACGGAATTATTTTGAGGGATAATAGCACAGACATGGACACTCTCTTCATTCAGCAAAAGAAACTCATAAGAATACTAACAAATATCAAACAGGCGGACAGCTGCGTACCGCATTTTAAAGCTCTTCAAATTCTAACACTGCCTAGTATTTATATAATGGAACTCTGTAAATTTGTAAAAAACCATCCAAATCTTTATACCACAAGAGAAGATATTCCGACAAAATATTCACTAAGAAACAAAAAAGCAATTATGTTACCTACTTCAAACCTTACTTGTCACACAAAAAGCCCCCATGTAATGTCAATAAAAATTTATAATAAGTTACCAGTGATTTTGAAAAACGAAACAAACTACAATACTTTTGTAAGAGAATTAAAACAGTACTTAATTAAAAAATGCTACTATGATGTAAATGAATATCTTACCGATAATTTAAAATAGCAGGTAACCTAATTGAATTTATAATATTTTTCTATTATTGTTATTGAATATGTTACATTTTATTGTTTGTCATAGTACATATATATCGCACTCTTAATAAAATAACGACCTAATCCAAAAACACAAATTTTTGGGTATTGATGAAAAACGTTTGTTGAAAAAACAGAATAATTTTTAAATGGCTGTAGAATTAAAAGTAAAAGGCAAAGGATGAAACTTGAACAACCTAACTAATCCTAAGAATATGTTTTTTTAAATGCATTAAAATTTACACAAATATTCACATCCATTAATTAAAAAAAGTTAATTATTTGTAACCCTTTACAATTGCGTCATTATTTCATGAAAAATCTGAAAGAAATGTTGACCTAAGTTAAAATCTGTCTTTGCTTTACCAAATCAAACATGAAGATCTCTGACTTATTTTAAATTAAGTCACTATTTTACTAAAAAGCTAAAAGAAAATACAAATTTATTTAAAAATAAGTCTATAACTTAAACATGTGACTCAAATTCAAATCACGATATAGCGACTAGCAAATAGTCAATAGAACACAGTCCTATTACGAGTATAATGAAAATATTAAGATAATTTTTCTTCTGTCATTCATATAGGACACCGAGTCGACAAATGACCCAATTAACCCTTTGATTAAACGTATTTACATGTAACTTAAATGCGCCGCGGTCGCTATAAATGGTGTGGTGGCTGTTCTCATTGCAACGGAGACGGCTTCCACAAGAAAAATTAAGTGAAAATTAAACGAAAAGATATTTGTACGCTAGTATGGTTTGGTCGGCAGCACTTCTACCCGATGTTACTTATTAGTTGCTGGCTTTCAGATGCTCTCGTTTATTCTGATGTCCACTTTCCTCACGCTGCTGTCTGCTTCTTGATACGTAGCGATGGCTCGTCCTCGTGGCCAGTTGTCAAGTGTTTTATGGTAGAGTGTTGTCCACGATCTGCACGATGTTGTTGACTTTCATTGCGGCTTGATGTGGGGCTCCATCAATCCATATTAATATTGAGTATTTGGGTGAAATATACATCGGCAAGGCACTGCGACGTTCTTTATGTGTTTTTCTCGATGAGGTCATGATTATCAAAGGGACGACAAGCGAGTCGTGTACGAGGACACTCAGTAGTACCGAAGTGATTGTGCTTTGGCTTGTTTAGGTTGATGGAGTTGTGCGTTAGAGGTTTGCTGTTGACCATAAACTTCTTTTCAGTGATCAGAGTGTGGACAACTTCCTTTTAAAAGTGATCGCCCGGTAGTGAGCTACACAAGACTGTCTTAACACTCACTAGGCTTTTCCAGGCCCTGACATTAAGAGGCTGTGAAACACAAGCTGTTATTTTGATCGTAGCTGTCTTCTGTATTATACTGTCGATAGCTCGGTGGAGTTCTTTGGCGGTTCCTTGTAGTTCGGTGGATATTGGACCAATTTTTTTCCATGTGATGGAGCGCCAGGCCTCGTGAGCGATGCGGCGATCCCAAAAAATACACGGCGTGCGTGCTGAGCCAGATAAATAGCGTGTAGATAAGGGACCCAAAATATACATACATACATACATACATAAATCACGCCCATATCCCCCACGGGGTAGGCAGAGCGTTAACGGCCGTAAAACGGATGTTAACACCACATCTGACAAAAGTTTGAGGGTCAATTAGACAACTGTGTATCACCATAGTGACAGGTTGTCAGCCCATCGCCTAAAACTGCAATACACATCCCTCGAGTCCCTTAGTCGGCTCTTACGACACCCATGGGTAAGAAATAGGGTGATGCTATTCTAAGCCGGCATCACACGGCGATCTAAGCCGGCATCACACGGCGAAAATATACTTATATAAAAGTGCGTGATGACGCTGCTCCAGACGAGGGGGTGGGTGGTATACTGTGGCAAACTGCGGTGGAGACGTCTTACTTATTTTGCAAGAAAAGTAGCGTCAAGTCACAGGCTCAGCCACAGTTTTTTTTTTTATTTTTTTTATTAATGATGGGTTTGCTCTTGACTCTAGTCTAGGTCATAGGACAGAGACAGAGTCTAAGATGGAGCGAGCTCACCCAGAAGAAGCCTGTTAAGGCACTGGCACTCCCACACACTGACGGAACGCAGGTGGCTACTTGGCGCCAGACTTCGGTGGGATGGTGGTCGCGAGCCAGGCGGCCCCTTACGGAGCCTTCCACCGCTTAGTGGGATCGTTCAGCCGGACTTATCCACAGGCAAGCCTGTGTTGCCGTTGCCCGGGGTGGACCGCTAGGAGGTAGATCCCATACCACCCCAAAATAATAATTAACAAGCTCAGCGTTCGCTTATATCATTGATGTTCGTGTCGAGGTTCGCGTAATGAAGCTGACGGTGTAACACCCGCTTGAAAAGGGGTGCCACACGATTGCCGTCGATGACTGTGGTCGCCTTTTCTTCTAGAGCTAGTTCTATGGTAGATGCATCATTCAGTTTCGTTTTTAATTTGATGACCCCGTCGATCCTAAATGGCAAGTAGGCGGAGTTCTTGTGTCTTATTAGTTCGCTGATGGGCCGGGCCTACCATTATAGACAAATGACAATGCTGGTTTTGAAAAAGTTTTCGATTGACTGTAGAACGTGGTAAACTCTGGCCTTGTAAAATCGATCAGGATCGAATTGAGGAGTGTTTTGCTGAGTGAGAAATAGATTACGTCCTTTCTCGTCCGTGTTTGGCTCAGAATGTTTCAGGTGCGGGCTTCTCGGTGGGCTATGTTGGAATAGCGAATAATGACACTAGCATTACCGATATCGTAAGTCAAATTTGTCGCAAACGTATCGGGCGTCATCGGTGACTTTGAATTTAGTTGGTATCTGTCTGTCTAATTCCAAGCTAAACTCCCGCAGTGGAAGCGATTTACACAGGTAAATTTCTAGTAAAATACCAGGAGTTCAACTGAAGGCAGACAATGGCCGCGTTACGCAGCGCTAAATAGCATACGCTGCACAATATAGCAGCGCATACTATGAATTAAACGTGAACCTAAATCTATTTAACTTAATTAACTAAGTTGAGTGAAATTGGCAAATGATGTGTTCTGACCTTTACATAACTCAAGTCGGTAGTAAATACCGTCTGCCGATCTGGCGTTACGTCACGCGTATTAGCACTAGATTATAAGTAAGTACCTCCAAATTATATCACCCCACGAATTCCGCAATTCGTACTAAGGAGTCACAATGATATGGTACAACAAATATGACTAAAGGGAACACACCATTAACACGAATAAACAGTTTTATACTAAACAACCAGGTTTAACACTTACAGTCAACGTGCCGGTCCAAATGCATAAAATACCCAACGGAGAAAGGAAGTTCAGGGAATGGATCAAATGGGAATTCCGTGGGTACTTACAGGGCTGGGTGGAAAAGATATCGACACCCAGCATTCCACTACAGCCTTGGCGCGTTATTCACTTCAAACCACTCACAGCTTCTGTTCGTATTTCACTTTGATATTAGTCATTACGCGTGACCCAACCCGAATTTGGGCCGTACAAACGCGGGCCAAAATGGCCACCTGATGCCTATTCAACGCGACGCTCACGTGGAAGACGTCGAGACATCCAACAATCACTAAGCCTGGTATTCTAGTATAACCCAGGAGAACCGCAATAATACGATGCATCAACACGCGCGATCTCAAATTGAATCGTCCATTACACGCGGCATCACAAAACGCGTGGCGGGAAATCCGTACAAAACACAATACGTTCTCGTCCGAACGGTTTTGAGTGACTGAGTGCGGTGCAGAAATCACCGCTTGGCGTCTACCAGGCGGCCCGCGCGCACGCCGCCCCCTCGCCCCGCGAGCGAGAAAGGGACAACATATGCCCAGAGCGATGCGTGCGAAATCGCGGCGCATTCATAGACCGTCATTAATACCTAACTTACCCCAGCATAGCAACGCTAAATTAAACATTCACCCGCCCTAGGCCGAATCCCTTAGGCCTATTCACTACTGGGGAGACGAGATAGCGTTGCTATTGCTCGCTTAAGAACTGAATCCCCTACCTGAACTGTCGCGACTCGAGGAGTGCCATCACTACCTGGGAACAAGTTGAGAATGCGCCCTCTGCGCCATCGCAGTGGCGGCAGGTTGGCATCCTTAACCAGAACAAGATCTCCGATGCGAGGGGGTTCAGTTCTGTCCGTCCACTTAAGGCGTTGCTGCAGAATGTGCAAATACTCAAGCGACCATCGCTTCCAAAAATTCTGAGACATTTGCTGCAGCAACTCATAACGCGTCAAACGATTGCTACTGACCTCTGTGTAGGGGTATTCTGGCAAGGCGTTAAGTGGTCGGCCAATTAAGAAATGCCCTGGTGTCAGGGCCTCCAGATCATTCGGATCTGAGCTAAGCGGACACAAAGGACGTGAATTGAGAACGGCCTCAATTTTACAAAACACGGTCGCTAGCTCCTCAAAGGTTAATATCGTTAAACCTATAACGCGCATCAAATGCGTCTTAGCGGACTTTACAACCGCTTCAAATATACCACCCCAGTGGGGGCATCCTGGTGGATCGAACACCCAGTTAATGCCCTGACGGGAGAGGCTCGTGCCGATAGCTTCCTCGTTTTCCGATAAAAACGTTATAATTTCTTTCATACATCGATCAGCGCCCTTAAAGTTGGTACCACAGTCCGACCTGATCAGCGCTGGTCGCCCTCTTCGCGACACAAATCTATCTAAAGCTGCTAAGAAAGCCTCCGTAGTGAGGTCGGCCACGAGTTCCAAGTGGACGGCCTTGGTTGCTAGGCACACAAACACGCACAAATACGCCTTGATTGACTTCGCGTTGCGAAGGCGTGATGCCTTTACCATAAAAGGCCCCGCAAAGTCCGTTCCCACACCCGCAAACGTCCAGGCTTCCGTCACCCGGTCCGGTGGGAGGTCTCCCATCTGAGGTTGCATTGTGGCTGCCTTCAACCGATAGCAAGGCAAGCACCGAAACACAATGCTCCGTACCGTACGTCGTCCAGACAAGATTCAAAACTCGCGCTGCAGAATAGCCAAAAGTGCATTGCAGCCCGCATGCGAGTTTTTCTGGTGACAATCCCTAACTATAAGTTCTACCAAAGGTCCCTTCTTTGGGAGTAACAGCGGATGGCGTGCTGAAAAGGGCAGGTTAGCGTTCCGAAGTCTACCTCCAACCCGGAGCATTCCATGCTCGTCCACGAACGGGTTGAGGCGCACAAGACCTCCCTTCAGCTTTCCACGGCCATCCCTGAGCAGCCTGGCCTCTTCCTCAAAATGTTCCGCCTGGACGACCCTAACCAATAAACTTAGAGCCGCATTCCGCTCCGCAGGCGAGAGGACAGGTGCCAAGTTCCGTTCTGCTTGAGGTTTTCTACAGTTGTTCACGAACCGTTTGATCCAACCTGTCACCCCTAGAAGTTTGTCGAGGGAGCTGTATCGTTCCAGCAAGAAAGCCGCACTAGGCTTAGGTACGATCTGCCCTACGTTCACTCGCAAACCTCGATCAGGTGGCCCAAGCGGCGACCCGCACTCATTGTATGGCCATCTCTCAGGTGACTCAGTCAGCCACTGAGGTCCCCACCACAGTGAGTGACCTACCAAATCAGGGGCCCTACATCCCCGTGAGGCGCAGTCCGCTGGGTTCTGTTCTCCCGGTACGTGTCTCCATACCAACGGAGTTTCCGATCCTTTAATCTGTGACACCCGATTTGCCACGAAAACCTCAAGAGTATGTACCGACGTCTGTAACCAGCACAGAACTATCCTACTGTCGGTCCATGCGTACACCGTTTCATCCAAAGTGATGGTACCGCGTAGATTACTAGCGACATAATGTAGCAAGCGCGTGAGAAGCGCTGCTCCCGCCAATTCCAACTTTGGAATGGTCCATCTTGTCCTAACCGGAGCCACCTTACTCTTGGCCATAACTAGACGCACGTCTACAGTTCCCGTTGAACTGACTGTCCGCAAATAGACAGCTGCCGCGTACCCTCGCTCCGAGGCATCACAAAACCCATGTAGGGTAGCCTTACATCCCACCGATGGGAGCAACTTGCGAGGTATGGCGATGCGTACGATCCCTGGTAAGGTGGTCACAAACTTGGTCCAATCATTCAACAGCTCTCCGGAGAGCTGGTCGTCCCAACCCAAGTTTGCTATCCACAACCTTTGCAAGAAGCACTTCACCATGAACGTCACCGGTGCGATCCACCCGTTAGGATCGAAAGTTCTGGCGATCGTCGATAATACCGAACGCTTCGTCCAAGTCTTCTGCAAAAGGTCTGGCTCGATCTGATACGTAAAGACATCATGCGTTGGCCTATATTGCACCCCTAGGATGCTCAACGTATTTGGATTGTCCGGGTTCTCGAAAAGGTGCGGGTCCTGCTGGAACTCACCTGGCAACCCGGCCAGGAGCTCTGGACAGCTGGACAGCCATTTCCGCAACTCATAACCTCCTGATTCCATGATCGCGATCAGCTCGTCTCGTAGTAGCAGTGCTTGTTGCACGCTATCTGCACCCGTGCAGATGTCATCCACGTAGACGTCGCGATCCAGTACTGCTGCGGCTCGAGGGAATCTTACCCTTTCCTGTGCGGCCAACTCTCGCAGCGTGCGTACTGCCAAAAACGGACTTGGCTTCAGACCATACGTTACCGTGTTAAGCTCATAAGTGACCATCGGCTCGTCAGGGCTCTCACGCCACAAAATCAGCTGGTACCGACGGTCATCCGGGTGTATAATTGTTTGGCGAAACATCATTTTGACGTCTGCGACGAACGCTACTTGGTGCAACCGAAAATCTGTGAGGATGTCCACAATGTCCCGGTTCAACTTGGGACCCGCGTGCAGACACTGGTTCACAGACACACCATTCGATGTAGGAGCAGAACCGTCAAACACTACCCGTATCTTCGCCTCCGGTGACTTCAAAACAGCCAGGTGTGGTATATAGTAATGCTCGACACACCTCCAATCTATGCTGGACACCGACATGTGGCCTAACTCTAGGTACTCCCTCATGAATTCGATGTACTTCTGCCGAAGTGCTGCATCTCGCTTCATCTTTCTCTCCATAGCCAGTAGTCTCCGTTCCGCGATCTGTCGCGAACTACCTAAAGAGGGGCGGTTTGGGAGAAATGGCAGCCTGGTAACAAACCTACCTGACGAAATTCGTGCAGTGTTGTACTGATAGAACAGCTCGCACTCGTCATCCTCTGGCTTCCGTCTATCCGCTGTGGGTGGCTCCTCAGACTCCCAAAACCTCTGCAGCACCTCCGACAACACACTACCATAGAGAACCGTATCGCCCTCTGGTAGGTCCTGAGGTCTCCAAACTGGGCCAAAAATAACATACCCCCCTGTGGTATCAACGGCCACTAAACCAGTTTGCTGAAGTACCCGTTTTCTGCCACACCAGAATCTCCCGAGAACGTCTGACCCGAGGAGAACGTCCACCGTACCAGGAGTATCAAATTCAGGATCAGCTAACTCTAAGCCTGTGGTTAACCCTCGTACCGTTGACGGTAACCGAACCTGAGGAAGTTTCCCTACCACTTCATCCAGCACCACTGCTGAGGCATGATAGCTGACCCCTGTACCTGTATTACCTAATGTGAACTCGAAGTTCACCTGACCCCGAACGTCAGGCACATCTACACCTCCTATACCTATAGCCCCATCCGTTGTGGGCCTTATATTTAAGCGTAGCCTACTCACCAGCTTACTAGACACAATAAAACCCTGAGCCCCTGTATCTAACAAGGCTCTTACCTGTATGCTGCGGCCACCGTATCCCCATACCCAAATCATTGCCGTAGGCAACAATACCGTAATTGGCCGGGGGGCCGAAGCTGGCGTGTAGGCGGCGATTACCTAGCAGGAATCTAAGCGCGGAGTGTCCGCGTCCTGCGGGGGGGTCCCCTCTCTCCGTACACCTTCGAGTGGGTCCCACTCCTGCTGATAGGGACCTCTGGTCCTGTACGCCATGGCTGGCAGCCTATAGTAACCCTGCGGCAGGCGCGCGTACCGTGGATGCGCCTGTAGCCGCGGGTGCTCAGCCAAGGGGAGAGGCATGCGTGGGTCATGAGACCTCACCATGTTGTTCAGACCCGCCGAGTACTGCATGTACTGGCCCTGGTGTTGGCACCCGCCCGTAGCATCACGTATCTGTGATGGGTGCCCCTGACCTTGGACCTGTGACCACCTACCCTGTTCCGGCACCTGCTGCCGAGGTGGTGACTGTCTCGCGCGTGGTGAAGGGGGCATCACCTGCTGATGTCCCTGGCCTCGTCCCTGAAACCCTGGTGGAAGAGGACTCCTCCTTGGAGGGGGTGGGGAGCGTTGCTCCCGTCTAGGTAGGGCAGACTCCGTCCGCTGACCCGCGTCAGCTCTGCCTCCGTAATCTCCGCTGCGGTTCATGCATAGGAGCTGATGGTGGGCACCCTGGCAGTACCTGCAGTTGGTGCTTGATGGGCACTCTCGCACCTGATGCGGCCCCATACACCTAAAGCACCAACGCCGTTGCTGCACCACACCACGACGTTTCTGCACCCGCTGTGCAGCGAACTCCTCACACGCAGTCACCTGATGCCCCGCCTCTCTGCAGTAGGCACACCTCGATTCCAAATTAGCGACATTGTATCGCCTGGGTGGCCTACTCTTACCGTCTCGCGCCTGTGCACCCGGCCGTTCCGGGCGGCGAGCGGCCGCAGACTCCGCGTGAGGCGACTCTCCAAATTGGGCATCTACCCGTCTGCACTCGGCCTCGAGGAAGGACTTGAGCTCCTCGAAGGTCGGGAGGTAATCAGATGTCTTACCTCCGTGCGACTGTTCAAAACGAGCGGCCATGTCGCTCGGCAGGCGGCGCAACAACGTGTGGACCAGGATATAATCATAGCCTGACACCGGCATCCCCTGTCTCTCAAGAGCGTTCACTGCAACGCAGACAGGGTTGAGGACCTTGGCCCTGAGGTCCGTCCCTCGTGTGATGGTCGGCACGGTGAGCCACTGTTCCAGGAGTTGGTCAATCATGAGACGTTTGTTGCTGTATCTCTCGATCAGCAAACCGCGAGCCGTCTCGTAACTTGCATCATCGACTGGTAGATGCTTTACCAGCTCATGGGGCTCACCTTGCAGCTTGTCCATCAATTGTGCCATTTTATATGCCGGCTGCAAGTCAGTGCGGTTATGAATCACACTGTCAAACAGATCCTGGAATCGGGTCCAATCCGTGTAGTCCCCGTGGAAGACCGGAATCGCCACAGCCGGCAGGGGCACTTGCACCCCCGGTCCCCGCGGACCATGGGGTGGGTCCGGCTCCCCAGCTCTACGCCTGGTGATCACAGCAGCCGCCTGCTGGATCTCCTGCCCCATCTCCATGCACTGGGTCACATTCGTCCGGACCGTAAGTTTGACCTCCTCATCAGGAGTCCCATCAAATAACTCCTCGCATCCAGTGAGGCAATCCAACACCTCCGCGACCCGTTCGTCAATCCGTTGCGCACAAGCGATGAGTGCGTCCTCTCGGTCCCCGCGACCGACCATCGCCTGCTTAGTCGCGAACCAAATTAGGTGCGTTCTAATTTTTGCCTGAAGCTGTGTAATTGTGGGAGCCATGGTACCAACTCAAAGTAACACCGAACCTTACAATAAAAAAAAAATAGACAATCGGCCCTGATCCTACCGTTAGGATATCCGCACAGGGTAAACACAACGATAATAACAAGCAATTCACTAATTGATTGGCCCTGATCCTACCGATAGGATATTCTACACAGGGCACACACTACAATCACAATAAATATATTTTTTTATGTAGGTAGATTAAAATCTTATACTTAAATAATCTTAAATCTAGTGGTTTTCTGAACCACTCTCTGCTACCAAAAATTGTCTAATTCCAAGCTAAACTCCCGCAGTGGAAGCGATTTACACAGGTAAATTTCTAGTAAAATACCAGGAGTTCAACTGAAGGCAGACAATGGCCGCGTTACGCAGCGCTAAATAGCATACGCTGCACAATATAGCAGCGCATACTATGAATTAAACGTGAACCTAAATCTATTTAACTTAATTAACTAAGTTGAGTGAAATTGGCAAATGATGTGTTCTGACCTTTACATAACTCAAGTCGGTAGTAAATACCGTCTGCCGATCTGGCGTTACGTCACGCGTATTAGCACTAGATTATAAGTAAGTACCTCCAAATTATATCACCCCACGAATTCCGCAATTCGTACTAAGGAGTCACAATGATATGGTACAACAAATATGACTAAAGGGAACACACCATTAACACGAATAAACAGTTTTATACTAAACAACCAGGTTTAACACTTACAGTCAACGTGCCGGTCCAAATGCATAAAATACCCAACGGAGAAAGGAAGTTCAGGGAATGGATCAAATGGGAATTCCGTGGGTACTTACAGGGCTGGGTGGAAAAGATATCGACACCCAGCATTCCACTACAGCCTTGGCGCGTTATTCACTTCAAACCACTCACAGCTTCTGTTCGTATTTCACTTTGATATTAGTCATTACGCGTGACCCAACCCGAATTTGGGCCGTACAAACGCGGGCCAAAATGGCCACCTGATGCCTATTCAACGCGACGCTCACGTGGAAGACGTCGAGACATCCAACAATCACTAAGCCTGGTATTCTAGTATAACCCAGGAGAACCGCAATAATACGATGCATCAACACGCGCGATCTCAAATTGAATCGTCCATTACACGCGGCATCACAAAACGCGTGGCGGGAAATCCGTACAAACCACAATACGTTCTCGTCCGAACGGTTTTGAGTGACTGAGTGCGGTGCAGAAATCACCGCTTGGCGTCTACCAGGCGGCCCGCGCGCACGCCGCCCCCTCGCCCCGCGAGCGAGAAAGGGACAACATATGCCCAGAGCGATGCGTGCGAAATCGCGGCGCATTCATAGACCGTCATTAATACCTAACTTACCCCAGCATAGCAACGCTAAATTAAACACTGTCGTTTTGTGATATTACCAACATATTGTATTACCAATATTCCGTGCGAAACGGATGGATCTCAACACCCTGCACCGTCTTTTAACAAGGTGAGCACAGTGTGACTATCTGTCTTATGGAGAACGGCTTGCGGCATGCTCTTTGATGACGGTGGCGGCAGCCATGCTACTTCGCACGATAATGGCGTCATGACAAGCGACGTGCTGATTTGGCCGTCTAGTCGACGAAAACGTGTTCTTAGTAGGAGATTTATTGTGTAACTGTAGGGAAGGTGGCACCTTGGTAGCGTGTCGTGTGCAAATTTTTTCAAGTTTCCCTACCCATTCAGTCTGCAATGTGACAAGATTTTAATTCATCTGTTGCTCCTGTTAGTACTCACTTATTTGGCTTGTGATGTGATGGACGAGGTGAATTTGAGTGGTTTAAGAGATAAATGGCGGTATTCAATGCTTTTTTTTGTAGAACGTTCTGTAGTAAATACTTTAAACAATAGACGTGTGAGGTACGAGTAGTGATGTAAGGCGAGCTCTACGATATGCGGCTGGAGATGAGATCGAGTTGGTACACATTTAGCCTTGGTTTTATCGTCGAGTTTGACGGCAGCAATCGAGGTGCCGATGATTCCAACTATGGTTCAATATGATTACTTTTCAGTCGGAGCATTAAATTAATGTACTAAAAATACAAAAAATTCGTTGAATTTCAAGAGTAGTAAAACGTTAAAACTATTTTTAAATAGCTTTCGGTACAAAACCTAAGATTAAGATAAAATGCGAAGTGACACACCAAGTTAATACGTTAAATTATGTTATGATATCAGTCGAATACAGGTCAAATTTGAAATAATACCGAAGTCATTTCATTATTTTTGCTAAGACAAAGACTCAACTAAAAATGTTACCAGAAATTTTCATCATTAGAAATACAACAAAGACCTAATTTCATTTAAGTCATATAAATAACAAAATTTTCAAAACGATACAGTCTTATCTCCAAATGGGTCAGTGAGCTTTTCCAAAATTTTCGTAAAATACAGACCTAATTTAAAATGAGTCAAGCAAACATCGCAGGTTTTTGTTAAACAAAGACCAAACACTAAATCGGTCATTCTTTTATAAAAACTTTTCAATTACACTCGCCTCAACTTTTGATAAAACAACGGCTCATTTCTAAATCAGTCGTTTTTTCACAAAAACGTAGCATGCAGCCGCAGACGCAAGACGAAATCGGTCATTATTTGACTGAAGAGATAGGAGTTCGGGGCGGGAAAGATATAGACTCATCTTATTTTAAACCTTATTGTATACGAGATAGGGTTGTATTTTAAAGTCTATGTTGTGGGCCCTGCTCTAATAAGTCAGTTTTTCACAAAAACTCATTTTGGCCAAATTTTGATTTAAGTCGTTATTTTACTAAGAGTGCGATATGTTATTAATAGGTAAGAATATGCTCTCTCTTCTCGATGTTGCTGTGCCCTAACTAACAGGGTATCATTTTTACAATATTTTGTATGTGAATTTGATAATGCAATAAAAAACTTGAAACTTGAAACTTGAATAAATCTATGAAACGTGTGTAAGTGTTTTGTCAAAATTAAATAAACATGTTTGCCTTGTGTTGCCGGCTGAGAATAGCATCACCCCATTTCTTGCCCGTGGGAGTCGTAAGAGGCGACTTAGGGACTTGAGGGTGTGTATTGCAATTTTAGGCGATGGGCTGACAACCTGTCACTATAGCGATACATAATTTTCCAAATGACCCTCAAATATTTGTCAGACGTGGCGTAAATGTCCGTTTTATGCGGCTGTTTATGCTCTGCCTACCCCGCAAGGGATTATAGGCGTGATATATGTATGTATGTAAATAAACATGTAGTTTCACCAAGCGCCGGCCGACATCAAAGCTATCTTTTCAATGGGATACAATGGCGTAAAACCTTCACGAAAATAAAAGCACCTATTTGAGTGTGATGCCGGATTAGAATAACGACACCCCATTTCTACCCGCAAGTGTCGTAAAAGGCGGCTAAGGGTTGTATCCTGGGATTGGGCAGAAGAGTTCCCTGTGATTACCAAAACATCTGGTAACAACAATGTGCGTTTGCCAATCTGCCTGCCAGGCGTGGAGAGAATGGCAAGGTCCTCCAATAGGTGGAATCTTATTGCCAGCAGTGGACTGTTGTGTTGATGTCTGTGTGATGCGAACACCCTAAAATCATTACCGATTTCATACACATTTTCATGAGGCGTAGGATTGGGCGTTTTTGACAGCAGTATTATTGCATCCCTGGGACCGAGTATGCCTAGGGTCATCACAAACATTTGCTCGTTGGTAAAATAACAGCCTTCTTCTTCGGACACGTTGAAAAACTTGTCGTATCTATGCCCGTTTCTGCAAACGTATGTTTTTTCACAGCGAGGAGACACTGTAAAAACCAAATATTTCACTTATTAAGGGTGTTCAAACACAACCTTCAAAATTTCATTTTCATAAAAAAATTAGATTAAATTTTAAGGTGTAAAAACTGGCACAGTACCCTTAAAAACTAAAATACTTAATATAACGGAAAATAAATTTGTCTTCATCTAATTTAATTAGCGATTACATTACTGGCGCTATGGGCAAATGGGCAGGGAAATACGAGTAGTATGGGAAGTGGGCAGCGCGAGCATGAAAACAGGATATTCGCGCTGCACCCCGTCATGCTGCTGAACTTTCGGTGCTCCCGCTAGTGTTTTTCGTGCGTAAGTCAAAGGACCGGAAGCACGAGCGCGAGTAAAATGTATTTTTCTTTTCATTTTTGCATACTCGCATTGACGCGAGTCGATCAGTAAAAGAGTATGACGGCAGTGTGTGAACACTCACTCGCGTTGATACTACTGTGGAAGTATATCGGGCAATATTCGCGGGCAGCGGCAGGAGCAGGAACAGGACGATTAGGTAATTGTAGCATTTGAATCCTGGTTTGATTTAAGGTGGCCACTGAGGTATCTATAAATTACGTGGTTCTGTAGTAGTGTTACTTCGCAACAGTCGGAAATCGTAAACAAACAAAAAAAGCAATAAAAATCGGCAGCATCAACGGCACTTAAAACGTATGTTTTCGTTAATTAATGTAATCAGGTATCGAAATCCACAAAAAAATACAGTAGTTATTTTTCCCTCCTGGCTTCGAGCAACGACGGCCTTCGGAACGAGACGGAAGACTGTGTTGCTCGAAGCCTCCTGGCATGGCAGTTTTTCGGGGCACCGTACAAGATACCTCGTCGTTAAGCTTGAAGTAAGAAAATGCACAAATCAAGTAATCGTTGTCCATTATCACTAGCTGACAGTCCGTACTAGTAGTAATAGTGAAAGGATCGTAAAGCGGAGATCATATCATCAGAGGAAACAGCAAAGTGAGGTGCAGTAGGGTCTGGTCTGTCAGGAATCGCAACTGGTCTGGATGGAGGTGGGTGCGCTGCCCTTGCAGTCCAGAAAGCGTATTTAAATCAGTTACAACCACTCCGCAGTCTGACGTAAGGATTCTGACCGCACCTCTCGAATCACCGTCGTACACTTTTTCAATGCCCTTGTACACTGAAATGGGTCTGAGAGGAACTGGGTCGGTGGGGCATCCAAGCAGAGATGCACTGGCTCCGTTGCGCTTTACTTTGGGGGGTAAATTACCCGTTTGGTTGTAGTCCGGGACTCTTAGTGCTGTGTATGCGAAAGGCAAACCAGTCTGCGGTCTCATTAGTACTTATGCATGTTTTAAGTATGGAGATAAGCTTTTCAGCAGCCAGACATCTAGCACCTCTTGGTAGTGTTTTAGCACAGGACCGTTGGTTTTAGGATGTGCAAGGTCGTCCAAAGTGAAGAAGGTGAGAGGAAAAGGGCTATGTTGTGGTTTCGCTGTAGGTGATGACGTGCTTTGGCTATTATGGGTTGGGTGGGTTGTCTTGAGCAGGGGGGTTGTGTCAGGGATACTCATCTCAGCTTCTGGATCGAAAGTTGTGATGTGGTATACGGGTACGCGACCCCGGCTTCCCGAGCTTCTACTGGCTTTGTATACCAGTCAGTAGTATCCTACTACCTATGTTCCTGTCCCAATTTCACCACATTCCCTCCTATTCCTATTCCTAGTTCCCTTCCCTCCAGATCCAACATAAGCAGCTCCCTCCTGCTTTTACAAAATCTGTTTCGGTGAGAATGGCAACCCAATACAGATAATGTGAACGGGTTTGGCGGACTCAGCGATTCAGCAAGGCAAGGTGGATGGCTTAGGGCGACGGTAGAGGGCGCGTGTAGTTACCGTCGGCCAGACACTGCATCTGACCTCTCCTTCAGTCGTAGCGGTTTTCCGTTCCACTGAGTCGAGGAGGGGGAGGACCAGAGGGTGCGCTTGCGTTTGCGCGAACGTCTGCGCACCTAAATATATCCTGCGCAACTGACTGCTTCCGATTAATGGACTCCGATGACGCTAAGTCCTGTGGCGATGGGTTGAAGTAGAGAGGTCTGGCATGGTGCAAGCTGGGCTTTGTCTGATTCCTGCACGCAGGCGGTCCCAGGGGTGTGAGTAGGTACACGCCGTGGTCGCTTTTGCATTGATAATCGGGACGACAATGCAAATTCGGCAGCACCTGGGGTGACAGAGCAGCCCTATTCAGGGAAGCACTGCTCTCCTCGCTCAGCCGAGGAGGGGGCTAAAAAAGGTGCCCTAAGAAAATGCTCGTCCCTACCTGGAAGGTGGTAGTAGCCACGGCTGCCATCGCATCACGAAACTCGTGGTCGACGCAACACAAATAATAATAAAAAGATGAAACCACCTATCATGAAATTTGGCGCGTGGAATGTGAGAACTCTCATTCTTTTCACTCAGTCTTTTTCAATCATAATATTAACAAACAGATACATGACCCCCGTACGTTATGGAAAAATATTAAAAATAATGTTGCCAACTTCAAAGACAAATTTACACAGCTCCCGCCCCACTTAAATGACCCAAATTTAATTAATACGCATTTTTTGACTTTACCTGGTAGACTTAACACAGACTTAACATATGAATCACAATTTAAAGGGCATACATATAATTCATCAGTATTTACATTAGTACCTGTTAATGAAGACATAATCGCCAGTATTATAAGTTCCTTTTCTACTAATGCAACAGGTATTGATGGCATTTCCATGGATATGATTCTACTAACACTACCGCAAACACTCACGTTAATAACAGCAATAGTAAACACTTCTATTGTCAGCATTTATTATTCTTACATATTTTTACATTTAATATTTCTTAAAAATCATTTTGGAATTAAAGAAAAGCCCTGCCGTTCAATAAAGAAAATAAAGTGTGCGCAAACACAAGCGTGGTCTGAGCGCACGTGGTGTTTGCGCACGCGGTCAGTTGTTTACGACTGAGTATAAAAGCGGGCGCCCGTCGAGCGGCAGGGCATTCTTGTTCCGGCAGTCGTGCTGTGCGCATCGTTGGGACTTGTTTAAGTATTATCAGTGATAGCCGATTTTAAATGTAAGTAATATTTTGAGTAAATTGTTTGCTAATTAACCTGATTATTATAATTGTGTGCTAGATGTTATATATTATAGATATTTATATAATTAAAATATTCTTGGGAATACGCATGTTTTATTTGAACCCCAGACGATTATTTAAATAAATACTATATTAAATTATAACTAAGGTAAAGCTCGAGAAGCTTACATTTCAGAAGCGGGATAAGAAGTTCCTAATCAAGAATGATTAAATTTAGAATGTTTATTTATTGCACATGTTATATGTAGATATATATATATATATATATATATATTTTTCTTCTTGGCTTTTGTTTATCTAAAAGAAAACGGTCGTAATTTTTTTTTCCAAACACAATGAAGTGAACTTCACACTGCCCATGATATTCGAAATTTACCCACAGCCAATGGATCATACACTGCGTAGTCCACCGAGGTCTTCAAGGGCTACCTCAAGGTCCGGGGTTGATAGACATCGCTCTCGCAGCCCAGTGCGCCGCGGCTCGCAGGGCCGAGTGAGCCGCTATATAGAACAATATGAAACACGGCGCACAACTGCTCGTGATGGGCAGGAAAGCCCCGTGTTTGCAGTAAGGCGTGCTGGCAGCGTGCGCGAGCGGTCGCGCAGTCGCCGCGAGGAGCGGCCTGGCAGCGTGCGCGAGCGGTCGCGCAGTCGCCGCGAGGAGCGGCCTGGCAGCGTGCGCGAGCGGTCGCGCAGTCGCTGCGAGGAGCGGCCTGGCAGCGTGCGCGAGCGGTCGCGCAGTCGCCGCGAGGAGCGGCCTGGCAGCGTGCGCGAGCGGTCGCGCAGTCGCCGCGAGGAGCGGCCTGGCAGCGTGCGCGAGCGGTCGCGCAGTCGCCGCGAGGAGCGGCCTGGCAGCGTGCGCGAGCGGTCGCGCAGTCGCCGCGAGGAGCGGCCTGGCAGCGTGCGCGAGCGGTCGCGCAGTCGCCGCGAGGAGCGGCCTGGCAGCGTGCGCGAGCGGTCGCGCAGTCGCCGCGAGGAGCGGCCTGGCAGCGTGCGCGAGCGGTCGCGCAGTCGCCGCGAGGAGCGGCCTGGCAGCATGCGCGAGCGGTCGCGCAGTCGCCGCGAGGAGCGGCCTGGCAGCGTGCGCGAGCGGTCGCGCAGTCGCCGCGAGGAGCGGCCTGGCAGCGTGCGCGAGCGGTCGCGCAGTCGCCGCGAGGAGCGGCCTGGCAGTCGCCGCGAGGAGCAGCCTAGTAATATCAGTGAGTCGAAATCAACTTTCAGTCTACATAATATAACACAAATTGTTGAAGTTTTAAAATCTATGAATCAATCGGATCCATTAGTCAAGCTAGGGTCAATGCAAAATACAATACCTGAATTCGATCCTAGCAGGAGGGAACATACGATGACCATGTGGCTTCACAAAGTAAACGAGTGCGCCACTATATATGGTTGGACAGATAAACAAACTGTGCACTTTGCACATTGATCTACAACAACCCTAGATTTAGCGCCTCATACAAAATTACGCTAAGATTTTGTCACCTACTGAACTATACAGTCATACATAGCGATTTATAGATTCATTGCGTCCGCCTGATTCAAAATATCACAACGAGCCTCACCATAATCTATTGAATTCAGCCTTATTTGTTAGCCCGTACTTGGTCATGTTAACAGTTTCGCGGCCAGCCACGCACTGTGGGAAAGAAGTGCTCGCTTGCAAATTGTGCACTACTTTACCGGCCCACCTTTTGAGCGTACGCGCGTAATCTAGGGTTGTTGTAGATCAATGACTTTGCACTACCAAAATTACGTGGAGTTGCACAGCGGTGGTACGAAGGTCTCTCATCTGTTCTCTTCTCCTGGGATGAATGGCAGAAGAAGCTACTTTCTGCATTTCCTTCAGAAGAGAATTACGGACAAATGTTAAGCGACATGCTGGCAAAGCGGGCGAAATTTTCCGATTCGTTGGAAGATTACTTTTATGAGAAAATTGGACTATTAATCGTTGTGGTATCGTAGGTACACGGGCGGTAGAATGCGTTTTGCACGGAATAGACGACAGATCTGTACGATTAGGCGCTGAAGCCGCGAAATTTAATAATCCTGATAAATTGTTGTCTTACTTGCGGAACGTAAGAAATATAAAATTTTCCAACGAACGTAAACCCAATAGAATTCTTTCAAATAGTCAACCTAGAAGTAATGATTCTCAACACCTCAATACACGTCCCCAAACAAGACAGCCGCGTTGTCTAAACTGTAGGCAGGAGGGTCATTTCGTAGCTCAATGCCAATTTCCGATTAAGAGATGCGGTAAATGTAACAAAATGGGTCATGAGACGGAAAAATGTTTCTCTAATTCTAAACCAGCCGCGGATAAAGTTGTTTTGAAGGTTTCTAGTAAATTGGGGGATATTTTAGATAATCCTGATCAATTATGTTCGGATCCCAACCAAAAATTTTTTAAGACTGCTGTCATAAATGGGGTACCAATGAATGCGTATCTAGACTTTGGAAGCGAATGTTCTATTATTAGAAACGTAGATTTTATGAAGATTTCTTCAACAGTAAACGATATAAATACCCAAAACCTACCTATCTTAAAGGGGTTTGGCAATTCTGTAGTATTACCTGTCGCGACGGCACAAGTGCACATAAGTATAGACGGGGTAGGTGCCGATTTGGATGTTATTATAGTTCCCGATAGCGCAATGCATGTTCCTCTCATGATAGGCCAAACATATACAGAACAATCACATATAGGTTTTACGAAAACTAGTGAGGCCCTACATCTATCGAGCTTAGAAGTTCAAGTAACCCCAAATTTTAAAATTAAACTACATTGTAAGAACTCTGTAGATATTTGTGGGTTAACGTCTATTGAAACTTATACAGATGATCTAAACTTGAAGGGGAAGTGTTTGTAGAAGGGAGTTCACGTTACAGTAACTGCGATAGATATTCGGTATTGACAGGATTATACCACATATATAAGGGCATTGGGAAAATTATGGTCAATTGTGATCCATCAATTAAGATTACACTAAAGAAAGATTTTCTCATTGCTCGGGGGTACATTGCACATGAAGATACAACTTCTGAATTATTAAACGTTAATTCCGTAACTCATGAACCATGGGAACCTATAACCGAATCTCATTTAAACATTGATAATGACCTTTCTGTTGAATCTAGACAACAATTGCTCAATCTTTTAAATAAGCATAGAAGAACATTTGCTTTTAATTTATCAGAGTTAGGCAGTACTTCCGTTGGAAACATGCAGATCGAATTATCTGACGATCAACCCGTAGTATATAGACCTTACAGGTTAGCAATAAAGGAGAAGGAGCAGGTCAGAAACATGATAGACGAACTGTTAGACAATCAAATTATACGACCTTCAACTTCATCCTACGCAAGCCCCATAGTTCTTGTGAGGAAGAAAACTGGGGACGTTCGACTTTGCATTGATTACAGGGCCCTTAATAAGAAAACAATTAAAGAAAATTACCCAATGCCTCTTATTGACGATCAGCTGGATGTACTAGCTGGTAATAAGTATTACACGACACTAGATTTGGCATCCGGTTATTATCAGGTACCCATCCGTGAAGAAGACAAGCACAAAACTGCCTTTGTGACTCCGGATGGGCATTATGAGTTTAACCGGATGCCATTCGGTTTAGCTAACGCCCCTGCGACTTTCCAAAGGTTAATGAACCAGATTCTTGGAGCTGCTCGTCATGGGGAGGCCCTGGCATATTTAGACGATATAATCATTCCATCAAAAACCATTCCTGAAGGCATGGCTAGATTAGAAAAGGTTCTTCAATTGTTTCAAGAAGCTGGACTTTCCTTGAAACCATCAAAATGCTTCTTCTTTAAGCGCGCTGTAGATTATTTGGGCTTTGAGATTTCAGAAAACGGTATTCGTCCAGGTACTAAGAAGATAGAGGCAGTTGAGCATTTTCCCACTCCACAGAATCAACACCATGTCCGCCAGTTCTTGGGATTAGCTAGTTTCTTCCGCCGTTTTGTCCCAAGATTTTCTATAATTGCAAAACCGCTAACACATTTGCTGAAGAAAGACGTTGCTTGGGTTTGGGGTCATAATCAAGAGACTGCGTTTAAAACGTTACAAAAATCATTAACTCAAAAACCAACACTAGCTCTATTCAATCCAGGTGCAGAGACAGAACTGCATACTGATGCCTCGAAAATAGGTCTAGCTGCAATTCTTATGCAAAGGGATGAAATGCATGTCCTTAAAGCAATAGCTTACTTTAGTAGGCAGACCACTCCGGAGGAGCAAAATTACTCGTCATACGATTTAGAAACTCTTGCAGTTGTTGCCGCACTTCAGAAATTTCGAGTTTACTTAATTGGTATATCATTCAAAATTGTTACCGACTGTAATTCTTTGAAAGCAACTTTTCAAAAGAAAGATATGCTCCCTCGCGTTGCACGGTGGTGGGAACAAATGCAAGAGTTTAATTTCGTTATCGAATACAGGCCAGGCACATCAATGACCCACGTAGATGCACTCAGTAGAAACCCGGTTCCGAGTAAAGATATCTTGCACATTTCCTCAGCTCCTGATACTGATTGGTTGTTTACTGTTCAAAATGCGGATGACGATTTACAAAGAATTATAGGCATTCTTAAAGATCCAAAACTGGATGATCTAGTAGACATTAAATCAAACTACAAATTAAAGAACAACAAACTTTTCCGAATTACTCCTGAAGGTGATCGATGGGTTGTGCCGAAAGGAGTTCGCTGGCAGATTACCAAACAATGCCACGATGACATAGGGCATTTTGCGTTTGATAAAACTTTTGATAAAATTAAAGCCAATTATTGGTTTCTCAAAATGCGACGCTTTATAAAAAAATATGTCGATTCTTGTCTAGAGTGCGCGTATTCTAAAGCTTCTAGTGGCAAAAGACCCGGATTTCTACATCCAATACCAAAAGCAGCAACTCCTTTCGACACCATTCATATAGACCACACTGGCCCTTTTGTACGAAGCAGTAAGTCAAACATGTACATTTTAGTGTTGATTGATGCATTCACCAAATATATATATTTAAAAGCCGTCAAGAACACAAAAACCCAAACAACAATTATTTCCGATAGAGGTACATCATTCACCAGTGATAGTTTCAAGACTTACATGAATGAAAAGGGTATTAAGCATATCCTTAATGCCGTTGCAACACCTAGAGCAAACGGGCAAGTTGAACGATACAACAAAACCATAGTAGATTCTCTAACAGCTAAAACAATCGGTGTACCCGAAAACAAATGGGATGATTATTTAGCAGACGTACAATGGGGTATGAACAATACTTTTAACAAGGGCATAGGACGTACTCCGGCTGAAGCATTATTCGGTAAAAGGCTTACTGGACCAAGTGAGTCAAGAATTGTTTCTGAAATTGATTCTGATGTTACCACATCTGATCATAATAACAATTTAACTGAGATTAGAGATGAAATTAGTTCTCATATTTTGAATAATCAAGAAAAGGATAAAACACATTTTGACAAGAAACGTTTACATCCACACAAGTATCAAGTAGGCGATTTAATACGAGTAGAACGACATATCCCTTCCACAGGTAGTAGCAGAAAATTAATTCCTAAATTCCAAGGCCCGTATAGGATAACAAAAGTTTTGGATTGCGACCGTTTTCAAATAGAAGACACTCCTCTCACGAAAAAGGGTAATAGATTGTATGCTACCGTGGTTGCAATCGACAAAATAAGACCATGGCTGAATTTCAACCGACCACATGATAGCGATAATGAGTTGGCTAGTGAATCCGATTGAAATTAGGTATGCACAGTATTTTTTTATGTTTTCAGTTAATTTTAAGGCAAATGGTGCCAATTTTTATGCAACAGGTACATGACTTTATATGGCAAAGGTGCTAGTAACGATTTATGGCAAAAGGTGCAAATAATTGTTTGTGGCAAAGATACCAATAATTATTTTAGGCAAATGGTGCCAATTAAAGCAAAATGTGCTCACATTTTAGGCAAAATGTGCTAATGTTATTAAGTACAGAATATAATTATCCAAATATCTGATAGTAAACTAAAACGTCCTTTATGAATATTTTGGGTGTATATTTATAATTACAGGTTCCTTTGTTTTTATTTTGTTTTTTCAAATAGCATTTGCATTTAAATTAATTTATTTGTAGAATATGATTAATATTATTTTGGGTTTCAACAAATCACTATTATTATAACATTGTTAAATTTTAGATCTTTTAAGTTTGGATAAAATAGCATGAGGTCATGCTTGAAATAGGATGGCCGACTGTCAGCATTTATTATTCTTACATATTTTTACATTTAATATTTCTTAAAAATCATTTTGGAATTAAAGAAAAGCCCTGCCGTTCAATAAAGAAAATAAAGTGTGCGCAAACACAAGCGTGGTCTGAGCGCACGTGGTGTTTGCGCACGCGGTCAGTTGTTTACGACTGAGTATAAAAGCGGGCGCCCGTCGAGCGGCAGGGCATTCTTGTTCCGGCAGTCGTGCTGTGCGCATCGTTGGGACTTGTTTAAGTATTATCAGTGATAGCCGATTTTAAATGTAAGTAATATTTTGAGTAAATTGTTTGCTAATTAACCTGATTATTATAATTGTGTGCTAGATGTTATATATTATAGATATTTATATAATTAAAATATTCTTGGGAATACGCATGTTTTATTTGAACCCCAGACGATTATTTAAATAAATACTATATTAAATTATAACTAAGGTAAAGCTCGAGAAGCTTACACTATCAAAACAAAAACTTTTCCTTCCTGGAAGGTAGCAATGGTAAAACCAATACCCAAAACAAGCCATCCAATGAATTTGAAAGAATTACGACCAATTAGCATATTACCTTTCCTATCTAAAATTATCGAAAAAGTTGTTTGCATCCAACTCTCTAAATACTTACATGAAAACAATATCTTACCAAAGACTCAATCAGGTTTTAGAAAAAATCATAGCACGGCGACAGCATTATTGAATGTAGTTGATGACATGTTAGCTGCACTAGACATAGGAGAGGGAACAATTTTAACCCTATTAGATTATTCTCGCGCGTTTGACTCAATAAATACATCTCTGCTATTGGATAAGCTTTCCTTTTATGGTTTTGATGATTCTGCGACAGGTTGGTTTGCTAGCTATCTAAGCGATCGATATCAAATGGTAGAGCTTCAAAACCCTGATGGTACAAGCGCTTACTCTAATGTAATGCCTGTAACTCGCGGTGTGCCTCAAGGCTCTATCCTTGGACCTATTCTTTTTGTAACGTACTGTGCTGATATAGTAACAAGCATTAAAAATTGTAAGTATCATATATACGCAGACGACCTGCAACTTTATATTTCTGTCAATCCGCATAACATATCTTCAGCAGTCAATAGCTTAAACGAAGATTTAGAACGTATTGCCAGTTGGTCTAATGCAAATAGTCTTATTTTAAATCCAGATAAATCGAAATTCATTATAGCCGGAACAAATGAACAAATTGAAATTATGAAATCATGTAATCCTTCAGTGAGTATATCAGGTGCAGCAGTAGAACAAGTCGATGAAACTCGTAATCTCGGTTTACACTTTGATGGTTCCTTGAAATTTGAAAAACATGTAGCTCAAACTGTCCGAAATTGCTTTTTTAGATTGTCCGTTTTGTATAGATTTCGAAGTTACCTCAATACTGACTTACGGATTAAACTTTGTGATTCGCTCATACTGTCAAAATTAAATTATGTAGATACCGTATTTGGCGACTGCTTGCTTGCACGTTCAAAGAAGCTTCTTCAACGAATACAGAATGCTTGTGTACGGTTCTGTTTTCCGATACCAAAACGAAGCCACATATCCCCATACATTAATTAACATGGCTTATTAAATATGTCTTCGCGCCGTATTCTTCACTTTTCAGCTCTTCTTTTCGGTGTTATGAAATATCACCAACCTTTATATCTATATGAAAAACTTAATGTATCTAATCGTCTCATTCGCTTTGCTGTTCGATTAACCTGCCCGCGCTATAAAACGACTGCATTTCGTGGTAGTTTCAGATATGCTGCCACGAAATGTTGGAATAATATACCGCCTCCGATAAGGAATTCTACGTCATTATTTACATTTAAAAAACAATTCAAAATATATCTTCTACAACAACAAAAAGAAAATCCATAAAAACAGTCGTTCTTTAGCTTTACCACTTCTTAGTTAGTTACACATAGTTATATTATTATATTAACAGGTTTTTAAATTTTAATTTTAATTTTTGTTTCCTATCTTTTGTTTGTATGTTCTACCTGTATGGCTAAAATTGCATAAATATACTATCATTAATACTATTTGTATATTATATAATTGTTTTGTTTAATAATTTTATAGAGAAAAGAGCATCTTTTATTATTAGTAATCTTATATAATTTATATTGTTTGTTGTCTCGACTGATGCAACAATCACATGGGAACCACGGAAGACCAGCGCTGAAGTGCTTTAAATAAGTGCTTAAGCATTATGCTGAGTGGTTACCCTTTTCAGTGTACCTAACCTAGTATGTAAGTCCTAAATTGTATTAACTATCATTGTAGCACTGAAATAAACAGTTTCTATTCTATTCTATTCTATTCTCATTGATAGAGATGGCAATGCCTGTCCTGAACGAAAAACCGCCATAGTAGCTCGGGAACTTCGTCGTTATGACGTGGATGTGGCTGCGCTCAGCGAAACGCATCATGCCGATGAAGGAGAACTGGTGGAAAATGGAGGGGGCTACACTTTCTTCTGGAAGGGTACCTCTGCATCCGAACCTCGACGTTCAGGGGTAGGCTTTGCCATCAAAAATCATTTATTAAAGCGACTACAAGAATGTCCTGTACACATCTCGGACCGCATTACCACGCTGCGCCTTCATCTGGACAAAGACAACTACCTTAATGTCATCAGTGTCTATGCTCCAACGCTTGACAAGTCTGATGACATTAAGGACAAATTCTACGAGGAAGTATCTCAATGCCTTGACAGCATAAACGCTTTTTTTAAATTATTGCTTGGCGATTTCAATGCCAGAGTTGGTCGGGACTATGAGGCTTGGCCTGGAGTTCTGGGGCGACACGGAGTTGGTAACATGAACAGCAATGGTCAGTTACTACTTAGTCTTTGTGCTCAATACGACCTTGCGATATCGAACACCATGTTCAGACTCGCCGCTAAGCACAAGACGACGTGGATGCACCCGCGATCCAAACACTGGCATTTGATCGATTATGCTATAATGCGGCAAAGAGACATCAGTCAAGTCGAAATCACCCGTGTCATGCGCGGTGCTCACTGTTGGACTGACCATAGACTTGTTGTCACCAAACTACGACTCCGCCTCCGTCGACCTCGTAGATCCATAGTGAAAAAGCCGGCGGGTCTAAACGTGGATAGACTGAAAGATCGCGAGGTCAGGGTGAAATATGCTGAAGCCTTAACAGAAAAGCTGTCACCAACTAATGAGACTAGTGATGTCGGTGCTGCTTGGGAAACTTTATCATGTCATCTCATGGAAGCCGCTTTTGCTACTTTGGGTGCGAAAGACCGACAAAGCGAGGATTGGTTCGATGACAATGGCGAGGTTCTACAAGCAGCATTCGACAAACATCGAGAGCTCCTGCGACAGCACAATAGAAGAGGTGAAAGTGTTGCGGTGGTCAAAGACAGTGACCAGGAATTACGAAGGCTGTCTCGACAGTTAAAAGAGAAGTGGTGGCGGGACAAAGCTTGTCAAATGCAGTGGCTTGCCGATACTAACCAGCTTGGGGAGTTTTACTGTGAAGTGCGTAAACTGATTGGTGCGTCCTACCGAGCAAAAGTGCCTTTGAGGTCTTTAGACGGTATGCAACTCCTGACCAGCAAGGAGGATGTACTTAAACGTTGGGCTGAACACTTCAAAAACTTGCTTAACGTAGATCGTTCAGCTGATCTGCATCATATCAGTTTACTGCCTCAACTCTCATTAAACACTGAGCTGGACAAGCCCCTATCGTACGATGAGGTTGTTACTGCCATCAGACAGCAGCACAATAAGCGGGCGGTCGGCATTGACCTTATACCGGGTGAGCTACTGAAGTACGGTGGTATGGAGCTGCACACGTCGGTATGGAAGCTATTTGTTCAAATGTGGGAAGAGGAGCGAGTCCCGGATGAGTTTCTCGCATAAGTGCTCTCTACAAGAACAAGGGTGACCGTTCCGACTGCAACTCGTATCGTGGTATTTCATTACTGTCGGTCCCTGGAAAGGCTTTTGCAAGAGTTTTATTGAACCGCCTAAAAGACCTGTCCGAAAAGATTCTGCCCGAAACCCAGTTTGGCTTCCGACCTGACCGAGGCACATGTGAAGCTATTTTCTCAGTGCGTCAACTGCAGGAAAAAAGCAGAGAACAAGGGCGTCAGTTGTACCTCTGCTTTGTTGACTTGGAGAAAGCATTCGACAGTGTGCCTCGCGAAGCTCTCTGGATGGTGCTGGAAAAACTAGGGTGCACGGATAAGTTTGTTCGACTTCTAAGACTCCTGCATGACAATATGCAGTGCTGTGTCTCTGTAGACGGTGAACAGTCCGATTTCTTCCCCGTCACCTGTGGGGTGAAACAAGGGTGTGTTCTAGCGCCTACACTATTCGCCTTATACTTTGCAGTAGTAGTCAAGGAGGTCTTGAATACTGTATCCGAAGGAGTCCGCATCCGATTCCGCACAGATGGCAGTCTTTTCAACTTGGCTAGACTTAGGGCGCGCACTAAGGTTTCGTATGCACTGATTACAGAGATCATGTATGCTGATGACTTGTGCTTTCTTGCGGAATCCCCAGACGGCTTGCAACAGCTGATGTCCGTTTTTCACCAAGCATGCTGCAAATTCGGCCTGAAGATCAGTGTCAAAAAGACGGAAGTAATGTCTCTAGACACACATGGTCGCGAGACACTGGCCATTAAGCTTGGTGAGGATATGCTGAAACAAATTGATAAGTTCCGTTATCTTGGGAACACTGTAACATCTAAGTGTGACCTTGATGCCGAGATCAACAGCCGAATCAGTGCTGCAGCTGCAGCATTTGGAAAGCTGCGTTCCAAGGTTTTCTGCTCGCACGACCTAAAGTTAGCCACAAAAATATCTGTCTACATGGCGATTGTGCTGCCAAACCTTCTGTACTCCTCCGAGACCTGGTGTGTCTACCGCCACCACATACGTACTCTGGATCGTTTCCACCTTAAATGCCTTCGCACCATCATGAAGATCAGATGGTCCGACCGAGTGCGTAACACCGAAGTTCTGAGACGAGCCAATGTCGGTGGCATTGAAGCCTATCTAATGCGTCGGCAACTTCGATTGTGCGGTCACGTATCCCGGATGGCGGAGGAGAGAGTGGCGAAGCGCATCGTTTATTCTGAACTAGAGGAGGGCAAGCGAAAGCAGGGTGGACAACTCCTTAGATATAAAGATGTTCAAAAGCGCCACATGAAACGTTGCAACATCGAGCCCACTCAATGGGAGGGTCTGGCAGCAGAGCGCCCAGAATGGCGCGGGATGGTAAAAAGGCGAATACGCGAGTTTGAGGAGCAGCGCAAAGCAGACCTCGACGCTAAGCGCGATGAGTTGAAAGACCGTCCACCTGCAACCATTAACTACAATTATGTGAACGGCAAGCTCACCTGCCCGCATTGCGCACGAGACTTTTTAGCAAAAATTGGCCTATAAGTAGTAGCTATCTCCGAGTGCATCAACGCCTCTTTAGGAGGATTTAGGATTAGGAGTTGAAGTGGTCGCCATGGCCGAAATCGGTCGGAAAGATCATCATCATCAGTGTTTTCGTCCAACATGGATGGCCCATGGCTTTTTTGTAAGTTTTGTACGAGGTTGTTGATCACATGGGCAAGGTATTTGCGATGAATGAATTGGATCTAGACATGGGAAAAATCACTCACTTAGATGAGCAGAGCGATTTGAATCATTTGCGTCTGCGGAGTTGAATCACTCACTTAGTTCAGTCGTTCAGTTAGTTCACTATTTCATTACGGCTCCTACGCGTCCTACGGCTCATAAGCGATCGATCAAGCGAGCGAACGAGCTACCGAGTGTAGCTCAAACGAACTAAAGTGCTATTGATTTGATTAAGTTGTGTTGTAGTTCGCGTCTTTATGGCCTATTTGTTGGAAACTTAGTTCGTGCATTTATTTAAGTACTACGTGAAATATTTTATTTTTCATCTTTAATAAATATGCTTGATTGTAAAACTCTTGAACTGTGATACTTTATTCATGCATAATATGAATATGTACTAACGACGTGCGTTGCGCGAGCCACGAGATTACCGGGCGCCCGCCGCCGCCGCTCCGCGCCGCGCCACCGGCTGTTCGCGCCGAGTTCACGGCTCGCGAGAGCTGCTAGCGCGAAGTGAGCCGATGAGTTGTGAACTAAAGCTATTTCAGATGAACTAATGAACGACTGCGCTGTAGGAGGAGACTTAGTTATTTTAAGCCAATTGTTCATGAGTTACCCACGGCTAATTGGATCCATTTTGGCTGCTCATGTTTAACATTCTAGTTTGAACCAACAAAAGCTTAAAACACACACTGAAAAACCACTGAAAAATTCTGATTTGGTCGAAAAATACAAAAACAAATATCTACACTACAATTTTGAACTATCGGATAGCAACAACACCAGGACGTTTTTAGTTACATCTGGCCACCTTTAATCTCGTAAAAAAGAGCTCCAACTCCTTATTTAAACTAACCTAAATAAACTGTCGACATCATGTCACTTCATGATTTGCGTCAGTTTGTATGATGGGTAAGTGCCCTTTTTCACGAGATTAAATCAAACTAGGATTATAAAATGAAAACTTTCAATTTTTTAAACAAAAGCATGAATCTAGAGATTATAAATGTGTAAAAAATTTACTCCTTTGCGTTAGCCATTAGGTATTTATATTTTATGATTCTCAATAAATGAATTATTAACTAAAACTATTTTTCTTTTGTTTGGTTACTAGACCTAAGTACCTTCATATACTTACATATGTAGAAACTTTAGGTATTTGGACATCAGTAAAACAGAATATAGCTATTATTTTAGACAACATCAAATTAGAATCCTTGAATTTCTTTATTTATGTTATAAACATACCTAAACTTACAAATTTGTTAAACAAAAGCATAAATCTCGACATTATAAAAGTGTTTTAAATTTACTCTTTTGCGTTAGCCATTAAATAGGTAGGTATTTATATTAAATAGAATAGAATAAGAATAAGAATAATTTATTTATAAGCTTAATGTCAGTATTTACATATAAAGGAAATATACTTAGAATTACTTAAATATTACAATTTAGCCTGAACTAGGATTACCCTGTATCTCAGGCAAACAAGGTCATATTTATTAATTACATAATACGTCTTTTTTATAAATTATATAAAATACCTAAAATGTTTACATTATCTAGGTGAATACAGTTAAAATATTAATACTTATCAACTAGGTGTGTGACTTTTTTACTAGTAGCTTCTGATACAGGGTCTAAGAAAAGACCGTCAATAATTTCTCTGTTTCCTCATACGACAACAACTGTAAGGCTTCTTTTAGTACCCTTTTACATTCATTGTAACATAAAGGGTAAATCGTTAAAATTGCGTTTAGTCGATTGTAAAGCCTGGGTCCTAAGAACACAAAAAATCTCGATGAAAAGGCGAAGTTTGTTTGTGTTTTCTGTGTGCAGACAATATCTTTACGTCTTTTGTTAGTTATATCCGTGCAATAGGAAAGTGCTGCGTGTTGTTTTAGTACAGTGCTTAAAATGAATAATTGTCGAACTGTTAGTACTTGGCATGACTTATATAAAAGGTTAGTAGGATACAGGAACGGACGAAAACTTAATACCTTTAGGACAGCTCGTTGTGCCCTTTCAAGTGTTAGAAGGAAAGTTTTAGAAGAACCACCCCATGACGATATGCAATATGTAAGAAGTGATTGACATAGGGCAAAGTAGACTTGTGTAATCAGTTGAGAGTCCGCAAAAGAGCGTAATTTTTTAAAAACGAAAATTAGCTTGCGAACTCTACCGCTTAAGGCTTCAATGTGTGGTCTGAATGAAAGCAAATTATCTATTATGATGCCCAAATATTTTACTTGGTGTGCGGGTGAAATTACAGGACAGTCGCAATTTGTGTCCGTTGGAGAATAACAGTGATGGGCGTAAATGCTTGGATTGGGATTTGCTAAAGGATAGTTGCTCTTTGAGAACTTTACAAAATTTGTTTTATCGGCATTGAGGGTGAGCTGATGATACCGCAACCATTTACATACAACATTAAAACCTCGCTGTGCATATTCGAAAACCTGTTTATCAGTTTTGGCGGAAAAGATTATGGCTGTATCGTCCGCATATGAAATAATCTTACCGCAGTCTAATTTAAGGTCGCAAAGATCATTGATATAAATCAAAAATAGGGTTGGACCTAAAATGCTGCCTTGTGGGACCCCAAAGGATGTATTAAGTCGAAAAGAGCTCATTACATTACCTATTTTGACGCATTGACACCTATTTGATAAATAACTTTCGAATAGTTTCAGTTGCGTACCTCTTATGCCTATGTTTTCAAGCTTACGTAAGAGGATTGGGGTGGAAACAGTGTCGAAAGCTTTAGCAAGGTCAAGGAATATACCTATAGTTTTTTCTCCTTTGTCAAGTTCCTTTGTAATATGATCGGTTAAGTGGTGGACAGCATCGGAAGTTGAAAGTTTGGCTCTAAATCCAAATTGCATACTAGATAGAATGGAGTACTTCTCTAAATATTGCATTAGTCTGGTATTAATAATTTTCTCAAACACTTTAGATATTGATGTCAATAGGGATATAGGCCTGTAATTAGTAACAAGATTTTTAGGACCGGATTTATAAATGGGTACTACGACCGCTTTTTTCAAACAATTAGGAAAAAATCCTTCAGTTAGGCATTTTTGAAAAATGTGTGTGAGTGGTAGGACCAGTAAGTGCTTGATTTTTTTTAGTATTTTGTTTGAGATACCATCCCAGCCTACTGCACAATCCTCTTTTAATCCTGTTATTAATCTTTCAACCTCTTGTGTATCCGTATCCAGCAATACAAAAGACTTTGACGTAGTTTGTGTGTTAGTATATGGAAGGTGGGCATCGGTGCTCTGTATTTTTTCAGACAGGTTTTTGCCTACATTAACAAAAAAATCGTTGACATTATTAACAGATTCTGTTTCAGAAACATGTGTTTTTAATAATTTTGAGGATGTTTCATGCTGCTTTGACGTGTAGGTTAAGGTCTTAACATGTTTCCAGACTTGTTTATTATCCTTTCCAGCCTTTGCCAGTTCACTCCTATCGTAATTACTTTTTACCTTTTTTAACAAGTCATTACAAAAATTGCGGTATCTTTTGTAAGTTGTTAGTAGAATTATATTTTCAGAGTGTTTTTTAGCCTTCATATGAAGCTTATCCCTGTTTTTCATACAACGGATTAAACCCGGAGTGATCCATGGCTTAATATTATAATTTTTCCTACTTATTTTCACGGTCACAGTGTTATCTAATATAGCTTGTTGAACAGTTTTTATTAAATGCAACAATGCAGAGTCAGCATCAGCAAAATTGTAAACTGGACTGAAATCGGTCATGCATAAATACTCTTCTAGTTTATTTATATTTAATTTGTTGACAAACTGCGTTTTTCGTGACCTCATTTTCTTTAGACTAAGTGTTATTAGAACAGCATAATGATCGGTTATAGACGAATTAGTAACTAATGTAAGTGATGGTAAGTTGGTTTTAAGCATGACGTGATCTAAGCAGGAACCAGTCTGAAACGTGGGAAGAGTGTGAGCAGGAAGAAGACCGTGAGATGAGCATAGATTGAGATATTCCTGACCGGGAACGTTATCGCATCCTACCGAGATAATATTTATATTTATATCGCCCGTTAATATTATATTTTTAAACTGAGATAAACTTTTAAGAAGTTTATCTAATGAATCCAGAAAGGCTTCAATTTTCACAGTAGAAGGAGATCTATATATCGCAATAATTGCAGTATCCATGCCAACCTTTATTAATAGCCGGTTACATTCTAGTAAAAGCGGCTCCTCAACATGATGAAATGAAATCCTCATGAAATCCTCGAAATGATTCTCAATAACAAGATAAAGAACTAAAACTGCTTTTCTTTTGTTTAGTTCCTAGACCTAAGTATTCATATAGTTAAATATGCAGAAACTTTAGGTATTTGAACATCAGTAAAACAGAATATAGCTATTATTTTAGATAACATAAAATTTGAATCCTTGAAATTGTTAAGTAAATAAATATCAACACACACACACACATATCGCGCCTATCATCCCTTGCGGGGTAGGCAGAGCGTAAACGACCGCAAAAACGGACATTTACGCCACGTCTGACATAATATATTTGAGGGTCATTCGGAAAATTGTGTATCGCTATAGCGACAGGTTGTCAGCCCATTGCCTAAAATTGCAATACACACCCTCAAGTCCCTTAGTCGCCTCTTACGATTCCCACGGGGAAAAAATTGGGGTGATGCTATTCTAGGCCGGCATCACACGGCAAAAATATCAATCTTGTTAATAAACATACCTATCTTTAAAAATGTAGAAAAAAAAGGATTCGTAACGTTTGCATTTGCATTTTCGATTACAACAAGACGAATATTCAATGAAAATCGGTAAAATGATCGAATTTCATTAACACATTGCATCTTGATGTGGGTCTACACGACTTACTTGTTTTTTAGTTGGTGGAGAGTTTATCCCTCTACGTTTCGGCTGGCCACGGCAGCCTTCTTGACGGAGGTCGACAGCAATTCAGCAATCAATTTGTTCGGCAATTTACAGCTGACGGGCGGGCATATGTGATCTGTCGACCTCCGTGAAGAAGGCTGCCGTAAGCAGCCGAGACGTAGAGGGATAAACTTTCTACCAACTAAAAAACAAGTAAGTCGTGTAAACCCACATCATGAGTGATACTTGTTCGTTTAATAATAACATTGCATCTTATGTTTTACATAATATTTAAAGTTTTTCAAAACGTTATACTTTATGATGTTAATTTGTTGATGAATACCTACCATAAAGTGTGAAAACAAAAACAGTCAAGACCGGAATAAAAGTACTAAGATACGTTGACATGATACGTCATATTAATAAAGATACCAATCTTTTACAATATATTTTTATACCACCATTTTACTGATCACCACTGATCACCATTTTAAGTGAGTGTTATTTCATATTTTGCTTTTTATTTCTATTTTTTAGTTCTGCACTCTACAATTTTAGCCCCGAGGCTATGAAATCTACACCACCCATATATGGTGGGGAGCAGAAGGTCACTGGAGTAGGTTTGTGGTTGTTCAAACAACCAGCCCATTCGCGCCCTTGGTGCGCGACTGGGCTTACGAGTTGTTCTGGGAAGAACGGATTGGACTGAATCTACCCGCCACGTGCCGGTAGTTCCTAAATGGGGAACAAATGAGGGACCTCCGCCACAGTATAATTATTAGTACTAACGTACAGTATGGTCACTCCCTGCCTCCCCCTACAAGCGCCGCCCACCCGCGCTCGGAGGACGCTCAGACACCGGCTAGCAAGGGCGCGACGACGAAGGTCATTTCATACTGTCGCACATTGCATTCCCGATTCGCGAACGCAAAATGGCGGCAACCCTGACATGTTGTCTCACACACACAAGCATGGTTCGCGTTCACCTACGCGAGCTTACACTGTGTGCGTAGCAACGCGTTTGTTTGATTCATACATTTGAGCGCCAGAGTCCGAGGTGTGCCTCCGCGGACCCGCCGGCGGGGGCGTTGGTTGCTTGAGGAGCTTGTGGAGTGTGATATATTCGCAATGGATATGTCCCACAAACTCTATAAAGATAGAGATGCCAGGCAAAAAGCCTGGCTAGAAATTTACAAAAAGCTTTTTCATAATTTTAATGAAAAAGTTAACAGGAAAAAAAGGATGCTAGTAGGTACCTATTGTTGAGGTTTATTTTATTAATTACGTACTAAAATAACTACTTACCTATATTTATTAAGGTATTTTTTGTTTAACATTACAGGTAGTAAACGGTTATTTTTGTTCTTAATTCTACGTTATTTGGCAAACAATAAACTATGCCGTATTTGCCGTGTGTTGCCGGCTAAGAATAGCATCACCCCATTTCTTGCCCGTGAAAGTCGTTAGAGGCGACTTAGGGACTTGAGGGTGTGTATTGCAATTTTAGGCGATGGGCTGACAACCTGTCACTATAGCGATACACAATTTTCCGAATGACCCTCAAATATTTGTCAGACGTGTCGTAAATGTCCGTTTTATGCGGCAGTTTACGCTCTGCCTACCCCGCAAGGGATTATAGGCGTGATTTATGTATGTAATAAACTATGAATTGATCCATGTCAATTTTCACCGCACACAGTTGTTCGCACACGACCGTACACACGCTCAGTCAATCAAAGTATAACCCGTACAAACACGACGAAATTTGCCATATTACAACTACCTAGGCACTATGCGCCTTCTAAATTTAGACGGGTAATAATCGCGGCGCTGTCAGAACGCGCGGCCGGGATCCCGCAAAACCTCGTGAGTGAGGGAGCAGACGGCCTAAAAATGATGTTTAGTTTGGTGGTTTTAATTTTTTTAGAAGTATCTTATTCAAAGTACGCAAGTAAACCAATAAACATATAGGGTAATAAGCCGCGCTTCCTAGCAGGACGATGTCTGATATTGATATTTTTACGCGGTACAAAGAAATTTAAGAAATTTTACTTAATTTGTACTACGTACCTTAAAAAACGTACCACTTTGGTTTACTAAATAAACTTTTCCTGCTGAAGCGCCCCTGCAGGGTTATGCTAGAGAGCATGCTCTCGAGCAGGTCACAATAAATATAATTGTGGTTACTGTAGTGTATGACGCACCTCCACGTCATTCAGACTTAGCTATAAGTATAATATAAGCATAGCTGTAGATCTTTTTAGTCAATAAACGCTCGTCGTACAAGACAGTTGTTTCATTGCATGGTCGCTCCGAATGCCAACATCGCATGGCGACCCTGCCAGCGCTGCCTTATACGGGCAGTGTTGCGCAGCTCGGTTCGGTTTCGGATTACGGTGACGGACTTTGTGCTCTTCGACTAAAACTTTTAAACGAATTTAAGAAATATAATTTTTCATTTTGTGTTATATAAAATGTGAGTGTTTACTGTACGTCAGGACCTCCAGAATGACTTTTCTTCTATGGCTTTTTCTTGTCCCTGTATTTTGGGATTATGACTATGTAAAGAAATAAAACAGGTTTTGTGATGTGCATTGATTTGCGTGGCAAAATTCTTAAAAATATATAAATGACGGTGTGTAAGCTGGGCGCCGGGAGGATGTCGGTGACGGAAGGAAGTGTACGCTGGGCGCTGGGAGAAAGATGGAGTCAGTAGGATGATGATGAATGGTTTTGCAGGCAGCCGGGAGATGTTCGGGTCGGATGTGGACGCGACCCCACCGGGCTTCCCATTTGCCTAGGGTAAAAGTTGGTTACTCGGAGCCGGTAATGTAATGAGTGCAGGCAGAGTGAGTCAAGTGTTCAGTTTTTTTTTTTTAAGTGTAGTGTTTCAGAAAGGCCAAGTACGTTTAGTTCGGCAAGAAAACGTCGGCAGTGCTTTTTTTTGGCATCATGGTTTCAGATGGTTATGGACTAAATTTTATCAGTAAGGCATGGAGACGCAGATAATTAATATTATGTAACAGCATATAGATATAAGCAACATCGACGCACATGTACGACGCGACGTCAACATATAGATTATAATAATCATTTACTATAGATACCTACTTGGTACTAAGTTAAAACGGGTTCATTTATCGATACGTTATGTTGCCTTCTTGAAGTATTTGATTGAATTTCAGGGTAAGGAAATGATAAACAAATTACTCTATCTACTTTTAGTATGATCAATATTCCTTTTTAACCTCTAAAAGTCGTCGCATAGTTACTACCTTTATAGTATTCTTTAGCTTCTAAAATATAAGTTGTAACTCGTTATATTTGAAACTCGAAAAGAAAATTAAGTAAAACAGGTAAGCACCTACGTGCTATATTAGTATTTTAACGGCAAAAGCATATTTGTTTGCTATATTACGATCATATCTTATTGTTTTCACTCAGTAACAATGGCCTGCGAACCTCGAGTCTAAGTTGCTGACCAGCAAGATTCTGGTTGCCGACCGTGCGCGTTACACGTGAACACACAATATCAATAGAGGTATATGTGAGCACAGTATAATATGTACAGAAATGTATCATGAGGCATAACAAAGAAAGTTCATTAGTTTATACATTTGTAAAAGAGAGACAAAATTACATATAAAATCATCATTGAAGTACAGTTTGGTATGAAGTATGTCATTCGAATGTGTTTTATTTGTTTGTTTGTTGTAGTAGTTGCATTTTGTATCAAAAACATACTTATTATGGGTACCAACAACTACAGCATTTTACAGTTATTTTTAAGAAAAAAAAATATAATTACACAATTTTATTCGAAAATAAGACTAAAAAAAACAGGTAATATTGGTATCCCATCCAAATTTTTTTACTCAATTTTTGTATCAGGCAGGTTTTAATGGATTATTATGGTTATAATGGAATGCATCGGAAATGATGTCTTAATGTTATGAACGTAAAATAATCAGTTATTTATTTTCGAAAAATATTTTATCAAACATTTATTAGTATTCTTGTCAAAATTATAGAGCTCAACCTCAATTATTATTATAATGTAAGCCTAATGTCAATATGAGTGTATGTTCATTTGATTTGATGAAGGGACCTACTCCGATCTGGAGAATTAGTAATAATTTTGATCACATGTCTATAGTTTTGTTAAATCAAATCAATTTAGTCAATCAAATGAGTTGTACACAGGTTGGATTAGAAATATTATATTACCATTGTAATATTTATAAATTTATTATTTGGCATTGAATATCTTTATTGAAGAACATACACTTTTCAGTATAGCTTTCGTTAGACAAAGAATTACTTTTCTATTTGAAATATACGAACAGATTATTCACTGACTATTATTGTATAAGTTTATTATGAAAAATTGCTCTAAGGTAATAGGTATGTAACTTATTTTGTTAACTTCATTTTGATCACATGGATTTGTTGGAAGTTTGTGTAGTCTACAAAGGGGGCAATATACACGTAGTTTTACAGTTTAACATTTTAAATTTATCTAAGTTCTTTTTACTTTTGCTTCTGGTAAATGCATGTCATAATAATTTTGTAGCTAGTAAATTCAATCTTGATTATTGATAACAGCATGGGATCACAGTCATGTACATTTTTTATATTTTGAATGTAGGTTACACATGTCGTGTCATGTGTCTTTTGTTCATACATAATATGGCAAGCAGGTACGTACTACATAATGTGTAAAGCTGATGTAGCGAAATTCTTACCAGTCCAAGTACATTGACACTTAGCACAATTCTGAATTAACAATTATACCTATACTATCTATATACATTTTTGAGAGGAGTTATCAAAGTACTTGTTTTTTTGTTTAGTTGCCAAGCTGAAGTTTAAGACTGTTTAATTAAATATGTATAAACCTACCTAGGTTTGGTGGTCATTGTGAAAGAAGTCATATAATTAAACGTATTAAAAATCTATTGCTACCTTTTGAGGGCAATTAGTTACGTTTCAGTTAGGAAAATGTAAGGAATAAAAAAAAAAGGAAAGTGTCATTCGGAGAAATGTATTAAATATCTTTTGAACCAAAGAGTACAATTGGTTACATTTCTGCTGATAATTCAAGCAAAGGGTAAATAAAGTACAGTTTTTGTTTGTTGGTTTTGGTTTAGCATTGTAACGTCAAATGATAGAGAAAGGAATAATTTGGTTATAGGTGTTTTGTATGGCTACTGGATCCAAAGCAATACAAAATAATTTATACCAAAGGATTCAATTGGTTTGAGAAATAAGATTGTTTTTGTATGAATAGGAGTGAATGAGTGTGAGCGAATAAAATCGGTACACAATAAGGTACATAGGGAGCGAACCCTTCATCTGATCATGGTGCGAACGAGTTTTCCTCTGTGAGGATAGTTGGGGACCAAAGTGTCTTAAATCGTGACCCTCATAGAGATCAGATCCTTCAGTATTATTAAAACTGTTGGAGAATAAAATTTCTTAAACACTGATCCTAAAATAATTAGCTGTGCGCACAGCAACGATAGGTGCTATTATAGACCTACGTTTAAAATGTTTATAAGTTATATACACGCAAAGTACGTGTGAGTCGACTCGTAATAGAATGTACCTTATATTGTTATTATAATTGTTATGTGTATGGGACCGGCCGGCCCAAAAGAAATAAATACTCAAAGGAGTAAAATGTGTACCGAGTGATTGTGAATTAAAATGGTATATGTAACGAAAATGAAAATGAAGTGTAAGGATTTTATATGAGAGAGAAGTGAAAGATATAACTTGTTTAAAGTATTTTGCACATTAAAAAGGGATGTTTTAAGGGTGATTAACAGAGCAAAAAAGAAAAAGAAGGTTATATTAAAAGGAATTTCAAATTATGAGCGGAAGTGAAAGGGCAATATTTTCAAAGAAATGTTACATTTAGGTAAACAACTTGTGCAACTATTTATCTATTTGGTAATTATGTACAATTTTATTAAGATGGATTACTAATCTAAAACTGTATACATTTTGAATGACTGTGATCTGAGCATAAATATTTGGTTTTAATAATACTGAATCTAGCAATATGTTGATTTATTAATAACGAATTAAACGAACAAATGAACTCGTCCGTAAGTAGCATTTATTTTATGTTATTTTATTATTATTACTTTTATGTAATATTATTACTTTTACTTGATCATTAATGTAATTTTGATCAGTAGGTTAAGTACTTAGTAGAATGGTATTTCTACATGTATTTTATTTTTAAAGCCTACTTATACAAATTTTTTTCTACTCAGTACTAACGTTTTTGCAAGTAACTGCAGACAGACATAGTGTGTAAAATTTTATATATAATCTTTTCTTATTCCTATGCAATTTTTGTAGTCAAAAATTTCTGTCTATATTATATTTTTTTTGCTTTACACAGCATTGCATAACATTATTGATTTTAATTTTGCATAACAATGACAATATTTGGCCACAATTGCCTATATAAATAGTATTAATCGAATTGTATTACTTTTATTTTATTTAACTTGAATCATGGCAATGTACACTGCTGTACCAAATCACGTATCAACCTACTAGAGTTTACTATATTTTCTATTTTAACATACATTGATTTACTATGATCAGAATAAATCATCTAAAATTGCTGAAAAATATATTTTAGAACTGTCTTCATTAACCGTGGAAATTGTTTAATTTAGTATAATACTTAATATTAACCTTCATCTATTGTTTAGGTAATGTTGTTTTAAAATAATTGGCTGTTTTACTCGTGTGTGAGTAAATTGAACCTATCTTGATAATATATATCAAAATTTTCTCGATTACTATAAAGTTATATTTGACTATTCTTAAAATCTAATAATTAAATATCACAAAATAATCCTTGTATTTCGAAATTATGTTTTACACAAAATACCTATTTTTCTATTAGTAGAACTTGTTTTACTTAAGTTTTGGCGTGATAAAATAACTGTTAAATTTTAATATCCATTATAATAACTAAAATATGTTTGAAAATTCAAATAATTATTTCTTATTTGTTGTAAATTATGTTTTTACTAGAACAACATTTTACTGTTACGTTGTGGTACCTATATAATTTCTATATTTTATAAAATAATTCTTGTACTAAACCTACGGAAATTATTTTATCCGATTAATTTGGACGTCCAGAAATATCATATTGTAATAATAAAAAAAAGATAACTGCATTACCGTACACTAGTTTCATATAGAGTGAAATTAAGTAAATGAAAAGAAAAAGAAAATAATATTCTTTTTCTTTTTCAGAAACGGTGGAGGTGTAGTGTATGACGCACCTCCACGTCATTCAGACTTAGCTATAAGTATAATATAAGCATAGCTGTAGATCTTTTTAGTCAATAAACGCTCGTCGTACAAGACAGTTGTTTCATTGCATGGTCGCTCCGAATGCCAACATCGCATTACAACCACAATTAAACATCGCTTTAGGGTCGCTCGAGCAGAAAAGATTTTTTATCTACACTCGTCTCATAATGTTCGAATTATGAACTCGAAAACAGTTGTATAAAGACCCACTTCATGCCTAAAGAAATTACAGTTTCATAGAAATTACAGAAGCGTAATGCCTTAATAAGAAGGCTCTTACTTCGATAAAGTTGAGAAATGAAACGAAGTTATTAATGATGGGTTTGCTCTTGATTCTAGTCTAGGTCATAGGACAGAGACAGAGTCTAAGATGGAGCGAGCTCACCCAGAAGAAGCCTGTTCACTCTTACTTTGAAGAGATTAGGGTTGTATGCGTTTGGAAACACAGACGCAGGTAGTGAGTTCCACTCTTTAGCAGTGCGCATTATAAATGATGACTGGAAGCGCTTAGTCCGAATTGGTGGAATGGCAACCAGGTACGGATGGTATCCGGCGGTGCGTCTGGATGTCCGAAAATGAAATGAATGTCTTTTTTTGCCAATCAATATTTTTTTTGGAGAGTGTAGATAAAATTGTGTATGCAACTGAATATAATTAGGCATTAGAATGCTCGTGTCAAACTATAATCACACTCGGCTATGCTTCGTGTAATAAACAGACACTCGCATTCGAATGACCCCCATTATACGACAGTTGCCTAAACTACTAATGTCGGGTAATGTTGTAAAATCAATAGATGATGCCATAGTAAAGACGTTTAATTCGTGAGGTTCTAATTCAAATATAGCAGATATGTTTGGCGATAACTTTCGGAAAGGCGTACAAAATATTATACCTAATTGTTCTAGAAAATTAGTTGATAATAAATCTTATAGAAAGCCGTTGGATAGATCACTCTTATTTAAAAAAGCTTCCACGAAAGATATACAAAAAGTTATAGTGAAATCGAATAGCAATAAATCACCGGGGATTGATGGTTGATCTAAAGATGATAGGAGACAAAATCTCATCAGCTATAGCTCACAAGATTAACGCTAGCGTGTCCACTGGAATCTATCCAGACGAGTTTAAAATTGGTCTAGTACGTCCAATTTTCAAGGGAGGTAACAGCAAATATAGTGCAAAATATAGACCCTGGACAAAGTCGTTGAACGCTTTGTAAGTGGTCAAATACATGACTTTTACAGTAAAAACGATGTTTTATCACTAAACCAGTTTGGGGTTCAGCCCGGAAAGAGCACAACAATGCTTCTATCTAGGTTTGCTGATGAAGTTAATAAGTACCTAGATTCTAAAAGTCATGTTCTCATTGTATTAATTGATTACAGCAAGGCATTTGACACTTTGAGACATGATACGCTGGTAGAAAAACTAGATGATACGGATATTAGAGGTCAGTTGTTAGAATGGTGTAGGAACTACCTATCAAGCAGATCATACCACGTAAAGATCGGAAACTCACTCAGCCAAAGGGTCAACGTTACAGAGGGCACTGCGCAGGGGTCAGTTCTTGGGCCGCTTCACTATCTTTCATACGTGAATGACATGAACAATTGTGTTGAGTTCTGCAGCGTTTACCAATATGCGGACGACACGTGTCTACTAATTGCAGATAGAGACCTTAAAACTGCCGAACAGAAACTGCAACATTATTTTGCAGCGACATCTATGCAAGCATGAAAAACTAGGTACATACCTTAGATCTGAGCAAGCGCAAGAGTTGAATGTTAGCTCGTGTCGCGTGTAGGTAGATGGTGTTGTTTACAACATGAGGTTTATCGAAGGCATTTAGTTACGCACGCGGCCCTTAAGAGAACACCTGACGCTGCAAATCGAACTTTATGCATTTTACGGACATATACTGCATTACGAAAGTAGGTTACACGCGCAGGCTATTCGCGCTACCTACCTGCTGACTTCACACAACGTGCGAAGACAACGTGACATACGTCGACTGCGCATCGCCTCACGTTCTGCTGCGACAGCGCATCGACGCCTCGGATATTGGAAACTTCCCCACTTCGGTACTAGCATCGTCCGTGGTCGGTTCTACGTAATTTTAGTCTATCTAATAAGACATACCTTTTGTAACTTTTAACTTAATAAAGTTTATTATAAAATTGATCGGTTTTTTAAGTCCTCCAGCTGCAGCCTTCGTCACTGGCGCAGACGGTAGGATACTCGCGATCGGGTTTTAAAGGACATTTCCAGTGAATTTAAGGACTAAAAATTGTGAAACGTGAAAATCGTCAATGACTTTTTCCGTGGAGCGTTCGCGACCTGATCGGAAGTTCTCAAACTTCGACACGAGTATCCAGAACCTGAAGTTGCTGTAGCTGTCTGTTCCAGAAATCGAACAAAGAGGTCTAGAAATGAAACCGTGAGTACACATTAGAATTTCTCTAAGTGTTGCTATCCTATCTTTATATTCCTTTTCGTTATAACCTTCAAGATTTTTTGCTTTAAGAAAGACAAACCGTCTGTCCCACATCGACAGACAAATAGACGTAAAGCCTTAGATTTAAATAGAGATTTAGATATCGATTGTGACTTCGATTATAATTTAGAAGATTTATTTTACGAATTTAAGCTGGCACAGCCACCGCAACCAGCTTTTGATCCGGACACTATCTACAAGGCGTTACGCCTAGTGCCCGATTTTGATGGTAATCCCAATGTTTTACCAAGATTTATATCATTTTGTGATCGGCTTGTAGTTGATTTTATGAGAAAGGGCGAGGAAAATGAGCTAACCAATCATTGTCTTTTGAATGGAATTCTTAACAAAATTGTAGGATCCGCAGGGCGAACAATTAATTCAAACGGCATCACTAATAATTGGCTTGGCATTAGGGAATCACTTATTAATAATTTTGCAGACCAAAGAGATGAAACTGCTCTTTATAACGATCTCATGATAGCCACACAGGGGAATAAAACCCCACAGGAGTTCTATGATTTTTGTCAAAATCTTTTTGCCACTATCATGACGTATGTAGCTTTGCACGAAACTGTTAATACGACTATTGATGCAAAACGAACCTTATATAAAAAGTTGACACTACAAAGTTATGTCCGCGGCTCAAAAGAGCCCCTGGGCTCCAGAATTCGCTGCATGCGTCCCGACAGCATCGAAAAAGCATTACAGTATGTTCAAGATGAGCTTAATGTCATGTACCTTCAAGAACGCACTAGCCACGCTGGTGAGAAAAAGGCGCCCTCAGCGCACTCCATGAACCCTATGAAGATCCCGTTTGCAGGTACTTCATTTTCAGCTAGACCAACTAGTTTCAGTTTCCCAGCCACCAACTGGCAACCAAGACCATTTTTCCAACCACAGCCCAGATTTACTCCTCAAACACACCAACAGCAACCCCAAATGCGTATGCCCTCACGCACTCAGCAGATGTTCTCTGCACCACTCCCAAATTACAACCCCCAGAACAATAATTTTAGATTGCAATCCAGATACACATCTCAAAATACCGGTCCTAAACCCATGAGTGGTGTATCCCACTTCGTTAATAGAGTCCTACCTTCAACGTCATCAGGATTTGGAGGAGGTTATGACTGGCGCAAGCATGGTAATCCACCTCCCACAAACTACTTTAAATCCAGGGACGTTAATGTCAATGAATGCTTATCAGGAGAGGAATTTTATGACGGCTCCGGCTATGAACCTGAAAATGAGTACTATCAATGTTACCCTGAATATGATATTAACACTAACAGCGTTCTCAATTACTATGCTCATCCAGAACCATACTATCCACCCCAAATCCAAGAGATACCTCAAGAGTCTTCCCTCGATGATAATGGGGATTTTCAAGAGGACTTCCAGTCCAAAATGCAAAAATAGGAATTAATTTCGAAACCCAGAGAGAGCTGCCGTATATACAACTTAAAAATCCTCCCTTAAAACTTTTAATAGACTCAGGCGCAAATCAATCTTTTATTAGCCCAGAAGCTGTGGAGCGCTATTTTTCAAATGTTAGCCTTAATTTTGAGCCATTTGAGGTGACCAACGTTCACGGTACCTCACGCAACAAATATTCAATAACGTTACCCTGTTTTTCCGAATTTAACAGAAATGAAGATATCAAATATTTTGTCTATAAATTTCATGACTATTTTGACGGGCTCCTTGGGTTTGACCAACTGAAAAAATGGAAAGCACATATAGACTTGGAGTATTTTCAGTTAGACACGAAAACCGCAGTAAATCCTATACATCTGTACAATACCAAAAATGTTAATTTATACGAACAAATAATTCCCGCGAATTCTTCCAGGTTAGTTAGAATTCCAATTAATGCCCCGGACGGCGACGAGGTAGTAGAGGAACAAACCATTTGCAATTGTCTAATAAGCGAATGTCTAACATCAAACTTGAACAGTCGAGGTTATATAGAAGTGACCAATACCTCTGAATACGACATAATCTTCAGTGTGGATCGCCCAGTGCAAGCTGAGCTTTTTAACACTGAATGCACTCGGTCCACCCAGCAGACACCGCAGTCGCGAGCTCAAGAAGTTTTATCGCGATTACGCACCGACCATCTTAATGCGGAAGAAAAGGCCAACTTAACATCTCTCTGTTCCCAATATGCTGACGTTTTTTATATTGAAGGTGAACCGTTAACCTTCACTAATAAGATCAAGCACACTATTAGAACAACCGATGAGGTCCTTATCTATACTAAAAGTTACCGCTATCCATTTGTTCATCGTCAAGAGTTTAGGGACCAAATTTCTAAAATGTTAGAGCAAAATATAATCAGGCCCTCCGATTCAGCATGGAGCTCACCTATTTGGGTAGTTCCAAAATAGGTCGATGCTTAGGGAAAGCAGAAATGGCGGCTAGTAGTCGACTTCCGTAAATTAAACGAGAAGACGATCGACGACAAATACCCCATCCCAAACATCACGGATGTGTTGGATAAGCTTGGTAGATGCCAGTATTTCACAACCTTGGATCTGGCGAGCGGATTCTATCAAGTGGAGATGGATCCTGTAGACATCCCAAAAACCGCTTTTAATGTCGAAAACGGCCACTTCGAGTTCCTCCGCATGCCCATGGGTCTGAAAAACTCACCATCAACTTTTCAGAGAGTCATGGACAACGTACTCAGAGGCTTGCAAAATGAGATATGCCTCGTTTACCTCGATGACATAATAGTCTTTAGTTCATCCTTACAGGAACACATAATTAACCTAGAAAAAGTCTTTGAGAGGCTCAGAGAGTCTAATTTTAAAATACAAATGGACAAATCCGAATTTCTTAAACTCGAAACAGCTTATCTAGGTCATGTCATCAGTAAGGATGGAGTGAAGCCTAATCCTGACAAGATCAAGGCCATCCAGGCTTACCCAATGCCTAAAACACCTAAGGATATAAAACAGTTCCTTGGCCTTTTAGGATACTATAGGAAATTTATCGCAGATTTCGCACGTATAACAAAACCTATGACGGCGTGTTTCAAAAAGGGTAGGAAAATTACTTTTGACCGTGATTACGTGGACTCCTTTGAAAAGTGTAAGCGACTATTAACTAATGATCCAATCTTACAATATCCGGACTTTTCAAGAGAGTTTCCGCTGACTACCGACGCGTCTAATGTGGCAATAGGGGCCGTTTTATCTCAAGGCCATGTCGGTTTGGATAAGCCTATTGCTTTTGCTTCACGTACTCTGAACGAGAGTGAACAAAATTATAGCACCATAGAAAAGGAGCTTTTGGCGATAGTATGGGCAACGAAATACTTCCGTCCATACATATACGTTCAAACGCATCGCGAACAAATGCTTAAAGTATATGACTTAATAATGAAACATCACTCGCAAATCGAGCCAACCTTATTGACAATAGAAATAAGGATCGTGAGCCAGAAGCCAGTTACGAACCTTATCAAGACGTCTACATAAGTAACCCTGCTGCAAGCAGACAAAAATTAGCCCCACGTTTTAATAAACATACAGTTTTAGCAGATCTACCCATCCACATCTATACCTCCAAAAAACGAGGACCCATAGCAAAGTCACGCTTAAAGCGTCCCACTAAGAACCGTACATTGTTACAGGATACTACTCGTAATGCTGATTCTACCCCTGTACCTAGCAGTGCAGGCACTGGAGATAAGACTTGAGGACCTTGGAGATGGAACATGAATTTTACCCTTTCATTTAGGCCCAATGAAATTGACTACCCACTATCATACCTTTTTACAGTACATTAATCTCACCGACATTAGAGATAAGATTAACATAGTCAAATCTCAAGTAACTGATTTTAAAATTAGTCTTAGTTACGATACTTTTAGACTTTACGAATTCCAGATTAATTACCTTGATAGTAAATTAGATGAAATTTTGGACCATGTCAGTAGTCTAGAACCAAGTAGATTCAAAAGAGGTCTCGTAGATGGCCTAGGATCAGTTATAAAGAGCATAACGGGCAACTTAGACTATTCAGATGCAGTTAACTATAATAATGCCATGTCAACTTTAAAAAATAATCAGGAAAAAATACTTACAGAACTTAATAATCGAGTAAGTTTAAACACTGATTGGATGGCTCATCATACTCAAATAATAGAACAAATTGTTAGAAATCAGAATAAAATTAATGAGACTATGCATCTTATTTTAGACAGCGAAGCATACAGGGGAAACAGTTTAATTAAGTATGCAAAGTATGCACAGTTACTAGTTATCATTAGTGAAAATGTTGCAGATCTAAAAGATGAGCTATTTAGAATTGAAAATATAATAGGTTTTACACATACGTCAAGCATGCACCATTAAATGATAAAAATTATAAAACTTAAAACTATGCTAAATAAACTTACAGAACTTTACGGTAGAGACTGTCTTTTAGATTTAGAATTAAGAGATTATTATAAAATTATACTTACGGGTTCATATTTTAATTTAAACAGGCTTGTCATAGTTTTTAGGTTTCCTATAGTTTCTCCTGCCTCCTACAACCTAGACTTTCTGTCCTTCCTAACAAGAAAAACCAAACCATAATTCCACCCTATCCCTTAATAGCAACCACTGAGAGTTCTTACGTATATATCGAGGCAGAATGCATTATTATTGCATTTATTGTACCCTCTACTTTGATTTATGAACTTTTGCGCTTAGATATTTATAAGATTTGTAGTATAAATAAGAAAAATACTGATTACGTTTTGAAGCTGTCAGAAATACCATTCGCACACGCCATAGTCGGCCCCACACGACTGGAAGTGTTGTTCCTTACTAGTACAAATGTGAAATATCGATACATCTATAATATATTTACGGAATATACTATGCCTAGATATTTGTCAAGTTTGTCATAACAATAACATTTTCTTATTATTTTAATGTATATTAAAAATATTCCCGACATCGATTTGTAGAAATACGCCAAGTATTAGACATTATTTTCTTTGTTTGATTGAGTATCGACAAACCGGTTTCGGCGACTCATGCACAGCGATAATTGCTTGACCATTGTGAGTGCACTGTACGCCGTAGTCGGGTAAAGACGACACGCTCTGACGTCATTGCAGTAATGACTTAAAAATAGTGATGGGAAAATGAGTGCCGACGAGCTTAGTTCAGCAGAACTTCTACAGATTTTAGAAGGCGTAGAAGATGACGTTGATCTGTCGTTTGAACCTGGATTACTCGAAGAAGATTTAGAGGTAAGTAAATACCTAATAATCATTAATAATAATAAATAAATTAGGAGCGTTTGGGAGGGTTTCATGTGAACATAATTTGACGGGTCAAATTGTGATACAAGATTATTATTGGATAATAAGAGATAAGATAATTATTTATTTAATAAACGTATAAGTAACTATCCAATATCCATCTATCTATCTAATTAGCCTATATTAGCCCACTGTTGGACATAGGCCTCTTCTTTTTATGTAACTATGAAATGCTAATAAATAACCGCTAATATAAGTACAATACCTTACGAAGGGCGTTATAAAAAGTAAATAGAAACAAACCGAAGAAATAATCAAATAAACCGAGTAGGAACAGAAAATAAAAATTCAAGTGTTTAATAATATATCATAAATCTTAAAATAATAGTTATGTCGGTTTCCCATTTGCCTGAGATACAGGAATTCATATTCTTAGTTTAGGAAATGGTTAAGCCACAGAATTATTTCATATAAGTGTATTTGTTATTAAGTTCATTAAATAAATAATTATCTTATCTCTTATTATCTAATAATAATCTTGTATCCCAATTTGACCCGTTAAATTAAGTTAACATGAAATTTGTGTCGTTTAAAATCGTTTTTAATTAATATTCAACGTAAGTAAAATAAGAAAAAGAAATGAAAGAAAACAAATAGTCACAATAAAATATTAAAATAAATACCAGCATATATCCTATGATGTTCTAATTTTTTTTATCGATATTCTATATTACCTACATCCTTATTTGTCCTAAGGCTTTGAGAATATAGAAATGCCACCGACGCCACAGTCGTCTATAACCGACAACGCGATATAGAGAGACGCGTAATAGAGATGCGCCAGTGCTGATCGAAAACTGAACTAAAAATAAACTTGTTGAATATGCCTGGTGTTGTTTACGAGGCCACCACTACTACCACTATCCTATATTATTATTTTGACCTATATGAAATCAGAACTGAAAAGTAGGGCGCAAAATAATGGTTTGAGATGAATTAAAACTCGGTTTAAAAAGTGAAGATTTATTATCGATATGAACTGTTGGACATCTCTATTTTATTGAGTATTTCTTTACCAAGAAATTTTTTTCCTAGGATAATAAAACTTAGTAAACTGGTTTCTTAGGCGGGTAGGTTTTCTCAGTGAGGGAATGAAGCCCGGTTGCCAAAGGTTGTCACAGCTAAGGAGGAGAGTGGGGAAGTTTGCTTGCTCCAAGTGTCGATTAATGCTACTACGGCAAGTGTGGTATCATTTTTGGAAAACTAAGCATTGATTTATGGAACGAAAAAACACATTGCCCTACAAAAACATGGAAAATATTATATTTATTTATATTGTTGCGGCACTTGTTACATTTTAGTGCTTTTCCTAGAATTCATTTAAGTTCCTTTTAGTTTTACACTAGCTTTTACCCGCGACTTCGTCCGCGTTAGATAGTCTTTTTTAAGCAGAAGTTCTAAAGTAGGTATGTATGTTCACAGTAAGTGTGACAGTGATATTAGAACAGTTCTTATCTCTACTGTTTAAAGATGACTTTCTTGCTTCTGTTGTTAAAGGGACAATTCAAAATTTGCTATCCGGTGCACTGCCTTGAGAGATCAATATTTATAACCATTGAATACAAAAATCAGTAAATAACAGAGTACCTACTTACTCCAGAGGTGTCGATTTGAGCACACTAAAATAGTCAGCATAAGTAGCTAAGACATATAAAAAGGTAATTTAAGTTACTGTTTTTATATATATATATATATACATTTTTATATACCACATTTTTTGTTTTTCTGTCGCGCCCTCCCCATCCGCCCCGCATCGCCGCTAAAGCGCCCTTGCGCGCGGCCGCGGTTATAAGCCCGGGCATTATTTATTTAGTTGCTGTTTATTTTTAATAGATATCCATAGCACATGCGTATTTCAGACGAAAGGAAATCGCGAATTTCTATTTTATTCCCTTACATACACATACACATATCACGCCTATAATCCCTTGCGGGGTAGGCAGAGCGTAAAAGGCCGCAAAAACGGATGTTTACGCCACGTCTGACGAATATTTGAGGGTTATTCGGAAAATTGTGTATCGCCATAGTGACAGGTTGTCAGCCCATCGCCCAAAATTGCAATTCACACCCTCGAGTCCCTTAGTCGCCTCTTACGACTCCCACGGGAAGGAATTGGGGTGATGCTATTCTAAGCCGGCATCACACGGCAAATTCCCTTTACAAATACAAAATACGCCGCATCGGACGTCAAATGTGATCCCCGCCTTAACGTGTCATGTGGATGATACTTTTTAGTTAAGAACATGGTAACGTATCACATAAGTAGATATCCCTAAGTACAATGAAGGGAGCGCATACGAAGAAAACGGTGGCGGCACAGCGGTATTTTTCATATAATTTGCTTAATTTTCCGAAGTAATGAAAAAAAATCCTCAGTAAAAAGTAGCCAATGTCCTTTCTCAACATATTCCCATCATCACAACTTTTGTTTCAGAACTATGCCTGTATCTCTCATAGTTTAGGTGGGCTCCTGATGGTACACCTGGTGGTCTACATACGGTACTCCAGATCCTCAATGTCCTTGTGAAAAGAAGCGGCTCATCATACTGAACAACTTTTGTTTCAGAACCATGCCTGTATCTCTCATATTTAGCTGGGATCCTGATGGTACACCTGGTGGTCTACATAAGGTACTCCAGATCCTCAATGTCCTTGTAAAAAGAAGTGGCCTATCATACTCAACAACTTTTGTTTTGGAAACATTTCTGTATATCTAATAGTTTAGCTGGGCTCCTGATGGTACACCTGGTGGTCTACATAAGGCACTCCAGATCCCCAATGTCCTGGTTTGTGTAAAGAAGCGGCCTATCATACTGAACAACTTTTGTTTTGGAACCATGCCTGCATCTCTAATAGTTTAGCTGGGCTTCTGGTGATACGCCTGGTGGTCTACATTTGTACTCCTGACCCTCGAATGGTGATAAAAAGTAGACTATGTTCGGTTTGGTATGATAGCAATCTCTGTGCCAAGTTTCATGAAGATCGGTTCAGCGGTTTGGCCGTGAAAGCGTAGCAGACAGAGTTACTTTATTAGTGTGGATAACTTATTAAATCAAAAATATAAGTTTGCTCTGCACATTTTGGCAGGCGGTTTTTCAATCTATTTGCATTGTATAATGTCCATCTTAGCTTGCAATTTATCATGGCGGATCACACACGCCTACTTTTGTTAAAATATACTAATATTTAAATAAACCACTGTTTTTTTTACATAATCCGAAAGTTAAATTTCTTATATTCCTGCAGGAACATGAATTGGCGACCGTGACAGGACACTGGTTTTCCAAAATAGCCAGACGTTCTAGGTACGCCACGTCGAGTTAACTGCGCAGTTAAGTTGCGTTATCGGAATTTCGTCGTCGTCGAGCTAATCTGGGTATCCTGAGCTGAAGACCAGCTGGACGCAGTTGCCTGAAGCCTAATCTACTATTATGAGAAGAGATATCCATAAAATATCCAGAGATTACAACGGTACAGATACAGAAACTTCGACACGTGTGCAGTCAGCGTCTGGCGTGCCACGCCTAGAGGATAAAGAGGGTCACCGGTTTAGCAGCCTATAGTGGTAAAGCCTGCCTAAATCGTGTCATTACGGGCCCGAGCAGTAGAAGCAGCCGTGGTGCAGAAGACTTCGCCTCGAGCGCCCCCACACCCTTTTGAAGGCAACAAAGGCTAATTTAGAGCCAATTTCCAGAGCAAGTCGCCACTTACGTACCTAATCAAATTCTATACCTACTAAATTCAAGTTAAATTACGTCTAACCATGTCCTTATTTTCCTACTGTCTATAACGTGCTAAGCTAATCTGTCTACGTTGATTTTGCATTATTTCCCTTCCATACCTAATTTCTACCTGACTATCTAATTTAAACACCTATACCTACTTGAATAGTATTAATACATTTTGTATGTACAAGTGCAGTATTTGGTTTCCCACAGAATTTATAATTGTCCAGGTTTTAAATCAAAATCCGTACCTGATCAGTAAATTAAGGTTAAAAGGCACAATTTGTGTAGTTTATGTTTTTGTAGAGGTCATGCCCTTCGTTCTTGTACCTTAGGTCCTTGTGTCAGGTACCAAGAAAGACATAATACCATGCTTTGTCCACCACAAGAAGTCCATAGCACTTATACTGTCTCAGAATAAAATACTGAGCGAGTTGTGTCTTATCTACCCAAGGTATAAAATCATCTTTGCTTTGCACAGCCATATCAAAGTTACAAATCCTAAAACAAATCAATCTATGCAAGCACCTGCATTTCGAGATCAGGGCAGCCAAAACTATTTTGTTTGCAAATCAGTGCAAGAACAGCTGTCTTTATCTACCAACAAACTATTACATCCCATTAATACTATTAGGATAGGTAACAACATCTCTCGAATTATTGATGAGGGTTGTGTTATCCAAATAAATTCAACTTCTTCTTCTTACCGCGATTCTCTTTCTTGCCTAGTGATGGATGAGCTAACTGGACTGGAGTGCCAAGCACACCAATAGATTTTCCTATTTCAAAATGCCTAACAACATACAGCTGGTAGACCCTAATTTCCATCGGCCTGCGCCTGTCGATATTTTAATTGGTATCGATCTATTTTGGGATCGAATTAAAGGAGAAAAACGCTCTTTGGGTCCAAACAACCCCAAACTCATAGATTACCACCTAAGTTGGCTGATTGGTTGTCCTATCCCTAATTCACAAAACAATCAATCAAACGTACTCTATTGCAATCGTGCAACAATTCAACAAAACAAATTGAAAGCGCAGAAGATGCACCTAAATTCTGGCAATTAGAAGAATTGCCCAAATGCGACTTTTAAGCGAAAGTGACAAAATATGTGAGGAGAATTTTTTGACACCTCTGTACGCCAGTTTTAATGATATATAGGACCCAAATTTACAAGAAAAACACAATACATAGGGAACACATAATTAATGTTTTCTATAATTTAATGCTATAAACAGTAGAAGCTTTTTAGATAATCTTAATGAATTTTCATTTGATATTGGATAAAATGCAGTATTTAAAAAAAATTTGGAGTGTCCCAAGTAAATAAGCATTTGTACCAACAATATTTAACAAAATGAAATATAATTTTAATTCAATGTTCACATTTATCCAAACTAATATTATAAATGCGAAAGTAACTCTGTCTGTCTGTCTGCTACGCTTTTACGGCCAAACCGCTGAACCAATCTTCATGAAACTTGGCACAGAGATTGCTAGCATACCGAGAACGGACATGGGCTACTTTTTATCACAATTCGAGGGTCTGGAGTACAGATGTAGACCACCAGGTGTAACACCAGGAGCCCAGCTAAACTATTAGAGATACAGGCATGGTTCCAAAACAAAAGTTGTTCAGTATGATGGGCCGCTTCTTTTCACAAGGACATTGGGGATCTGGAGTGCCTTATGTAGACCACCAGGTGTACCATCAGGAGCCCAGCTAAACTATTAGAGATACAGTCATGGTTCTGAAACAAAAGTTGTTCAGTATGATAGGAATAAGTTGAGAAAGGACATTGGCCACTTTTTACCGAGGATTTCTTTGTTATCTACTGACTTTTGTTTTCAATGATTATAAATATTGATCTCTCAGTGCAGTACACCGGATAGCAAATTTTGAATTGTCCCTTTAACAACAGAAGCAAGCAAGTCATCCTTAAACAGTAGAGATAAGGACTGTTTTAATATCACTGTCATACTTACTATGAATATACATATCTACTTTAGAACCTGTCTCTAAAAAAACTATCTATAAGTCGCGGGTAAATGCTAGTTTTTACATAAAACACAAATATCTAAATTTCCGCCAAAGCAAAGGTACAAATAAAAAAAAAAATATCACTAATAATCTTAATATTACTTGTCAAATAACATAATTCATTAACATAATTATCCAAAATGTATTCATTAATTAAATCATAAGTGATCTTTTTTCAGCCGCTCATAATCTAGTAGATTCTGTTATCCTTAAGGGCAACACAAATGGAGTCGTGGGCACGCACCCACATGTGTATCTTCCCATACATAATACATTTTAATAATACTTAAATAAAAATAATACTCACCTCTCCGATTAAAAGAGAAATTTGCTGCCATCGTTTTAATTAAAACTAACAAGCACACGACTAATATTTTTAAAAAGCACATCATTACTTCTTCTTTAATTGAAACATGAACTGAATAATGGAGCACACGAAAATACAATAAAGCTTTTTGTAGAGTGCATGTACATATCTCTAGCAGGTCCACTCGATCATATTAGTTAACAAAACTTTTCGCGGTATTAAAAGGAGCGTTCCTGGAGGGTTCCAATTTCCGAAATGGAAGTCCGCAACGACTGTGCTAATCTAACCACTCATATCACGCTTTCTTCTACAGACATGAGCAGTTTTATGTCAAGGATATGTGTGAATTGATAAGCGTACGTGTAAATTGATGTGTTTAGAGGAACGTGTGATACAAGCACAATTAGTGGCAGGCGTTCGCATGCGAAAATTTAATAATACTTTTTCGCTGGCTGGAGCGTTTTCATGCAAATCTATTTATTCCCTATTCTCTTCATGACTCTAGATCAATAAGTTTTTTTTTTATCTAATTAAAATTTAATATAGGCATGATATAGGTATTATTTACTTTCTTCAAGAAAACAAACGTCACGAGACTATCTCAAACAAAAATATATCGCATTATTACATTTTAGCTACCCGTTCACCATAATTGCAAAAAATAGCACGCACGCTGGACTTCCAGATGTTTAGAAAAGGTTATATTACTTATATTCAGACAAGTAACATTTCAAATGATCTACATTTCAACATTCCACTCTGACATTTTGCTACTATGACATGCTGTTTCTTAAATATTTTTATTGACTTTCTCATTTTATTCTTTTGATAAATACCAACGTTTGATTTAACAAATTTGACATTTTGCGACTGTATAAAAAATATATAAATTGAATACAGGAAGCCCTTACATGTAATTTGCGACAGTACTAAACCTCGAAAAATCGAAAAAGACTCGAGTGATCCTGCTAAACTTCACAAACTGAGTGAGTAGGAACTTCATCACCAACCAATGATGTAGGTGTTTTGACAACAAATTCCACCGAGAAAAGAATAATAGACGGAAATCGAAAGATTCTGTGCTATAAAGTATTTGTTATGTAATACAATGTAACTACAGTGCACAGTAGCTTAAGTTACTTTCTGATAATCCACACCATTAAGTAACGGATATATGCGAGAACAGGTAATCCCACATCTAATTCGCTGATAGTTGGCGACCGTTCTCTATAATCAGCGACTGTATCTTACATCCAATGTAGGAGCGATGGCGGCATGTCGGCCGCAAACATTTTCCTATATTCTCCAACTTTTCTTTCCATTTCTCTACATAATATGTCACGACAATTAGATTAATTTGATTTGATTTAGAAGGGCTGAGATACCAGTTTAACTTAAATCTTAGACTGTGTCTCTGTCTTATGACCTAAGGTCAAGAGCAAACCCATACCCATACTTAATAAAAAAAAAACTTGTTACATAGCATAAAACCAGCTAAGAGCGTTTCAGCCACACCCTAATCTATATACATTTACATGTATCACACTTACAATACAACAACATAGTAAATACTAGCTCTTCTGCTGCAACGCACATTGTTGCACACACATCCAGTTTCAGTCAGTCTTTAAAAATTTAAGAGTGACTCACACTGGATGTAATTGAATGACCTTTTTCCTGGTGGCCAGTTTCATATTATATCTTTTCTTATAATAAACATCATGCTATACACGTCATCAATGTGCCGTCAAAAGAAAAGTTACCATACCACAATTTTATATTTCTGCTACTAGATATATTTATAAAGGAATGCTTACAAACTTCATGAAAGAAAGCAGCACAAAGAATTTGATTTAATCACGATTTAAGTTATTTAATCATAGAGTCAACATTAAAATTATAATCGAGTAGATGCTCTGTGTGTACTTTTATTGAAGAAAGCAAAAATTTTAAGATATCCTGAAAAAAGTAAATGTTTGATGATATTTTGCCGCCGAGCCGAGCCGTCAGACGACCCGATGAACCCTGGTGTAAAGAGTTTTTCAACCGCCCACTACTAGTAGGAGCCGGTTTTCTATTAGGACAATACAAAATTGTTATAAAAAGAAGAAAATTGCGTTATGCAAATTTCTTTTTTCTACAATGACCGATCATGACGTCAATAAGTGATAATGCTATCCTACATTGAATAAAGTTATTTCATTTTAATTTTACATGGTTGTGCAACGACTGCCGTCTAACTTGTCATAGATAGCAACCAGGACCGACGGCTAAACGTGCCCTCTGAAGCACGGAACCATCTCTCTTTTCGTACAATCCGGTGGTTAACCAGACTGGGAACAAATTCACAAAATTCTTTCGAAGGTGCCGATTGTGTTTGGTAGATATTTTTAATATGTAGTATGTAGAGTCAAATAGTCAACATGATTTTGGCCCTTTCTTGTTTCTGTGCTGGCAACACCTGTTCTCCTAGAACCGACGACAAACTACTACAGCCGACGCAGTGAGCTGACGACATCTGACGACAAGTCCGGATGTACCTTAATGTCGGGAACAATCGCCGTCATAGATGTGGGATTACCTAAAAATAACAATTGACGACAATGGCGGTTCGCGATGATACCTACTCGCTGCATTGTCCTTATTCGTATACAAAAGCACAAGACTCGCGTTCGATGAGTAAAATTTATTTTCAACATTTAATACCAATTGAAGGAGACAACTGAGAAATTATGTTACCATCCTCTGGCATGTAGGTAATTAAATCAAAACTGCTATAGCTTGCGTCAAGTTTTTTTAAATTTTATCATGCAGCTATTCAGCGTCCCACTGCAAGGCAAAGGCCTCCCTTCTATCGCGAAACCCGTCTGGATCTTTCGCTTCAAATTGCCAATTTTGGAGAAAGGCTAATCATCTTCTTCTAGGCCGTCATCTCTCCATCTTCTTCTAGGCCGGCCATGACGACGGCGACTGTTTTGTGGTATCCATTCCGTTGTTATTTTTGCCCTTTTATCGGAATGCATGCGGCAGACATGGCCTGCCCAATACCACTTCAGTTTCGTAAACTTTTTCCCAACATCTATTATGCCGGTTTTGCAGTGCAGAGTTGTGTTCGTTCGATCATTTTGACACCTAGTATACTGTGCTCTTTGAACTTTTGTGCTTCAGCCAAAGAACATGTTGACGAGTTTACACACGTGTGTTTAATCACGCGTTTCAGCATTTGCAAATTGTAACTCCTAAAATAACTAATAAAGGGGTAAATGTTTGTATGAACGTTGTCTTTGATGTGGTTGTGTTTCAAGATTCGTGATGAGATTTTTTTTTATGATGAGACTAGCAGCCCGCCCAGCGGTTTTACCCGCCGCTAACAATTTCCCCCGGGAATAAGACAGTTTTATATAGCCTATGTTCATCAGGATGTTGTTTAAGCTGAATAAATAATCTGAATATGAATCTGATAATGTAGTTGAAACAAATATTGTTTTCAGATGGTGGTGGCGTAAAGTTACATGCCGTGTGATTAACCTGGCCAGCCCCCTGGCAGTGCCTTTATTTTAATTTTTTTTATCCGGCCCGAGCCGGTTTTCTATTAGGTCATAACAAAATTGTAATAAAAAAAAGAAAATTGTGTGATACAAATTTCTTTTTTTAGAATGACGGTTCATGACGTCAATAGGTGATAATACTATACTACATTGAATAAAGAATTTCAATTTCAATTAACGGTAAAATATATTTTTAAATCGGTCCAGTAGTTTCGGAGCATATTCAATTCAAACAAACAATAAAAAAATCCTGTTTCTAATATTAGTGTAGATTATATAGGTAATTATTATTTTAGTGTGCCGGCATGGCTTAGAATAGCATCACCCGATTTCTTTACCGTGGGAGTCGTAGGAGGCGACTAAGGGACTTGAGGGTGTGTATTGCAATTTTAGGCGATGGGCTAACAACCTGTCACTATGGCGATACACAATTTTCCGAATGACCCTCAAACATATATCAGACGTGGCGTAAATGTCCGTTTTTGCGGCCGTTTACGCTCTGCTTACCCCGCAAGGGATGACAGGCGTGATATGTGTATGTATGTATTATTTTAGTGTATATTTTTTAATGCATTATTTAATGTTTTTTGTCGTCTTTTTTTATACCGAGTAAGGGACAGCCCTTCGAACACTGAAAGGGTGCATAACACATAAAACTGGACAACTTACCCCTAAAAACATATGTCAGGAAACGCAAAAAAATGACCTTCCATACAAAATCACAATCAGCTGACTGCATTCACTATGGGGAGTCAGTTTTTTTACGTTTCCTGAAATATGTTCCTAGGGGAAAGTTGTCCAGTTTCATGGTCTGCATGTACCCTATCAGTATTCGGAGGGCTATCCCTGACACCCTTTAATACAGTAATGATTAAATGTAATCATTACACTGGTACGAATAATGTGGCGTAGTTTGTACATTTTTAAATGAAAAAGTAGTTATTGTGGCATAACTGTAATAGTTAGACATATGGTATCGCGTACATTATTATAGATATTGATGTCCTCTATAAAACTGTAGTACATCACTTTGCTCTATTGTCAATAATTTCCACAGCGTACGCGATATAAGATATTTTTTGGTACATTTTTCACACGTTGGGTTACATTATCGAAATTTTCACGCGGATCCCTATTTTTTACTCATATAAAATATAGCCTATGTTCATCAGGAATAATGTAGGATTCTAATGGTAAAAGAATTTTCAAAATCGGGCCAGTAGTTTCGGAGCCTATTCGATGCAAACAAACAAACAATCAAATCTTTCCTCTTTATAATATTAGTGAAAGTGAAAAGTGAATGAATGTAAGATTCTAATAATAAAAGAATTTTCAAAATCGGGCTTGTAGTTTCGGAGCCTATTCGATGCAAACAAACAAACAAACAATCAAATTTTTCCTCTTTATAATATTAGTGTAGATAATGAAGCTTGAATAGTTTATAGCGCATACGTGTTAAAGCACATTTGTTTTATGACCTCCGAAGGGGTAAAAAGGGAATAAACTTTGGTATGAAAAAAGGGGTTTTTAGTGATCTCTTTAAAATTTTAGGATTAAACTAAAGAGATAAAGTAATCAAATACACGATTCAGCATTTGAGTACCAAATTTTAAAACACTTCCCGTGTTAGGTATACAATTTTTGAAAACTTGCAAAATTTTCGAGTGCGGGCAGGATTTGAACCTGCGACTTTCGCATTACTAGTAGCGACGCCTCTTCCATCTGGGCTACCGCAGCTCATTTCTTGCCCGCCAATTTTGAAAGTGTATTTTAATGCCAGTGACACTTGGCATGGCTCCATCTACCGGGTTAGTTTTGCAACTAATAACCGGCGACTAATTCTATCTTTACAGATTGAATGTAGTCTAAGCGATGAAAACCAGCGATAAATTGAGTACCAAATTTTAAAACACTTCCCGTGTTAGGTATACAATTTTTGAAAACTTGCAAAATTTTCGAGTGCGGGCAGGATTTGAACCTGCGACTTTCGCATTACTAGTGGCGACGCCTCTTCCATCTGGGCTACCGCAGCTCATTTCTTGCCCGCCAATTTTGAAAGTGTATTTTAATGCCAGTGACACTTGATAGATGGAGATGTGGTAGATGGAGCCATGCCAAGTGTCACTGGCATTAAAATACACTTTCAAAATTGGCGGGCAAGAAATGAGCTGCGGTAGCCCAGATGGAAGAGGCGTCGCCACTAGTAATGCGAAAGTCGCAGGTTTAAATCCTGCCCGCACTCGAAAATTTTGCAAGTTTTCAAAAATTGTATACCTAACACGGGAAGTGTTTTAAAATTTGGTACTCAATTTATCGCTGGTTTTCATCGCTTAGACTACATTCAATCTGTAAAGATAGAATTAGTCGCCGGTTATTAGTTGCAAAACTAACCCGGTAGATGGAGCCATGCCAAGTGTCACTGGCATTAAAATACACTTTCAAAATTGGCGGGCAAGAAATGAGCTGCGGTAGCCCAGATGGAAGAGGCGTCGCCACTAGTAATGCGAAAGTCGCAGGTTCAAATCCTGCCCGCACTCGAAAATTTTGCAACTTTTCAAAAAAAGATTCAGCATTTTATAAATTTTTACCCCTAAAATGAGATCTAGCCGACTAAAGGATTCGAGGGATGTGTATTGCAGTTTTAGGCGATGGGCTGACAACCTGTCACTATAGTCATACACAGTTATCTGATTGACCCTCAAGCTTTTGTCAGACGTGGTGTTAATATCCGTTTTACGGCCGTTAACGCTCTGCTTACCCCGTAAGGGATATAGGCGTGATTTATGTATGTATGTATGTAAAATGAGATCTTTTCTTTTTCGTTTGCGACACCGAGTCACACAACGACCCGAAGAATCCTAGTGTCAGAGTTTATCGACCGCCTAGTAGTAGTAGTATCCTCCTTAAAAAAAACTATCTAAACTAAAGGACCGAAATGAACGCAAAAAATAATCAATCAATATTAAAAATTCTTCAAGATTTCTATTTTATAAATAAATAAGAAAATAAATATCTTAACCACCGGAAATACTAAACTAAAGAACGAATTAGAAGATCTTAAAAGGCAAATTAAATGTTTAACCAAATCCTACAAAGTTAGAAGAAAACAAAAAAGCAACCTGTAAAAAAATCGTCCTTCATGGCTTAAGCGACGATTATTATGAAACGGAAGTAGAGAGCACCTTATACCTCAAATGCCGTTATTGAAAACAATATCACTCAGTAGAAAAGAGTCGAAATTTTTTGAAAAAAATATATGTTGCAGTTGAGGATCTAACAAAGTAAAATTCGATTACACAATCAGATGAAATTCGCTCGACAGAAAAAAATGCCAAAGTTGCCACTTTTCAAAATTTCATTACAATATTATGCTTAAAATATTACTATAATATGATATTTGCATAAAACTAAATGGTAAAGCCGCCATCTTTGTGACGTTATAGAGTGTACCATTTTTTGAATTAAAAACAGGCTAATCCATCATCAGGAGATCATGCCAAATCCAACGATACGTGTTTTAGCTATCGCGTATGAAGTGACAAATAACTAACTTGGAAACTAGAACAGATATTGCGAATTTTCCTCCAGTCTAGTAGGTACTTATCGCGTGCAAGTAAATAGCAAGTACGGTCGCATTCAAAAGTGGAGTCATAGTTAACACAAACCTCAGAAAACAAGTCGCTCGCACCCGCGGCGACACTCACACAATGACACAAATGACGTATAACATACCTACTATAATTTGACGAACTACCATTGTATAATAGGCTGAGAAGTATTGACTATTTCACTACATTAATCAACAAGCTTCGGTAGCTTGGTCAGTAGCGCGGTCAAGCAAATTCTTGACCGTTATTGTGGAGACAATGGTTCGAATCCCGATATCTTCGTTGTAGTTTTTATTTTATCAAATGAAGCAAAATTTTGTAAATTTTGAATTACATTTTAGTTGTTGCTAGATTTTTTTTTTTTTGTGTGGACCCTACGATTTTTAGCCCCGGGGCTTTTAATCTACACCTGACTGTATGGTGGGGAGCAGGAGCTCACCCGGAAAAGCTTGTGGTTGTTCAAACAACCAGCTCAATCGCGCCCTTGGGGCGCGATTGGGCTTACGAGTTGTTCTGGGAAGAACGTATTGGACTGAATCTACCCGGCACGTGCCGGTAGTTCCCAAAGTGGGGAGCAAATGAGGGACCTCCGCGCCCCCGCCGGCGGGGGCGTCGGTTGCTTGAGGAGCTTGTGGAGTGTGATCTACTCGCAATGGCTGCAGCAGTGGCTACTGTGATTTCATCATCTTCTTCCGTAAGGATGTGTCTCGGACGGTGTTTAAAACGCGAGGTTGGATGGGGTGTTTAAAACGCGAGGTTGGATGGGGTGTTTAAAACGCGAGGTTGGATGGGGGTTGTTGCTAGATCGTTTGCGAGATAGTGCGTGTGCTAAGTGTTTTTTTTTAACCTAAGTTTATTTATTAAACTTCAGTGTTTATTTCTTCGAAATGCATACTAATAACAGTTTGCAGGATAGGCAGCGTATTGTTGCGCTGCAATTATCTGTGGCGCTGCATGATATTGGATTTAATTTAACTCAAATTGCTAATCAGACTGGTCTGGCCGTAAGTATAGTTTTATTTCATTACAATTGTATTTTAAATATTAAAAACTTTGACTCATAGTATGTTGGTAGCTGTGAACCGATTAGTATAAACTTTTTTATTAATAATGCTACTTTGTTTTAGTGGAAGACTGTTAAACGTTGGGTTACACGTTTTGAAGAGGAAGGTAGCGTAAAAACTCGACTCGTCTTATTAATGATTCACAGCGGAGGATGATGGTGTAACAATATGAAGAAAATGGTTCTGCCGCTGGTCCAGACGAATTAATAGCACAAGAAACAGGGCGTGCAACTGCCGCTAATTATGTTGATATGCTACAGGAAAGCATGCTACCGACGACGGTGCGAAATGTTTAACTGTTTATCCTGCTAGTGAAGTTCCTCGTTTTGCATTTGTCCAGGATAAATTGTCCAGTGCATCGAGCTGCCGTGGTGAATAATTGGTTTAGCCAGCACCCAGATATCCAAGTTATTCGTTGGCCAGCAAAATCTCCGGACTTAAATCCCATAGAGAATTTATGGGGTTTAATGGTGCAAAGGTGGGACATGCGCAATGAAAGAACTACAGAAGCTTTAGAGGCTCACTGCCTGGGAGTGTGGGAGAGTACCAGAGGAACAGATATATGCACTTATTTGGTCGAGTCTAATAAGTGTTTATTAAGTGTTGTTGAAAACAGCGGAGGTAACACCAAATACTAATTATGTAAGCGGCGATTTTTACTTAAGATTTCAATCTGACCCGATCTAGCATACATTGCTGATTATCTTGTGTATTTCATTACAATATATGAATATACACAAAATAATCAGCAATGTATGCCGAAGCGGGCCCGATAAATCGTTGCTCACTCAACCTCTGTTTACCTGCTTACCCGCCTACTATTGCAGTAGTAGGTATTTGTGGAGCATTACATTAGCAATTGAATTATGCTAAAACATCGATATATATTTATATAAGATTGATCATTATTAGTCAGTTATCTTAAAGCCTTGCTTCAATATCTTTTCATTACGAAAACGAGTACTTAAGCTTAAACCTTGAGATGTAGGCAAATAACTGATTTATTATTATTACAATTACTTTTACTTCCGAGGAAAGTGCATCATCGTTAAACATAGAACAATAAAATAATTACTAACGAAATTATTACTTAAATAACTTTATTGAAAGATTCAATCCAAGATTTGGATCATTCCTATGATCTTATAAATAATTACCTATCGATGTTTCAGCTAATGAACACTTAATATCATTTTACATAATATTGTGTTTTATCATTCAAACAAAACTATTAACAAAGTATTACGATAGCAAGTATTTTATGTAGTTTTACATACTCGTATCTTATGGTTACCAAAAGTTCTCATTCATGTCATTATGTTATTTACATAAAGTTATACCATACCTACCAATAAAATAATTTCTTACCTTACTTTTTGTTTTATTACAATATTATAGGTTTATGTTTTTAGATATAATATTTTGATACATAATTTACAATAAACATTTATAGATATAATACATAGATGAATATATAGAAAAATATTATATAAAATAATGATTACTGGAGAAAATATGATAAAAACATTTAAAAAAACATTAATCAACATACAGAGATCGGATGGGAACCCGATTCCGTTCTGATTAGAAGGTAAGAACTATTACCGCTAAGCTACGGTTGCTTGTGATCAAAACGACGAAATAAAGATATGTAATCTATTGCTTTACTACAAATGAACGAATAAGGATAACTATAATACAGTTTTAGACAAACCAGTGTGATGTATACTTTGTGGTGATGTGGTGGCGAATAGGCTATCACCGAGTAATTATTTCAAAGATTACATAGATGTCGCTTATTGGTGGTAATCTGTTTAAGTTTTAATGCTACGCCTTAAGGTGGACTTTTCTACTTACAGTCGATAATCTTACGTGTGTGCGTAAGTTAGTAAAGTAAGTACAGAGGATAATAACCCGTATTGCAATCTGTCTCGTAGTCTAACTATGACTCCACTTATGAATCCGACCGTACATAGAGTGAAAGAGGCCTGCTACAAGACCTGACCGCTTTCATTTCAATACCTATTGGCCACAATTCGGGATATAAATTCTCCTTACTTGCCTTAAATTAGTGCTGTCATTTTCCGTCAAATAGGTTTAGAAAAGGATAGGAGATATTTTAGTCGTGTCATGTCTTATAATTTCATGCAAAATACGTGTTATCTGTCAAAATAAGGCGATGATCAAAACAATGGCGACTAAATTGACTAGGAAAGGCGAAAAAACCCTTGACGTTTTTAAAAATGACAGGACTTCGATATCTCCTATCCTTTTCTAAACCTATTTGACGGAAAGTGACAGCACTAATTTAAGGCAAGTAAGGAAAATTTAAATCCCGAATTGAACTCATTATATACCTACCTACTTACCTAAAGAAAGGAATTAAAACTAAATTTACTTTAGACTTATTCATTTTTCTATACTGTGGCGTTCTAGCCCGCCGCCGCCAAAGGTCACCGAAGTCCATTTCAAAAAGGCTCGCCCGTAACGCGAACGAACGCAAATCGCCTGGACGTGTGAAATACCTAAAGCTTCGGTAGAACGCGCCCTTAAATGTAAACACTGTTGGTTATATTGAGGATCTGATGCGAATAGGCAGAAGAAATGCTAAAAGATCTCTAGTTATTGAGTTGCTGAGTAAAAGGCTGGCAAGACATTAACTCCAATCAAAAAATTTTTACAAGAATTTTATAAAGTTCAAATTGTTTTTTCAAGCATACAGGTAGGTTCATTCAACAACGCAGAAAAATTAGGGAAACTGCTTGAGGCCCGACGAAACGGTGATCATGCTGTAATTAGTAACAACAAGCTTATAGTGAATGGAAAGAGGTAAAACAAATACAAGAAAAAATAATGAACATTAATATCCTAAAATAATAATATTAAAACTACCACAAAAATGAGCGAAAAGCAAAGAGCAATAAAAACAAAATACCACATCCCAAAATATTTTCTTTATTTTATTTCAAAATGTACAGAGCTTGAACCACATCAACATTTCACTTTCAAAGTCTCCTGTCTACACATAGTTTTAAAAGCCATATGCTTATCTGAGACTTGGATTACATTTTTAAGAGCAGATTTTGTTCAAGTACCGAAATACAAATTTGCCAGTGCTTTTTACAGAAAATAGCACATACACATAGGTGTTGTAATTTTTATATGCGATGATATTAAATATGTTAAACGTAAAGGTATAGCAGATTTATCAGTAAAATTTTTCTTTAATGGTGTTGTATAGAAATTATCTAATATATTATACTCATATGTATTCACAGACTCGATCGTAAAAAAAGTATTTTATTATAGTTTAGAGGAAATAAAGCCGAAAGAGCCAAAAAAACTCGAAATATTTGGTGGAGATTCAGACTATTTAAAAGACTCCACCGAGCGTTTAAAACTAATTGATTTAGTAATTTCACATAACTTATAACAAATAATATATAATTATACACGAATTGACCACATTTAAAATACTTGTTAATATATAGATCATATTTACACAACCATGAAACTATTTATAGCAATGTGGAAGAATATGAACGGACTTGTGCTTTGTGAAGAGTTAAAAGCTGTCCAGGCGTAAAGTATCGCTTCACTCTATTCAGGATGTTCAGCTTCTTAGCCGCCGTATAAGCCTTGTACTCGATGGTCGTGCCGAAGTTTAGATTTGATGTCAACTTCATGCCTAGAACTCAAGCCTGTCAGTGACAGAGACAGATGTACCCCGAAGAGTAGGTGTCCAGTCGGAAGGACTCCTTTTTGCAGTGAAAAGACACGCCTGTGTTTTGGTGGCGTTGAATGAGACCACATTGTCGTCGCCCCATTGGGAGACAAGACTTAAGGTCAGATCTGTTCGCTCTACCATGGCCTTTCTTAACGAACGTATTTCATTACTGGTTTTTGCACCTGTCGAGTATCTCTCCGACACGGTACTATCATCTGCGTATCCAACAATACCATGCCGAAGGAGGTCATTGATGTGCAGCAGGAAAAGAGTTGCAGAGAGAACAGACCCCTGAGGAACTCCGGCATCAATGGCCATAAGGTCAGAGGAGCAGCCGTCAACGACTACTCTGATGGACCGTTCACTAAGGAAGTCTGAAATCCAAGTACCAAAAATCAGCTGAGATGCCATAAGCAGGAAGCTTGCTGAGCAGACTTGCATGCCAGACCCTGTCAAAGGCCTTCGAGATATCGAGTGAATCGGCAAGTGCTTCGCCGTTTTTCTCGATGGCTTAGCCCCAGCAGTGCGTGACATACACAAGAAGATCACCAGTAGACCGCCCCCGGCGAAAGCCATATTGACAGTCACTGAGAAGATCATTGTCTTCAAGGTAGGTCCGCAACTTACTGTTAAGTACCCTTTCCATGACCTTGCATAGGATGGAGGTAATGGCAATTGGACGGTAATGGGCAGGGTCAGCACGGTCGCCCTTTTTGGGAACTGGTTGCACATTTGCAAGCTTCAAGGCCCCCGGCACCGTTCTTTCTTTATGAGAGAGGCGGAACAAGCGTGTCAGCACAGGAGACAGTTCAGGCGCACATAGTGTTAACACTCTCGCTGGTATGCCATCAGGTCCGCTGGCTTTGTTCACGTCTAGACTGCACAATACTCTTCGAACCTCTTTAATGTGTACTGTGATCTCTGACATCGAAGAATCGCAACGAGGTACAGTGGCTTGGAGCCAGCGTTCAGACGTGAGTTGCTTGCAAATAGGGACGCAAACCAATTTGCTTTCTCACTTGCAGAGTGAGACAGCAGTCCATCAGGTTTCAGCATTGGAGGTAAGGTGGGACGACAGAAATTAGTTTCAACCGCTTTGGACAGGGACCAAAACTTTTTACTACCCGGAGGGTGTGATGCTAGTTTGGCCGTTGCTTGCTTGTGAATAAAATATCTTTATCTTTATCCGACATGGTCAAAACGTGCCTTACATAAAATCCGTTTGCAGGACTTGGTGGCAGAGTTGAGATTATTTTCTTCGCGCGAACCCGACGTGCTCTTAATTTGCAGTCGCAAGCCTTGACCCAAGCTTGGTATGCAGATTCTTAACGCGCCTCAGCTTGGGCGCATTCTGCGTTATACCAAGGCTGGGCTTTGTGACCGAGCGGGATGTCGGAGAATGGAATAAAATATTCCATCCCCTGCCGAATAACGTCCGCAACCGCATCTGCACAACACGAGGGGTCACGCGAAGAGAAGCACACTTGCCGCCACTAGTAAAATGCAAAGAAGTGCCACATCTCTTCTCAATCTGCTGACTCGTATCTCCAAACTCGCCTCGTGCCCCTGGGGCTGTCATCCAGAGGAGTGCAGGTCAATACGGATTTCACCAGACAGTGGTCGGACGTTCCCAGCGGGGCTGAGACCGAAACAGAATAACTGTCGGGATCAGTTGTCAGCAGCAAGTCCAAGCAATTGGGTGTATGGCCGTCGATAACCGGTATCCGCGAAGCTACATTCACCAGCTGGGTCAGATGTAGCGATAATGCAAACTTGCGCGCCTCTAACCCAGCATGGTCAGTTTTCTGGAACGGGAACAACCACTCCTTATGGTGGGCATTAAAGTCCCCCAGAGAAGTTAGCTTTGCTGTCGGGTATCGTTGCTGTGCTACGTCTGTCGTTTCAACGAGGTAATTGAAGAGAGCTATCGTCTCGTCTCCCGAAAGAACGCACGCCATCCATCCCATCATCGTGTGATGATCTTAGTCGTGCCGTTCCCAGTTTTGTTACATTTTTTTAAGCCATAAGGCCAATCTTATCTACCGCTCTATTGTGAAAAACGCTCTGCTGCGTTATTGTGAATAAAGGAACCCTCAAAGAGGTACATACATCTATTTACCTACATCCATTTACCATCATCTACTTAGCATAGCATAGCATATCATACTTTCACCCACCATCGCCACACTAACTTAATCTTGTATTATTTTAGGGTTCGTCCTTGAGGCTCATGCTTGTATATAAATAAAGAAGTCTACAACAAGTTCCCTCCTGCTTTCATTTACCTGTGGGCCCAGGAGCATGCAGTCCATACAGGCACAAAAGCACTGCCTACTCTAATATTTTTATCCACACAAAATTCATAAACTTAATATTTGAAAACGATACCCATTCGTAAAAAGGAATGTAATAAAGTAATAATGCATCGTCAAAACTTTCGCGCCTCTAGCATACTCGAACATTACCACTGTCAATCGGGCAAAAGCGGTCAAGACGCTTTTATGAATGAAATGCAGTAGTACTACATGTAATACTACTAGCGCTTGTAGGGCCAAGCAGACCCCAAAAAGGTAGTGCTTATTTTTTACTCTGACAACTTTAAACCAACTGCATTCGCAAGGACCATAGATAACCGATCGCGCGCGGGTTGAGTGAGGTGCGGGAGGGACCTCACTCAACCCGCGCTATAATCCGACTCATTTTAGACACCTTTGTTTTGAACTTTTTGCTTAAAAATGAAGTGCATTGTTGATTGATAATAGTTTACTTTCGATTTTCATTAAGAAATTGCAAATTATCCTCCATTTTTGTTTAACTGTGTTGTTTATTTTAGGTTAGGTTTTTCAAGTAAATATTTAAAGTTGAATAGTTTTCTTTAAAAACATGCAAATACAAACCGTGTGCGCGATAAACAACTGTAAGATTTGTGTTTACAAAAGTTAAAGTAGGTACTTTTTTCAATTCCTAAGTTTTAATGTGGATATTATGTGTGATTAAATGCAGACCAACGGTTTGAAAAGACGTAAATCGAAGAAAACAATAGGTAACAACTTAAAAATTTCATTTATTTAGATTGTTGTGTGAAAACATTGAAAGATTGTTCATCTTCGTGAATCGCACGCATTGTACTACCACCGGACAATACTATGGTTCGTTACATCTTTGGTGACGGTCCCCGTACACAACATCTTGTGCCAGCCGCAATTTGATGCGGTGACGTATACCATGACACCTATCCCATTTTTTTATGGGATGTCGTGAACTACTTTCCCCTAAAAATTGGATACGACAAAACATTGAAAAAGATGAGGTTCGTGTAAGAATCTCCTTTTTTGTATTCCCACCCAGTCGTGAAACCCTGTGCACGCCACTGCCTGTGGCCTACGGGCTATAGTCTTTTATACAAACAGCAAAATACAATACAGCGCTTTGCTTCGATGGCAGTCTCATGAAGTGAGATAGTCTTTTATACAAACAGCAAAATACAATACAGCGTTTTGCTTCGATGGCAGTCTCATGAAGTGAGACGTAGGTCATCATGATACTAAATAAGTTCTGACACTGCTCGTAAAATTTATGTAGTGTACTAGAACCTTGGCTTAAAAGAGAAAGATCATTGTACAATGCTATTTTGTTCCGGTGGTCAGCGAAATTATTAACAAGAGCTTGGCAAATGCTTTTCCAGTTCACGACATTACCACTTGTGTAAATAAACTAAACGAGCTGCGGGCCCCACTATTTTATTCCGAATTCCACTTGTCACGGCTACGCCACCCAGGGTTAGCCGTAGTAACAAACTCTTGCACAAGTTGGTCACATCCACACTAATCCACACTCATATTATAAATGCGAAAGTAACTCTGTCCGTCTGTCTGTCTGTCTGTCTGTCTGCTACGCTTTCAGGGCCAAACCGCTGAACCGATCTTCATGAAACTTGGCACAGAGATTGCTAGCATACCGAGAACGGACATAGGCTACTTTTTATCACCATTCGAGGGTCTGGAGTACAGACGTAGACCACCAGGTGTACCACCAGGAGCCCAGCTAAACTATTAGAGATACAGGCATGGTTCTAAAACAAAAGTTGTTCAGTATGATGGGCCGCTTCTTTTCACAAGGACATTGAGAATCTGGAGTACCTTATGTAGACCACCAGGTACCATCAGGAGCCCAGCTAAACTATTAGAGATACAGGCATGGTTCTAAAACAAAAGTTGTTCAGTTTGATGGGCTGCTTCTTTTCACAAGAACATTGAGAATCTGGAGTACCTTATGTAGACCACCAGGTGTACCATCAGGAGCCCACCTAAACCATAACACATTTGGGACAACTTAAAAAGACGAGTCAGAAGCCGTAATCCAGTGCCAACCACACTCCGTGACCTAACAAGTGCGGTTTTAGAAGAGTGGCACAATATTCCGCAGTCAGATAGCCAAGACGTCATAGACGGGATGGCTGACCGTATACGTGAAGTCATAAGAGCTCGTGGAGGCAATACTCACTATTAAGATTGTGCTCATTTTCATTTTTTTTACATTTTGTTAACATTCACCTCTTAAGAGACTTTCTGAAAAATTATACTTTTTTGTTTCATGTTTTTTTTTATTCAAGACCTACTGTAGTTAAGCTACCAATTCGTTAATTAACGTTTAATTAACTGCTTTTTAATATACTTTCACTGTAATTAACAATAATCTAAAAAATCAAGAGTATTCCATGCTAATGCAAGTGGCCGGTTACATGTGCCTGTGAGTGTATTACCCCGGGAAAATTTGTGGCAGCGGGTGAAACCGCTGGGCGGAAGTCTAGTATTTTAAGAAATCGTGGCAAGACATTCGGGTTCCCGTCAAAGTCAGGAAAAAGGCGGAGGGTCTTTAAAATAAGATCGTAGACTGCCATTTCACTCTCTAAATCCACACTAATCCACACTTCCACACTAATATTATAAATGCGAAAGTAACTCTGTCTGTCTGGCTGTCTGTCTGTCTGTCTGCTACGCTTTCACGGCCAAACCGCTGAACCGATCTTCATAAAACTTGGCACAGAGATTGCTAGCACACCGAGAACGGACATAGGCTACTTTTTATCACTATTAGAGGGTCTGGAGTATAGATGTAGACCACCAGGTGTACCACCAGGAGCCCAGCTAAACTATTAGAGTTACATAAATGGTTTCAAAACAAAAGTTGTTCAGTATGATGGGCCGCTTCTTTTCGCAAGGACATTGGGGCTCTGGAGTACCTTATGTAGACCACCAGGTGTACCATCAGGAGCCCAGCTAAACTATTAGAGATACAGGCATGGTTCTAAATCAAAAGTTGTTTATTATGATGGGCCGCTTCTTTTCACAAGGACATTGAGGATATAGAGAACCTTATGTAGACCACCAGGTGTACCATCAGGAGCCCAGCTAAACTATTAGAGATACATGCATGGTTCCAAAACAAAAGTTGTTCAGTATGATGGGCCGCTTCTTTTCACATGGACATTGAGGATCTAGAGTACTTTATATAGACCACCAGGTGTACCATCAGGAGCCCAGCTAAACTATTAGAGATACAGGCATGGTTCCAAAACAAAAGTTGTTCAGTATGATGGGCCGCTTCTTTATACAAGGACATTGAGGCTCTGGAGTACCTTATGTAGACCACCAGTAATACCATCAGGAGCCCAGCTAAACTATTAGAGATACAGGCATGGTTCTTAAACAATAGTTTTTCAGTTTGATGGGCTGCTTCTTTTCACAAGGATATTGAGGATCTGGAGTACCTTATGTAGACCACCAGGTCTACCATCAGGAGCCCACCTGAAGTATTGGAGAGTCAGAAATGGTTCCAAAACAAAAGTTGTTCAGTATGATGGTAATAAGTTGAGAAAGGACATTGCCTACTTTTTACCGAGGACAGAAAAACAAAAAATGTGGTGTAAAAAAATGTATTACAGTAACTTAAATAACATTTTTGTCCGTCTTATCTACTTATGCTGACCATTTTAGTGTGCTCAAATCGGCACCTCTGGTATAGGTACTCGGTTATCAACTGACTTTTGTATTCAATGGTTATAAATATTGATCTCTCAGTCCGGATAGCAAATTTTGAATTATCCCTTTAACAACAGAAGTCATCTTTAATCTGTAGAGATAAGAACTGTTCTACTATCACTGTCACACTTACTATGAATACACATACCTACTTTAGAACTTCTGCCTAAAAAAAATATTTAACGCGGACGACGTCGCGGGTAAAAGCTAGTTATTTTTATTCCTATTACTACGTGCGCGTCTATTCCGCGACTCCCTATCTAATCTATCTAACCTAGAGTTACCCGATCGCTTTGGATGGAAAATTTTGAACACTAAATCAAGACACAAGGGAGGATAAATTAGAATGAACACCAACACACAGGAAATTAGGGAATAATAAAAAAAAGGGAAAACTAGCAACTCTACATCGATTCAAGAGGTACTCACATTAGCATACTGGTTTCTTTTACTGTATCGATCTCTGGATACGCTTCTGGTGGCTGCGGCACGTACGGGATGTAGGTTCTCCTAGGGTGTCCAAGTGTGGTCTTCTCAGGAACGCAGATTTCGAGTCCCTAACCTACTCGTCCTCCCCAAGACGACTTCGCCAATCAAGTGTGCGGCAGTCAGAAATTGTAAAAAAAACTAGAACTTTTAAATTATTTATTGGGGAAAAGAAACTACAATGTAGTTTATAAAATAAAACTAATCCTAATAAAAGATGTCTAATAGCCGATGGTAGGTCTAGAAGTGACAGCAAAGCTATCGAACGGAAATAATGTTGAAAAGGTGTAAACTACAGCTACGGCGCCTCGAGTTCCAAAGTCATGCGCAAACGCATGAGGGTCGTGTTGTCGGCGACAAGTAGGTTACGGTGTCAGCGGTTCCCGGGGTAGGGAGGGATGTAACATGCTAACCAGCACATTCAGTCAGCGAAACAAAGATCGCGGGCACCGCTATATTTAATAATTTATGTAGTTTTTTTATTTGGTAATATAAATAATAGCATATTTCAACAAACTATTCTTATCTTTAATAATTTAATCTATGAGATCTTAGTTTATTTAACATTCATTTTTGGTCGGTTTAGAACCAACTTGGGATATAGAACCAACAACAGCTGTTTGTTCAGATCTAAATTGTTGATTTTTTCCAGTCAAAAAGTTTATATTTTCTACCTCTACATACTGTAACCTATTATGGAGATATGATTTAAACCAGCTGTAAGCAGTTCCTCTAATTCCAGTTCCATGGAGTATATTGAAAAGAATTTCAAAATTTACTCTGTCAAAGCTTTACTAAGATCGAGTTATAGCCCGTCTGCATATATCTCTAATAGTTTAGCTGGGCTCCTGATGGTACACCTGGTGGTCTACATCTGTAATCCAGACCTTCGAATGGTGATAAAAAGTAGCCTATGTCCGTTCTTGGTATGCTAGCAATCTCTGTGCCAAGTTTCATGAAGATCGGTTCAGCGGTTTGGCCGTGAAAGCGTAGCAGACAGACAGACAGACAGAGTTACTTTCGCATTTATAATATTAGTGTGGATTGTGCATTAACAATTCCTTCCTGATGTTGGATTTGAACATCTTCACATTAGTGCTTTGCCTCACCTCTGCAGGTAATCCATTCCACAAGCACGCAGCATGGACAGTGAAAGACTTTTTAAATGTTTTAGAGAAGCATACCGTCACCTGGAGCGAAAGATCACCATAGGAGCGCAGACGAGGTGCCGCAATATTAAACGCAAACCTCTCACGCAGATACAGAGGTGCAGCAGGATTCGTTAGCACATTGAAGAGGAGTGAAAGCGTGTGTAGGTCTCTACGAAGACGTATTGGCAGCCACTTCAAGCGCTCCCTGTATTCAGTGATGTGGTCGAACTTACGCAACCCAAAAACACAGCGAATGCATTGGTTCTGGAGCCGCTCTATCTTATTAAGATGTTCTTCAGTTAGGTCGAGATATGCCATGCACATCACCGTAGTCCAAAAGAGGCAAAAGAGAAGTGCTTGAGCTAGCATAATTTTTGTCTGGAGAGAAAGAAAGTTCTGCAGCATTTTTAGCGAGTGAAGGGATGCGTACACTCTTCGGCTAACCTCAGTCAGCTGTTCCGTCCAGGATAAAGTTTGGTCGATAAATATTCCGAGATTCTATACTTTAATTGAAAAAAAAAGGTTGTTGATTGTATCCAAAATTTTCTGTACAAACTTATAAACTGCAAAAGTTGTTGAACGATTTTTACGGAAGCCATACTGATCGTTATACCATAATTATTATCGTTAAGGGTTTGGTATGAATCATAAAATTGTATAATCTATTAACCATAGCGATTTTTTTATACTGTATTTAAAAAAAAATTGGACGGTAGTTATCTGGGTTTTGTCAGATTATTATGAACAGGTTTCACAAGATAAACTTTCAATGCGTCGGGAAATACTTTTTCTAAAGAGATTTGATTAATTAAATTCGTTAACAGAATTGCCAACTCCTTAACGCATGCTTTGCGTTAATGTAGGGGGTATTTCGCCAACACCAAAACTAGTTTTATTTTTAAGGTTTTAATATTCTTTACTACTTCTTTAGAGTCTACTGGAGGTAAGCAAAAGGAATTCTGTACCGTAGTTAATGAGTTAATTATAGATTAATTAAAAACAAAAAACTAATCGTATACTTAGTTTGCAATGTCTTTGGGGTTTTCAATTATTGAATTTTTTTTTTTAATTATATTATGTCCGTAATTTTATCTTTTTGTATGATTTGCCAAATTGTTATTAACCCCGTATTTGCTCATCTCCAAAGATAAAATGTTATGGGGCTTGCTAGTTGTGGTGGATTATTTAAGTACCATTTTATGTTGATGCTCATTTTTCGATGGTGATATTGATGACTTGTGATTTAGGCTTCAGTGTCTATCTGGTAGGGGTGGGTGGTGTATTGTTATTTTTTGCTCCTACTCTTATCAGTTTAGATGTTTTGGGTAATTATTATGTATACCAATCTCAATACTGGTTCTCATATTCAAAATTGCATTAGATAAAAAAACATTTAATTTTTTAAATTCATTAATTTCTTTATTTTTTGTCTTGCCATTTTCAGATGTTTCTCGTCATTTAATAGCAATTTCTGTAGTTTAATTTGCATTACTGGCTTTGTACGAAATTTTGTTTTCCGTTTGAGTGGCCTTTTCAGAAAGCGAACCAGTTGGAGAGGTAAATGTCTTAGTTAAACTTACCTCAGCGACGTTTTTACTTGTCTTGTGAGCGGAGTGTACATGAAGCTGTTTTTTTGCAGATGATTTTTTAGGTGTGAAGGATGTAACGGTATTCTCGTATCGTCATGTGTATTGTGTGAATTTGTGCAATATAAAATAATGATAGTCCACCAAATAAGTCTTCCTGTTGTGAAACTGCGTCTATATGGACAATTAGTGTGAATCTGCGAGGCTCATGAGTGTGCTAAGACAATTCGTGTATGAGTTTCGTCCTCTACGATAAGCTTCTTGTACCCGAGCGGGGCAATCTTTCTGTTGTAGCTGAAGAAATCCTTTAAGGATTCTATCATAGGGTCGTTGGACGACTAGGTGTCCCACACGAAAAGAGAGAAGAGAAATACATTTTTGTAACCATGTTTAAAACTTTTAAAATTGCCATCAAATAGTTTGACTTTTATGTATAAAATTAACGAATTTTGCATAGTTGGTTGTTAAGTATATTTTTTTTTTAAATAAATTTTCTACTTGTAATAGAAACGGCGGGCCATCCGAGGTCCAGCGCCAGTGGGCTTGATGTCAACTAATTTTTACATAAAGAGTGCGATATATAGCCTAAAGCAAGTGTATGATAAATCAGTAGCCTTTCACCGTTTTCCAAACCCAGGGTCGACCAACATTTTAAGGTAGGCAAAATGTATACTCAACAATCCACTGCTGGACATAAGCATGATATGGTTTGAATTTGCCGTACCTACTCATCAAATTTGAAAGAAGGGTCAACGAGCCGAGGTCACAATACAATGCACAATCACTTTATATAAATATAATATTTTTTAAACTAATACTTGAATTTATTAACACCAGATTAAAGAAACGCAAACAAATAATGTTTTCAAAAGATCTCCAAATGAAAACTTTCGAGAACAAGAACCAGCGTACTATCGCAACAGTGAAGAATTTTACACTAAGTACTTTGAATTTTGTTTTCCGTATTGGCAGAAGAGGCAACGGACGACCAATAATCATTGAACTAATTAGCAAAAGGATGACGAAGTATATTCTGCAAAATGCAGCTACTTAAGGAACACAGGCCTCCAAATATCCAAATACTTAGACGAAAATGAAAGAAGGGAAAGGAAAAGGCTACAGGTTTCCTAAATGAAGCAAAGAAGAACGGGCAGCACGCGGTCAACCGTGTCGCGTCGCCGCGACAATCGTCAGTGTAGGCAGTCTCAAGTAAACCTCCTGATGGGCTAGTTGCCCACAGTGTTTTGTGAGTTACCAGTGTTACCACCATTTATACAAGCTCTCGAGCTTGTCAGTTAGTGAAGTGCCCACTGAAGTTTTCTGGAACACTGATTGGAACCCTTAGAGGGTTCTTCCCCCCCACATATATCCATTGACCAAACCAAACAGGAGTTTCATTGCCTACACTGACGATTGTCGCGGCGACGCGACAACCGTAATAAAAAGCTTTTTAACAATGACCAATTATACACTAAAGAAAACATAATAAAGAGCTCCCATCAAGTGCGTCAAGAAAATTTGTATGATTCATCATACGCCTCAGTTGTATGTGATGAAACATTACGGGACCACTACCAACAAGCAGAAGCACTCTATCCAGCATTCAAACAGGAAAGAGGAAAACCACAAATACTTCAAAAAAAAGTTCTTTCGTTACTAACGTTTTTTTAAAAATCAAAATACGTATGGTACGCATTTATTTGAGAATCTCACAGATAGTCTAAATGAATTCCAAGCCGTATGCCTCACAGAAACATTCATAACTAATGAAAAACTTGATCTCGTAAAGTTAGAGGGATTAAAAAAACAGTTTTTTTTGTACTATACAAGAATTTTTTGTAGTAGAAATATATGTACCTTAGTTATAGATAAGTAGTTTAAGAAGATATCGTTCCTAGTACTTATGTGAAATAGTTATATTATTAAAATAAATACATATTGTAACATCTGTATTACTCGTACCACATGAAAGTTTATAAATCTGAAGATTGCTATACACTAAGCAAAAAGTGTAAGAATAGACCAAGCATTGAAAAATTTATCTATCCAGCAAACTTTCTTCAAACGTGTTTTCCTGCGATAAAATCTAGATCATATAATGAAAAATCATTATAAACAAAAATAAAGTGTTTATCGTATTCAACAAAATTCTTTGCATCTAAAAAGACCCATTTTTCTCAGGGCACGTCCTTAAGTAGCTATACAAAGGCCTGGCTAAAGTGCATAGACACACACCAAAACAAAAAACTGTAATAATATTAAGTATGCAAAACCAAGTTCGCGGGCACTAGCAAGTTAGGAATAAAGTTAAGTATATGATGATTATCCAATCAAAAATATACATATTATAGCGGCCCGCCCGGCGGTTTCACCTTAGATACAAAATGCATGCAATAAAACTATGTATCTATAGGGATTCCGAAGATACTTCCTGGTAGTTAATTTCCGCTGTTTCTTTAGTTTCCTGTGACTGAAAGTTGTTGAATTCTTTGGTTGGATATCGATAGTGTCTGCCGAAAGCTGCTTCAGAGTACTTTTTGAATTTTTTCCAATCATTATATTCTTTATCCCATTCTTCCTTTTTAATGAACGGTAACATTTTTTTCATCCATGGGGGCATAAACTCGTCCATGAAATAAAATCTGCGACGCCATGTTTTGTGTGTTTCAGCGAAATTACCACCATGACCACTAGCCCAAAGAGGTACACTGTAGGTAAGTAAACGTTCACAGTTATCCATCTCCATATAGGTATCCATTTAGTTAGGTAATATGTTTCATTTGAACCAAAAGGTATTTGAATGTCAAAAGTGTGTAAAAAATAGGCCAAAGCCGCCCAAATACAGGGTTTTTTAGCAATCAAATATAAAAAGACATATATATGTATCAGGCCTATATCCCTTGCGGGGTAGTGTGACAAACATTTGAGGGACATTGAGAAAATTGAGTAGGGAAAACTAGGGGCATTTTGATCCGTAGTGGAGACTTGGTAAACTAGATCTCCAGACAAACCCGAAGCCTGACGATTTTTGCTTGCAATTTGCAACTTTAATGTATAAAACTCAATGTTACCATTATGTTATGGTTCAGTTTCTAACATTTATAATTTTGGGCGATGGAAGATTTTCCAAAATTGTCAAAAAGTTCCGTGAATTAAGAACGAAAAAGAATTACTTACAGTGACAGCCACCGCAAGCCCCATCGGTAAACATTTGTATAATAAAACGCTGAGAGTGGATATAGGTGTGGGTACGCGGTGCTGCTGCTCAGACCCGAGGCCATTGCTATTGCGGTTATCCCGGCAGCATAGCCATCCACAAGTACCACCATCCCAGAGTAAACATGCTCTACTTTAGGAGCTCTGGATATTCCAAATGGAGGGCCTGAAATTAATAAAAAGCTAAAATTTAGTTAGAACATGGACGACAATATAATTTATTTATTTTTTATTTTATTGTTTATTATTAAGCAAACATTACAGCTTATAACTAATTTGTTTTACAAGAAAGTTGACATACATTGTGAAAGCCAATTACAATGTTTGACATTTTAAAATTAAATTGTTTGGGTATTTAAAAAGTAAAAAAGGATAAATAAATTTTTAAAAGCCGAATGAGATATAAATCAAATTATGTGTGTAGAAAAAGAAACTTATATTACAATGCATAATTAAAAATAAATAATTTAATTAATTAATGAATTAATGAATTAATGGAACACTATTGTGGAGATGGGTGAATGTCGTTGTGTATATGTGTGTGTGTGTGTGTGCGAAAGTTATAAGTTAGTATTCAATATGTTTATGCCTTTTATCATTTCGTGGGTGGGTAGGTAAGTACAAAAATAATTTTAAAGCATGATCCCAGCGGCATCAAGGTACCAAAAGGCCACTACAACTTTTTTACAATAATTTAATAATTTGCGTAAATAATGCAAAATTTATATTATTATAATATAATACAATCGATTATTCATAAATATAAATATACATGACAAATGGTAGGTCATTTTAATTAGGTATATTTAATAGCATTTTGAGTACAGCTTGTTATCTCTGAGTACAGTCCCATCCGGAAGCAACTCGCCTTGGAACTCGGCATGCTTGTAGCTTTCATAATATATGTACAATTACTAATTAAAGGGCGGGGCACACCGGCTCCGTATCCGTTCCGTATCCAGCTCTCGTCCGTAGTCACGCACGAACTAATGACGTTGTAATGTATAGGACTGTATTTGATAGGGCACACCGCTTGCGTGCAGCACGTAACGGATACGGAACGGATACGCAACGCAAGCGGTGTGCCGTATCTCATACAGTCCCATATATTACAATGTCTTATGTTCGTGCGTGACTACGGACGAGAGCTGGATAAGGAACGGATACGGAGCCGGTGTGCCCCGCCCTAAAAGGGAGAACAAGCTGTGAAATAATTGTCCCACCCTCATCCCCTTTTTATGGCAAATCCAGTACTTTTGGATTTTCTGACTCAATTAAAAAACGCTTTATGTTTTAAAAATCTTTCAAGAACTAAAATATTTTGCGTTAAATTCCATACACGAATTGTCTTCAAAGGATGGTGATAAGACTCATGGTTTTCAATTTATGCTTATATGAATTCAATAATTTTTAAACATGACCTCCAGCTCTGAATTATCATCTGAGTACCTTGCGAAGGTTCTTATGACTAATTCAAGACGAAAGAAGGGACATGAAAAGCGGAGGAGAGAGGGAAACAATCATTTGCTAGCTATTTACCTCACGATTTGGGTGTACGCAAAATATTTGTTATTTATTTGGTAGAGAGTTAAGACTACGTTTTGGTTGCTTTAGGCAGCCTTCTTCACGGAGGTCGACAAATCACATACGCCCGCCCGTCAGCTGTGATTGCCAAACACTGCAGGCCGCGGCTCGCTGCGCTCGCGCCGAAATGGTAGGTGGCGTTGCAGTAGGTAGCCGCAAATAATGGTTCTTGCGGTTGACTTGTTGAGCTATATATACGCTAACAACATCATCACTTTTCATTTGGTTTGCTGACGCCGGTGATACCGTTCTTTAGATAGTGGTTTGTCGTGACGGCGATAACGGCAAACCAATATCTCTGTAAAAATTCGGACGACGGCTTATTTCTACCGCTTCCCGAACTTTGCATGGTACAAAGAACTTTTCCGAATATATTTGTTGGTATCCGGACTCAGCGAGTGTTCTGCTACCGCCGACGTCAAAGTATTGCAGTTCTTAACGCTACGTATGTGATCTGTAATTCTTGTAGAGATATGTCGCTGTGTTTCACCGATATAGCTCTTGGTAGCCGATACAGAACCGTTAACTGTGGCTACTGCAGCGCCACCTACTATTACACCTACTAACTCGGCGCGAGCGCAGCGAGCCACAGCCCGCAGGTAACGGCAATCACAGCTGACGGGACGGCGTATGTGATCTGTCGACCTCCATATACTCACATCATAAGTGATACTTGTTGGTTTTATAACAAACCTTGTTCCCTCTTAAATTATTAATTATGTGGACTGGGTGGGTTTCACACGTCATCTAGTACTGAGATTTCACTCCTACAATTACATATACATATGAAAGCTTTAAGGCGGCGCCGACCGTCCAGTGGCGCCCTCACCTGTTTTTTTAATAATTTCTTAAAATCTAGAAGAAACATAAGAATTCTAAGACGGACAAATTGTTGTCCTATGAGATAAGTTTATTTTAAGGTACAACAATAAGCTTTACATTGTTATGCGTCTTTAAAATCACTAAAACGGAAAACGGTGGCCACCATTTTCCGTTTTAGTGATTTCAAAGACGGTGGCCACCATTTTCCGTTTAAGTGATTTCAAAGACGCATAACAATGTAAAGCTTATTGTTGTACCTTAAAATAAACTTATCTCACAGGACAACAATTAGTCCGTTTTAGATTTATGATATTTTTTTCAGATTAAGAGAAATTAGTTAAAAACATGAGAGGGCGCCACTGGACGGTTGGATTTCGCTCGGCGCAAGCTTAAGCATCCGTAGTTTCACGTTTGCTTCCGGATGGGACCGAAGTTAAGGAGCCGTACTAATAATTAAATGATTACTTTGTTCTTTCTTTTGACTATGGCAGCTTGCAGTAAAAAAAATATTTTATTGATTATAACGCTGTATTGAGATCTTTGTTAAGTTTGTTAATAAATATAGTTTTCGGTTTTGAATCTTATTTTAACTGAGATTTGATTGTACGTACACCTTTGGTCCTATTAAGTGTAGGTAGACAGTTATTTAACCAGCCTTGCACGGAGTGCTTTACGGTTTTTGAGGTTGCGATTGTGAACCTCTGCTTCTTTTGTAAGTTTATCAACATTGATTCGAATATACTTCGCCACTACCAAAATTTACAGACCCTACCGGGTAAGTATTTCAAGATCGATAAATAATTGTTTAGCATGGTGATCCCACTCCAAACCAGCCAATATATGGACTGTTTGTTTTTCTTCCCTAAATACACTATCCTGTTCAGAAACTGTCACCAATTAAAAGGTTAAAAATATTTATATTGAGGAAACAAATTTATTTTAATTTATATGATTACCTTTTACGATTTCAATTATGAATTTCCAGGCGAAAAGAGCCTGATTCGGAGGCTAGAATAGTCCTTCTATTATACAGATTTTCTGCAGAACATATTTTTTTTACCTATTTAACAAAATCCAAAACTATAGCACAGGAAAACCCCATACTTCATAGAAATGTAAGTATGTGGAAAAGTATATGCCGACAACTAGGTTATTATCGCGCGGAAGCCCACAAATGTATTTAATTGTCGAACAATCAACTACCAATATAGATAGCATACAAAATGTGGTTGAATAGAATTATGCCGCTTACATTGTGACATATAAGTAAAACATACATACATACATAAATCACGCCTGTATCCCTTCCGGGGTAGGCAGAGCGTAAACGGCCGTAATACGGATATTAACACCACGTCTGACAAAAGTTTGAGGGTCAATAAGATAACTGTGTATCACCATAGTGACAGGTTGTCAGCCTATCGCCTAAAATTGCAATTCACATCTAACCCTCGAGACCCTTAGTCGCCTCTTACGACACCCATGGGTAAGAAATGGGGTGTTGCTATTCTAAGCCGGCATCACACGGCACATAAGTAAAAGTATAATGGCGCATTTTCACTAGTCGATAGGGTCCGCATGCGGCGTGCGGGAGATTTCTGGAACGCATGCCACAGGGCCCGCATTCGGGGAACCGTTTTCACTAGTCGATAGGGTCCGCATGCGGAGTGCGGGAGATTTCTGGAACGCGTGCCACAGGGCCCGCATTCGGGGAACCGTTTTCATCAGTCGATATTGGTCCGCATGCGGGGAGAGAAAGAACATCGTCGCCAGTTGTTAACGAGAGTGGCACTGAGACAGACGTTCTTGCCATGGATCATCAATTAATGTTATGTGGAGCAATATTGACTGTGTGTGGCTTATTGAAGAAGAAACTATTAGCCTCACTGAAGAAAAAGAAAAAAAGATTCTGGGTGCGAAGTTTACTAAAAAATAGAAACAGGCATGGCGCGTCAGAAACATTGTGCAAGGAGTTACAATTGGATTTGGAGTGTGATGTAGAAGATCATGATAATTTTTTCAGATTATCTAATGACTTATTTGAAAATTTATTAAATAAAATAGAAACACAACTTCAGAAAAAAGATACTCCATTTCGTGAGGCACTATCTCCAAGATTAAAACTTGAGGTCACATTACGTTATTTAGCTACTGGAGATAGTTACAAAAGCTTGTATTACTTATTTCGCGTGTCTCCTTCTATTATGAGCACTTTTATACCACAAGTATGTGACGCTATTTATGAAGCACTGGCAGATTATATAAAAGTAAGTAATAAAATAATACGCATTAATATTAGAAAATAAGTATTTGTATTAATTAGTATTTTAACTTAACACACCTGTGAAATATACTTTTGGTAGTAATTTCTATTTAAAACAAAAGTACCTACCCTATCATTCAATCAAATAAAAACAATGTGGCATGATTTACCAACGAACGACGAGATAAATGAATATATGACCGAGACAAGTAGGTCTAATAAAATATTAACAAAATGTTTTACATGGAGTAAAAATCGACATAGTGTCATCATTGTAGGATAAACCAGATTCAGATGTTGAAGTTACATATCCCGAATTTAGAGGATCATAGGAAAACGTTGAAGCACCATACGATAACAGTCAATATGGCATGATTTATGTTAATATAAAAACAATGTGGCATGATTTACCAACGAACGACGAGATAAATGAATATATGACCGAGATAAGTAGGTCTAATAAAATTATTAACAAAATGTTTTACATGGAGTAAAAATCGACATAGTGTCATCATTGTAGGATAAACCAGATTCAGATGTTGAAGTTAAATATCCCGAATTTAGAGGATCATAGGAAAACGTTGAAGCACCATACGATAACAGTCAATATGGCATGATTTATGTTAATATAAAAACAATGTGGCATGATTTACCAACGAACGACGAGATAAATGAATATATGACCGAGATAAGTAGGTCTAATAAAATTATTAACAAAATGTTTTACATGGAGTAAAAATCGACATAGTGTCATCATTGTAGGATAAACCAGATTCAGATGTTGAAGTTAAATATCCCGAATTTAGAGGATCATAGGAAAACGTTGAAGCACCATACGATAACAGTCAATATGGCATGATTTATGTTAATATAAAAACAATGTGGCATGATTTACCAACGAACGACGAGATAAATGAATATATGACCGAGATAAGTAGGTCTAATAAAATTATTAACAAAATGTTTTACATGGAGTAGAAATCGACAGCGTCTTCATTGTAGGATAAACCAGATTCAGATGTTGAACTAAAATATCCCGGATTTAGAGGATCATAGGAAGACGTTGAAGTACCATACGATAACAGTCGAGATTGGTTTTGTTGTCTTAACCACTTCGCTCAGGTCGAATTTTGCAACAATAGATTTGTATTGTACTTCAAGCACACATGTGTGCTGTTACGAGCGGAGTAGTTAACGCTCTTAGTTGAATGTCAGATAAAGCCTTTTGAATGTCTGTTTTTGCAATAATTGCTAGTTCGCTTGGCAAAGAACGCAAAGTCGTAGCTAAATATTTTCCATAAATGTCAAATTCATCTTCTTTATTTTCTATTAACGAATTTGTGCTATTAGTAACACTCTTAGCAATTTTATCAATTCTGTCAATAGCATTCTGTATATTGTCATCCTTTCGGAGCACCTTTCCTCTATATTTTACTGTTTTCTTTGCTGGTACCACAAATTGAGGTGCCGAATTTTCGATTTGTTCTCTTTCAATGCGAATACTTTCATTATTGTTAATAACAGCATCATTGGAATTTTCTTCAGTGTTATTATCCTCCAGAGATTCAAAATGTTGTGTTTCCTCCAGTGATTCAGAATTTTGAGATTCTGAGTCATTAGAATTCACGCTTGAATTTTCATCAATCTGTAAAAACAACATAATAATGACGTTACTTTTTATATTTCAGACACCAAACACGGAACAAAAATGGAAAGAAATAAAAACTGGGTTTGAGTTAAAATGGAATTTTCCTGGATGTATTGGTGCAATCGATGGTAAACATGTAATCATGCGAGCTCCAGCGAATAGTGGGTCTGACTTCTACAATTACAAAAAAACGCATAGCATAGTATTACTAGCTAGCGTAGATGATGATTACTTGTTCACTTATATAGATATTGGTGCTAAAGGTAGATTTTCCGATGGCGGCGTTTACAGTGACTCCTCATTGAAGCGTGCAATTGATAACGGCAGTCTGAATATTCCAGCACAAAGTGTTTTCGTTGCGGATGCTGCTTTCCCGCTCCAAAACAACATTATGAAACCGTACCCAGGGACTAATCTAACATTACAACAAAAAATTTTTAATTACCGACTCTCAAGGGCTCGACGAATAGTCGAAAATGCATTCGGTATATTGGCAAGTAGATTTAGAATTTTTGAAAACAGGATTCCTAACAATGTAGGTAATACGATGAAAATAACAAGAACATGTTGTGCTCTTCATAATTGGTTAAGGAAGAAAAGTTCCGACTACATCGAACCTGGACTTGCAGATTATGAGGATATCACTACGGGTACGATAATAAATGGCACCTGGAGACAAAGACGCATTCTTGGCTTACAGAACTTAGAAGAAGAAAATACGCATGAAAGTGGAGCAACAATTCGAGATCAATACACTCATTACTTTAATGGTGAAGGTGCAGTACCATGGCAAACACGATGTATTCACTAACAAAAAATAAAAAAATTACTTACACACGAGACAGTTTCTTGATTATTTCTAAATTTCCTCAAAAATCCATCGGCAGTCGTAAACCACGAAACTTTTGGTTTATATACGGAATCCTGGCTAGCACCTGATCGAGTACTTGCTTCAATCCTTTTTAATTCTTGATAGTAGGATGATCTGACATTTTTTATTTTTTTTGGTATGTCTTTATTTGAGATGCCCGTAATATTTAGTCTTTCCGCAATTTCTTTACACGCACTTTCTCTTGCATCTCGGTTTCTATACAACTTACTAGTCACCTTCCATAAACAATCGTAATCTTGATAGATTTCCACAAGTTTTAACATTTGCGAATCAGATAAGCGATCAGCCATTTTGAACAGTGTTCTTCTAATCCAACAAGCACACGTTGTCCTTCTTATCCAACAAGCACACGTTGTCCTTCTAATCCAACAAGCACACGCACGTATGAAATATACTCAAGATAAGACCCGCAAGCAATATATCGACTGATGAATTTCATTGGTCGATAGCACGGTCGGTATAATGCATGCGGGGAATCCCCGCAGGCGTTGTACCGAACGCGTATCGACTTGCAACTTTCATTGGTCGTTATCTCGCATGCGGGGAGTCCCCCGCATGCTGTATACCGAACGAGTTATCGACTAATGAAAATGCGCCATAAGTAAAACAAAATAGATATATATACTCTGTTACCGGCCGCAATAAAATTCAGCAAGTTGGTACTTTATGTAATGCCTTAGCTTATCGTTGGTTGTTTATTTCAATGCAACGCTAGATGGACCGTACCGTACCCAACCCTATAATGTAGTAGGTATGTTTGTTTTGTAAACTCCAATTATCCAGTCCAGAGTGATAATAATAAATCATAGCTAAGAACCATATTTTTTTGAATTAATAAGGTAACATAAAATTAACAGGGAATATGGAAAAATAAAACTTACTTGTTGTTGGTACAGACAAATCAATGGCCAAGCGAGGCTTCCAAAAGAACGTCCCAGGTATGTATCCCTGAAATTATATACTTCTCTATAACAAGTTAAATAATAAGTCTTTACCGGAGACGCGATTTAGGACATACTACTGATCAACTTGAACAATTGCACAAATGTCGAACAGATAATTTTTTTAAAGTGCTAAATTTTCAAGCGCGAGCAGGATTTAAACCTACAACTTTTGCCGTTACATTTCGCGCTTGAAAATTTTGCATGTTTTTAAAAATTCTGTACCTAACACGGGAAGTGTTTTAAAATTTAGTATTTATATTTCTTCAATTCAGTTAGGTACCAACGAGAGTCCGCCGCCATTGCATGCACCGTTTTTCACCTTTCACCTTTTTTAGTGTACACGATTTGTCAAACAAAACGCGGTGGGCTACGATATGACAGTAAAAACTAGTATAGTAAGTATCCTTTTTGTCCGGTCCGTTTTCGGGTCTGGTATGTTTTTTGTCTGCTTATGCATGCAATAAGTATTTTTAGTACCGGCAGGGAGTAACCCACAAAAAGTCGAATGAACAATTGAATTTAGCAGAAAATCTGAGACATGGAAAAAATTATGCCGCTCGATGCGTTCTCTTGCATTTTTGACCCTCTTTAGTGAAAGCAAGGATGCACTTTTGTTTTGAGTCGAACATACCCCAGTAATACCCTGCCTGAGACATGGAAAAAATAATGCCGCTCGATGCGTTCTCTTGCATTTTTGACACTCTTTAGTAAAGGAAGGATGCACTTTTATTTTCAGTCGAACATACCCCTAATACTAATACTAACGAAACTTGGGCTTATCATTTTTAATCTGAGTCCAAACAAGATTCAATGTAGTAGCACAAACAGTAGCGTATACAGGAGGATTGGGAGGGAGACATGACCCCAAATGCATAAGGCCGATATTTTTTGCAACAGCCACTTTTGCTTTAATCCTGATCCTGACTGAATATTTAGTTCCCATTTTTTTTACAGCAACAACATAGTTTTTAAGTTATGAAGGACGCAGTTTCAGCTTATTTAAGACTAGCAACCCGCCCAGCGGTTTCACCCGCCGCCAACAATTTTTCCCCCAGGAATAAGACAGTTTAATATAGCCTATGTTCATCAGGAATAATGTAGGATTCTAATGGTAAAAGATTTTTTAAAATCGGGCCAGTAGTTTCGGAGCCTATTCGATGCAAACAAACAAACAAACAATCAAATATTTCCTCTTTATAATATTAGTGTAGATGTAGACAAAACATTTTAAGCAGTTGTAAGTAGATAACTAAAATCGATACATGTTTTCACTGGTTGATGATATTTCGTAATACTTAAGTTATGTTATATTTAGTAATTCCTTTCTTTGGGGTAGGATTTAGTGATATAACACATCATATGATATGAATACGTAAAATAATAGAAATAACCAATTATGAAATCTTTGCGCTAAGATACAATTTATGATATTTACTTTTTATGGCATATACACACTACAGTCTCCTCCCCCCCCTCCTAACTCCAGGACAAAGTCTTGCAGGTGCCGCAGGGTTAACCTGATTCTCAATGCGTGATGGAATTGGACCTGCTCTGGTTCTTCCACTTGTGCAGTCTCTTTTTTGTCTTGGTTGCAACTGGGTTTCATGGTCTGATTCAGAGTCTAGTTCTGGGAGAGGAGCCACTGCCTATTCGAAACTGTCGTCTCTCGTCAATCAGGCGGACGAACAAACGAGTAATTTGGATTGCCTTGGAGTATTTCCACTTCGTCTACTAGTGGGTCATATTTTGCATTTTTATCTGTTTGGGCTAAAACATCTTCACATGTGTACCCTGATGGGAATTTAGAAAACTCATTAATCACCGTGAGTATATACTTAGTCTCTGATTTAGACGGCAAAGGGCTTTTGAAATCTCAGTTTATTCGTTGGAAGCATTGTTGGAACAACGGTGCGGTTGCCTTAATCAATTCACCTTTTCCGTTCGAATAACGAGATTTGATCTCTGTGCAAGCATTGGTTTCCGTCCTCTGGTAAGCCATATATTTCATTTTGGGATCGGCCAGTATTAACGTTTATAAGTGAAGAAATTCTGACAACGCGTCAGCAGCTGAGTTTTCTCCCCTGGCCGGTATACTATGTCGTACTTGTTTCAGATAGTTTCAAGCGCCGCATCACAATTTCTCGATTTATATTTTACTAGAGTGTTTCTGATCAACGATACACAAACGATACAGGCTGTTGATCGGTCAATAATAAAAAGTGTCTCATCATCATCGGCCTCATACGTCTGTGACAGACGATTTAATCAGTGTCTGAGGCAAGACTTTTCGTGGCTGTATAAGCCGATACGGGAGCGGCATAATTTTCCGCACGCTCTACAAGTGAAGGTGGAATTTGAGACTGGAACATGCATGTTTAGATGACGTTTTTGCCTTTTGTTAGCGAGACCAGAAAACCAGGCATTATCGTGTGTTTTACGCCCATCAAACACACGCTTACGCCATTCGTCCCTATTCGTGTCTACCGAGTTGATAATGACGCCACTTTCTTAACTTTCTTATCTTTATTTTTTTATTCCGCCCGAGCCGGTCTTCTTTTAGGACATTGCAAAATAGTTATAAAAAAAATAATTGTGTGATACAAATTTCTTTTTTTTACTTTAATGACGGTTCATGACGTCAATAAGTGATATGATAATACTATCCTACATTGAATATAGAATTTCAATTTCAATTACAACTTACCCAGGACATTTTCACATAGAGAAGTAATATGAAAATAATCTTATTATATTTCATGATGAAGTAAATAGGTACTACTGACAACTTTGGAATACTGTTTTAATGTTATAATTGGCGCTCAACAACCCTTTACCACTGATTAAACCATGGACACTTACAGCTTACCGCTCATGTTGTTTGCAAATATGTCTGTGCATTAAGCCAAATAGCAATAAACATCCCAATTGGGTTTCGTTTATCATAATATTATGATTCTTCGAATACTTACAGCGCTGTATCTCTTATCGTGTAAGAAAAGTACCTCAGTATTTAGGTAGATAGGAATTTATTTGCTAGTAAACCAGAATTAATTAATAATCATTAGACCACTTCATCACGTCAGTCACAGATATCAAATTCAAAACAAAAGTTGTTTTGTGCCTTATGCGATTGCAGTGTAGACTACATATCACTTTTCCTGCTCTAACTGCCCTATGCAGGACCTGCTGGAGGCTAACGCCAAAGCGATCAGTGTGGCTAAATACTGGTCCAATAAAATTTTATTGTTGCTGATCGACTTTATAAAGAAGACTAATCGTCTTAAGACTACTTAGATTTCTAGAATACCAAATTTTAAAACACTTCCCGTGTTAAATAAACAAACTTAAAAAAAATTGTCATTCCGTTTATAGAAAGCCAACCCACTACTGGAACCTATTTGTTTCAGAGAGCACACGGTATTTGTGACCCCCAACACCTAGACGATGAGCTCAAGCATGTGAGACGAGTACACCAATAAAATAACCTGAAGCCACCCCGTCAACGTCTCAGAAACCGTGCCAAACCATCCACAGTCGAACGACCAGCATACTTACCATACTTGAAGGGAGTAACTGATAAGATCGGTAGAATTCTGAAGCGAGCTTCAATTAGGGTTTAGTTCCCGGGACCCGCGAAATCGGGAATTCCCGGGAAAAGCTTCGTTTCAGGCGACGTAAAATTTTTATGATATTCCCGGGAATTCCCGGAAAGTATAAATTGTGGTTTAATGCTCTAAAAACCTACATATTGATAATTATTTACAGACCACAAAATTTCTGAATATAAAATTAAACAATAATAAACCTTTACTGCTTCCATAATCTAGTGATATGATCGTTGGTTTTAGAATCTGGAGGTCTTTGGTTTGAATCTCAAAGGAAACACACTAAGTTGATATTTGTAAATTTATCATTTTGTGAGATCGTACCCAGTTTTGTTGGGATAGGGCATTGCAAGTTGATTCACCTAATTGTTTGTAAGAAAGACAGATCGGTGCTTCGGAGGGCTCATTAAGCCGTCGTCCCGGCTGATGTCTACGAATACTTAGGCAGTTTGCCTACTTGTCGTCCGTCGCTGCGTATTTTTAACGCAACGCAAAAGCATGCGTCTGTCAGACAAAAGGAAATTGCGTATTTCGATCTTTTTCCCAAACAAATACGCCTACATCGCGTAACGGATGCGTCTGTCTAGTCGTATAATAGACGCATCCGTAAACGCACGAATGATAAGTAGGAAAACCACCATACATGGGGTTATTAACCATGTTAGTTACGAATACCTACTAAGACTCTGACCCCAAGGTTTATTGGGTCGTTTTTCGAGTTGTTGTCCTTCACGATATGATCATGAAAATGGATCATAAACATTCTTTATTGTTTTTTTTTTATTTATTATTGTATATCAATATCTGACCGTATAACTTAACGTCTGTATATGCGATCTCTGTGTAAAACAACAGTTTGCCCTGCACTCGCCAATCTGCAGGCCTAGCGTGGTGAGTATGGCAAAAACTCCAGCCAGCAGTGGACTCTTGTGGCCGTTAATGCTAATGTTGTGCTATGAATGTCTGACCCATGGTCTCTCAATCCGAAGATCTTGGGATTCGATTCCCATGGCGGTTATATTTGACAATTCAGGCTGATTGACCAGTTTATTTTTATTTAAAAAAATTTTTATTTCGTAGAGCATGCTAAGCTGTCGATCCGGTCGCTGTTTTGAATTTGTTATACTGATCACTAATTAAGCTGTTTAGACGGTTTAAAAACTCAGAGACCAGGATAGGCTCGTTCAGTACTCGTATGACAGTGTTTACTTTTTAAATATGTAATTTAAGCAATTTAATAAAGTGTCTCCATTTCTTATGGAAACACAGCAAAACAAAAAAGTTTTATACTTTTCCCGGGAAAAGTGAAAATAAATTCCTGTTTCCCGGGAACTGAAAAAGGCCGGGAAAAACGAAACCCTTGCTTCAATCAAGACCATTTTCAAGCCGCCGAGGAAGATCAGCCAGTACAACAGATCAGTCAAATGCAATATCCCTCTCCAAGACCCTGGTGTTTCTAAACTTGACTGTGACTGTGGGCTCTCATACATAGGAGAAACAAAGAGAAATGTCTAAAAGAACATATTGCTGATGTAAAAAACCGTCGTGACAGACAGTCTGCAGTGTGTGAACAAATCATGGATAACCCTGCACATTATGTCAGATTCGATAAGGCAGCAATCCTAGCGAGAGAGAAGAGATTAATTCCTAGGAAAGTACGGGAAGCCATAGAAATTCAAAAACATCCGAATTTCAACAGAGATACTGGATGGGGAATCTCATCAACTTGGACTCCGCTGATTGCGCAGCAGAAGAACCAGATCCAACATACTGTAAGACCTACTACACTAGATACGGTTTCAGCATTTTGTGTGGAACCCGGACGTTACGCTAGGCAATTAAGAAATAGATGGCGGTACAACAAAAATAATTTCTATTCTAATAAATAAGGGCTCTGTTAAGAGCTCGAATCGTAGGAATTGTAAAATCTAAAATCAACACAACTTAAATCCGTTTAAAATTGTTTTATTGTGATGAGTTATAGTTGTGCAAAGTCAAGAAAATATTAACCCGCCATAAATTGAACACTTCCCGTGTTAGGTATACAATTTTTGAAAACTTGCAAAATTTTCAAGCGCGGGCAGGCTTTGAACTTGCGACTTTCGCATTACTAGTGGCGACTCCTCTTCCTTCTGGGCTGCCGCAGCTCATTCCCTGCCCGCCAATTTTGCAAGTGTATTTTAATGCCAGTAACGCTTGGCATGGCTCTAACACGGGAAGTGTTTTAAAATTTGGTACCTATTAATTTTTTTTTTTTGTTATTTTATCTGCAATCAGTCCTAGGACTATAAGCAAATTTGTTCTGCATAAAATTGTTATTTGCAGAGTGTGACTCCCAGTGGAGACATCTCCTCTTTAGTATTTTTAAGGTGACTTTATTTTAGAGTCGATCCTGTAGTTCTAGGATATGGCTTCTTTTCAGCCGTTTCGAATATGTTTGCCATATCAGTTTTGAGGCCAGTTTGTTTGGATGGACTGCTAGTCGTCCCTGATACTTTGTCGCAGTTGATCTGATTTCCTCCATAACAGTGTCCATTTGAAGTTGTTCATGTATTTCGTTGTTGGTAATGTACCAAGGGACATTTGCAATAGATCTCAAGATCTTGTTCTGTGAACGCTGCAGGATGGAGATGTTAGAGTTAGAAGCACTTCCCCAGAGCTCTATTCCATACATCCATACTGGTTTCAGGATGCTTTTATAGATCAGGAGCTTGTTATCAGTTGACAGTTTACTATTTCGACCCAATAGCCAATATAAGTTTTTATATCGAAAGTTTAGCTCGTCTTTTTTACATTTGTTGTGCTGCTTCCAGGTAAGTCGTCGATCAAGATGCATGCCAAGATATCTTACGTGGTTGCAGAGTGGTAGGGTATGATTTTCTAGCTGCACTGGCGGACAGTCACCTTTTTTGAGAGAGAAAGTAACCTGGACTGATTTTGATGAACTGGCTTTTATCTTCCAACTTTGTAGCCACTTGCTGATTTCGTCAAGTCCCTTTTGTAGATTAGTCGTAGCAATAGTGGGATCCTTACTACTAGCAAGAATAGCGGTATCATCGGCAAAAGTAGCCGTAGTAACGTCAGGTACCTCTGGAAGATCTGCAGTGTATAGTGTGTACAGCACTGGTCCCAAGACGGATCCTTGCGGCACGCCGGCCTTGATTTTAAAGAAAGCAGAGGTTTCCTCAGCTTCGCTTACTTGGAAAAGTCTTTCTGTAAGGTATGAGCGTAACAGAGGAAAGTAACTGTGTGGAAGAGATGTCTTTATTTTGCACAGAAGACCTTGGTGCCAGACTTTGTCGAAAGCTTGTTGAATGTCAAGGAAGACAGATGAGCAATACTCCTTTTGTTCCAAAGTATTTCTGATTTTGTTATACACTCTGTGTACTTGCTCTACTGTTGAGTGCTTTCTTCTGAAACCGAATTGATGATCTGGTATTATTTTATTTTCTTCTAATATTGGTAAAATTCTACGCAATATGATTTTTTCGATTGGCAGTAAACTAATAGGTCTATATGATGTTACTTCGTTCGCTGGCTTGCTCACTTTGTGAATCATGATGATTTTTGATACTTTCCATATGTTAGGAAAGTGTTGTACTCTTAGTATGCCATTGAAAAGGGAGGTTAAGAACACTATGGCCTTCCTTGGGAGCTCTTTCAATACCTCTTTGGTAATAAGATCAAACCCTGGTGCTTTTTTATCCTTGAGTTCCTTTATGATCCTTCCGACCTCCTGAACTGTAACAGGTTTTGGTGGCAGATCTAGTTGTTGAGCTTGGTTTAGGATGGCTTCAACTGCTTCATCGGATTCATCGTCTTTTGTGTCATTGGGGACAAAAACTTTTGCTAGATGTTCAGCGAAGGTGTCAGCTTTTTCTTTTCCCGTCCTAGCCCATTGATTATTATTTTTTCTAATGGGAGGTTTTGCTTCCTGGGGTCTATCATGGGATTTTGTGAACTTCCATAGAGAATAATTTATCGCGGGTTTTCAACGCTTATACTAGATTGATTGTCGCCAATTTAACTTATCAAATAGGTACTTGGGGGACTGATATTTTGTCACTTCAAACAATAATGCTGCAGTTTAAAATTTCTGACGCTCGTGCATTTTTAGTGTGCCTGATGTATGTAGATAAGAATTTATTATGTGCAGGAGGAAGAATTTTATAACAGTATCTAGCAAAGGCGTTCTGAACCTGCTGGATTAGCTTATGAGAGTTAGATATAACAAACAAGAGCCGTATACAATAATTCCATATATTTTTTTTATTAAGGATGGGTTTGCTCTTGACTTTAGTCTAGGTCATAGGACAGAGACACAGTCTAAGATGGAGCGAATAATTGAGTTTAGACAGTATCAGTGTGATTAAGTTTCGATATTCAGGCAGTCGGACAACAAACATCTCATTTGCCCTCTCTGTCTCGTTAGCTTCGACTCACTATTACACGGTTCTAGCAGAATACCCAGCGTCACAGCATGCTGTGACAACATGCTGAGTTAGGACCTTTTCACTGACACATGCAGTGCTTGGCACGAAAAATTATCCCCAAAATGTCTCTAGTCGTCAGTCGTCACTGACTGTTTTTAAAATCATCTTGAACTATTGTTAGTCCTTAAAGTTTTACCTAAAAACCTTGTTTGTCATATTTTCGTGTTGTAAGACTCCCAATCAACCGGAGGTTCGCATCGAAGCCTCCATACTATGTTGGCACTGACTATCTCATATAAGATGATACCAACTATGAATTAAAGGCGGTTCCCGTACTTGTCGTCCGTCACTGCGTCATTTTGACGCACCGAACGCAAGCGTCTGTCAGACGTAATCAAATTGTTAATTCCGGTCTTATTCCCATGCCAATAAGGCGGCGCTGTCAAACGATTTGACAGATGCATCTGTTACGCACTGTAACCGTATTTGTATGAAAATATCATCGTATTTCGTATCGATTATTAATCAATTTCCTTTCGTCAGACAGACGCATGCGTTATGGTGCGTTCAAAAAACGCAGCAACGAACGAAAAGTGGGAGAACCGCGTAATTGCTAGTTGTACCTAAGTAGAACCTCACCTTTGGATTCAGCCTTTCATGATGAGCACAATTACATCTTTGTCGGTATTAAGATTTCATGTAATATTTCAGTAATGCGGGCGTAATTGATAGCCATCGTACGCTGGGGATAATGCGTGTGAGGAAGTTGTGATTTTGACAGACTCAAAGAGTGCACTTTAACATGTTGCTCGGTGTGCATCAAATGTTCGAGGCCTTCCGATAGCATACAGTGTTTTGCAATCTATACATGATCTGGCTACACAAAATAAAAGGGTGGCATTTCAATGGATTCCATCACATATTGGCATTCCAGGGAACTAAATGGTTGATGCAATAGCCAGAAACGCGATTTTAGATGGAGACGATATGTTCTGCTTAGCATACTTTACAGAAATGTTAAGTTCGGTCAAAGAGTTGCTTACGAAAAATTTTAAGGAATATTTGATGAAAGATTGTTGAGTAAATATATATGGTACAGAACCATCCAACCGGGTTTGTCGCTTGGCCCCTGGTTTGCGGGTGCAAGCTTGGCGAGGGACATGATTATTGTGGCGCATAGACTTCGATCTGGTCATATTCCACATGTTTTCAAAAACTCATGAGATTGTCCTTCGCGTAATAGTCACTCCTATTATTCATAGAAATTTTTATGGATATCGTTTTCTACTATTATACCCTTAAAATATCTTCAACTCTGTCCGTCTGCTGTCTGCCAGTGTGCCCCGCCATAATAACTTCGTTAGTTTTGCACTTAGCGACATGTAGTATGACGATGATCGTATTGAGTGTTATTGTCGCAAACCCCTGAACTACCCATATTGCGGCTCAAAATCCCTGCTACAGAGGTGATTTTGAACCTTACTACCGTCACATAAAGTTGAAAACCTATGAAAATACATAACTCGTGGTTAAAAAAACGCTACATGACAAAATATTTTGTCATTCAAGTGAAGGAGAAAAGTTTTTTTGCGTGTTCTTAATTGAGTATGGTATCGTTGAAAAGGACTTGTAAAACTAAGGAAAGGTTATTGTAAAACTAAGGAAAGGTTAGTCCAAAAGGCACGATCTCCCGTTTTTACCATCCAGTTGCTCTTGGCCCAAGGCCGTGCAACGTTACGCTTGCCGAGGCGTGTCACGAGAATTGAAAAAGGCTTAAACCATAACAAATGTTTGATCCAGGGTGTCACATCTTTAGTGTGTGGATTTGTGTCAGAAAGGGTTCCCATTCCCCCCTCCGAGGATTGCCTTATTTAAATATCACGGTCTTATAATTGTTCGATTAGTCGATTAAAGCCAACACTAGTACATCGCTTCAATCACTATGAATTCATTTTGTTTTGATTTATTTTCCTCATTCGTTTTTCTACTTAGCCTGGTTTTAGTTACCTTTCCTATTTGTAATATACATAAATGATTTGCCACCTGACATAGAAGAGAAATAGTCCCAAGATTGTGTTTTGTGCTGACATATTCTTAATACTAGCTTTTACCCGCGACTTCGTCCGCGTTAGATAGTTTTTTTAGGCAGAAGTTCTAAAGTAGTTAGTGTTGTATTCATAGTAAGTGTGACAGTGATATTAGAACAGTTCTTATCTCTACAGTTTAAAGATGACTTGCTTGTTTCTGTTGTTAAAGGGACAATTCAAAATTTGCTATCCGGCCTGAGAGATGAATATTTATAACCATTGAATACAAAAGTCAGTAGATAACCGAGTACCTATACCAGAGGTGCCGATTTGAGCACACTAAAATGGTCAGCATAAGTAGATAAGGCAGACAAAAATATTATTTAAGTTACTGTAATCCATTTTTTTATATCACATTTTTTGTTTTTCTGTCCTCGGTAAAAAGTAGGCTATGTCCTTTCTCAACTTATTACCATCATACTGAACAGCTTTTGTTTTGGAACCATTTCTGCAACTGCACTCAAGGTGGGCTCCTGATGGTAGACCTGGTGGTCTACATAAGGTACTCCAGATCCTCAATATCTTTGTAAAAAGAAGCAGCCCATCATACTGAACAACTTTTGTTTTAGAACCATGCCTGTATCTCTAATAGTTTAGCTGGGCTCCTGATGGTATATCTAGTGGTCTACATAATGTACTCCAGATCCTCAATGTCATTGTGAAAAGAAGCGGCCCATCATACTGAACAACTTTTGTTGTGGAACCATTTCTGTATCTCCAATAGTTTAGGTGGACTCCTGATGGTAGACCTGGTGGTCTACATAAGGTACTCCAGATCCTCAATGTCTTTGTGAAAAGAAGCGGCCCATCATGTCAGTCATGGTTCTCTCTTCAAAGTAAGAGTGAACAGGCTTCTTCTGGGTGAGCTCGCTCCATCTTAGACTCTGTCTCTGTCCTATGACCTAGACTAGAGTCAAGAGCAAACCCATCATTAATAAAAAGAAATAAAAAAAGTTTAGCTGGGCTCCTGATGGTACACCTGGTGGTCTACATAAGGTACTCCAGATCCCCAATGTCCTTGTGTAAATAAAGCGGACCATCATACTGATCAACTTTTGTTTTGGAACCATGCCTGTATCTCTAATAGTTTAGCTGGGCTCCTGATGGTACACCTGGTGGTCTACAAAAGGTACTCCAGATCCTCAATGTCCTTGTGAAAAGAAGCGGCCCATCATAATGAACAACTTTTGTTTTAGATCCATGCCTGTATCTCTAATAGTTTAGCTGGGCTCCTGATGGTACACCTGGTGGTCTACATAAGGTACTCCAGAGCCCCAATGTCCTCGTGAAAAGAAGTGGCCCATCATACTGAACAACTTTTGTATTGAAACCACATATGTATCTCTAATAGTTTAGCTGGGCTCCTGTTGGTACACCTGGTGGTCTACATCAATACTCCAGACCCTCGAATGGTGATAAAAAGTATCCTATGTCCGTTTTCGGTGAGCTAGCAATCTCTGTGCCAAGTTTCATGAAGATCGGTTCAGCGGTTTGGCCGTGAAAGCGTAGCAGACAGACAGAGTTACTATCGCATTTATAATATTAGTGTGGATAGTTTGGATATTTTAACTCGTATCGATATGAACATAGTAATGACTTTATGACGAAGCAAATCATACATAGTTTGAGTTGCACGAAAGGAACGTGGATATTAAATGCAGCACCCTGGACGCGGACAAGTCGGTAACGCAGACTGGCCGATCCTTTCACCACAATGACAACAAACCCACAAAACCGGTCCTTAGGACCAAACGAAAAGGCACTTTTCAGTTCCCAGAACCAGCCCTTATTGCCTTATCAATCAACAGACAACGCATAGTTCTAGCCGAACTTTGCGGAACTACACGTTGCCATGTGTTATTTGTCCAGGAAACTCACCGTGGTCCCGATTCCCTTCGTCCACAAATACCTGGCATGACGCTTATCACAGAATTTGCCCATATCAAACATGGTATTGCAATATTTGTTAAATCAGACTCGTCCGTATGTTCAGCGTCCTTCTCATTGACACCAAGTACCTAGTACAGAAATACTTAGCATAGATATAGATTTTGTTTTGTTACCTCGATATTATACAGTCCTCCTGGGCATATCATTGACTTCCAGCGCACAGAGCAATTTTTAAAACACAAATCTATAATCGTGGTAGGAGATTTTAACAGCCACATCACCTCTTGGGGATATACCAACACGGTCGACAGTGGTGAGTATGTAGAGAAATGAGCAGAACTGAACGATATGAAATTGATTTATAACCGTAAATTACGTGGGCTATGGAAGCATGGATACAATTCGAATCTTTTAATCGACAGTTCCAACTAATGCCTGAATTAGTTTAAAGACCTCCCGTTAACCTATTCGAAAATACAATCTTGTCTAATAATGTGCACTGTTTTATCAGTAATTGCCCCCACCATAGTATCTTTCCAAGGGCGTTTCAACTTTAAAAAGGTGATGTGTATGCGGCTACAGTTGATAGCTAACTGCAGAAAATAGACCCGACCCGGAAAACTATGTCAAATTTGTCGAAGTGATCTGGAAAACGTCTCGGCAACACATACCCCGGGAATGCAGTACCACCTACATCCCAGGTCTTGCGCAAAGCGCAGCTATTAATAAAAAACATATACGAACATCTCTTTTCGATAGACCCTTTTACGGAAGATATAATATCTGCTGGCAAACGGGTAATCGCTGAAGTTTCAAAAAGTCGAGTCCCTTGTTCACGTTCAAACTTCAAAAAGGGAAGGCTGCTGGCATCGATAATATTTCTGTGGAGCAGCTTAAAGGACTTGGCCTATAAGCGGTATCATGGCTGTTAAACATGAACAATACCTACATAAACTCCACAAAAAAAATTGAAAAGCTTTGCTGAAACCGGGAAAGTCCCCAGAAATTTTCGACCGATTTCTTTATTACGCCGCACATTCAAGCTGCAATCATTGGCCCTCAGCTCCCTATCCCAAACCAAACTGGTAGTTAGGTAAACACAACATATAGAAGACAGGTCCGAGCGAGGGTCAATGACGGGAGCGGTTTTCGTTGATCTGAGTGCGGCATACGACAAAGTCAACATCAAGCGACTGCTCAGAAAAAGTAACAGCCTTAACAAACGACCAGTCTTTTATAAATATCCTTGGCGAAATGTTACGAAACCATCAATTTCAAGTTCTTCTTAACTCTAAAAAGAGTCCTTGCTTATTTGTATTAGTATAGCCAATCTCATGACTAGCTGAATTGACACCATTGTGTCTGGTTGATGAAGTATGATAAGTTAGGTTATCAGTCAAATGACATGATTCCAACTAGTATCTTTGGTAGTAGGTATTTCAGTAGTGGTCCTTAGACCAACGTTCAGATATAATCTGCACAAGACATGTCTACAATTAATATGATCCATACGGAGGTTGCTTTGGGAATTCAGTTTATGCTAGACCCTTTAGTACTTATGAGCTTTATATCGCGAGCCAAATGAGTGTTTGGGAATGCTATCAGCAAAACCCATAGTAGAGGAAGGCTATTGCAAAAATTAATCTCATAATAACCGCCTGTGGTCAAATAATTGGTCTTAGATCATAATGCTGGTACAGAAATATTGAACGCAAAAGTATAGTATGGTTTGATGATGGAAGATAATAGCTGTCACATGACATTTAATGACAATAATTTCTTCTATATAGAGCCATCTGGGCGTATCTCATCATATGCCCTAAACAGGTTTTTTCCACATTTGATTTCAACTTTTTCTTAGCTACAAGGCACTTTTACCCGTTTTTTACTATCGTAATTAGTTTCAAAGTTACATCAGTCTATCAAGGCGGAAATGGTGTGCTGGTTTTGAAGCAAAAAGGCTTAAACTAAGTTAAGGCTAAATGGAGTCTGCAAAATGGACCTAAGACAACTTACAGCTATATGTCACTGGACCCACATACAATTCTGTAAAGACGTATTTAGAAATACGCCCTTGTCGCCCGCAGCTTCCCGAGAAGAAAAGAGATAGTGATATATGGCGCGCCGAGCGAGTGAAAAAGACAGCAAATATTGTTTTGGTATTTTTTGCCATTTGTTTATCAACTCTGCCGGCGAAAGTTTTGTTGTCGTTTTGAAGTGGTGTATTTTAGTGAATTTTATGTGATTATTACGAAACAAATGAGTGTAGTGGTTAAAAATTGATCCGAGACAACGTGAAAGTACGAAAAAGATATTTAAATAACTACCAGAAGATAAATATAATAATAATAATAATAAATAATAAAGCCTTTTATTCGGACAAACAATCTTAAAAAAAAGTTTAACAATATTGCTTAAAGTTAAATATATATACATTCTTGAATAATTAAACTAAATATTTTGTTTTATGATGCTAGTGATCTATCATCTGTTGTTTGGTTATTTTCTGCAAGTCCGTTTGCCAGTTGGCAAAGGCCTCCTCCAACCTTTTCCACTCTGATCTTTGTCTGGCCACCCTACACCAGGTTCTCCCTGCTACTTGTTTGATGTCATCATCCCATCTTTTCCTTTGTCTTCCTCGTTTTCTTTTGTCTTCCCTGGGGTACCATTGAGTAACTAACTTATTCCACTTGTCTTTTCCTCTCATCATGTGCCCTGCCCACTTCCATTTTAACCTTTTGATTTTCAAAGTTACATCCTGTACTTTAGTCTTTTCTCTGATCTTGGTGTTTCTCAGTCTGTCTTTTCTTTTGACTCCTATCATACTCCTTTCCATTGCTCGCTGGCAAATAGCCAGTCTGCTAATTGAGTTGTTAGCTAGGGCCCATGTTTGACTTCCATACATTAAAATGGGTAAGATGCAGGTGTCGAACAGTTTGCTCTTTGCCTTCAGATGTAGGTTTTGGTCTTTCATTACTTCTTTCATTCCCCAGTATCTTTTCCAACTATTTGTTACTCTTCTTTCGATTTCTTTTTTCATGGTATCTCTAGGTGATATCACCTGCCCCAAATATATATATTCTTCCACATAGTTTATTTGAGACCCTCCTACTGTTATGACATTTTCTTTGCTTCCATTGGTCATAATTTTAGTTTTTTCCGGGTTCATTTTTAGTCCAACTCTTTCACTCTCTAATGATAGTTCGTTTAGCATTTGATTCAGTCCTTCTGACGTTTTTGCGAAGAGTACAATATCATCAGCAAATCTGAGGTGTGTTAATGTACGTCCGTCGATATTTAGTCCTAGATGTTCCCAATCCAGGTTCCTGAAGATCATCTCCAGGACAGCAGAGAAAAGTTTTGGAGACAGTGGGTCCCCCTGTCTTACTCCCTTTTGTATGCTAAAGAAGGGACCTTTCTTTTCTAATTGTATACACGCCATGCTGTTTTTGTAGACATTTCTAATTAACCTTATATACTTATGTTCTATTCCTTGTTCCTTCAGTGCTTCCCAGATAGTTGAATGTATTAAGGAGTCAAATGCTTTGCTGTAGTCGACAAATGCCAGGTAGTATGTAAGTTGATACTCTTCATACTTTTCTATAATCTGTCTTACTACATGAATATGATCTAGTACAGAGAAGTCTTTGCGGAAACCAGCCTGTTCTGTTGGTTGTTGTTCATCAAGTTTTCTTTCAATTCGCTTAAGGATAATCTTGGCAAATATTTTGTACACATTAGACATCAGACTAATAGGTCGGTAGTTTCCAATATTGTATTGGTCACCTTTTTTATAGAGAAGGATTATATTTGATTGATTCCATTGTTGTGGAATAACTTCTGTATTGGTGATATTGTTGAAAATTTCTGTGAGAATAGGTGCTAATGTTGACTTTGCTTGTTTTAATATTTCATTATTTATTCCATCAGGTCCTGGGGCTTTGTCTTTCTTTTGTGTTTTTATAGCAACTTCAACTTCTTCTTGCATTATGCTGGGTATGCTTGAGTTTTCCATTAGTTCAATTTCTCTATCAGCTGTGGTACTTTTGTATAGATTTTTGTAATATGAAGTTGCTATCCCTAGTATTCTTTGCCTTTGGTTTCTCTTAGTACCAGTTTTGTCCTTCATCTGTACAATCCAGTCTTTTTTGTTTGTTAGTTCTTTGTATGCCTTTTTAATTCCACCTGTCTGCAGGATGTGTCTTTCAATTGTTTCCATTCTTTTCTGAGTTCTGTCTTTTCTAATACTTTCCTTTATTTCTTTGCTCAATTTTGTTATCTGTTTTCGTCTGTCGACCTTGTTCATTTCTCCACTTATTAGATCGGCTCTTTGTTTAAGAAGATTGACAGTTTTGGCTGACATCCATTTGTTAGGTTGTTCATCGCTACCAGCACTTTGTTGCATAGAACATTTGATTGTTCTTTCGAGCCAGTCGTATTTCTCTTGTACTATCATATTTGCTATGTCTATGTTGTTTTCTATGAGTTCTGATTTTAGAGTTTTGGCTATTTGGTCAATTTGGTATTTAGAGGGTTTGGTTTTTCCTATATTTTCTCTTGGTCTTTTATTTTTTGGTGGGGATGTCATCAATTCTGCTCTGATCATTCTGTGGTTGGTATTAAAGTTGAAATTATTTAATACACTCATGTTTGAGAAGCATTTAGTTCTGTTAGTCATTATGAAGTCTATTTCATTTTTTGTCTTTCCATCTGGTGATATCCAAGTCCACATTCTGTTGTTCTTTTTCTTAAACATTGTATTTAGAAGTGTAAGATTATTTTCCTGTACAAAGTTTGTTAGTTTAGTTCCATTTCTAGTTCTAGTCTTGTTCTTATATATGAATGGTCCTAGGAATGAGTCCTCTTCTGGTTCTCTTTTTCCAATTTGGCCATTAAAGTCTCCCAACACGATTATATTTTTGTGAGCATGCATTTCGAGTGATTTATTCAGCAATGTGTAGAAGTTGTCTATTGTATCGGCATCTGCTTGTTCTGTGGGTGAGTAAACTTGAACAATGGTCCAGGGTTCTTTGTAGCCTGGCAGCTTGATATTTAGTAATGCTATACGCTCTGACACACCGTAAAAGCTCTCGATGCTGGTTGCGAGGTGATTTTTTACTACAAATCCTACGCCATTTCTTCCTTGGGTCTCGCCTATGTGGTATAATATATAATCCTGGTATGCTTCGACACGTTCGCCCATTCTTCTTACCTCGCTCAGTCCCACTATGTCCCACTTCACATTTTTTAGCGCATACGTTAGTTCTGTGAGGTTCTCTTCTGATTTTAAAGTTAATACATTTAGGGCAGCTATGTAAATTTTTGTACTCTGGTAGTTATTTATTTTGGAATTGTTTTTGTTTGTATTTTGATTTTGGGTTATTTTTGGATAAATATACACAAAAATAAAAAGGTACGTTATATTTGAGGTTATGTTACGACAAAGTAGGTAATTTTCGGGTAAATACCAAATTATATAACCAAAAAAAAGACTTCTTATTAGAAATAAAGTGCAGTACAGCATAAAAGCATCATGTCGACATACTTATTTGCCTAGAAGTCGGTCAATTTAGATATTTGTTGGCAGTTTTGCTCACTAATTAAACATACATGTTTATATTCTTTTTACACGATTTTTCACTAGAAATCTTCGCATTATTCATTATTTGTCAACTATTTGTATTAATTATACGTAACATTAAAAATATGTATTATTTACCTTACAGAAACCAGTTCTACTTTATGTAACGCTCGGCAGCCATCGCGCCCAAAACTATATGACGAAGATCAATTTTCACAAAGTGAACAAGTTTCGATACGGAAAAGAAGCCTTTCCTAGATTCAGAAAAGTCAAAATATCATAGCAAAAAAGAGAATGATTGCTAAAAGTCATAAAAAGAGATCACCAGACAAAGATGTATATTGTTTAGAACCTCTGAGGTCAAGTAGGCCAAGAAAATCTATCAATTGTATTGAATCTCCAAAAAAATTGAAGTTTTCGATGATGACGACAGTGTTTGCGATAAAACCTATGACCCGATGATTGCTGGTGATGTTTTTGTATGTTGGGTACACAATTGAAGTGTTTTAAAATTAAGGAACTCAAATATTGTTGTTACCTCCTTACCCCATTTTATATAAAACTAGCAGCCCGCCCAGCGGTTTCACCCGCTGCTAATAATTTTCCCCGGGAATAAGACAGTTTAATATAGCCTATGTTCATCAGGGATAATGTAGGATTCTAAAAATCTTGACTTCCATTTGCAACAAAATGTTTTCAGATGGTGGTGGCGTAAAGTTACATGCCTGTGATTAACCTGGCCAGCCCCATGGCACTGCCTTTATTTTTATTTTTTTTTATCCCGCCCTAGCCGGTTTTCTATTAGGTCATAACAAAATTGTAATAAAAAAAAATGTGTGATACAAATTTCTTTTTTTAGAATGACGGTTCATGACGTCAATAAGTAATAATACTATCCTACATTGAATAAAGAATTTCAATTAACGGTAAAAGAATTTTTTAAATCGGTCCAGTAGTTTCGGAGCCTATTCAATTCAAACAAACAATAAATAAAATCCTGTTTCTAATATTAGTGTAGATTATATAAGTATTATTTTAGTGTGATGCCGGCTTAGAATAGCATCACCCGATTTCTTTCCCGTGGGAGTCGTAGGAGGCGACTAAGGGACTTGAGGGTGTGTATTGCACTTTTAGGCGATGGGCTGACAACCTGTCACTATGGCGATACACAATTTTCCGAATGACCCTCAAACATATGTCAGACGTGGCGTAAATGTCCGTTTTTGCGGCCGTTTACGCTCTGCCTACCCCGCAAGGGATATTAGGCGTGATATGTGTATTTATGTATTATTTTAGTGTAGATTTTTTAAAATGCATTACTTAATGTTTTTTGTCGTCTTTTTATACCGAGTAAGGGACAGCCCTTCGAATACTGATAGGTTGCATGAAACATAAAACTGGACAACTTTCCCCTAGAAACATATGTCAGGAAACGCCATAAAAATGACCTTCCATACAAAATCACAATCAGCTGACTGCATTTACTATGGGAAGTCAGTTTATTACGTTTCCTGAAATATGTTCCTAGGGGATAGTTGTCCAGTTTCATGGTCTGCATGTACTCTATTCTGAGGGCTATCCCTGACACCCTTTAATACAGTAATGATTAAATGTAATCATTACACTGGTACGAATAATGTGGCGAGGTTGGTACATTTTTAAATGAAAAAGTAGTTATTGTGGCATAACTGTAATAGTTAGACATATGGTATCGCGGACATTATTATAGCTCTTGATGTCCTCTATAAAACTGTAGTACATCACTTTGCTCTACTGTCAATAATTTCCACAGCGTACGCGATATAAGATATTTTTTTGGTACATTTTTCACACGTTGGGTTACATTATCGAAATTTTCACGCGGATCCCTATTTTTTTCTCGTATAAAATATAGCCTATGTTCATCAGGGATAATGTAGGATTCTAATGGTGAAAGAATTTTTCAAATCGGGCCAGTAGTTTCGGAGCCTATTCGATGCAAACAAACAAACAAACAAACAAACAAACAAACAAACAATCAAATCTTTCCTCTTTATAATATTAGTGTAGATGTAGATAGTTTGTAGGTTTTGATAAAGAAATATATTAATATTGTTTATTATGCCTCTTGATAATATAAAGTGATTTCAATTCTTAAATTAGTGTATTTAATTGATAGATAATAATCCACAGCCACCTCTGACAAGAAACTAACAATGTATAATAATTTTACTACAGCTGAACTGACATATTTAGGCGTATCTTTAAAAAATATATTAGGTACACTATTAAGTTTTACGGCAGAAAGGCTTAAATAATACTTAAGCCCTTCATTTTTAAACGGTTTTCCTATAATTCAGAAGCTAAAAGGCTGAACTTATAGATACGTCCAGGGTCAAAAATGCCATTTTAACAACAAATTTCCGAGCTATACAGGCGTATTGAATACACGCGCCTTAATAAGCCCAAAAAGTCAAAACCGTATAGGCGTAACTATGTTTCACGTCATTATTAAGACAAGGATTTATATGCCATAAGGGCGTAAAAGCTGTCTTTTTTTAAGAATCATGTTTATTTACTGTGATACCGTGTAGAAACTCAAACGAATCGTTACATAATCTATGAACAGATATATTGCCGACATTTCAATTCAGTGTTTTCTACAGTAGGCTTCATATATTTTTAATGACGGGGAATCCAAACCTTATTTTTGCTCTCCTGAAAAGTGACAAAAATCAACATACGCCCAGATGGTTCTATACGGAAGATTTGTCTTTAGGTAAGTATTCTGTATTCACAGATTCACATTGGCATCACTCTGCCAGTCATGATCACGGTCATGATAAGTTTCTCGAACAAAGTATGTAGATGTAATAAAATTAAACATCTGAACCCATTTCAGGGTAGGATTTTAGGATGGGAGTAATACAATCTACCCACCATATAATCTGATGATTCACTGCTGGACAAATTCCAATTATGTATAAAACACAGGAGCATATAAATAAATTCCATAGTCGCCTTAGCACCAAAAGGCTTTCCATGATAAATAGTTTCTGTTGAAACAAAGTTCAGACTAAACTTAGTTAATAACAATTCCAATCTGATATTTATATGGTGTGGTATATAAATAAGCAGGGATAGGATGGAATCAGTAAAAGGATTTCCTACCTAACTCCTACTAAGTATTATAAATCATTAGCAAAACCTAACCGCTTAGCAAAATTTTGTACCTAATTTGTAATGTTTTCTTACTATCAATCTAACAAGAATTAGGATAGTAAAAGTACACTTATTTGGGTAGATATAGGTAGATAGTAGGCCAGCCCACAGCACTCCAAGGTCATCCACTCAACTCGCTGTCAGCTGATATCCACAGAAGACACACGAACACAGCTCCAAGCATGTATCTCCACACTCCAACACACAGCAGCCACTTTCCAGGGCAGAGGCGCAGCGACCACGGGACAAAATCCACCTTCCACTTGAAGTGGTGTGACACCAATCCAGCAGCACCTCAGGGTCAGGACTTTCACACTGTACTCCTCTTTTTCATCCACTTTTACTACTTTTCTTCTAAGATCTGCATACTTCACCGATTCAAATCAGACTTCCCCTTTCGCCAACCACACCAGGCCTTATATATCCCTCAAAACGGAAGGTCCAGATACAATTTTCTCGAAAAGTCTAAATCTAGAATAATCCAGCTCTATTTGAGGCACAACCGCTTATTCCACTACTCGACACCAGGTGGAGCTAACGAACTGGAAAGATCTCGACTATTCGATCTTCGATCCATATTAGGTTTATTTGATTGTGGGTTCCGTACAAAATAAAATTATTTAAACGTTTTTCAAATATCGTTGTAACGCTTAATTGATATTATGAAAATTATTATATCAATATCTAATCATCCCAAAGTTACAGCCTACCAGACAAAAAAAATCAAGGCAATACAAGCATCACGACGACAACGAGATGAAAAAAATCTTCTCATCAAGTTAAAAAAAAGAGGCTTCAAAAGCAGGCAAAACAAATTCATGCGCTATAATATCAGTTAACAAGACTTTAAGAATGATCCCAATAAAGTAAGACCTAAAACTTCCAGACCAAAAAAGGAGATTTTCGTAGTGCGTTCTTCAGAAAAATGTTATCTATTGTCAAAATATTTTTAGAAAGAGATGACAATAGCAAAATGTGTCCTAGAAAGAAAGACGTCATTACTAGAAACAAAACTTAAAAAACAAAAAAAGATATTTATCTGACACTATGGTAAATCTACACAAAAAACCTAAAAAGTGAATCAAACATAAAAATCAGCCGTGCTACATTTTGTCGGTTGCTTTAGTAAATTAAATTTACTATATATTCTATCATTTAATCCAAAATGCAATAGAAAAAATTATAACAACACAATAATTGTAGATAAATCTAAATATGTTGGCTTTAAGGGAGGAAAGTTGTTTCATTTAGGAAGGGATATAACTTGCACATACTTGCAGCTAATCTAGTAAAGACTTATGCGGTTCCAATTTCATTGTTTTTCCCCGACCCAAGCTTCGATTTCAGAAAAAGTTTTATGTTACTTTGCAAGAACATTTAGTACACCAACTTCTTTTTTGTAACACGTAGCACGTAGTACATCGTAAGTACGATTTTTTTCAGTAGTTGGCCTGAAAAGGGACCGATGGATTTGAGCGCGGGCGAGTGGATGGGGGAGGGGTTTTGACGCGGAGGCGCCCTGCCTGGCCCGCGCGCCCGCCATCGATCCGCCCGCGACCGCGCTTACTTCACTCGTAAACCGGACGTTGCTCACTTCACAACGCTTATCTTATGTTAGTATGAAAAGTAGTATCTATAGCCTTTATTGTTTAGCCACCCCCATTAACAAACTTGCTACTTGGTGGCGTAAAGGTCACTTCTTTCAGACGGGAAATTGTATTCAGTCTATACATATTCGAACGCTTGATCGGGATCTGGCGTCTTGTTTATACGCATATTAAGTGCTGTTCTCGGAATTTACAGTCGTATTACGACAACGTAAAACTACGACCCGCAGATCAAATAAATTTTTGTGATCATTATTTTATATCAAAGTGGTGAATAAAAACACTTGCGGTACAACACAGTTAAATTGGCTTTAATATAGTTTATCTTTAAGAATCTAAGTAAGTTGACAATAAGTGGTGATAAGGCAGACTAGTCAAATAGTGTAAAATTACTGATAATTCGTGAAAGTTATTGGGTAGGTATATGTGATCAGCTATTCCTTCTTCCGACGACAAAATAAAGCGGCACCACGTTTCGCCACAGTAAATTACGGTACTCAAATCATTTCCCAAGAAGTTCGCCATTGACTATAAGAGGGCAATCAGCAAAGGCGGCGTCATTGAGTCGAATCGAGGCCTCGTCGAGGCTGGCGGGGGGAGCGGAGTGCGGGCTCGGAGCGAGCAGCGCGGCCGGAGCCGGCGTCGGCGGCGGCGCCCGCCTAGGCTACGGGTACGAGGCTCTCTCTGCTGCTAGCGACGGCAGTGAGGGCGAACACGACGAAGGCCCCGATTATGCGGCTTTTGAGATGGAAATTTCGGGCGGAGGGGAATCTGCCGAGGGACCATCGTCTCGTGGCTCTGCTAAAGTCAATTTTCCACCGGACGTGCACTTGGAAAGGAGACCTACGGCTACAGCCACGGGCACTACTGCAGTGTATCACCGAGGTCGTGGTCGCTCTATGAGCGCATGGAGTGATATCAGCCGTTCCAGTATGCGCTGTGAAGAAAGGTCAGTAGAATAGCATTATCATTCGTTACAGGGAGTTTTTGCCGTTAAGGGTTTAAAGATTTAGGAGTCCATCAAATAGCAAGTGATAATGTAATAGAGTGCATAGAAAGTGTGGATGTGAGGCGGGCGAAAGATAGGTACATATACGTGCCTTCGGAAGATTAACCGATTGGAAAACATTTATTTAGTACTAAGGATTCTACATCCACTCACCAAGTTAAAAGAGGGTACCTAGGAAGCTATAAAAATTAATATCGCAGATGCTGTACGAATCATGAAAAATGCTTGACGCATTGTACCGTATCGGACATTCTATCGCATGCGCTTTACGAACCGCGTCTGGCAGGTTTTGTGACATCGAAAGGGCTTTAATCGAGTGCAACTCGAATTCAACTTTATTGTATGTAACAATACGAGTTAAAATAGAATATTTTCTAATTTCATTTTGTAAGTTTTTCAGGGAAATCTTTAAATACAACTGTATTAATCATTGATGCAAGCTGAATTGCCTCATTAATATACCTTCTGCAAACCACACTATAATTTACATTCTTGATTACTTATATGTTCTTTATAAAAAATAATTTGACAAAATCAAAACGGGATGGCGTTTTATACCAGAATTACAATGAAAAAGTGGCAAAACAGATAAGTATATGAATTTTAAAACAAAAAGAAATCGCAACAGAAGAAATGCTTACTTGCACTCAGAACTATTCAATCCTATTACGAAATTTCAATTATTAATATTTAAAACTACACAAATATCGCTTTACTAATATCAAATTATATTCTACAAAGGATCTTGCCCATTTTTGGGCCTGATTTGTCGCATGCGTCAAGATGATACTAATATTAAAATTAATATTATAATTAATCTACGTCCTCTTGCTACTTGATAGTATATTTTAAACCTGGGATTTTATTTATTACATAATTAGATCTTGCTTTGATTGGTCATGATACAGCATGTTTTTTCCCTTAGTTTTTTCTTGTCAAAGAGTAGTAAACTCTTTTTGCTACATGTATAGTTCCTTTTTGTTCTTTTCCTTTGACTTGACGTTGATTGACATTTGGTGTTTTTCTTTCTTTAGTTTTGCTTTAGTTTCTTGGATTGTATTTTGTAATAGGGTCATTAATATAAACCTTAGGTAAGTATAAATACCATAGGAATCTCACTAGCTAGGCGGATGGCCTGCCTAGACGCCTTCATGGCGATGATAAATACTCGTGTAAAATGACAGCAAATATGGGGACATACATTTCTAGGTTATGTTTCAATTTGATTAATTACTTTGAACTCCGGGTTTTTAACATAAAAATAATAACAGGAGGTAAATAAGAAGTTAATTATAAACCGTTTGAAACTACTTCAACCTTGACGCAAATCTGGTCTGGGGTCCCTTACTCGGTGGGCATGTTCCTTTACTATTCGAGTAGCTAAAAAAAGAGCGGTGCTCGGTAAAGCATAGGCTTCCGGAAGTTCACAGAACTGATTTTTGACACTGTTTTGTAACGATTGGTGCAATTGAGCCGTGTGGTGCCGGCAGAGTAGAATAGCACCACCCCGTCTCTTTCCGTGGGGGTCGTAAGAAGCGACCGAGGGATAAAACCGACCCAAGCACAACGGTCCTGGAGAGGCCAACTCCACAATTAAACCCGGAACGGGGTCTCCGTCAGGCGCGTGTGACAGAGATTTACCGCGCGGCAGACTCCTGCAGCCGACTTGGCTCCGCACGTATCGACTTCTTCTTCTTCTTCCTCGGGTTGGGACGTCTGAGGAGCTCGCAGACGGGTGATCAGCTCCACTAGGCGGGAACCATTTCACCCAATTCCCAGGTTTGGAGCACTGTTACTTTCTTCCTGTCCGCACTCGGGGCAAGATGGGTCGTCTTTTAGTTTCATAGTATATAGGTGTTTGTTGAGATCGCAGTGTCCCGTTAATAGACCTATAATCAGCCTTGTATTTTTCCTACTTAGTTCCAGAAAGTTGCGCGTTCTTTTGGGATAAAGAGTTTGGATTGACAGCATGTTTGCAACTCTCTCCATCTTTTGTTGCTTTCACGTATCGACTTAGTCGTTCCTGCGGATCAAGCCAGGAAAGCCGAGAGGGTGGCGCAGGTCCTGGGCAGCCCTGCGTTTTCCATAATTGCGTCCCAGGCAACGCAGTGTCTGCCTCAGACACTGTTTAAATCGTCTGTCACAGACGTGTGAGGCCAATGATGAAGGTGCATACTAAAGTTCACATGCTCTAAAAAGTTTTATAAGTGATAGGTTGAAAGAAAAAAGACTAAAATATTCCACGAATTTGAAAGGTAATCAGTAAAACTGTTCGGCTTTAAAGATAAAACAGTATAGGTAGCACATTTGATTTATACGGAGATTAAACTCTGCGTGCAAGTTAGTATTATTGCTCGTAAAACAGGGTATAACAAATATACGATAAAATACATGCCTTTTATTTAAAATTAAACAATCATTTTGACCGGAGTATTGACTGATGTCTGTGTCAGACGCACTCATTCAAAGTACGGTTTCAACACAATCTCAACAGAACTCCCAATCCTTGCGAAGCACGTAACCGCCATATGAAGATGGCAATTTACGTTTTTCCGGTCTCAGGAATTACTGTTGTTACGTCGGCTAAAGTTTAAAATTACTTTGCAACGTCAGAATCATCATTACACGACAAGATTAAACTCGACTAGATTCTTTTGATTTGACACCTTTCGTACGCGGTCTATTTGAAGTCAGAGCTTTTTAAACAAGTCTCTATCGCCGTCTAAATAATTGTCCACAATCTCATAAGAAAACTGTAACACATGGAGTTTTCAACCAATAAAACAATGGAACACCATCACATTACAACACCTCTTTCACACACACGTTCAAATAATAGTCCACTATCGTCACTATAGAAAACCATTCACATCCGCCCAAAATAATAGTACACCATCTCGCTAGAATACTTCTCACAACCGTTCAATTAAAAGTCCACCATCTCATGAGAAAGCTCCCTAACTCACAATAACAACCGACAAAACAGTGGTCCACCGTTTCATTTGAAAACCTCTTACGCTAGTCCAAATAATGCTCCACTATCCCCTTACAACACCTCTTACGCACGTCCAAATAATGGTCCACTATCCCACTTCTGATGTCGAAAAAGAAGAAAGGAAAAGAGAGAAGAAGAGAAGAGAAAACACAATGAAAAGAGAGGCCTGGACACATACACGCACACGCGCCATGAACATCAGGATGCCGATAAATCAGGATGACACTGCATAGGGTCCGCTGTAGAAAACAATAAAGAATGGACCCCAAAACTAAACAACCAGCAAATCTGGATGACAATTAATCACACCATAATCAATCTTCCGTCAGGATATGAAATAACAATATGGGCGAGTAAAACCTTACGTCAGGTAACAGAACAACACGTCGTGGGCGTATACTCGTCGAACCCAGTAGAATACTGCATCGCCAAATGCTATCTCTATTCACTGAAATGATTAACCACAACGTCGATACCATTACGCAGTCAATTCCCACGGTGAGGCTGTTTCGACCAGGCAGGTCATCGTCAGGCACGGTGTAACTACAACCGACCTGTCTACCAAACAAACCTAAGAATCTTAAGACACTCGCTAATCAACATCAACGTGTCTTCACAAAACCACAGATACCGATTGACACCAACCTCTAACACTGAACACCATGAAATCCCCTGCCTGCAGGACTACAAAGAGACCACAGCAGCAACTGTCACCAACCTCGTACAATCTCTGCATTTCACCGACCTCAGCTACAAACTCGGGGAAATACGACAATAACCAACACGCACTTCATGATTTCCACAAATATTCTACTGGCAATACGAAACTTGGGCTCCGCCATCGCTAGACGACCACAGTTTCTAGAAACGCTCCAGGATTCCTAACATTGTACCAGATTCTAAACCTACCTTTAAAACGACCACATCGAACGACAGACCAACGGGAACTGGCCAAGTTGTTTACTTGAATAAAGCGCATCGCCTATTCGAGTAATGCCAGCGATTATGTGTTTCGTTTCTGCAAGAATCAAATAGCAATCAAACGGAAGAAGATAATAACAAAACGCGAACTGTCAAATAATTTCAGCCAATACCCACCAGAGTTTGATCAATCTCCAACATGTATAGACCTTTTATCAACAACATATCAACTGATAACTTTACGTTCCGGTTTACGCAAACTTCACGAAGGTATTTTCATACATATAAATTTAAAATAAGATCAAAACTTTCCTTTAATTTGGTGTACCAAATATTTTTTTATGGTTTGTATTAAAATATAAGGAATTTTAATGTACTAATTTCAGTATTTCGAAACTAATATTCATTATTTTGAAATTTTTCAAAAGTTGTGATGGCGTGACGTCACAATTTTAATCAAAGTGTACATTTCGTTTATTTTCTAACTTTGGCAAAAACAAACTATGCATTCAGTTTTTGAGGCGTCATACAAAAGTTATCAAGGGTAAAGATATTTTATTAAATATTTTAATATTTATATATACATATATACTTCAGCCATAAGCAGTCTACTGCTGGACGTAGGCCTCCCCCAGGGTACGCCAAAGGGCACGATCTCCCCAGTTTTCGCCATCCAGTCCTACCAGCCGCCTTCTTTAAGTCATCGGTCGACCTGGCCGGAGGTCGTCCAACGCTACGCTTGCTGAGGCGTGGCCTCCACTCGAGAACCCGTTTACTCCACAGTCCGTCGGTTCTACGACAAATGTGACCAGCCCACTGCCACTTCAGTTTGCTACACTTCCAGACTATGTCCGTTACTTTGGTCTTTTTGCGAATAGTCTCATTCCGGATCTTATCCATTATAGAGATACCGAGCATAGACCTTTCTATAGCTCTCTGAGTGATATGTCGGCTCCATAGGTCATGACTGGCAGGACGCACTGATCGAACACCTTGGTCTTGAGGCATTGTGGCAAGGGTGATAACAAGTTAAGACGCAACTTCCCAAATGCTGCCAAGCCCAGCTGCACTCTTCTGGTGATTTCAGCCTCAAAGTTGTCTGTACCCATCTGCAGAGTTTGCCCAAGGTATGCATACTTCTGGACAACTTCAAGGGCTTAACTTTAGACGGAGACCGGCTCGGGGATGTGTTCATTGAACATGACTTTCGTCTTGTCCAAGTTCATCCCGAGTCCAATACGTATCGAGGCGACGTTGAGACTGGTCAGCATTTTTTGCAGATCCTGCAGTGATTCAGCCATTATGACTATATCGTCAGCAAATCGGAGATTTGTGAGATATTCGCTGTTGACGTCTTAAAGATATCCTCCAGCGAATTGGTGAAGAGTTTCGGGGATATAACGTCACCCTGTCTTACACCTCGGAGTAGTTTGATGGATCCTGTTTTGTGGTTTTGTACTTGGACGGACATCGTAGCCATTTGATAGAGGCTTCTAACACCTCCACATATCACCAATCCACTTGGCACCGCTGCAAGGACTCCAAAACAGCCCATGTTTCGATGGAATCGAAGGCTTTTTCGTAGTCCACAAAGACTATACACATCGATTGGTTATACTCTTCTGACTTCTGTATAACCTGCCGTACAGTTTGGATGTGGTCCAGGTTGCTGAAGCCTTAACAAAACCCGGCCTGTTCCGGTGGCTGGAAGGCGTCAAATCTTAATGCCAAACGATTTGTAACGACTCTTGAGAACCGCTTATAGACGTGGCTCAGAAGTGTGATCGGTCTATAGTTATTGATGAGAGTTTTGTCTCCTTTTTTGAAAAACAATGCCACAACACCTCTGCTTTACGCCTTCGGGGTTGTCCATTCTGCGCATGCGAGGCATACAGATTTCCATAGAAGTCCTCAATTTCAGCGAGAATCTCTGGAACCGATGTGACAGTTACACCATTCGAGGTAGTTAGCTTAGCTAGATGACTCATTCCCACAGTCTTGGTAAAGACTTTCGACCCCCGATTTTTTTTAATCGCCTCCTCTATGAGGCGAGTGTTCCAGCTTCGGAGATCGCGTCTCATTATACTTCGGATCTTTTTGTTAAGTGACTGGGATCTGGCGAAGCATCCTCTGGTGCTTCCCGTCTGATTTGCATCAGTTCCAGAGTCTCGCTTGAAAGTTATGACTTCTTATCTGTTCGCCTTTTCCGAAAGTGCCTCCGTCTCGTTTCGCATATAGCCCCAATTATGCCCTCAAAGTCCTCGTCAACATTCGCAGGGGTCTCCGGGGCCACGAACCGATGTTTTAATTCGAGCTGGAACTTATCATGTCCGGCTTGGGGCAGATTGGGACGGAGAAGAGAGTAGTACGGTGTATGTCTTTCGACACGTCGTCGTAAAGAGCCTCCACTTCTTCATCTGAGCTGCTCGAAGTCGGCGCATATACCTTGAGAGTGTATCTCTCGGTCAATTTTAGTACTAGGTACGCTACCCTGGTCGAGACGCTGCAGATCTCCTTCACGTTGTCACGGAGAACTTGGTTGACAAGGAACCCTACGCCACCCTGGTACTGTGTGATCCCTTCCCTGAAGCAGAATAGGTGACCTGATTCTAGGGTTATAGTGTCCTCCCCCTCTCTTCGGATTGCTGACAACCCAACAACATGCCACCGTATTTTTTCTTACTCTACCTCAAGGATTTGGAGGCTCTCATCGAGCCGCAAACTGCGTCCATTATACGTCGCCAGGGTCAGTTTGTGGCAGCCATCGTCTTTATCCCGGGAATTCTTCGCACTCCCTGCCCAACCATGACCCGGGCCGCTGCCGTGGCCCGGGGTAGTAGGGGGCCGGGAACTAGGGGCCGTATCATTTTGGCTCTATCCATAGGGGGTTTAGCCCAATAGTCACCACGCTGAGCAGGCGGGTTGGTGACCGCAGAGTGTGGTTCTGGACTTTGTTGTCAAACACGTAAAGCGCTGCTGCCCACTTCCCGGAAGCCTTCAATCGCTTCTTACGATACCCACGGGCGATATTTATACGCTTTTATATTATTCTTATCAGTAGTTTTTAGACATAACGTTTAGACTCAAATTGGTGTTGTAATAGCATACCAAATTGAAAATAACAATTTCAATGAAATATACATCATTAAGGATATACCAGTTTAATAATTTTATCTAATAAGGTAACTGCGGTGCGGGTAATAAGAGCCGGCGCATTAAGGGCCACTAATATAAAAAAACACATAAAAATAGAATTGCGCGTTTGCACACATTAAAACCAAGAAGAAGGTTTATTTCCGTGATCGTGTCGTCTCACAATTTACCACTTTTCTAGATCCAGATAACTTTCGATTCGATCAATAGCAAAAAATTATTCAATTTACTAATTAACTGTTCGTAAATTACCTGTTTTTATAACTTTGGAAGTCTTTTTGCCATGCTTGGTGTAATTTGTTTTCATTCGTAAGTAATTTCATGGCCGTAAATGACGTATAGCATTTTTTATGTATAACTTACTCGCAAGTTGATGTCTTGGTCTTTTAAGGGCCACTAACACGGAGGGTAAACAGGGCCACTACCTAAAACCAGTCAAAGAAAAACTAATGGTACTATTTACCCCTTCGGCCGCGTACGAAACCAAGTTTCGAAACTGGTTTCGAATCAAGATTAATATTTCTTTTCAACTTCCAAGCAGCAACATGACTACTCTACTTCACGGGTAAAAAGTCTTACTTCACGGGTTAAGTCTTACCTTTTGTTTATTTCCTGCAACTTAATGAGGTTTTAAAATTTTAGATCTCATTATACGGATCGCGGTACGGGACGTCCGTTGCCGTATTTATATGGGAATAAGATCGCTATTCGCAAATTCCTTAGTCAGACAGACGCATGCGTTACGGTGCGTTAAAAATACACAGCGACGGATGGCAAGTGGGAGAACCGCCTATTGCCGTGTGATGCCAGGTTAGAATAGCATCATTTTTTTCCCGTGGGTGTCGTAAAAGGCGCCGGAGGGACTCGAGGGTCTGTATTGCAATTTTAGGCGATGGCACACCTCGGACACTGGCGCTCAAATGTATGAATCAAACGCGTTGCTACGCACACAGTCTAAGCTCGCGTAGGTGAACGCGTACCATGCTTGTGTGTGTGAGACAACATGTCAGGGTTGCCGCCATTTTGCGTTCGCGGATCGGGAATGCAATGTGCGGCAGTATAAAATGACCTTCGTCGTCGCGTCCTGGCTAGCCGGTGTCTGAGCGTCCTCCGACCGCGGGTGGGCGGCGCTTGTAGGGGGAGGCAGGGAGTGACCATACTGTACGCTAGTACTATTAATTATACTGTGGCGATGGTCTGACTACCTGTCACGATGGCGATACACAATTTTCCGAACGACCCTAAAATGTTTGTCGGACGTGGCGTAAATGTCCGTTTTTGCGGCCGTGATATATGTATGTATATTTTTGTTACAATCTGTAGCATATTCAATAAATTCACAGGTCAATCCAAAGCAATCTGCATAAACTATGCGCGCCGCCCCTAATGGCACAATACAGATAATGGTTTTATTAATATCAATGGAGCAGTCAAAAACGAACAAGCATTGATGGCGTGATTTTGTTTTGATAATTTTTTTGTCGATAAACCAAACTAATGAAAATTGTGATTCTACTCATCAGTATGACCTACCTAAAAATCACCAGCTATTCCACACAAAATAAACATTCAAGTAGGTACTTACTCGACAAATATGTGTGTTCCATTGAATGAAAATGTAACGTAGTACGTAGCGTACGATAATTTACTTAAAAAGTAGGTATTTTCTCTATGTCCAATTTTCTACACTTTTTGCTTCTCAAAATATCTCTCAAACCAGTTGTCTCGCCCCGAGAGCGTGATAGAGCTGGTTGTTTGATTTGATCAACCAAACAAACTTCTTCTTGATGACCCCTTGCCCCCCACCCAATAGGCTTCAGTCAGGTCAGGGATAGGTTTTACAGACCACGACCATGGTGGCCAGTCAAGAATATACAACCAGTATACCATGGTTCCAACAAAATAGAGCCAAATGCCATCAGGGTTTCCGTTCACGGGATAACTCATTTTGAAAAGGAGGGGTTATTGAATGTCCCCAAATCAAAATCCCATATCGAAACAACCCCACCACTTTAGGAACAACTCAAGAGAAATCATCCGGGAAATAAACAATATCCCAAGGACAACGTTTCGTCGAAGGTTGTAAAATTTTCAAGTCGTATGAAATCCATTTTTTTTTGCTTTATTTATTTATTATTTTTAACCGTGAATTGTACACAGTAAACCACAAAGGAAATAACATATAGAACAATATAAGGTCCTATTTAATTCAGTGCAAATATTTTTAGGCTGAGCTCTACTCGTAAAACTGAACAACTTTTCCCAATAAACATAGGTCGAAATATGAAAAAAAAAATTGGACCTACCATACAACAATGTTCAAAAAAGTGTCACTTTGTATGAGAGGTGCAATTTTATTTTTCGTATTTCGACCTATGTTTATTGGGAAAAGTTGTTCAGTTTTACGAGTAGAGCTCAGCCTAAAAATATTTGCACTGAATTTAATAGGAGCTTATAGACAACAGGTTACCTTATTTCTAAAAATAATTCTCTTACAGCAGACCTAGGGTAGTTACATGATGCAGTTGACGTGTTCAGGTATTATACATACAAACATAACTAACAAAAGAAGAATTTACAATATACAAGAATTATAGATTATTTTATGATAAATTCAAATATTATACAATAAAAATAAATATACCTGCACTGAATAAAAATTTTATATACACAAATTAATTAGTGATATAGATTTTTTCTGAAACGGCCCTCAAATATTTTACGGCCACTAATGCTACCTTACACCACGAAGAATAAAGGCATGATTATGTGTGAGTGTGTAAAAGTTGAAAAAGAAAGACAATGCTCTTATACATGGGTTTTTGAAAATAGGAACAGAACACGCACTGTGTGTTCCACAGTCTGGCTGCATGAACAGTAAAAGAATAGCTGCAAAAGTCGGAGCGATGAATAGGTATTGACAGAAATATTCGAAAGCGAGAGCGACAGGGTTTGTCCAGGGGGAAAAACAAATTGAGCGTTTTTTGGGATAAAAAGGTGCAGACGGGTTGAAGATGGAAGCTAGACGAGAGGACAGAAGTAACTGTGTTCATGAAAACCAAAAAAAGAAGATGAGAAAGGATGCCACACTGAGATACGCCTGCAGGGAGATTACAACATCGACCAAAGTTATAGCTGGAGAAGAGATGTTAAGAGGGCGAATGATGTAAGTAAAAAAAAATCGTACGCTTCGTATTTACATTTTTACCTTATTAATTTTAGGACACCGAATACCCTTAAGTCCATCCTGAATAACAGACCAACAGGGTCTGCGATCGTTTAGGAGATAAATACATTATAGTAAGCCTTTTTTCATATTTTAAAGTATTAAAGAGGAAGGAAAATAGTTCAATATGAATTAATCATCAATTCAAGGTGTAGGTAACAGTAAAACGGGTTCGCAAGGGTGGGATGAGGCGGGGTAGGCCAGGGCGGCGGCGGCGGCGGCGGCGGCGGCGGACCGGCGGCGGAGGGCAGTACGTGTCTTGCGGATGCCGACGGCTCAAATCACATTTGGTACAGAGTGAAACGCGCGGCGAATACGCTGCTGCGTCGTTTATTATGTCGCTACGCGAGCACGTGCATAATCCGGTGCCAATATTTTTCAGTTTCCGATAACACCGGAGCGCTTAACACGAAAGATCCTCAAAATTTAAATAGAATACTCCAAAACAGCATTCCTTAATTTTTTCATTAATTACTCGAAATTTTGTCAGTTAATATCCAACTCTAAAACCTAGATAACACGCGTTTTAAGTTTTTAGTTGGAATTAGAAGGTGAGTTGCGGTAATGGATTTAGGAGACGAAATTGTTTTCTATTGTGGACGCAGTGGGTTCGTATTTAATATTATTATCATTCAAGTATGTACTTAAATATCGTTCTGAGTCTGTTCGTTACTCTTTGCACCGTTTCACGTTACCCTGTGCACCTAGGTACTAACTAATATTTCCATTAATTAACAAAATAGTTTGTTTAATAATATAAGTACATACCTGTACTGTTGGTAATTGTAGTGGTGCTAGCATGTATTCAAATGAAAAAGGTTACTTAATTGGAAAGGTGCATGAAAAACATTCTTAACAGTACCTTATGTTTTCGAGGTCAAAAGCTGACTATATCTGACGACAGAAGTAGGCTATTGTTAGAGTGAGGCACTCGAGACACCGGCACTCCTCATCCCTCATCTTTTCACTACGCTGATACTCTCCCGTTCTCTTTAATTATATGTTTCCACCACGTATTGTAACACTAAATAATGCATTAGTTACAAAAATAAGTAGGTATTATGAATTCACACAATTGATCAATCAATATCACAAATATTAAGTAGGTAAGTACAGCTCAATTTAGGTAGAAAGCAAACATAGGTACCTACCTACCTATACCTACAGAGTGAAAGGGTATTCTATACATTCGTATAGAATAAGTGTTAAGAGGGGAGGCCACTTTCAACATATGCTGTCATAGAACTATGAGTCGAAAAACACATGTTTTGTTGCTCCTTTGATTTTTGCGAAATGTACGACGGCATTCGTTTCCTGCGCGCCACCTGCCGATTTCTACTTAGAAGATTATTATTTTTAAGAAAACCCATTTCTATCAGTTAACTAATAAAGTAGAGAGTGAACTTTGTTCGTCAGAGCACTAAAAGTCCAACTGACTATGGTAAGTCATAAATTTCGAAAAATCAAGAGTGAAAAAACTAATGATTTCTGACCCATAGTTCTATCAAAATATACCAAGGAACAGTAGTTTAACTCGAGCACCTTTCCACTTGAATCTACTACTACTATTTCTTAGTATATTGTGGTTCTATGGAAGAATATGTAGAAAATGACCTCCCCTCTTACCCTCTCCGGGGATTGTATCAAATTGCCTTTCACCATAAGTAAGTATGGATGACTGTTGTTTTTTTAATGATATTTAGAGATCAACGAATGTAAAAAACACACCAAGCCAGAACTCATTCAAAATTCCGTAATTCATAATTTAAACTCTCTCAAAATTAATCAATTTGTGCCGAAGTACCTAACTAAAATACGTCTCTTTTGTCACTGAACACATAACAATATCCATCTACACTCGTCTCATAATGTACGGATTATGAACTCGAAAACAGTTGTATAAAGACCTGCTTTATGCATTCTACCTATAGAAATTACAGTTTAATAGAAATTATAGAAGAGTTATGTCTTAATGAGAAGGCTCTTATTTCGATAAAATGGAGAAATGAAACTAAGATTTTTTTGTCAATTCTCAAATCGCCATCTTCCGCCGCACCTGTCTAATATTGTTGTACGGTAGTTGTTCGGTTGTTGATGTTGTTGTTCGAATGTTGTTTTCAGTTGTTGTATCTACGTTGATCAGTTGTTGCTCCGATGTTGTCCCAATGTTGTTCAGTTGTTTAGTTAAACTATTGTTCAGTTGCTGACTCGACATCTGAACAACTGCTGAAGTATATACATTTTATTACGTTCTTGTATATAAATTCGACCTTGTATTAGAACTTGCAATTGCTTTGCAATTGTGTCACCGGTGCAGATTTATGAATTTTCTTTTGAGAGTGTAGTTAAAAGAGTGTATGCAATTGCATCTTATTAGTGATTAGAACGCTCGTGACAAACTATTATGCATAGATAAACAGACCCTGGCATTATGAGGCCAGTTGCATAAACTACTATTAAACGGCCACTGAAACCTATTTCGTTTTTTATAAGGAGACAAAATGGATCATTCTTCATTCAATCTTTATTTACTTTCGAGATAGGTATTTTAACTCTTATCGCGATAGTTTCAAGGCGAGTTAAGTCGCAAACGGTCTCGACAGTGACGCCACTTCACAAAAAAATACTCTATACAAACAATCTATCAGAATGTCAGTTGTATCGTGGCCAGTGATTAAAAGGTTTGATGACGCTCCCAAAGCTCCAACTCCAACTCTTAATCTTAAAACAATTAAGCTAAAATTCTGTAAACATGTTTGATATATCAATGCAGGGTCAGCGGCGTAACATTCACGATTGCAGATAAGTTCATTTTAAATGCATTTATCTAAATTGGTATCAAATATTAGTTCTTGAGTAGAATAATGCGTAAAAGTAAGTGACTCTTGATGCAATATGGCGAACTTATAAATAAGTCAGACTATATTTAATGCTTTCCTAAAATATGGATACCAAACGAAAGTCAAAATGATATAATACCAGGCAGTCTCAGAAGTACATGGCGCTAAATCAATAATAACAGTTTTTAAGTGAATAAATACTCGTTTTAAATAGTTTAACACTACGAAGTTTTAATTTGGAATTCCAACACGCTACATCATTTGCTATTTGTTCTGCTGCCTTTAGAGTGAACGCTTTCGACAAATTTATAAACATGGAGAAAATTGGTCTACGTTACGTGATCCAATACTTTCATTTGAAAGATCTAAGTCCTTCTAACATCAAAGAGGAGACATTCCATGACATTAATTCCAATAAACTTATTCATCCTGACTATCGACAGTTTTGGTGACTATCGATAGTATCGATACTTTAGATAGTATCAGCGATACAATTGATAGTATCGTAGTATGCACATTGTCGATAGTATTGCTACATCTTGAACTATCGATTATTCGATAGCGTGAACTATCGATTAGCTATCGATTCGTATATATATAGACGTATCGTCTATCCGTAGTCCACTATCGAGCGGCAACACTAGAGGCCATTCTGATTTTGACTGGTGCCCAATTGAATAACCACACTTATACTAGAATATACCAAAACTTTACTGCTGGATAACATGGTATTCGATTCACGATTACTATAAAAACCGTACGTTCTAAATTACGGCTAGGGTATTTTCATACCTGCCTACTTGCTTTCCCGAGATCTGGCAAATACAATCAAGTTGGGCTAGCAGTGGCAGGCGAGACGCGCGAGCGTGCAGCGTCACTCAGCCAGAGGAAGAACCATCGACTACTCCGAATACGTCGCGATAACGCGCAACAAAAATAAAAGTCAGTCCGATTCGTGTTATCTTTGAAGTTATTCGTGAACTCGTTAACATATTTTTTTTAAATAAATTTTCATTTAGTTAAGTACTTTTTTATCAATTACTTTAATTATAAGAGACTAGGAATACCAAGCCTAGACATTAATCTATCATACGCAAGAAGCACTCTTTTCATTACTTTCTCTTCATTATTATGAATATTGTATCTTCTTATTATAAATTAATATTAATTAAGAATAGGTAATTTCATCATCAACCAACAGCCATAAATGTTCACTGCTGGCTATTATTATCACAAGACTAACCAGGCTTGCTGGATTTTAAGTCAGTTCGATTCGTTTTATCTTTTTTGTGTGACATTGTATTACATACATCTATGTATACTGATTTATGCAATAAACTTTTGAAATTGAAAATTGAAATTAAGAGCCGCCGCAGACTAATGGACGTATCGGCGCGAACTTTTTAAATTACTTAAAATTAAGGTGAATCAACTAAAATTACGAATGGTAGCCGGGCAACCATGAAAAACGTTTGCCAAGCCAATGTCACCTATATTTCTATACAATAAAGTTCATTTTTGGATTTCTTCCGAAACGATCGCGCGACATCGCGTGCCCAAACGACTGACTGTGTGGCGGTCCTAATAATTGGTGCATTTACAGTGAACACAGCAACTCTTGTTCTGGATTAATCTCATAGTCACCTTGCATAGGCACCTACCACGGGCAGAAATAAGATGACGCTCTAGTATAGTCCCACACTATACAGAATATCAATAAACCTCTAGTACTGCGTTTGAGAAGCTTTGCGGGTATATGGATGTGGAGAGCCTTAAGGAAAATGCTTCCGCTATTGACTGGACACCAGTGTATGAGTCTGTCGATATTGATGAGAAGGTTCGGCTGGTAAATAACATTATCACTAAACTCTATGATAAGCATGCTCCAGTCAAAGCTATCCGAGTGAAACAGCCTCCTGCCCCGTGGATCACGCAGGGGGTTCGGATGGCCATGAGGAGGCGAGACCGTGCTTTCCGCAGGTACAAGAGTTATCGTTCTGAGGAGAACTAGTCTTTATTCAAAACAGCCCGTATTCGTTGCAATCAGATGGTAAGGACGTCCGCCCCGTCACGCGGTTTCACGCGCGGGACGGCCCGCGCTGGCTAGATTTGACAAAACACAAGATTGGCGCCTCGTGACGCGCCCTGCGGTCACCCGCGACGCGGCTTCAGCAGGCCGCGGCGCGGGCGCGTGCCTGTTTTGCAAAAATCAGAACTCGCCGCTACGTCGCGCGGGCCGCACGCTCCGGTACGATCACTCACAACTCACAATGACGTATATGCTTCTAGACACAGAATGTATTATTTTAGGGGTGCAGGAGAACCCTGTGCTGTGGGATATGTCCCACGAACTCTATAAATATAAAGATGCCAGGCAAAGTGCCTGGCTAGAAATTTGCAAAGCTTTTTCATAATTTTAATGAAAATAGTGAACATGAAAAAAAGGATGCTGGTAGGAACCTATTGTTGAGGTTTATTTTATTAACTACGTACTAAAATACCTATTTCTTGTTTAACATTACTACCAACGGTTATTTTTGTACTTACTGTATTAATTTTACGTTTTTTTGCCGAATAATAAACTATAAATTGAACCATGTCAATTTTCACGGCACACAGTTCTTCGCACACGACCGTACACACGTTCAGTCTACCAAAGTATAACCCGTACGAACACGACGATACTTGCCATATTACAACTACCTAGGCACTATGCGCCTTCTAAATTTGGAAGGGTAATAATGGCGGCGGTGTCAGACCGCCGCGCGGATCCCGCGAGACCGCGCGTGAAACCGCGTGACGGGGCGGACGGCCTAAGAGTAGCAAAACGCCGTTATTTTTCCGACAATATTGTAAATTGTTCTCCCGCTGATTTTTGGAAATTTCTCAATACGCTAGGCTTAAGTAAGGGTTCATCTTCAAATAATTTTTTAACTGATATTCCCCTGAAAGATCTGAATCAGCACTTTGCTACTGGCTCAATTTTCAATATAAATACTTAAACTGCCAAAATTGCTGATGTCAGTTCGAGAGTTCCTCTTTCTCATACTTCTTTCACTTACAGTCCGGCTTCCAAGGGGATGGTAAGGAAAACGATCTTAAGCATCAAATCAAAAGCTACTGGGGTCGATGATGTGAGTCGCAATATGATAGTCACAATAGTTGATTACCTACTGTCTGTAATAACCCATGTTATAAACTTTTCTCTATCATCAGGTTGCTTTACATCTCTTTGAAAAAAGGTGTATGTCCGTCCACTTCCTAAAATCTCTGTCCCTAAGTTACCTACTCATTTTCGACCTATATCCATCTTACGTTTTCTATCTAAAATTCTTGAGGCTATTGCACATAAGCAGCTTTCTTCCTATTTATTCGAACATAATTTTCTGAAACTCTGGTTTTCTTCGTATCTTCGAGGTCGCCAGCAAGCTGTACGTGTCAACAAGTCAATATCAGACTGGTGCGATCTGACTGCAGGTGTACCTCAAGTTGGAATCCTATCGCCTTTGCTATTCTCCGTCTTCATTAATGAAATTTCTAAATCATTTCGTTGTTCTTACCATCTGTATGCTGACGACCTTCAGCTATACGCTCAATGTCATTTTACTGACATTGATGAGACAGTACTGCGTGTAAACCGGTATCTAGCAAGTATTTATCAGTGGTCGTCCAGCTTTGGCATTACAGTCAATCCTAATAAGTGTCAGGCCATATTAATGGGAAGCTCTCGTCAGCTTGCTAATATAAATGTATCTACTATTACTGATGATTTATATGACTATGTTAAAATTGATATATACTCCCATGTCAAGGATCTAACTGAGCTGTAAGAATCAAGTTGACAACATTAGTCGTAGAGTGATTTACACGCTTCGCCTACTTTATCGATTTAAATTTTTCTCCCCACTGATACCAAACAAATGCTAGCTCAAGCTCTTTGTCTCCCGATCATCGACTACGCTGATGTGTGCTATTTAGATATCTCATCTGAACTACTTGATAAGCTGGACCGACTGCTCAATCGCTGCATTCGATACGTTTTCAATCTCCGGAAGTACGATTATGTTTCGGCCTTTGGTCAACAGCTGGGCTGGCTCTCTATTCCACATTGAACGATAAATTTGCCCCAAACTACCTGAGATCTCAATTTAGCTTCCTCTGCGACACTCACAGCCGTCAACTCCGCCCATCGCATAACCTTGCCCTTTCTATGCCCCTTAGTAGGTCAGCCTTCTTTGGTAACTCCTTTACGGCCGAGGCAGTGCGTCTCTGGGATTCATTGCCACCCAGAATCCGGAAAGCTTCTGATCGAGTTGTGAGCTTTCAAGAAGTTAGTGTACGATCACTTTGGCCGGCTTCTTAATCGCAATAAGTAGTTTATGTTGTTAAAAAATCCGTCTCCACTTTTTGTTTTTATGAAGGTATATAGCAGGTACTCGCTAGTTAGTTTTCTATTTTCTATTTAAGTATTATTAATTTATTTCTGTTTACATTGGAGTATGAATATTAATATAGGTAAGGTTATTTTAGTAAGTATTTGTGTAAGTATGTATATTTTAGGAATGATATGTATGTTATATATTTACATTAGTTCAATTTGTATTTTCCATTATTTTGATTTCACACCCGAGTGCACCCGTGTATTTTTCTCTCTGTTTACCTTCTGGTTGGCCGGTAGAGAATGCGGCGTGGCATTAGGCCGCCTTTTGTACCATGTGCAATAAAGTATAAAATAAATAAATAAAAATCAATTAATCTTGTTGATATGTATGAAACTGCGTCCATACGGACTACTGGTATTCATATTCTTTATTTAATAATCTGCAATAAGTTAGAGAAGTTTCTAGTTTCAATTGTGTGAATTTAAGTAAATAGGTCATATTTACTGAGAAACTATATTTAAATACTTACAGTATATTTACATCGTAAAAAAGGAATTAAAATTTGCATGCCAAATTATCGATCTGCAGAAATTGTTCTATCAATCAAGTGTGAGCGGAACTTCCGGCGAGCGTTGAGTGAGACGGTATTGTTAATTTTCATTACCTACTTCTACACCCTAGTTTACACATACCTATATGTACTTTAATTTTCAGAATACTGTGGCACGTAAATGAGTGTATTTGTGTAAATAAGACGAATTAACCTATCGATCAGTGAATTCATAACGACTACGGTGTGAGTGGACATTTGCGGCACGACAAAATCGTCATTCCTAACATTATGTCGATGTTTTTCTTCCGTTTGCACAACCTGCGAAGAGCGGAGGAGAACCGTAAGAACCACAGAAACAAGAAAATATTTCCAAACATGAGGTCTGATATGGTAACCGGCCCGTCCAGACTGCTAGAACGCCCTCTCAGCGAGCCGGTAGACAGCCTCGACGAAATCGCGCTGCAAATACCCAGGTTCATCTCATTCTCACTTTCGCTTGATCTTAGGCTCTTAGAAGTGCCTCTTAGACTGGCAAGCATATCTGCTTGTTCACACTCATCCTATACCGCAGCAAACACCTATCCTAGTTATTTAAATACGTACCTACACTGAACCTTTAGTGTCTACTCACCTTCTTGCAGTAGTTCTTAGTATCAATTGAAAATAACTGACAAAACTTGATAGTTTGCATTGCATGTGATTATGTATTAAACCCATGCTTATCCTTCTTCAATAGTTTCAATAATAACTTTATTATGTAAAGAACAAATATTTGTTTATTTACCAAGTAGTAAATTACAACAAATTTCCTATTTAGACTGGCGGATTTTACTCAAAATACTTCTGCTTTCGTTGGATAACGGCATTCGGTGCAGTTGCTTGTCACTGACTTTTTTTGAGACCGTGAAGATCTCGCTTTATACCTTTCTGTCTGGTGTCAGGATCGAACCCACAACCCTGGACGTGGTAGGCAGAGGTACCAAAAGCTACTCCATCGGGCCAATCAATAGTTATCTCAGAAACTATGCATGTTAGCGTCCCAGTTTTTTTTGGGAAGTTGTATATACTATCAAGATTGCAGATGACAGTTGTGAAACTCAAAATTGAAATTGAACAGCTATTCTTGATATTCTGCCATTTTGTATTTTTCCACTATAAGTTTTATGAATCACGCCTTAATTTTGTATTGAGGGACAGGTGGTCAGCATGTAGTTTAAAAGTGTAAAACACATGAAGCCCTCGAGTTTCTTATTCGCCTCTTACGGCAACCGCGGGAAAGATATGAGGTGATTATATTTTAAGCCTCCATATACACTTAGAATTTTACTGCTTATTAATTTAATACTTTGTCATTTTGTAATGGCAGAACATTGATTGCAATTGATATTTTAGAACATTCTCTGTTTTGTATTGTTGGTATTTGGCAATTTTAATATTTTACTCAGTTGACAGTTTGCAACGTTAATGTTTCACTATGTTGACATATAGCGACTGTAAAAAACTGATAAATTGAATACGATAAGAACGCGTTCCATACGTATAAAGTTCTAATTTGTGACAGCAGCAACCCTAGCTTCGTAACAAGTGACAATCGTAAAAGTCGAAAAAGGCGCGAGTAAAAGTTTTGTAAACCTCTCTTTTTTGTGTTCGTACTAGAATAATGCTTAAGTTCTGAATAGTATACTAATCTTCTAAGAAAAAATCTCTGCTTAATAGTAGTTTATGCAACTGTCACATAATGGGGGTCATTAGAATGCGAGTGTCTATTTATTTATCATGATAAAAGTTTGTCACGAGCAATCTAAAGCTTAATATATGCAGTTAAATGCACAATTTTATCTACACTCTAAAAAGTATTCAGTAATATACACTTAACGTGCAGAAATATTTCTTATCCCATCCCACGTACATGGTGTGATGCTCGTAAGAAGACTCCAGCTTTCATAGAAATACTATGAACAATAGTTATTTGGAAGCACATCTATCTTACATGACCTTGCTGACGGATCAAATCCCATTGAACGTAAGAGAGCATCGTCTGACGTGTGTTACACGTCAAAAGGCGTCAGAAGACTCTAAGCGCTTGCTCAGTGAAGACGTGCTCAATTATAATAACGGACTAATTTATCGATGATTAATGAATTTATATGGTTGTATTTTTTTATTTTTTTAAAATGTTTCTTTATTCTCTATCCCACAGTGTTAAATTTCCTAGCTAAACATAGCAAACATCGATGATTGTCTAGATTTAATGTCGGTCGGTCGGTCAGGTGACTACTGACGCACGCGGCATTAATGCGTTGAAAAATCTAAATTTCGATTATATGAAGACTATTTTATTTAAATTTTATGCAGGCAAATCTTTCTTAAAGGGCTCTTAGGGCTTTCGTATTTAGTCGTTTGTCTGCATAAATCAGGCCGTTTTTAGCGCTTGCGTAGGAAAAACGTTTTTTTTTAAAGAAGAAGCAATTTATTAATGATATTTCTAGGAATTATCCTAAGTCTTTATTGTTCTCTATCTCACAGTTGTAGGTTGACTGGCCCAAAATAGTGCACAACTTACTAAGATTTCAATTCGAGCAGGTGATCAGCCCTTCAATACGAAATAATAATACTGCTATTCACATACGCTGCCTAGCTAAATTTGGTACCTAAGGTGTTAAATCAGCATTAGAACAACTGTTGTTTGATTATTATTAAAGTTTGACTTTGGCTGCGCGGTAACCGTAAAATCATTAGACAATCAGTTGCATATCAAGTCAGCAAAACAATGTCAAATTCAATACGAGAACATAATATGGCTTGATATGAATTTCTGAAAGTCCTATACTTTAGCAGTTGTTCAGATGTCGAGTCAGCAACTGAACAACAACTTACTAAACAACTGAACAGCAGCTGAACAATAACTGAACAACAACATCTGTCAGGTGCAGGCAGAAGAAGGCGGCAAATTTTAGTATTCTTTCTCGATTTTATCGAAAGGCATAAAACATCCTTACTCGTAATGTTTTAGCGTAAGAAGAAAAGTCATAACTATTGGCCCAGTATGGCTAGCTTTTCATGTTTCAAAAAATATTAATGTCGTTAATTTTTGGCTTTTAGTTTCTAGACCATTGGCCAAAGCTAATTTATTATTTTAATTCCGACTAAATCCCTAATTCCGCCATATTACTGACTACGACATATATAGGGTGAAATGTAACTCGTGACTGATAGTGAAAACTCAAAACGGCTGGTGATAAGAAACATGGGTCGAAATATGAAAAAATTAAGCTGCTATACAAATTGACATGCTTGCCTGATATAATTTGTAGAGAAACATTTTTTTTTAAATATTTTAACCTATATTCCTTGATCAAGGTTGTTCCTTATCACCAGCCTGTTTTGAGTTATTGGATGTATTTTTTTGGACGGGTTTGATCGCTTTATTATTTTTATACGAAGTCGGTGACAAGCTGCTGCACCGAATGCCGTCAGAAGCCTTTTCCTTAAAAAACATTTCTTATTCATGCACACCCATAAACTTTGGCTGCGCGGTAACCGTAAAATCATCAGACAATCAGTTGTATATCAAGTCAGCAAAACAATGGAAAAACTAAATAAAGGGTTTTTAACAAGAAGGGTAGATGTTGACAGCCTGTGAGAGCTAATCAGAAAAATTGCAAGTGCATGCATGCCTCCCGCATGCAATATTAAATGTTATTTAAATGAAAATATGCCGGATTTGTTAATTAACATAAAGTATTACGCTCCCGTTTGGGCAGAATGTGTCAAATCTATTCTTTATCATTTAGTCGATGATGCAAAATCACGCTGCAAAGCTGCTTCACGATAGTGGACCACGCCCAAGAGATAAAAACTAATAAGTAATAAAAAATATGTGTTCAATTTCAAACGTGAATTGGCTACCTAAATCGATCAATTAAAACCCGGTGGAATGAATGAAGTGAGATTTTCTGGAAAGCCAATAAGCCACATTTCGTTATTAAAAAAAATATACATGTCTGAAAAATCAACAAAACACAGGCCGTTGCTCGAATTCAATCAGATCTGAGCAGAATAGTCACTGAAAATTTGACTTATTGGAACCGTGCCACTGTTCGATATCACGGTAAGTATGTAACGATATCATATGGCCATAGTAAACAGAATAAAGTCTCGTATAACGGCACCGATAAAAAATTATTTTAAAACAAAAAATGTTCCGAAGAGAAAAAAATATGTATTTTTTTCATATATTTTAACAATTCATTTACCCTGACTATATTTTATTTGTATCACATACCCTCTTAATGAAATCATAATACGCGTAATACAAGATCAAATAACATAATATAGGTATATATAACCTACGCGTAGGTATATGTTTAATATAAACAAACATCAAGTTGGAAAGACAAACGCTGTGGGTTTCGCTCCTGCAAACACACCGGGCTAACCGCGAGCGAGCACAGTATCAACACGAACATAACGAAATATTTATTTCAGGACTTGTATATCACGTTTTGCTCTACGCTCACCATTAATATTGCAAAGAATTAACAAAACAGCTGCACTAAACATGTTGTCTGTCTTTACCAATGTATATACTCATCGTAAAAAAAAGTAATAAACAAGAACGTTGCAGCCATAACTCAGGCCTTACGTTACTTATAGTTAGCTAAATATCATTATTAATTAAATAGTTATAAAACAATGTCACTCTCTTTAAACATGAATGCTACAAAAAATATTGGAATATGGGCAGGAAGTTGATTGTGTCTTCCACAGAGTTATCAGCGAAAAAAGTAAAATACGCCAAATTAGTAACTCCGCTTCAAACAGTGTTTAAGGTGAAATATAAGTAATTCGTAAAAATAGGAAACATTATAAGAGAGGGAATAAAAAAGAAAGGAATGAAAGTGAATGTAAGTAAGACGAAAGCAATAGTTTTAGAAAAAGAAGGAGGTATGACGGAGTGTAACATTATGATAGAAGAAGAGAGGGTGGAGCAAGTGAAAGAGTTTGTATATTTGGGATAGAAGTTTACATCAGATGGAAAGTGTGAAAGTGATATTGAAAGGAGAGTGAGATTGAGAGGTGATTTATAACAGTGACCGATACCGAACTCTCAGTACGGGCTGGTGATAAGGAAAAGGAACAACTTTCCCCTAGGAACATAACTCGAAATGTGAAAAGAAATGGGATGCCATACAAATTGACTTAGTCAGCCGGTGCATTTTGTGCGGGAGCTTCAATGTTTTTTCATATTTCGACCTATGTTTCTTGAGGAAAGTTGTTTCATGTCACCAGCCCTTCCTGAGTACAAATTTATAATAAACTATAATACATTCTTCCCTATTTGTTAGTTTGGAAAAAAAAAACCAGACGAACATGCAGGATGTTAAAATATGCATTATCATTGTGACTTATGTAAAAATAATTTGAAGAGCACCTGGTGCATATTTTTATCACAGAGTAAACGCGGATGCTCCTCAAAACAGTTATGTCAAATGCTCAGAAGACATTACATGTCAAATAAAAACGTTTCGCGCTATTCGATACACCGATCATGTGGTAGGACCAAGGCCCGAGTTTGTTATTCATATCTTAAAATCTAAAGCATGAATTAAAAAGGACAATTCTCAAAAAAAACCCAGACCCGGCATAAACGGTACATATCTCAAATTTTTCGTTAATATGGTAATTACATACTAAACATAAAATATAGTGACAATTCATTTTTTTAAGTAATATTTTGCTAATTCTTTTTTCGCAGGAATAATTTTTAAACAGAATCAATTTTAAAAGTATTTTTACAGGTTGCTTCATTTTAGGTTGTGTTACATGGAAAAAGGACTTTGGGTAGCTGCGCCCATATTATGAGTGTTCCATATTACTTGGGTTGGGCCAGATACCAAGATAATTTCAATCATCCCGGCAATACGTTGGAAGATGTCATCTTAGATTTAGATAACCATTGGTTACCAGGGGGGCTCAATAATGGTGTTGGGAGCAATTTCTTATGAAGCACGCACGGACCTAGTCGTCGTTTCCAGAGGAAGTATGACCGCTCAAAGATACGTGGAGGAAGTGCTTCAAGACCATGTGGTACCATTTGCTCCATTTATTGGAGAAAATTTTGTGCTTATGCACGATAATGCCCGAGCACACGTTGCCGGCCAAGTAAATGATTACCTCGATGCTGTTGGTATACGCAGATTACCCTGGCCAGCCTGCAGTCCGGACCTTAATCCGATTGAACACATTTGGGACAACTTAAAAAGACGAGTCAGAAGCTGTAATCCAGTGCCAACCACACTCCGTGACCTAACAAGTGCGGTTTTAGAAGAGTGGCACAATATCCCGCAGTCAGATATCCAAGACGTCATAGACGGGATGGCTGACCGTATGCGTGAAGTCATAAGAGCTCGTGGAGGCAATACTCACTATTAAGATTGTCCTCATTTTCATTTTTTTAACATATTGTTAACATTCACCTCTTAAGAGACTTTCTGAAAAAGGATACTTTTTTGCTTCATGTTTTTTTATTTATTTAAGACCTACTGTAGTTAAGCTACCAATTCCTTAATTAACGTTTAATTAACTGCTTTTTAATTTACTTTCACTGTAATTAACAATAATCTAAAGAATCAAGAGTATTCCATGCCAAGTTACTAGTTATTATTCTGTGTCCATGCTAATGCAAGTGGACGGTTAAATGTGCCTGTGAGTGTATATTGCAGATTATGTATAAGGCGTCGTTGCCAAAATAGATGCATAAATGTCATATTTAGCACAAAAGTAAAGAAAGAAAAAAGAATTTCCCATTTTCTAAGTATAAAATATATCTCCTTACAAAAACAACTAGCAATTAATGGCATTTAAAAAAAGATTTCGACAACGCCCCCTACCGAATATTTTGTCACATACGAATACCTAAAATCTGAGATACATACAGGTTTTTTTTTTATACATTGTGAGCATTGTCCTTTAAATATCTATATAATAACTGCAATGTCGTGATTACTTAAGGGAATTGTTAAAAAAAATATATTACGCTTCCTTCGCAGTACATATTTGATAACTAATGGCTAGCTGACTAAGCAATGAACATCGAATTTCATCTGTCAAATTATTTGCCTGTAGTTTGATAATGGCCTCGATTAGGGATATAAATTCTCGTAACTTACCTAAAATTAGCGCTGTCACTTTCAGTTAAATAGGATTAGAATAAGATAGGAGATATTTTAGTCATTTCATGTCTTATAATTGAATTCAAAATACGTGTTATCTGTCAAAATAAGGCAACGATGAAAACAATAGCGTATATATTGATAATTGAAATTAAGAAGAACCCATTGACATTTTTAAACATGACAGGACCTCCTGTCCTTATCTAAACCTATTTGACGGAAAGTGAATTTAAAGGTTAGGTTAAAATCTATATCCCGAATTGAGGCCAATATCGGGCACTGGACTAATTTGGGAAATTCTTTTTTCTTTGAAAGAGAACACATTCTAGTTGGTCCCATACATAGTTATCAAGTCTAGATCTGATGAAGGGACGTTGGAGAAATTGAGAGTCATCTTCAAGTTTCTAAGCAAATTAGAAGCGTGTTGAGTACTTGTTATCGTGACATTTCACACTTGATTTTAGACCTTGTTCCTATTTATCACCACTGTCACTGGAGACAAATGTACATTGCTCGCATCATCGTCGGCGCACACTTTGCCACTTTATTTTGAGTGATGGATTAAAATATTTAGAGGTGTCTAAAATAAGGTCTTTAATGCAATCACTTTAAAAAAAATAGCGTTTTTGCCCGCAGTTTCACTAGCGTATTCTTTTTCGTGCGAAACACCAAGTCCACGAACACCCGACAAACCAACAAAAATCTTTCAAATACGTAGTTAATACATGGTAGATAGCTGTTATAATATTCTTTATACCACACCTACATAGAAAGTGCCCTGAGAGGAACGTAAGTCATTGTTGACGTTTCAAATGAGCCGGAGACAATAATTCATACAAATCACTTTCTTCCCGAGGGAAGAAATCATGCAACTGTCAAAACATTCGTAAAACATAAAGCAAACGCAATAAGTCCATTCAGCCAAGTCTTGCATTCTGTCTGTTAAAATATTAGAGAGAATATTAATGTAGTCAAAAAAGTGGTCTTAGCTGAATGGACTTATTTGAAAAGGGAATCACTCTAACGCGCCAATTTGCATTGAAATTTCCGTGAAAATAATTTCAGGTTTATTTAATTGTTTTCTTTTGCATTCCTGTTTTTTCATTCCCGTAGGTGTAGTATAAAGCACTATGTATCACTTGGAAAAAAGTCCGATTAAAAAAGAAGGTGTAGTTTGAGGCCCAAAGCGCAGCTCCTTTCTCTCCGCGTGCACAATGTACTATAGCTCATTTAGGAAGGGTTTGTCATGAATTATTAGATTCACATGGATTATTGGATTGTTTTTTTTTGTATGCAATCGGCATAAAAAAAAATTAAGTTTAAACTCGTCATAATCTATGTAGTCCAACGAATGATGGTGTGCCGCTGCCGATAGTTTATTATTTATCTACTTAGTCTAACTAAGTATATAAAAAGATACACGATTATTCTAAAACGGCCCTCAAATATTAGTCAGCCGTGGCAATAGCGACCGTATTATACGGCCATTAACGCTCTGCCTACACTGCAACGGATAAATGCGTGATATGTGTATGTTTGTTTGCCGTGTAGTGCCGGCTTAGAATAGCATCACCCCATTGTACTCGTAAGTGTCGTAAAGAGCGACTAAGAGATAATCATCCAGGAAATGTGCAGCACCGTTCCCGGTGAATGCAACTTCTTGCACTTCGCTCGTCAATCCGCCTGCCAAGCCTGTAAGTATAGCAATACCCTGATAGGGGAGGGCCCATGTCCACCAGTGCACTGTTGTAGCTGTTAATGTAATATATCTGTGTTTGTATAATATGTGGTCATAAAGGCAAACAATGCCTGGCTGTTTCTTGGCTTTCGCTATAGCCCAGCACATACAAGTAGTACTAACTTACTTACAATACGGAAATTAGATAGGTTCCGGACAACGATCTATCTTGCTTCAAAATAAGATATTTCAGAGCACCGCGGGCATGAAAATCGAATAGCCAATAAGATGGCGTTTCGGATATTTTAGTTATAGTCATGCATTGCAACTCTAATAGCTTTGCAAGTTAATAATCCAATTTGTTATAACTTCGGGTGAACCAATTGAACAACTTTTTTTTTTATTGGGTAAACCATTGCTAAAGCTCTATTTTGAATTTTCGCATGCTACTATATAATTGTGCCGAATTATACGCTCTACTACGAGGGGTGTTCAATATAAAAGTGATAATGAGTATGAAGCAGTAATATTTTATTTTATTAGGTTTATGCACTTGGTATATCGTTTTTCTAAACTTAAGATTCCCTTCTTAAAAAAAAATTCATCTTGATCCCTTAAAAATCATGTACAGAGGCGATCACTTCCTCATCATTGTCATTCCATATCTGTGACCTCTCAGGTATTCTTTTAACCGCGGAAACAGGTAGAAGTCACTAGGTGCAAGGTCTAGTGAGTATGGAGGATGTTCCATCAATTCAAATCCAGAATCTTGGATAGCAGTCATCGAAACTCGGGACTTGTGTGCGGGGGCGATATCTTGGTGAAAGAACACAACTTTAGCGGGTTTGCCGCGGCGATTTTCGCGTATTTCTTGACGCAATTTTTTTATTTGTTCTGCGTATAAGGCCCCAGTAATAGTGGCTCCATGATCAAGCTATTCAATCATTATCACCCCCTGGCTATCCCAGAAAAGAGAGCCCATAATCTTACCGGCGGATGGAATTGCCTTAAACTTCTTAGGTGTTGGAGATGACGGCCTCTTCCAAGTCATGGACTGTTGTTTTGCCTCAGGATCGTAATGATGAAGCCATGTTTCATCCATAGTTGCGAAGCGAGCCAAAAATCGTTCACGATCTTGTTGTAACAATTCCAAATTGATTTGAGAAATCCTCAGTCTTGTTTGTTTCTGCTCGTCTGTAAACATTCTAGGCACCCAGCGCGCTGATACTTTTTTCATGCCCAAATGTTCATGTATTAGGTCCTTACATATGAAATTGGCGTTTTGTATGGGAGGAACAAAAAGTCGATTTTTTTTAATATAGTATATTTATTTAATCAAAGTATGAACCATTGTAATCTATGCACTTTTGCCATCTCATAGAGGTAGTTCATTGATCCCTTTACTAAAAAAACCATTCGGACGGGAATCAATAAAATCTTTGAAGGCAATTTGGACTGCCCCATCTGAGTTGAATTTTTTCCCTTGCAAGAAGTTATCCAAATTTCGAAAAAAATGGTAATCTGTTGGAGCAAGGTCCGGGGAGTACGGTGGATGCCTTAGACATTCCAATTGAAGCTCTTCTAATTTGCTAGCCGTCTGTTGTGCAGTGTGTGGTCTAGCGTTGTCGTGAAGCAACAGTGGCGTAGAGCGATTGACCAACCTCGGTTGTTTAGCAGCTAGCTTTTCCATCATGGTTTGCAATTGCTGACAGTAGACATCTGCCGTAATCGTCTAGCCAGATTTGAGAAAACTGTAATGAACGACACCGGCGCTAGTCCACCAAACGCTTACAAGTAACTTTTTATTGGTCAATTTTCGCTTGGAGCAGGCTTTGGCTGGCTTGCCAGGGTCCAGCCATTGCGATGAGCGCTTCCGATTATCGTAGAGAATCCACTTTTCATCACAGGTAATGATTTGATTTAAAATCCCTTCGTTATTGTGCCGGTCAAGTAATGTAACGCAGCAGTTGACGCGCGTTTGCCGGTTTGCTTCACTCAATTCGTGAGGAACCCACCTTTCAAGTTTTTTAATCTTTCCAATTTGCTTCAAGTGGATTAAAACAGTTTTATCACTAACACCGAAGCCTGCAGCTAATTCGGACGTGGTTTGCGATGGATCCGCTTCCACAATAGCCTTCAATTCTTCATTATCAACTTGGGTCTCCGGCCGTCCACGGGGCTTGTTTTGCAGGTCGAAATTTCCAGAACGAAAACGTTGGAACCAAAAACGCACTGTGTTTTCTTTTGCGACACAACCGCCATACACATCATTAACCCTTCGAGCCGTTTCCGCAGCACTGGTGCCACGGTGGAACTCGTACTCGTAAATAACGCGATATTTCAAATTTTCCATTTTGTAAATTGAGCGATGCAAACAGAAAAAAGATAAGTAAAAAAACAAATGAATGACGGTTTACGAAACACAACTACATGTGGAAATAGCTGTATAAATTTGAATTTCGAATTCCTAACCAAATAGGAGAAATTTGTGATCAAAGTGGCCAGTACGACAAAACGACAATTTCATATGTAAGGACCTAATATAATAGTATGGATACTTCCTATCGAAATTTTTAGTTCTTCAGCTATAAAACGAACTGTAACACGACGGTCTGTCAAAACAATTTTTTAACTTTTTTATCATTTGTTCGGTAACTGCCGTCGTAGGGCGACCCGAGCGCGGGTCGTCTTTAGTTGAAGTTCTTCCTCTCTTAAATTCGGCACACCACCGTGCAACCGTAGAATACGGAGGAGCATTAACTCCTAATGTTTCTTTCAAATCAAGATTTACTTGCTCAGTAGTAAGTTTTTTCAGGCAGAGATATTTTATACATACATACATATATCACGCCTTTATCCCTTGCGGGGTAGGCAGAGCATAAACGGCCGAAAAAACGGACATTTACGCCACGTCTGACAAACGTTTGAGGGTCATTCGGAAAATTGTGTATCGCCATAGTGACAGGTTGTCAGCCCATCGCCTAAAACTGCTATACACACCCTCGAGTCCCTTCGTCGCCTCTTACGACTCCCACGGGTAAGAAATGGAGTGATGCTATTTTAAGCCGGCATCACACGGCAAATAGAGATATTTTATCAAGGCTCGAATTTCAATTTTATTTATTTTGCGCAACACGCTCCGACACGACAAAAACAAATGACTTCTTAAGAAAAGAAAATCAGTCATTTTTATTTTTTTATTGTATCTTATGTCTGGGCTTTACCTGCCAGTATTTACTTTTTTGTTGTTCAAGGATATAATATAATCGCCATTATTATTTTTTATTGAACACCCGTCGTACTTACTAAACTTATCTATTCACACATACCCTTGGCATTAACTAATTCTAGTAGTAAAAAGTGTGATACGAGTGGTTTGACCAGTCGCTGCGCACTAATGAAAATGAAATAACTTTATTCAATGTAAATAGTATTATCACTTATTATCACTTCCGTGCACGATTACAAAAATTACCGTTCATAAATTTGAGTTTTAGGCACTGTATTCTATTTTTCCTCTGTTGCGCTATAGGCGCATTTAAATTCTAGATAAAACTCGCCTGTTGTGCAGAGATACAAAATTTCCTGCAAAATTTTATCAGAAAATGGTTTTCACGCTCACACAGTTTTTGCACCCGTGTCGGCGGCGCAGATATATTTTTATACTTTTGTACGAGTATATACCAGAAAGATCAAAGGTTACCTTTGCATTTGCGTTCGCTTTGTGTATTTCAAAGCGTGGTGGGTACAATACACAAAAATATGTTGTATATTGTACATCCGTTCTAAAATAGGTAGTTGTAGGTTGATAAGTACTCCTGTCATCTGTTATTTAAATATTACTGAGCTTACAAGTATGTTAGAAATTTATGAATTTACTAAAGGTACCTTTTTTTGTATTGTTTGCTCCACAAAATAAAGAGAATTAAGATTTTTTACACGTGACTGCGCGTAGTTTTTTTTGGAAAAAGAAAATTATGTGGTTTAAGGTTTTTTTTTGTGTTTTGGAAAACAGTGTCACATCCCTGATAAGAACCCTATGACGATGAGTACTATTTTTATCAAATAAGTGTTCATTTATGCAAATATTTAACAGAAAAATCCCTGTTTGTCTGTTGTCCTTGAGATTCGGTAGCCAATGTTTTGAAATTTGGGTCCATGGGGCAAATGAGCGCGGTTAAGTGATCGGACGCGCTTACTTACCCCGAGAAGGACAGTATTACGACCTAGCTATGTAAAGTTGACCGACGGTGAGGATGAGGTACGTACTGAGAGTAATGTTTGGGAAGTGAATTAAGGTGTAAGTTAAGAAGAGAATTGAGCGATAAATTCAGTAGCAGAGTGAGTTAAATGTTGAGGGATGGATTGAGGGACAAGGTTAGAGGCAAGCGGGGAGTAAATCGAGAAGTAAGATGAGTTGTTGACTGAAGAGTAGGTTGAGTTACGTTTAGGCTGAATAACATACAAATCCATGCTATTTTCCTAATAATTTAACATGAGTATTATTTTGTTTTAGAAAGATCAGCACGCCTCGCAATCACATAAGAAAAAAACCCTTTGAACTAAAAAATACAAAAAGCATTAAAATAATAAAAGACTGATTTTCTAAAGCCTTAAGAATATTTTTTTATTAGGTATATATAACTATAGAAATGAAGAAGTGTTCTTTTTTTTAGTTTTAAGAAGAAGATTATGATTTAAAGTAATGTTCAGACACAGGTCTTTGAGTGTTTGGTTTTAAGATCTTTTATAATGTAGCCTATGACAGGTGTAGACGATGGCAGTTTGGGTTAATGTTAAGGAACCATGATAATTGTTTTTTTTTCTTCTCGTGTTGTAAAAAATAAACAACATATTATTATTTGAGTTAATCTAGGTGTTGCGTTTACTTCCCCGCAAGCAGGGTCAAGTGAGTGCATCCCTGACTTTTTCTGAAAATCCCATTATAACATAAAAACTAATATGCTAGCTTCAAATTTTTACTCATTTCATTCAAGTTCGATGAATTTCCTGCCCGAAAACTATAGTTTTGTTTTCCGAAGTCTTATATTATTTTCCCTAAGAGGTTTAAAAGCCAAAACTGCACCCAGTTACCCAAAATGACTCTACAGACTCTCCATAATACTAAAAGAAAAGGTCTGTATACAATAAGAGGAAAATTATAAGCCAATGCGCTAAAAATAGGTTACCTAATTTTAAATGGATATTTGTCCAACGAAGATTTCGTTTCTATCTATACACAAGCAGGAATTGTATGACAGATAAATTAAAAAATTTACCCAGCTTTATTCCGTAGCGAACATAAATAACTTTTTCCGTTAAAATGGAATCTGACAAGACTGGCTGTATGCGTGACACATACCAACGTACGGCTGAAACTGTTGAACCTAGGAACTTGAAATTCTCTGTTTTATTTTAACAAAGACAAAATTGTGGGTCATTGCGGTTAATTAACTAAATTGCTTTCCTACAAATAAAATCGGATATAACGGACAATTAGACGTAGTGTACGTAATGGTACCTAAATATTTCACAAACGAACTTCAATGAACACTACCCTTCCCACGTCCAATTTCTAAACTTAGTTCGTTTCGTAATGTGTGTCTGTACTGGTAATGTACCTACCACAAAGCACCGAAACGTCATTCGCTGTCACCCCTAGTTTTAGGATCCGTGATAGCTACACTTCTATCTACACTATCATCTACCTACGCTAATGATATTTTAAGAACGCTATCGTAAAGATTTGTTTATATGTAAGTAATTGATACACTATCGGAACCATATCAAATTTATTTTTCTTACCAAATGGCAAATATTTTGATACCCTGGTCTTACCCAACCCGGAGGGCCACTTTTTGATGTCCTGGAAGACGTCGCGCGGGATGCCTTTACAGAGGACTCAGGTCACCTCGTGTTTTGCGAGCATATCGCTCACATACACACCCAAAAACTCTGACACCAGAGTTCATCGGGTCGTTGACGATACGGTGTCCCGTGGGTGTCCCACACGGAAAAAGAAAGAAAAGAACACTTAGCAGCCACAATGCTCAACACTCAATAATTTTGTGCATTCCATGTGTCACATGACATGTTCACTACATTAAACATGGACCCTGTTGGACAGAACTATATTTATATTATAATAATATTACATTTACATTATGACCTAAACCAGAGAAAAATATACGAATATATATTTTTTAAATTCATTATAACCTTTTTCACTTATGATTTACACAACCAATTAGATGTTTTTTACATACACACATATAATCACGCCTCTTTCCCATAGGGGTAGGCAGAGACTACATCTTTCCACTTGCTACGATCCTGACACACCTCTTTCGCTTCTTCAACATGCATCAATCTTTTCATACATGCTCGTCGGTTTAGGGTACTCTTGACCTGACCTTACTCTAGAACGTCCCCGATCTGATCCAAGTACGTGCGTCTTGGTTTTCCCCTTCCAACGTTCCAATCCACACTCGCCATATACACCTGTTTCGTTATTCTTCTTTCATTCATTCTCTCAATGTGACCAAACCATCTCAGCATTCCTTTTTCTATACCAGTCACTATGTCATCTTTTATACCGCAACGTTCTCTAATCACGCTATTCCTTATCCTGTCACTCAATTTCACTCCTATCATACTTCTTAGCGCTCTCATTTCTACCGCATTTATTCTACTTTCATGCTTTTTCTGCCATACCCAAGTTTAACTCCCATACATAAGTGTTGGAACTAACACTCCTCTATGCACAGCCAGCCGTGCCTTATTAGACACTGTCTGGCTGTTCATAAAGGTATGCAACGCTCCATTCACCATGTTGCCGGCATTTACCCTCCTTTCAGTATCGCTTTTACACTTTCCATCTGATGTAAACTTCGATCCCAAATATACAAACTCTTTCACTTGCTCCACCCTCTCTTCTTCTATCATAATGTTACACTCCGTCATACCTTCTTCTTTCATAATGTTACACTCCGTCATACCTTCTTCTTTTTCAAAAACCATTGATTTCGTCTTACTTACATTCACTTTCATTCCTTTCTTTTTCAAAGCCTCATTCATAATGTTTACCATCTTCTGCAACTCTTCAGCCGACGACGCAAGGATAACTTGGTCATCAGCATAGAGAAGACATTTGACGAGTAACCCATTCATTCTCAGTCCATTTTCACACTCTTTCAAATCTGTCAAACAACTATCCATGAATAGGTTGAACAGCCATAGTGACGCAACACATCCCTGTCTAACACCTTTCTCGATGTTAAACAGCTCAGTGAAGGCCCCGTTAATCCTGACACAAGCACTGGAATCCTTATATAAGGATTTCAGTGCTCGTACCAAGATGCTGCTCACCCCATGCACGGATAGTGCCGACCACAATTCATTCCTCAGAACTCTATCATAGGCCTTTTCCAGATCCACGAATGTGCAAAAGACTATTTGGTTCTTAGCCAAATACTTTTCCGCTATGCACCGCAAGGAAAAGCCCTGATCCGGACATCCCATCCCCTTTCGAAATCCCGCTTGAGCATCCCAGACTTTCTCATCAGTTTCTTTCACAACTCTTTCAATCAGTACCCTTGCATACAGTTTACCGACGACACTGAGAAGGCTTATACCGCGGTAATTTTTAAAGTCTAGCTGTGACCCTTTTCCTTTGTATAATGGCACTATTACAGCCTTGCACCAATCACTTGGCACTCGACCGCTTCGCCAACAAAGGTTAAAAAGGAGGTCTAGCTGACTAGCTGCTACGCCTTCGCCAGCCTTCAGCATCTCAACCGATACTCTATCATACCCTGCAGCCTTACCAGATTTCATACTTTTCAGAGCTTTCATAATCTCATCCATTTCAATCTCGCTTTCGTTTTCACTGTCATCTTCTTCATGTATGTTCACCTCTTGTACTTCTTCTTTTTCAAACAAGCTTTCAAAATATTCCTTCCATCTCTTCAACACACATTCCTGACCTTTTATTATATATTTTTTATTTATTCAAATTTGGTAAATCAGTCCAATTAAAAACCATTTCTCACATTAAAATTAATATTCATTAGCGGACCGCCCAGCGGTTTCACCCGCTGCTAACCGATTTCCCACGGGAAACAGACCTACTCCCGACAAAAATCATACATAAAAACCTTCGACTTGGATTATTCTATCTTTGAAAAAATCCCTATCCAGATCCATTAGGTGGTTTTAAAGATTTGAGCATACATACAAACAGACATAGGGCAAGACGCGGGAAGTGACTTTACTTTATATTAGGTCCTTACATATGAAATTGTCGTTTTGTCGTACTGGCCACTTTGATCACAAATTTCTCCTATTTGGTTAGGAATTCGAAATTCAAATTTATACAGCTATTTCCACATGTAGTTGTGTTTCGTAAACCGTCATTCATTTGTTTTTTCACTTATCTTTTTTCTGTTTGCATCGCTCAATTTACAAAATGGAAAATTTTAAATATCGCGTTATTTACGAGTACGAGTTCCACCGTGGCACCAGTGCTGCGGAAACGGCTCGAAGGGTTAATGATGTGTATGGCGGTTGTGTCGCAAAAGAAAACACAGTGCGTTTTTGGTTCCAACGTTTTCGTTCTGGAAATTTTGACCTGCAAAACAAGCCCCGTGGACGGCCGGAGACCCAAGTTGATAATGAAGAATTGAAGGCTATTGTGGAAGCGGATCCATCGCAAACCACGTCCGAATTAGCTGCAGGCTTCGGTGTTAGTGATAAAACTGTTTTAATCCACTTGAAGCAAATTGGAAAGATTAAAAAACTTGAAAGGTGGGTTCCTCACGAATTGAGTGAAGCAAACTGGCAAACGCGCGTCAACTGCTGCGTTACATTACTTGACCGGCACAATAACGAAGGGATTTTAAATCGAATTCACGACAACGCTAGACCACACACTGCACAACAGACGTCTAGCAAATTAGAAGAGCTTCAATTGGAATGTCTAAGGCATCCACCGTACTCCCCGGACCTTGCTCCAACAGACTACCATTTTTTTCGAAATTTGGATAACTTCTTGCAAGGGAAAAAATTCAACTCAGATGGGGCAGTCCAAATCGCCTTCAAAGCTTTTATTGATTCCCGTCCGAATGGTTTTTTTAGTAAAGGGATCAATGAACTACCTATGAGATGGCAAAAGTGCATAGATTACAATGGCTCATACTTTGATTAAATAAATATACTATATAAAAAAAAAACAACTTTATGTTCCTCCCATACAAAACGCCAATTTCATATGTAAGGACCTAATACTATGTATTTATTTCAATTTCTTAGAACAAAAGTGTGTAGAGCTTTTAGACAATGTTTAAATTATTTTTTATAGGATTTGACGTTGTCAAAACAGCTTAAACCATGTCTAACTTTTTTGTTATTTAATTTTTATGTTACGTTTTAAAGTAGTAAAGAGTTTTATCTTTGTTTTAATTTTTTAGGTGTTTTGGTAGTTTATTATATACTTTGATTACCATTCTTTGGGACTAGATGGGAGTAATTTAAGGTGTGAGGTAGGTAATATCAATCTAGACATAGACATACATTTATTTATTTACTAATAATATACATAAAGAAGCACTTAGTTTAGATTAAATATTACAGTATAAAAGTTACATAGAAGACAAACTTATGAACTACACCTACTAGTGAAATGATTCTGACTCAGCTTTAATGTCACGGCTGATATTCTGTCAAAATCTCTGCATGAGGCGGGATTGACACGAAGTGAAAATCGTTAATTTAGTAAAAAGAAAAGACTGCAAGTTTATTTAAAAGTAATTTAGAAAGAGAAAGACTACTTATTCTACTTCTTCTTTTCGTGTGGGACACCGAATCGACCAACGACCCGATAAACCCTGGTGTCAGAAAGACTACTAACACATAGGTAGGTAGGTACTTGTTTTCTAGTATCACACGCAAACTTAGTGTCATTAATTGACCCACACAACAAAGTACAGTTAATTTGAAGCAGGTAAAACAACACATTCATGCATAATAATAATAAATAATACACATTACAAGCTTACATAAAACAGGTTAAGGAGGTTCAGATAAAAGATTTTCCAGTTGATTTCGTATCAAATAATTTTTGTACTTTAGTTTAAAACTATAGAGTGAATCTGTCATTTCGGAATGTGTATTATGTTGGGAGCGTATGGTAAAGAAGACTGCATATTCCTTACAAACTATCAGATCTATATGAAATAAATGCGAGGTAGAATTAATACTTTTTAGTGCGCGAAAAATGTTATACACGAGTCAGTGTTTTTGATGTTTGCTAGTGTTCTTATCAAGTGTTTCTGTCGGGTAAACAGGTCTGACATATCCGTTCTGTTTCCCCACAAAATAACGCCATAACACAGCCATGAATATGCTTAAGCATGACACATGTTTACAGGAATCACAGAATTTCGCGATAGTATTTAGGTAAATATTAGTAATTTACCTGTGTCCCGACGTTTCAACACAGTTTCATGTATTATGGTCGCGGGTTGACCCGGTCTAATACTTAAAATGAGTGAAAGTGATCGCGAGTGCTTAAAAAGTTATATAGGAATCACAGAAGAACTCAAATCCACTAAGAATGAGTCTTTTTTTTTTTAATTATTGATGGGTTTGCTCTTGACTTTAGTCTAGGTCATAGGATAGAGACAGAGTCTAAGATGAAGCGAGCTCACCCAGAATAAGCCTGTTAAGGCACTGGCACTCCCACACACTGATGGAACGCAGCAAGTTACTTGGCGCCAGACTTCGGTGGGATGGTGGTCGCGAGCCAGGCGGCCCCTTACGGAGCCGTCCACCGCTTAGTGGGATCGTTCAGCCGGACTTATCCACAGGCAAGCCTGACAACCCATACGGAGGTCAAGGTCCATAAGGAACATTTTCATAAGAAACTGATATACAATTCATATGACAACTGTCATAATTATGATTATCATCGTACTAAATTAAAAATGCGTTTATCTCGGAAACTACGAATGCTATAGTAAAAGCGCGTTAGCTTAGCAGTAGCCACTATCACTGTACTTATATTTACTATTTTGTACATATATACATATATACGATACTACAATAGCCAAAAACAGTTTGTACGAAACGTGATAATTACCGTTAAAAATAGTAGTTTTTGGTACCAGTCTTTTTTACTATAGGTTTTCTTAAGTTGGAAGCTTTGACGAGATCTACATTTTAAATTCTTAACTGGTTTTCGTTAGCTGATCTTGACATTCTTCTTATTTTACCGCTTTGACTTTTGGTAAGTTGACATTTTGTAAAGCACACTGGCCGCGCCGCGCGTCACTTGCAATTTGTAAAAGTAGCAACCCTAGTTAGTTCACAAGTGATAAAATCGCGAGAACCAAAAAAGAAGCTTCTGGAAACCTAAACCTCTCTAGTAAAATTAATATTCCTAAAACTTTTCAAATATCGAAGACTTATCTATCTTTCACAAAACATTGTTAAGATGTTTTGACAATGTCTAGCTAGAATGACAAACATATCTTGGTCGCCTCGGCGATCAGCAGCACTACTAAGCCCGATCCGTAGACGTCGTAGCCGTAGCAGTTTTGTAGCAGTTGCTACGGTATCGTAGCCACTCTCTCTTATTAATTAATTTACAACCACCATTACCTAAAGCCGATACTCATTAAAATTGGATAAAGTAAAACAAATATATACAATATGTGTTGAACTTATAACCCCTGTCGAAGGTCGGGTGATAATTAAAGTTACCTACTATACGTCTTGCTAGATATACCTACCTATCTGTTGACATTCCATGCCAGGTAGGTACAACGAAATAAAATCGACAATAACAGCTTAGTAGAGAAATAAATGCTGCTATATACATCCTACTAACTAGGTGAGTAAGTAGAAGCCTCATTAAAGTCATTGCAAAATCAAAATTTTAATGTAGGTAGGTACCTAGTTTCTGTAACTAAATATGTAGATTCTGAAACATAACCAGTATTACCGGAGTTTGAGAGGTCAGTTGAGGATGGGCATGCTAGTCCACGGTATACGTATGGTATGGTTGCTGCCATATCAGTGCGAGACACGAAGCACGGCTTTGCGGCGCGCGCTATCTTGCCACCGCCGCCACCACCGCCGCCGCCACCACCGCCGGCCACCGGCCGCCGCGCCGCTCCAGTCGCCAGTCGAGCACCGTTGAGCACCGTCGCGCGTCGTGGCGCTCGTCCGCCGCTCAACTTACCCAGCTCTCGTTCATATAAACACACTATTCAACTCTTAATAACATCAACCTGAAATCATGTTTCTAATAATGTTGTCCCGTGATTGGCACAAACAAACTTTATGTAACAACTGCCTAAAGCGTTGAACCAGTAGTAGAATTTATGTGGAAATAAAACAAAAAATTACAAAAACGTCATACTTTTTAACAGACAAAAATTGTCTGTAAGTAACTACTTTCAAGCATCAAACGCGAATTAAATGAGCCGCGCGATTAACTAATTTGCCGAAACACTTTGATTACAATGAATGGACTGGAAAATATGTATTATTTTCGCTATACATGTAGGAATTCAAAGTAATTAATACGTATATTATTGCTTAAAATTTTTCTTTTGTATTTAATAAATAGTTAAAGAATTTGGTATTCAACGTAATTCTAAACACACACACAATGGACGAGAACTAAATGTGACAAAATAAGTTCAAACCTTTTGTATTTTTTAATTATAGAAATTAATAAATACAAAGGGTTTATCAAAAATGCGTGCTAATTTACTTATGGCTTTTATCTAGATTACTATTCAACTTTGAAAATACCAAGAATGTTACGACGAGGCAGTAGTGTGTAATTTGTATAAAATTAAGAATTACGAAGTCGGTTAGTACCTTGTCCAAGTGCTAAAATAAGTACTCTATATACCTATGTACGAGCTAAACGCGCGTGTAGTGCGGGCGGCGGCGGCGACGGGCTCACGGGCGGGCGAGGCAACCGCAGGCGCCGCTGGCAACCCATCGAGCCAGCCGGCTGGCGAGTGCTTCTGCACTTATATCTACAACACACGCCACGTACCTAAGCCACATTAAGCGTCACGACACGACACATTTCGCATTCAACTGGAATTTGATATACCTACCTATCCTGTCATAGACATGGCAGCTGTCAGTAGATACAGCTCGTATAACTGTTTGAATGGATGGGACAGCTATGACAAAATACCAAGGTAATTTAAAGGGTCTTGAGTGTATTTGTAAGTAATAAATATTTAAAATAAATGAATAAATCTCCTAAGTAGCCATGTAACAGTTGTATCATGCTTCAACGACTTTCTTTAAATTGTAGGTCTTTTTAATGTGGATAAACCGGAGAAACTATTTCCCGTGTGATGCCGGCTAAGAATAGCATCACCCTATTTCTTGCCCGTGGGTGTCGTAAGAAGCGACTAAGGGACTCGAGGGTGTGTATTGCAATTTTAGGCGATGGGCTGACAACCTGTCACTATCGTTATACACAGTTATCTGATTGACCCTCGAACTTTTTGTCAGACGTGGCGTAAATTACCGTTTTTCACGGCCATTTATGCTCTGCCTACCCCGCAAGGGACTATAGGCGTGATATATGTATGTATGTATGTATGTAAACCGGAGAAGCAATACTTAGCAGAATCATGTTAAGAAATTACGTGGGTATTTCAATAAGCAAATGGACGTCAGATTGAAGAACGCATTGCCAGCGCAAAAGAGGGGAGGCCCTTGCCCTGCAGTGGGACACAGATTAGACAAATAAAAAAAATACAATTGGAAAAACGTTGGATATAATGGTATCTAAACGACAATCCCTAATGTAAAATTTGTAATAATGCTTTAATTTTGAAATCTATCCAGTATATGCTATAGCGTTGCGAAAGTCTACTTCTCTGTTTTAAATAATTTGCCGAGCCGGCGATTGATTTGTCCATCCATGCCGAGTGACGTCATCAATACGGGTATAAATATGGGTGGCATAATTATTGTTCACAGTTCAACCCATGCTGCGATTTTTTTAAACTTAGTGATAGTGGTTAACGAGTAACGTTTATATGTTGATGCCGGCATAGTTTCTTATTCCATTCCCACGGGAAACGGTTAGCAGCGATAAAACTGCTGGGCGGGCAGCTAGTTAACATAGCCACTTTAAAGTTGAACGGTAGTTCTTTGAAATTGTTCGGAAGTTTATTGTAAATGTCAATTATTTGGTCAATACTTCTTCTGCTGTCATGTCGAATATTTATATGTATTTTATATCAATATTTATAGTATTGAATGTCGTTTCTAAAAACTTTTATATTCATATTACATTTTTTCGCTGAATAAGTGAATGAGGCTGTGTGGTAGTTTTTCTATAAATAGGCACAGTGTCAGAAATACAGCATAATCTTAATGTATTGCACGAATTATTTTGAGATCTCTAGACTTAATGTTAGGGCCTGCAAACTTGTCATTGTTTTACAAACCGTGGCAATAAAACCACACGTTAGTGAAACAATAGTTACATATATGATGCCGTCCAGTGACCCGAAAAGGCTGCGATGGGCTAATTCTTTGGGCATATATAATAGGTGTGTGTGAGGTATATTGTCTAAGCTTATGCATATAAAGTGTGACTGGCACCATTTCCAGGCGCGATACGGCGAAGCAAACTAGTAGTGAATGTTTGACATAAACTGCCAGAATTTATTTTCAAAACGTTGATATTTTTGACACGATGCAGTTTATTTCTACGTTGTCCACTAGGGAAGAACGAGGGTCGCTGTTCTGGGATTTCATAATAAACATTTTCAGCACCACGGTAGTTCGTGTAGCCAACAGGGGGCGTAGTCGTAGAGGCTATGGTAATATATCCGAGTAAAACTAACATAATCAAATCTGATGACGTGTATGGTACCTATACCGTATGGTGGTGAAAGACATCTAATGCGCTGTAAGCTGACGGTCAAAGGTTTGGTCGACTGCATGCAAACAATTCAAAAACACTAATACCGTATTAGACATACTTTTTTAGACTATTGTATAACAAGTAGCTACTTACCTACTGAAAATGTATGTTTAAATATACAGGGTGGCCCGTATAGTGACTGCCAAAGACAAATTTGAATACCTTACCTGATCTTACCTTACCTTACCTTTTCTAAGAGGTACTTAAATCACCGCCATGTATGTTCCGTGATTTTTGTGAATTCCGAGTTATTCAAACTTTAAGTTGTATATTCATTACTAGCCGTTCTGCCCGCGGTTTCACTCGCGCATGAACACCGATTCCACGGACAACCCGGTAGACATACATACATACATACATAAATCACGCCTCTTTCCCGGAGGGGTAGGCAGAGACTACTTCCTTCCACTGACTTCCTTCCGACAGACCAACTTATAATTTTCAAATACGTACTTTGTTATTTTATATCCTTAGTCTAATATTTTTAACAGAGCATTTCTAAAAACCATAGTTTTCCACACAAACTATTTATCTCCAATTACCCCTTTAAGGGTAAAAATTTTGAAAATGCTGAATCCCGTATTTGATAACTTAAACCCAAAATGTAAACAAGATCGCCTCATAGGCTCATAATTTGCATACAAAAGTTTATCCTTGTTTTACCTCTTTAGGGGCTGAAAATCAAAAACCCCTTACACACGTATTCAATAATTTCAGCTACACGATCTAATCACAAATTTTGAAACGACCACATCAAAGATTGGGAACTTTCATACAAACCTTGTAACTCCTTTTATACCGCCTTTAGGGTTTAAAAACGTTTATATGCTGAAACAAGTGTTTTATACTTTCACTCCTTAGTCTTATGACTAATTCTAAAACGGATCGCATGTAAAAGTAATAAAATTCCATACAAATATGTTACCCCCTTTTTACCCGTTTAGGTAAAAAAAATGAAAATTCTGAAACACGTAATTAATTATTTTAGTTTCTTAATTGAATCCCAAATTTTGAAACATATCCCTTCAAAGACCACGAAATTTCATACTAACGTTTTACCCCCTAAGGGGAAAAAAAACAGCAAATTCTATTTTAGCGGATTGTTGTAGGAAAAATAAACCTACTTCTCAAATTTCATGTTTCTAGAATCAGTCATTTAGGCTGTGCGATAATGGAGTTAGTCAGTCAGTCAATGAGGACATTTGTTTTTATAAGTATTTATTTTGCGTTTTTAGAACTGTTCTCTTTGACTAATATATAATGACTGTAGATAGGTAAGTACTTTATTAAATGTTTAAGATTATTTGTGAGGTGTGTTTCGCGGTTTCCGCTTTTCGCTTTTCGTACTGATTAAATTACTGATATAAGAGGGTTTATTCTTTTTTCAACTGCATGGTTTAAGTTTGTGTCATCGTCGGTGCCCCTTTATCATACATTCATAAGGACGTTGGTATTGCATTCAACTCAACATAGGATTTACGCGCCCTAAAATCCTTTCGCAATCAAACCTATAGGTACGTAAACTAAGATTCTGTGTTTATATCGGAAAAAGTTTAAACGTAATTATTATTAGCTGTCTCTAGAATTCACTTAGCCTGGTAAAGTATCTTTACGCTATTTGTACATTTAAAGTTTAGTCCCTTGCATTAGGTATGTAGGTATTTAAAGTAGGTATGTAGGACATGTAAATTCAACGCAGTGTTTTTTTGTTTCAGAGTCCGTGTGGAGTATTATGTAAACGAAAACACTTTCAAAGAAAGACTGCAATTATATTTTATAAAAAATCAACGGTCAAGTGAGTATATACACCATTCATATAGTACTTATTAACATGAATATATACTTTTTTACCGACAACACAAAGACATACACTGCTGTAGTCAAAAAGTTGAAAATTTAACGTTACGTTATTTGTGGACGTCCCCTTAGGTCTGTTTTATAATTTTTATACTCCGGTTATTAAAAATACTTACTGCATGAAATTATCTTACCGAAATACGAATTCAGCGTGATGATTATTGTATAATTTGATCTAGCCGATTTCAGAATAGGAGCTAGGTTTTATAATTGACTAGTTAACAGTCCAGAATTCAAAAATATTTCGCGACTAGGAAGGCACCTTCTATCTACTACTTTTTTATCAACGCATGATTTGCGCTAACTGGTGAACGCGCCGAACTAACTTAAGCTGATCATTTTATTAATTTGGAATTAGTATTACTGCTTTTGTATTATACATAAGATTTTCCATAGTATTTTTTCTGATATTCCAACTTAAAGTTTAGGGTTTCTTAGGCTACTACAAATCCTTATCATTTCGTCAACTCTGACTGTACGTCTGTATGCCGCGCCTTAAACTTTCTTAGTGTTGCACGTAGGTACATAAGGTATGAGGCTAGATCGTTTAAGACAAATATAGAATAATCAGCAAAAAAAATATAAAGGGATTTTTTGCCCATACAAGTGAAAGAGGAGTAAAGAGAAACTCGTCTACTTTATAGAGTAGGGTATCGTTGAATAGTTCTTGTAAAACTAATAAACTTAATAATTGTGTTCCTGTCTCGATATAATCACCTTTTTTTAATGGCGTTCTTTAGCTGTTATCTGTTTCAGCTTTAACTTCCAAAGTATAAATAAATAAATAAAATATGGAATGATGTCGGAAAAATAGTTTACGATGAAGTTAGTAACGAATATTACTTTAAGAAACATGGTACGTTTTTCAAAAATGATTTCAGTTCAATTTATGTTATGACTACGAAACAATAAAACTAGGCGTGTCCAATACGCCCTTGACCGGTTTTTTTCAGGCTAAATTTGTTAACTGCCTAGGTTTATTATTACATGTTTGAAGCTAATTGACTTAACTGCCTGGGATTGCAAATAATACCGTACGTTAAATGTATATATTTTTTTAATATTTCTTTAACCAATTAATTTGTATGAATATTACAAAGAGGTTAAATGTTTATGCGACGTTCATAATTAAAACACGTTTATAAAGTAAAGCAAATTGTTTAAGCGAGACTGCTATATTTTTATAAGGTCAGGCTAAACGCTTTAACCTACACTGCTTGTAAATTGTGGCTCCAGGAAAAAGGGTTTAAGTGACTACCTGATATTTCATAGTGAGCTTATATATACAGTTTCCAAAATTAAAAAAAAATGCTTGTGTAAATTAGGCACCAAAATGCGGTCGTATAAAGGGTCAGAAAAGAGATAAAACCCAGCACCAACGACGCAGAAAATTTGCAGATCCAAATTTATCGCAAAAATGGTTGTTAATGCAATTAGCCCGGAACCCGTCTACTTAACTAACCATGCTATTTATTGCACTTTTTAGGCACAAAACGTAACATTGATACAGTCCCGTAATACTCCCCTCCCAATTCGGTCACTTTAGGAATGAGAAAAATAGATAATGCAATTTGAATTAATCGATTTTTTAATATCCAATGCATTTTTTTACGCGCTACTTGTCTGCACCGAACAGTTTTTACTCGTGCCTGGCTAATGCATCAATCGAAATATATGACACCTTATTGTAGGTCCCTAACAGCAATTATATTATAAAAAAAATGCCTAAAATTTAGTTAAATTTCAGCAAAAATCGATTACTTACTTGAACGATCGATGTTTCTTTGTCAATTGTGATTCATTTTAAATTGATATTTAATTCACTAGAAATAACCGATTACTAAAAACAAAAAATTGTTCCTATAGCCACATCCCTAATTGACTGACAGGTCTAATGAACTGCGTTTTGAATGGTACCTAAGCACTAAGCAGCGATTTAGTTATACGGTACCAAATATGATACGGTAAAAAAATATGTTCGGATACGTGACGTGAAATCACGAATAATAAAATGTATCAACCTATAGAATAAGCAAAACTGTGACAGATGGTACACACATTGTTATTCTGCCTTTGCGCATGTGCGCAAGTGTATTTCGTGATAATATTCCAAGAAATTAAAATTGACATTCTTTATTCAATGTAGGATAGTATTATCACTTATTGACGTTATTGACCGGCATTGTAAAAAAAAGAAATGTGTATAACACAATTTTCTTTTTTATGACAGTTTTGTAATGTCCTTAAAAAAAAACGGCTCGGGCGTGATAAAAAAGGCACTGCCTCGCTGGCCAGGTTAATATGTAACTTTACGCCACCACAATCTGAAAACGACATTTGTTTCATATTGAAGGCAAGATTTCCAAAGCGTGTTATTTGCATATACGCATGCATTAACAAGCCAAGCTTTATTATATTTATATTTACTCGTTTTTAAATTACTTGAGGACATTTCATTTTGTTTTGACGCGCAGTCGTGACGAGCGTAGGTGAGTGACTGATTGCAGAACTGTAGTAGGTATGTAATGTAGTGTCGTCTCCTGGACCTCGATGGCAAAGAATTGGTATTTTAGTAAGCAATAAATAAATTTGATAAGCTGAAATTGTTATTTCGACGGCAACAATTCGTGGTCAGCAATGATTTTAAATAAATAATAAAAAATAAATTGAGTACTCAATTTAAATAATTCTGAACATCAGTCAATTTGGTGCCCTAGTCGGTTCTGTCTGGCACATCGCCGACCGCTGCTGCGGTAGGTACGCTTGCTCCGCTCGCTTGGCTCGTGCGTTGTGATCAAAGTTCAAACCTAAAATAATCTTGCGATTGACGCCAAGTCAGGATAGGGTGAACCAAACAAACCTTTTTTTTGCTCATAAGTGGCTTTTTCATAATCATGGTCTTTGTAACAGTACTACGGATAACTCAATGTACTCGTATTCCTTTGTGCGATCTTATTTAAATAACTAACTTCTGTAATGGAGACACATTCTTAAGGCCTTAAGTATCGTCAAATGCTAAATCACGCAAATATTAGTTAAATGTTTGAAAAAAAAACTAGTAATTAAATCAGTAAAGAAAAAAATAAGTGTTATATTTTGATCCTAAAGTAACATTTTTTGTTCTATGTAATTGCATTTTGAACAACAATTTTGAAATTTGCTCGAAATCTCTCTGACGCAGCGGTAATTAAAGGGACAGTCGCTTCACGCTACTTAGCGTCTTAATATATAATATAATTTAAACAAGCTGACCTGGCAAACAAGCTAAGACAGGGATGTCATAGACATATAACAAAACGATATGACGAAGCGAGAATTTGTTTCTTCTCTGTTTCGTAGCGGTAAATATTTAACTCTTCTAGCCATAAAAAACTCATACGAATTACTACCTAGACTAAGAATTCTCAAAATAATATAGCTAAAAGGTAAAGTAATGATACAGATTGTTCAAGGAAGTTCAAAGCCGTTTCCAGTGTTGATGCAGTAAGAATTCGAAAAGGCTGAAGCGGGTTACACAAAGGCTGAGTGTAGGTACTATCGTGCTCGTGCTCACTAACAATATTTCTGACGAGACGCTGGATAATGTGATGAGATTTTCCAATGTTATAGACGTTTGTTATGAACTTTCACAGACTGGATTGTGTTAATGATAACAAATTATATGAAGCCTGCATGAAATTGTTCCGATTTTGTTATAAAACATATGTCATATGAAATTGCATCTCACATAGCGAAAATGAAGAAATTGTGGCATTGAATGAAAATAGAAACGTGAAAAGATGAAAAATGTGATTCCTTTTGATATATCATATTTTTACACTCTACCTGTGAAATACCATTCCTTCAAGTCAAACTGGATGTTAGTGAATAAATAGGATTAGACAACAGAGAAAGTCACCTGTCAACTATGTGCCCCTGAGAAAGCAATGGTAAATAATAAGGATGCTAAGCCGTCGGAAACCCATCCAACCTAGCGTTTTAAATGCCATCCCAGACACGTCCTTTCGGATGATGATGACGACATCACAATAGCCGCTGCTGCAGCCATTGGAAGTAGATCACACTCCACAAGCCCTTTAAGCAACCGACGCGGAGGTCCCTCACTGGTTCCCCATTTCGGGAACTACCGGCACGTGCCGGATAGATTCAGTCTAATCCGTCCTTCCCTAAACAACTCGTAGTTTCAAATAATTAGCGCAATGTAAGGAAATACTCACCTTTTGAAAGATTTTTTATCATATTTGTAAATTAAGTTTAGTATAGTTTTGAATACAAAAAGATGTATCATAGAATAATATGTGTTACTTAATGTTTATATTTATTCCAAAATTTTTCAATGTAGATTGAATAAAGAAATATTGGTCTTTGGGTGTCAACAGAGTATTGTCACAACACTACTGTCGGGCTTATAAGACTGTGGCAGTAAAAGTGTGAAGAAAATGTGTTTTTTCACCCTGGCCTATATATATTTCCATAAAATCTGTGCACCGAATAACAATTAATAATAAATTTACTCGGATATGTCCGACTCCAGCGGCAAGGGCACAAACCTGCACAGTCGGATGTATACAACTCCGGGGCTAAAAGATGAAGTCGAATTCACGTGTCCCTCAAGCTGTAATCCTCACCTATGAAAACTTACCGAAAATCAATTTTGGTTTTGTCAAAAAATAGTACTGAAATAGTGACAAATAGTGACATATGCAAGAAAATTAGTGACTTCATATTTCCCAAGATACGGCTATCGTTTGGTGAGGATTACAGATCGAGGCTCACGCTGTAATCCCAACTCTCGTGTGAGCAAACGGTGGGGTATTTTCACTTGGTCTACATTCCAAAAAATAGTGCCTAATTAGTGACTAATAGTGACAAAAGATGAGAAATTGTCGCTTTATAATTCCGAAGTTATAAAGGCATCTTGGTGAGGATTATACCTATAGCAATTTTTGCTGTAATCCTCACCTCATTTCTGCTAAACGCTTAGGTCTTTTGACTCAAATTTAGTATCAAAAAATAGTGCTGAAATAGTGTTCTTAAACTGCATTGATATTTATTTAGTTTATGTAGTAGAAGCAATTAAAAAAACCGAAAGAACTTCTCCATACAAAATGGTACAGGTACAGTCGCGAACAATACTTCGTAGAATACAGACTTGATTTTTGCTTTAATTTAGGTAATGTCATTTCTGCCAATATATGTAGGTGTTAACTATAACATAAGTTGAGCCACTGACATTATTTTGGTATATTTTATGAGTAGGTATTTTGGTTGAATATTTTTCAACGCCTTGAACTTTTTAACGGTTTTATAACAATAAAGTATTTATATGTACTTATGCTAATATCTTTCAGATCAACACATCGCATTAATTTATCACATCGTATTCTCTTAACTCTGAAAGCCCTGTTTGGTCGCGCCACCGCTCTAGCCACCGCTAAACAAAACCGGTTTGGCCGAGCCTCGAAAACTGACCGCCGCGCGTGTGAGCGAGAGGGTAGACAATAGTAAAATCATTGCATGCACTTCGCCTGCGTGGTATTTTTTGGTTTCATCACGTTACGCGTTATTGAGTATTATGACAACTCCAATATAAAATTTCTTAAATAACAAATACGCCACTTACGATTATTATGAAAAATTACAATTAAAACGCACGTTTTGAAAATAACAAAAATTATTATTTAGGTATAATTAGGTACTTAAAGTATTAGTCATCGCCTCGAACGTCGTTAACTATATAGGGTTAAATCTATTTAGTGACCGATAGCAAAAACCCAGCACGGGCTGGTGATAAGGAACAACTTTTAATATGAATAACCCAAATCAGCTGATCGGCAATTTGTACGGGAGGTCTAATTTTTTTTCATGTTTCGATCTATGTTCCTTGGGGAAAGTTGTTCCTTATCACCAGCCCGTCTTGGGTTTTCGCTATCGGTCACTGATTAGATTTCACCTACCCAGTTTCATTTATTTATGAGTTAAATGAATTTTACCACATAAATATGTTTTTTGTTCCATTTTTGCCAAACAAGTTAGGTACCTGTATTTATTTATGTACTACATAGATACAAACATATATCACACTTTTATCCCTTACGGGTTAGGCAGAGCGTTAACAGCCGCAAAAAATACGGTCGTTATCATCGCCACGTCTGACTGATTGAGAAATATTGTGTACTGTCAGATATAAACAAAATACTTGAAGGAAATAAATTTGTTTGATTACGTTCCTACCGACATAACAAACCAGTATTGAGCTTCAAGTACGACAATACGAAGTATTGTTCGCGACTGTACCTGACCATTTTGTATGAAGAAGTTCTTACGGTTTTTTTAATTGCTTCTACTACATAAACAAAATAAATATCAATGCAGTTTAAGAACACTATTTCAGCACTATTTTTTGATACTAAATTTGAGTCAAAAGACCTAAGCGTTTAGCAGAAATGAGGTGAGGATTACAGCAAAAATTGCTATAGGTATAATCCTCACCAAGATGCCTTTATAACTTCGGAATTATAAAGCGACAATTTCTCATCTTTTGTCACTATTAGTCACTAATTAGGCACTATTTTTTGGAATGTAGACCAAGTGAAAATACCCCACCGTTTGCTCACACGAGAGTTGGGATTACAGCGTGAGCCTCGATCTGTAATCCTCACCAAACGATAGCCATATCTTGGGAAATATGAAGTCACTAATTTTCTTGCATATGTCACTATTTGTCACTATTTCAGCACTATTTTTTGACAAAACCAAAATTGCTTTTCGTTTAGTTTTCATTGGTGAGGATTACAGCTTGAGGGACACGAATTCACTAGGTTTCACTTTCTCTACCTGTGTACCTAGTCTCCGAAACGAATGGATGGATTTGGATGACCCTTTTTGTGGTCTGTTGTTCCTGGCGCAGCTACTGAAAATGCGCCAATTTATGATATATGTGCTCTACTTTTGAATGTGGAAAAATCGCTCATTTACACGGGAAATACCATTAGGCGTAAAATATTTAGACAGCCCAGCTAAACTATGAGAAATAGAGAAATGGCTCCATTCGTGGTATCACGGATATAAAAAAATCTTAAAGGGACTTCGCAGACAAAACCAAAATTCTTCGGCCCTTTCAGTAACAGCAGGCCTTTTTGCTACGTCTGCTGGGTTCATTTCGGACTGAACATAAGTAATTTCCAGATAAGCAACTGATTGTATATCTGAAATTCTTTTGCCTATAAATGTAGTTAAGAGCTTGTCTGAGTTATACCAGTCGATCACGATCCGACGGTCTGTCCCCATAAAGAGTTTGTTAAAATTTCGTTTGAACGATGAAACCCACGTGAGCCGACATGAGCAAACATGAGCCAACTTCCGATCAGTACGCTTAGTTTTAAGTATTAGACCGGGTCTATCGCGATAGTATTTAGGTAAATATTAGTAATTTACCTGTGTCCCGACGTTTCAATACAGTTTCATGTATTGTGGTCGCGCGTTGACAGTCAACACGCGACACGTGAAAGTGATCGCGAGTGCTTAAAAAGTTATAGTACGCCTAGTCGCTCCATTTATTGAATCTTTTAGTTACATACATACATCAGCCTTTCAGTCCACTGCTAGACGTAGGCTCCCGGGGATGCCATAGGGCACGATCTCTCGTTTTCGCCATCCAGTCTCTACCAGCCGCCTTTGTTAAGTCAAGTCGGTCCATCTGGCCGGTGGTACACCAACGCTACGCTTGCCGGGGCGTGGCCTACCACTCGAGAACCCGCTTACTCCACCGTCTACGACAGATGTGCCCAGCCCACTGTCACTTCAATTTGTTACACTTCCAAAATATGTCCGTTACTTTGGTCTTTTTGCGCGTAGTCTCATTCCGGATTTAGTCCATTATACCGAGCATAGAACTTTCCATAGCTCTCTGAGTGACATGTAACCGATGGGCCAGTTTTACTGTCAGGTTATACGTTTTGGCTCCATAGGTCATGACTGGTAGGACGCACTGATCAAACACCTTGGTCTAATATCTGGGCAGATATTTTGCGGGCGACATGCCTCCTAAGGGTTGTGGGAAAGCTGATTCCAGAATATGAGGCAACTTCCCAAATGTTGCCCAACCCAGCTGCACTCTTCTGGTGATTTCAGCCTTAAAGTTGTCTCTGCCCAGCTGCTAAGTTTGCCCAAGGTACACATGCTTCTGGACAACTTCAAGGGCTATACTTTAGACGGAGACAGGCAGACAGGAAGTGTTTTAAAAATTAGGTATTCATGTTTACTAAACATGACTTTCGCCTTGTCCAAGTTCATCCCGAGTACAACACGTCTCAAGGCGACGTTGAGACTGGTCAGCATGTTTTGCAGATCCTGCAGCGATTCAGCCATTATGACTAAATCGTCGACAAAGCGGAGATGTGTCAAATATTTACCGTTGAAGTTGATGCCTAGTCCATCCCACTGCAGAGTCTTGAAGATATCTCCCAGCGAATTGTATATGAAAGACATATACAACTCACCTCGGAGTAGTGGGATAGATCCTGTTTTGTGGTTTTGTACTTGCATGGAAATTTTTGCCATTTGATAGAGGCTTCTTAGCACCTCCACATATCGCCAATTCACTTGGCACCGCTGCAAGAACTCCAAAACAGCCCAGGTTTCGATGGAGTCGAAGGGTTTTACGTAGTCGACAACGGCTATACACAGCGATCGGATGTACTCTTCTGACAGCATGGATGTGATCCACGGTGCTGAAACCTTTACAAAACCCGGCCTGTTCCGGTGGCTGAAAGGCATTAAATCATAATGCTCAACGATTCCTAACGACTGTCGAAAATAGCTTATAGACAAGGCTCAGAAGTGTGATCGGCCTATAGTGTTTGGGAACGTTTTGCCTCCTTTCTTGAAAAACAATTCCACATAACCTCTGCTCCACGCCTTCGGGGTTGTCTCATTGGCTATAACGGAGTCAAATAACCTTTTCAGCACCTCGATGACAGGCTTTCCACCAGACTTAGGTACCTCAGAGGCCCACTCCGTTTTCCCCGGGAGCCTTCCCATTTTTAAACTGTCTAAGAGCCGCCCCGATTTCGTCTATCTCCACGTCTGTTTTGTAAATAGCACTCGACATGAAATCATATCTGGAAATTTACCGTAAAGATAATACAATAATAAACTATTATAACACTACACCACGTGTCACCGGACGTTTCTATTTTTCTATTTCTTATTAGCAGTCGCGTTCGTTTATTTAAAAACACTATATTATCTACTAGACCTTCTCAGTGAGGTATGCATAAAATGTGGCTGGCCATGGAAAGTGTCAGTGTTAGAGCTGATAACCTTAGCAGTGTCATCTCAAGTTCGATAAACTGAAATAATAAATTTGTAAGAACGTATGTTATGGCGACATCTTGTATTTCTTTTTTTTATTATATCCGGAATATCCGAAACTGAGGGATAACATGAAATAATTTCGTATCCGTATACGAATCTGGCATAATAATTATTCCTTTTTCCGTATCCAATCCATGACCGAAATTTTATACCCATAACATACCTGCAGTATAGGTACGTATATTCGGTAGCCTTGACTTATTCGCCGATAGCCTTCTGTTTGCTGACGATGCAGCGTTCGTTGCTAATTCTCAAAGTGAGTTTCAAGTCATTGTCGATAAGTTTTCCCATGCGTGTACTCTGTTCTCTATGACCATTAATGCCAAAAAACAGTAGTGCTAGCTCAAGGCGCAGATGCACCACACATCATGCTAGCCGGTGATCCCTTGAGCATAGTCGATAAGTTTAGCTACCTGGGGTCGACTGTGTCGAATAATCTCACGCTCGATGCTGAGATCGATACGCGAATCGGCGAGTCCGTAACCACAATTCGAAAGACACTACATCGAAGAACTGAATATCGAATGAATTTCGTAACGAAAATTTGTAGTTCGAATGAATTTTTAGTCGACGAACTGAATATCGAATGAACATTGCAACGACGCGCCATACAACGAATCGTTGCAAAGTCGACGAACGGAATCTGTGTACAGTCACAATCGAAGAACCAGTAGGGTTTTATTTTAAGCGATCTTCATTTTTAGTGACAGCTGTCAGACTTTATAAACTCGTTTATATCAGAAACTTGGGATGCATCGATACGCTTTTTTTGCCGATACGATACCGATACTCTTATCAAATTTAAATAAAGGTAAAATAAATGTAAGTAGACATGTTGATTTATTGATTTTATTTTAAGTTGAATGTGAATATTTATATTTAAGCTCAGTAATTAAGGTTTATTAACAAGAGTTTGTAACTAAAATTAACATTAAACTGATTTTTGTTTAAAACCAAAGTACCTATTCTCAAGTTTTGCACAGAGAGCCAATTTCGCAAATCTGTTTGAATGAGACCTAGAAATAGTCCGGGCCTCGTTTGCAACGAAAATTACAAAACAAGAGGCGCATATTTTACATTAGGTACTTTTTTAAAACATGCCATTTGAACAGTATCGTTCTATCGGCCAGAAATATATCGCCGATACCGATATATAGGAAAACCTGCCGTATCGCCGATATATCGGTATCGGATGCATCCCTATAGGAAACCATGCATTATGGATTATTTGTTTTTTTTTGGGAATGTTAATTCAGTAGGAATTCTACTAATAGTACTAAAACCTATCGATTTCAAAGCGAATAAAGTGGTGCAAGCAATTTTCGACCTTATTGACAGTTAATGAAATGCATTTATTTTTTATTATTCTTGAATAAATATGTAAATACGGCCTTTTTAATCAATTTTGACAAGTGTCAATAAGGTCGAAAATTGCTTGCACCATATTTATGACACCACTCTTGATTACAAAGTTAATGAAATAGTTCACGCGATTTTTGAAATTTTTGACAGTTTAAAGATGAAAACAGCTGTTATTGATGTTGCAGAAAAGTATATTATTTCAAAACTAAATCCATAATTTCTTTCATTGTAACAAAAGGAACTAAAACCTGAACGAAACACAAATCTTAATTTTTTAAATAGCAAATATAGGCCAGTCCACTTATTAGGTCCAAATAATCTGTCTCTCCCTTTTTCTGTATTTTTTTCCTTGTTTGATTATATAATCTTTTTTTAGGTGTTAGGTTTAAAAAATTTTGATCGCATAAAATAAAGCCCTTCGCATAAAATAAAGCCCTACTACTTAGTTCTTCGATTGTGACTGTACACTGATTCCGTTTGTCGACTTTGCAACGATTCGTTGTATGGCGCGTCGTTGCAATGTTCATTCGATATTCAGTTCGTCGACTATAAATTCATTCGAACTACAAATTTTCGTTATGAAATTCATTCGATATTCAGTTCTTCGATGCAGTGTCTTTCGAAATGTGGTTACGGACTCCGAATCGGCAAGGCGGCGACCATGTTCGGCAAGCTCAGTACAAGAGTATGGAACAATAAAAACCTGACCACAAAAACCAAGATTATTGTATATCAAACTTGCGTTTTAAGCATACTCTTGTACGGAGCTGAAACCTGGACATCGTATGCAAAACAGGAACGTCGACTCAATACATTTCATATGCGCTGCGTAAGAAATATCTTGCATATAACCTGGCAGGACAGAGTCACAAACGAGCGAGTTCTAGAAATTGCGCAGCTGCCTAGTTTTACCGCCCTGCTTAAGCAGAGACGATTGCGGTGGCTAGGGCATGTGCACCGGATGTAACCTTCGCGTCTACCACGGCGTGTTCTGCTTGGCGCTGTAGCAAACGCTGAAAGAGGGGTTGGAAGACCTATGCTGCGTTTCTAAGATTGCGCCAAGCGGGACATGGCTGCGTTTAACATTGACCATCAAAGCTGGGAGAAGCTTGCTGAGAATAGGGACGAATGGCGTAAGCGTGTGTTTGATGGGCGTAAAACACACGATAATGCCTGGTTTTCTGGTCTCGCTAACAAAAGGCAAAAACGTCATCTAAAAATGCATGTGCCAGTCTCAAATTCCACCTTCACTTGTAGAGCGTGCGGAAAATTATGCCGCTCCCGTATCGGTTTATACAGCCATGAAAAGTCTTGCCTCAGACACTGATTAAATCGTCTGTCACAAACGTGTGAGGCCAATGATGATGTGAGGTAAAACTTTGTCAATGACCTCTCATTCTAATAAATTATTGAGTGCAATCACTCTGTGCGTACTTAATAAAAAATACCATAAATACACTTAAAAATGGGACGTGCTCCTTGATGTGCGAATGCGTCTTGCACGTTTGTACGGTTTTTAAATGGATTTATGATACATTTTCCATATTTTGTTGGTCATACAATAGGTAGATAGAACTTGATCATATGTCCAAACCAATTTTCCCAGAACCCTACTCAAAGCAAAACACCCACTCATATATGTCAATTTGTCAATCATTTCATCCTCAATTCAGTTGGACTGATATAAAATTTATTCAGCAGCGGAAACTGCTTGTTTCCTGTGTAGTTAATAATGCTGAAATAGGTAGATAAATTTACATAAACTATGTATGACTGTGAATTGTGATTAATAAGTAGAATGATGCCAACAGGATGACGAAGAAGAAAGGCCACCGTTCGTTCATAACAACAAATAGTAATAGTAGTAGTAGTAATAGCAAAACTTTTAAATCGCTATGTGGGGTGCTGCTGATAGTAACTACTGCTGAACTTACTAACTGAACTTGTACTCGTGACTACACTACACGACAAAGTGAAAATTTGCTGTGAACTTGTGCACTTGCTTTTCTATTTTAAGAATGCTTTGAGAACCCGCACACTTGTGTTGCCTTTTAACCTTATGACTTATGACATTTACAATCACTTCTCTTTATACCAAGCTGATACATCTATTGGTCGCTTTTGTCCAGCAGTAGCCTCCGGATAGCACAGATTCCAGATAAAGGTGAAACCGCACTGCGACTGCACTGCAGTGGACCGACGCGGCCTTTTCTTCATTGTAGTCTGAGGAACAACCGGAACAATATAGTTTTTCCAACAGTATAAAAACCTTGCGATAGACGGAGGCACTGGAGAATTAGTAGGTAGTAGTGTCGTCATTGTGCGAAGTAGCTAAGTAGCTGCATTAACAAAATAAAAAGGGATGTTCTTCGGAGAATAATATATAAAACTCTCTTTATGTAGAGAACAACTTTTTTTCCATGAATTAAAAAGATACTCGTAATGAGTGATTCCGCAGTAGACGCTCGTCTCAGCGAACAGCGGCAACAAACATGCAGTTCTGTTGCCGTTGCAATGCGGAGCAATACGAACGTTACTTTTGCCAAAGTTTTAAGTTAAATGTATCTCCTGTTTAAGGGACTAAATAGAAGACCATTATTGTGATATGAGTGTATTCCTTAACATTTCTTGATACTTATTGGTATGTAGACGAGGATGCACAACTAAGTCGGCATAAGATGTAAGGTGTATTACAGAACATAACACCAGAATAATGTCCGGGCTACAATGTAATGAAAATCTCATCAAAAGTTTGCTGATATACTCTGATCCTGTTATATTAAGTGTGAAACCTGTAAAACAGAAAACTAGTTTACCAAATTAAGTTTTCAATCTTTCGCAAGGGCCAGAGTTCATACTTGACGAGACCAAAGACGCCTTATAACGTGTTAAGCTTAGAGCGTCATTCATATATTCGGGGGTGTACCGAAAACTTTGCAGGCATGATCAGGCCATGAAAATGAGCATGTTTTTCTATGGAGGACAATAAATCAACCTCCCATACAAAATTTCCGTCAGCTGACTGACTTTTTACGGAAACACTTGTTGTGCACCTAAACCTATGTTGAACACCTAAAGACAACAATAAATATATTGAATTTCATGCCCCTAAATTCACGCAGCTTGATCACTATGCGATTACGATACCGTATAAGAAATTGTTCTTCCTTGCGGAGGTCAAACCAAAATAGTTTTCTTTCCACAAGTATAATTTTATGATCCAAACAATCCAGTGTTATGAATTCAGAAACATAAATAATAATAAATATCCTGTACATTTCACACAGCGCCACCTAGCTCCAAACTAAGCAAAGCAAAGCTGATATTAATACATAAATACTCATTTTTTCCTGAGAAATCCAACAACAAACAAACTGTTGGACTGACCGTGAAGAGCTTGCCTAGGGCCCACTCTAAGAAAACAAAACTATAGATCGACTCTAAAGCCCCGAATCACCCAACACACCTGAACGACTTAAAGAACCTATAAGTATAAACCTGCAAGACCCACAGAACCGTAGGATCCATTAACGTAAATGATCAAGAATACCATAAAGACCCAACTGATAAGTAGGTAGTTGGTAATAAAACTTGTTTTCTATTGTTTCAGGTTTAAGAATTAGAATAGCGAATTTATTTTTTAAATTAGTAACCTGCGTATTGTACATATGCCGAGTATGTGCTGATGGAGATCCAATAACTGCGTCATGGTTTGTATCATTTTTACCATTTTAAACTGTACCTATAATTTGCATATAGAGGATTGAGGCCGTCACCCTACACGTGATTTGTCCGGAAAGTATCCTATAGAAAACACCACCACACTAAAATGTTATTATTTTTTAGAAACTTTATACCTATTATTACTGTTTTTCCAAGGTTTTGTATGAATCATATTTTTATCAATCATAACATAATTATGGTACTGTCAAATGTAATATGATTTGGAATCCTGCATAGACTAACCTCCAATGTAATGATTTTTTTTAAAATATGTACCAATATAAAAAACAGTTTGTAAAGCTTTGAGAAAAGTAGGTATCTAATTTATCTTGCCGACACTTCGAATAAAAAAAATTATGACCGTTTTGTTTTTCATGTTTTTAACAAAATTCTGGCTTTCAATTTGGCTTGTGCGGTACCAGTTTACCTGCTTCATGTTGTAGAGCCACATACAGCCACTCTCCGTATATTAAGAAGCCTCTGTTGCAGTTGAAAAGCGTGAAGGCGTCGATTTTCTTAAGAAGTAATAACAATAAATCGATCACAGCCAGTCTCCCTTCTCTTAACTTTATCCCGATAGCGACTCTATGAACAGAAGGCAGGCTTAAATACAATCTTACAGACACAATAAAAATTTCACCACTTCAGTGGCTTCTACGGGCAAAGTTTCCATGTTCAGGAAAATCTTTTTTGAAAAGTTATAGAAAAAGATGAATGGCGTTAACTGCAAACTTCCAATTTTGAGGTTTCGCTCACCACTGAAATGGCCTAGCTGCCAGCTACACAATAATTTTAGGAAGGATCTATATAGCCGGCCGCCCCGTCATATGGTTACCCGTCATGGTTAAATCTTTCTTACGGGGCGCACTATTAAATGGCGCTTTTTATGAGAATTGGCTATTCATCGGTAGTTTTATTGCGCTTTGCTAAATCTGTAGGCTAAACCACGTAATGAATTGTCTGTAAAAAAGATGGTTCCGTGTTTCGGAGATAATGTTCAGCTGTCAGTCCCGTATGATGTTAATATAATAACTTACACGGCCGTTATGGCACATGTCAGGGGCCTACTACTAGTAGGAAAACTTTATCACCAAGGTTGATATGACGAGCATATCATCTTCCTGGTGTTAAAGTTTTCCCACTACAGTACTGCCATCCTAATAAGCCATATTCGACAGTTGTCAGATTCGTGATAATGCAATAACAGTGGGTCTATTTTCTTTTGTTGACATATATTTTAGTATCAAATAGTAAAATATGGCTGATTGGGGTGGCCCTACTTTAATAGTGGGCCTCAGACATAATCAATTACGGCCGTCTTAGTGCTTATACATAGCAACCGGGACTGACAGCTTAACGTGCTCTCCATAGCGAAGAACAGTGTGTTCAGCCTACATATTTAACAAGGCACAATAAGAGCACCGAAGAACTGCTAATTCACAGACACAGCTAAATCTAACAGTCACCCTGTTATATAGATTACATATAATTATATATAACGGGGCGCCTCGCCATATAGACACTTCCATTATAATGGAAAGAATAATCTTTTGTGTTGAATTTGGCCACAAAACAGCAGACTGTAAATAGTTATCTGTGAAATTGCCATACCTATTCTTTGCTATGCACACCATTCACAAACAACGGTTCTAGAAAACTAACTTCTTATCAAAAACTATGACATAAGACCTGCTTAGTGTCGAATAGGCAATACTGCGTCTTAATACGACGTAGTTTTGGGTTTGTGGTCTTCCTAAAGTTATGATGATCATATTCTTGTAAGAATATTCTGGGAGCGTTGCAAATTAAGCAAGAGCAAATGTTTTAAAATATGTTTTTTAATGCATAGGTAACTTAACCAAGTATTAGTTTAGTTACTAAAGGACAGAGAGTAAATTCTAAAATATAGCTATAGGAGGCGTCGCTAGAGAAACGAGCATTCTGCAATTCATAAGGATATTCTGCCCTATAGGCTTGAGTGTTCTAATTTGGGGATTATCTCAAAGGCAGCTCGAAAACGGTCCAGATTATATGAACGCCGCAAAATAATTTTACGGAGGCGGAATGACACATTCACAGCCATTTTAAAGCCACAGCTCAGTGAACTATTGCCGGAGGTTGTTCATCGAATTACGTAGCAGTTCCAGATAGAAATGCATTACCAAACTACGCATATTTAATGATATATTTTAAAACATTTGATCATCAATGATCCCGGGTTAGGTCCAGTACTCCAAAAAAGATTAAAAAAATAGCGAAGCTAATAAACGGAGTGCAAAATGTGTGGGGTTTTGCTGTGGATGGTCATTTACACAATGTCTAGTAAAGTCCGTTTAATTATACGAGCCGTTGGGAGTAGGGGGAGGTCAATTAAGTTTCTTGATTGTAACTCGTAACGGTGCACAATGAAAGCTCATACTTTGGTACACTCAATAACTAGAAAATGCATGGTTTTAAAGTTATTACCATTTTAAAGTCAATATTTTTTAATTTTTAGGATTCCGTACCTCAAGGAAAAGAACGGAACCCTTAAATAATCTCTTTGATGTCCGTCCGTCAGTTTGTAATGACCCTTTATCTCAGGAACGTTAAGATATATCGATTTGAAATAAGTTACTCAGGTCTCAGGCTGATTGTCGATGTGAAAAATCAAACTCCTAACTTAAAGTAAAAAAAAGATACGACTGTCTATGCTGTAAAAAACGTGGCTTTTAACCATCTCAAGGGAATCAAAATTCGTAGAGGGTACTTCCCGTGGACCTGGAACTATGAAATTGAAGTAGCTTTGTTTTAAGTACAAATCTAAACAAAAACTTAAAAATTTAGAATTTTAGAATTATATGTTTTTTAGGAAACCCAAAAAGAACAACATCCTTAAATTGAAGATAGTACTCGTAGTTCAAGTGGGGTATCATAATAAAAGGGCTTGATGTGCATGTTAAGGAATCCGACTCGCATTTGGCCGGCTGTTTTCGTCGGGTATTAGGTATTGTTTGTGTAAATCTTTGTTTCAAAAGTAGTGAGTAGATTAAACAGTTTAAAACAGAATACGTCTTTCAGCATTTTGTAAATTTTAACCATTGAACGGGTAAAAAGGGGGTAAAAGTTTGGATGTAACTTCGTCATTATTGATGCGATCTGTTTCAAAATGTGTGAGTACACAGCCCTAGAGCATTTAGAACTCCGTAAGTATATTACTTTCTCTATTTCCCTCGCATTTGATCCAGATTTCCTGAGCTACAGGCCCGGTCCTGATTGTGACTTGAGATATCGATGTGTTTTTCTTCTTGACTCCGTTTGTCATTACTCTTCACTTCCTTGTCTTGTTACACACCATTTCGATCATCATCCATTCATCACACACAACAAAATCAAAGTCACAAAGATGTCACATAGACACTCAACCTAACATTTGAATTCACCACACACTATTCTCATCCCACAAAGGCTTGCAAACCTGTTTATTTCGGAGAGTATTACTGATGAAAGTGAGATTTTACTCAAAATTATTAGGTAGATATATCTATAGAAAGAATAAAGCACTAAATGTTTTCATAATGTAATTTTCTTGTTTTATTGAAACCATTTGTGCCTGCGGTATTCTATAATGCTGCCGCAGACTATACGGACGTTTATGCAAGCGCCAGCGCGCGCACTTTTCATATAAATCCTAAAACGAACCGTATATACATTCGTAATGAAATTATCGGGGATATTGACGTAGGTTTCTATGCTGCGTTTCAAAGATTGCGCCAAGCGGGACATGGCTGCGTTTAACATTGACCATCAAAGCTGGGAAAAGCTTGCTGAGGATAGGGACGAATGGCGTAAGTGTGTGTTTGATGGGCGTAAAACACACGATAATGCCTGGTTTTCTGGTCTCGCTAACAAAAGGCAAAAACGTCATCTAAACATGCATGTGCCAGTCTCAAATTCCACCTTAACTTGTAGAGCGTGCGGAAAATTATGCCGCTCCCGTATCGGCTTATACAGCCATGAAAAGTCTTGTCTCAGACACTGATTAAATCGTCTGTCACAGACGTGTGAGGCCAATGATGATGACGTAGGTACAGTTAATTTTCGGATTTAAGTTAAAGAAAAGTGCGCGCGGTGTCCTCGTACAAAACAACTAATAGTCTCAATTTGTGTTTTGTTTTGTTTGAGGCAAATTAATTTTTGATGGAATGGGATCTGGTTTCTTTTCTTTTTATAATATTTGCTTTTTTCGCAATTTTCTGTTAGCGTTTTAATATATTTAGAAGTGCAACTACGTAAAAAATGTTATTTATCAACTCATTTTAGCGACGTTGCTGCTCGTTAAACTAACACTAGAATTTTCACTCACAGTTACGGATGCAGGCCTGGAAATAAGACTGAGTTTGAATATTCGGCTAACCTGACGGAAGAGGAATTTCAAGAGCATCCAATCATCAACTGGGATGGCATTATATGGGTCAACAGACCTCTGTATTTGTGGGTCGTACAGTGCATTCTCGCAATGATTTCCTTTACAGAAGCAATTTTACTCGCGTATTTAGGATATAAGGTGGAGTAAAAGGATTCCTTATTTTCATTAATTTTATCTACAAGCCGATTATAAAAACAAAGTCAAAATGCTTCTCATTAACAATTTACTATACACGAGTACAAAATACGTAAATGTAGGATGCCTCAGACAAAAATGTATGTTAACCACCCTTTTTCTTCGCAGGGTAACATTTGGCAACAAGTTATGTCTTTTCATTTTATCTTGGAAATGGTCAATACAATACCTTTTGCGTTGACGGTAAGACATTTTATACTACGTGTTATAAAAAGGGTAACTACAACAAGACGAAAGGAGGTCAAGGTCCTGACTAATAAACCTATTGACTTATATTACTTAGACATAGTTATTCAGTGGGTATCAGGGATACCTTAACCTCTGTTCGGAGTGTTATACCCTTTTTGTATAATGTACGGTCGGATTCATAAGTGGAGTCATAGTTAGACCACGTGACAGATTGCAATACGGGTTATTATCCTCTGAACTTACCTTACCTTACCTTAAGGCGTAGCATTAGAACTTAACAGATTACTACCTATAAGCGACATCTATGTAATCTTTGAAATAATTACTCGGTTATAGCCTATTCGCCACCACATTGCCACTAAGTAAACATTACACTGGTTTGTCTAAAACATATATTATAGTTATCCATTCGTTCACTTGTAGTAAAGCAGTAGATTACATATCTTTATTTCGGCCATTTGATCACAAGCGACCGTAGCTTAGCGGTAATAGTTCTTACCTTCTATTTAGAACGGAACCGGGTTCCCATCCCGTCTCTGTATAGGAATAATGTTTTTTTTTTCAAATGTTTTTACCATATTTTCTCCAGTAATAATTATTTTAAATAATGTTTTTCTATATATTCATCTATGTATTATATCCATAAATGTTTATTGTAAGTAATGTATCAAAAAATTATATCTAAAAACATAAACCTATAATATTGTAATGAAACAAACAGTAAGGTTCGAAAATATTTTATTGGTAGGTATTACTTTATAAGATAAGTAAAAGTATATAAAATGATTGCTGTCGTAATACGTAGTTAATAGTGTTGTTTGAATGGTAAAACACAATATTATGTGAAATGAAATAAGTCTTCTATAGCTGAAACATCGATAATTATTTATAAGATCATAGGAATGATCCAAATCTTGGATTGAATCTTTCAATAAAGTTATTTAAGTAATAACTTCGTTAGTAATTATTTTATTGTTCTACTAGCTGTTACCCGCGGCTTCGCCCGCGTACTCATAGAGTTTTATTAATTAGTTGTGTATTCTAAACGACACATCGTAAGGCGAACAACTGTGTAAACTGCAAGAGACATTCTCATAGTAGTGCTATACAGGGTGTAAGTGACAGCCCTTCGAATACTGATTGGGTGTATTCAAACCATGAAACTGAACAACCTGCCATAGATTAAATTCTTTTTTTCTATATCCCATACAAAATCACAATCAGCTCACTGCATTTACTATGGGAATATCAGTATTCGGAGGGCTGTCCCTTACATCCTGTATATACATCTTTTTTATGTGGTATGGATGTATTCTATGCTACACAATAATCAGTTTTCCGATGGGAAAAATATGTTTTTCCGAGATAAAAAGTAACCTATGACACTCACCAGCTTTTCATCTAACTGCTTTCCAAAAAAAAAAATGCTTTACATCGCTGCATGATACTCATTTATGTATGTAGTATGGATGTATTCTATTGCTAAACATTAATCGGTTTTCCGAAGGGAAAAATATGTTTTTCCGGGATAAAAAGTAGCCTATGTCACTCTCCAGCCTCTCACCTAACTGCACACCTAAAAAACACTGCATGATATCGCTCTGTTGTAACGTGAAAGAAAGACAAACAAACAAACAAACAAACAAACAAACACACTTTCGCATTTATAATATTATAGTATGGATGTTTAACGATGCTGCACTTTCCTCGGAAGTAATTGTAATAAGAATAAATCAGTTATTTGCCTACATGTCAAGGTTTAAGCTTAAGTATTCGTTTTCGTAATGAAAAGATATTGAAGCTAGGCCTTATGATAACCGACTAATAATGATCAATCTTATATAAATATATTTCGATGTTTTAGCATAAATTAATTGCTAATGTAATGCTCCACAAATAGTAGGCGGGTAAGCAGGTAAACAGAGGTTGAGTGACTACAGCAACGATTTTTCGGGCCCGCTTCGGCATACATTGTTGATTATTTTGTGTATGGTGTTGGCTAAACCAATTATTCGGCAGCTCAATGCACTGAACAATTATCCTGGACAAATGCAAAACGAGGAACTTCACTAGCAGGATAAACAGTTCGCACCGTCGGTAGCATGCTTTCCTGTAGCATATCAACATAATTAGCGGCAGTTGCACGCCCTGTTTGCCCCATAGATTTCTGGCAAACGATAATCGGTTACGTTTATGCTCCGCTGTTAGACCAGGCTTCTTGGCTGGCTTTCAATGGTGTACTCCTGCACCATGCAGGGCTCGACGAACGGTTAGTGCCGATGTTTCAAACATGTTCGCATAATGAGACGTCCGTATGAAACCATTTTCTTCATTTTGTTGCACCATCATCCTCCGCTGTGAATCATTAATAAGACATGGATGCCCACTGCGCGGTCGAGTTTTTACGCTACCTTCCTCTTCAAAACGTGTAACCCAACGTTCGACAGTCTTCCACTAAAACAAAGTAGCATTATTAATATAAAAAGTTACTAATAATCGGTTCACAGCTACCAACATACTATAGAGTTTACTTACTACAAAGTTTTCAATATTTAAAATACAATTGTAATGAAATAAAACTATACTTACGACCAGTCTGATTAGCAATTTGAGCTAAATTAAATACAATATCATGCAGCGCAACAATACGCTGCCTATCCTGCAAACTGATATTAGAATGCATTTCGATAAATAAACACTGAAGTTTAATAAATAAGCTTAGGTTAAAAAAAACACTTAGCACACGCACTATCTCGCAAACAATATCTAGCAACAACTAAAATCAAATTCAAAATTTACCAAATTTTACTTCATTTGATAAAATAAAAACTAAAACGATAATATCGGGATTAGAACTATTGTCTCCACAATTACGACCAAGAATATGCTTAACCGCGCTACCGACCAAGCTACCGAAACATATGAATCACGTAGTGAAATAGTCAATACTACTCAGCCTATTATACAATTGTAGTTCGTCAATAATAGTATGCAATACGTCATTTGTGTCATTGTGTGAGTGTCGCCGCGGGTGCGAGCGACTTGTTTTCTGAGGTTTGCGTTAACTATGACTCCACTTTTGAACGCGACCGTACTTAGCCGCTGAATTTCAAAAATATTGCATATATTTTCTTGGTTATTTTAGTCTCTTAACACGTCGTGATAGTGTCATAACTACCTAACCTATATTTGCAGCTACCGTTTCCACCACTCCGGAACCTATTTATACCTGTGTTCCTGAACTGCTGGCTCGCCAAAAGATCGCTTGAAAATATGTTTGTAAGTTAAAGTTTGAAATATTATCATTAATATTTATTTAGTTAACAACTTATTGTGCACAAGAAAATACAAAACACAGATAGGAAAAAATATGCAACATGTTCTGCTTTTTTCTAATGAAATATCTTCCAGCACAGCAGACCTAAAGAAGTGTGAGTAAGTAGATTAAAGATAAGCTTAAAGATAAGTAAGTGAAACGTGCACAATATTACAGTTTACTTATAATGACAGAAAGACAAATTAATATAGCTGAAAGGGTTAGAAAGGGTCACCTCTAACAATTCTTCAATCTATGTTATCTATTGAAATAAATGCTTTTTTATGTGAAGCCGTAATCTGTCTGTCATCTGAAATGTTGATTTCGTCAAGCCTTCCAAAGTACTAAGTGATTTCTGGTACTACCACACGAATACGATTACAGCCTAGCCGTCCATCTGGTTTAGATCCCTCGAGTCACTTCGTGCAACTGAAAATCAGTGACATTATTGAAGCAAAGCATTTTAAAAAAATGGGTACGAATAGAATATTTGCTAATGCTATTCTTTAGCTTGCATTATGTAAAGCTTTCTGAACCAGGGCTGTAAGATATAATAAAAAATGTGAAATATATTTATTTATAATTTGTAATTATTTTTGTTTTTAAACACGCTTACATACATTACCTACAGAAGTCGTGGGCTAAAAGTTCATAAATCTTTTCCTACCAGATGATTACGATGAGCAGGTGCTCACTAGTAATGCGATTATTTCATCCATTGATGATAATGAAGATTTTTTATTTACTTTTGTAACACCTTTAATAAGAAGTACTTAACTGGTAGAGAACCCGGGAAAAACGATTAGCCAAAGCAAAGTTAATCACGTTTAACAGCTATTGCACGAGTCTGAATACCTACTGCACTAGACATACATTTCTGGTTTTGAAATGGGTCATTACAATAAACTCAAGATAACCAGCAATGCATGCCGAACCGAGCACGGTATTCAGACTACTGTGGCAACCGTTTTATTTCACAAAATCTAATACAAATCGTCCCAGGACGTAAGGCAGTCCCATGCGTCATGTTACGATGACTTTTTTAAGTCATGCACATGATTTGTATTTGGCATTAAAAATTGCCTGTTTTTCGTTTTTCATTTAGATTTTGACCTAGTAGGTACGTTTTTTGTTTTACATGCACTCTGCGATTTTATTTTACTCGATTTTTATTTACTTAACGTTTCTAATACGATTTCCATTATGAAATTGATTACTAAAATTTTCAAAGTTATATAATTTGTAACGCATATTTATATCTGGGCAAAGTGAATCAGGGCAACAAAGCTCAAACCTAATACTAGTTTAGTACGAATATTCTTAATATTCTTGGAAAATTTAATATAGGATTAGGTACCGAATTGTTACCGAAATGTTTTAATTAATGCTAAAAACAGTCGGAAAAAACAAATTCACCAAAATAAAATTATTACTTTTAGGAAGTAAGTAGGTAGATAGGTACTCAATTAAAACTACATAATTTTTAAAGTTACGATTTTTCTGCCTTGGCCAATCCAGGCTATTCGGGCTTCTCCTACACATATACGAAATTTAGTTATCTGAAACTGAATCTATGTTGTTCTTATAATTTTATATGTTCAGTGGGTAAATATTAGTTCTTTTATTTTTTTCAGAACGATCTTCATCGTGCGATGCAAAAATCTCAATCCGCCTTGTCGCAACAACTGATGATTCTTTGTGTAACTCTCCTGTGCCTCGTTTTTACAAGGTAAGTACGTATTACCTACTCCTCTTATCGGAATCTCTATAAAACTTACTTACAGATTAATTAAAGACTTTACTTCATTAATATTAAACAGGGTGTAAGGGACAGCCCTCCGAATACTGATAGGGTGCATTCAGACCATGAAACTGAACAAATTTCCGTAATAATGTGTTTCATATTAAATGCAGTCAGCTGCTCGTAATTTGGTATGGGAGATCGAATATTTTTTTACGTTTCGTGACATATGTTCCTAGGGGAAAGTTGTTCAGTTTCATGGTCTAAATGCACCCTATCAGTATTCGGAGGGCTGTCCCTTACACCCCGTATATTAGTATCTCGTAGTGTAACGTGCAACAATTTCTTTAGTTCTTTTTTGCTCATACCTTCTCTTCTTTTAATGGTACGCCGTTTTATTCAATTTTCAAAACCTTTTATCATTTTAGCTCTCGTAAAATGGGAAAATGTTTTTAAATAAATCTGATTTTACCAGAACACATTACAGGGATTTAACATATTAAAGTCAATTTTACACTTTACCAATATGTAGTTATATGAACCGTGTGATGCCGGCTTAGGATAGCATCGCCCCTTTTCTTCAGGGTTACATGTGTATTGCAATTTTAGGGCATGGGCTGACAACCTGTCACTATAGTGATACACTCAAATATTTGTCAAGCGTGGTGAAAATTACCGTTTTACCGCTTTGCCTACCCCGGAAAAGATAAAGGCGTGGTATATGTATGTATGTATGTAATAGTACATATACCACGCTATGGCTGATTGAGCAGGCGTTCTACTCGTTTGATGACTTTTTAATGCTGTAATACGAAAAATTAGTTAATAACATTAATGTTATGTTTAGATTAGTTGGTTATATTCATTTATCTTGATTATTTTTCCTACAATAAAGATGTACAATGACATGTAAATTTGAATTTTTACCAATAAAAATTTTATGATATGTTACAACTTATACTAAAGTTACGTAGCATAAATAATGACATTTAGATTAAATCTGGCGACTATGATTAGACCGATGTTGTGGACCGGTATGGTCTATAAATTTGTAATGTTTTAGCGTACTGATATAGGTCAAGAGAGCTATTCTACAAAATAAAATACAATTAGACATACGTACATATATCACGCCTATATCCCTTGTGGGTTATACAGAGCGTGATCGGCGTAAAAAACAAAAATTTACGGCACGTCTAACAAACATTTGAACAGTAAATTATGCTTCGCCTTAGCGACAGGTTGTCAGCTCATCGCTTGAATTTGCAATACACACGTAACCCTCGAGTCACTTAGTCGCCTCTTACGACGCCCACGGGAAAGAAACGAATGTGGCGATGGTATTCAAAGCCGACATCGTGTGATGTGCAACTAGACGGTAAAATGACATGGCGCAATACTAGCGGTTTTGTTCTGAAAGTCTTTATTCACGGAGTATATATAATCATAGTCTTCTATTCTATTCTTGACAGCCAATTTCAATGATCTGTACTGTTTCGTATTTTTATAGGTTTTCAATTTTAAGCGAGCTTAGAAAAGTTCAAAATCACTGGTACAGACGCTGTTTCACAGGCAGATGAGGGGTTAAAATAGCGCTTTCACTTACAGTCATATAGGCTAGACAAGGATGACAGATAATCAAGACTCAATTGTCTATGATTTGAAGCACTTTGATGGCGTCACAGGCGGCAAAGATTATTACCTATAAGTATATTTTTATGATGCCTGGCTTATAATATCATAGGTTTTGTTACCGTTACCATAGAGTAGAAATCACATAGAGATGACACTCCCGCTCCAGACGCGCTCAAGGTCAATCCGTCTGGCTGTCTCTTAGCGAACAATTCAGTCGGGAGTGCGCTTCGCCGCGGAAACGTTCGTCGTGCGGGTCGAATTTTCATTTTTTGTGAAAAATTTAGCAATGCCGAATTATTGTGGTGTGTATGGCTACAAAAGTAAGTTTTTTTTAATTTGGCTAAAGATGAGCCAAGGTAAGTGATGATTTTACAGTAAATACCTAGGTACCTACCATTCGTTATTATACGTAATTGTTGTGTGTACTCCTATTTTTACTTACGTAGGTACCTAGTTTCCATTTTCTAATTTAAACTACCTAGGTGCCAAAGTCATTGTTAGCTGATAATGATAAATAAGCATATTTGTATCGTAGGTATGTTTTGCACCTATTTTAAAATTCTGTACCTACCTATTAACAATAAAATGGTAAGGTAAGACTTTAAAACGGGTAAATATTTTGTTCCCACGGGAAAACTGTTAGCAGCGGTCGCAACCGCTTGACTGGCCGCTAGTCTGGAATAAAATTATTGGCACGTGACAGCCCCGACTTAAAGCGCAGGAGAGAGCGGGGCGTTACGGGCTGCGGGGGGAAGTAGGTATTTAAAGCGCGGCTTTTGGGGCCCAGACAAAGGAGTTTCGTTTCTATACGCAGTATTATTATCTATTCTTATGCCGTTACTATAAGAGTTATGAAAAAAAAATGACATTATTAGTTTTATTTTATTTTTATTACAGCTGTTTAACAACGTCTAAGAGTTCGTATAACTTTTTAGTAATAACAGCGTACATGTATGTTAAAAATATTAATTACTAGCGGCCCGTCCAGCGGTTTCACTCGCTGCTAACCGATTTCTAATGGGAAACAGACCTTCTCCCGACATAAACCATACATAAAAACCTTCCTCTTGAATGACTCTTTTAAAAAACTACACCCAGATCCATTGGGTGGTTTGAAGATTTTATCATACAAACATACAAATAAACTGACATAGAGACGGACGCGGGAAGCGAATTTACTTTATACTTGTCAAAGAAAATACTGCTTAAAAGTCGCGCGCATTTTCTTGCTGTCTAAAATATGCGAAGTTTAATACAAATTTACTTGACAGCGCATAATGATCCAGATTTTAAATTGCATATGCAGATTGCATTAGCGAATTCAATAATTTACATACATTTTAATTAATTATTTACTTGCCTTCTAAACGTTTTGTTCGTAGTAACTACCTGTCAAATCTTTCAAAAGCATATAATAGTGTCTTCTGTAAGATTAAATTTGCCGGTAGCGAACGTTCATATAAATTGTATAGCGATCGAATTAAACAATCCTCGCCGTCTTTGACGCAGTTTACGCTAACTTATAGTCATCTAAAATAGAATAAACACAAGACTTGACTACATACTCATGACTATAAATAAAAAATATCTTCCAGTGCCCCGCATCGGGGCAACGTCCCCAACATACTTAAGTAGAAAACTGGCAGCTAAACATAAGAGGAAACGGCGACACAAACAGAGACAATTTTAAACATGACTATCTCAGATCCTTTCTTAACCAATGTAATGGTAGGTAAGTGACAGCGCTATTTTAAGTTAGCCATTTTTGTCGAGCACGTAGATATCTATTGGAAAATATTTTAATAATTTTATCAACCTTGTTTAGCGCAAAATAAATTGGCGACTACACCCCAAAACTTTTTCCGTGTATTGTTATATTACCGCCCGCGGACATAACTAAAAAACAAATTGAGATATTTAAATTTTATGGGTTAAAATACAATTTATTTGATTTTCGAACGAAAGATTAGGCCTCATATAAAATGTACCAGTCAACTAAGTCATTTGTTATAGTAAAATTACCCTGTAAATCTATAATAGATAATTGGATAATCTATTTGTAATTAATTAACAACAGTACCTAAAATGGGGAGTTATATTTCTGCCTACTAACTATTATATAGTTTGGCGGATTTTAAGTAAAAAACTTGTGCTGATTTTGAAATGAATGTTCATTTATTATTATAGCAAGTAAAACAAAAAAAAACATATTTCGACCAATGTCCCTTGGGAAGAGATGTCCTCTACCACCATGCCGTTACGTAGAATTTACTCCTATATTAAAATGAGCTACAAATCATTCTACACGTAGTACCTTACCCAAATAAGGCCTACATTATTTTTTAAACTTCCGTACTTGCAGGATTTTGAGCAAAATATAGTGATTATTTGTATTACTGATATACCTTTATAAGACTTTGGAATAAATGACATAAAATTGCTGAAGAAATAAAAACCACACTTCTATGAAGACAAATATCACAAATGGCATTTTGGCCTTTTTGGGAACCCTATGTCTTATTAAGGCCTTAATGAAAATAAGTGCCATGGGACTTTTTACAAAATGCACTTACTATGAATATGACAATAAATGTGATTAATATAATTATTTATACATGCAATTAGCCTATGAACAAAATACAACACGCCATATACAAAAAACAGGAGCTAGCTACTTTTTCCCTCGCGGAAATTCAATAAAAAATGGCTTGCACTCCACGTTGCGACTGTTTTCGCCTACAGGTTCCAATACGGTTGTTGTACAGGTCTTTTACTGTGTTTGTGTACGTAACATAATGTAACCAACACTTCTTCACACAATGGCGGCCAGTTGAATTAACATGACAGGAAATATGACCAAGAGGCCTTATTAGGCCATAGGCCTTATTTGGGTCAAGTACCTTACTTAATTAATAAAAAGAAACGGACCCCATTTTATAAGCGCTTAGGATTAGTTAAGTGTAAGTGTTTCTAGAATGCAAAAAAGAAAGAATTCATAGCATGACCTCACATAATAACTAATATTACTAAGAACCTTTTAATTGGTACCAAACCTGTAAAAGGTAGTACATATATTACTAAATAATATACGGAACTGCCCTAAATACAACCTACTTTTAGTACGACGAAACAGGTCATCAGCACATTAAATTGTTTCAGTGTTTGCGGAATACAGCATTTTCAGAGAGCAGGTCATCGGCACCTCAATTTATTTCAAGCGACATACTTTGTAGTAGTTACTTTTTCAACGGTTGGTTACGGCGATTTTGTACCAGACATATGGCCCTCTCAGTTGTACATGGTAATAATGATCGGAGTTGCTCTTGTCGTATTACCCACTCAGGTAAGTAACTAAAACTCAAACAGTTTCATTTTAAATGATGCATTAAAATAAACTCAAAATATTAGGTTGTCTCGAATTGAAGCAATTTGAGCACTTTTTTATGCAACTACTTTGATTGTATAAATATTTATTTATTTTACAATTTACTAACACAAGACTAAGAAGTGTACAATAAAGTTACCTTATATGCACTTAAAAGAATGTATTTTTTTTTATAAATTATATGTACCCTCTGCTTATTTGTGTCAATTAATATGAATAGGTAAGGGCTGAAAATCAGGGCTACCTATGTTGACAAGAGCAACATAGTAGCAAGCAACCTGAGTTCCTCACCGTTTGCTCTCAGAAATTATTATATTTTTTTGTTTTATAGGCAACATTTCTTTTTTTCTATATGCTGCTCAATGCTGTTGTGTATTTCAATGTTGTGTTGTTAAGTGTATTGTGAAGAATGGGAGTAATAAAGATATTTGTATTTGTATAAAGTTGTTTCATATAGGTACACATATATTTGCGAGATCAGTATGGCATTAAGAAGAAGCTAAATGAGTAGGAGTAGTTATTGATTTTTGAAAGTATATTTAATAATACTTTTTTGCTATTTCAGTTTGAACAATTAGCTTTTACTTGGATGGAGAGGCAAAAGCTAGGTGGTTCGTATTCTTCCCACCGCGCTCAGTCTGAAAAGCACGTCGTGGTCTGCTCCACCACCCTCCACGCCGACACGATAATGGACTTTCTAAACGAATTTTACGCCCATCCTTTGCTCCAGGACTATTACGTTGTTCTATTATCGCCCATGGAACTAGACACGACCATGAGAATGATATTACAAGTTAGATCTTTTTAAATATTATTAACTATATATTCTGACATCAACAAAAGACTTAAATAATTTTTGTTACTTATTTTTAGGTACCAATCTGGGCACAAAGAGTAATTTACATACAAGGTTCGTGCTTAAAAGACACAGACTTAATCCGAGCACGCATGAATGAAGCTGAGGCTTGTTTTATATTGGCAGCTCGAAATTATGCTGACAAAACTGCAGCGGATGAGCACACAATTTTAAGGTTTGTGATGGTTCTTACTTACGTGAGTATTGATCACCTATTACTTTTACTGAAAACAGAATCACATCTGCTTAGTAAACTCTATTCCAAAGTTCAATAACAAAATCGAAATAAATAAAAGACTGAAAGTAAATACTTGCCTAGGCTTTTGTATTCGAGATGGCACTATTGACAGTCGAGACAGGTTATTGTCAATAAATAGTAATACCGCCAAAGCCGATCGACACGAAAAAAAAACAAAGAAAATAGTAATGGTTTGAGTTCTTAAAACACAAAAAGAACGTATAAAGCTACATTGGAACTGCGCATAAATAAGTTGGTACATACCTATAATAACGCTTTAAGGTGGGGATAGCGCGCGACCAACATTTTAAACCGGTTTAATTTAGACAATTACAGGCATAAAATTCTGTAATAAATATATGTTATTGTCGAGGATCTAACAGATAACAGATAGATATCAGTAACTGAATTTTGTTCTAATATTTAAATCCTTTTTTTAAACATTGTGTAGTTTTAAAATTATTACAAAAATGTATGCCAAAATTTAGATACATTACCTACCTTTTCCATTTAGAATGGCTTTTAGACATTAGAACGGTTTTTCTCTAGTTATCATGTCGAAAATAATTACGATAATTCAATATCAGGCAAATATTTTAAAATGGTTCTTGAAGTAAATCCGTCAAATAAAAGATGTGTAATTTTACAGCAATTTAGGAATCATTATTTTGTAAGAAAATGTCCTTAAACTCACCAACTTTAAGTTTTAAAACCAGAACCCTTAAAAGATATGTAATTGGAACCGCAAGATACAAAACCCTATTTAATCTCCACTAGTTCATTTTCGCTGACGTTGTCCCAAAGTGGTAAAACCATTTTTTTACTGTTTTTTTATTTTTCACGGGATCACATAATAACTTTAAGTACTGAAACGGGGTTTTTACCGCGATACTTATTTTTGTTGAATAGTCCGAAATTTCGGCCCAGTTGCATAGACAATGATCGCAAAACAACGGACAATTCAACAAGAATAAGTATCGCGGTAAAACCCCCGTAAATAAAAATTCTGTATTTTGAGTTAACGTATTTGCTTGTGAAATTGGTTTATTTATTCAAAAGGCCTTTTTTAAATTTCCAGGTCTTGGGCGGTTAAAGATTTTGCTCCAGACGTACCGCAGTATGTTCAAATATTTCGACCTGAAAATAAACTACACGTAAAATTTGCTGAATTTGTAGTATGCGAAGACGAATTCAAATATGCCTTGCTTGCTAATAACTGTACTTGCCCAGGAGCGTCTACTCTAGTCACGTTGCTGCTTCACACTAGCCGCGGACAGTAAGTACAACATTCAATAAATAACTTTTCAGTAGCGTCATTACTTCTGATCAACTGCGTTACGATTAATTTAACTTTTCAGAGAAGGCCAGCAATCGCCTGAAGAATGGCATCGGTTGTATGGGAAGTGCTCTGGAAATGAAATTTATCATATCGTTTTAGGGGACAGCAGGTTTTTCGGCGAATATGAAGGAAAAAGCTTTACGTACGCAAGCTTTCATTCACATCGAAAGTAAGTTAGAAAATATTTTATCTATAGGTACATAGACAGCTCTCTCAGCAAATTGTTTAAACGTAATTGTTTGTTTGATAAATTACCCATTACATAATTTTGTTTGATAAATCTAACCGCACGGCAGTGCGCCGGCCAAGTTTTGATCATTACGAGTACCTATTACTTAAATTAACTAACAATAAAAAACTGGAAATAGATATGAATTTTAGCAACAATTTAACCTCTTCAGTCCGGAATTTGTAAACTACTGAACCAATCTTGGTGTAATTGAAGTATTATGTGATCGCTAAATTTGAAGAGTCCTAAACCAGCTATAAATAATAATTTAAACAGATAAAGCAATTTGTGAGATACACAACGCCAAAAAATAATGTACACTCAATGTTTGTATTACAAATTCGCTTTTTTTTATAAATACCTGCTTTACGCATTGCGCAAAAAAAAACGTATGTTGCATGCCCCCGTTGAGAGAACGGCAAGGTGGGGCAGGATGAGGCAAGTTGTAGCAGAGGGTGGGACAGGATGGGGCGAGGTGGGGTAGGATGGTCCGAGGGTGGGGCAGTACTTTACCATGCCACTTCCTGCTAAACCCTCACCTACCCTCAACGAGGACACGGTCACTGGGGACAACGAGAATACACCAAAAAGTCATTATGTTGGGTTCTTCGGGTCGTTAGAGGAATACCCACACGAAAATACGAAGAAGAAGCCTTAGAACAACAGGGCCAACAAGCAGATATAAAAGACTTATATTTATTTACACTCGTTTGAAATTTTATAATTTTCTATATTAAATTCTCGTACTAATTTACAAAAAATCATGTCAAGTTATATCACGATCTCGTATTGAATGATCACTTGTACAATATCTTAGTGGGGGTGGACCGTAAAATCGCCGCCGGTGAGGAGATTTGGAATAGTGTACAATGTTGATCTTTTAGAGTTTTTTTGTATACCCTAGATAAAATAGTGCATGCAACTGCATACATTATATAACATTTGCGTAAACTGCTACTTTATAGTCAAATTTTATTTACATTAAAATTAATATACCTACTTATTAGGTACCTGTGGTAGGTTGTAATTGGCATATGCTATCAAAATTAATCAATTAATATATAAAGAAGGCTGCACCGAAAGTTCTCTAATAAAAAAAACAAATAAGATAAAATTTTACTTATAATCACCGCAGTCCTGACTTTCCTCAAAGGATGCATGATTTTATTTATACACTTTTTAAAAACATAATAGTAGTTAAATGGCGTAATAAAACTCTGACAATTAGGTTTGTCTTGCTGCCATGTACCTTACATAAAATAGTCAATTAAGTCCTTAAATTCCAACAATCGATTCGAACGGAACGCATAAGAGTGAGTATGTACGATATTTCACTTCATCGAATTTCATGGAGGAAAGGAAGCTCCACTTTAACTACTCACAAGGCTGTTCATTTATGTTTTTTAGTGTTTGCTTTATTTTTTTGGCAATTAATAAATTAATTTCGGTATGATTTCGAGGTTCTTATCCGTAAGATTAGTGCTCACGCGTTGAATTACAGTATTACTACTTATTTATCATCCAGTTGTACTGGTCTGAGATTTCTGTGTGGAAAACTTGTCCTATTAAAATTATAAATTCCAATTTCTACTAGCCAGGTTTTGAGGGATTAAATCTTCCCTCCTTAACTTACTGATGTTTGCCCATTAGTCGGGCGATTTTTAAGTATGGCTCGCTTCGCTCGCAGTCCGTGTCGGTAGCAGACTGTTTTATTACACTTGCATCTAGTGCTCAGGCTCTTGCATTATGAATAAAAAGTAGTAATTCAAATCAGCTAATCTGCAAAAATGCTATAGTTCATCACTTGATTAACAAACAACGATCAAGTATGGAACTTAACATGCACGGTACGGGAAGAGCAGCATCTTCAAACACGAGTGTTGCTTTACTTTAATGAAGACTCCGGAGTCACAAAACGTAGTGTAACAGTTTTCATGAATTATATATTTCGTATTTTGTATTTGTATTTGCTTTTCAGATATGGCGTGGCATTGGTCGGGGTAAGACCAGCAGAATTGCCTGAATTTTACGAAGATACTATCTTACTGAATCCAGGACCACGACATATTATGAAAAGTAGTGATACGTGCTACTACATGAGCATTACAAAAGAAGAAAATTCAGCTTTCGTTGTAGCTGAAAAACAAACTGAACAAAAACCATCAATACCAAAAGACCAAACAGCATGTAGTCTTCTATCGGCGGAGAAGAAGCCAGCCGATGCTGAGGAGGGCGGGCCGAGCCTAGCAAACAAACAAGACGGTAGTAACGTCGCTCAGTACGAACTTCCACAAGTGATTCTCCAAGCTCCCGCGAGTTCCACACCAAATGCATCGCCATCACGCATCAACCAAGCTAATACTGTATCATCCGCTAATTTCACTGTCGCTAGCTGTGAGTGTCACAGTCAGATAACACCCAAAGCAAACCTAATGCAACGCGAAGTAATATGCATTCGGTTTTCTTTCTGTTGTTTGTGCTTAAGTTGCTCGATGTCTCAACTGAGATGTTAATGACTACCTTTATCGGATGACTGGATGACTCCTTCGTTCACTAGTCAGTGGATTTAAGGTGGATCTAGAGCCCAATGGCTCCCCCAAAACAGGAAAAAAAAACCCTGGCTGGACACGCTAGTCATCTGGAAACCAAAGTATCAATTAGCGGCTATAACTAACTACAAAAATCTTTTAGAATCAATAAAACGTTGTAAAAACTGTGCAATTTAGTTACGTATCCCAAAAATGCTTAAAGTGGCCACTTTAAGCGAAATTGCAATACGTAACATAGTTGATTATAATAATCTTTGTAGTAAGTATACCCGAAAATCGATACTTTGGTTTACAGGTGACTAGCGTGTCCAGCCAGGGATTATTCCTGTTTAGGGGGCGCCACTAGCTCTCGAACCGCCTTAATATAAGTAGTTTAAATGATTAAAGCTAAGAGACAACGAACAACTTGCTCACTAAGTACTTTTAAGTGTTTTTGTTTTGCGATTTCGCATTTGTACTTATGGCGCAATATGAATATTGAATTTACACAATCAATAATATATTATTACTCCTACTATTCCATTGCCAGACCTAGAGCGTCTCGCCACGTACCTCTACTGGTAGTACGTATGGGATAGGGGCTGATTTCAATAAAACGACGTTTCCCCATCTGTTAAATGGATCAAGAGCATTTTACATTACATAAAAAAAAACAAGTCTTCGAAAACACAGGCGCGTCTCATCTCTGCAAAACGTAATACTTTTAATCTGACTCTGACTTTCTGTACCAATTTCTGACCATCTTGATTTTCTTGGTATGAGCCTAACAAAAAACCTGAACTTTGGGGGTTATACTGGCCACGACGGCAGCGAAAAAGCTCGGTATTCTATCAAAGGTCAGGCGATACTTCACACCGGGACAGCTTCTACAATTATATCAAGCTCAAGTCCGGTCATGTATGGAGTATTGTAGCCACCTTTGAGATGGATCTGCCAAATACCACAGCACTGGTTGAGACTAGACTCCAAAGCCTGGAACACCGACGCAAAGTTGCATGCATGTCGGTATTCTATAGGATATATTTCGGTGATGTGCGTAATCACTCCACGACCTTATACCCCCATCCCCATTCTACCACATATCTGAGCAATCCACCTATATATTTGTACCCTCTGTTTACAATAAATTAGCACAAGATGGTCGAAATGCAGCTACCGTAGGTGGATTTAAAAATAAAATAAAAAAATTGCTCCGCGAGTCACAGTTCTACTGTTATCTACTATCTACTTCTTACTTACTACGTAGATAGTGTACTTATTTAAAAGTATTATTTACATGTTAAAATTTTTTAATTTATGAAGAGTACCTATACCTACTAAATACTAACTTTCACCTACCTTTGTTGTTATTTATAAACAAATTGTATTGTATTGAAGATTCTTGGGAGCACGACAGGGGCGCGTGGGGCAGTGTACGAAAACAAAGCTAAAGAGAGTTAAAAGTCTGTTTGGGCATACTAGACATTTATAACAGAACTCGTTCCAACAGTTTTTATAATTTTTGTAAGTTTATATTTGAATTAAACGGTAAATAGGCATCGAGTACTGATTTTAGTATGGCGATAGCTGAATGTCTTGGTCACATCTGAAATAACTTTATCCAGCACTCCGGGTCTGGAGTTCCTTACGCGGAAAATCAGGAGCTCAGCTAAACTATATGTATAATTGTGGGAAATTTACATATTTCTCATTAATATTACTTTTGAAATAAATTAAATAACACTTTTTTATGTATTTCTTTGAGAAAAGCAATATGTTAGCCTCGGGAAAAGTCAAGCTGTTTGTATTTTATTTAGGGACTCCTAAAAATAAAGCCGTGCCTTCGGTTCGGATTTCAAACTCTACTCGTACATCTACGCCTTTTTGTCACCGTCAAGGCAACAATCTACTTTTAATGTAATAAAATGCTTTTGATTAGTTTAACAGATGGATGAAGGTTGTTCTATGGATGTGTCTACTACTATTACTATTTCATATCTTAATTGACTCTTTTATATCAACTATAAAAATGATACAATACAATTAAAATGATAATCACAACATTTTTAATGAGGTTCCATAAAATCAGAAAAATACAAATATTATAAAGATCTGATTTATAAATATCTGCATGAACATTGTACGGGAAGTTGACCATATGATGGTGAACCTTATTCAACTTTATCGTTAAATTGTTGCATCGTGAAGTTAATTTCTTAACTAAAAATAATATTTATCAGCGGTGATACAATTATTGACATCATTTAACATGTTGGGTTATGGGTTATGTTGTACTGTTATCAGACATTTTGAGAATAATCCGTAATACACCGGAGGGGTCTATTTGACTTGTTTTCTTACCATCTAAAAGTATACTGATATTACATTTTAGGTAGTGCATGTTTTGTGAAGGTTTTATTAATGAATCGCTTTATTATGATTTCAACGAAAGAAGTGTGTCAGTTAACTCATATTACGCATCATTACTTCGGACACCTTGAGCAATGTACTAGAATCGGTAGCGAGGATCTAACATTGCGCTCGGTGTACTCTGTTTTATCGATCCATCACTAAGTGTTTTTGTGTATATCCACGTATCTATATGTCCTTGTTTTAAAATCCTCTGTGTGAGTTTAATGTTTTGCATAGTAGTAGTTATCACAATTCTTAGTAGGTAATGTGTAATGTCATCGTATCACGTTTGTGTTAACATAAGAACAGACTACACAAAAAGGTTTCAATTAAGTGGGTCGGGGCGCCTAATCACTTTTTATTTGTAAAGCGACTACTTATTTCACTGCATTGCATAGGTTTGGACTGAAGAGCTAAGGCTGAATGTACGATACGGGGCCATTTCGAATTATGTTATTGGATTTAAGGAGGGTATTGAGATGAGATTTCCGGACCTAATATTAGTGCCAACATATTAGTGCTATTTCAACAGCTCTAATATAGAACCAACTTAGACCTAATAAGTTCATGTGTTCCAGCTGTCCCCGGGATGGGTTCCCGTTGTCCCCGGTGACCGTGCCCCCGTGTTGACCAGGAACAGCAGGAATATAATACAATAAACAAAAAATATTCTCGTTGTCCTTGGTGAGAGTGTCCCTCTTGAGCGATAACGGAAATAAAGTAATATTAATAAAAATACTTTCGGTGCCCTCCTGATAACAATGGAAATAATAAAAAAAAAAAACTTTTCCGACTGTCTCCGTATTCCTATTGCTCAACCTGATATCCAGCAATCAGTAAACACACTGCACCCGTCATACCTATCCAATGATGATGATTTTGTGCTTTTGTAAATAATTGTGATACTTTTATCATTTTACACGATAAAAGTGAAATTAGTGCTATTAATAAACCGTAATATACCTAAATATAAATAAGTATCTCATGTTGGTTTATACTGTGTGTTACCGGCACATATTGAAAATGGTAATTCTACTCATTAATATGAACACCTTCTAATAGTAGTGATTATAATGATTATCAATAAAGCAGGTTGAATTTATTAATTTCAACAATACAAAAATCGACAGACCGAACTCCTAGAATTTTAAGTATTACACACGCGTAGGCTATCGTATAGTTACTTTAACCTGCCACGGAAGGGTTTATCAGATTATAGGTACATGCATTAAATATTTACAAAACTGGAGGCATAAGTTACATGTTTCTAGATCTAAGTCTTAGTGTACTTTTTATGAATATTTATACTTAGGACTGGGTTGATAAAAACCGATTTAGAAATTCAGTAAAGGAACTTGATTAATAAGTAAATAATACCGAAATAGTAGCTAAATTAGGTGCTTACATCTAAAAGTCTACCCTCCTGCAAAACTGACAACAAAAACGAAATGGCTTCTCATCAACAATTTCATCCTTAATGCATTGTGAATTTTTTTTGATCATCATAAACTATATTGGCGTTCCAACCAAACTGAATAATTTTTAAATATACCTGGTGGCCTGAATACTGGCGTTCAAAGATACAATATGCCTTATACTGAGGGGTGAGGTAAACAAATCACCGCCATATAAGTATGTCCCGCGCTTGTTTTTAGTTTCCGACTTAGGCCGTCCGCCCCGTCACGCGGTTTCACGGGATCCTCGCGGCGCTGCAGCGCCGCCATTATTACCTGTCCAAATTTAGAAGGCGCATAGTGCCTTGGTAGTTGTAATATGGCAAGTGTCGTCGTGTTCGTACGGGTTATATTATGTCGCGGGTTGCTGAAGCCGCGTCACGAGGCGCCAATCTTGTGTTTTGCCAAATCTGGCCCGCGTGGGCCGTCCCGCGCGTGAAACCGCGTAAGCGAGCGTACGGCCTTATGCAACTTTTTACGTTGTATGGGATAATATTGACTAGCAGGTATTTTTGGGGTTACGTATCTCAAAAGAAAAAAGCAGAACCCTTATAGAATTACTTTGTTGTCCGTCTATCCGTCCGACTGTCACGACCCTTTATCTCTGGAACGAGTAATTAAAGTTGAAATTCAAGGCATATTACCAGGTCCCCAGCTGCTTACAGTATAACAAAATCATGCTTCTAACTCAACGTTAAAAATGATACGGCATTAAATGCTGTAGAAACAGGTGTTTATGACCCTGTCAAGAAAATCAAAATTCTTAGCATACTTTCTGTGGAGGTCCCCGGGAAGTACCCTATAAATTAAGAACTATTATATTTGGAAAGTAGCTTCGTTTTGAATTACAAAAAAAGAACTAATAAATTGATATACAGGGTGTAAGGGAAAGCCCTCTAAATACTTTTAGGGTGCATTCAGGCCATGGAACTGAACAAGTTTCATGAGAAAATATTTTAAGAAACGTCAAAAAAAAATTACAGTTATAGTAATTGCAGTCATTGTATGGGATGCCAAATATTTGTTGTCGTTTCCTGAAATATGTTCCTAGGGTAAAGTTTATCAGTTTCATGGTCGGCTTGCACCTTATCAGTATTCAGAGGGATGTCCCTTCCATTCTGTTTTTATATAAGTAATTGGTTGTAAGGGTCCCAATAAAGAAAAGAAAAACTTGTTCAAACCTAGTACTCCAAGTGCGCCTATTATGAAAGGGCTTGATAAGCATGTTACGGGAACCCTTGGTGGCTGAGAACGAATCGCACTTGGCCTTGAAAAAATAAATCATGAAGATTATAATACAAAAACAACCGCTTGAAAAGCCCTAACAACATTTAAAGTTGAACAACTCGGTAACCAGAAAAAGCACAGAAAATATATATGGCTGATTCGGATACCCCTCAGTATAAGGCAATTAAATTAGTCTTTAAACGTCACTATTTGGCCCACCTTGTAGATAGGTACCAATACATTTATTTTGAACAAAGCCAAGTGGGCATGGAATGAAAAAAAAATACGGTAATGGATATATATACAATTTTCCGAATGACCCTCAAATATTTGTCAGACGTAAATTCCAGTTTTATGCGGCCGTTTACGCTCTGCTTACCCCGCAAGGGATTATAGGCGTGATATATGTATGTATGTAGAGGATATATTCATAATGAAAATTGAACTTTATTACAAATCAAATGGGTAGTAAAAAAACGTGTATATTACAAATATTTTTAACAGCAAAGTACGGTGAAGTGGCATCCACGTCGGACTCGAGGACATGCCTGAAAGACTCGCCGGGGACGGACAGTGCCGCAGACAGCCATCTGTTATTACCGAAACCAGAAAATTCCAACTTTCTTAGCCCCGATGCTTTAAATTTTCGCAGAGGTACATTTTCTCATATCAATTATGCTGAGTACCTACAAAAAATAAGCAACTAAATGTTCATTACAAAAAAAAAAAAAGAGGCGCGCATTTGGACGACGCTGTCCAAATTATTTTTCCATACGATTTGACGTGTTTAACTTTTTTTGTTATAACACTGTAACCTTATATTTGTTCCATACTTCAGGCAGCCGAAGGCCTTCAATATTACCTGTACCAGACATGGTTACAAGCAGTCTTAACATAGCAGATGCTGAAAATCTAGATGGAATAGACAATGATGAGAGTGAGGATGAGCTGGATGATGATGTGCCTTGGAGGTCTCCTTCTGAAAAAATTGCGTAAGAACATAAACATCAAACACTGCTTAAACGCATTTGCACGCAATGTAGTTTTAATATAAATACACATCAACCATGTAATTACAATCAAAACAACTGCCTGTTGTGAATTCTTGCAAAATTACAAATCTATTCAATATTCGGGCGTGTCACTTTTTGTAATAACATGTTACATCATAATAGTACTTAGTTTGTGTAACTATCATATAAAGCCTAATTTTATGCAGTTGTAACCACTATTTTATCTACACTCAACAAAAAAACTCTGAGAAATCAAATAGGTACACTTTTCCAAACTGCTGCACCGGCCGATTGCACTAAAGCTGTGATATTGTTAAAGTGGAATATCAAAACGATAACGTTATATATAGAAATACGGAAACGTAACTGTACAAATTTCATTGCAAGTACGTCATATGGGAAAATCTGTATCAAAATGCGTTGTGCATAAAGCAGATATTCAAACAAATGTTTACAAGTTCCAAATGTTATGAGGCGAGTGTAGATAAATTCATTTATAGTTTAATTTGAAACATTACCGAAATATATAACAAAAAAATATATATCAGGTTTGTTAATCAATTTATCCTTTGAGAAAAGTTTCGATAATGTTACTTGCTTTGCCATTAAACTGTGAGAGCATATGCCTATATATTTACCAATGAGAGGCAGTCCACAAGTACTTTTTATTTCCACTGAAGTAATAGCATATTTTTGTTTCCGTTGTTCTAGAGTGTACTTAAACTCGTGTAGAAAGCTGACAAAAATCACGCAAGCTGCATGATTTCGGCACCACAAGTATGAAGTTGTTATTTCTTATTGAACGTTCCCTTTTTGTGTTATTCAATTTTAGTTCCATATTCATACGCTTTAATTTTCGTGATGCGCTTATATAGACTACAACGTTTTCATGCAAATGAACATTACTATAAAATACCTACCTACCTATATTGCATTGCCTGCTCTCCACCGTTACTGGTGATGAATGCACGCATTTCAAAATAAGTGCATTTCTTGTTTTCTTGCACTTATATATCTTCACATTTCTTGTAATAAAACACAGTATTTGTGATTCAGGCAATTATTAAATATGTTATTGTCGTTTGTGCACTTACTTGTGTGCATTGTGTATCTGTGCAACTCCCTGAGCATTGTTGTCCCCGCACGGCGGCCGCGCCCGCGCATGCCCGTACCTGCAGTGATGACTACACCACCACCAGCTTCTCGTCGCTGGCTGGCAGCGAGGTCGCGCACAGCGCCTGGCGTAATGATTTCAACAGGTGAGCACTACTATTATCTCGATAAAAAACGGCTAGGTGCTAAGGTACCTATTACCAAAGATAACACTGCACCGTAAGTTTTCGTGCCATACATGTTAAATTTAAGGATTTACCAGTCTGCACGTAATTTTGCAGGCTGTTTAGTATTTAACAGTATTAAAATAGGTAATGAAACTCTCATAAATTATGGCGTATTGTCATAATCATAAACTAGGTTACTTTGTTTGATTTTTCAAATACGAGCGGCTTCGCTGCTGATCATAATCATTGAGGTAACGTACAAACAAATACTACTAAAAATTTGATTAAAATAAGAATTATTTCACTCTCTCTGCCTTTGATTATTTGTCTGCACATGCCCCCTATCGATAGTGAGCATGTGAATCCGTAATTTGATGTTGTATGTTAGATTATCTATTAACAGCACTAAAAATAGAATTCTCCACAATGCCCGTTATTTCTTTGCCCTCGTGACCTATTTTTTAGATATTTATATTGGAAATGTATAGAAATATTCTATAGTTTCATGATTCTTTTATTCTAATAGTGGGGGGAGGGTTACTGTATTTTTAAATATCAATTTTAATCCCGATATTACTACTTATCCTCGTTGATTAAGCTTTGCTTTGGCCTATCTTTGAAAATATTTATCTTTTATTACATGGCTTCGATAACAAAAAAAAATATATATATTTATATATCACAAAATGTTTTAGGATTGTAAAAGGATTCCCACCAGTATCCCCTTTTATTGGTGTCAGCCCAACCCTGTGCTACTTACTGAAAGAGAAGAAGCCACTGTGCTGCTTACAACTAGCGCAGGTGTGCGAGCACTGCGCCTACAGGAACGCGAAGGAGTACCAATGGCAAAATAAAACTATCATACTCGCAGCAGATTATGCATCCAACGGAATTTACAACTTTATTATACCACTGAGAGCACATTTTCGATCTAAAACTTCGCTGAATCCAATTATTCTACTTTTGGAGCGAAGGCCAGATATTGCGTTTTTAGACGCAATATCTTATTTCCCGTTGGTTTACTGGATGATGGGCTCTATTGACTGGTAAGTTAGGTATACTTTTAACTGTGGTAACACCTTATTATACTAAACTAAAGACAACAATTAAGCTTCCTGTTATTTTCAGCCTTGATGATTTGCTGCGTGCGGGAATAACTTTGGCTGAAAACGTCGTAGTAGTCAACAAAGAGTTATCGAATTCAGCCGAAGAAGACAGCCTTGCCGACTGCAATACTATAGTCGCCGTGCAGACCATGTTCAAGTAAACATATTTTTGTTTTACATACAGAGTGGTCCGAAAAGTGACTTCCAAAGTAAAAATTTGAGTGCCTTATACTAAGGGGTATCCGAATAATTTGCGATTCATTCAATTTTTAAAGTTTATACAACTCTTTAAAAATGTATAAAATCGATAAATAGATAACTTTCTTTTTGATTACTGCCGGAATAGGACTTTTCGAGTGGTTCCTTTTGTAGCATACCTAATTTTCATCATTGTTGCATTCTAGCATAGAATAAAAGACTGCCAACCGTATTTGTTCCATACAATTTTATAAGTCGAATGACTCGGAAACTCCAAAAAATCGCGGAACATACATGAGAGTGATTCGGTTACCCCTCAGTATAATTCAAATTTTGTCTATGGACGTCACAATTCGAGCCACACTGTATAATACATAATTAGTTTTTTAAATAACTTACAATTTAATACGTTACGTACATTATTCTAACACTTAAGGTATATGATTAATATATAATTATACTGTTTATGCCTTAAATAAGTTTTATACTTAAATAACATTAAGTTAATATCATACATTTAAACGTAAGTAAAATGTGATTGCGAGCTGGATGCGAATCAATATTTTATAGTCATATAATATTACTATTTGTAATTATTATTTTTAGATTTGTTGCAAAAGCAATAGCTATTTGTAAATGTGGCGCGGCAAATGTTACTATTACAAAAGCTCAGCGAATGTTCTTTAATTGCTGTATATCTTTAAACATTTAATATCGCGAAAAACGTATTTTTTATGTTGATGATAAGTAATCGGTATGTCATTGTCATATATCTCCGAATAAAATATAATATAAAATACCCACGTACCAATAAAGCTGCTCACCTACATTAGGAACTAATTTTCCAGTATGTAAAGCAAATTAATTTATAATTTACTGTATAGTTTGTAGAATTTATCTATAACGAAGGGTAATCACAATTTTATAATGAGTCTTTTCAGACTGATGTAAATCAGACTTTATGTTTTTCACGGGATTGAGCTCGAAGAGATATTGTATAGAATGTCTGGGAAGGGATATTGTATAGAAACAGTGAGTTTTTAACTGCTTGGCAGTAATGCGTGTACTGTACGGCGCCTTTTTCAAAAGCCTACTACACCTAAGCTAGCCATAGGACTAGGTCTGACGTACGCGATGTGTGCTTATTAAGTTTCCATCCAACTTTCCACAATATTTTTTTGTCGACCGCACTTGGTATCTTAGAACGACTTGAATGGTGCTCTCGAATATGATGAAAGTATACAGACTTGCAAGATATGAAGTTGATGCTTTATAAAATGCTACCGATAATATCATTGTAGTACATAATTTTCAATTTATTTTATTACAGATTCTTTCCATCTATAAAGTCGATCACGGAACTGTCGCAATCCTCTAACATGCGCTTTATGCAATTTAGAGCACATGACAAATATGCGTTACATCTTTCGAAAATGGAAAAGGTACGAATATTGTCCGTAGAAGTAATAAATTACTTATGATTTCCACAGCTCATCATTATTATCTTATTTACAGCGCGAGAAAGAAAGAGGTTCACACATATCATATATGTTCAGGCTGCCCTTTGCAGCGGGATCAGTTTTCTCAGCATCCATGTTAGATACACTTCTGTATCAAGCGTTTGTCAAAGACTACGTAATAACTTTTGTGCGTCTATTGCTGGGAGTCGATCAAGCTCCAGGATCAGGCTTTCTAACCTCAGTAAGTAAAATTAACAAAAAATTCTAGTACCTAGGGTCAAGTCGGGAACAGCGACTCGGTTTTTTATAACAGTAACTTGAAGTAGCAAACTAAAATTCATACTTTAAACTAACATCCTTTTTACATAAAGATACAAATTAGTGCATGTAACGGTACCAATCTACATTGTAGAAAACAGTGACTCAATCAGTAATCTTAAATTTTTACCTATACCTACATTATAATGCGTCATTGTTCAAGTCATATCACTGCAATTTCCGTAAGAAGCTGATGTATTTAAGTGAACCGATACCAGTAGCCGGAAACTCAACACTGTCATAGTAGGTATACTGTCCAGGATATTTATTAATATTATTACTATTTTGATCTCTCGGCATGGATTGACGGGACAATGCCCGGGCCTTCGAGGTTCGCGTGGGGACATTGGCCCAACACGTAGAGGCCGTTTGAGAGAAGTTAGTTAAAGTATGTGATGAAAATACACATTTGGCACAATTACTTCTACAATATCAATCAACCGAGCCACTGTTTCTGACACGACCTACGTACTTAATAGATCTTAGGCGGTTTTCCCACCTGAAGTCCGTCGCTGCGTATTTTTAACGCACCGTAACGTATTCGTCTGTCACACGAAAGGACGTGGCGACTTCCGATCTTATTACGGCGACACGGCGACGGCGCGTTCACGGATGCATCTGTCAAGTCGTTTGATGTAAAAATACACAGCAACGGACAACAAGTGGGAGAACCACCTTATGTGATTTAAGTATATCAAATATGCTAGCGAAATATGAGACTATTCTGCATCTTGGTTGATATGCGACACAAATAGTACAAATACGCTGTTAATAAACTTGCGAATGAATTTACTAAAAATATTCAATTATTATATTATGTTTATGATAAAGTTGTTTGCTGTTAGTGTCTTAGAGTAATAAAATATCTTGGAATGAAACAGATGAAAATTACGAAAGAAGATATGTGGATCCGCACATATGGTCGGCTTTACCAAAAGTTGTGTTCGACAACATGCGAGATCCCAATAGGGATCTATCGCACGCAGGACACTACTTTAGCCGATCCCTCTCACCACGTGAGTATGTCACCAAGGAACTCAACAAAGTGGTTCTGGTCACGCCTCGCGAGAATGCGACCATCGCGTGCATCGGTGAGTCGGTTACACCATTGTCTCAAACATTCAACTCCTTAAATACAGTCCTTTAGTTTTCTATTTCCATTCAACAATTTCTACAAGATTACCATACAAATTTTTACACTACATAGCTAACTTCCCAACTTCGTAGTATTTATCATCTTACATATTAGTCCGAGTTTTTGGACTGTATTTCGGGTTAACTTTCTATTTATTATCTCAAGTCAGTCACACTCTTTCCATTGTATCTATTGACTTGTTTTTATATAATGCCTACCACTTGTGGCGTGTCTGTAATTTAGTTACTAGCATTTATCTGAATTTCTACTTTTCACGCGAAACTTGGTTTTGTCTGACAAATTACACAAGCTTTAATTTTATAATTTACCGCAATCCGCTGTAGCCAACAATTGATATAATTGCTTTTGCGTGAACAAGAGATATCCATTACAAACAATTTCCAATGTATGCATTGTACATGAACAAATATTTAACTAACGACAAAAATACTATTATTGGCTCTTCAACTCGATGATCGCAATCCCGCCTCGGTATCTTTGTGTAGTAGTATGTTTAAAGTAATGCATGTTACGCTAAATCCTAGATAGAACACAGTCACATATGACTGAGTGGTTCACAAAATTGATAGATAATCAATTTAGAATATTCAATTGAATGAATAACAGTAGGAACAAATAAAAATGCACTAGAACTGAAAAACCCACAATGCTTTATGCTTACCTACTGCATGCTCACAATAAAAAAATCACTCTAGATAATAATCTCATATATTTCCATTTTCCTTAAATTTTGAATTTAACTTTTACTGACGATAGTAAATATGGAGACTAATATTTTTAAATGTGATCAAAATTATTGATTTTCCTAACAATCCACTTCGCAAAATTTGGGACTGATTCATAATTGGGCTAGGAACAATGTGGGGAAAACACTGTGACACGACAGTTGCAGCAGGACGAGGCCGAGAAGGGGGGCTTCCCGGCGTGCGGGCGGCGGGAGGTGGGCACTGTGGGCAGCTGCCTCGGCGGCTGCTACGGAGAGCGCACGCCGGCGGTAAGGTCACTACATACAGCCTTTCACATGGTATTTCCAGTAATACATAACGTACTATACAGTATATAGATAACGATTCCGTAAATCCCGAATTCAAGATCCGATCGCGGTCGGATTCATAGAATTCTTAATTTAAATTACTTGACTAAGTATGAAATTAAATCTTACCGTATATGGCCATTACTTATGTAAAATGTGATTTATTTATTTTTTAGTTAAAACACATAAAGATTTTATTGTAATTTAATAACTGGAAGTCTAAACTTGTATAGTTTTCTTCCTGGTTCAAGAAATGGGCTGGCAATTCTTGCAGGGTGCGGCAAACTATTATTATGGCCAAGAAACCAGATAAGTTGGTACTACGAAAAAATAATCAATTGAAGCTCTGCTTCAATTACACGTTGAAAATCAGCCTAAATATTCTAACGCACATCATATCTTATTTTTCATACCTTTCTAACATTAACTAGCTTAGCTACCCACACCCATACGCGCTGCCTGCTTAGCGCTCTTACAGAAGAACGGAACTTACATCTATCAGATTACCTTCGGTCTTCATCTTCTTGGACTTAGTTGAGTTACTGTTTCATTATATTCATAGATTATAAATCTAATGAACCATTATAGCTTAGACCCTAAAAGTCTGTACATGGAAGATATTTGAAAATACACTGATTAGAGATACTTACTTGTAAGTTGATAACAGAACACTTTCCATCAGTTTTTAGAATTTTTGTCCGTTTACCCGTTTGTATTTTATTTGTGCCTGATGCACGCAAAAACGCTGAACGGATTTTGGTGCAAATATAATTAATCTGTATGGAAAGCTCCCAATTCAGCCGATAAAAAGTGTGACACTCAAAATAAGTTTGCACCCTGAATCTTATTGCACGCATCGTTAAAAAATTCTTCACGGATTTTGATAAAATTTGTCATGGGGATAGCTGAAAGTAATAGTCAACATTTAAGATTATTTTTATCAGCACTCAAAGGGCTGAAGTAACTGACGTAAAACACCAAGAGCCCAGGCAATAGCTTTAATAGCGAAATTTGATTTGCATGATGACCCACTTTGGCTGGCACATTGACATCGTGGGTACGGAGTCCCTTTATTTGAAACACCAGAAGGCCAGCTTAACTTAACGAAACACCTAAATAGATTTGTAAAATCCAGTTCTGCTGGTTCATAGTAATCAAGGGTCTGGAGTACTTGCGTGGATTCACCAGTAGCTCAGCTAAATAAAGAAAAAATAAAAAAATGGCTCGATAGCTTTTGACAGCATGATATTATGATCTTTCTGTTGGCATACAGACATCAAGTGTCTGGAACACCTGATGTGGAACATCAGAAGCCTATTGATCAACTAGCTGGTGCCCCCGAACTTCGTTAAGCTGACTTAATGTCACTAATACAAATCCTTATTTCCTTTGGTGAGTATGTAGGATCGCAAGTCCAAACCCTCTAAGTTTGTATGCTAGTATAAGCGGTCAAATACGCTTAATAACATTTCCTATCGAGTCATTTATTTATCTCTTACAATAGAAGGCTTCTGTCAAGATTTAATCTTATTACGGTTAGTATCCATATAACTACCTACAAATTCGCTGCAAAATAACTGATAAACACTGCATAGATCAGGGGTGAATTAAATTACATCCACCCATTTGCGAGGTAGGCAGCCTATGAAAGCACCTTATTAATATAATGTAATATACGCGATGTAAGGGATAGCCCTGCGAATACTGTAAAGGTGCATACATACCATGAAACTGAACAACTTTCCCGTAGGAAAATACGTCAGGAAATGACAAAAAAGTCGACTTCCCATACAAAATCACAATAAGCTGACTTCATTCACGGTGGGAAGTAAAAATAAATTACGTTTTCTAAAAAAGAAAACTGTTCAGTTTTATTGTCTGAATACACCCTATCAGTAATCGGAGGGCTGTCCCTTACACCCCGTATAGTGCTGACAGTAATGCAGATTGAAAATTTGGGTGTTCTGATAGGTCAATTCTTAAGCATATATGTAAAAACGACATGCGTAGTGCAGTCGGGTCTTCGTTTGTCTGAAGAGCGCTAAAGAAGACAGCTGTATGGAATGTCAAATTCTTAGCGTATTCTATTTATATACGTAGTGTAGTTATAATCCCACGCCTGCTTATCATCAAAGTTTAGTACCTAATATTTTCACCGTGTAGGTTAGGTACCTCCTTCCTTACGTAAATAAGAATTAGCCATGTCGGATACGGCTTAATATAGGGTTTCCTAGTCAAGGAATAGTTTTAAAGTTGCACAGCATAATAATTAAATAATCATATAAAACCTGAAGTATGTTTCTGATTATTTTAGTTCCTTAATCGAATCACATATTTTGTAGTAGATAGTCTCACACGCCATGAACTTTTATACAATCGTTTTACCCGCAAAGGGCTAAAAATAAAACAAAAGAATGAGTCAGTAAGTGAGGACATTTAATTTCAAGATTGTTGTGGCAAAACATTAATATACCTCTAGTTGAAAAGCGCAACTTTTCTGAAATCGGTGGCTTGTCCACTGTCCACTGTCCCCATTTCATCGAAGGTAATTATTTATACCGCATTATGGACTTATTTGAGCAGTTTTATCAATGTTCACACTTTAAATTGGTGTTTTCCATTGCAAATACATCAAATTGTGTGATTTTCCTACGATTGACCTTAGAACCTTAATTTAGTGGTTAAAGGCGTAGATACAAGAGGACGAGGGCATTGCCACTACGCCCCCAAAAAACCTTGACTCTCACTCTACAAAACTGAGCAATTTTTTTTTTCGTAAAAGGAACTAAAATGTTATACGACTAAATTATAGAGGAAACGAAAGCGGAGGCGGGTGAAACACACTGATTTAACGTGACATGTCGAACTCACAATACTCGTACTTGTATCATAATATAAAGCCCCTCTCAAACTCTCTGATTGCTGCTCGCTCGCACCAGTTTAAACGTGAAAAGCCGTGCTTGCGTCGCTCGCAATTTGTTTTGTGTTGGTGTGGTGCACAGATCAAAGAACTCGGGGTGACAGTGCTGCCTCGCTCACTCTCCCTTGTGTGCATTTCCCTGGCACGGTCACCATGGAAAACCATAACTTTGAGTATGCAAAATAATTGTCGATTAATTGTCGAAATTAGTGATGCTTGCACCACACCAATTTAAACGTGAAATGTCGGGCTTGTTCAGTTCGCTATTTGTTTTGTGTAGGTATGGTGCCTTTCTCACTCTCTCTAAGTGCTGCTTGCACCACACCAGGTTCTAATCCTTCACTCGAAATATGTGTAACATATACATTTTTTAAGACAGGTACTCAAAATGTTGTATTTTTCCATATTATATTATAAAATTCAATTGAAATTTCCACCGATTTCAGAAAAAAATGCTCCTGGTCATGAAATTCCCATTAAATTGTCCTGTGTTTTATCTTGCTTACAATTAACAGTTAAATAAGTAAGCGCTGCAAATACTTATTTAAAATAGAAACCGATACTTGTAATATATTTAACCCGACTGATATTTAAATCAAAAGAAAGTAAGTATAATTTACAAGTTATAAGGCCAAGCATGCCGGTGTCATAGATAACTGAGAAATAAGAGCGGTGTTCGTGGAATAATAAAGGTTCTATTTCAAATGACTACGAAACCCTAAAATCTATCACTTGTACTTGTTTTCTTAGTTAGGAAATAGAGTATTGAGACTTGAAAATTGCTTTGTCGTTGATAAATAGTTACTCAGTAGTTACGTGACATTTATCTCGATTCTACGTTACTAACTAAAACGGTTAATTGAAAAAAGCACTGTCATTTTCCGTTGAATACGTTTAGAAGAGGATAGTAGATGCCCCATGCTATTTTTGTCACGTCTGTCTTAAATTTTGTCTATGATTTGCGCCATTTTGCAGATTTCCTTGTAGGTTTAACCGCCATAATATTTTTAATAGCCGCTTAATTTTGACAGATACCTACCGTGTTATATAGTACACAATTTAACAGGCAATCATCTTTTATCCTTGTCTAAATCTATTTAACAGAAAGTGGCAGTCCTTTTTTGAATTAAGAGATTTTAGCCGGTAACATGGAATTGAGACAATTAACCGAAATTAACATTACGTTAACTTTAATAAAAAAAGAACATAGGAAAGGTTAAAATAGCTGCTGTTAAAATAGTTAAAGCAGCTGATTTCTGTGTGAAATGACGTTTAGTAATTCACATGTGTGAAAAAGTACTGCGTTCCTTTTAGAGGCGGGTTCGGCTTCGGGCGTACGCGAGCTCTACGCGGGTAGTATGCTATTGGTTCAAAGTCGCCCGCGCATCCCACGTGTAACTGTGTTTTCTCTACTCAAACCCAAAAACTCATATTAAGAATTGAAAAGGTTCCTTTTTCGATGTTTTTTTTCGAAATTGTTCCTCCGATACAAAATATACTAGCTGACTAAGTTAATTTGTATGGCTTTAATATTTTATCTTCATACTTATTACGATTAATTTTCTTTGGGGAAAGTTATTTCTTATCACCACCACATCTTAAGATTTTGGTATCGGTCACTAGTAAAATTTTACCTGATATATTGTACAATAACTTGATATTAAATTGTTCAACCCTAATGCAGAAGCAACAATCGCGATACAGTGCGTGGTTATAGTCAAGCTCCGGTTGTCTGTGTAGATCTTATTGTATGTGGTGTAGGAACGGTACGTACAAAGTTGTCCGAGTTGTACTTGTAAAGTTATTGAACAATGATTTAATGCGAGATTAGATCATAGTTTGAAAAAAAAAATACACGCGTAACATACTTTATTAAATCTATCAAATGCGTGGTTTAAGGGAATGCAGTACTTTACACTTAACAACCTGTATATACCTCTATATATTTGGGGTCCATGAAATTGATTTTTTTTTCTAAAGGTCAGAATATAAAAAATAATTTTGGACGTCGCATACAAAATGTGTTGGCAGCCTGGTCTTTTTGTATGGTTCGGCCCTTTTTTTTCCACGTATCTTTCTCGGGGAAAGTTGTTCAGTTTCTTGGACTTGTAAGCCCCTTTAAATAATGTTTGCAGCAATTTTATTCTCAAGGTACCTATTGTACAATATGAATAAATGCGAAAGATAAAATCGCCCCACATCCACAACTACTAATAAACGAGATGCAACTCAAGAACTTGTTCAAGGGGTGAACCAGAACACAGAAGTTAAATAATCTAATAAAATAAATAAAAAATAAATAAAATTGCTGTACTATTTGTTAATAGTATGCCATAATGATTTATAAAATATATTTTTAAATGGTTCTCCTAAACATAATCATTCGGTCTAATTATACAGTGTTTATGGAAGATATGTAATGTTTTAATGATCTGATCTTAGTGAAATTTAGTGCAAAGTTTTAAAAAACTGTAGTTTTGAAGAATTGTTATAATATTTATTCATTTTATAATACTCTTAAATTTAGGAAAAGTTGACTTTTGCAGAATTGTTAAAATGTATTCATTAATTTTATTTTACTCTCAATTTTAGGAAAAGTAGTTTAGTTTAATGGCCTGGTTCACCCCTTGACGGAATCGTGACATATTACCAGAAACCCTCTCTCGAGAGAGAGAGTGACCAGAAACCCTGTATTATATAATTACTTTCTTATTGTGAAACGCTATATAAATTAATCAGACCACTCATGAAGTCTTTGAAGGGCTTCTAAGAATGTTCGTTCATTAAATTAAAACAGTAGGAATGACAAGGCGGGCTCCACCTGCGTATAATATACCTCGACGCGAAATAGGTATGCTAACGAGGCGATGTGAAGATGCTGACCATTACGGGCAATGACGGGTGTTTCCCACATCACATCTCAAAACTTGCTTTATTTACCGCCATTCTCGTTACAAGAGGCTTAATGATATCGAATGACGTTAATAGATAAGCCACGATTCTATTTGGATTTAGAATACCTGACGTGCCATACAAGTTCGGGCCAACAGAAACGTACCTATATGCACCAAAATGGCACTTGTAAAATGTATTTAAATGGAGTGAAATATAACAAAATAGTATATAAGCTTAATGATAAGAATTGCACATAATTTTCGTATTTCATATTTTAGAATCCTAAACACCTAGTAAAACGTAAACCACAAATTTTGGATACCGAATATTTCTCTTTTACATCTCTTTTTTGTTCACTGTATTTAAATTTTACGTAAATTTCTCACTTATTGCTTTCTGATTTACTTTCACAGTACTCAACAAGTTTAGCTGACGAGGCGAGAGATAACCATTGCCAACAAATTGAAAGAGCTGAAATAGCAAATCTAGTACGATCTCGAATGGAATCGCTAAATCTTACTGGCATTGATTACGATGACGTCAGTGAAAAACGAAACAGTTTGTCTTACGTCATAATAAATCCAAGTTGTGACTTGAACTTACAAGAAGGCGACATCATGTAAGTTTATTGCCTAGATCTACTCATAGTACTCATTATAAACATTCTCTGCCACACTTGATGTCTTGCAGTCAGTGCCCTAATACCTGCACCTTGTCAGACTTGTATGACGCCACCGACAGCGCCGTAGCCGTGGCTAATTTCTGGTCGAAATACATTTGAGTCATCGACACGAAATAAGAAGAAGTGGATGAGAGTTTGAAAGTGACCTTTCTGTATAAACAACCATGCTTTTTTAAACATGAATGAAAAATTAATTTAATATCTGTAGTTCTTACAGATATATCGTCCTGCTAATTTCCAGTGATTGTATCGAGTACTCTGTTTCAATATTTAATTCTCTTCAAATTTAAGAGTCAAACTCTTGTCGGTGGAGTAACTTCCAATCTTCTCTCCTCTCCGCCAATATTTGATTATGCACCTAAAAATAAAATTTTTATATTTTTCAGATATTTGGTCCGTCCATCGCCATTCTCAGCACAAAAAACATTTGAGCGACACAACAGTAGAAGAAAATCCAATATAAGTTTTTGTTCTCAAGCACTCATTCAAGCACAAGGTGCAGCCAACAGAAGAGGCTCAGGGATGGGTACAGGATTTGTACAACCACGAGCGCCTCCACTTTCAACAACCAAAGCTAATTCGCTCTCTTTGCCGGACAGCCCTACAATAATTACCGACTTTCGTGGGCGTTCTAATTCTTTACGTGTCATCGATGATATTTTGCTGAGACGATCTAATTCACTTCGTCAAGGACTAAGCGGTTCAGTATCTCGACGAAGAAAAAGTAGTTTAGAGGAAATAGGAATTTCTCATTTTAATTCATTACTCCAACATCAGCAGCAGCAGCAATTACAAAATGCAAATGCAATAAAAATAGCTTTTAATGGCAGCATTGGATTAGAAGTTACCCCCCCTGAAGAAAATCCCGAAGAACGTTTTCCTGGCCAGAGTTTGCCTCTGGACAGCTACCAGGAAGTAGCGGCTGCCTTACCTTCTACTTCTATGGGGTCTTCTTTGCCTCCAGCATCCCCTGAACCCCAACACTTACAAGGTACTATTGTATGATACCATCTTATGTGGGGACGTCGAATCAGATCCGTTGTAAGAAATAAGTGGACATAAATAAATTGATTTTATAATTATGCGTCCACTTAGTAACAGCAATCTGGTACCCTAAAATCATTAGCGTCTCTACTATGCACGTAGTTTTACAAAAAGTAGGAATAATTAATAAAAATGAAACATTACCTTTTAAATAGTTAGCAATGTAGACTTGTGGTAAAAGAGCTGTGTAATGCAAGTGGGATCAACTAGTTACTCTGTAAAGGGTTTATTAATCAGCGTTATGCTGTATGTATAAAATCAATGCCTATTAGCAGAAAGTGCTTTTTAATTTAGGTACTAGTTAAAATAGTTATTGTAAGATTAACTTAATGTAAATAAACAAAACAACGTAAAACTTGTAAATACCAACAATACTTACTACCACGATACAAGATATGTGTCGGAAAGGGTCTGTAAAGGTAGTATTAACTTACAAAAAATATAAAAATATGTGTTTATATTCAGCTTTTCTTGAGTAAATCAGTAAAGGATTTAGCAATTTTCGGCCAAATTAAATCACACCCTTTCCGTTACACCCTGTATACATACCTACTATTAGTAGTAGCTAAAGCTACTGATTTAGAAATAATTGACCAAATAAAAGCCTATATCATTTTAAATTTCAGAATACACTCTGTTTGTAATTTATATTGTCTATCTTAAGATTTGTTGACAGCAATAAAATTTTAATTCACATAGTACCTATCAAAGCAAATAAAAGTCTATGTAATCGCAAATCGTTTATTTATTCTATAGTGTGACCTAATTTTTGCTGCCTTTGACGCTATGCCTGGTGAGTAAGTAAGTGAGTGAGTGAGAGAGAGTGTGTGTGTATATTCTGCAACTCTATAATGTTGTACGAGTACATTACACCATGTTTTGGAGGAGGCGCATGAAATTGGACATATTGATTTGGGCAACGTACTGAAAAATTTACAATATTGAGCTAAATTTTAAGTAAGTAACTAGCAAATTTAAATGTTTTTTAATCGAGCGCTACGTTCTAAAAGTACCTTTGATCATGAAGGGCTAAATTTTATGTGACGTTGTCGAAACGTAAAGATACGTTAACTTACACGTCTATTTGTTGGTTGTGGTGAACGCAGCTACCAATACAATAAATATTTTTTATTTGCGATGGGCTTACTTCTAAGTCTAGTCTATTACAATACTAAAAACCTTTTTTTATATGTTGAAGATAAAAATATAATAAAACTTACATACACATATCACGCCTATAATCCCTTGCGGGGTAGGCAGAGCGTAAACGGCCGTATAGAACGGACATTTACGCCACGTCTGACAAACATTTGAGGGTCATCCGGAAAATTGTGTATCGCCATAGTGACAGGTTGTCATTCCATCGCCTAAAATTGCAATACACACGGTGTGTAACACACCCTCGAGTCCCTTAGACGCTTCTTACGACTCCCACGGGCAAGAAATGGGGTGATGCTATTCTAAGCCGGCATCACACGGCACTAATAAAAATTTGATATTTTAAATACCCGATAGGACATAAATTAAAATTAGACATTCAGACCAAAAAACACGAAAGATTTAAGAAATTGAACACCTACATGTATCGCGCCTATATCCCTTGCGGGGAGGCTTAGGCAGAATGTAAACGGCCGAAAAAGAGAATATTTACGCCTCGGCTGACCATCATTTGAGGTTCATTATGAAAATTTAAGAGATTGAAGATTAATTGATGGACAACGCGACAAGTTAAGTAATACTACCATGCAAATAAAAGCAGGGTGTCCACTGTCGCCTCTAATCTATCAATACATATAATAAAACAGTAAAAACCGTGTGTCTGTACATGAACAAATTTACGAAAAACTAATCGTAGGTGATGTTTAAATAGGATTAGAACACACAATTTTCTTTTTCTGTCTTTCTGTCCGGGCTAATCTTTGAAACTACTGGACGGATTCGAATAAAACTTACTGTAGGTAGTATATAGCAATTAAGCCTGGTCAACATCTAGAAAAGTTTATACCGCGGGAAAATTGCTCATTCCCAATCTCTTTTCGTGTGGGACACCGAGTCGTCCAATGGAAATACGATTAAACGTAAAATATTCAGGTTGCCAGTATTCAGCTTCATTATGGATACAGAAATGTCCGAATAGGAAAAGTTGTTTAGCGTGATAGTCTACTTCGGTTGGCATATTAGCATCAAGGGTCTAGAGTACCGGATGAGGGACACCAGAAGCCCGAGAAACCTAAATAGCTTAAAAGAAAAATATGTTTAGCATGATGTGCCGCTGAGAACAAAGAGCCTCTGCTGGGATACAGTCATGGGGATCTAAAGTTACTTTAGAAGAACACCAGGAGCCCAACTAAATTATAAGAGATACAATAATAGGTCTCAAGCATAAGTTTTTTAGAGCAAACTGAAACTTTTTGTTGTGTATAGCTATTATCCTGGTATTTGGCTTACTCCCACGGGGAAATACGATTGCACGTAGAATATTTAGGCTGCCAAGAGCCCAGCTATGGTATGATAGTTAAAATATGTCTGCATAGCAAAAGTTGTTCAGCTTGATAGTCTACTTCTGTTGGCACATTTGCATCGGGGGTCTGGAGTACCTGATAAGGGACACCAATAGCCCAGCTTAACTATACGAGATATGGAGGTATATTTTAATAGATGAGGAACACATAAAGTACAGCTTAATTTTAAACAAAACAGCCAAAAACCTCTTGGACCTCTGGACACGAGCCTCCCTCTATTAGTGGAGGAGGATATTGCAACACTCACTACGCTTGGCTGTCGGATTGCCGAACGCAGTTCTATACGAGAACTATACGAGATATGGAAATAGCTCAAAAGAAAAAAATGTTTAACATGATGTGCCGCGCCGCTTCTGCTGGCTGGCTCACAGATATTGAGGGTATGAAGTTCTTTTTGTAGAACATCAGGAGCCCAACTAAACTGCAAAAGATACGTAAATAGCTCTATAGCGAAAGATTTTCAGTTAATTGATCGCTTTTCCTGGCACGTACATTTTGAGGGTCTGGAGTACCTGAAGTGAAACATTAGGATCCTGACTAAACCATACGTGAGCTGTAATTGGGTCCATAGCAAAACAAGTTGCTTCAATTGGTATATTTTAATAGATGAGGAACACATAAAGTACAGCTTAATTTTAAACAAAACAGCCAAAAACCTCTTGGACCTCTGGACACGAGCCTCCCTCTATTAGTGGAGTAGGATATTGCAACACTCACTACGCTTGGCTGTCGGATTGCCGAACGCAGTGCGATATGTTGTATTCACAGGGAACGCTGCTACCTATTTCTTGGATTCATCCATTTGTCGCCTTTTACAACACCCACAGGAATTATTCGGGTAATGTTATTCCCAGCCGGTATCACAAGGCACACCATACAAAAAGAATTACTTAATAATTATTATTAAAAAAAATATTCATATACGTATAGATGCAGTAATGCTTTCCTTTCCGTGCATAAGGCCGATGAACACCCCAATGTAGAATGTAGGTACTGTGGATTAAAAACTGAAGCGTTAACAAAAGCTTATCAGCGTAATGGTCATTTGCAAGTCATCAAAGCAAGAATATTGAAGGACGATGGCGTGGAAATAAAAATTCGATATGTTAACTTAGGTGCCCTGGTTGGACTTTAAGTTACAGTCAAAGGCAAGAAACACTTGTACTGGCGGTGGTATGCTAATCATCACATTCAGTCAGCGAAACTACGAGTAAGTTCGCGGGCACCAGCTAGTTTTTAATATATTTATCCACACTAATCCACACTAATATTATAAATGCGAAAGTAACTCTGTCTGTCTGTCTGCTACGCTTTCACAGCCAAACCGCTGAACCGATCTTCATGAAACTTTGCATAGAGATTGCTAGCATACCGAGCACGGACAAAGGCTACAGTGGAGTACAGATGTAGACCACCAGGTGTACCACCAGGAGCCCAGCTAAACTATTAGAGATCCAGGCATGGTTCCAAAACAAAAGTTGTTCAGTATGATGGGCCGCTTTTTTTCACAAGGACATTGGGGATCTGGAATGCCTTATGTAGACCACCAGGTGTACCATCAGGAGCCAAACTAAACTATTAGAGATACAGGTATGGTTCTGAAACAAAAGTTGTTCAGTATGATAGGCCGCTTCTTTTCACAAGGACATTGAGGATCTGGAGTACCTTATGTAGACTACCAGGTGCACCATCAGGAGCCCACCTTAACTATTAGAGATACAGAAATGGTTCCAAAACAAAAGTTGGCCAGTATGATGGGCTGCCTCTTTTCACAAGGACATAGAGGATCTGGAGTACATTATGTAGACCACCAGGTGTACCATCAGGAGGCCAGCTAAACTATTAGATATATAGGCATGTTTTTAAAACAAAAGTTGTTCTGTATAATAGGCTGCTTCTTTTCACAAGGACATTGAGGATCTGGAGTACCTTATGTAGACCACCAGGTGTACGATCTGGAGCCTACCTAAACTATTAGAGATACAGAAATGGTTCCAAAACATAAGTTTTTCAGTATGGTGGGCCGCTTCTTTTCACAAGGACATAGAGGATCTGGAGTACCTTATGTAGACTACCAGGTGCACCATCAGGAGCCCACCTTAACTATTAAAGATATAGAAATGGTTCCAAAACAAAAATTGGCCAGTATGATGGGCTGCCTCTTTTCACAAGGACATAGAGGATCTGGAGTACATTATGTAGACCACCAGGTGTACTATCAGGAGGCCAGCTAAACTATTAGAGATATAGGCATGGTTCTAAAACAAAAGTTGTTCAGTATGATGGGCCGCTTCTTTTCACAAGGACATAGAGGATCTGGAGTACATTATGTAGACCACCAGGTGTACCATCAGGAGCCCAGCTAAACTATTAGAGATACAGGCATGGTTCTGACACAAAAGTTGTTCAGTATGATAGGAATAAGTTGAGAAAGGACATTGGCCACTTTTTACCGAGGATTTCTTTGTTATTTACTGACTTTTGTATTCAATGGTTATAAATATTGATCTCTCAGGGCAGTACACCGGAAAGCAAATTTTGAATTGTCCCTTTAACAACAGAAGCAAGCAAGTCATCCTTGAACAGTAGAGATAAGAACTGTTTTAATATCACTGTCATACTTACTATGAATATACATATCTACTTTAGAACCTGTTTCTAAAAAAACTATCTAACGCGGACGAAGTCGCGGGTAAAAGCTAGTAGAATATATTGATAGAGTCACATAAGGGTGGAGTAAACTGAACGGGAAAAATCATTAGTCAGATTTGCAGGTGACAAAGCTGCGCTAGCGTAAAATACCGAATAATAGCTACTCATCATGTATGTACATGTATACAGGATATAAAAATATTAGCTTCGAATATTTAACGGGGTGAACCAGTCAATACAAGACGAAATACTCGTATGAATAAAAATAATAACCTCCTTTACAAATTGATCCGATCGACTGGTACATTTTGTATGGAAGGACTAAAATAATTGAATACCAAATAATAATACACTTTCCGTGTTAGGTATACTATTTTTGAAAACTTCTTATAATATTTCGACGCATATGTGTTTTGGGGACAGTGGTTCAGTTTTATGGACTGGTTTACTCCTTATTATAATATATGCAGTTAATATTTTTACATCCAATAAATAAACAAAGAGTTTGTACTTCTTATTTTTCTGATGAGCAACAGGCATAATAACAATGATTGCAATGGCTATGCAAGCCCTGAACAACAACCCAAAAAATAAATTTAATGCAAAATATTATAGACGTAAGAAAACAGCTAATTTAAGTGTACATCTGGAGCATCGATTTACTGCAGTGAAACCTGGACCATTTCTCAAAGGGACAGAGAGCGCTTTGAGGCTTTTGAGATGTGGTGTTGGCGTAGGATGGAAGGCAGAAGCATGACCGAGAAGAGGACTAACGAAAAAGTATTGCACATTGTTAAAGAAAACAGAACCATTGAAGATAGAGAATGATAGGACATTTGAAACGACACGACGATTTCCTAAAGACCAAAATAGAAGGAAAGGTAGAAGTAAAAAAAGAGGTAAAAGAAGAAACTATTTGAACAAATAAAGGAAAATATCAACGTCATGTCGTATCAAAAGCTGAAGATACTGGCGTAGAATAGATCCGAATGGCGTATGCTCCACCGACAATAGCCAAGTATGCGTATGTTCCACAGTTTTAAATATCGGAGAAAGGGAAGTAGTCTATTTATAAAAGAAGATTTAGTGTTATAAGGACGAATAATTAATGTCTACGTAATAATTTTACTCCAACCTAGTCCCTTAAGATCCTAATAGTACTACTTGTAGGTAAGAATTACCATACAAATGGGTTTCGAGACTTTCAAGGTGTCGAGAGAATGATGCTTCGTATGTGAGTGAGTCTTACTGTTTATCAGATGGAGGGAACTTTTTAGAATAAACGTGATGAATTGTTTACGATTAAGAAAGAAAAGATCTGCATCGCTGAAATTAGATTCGTAAGTATGAACAACCCTATTGATGATATAATGTCGAGCGTAATTTGTGTATGAAAGACCGGAATACAAGGTACGTGGGCGTCGCGTTCGTGTGCTGCAAGCAATGATACCAATCCGAGCAGTGAGATCGGGACAGTCAAAGCGAGCGGTGGCAACATCAAATAAAAACTTCACGTTGGCAATAGTTCTCCTATCCTCAAGAGTGCATCCCAAAGTGTAGAAGGCTTGCGTGACATTCCTCTCTATTTCTCCAAGTTCAAAATTCAGCTGCCTAATGAACTGCCGCTGTACCGATTCGATTTGATGCTGATGCGTTGTTGTATACCTCTACACTAGTGACCATACCGTGAATGCATATTTTAGCTTCTTACGTATGCGAAGAACAAAATCCTCATGGAATTAGGGTTTTTAAAGGGTTTGATAGTTTTGTATACAAAACCAAGCATTTTACGAGCTCTCTGAGTTATACAGTCATAATGCGTGGTGAAGTGCATTTTTTGATCTAGCATAATGCCTAAATCCTTCAAAACTGTTACTCTGGGAAGCACTTTATCATCGAACACAAAAAAAAGAAAAATCGAGCGAATAATTAAAACAAATTTTCTTGTATTTTCTAGTGAAAGTGATGATCTGGCACTTCTTGACGTTTAAATCAAGTTTATTAAGTTTGCAGCGCACAGTGAGCCTATTGAGATCTTGTAGCTTCAGACAATCCTCCTCACATGAAAATCTTCTTGTCGTCCGCATACGTCAAAACGCTTGAATAAAAAAAACCTGAAGCTATATCATAGACATATATGTTAATCAAAAGAGGTCCCAAATGGGACCCGTGTGGTACCCTGAAGGGATTCTTTCAAAATTTGATTTGAATGTACCGATTCTCACCGCCTGTAGTCTGTTTCGCAAATACGAATTCAGCAATCTCAAGAGATCACCGTGCACTCCAACGCAAAGTAGTTTAGAAATTAGAATATCGTGATCGATACGGTCATTTCGAGTAATTGGTGTACACGGCGTCCACCTGGTGACCCTGCCTGATCCATGCTGCGAGTGATTAAATCTGTAAAAACAGTGAGATTTGTTACAGTCGAGCGCTGTCGCATAAAGCCGTGCTGCCAAGCTGGGATGCTGGAAACCACAACCGGGTACAATTGGTCAAGACAAGACGATAGATTCAAAGACCTTACCAAAAACCGATAAAATCGAGACTGGCCTGTAGTTATCTACGCTCTGCTTAGAACCACTATTGGAGTCACAAGGGCCTCCTTCCATTTTGTGGAATATATATACGCTTACGCTTCGCGGATCGATCGCTGAAAAATGATTAATAAAGGAAAGGCGAGCTCAGCAGCGCCACTTTAGAGCGATCTAATTTAAAAATATATTTACGTACAATGTTTTCAGTTAGCTCGACTGTACCAATACTATCACTATCATTTTGTGAAGATTGGTTTAAGTTTGTGTTGTTATGAGGCCTGTTATTTTATTATACACAGAAAGAAAGTAACATAATAAAGTGTTGCAGATGTTTGCTCCACCAATAGCAACATGATTACTGTAAGACACTTGAGTAGGAACCCCACGATCCTTGCGTAGGGAATTGCTAAATTTCCAGAACTCCTTAGGATTCGTAACAATAAAACATTCGCAATAATTTCCATACTTGGTCCAACATTCTGCCTGCATGGCCTTGTAGCGGTCGCGTAAAATGGAAAATGTGTCATAATCTAACGGATTCCCAAATCTTTTCGAAAGGGAATGAAATTTAAACTTTTCTTGGATTTTGAAAACCATATGGGATAGCCGGAGCCAAAACTCAAAAAATTTGGGACCTCTTCAGCGATGATAATGTTAATTTGATTATTAAAGATAGTGACTGCGTTATTTACATCCCCAGTGCTTAACAATGAGTGCCAGTCTATTGAAGCGAGCCGTTTACGAATTGTAACACAATCTGCTTTCTCAAAATTGCAAATCCAGAGTTTAGGGTCTTTTAATAATACTCATCCGATATTAGGAAATTCAAGGGCAGGGTGGTGAGGCATATCTTTCCGTGTGATTGGCTGCGAGCAGCGGCGATATCCCGAATTTAAGCCATTATTATTCTTAGTTAGCAGTGAATTAAAAGAATTTAAACGCAGGAAGAAACTACAAGTAGTGCCAGCCGGAATAAGATCACCCATTTCTAGCCCTAGGTGTCCTTAAAAGCAATGAAGGCAAGAATCAGCATTAAGAGAACGAACAGTAGAGTTCTCAAATTCTTAGTGAATGCAACGCCTTACACTTGGGACGCCTACAAAGCGTGGTATTTTAGTACTTCTCAATAAGAAAATGTGTGCGTTTCCACGGAGTGACCACCCCGTGGAAAACATTTAAATAATAATAAATATTTACTACAAGTTCTAAAACAATTGTACATTCAATCAAAGAATTTGTAAATATTATAGAAAAAAAAGTTACGCAGCTCAAGGTGTGGTCACTCCGTAGAAACGCCATTTTTTCAGATCTCGGGAATGCATGCATGTTGGCATGAAATAACCTAGCCATGATTTAGTACACTTTTTGTAGTAGGCGTGTATTAAATAACATGTTTCTTTAGATTTACATTAATAGGAACCGGGTCGTTCGTCTACTAGACGTCCCACGCAAAAAAGAGAGAACAGAACTTAACCCACAAAATAATGTCTACAAAACGCCATCTATCGTTAACTTTTTTTCAACTTCTTCCACGTGCGTAAATCGTGTGGTCACCCTATTTGGTGCAAATTTGGTTCATTTTTAGACAGTCAAATATCTATTAAAATACGAAATAAACGAAAAAATGATGAATGAAATGTTTTTGTACACATTTTGTACAATTTTTTTTTATTAATGTTTCCTTGTAAAAGTTCTTGTAAAGGTGTTTTTTAATGGTTTAAAAAAAGTCGAGTGACCAATTGAAAAATGTTTGTTATACGAATTTACGCAATGCTAGAGCTTTAATGGTACTGTTAGATTTGTCTGTAAACGTACAAAAAGTTATACTCAATGTCAAGTCACCATCTGTTGAGTATAAAATATGATGTGGCCATTCTGATTTTTACTGGTGCTCAACCGAGTGGCCACACTTAAGGTCGAATCCAATCTGTTCTTCCCAGAACAACTCGTAAGCCCAATCGCGCCCCAAGGGCGCGATCGAGCTGGTTGTTTGAACTACCACAAAACTTCTCCGGGTGAGCTCCTGCTCCCTATTATACAGTCAGGTGTAGATTTGAAAAGCCCCTGGGCTAATTCAAAGGGTTCAGAACTATAAAAAAAACAACGATCCGCATAAAAGCAGTCCACTGCGGAACGTAGGTCTCCCCAGGGTACGCCGTAAGACACTATATCTCGTTTTCGTCATCTGTTGCCTCCACTACAGAACTAGTTGACTCCACCGTCCATGGGTTCTATATCAAAAGATGTAACCAGGCGACTGCCACTATGTTACTTAATGTCTAAAAAAAGCAATAGGTACCTTACTAATAACAAGAGAATATTGCTAAATGTAGATATCTGTTTTCTACAGAAAACAGCCAATAATGCAGAGTAACAAGGAGCAGATGTCTTATTTGATTCAGTTCATGGCAATAAATCGGTCATTTGCTAACGGCCACTATACTGGCCCCTTAGAAAAATCAAGGAATGAGGCCCAATGGAAAAAATTAAAACAGGCTGTGGAACTACTGGGCCCAGACAGATCGGTCCAGCAATGGAAAAATGTTAGTACCTTAAATCTGAAGTTTGATTGTATGATACGTTAAATGCACTACAGGCATGCTCATTACTATTAGCAGCATGAACTAAACTTGATTGGACATTTCAGAAATTGTAATTTTGGTAATTAGACATTATGTACCTAAATGACACAAACTGTCTATAAACTTCTTTTCATAGTTATCTGGACATAAAAATAACTAACTGTTTTTAGACTTGGCGTGACAAAAAACAGCGCGCCCGGTACGAGCTGGGGGATATTATAAAAAACGACAACGAATGGGGATCAACGCCATCGTACCCAAATTGTCAGATGGCAGTGATTTAGTTTTGGGAACGATTGGGCGCGCAATGGCGGTAGGCATGGGTCCTGCCGAGTCGCCAATCGGGGTTAGTACATATTTATACATTACATTGGAGTAGGCTATGACCAAATACCACACATGCCCATGCCCTGACTTACAGGACCCTAAAACGTGGTCTTTGATTCAACAGAAACATCGATTTTTCGTTTTTCGCCAATTAGGTGTGCCAAATATTTTTTTATCGTTTGATTTAAAAATATATGAAATTTTAAGAAAATAACTTTATTTTTCGAATTAATATATTTTTATTTTAAATACTTTTATAAAATTTTAAGGACGTGACGTCACGATTGTTGATATGCTTAAATAAAGAAAATTTCAATCATAAACAAGACAAATGTCGGCTACGAACAATTTTTTTCTGCTTAAGGCAAAAGCATTTCTTCATATACATGTTGTATTGAAATGTCATCAAAAGTATATTTATTTAATGGAATAAAGTTGTACTTGTACGAATACACTTTCTTATTATTCTTATAAGCCATATTTTTTTTTTTACAATATCTTGGAAAAAATATATATGGTTTTGAAAATTTTCTTGTAATTTACCATCTTAGCATACCGAATTGCGAGTCAATGATAGACATTTCGAGTTCATTAGTGATTAATAACTAAATTATTATAAATACTCTAGTAGAAAACACTTATTATAATATGATTTGGTGATTTGACTTTTTATTACAGTTTAAAATAAAACTGCGACTAGACACCCTGTATTATAAAATGGAAAATACCGTTGTCTGCTACGCTTACACGTTTAAACCACTAAAATGACTTTTATGAAATTTGGCACAAACATAGAAGACAGTAAGAAAGGAAGCATCCACATACCACCTGCGGACCCTAACTGCTTTTGTTATACGGGGTGTAAGGAACGGTGTACCGAAAACTTTGCAGGCATGGTCGGATCATAAAACTGAACAACTTTTACTATGGAGCCTAGTAGGAAACGATTGTTTTTTTTTCATAGAAAGTCAGTCAGATAGTCAGATATTTTGTATTAGACGTCGACTTTGTTTTCGTTTACCAATATGTTCTCCAAAGACAAAGTTGTTCAGTTTTAAGGTCTGATCATGCCTGCCAAGTTTTCTGTACATCGTCCCTTACACCCCGTATAGTGAATGGGAACTTAAATCATTTTATAACAAGGGGCCAAAAAAAGAAAAAAGAAAACTCTCACTTAGATGTGTCCTCAAAATATAACAAAAAAACCCAGAGGTTAACCAGATAGCGGTTCGCCGTTACACTAAAAATAACCCTAGGGTGCACCAGGAAGCAGTTCGACGCTTTGCTGAGAGTAACCCTGAGGTTGATCGGGATGCTGTTATCAGTTATCAAAATAACAATCCCGAGAGACGCGAGTCTCATATAAGATAGACACGTCATACCTGCATTACGCGCGGGAGCTCTCTTAATCGGTGAGAGATCTTATGAAGAGTTAAGCTCAATCCCTTTTTTTACATTAAAAAACTTGCTTGACTTCAGAACATGTTTACATTTGTGGACATTGCGGTGCCAAACTGTTTGAAGAAGAGAAAAACAGGCTACAATGGTGTTGTGGCCAAGGTAAAAATAACATTTTAGCCTTACCTGCATTAGATGGGCAACTGTATTCTAAATGAAGTCTTATAACAAATTACGTTCGTATAATAATTTATTCGCATTAAGCGCAATTGGCGATTCACACGGGTTTCAATACCCTGCCCAAGGCATAGGTTTTGTGAAAGTTCAAGGAAGTGTTTACCACAGAGTCATTGAGTCCCATAGACATGACATGGGACCCAATCCTATTGGATTATACATCGAAGACAACATGGAACACTAACGCCTAGCTGAAGAGCGTGGCCTCGATCAAAATATCGTACGCAAAATTAATGATTACCTGCACCGCGTTAATCCATTTATAACATGTTTCAAACGGCTAAGCGAAGAAACATCCGATGAAGCTCATCTCATATTTGAGAATACTACTCGACGCAGCCATGACAATATCTTGGGAGACATGCCACGAGGTAATGAGGTTGCTGCAATAATACTTAAATACAGAGCGAGAACCTTATCAACCCAGAAGCATTTGCATTTGGAAAATTGGCCAAAGCCGACCGCATACAGTCGATATATTTCATCCCCTAGACGAGACACTTCAATATCCATTACTATACCCGCACGGAGGCGCTGGCTGGACGGTCAATACACAAGAAAATAGTGTATCAACCAATGCTCCTGGAAAGTTGTCACAAGTGAAATATTACAGGTGCCTTTTGCTTTCAGAGAATCGCTTTTGGCAAATAGGTCGCCTCTTTGACGAGTGGATAGTAGACATGTACTGCAGAACCGAGGAAGAACGTTTACGCTTTATTGCCAAAATGCAAACGCGTAATTCTAACAATGAACTTCGCTCGGCTCCTCTCGAAGAGGTTAGAAATGCAAATTAGCAATTGCTGGCGAAGAGACCGTACAAGGTGAAGGCGGCGTGGTACCTGGTAGAGTACATTTGCCAAACACATTCACGAGTAGTCCCCGATACATGAAATGTAATTATACGGACGCCATTGCGATTGTGAACCGCCTGGGCAGACCATTATACTTTTTGACAATTACATGCAATCCGAAATGGCCTGAAATCCAAGAGAATACACCACCATTTTGTACACCGCCTGCTGCACTGTGTGCCCGCGTATTCCAATTAAAACTGAATGATTATTAAAAGATTTACGCAGTGGATGCTGGTTCGGCAAACTCGTGTATATATTTTATGTCATCGAGTTTCAAAAACGAGGCCTACCTCACGCACATATATGTTTCAAAGTAGAACATGACCTGGCTACATCCAATTTAGAAATAGATAAGTTTATCCGAGGATCTATTCCACAAGAAAGTGAAGCTGGGGGAAGACTGCGAGCCATTGTGCTCAAGCACATGATTCACGGTCCATGCGGTACCAATCACCGAACCGATCTGCCATGTTGGGATGCAGAAAAATTGAGGTGCAACAAGCGATTCCCTAAACCCGCTACCGAAGTTACTCATATTGATGATCGTGGCTTTGTTCACCTAAAGAGAAATGAATTGAATACGGGTACCATCCGTTATCGTTCGCATGAAATAACTGTAAACGATCGATGATGATCAATTTGGACGTTGCTGCTACACGGAAGGTAATCAAATACCTATTCAAGTATATGACTAAAGGTCCTGACGAAGCGAGTGTAGCAATTGTTCCTGATGAACATCGCAATGACGAAATAGAACAGTATGTCGTAAAGCGATACATAGGAGCTTGCGACGCGGCGTGGAGAATGTTTGAATTTGACACGACAGCCCGTGAGCCGACTGTAAAACAACTGGCAGTTCATCTTGAAGGCCAACAGTCCGTTTTCTTTAAACCAGGAACAGAAACGGACGCAGTCAAACGATCCAGTTCCGATTTAATAAAATACTTTAATCGCCCTAGCGGTGCTGAGTTTGACGTTCTGACATATCAGGACTTTTATGAGAATTACATCATATATTCGAAAAAACCAAATTCCAAAAATGTGCCAGTTTATCCTATTTGCAACGGCAAATTCTTTGTCAAAAAAGGGAACGCGGTGAAATGGTTGCACGTTTGTTTTGGGCTAGGTGGTCCAAATTGTACCACATTCCAAGAGGCGGCTCGAACGATTGGCATCGCCAACGACGAACGAGAATACGAGCTATGTCTGCAGGAAGCTGCCGCATTCTACACTGGTAAAAGATTGCGACACTTTTTTGGCTTGCTCATCACCAATAGTGCGCCCGCGCTTATCCTTAGAGAACAATTTAAACAAGCGTTGAGCGAAGACATTTTAGAACGGCTTTCGGACCAAGATCCACAACGTGCGTATGATACTGCACTTATTGAAATAGGCACACTCTTACGCAAATACGGTAGCCGCCTCCTTGACCACGGCCTTCCTGTTGTTGAAGACTCTACTACAGAATTAAGTAGAGAACGTTCAGAACATGATAGCAACCAATTGAGTCAATTTGTGGAACATTGGGTTCCATTCTTATCACAAGGGCAAAAGCAAGTGTTTGATTACGTCTGCACTTTGCTTAACAGCAACGATTCTAACGATTCACACAAAGCTCTGTTCTTAGACGGTCCGGCAGGAACAGGCAAGACATTATTGCTCAATTTGCTTGTTGCCTATGTCCGCGGTGTATTGAAAGGCGTAGCCATATGTACTGCGAGTTCCGGGATCGCAGCACAGAATTATGAGGGTGGCTGTGCTGCTCACAGCTGCTTCGCTTGCCTTTAGATTTTGTAGACGATCAGGGTTATTGGGGTTTGACCAACGGATCACAACGCGCCGATCTCATACGTGCATCATCGTTAGTTATATACCACGAAGCTCCGATAGCGCATAAATACCTCATACACATTCTTGATAGAAGACTTGATGGGATCATCTCTGCTGTTTCGTGGAAAATTGATAATATTAGCTGGTGACTTTCGGCTAGTTCCTCCAGTGGTTACGACAGCTAGATGCCCTAACGATGTATTCGTAGCTTCTCTTCGCAGTTCTCCAATTTAGGACAGTCTCAAAAAGTTCTCCTTGACTAAAGCTCAAAGAACAAGAGAGGACGAAGGTTACTCTGAATTCCTTTTAAACTTGGGACTTGGAGTCTGCGAAAATCTCACCTTAGGCACGGGGCGAAATCAAGTCACTCTAATAAGTTTTCGCGACATAAGTTTTGTGACAGAGTTGACAGATTTGATATCGTTCGTCTTTCCTGATGATATTTTACAAGACCCCGATACTTGTGCGAAAAGAGCAATTTTAACTACGCACAATATCAACATGAGACAAATAAACCATCTCATTCATGAAAAAATGCATGGAGAAGTTATACACTGTTACAGTGTGGACTCTGTAGATCCTGAACATGCTGACGACTTCCACATGAGTGTATATACACTACACCGAGTTGAAGCCAAAGGCGTTCCTGATCACGACCTTCAAATTCAAAAAGGATGCTATAATACGCAACCTAAGTTTTGTCGACAGACTTGTTTTGTTAACGGAACAAAAGTTATCGTTGAGGTTGTGTCACCAAGACTCATAACAGTTCGAAAACCGAATGAATCGGAAACTTATTTGATTCCACGAATCACTTTCAAGTGCCCGATCGAACCAGGAAGCCCTATTGAAATGAATCGGCGGAAATTCCCGATAAGCCTCTGTTTCTCTATAAGAGAGTCAAGGTCAGACTCTTGAGTCGCGAGTGGGAGTTGACCTTCGAGCTGATTGCTTCTCACACGGACAATTATATGTCGGCCTAGGCCGTGTGAGAAACAAAGAGAACATTAAAGTACTCGTTAGATGAGAACGCGTTATAAACGGCGTGCCTTAAGCAAATAATGTTATTATCAGAAACTTGATTGAGTAGGAGGCAATCAATAACTAATAATAATATTATTTGCTAACGCTCGTTTGTAGAATCCCTCTTCTCACGCACAATTGCGTCATTCAAAGTGGAATTTTTGAGAGCTGGTATAAAGTATGACAGTTTTGTTCAACTAACTTAATCAATGCTTTTTAAATCACCTGTTTCAGAAAACACTCTAAAACTTTACATCTGATGTCATTTATTGCTGCCTGTTAAAATACATATAAATAATATTGATAGCAGCATAATATTGTTGTCATCCTATGACCAATCAAAAAAAAAACAAACAGATGGCAATTTAATTTTCAAACAGACTAAAGAATATATCTTAAAATCAATCAGATGTTGCATTGCGTACTTTCTCAAATGAAAATAGTGAATAGCCAATAAACACGCGCACTCACGATACTAATCACGATTCGAAGGGATAAGATAAGGTACCTACGCACTGATTGTTCATGTTATCTATCAATCAAGTTTTATTGCCGCCTGTTACTAACTGTAACATTCATCATTAAAATATTTATAAATCAGTTCATAGTACAACTTCCAAATCCACTTTCAATATTATTAATTTATAAAAAAACTTGATCTATAGTATGATTGCCGTATGTGTTCCTATCCTTCTGTATGTGATACAATACGAGATACACTCCCTAAGGCAAGCAAACACCTTCGGCCAACAGCAGACAAGGTAGCTTCGACCAGGTTAGAAGTGTTTCAATTTAAATCTTAACAATGGAGACGGTTCACAAAAGCTTTTCATCTTTTATGATTATGACATGTTAATATAATATTGCACTACCAACTGAGTGTTCTTCACTTACCTACACATTTATATTATCGGTCAAAAATTATGTTTTAAAGATAAATAATTTTATGCAAACTGTATGCAAAGGTGTTGATTGAAAGAGTGATGAAAGAAACGGATGAGAAAGTATGGGATGCTCAGGCAGGATTTCGTAAGGGGATGGGATGTACGGATCAGGTCTTTTCCTTGCGCTGCATAGCTGAAAAATTCCTGGCCAAAAACCAGAAAGTCTATTGCGCATTCGTGGATCTGGAAAAGGCCTATGACAGAGTGGTGAGGAATGAATTGTGGTCGGCACTATCCATGCATGGAGTGAGCAGTATCTTGATACGAGCACTGAAATCCTTATATAAGGATTCTAGTGCTTGTGTCAGGATAAACGGGGCGTACAGTGAACTTTTCAACATCGAGAAAGGTGTTAGACAGGGATGTGTTGCGTCACCGTGGCTGTTCAATCTATTCAGGGATAGTTGTTTGGCGGATTTGAAAGAGAGTGAATGTGGTCTGAGAATAAATGGTTTACTCGTCAAATGTCTTCTCTATGCTGACGTTCAAGTTATCCTTGCGTCGTCGGCTGAAGGGTTGCAGGAGATGGTAAATATTATGAATGAGGCTTTGAAATTGAAATTGAAATTCTTTATTCAATGTAGGATAGTATTATCATATCACTTATTGACGTCATGAACCGTCATTGTAAAAAAAAGAAATTTGTATCACACAATTTTCTTTTTTTTATAACAATTTTGTAATGTCCTAATAGAAAACCGGCTCGGGCGGGAGAAAAAAATAAAAATCAAAGCACTGCCACGGGGCTGGCCAGGTTAATCACACGGCATGTAACTTTACACTACCACCATCTGAAAACGATATTTGTTTCAAATTGAAGTCAAGATTTTTAAAGCGTGTAGTTTACATGCGTATAATTAATCGGACCTCCTGAACAGGAAAAACCCACCAAAAAACCTGCCCAGAAGTGCTCCTACTCTAAATTAACAATCGTACTAGCCCCTAAGCTACCCTAGCTAATTCTGTAAGTAAAAAAAAATATGTATAGACCAAAAATGGCAACATATTTATTTTTTGTAAAAATTGCAGTAGATAAATCTACCGGTTAATAAATAAACCTAGTTTTAACTTATAAAATATTTACTTTAAACAATTGAAATTACATCCATGCAGATTTATAAAATTATGTCAGTTGTAAACTCCACGCACGCCCCATTTTGGTATTAAAAATGAGTGCGTGTTTCTTGTGCTGCGCTGGAATTTCAGAGCTCCATGCCTCTTTGTCATTAATGTACTCATTTAACTTATAGTAAGCTTTATAACATAATGTTTTCTTGATAACAGACTTAAATTTACTTTCTGATAAACTCAATATATCTTCCGGTATTTTGTTATAGTATCTTATACTGAGAGCTTCAAATGAAGTCCTAACTTTAGCGAGTCTATGCTTAGGTTGATCTATGTTATTTTTACTCCTTGTATTGCGGTTATGCCTGTCACAATTTCTAGTGAATGTATTTATATTTTTTCTAACATACATGATATTTTCATAAGTATATTGACACGGTACAGTCATAATATTAATTTCCTTAAACAGTTCCCTTAGGGAATCACGACTGCAAAGTTTATAAATTGCTCTAATGGCCCTCTTTTGGAGAATAAAAATTGTTTCAATATCAGCGGCGCGCCCCCACAGCAAAATTCCATAGGACATAATGCTATGAAAATAACTAAAGTAAACAAGTCGCGCAGTTGCAATATCCGTGATCTCTCTAATTTTACGTACCGCATATGCAGCTGAGCTTCATCTTCCCGACAAAGATGTAATATGAGGGCCCCATTGGAGACTTGAGTCGAGAGTAATCCCTAAGAAAACTGTACTGGTAGTAAACTCTAATTTTTCATTATTAAGTACGACATGATTATTCAAAGAATGTACTACGTTAGGTAAAGTGAATAATACACATTTAGTTTTTTTCTCATTAAGAACTAAATTATTTGCAGAAAACCAACTATGAATTTGTCCAAGAGTGTTGTTTACTTCGTCATAGTTATGTGCATGTCTATCGACCTTAAATATAAGGGATGTGTCATCAGCAAATAGTACAATCTTGGACAAATTCTCTACCATGTAAGGCAAATCATTTATGTAAATTAGAAATAGAAATGGTCCTAAAATAGAGCCTTGAGGCACACCAATTTTAACACGAGACCCCAGTGATTTGGCGCCGTTTATTTGGACCTTTTGAGTTCTATTATCTAAATATGAATTCAAAAATTTCAGAGCTGCGTTTCGAATACCGTAGTGTTCTAATTTTAGCAATAAAGTTTCATGATCTACGCAATCAAATGCCTTGGAAAGATCACAAAAAACACCAATGGCATCTTTTGATTCTTCCCAAGCATTAAATACATGTTTGATTAGAGCAACACCAGCATCTGTGGTACAACGTCCCTTTGTAAAACCGAATTGCTGGTTGTGTAACAAATTGTTCTGATTAAAATGGGGCAGCATTTGATTTAGTATGATCTTCTCAAACACTTTGCTGAGTACTGGCAGAATTGATACAGGCCTATAGTTACTGGGGTCTTGTTTGTCACCAGCTTTAAACAGCGGAACTACCTTGCTATGTTTCATTAAATCAGGAAAAATGCCGTGATCAATACATTCATTAAAGATATCTGCTAAGTATGGTGCTAATATTTCGATTACTGATTGACAAACTTTAACTGACATCCCCCATAAATCTTCGGTGCTCTTTACTTTGATATCTTTAAAAGTTTTTAAAATATACTGGGGACTTACATGAGTAAATTTAAATTCAGAATTGCAAACATCTACATTTTGCTTCAGCAATGAATATGAAATTGTAGGTGAAGATCTTAATGACTCAGTAGTTTTTAGAGGTATATTTGTGAAAAATGTCTCTAACTCCTGCGCTACATCTGAATTTAAACTAATCACTCCTTTGTCGGTTTTAAGTGAAAAGTTATTTTCGCGTGGCTTAGTTTTACCTGTTTCGCTATTAATAACTTTCCAGACAGCTTTTATTTTATTATCTGAAGACTTTATCTTATTACTAATAAAGTTTGCTTTAGCAATTTCACAAGCTATTTTGAAGGTTTTAGAATATTTTTTTACTAGCTCACTAAAACTTACATCGTTTGTCATGTTTTTAAGCTCGTAAAGTTCAAAAAGCCTATCTCTACTAATCCTAAGACCTTTGGTCGCCCAATCACTAAGCTTAAATTTCGTATTAATTTTTTTCTTTGAAAAAGAAAGGAATGAAAGTGAATGTAAGTAAGACGAAAGCAATGGTTTTTGAGAAAGAGGAAAATATAACATAGTGTACAATTATGATAGAAGAAGAGAAGGTGGAACAAGTGAAAGAGTTTGTGTATTTGGGCTCAATGTTCACATCAGATGGAAAGTGTGAAAGTGACATCGAAAGAAGGGTGAATGCCGGCAACATGGTGAATGGAGCGTTGCACGCTTTTATGAACAGCCAGCAAGTCTCTGATAAGGCTCGTCTGGCTGTGCATAGAGGGGTGTTAATTCCGACACTTATGTATGGGAGTGAAAGTTGGGTATGGCAGAAAAAGCATGAAAGTAGAATAAATGCAGTACAAATAAGAGCGTTAAGAAGTATGATTGACGTAACATTGAGTGACAGGATAAGGAATAGCGTGATAAGAGAACGTTGTGGTATAAAAGAAGACGTAGTGGCTGGTGTAGAAAAGGGTATGCTTAGATGGTTTGGGCATGTAGAGAGGATGAATGAAAGAAGATTAACGAAACAGGTGTATATGGCAAGTGTGGATGGGAACGTCGGAAGGGGAAGACCTCGACGAACGTACCTCGATCAAATCGGGGACGTGCTAAAGAAAGGTCCGGTCAAGAGTACCCTAAACCGACGAGCATGCATGAAGAGATTGATGAATGTGGAGGAGGCGAAAGAAGTATGCCAAGATCGTAGTAAGTGGAAGGAAGTAGTCTCTGCCTACCCCTCCGGGAAAGAGGCGTGATTTATGTATGTATGTATGTATGTTGTTTTAGTCATACATAATAATAGAGTAGTCCCTCCCTATTTGCATACCAGTATAAAATTGGTTAAATGTGAGGATTTTTAATATTGTAACACCATTTGTACCACATTTATTGCAAATAAATTATTTCTATTTCTATTTCTTGAATTGTAATTTTATTCCATCCTATGATTAATATGACATTGATATAATTTAAATTGTGTATTAAATTTTAAATAAGGTATTTGATTAATATAACATGGATATATTTTGAATTGTGTATAAAATTTTAAAAAAGGTATGTAATGTAGCTCTTAGCTCGTTTTTGTGATACTTAATGTGATTTTTACCTACTGATATTAATTTTTAAGGTTCTATTTTTTTATTAATTAATTTAAGTTACTTACTGATATTCAAATTGTTTTTATGTAATTGAAAATTTTAAGTTCGTACACAGTGTAACTGTTTTAGAACAATAAATGATGATGATGATGAATGCGAGAAACACTCCCTAGGTAAGCAAACACCCTCGGCCAACAGCAGCCAGGGTTGCTTCGACCAGGCAAGCAGTGTTCCCATATAATTCCTTACTAATGGAGACGGATTACAATCAGCTATCATATTTAACGACATCTAAATTTCAGTTTATCATCAAATGCAATACTTTTGTCACATAACATAAGTACCTACTTACTTATTATCTACATAAAATCCTAAAAATAAATAAAATTTAGTATCTTCTTAATGCATTTACTTTCATTTTATAACATATATCTTACTCAGATGGGATAGGACATATCTAGCCAATGTTGCTTCAGCCAGGTTAGCAGTGTTTCATTTTAGATCCTTACAATGAAGACGGTTCACAAAAAATCGTCATATTATAAGATTATGAAATTATATTATTTAATTTACGAATAATATTGCACTGCCAACTGACTGTTCTACACTTCCACATTTATATAATTGGAGATTAAACTATATATATAAAAAAAATATTTCATTATCATCTTTATTGCATTAATTACATACATGTATGTACATTTTATGATAAAAACGATCAGCAAAATATTTTTTACAAACTTGTTTTTAGTAACCAGCTGGGGGACAATTTGTTGCTCGCGTCCGCAGGAATTACCCACCACAACCCTGCACGTGTCCCCTGGGTGGTGCTAAATGAGCGACAAAACTTTAGGCGAAATAGGCGCTTACAGAGAACTCACAACATGAATACGAATTCCCAATCAAAAGGCTCTTTTCAGAGCCAAGTGACAAAAGATGTTGGACCTTCAGTCCGCATACTACAGATCAACATAGAAGGAATAAGTAAATCTAAGTCTGATTACCTGCTAAAACAATTGCAGCAAAACAAAATTGACATAGTCAACATTCAGGAAACCCACACAAAAGATGATCTAGACCTTGAAAGAAGGGGGCATCTCACAGGCTATACTCTGATACAAGCAGTGCATCATCCTAAATATGGTATTGCTACCTACGTAAAGTCGGACATAACGGGAGTAAAACTTCTACACTCAAGCAACAAGGATAATGTGTTCTTGATAGCCATTGAAGTAAACCACCTGAAGGCCGTTAACATCTACAAGCCTCCAAGCGTAAACTGGCCCCAAGACGTTCTGCCTAGTTACCCACATCCCTGCGTGTATAACGGGGACTTCAACAGTCATCACACAAATTGGTGCTACCGGGACGTCGATGAAGACGGCAGCTCTTTGGTACAATGGGCGGATCTCAGCGACCTACATCTCGTCTTCGATGCCAAGGATCAGGGCACTTTCCACTCAGCCCGATGGAAGAGAGACTATAACCCAGACCTTACTTTCGTCACCAAAGACGCCCTTGACCAACCACTGCCCACAAACCGTTCGATATTGCCTCGTCTCCCTAATAGTCAACACCGTCCGGTCTTTCTAGACATCGGCATCAAAATAGCCTTGATCAACTCCATGCCGTTACCGCGCTGGAACCTCAGTCGCGCAAACTGGGATGGCTTCAAAGCACAGTTGGATTCAGATTTAACTACAGCAAACCTATCACCCAATCCTAAAAACTACAGGATATTTGTAGACATAGTCATAAGAGCAGCCAAACTTAATATACCGAGAGGTTATAGGAAAGAGTATGTCCCTGGATGGAACGCGGAGAGTGAGAAACTGTACAAAGATTACCAGACCTCAGGTGACCAAGCAACGGGTGCTCAGCTTTTAAGGTCGCTCGATGATAACAGACGAACTAAGTGGGAGTCATTGGTGTCCACCATGGATTTTAAACGGTCTTCTAGAAAAGCGTGGAAAACTTTGAACAGTCTGACAGGAAAACACAAACCACCAAAGGGCTGTCCTAACGTGAAACCGGATTCGATTGCTGCTCGAATTGTGAATGTCACGCGGGCGAAACGAGACAAAATTTTCACCCGAAAAGTCAAACAAAACCTCAAACTTTTGAAACAGACCTGTCCTAAAAACCAAGAACTGTCCAGAGCCTTCGAGATACGCGAAACAGTGGGTGCAATAAGATTGCTGAAGAACAACAAAGCAGCCGGGCCTGACAAACTGTACAACGAGTTCATTCGCCACATGGGCCCAGTCGGAGTCAGCTGGCTTACGGCTCTGTTCTCAGAAATTCTGCGGTCAAACAACCTGCCCAAGGAATTCAAATTAGCAAAAGTCATTGCCATCCTAAAACCAGGTAAACCAGATGACCTGCCCGAGAACTACAAACCAATTGCCCTGCTAAGTTGCGTGTATAAACTCCTGGAGCGTCTGATCCTGACTAGAATCGAACCCTACCTTGATGCGGTAACACCACCAGAGCAGGCTGGCTTTCGCCGAGGGCGAAACTGTGTCGATCAAGTCTTGGCCTTAACAAACCACATCGAGAGTGGCTTTCAAAACCAAATGAAGTCTACAGCGATCTTCATCGATCTCACAGCTGCTTATGACACAGTCTGGACTCAGGGCCTGCTGTACAAGCTCATGTCGGTCGTGCCAAGCAGGGAAATATGCGATCTTGTAGCAAACATGCTAAACCAGAGACAGTTTAAAGTATTCCTGGGACAAGACAAGAGCCGCAAGAGAAAGCTGGATAACGGCTTACCACAAGGTTCGGTGCTGGCTCCACAGCTATTTAATCTATACATCCACGACCACGAAATTTATCTATGCTGACGATATTGCATTAGTGGCGCAAAGCAGAGATTTCTCGACTGGCGAAACGATCGTCACATCCGATCTCAAGATTCTCTCCAAGTTCTTCGAACAATGGCGTCTGATACCAAGTACGAGCAAGACTGAAACATCCGTGTTCCATTTGAGCAACCGACTTGCGAACCACCATCCTACGGTATCCTTTAGGGGGGAACATCTTAGGTATAACCCCTATCCCAAATACCTTGGCCTAACACTGGACAGGACCTTGACATACAAGGAACACCTCAACAAGCTGGCAATGAAGATCGCAACCCGCAACAACATACTGCACAAACTTTGCGGCACATTTTGGGGTGCCTCGGCAGACTGCCTTCGCACTACAGGGCTTTCTTTAGTCTATTCCGCCGCCGAGTACTGTGCACCAGTATGGTTGAACAGTGCTCACACGCAGAAAGTAGATATAAAGCTCAATGACGCCATGCGGTGCATATCTGGCACAATCAAATCTACCCCACAAAACTGGCTTCCTGTCCTATCACACATTGCGCCCCCGCATCTTCGTAGGCAAAACGCTTTGAAGAGGGAATCGGACAAAATTACCTCACAGCCTTCGCTACCGGTCCACAAAGGCTTTTGTCATCCACCACCACAGAGGCTTAAATCTCGACATGCCCCTTGCGTCACCGCAAAAAACCTGCTCGACTTTGACACACCTACATACTGGAGAAGGGAATGGAGCTTGAAGACTGCTGGGAACGAAACACTCGTAGCTGATCCAACATCTAAACCAAGTGGCTTCGATCTGCCACACAAGCTGTGGTGTCGCCTGAACAGGCTGAGATCCGGACACGGACGATGTAACTATCTCCGGCACAAGTGGGGCTGGACAGACTCTGCACTCTGCGACTGTGGTCAAGAAGCGCAAACAATGGAGCACATTATACAGCGATGCCCACTTCATTCATACCCTGGACCCAAGGAGGATATATATAATCTTACACCAGACGCGGCCAACTGGCTAAGAAACCTGAATGTTGATCTGTAACTAGAAAACTCGCCTATGTAACTAACGCCATACGATTAAATAAATAAAGTAACCAGCTAACCAGTATTATAAATCAATATTACATATGTTTGCTGTTATGTGTTCTTATGCAGCTGTATGCGATGCAATGCGAGAAACACTCCCTAGGTAAGCAAACACCCTCGGCCAACAGCAGCCAGGGTTGCTCTGACCAGGCAAGCAGTGTTCCCATATAATTCCTTACTAATGGAGACGGATCACAATCAGCTCTCATATTTAACGACATCTAAATTAAAATTTATTATCAATTGCAATACTTTTGCCGATTGTCACATAACATTAATACTTACTAATAATTTACAAAAAGTCCTAAAAATAAATGAAATATAGTATAACTTATGCTTTATTCAGATGTATCTACAAAGTATTGTGTCACATTGTAGTGAAACAACGATATTGTTCAAATCATCATAATTGGCCTCACACGTCTGTGACAGACGATTTAATCAGTGTCTGAGGCAAGACTTTTCATGGCTGTATAAGCCGATACGGGAGCGGCATAGTTTTCCGCACGCTCTACAAGTGAAGGTGGAATTTGAGACTGGCACATGCATGTTTAGATGACGTTTTTGCCTTTTGTTAGCGAGACCAGAAAACCAGGCATTATCGTGTGTTTTACGCCCATCAAACACACGCTTACGCCATTCGTCCCTATCCTCAGCAAGCTTCTCCCAGCTTTGATGGTCAATGTTAAACGCAGCCATGTCCCGCTTGGCGCAATAGCGTTTGCTACAGCGCCAAGCAGAACTCGCCGTGGTAGACGCGAAGTTCCATCCGGTGCACATGACCTAGCCACCGCAATCGTCTCTGCTTAAGCAGGGCGGTAAAACTAGGCAGCTGCACAATTTCTAGAACTCGCTCGTTTGTGACTCTGTCCTGCCAGGTTATATGCGAGATATTTCTTACGCAGCGCATATGAAATGTATTGTTCAAATACTAGCTACTAAATCTTACTAATTTATATATATTTTTTTACTCAGGAACTAATTAAGACAAAAACAAATACAACGGTCATGTTACGATTTGTATCAACTCATTTAAATTTGATTTCACTTAAATTTCAATATCGCATTTACAAAAAGGTACTTAGTTCAAAAAGCGCCTCGCGTGCCGTTGCCTTTATTTGTGTTAATTGCTTGTATAAGACACTTTGAACAGTATCGACAACAGTGTCAAAGGCCGGATGCCAACCGTCAGTACTTGTTCAAAGTATTGTTTCCTTAATGCTATAATTCATTTTGCTAAAAGAAGTAGGTATTTTTCAAACGGTTGGCTCTGGGAATCACTTTAAAAGTTAAAGTGTGGTACTACAGCGTAGTACAGGGTGATAGAAAATGTATTTGTGATTTACTTCAGGTTCTTGTGTTAAAGAGATAAAGAAAATACATCTTGTCACTTGAACGTACGAAAATATATTGAGAATAAAATGAATAATCTTACAGCTAATACAAACTTAAACTAGGTTACATGCGTATACCTTTTTGGGAGGGTGCATCAAACTCTCAGTATGACATCATACACTACATCTTCCCCTTTTTAACAAAAAAAAATCAAGATAAGTATTTTTTTATATATATAAAAATTTATACATTGATTATGTAAATTGATTGATTATTGTCTTATCAACTGATGTTATATTTACAAATCTCATACCTTATATCGTATTCAAGAGAATCCAAATACGGGCTGTCTTCATAAACACAGTATCAACTTAGCCTAAGTTGATTGATAACAATAGTGAATGATAAAAAATTATTCTAAAAATAGAAGCGAAGGTAAGATTTGCAAGTAAATACTAGTTAAAACAGGCTGACGTAAAAGTCTAGATTATAAATACCCTACACTAATATATTGTTTTACGGATCTCGTTGTCGTGCAGGAGAGCGGCTCGGTGCCGTCGGACGCCGACAAGAAGCCGGTGTTCACTGTGAACGCACAGTGCCGGAGGAAGATGACGGACCTGGTCATGGAGCTGGTGGACGCTGGCGTATTATGAGCACCCGTGGACAGCAGATACAGCGGCGCTACGGGGAGCGTAGCGCCATCTACGCCGTAGAAGCTCTACGGCTGGCGTTCTTTATCTATGATAATTAGGATGAGTGCAACCACAGAGCAGACTGCAGAACGAGAAAAGGCGTGGGCAAAAAGTGTACTATACGTTACACAAAAAATGGAATAGTTCGATTTTTATGAATCACATTTTCCCTATTCTTTTCCATAATTTTTACATTAACTCCTAAATCTTCTATAACTTTAAATGGTCCTACATACACTTGGTCTAACTTATCTCTATTTTCATTTTTTACAAGTAGCAAATCTCCAGTTTTATAATAAACAGCATTACATTGTTTATCGTACTTTACTTTTCTACAGAATTTGGATTTAAGTAAGTTTTCTCGTGCATCAGCCTGTGATTTTTGCAATCTGTATTTGAGTTCTTTAGGGTAATCGTCAAAATTATAAACAGGATCTACATTTTTCAACAGATTATTAGGAACGTTACACAATTTACCAAAAACAAGTTCAAATGGAGTATACTTTGTTTCACAGTGAACTGTAGTGTTGTACGAAAAACACCAGTACTGTAGCCAATTGCTCCACATGTGAGCCTGGTTATTGGTTTGTATTCTAAGGTAAGCTCCCAAGGCCTTGTGAGAGTTTTCCAAAGAACCAATACTTTCGTGATGGTACGCTGTCGACTGGATTTGACTTATTTCTAACAACTTACACACATCTTTCATGGTTGTTGATATAAATTCAGTACCTCTGTCTGTTGCGATTTCGCGTGGAATACCGTAACGTAGGATAAAGTTATCAACAAAAGCTCGAGCGACTGTTTGTGTTTCTTTGTTTAACAGTGGATATGCCTCTATATATTTTGACAATTCGCACTGCAAGGTCAAAATATAGCAATAGCCGTTCGAGTCTTTACTCAATGGACCTACCAGATCTAAAAACAACTTATCAAAAGCTGATGTAGCCGTTGTACTTATACACATTGGCTCTTTAACATGTTTATGAAATTTTTGTTTCTGGCACTGTTCGCATTTCTTTACGAACTTTGCTATATCACTATCCATACCTGTCCAAATATAACGTCTTTTTATATTATTAGTCACTCTTCGTACACCAGCATGGCCACTGCTGGGCAGAATATGGTAATCATTTAGAATTACTTTACGATCGTCTTTATTTTCTATTATCATTACACCTTTTATTATACAAATTCTGGGACCTTCCTACTTTTTAATATTTTTTATAGTTTGAGCTAGCTCTTTTATTATTTCTTTATTATCATTACATTGAATAATGCACAATTCTACTATATTATTTTCACTACATAACTGACCTAACTCTATCACGAACAAATCTCGTTTGAAACATGATCTAGCTAGAGCTTCGGTTCACTGTTATTAAAGACGTGGAAGGTGTATACATTAAATATTTATTTTTACTATAAACGTTATTTATTTCTCTAAGATTTCTTTCATAGTCTCTTTCATTGAAACTCAGTTCAGTAAAATGAGATGGTCTTTTAAGGATTTCCACGATTCTTGGGTGATCAATCCAATTATCAGTGCAAATCTTATCGACCGAATCATTTTTCCTTTCAGTTTCTTTCATTTTCTTACATTGCGCTCTTGTCATAACCGTAATTACACTCTCATGCATGTTCTTTAACTCATCGCTACTCAGTTCAATCCTCGATAGTGCATCTGCAGCTGCATCATCTTTGCCTTTCATGTACTCTACTACAAAATCGTATTCCTCCAGACATAATCGAAATTTAGTTAGTCTACTCGATGGATTGCGCATATTAAATAAATAAATCAGCGGTTTATGATCCGTGTAAACTCTAAACCGACGCCCAAATAAATATGGTCGGAAATATTTAACCGCCCATACTATGGCTAAAAGTTCTTTCTCAATAACCGGATAGTTGCGTTCTGCCTTGTTAAGAGAACGACTTGCATAAGCCACTGGTTTTTTGTCTCCATTAGATAAAACACAAACTATGGCCCCTCCAGATGCGTCCGTGTTCAAAATAAACTCATTTGCTTCCGAAAAATCTGGATATTGTAATAATGGTGGGCTAATTAACGTTTTCTTCAAGGTTTCAAACGCATTTGCACATTCTTCACTCCAATTAAAATACACATATTTTTTTGTCAAATTTGTCAATGGTGATGTAATTTTAGCAAAGTTGGGTATAAATTTTCGATAGTAGTTCGCAAAAGACTATTAAAATTTACTATTAAAATTTACAATAAGGTTCCACAACAATTCAGACACCTGCCTAATAGGTATTTTTTGTCGAAATTACGACGATGGCTTGTCCAGAAATGTTATTATGATGCAGATGAATTTTTGAATGATGATGATATTAACTCGTGTATTTTATAGTCTATCATTGAGTGTAATCATGAAATTGTGATATTTTGACATTTAAATAATTATTACCTATGACCTAATGTAATCAATTAATCAAGTATTGTATTTTCAATAGTGTTTCAAAATGTGTAAATAATTATTGCATGCCAAATACTGGCGCATCACGCATGTACTAAAATTATGTAAGTAATAAGTAAATTATTTATTACTTATTTTAAGACCTTGTTACCTTACCGTGTATGCGAGCTAATAAAATATAAATGTTTTGCATTATAACAAAACAGTTATGATGTGCTGGAGAGCTTCACACTACCAAATTGAAGACACGCATTTAAATTTCCCTATAAATATGAATAAACAGTGCCAAACGTACCTGAATTCCATCGAATAGATGTAATGTTGTCTCTTTCTTACTCACCGCAGACGCTTGCATGGTAACATCCAAAAGCGATTCTGGTCGGCTTTCATAACGTCTTCACCAGCAAGGACCTTGCTACGGTAGTGTGAAGCTCTCCAGCACATAATAACAATTTTGTTATAATGCAAAACATTTATATTATGTGCCTTCAAGCTTCACACTACCAAATTGAAGACGTGTTTGATATCTGCTGGTGAGGTAACAAAGCGTTATGTGATTTCTCCTTTATAAAGTATTAAATAATTAGGGTTCATTAGTTTAGCCTTATAGCTAAAAACCCTTGCCACCTTATCATTAATGTTTTATAACAACAGTATTTGTCTAATTAAAATATTGTCAATTCTTTTCAAATTGATCCAGGGACTAAAATGTTCCTATATACCTATGAACACTCTGTAGTAAATTGTTGATTGGACATTGACTTTGCCAATAAAAACTATATTGTATCAGTAAATCTGATCTCCAAGACTATTACGTTAAATTTTAGTCCCGTAATGTTAATTAAATTGAATCAAAACGGTCCTATATATTTCGCTAGTCGTTGGTTACTTTTGCAGTTATTAGAGCTAAACATAAGATTCTTGGAACAAGACTCCTAAATGACAAACAGCTGGTTGAGGGATTTTGCATGCCCAGCGTTCTTATTATAGTCATAAATGACATAATAACCTATTCAACAAGGATGTAAGTGTGTGTATTAATAACAAGAGTATCTTATGTTGTGTAAGCAAAGTAATTATAACATTTAAACTGTCCAACAGTTTGATTTCTGGATTGCAGATCCATAGAATAAGCGGCAATCTCATTGAGTATTGATTAAGCCATACATTTTATAAAACTTAGGTACTTATATAAGAGTCCCCGAGACTCTATATAGTATTCTCTTACTGTGGAAAGAACAAATACCCTTGATCCTAGGCCTGACACAGTTCTTAAGTTAGAACAGAACAGTACCTGAATTATATAGCAAGTGAGAATAACCTATAAATATATTGTGGATTAAGGCTTTGCGCCACTTTCAGATGTATTTTGGGTAATATTCTGTGCCCCTTTCAGACTTATCATGGATAAGACTCCACACCCCACCACAATGAGTAAGGAAAAATATTTGCCAGATTCTTTTTTCAAAGTTTTCTTGGTAGGCTGAGCCTAGGCTAGAACAGGCTAAATCAGGCTTGCTTAGGCTAGGCTTAGTAACATTATTATCGCCCCCCCCCCCACTTTTTAAATTATTTTTTTGTTTTTAATTTATTAATGTTGTTTAATGTCTATAAAGTAGAGTGTATCTATATGTGAAGTGAAGGGTAAAAAGCATAAATTTCATTACTCTGGTGGAGGGGTAATTCTGGTTTCTTTTACATCAATATTTACGTAAATTCTTCGAGAGCCTTCGATTATCTGGATGTCCGACATCCATAAATCTTGCAGTTAGGTGAGTATTATTGTAATAATAATAAACAACTCTACCTTTTAATTTGCTAGCCTATACAGGACTTTACTGAGAGGCGGTAGGCCAACCTTCCCTCAAATTATAGGTACCTATGATGGTACATGAATATAACTATTTTGAGTGATATTTTATAATTATCTTCCGCAGATCAATAAATGGGTACTCTGCGCTAGTATACATTCATGTTTAAAATTTATTTTTAGTTCTATTTTTAAGATCTTCCACAGATCAATAAATAAACATATACATATATTTAATATTATTTGATTTTATGTATTAAAATTTTTAGATCCTCTGCAGATCAATAAATAAACATATACATGTATATAATTTTATGTATTACAATTTTAAGATCCTCCGCAGATCAATAAATAAATGTAAGTGCTCTACACTAGGTCAAGCTAGTATTGCAGCATCCCTTATTATTTTAGCTCCCCGAGTGCTAACAAATGATAAAGGATCCCGGATCCTATATCATAGTAAGTACATGCGCCCGTTTAACGTGTAAGTAACTACTTGTACCTACATACAGTGGCGTACAAAGTTGCAGATGTTAACAGAATGGCATAATCTAGTTAGCCTCCAAGGCTAAAGACAGTAAGTCATTCTGAGACCGGCCTCTGTAGAGACGACCCGGTATTTCATAAACCCCTCCGCGAGGCATGCATCTAAGCAACTTATCGACAGTGTAATATTCGGCTGTTTTGCCTTAGTGCCTTTGCCAAGGGCTTCTGTATTTATGTAGGTATCCTATGCATATCGTAAATGATGCATGAGAATAATGTTCATTATTGTTTTTGTTAACACTTTTAATCTTGTTTGTATGCTTGTTCTTGCAAGTTTGAATACAATTTCGTCTGACATAATGATTTTCTTTCATAACATAATATTTTCTTGTGCCCTATGATGCCGGCTTAGAATAATAGCATCACCCCATTTCTCTCCCGTAGGTGTCGTAAGAGACGACCAAGGGGCTAGAGGGTTACATGTGTGTTCAATTTTTTGGCTACAGGCCGACATCCTGTCACTATACTGATACACGACTTTTCTGAAGCGGCCTTCAAATATTAGTCAGACGTGGCGATTGCGACCGTTTTTGACGGACGTTACCGCTCCGCTTTTCCCGCAAGGGATAAAGGCGTGATATGTGTAAGTCTGTGTAAAGGGTTAGTCCCACCAAAATGAGTAAAGGGTTAGTCCCACCAAGTTTTCTGATTCAATACATGTTTGCACAAGTTGGTGGGATTGGCCTTGATATATGGATAATAATCATTATATTATTTTTCATAGTTATATTATAATTTTATTAAATGCCAAAGTTTTATGTATTTCTGCTGAAATTAAAGTAAGTTATTTGTTCTATTTATTGGATTTATATATAGACATATATATATTTTTTTTAACAAACAAGTTGTTTAAGCTAAAATAAAAATATTGTAGTAGGTTTATTATATCCTGTAATATTTGTTTAGCTTTAAATAATAAATAGGTACTTATTCCATAGAGTAAGCTTCAATCCGACATATCCTACTTTCTAGATTTGTCTTTAAAACTGGAAGATTATAGTAATCTTGTTATACAGTTATTATTCTCAGTAAACATAAGTAAGTGGTCAGATCTTGGACTTCAGTGAGATAGAGTACTTGATTGTTCTATAATCAATCACACACACACATCACTAAATTCCGGGTTTCCGAAACCAAGATTGCGAGCGAATTTGTGTGCTTGTTACCCATACAGAAAATGCATTGGTAGGACTGACAGTTTTAACTGCTCGTAAACATACCTACTACTTGCAGGTAGAAATAGGTAAAATGAAACCTATTTGATTAAAATTGGTTAATTACAGATCCAACTTAAGAATAAAAATAAGAGCAAAAATATAAAGCAATATGTAGCACAAAACCCCAGAGGTCAAAGTAAGTAACATTTTTTTAAACAAAAAATATTTGAGTATATTATGTGATTCATGAACAACATGAGTGGGAGCACACTTCAATATTTTTGCCTATTAAAATCAATTTTAGGAGAGGCATACAGTGGGCCCAACAGTGGGTGAAACCATGCTGACAAAGAAGAAGCTTATCAATTATTTCATTTTAGCAGATATTTGCACAGACAAATATGGATTTTTTGAGTTGTAATAGAATTCAGCTAAAGAATGCAACACTATTCAATTAATATAAGGTCATAAAAACTATTGTTTTTAAAACTAATGTTTGCAGTAGTTAGGTTGTTCCAGAAATAGTTCTCCGAAGATCATGAACTGATTTTGAATGAATGAACATAAACCAGAGTATCTATCTATAGGAGCTAACTTTATAATTCGCTTCAGTGAACGACATAGTATAATATAAGTACAGAATTAGAAAAGTTGAAACATATATTTTAAGTACGGCAATTTACAAAATATCTAAGGTACCTTATTTTTATTGTTTTCCAATCCTTGAAGAAGGTAATGACTATCTACATACCAATCTGTGTTATGTTCCAAAATACCCAAACTGTGTGGAATGTTCAGGGTGTTAAATAAAATTTTATTTGTGAAGTCTCACATGAAAGAACTTAATAAAATATATTTTTTGTTTTCAGGTATACATAGTATTTCCACACCCGAATGTGGATGACAATAAAGTAACATACTTGATTAAGATTCTTTATATCCCCTAAAGTTTAGGAGAAAAAACCAGTCATAACGTGTCGCTCCGAGCAACTATGACCACAAGTTTTTTAGGTTATGTTTTCACCTCAAACTTTCTTTACAGACAAGCTGGGGTAGGTAACATAATCGCAAGGGCCCGACCCTCGCTAATATTCTAGTCATCAACTAGGTAGGTACTTATCAGATGCAATTATCGTGTGAGATAATTTTAAGAAACTTACCTACATGACTCTCGGCTCGACCGAGACTTGCCTGGCAGTGATTTCCTCGGTGAAAGTGATAATAAGCGTATACTTTATCCGATAAAACATACGCACAGTAACACTTTACCACCTTTTTACCAAATTTCGCGGCTATCCGATGACGCCACATTTTGCACTAAAAACTGAAAAACCAGTTTTTCCTGGCTTCAATCACTGACACATACTAATTAGTAAGTTATAAACCCGTAGTATAACAAACAACTGCATTTAAACAATTAAAACACTGTTTAAAATTAGATTTTCTCAGAAAAATATTTCAGAGTAGGTAAGTGTTTTTCGAGAAACTTAAAAGCGTTATGAAAGCCGACCAGAATCGCTTTTGGATGTTACCATGCAAGCGTCTGCGGTGAGTAAGAAAGAGACAACATTACATCTATTCGATGGAATTCAGGTACGTTTGGCACTGTTTATTCATATTTAAAGGGAAATTTAAATGCGTGTCTTCAATTTGGTAGTGTGAAGCTTGAAGGCACATAATATTTGGGTCGTTCTTCAGGAGGTCAATAATTGTGGTCACAGGGTTGTAAATCCTAAATTATAAAAGTTTGAACAAAACGATCAATTGGAGATGATTTTTCATTTCAATAGCTATCTGGAAACTATCAGAAAGCCATGTTTTAAGGTCATTTAGTATTTCAAAACTGAATCTGAAAGTTGAAAACGGGAGGATTTTGGGTGTTCTCCGCGTGTCACACCGCGCACTTGGATTTTACAAACAATGATTTTACTACTTTTCTACTGTTTTGTAGGTATAAACTATATATCAAAATAACCACCTTGAATTGGTGTATTGGTTAAAATACAAAAAATATTTGATTTTCATTTAATTTATTAAATAACCCTCAAAATGTCTCGGTCACACGTTTTCGCGCACTTTGCCTGAGCGTGATAAAACCCGTCGTAAATTGCACGATTATTAACGAAAACCAGCGAAGTTTTTGCACCGCAAACCGCAAGTTGCGCTGCGGCAGTCAACTAGTGTGGACGGGTGATTCGTTGCTGGGAGACAAAAATATTCGGGTAAGTACGAGTCGTCACACACTTCTGTAAGCCGTGCATGTAATCGGCGTGGATCAAATTTCATCCTGAATCGAATCATCCAGAGATATATTATTCACAGGGTTCATTCATGATATTGTCGACTTTATGAAGCAATAATTTAAATAAGACTTGTTGAATAGGTTAGCAAGTAATTCTAAAAAAAAGTGTTTTTTTAGTAATCGGCGTGGCGTAATCGGCGTGGCAAAATAGCCACGCCGCTTACAATTCGTCCCACGCCGATTACACTGAACTTATTTTAGTCAAGAAAAGATTGAATATATCAATATATTTTTGTAAATAAATATAAATAATATGTTATTAATATAAATAAAGGAAATCATTACATAAAAATAATTAAATTACATATATATTAAGTTTTTTAGTTATATATTGTTCCATAGTTTAATATGAACTGTTTCTGTCATTTAGACTTAGGGAGAAGATCCAGAGGTCCCAGATTCGATTCTTGGGGAGGATTATACAAAGTTGACATTCGCCAATTTATAAAATTATTCAGAATTTGGTTAAACCTGCGAGACAAACCACATTATTGTCTGCAAAAAGCTGGTTTCATGCTTCTGAAGGTCTGTCAGTCTCGGTTGCTGTCTACGACACTATTAACGAGTTATTTTAGGTTTAGCTATTCAGAGTTCTAATCAAATTAGATTTAATTTTATGTAATCGTAATCTTAATTAACACAACTGATCGAACACTAATGTGATAGATTTTGATTATTATAATTTTTGATTTTTAAAGTTAATAAGTCAATAAAGTTTTGATTCGAGCCCTTGGCTGAGTGAGCTGTTGATTTTTGAAGCACATTTTAATTATGATAATTTTGTAATTTCCTTTGTCAACAAGGTTCTACTAATTAATATACCTGATCAAACTAATACCACTGCTTTTTTTTACTTTCCCCTTACTTGTAAAGACTGGTGTTCGCTGTTAGGTATTCATTTAATATAGGTATATTTATATGATTTGGTAATGAAAAAAATTATTTGGGGTGAATTATAAGGTCAGAAAGCTCAATAATTCCTATCAATAATAGGTGCAAAAGTATTCATCAGTCAAAATGCATAAAAAATTCAGACAAAATTAACTATGTAATAAGCGTGGCTCGTTTTGTAATCGGCGTGGCACATGAAATTTCAAAATTAAATTTCTCAAAAAGTTAATGTGCTAGCATGGAGCACCAAACGGTTTTATAATCAGGAAAGTACACAAAATCATATTTTTATGTTAAATTATTAAAATTGTCGAAATTAAAATTTGCCACGCCGATTACGCGGAGAATCGAATTTTGAAGAATGACCCATTTCTATTTCTATTTAAAGCCACAAATCTGCGAACTTCGTCAGCATCTTTTGGCACTGGATAATTTTCCAAAACTTTAACTTTATTCTCATCTGGTTTTATGCCTTCTGGTGTTACTACATGTCCAAGATATAATAGTTCTTTTTTGAGAAATGTGCATTTTAATGGATTAAGTTTTAAATTAACTTCCCGGAGCCTTGAAAAAACGTCAATTAGGTTTTTGTTATGCATTTGCAAGTTTCGACCCATTATTATAATATCGTCAAGATAAACAATACATTTACTGTAATTTAGGCCTGAAAGTGCAATAGTCATTGCCCTACTAAACGCACTGGGACTAGTCTTTAAACCCATAGGTAGGCGTTTCATCTGATAGTGTTTGTCGGCTAAAAACGCTGTATATTTTCGACTTTCCGGATCTAATTCAACCTGATAGTAACCCTGATTAAGGTCTAAATGACTGAAGTACATTGCTCCAGACAAGGAATCCAAAATTTCGGTTATGATTGGTAATGGGAATTTATCATTTTGTATACACTCATTCAGCTTTCTATAGTCTATCACAATACGCCACTTCCTTTCACCACTCGCATCCATCTTTTTTTGGACAATCAATAAAGGACTAGACCATTCTGAAGTTGATTCCTCAATAATATCATTATCTAACATTTGTTTTATTTGCTTATTAATTTTTGTTTTTTGTGATTGTGGAAGACGATATGGTTTGCTATAAACAGGATTAGTATTTGGCTTTAGGTTAATTTTTTGTTGGTACAAGTTAGTAGTATTTAACTTGTCCCCCGGTAAATGAAAAATATCTGCAAACTTTGCACAAATATTCGCGATAGTGGTCTCTTCTTCTTTATTCAGATAATTTAATTTAAGCAAAGAAAACAAATGTTTTACCCTTTCCGCGTTGTTAACTACTTCATTAAACGAATAACATTCAAACTCTTCCAAACTTCTAACTTCTGGCGTGAAACAATGTAAAAAGACCTCAGTTTCGCGCGTATTCATAATGCGCGTCGCTACCTGTCCATTGCTGCATCTACTTAATGAATTTGCAACGAAAACTCCGTCACAAATCTCATTGGAAACTATTACGCAATCCCCCGTCTTAGTAGTTAATATATTAAGTACAACTTCGCTTCTCGCTGGCAATTTGATACATGCGTTCTGATTCGACTTTTCTTCTAAAGAATATAACTGAACTGGTATGTTAGTTACGGATCCGTTATGTTTTTTCAAAGTTAATATCTGATTTTCGTAATTTATAAATGCCTTGTATCTAATAAGAAAATCTTGTCCTAAAATGCCGTGAACATTCAAAGGTAAATCTTTAAAAATGTAAAATTCATGTGCAAATGATTCATTAGTTTCATCATGCAATATCAACTCTATGCACCCGCTAGATGTAACTTGACCACCAATGCCATTTATGTACGTAGTCTCGGGGCGAATGAACTCGCTTACTGACTGTATTACGTTATGTGTCACAGCTGACAATGATGCTCCTGTATCTATCAACCATGTACATAATTGGTCACCAATGTACAGATGAACAGAGTTCATATTTCTGTAAGTTAGGATATAGTTAGTCAAGAAAAAACTGCTGACATGCCGGTTCGCTGGACTCGGTCACGTTTTGTGATCCATGATGAGCATGAGTCTGCCCATGAGTCATATACACATGATGCTTCTTGTTATATGATTGATTAAAATTTTGGCGCGGCCCACTGTTACCACAGAACCTACCACGCCCTGCGATATAATTTCCGCGGCCACGATTGTAACCACGACCAAAAGATGCTCCGTAAAATGTTCTATCATTATGATAATATGAATTTCCGCGTGGCGGATAATTATTTCCGCGAGATGGAAAATGGCTTCCACGTGAGGGAAAACTCGACCGCCCTCGGAACCCGGTGTTAGGGTATCCTCTACTATTGCTATATTTCCTACCTCGAGCTAGCAAAATCTGGCCTGATGAGGAAGGCAGCGCCGTTTCCTCATCTTTCGCACCCTGTATTGCGTCTTTTAGCGATGTATAATTACGCGCAGCTATAACCGTGCTAAGTCGCTCATTTCTCAACCCGTCGGCAAATTTCTGAACAGCCTGTTTTTCATTAAGGGGCTTTAAAATTTTATATGCATCTGATTTGCCATCGGCTTGGGAAATAGTTAGATCCACAAACAGTTGCTCTAAATCTTTTCCAAATCGATCTATTGACCTACTTCCTTGATAAGCGCTTTGTAAACGCTTTTGCAAAGCAGTGTCCGATTTTTTGGTTAAGAGGTGCTTTTTTATATCATCAACCATTTTCTGTACTGTGCTATACGTATCTGTTAGACGTAGTTTTGCACCATGCGATAACCTTGTCTTCAAAACATATTTTATTAGTAAATAATGATCAGCATCAAGTATCATATCTGAGTATAACTCGATTGCATCTATTAATTGCAAAGTCACCTTTTCGGTGTCGTCCATTACTGGTAATAGGCTAACCGCGACCTTTAAATCAAAATTCGGTTTTGTAGCCATGGTTTCGCTCGGTTTTTCACTCTCAAGATTTGTCATAAAATTCTCTATCTGACTAAAAATTATATCGATCTTATTCGATAACTGAAAATCTATGTCATTTAATGATATTTTTGCCTTTTCTACAGTTAAAACATAAGTCTCAAATATTTTTTTATATTGTGAGTACAGCTTAATTGCAGTTTCATATTTGAACTGTGCTGTTTTACTAGTCTGTCGTCGAGCTTGACCGATTTGGACCAAATATCTTCAAATTTCAATTAATTCTGCTAAAATATTATTTAATTGTACAATAGCTGACTCAGACATTGATTATGTACATAACGAGAGAAAAAGGCAAAAATATTATACAAACACTGAAATAAACATGATTAAAAAATAAATGATTAAAAAAATATGTAAAATTCCACTGCTGGGCTCTTAATCTATGACTTAATTAAATAATGTTCACTTACATGAAATTGTCATTGTTCGCTCGCACACACTTCACTGGCACAAAAGTTCCTTGGAGATAAAAAAAAAACTGTCCTGCGTCAATTTACACTGAAATTCGCCTTTGCCTCAAAGCGATAGCTGTCGCTTGCCTTTCAATCTTCTTGCTCAAGTTTTTATGCATTTTCTTCCATATACAATAGCCCAAGAAAATAGCGCACATGATCACAACTGTAACTAGTAAATAGCGCGTTTCCTCAGAGCTTTCACTAGCTGACATACAGGATTTGGCTTGGTTACCCTGTCCACTTTGGGCAATTATTACTTCCTCTCTAACCTCCTTGGAAACTTGCTTGCCCATTTTGCCTTTAATTCCTGAAAATGCTGAAAAATAAAAACTGGCAGCGTGTCGCCATATGGTACTACAGCGTAGTACAGGGTGATAGAAAATGTAGGTACTTGTGATTTACTTCAGGTTCTTGTGTTAAAGAGATAAAGAAAATACATCTTGTCACTTGAACGTACGAAAATATATTGAGAATAAAATGAATAATCTTACAGCTAATACAAACTTAAACTAGGTTACATGCGTATACCTTTTTGGGAGGGTGCATCAAACTCTCAGTATGACATCATACACTACAAACGTACTGAATGCTGTACCTCAAGAGCTTGGACGAAATTATAGTAGTATTATTAGTACTGTAGTATTGTAAATTAGTTCGTCCAAGCCCGTGGGTAGTAGGAAACCAGCATATAAAATAATGATATCGTATGAATAATTATCTGCAAAGATTAATTTTTCCCTGATTTCTATTTCAGATTCACGTGCCAAGCCAAACTACCGAGTACTAGCCCACAACCAACAATACTTCGTCAGCGTATTATTCTATAATAACAAAGGTACCTTCAATACCTCCTTTGAAAAAAATAATATTTATTTTTCTTTAACAATTAAAGCCTTAATCACATAGGTGTTGGTGTCTCTATTTAAGCGAAAATAGCCTGTGTTTAGAGACACCTCTCCTCTATAACAATAATTACAAATACGTGAAGGCCGACGGTAATACATTAGAAAGGAAAAGTTAAGTTTTATATGAATTTAGAAATATACATTTTGAAAAAAGGAATGATTCCAAGCATGCATACGCCTGTGTGTGCGAGTGTGTATGTGTGTGTGTGTTTGTGTGTGTGTGTGTGTGTGTGTGCTTGCCATGTTATACTACATGATCCATCAAAATCTCAACTTCTTCATACAATTGCGGTTGAAGCCACTTTATTAAAATGACCTAAAAAACTTTTGTTCAAATGTTGGTACTCCTCAAATCCTCAATACATACATACACATATCACGCCTTTATCCCTTGCGGGGTAGGCAGAGCATTAACTGTCGTAAAAACGGTCGCTATCACCACTTCTGACAAATAATTGTAATAAACAAGCCCTCGAATCCCTTAGTCGCTTCTTACGACACCCGCGGGAAATAATTGGGGTTATGCTATTCTAAGCTGGCATCATCACACGGCCTAAATGTAGAATTTGGGACATATTTATACTCATACAAACAATTAGAGATATTAAAAATATATAAACTACTAGCTTTTACCCGCGACTTCGTCCGCGTTAGATAGTTTTTTTGAAACAGGTTCTAAAGTATACATGTATATTCATAGTAAGTATGATATTAGAACAGTTCTTATCTCTACTGTTTTAGGATGAGTTGGTTGCTTCTGTTGTTAAAGGGAAAATTCGAAATTTGATATCCGGTGTACTACCCTGAGAGATCAATATTTGTAACCATTGAATACAAAAGTCAGTAGATAACAAAAAAGTCCTCGGTAAACAGTTGCTAATGTCCTTTCTCAACTTATTCCCATCATACTGAACAACTTTTGTTTAAGTACCATGCCTGTATCTCTAATAGTTTAGCTGGGCTCCTGATGGTACACCTGGTGGTCTACATAAGGTACTCCAGATCCTCAATGTCCTTGTGAAAAGAAGCGGCCCATCATACTGAACAACTTTTGTTTTGGAACCATGCCTTTATCTCTAATAGTTTAGCTGGGTTCCTGATGGTACACCTGGTGGTCTACATAAGGTACTCCATATTCTCAATGTCCTTGTGAAAAGAAGCGGCCCATCATAATGAACAAGTTTTGTTTTAGTACCATGCCTGTATCTCTAACAGTTTAGCTGGGCTCCTGATGGTACACCTGGTGGTCTACATAAGGTACTCCAGATCCCCAATGTCCTTGTGTAAAGAAGCGGCCTATCATACTGAACAACTTTTGTTTTGGAACCATGCCTGTATCTCTAATAGTTTAGCTGGGCTCCTGATGGTACACCTGGTGGTCTACATAAGGTACTCCATATTCTCAATGTCCTTGTGAAAAGAAGCGGCCCATCACAATGAACAACTTTTGTTTAAGTACTATGCCTGTATCTCTAATAGTTTAGCTGGGCTCCTGATGGTACACCTGGTGGTCTACATAAGGTACTCCAGATCCTCAATGTCCTTGTGAAAAGAAGCGGCCCATCATAATGAACAACCTTTGTTTTAGTACCATGCCTGTATCTCTCATAGTTTAGCTGGGCTCCTGATGGTACACCTGGTGGTCTACATAAGGTACTCCAGATCCTCAATATCCTTGTGAAAAGAAGCGGCCCATCATACTGAACAACTTTTGTTTTGGAACCATGCCTTTATCTCTAATAGTTTAGCTGGGCTCCTGGTGGTACACCTGGTGGTCTACATCTGTACTCCAGACCCTCGAATGGTGATAAAAAGTAGCCTATGTCCGTTCTCGGTATGCTAGCATTCTCTGTACCAAGTTTCATGAAGATCGGTTCAGCGGTTTGGCCGTGAAATCGTAGCAGACAGACAGACAGACAGACAGAGTTACTTTCGCATTTATAATATTAGTGTGGATCAGTGGTGCTGACATCGGTACGGATACCTGTCACAGGGGATGCGGCCTTGAGTAGCTTAATGTGCTATCGATTGATTGAAAGTTAACCAGACATTTCCAAGCCAATGCTTGTAATGCTTTCCTTTCGTGTTCACAGACGCCGTGATGGATGTTATTATGTTGCGTTGTGCACAGAGGGCGCGTGCGCTGTGCGACTCTCCAACTAATGTCAAGACAACTACAATCATTTTTTATGTTATAGGTATGCTTTTAATTCAGATCTCTCACATTGCCTTTGGAATTGTTTTTTCTTTTCTGAACTTGGTACTATGGTACTATAAATTTAGTTATTTACAAAGAGTAACCGCCACCAGAATGGGTATAGCAAGCTAAACAAGTACTCCTCAAAGCTCATTCAATTTCATATCTTCCGACGAGGTGTATGCTCAACTGAGCCATTTTTTTTACATTAAAGTGTTGAGATGATTCATAGACTGACATACATACATATATCACGCCTATAATCCCTTACGGGGTAGGCAGAGCGTAAACGGCCGTAAAAACCGGACAATTACCCTACGTCTGACAAATATTTGAGGGTCATTTGAAATATAGTGTATCACCATAGTGACAGGTTGTCAGCCCATCGCCTAAATTTGCAATACACACCCTCAAGTCCCTTAGTCGCTTCTTACGACACCCACGGGAAAGAAATGGGGTGATGCTATTCTAAGCCGGCATCACACGGCAGCCTGTCTTTATAGACATAGTACGTCACATATTTTTCTCAAACGGCCCTCAAATATTTGTCAGGCGTGGCAATAGCTACCGTATCTTTACGACCAATAACGCTCTACCTATCCCGTGTGGGATAAAGGCGTGATAAGTACATTTATGTATGATTTAGTACTTATCTATATTTATGAGCAACAAATTTCAACTACCAACCGCAACAGTTTATGTTCAATATTAAAATCTATGTTTTAAAGTGACTATTTACTTTTCAGATAGGTAACAAGAACAACAATCTGGAAAAGAACAACGAAATCCTGACTGAAGATAGAAGACAAAAACACATTCAAGCAAAACGAAAACTCTACAAATTTAATATAAATTGTTTATAAGAATTTCTAAACATTTTGAACGGGGTATTTTTATTTAGTGAGCTAAGTTAACTGTAAGCAATTAACAAATAAATATATTTATATCAAAATAAACAATTGGTGAGACTAATTTCTGTTCCTTACTTATTTTATTATCAGACTCAAGCAAAACAACCATAGCTACTAATAAGTTTCTAGAATTACTTTTATCGTATTTACTATTTTAAATGTTGTTCTTAAATAATTTAATAATAAAAAGCTCATTTCATTTCAAAGTTGATACTAGAAGCGTTCCCCTTTATTAAAAAGAAAACACATGTGGGCAAGTCTTTATCTAATCTTAGTTCTGAAAAAAAGATATAAGCCCTTTGAAAAAAAATAGCACCCAGAATGTGTACCTACTTTGTGCAATGAACTTGTATAAAAATGAGCTGACAGGGGGAATTCTTATAAACCACGGTAAATCAAGACATTTAACACATAGGTACCTAATTATTAAATTTGTTCGCCAATCAATCCTTTTGCCAAGTGTAGTAAGTAAGGCAATAACCCCCCAGTAGTTGAAGGCCAATGTACATTGTACAGCTGTGGACTGTTAATGTATGTATTGATTAGAAAGTACCTACAAAGTTACTTTATTTTCTAAGTATATAATTTATTTTGCACTCGCAGTCTGTATTTTATACTATACCCATAATTATTAATAAAGTTCTGAGTGCTTTATTAGTTTCATCAATAAAAAATGAAAAGACTTGAGAAAATAATTATCTTTTTCTTAATTTTTTTTTTCGTTTATGTAAATGCTAAGTAGTTGAGAATAAACAATCAATTTTTTTAAATTATTTATTATTTTCCAAAATGTATAGTGGCCCCCCGTTGGATGACCAAATTATATATGTAAACACCCCCCCCCGTGCATACTTTATATGCCCTCGGCCGCCCCGCCCTCTTCCGCCTGGCCCTCTGCCGCCGCGCCCTCTGCGGCCGCGCCCTCGGCCGTCGCGCTCTCTGCCGCCGCTCCCTCTGCCGCCGCGCCCTCTGCCGCCGCGCCCTCTGCCGCCGCGCCCTCTGCCGCCGCGCCCTCTGCCGCCGCGCCCACTGCCGTTGCGCCCTCTGCCGCCGCGCCCTCTGCCGCCGCGCCCTCTGCCGCCGCCCCTCGTCCGCCGCGCCCTCTGCCGCCGCGCCCTCTGCCGGCGCGCCCTCTGCCGGCGCGCCCTCTGCCGGCGCGCCCTCTGCCGGCGCGCCCTCTGCCGGCGCGCCCTCTGCCGCCGCGCCCTCTGCCGTTGCGCCCTCTGCCGCCGCGCCCTCTGCCGCCGCGCCCTCGGCCGCCGTGCCCTCGTCCGCCGTGCCCTCTGCCGCCGCCCCCTCTGCTGCCGCTCCGTGCTGTCTCTCCTCCTCGTGATGTAGAACCCTAAAAACAGAAAAAATTATCAAACTACCTATTCTACTTATAAAATCTTTGAAATAGGTAAGTATTATAATCTTCTTTAACATTATTATCGAAGATTACTCATAGTCAACATTAGCTAATTAATATACCTAACTAGGAACACAATATATTTTTATAAAAGTTTTTTTTTTCATAGTATGTAATGATTTTCTTGACCATCATTATTATTTACTCTTGACAGTGGACCATTTGTTTAAAACAAAAGGTAAAAAAATATTGATATTTTATCAGCTCCTACTAATTATGCTGTAATTTTGTTTATTTGTAAAATAAATGTTTATTAAGGTAACCTAACCTACCTAACATATCTTAAATAATTTGAAAAAAGTTACTAACTGTTCCGTTTTCACTCTGGTCGCCACCTTCATCGATAGGGGTAGCAGCGACGGTGGCAGGAACATCATTGTTTGCATCCTGATAATTACATTAAGCTATTTATTAGTTTAGTCAAAGCAAACGTATATTAGTGAATATTCATAAATAATAGTAGTTTATGCAACTGTCGTATAATGGGGGTCATTAGAATGCGAGTGTCTGTTTGACTTGTTTTGAATTGTTTGACACGAGCATTCTAATGCCTAATTATAACAGTTGCATATTTTGTCTAAACTCTTGCCTGATACAAGGTAAAATTCAATACGAGAACGTAATATGGCTTGATATATTTTTTTGAAAATTCTATACTTTAACAGTTGTTCAGATGTGGAGTCTTAACAATTACTTAACTAAACTACTGAGCAACATCTAAAAACAACTGAACAACATCTGAACAACATCATAACAACATCGGAACAACATCGAAACAGCAACTGAAAAACATCTTAAAAAAACTAAACAACAACATCTGAACAACAACTCAACAACAATCTAATAAAACAACTAAACAACAACTGACAGGTGCGGCGGAAGATGGCGGTATGAGTATTGGCAAAAAAAACTTCGTTTCATTTCTCAACTTTAACGAAGTAAGACCCTTCTCATTAAGTCATTACGCTTCTGTAACTTCTGTGAAACTGTAATTTCTATAGGCAGAATGCTTAAAGAAGGTCTTTATGCAACTGTTTTTGAGTTCTTAATTCGAACATTATGAGACAAGTGTAGATAATAGTAGTTTATGCAACTGTCATATAATGGGGGTCATAAGAATGTGAGTGTCTGTTTATCTTGATAATAGTTTGACACGAGCATTCTAATGCCTACTTATAGCAGTTGTATACACTATTTTATCTACACTCTCAAAAAAAAAACAACCTCAGTTTAACACTTTTCCAAACGTCCGCACCGGCGATTGCAAGGCCCGACACATGGTCAAATTCAATACGAGAACGTAATATGGCTTTATATGAATATTCGAAAATTCTATACTAACAGTGGTTTAGATGTCGAGTCTGAACAACAAATAACTAAGGCGTTCGTCCTATTGCAGTTGGCTGCGTTTTGCGGCGTTTGGTGTCGAAACTGGGTTGTCGTGCGGTAAAGAACGAGTTGGCAAGTTACTTGCAGCCACATCAACTTGGTTTTGGCACTGCATTAGGTTGTGAAGCTGTTATTCATGCAATCCGGTCTTTTGCGGTGAGGGGAGAGGGGAGCGACAATGTGATTGTGAAACTGGATATCAGGAATGCCTTCAACTGTGTAGAGAGGGATATTATTCTCTTGGAGGTAAAGGAGCGAATACCATCCTTGTACCCTTTTTTGTTCCAATGTTACAGTTCGTCGTCTTTACTATTTTATGGTGAGAGTCCTTTAGATTCGGAGGTTGGTGCTCAGCAGGGTGATCCTTAGGGCCCACTCATTTTTAGCTTAGCAATTCACAAAGTGATATCTGCAGTTAAATCACCTCTCAATTTGTGGTATCTCGATGACGGCACGATTGGGGGAGATCCTGACACGGTTGAGGATGATATTAAACAGTTGTTCCCGAAATTGAGAGATATTGGCTTGGAAGTAAATAGCACCAAATGTGAATCCAAGATTTCCAAGATTTAATGCTTTAGTTCCCGGAATCAAGGTTATCAATAAAGATAGCTTTTCCCTTCTCGGTTCGCCAATTTTCAGTAATGGGGTCCCAGGTACGCTTGAGGCAAAGAGACTTCAGCTAACAATAATACATGACAAACTTAAGAGCTTATCTTCGCATGTGGCTCTAGTTCTCCTTCGCAGTTGCTTCTCGATGCCTAGATTGACCTATACCATCAGAACTTCACCTACCTGGCTTTTCCTTCGTCGCTCGTGTGGATGATCTACTCAAATCTACTTTGGAAAGCGTCCTAAACGTCAGCTTGGATGAAAGACAATGGCATCAAGCAGGTTTGCCAATTCGGCATGGGGGTTTGGGTGTGCGTCTCGTTGAGGGTGTGGGACTCCCGGCTTTTTTGGCTTCGGCGCATGGGGTGGTAAACTTGGTCGCTCGGATTGTCCCTTGTGATGGCGGCCTGGTTTCCATTCCATTTGTCAGCATGGGAGGTTTTATGTCCTGATGAAGAGCGCAGATGACAAAGACAAACAGCGTAGTTGGGACGACATTCTTTCTAGAAATACTCTTAAACTTCTGATGGAGGATGCGTCAGATTTAGATTTGGCACGTCTTAAGGCGTCAGTCAGTTTGGAGGCTGGAGCTTGGCTTCATGCACTGCCATCTCCAAATTTAGGAACGTTTTTAGACAACGATTCGCTAAGAGTGGCAGCTGCCTTACGCCTTGGTTGCTCTATGTGTGAGCCTCATCGGTGTGTTTGCGGGACTATGGTAGAAGCGAATGGTCTCTACGGTCTCAGTTGTATAAGGTCAGCGGGTCGTTTATCGAGACATCACGCCTTGAACGACTTAATACGTCGGGCTCTTGTTTCGGCCAACATACCATGCGTCTTAGAACCGTCGGGACTTTCGAGGACGGACGGTAAACGCCCTGACGGCCTGACGTTGATCCCTTGGGAGCGTGGCCGAAACCTTTTATGGGACGCCACTTGTTGCAGTACTTTTGCTGCCTGTCATATCCCGGGGACCAGGCAACGTGCGGGGTATGCGGCTGAGACGGCGGCCAAACAGAAGCATGTCAAATACGCGGCCTTAAAGCAGTCCTATATGTTTGTGCCCGTGGCTGTGGAAACGACAGGAGTTTGGGGGACCGAGGCAAAGAAATTTATAGCGGGTATTGGTCGCCGGCTGACGGAAAAGGGGTTAGATCCTCGGTCCGGTTCATACCTTACCCAAAGAATTTCAATCACCATTCAGCGAGGCAATGCCGCTAGTATTTTAGGCACCTTTGGGCAGGGTGTGACTCGAGGGGGTCTCTTTGGTTAGTTTTATGTCTTATAATTATTATTTATTTTTAATATTTTTGTATTTGACGACGCATGTTGCTGAAATAACCTTCTGTTTCACCGTTGACGATGCATGTTGCTGATAAATGACTTGTAAGTATCTGTTCTTAGTTTTTGACGAAGCATGTTTGAATTTAAAAATGTATTTGATTAATAAAGAAATAAATTTTTAACAAATAACTGAACAACTGAACAACAACTGAACAACACTGAACAACATCGGAATAACAACTGAACAACTGATCACCATCTGAACAACATCTAAACTACAACAGAACAAAAAACCTATTAAAACAACTGAACAACATCCGAAAAAATTACGTACAACAACAACTGTCAGGTGCGGCGAAAGATGGCAATATAAGTATTGCCAAAAAAAAACTTCGTTTCATTTCTCAACTTTATCGTAGTGAGAGTTTTCTCATTAAGTCTTTACGCTTCTGTAATTTCTATTAAACCGTAGTTTATATAGGCAGAATGCATAAAGTAGGTCTTTATACAACTGTTTTCGAATTCATAATTCTAACATTAGGAGGATAATGCTGGCGTTGTGGACCCTCGTGTACCGAACCCAAGAAGAGGATTGATAGTGTGGTAAATGAATGCTCATATGGAAATCTGCCCGGAAAAGTCCGGGGCGGAAAATTTTATCATTGAACTTTGTTACGGTAATAATAGTAAGGTGACAAACATACTAAAATACCCCACCCCTCGACTTGTGCCGCGGGGGGGAAGCTCAAGGGGTCCCAATTTTTGGTTATTTGACCATATTTCTGAAACGAGACGTTGTACGAATTTTTGTTGCAGTACACAATGAAAGCTAATACAATTTTCTAGATTCTTAATAGTTTTAACCTATTATCATTCATTGTCTCGCTACGAGCTCAAAAAAGCGGTAAATTTTAAAAATATGTTGTTCATTTTACAACTCTGGTCACATATTGGTATTTAACGTGCAAAAATTTTATATAAGCTACATCTGCAGTCTCCTTTCTTTTGTGTGGGACACCGAGTCGACGAACGACCCGATTAACCATGTTGTCAATGTTTTTCAACCGCCTACCTACAGCTACTGGTAGGCCTCTGCTCTGACATGGTTGTAAAACGACCACCGTGTAAGTTATCATAGACAACATTCGAGACCGTCGGGTTAAAATACCCTTCGAAGCAAGAAATAGAATGATGATTTTAAGTCGACCTCTGCCTGAACTACAAACTATCAACCAGACTTAATAACATAAGCTGAGAGTATCTTCACGCGATGAAGTTGGAAAAAGTTAATAAAAAACTGGCTAAACTCGCATAAACTCCTATAATAATATATTAAATAAATATCCTACAGGCTTATGTAGTTATTTTGTTTAAAACTATCGTTAAATTCTAATTCTAGGCACCCGGTAACGCAGGGAAGCAGTTGTAGGGACCTTCTTACAAGCTAACCTTTTACCTAACCTAAGATCAGAAATGAAAAAGTCCCAGTAGACCCGCTCCTGCTTTTTCAAAGTATCTCTGTCAGCAAAAAGACGGATGACGACTTGAAAAAGTATCTGATATCAAACTATCTATAAGTACGTATCTGAAGATGGGATGAGGAAAACCAAGAAATCAGCTCTTTACTCTCTGTTTGATCCAACCAACAAGCCTTGTAACCTACCAAACTTTAACATGGTAATTGATGGAGGACTCCTGATTCATAAAGTAATTTGGCCTAAAGGAGGCACAGTAGCAGCTATATGTGAAACTTATATAAAACTCATAAAGCGCAACTACCCAGGAAGGAACGTGCACTGTTGTATTCTATGGGTACACTGATACTGCCCACAGTACAAAAACAGCAGAACAAGAGCGCAGGTATCGAGTGAAGCAGTCAGCCGATGTAAATCTTAGCTTAGACACAACGATCAATGCTAAGCATGAACAGTTTCTGTCATACAGCCACAACAAAGGCAAACTGATTGATATTCACTCATTCCGCACATACCCCCAGGTCCAGGTTTGGCTTGAAACGACCTTTCCCTGAATTGTGGGGATGGAAACGTAATGAAAGCAATTTTCTAGTGCCTATCCAAACAAAATACCCAGCTGCACCGGAAGAAATATTAAAGCTTATATTTAGCCGGTGCACCATTGACTGCAGTAGTGCGTAAGAAGGCCTCCATGCTGTGCTCCGCGATTTGCCACAATTGCCACGGAACTTGCACAAATAGCCTTCCCATATTAGAGGAAAAAAGCGATAACGACGGCAGTGACAATGACAAAGCAGAGGTACATATTAGAGGAAAAAAGCGATGACGACGGCAGTGACAATGACAAAGCAGAGGTAGGGGCTTACATACCTACATCTGAAGACGATGTGACATCAAGGAGGATAAAGAATACAACACTGAGGAAGAACAACCAGGTCCCGCACGTCTAAAGCGGCCGCGAAGCACCCAGCGTATATGAATGTTTTATTGTTGCGTTTCGTTTCGAGGGGGTGTAACAATGCATATATTTTAAATCACTTATAACTAAACAAGTGTTTGGAATAGGGAAGAGCAGTTCCGGTTCATGCCCAAGGGCGTGGAAGACCTCTTAACGCGGTACAATTAGAAGAGGAAATTTTCCAATACTTTGACGAAGACTCCAGGAGGAGCACCAACGACGCTGCACGGCGTTTCTGCGTCAGTCAGTATGCTGTGTGGAAGCTACTCATAGGGTGGGAACGAAATTTGAGGCGATCGGCTTTCCATCAACACGATAGAAGAAGAATGCAATGCCGACATTTGGTAGAATGGTCCAGCGTTCCTGTGAGCTAGGGAGCATCGATTTGTAAGTAATAAAATAGACTTACCTCTAGAAAGTTTACCTGAAATGAAGACGGTTCCTTTCTCGACATCCTCCTCTAGCGAAGTAGTACTTCTCACAGTTAAAGAAAACGAATTCATGCAATCTTTTATAGATAGGTATTCTGACATAAAGATGACTCGTATCATGATTCATGGCATATGTACTCAGATTTTGCAATAATTTAATATCAAAATCTAGGGACAAAACTATTAAATTTTAAAAACAAGCTCTTTCTGCAAATGAGTTACAGAAGGCTTTGATGTTATTTATTTAACACGATCAGAATGTTTATTTTCATAATGAAATACATTCATTAAAAACAAACATAGACATTAGCGGTCCTTTGAAACCATTACACATATTTTAAGACAAAGAAAATCTCGTTAGATTAGGCGGGAGACTGCAGAACTCTGATATTAGTTATGCAAACACCCTATAATTTTAAAGGATCTCATCTAACAGATTATATATATATTTATTATACCTTCCTTTGTTATATATTTTAGATTGAAATTTAGATATATATTCTGTGCACGTTTTATCCGCATATCGTATAATACCATTACTCTTCCCTAGGTCTGCTGTAAGAAATTTCTTATTAGAGATAAGCAGTGCCTGTTGTGTCTGTATTCTTTATGTGTTTTTCTCTTAAATGTTCATGTGTACAATAAATCGTAAAATAAAAAAAAATAACAGACTTAATTATTCGTAGTGAGCACGTTAGATTGTTACACGCCGGTCTACTATTATTGTCGAGTCTTAACCAAAGATAGATAGATAGATAGATTAGATATTGAATGGGATTAGGGAGGTTAAAAAAGTAACTCATAAGTGTATCACATGTTTGAAGCTTAAGAAGTCAGCAGCTAAACAGTTGATGGGTTCATTGCCGAATGATAGGGTGTTTTTATTTATTTTTTATGTATTTATTCATTACAAAGAATAAATACAAAGTAATTATTTACACACCATTAAACCTAACGGTTTGTGTCAGTACTGCACATACCTCTTTAGGTTATATATTTGTATTTGTGTGTTTCAGCACTAAAGCTGTGCACCTAGAACTAACGTCTGATCTAACTACCGCTTCCTTTCTGGCATGTTTTAGAAGGTTTGCGTTTAGAAGAGGTTTACCAAGTGACTGCTATTGTGATAACGCTAGTAAGTACATTCCGTTGTGCAAGTTCTTAGGTAAACGAATTCTACAGACTATAGGCTCTCAAAGTCAGATAACACAAAATCAGATAAAATTCCATTTTATTCCAAGTTATTCGCGAGTGTTTGGTGGACGGTGGGAAGCAGCGGTAAAGAGTACAAAATACCATTTAAAGCGTACTGTTTAAAACAGCAAACTTACTTATGAAGAGTTGAATACGGTATTAGTACAGATAGAGGGGGTACTTAATTCAAGGCCTCCCTTGCTAATGACATCAAATTGTGATGATTTTACATAACTTACGCCAGGTAATAATTTAATAGGGGTCCTATAACTGCCTATCCTGAACATGATGTAAGTGATACTCGTGATACTCCTGTAAATAGGTTAATAATGTGGAATGTTGGAAACAAAATGGTGCAAACTTTTTGGAAACTATGGTATAGGCATTATTTAAATGTACTACAGTGTAGGTGAAATGGCAAACGCCTTAGAGTAATGTTAAAGTAGGATCTTTAGTGCTTTTAATAAATAACAATACTCCACCCTTGTCATGGCCAATGGGACGTATAATTCAGGTTTTCCCTGGGAAGGATAACCACGTACGAGCGTTTGAGGTTGACTCCAAATAGGTGCATTGCTTTGCATTTTATTTGAGTAAATAGGTTATTTTGGCAATGCATATCCTGTTTGGTAGCTTCAGTTCTTTGCTAGGTGCCCCAGCATGTTAGAGATTGTATTGTCGACCACACATATTTTATAATTTTAAGTATGCGTCACTTTTGGTGACTTTACTTCTTGTCTACTACAAAGCAACTACTAACGTGTCTATACGTGAATAAAACGAGAAATAGTGAAATTATCTCGTCTTTTCTTCCACTCTCCTCAACGCCCTCAAGTGCCCTGCACATGCGCGTCTGTCGTAGAACCGACGGATAATGGAGTAAGCGGGTTCTCGACTGGAGGCTACGTCTTGGCAAACATAGCGTTGGACACCCTCCAGCCAGATATAGATGGCGAAAACGAGAGATCGTGCCCTATGGCGGCTCCTGGGGGAGGTCTACGTCCAGCAGTGGACTTCAATAGACTGATGTATTTAAATAATAATAAACGACATGAATTACGTATTCATCATAATATGATGAGTACTTATTTATGTCGGATATTATTCGATCCGCATATTCCCCCATCCAACCTCGCGTTTTAAACACTGTCCGAGACACGTCCTTTCGGAAGAAGATGATGAAATCACAGTAGCCATTGCTGCAGCCATCGCGAGTAGATTACACTCCACAAGCTCCTCAAGCAACCGAGCGACGCCCCCGTTGTCTCATTTGTTCCCCATTTTGGGAACTACCGGCACGTAGCAGGTAGATTCAGTCCAATTCGTTCTTCTCAGAACAACTGAGCTGGTTGTTTGAACAACCACAAAACTTCTCCGGGTGAGCTCCTGCTCCCCACTATACAGTCAGGTGTACCATAAAATCAAAGGGTTCAGAACTATAAAAAAAACGATCCGCATAATAGCAGTCCACTGCGGAACGAAGATCTCCCCAGGGTACGCCGTATGGCACTATATCCCATTTTCGTCATATGTGGCCTCCACTCCAGAACTCGGTCATTTCACCGTCCATGGGTTCTATATCAGAAGATGTGACCAGGCGACTGCCACTACGTTACTTAATGTCGAGAAAAAGCAATAGGTGCCTTACAAATAACAAGAAAGTTGCTAAATGTAGGTATCTTCTTTTCTACAGAAAACAGCCAATAATGCAGAGTAACAAGGAGCACATGTCTTATTCAATTCAATTTATGGCAATAAATCGGTCTTTTGCTAACGGCCACTTTACTGGCCCCTTAGAAAAATCAAGGAATGAGGCCCAATGGCAAAAATTAAAACAGGCTGTGGACCTACTGGGCCCAGACAGATCGGTCCAGCAATGGAAAAATGTTAGTACCTTACGAGTACATCTGAAGTTTGATAGTATGAATACTTAAAATGCACTAGAGGCATGCTCATTAATATTAGCAGCACGAATTAAACTTGATTGGACATTTTAGAAATTGGTCATTTTAGGAATTAGACATTGTGGGAATTGGACTTTGTGGTTATTGGACATTCTGGGTATTGGACAGTTATAATGTGTTGGACATTTTGGGAATTGGACATTATGTACCTAAATGACACAAACTGTGAATAAACTTCTTTTCATAGTTATCTAGACATAAAAATTACTTATTCTTTTTAGACTTGGCGTGACAAAAAACAGCGCGCCCGGTACGAGCTGGGGGATATAATAAAAAACGACAACCAACGGGGAACAACACCGTCGTACCCAAATTGTCAGATGGTAGTGATTTAGTTTTGGGAACGATTGGTCGTTCAATGGCGGTAGGCATGGGTCCTGCCGAGTCGCCAATCGGGGTTAGTATATATTTATACATTACATTGGAGTAGTTTACTTTGACATTTTGCTATGCACATTACTATTTTAAAAAAGCGGTATTGTATTTAAGAGCCAAACTTAAGAAATGTTCTGAATCATGATTGGTAGCAGAACAGTAAGCCAGCCTTTCTTGCTTTATTTTTTATTCTCATATACCTAGATGTTAAAAAAAATACAGACATTAATAAATATGTAAATAATTTCAGAACGCTTAAACAACAAACGTTCTCCCCATCACCACTAAGAAGCCTTTGGCTCAAGCGAGCAATACAAAGGTAAGTCCCTATTTGGTATTTTAAGTTATACTTTTTTCAAACGGTATGGGCACGTACATTAAACGCACGTAAATTACACAGTAGCTCAGTCTCAATCATCCACATATCTACACTAATACAGGGTGTCTAGTTGTATTTTTTTGTCACTGTAATCTATGCGGATTAAGATTGTAATCACTAATCAAAAATGACATCTTAAGTTATTGAGTTTAAAATTCAATTTCCTTAACCTTGTGATGAATCAATTTTGAATTATAATTGCTCTCAGCTGAAAACATTTCCTGCAACACTTTTTGGCTATAACCAAATACTACACATGCCCATGCCCTGACTTACAGGACCCAAAAATTTAGTCTTTGATTCAACAGAAATATCGATTTTTAGTTTTTCGCCAATAGGTATGCCAAATCATTTATTTATCGTTTGATTTGTAATTTTAAGATTTTTTTTTTTTTCGAATTAATATAATATATTTTTATTTTTAATACTTTTCTAAAATTTTGAGGACGTGACGTCACAACTGTTGGTAGTGTCAATATGCCTTAGCCTGTACAAAGAAAAATTTAATCATAAACAAGTCAAATAATGTCAACTACGAACAAGCTTTTTCTGATTAAGTCAAAAGCATTTCTTCATAACCATATTGTTATTGATATGTCATTCAAAAGTATAAATGTTTAATTGAATAACGTTGTATTAACTTGTACACTTTCTTATTATTCTTATAAGTAGATATTGTAAAAAATGTATATGGTATTGAGAATTTTCTTGTAATTTACCATCCTAGCATACCGAATTGCAAGTCAATGATAGACATTTGGAGTTATTAGTGATTAATAACAAAATTATTATAAATAGTCTATTAGAAAACACTAATTATAATATGATTTAATGGTAATTTGACTTTATATTACAGTAAAAAAATAAAACTGCAACTAGACACCCTGTATTATAAAATGGAAAATACCGTTGTCTGCTACGCTTACATGTTTTAACCACTAAAATGATTTTTATGAAATTTGGCACAAACATAGAAGACAGTAAGAAAGGAAGCATCCACATACGACCTGCGGACCCAAACTGCTTTTGTTATACAGGGTGTACGGGACGGTGTACCGAAAACTTTTCATGCATGATCGAACCATAAAACTGATAACTTTTACTATCGAGCCTATATTGGGAAACGATTGTTTTTTTCATAGAAAGTCAGTCAGCTAGTCAGGAATTTGGTATGGGAGGTCGAATATTTTTTTCGTTTACCATCATACTCTCCAAAGAAAAAGTTGTTCAGTTTTATTGAAAGATACTGTTGGTCTGATCATGTCTGCAAAGTTTTATGTACACTGTCCCTTACACCCCGTATAGTAATTGTGAACTTAAATAATTTTATAATATTGAAAACAATGTCAGCCTGCTAATGCCCTCAACGAACCCTTCCATAGCAAACATGGGCCACAATGTATGCATGTACGGAACAGTAAGTTACGTACAATTTCAACAATTATCAGACAATGAAGTTGACACTACCAAGAACAATATATAACCCCTTTAAGACAAACGATCGCCGAACAATTTTGCGTTCCCCAAATAAAGCTGAAATTTCGCGTTAAACCTAGATGGCGCTTTAATTTGATCTGGCTGTAGGTTGCAAATTATTTCCGCAAGTGTCGCTAGTTACAACTTCGCACTTAGATTGAAACCAAGGGTTCAATTTGGTTCAATCAAGTCCTGTTGTAGTTGTTTTTAAATGAATCGATAGATGGCGAGTTACGTGAGTTCTACCGTTCCACAAAGATGCAATGAAAACATACTGCTTGGAGGCGAATAAAAAACATACCTACTGGAAATTATCTTTTTCTTATAAGAAAAAATGAGTGAACATAAGAATCCAGGTTTTTGGGTTGAAATGTAATCACTTATCACTAATCATGTAAATAAGTTTATACTACACCTGCATGGAAATTTACCTATAGCCTTACACTTTATGGGGGGAACGTTAGTCATTGTTCAACGTACAAATAAGCGAGAGGGAATTAACCATACAAATCACTTTCCTCCCGTGGGCGATTTTTTAGAATTTAGTACAGTTGAACGGGTAGGTGAACGCAAGATTTTAAAAGTTGCCGACTTATTTTGCAAATATACTTTTCGTCTTTCGTATTCCTTAACTAGTTCAGCGTAAAAACTGAACTAAACTACATACATTTTAAAAGTTGTTCAATTATTATGAGCCAAATTTTTCAATAAATAGTTACTTGGAAAAGTTGTTCAGTATAAAAAAGTTGTTCAGTTTTAAAAAGATGTTCAGTTTTAGGAGTTGTTCAGTTTTAGAAGTTGTTCAGTATTGAAGTTGTTTAGTATTAAAAAGATGTTGAGTTTCAAAAGCTTCTGCAAGTGGTACAGTTTTAAAAGTTGTTCTGCTTCATAAGTTTTTCAGTTTCAAAAGTTGTTGTTTTAAAAGTTGTTAAGTATTCACTAATCACTAATCTCAAGAGTCTCGATGGGTGGTCGAGTTCATCTACAATTGGTCTATCATTGCCCCTTTCACCTTCATTCTCTTCCTTTAAATCCACCCTGCGAACAATTTTACCTAGGTATATTAAAACTAATGCTTTACCATGAAACATAACATATCATTGTTTAATGTAACATACCCGAAATTATGCATTATATTATATATAATACAGCAGGCATATATTATTTCACTGGCTTTTCCTGGTTTGTAATGTAGCACTCTATCAATGCCTATGCTTCTAAGGCTGCCGTATAGGTAACCATTCGTGCGTTCAATCGCGTTGCGCACTCGACAATCAGTATACCTTTTCTCAGAAGAAGCAGGCAATGTATCCAGACAAGGTGTCATAAGCCACGGTTCCAAGGGATAACCTGAATCACCTGCAACATTAAATAATTGTTTATTATTATTTTCAGGGAATGTCGTCGCTATCGTGCAGCCATGAATTATGGTGGCCATTGTTCAAAACCGCCAGGACAGATGGATAAAGTGGGTAGAGAGCGTAGACTTGACCTACAATAGCAAAAAAGCATGGGGAACGCTTTGAAAGCTGACGAACGATCCACCTGCAGCTGCACAACCTAATAGAGCAAACCAAGTGGCACATCAGCTTCTCCTAAACGGAAGCCTCCCTAAAAGCTACGCAAACCACCAAGCCCCGAAACAAACACTGAACGTAACGTCAGTAAACATTTTAATATCACCAAAATAGTCAAAGCAATTCGTAGAATCAAAACTGTCAAGGTTTCGGGTGTAGATGAAATAACACTAGAGCAGCTACAACATCTAGGACCTGTGGCTTTTGTAGTTTTTTAATAACTGCTTAGACAGCGCAAAAATCCGTAAGAAATCGAGGAAGGTAAGAGGAGTCGCACTGTTAAGGCCGTCCGCCCCGTCACGCGGTTTCACGCGGGCCGCGCGCGGTCACGTGGGATCCGCGCGGCGGTCTGACAGCGCCGCCATTATTACCCGTCCAAATTTAAAAGGCGCATAGTGCCTAGGTAGTTGTAATATGGCAAGTGTCGTCGTGTTCGTACGGGTTATACTTAGGTAGACTGAGCGTGTGTACGGTCGTGTGCGAAGAACTGTGTGCCGTGAAAATTGACATGGATCAATTTATAGTTTATTATTTGGCAAAAAAACGTAGAATTAATACAGATAAGTACAAAAATAACCGTAGGTAGTAAAGTTAAACAAGAAATAGATATTTTAGTACGTAGTTAATAAAATAAACCTCAAAAATAGGTTCCTACCAGCATCCTTTTTTTCCTGTTCACTAATTTCATTAAAATTATGAAAAAGCTCTGTAAATTTCCAACCAGGCACTTTGCCCGGCATCTTTATCTTTATAGCGTTCGTGGGACATATCCCACAGCTCAGGATTCTCCTGCACCCCTAAAATAATACGTTCCGTGTCTAGAAGCATATACGTCATTGTGAGTTGTGAGTGATCGTACCGGAGCGTGCGGCCCGCGCGACGTAGCGGCGACTACTGATTTTTGCAAAACAGGCACGCGCTCGCGTCGTGGGTTGCTGAAGCCGCGGCGCGGGTGACCGCAGGCCGCGTCACGAGGCGCCAATCTTGTGTTTTGGCAAATCGTGAAACCGCGTAAGGGAGCGTACGGCCTAAAGCCTGGAAAGCCACCGAAAGACCCAAAAAGCTACCGTCCCATTTCCCTGCTCTGTCACACTTATTAACTTTTAGAGACGCGCTCTATATATTCCTTGATGACCGTCTTACAGGCCTGATAGACACAAAGCTCATACCCAACCAAGCGGGATTTCGTCCAGGGAAATCATACTGCAATCAGGTCCTCAGTCATACTCAGCATTTTGAAGATGGCTTCGAACAGGGCCTTGTTACCGGTGCCGTCTTTGTGGATCTTACTGCAGCCTACGACACCGTAAACATAAGGCAGCTCCTATGGCACGGGTCGTGAGCGTATTTCCCGGGAATGATGGGTAGGTTAGGGTAGTAGAATTAAAAATTGCTTATGGTAAATTGTATACGAGTAGGTCATAGCAAAGCATAAGTGTATTGCCTATTGAAAGCTTATTTGTTATTTCTAAGTTGTGTGACATTCATAAGCTGCGTGACATTTATAAGTTGTGTGACATTTATAAGCTGTGTGACATTTATAAGCTGTGTGACATTTACAAGTTTTAGTTCTAAGTGATATGTACCTAATTTTACGAATCTACGTTAAGGTAATACGTTATTTCTTGCTTCTAGCTATAATTTACATTAGTTAGTTGACTCTTTACTTGTGCAGGTACGAATTTGTTTTCCAATTAATGCTAAGAGATTTATAGCATAAATACCTTCTCTTGAATATCATTAGGGAGGTAATTTTACGATTTGATTTGAGAAAGATATTTTTTCTTTTTTTTTCTTTTGTGGTATCTATATGATATATTAGGTCCTTACATATGAAATTGGCGATTTCGATTTTTTTTAATATAGTATATTTATTTAATCAAAGTATGAGCCATTGTAATCTATGCACTTTTGCCATCTCATAGGTAGTTCATTGATCCCTTTAATAAAAAAACCATTCGGACGGGAATCAATAAAATCTTTGAAGGCGATTTGGACTGCCTCATCTGAGTTGAATTTTTTCCCTTGCAAGAAGTTTTCCAAATTTCGAAAAAAAATAGTAATCTGTTGGAGCAAGGTCCGGGGAGTACGGTGGATGCCTTAGACATTCCAATTGAATTTGAAGCTCTTCTAATTTGCTAGCCGTCTGTTGTGCAGTGTGTGGTCTAGCGTTGTCGTGAAGCAACAGTGGCGTAGAGCGATTAAACAACCTCGGTTGTTTAGCAGCTAGCTTTTCCATCATGGTTTGCAATTGCTGACAGTAGACATCTGCCGTAATCGTCTGGCCAGATTTGAGAAAACTGTAATGAACGACACCGGCGCTAGTCCACCAAACGCTTACAAGTAACTTTTTATTGGTCAATTTTCGCTTGGAGCAGGCTTTGGCTGGCTTGCCAGGGTCCAGCCATTGCGATGAGCGCTTCCGATTATCGTAGAGAATCCACTTTTCATCACAGGTAATGATTCGATTTAAAATCCCTTCGTTATTGTGCCGGTCAAGTAATGTAACGCAGCAGTTGACGCGCGTTTGCCGGTTTGCTTCACTCAATTCGTGAGGAACCCACCTTTCAAGTTTTTTAATCTTTCCAATTTGCTTCAAGTGGATTAAAACAGTTTTATCACTAACACCGAAGCCTGCAGCTAATTCGGACGTGGTTTGCGATGGATTCGCTTCCACAATAGCCTTCAATTCTTCATTATCAACTTGGGTCTCCGGCCGTCCACGGGGCTTGTTTTGCAGGTCGAAATTTCCAAAACGAAAACGTTGGAACCAAAAACGCACTGTGTTTTCTTTTGCGACACAACCGCCATACACATCATAAACCCTTCGAGCCGTTTCCGCAGCACTGGTGCCACGGTGGAACTCGTACTCGTAAATAACGCGATATTTCAAATTTTCCATTTTGTAAATTGAGCGATGCAAACAGAAAAAAGATAAGTAAAAAAACAAATGAATGACGGTTTACGAAACACAACTACATGTGGAAATAGCTGTATAAATTTGAATTTCGAATTCCTAACCAAATAGGAGAAATTTGTGATCAAAGTGGCCAGTACGACAAAACGACAATTTCATATGTAAGGACCTAATATTAATATGCTTGCTGCACAATTTTTAAATATAATTAATTGGAATAGGTAGGTACCTACCACACTGGTTATGTATTCACTTTCTCGGGCCGCAGTATGTTGCGAGCACAGAGTTTGTTAGCAAAATTTGTAAAACATAAGTTTATCTACGAAATAATGTCAATTACTTCTTCTGTAAGAATTTTAACCATCCCAACCTACAGTCGCGATACAAACATTATTCGTCAAGTGTCACAAACATTTTCAACAAATAATTTATTTATTTCATATTTCGATCTGTTTCAACGGAATCATGCTTCTTGCCTCGAAATTCTACACGTACATAATTTGAAAATAGTGTAAGCTGTGTATAAAACCCTAAAGATCAATGTCGCAACCCTCTACTTCAGCGAGTCACCAAACCTTCCAATGCGATCTCTGTGCAGACCCAACCTTCCAAACACTAAGAAGACTGCATATTCATACCGTTAAAATTCACAAACCACGTGCCAAAGATACCCAGGACCCCTTTGAATCATCGCAAACTATTATTAACCTTCAGCTCCAAACGCACGCCGCACCATTTGGAAGCAATCTCCCACAACTCAATGAAAATATACTAGTGATTAAACCCCAGGTAGCACAAATTGCTGCACAAGCGCTTAATTAAAGCTCCCATGAAAACCTAAAACTGTGTAAAGGTGTATAGATTGCTCTTCATAAGGTGTTAGCAGTGCTGTTAAATCAAAAAAGACTTCAAAATAAACAGCCATTAGTGTTACGAAGGCTGGAGCGTAACTAGCGCCCTCATCACTTGAAAATTTTCACCAAACCTTCCAATGCGATCTCTGTGCAGACCCAGCCTTCCAAACACTAAGAAGACTGCATATTCATACCGTTAAAATTCACAAACCACGTGCCAAAGATACCCAGGACCCCTTTGAATCACCGCAAACTATTATTAACCTTCAGCTCCAAACGGAGGCCGCACCATTTGGAAGCAATCTCCCACAACTCAATGAAAATATACCAGTGATTAAACCCCAGGTAGCACAAATTGCTGCACAAGCGCTTAATTAAAGCACCCATGAAAACCCAAAACTGTGTAAAGGTGTATAGATTGCTCTTCATAAGGTGTTAGCAGTGCTGTTAAATCAAAAAAGACTTCAAAATAAACAGCCATTAGTGTTACGAAGGCTGGAGCGTAACTAGCGCCCTCATCACTTGAAAATTCATAACTCGATTTAAAAGTAATTTAATGAAAATCCGCTTCTGTCAGATTGAAGTACAGGTACATAAGTATATTTTTACCGTGTGTGCACTTTTAGCACTTTCTTACTAATACGCCATTCGGTAAATATATTTAACTACCTGTATTTCAATCTGACAGAAGCGGATTGTCAATAAATTACTTTTAAATCTAGTTATGAATTTTGAAGTGATTGGGGTAACACCTAGCCTATGTATATTCCTTAAATAATATGAGCCGTGTGATGTCGGCTTAGAATAGCATCAACCAATTTCTTTCTTGTGGGTCTCATATGAGGAGACTAAAGGAGTCTAGGCTTACAAGTGTATTGCACTTTTAGGCGATGGGCTGCCACCTTGTCAATATGGCAATACACAATTTTCTGAATGACCCTCAAATGTTTGTCTTTTTACGGCCGTGTAAGCCCTGCCTACCTCGCAATGCATGATATAAGTATGAATGTAAAAACTATATTTCGGATACATTTTGCTCTATCTATGCTACTTTACAAGTTATCGACATGTGTATCGTGCTTATCTTAACCTACGGTGCACAAACTTGGTCTCTCGCTCAGTGTCAAAAGTCCAAACTTTAGGTATGCGAAAGATCATTGGAGCGCAGCGTACTGGGTGTCAAACGGATAGACCGAATACGGAACACCGTGTGGCATCCATGGCATGACCCACGTGGAAATCCATGACTTTGAATACGTTGAATAATTTATCGAAATTAATCGCACGAAATCCAGAATTCGTCAAAATAGAGATGTAACCCGTGAAAAGAATTTACTAGTCCTGATACATACATAAATACTATTGAAGAACATAACCCTCCTTCTGAAGTAGTCACCATTAGTCATACTGAGAAGCTACGGATTGTACCAGACTTATGTGTCGCAGTAAAATGGCAATATCAGGAATTCACTCGCTTTCTCAGGAATTTGGCTTAAACCCCGAATTTGGTATGATCGTAGACTTTATTCTACTATCTTTCTAAGAAATTCGGCCAAAGTACTAAAGATTTTGACACAATTTCTAAACTAGTTGAGGAATGTGGGAAAATAAAGTTCAAAATTTACTGTTTTCTAATCAAATGTCGTCATGACTATTTTTGAGTTCACTTTAATAGTAATTTCTTGTTGCTTGTTATTAATAATAATAACTTACGATGAAAAATAATTAATAAATTTAATTTAATTGTCATATTTTCCACGAATTAGTTCATAAATTTAAGTAAGTAGTAAATCATTGGAACATAGCTGTAATGAAAGTTTTCCAAATCGGTGGTTTGTGGCTGTGGCAGAATGAACTCACGATTATGACATAATTCCGGCTTATATCCTAATTCTAAGAAATTTTGCCGAATTATTGATTTTGCAATTTAACTGCGACTTAAGCTGATATATTATTAGTTGGAAGTTACAGCCTTTACGAGTAAATGAATATTTTTGAAACTACAGGCCGTCAAACTTTGCGTGTTTGCATACAACTTCGAAAAATAAAACAGTTCCTCGCTCCGTGCTTGGTTCTTGCGTCATGGTGGGTCGTGCCATGGAGAGCACTTTCTATGGCAAGGCCCCAAGATACAGCTTTATAACTTTTGAACGGTTCATCGGATCATTCTGATTTTCTGCATGTGGGGTCGACAAATACACGACACTTCTTTAAAATAATCAGATCTTCGCTACGTGTTGCGATTTTCGAAATCGCCATAGAGAGGCTCTTCACGGCACGGCCCATTGCTTTTCGTTCTATCTACTAAACGATGTTTCAACAAATTATGGTTTAGTGCGATTAATTTCGACAATTATTCCACTAACTCAAAGTGATGGATCCCCATGTGGGCCTAGCCATGAAGAGCCACTGGGCACATGTTGTCATCCAATGGGTCCCCACCGACAGACAACGTCGACGGGGTCGACCTCGCAAATGACGGCGAGACGAACTGGATGCCTATGACAAAACTTAAAACTTGTTGGGAGGTTGCTGAGAATCGAGATAAGTGGAAGAATTGTGGGGAGGCCTTTGCCCAGCAGTGGGATAATATAGGGTAATTATATTCCTAGCTTACACAATTCCACAATAACCCAGCACCGTCCAGGAATTATCAGTGAGTTTATTCACATAGCGTACTCAGGGATAGATAATATGTCCTCAATCCCGCCGGGTAATAAATGTTATAAAGACAAAAAAATCATGGGAAACATTGTCCTAGTGTCAAAATGTACAAAAGTCTTAATGTGCAAATGACAAAAAAAAATTGTGATATAATGCGTAGAGGTTTAATTGTTTGATGGACAAAATGTACAAAAGATAAAACATGACTGTGCCATAATGCATCGTGGTCTAATTGTCACACTGTCAGGATTCGACCCCGCAACCTTGGGCTTCAAATCACTAACGACTTTGCCGTGTGGTGCCGGCTTAGAATAGCATCACCCCAATTCTACCTGTGGGTGTCGTAAAAAGCGACTAAGGGATAATCATCCAGGGAATGGGCAGCAGCGTTCACTGCGAATGTAACACCTTGCACTGCGCTCGCCAATCCGCTTGCCAAGTGTGGTGAGTATGGCAAATACCTTCCCAATAGGGGGAGGCCCATGTCCAGCAGTGGACTGTTGTTACTGTTGAAGTTGAAGTTGAAGCCTACATACACCTATCCTGTTTACTATCAACATAATTCTGCAAACTGAAGATCGAATTAAAATTTTCTCTATCTAATCTATTTGAGTGTTATTACACTCAAATAGATTAGATACTCCTTGAAAGTCAAATATCCTTGATTTATAACGATGATTGAAATGTCATTTCATTTCTTGGTTTCAAAATTGTCAGTTTTTTTACAACGGAGAACATGATGGAGAAAAGCAACTTAATTTTTTCCAAAAATCAAAAAGGAAACGATTGCGTGTTAGTTGGTTATTATAGACTGTATTTTACCAACGTAAATAAAAGTGGCTCAACACTATGCAGGTGCGCTAATCGTGAAACTTGTTCAGCGTCTCTTACAATTTCCAAGGATAAAACACAGATTTTACGGCAAAGTCAGCACACGTGTTCACCTTCTAAAACGAACAACAGAAATCATCTAAATTTCGAAAAATGTAAACGGAAAGTGTGCGAAGGTTTTGATTCAGTAAAAGAAATATTTGAAGAATGTTTCGAAAATGAAGAGATTGAAGACTCTGATGATTCCTATAGTTCCCCAACGTTTGAGTGTAAAAAGCGAACATTACATAGGATAAGAAGAAACTTTTTGGAAGTAAATTCAACAAAATTTCAAACACTCGAAGAAGTTCAGTTGCCTTCGATATTAAAGAAAAATTTCTTGATCTGGGAAGATGGACAAGAAGAAAAAATTTTAGTGTTTAACACGAAATTGGGTTTAAAAACTTTCAAATTCTGTGCGGATCACCAAATTGTTTTTGGAGACGGAACATTTTTCGTGGCGCCGCAACCTTTTGAACAATTATTTAGTATTCATTTGGATTATTACAGCACCAGTAAGGAGACAAACATTGTACATACATACATACATAGATCACGCCTATATCCCTTACGGGGTAGGCAGAGCGCTAAAGTCCGTAAAACGGATATTAACACCACGTCTGACAAAAGTTTGAGGGTCAATCAGATAACTGTGTATCACTGTAGTGACAGGTTGTCAACCCATCGCCTAAAATTGCAATACACATAACCCTCAAATCCCTTAGTCGCCTCTTACGACACCCATGGGTAAGAAATAGGATGATGCTATTCTAAACCGGCATTACACGGCCAATAAACATTGTACCCGTCTTATATGCTTTGCTGCCGAATAAAAACACAAACACATATGAGCGGCTCTTTACTTTTATCCGTGATGAGTTAAATGTTAATATTACGACATAAAAATGCGACTACGAAAGAGCGCAATCAATGCAGTTAAAAATGTGTATCCGGATTGTGAAATTACGGGATGTTATTTCCATTACAATAGAGCGATATGGAGAAAAGGAGAGGCACTTGAAGTCATTATTGACAAAGAAGGCAAAAGAATGATTAAATAAACGTCTTGTTTACCGCTTTTACCGGCAAATTTGGTGGCCAACGGATGGAATGAAATCGTAAATAACGTTTCGGAAAAGACTTCAGCAATCGAAAAGTTTGAAAAATATTTCAACAGGCAATGGTTAACTAAATCACTGCTCGCGGAAGTCAGTGTGTGTAATCAGCGCCACCGTACCAATAATTTCATGGAGGGTTGGCATGGTCGTTTAAGAAAGAGAATATTAACAAAACGCAACTTATTTTCTTTTGTGTACTTATTAAAAAAGGAATCTAAATATCAAGATGCCCAGATAATGAAGTCTCTTTTTGAAACTAAGAAAAGGAAGAAGCGCGAAATATTTTTTGATGAAAAGTACAAGAAGTTACTGATACAGTTACAAAATAAGGAAATACCCGTTATGCATTTCTTGAAGTCCATTGTACGCTTGCGAGCGCAATGTAACCGGGGTACAAATTTCTCTATGTTATGAAGTTATTCCGGAGGATGGACCCTTAAATTAAATGTTTTACACCTTGGAGGAATTTAGGTTCAATTATTATTAAGTAGAATTGTTTTATTTAAAGTTTAATTTAAATAAAAATAAAATATTGTTTAAATTATTCAAACAAGTCTCCAGGTCAGAAATGGTTACCACAAAATTTGGATTCGCGCACGTAGGCTTCCTTACCATTATCTAAAAAAACTGCAAAAAATCACGATTGTTTTGCTACATTGCCAACAAAATAAAAAATTATTGTGCATTACAGCGTTTATGCATTCTGTCATAGCGGTATTTGGCCAAAATTACATTTTGGCACTAGGAAATTTGCACAATTGAATATTATAGCTTTGATGTATTCTATCATAGTGGCATTTAGGCAATATTACATTTTGGCACCAGGCAGTTTGTACATTTTGACACTAGGACAATGTTTCCCATGATTTTTTTGTCTTTATAACATTTATTACCCGGCGGGGTCGGTCCCACTATACCCATTACCCATTAGGGCCGCCGCAGACCAAACCGCCATTTTGCGAGCGGCAGCTCGAGCACTTTTCATAGAAATCCGAAAATCACCCTTACGTAATTGATATATGTGCGATATTGGCCGGTGACAGCTAAAGTGCTCTGGCAGGTACGCGCGCCATTGTTCGCGCGGATGCGAGCGGCGGCGCGCGACCGACGCGCGGGTGCTCGTGCATCTTGAGTGCGCTTGTGTCCGTCTGGCGATGACAGGTCGACAGCGATCATTTTTTGGTGTGGCCATCAAAGTAGAAATAAAAAGATACTGTTTTTTTAAAATAAAATATATTAATTACTAACATGTGCTCACCTTAAGATCAACCTCATTATAATCAAAACTTTCAGGACTTTTATTACAATTGTTTTAATTTTTCTAGTGGGGAAGACCCTTTTACATCTAAACTATTTTAATAAGTGTGTTCAATATGACTCTGCTGAAATTGGAATATTTGTCATAATAAAAATAGTTGTGGTGAGTAGGTATTCGTGTTGGTATTATTTCCTGTAACTGGATGCATCCCAACCACCGAATTCAATTTTAATATGATGTAGCTGGCAACACTGTCTAGCGCAACAGCGGACGCGCGCGCAGTTCTGCCGCCGGCTCGCGGATGCTCGCGGCAGCTCGAGCTGTCGCGTGTTCGCTTCTGCCGCAGAGGACAAATGTCACGAGATGACAAGAGCCATCGCGAGCAATTGTCGCGCGGCAGCTGTTAGGTTTGCGGCGACCCTTACAGTGGTCATACTGGGACTTCACTTTTTTTCTAAAAACAGTGCCAGTATACCCACTGATGACTGACGGAAATAGTGGGAATTACTTTTCATACGATCGTGTCCCAGAAAAACCATTTGCGGCGTTTATTAAACGCATGACAGCCTACGTTAATATCTAGGCTGCTGCATACTGGCCACCACAATATAATACTTTCTTTTATCAGTGTGACATTAGATACACATTTTTCTGTCAAAATATACTCAGTTGAGAAAATGGCTTCGAAACGTAAGTTCGTTTACGTTCGTTTTTGTGGCGTTTGTTACAGCGCCACATAAAGTTGCCGGACTTATAGTGGCTGTGTTTTGTATACTCATGGCCTTGAAATAATAAAATATTACCTTTCCCCCTTTTTATAATCTCAATACTCATTTTCGAAATTATTTAAAATAAAGATTTTTACTAACGTACTTGTCTGTCCTGTCACAAAGACAGTACCTTCTAATTACGTCGTGATTGAAATTCAATTTATCAAAAGAGTCGAGAGCACGCACTTGAATAAAGAATTTTCATTGAGATAAAAAGTTAGTATAACTAATCTTTCCTGTTTTTAATATAAACGCTCAGCATGCCAGCGCGTTTAAAAAAACGCAATGGTAATTATGGGAAATTTAGTGCCACTATTACCATTAATGGTTATTCTCAATGGGTATACTGGGACCGACCCACCCGGCGGGTCCTCAATAGTGAACCCTTAGGGCCGCCGCAGACCAAACCGCCATTTTTGCGAGCGGCAGCTCGAGCACTTTTCATAGAAATCCGAAAATCACCCGTACGTAAGAGCCAAGCCACACGATGCGGTGCGGCGCCGCACCGCAGGTCATCTCGCCGGACTACCTGCCACACGGTAAGTGCGGCGCCGCAACGATGCCGCAACGTTTTGCGGCACCGTAGCGGCGACGGAAGAGAAGGGTTGGCCCCATTCCGACGACAGTCTGTATTAAAATTTAAAATCCCCATACAAAGTTGAACGGGGCTTCGCACTTCACTCTGCCGCGCTCACAACTGAGCGCTGCCGCTCCGGCGCCGCAATACTTACACCCCTCCCCGCCTCGTCTCCACTCCGGTGCGCCTGCGGTGCAACGCCGGAGCGCACCGGACGGCGCCGTGTGCCTTAACATACATTTTTATATGTAGGAAACCGGAGCGGCACCGCTCAGGCGCCGCGCCGCCGCCGCACCGCATCGTGTGGCTTGGCTCTAATTGATATATGGGCGATATTGGCCGGTGACAGCTAAAGTGCTCTGGCAGGTACGCGCGCCATTGTTCGCGCGGGGTCGGTCCCACTCCTTCAGAGCAAAACGAGCAAAAAACACAATGAGCACAAGAATCAAAATGAGCAAAACGCAAAATGAGCAAACAGCAAAATGATCAAAACGCAAAATGAGCAAAAATCAAAATGAGCAAAACGCAAAATGAGCACCGGAAGCAAAATGTACAAAACGCAGAATGAACAAATTTGTGCTCATTTTGCTTTTTGCTCATTTTGATTCTTGTGCTCATTTTTGCTCTGAAGGACCCGATCCCTCCGGAGCATCTGGACAACTGTCCAATTGGTTTCGGGAAGATCGATCTTCTTCCTACCGGGCAGTTTGGACGAGTGGATCTTTTTGTGAGTTATAGCAACGTGCGATGCCACCAAGGAGTGATCTGTGTCACAATCAGCGCTATGAAATGTACGCGTGTGTAGGGTCTCGCGGAGATATTTCTTTTTGGTTAGGATAAGGTCCAGTTGATGCCAGTGAGCAGAACGAGGGGGTCGGTCCCAGTATACCCATTGAGAATAACCATTAATGGTAATAGTGGCACTAAATTTCCCATAATTACCATTGCGTTTTTTTAAACGCGCTGGCATGCTGAGCGTTTATATTATTAATTAAATATTAATATTATTATTAATTAATATTATTAAGATTAATATAAAATATTAATTCAAAATATCTCATCTACATAAGATACTTACGTTTCGAAGCCATTTTCTCAACTGAGTATATTTTGACAGAAAAATGTGTATCTAATGTCACACTGATAAAAGAAAGTATTATATTGTGGTGGCCAGTATGCAGCGGCCTAGATATTAACGTAGGCTGTCATGCGTTTAATAAACGCCGCAAATGGTTTTTCTGGGACACAATCGTATGAAAAGTAATTCCCACTATTTCCGTTAGTCATTAGTGGGTATACTGGCACTGTTTTTAGAAAAAAAGTGAAGTCCCAGTATGACCACTGTAATGGGTAATGGGTATAGTGGGACCGACCCGAACGAGGGTGTTACCAGGATACTTTGCGAGATGATTTGCCTTTGAAGTAGGTATTGGTAACACACAGTAGGTGTTTAGAGCATAGCTCTAATAAACGTTGGCCGTTTTCGTTTAACTTCCCTATACCGTGGTTACCTATACAATCAGGCCGAGCTACGTTGTCCTGTCCAACCCTTGCGTTAAAAATTTCCCAGAATGTATAAGCCGTCAGCGCACAGCGCTCCAGGGGTACAACTGGGGTAATTGTGCCCCTCTAGTACCCCTGTTCCAACAGATATGTTTTCCTCTAGCACAAGAATCAAAATGAGCAAAAAGCAAAATAAGCACAAATTTGCCCACTATACCCATTACCCATTACAGTGGTCATACTGGGACTTCACTTTTTTTCTAAAAACAGTGCCAGTTTACCCACTGATGACTGACGGAAATAGTGGGAATTACTTTTCATACGATCGTGTCCCAGAAAAACCATTTGCGGCGTTTATTAAACGCATGACAGCCTACGTTAATATCTAGGCTGCTGCATACTGGCCACCACAATATAATACTTTCTTTTATCAGTGTGACATTAGATACACATTTTTCTGTCATAATATACTTAGTTGAGAAAATGTCTTCGAAACGTAAGTATCTTATGTAGATGAGATATTTTGAATTAATATTTTACGTACGTACCTACCGGCCTATCTAACCTAGTTATATTTTCTAACTATATTATATTAACTTATCTTTCCTGCTTTTAATATAAACGCTCAGCATGCCAGCGCGTTTAATAAAACGCAATGGTAATTATGGGAAATTTAGTGCCACTATTACCATTAATGGTTATTCTCAATGGGTATACTGGGACCGACCCTTCACGCGGATGCGAGCGGCGGCGCGCGACTGACGCGCGGGTGCTCGAGCATGCGCGAGCATGCTTGCGCTGCATCTTGAGTGCGCTTGTGTCCGTCTGGCGATGACAGGTCGACAGCGATCATTTTTTGGTGTGGCCATCAAAGTAGAAATAAAAAGATACTGTTTTTTTAAAATAAAATATATTAATTACTAACATGATTACCTTAAGATCAACCTCATTATAATCAAATCTTTCAGGACTTTTATTTCAATTGTTTTAATTTTTCTAGTGGGGAAGACCCTTTTACATCTAAACTATTTTATTATTTTTTATAAGTGTGTTCAATATGACTCTGCTGAAATTGGAATATTTGTCATAATAAAAATATATGTGGTGAGTAGATATTCGTGTTGGTATTATTTCCTGTCACTGGATGCATCCCAACCACCGAATTCAATTTTAATATAATGTAGTTGGCAACACTGTCTAGCGCAACAGCGGACGCGCGCGCAGTTCTGCCGCCGGCTCGCGGATGCTCGCGGCAGCTCGAGCTGTCGCGCGTGTCCGCTTCTGCCGCTGAGGACAAATGTCACGAGATGTCAAGAGCCATCGCGAGCAATTGTCGCGCGGCAGCTGTTAGGTTTGCGGCGACCCTTAAAGGCTACTACACACATGCCGGCGGCAATGCCGCCGGGTTTATGCCGAGCGGCTATGCCGCCGGCAATACAAGCCGCGCAAAGCCGCCAAGCATCATTCCGGTTGTGACAGTCACATAGAACGCTAGTGAAGTGCACATTTTATGGTTGGTTGGTTACAATGAATACGGAAATCATCAGCACAGCCGCTGCAGTTATATTTTTTATTTTAATAAGAAAAAAATACAAAAGGGCGAGAAGGTTTTGGGTGCGCCCAAGTTTACAAAATAGAAAATGGCGGAACGGTACTGTAATGATAGAAGAGTATAAAAAAGATGATGTGGGGTGTCAGCGTTTCCGCAACAGCATGTTCTTTGGGTTTCTGAGAATGACATATGAAGATTTTGAATTTTTGCTAAATAGTACTGAAATGTACATTAGCAAAAAAAATACTAGCTGGAGAAGGGCTGTACCCGCTAAAGAGAGATTGGCAGTAACGTTGCCGTTTTTAGCTACAGGAGAAAGTTATTTCAGTCTCGGAGAACTGTTTAAAATTTCACCACAACTTCTTTCCTCACTGATTCCCGAAGTCTGTAAAGCTATTATGTCAAAATTTCAAATCAAGGTAAATATACAGGGTTATTTTTTAGTCAGTGCGCAAACTTATACCATGATATCAGAATCGTTAATAGGACATTTTAGGCAAATAAAAAAATATGTTTTATTTTTATTATTTTTTTATTTTTGTCTGCCTCATAAAAAATAAATCATGGACTCACTACTTTTCAATCGGAGGTGGGTGAAAATGGCAACAGCGCTCACGCAGCGCACCCTTCAGTCAGTTTCAGTTCTCGCTTTGATTCCGTCGCGGGCGGGCGCGCACCTGTGTGACACTACTTTTCCCGCCGATCCCGAATTGATTTCGCGATGTCGAATTTTACGTTTCACGAGTTTTACGAAATGGTGCGTTCGTACTTTTTAAGTGGGGAAAATACCCGACTGCGTAATGCTGGCGTTGTGGACCCTAGTGTACCGAACCCAACATTCCTCAACGTTATGCAGCGGCTGTTGGATCACGGGCAGTTTACAGTAAGTAACTGTTAATTAAACGACTATTGTACTTAGCTACCTACTGCTTACCTAGTGTTCTAGGTAAACTTTTTATTTTGACGGTCCTAAGCCCGTAAAAGTATGAAGAGAAAATTTCAATAACTTTGTAAAGGCTCAGCTACACAAGACCGGCGCGCGATAGCCGCGTTCCGGCCATACGATTTTTTTTATGAATGCCCGATCAAATCACACCCTGTTATTTTTGTGTGAGTAGACCGTTTTTAATCTTTATTCCTAAATTACCACTGAAGGTTAGTTCACACTGACGCAGTAGCAACATTTTAGTGGCCTAATCAACTTTGACTGTCATACTTTACTGAATTTTTCGCTCCACTCTCATAAGCGCACAAAATTGCCGTTTACTTTACTTTAAATGCAGTTGTACTTTAAGGATAATTCGGTTAAAATCATCGAAGGGCAGGCACGCGCAATACGAGCTACCTCATATCATCAGTGTACATAAAGCTTTCTAGCAGTGCAGATGAATTTCCCGCCACGCCGTGCCGGCGCCGGCGTCAGTTTTCTTCTAAAAATTGAACCGTGTTGGCGCCACTATGTCTGGCGCTGTAAGACGCGGTGACTAATCGCGACGTTGTCAAACCATCACAACCTCTGTTGTATGCAGGTTGTGTAGGCTTTTTAGGTAATATCAGCAACGGCTCCAGTTGCCATTAAAGTCTTTACTGGTTATTTTTAAAGAATATTAGAAAAACCTTTGAATGTAATCTTTTAAAATGGGTATCAATCTTTTCTGGTTATTCTTGTTAACTGTAAGAAAAACCATTCTTAAGTTGATCACGTAGATGGTTACTCGAGGTGCTGTACAATCCTGAGTTACCGTTATGGATTAAACATTTACATGTCTTGCTTATGCTAGTTGTAGCTGCTAATTCTTAACCAAACTGGGAAAAATCCAACTAGGTACGTGATTAACAAAATAATCTCTAGAAACAGGGACCATCAAATCAAGAGACCAACTTTCAAACCACTACACCACGGAGGCAGTTTAAGTGTAGGTACTTGTGAGATAGGTACTTAGTTGTTGTAGGTATCACCCGCACGCACCCCGGTACCAATAGCGGTCATTAACCTGGACTGGTCATTGACCTGTGCTGTAGGTAGAAGCTAGTACAAAGTCAGCTGATAGGTATAACTGGGCCGTGCGCGACGTTGCCAAGCCGAATGCCACCTAGTGTACCTAATAGGGTGATCCACACTTACGTACGATCCTGGGATAAGTTTAAGTGCGATTATTTTAACTTTTTTGTTCTAAGTCATGTGTAAAAAATAGATACATATTTTTTAAAATTTGATAACCATTACGTATGTTGAAGCTGCGCACTGACTAAAAAATAATCCTGTATATTTTTTAATGACTCACTCTTGATAGTAACAGGGAAGATCACTCACAGGGAATCCTAAAGGGGAAGCTAGAGAACACCATAACCTAATGTATATTTGTCCTCTACTGACCAAATATTTATTATTTATTTATATAAATTTCGTCCCAATTAAACGACATTTTAATTTGTTTAAACACACAAACCGCACAACCCTACCACTCGAATGCCAGGAACGAAGTGACGCCGGCAAGCCGCGTAACCCGCCGGCTCACCCCGGCGGCCATGCCGGCGGCTCCTTTGTGCGGCAAGGCCGGCGGCACTGTGTGTAGCAGCCTTAAAAGATTCGATTAAATGGAATAAAAAAAGGCCTCTGTGCAATTTGCTTCGGCCCCACGCATGCCTCAAAAGAATCGGGTCCTATGGGCCCAAAATTCTAAAATATACATGTTGGTATCTAGAAAATAATAGTAATTCTGTAAGTATTTAATCGATAAACTCTGAAACAGCTGGACCCAATATAAAAAATCTTTAACGACTGGAAAACGTACACAATATAACATTTCTTTTTATTGCATATACAAAAAGGAACAATTGAAGAAAAACACAGACAATTTTTTCAACAACAAAGCGGTCTGAATATTAGGTAGCATTCTATGCCAGGCAACCTTTGGGCAATATACGTGCCTCAGTAACATAAACAACTTTTTGGACCAGAATATCATTCACACGGTAAATCGAAGTTAGGCGGGGCAAACGGCCACACAGACAGACAGACCGAGTTGAGGAAAGATAAGGGTTTGTAGTAGAATACGAATCCCAAAAAAAACTATTTTATACAGCATAGAATCTATGACACCAGAGGTCGGTGATGATAAGTACCTTGTGATGTGACATCAAATTGGCTTGGCGTGACAGTTCACTTCGAAAGAGTTTAGGTATATAAATAAGTGATCTGTGGAAACAGCGTGATAGATATCTTTCGTCCGAGCCTTTTGTTGAATTCATGTAGTCTTTTGCAAAAAGATGATTATTTATATGGTATTTTGTGAGTAAAATTAGTGCACGCAAAAAAAATACTTCACATTTTTCGGCGGAGCAGCAGGAGGTGCTCTTAAATGTTATGTCAAGTCACCTGCAGTTCTCCCGTGGCTTATTGACTAGTACTGTAGACTGGCGAGCTGTAGCTAATTCATTATGGGAGTAATCAATCGAACTACTTAATAACTGCGTAGGACGTCGAAAAAGTACAGCGCAGTAGAAAAAGGTAAAAATTTAAGAAAAACTGCAAAAAAACAGCAATAAAAAAATATTCACAGTTCTCACATTTCGCTGTCTTAAATGTGAATGTGATAGATAAAATTATAATGGATTCTAATTTTTAGGCTTCGCGTGTTAAAAAAATACGCCACAAAAAAGGCCGCAGCGAAATGCCACCGGTCTGCTACGGCAACTGGTGGCGGCCCGGCCACGGCCCGTGAACTCACAGATATCGAGCTCTGTATCTGTACTATCATGGGAGAAGGTTTAGGACAGCCGCAAACCAATGCGAGAGTGGATTCCTTTTCTTTCGAAGTAAGTAATGTAATAACTACTCTTTGCAGAGTAGATAAACCGTAAAAAAATTACCTAATTTTGAAAACATGATGTAGTGAAATTTTCCTAGTGACCGATACCAAAATTCAGGACGGGCTGATGGAAAGGAACAACTTTCTTAAGAAACATTAGGTAGAAATATGGAAGAAATATACCTCTAAGAATAGAAATATACTTTAAAAAAGTTTTTTAAAACAAGCTTTGATTCATTTCAGTGCACTAAAACGAAAATAAAAGCCCAGTCTCATCTCTGAGATGCTATGACCACCTTCCCGCTTCATCATCAGACCCTGGCTACCATGTTTTTGAAGAGTGGTTGGCAAGACGATTCCGACGAGCCCAAACTCGATAGGGGTACATAGTTTCATCTCTGAGATGCTATGATTCCGGCTCCATCATCATATCACCTTTTGACATCATAATATTGCATTTTCACTCAATTTTACATGTTTATGCAAAATTTTAAATCAAACGGAAGTCGTTAAGTGGCGCAAATTTTGCTTCCAAGATTTGACCCGTACAAACTAACAAACGAACACGGCAAGTCAAATAAAAGCTTGTAAAAAGGGATCTGCTATACAAATTTGTTGTTTGTAATGAATGAAACGATATTCGAATTGATGAAATGAACATAGCTGAGTGACTGAATAAGCTGCATCTACCCCTCGCTCTCTTTTTCTTGTTCGACTCAGCCTTTTGTACGGTGTGTCGTAAGAAAATAAATTTCTATTTTAACTATACTTGCTTGTTTTCTCTCAAATCCTGTATCAAGCAACAGGTTATGGGCCTAGTACCCTTGTCTGTTGCAGGTTTGAGGTGACGAGGTTCGGTGAAAGGAAATTATGCGATCGGCGGTTTGTAATCTTGGCGTAGGTGCGCCATCTTGGAAGTTTTTGGAAGAACGGTGCGAGAATAATCAGAACAAGAAGAGAAAATCAGAACAAGAAGAGATATACTCAGCTAGAGGTTTGTGAGAACGGAAAATACTGTTTTTCACAGCGTTGCCGGCGCGGATCTTTGGATGCGATTTCGGATCTTTTGGACCCTTATCGGATCCTTCGCGGATCCTGACTTTAAACGGATAATTTCGGACAATTTAATGAAATAACCAAAAATTTAAGACAGAATATAAATCTTTTAAATCTGTGCCCGCCCGCAGTGAACGGGCGGCACTATCAAAACGCAAAAAAAAACATCTTTCAGTCTTTCTTTATTCGTGCGTTTTAAATCAAACCAAACCGTTTAGTTAAACCGTAAAAAGCGCACGAGTATCGATACGACCGTATATCTGTCTCATTCGAAACATACCACTGGGAGAGAGATGCGTGATTGAGTGAGTTGACCGTTTTTTTTTTCGCTAGGTGTGCTTGTTTTGATTTGATTCGTTTCAAAATTTCGTTCGGGAATTTTATTTTCTTTCTTAGTTTTTCTCAAAGCGCTTGTTCTTGTTGTTGATGTTCTATACCTATCATTGTGTGTGTATTAATGGTGAAAGAGAAGAAGTACTTTTAAGTGATCAGGATGTGCGCCGCTGCTGTTAAGTATAGTTTTACTTTTTCGTTCAATCAATCGCCCGCTAAGCGGTAAGTGTTTTTTTTATTATAAATATTATAATGCTGCTCTTAATTTTTTCTGTTTCTCATAATTTTCTTAGAAGTATCTAAAAGTAACGTAACAGATTTTGAGCAATCATGGTTGTGTTGTGTCCGTGTCTTCTAAGTAAGTAAAGTAAACAGAAAGTAGGTAGGTATTCTGTTGCGCCTGGGTTGCGCCTCTCAAAAGGGGGCGCCTGCCTTTTGGCAGTGCAGTGGCGAATTGGCTCACAGTATCAGAGCCAAGCTATTTGAGCCATTTGTGTTGTGTTGCCAGTGCATTCAAAAAAGATAATAATTGTCAGATTTTCGTCTAGAAACTAACATCTTGCGAGAAAGCTAATATGTGTAATGTTTTAACAAAATAAGTAATAAGAAATTGGTTGGGCGAGCTAAGCATGCTAAGAATGACCTACGATGCAAGATTTTTTATAGGTCCATCTATTTTATAAAGTCACCCGTGTGTCCATTCTATCTCACAATCATGCATTGTGTTTTGCTTTAGGTTTTATTTCTCCTGTTTTCTTGGTGGCAGGTCGTACATAACAATGGACAGATTCGTTATGAAAATTACAAACCTTCAACTCCATCTGCTCCAATATATGAAAATACTGCTCCAATATCTGAAAAGATTAGTCCTCAAATCCCCAAATCCGTGTCACTCATAGCAGGACCTTCAGGAATAAACCCTGTGGTAGATAGACCCTATATTAACTCACCCGAACATACACCTGAATCCGAGCCCACAAATGACCCTGAACCTGAACCAGAACCCAATCCCACACAGAAAGTTGCCACTAAACGTCGTCGAGCGGGTTCTGTCCATAATGACGAATCAGATATTTAAAAAAAACCATCATTTAATGAATCTTGGCTTTTAGACAGCCAATTTAAAAATTGGCTTCAGGAGGCCAAAGATAAAGATGACAGAACTATTAGCTTACTGCAAACTTTGTTCGGCCCAATTAGTACCCCAAAAGTCGGTGCTTTTGAAACACAAAAAATCATCCAGACATAGAAGAATAACCTCGGACGCGTCTACTAACAAAACCATACCGAAATGTATGGAAGCAAAGCCGCTGGATGTACGTCTGTACTGTAAGCGGGCGGAATTAAAACTCTCTTTTTTGGTAGCAACAAAAAAATTGACGTTTAATTTGCTTGAGACGCTGACGCCCCTTCTAACAGATATTTTTCCGGATTCGGCAATTGCCAAGAATATGAAACTCAGTCGTACGAAAGCCAAATGATCACACAAATACTTGGACCAGAACTATAAAATAAAATCATAGAACAGTTAAAAATCCTCCTTATCGAAACAACTGATATGACTATATCGAAACAGTGCGCAATGGCAATAATTTGCTTCGATGAAAGTAGCAACAAAGTTGAAACGTGTTTTTTTGACCTTTACGAGGTCGGTGATGGCACTGGACAAAACTTGTATTTTCAGATGATGGAACGCATCGAAAAGGCTCAAATTCCCATCCAAAATATGGTTGGTTTTGCTTCAGACACGACCAACGCAATGGTTGGGCAACACAATCCAGTGTTTAGCCACTTAAAAGCCTTTCGGAGCGTAATGACCAAGGTGCCAAAATGACCAAGTTTATAGTTGCGAAATGACTAAGGTTACAAAATGACCAAAGTTACGAAATGACCAAAGTTGCACAATGCCCAAAGTTGCGAAATGACCAAAGTTGCAAAATGCCCAAAGTTGCAAAATGACTAAGCCCTTGGGATTGGAAGCCTGATGACCCTTTCGTGTCGTTTCGTAACCAAGATTTGGTAACTAGTTACAGTTACGAAACTACACTTTTAAATCACTGTTTCGTAACTAGTTACGAATCAACACCTGTTTTTGTAAAATTAATTGTCCCAAAAAAAAATATGTCACAAGAAGCAAAATATCACTGGAGCAAAATGTGACGAGTAGAAAATGTCATAAGTCGAAAAAATCAGAGGGGCAAAATGTAGAGTTTTTATGTAAGGTTGCTAAATGTCACAGTCATGTTATCACAGTCATGTCACTGTTTCCCTATGTTTTTGATATTTTATAATTATGACCATTTTTATTACGAGAAAAAACAGCGAAATGCGTACATATCATTAGTTTGTCATATTGACATCAAACAATTGAAAATGCTTCAACGATAAGCTGAGTGGCCATTGTAAGATAAGATTTGAAAAAGTTTTTGTTGTGATTCTTCTTCTTTATTTGAGAACTAGCCGCCCGCCCAGCGCCCAGCGGTTTCAACCGCTGCTACAACCCATTTTCCAGCGGGAATTAGACGTTTTCCCACGGTAAAAAGAAGTTTAGTTGACACAAAACTAACAGCCTATTTTTGTTGTATAAATACGTCAGTCTGTGTGCCTGTGCGCGAAATCTGTTTTTCTATTGCCCAGTGGTTTCACCTGCTGCTACCCGTTTTCCCGTGGGAAAAGGCATTTACACGCGGTAAAAAGAAGCCTACATTACTCAGAGATGTTGTTGCTTTGTAATGATAAAAGTTTTTTTTAAAACGTCTTATTTTCCCATGGGAAAAGACGTCTTCCCGCGGTATAAAGAAGCCTATTGAACGAGCTTATCATGCTGAACAACTTTTGCTAAGGCGCCACGTTCGTATCTCGTATCTAGTTGGGCTGTGAAAGATACCTGAAGGTTTACCTGAGGTACTCCAGAACCTCGACTTCCAGATGCCTACACGGGAAGGGCTTATCACGCTGAACAACAACTATGACTTGGTTATTTTAGCACCTTGGTCATTTTGGCACCTTGGTCATTACGCTCCGAAAGGCTTAAAAGAAACCCTACCACACATGGCGTGTGTCAAATGTTCTTGCCACAGTATTCATTTAGTTGCCTCAAAAGCAACTCTTCTACTGCCGCGCAACACTGAAGACATGCTTAGAAATATTGGCGCATATTTCAATCGGAGCAGTCTGCGACAAAAGAAATTGCAGGAACTTCAAGTTTTTTTCCACGTGGACATCCACAAGATTTTAAGCCCCTGCACAACAAGGTGGTTGTTATTGAAAGCCTGCGTAGACCGCATCTAGTTATTGAAAGCCTGCGTAGACCGTATCTAAGAACAAAAAGTCGTTTTTAAAGAATATCTCCAAAATTATTTAAAAAACGACCCAAGCCACACCACAGAAAGCATTATCCAGCTATTGGGCGACTCTTACGTAATAATATATATGGAATTCATGTCGTATGCGCTAGATTTATTTAATGATTTCAATAAACTATTTCAAAGCGAAAAACCATTACTACACGAACTCAAACCACAGGTTGAGAAACTATTAAAAACTATAGCCGCTAATTACATAGAGTTCTCATACATTAAAAGGACTGATGCGTTCAAATTAGACTTCAAAAATCCAGGCAGATTCGTACATACATACATACATACATAAATCACGCCTATATCCCTTACGGGGTAGGCAGAGCGTTAACGGCCGTAAAACGGATATTAACACCACGTCTGACAAAAGTTTGAGAGTCAATCAGATAACTTTGTATTACTATAGTGACAGGTTGTCAGCCTATCGCCTAAAATTGCAATACACATCTAACCCTCGAGTCCCGTAGTCGCTTCTAACGACACCCATAGGTAAGAAATGGGGTGATGCTATTCTAGGCCGGCATCACACGGCAGATTCGTGCCATTGCAAAAAGTTTATTTAGGAGTAATGGCTCAGCAAAGCATTCAAGAATTAAAAAACTTGCCAAATCCACCTGCTGAGTCCGAGATAGACATGATTTTCAAAAAATGACTCGCATTTTATATTGAAGCTTTCACAGAAATTACAAAAAGATTTACCTTTGAAGACCCTCTTTATGCTTGCATAGAAATAGTTGACCCACCAACAGCTCAGAATAAAGATTTAAAAAATGTCTTACAGCGATTCCCACAGTTAAAAGAGCACTTAAATGAGCAAGAGCTGGTCAAAGAATGGAGGGAGCACGCTTTTTTAGACCACGAAAATCTGGGCTTATCATCTGATTTACCAGCGGAAGAGTATTGGGGCAAGTAATTTTCCATAAAGGATGGCAATGGGGGTATTCGTTATCCAAATTTGAAAAAAATGATGTGTCTGCTTTTGGTGCTGCCCTTCTCCAATGCCTGTGTTAAGCGTATATTTAGTAACCTAAAGAATACAAAAACAGAAATAAACCTAAAACAGATACAATATCCGCACTCATGTCCACTTCCGCAGGCATAAAAGATATAAAGAAATTTGAACCAACGAAAAAAATGCTCAGTTTAAAATTGGAATATAAGTAAATCATAAACATCGCTTAATCATTTATCAGGTAACCTCCTGCTTCCCTCGCCGCAGTAGCAGTAGTTAGTACCTACTATTTTTCCGTTCATCTACATACCATAAGCCACTAATATTTGCATGCATGCGTATTGTATTATGCCTCTTTTTTGTGGTTGGTCTTGTTCTTGATATAATTATATTAATATTATTTATTTCTTTATACAAGCGTCACAGAAAATAATGAATTTTATTCGTTTTATTACAGATCACAAGAGAGAGAAAAAACAAAATGATGTAACATATTATTATTAAGTGTAACTAATTATTTAAACTTAAATTCGTACTTCTGTTACAAAAGGTAATTTTTTATAATTCCTTAAGTCTTGCTTTTAAAGTTTTTTGTTAAAATTAATATCTAAAATTTCATGTTTTTTACAGATTAAAGATAATAAATAATGATTTATTGATTATAAAAATAATCACAAGTAATGATTGGATAACGATGAACTGATTCACTTATCAGCCCAGCATCTTCCTAATTAGCTAATTACTGAAACGTAACGACTAATAAACGTAAGGTAATATTAGAACTACTTTTGTTATCGTCTATTTATTTTGGTTAGCTTCGATTAATTGCAGTATGCGTGTGAGCTTCTCATAACTCATGTTTCTAATTTGTGCTAGCCGCAAACCGGATCCATCGCAAGCAATCGCAATCGCTCACGCACGCTCGCACGCACGGTTGTAATCTATGGGCAAATATGATACATTTCAGATCAGCGGGCTGATTGTCTAACTTTCATGGGCATCGTCATCGGCTTCATTTGACAGTTGAACCCGATTGCCACGCCATTTTAACCCATTTTGCTTTGTGGTTTTTGACAGTGGAAGCCCATGATGGGTTTCAAATGTCAAAATGAAGCCGATGACGATGCCCATGAAAGTAACACAATAAGCCTGCTGATGCGTGGCGTGCACGCGACGCAACGCAAACCGCATCTGGTATAGTACTAGGCATTATGAAAAAAAAACTGCATTTTCGCGACAAAGCAAACCGCTTTGTACAGTTACTAGTAGGGACCAAAACAAGCAATTTCAGTCGCAGCAGCCAAAGTTTACTCCATTGGGAACAGAGATGGCGCCACTTTTATATAAAAATCTTTAAAAAATTCTACAAGTCAAACGAGTCAACCGATTTTAACGTTTAGCATGTCAAATCAATGCTTATTATTTATTGTATCATAAAAAAATATAAAGTTAGGGTAAAAATTTAATAACGTGCGTAAATTCGTCTTTATTTATATATTTTTTCATATTTTTCCCATTTTTCTCTTAAAATATTAATATATCATAAGAAACGGGTATGTTTTTATTATATTACCTTATTATATAGCTAACTACACGTATTATAAAAAAAAACTGCAAGTCAATACCTCTAATACTTTGGGAAATATTTAAGTTTAAAGATGGCGGGCTTTCAATTTTTGTATGACACAAAAAAATAAATTCTTCTGCAACCTATCGTGAGGGGTATCAAATGAAACAGCTTTACAAGACGGTTTCAAAAATATACCACATTAATACATTTCAGCAATTGGTTTTATAAAAAAATTAGATTTACTAAGAATATTTTTTTTATGAATAGTCAAAACATGCCATGTTTGAGGTCCTCTAGGTACAAAATTGCTGGCATATATTTTGTTTCAAATACACCAAATGTTTCGCCATATCCTCAACACAGACAAGACGCAAGAAATTTTGGAAATATTAATACTTTTATAGGTATATTTTCCATTTCCAGGTTATTGGTAATTAAAAGAGAATAAAACAATTGCTTGTGTGATTTATTTGGTTAGTCTAATAATCAAAACAGACAAAATAAGGGATACTTATTTTATTTATTCGTTGGCAGTGATTTTGTTAAAATCCTGATATATTCTTTATTTCTAACCACATTTCCAATTGTCCATGTACCAAATATTTGACATCTAGCATAAAAAATTGTGAAAGTTTCATACAAACTCTCACCCCCCATTTCGGGGGTTTTTGGAAGGAATGTAATAGGTTTTTGATTTTTTCTGTTGTTTGTACACTAAATTTAATCTACTCACCAATTTTCAGCTTTCTAGAACTTTTGGAAGTACCCTAACATTTTGATGATCATCACGTCAGTAAGTGTTCGAGAAAGAGTTTTGTGTCTTGAAGAGACTGTGCGTATTTTTCTACGCGTTTTATCATATTAACAGTAGCAACACTGTGTAATGACTCTTTCCAGTTCTTTTCTCTGCCGCAAATAAAACATATTTCTTCTTTTATAGTGGCCAAAGGAATGGTTAAAAACTCTTGGCAGTTTTGAGTGCAGGTGATCTGGTAGCTCAGGAAGCTAAATATCATAATCCTTGTCTATGTAAGCTTAGAAATCGGTGCAACAAAAATAAAGAAGAAGACACAAACACTGACACAAATATCTGTGAAGCCTTAGCTTTTATGGAATTGATTAGTTACATAAAACAGAAATTGGAGAGTGAGGATAATGAGTATATTTTTCAAATCTATCAACAGAGGCTGTCCGAGCTTTTGAATAAACCTTTAGAAAATTTGATATTGCCACATTTAACAAAAAAAATACTGGATTATTTGCCTAACTTGAAAGAAATAAAAACTGGAAGAGAGTATGTTTTCATTAAAGAGCAGGCGAATATATGCAGTGACATAGCACCTGAAGATTTCGATGGCGACGCTCTAGCTTTTAAAAGATTTATTCACAATATAAGGAAAACTATGTTTGAAAAGCCTATTCAATTTCAAGGAAAATTAGAACAGTCGGAAAATCACATTCCACAGGCATTGCTGGCCGTGATTAATAACATACTGTATGGAAAGTCTACTCAAAGTGTTGATTATAATACAAAACCTGCAGTGACAATACTGATCATCAGCTTGTTTTAGGATAAACCTAGGTAAAACTCATCGGTTTTAAAAGAAAATTATCCTATACTTACGACAATTTTTAATAAAAAGCACATCTGGGGGCACGGCAGACGAGACACGCAAAAAGCGAGTACCTACCTTTTCTCGAACACTTACTGACGTGTTTATCATCAAAATGTTAGGGTACTTCCAAAAATGCTAGAAAGCTGAAATTTGGTGAGTAGATTAAATTTAGTTTACCAAACAACAGAAAAAATCAAAAACCTATTCCTTCCACAAACCCCCAAAATGGGGGGTGAGAGTTTGTATGAAACTTTTACAATGTTTTATGCCAGATGTCAAATATTTGGTACATAGACAATTGGAAATGTGGTTAGAAATAAAGAATATATCAGGATTTTAACAAAATCACTGCCAACGAATAAATAAAATAAGTATCCCTTATTTTGTCTGTTTTGATTATTAGACTACCCAAATAAATCACACAAGCAATTGTTTTTTTGAAGAATTTATTTTTTTGTGTCATACAAAAATTTAAAGCCCGCCATCTTTAAACTTAAATATTTCCCAAAGTATTAGAGGTATTGACTTGCAGTTTTTTTTTATAATACGTGTAGTTAGCTATATAATAAGGTAATATAATAAAAACATACCCGTTTCTTATGATATATTAATATTTTAAGAGAAAAATGGGAAAAATATAAAAAAATATATAAATAAAGACGAATTTACGCACGTTATTAAATTTTTACCCTAACTTTATATTTTTTTATGATACAATAAATAATAAGCATTGATTTGACATGCTAAACGTTAAAATCGGTTGACTAGTTTGACTTGTAGAATTTTTTAAAGATTTTTATATAAAAGTGGCGCCATCTCTGTTCCCAATGGAGTAAACTTTGGCTGCTGTGACTGAAATTGCATGTTTTGGTCCCTACTATAACTGTACAAAGCGGTTTGCTTTGTCGCGGAAATGCAGCTTTTGGACCAAATATCGCCATAACGCCTAGTACTAGTATGGCATATTTCACGTACCATCACGCGACGCAGTTAGTCTGTGCTAGTGTTAAGCTTTTTCTACACAATAGGCACAAAACGAAATAAACTGTAATATGATAATAATAATTTAAAAAAAATATTGGTTTGAAAATTGCAATTCATTGCGTATAAGTACGTAAAATACATTATATGTTTTTATTTTATTTTTTCACGAAAATAGAGTACAAAACCGTGAAATTACAATAACTGACTCTTCTGGGCAAAATTTAAAACCGGATCCTGTCGGACAAAGTTTCGAATCTTTCCGTGGCCTGGTGCCGGCAACACTGTGTTTTTGTACCATGGATAAGTGCAGCGGCTCGAAGTCAAGCTGTATACTGTTTTTTTTGTATCATGGCGATAGCGTGCATTGACCTTAACTACCACTGTACTCTCATTTGCGATAGCGATACATCGTATTTCCTTGAAAAAGTTAGCGACATGAATATCGCTAGAGTACATGAGCTTAGGGCAAGGTCGCTGCAGGGATCAGAAACATTTTTATTTGTGACCATATTTTAGATCATTATTGTAAGTAATTCTACTAGTTGTCGTCTGCTTTAAATTGCCATGAAAATTAATTATTTTCTCGTGGTTAAAAGTAGCCAATGATGTGTGTGTTATTCTGATGTATGAACTGTATTTTCATACAAAACGCGAATTTTCATACAAACTTCAAGTCCCTGTTTACCCCTTGTGGGTTGAAATTAGAAAACGCTGAAACACGTCTGTAGTAATTATTTTATTTGTTTAGTCTTTTATTATTTATTATTTGATTCTAAGTGACCAAAATGTAAAAAATTTAAAAATGTGAAACAAATTAAAAAGGAAAAAACCAAAAAATCTAATTTAATTTGAGAAAATTAATTTTTCCAAGCCTGATTCACACACATCTGGGTAGTACGCAAATGCATGGGTATAATTTGAGCCGCGCTACAATAACAAAACGTGACTGGCTAACAAGTAATGTAACAAAAATAAACTTAACAAACAAACAATAACCAAAACACCGAGAAACAGCAAGAAAGACTTCCAAACATGAACGAACGCAAGCGCACTTCACGACGATCGATCAAAATGAAAACAAAATTGAGCCTGCGGGACCGCACCTCTGGCCAGCTAGGGGCTCATTACAAAACAACGTAACTCAAAAATTTTAGTTTTAGTGTCAACAATTTTGTTTTATAACTTTTTAAGCACTCGCGATTTTTTTCACTCATTTTGAGTATTAGACCGGGTCTATCGCGATAGTATTTAGGTAAATATTAGTAATTAAATATCAGTCAACCCGCGACCACAATACACGAAACTGTGTTGAAACGTCGGGACACAGGTAAATTACTAATATTTACCTAAATACTATCGCGATATACCCGGTCTAATACTTAATTTTGTTTTATATTTATTTATGGTAATTTTGTAAAGCTTTTTGGTTTCTTATTTGCTCAAATTATAATTGCAACCCAGAATCATTTTTATTTTACGGTATTATACCTATAATAGAGAATACATTTTGGGCAATATTTTAAAACGTATGTTATAGAATTGAACTCATTTCAAAAGTTAGCGAAAATTATCGACATATAAAAGTAATAAGTAGTTAAAAAAACAACTTTTCGAATTGGCTACAAGTACACTCATTTTTGAAAATTTTGGATATACATGGTTGTGGAATGACGCCGGGTTGTGCCGGGGGAATACCCGAAATTATGATACTTTAGCGATGTGAATTCTAGCGATAGTTTGTATGGAGAGCGATAATTATCGCCTAAAAATGTTGTTCTTGGGACCGGTCGTGTCAATGTACGCTATTGCCATGATAACGCGTAAATGGTATAGCAATGCGACCTCCGGCACTATTTTGTCAACACTGTCCACTACTAACTTCTATCTCATCTTTCACATTTGAATTTTGAATCGCTGTCGTTCCAAGACACCATTTTCCAGCAGATCAGGCAGTCTAAAATAAACCTCGGCATGGACTAGCCGTCCAGACGGCTGTGTGTTATAATTATATACAAGCCCTCGTGCTTGCTAGTTTGTGCAAATTTTCAGTTAACCTTTCCTGACTACCGATTTTAACCCTTAGAGGGTTCTTCCCTCCACATTAAATCCATTAACCAAACAAGAAGAGTTTCATTGACCTACCCTGACTATTGTCGCGGCGACGTAACCAAGCTCTGTGGAGCTGAGAGCTGGAGTGTATGAGAGTATCATATTACGGTCTTGTTCAGATCAAATAGGTAGATGTTCTGAATTACATAGTCGTGAGCTTGGGCTCTTGTGTCTTTGGAGACAATGATGAAAAAGAAGTCGACTTAGACGCGAAAGCTCAATATATGATTATTTCAAGATTAGATGAGAGTATTTTAGCTAACTATAGTTGGTCCGACGATATCGTCAAGGTAACAGGACGGCACTGGACAAGGCTGGCACAGGACCGTGAGGATTGGCGCTGTAGAGAAGAGGCCTATACCCTGCAGTGGGTGGATGTGGGCTGAGGATGATGATGATTTTAGCTAACCTAACAACTTGTCAAACTACCTGTGCAATTTGGAGTAAACTATTGAGCATCTATCTATATCTATCAAGTGTAAGCAAACATCTGTTACACCAGCAGCCTACAGTTTGGCGTTTGAGGGGTCTGTGGCCAGTTTTCTTGGTCAAATCGAAGAACTGAGATCCAGGCTTAAAGCCAAAAGAGAGTACTAAATGACAATATGGTAAATACCAAGATCCTCTCAGTCTTCCTGATCAGTACAAACACTTCGTGTCAGCATGGGAGTCGGTGGCTGAAGCGTCACAAACTTTCAACGAGCTATGCGCTAGGCTATATATTGAACAAACAAGGCTCAACTCAAGTGACTTTACACATCCTACTCAAGCATTAGCAACTGTGAAGCCTTCATATCAGCAGCGTCAGAACATTAAGTGCAATAAGCTCGGACATTATGCCAGAAATAGCTGCAGTGGCACTGATCAAATGCAAGTGGCGCAAATGTCATAACTCAAGGGAAAAATACCACAGATGCTTTTATGACATCTACAGAGGAAAATTATGAAGAGGCTTTCCTTACCATAACTTTCAGCAACAGGTGGGTTCTGGACAGCGAAGCTACTGAACACATGTCCTTTAACAGGACAATAATCGAGGAGAACAAAGAAGTGATCACACCAAGAACAGTCACAATCGGTGATGGAACCAAGTTGGACGTACTCGGCACCGGAATTGTTCGTGTTAAAGTGTGGAATGGACAAAAGTGGATTAACACTATCTTGCTTGACTAAATGTTCTGTATGAACCTAAACATAAAATAAAACTTTTTTCAGCAGGAGTGTGCATGGACAAGGGTTACTTTACAAGAAGCAATAAATTTGATTACTACATAGTGGACTCACAAGACAACATCAAATGTATGGCTAAAAGAACTGGTAAAGCTCAACACACTTCATGAAAAATGATCTAGAAACAGATTCCTGTAACATAGCAGATATTTTTGATTGGCATACCTACCAGGATCGCTCACCAAAATTTAATACAAGTAAAAAATTATCAAGAATGTCATAATATAAATCAAAGAAAACTTTTTGTTCCGAATGCTTATCAGGTAAACAGACTAGGATTTCATACAAGGCCAGCGACTTACGAGCTATCTCATTATCAGAGCTGATTCATGCTGATCTTGTAGGCTCTCTAGAGGTCAACTCTATTGGTGGTTCTAGGTACATGTCACTTTTGAGAGATAATTTTACAGGTTATAAATTCTCATATTTTCTAAAGAATAAGAGGATTCGTTCGTTGCTTTTCCGTTATGGCGGATGTGATTTGGTTATAATTTAGTTTTTCTTGTTTATTTGAGTGTTTAGTGAATAAATCTGAAAGTGTTTTAAGCAACAAACTATTCATAAACTAAACATTAAATAGTAAATTGTAATTAAGGCATATATCTGACATTGTGTAATAGTGACGAGCGGATCACCACGTGGTGCAGAAAATTTTACTATCAGTTTTCTGTTGCTACCAATTGCGCAACATAGCCCCTAGTCTTAAGACTAGGTTCTCTGTGTTGTGAACTTTTCCTCGGCGTAATGCCACATACCTTACTGACTTACGACTTTTAACCTACAAAACTAACCTTACTTAGATGGCAAAATACGACTCTACAATAGAGTTGTGGCGCCAGTGGCTCTGCCACCTTTAAATAATAATAATTAAGAATGAATGTGAAGAATTAGATAATTTTATAAATAAAGTTCAAAATCAGACATACAGAGCAATAAACATTTTGAGAACTGATAATGGTTTAGAGTTTTGTAACAGTGACATAAAGAAATGACTAGATAGCTATGGCATTTTACATCAGAGGTCTGTAGTCTATACACCACAACAAAATGGTCGAGCTGAACGTGCAAACAGGACAGTGATGGAAGCAGCTAGAACTTTATTAGTAAATATGCCAAAATGTTTGTGGGCAGAGGCTGTGAACACAGCAGTGTTTACTCTGAACAGGTGCGGCAGCAGTCCAGCAGGAAATAAACGCCTTTATGAACTGTGGACAGGTAAGACTTCTGATGTGTCATTTCTAAAAATATTTGGACAAAAAGTTTCGGCGCACATCCCAAAACACGAATGGCTCAAGTTAGACTCTAAGTGTAAGTTTGGAACTTAAGTATGTTATGACAATGAAGTGAAAGGATATGAAGTGTTATTCGGACAAAAACAGGTGGAGACTATGAGAGACGTAGTTTTTATTCCAGACAGTGTAAAACTGTTTCCAGAGGGTGAGAAACAGGTAAGTGAAGGTCATTTCTATATTCATAATGATGATGAAGTCTGTTTAGATCATGAGGGAAAAGGCTGTTAGTCTACATACTACAGGAAGCCGCAATAAAGGCCAAGAAAATGAAGGCTATAAAGAAAATATACTAGAAATAGGTAAGGAATCGCAGGATAGGTCAGGCAATACTCAGAAGTCAAGTGAGGTTAGTGAAAAGGAAGTTGAGGTAAGTACAAAGGAAATGCAAAGTGTGGTTAATGAAAGTGAAAATGCCAGTACCAGCACAAGAGTGTTAAGGGACAGATCACTTTTGAAGCCCCCAGCGAGGAATGAAAATTATGATTTACCTATATGAAGAATGCGATTTTGCGTTTGTTGGAGAACTAGATGAACCAATTTCTTACAAAGAGGCCATAGAGAGTCAGGAATCCGATCTGTGGAAGGAAGCGATGAGGAAGGAAATTGAGGCTTTAGAAGAAAATAGGACTTGGGATGTAGTAGATGAGTGTAAAGGTAAGGCCATAGACACAAATTGGGTGTTTAGAAAGAAAAATAATACAGGAGGTACGAGTAATGTTAAAGTTTATAAGGCTAGACTGATGGCACGAGGTTTCCAGCAGGAAGGCGAATCATTTGAGGAGGGTATTCTCCGGTCACCAGCTTGGCTATGGTAAGAAGTCTGATCTCATTTGCAGCTTATACATATATATATATATATATATAAATTGCCGTGTGATGCCGGCTTAGAATAGCATCACTCCATTTCTTCCCCTTGGGAGTCGTAAGAGGCGACGAAGGGACTCGAGGGTGTGTATAGCAATTTTAGGCGATGGGCTGACAACCTGTCACTATGGCGATACACAATTTTCCGAATGACCCTCAAACGTTTGTCAGACGTGGCGTAAGTTGCCGTTTTTTCGGTCGTTTACGCTCTGCCTACCCCGCAAGGGATAAAGGCGTGATATATGTATGTATAAATTGTGTTACATAGATGTGTGTAGTGCATTTTTACTTAATAAAATAGAGAAGGATATTTTTATTTACCTACCTGTGGGTCATAAGGGTAAGCAGATAGGAAAATTAAATAAAGCCATCTATGGATTGAAGAAGGCCCCTAAATATTGGTATAACAAACTACACAATTATCTACTTGACAAAGGTTTCATTAGGTCTAAATCTGATATGCATATGTACACAAACATCACTGAAAAACATAAAACATATATCCTAGTGTATGTCGATGACATTATAATTACAGGCTCCGATAGTGAGTAAATTTCTTACTTAATATCAGATATGGCAGTACCTTTTAAAATAAAGGACCTAGGTTTAGTGTCTCATTATTTAGGTATCAAAATAGAGCAGACCGATGACTATATCAGCATGGATCAGACAACTTACTTAACTGAAGTATTGAGGAAATTCAATATGATTGAAAGAGTGTAAGCGTACCCTTAGAACAAAATTTTGATATTCGTAGATTTCAGTCTTGTGCTAGTGAGCAGTTATGAATATGTTTAAAACATATGATGAGATACATAAAAGGGAGTCTTGGTTTAAAATTGGTTTATAAGAAACTGAAGTCTTGTAAAGTTTTACAAGCCTATGTGGATGCGGACTGGGCAAGTGACACCATTACTAGGAAGTCTACTTCAGGCTATATCCAGTTTTTACTTGGAAATCCGGTGCTCTGGTGTAGTACAAAACAATCCTGCATCTCACTCATGTCCACAGAGGCAGAATTTGTTGCTATGAGTCAGTATGTAGGTGAAAGCCGTTGGCTAAAAAAAGGTAATTTCTAATTTGCAAAGTTACAATGATGATGATTTATGTGTATATGTTTTTGAGGACAATCAACCAGCGATTCATGCTGCCAAGAGCTCAGAACAGTCCAAAAGTCTGAAGCATATAGACATAAAGTATCGGTTTGTTTAAGAAAAAGTGTTAAATGGCATTGATAAATTGAATAATGGGTAAATATTCGTTTGGGGAACTGGTATATTTTTTTTATAATATTACTTTTTTAGATGACTGAATGAAGCATTACAAACCACGCTAATGCGTTTAAAATCGACGTCCAAAGCCCACATTTCTCGCTTATTATACCCCTTCTGTTACACCCTGTATAGGTACTTACTTTATTGCAGAATATATTCAGTGAAATCGTGGACTACGATGGACCGGGATTTGTCGCTACCAGTGATATTTCGGATCATTCGGTAGAACTGGATCCTGCAACCGCCAACACAAGATCCCGCTCCCATACCCAACAATCTACTCAGGGTACAAGTACCCAACAATGTCGCCGGGGTACAGGTACCCAACAATCTTGGCGGGATACAGGTACCAAACAATCTCAGCGGGGTACAGGTACCCAACAATCAGATTACCGTACAACTACCCAGCGATCTGGTCAGGGTACAAGCAACCACCGACCAGATCCGGGTACAGGTACTCTATCAATAAATACATCAAGAGCGGCGGCAGCGTTTACTCGTCAAACTGTAATTTTTCTGGTATGATATGATTATGAAGCAACTAAGGAAAAAATCATTTTTTTTCTCATTTTATTTACTTTCTTGTAATTGGAAGCAGAGCATCAATCCTTTGTATTACAAAATTGTGGCAGACAACAATTCTACACTCATACTGTATTAGTAGAAGCCAAATATTTATTATCTATTCCTATACATTAATTCTTTTATTTAATTCAATTCTCATATCACGAAAAGAAGATGACAAAAAAACCTGGCCAGGATTGGGCCTTAAACCCAATTTCGGTAAGAAAAAAAAGCATTTCAGTGGTTGACAAACTTTAAATTATGATTTAATTTTTAAGTCTTATGTTAGGTCATTATACAGCATAAATCTAGGTAGGTATTTCATAAATTCAACCCAACGACCAATCCTGCCAATTTTTTTTGTGACTAGAACTAGCCGTATAATACGAGTAGATAGTACAGACGTAACTTAGTATATATGTTCCCCATGATTCACCTCATTATATTAACCGGTTCAAATTTGGTAACAGGAACCTTGATTCTGATGTCGTGATAGCATATTTTATCATCATTATAGGAAGAGCAGGGCCAAGCAGACTACAACGTTCGAGTAGGCCGACGATTTACGATCTGGGACATCGACAAACAAGTTTTCACCTCGAAGTTATGAAGACAGAGTCACAAAAACGTACTATTGAGCGCCAAAAGGTAGCCGAACTTTCGGGTATCAGAATATAACTTGCTGGTATCAGGGCCACATTAAACACAATGGTCGAAATATTACAGCAATCGAGAGGTTTGAAGTGACCTAAAGAACGTAGGAACTTTAAAAATCTTCACTTCAATTTGAAACAAATATCGTTTTCAGATGGTGTTGGCGTAAAGTTACATGCCGTGTGATTAACCTGGCCAGCCCCGTGGCAGTGCCTTTATTTTTATATTTTTTTATCCCGCCCCAGCCGGTTTTCTATTAGTTGTTCAGTTTCATGAGTATCTTGACCTCCTTTCTGCTTTTTATTACTCCGAATAAAAAACCCTCTTATTGCAACAACAAAGATATGTTCTATACTATAATATAATATACAATAAATCAATATATTTAAAAAAAGAAAAAACAATTTATTGGTAATGGTTCGTGAACTCATTAGTAAATATTCGGAGTGGTATCGAAAACGCCGCAAAGAACAGGAGATGCGCTGGATTACGACTTCATCGGCAATTATGATTAAGAATGGTTCGAGGAGCTATGTTGTTACTTCGTCCATCTGCTACCATCAAGGAAGAGCGCGTACTCGGGCTTATGAGCATTGTAGGTTGGGGAAAATTAATCACGTTCCGATGTCGCAGGCTTTAAATTCCCATAAATTGTTAAGTTCCCATAAATTGTTGTGTCTCCTTAAGCTCCTTCGATCTTAAGGAGACTGAATAAATTATTGTGGACGAAGCAGAAACTCGGAAAAGTTCAGTCTAGCCGTTCGTCCGCGACGTCGAATCTGCGCAGGCGTCATTGCGTTATCCGGTGGAAGTAGTGAAGCTGGCTGTAGCCAGTTTTCTTCGGCCAGCTCCTGTGCCGTTAATGCCTGATAAGGCACAAAGGCTCGTATGCACATGTTGTGCAACAGGCAGCAGGCTATGGTGATGCTCCCAGCTTTAGCTGGGGTATATGGGAGTTCACGGGCTGCGAGCAGGCAGCGAAACCTGCTTTTCAATATTTCGAAAGTACGTTCAATGACTGAACGAATTCGTTTGTGCACTTTGTTAAAATTATCTCCAGCAGTGCTGCGTGCTGACGACGGGAACGGTGTTATTAATAATTCTCTTATAGGGTAGCCAGCCGTCTCCTGAAAAAATAATAATCGAAAATACGTACTTGGTGTACTCAAAAACATACCACCCCTTGTCAGTTTAAATACCAGGTATTTTTATTAAAAAACAGACATGTTACCCAATAAATATGATGTGTCGCCATCTCTAGTCGAGGACTCCAAATATTTTTATATGGGAGTTGTCCCAAATGAATGAATAGTGGTTTGATTCACCGTACGAGGCATCAACGTTCAGTATATAGTTGTCGGTATCACATATCTGCATCATAAAAAAGCAATTTTTAACAATGAAGATTTCAGTACATGTTATAATACATATCAAATTAATTTTTAGGTAGATTTACCTAACATATGAACGTTCAGAGAATGAGAGTGCTTCCGGTTAAAAAACCTCTCTTCGTAAACATAAGGTCTTGCGATTTTTACATGCGTGCAATCGATACACCCAATGACACCGGGGAGCCTGTGTAAGTTGTAGAATCTGTAAAATTCAGGTTGATTCTCAGTTTACTAAGGTACCTATCTATATTATGCTTACAATGTTTCAACAAAAGATGTTTTTATCTAGTACTAGCAGCCCGCCCAGCGGTTTCACCCGCCGCTAACAATTTCCCCCCGGGAATAAGACAGTTTAATATAGCCTATGTTCATCAGGGATAATGTAGGATTCTACAAATCTTGACTTCAATTTGAAACAAATATCGTTTTCAGATGGTGGTGGCGTAAAGTTACATGCCGTGTGATTAACCTAGCCAGCCCCATGGCAGTGCCTATTTATATATTTTTTTTTATTTCGCCCGAGCCGGTTTTCTATTAGGTCATAACAAAATTGTAATAAAAAAAGAACATTTTGTGATACAAATTTCTTTTTTTAGAATGACGGTTCATGACGTCAATAAGTGATAATACTACCCTACATTGAATAAAGAATTTCAATTTCAAATAACGGTAAAAGAATTTTTTAAATCGGTTCAGTAGTTTCGGAGCCTATTCAATTCAAACAAACAATAAAAAAAAATTTTTGAATGACGGTTCATGACGTCAAAAAGTGATAATACTATCCTACATTGAATAAAGAATTTCAATTTCAATTAACGGTAAAAGAATTTTTTAAATCGGTCCAGTAGTTTCGGAGCCTATTCAATTTAAACAAACAATAAAAAAAATCCTGTTTCTAATATTATTGTAGATTATATAATTATTATTTTAGTGTGATGCCGGCTTAGAATAGCATCACCCGATTTCTTTCCCGTGGGAGTCGTAGGAGGCGACTAAGGGACTTGAGGGTGTGTATTGCAATTTTAGGCGATGGGCTGAAAACCTGTCACTATGGCGATACACAATTTTCCGAATGACCCTCAAACAATATGTCATACGTGGCGTAAATGTCCGTTTTTGCGGCTCTTTACGCTCTGCCTACCCCGCAAGGGTTAATAGGCGTGATATGTGTATGTATGTATTATTTTAGTGTAGATTTTTTTAATGCATTATTTAATGTTTTTTGTCGTATTTTTATACCGAGTAAGGGACAGCCCTTCGAATACTGATAGGGTGCATGAAACATAAAACTGGACAACTTTCCCCTGGAAACATATGTCAGGAAACGCCAAAAAAATTACCTTCCATACAAAATCACAATCAGCTGACTGCATTCACTATGGGAAGTCAGTTTTTTTACGTTTCCTGAAATATGTTCCTAGGGGAAAGTTGTTCAGTTTCATGGTCTGCATGTACCCTATCAGTATTCAGAGGGCTATCCCTTACACCCTTTAATACAGTAATGATTAAATGTAATCATTACACTGGTACGAAAAATGTGGCGTAGTTGGTACATTTTTAAATGAAAAAGTAGTTATTGTGGCATAAGTGTAATAGTTATGCAAATGGTATCGCGGACATTATTATAGATATTGATGTCCTCTATAAAACTGTAGTACATCACTTTGCTCTATTGTCAATAATTTCCACAGCGTACGCGATATAAGATATTTTTTTGGTACATTTTTCACACGTTGGGTTACATTATCGAAATTTTCACGCGGATCCCTATTTTTTTCTCGTATAAAATATAGCCTATGTTCATCAGGAATAATGTAGGATTCTAATGGTGAAAGAATTTTTAAAATCGGGCCAGTAGTTTCGGAGCCTATTCGATGCAAACAAACAAACAAACAATCAAATCTTTCCTCTTTATAATATTAGTGTAGATATACTACTTACTATTCTAAAAACGAATGCTTTACACAACATTATTTAAATTTCCATTTTTAGATGAAATAATAATAATTTCAGCGTGATGAAGATTGGTAGTGGAGTGGTAGGAGTTACACTTTGTTAGTTTCGGACACATTAGGAAAAAACAAGGCAACAGAGCTAAAACAGAAATTGATTAAAAACCATGAGTGTAATGATCAGATTGTACCTACTACTGCAGACTGCTTATGGTTACATGCCAAATCACAAGAGTTTGAAGATACTCCTGGGTGGAGTTATTTTATGGAAGAAATGACTAAACAGTCAGATTATTCTGTATCTGAAGTTGAATTTCTACCATTTATTAATGCCCCTCCTTCTGATCATGACACTTTGTATACTTCATTAAAAACTGCTGCAGCAAAATCGCAAAAATCAGGCATGAAGACTTGTTTCGTTACTTATGACCAACCTTTATATCTTAAGGCACAGGAAATACTACACACATCAACAGATCCAGACTTGAAAAATATTGTGTTGAGACTTGGTGGATTCCACCTTTTAATGTCATTTTTAGGCTCGATAGGTTTTATGATGAAAGAAAGTGGTATAAAAGAACTGTGGAGCTGCATATATGCCAACAATTCAATAGATCAAATGCTTTGCGGACATGCATATGCTCGAGCCGTTAGAGCTCATCTACTAACGAATGCTGCATTATTCAAATTTATCAGTCCCAATATAGAGCTTTCATTGGAAGAAAGACTTGAAATCGAAACAGCAATACATAGTAATCAAATTGACGAGTCTTGTCCTGCTTTAGTATCGCTTAGACAAAATATTGAAAAGTTATTGACTGATCTTCGATCAAATGGACCTACTGCTCAACTTTGGGTGCAATATTTTGAAATGACAACATTGATGAAAAAAATTATTGAGGCAGAACGCACCGGCAATTGGATTTTACATTTAACAAATATTAAAAACATGCTACCGTTCTTCTACGCAAGCGGATACTTTAATTACGCAAAATGTGCGTCTTTGTACTTGGAAGACATGGAGAATTTTATTCATGTTATGTCACCCGAAGAATATGAAAAATTTACCGGCGGATATTTCACGATTCGGCGCACAGATAAATTCTGGTCAGGCATTTGGTCAGACATGACTATCGAGCAAACGCTAATGAGAACCATGAAGAGTAATGGAGGTTTCACTAGGGGCAGAGGGGTAAGTGACAGCGTTTTATCTAAGTGGATTTTGTCTCTGCCTACACTTCAAAAAGTGACTGAGAACGTTGAACAGTTTTGCAACCTAGAAGCAAAATCCTGCGAACAGCATACAGACTCGAGGCCTTCAAGGGTTAAACGTGATAATACAGACATGTCGAAACTTTATGACTGGCTCAGTTCACACGAACCATTTCGAGTAACAGACGTGGTAGTATGTATAAGCAAAGGCGTGGTTGGGAATGACCAAATTAACTGTCACAGAGCTCGTGAAATAGGAAAAGATTTAATGCTTGCCAAAGTCGGCAAGAATTATAGCGACGTTACTTACTCCAGAAAAGAGCGAGTAATTCCTCTGCAGTCTGCAGCATATGACAACATCCCTGAAATTAACTTACGACAACAGTGCATTAATCGATTCAAATGTAATTATGAGGAGAATATGTTTCAATAAACAAACTCAACAAGAACTCAAATCTTACTTTGAGTATGAATTAAGTCCATATCCACTTTCCCTATTTGATGAGTGTGGTATGAGAAAAACAAAACAGTCTGTATTATATGACATATTTCAACCTATTGCATTAAATATTGCTATTATTCTTGACAAATGCTATGTTATTGATGGAGGATACTTCTAAATAAAGTTATTTGCCAAAAAAGCATGACTTTTAAGGATATTTGCGACAGATACGTAACATACGTAAAGAAAACCTTTGACAGCGAGTGCATTATTGTATTTGATGGATATAAAAACCTTGAGAAGAATACAAAACACGCTGAAAGGGCACGTAGAACGAAAGGCAAAACATATGTTGAAATACTCTTCGATGAAAGTACAATATGTACTGTGTCTCAAGATATCTTTTTATGCAATTACAAAAAAAGGACAGGTTGATTACATTGATTCAAAAGAAATTCGAAGAATCAGAAACCACAACCTTCCAAAGCGATGACGATGCGGATACTTTAATAATATCTAAAGCTATTGAACAATCTAACTCACACGAATCTGTAATAATCGTTGGAGAAGACATTGATCTATTAGTTATTTTGACATCATACAGAAATACTAATGTGTACTTGATGAAACCTGGAAGAGGCAAAATTTCTACAAGATTTTACAATGCAAACAGCTTATTGGATTACTCTATCAAAGACCATATATTATTTATTCATGCGTTTTCAGGATGCGATAGCACATCTGCTTTATATAGATTAGGAAAAAAAAGTGTTGTAACTTGATTAAAAAGGATACAGAGATTAAACAATTACTTAAAATATTCAAAGATCCAGAAGCTCCTGCTTCAGCGATAGCAGAAGTCGGTGAACTTGTATTATGCAAATTGTATGGCAGTATTCAAAGCAAAAATCTTAATGTTTTGCGATATGAACGTTTTGCTCAAGCAACGGTTAAAACTTCTTATATAACATGGCTTCCCTTCCACCAACAAGAGATGCAGCAAAACAGCATTCATACAGGGTTTATCATCAGGTTCAAAAGTGGCTAAACAATGATGTGAATTCTCTCCAATGGGGTTGGAAAATGGAAGATGATAAACTCGTGCCTATTAAAACTCTGTTGGAAGCTGCCCCCATTAACATATTGCAAACGATATCTTGCCGATGCAAAGTATCTTGCAGCGGAAATTGCACTTGTAAAAGATGTGGAATGAAGTGTACAGAATTATGTGTCAACTGTCTAGGAAGGGAATGCCATGAACCAAGCAATGATTTGTTAAATTCATCTGATGACGTAAGTGCTGATGAGATTTTGCTGGTTGATATGGAGTCTGAAAGTGAATCTGAAGACGAAGACAGCAACGCACAAAAATATCGAAGAAACAGGCAAGTCGATGTGGAATCTGAAAATATATCTAAAGACATTGTATTAGACAGCCACAAAAATATCGACACCGACATTATAAAAATTGACATTGAACCTATAAGTGAGTGAAGTAGACACGATTAATGAGTCAAACGACTTTTACTTTTGAAATTTAACCAGCTGCATTTAGGGCATGTAAAATCGGAAGGTTCCCAAAACCGGTTTTAAGTTCCGATATTGGGCGCTCAAAACCGGAATTCCGGTTTGAATTCCGGTTTTGGTGGTTTTTTTTTTTAATAATATAACTACACACATTTTTTTTTCAAATCAGCTTTTAAATCAAGTTATTGTCACGAAACTAATTTATTAGCGTAATCTACAGTAACAAAACAATCTTGTACTATGTATTGTATGCAAATAATCAAGCATAAAGTTATGCAAGCACATTCGTAATCATAACATAACTAAATATTAAATTCTTCTTAAATGGTAATAATTAAAACAAATGAGGAACTTGCTAAGTATATTAAATGAGATCAAATCAGCTACTTCTTGGCATATATACTACTTTTTATAAGATAAAATATTACGAGTAATCCACAAAACATAAACAATCATATTTTATGTACCTATGCAAAATTCAAGCATAGCATACTCGTACAAGTAAGTAGATGATCATCCACACTATCCACACTAATATTATAAATGCGAAAGTAACTCTGTCTGTCTGTCTGTCTGCTACGCTTTCACGGCCAAACCGCTGAACCGATCTTCATGAAACTTGACACGAATCGAATGCAATGGGGACGCGCGGTAAAATTGTACTTTTCTCAAACATGCTAGGAAATGTGTTCATTTCTTTCAAAAAAAGAAACCGCGAAGTTTCACATTGTTTGTCACGGCTCAGATCACGCCAGCAAAGTTGTATGGAAATCCTTTGCTGGTGTCCATTAAGATAAATTCGTTATACGCTAAACCCACATAATTTGATTTCAAAATTATCTCGATGACTCTCATAGAAACGGAACGTAATTTTGTATGAAACAGGTAACTAAAGACGAGGCTGTATGATGTGAAGACCCTTGCCTGCCCAGAATTAAAAAAGAAAAGAATGAAGTAAACATTTAGTATGGCTGAATATTACGTAATACTGTGCCTTACAGGCGAATTTATTTTTAAAAATTACAATTGGTGGGAAAATTGTAAATTTTTATTTGTTTCGTTGTGTTGTGGTCGCTAAAGTAACAAAATAAAATGAGTACAGACGAAAGTGATATAGAAATGGATTGCACGCCGCCAAATATAAGGGCTGACCCATCAACCGACACAGCAAACAAATATTAGCGTGCCTGGAAAAACAATTAATTTTTCTTTTAATAATTGCCTACATATGACTAATATTACGTTTGACATAAATTAAAAACAACTTTTATAAGAAGTACAATCTTTCATTTCCTAGCCTTTTTTTGAGAAAAGAACTATGTAAGCCTCGGGGAAAATTACTTTGCTTGACTTGTATAATTGAAGTCCTCGCCTGCGGCTCGGACTTCAAACTATACTCGTCCAGCAAAGTCTTATTTTCCATACATCGACAACAATGTACTATTATTATCGTGCGGTAAAGTTTGTATTTGTTTAATTGCTATCGCGGAGTGTGTTTTCTGTGCCCTAGTACTATAATATATTTTGTACGTCTACACACAGCAGACAAAATAAAAACGCGAAAATATTTATGAATGGAATGTTGAATGACCCACACCCAGCCAGCACCCCCACACCGCAGCCGGGACGAGACGCGATGCTACCGATCGTCACACGCACCGCCGCGTCGCCGGCTGCCGCCATACTGGATTTTATCAATGGGAGCATGCATAGTAATTTGAACTTTACCCGTATGGTTTGAAGGTTGAAACTAAAACAGAGTAATTTTATTTTTAATATTTTTGGTAAATTATTTCAATTTAACAGAAAACTTATTTGATTTTGCTACCAATAATGATTTTTTGAAGTTTTATGTAAAGTCTACCTAAAATTTATACTGTTATTGTTTTTCCGTTTGAATCGGGACACGATTAAATCAAAGTCTGTATTCCAATAATTTTATGTGTTGAATTGTTTTATAAAATCGTTATTTATGTTATTATTTGATAAAAACTGCTGTGAAATAGATTTTAATATCTGATTCCGAACGACAATCATCGTTTAATGTCGTTATCATAACAAATTCAAAAAAATTATTATGCAAATAAATTTTTTGGTGGATTCCTTCTTTAAGTTACCTGTATTAACATTTTAAATATATTTATAACAAGTAAAAGAGTGATAGTATTTATGCTTTGCTACAAAACGTGTTTTTCGGAAATCGCTTTTTTTTCTTTGTATCGGGATTAAATTTGGTTGGATTCGTAAATATAGTGTCTTAAAATTACATTCCTTACATTATTTCAAAAAATTGCGCTGTTAGAGAATTAAAAGTTTTAAAATCATATTTTTTCCTACACTAGTAGATGAAATTAGTAACCTACTATTTTTTCGACGTTTCTCTCAATGATATCCATGCCGTCAAACCACCACTGAGCAGACACTGCTTTTTTCACACTTGGAGTAACAGTGAACTGAGTGTTTGAGTGTATTTTTTCACGTTTTTGCTGATACCATTCGTATCACATTTCCTTCGATGGAGAGTATTGGTTTTGGCTGATCAATCAGTCCGCCGCCGGCAGCACTTGAGGGTTCTACAGCGTCGCCGGCTGCGTGTGTTGGCCCGGAAAATAATAAACCCAATACAAGACAATTCGGATAGGGAGTTTGTGAAGATGTACCGCCTCGATAAGAGGTCTGTAATCCGCCTCATTCAAAATATAAGAGTCCACATACGCCGACCAAAGAGAGCACATGGAATCTCTGTAACATTAAAGGTAAGTTTTTTCAAGTGTTCTTTATGAGTTTGAAACAATCAAAATACTATAAACAGTACTTGTTGATCTCATTCGTGGTGCTGCTGATTGCATATAATAGTTCTTTTTGGTAAGTAGGTACCTCTACCTCTTAATAAATTGAATACTTTGTTTTACTCTCAGGTTCTTACAGCCCTTTGCTTCTACGCATCGGGGTCCTATCAAACTCTGGTAGGACAAAGTTCTTTGCATAATATCTGCCAGACATCCGTGTCTAGATGTGTGAGGCAGGTAACAAAGGCCCTGAACTTTTAATATGGGGAATACATCAAATGGCCCATGACACTTGATGAAAGAAATCAGGTGAAAGCAAAGTAAGAATCCTTAATTATTTTATAAGATACCATAAAGTTTGGGAGGCCTCTGCCCAATTGTCCCCAAATACCTCTTTTACTTATAGATAAAATAGATATCTTCTACATTTTGTGTGGATATTTTTATTAGTTACATATACATGGTTAGACTATATTTTTACCTACATTAACACTAACTGACATCATTACAGGTTCTATAATGATTCATATCCCTGGTGTGGTGGGCGCAATTGATGACACCCATGTAGCCATAATTAGGCCTGATGACCATGAGGAAAGATACATAAATAGAAAGGGTTATCACTCCCGTTTTAATTGTAAGTACTAGTATTTTCCTAGATAGTCTCAGTTGATACTTTATTGGACATAAACAATTGTATATTATTTATTTTAGATTTGTGATGCACACCTCAATATATTGTGTGTGGATGCTAGCTCTCCTGGGTCATCACATGATTCATCGTTATGGCAGAGCCATCCTTTGAAGCTACACCTGGAAGAACTGTCCGACAGTGGCGAACAAGTGTTTTTGCTCAGTAAAAATTTGGCTGTATACAATTATACTTACCTATCTCCCGACGCATAAAATGTTATAACGGAATACAATTTAGAAACCACACTTTTTTTACAGGTGATAGTGGATACCCATTAAGAACGACGATGATGACGCCTATTTTGAATACAACTGCAGGCACACCGGAGCACCTTTACTACCAATGCCAAGTAACGGCACGAAACACGGTAGAAAGGTGCATTGGTGTTCTGAATAATTGATTTAATATTAATATATCTTGTGGCTGAATAGCCTAGAAGCGGCAAATGTGTTATGATGGCTCTGGTAGTATCTATTAATTAAGATAGGTAAATAAAAGCTGTGCTGCCTTAACCCCTTCTTCTTCCTCGGGTTGGGACATCTGCGGAGATTGCAGACGGGTGATCAGCTCCACTAGGCGGGAATCATTTTACCCAATTCCCAGGAATGCCTTAACCCCAACCAAACTATTTATTTATCTAAGGTTTTTAATAAATAAAAGACATAAATATACAAAAAAAAATATCAACGAAAAAACATAATAAAATTATCAATATATGTGTAATAAGAGCAAATCTTTCCAGGTGCTTGCTAGCTGCACGTGCATTGCACTACAGTCCCATAACTGCGGGTAAAATAGTGAATGCCTGTTGTATTTTACATAATATTGCTAATAAAAGAAGGTTGCCCATCGCAGCATTAACAGCTGCCGAAGTCCTAGAGGAACGTGAGCATCAACTACAGGTATATAATCTTAGCCTTCGGTATCGCCTTTCTGTAAAGAAAAAAATAATAATTTTAATTTCTTTTTTAGATAGCAAACGAGTTACGAGTGGCTACTGATAATCTCATGGATTTGCGGAACCGGCGCGTAAATCCGGACCTGCAGAGGGGCAGAACACTCCAAAGAGCTCTCGTTGAGAAACTTTGGGCTGAACAGCTATAAAACATATAATAGCATTTTTTTAAATAAATGTTTATTTATTGTATGTTTATATATTTTTGCAAATAAATGTTTATTTTTACCTTTTGCTTCTGTTTCATTCAAATATTTCTTGTTCAGAATCTGAAGCCAGTTCGCGACGACGGCGGCGGAGGTTCTGAAAAAACAAAGTAGATGAAGTAGATGTAATGAGTTGGTATTTTCCGCACAATCTACATAATGACACCTATCACGAGCAGGGCGAGCTCGACTTTTCACGCTTTTGATTGAATTGACTAGGAGTCTTATATGAAACAGAATATCCACAGTAATTTGGTAGATACAAAATGCGCCCCGAACCCGCCGAGGAACTCCCTTTGTATACCTCAGATGGTGTTGCAGCCTCAGGTAAGGGGAACCTCTCCGCCACTCGTTCCATACTAGCTGCAAGCCGGTTGATTGCAGCTGCAAGCCCATTAATAGCAGTTGCATGCACTAACATGGCATCGGAAGTTAATTTCTCAATTCTTTGTAAGCTTGTAGTTGCCTGTGCCATTGTAGGTTCATGTACTGTAAATTCAAAATAAAAAACCAATTTACTTATTGATGAAAAATCAAATAAATCTGAAGCTTATTTTCAAAATAAAACAGCATGACATACACAGTAGGTCATATTCTGTCCATGTTTTCTTTCTCTTTGTTCTTTTTCTTCTTCTTCACTTCTTCTTCTTTTCGTTTTTTAATGCGCTCTTGCTTATTTTTTTTTTAATTGATTATATCATTTTCATCCAAATTTATTAAATTCTCCACTTCTTCTGGGAGTTGCTGTCTGAAAAATAAATGACAGACCACTAGTTAATAATAATATTAATATTCATGAGTCATTACTAGGTGCTGCTGTTTTTTTATTTCTGGTCTCTTATTTTTATCTCTGGGGCTTTGAAATCTACACCTGACTGTATGGTGAAGAGCTAGAGCTCACCTGGAAAAGTTAATGTGGTTGTTCAAACAACCAGCCCAATCGCGCCTTGGTAGCATTGTCATAAAACGGTTTTGAATATATGCTGCCATAAGAATAGGCTCTTATATAAAGGTATGAAATGCTAGGTATATTAAAAAGTACCTTTCGATTCCTTGATCCAATATTCCGATCTCAACATCATTATCCAAGATATTAGAGTCTTCTAATGTTTCCCTGAAGCAGAAGTTTAATTTATTTTGGTATAAAAATTGAATTGACAAATGAAAATGGACGTAAACATTTAGGCTTAAAGATTCTTAGTAGTAAACAAAACCAGACTTATAGAAAGTTAAAAAAGACAAGGCCAAGTAGAATGAGGCATTTAAATTAGGTTGCAACTACTGCCTGCTTGCTAAGACAAGAAAAAGACAACACAATTCACCATGTTTAAACTTTAATATAATTAATTGGTATATCTTGGCCAGACGGCACAGGCTTTCTCCACACAATTACATAAAACTGCAAGCGGATTCATCTAGTTAGTAAGTTTTACACCCAGAGCACTGCTGTGGTCAAATATGTAAAAAGGGACATTGTTAAATAGAAAATAAGTAGGTAAGCAAGATGTTAACTCACAAATCATAATTGGGAACCCTGCTTCAAGCATGCGGGAAGCATGATCTTCAACACTTATCTGTTATAATAACATGCAAACCAATTATATTAATTCATTCCTTAAACTGCTAAATTAACAAAGTTAGTAAAACAAAATCAAGAAAGTAGTCAGGATAATCCATGGATAATCTTACCATGGGGTTGTGCCTTACACCTGGCAGTGGCTCCCCAACGTCTCTGCCAAGTATTGTGTAAAGGCGCTCTTGCAGGGGAGTCAGCTGGATTTGTACTGCTGGCCCTCCACCTAAAATGCAAGATGAGATATTTTATAAAATGTCAGTAGTTATGTGATATTAAATGAAATACAGAGAAAATATATGGGGCACCTGTAGCATTCCTCGAATTCTTCTCTGCTTTAATTTTTTTCAATGTTTTACTTTTATATTAATTGTAGTACTGTAAATTAAACAGTTGGTTTGTAGGTATTGCAAATAATGAAATAACATCACCTCGTAAATATACTCTTATATCGCCTCACCGTTCGCCACTGCTCCCCGCTTTTCTGTGTGCAACCAATACTGATACTGTTGAGCAGAGTTGCACACTCGGCCCACTTTCTTTGTGCTAAGCTGCGTCCTTCCTTCGTTATCGTGCAGCGACCGAGGGCTATTTCCCTATGGGACTCCAAATAATTTATAAGGGTGCTTAATTGAGCCACGCTTACTATGTTGCTCCCATTGCCTGCCATATCTAAAAAGTTATTTAGTATGTAATGATAATGAAGAACGAACCGAACCGAACGAATTTAGAGTAGGAGCACTTCTGGGCAGGTTTTTTGGGGGGTTTTTCCTGTTCAGGGGGTCCGGTTAATTATACGCATGTTAATAACACGCTTTGGAAATCTTGACTAAAATTTGAAACAAATGTCGTTTACAAATGGTGGTGGCGTAAAGTTACGTGCTGTGTGATTAACCTGGCCAGCCCCGAGGCAGTGCCTTTATTTTTATTTTTATTTTTTTATCCCGCCCGAGCCGGTTTTCTATTAGGACAATACAAAATTGTTATAAAAAGAAGAAGATTGCGTTATGCAAATTTCTTTTTTTTACAATGACCGATCATGACGTCAATAAGTGATAATGCTATCCTACATTGAATAAAGTTATTTCATTTTCATTTTTCATTTTCATTTTCATTTTTCATTTTTAACCATCACTAAGAAAAGTAATTTATTTCAAAATAGGTAGTTGCGTTGTTACTTACCAATTTCTCCTTAAAAATCCTGTAATGAAACTAAAAGCACTTTTATTTCATTTAAATAATATTTGTTTGCACTTCTACTATTTTTTTTTTTTTTTTTTTTTTTTTGGCTTCCATCGCCTTTAGACGATGATTCTGCCAGAGTCAAGGTTAAAGAAAACAATAGTTAAAAAAATACAACAAATACAAAAACTTGAAAAAGCGATGAAGTTTTTACCTGTCAAATTTATGTCATTTTGTTTTGAGGCAGTTGTATTTTTTTAACTATTGTTTTCTTTAACCTTGACTCTGGCAGAATCATCGTCTGAAGGCAATGGAAGCCAAATTAAAAAAATAAAAGCGTTCGCTCCATTCTGCTGGTTTACACTGAGCCAGTAGCAAAAAAGAGTGAATAATTGAATGAACAAAATCAGATCGGTATATGAGTCTTAACCATAGAGAATGATGACACTATTCCGACGACAAGCGTTTGCAATTTTATTCCATTACGAATGTGTTTGAAGTTTAGCAGAATACCAAATTTTGACAAAACGGCCATGAAGTCGCCATGGACTGGCGATGGTCGATGTTTTAGAGAAAAATAGTAGACTTGGGGCCCCGCTTTGTTACGGGAAGTCAAAGTCATCGGGAAAACTTGACCCTGGCGAAATCACAATGGAAACGCCATTAAACAAGAAATAGAATAGATTCTGTGTCTGTGTCGTGCATTGAGCGGGAATTGCGAGTTGAATTGATATTTTGATTAAAAGTGATAATTCCTGTTTTCTGTTCTGTGGTTATAATGTTAATAAAGTGTACTTAAAGACAAGTGAGAAGTGATGTTAAAAATATGGGAAAGTGGGGAAAATACAAGAAAAAATACAATTTTACATGGGAGAAAGAAGGTTGGGGAAAAGTTAAATTTGTTTTTCTTTTCGCATTTGATTTTGTGTTTCGTGATTGTTTGCTATATTCTTCATGTATATTCTGTTTAAGACTGGCTAACTAAAAAGCTCGGAAAAAGATATAGGCGATGGGAAAGGTGAAGCGTATTGTCGTCCGGTCAATAGATAAACAGCTTTTTTATAATAGTCTGGACTGGAAACGAGCCCTTTTGGCACATGACATGATCATGGAGCATTTAGTGAGGCCAGCCCTCACGAAAAAGTACAAGTTTGGTCAATTCTATTCTATTCCGTTTTGTCCTTATTTAGTTTAAATTTTTAGGATTTGACAAGATTGGAACTGGAGATGTTTCTTCTAAAACCAATGATATAAAATTGGCAGTGCAGATTGCATGTCATTCAGCAGTAAGGTAGGTTCTCGAACGTACACTTATTATTGTTATTGTAATTTAATAATCTTTTTATGTCCAATGATCAATTTTAATTATTTTAGGAGTATCGACCATTTAGCAGAAATGTTAAAACTTTAGGAAAAGGCAGCTCTTTGGAGCATATTAAACTGCTTCGAACTAAATGCACACATCTAATAAAGAAGGTAATTGCTCCAGCCATGCTCAAAGAGCTTGTTGAAGATGTCAGTCAATGGCCATATTCCGTCCTCGTGGATGAGTCCACTGACGTGTCAACAAATAAATACGTGGCACTATGTATACGGTTCTACAGAGAGAAATCGAACACCATGGTCACTGGTTTTTTAGGGTTGGTGGAAGTACCGTCAGCTACAGCAGAAAATGTATATACAGCCTTTACTGAGTATATAAAATTAGTTGAGCTTCCCCTGAAAAATCTGCACAGCCTTGGTACCGACGGAGCATTAAATTTGTGTGGAGTGAATCACCTTTTCACACTTTTAAGAGACCGCGATGTACCGAAGCTGGAGCTTATGAAGTGCATCTGCCTCTCTATAGATAAATGCGCTCTCAAAGCCTGCGAAGTAATGCCATCTTCGCTGGAATTTATGATCAGAGAAAGCAGGAACTGGTTCTCCCACAGTGCACATAATGCGCACTTAATATTATAAACATTTATAATTAAGCTATTTGTTTCGGTAACTGTAAACTACAATTTTATTAATGATTTTCTTTTAGACCATTAACGCTGACCAACTACCTCCTGCATTGGTGCAGTTGTCTAGAACAAGATGGCTTGCTTGGTCCGGAGCCGTCACGACTACTTTGGAACAATGGAATGAGTTCAAGCTCTTATTTGAAATGGCAGCAACACGGGAGCATTGATATACTGCCCGCACCTTGGCAAACATGTACAATGATCCGGCGCACAAATTTTTTTTTTTTTTTAAGCCTGTGCTAAGGGAATTGACGACAATGAATGTGGTGTTTCAAGCAACTCATGCAGATTTTGGGAAGCTATACAGCGTAAAGATAGAATTAGTCGCCGGTTATTAGTTGCAAAACTAACCCGGTAGATGGAGCCATGCCAAGCGTTACTGGCATTAAAATACACTTGCAAAATTTGCGGGCAAGAAATGAACTGCGGTAGCCCAGATGGAAGAGGCGTCGCCACTAGTAATGCGAAAGTCGCAGGTTCAAATCCTACCCGCACTCGAAAATTTTGCAAGTTTTCAAAAATTGTATACCTAACACGGGAAGTGTTTTAAAATTTGGTACTCAAGCTATACAGCGACCTGAGACTGCTAGTGCTGTCTCTGGCCACTAAAATCGTACGCCCCGAACGCATGAAGGAAAGTTCACCGGGAATTCTCCGTCAGAACGAATTGCAATTTATCAATGATGCACTCAACGATCAAAATGCTTAACGACCTGCGGACAGGGTAGACTGCGAAGAGGCGTTTAGGCTTCTCATTACCACCCAAACATATAATAAACGCTATACAACCCGCGGATATAATAAACGCTATACAACACAAGTGCGCTAAATTCCTCCGCATATTGCTGCTAGAACTAATAAAATGGCTGCCTGACCACCTTGACAGGGTTGTTAAAATTAAATGCCTCAGCACGGAGGGATGTCTGGCTAAAACAAGCCGACCATCTTTCACAGACTTGCCAGTGTTTTATGCCGGTATGTGTATTATTTATTTCTTCGCACTCTTAAAATATAATGTAAAAACATAACCTGTATAACTGTTTAATATGAGATTTAACATTTCAGATTCTAATACAGACTTAGAAGTACTCGAAAGTCAATGGCGGATGCTCGGAGTCTACGAGCTCCATGAAATTGCGCCAGATATGGACACAAATAATACTGATGCGATTCAGTTATGGTCCGCGGTATTAAAATTAAAAACTGCAACTGGCGAACTGAAGTTCAAAGAACTGGCCAGTTTCGCACTTCGCGTTCTATCATTGCCTATCAGCAATGCGGTGGTAGAGCGTGTGTTCAGCCAAATGAATGCGCGAGAAATAGGCTTAATATAGAAACTTTGCAAGCCATCATGCGGATTCGTATCCATTTGCAGGTGAGAGATTTTGATAAAGTTAATAAATTATGTATAGTTATATAAAACGTATAAAAAACCTATTTGATCAAACTTATCTTTACGTGCACAAAACAACGGCAATAACATACATACATACATACATAAATCACGCCTATATCCCTTACGGGGTAGGCAGAGCGTTAACGGCCGTAAAACGTATATTAACACCACGTCCGACAAAAGTTTAGGGTCAATAAGATAACTGTGTATCACTATAGTGACAGGTTGTCAGCCCGTCGCCTAATATTGCAATACACACCCTCGAGTCCCTTAGTCGCCTCTTACGACACCCATGAGTAAGAAATGGGGTGATGCTATTCTAAGCCGGCATCACACGGCAATAACGATGATAATAAAGTAAGCATATCATGTAAGTAAGCATGAGTTGGCTTGCGGAATAATTGAAATGGTCAATTGTCTATTTACTCTCTTGTGATTATGGGTGTGCATTGGATAAATGTTGAATGCGGTCAATGCGGTGTCTAGTTCTATTTTGAGAACGTTTTTAAGAAAGATTACATAAATATTTGCTGGTAGGTACTTGTTCATTACTTATTATGGCGCTAATAAAACTTATTGTTTTGGCATGGTTTTACAAACATCTGTAATAAAAATAAGCCTAGGATGTTGCTTTACATAAGATCTACTTTTTTTTTATAAATCCAGGTCAACAAAAAATGCTGCAACTCCTTTGAGCCGACAGACGATATGCTGGCGCGCTTCTCGTCTTCAAACATGTTTAATGATGGAAAGTCGGCGGAGGCGGAGGACTTAGAACTCATACAAGAAGTTGTGGGTTGGCTAGGAAATTAAAAAAGTTCCCATAATTTTTTTGTTTTATTTATTATGCCCACAATTTTTTGCCCAACCCAAACTTTTTATAATATAAAAAAAATTGGGCGATTTGGGCTACTTCAAATCTCAAATTCGGCGACATGGGCTCGCCGGCATCTGGCAACACTAGAGCTTAGTTGTAAAAAATGCTTTGCTCCCTTATTTTCTTTTCAGCAAGGGTTTCTATTTTATGCAAAATATTTCTAAATATGTATCAGCACTATTTAAATTAATATTTGACTGACCCAATGGCGCAGCGAATGGTTTTCCTTCCTGTTACGACAAGGGTCATAGTTCGATCCCTATAAGGCACAAATATTTGTTAAGTCCATTTTCAAGTATTTGTGTTTAGTCTGGGTGTATTCTATGTATAGTATGTACTTATTTACATAAAAGGTATATAAGTATTAATATAAGCTATACAGTTCCCATAGTACAAGTTTTGCTTAGTTTGGGGCTACATGGCACTGTATGCATTGTTTAGGACATAATATATTAATATAAAAAAAAAACTTTCGGTCACAAATTATTTTTGGTATTGTTAAAATAATAACTTATCAGAATCGGTGATAAGCCCTCACAATCATTATGTGTTTTTAAATTGTACTTATCTCGAACAGATTTAAAAAATAATTACTGGGACTTTAGAGATATTCTTTCTTGTCTTGATCGAAGGAACCGCATGAATTTAGAAACGATGTTGTGGGAATTTAAAGCCTCGCAAACCTCCGCGATGCACTTCAACACCGATGTCTGCGACATTGGGGCATCATCGCATTCTCCACTCTTCTCTGGTAACAGCCCGAGGCAAAAAAGTTCAGTGCCGTGAGAATCAAAAAAATATTTACACAAATTATATTGTTGGTAAGTACGTATGGAGGTAAATACAAACATAGTAGAGCAAAATCCGGAGCCTGCCGGCGGCATTGCCTTCAAGTGCTGGTAAGTATTAAATATTATATTATCTATGCTACACAGCGTATAGAACTGTATTTAACCTTGACCACAGGGTCGATAGCGCACGGGCTATTCCTAGCAGAGGGACCAACTCACAACACAGCTCTTCAAATAACTGTTCGTTTAGTCGGTATTCCGTTATGAAATCTAAATCCAGCATATTATCTCTCTTCGGCGTTTTCGCGTCCGCTCCAGATATTCGTCGCTTATTAGGACGCCAGCCCAAACCAATAACGCCATGGCAAGATACATTTTATTAAATGTTATTCGCTGCACACCAATTATTTTTCACCAATGTCACCATCAACCATCAATAGCAAATAGCAAAATCCAAACAAAAGAAACATACGTCTTTAGTAAATACTACATAGATCAAAAAATATTCTGTCAAGGTAGAGCGAAACAAAAATTATAAAATGGTATGATCAACTTTAAAGTAATCTCAAGGAATATGTACCTTTATCTACACTCGTCTCATAATGTTCGAATTATGAATTCGAAAACAGTTGCATAAAGACCTACTTTATACATTCTGCCTAAATAAACTAAGGTTTAATATAAATTACAGAAGTGTAATGACTTAATGAGAAAACTCTTAATACGATAAAGTTGAGAAATGAAACGAAGTTTTTATTTGCCAATACTCAAATCGCCATCTTCCGCCGCACCTGACAGATGTTGTTGTACGCAAATTTTTCGGAAGTTTATTTGTTTTAATAGGTTTTTTTTCTGTGGTTGTTGAGATGTTGTTCAGTTGTTGTTCAGATGTTGTACCGATGTTGTTCAGATGTTGAGCAGTTGTTTAGATATTGTTCAGTTGTTATTCCGATGTTGTTCGGTTGTTGTTCAGTTGTTTAGTTATTTGTTGTTCAGACTCGACATCAAAACGACTGTAAGTAAAGAATTTTCGAAAAGTCATATCAAGCCATATTACGTTCTCGTATTGAATTTGACCTTGTATCGAGCCTTGCAATATACGGTGCAGACGTTTGGAAAAGTGTTTAACTGAGTTTATTTTTTTAGAGTGTTGATAAAATAGTGTACGCAACTGCTATAATTAGGCATTAGAATGCTCGTGTCAAACTATTATCTCGCATTCTAATGACCTCCATTATACGACAGTTGCATAAACTACTATTGTTTGTATACAAGCACGCAGGCATAATAATATACGAATTTCAAATAGAACCTCCAATTGATAAATTGACCTTCAAGGTATAATAAAAGAAAATATATTCTGTGGTTACTATCTTGCCTTCCCTTCTAGCCTCTGCGTCAAACTGATGCAAGCCGCAATAGGTCTAATACCGTCGCGTCGTGACGTTATTAGCTATACCGGCCTTCTGGCAGTTTCTGCTGAAATGTACATAACGCAAAAATTAATTTAGTAGTTAATTTTGAGATTTTAGAAGCACTCCCTGTATGGCTCAGTATCCTGGCTTACATTTAGTAATCAGCTATCTGCCCGCGCGTTCACCCGCTGCTATGAAAAAATAAATCAAATAAAAAAATATTAGGTCCTTACATATGAAATTGTCGTTTTGTCGTACTGGCCACTTTGATCACAAATTTCTCCTATTTGGTTAGGAATTCGAAATTCAAATTTATACAGCTATTTCCACATGTAGTTGTGTTTCGTAAACCGTCATTCATTTGTTTTTTTACTTATCTTTTTTCTGTTTGCATCGCTCAATTTACAAAATGGAAAATTTGAAATATCGCGTTATTTACGAGTACGAGTTCCACCGTGGCACCAGTGCTGCGGAAACGGCTCGAAGGGTTAATGATGTGTTTGGCGGTTGTGTCGCAAAAGAAAACACAGTGCGTTTTTGGTTCCAACGTTTTCGTTCTGGAAATTTCGACGGAGACCCAAGTTGATAATGAAGAATTGAAGGCTATTGTGGAAGCGGATCCATCGCAAACCACGTCCAATTTAGCTGCAGGCTTCGGTGTTAGTGATAAAACTGTTTTAATCCACTTGAAGCAAATTGGAAAGATTAAAAAACTTGAAAGGTGGGTTCCTCACGAATTGAGTGAAGCAAACCGGCAAACGCGCGTCAACTGCTGCGTTACATTACTTGACCGGCACAATAACGAAGGGATTTTAAATCGAATCATTACCTGTGATGAAAAGTGGATTTTCTACGATAATCGGAAGCGCTCATCGCAATGGCTGGACCCTGGCAAGCCAGCCAAAGCCTGCTCCAAGCGAAAATTGACCAATAAAAAGTTACTTGTAAGCGTTTGGTGGACTAGCGCCGGTGTCGTTCATTACAGTTTTCTCAAATCTGGCCAGACGATTACGGCAGATGTCTACTGTCAGCAATTGCAAACCATGATGGAAAAGCTAGCTGCTAAACAACCGAGGTTGGTCAATCGCTCTACGCCACTGTTGCTTCACGACAACGCTAGACCACACACTGCACAACAGACGGCTAGCAAATTAGAAGAGCTTCAATTGGAATGTCTAAGGCATCCACCGTACTCCCCGGACCTTGCTCCAACAGATTACCATTTTTTTCGAAATTTGGATAACTTCTTGCAAGGGAAAAAATTCAACTCAGATGGGGCAGTCCAAATCGCCTTCAAAGATTTTATTGATTCCCGTCCGAATGGTTTTTTTAGTAAAGGGATCAATGAACTACCTATGAGATGCCAAAAGTGCATAGATTACAATGGCTCATACTTTGATTAAATAAATATACTATATTAAAAAAAATCGACTTTTTGTTCCTCCCATACAAAACGCCAATTTCATATGTAAGGACCTAATATATAAAGCATTTTACTCGTTAATTACATTTATAAAAATTGATTTGGAGTAGAGTTGTAGATAAATTTATACGTAATATATCTCTAATACTGCTATTATACAGCATTTTAAATTTTTCAATTAGGTTAATTAAATTACTTACTTATCACTAAAAAAGTGTTTCATATATCCCCGAATGATGCCGGCTTAGAATAACATGGCCACTATTTTGCCCGTGAGTGTCGTAAAAAGCGACAAAGAGAATCATTTTTTAGGGAATGGGCTGCAGCGTTCCCTGTGAATGTAACATCTTGCTCTGCTCTCGCCATTACGCCTGCCAAGCGTTGTGAGTATGGCAAAAGGGGTGGCCTATGTCCAGAAAAGGGTATTGTGGCTGTAATCATTAATGTTTCACCTCAGAGATTCATACCTACTATGCTTTGAGTAGAAGCTTTATGGCCCGAAACCCAGAGAATTTTCGATTAAAAACGGCCTAAAGTATTTCAACTCCGGCCCTGGCTGGCCAAATGTAGAAAAAAGACCAACCACACGAATGTAGAAAAAAGACCAGCCACAGAAAACGTTAACTTTTAATAAGCATTCCACAAAATCACTGCAAGCACTCACCACTAGAGACATTTATAAATAGGTACATTCGATAAACCCATGGACAAAACCACAATCCATTTGCAACTTAATAAGCATGACACTGATTAATTGAAACTCAATCACTTGGATGTGTTTGCCGCGGTCAAATAACAAAAAGAGATAAGATTTGTCCTTAATAAAACGCTGCAGACATTTTGCAAGTTCCCTCACAGATTATTTAATTACTTGCCCATAGACCCTAACTCCTTAACTACGCTCAGAGAATAACTGTCAAGCGATAACACAAGCATATTAGGTAGGTACCAATCATTCAAAAAACTCTAGAAAGTTTAAAGACTCGAAGACTTGTACCTAGTGGTCATAAAACTTGGGCGAACTAATCGTTGGTTCATATACAGCGGTCAGTATTGATTTGATGGCTCACATCCGCAATCAAATCATCGAAATATACCTAGAATAGGTAATTTTTCTTCACAAGAAAAAGACCATTTTATTTGAGAAATCGTTTCTTCAATACTGCTGAGCAACGAAGACTGCTCGCCGGATCAACGTAAACACCACAGTTGGACGAAGGCAGATTAAGTGATGAGGAGGATAATTTCTTAGTAACAATAACAAAGTCCAAAATATTATAATAAGTATAATAGAATATTAAAGAAGGCAACTATTCTTGCATCAGTGCCTACTTGGGCTTTCTCTTTATAATTTTTAGGGCTGCAGTCTACTATGTAAAATATTTTGATAATATAAAAATAGTTTTCAATACTTTCAAGCCTTCAGACGCAAAATGTCCCTTTCGCAAAATGTCTACTCATCGCAAAACGTCTCTTTCGCACAATGTCCCTTTCGCAAAATGTCCCTTTCTCACAACGTCCCTTTCGCAAAACGTCCCATTCGCAAAATGACAACTTCGCAAAATGTCCCTTTCGCACAATGTCCCTTTCGCACAATGTCCCTTTCGCAAAATGTCTCTTTTGATATTTTAGGATACCTTTAATTGGAATCATCAAGCCAGCCTGCCTGCCACGCGTGGTGAGTATACCGTAATCGTGGAGGCCCATGTTCAGCAGTGGACTGTTGTGGGTGTTTAGGTATGAATGTACTCAGTTTATTATATCAAAACAAAAATACAACATAATATAACATGAAAGAACAAAGGCGGATTTATTCCTTATTGAGGGGTTTTTTCCAGTCAACCTTTGTGAATCGCAAAGGACATTGAGTGCAAGTAAACCACGGTACTTGAAAAAGGTAAAGATAATAAACAATACTCTAAACCAAAAAAAAAGTAGTGCATATTAATATAACATGACAAAATTCTTAATTGCACAAAAAAAGAAACAATATAATATAACTAGCTGTTACCCGCCACTTCGCCCACATACTCGTAGGTTCGTCGTTTGCCTACCCCGCAAGGGATAAAGGCATGATGTGACACATTTACGCTCTGCCTACCCCGCAAGGGATAAAGGCATTATGTGACACGTTTACGCTCTGCCTATCCCGCAAGGTATAAAGGCATGATGTGACACATCAAAGCTTTGGATTGTGAGATTCTTGTGTTGCTCTTTAATTTGAGGCATGTTATTTGGTGCGCATAACTCGTTGCATATCATCGCTTTTCGAGGGTAGATGTGTGGCAATGCGACCTCCGGGCATCGCACTATTTTGTCAACACTGTCTACAACCATCTTCTATATCATCTTTCACATTTGAATTTTGAATCGCTGTCGTTCCAAGACGCCATTTTCCAGCAGATCAGGCAGTCTAATCTAAAGTAAACCCCAGGATGGGCCAGACGTCCAGAGTGTGTAAGGCAGTCGCAGAAGTGAATAAAGCCACAAAATTCGGAAAAATGGATAAGGAAATTCAGTTTTTGAAAAATCAGAAAGGGCAAACTACTTTGATTTATCGTGCATACAGGTACAATAAAAATAAATCGAACAAAAATGGATCTTCTTTGTGGCGCTGTGTAAATAGACGCGATTGTTGTGCTGGATTAACACTCGATGAGACAAGCAGAAAAATATTAAGGAAGACGCAACACACATGTGAGCCAAACGAGACACAAATAAAATGTTTTAATCACATTCAATACCTAAAAAAGGTTGTATGCAAAGATCTCAGACCCGTTCAACAAATTTTTGAAGAAAAAGAAGCAAAGTTACGCCGGCAAGTACCTTCTTCGGATCATCATTTATTACCAACATTTTATTCCGTCAGAGATACTTTGTACAGGGCCCGAAAAGCCTTTTTAAATACAGACAGATTAAATCATAGAAAAACAGCGACTACAAATGTGCCGAAGGTATTAGGAGATAAGTTTCTTGTATGTGAAGATGGTACTTGTGAAAAGATATTGATATTTGCGACACATCGTGTGAGAAGATCTATAAGACGAAAAAAATCTTACTACGCCGATGGCACATTTATGTCCGCTCCACCACCGTATTACCAGCTGTATACATTACATTTTGATTTAAATTCAACTAAAACGTGTACAAACATGGTACCTGCAATATATGCTCTATTGCCCAATAAATCGGAAAAAACCTATTTGCGACTTTTCAGACTATTAAAAGATAAACTGGGAATCGACGTACAAGATTTCAAGTGCGATTACGAAATCGCGCAAATGAATGCGATAAAGAAAATATTCCCAAGTGTAAGAATGACCGGTTGTTATCACCATTTTAATGAAGCCGTGTGGAAGCAAGCCGAAAAAAAAGAAATTTTAGGATCAGCTGAGGGAAGAAATATCACAAGGATCGCTGCTATGATGCCTCTAGTTCCTGCTGATAAAATACCTGAAGCATGGTGTTACCTTGTTGACCAAGCACCGGACACTCCAGAAATGAGACAATTTCGTAGATACTACGAAAGGCAGTGGTACCCAAAACTATCACCGTCAGTACTAAGTTGCGCCGGGCAGCGTCATCGTACGACAAATACCCTAGAAGGTTGGCACCGGCGTATTAACACAGGACGAATTCCAAAAAAAGCGAATTTGTACATGTTTATTTACAAGCTCCGGAAAGAGGCAAAATTTTGGAACAGACGAATGAAGGAAAGCAAACTGAAAAAAGTGAAACCAAACCGACGTAAAGCAGATATATATTTTGATATGAAGTACAAAAGATTGTTGAGGAAATTGCAACAGCAAGTTCTGACAGTGCCACAATTTTTGAAAAGTTTAGTTATGCTTCAATTACTAAAATAATAAAAAGAAAATATTTCAATCAAACCAAATCAAAAATAATTAATAATTAATTGTCTGGTAACCGAAACTGATATTGTTTTTTATTCGCTGAAGTTCATATTATTGTTCACTTGCATATAAAATATATGTTTGATGATTTTTACGATTTAGTCAAAATGGCTATAAATCTAACGCAGGGGGGTTTATTTTGTTCATTGAGTTTGTGATTTTTTTAGATTTAAGACTAAACGAGCTTCTAATTAAACTTTGAAACGCATAATTTAGATCATTCTTTTCACTCACACCTAAATAAAAACCTCATACAAACTTTAACTGAATCAGATATTTTACATAAAAAGTTGAAGATATTTTATCTACCTATACATATCTAAACAAATAGGTACCTGCAGAGCTATAACTGTTCTCAAAGCGATTTCATGATATGGGTCGGTCCCACTATACCCATTACCCATTACAGTGGTCATACTGGGACTTCACTTTTTTTCTAAAAACAGAGCCAGTATACCCACTGATGACTGACGGAAATAGTGGGAATTACTTTTCATACGATCGTGTCCCAGAAAAACCATTTGCGGCGTTTGTTAAACGCATGACAGCCTACGTTAATATCTAGGCTGCTGCATACTGGCCACCACAATATAATACTTTCTTTTATCAGTGTGACATTAGATACACATTTTTCTGTCAAAATATACTTAGTTGAGAAAATGGCTTCGAAACGTAAGTATCTTATGTAGATGAGATATTTTGAATTGTCCTGTCACAAAGACAGTACCTACCTTCTTATTACGTCGTGATTGAAATTCAATTTATCAAAAGAGTTGAGAGCACGCACTTGAATAAAGAGTTTTCATTGAGATAAAATCTTTCCTGTTTTTAATATAAACGCTCAGCATGCCAGCGCGTTTAAAAAACGCAATGGTGATTATGGGAAATTTAGTGCCACTATTACCATTAATGGTTATTCTCAATGGGTATACTGGGACCGACCCCATGATATCCGTTCTGACTTTGTTATACATGTCATGAGATGAATGACATACACATACACATACACATATCACGCCTATTATCCCTTGCGGGGTAGGCAGAGCGTAAACGGCCGCAAAAAACTACCAATATCCTCTGCGATTCTTAAAGGTTGACTGAAAGAGATCCCTTAATGGATAAGAACGCCTTTGTGCCTGAATGTTTATCTATTTTAAGTACAATAAACTGAGAACATTCATACCTAACACCCACAACAGCCTACTGCTGGATATGTGCCTCCTCGACAAGGCTTTCTCCATACTTATCGCGCTTGGCAGGAAGGCTAGCTTGATGATTGTTGGATGACTGAAATAATGTCCTAAAATATCAAAAGAGACATTTTGCGAAAGGGACATTGTGCGAAAGGGACATTGTGCGAAAGGGACATTTTGCGAAGTTGTCATTTTGCGAATGGGACGTTTTGCGAAAGGGACGTTGTGAGAAAGGGACATTTTGCGAAAGGGACATTGTGCGAAAGAGACGTTTTGCGATGAGTAGACATTTTGCGAAAGGGACATTTTGCGTCTGAAGGCTTTCAAGTACTTATCTAAAGACGAATCTGCTAGATACTTAAGTAAAAAATTCTTGAATTTACAACAATATAAAATATACAAAAATAAATAGATGTTGCAGATAATTTGTCAATACTCTTTATTACAGAACCTTGAACTAGAAGAAAGCCATAATATGAAAATCAATGACCCACGAGGCGATACAATGTGCCCCGTAACAGTCCTGTGGCAAAACTAGAAACAATACCACCAAGTAATAGACTTTACAATAAATACTTTGACATCGAACCTAGAGCTTCCGGATCATTAGACTAACTTTGTTTAGAATATATACGTGATAATACTATCTTACATGGAATATAGTAATTTAATTTTCAAAGTAATTTCTTTTTCATACAGTACAAACATACATGAAATCACGCACACATCCCGACGAAATAGGCAAAGTGTCAACGGCATTATAAAAATGTAGATTTTTGCCACGTCAGAAAATATATTCCGTTATTTTGTAGGTTATTATAACTTTAACACACATACATGAAAAAAAAAGTATGCTAGTCGTTACAAAACCCTAAAAACACGAAAGGATGCATATCTACATAAAATTATCTACTAACTTTCAAAAGTTTAATAATTAATATTAAATAATCTACTAATCATGAAAATTTCAAGTCGGTTTTTTCAGCCACCTACAACATTCTTGTTGGATAGGTATGGTATGACTTAGGTACCTTTATCAACAATCACGTTGTGCTTAACATGCTGTCATAGTTATAATGATGCTGAATGCTAACGTAGTTTTAGTTTTTAGTCTTACATGTCTTGCATCAAGTCAGGTAAATATAAGTTGTTATTTGACTAGTGATAGTGACGTATATACAGAAGACGCAGAACGGTTTGTTACTAAAGAAGAGCAAACATTTATCAAGAAACATAGAGCGTAATATTAGGTGTGTTATTTAGTTACTTCTTTACAAAGGTACAAAGAGTAGTATTGAAAGAATAAATATATATATACAAGTTAGATATTTGTCTAACACTTTTGTCATACGAATATCTAAGATTCACAAGCTAAGGCGGTTCTCCCACTTGTTGTCCGCCGCTGAGTATTTTTAACCAACCGTTCTGCATGCGTCTGTGAAAAATTCCGATTATTCCCATACAAATACGTCTACACGGTGCGTAACGGTTGCGTCTGTCAAGTCGCACGTAGCCGTATCTGTATCCATTTTAATTCGTTTGAGAGTCAGTGTGTTAGAATTACGCTGCGACGGACGACATGTGTGAGAACCGTCTATTATCTCATAAAATCATGAAAATCAATTAAGTTTAGAATGAAAAAAAGGAAATGAATGCGTTTGTGAGGTGGATATATTAATAAGGCGTGGCAGTCACTAATTTCGCAGACATTGTAAACAATTAAAATACTCGGACAAACATATTAATCAATGTCTCACCAATTTCAGAACAATGACGTGTGCTCATCAAGGGTAACACCATTATTGATTTCCTATTTAATTCATTTAGATAGTTTAGTAAGGAGGTACCAATGTGAGTGAATTGAATTCGCGCCGACCCTCACATGTTTTGTTTTTCTAGTCCTTTGATATCTTAGAAAAATATGTTTTTATTTTATACCTATTATATTTGCACTTAATTTAACTGGTAATTTGTTATTTGTTGTTAAACTTTATATTTATTAGGGTCTTTTTCCACTGCTCCGATCCGTCACCGGATGACGGAAGTAGCCTTCAGTAAAATATCGAAAGACCGGTCAACGCTTTTCCACCTATCCGGTAAAAAACGGACGTTAAAGTTTCATTATCTCGACGGACGTGGTAGAATTCAGTAGGTACCGATTATTAATATTCAGTATCTTTTTTTCATTATTCTTCATTCGAGCCATCCGAAATGTGCCCTGCCTTCAATCGTGAACAACTTCTAGCGATTTTGTTATATGCGTGGAGACTAAGAAGACGGAAGCGGTATTGGATACATCCTCTGTTTAGGAACAGATGCCTAGTAGTAGGAGCATTTTATATTAGGTCCTTACATATGAAATTGTCGTTTTGTCGTACTGGCCACTTTGATCACAAATTTCTCCTATTTGGTTAGGAATTCGAAATTCAAATTTATACAGCTATTTCCACATGTAGTTGTGTTTCGTAAACCGTCATTCATTTGTTTTTTTACTTATCTTTTTTCTGTTTGCATCGCTCAATTTACAAAATGGAAAATTTGAAATATCGCGTTATTTACGAGTACGAGTTCCACCGTGGCACCAGTGCTGCGGAAACGGCTCGAAGGGTTAATGATGTGTATGGCGGTTGTGTCGCAAAAGAAAACACAGTGCGTTTTTGGTTCCAACGTTTTCGTTCTGGAAATTTCGACCTGCAAAACAAGCCCCGTGGACGGCCGGAGACCCAAGTTGATAATGAAGAATTGAAGGCTATTGTGGAAGCGGATCCATCGCAAACCACGTCCGAATTAGCTGCAGGCTTCGGTGTTAGTGATAAAACTGTTTTAATCCACTTGAAGCAAATTGGAAAAATTAAAAAACTTGAAAGGTGGGTTCCTCACGAATTGAGTGAAGCAAACCGGCAAACGCGCGTCAACTGCTGCGTTACATTACTTGACCGGCACAATAACGAAGTGATTTTAAATCGAATCATTACCTGTGATGAAAAGTGGATTCTCTACGATAATCGGAAGCGCTCATCGCAATGGCTGGACCCTGGCAAGCCAGCCAAAGCCTGCTCCAAGCGAAAATTGACCAATAAAAAGTTACTTGTAAGCGTTTGGTGGACTAGCGCCGGTGTCGTTCATTACAGTTTTCTCAAATCTGGCCAGACGATTACGGCAGATGTCTACTGTCAGCAATTGCAAACCATGATGGAAAAGCTAGCTGCTAAACAACCGAGGTTGGTCAATCGCTCTACGCCACTGTTGCTTCACGACAACGCTAGACCACACACTGCACAACAGACGGCTAGCAAATTAGAAGAGCTTCAATTGGAATGTCTAAGGCATCCACCGTACTCCCCGGACCTTGCTCCAACAGATTACCATTTTTTTCGAAATTTGGATAACTTCTTGCAAGGGAAAAAATTCAACTCAGATGGGGCAGTCCAAATCGCCTTCAAAGATTTTATTGATTCCCGTCCGAATGGTTTTTTTAGTAAAGGGATCAATGAACTACCTATGAGATGGCAAAAGTGCATAGATTACAATTGCTCATACTTTGATTAAATAAATATACTATATTAAAAAAAATCGACTTTTTGTTCCTCCCATACAAAACGCCAATTTCATATGTAAGGACCTAATACTTCTCATGAACAAATGTTGGAAGACGAAAGAAAATTTTACCTTTATTATAGAATGACGCCTGCTACATTCAATTTTGTTTTACATCACATAAAACCATCAATTGCTCGACATGACACTAACTTTAGGTATTGCATTACTCCTAAAGAAATGCTCTCAGTGACTTTAAGGTAAGTAAATGACACAAAATGGTACAAAATCAACAACATTTATTTTAATAATTATTGGAACAAAGATAGCATCTCTTATAATAACTAGATACAGTGTGTTTGTGAATCGACTGGACAAACTTTCGGGGTGTGTTCTTATCGTAAAACTGAACAACTTTTCTAAGTACCATATTTCCGAAAAACTAAAAAAACTGGACTTCCCATTCAAAGAGACAGATTTTTTGAACATTTTTGTATGGGAGAAACAGTCTAACCTCAAAAGCATATACCGGCACTCGTTTGTATCTAACTGGTAAATGCCGGACCGGAAACAGGTAGTGCAAAAGCATGCATAGATTTTGTACGTCTGCCACTTCGGACCGATAAAATACGATTCCGGTTTGGCAAATTACCGTTACGATAAAAATCGGATATCGGAACAGTGGAAAAGCGAGTATAGAAGTTTAATAGATTTCTAAATCGGATTGGAAATTACTGTTTCGATAAAAGCCGGTTACCGGAGCAGTGGAAAAAGAGCCTAACTCTTATAATATTTATTAAATTTTCAGTGTAAAGGAAACGAATGTAACGCATCTGTAAGATATTAACACATCTACTTGCTACTGTTGCTAGTTACTTTTGGTTCGCACATTGGAGATAAGAGCCTTTACTAACATACTCACTAATTGGCTTATTCTGGCTTAAATGGCAATAACATAGTTTGAACATTTTTAAGTTAAAACATACTCATACATGTTTTAACTTAAAAAAATAAGTCATGTCGCTGCCACTTCACATGCTCCCTCGATTGTCGGTTTTTCGAATGGAAGCAAAAACGGCAAGTTTTCGAACGGCAGCGCAAGGGCTAGAGGAATGAATTGCAGGAGCATGTGCATAGTGTGAACGTAGCAGTAGAAATCTGCCCAGTGCGAGCTGGACTCGCGAACAATAGGGTTTGAACATTAGATGATTTTTCAGCTCCATAGTTGGGATTTCCTGCTGAAGTTTTAAGCTCCTGAGACCGAAATTTAGATTTTAGAAAGAAAATCTATGCAAGCGGGAGTCTAACTCACACACGAAGAGTTTCGTACCATTATTTTTTAAACATGTATGTTGTAGCTCCCTGTAATATATATACATATTTAAATCATGCCATAGTTTCTACCGCGGGCAGGCGAAAATTTTGCAAGTTTTTAATTAATTGTATACCTAACACTAAAAGTGTTTTAAAATTTAGTATTTAGTTATATTGTTAGTTATTTATTTTAAAACAAACTCAAGATTCTGAGACTATTTCAAGGTTCTATCTATCTACTGTCGTTATCAATTATATATATCAAGCAAAATCAACCAAAACTAACGTGATGGTTATGGCAGGCTCTCCATAATATTCGTTCTATTGTATCATTAAATTTGTATAGTCAATATGCAACAAATTATTCTGTGAATATTTTGAGAGCCTGTTGTAGATAGACTACATCGAGTAAATCGGACAATAAAACCACGTCAGTGTTTGAAGCCCCCCTAAGGGAAGAAATACTCCACCCGTGGAATTTTGAACTGTTTGTCATTCTTGTTGAGATACAGATCCTTACTATTACCGTTTTTATTTTAGTAAAATAGTTTATTTCAAATTAAAATCGGCCTCAAATATACAAAAAGATTATAAAAATTCAAACAACGACTAATCCGCATCACGCATTGTCAGACATTGATCTAAAGATACGGAACAATTCGGCTTGTTGCCGATTCGTCAAAAAATGTGACAAAAACATTAATCACAGTATGCTAAACACCACAGTATGCTGATTCTAGTTTTAGACTCCCGATTTTACCATTTAGGTACGGAACCCTTAAAATACGTCAAAAGTACGCGGCGTGCTTATGTTGTGCAAGCTTGTTTATAAATATGTTTTTTGAAAATCGAAACGACGGTTTGAAGTTTGTAACTCTGGTTTAAGTAACTCTATACTCCGGAGTTGAACCAAAATTGTAATAACTGAGCTCAAGTCTTTGTTGCGTACCATTATGTATAAATTTCCCCCTTAAAATTAGACTTTATTCTGTTTTTTAAGTATTTATGTTTATAGTGACATACTCTTTGAACATTCCAACTGTCAATTTTTTACCGTTCATGAGATAGATACAGCCTGCGAACCCTTATCAAAGCAAAAAATTACATGTTTTACAATGAACCATCGAGCAAAAATTACATGTTTTTAGCTTGGGAGCCCCTAAGTAGCAATACATATTTTTTCTGATTTTTTTAATATTTGATGGTATAGCGGCAACGGAAATACGGCATTTGTGAAAATTTCAAGTCTCAGACTGTCATGTTTTATGAGATACTGCCAGGTGACAGACACACAGCCGAGTCTCAATAATACCTACCGTGTGTACGAAATCCTAAAATTTCTATAAGTTTAAATAATTGTCTTTGCCAGCCAAGTCTAGGCTTCAGTTTCTTTGTTCCTTCTTCTAGTTTCTGCCTAATGGATAATGGGCAAAAATGTATGAACCGTGGGCCCACTTCCAATAATAATGTGTTATATAAGGTCCTATTAAATTCAGTGCAAATATTTTTAGGCTGAGCTCTACTCGTTAAACTGAACAACTTTTCCCAATAAACATAGGTCGAAATACGAAAAATAAAATTGCACCTCTCATACAAAGTGACACTTTTTTTGAACATTGTTGTATGGTAGGTTCATTTTTTTTTTCATATTTCGAGCTATATTTATTGGGAAATGTTGTTCAGTTTTACGAGTAGAACTCACCCTAAAAATATTTGCACTGAATTTAATAGGACCTTATATATTAAATTAAAGGTCTGTTTACAAGCAACCATTATCAGAAAGGCGCATGCCAGAATTCGCTGTGTGTTCGGAGTTATTTGATATAAAAAATGTGTATTTTGTTAAGAAATACAGATTGAAAAAAACCTAAATCACATAATCAGTTATGATTTATGGATACCTAATACAAATGTTAACGAATTACCTGTTAATATATAACACATAAGTATGTGAATTACAATCACTAAACTTATCTAAGAAAAAAATTACCTAAAAATATCAACTTTTCTAAATCGAACAACTCCAACCACACAGTGAATTCTGGCATGAGCCTTTCTGATAATAGTTGTATGTAAACAAACCTTTATTTTGACATACAAGTCATTCTTATTGGAGGTGGGCCCATTTTGCCCATATTAGTCCTATATTAATTTTGCTTTGATGTTGTTACTAACAACTCTCGGCGAATCATATATAAATCGATAACTAGCCACGTTTATTTTTGCAGTGTGAATCTTCAAGGGCTAATGCAAAGGTATGATATTTGATTGATAATAGATATTTTTCGTATGGAATTTGATAACCTAGCTTTAGGTAATAATTTGAATCACAAAGCAATCGGCAATGACTACTCCGATTTACGAATCTGTGAGAAACCGTACCTTTTTTGCAAAAACATTAAACATTATGTGCACCAAAATTGTACTTTTTGTCCCAAAAATATATTAAATAATAGTTTATTTTACATTTTGGTGTCCCAAAAATATATTAAATAATAGTTTATTTTACATTTTGGTGGTAACTTATGAATATGCAATTATTCTTGTTGTATTATATTTATAGAATAATAATCAAAGAGAGGGCACATTATCTTATTTGCCAACACAGCAGCGGAATTATAAAAGATATGCTACAGGGGCTGAGTGTAGCAAGCCTTCTGATTCGACTGAAAATGAACAGGACCAAGAATCAACTGATGACCAACTGCACGAAACATAGAGAAGAAGTGGCCAGATAGTTTCTTTTGATAACAGAAAAGATAAAGAAATAGATAGTAGGATTGACAACGCCTGGAGAAGCTTCTGTTCCTTAAAGCTTTTTACGAAGGGTGATCTACCCCTCTCACTAAAGTGAAAACTCCTCGACATGTGTATTCTGCCTGTCGTAACCTATGGTGCGCCAACCAGGTCTGTCCCTGTCACTGACAGGTTTGAGCTTCTAGGCATAGAGTTGACATCAAATCTAAACTTCGGCGCGACCATCGAGTACAAAGCTCAAACGGCGGCTAAGAACCTGGGCATCCTGAATAGAGTGAAGCGATACTTTACGCCTGGACAGTTTTTGACACTTTACAAAGCACAAGTCCGATCCTGCATGGAGTACCTTTGAGTCACCTTTGGGATGACTCAGCCAAATACCAACATGCCGCTCTTGACTCGGTGGAACGCAGGATCAAGAGGCTCATAGGCGACAAAAAACTGGTGGACACCGAGCTACATAGCCTGACACATCGTCGCAAGGTTGCCTGCTTGTCGGCTTTTTACAGATTGTACTTCGGAGAGTGTGCTCAAGAGCTTCACGACTTTGTTCCACCAGCTCCCTTCTACCATCGGACATCCAGACGCACCGCCGGATACCATCCATACCTGGTTGCCATTCCACCAATTCAGACTAAGCGCTTCCAGTCATCATTTATAATGCGCACTGCTAAAGAGTAGAGAGAGAGTTTTCGTTAAGTGGTGCTAGTTTTGCAGCACCACTCCCCAATAGAAGACATTGAAAACGACCTTGCTCAGTTATTCAGTATAAGCCAACTACAGTTAAATTCCTTCACTTGCGTAATATGGTTTTGTGCTATAAATTTACAATATTATGAGGATATCCAATTTGATAATTTTACTGTTTTGGATGGTGATAATTTATTCATACTTTAAGATTACTTGCTTTTATCTTTAGCTTTATTTGTAACGATTCGTCATAACAGGTAATGGGTCTTACCTGTAGCTTCGTCGCGGCAATACGAAACGATTGGTGTATTTAAGTTTTTTGGTAAAAAATAATGCAGATAATTAGTTTTTGCAATAAAGCTAAACGATTGGTGTAGTCAACTCTTTTTAGTAAAAAATAATGCAGATAATTAGTTTTCGCAAAAAGGGTATAACTATCAAAATCGGTTGGGATGTCTTATGGAAGAATTTAGCACAGCAGACTGTGACAGATACGCCCGATCACTTTCCAAAAGTGTTTAGGAAGTGCCAACATATAATTCATGTATGTGGCATTTCACGGACGATAACCAGTGAAATGTTATTAACTCGGTAATCACAGATCATTCAGGTACTCAAAGTTTTTTTATAACAATTATCCGTATTTATTACTTATCTACATGTAATGAAGAGCAGTCCAAAAAAAACAGAGCTATCCACCGAGTTACCACCCCATAGAATAAATCGAGGTAGGTATGATGAATATGAATGTCTCATGATAGTTGCATAATGTACTTTTTCAGGCTGTAGGATTTCTGTCAACTGCATGGGTAAGTTAATTACTTAAACCTACCTGCTACAAAGTTGAATCCATTATTAGAGATACATAGTAGTTTGTCAATTGCAGTGTTTCCATTTCTCAAATAAAAAAAATGTGTTGGGGTAAATGCCAGATATTTCGCTAATCGGTATGCGTAGGTTTACCAATTTTAATCAGTTAGCATATAAGACAAATCAGCTCCACACTCAGCGTATCTGCTTTGCTGCGCGATTCGCGGACTGCATGTAAGTAAAGCGGGTATAATAACACTATGGCCAGCCCTACCTGCGCGTGTTATGACTCATTTACACTTCATTTTAATGCGTCGCTCGGACTTGACAAGTTCATGTGGCAACACAAGATAGCTTTATTGATATCATCACAATAAAACAATTTTAAACGGATTTAAGTTACTCAGTCATCCGTGACCACAGGCTCTGTAAAGAGCTCGAAACGTAAGAGTTGTAAAATCCGAAATAAACACAACTTAAATCCGTTTAAAATTGTTTAATTGTGACGAGTAATAGTTGTACAAACTCAAGAAAATATTATATATTGATATCGTAGGGCTAGAAATAGCTGTGGTAACTTATAAAATGAAGATTAGAATACACTAATTGAAAAAAATAATAATAAAATAATAGCTATGTTAAATTAATTAGACAGAAAAAAAATAGTTTACATACACTTTTTTTATTGTGTAAATGTTCTTTTTGTTATACATTATTTTATGTTTATTGTCGTCTTTTTTACATCGGGTGTAGGGACAGCCCTCCGAATACTGATAGATAGAGTGCAAGCAAGATGAAACTTATCAACTTTCCCCTAGAAAGTAAACATATGTCCAGAAACGCCAAAAATAGACCTTCCATACAAAATCACAATCAGCTGACAGTATTCACTATGGGAAGTAAGTTTTTTTACGTTTCCTAAAATATGTTCCTATGGGAAAGTTGTTCAGTTTCTAGTCTGCATGCCCCTATCAGAATTCGGAGAGCTGTCCCTTACACCCTTTAATACACTCATGATTAAATATGATTATAACTCTCTGTCAATAATTTCCACAGTTTACACGATGAGTTTTTTTTTTTGTATATTTTTCACACATTGGGTTATATTATCGAAATTTTCACGCTGAGTCCTATTTTTTTCTCGAACTAAGTAAAGCCTATGTTCATCAAGAATTATGTGGGATTGTTATGGTAAGAGTTTTTAAAATCGGTACAGTAGTTTCGGAGCCCATTCAATTCAAACAAACAAACATTCAAATCTTTCCTCTTTATAATATTAATATAGATTATTATTAGATATTTAGTTTTGTACCCTGTGTTTGTGATGACGGCTGGAAATAACATTACCTACCTGTGGGTGTCGTATAAGGTGACTAATGGACGAATGCAAGAAATGGGCAGCGGCGATCCCTTTGCATACAACATCTTGCACTGCGCTCGCCAATCTGACAGCCAAGCGTAGTGATTATTGCGATACGCTACCAAAAGAAGGAGGTGGACCAGAGGTTTCATTGGTAGTTTAGCTGGGTTTTTTAAGTTCTTCATCAAAATCATCTTATCAAATATACCTACCTATTAAAGCAACTTAATCACAACAAAATCATTTTGCTATGGAACCATTTCGATTCTTGTACGGTAATGTCAGGATCATAATGTTTCACACTAAATGCACCAGACCCTCAAACTGTATATGCTTATTAGTTATGATGAAAATCTTTTGCTATTGGGCCATTTTCGTGTCGCTTATAGTTAAGTTGCGCTCCTGATGTTTCACAAAAGTAACTTCAGACCCTCAATATTTTTGGGCAAGCAGAAGGAGCACATTATTTCAAACAGATTTTTCCTTCGAGTCACTTCCGTTATCTCTTGTAGTTGAACCAGGCTTCTGGTGTTTCTTATCAGGTACTCCAGACCCTCGATGTCAATGTGCCAGCAGAAGCGGCCTATCATGCTGAACAACTTTTGCTATGCAGACATTTATGTATTCCTCATACTGTAGCTGGGCTCCTGGTAGACTAAATATTCTACGTTTAATCGTATTTCCCAGGAATGAGTAATATCTTCGCGCGGTATAAAGTATTCAAGATGTTGACAAGGCTTAATAGCTAAACACAACAAAAAGTTTCATTCAAATCCGTCCAGTAGTTTTTGAGATTAACACGGACAAACAGACAGACAGACGAAAAACAACTTTTAATCCTATTTTATCATCACCTACGGTTAGTTTTTTGTAAATGTGTTGAAGGTACAGACACAAAGGTTTTACTGTATTATTATGTGTATATTGATTTTTTTTGCGTGTTCTGCTTGGCGCTGTAGCAAACGCTAAAAGAGGGGTTGGAAGACCTATGCTGCGTTTCAAAGATTGCGCCAAGCGGGACATGGCTGCGTTTAACATTGACCATCAAAGCTGGGAGAAGCTTGCTGAGGATAGGGACGAATGGCGTAAGCGTGTGTTTGATGGGCGTAAAACACACGATAATGCCTGGTTTTCTGGTCTCGCTAACAAAAGGCAAAAACGTCATCTAAACATGCATGTGCCAGTCTCAAATTCCACCTTCACTTGTAGAGCGTGCGGAAAACTATGCCGCTCCCGTATCGGCTTATACAGCCATGGAAAGTCTTGCCTCAGACACTGATTAAATCGTCTGTCACAGACGTGTGAGGCAAATGATGATAGATTTTTTGGAAATCACCCGCTGGAACAATAGTTATTAATGTTGAAATCACCCGCTGGAACAATAGTTATTAATGTTTTAAACACTAATACGTTTACAATATTTTTTTCTCAAACATGCTAGGAAATGTGTTCATTTCTTTCAAAAAAAGAAACCGCGAAGTTTCACATTGTTTGTCACGTCTCAGATCACGCCAGCAAAGTTGTATGGAAATCCTTTGCTGGTGTCCATTAAGATAAATTCGTTATACGCTAAACCCACATAATTTGATTTCAAAATTATCTCGATGACTCTCATAGAAACGGAACGTAATTTTGTATGAAACAGGTAACTAAAGACGAGGCTGTATGATGTGAAGACCCTTGCCTGTCCCGAATTAAAAAAGAAAAGAATGAACTAAACATTTAGTATGGCTGAATATTACGTAATACTGTGCCTTACAGGCGAATTTATTTTAAAAAATTACAATTGGTGGGAAAATTGTAAATTTTTATTTGTTTCGTTGTGTTGTGGTCGCTAGCTAACTTTTATAAGAAGTACAATCTTTCATTTCCTAGCCTTTTTTGAGAAAAGCACTATGTAAGCCTCGGGGAAAATTACTTTGCTTGACTTGTATAATTGAAGTCCTCGCCTGCAGCTCGGACTTCAAACTATACTCGTCCAGCAAAGTCTTATTTTCTATACCTCGACAACAATGTACTATTATTTGTATGAATTTAGTCCAAACTGTATATTATTTGTTTACGCGAAAAAAGAAGAACCTTTTTTATTGAATTTTCGTTAATTCTTTATTCCTTGATGTACCAAATCTATAATCACAGATGTTTATATCAAATCAATCAAATTTGTACAAAACCAAACTTTCAAATTATTTAGGATCCCGATAGGTTTACCGACGTATCAAAATTGGCGGCACAGCTAATAAAGGTCGATCTGACTACCTCCTCCTCAGTTTTTCAAGACGGTTTAAATGTCCACTAATTATAGGCTAGGTACTATCAGAGATATCTATACCAACACTTTGTTATTAATTTGGTTTCAGACTTCAGGGGATCTGTCAGCATCCGAGGTTTAGTATTAATCGGTAGATTAAATTACAATAGAGTAAAACAGGTCTTAACAATTTTTTTTAACTACTTAGCTATTTTGAAACACAAGCGGCAAGTAATGTAACCTTATGAACCTGTCGCCAATTCGCCAATATTAAAACATTAAAAATCATTTCTCTATACAAACATAATACAGTAAGAAGTCCCTACATGCACAATCGAAAGATAATTTTTATATTTTATTTCTTTTTGTAAAGTGTGACGGAGCTTTCTGCAAATCAAGTGTAAGTATGAATGCTGTTACTTACAGTCTACAGTAGGGTAGAAGATGCAGTCGTCGCTTATGGCTGATTTGTAAGCGACGATTGCCTCATCTGAGCTTTGTAACCGTTGACTACGTAACATATCTTTGATTCTTGGGACTGTAAAATAATCATTGGGGCTCAGGTCAGTGCTATATGGAGGATGGTGGATTGGCGGGAATTCAGAAAAGTTGGTGCTGGTTATCCAAAACGAAGCGAGCTGAACAATAATTGTTTAAATAATTAGTTTAAAACTCATCATCATTGGCCTCAAACGTCTGTGACAGACGATTTAATCAGTGTTTGAGGCAAGACATTTCATGGCTGTATAAGCCGATACGATTTAAAACTACACATTTAATAAAAACACTTTATGCTTACAAAACCTGTACTGCTGGACGTATGCCTCCCCGAGGGTACGCCATAGAGTACAATCTCTCGTTTTCGCAATCCAGTCACCAACGGCTGCCTTTCCTTAGTTGCTTACGAAATGTCAGTTAAAAAAAGCGATATAGAACTCAAAAAACGCGCTAACATAGTAAAACATTGAACATTTTGTATTGAACAATAGATAGAAGTATATTTTAATGATAAAAGTAAAATGGATACATCTTAGAAAACTACTAAGGGATCATCACCGTCATCATCATCAGCCTAGGAGATACAGCAGGATAATGCCATAAAACTGAGAAAATAGTTCATAAAAAGTCGTGGTTAACCACCAATATAATTGATTTCAAGATTCATACATACATAAATCAGGCCCATATCCCTTACGTGGTAGGCAGAATGATAACGGCCGTAAAATGGACATTAACTCCACGTCTGACAAATTCAAGATTCAACGTAGTTAATTGAGAGACATAAATTATACGGAAAGCATAGCACAATATAAAGAAGTAACTAACCAAACTAACGTTAAGATGTAGAGAGGAAAAAGAAGATAACGTAGATAAACTTTGAAAAAAAATACATGCAGAAAGGACTTCAAAAAAGCATACAATATCGTAAAACAATAAAATATAAAACATAGACCAAATAGTACAGCGGTCTTAAACAAAATAGGAGAGATAAGCTAATAATATACTGGAAAGATGGAAAAAGATACATAGAACAGCTTTACGAAGGTTAAGGCCTTGACGAAGAAGATATAGAACTAGAGGAAACAATAGACCGACAAACCTAGGACCAACCATTCTACAAGAAAATTCTATAAAGCAATAAACAGTTTACTAAATGGCAAAGCCGCAGGAAACGATAGGGTTTTTATAGAAATTTTGACTGTGTGACATTTTTGACAGAAATGTTTAATACTAGCGGCCCGCTCAGCGGTTTAACCCGCTGGTTAAAGATTTCCCACGGGAAAAAGACCTTCTACCGACATAATTCATACATAAAAACCTTCCTTTTGAATCACTCTATTTAAAAGAAAAGAAGTTATGAAGATTTAAGCATACATTCTAACAGACATAGCGCATACACGCGGAAAGTGTCTTTACTTTATGGTATGTAGTGATTTCTGACAAAATATCAATGTTTTTATTTTTATTATTCAGTAGATGCACTTAAAAGGAAAAGTAAAAAAATCATTTTCAAATAAGCATAAATGAAACTGTACCGAAAAAATCAAACACATTGAAATGCGAAGAGCATAGAACATTAAATCTTGAATCGTAAGCTTCTAAAATTTTACATAATAATCCAAAATAGACCAAATAGGTGAGGAATTCATTGGGTTTGATCACTATGGGTTCAGACGAAGCAAAGGTACTATAGAGCCTTTTCTGGCATTAAGGTCTCTCTCTCTCTCTAAAATCAAAGACAGGAGAATGGATTAATCACAAAACACACACATTGCTTTCATTGACTTGGAGAAAGCTTTCCATAAAGCGGACTGAAAGAAAATGATGAATATCTTGAAAACCGCTGGACTTGATTAGTTTGATTACAGAAATCGAAGAAAAATATACCAATTTTATAATGAACACAAAACTTTCATAGAAATAGAAGACGTAAAAGAACAGCTAAACTTCGACAAGAAGTATGGCAGCGGTGTCCGTTCTCGCCAATAATCTGCAACATATTTATTGAGTGCGCCATAGCAACTTTTAACCTACGTGGATGAAACTTTTATAGATTTTGGGCTAAGATTAACATAGTTAAAACAAAATCACTTTCAAGTTACAAACTCTAAGAAACAACTGCGAATTATAGTCAGTTAGCAGGTCAGGCAGTCTTATCACTCATGACTAGGTGTACTGCAGATATAATATGGAAGATCTTTTTGGCTTAAAATACGGTCAAAAACACTAAAAAAGAAATAACATTTAAAATTTCCAAAAAAGTTAAAAAGCGACTCATCAAAGCGTACATCTGGAGTATAGCACTGTATGGAAGCGAGACATGGGCTATGATCCAGAGTGACAGAGAGAGACTTGAAGCTTTTGAGATGTGGTGTTGCAGACGGATGGAGAAAATTAACTGGACCGAAAAGAATAAGAATGCAAATACTCGTTAATGAAATGCGGAGTTTGTTCAGAACCGACACCTGCACCTAATATGACACGATCAATACTTGAAGTACGTCGTGAGAAAAAAGTGTAAGACAGAAGAGGTCGAGGCCGGCCAAGAAGAAATTAATTTGACAAAATAAAAGGTTAATGTCGAGTCGTATCAGGGGTCAAATAACTGGCGGAGAGAGGACAAGAATGGCGGATACTACACCAACAATAGCTGAGGTCTGAACGATATGAAGATGCGCATTTTATATCAAAAAATTATATCGCTTTTTGACACAATATACCAAATCACATCATAAACAACACAAAATAACTTATAAATATTTGTTTATTTGGATTTTTCGTCAAAATTGGGATGTTCTAGCTGATTTTCAGTGCGTGCAAAAACCCTCAGGATGGATAACACGAGCAGCTAACTGGGACCCAATTTATACATCTCGAAATCTTGCCCGCTTTACCCCACTCATCTCGTTTAAAACTTACGAAATAAGCCATGGCCTGGCCGTCCATATTGGACGCATACAAAGGCCCCGTGATCAAGACGGTAGCAGCAGCACGTCATCACCTGCAGGTCTCTCTTTGACAAGACACACGTCTCAAAGCCAACGTCTCTGTGCTAACAAATAATACTGTGCCCACATACAAGAGGTGATGAAGATGTTGGGCTGCTGACAAGCTTAGCTCTACAATTAAGAGAAATTTATAAGTACCAATGAAACTGCAGAAAAACTCGCTTTTCTCTCTCTCGCATACACAGCACTCAAAAGTTCTGATCTAAGCGGAAATGTGCTCGTTAGAGGTCCTATAGTATTAGAGGTGTCCATGTAGTGAACGTTGAACTACAAAGAGGCCGAATCGTGCGTGACGCGCTTGCCCATCGACTAGGGAGTTCACTATAAATTGAACGAACTGCGACAGTGTCTCTGCACCAAGTAAAAATTATATCTAATTTCAAGCATAGCAATTGAAAACATGCTACACTTATTAAACATATGAAAGATATATGCGTTGTTGTTTGTACGGGGTGTAAGGTACAGCCCTCCAAAAACTAATAGCATGCGCGCAGACCATAAAACTAAACAACTTTACCTTAGGAAGCGACAAAAAATTACTTCCCATACAAAATCAAGATCAGCTGACTGCAATTACTATATGGGAAGAACATTTTTTTTTGGCGTTTCCTGAAATATTTTTCATGGGAAGTTGTTCAGTTTCATGGTCCGAATGCACATTAAGAATTCGGAGGGCTGCTGTCCCTTACACCCTGTATATATATATAAGGTCCTATTAAATTCAGTGCAAATATTTTTAGGCTGAGCTCTACTCGTAAAAATGCCAACTTTTTCCAATAAACATAGGTCGAAATACGAAAAATAAAATTGCACCTTTCATACAAAGTGACACTCTTTTTGAACATTGCTGTATGGTAGGTCCAATTTTTTTTTTCATATTTAGACCTATGTTTATTGGGAAAAGTTGTTCAGTTTTACGAGTAGAGCTCAGCCTAAAAATATTTGCACTGAATTTAATAGGACCTTATATGTGCAGTGATTGTCTGCTTTTTCGTTGACAGATAAAGAAAAAACCTGCTAGCTGAGGTGACAGTCAGGTCGAAAAGAAAAGATCTTATTTTGTGCCAGAGAAGACTAAAATCTGTCAACTGTTGTTTTTGCAGCTTTTTAGACACATCAGAGACTTATCAAACCATTTCGAAAGACCTATTTAACTATGTCAGAGACCTTTTCAACCTTTCCGCATGTCATTAACCTTGACAGAGGACTATCAACCATTTCAGAGATCTAATCAACTATGTAAGGCGTATGCCAACGTTCTACTCGACAATGACAGAGCCCTTGTCAACCATGTCAGAGGTCTTCACCCGTATAGGGTAAAATTTTACTAGTGACCGATAGCGAAAACTCAAGACGAGCTGGTAATAAGGATCAACTTTTCCCTAAGAACATAGGTCAAAATGCGAAAATATAGGACCTCCCGTACAAAAATGCCCACTGATTTGAGTTGCTATGGAAACTCAAAACATTTCTGTCGAATTTCAAGCTATTTTCCTTCGGGAAAATTGTTCCTTATCACCAGCCCATCTTGAGATTTTATCTAGTAAAATTTCACCCTATTCTTTAACATTTGCTATTATTATTTTCCTTTTGTTTGTTTATTGACTAATCGAATTACCGGAATCATCGATATTTAATACATAATTTAAAACGTTTTTTGTTTCTACTGTTGCCATAAAAACTGAAAGGGATGAAGCAAATGATTAAAAAAAAAACGACTAACCAACAAAAAACTTTAAAATACGTTGGTAGTTTTATACATGGTAGATAGCTGTGATAAATTTCTTAGCTTATTAAGAAAGGGTTTGCCATCCATTAGCGATAAATAAGCTATTGGAAAAGAAACCTATTTCTACTGTATTTGAAGTTTATTAAAAAAAATATTTAACAAAACGGTAAGTTCTAAATTGAATTTGAATATTTTACAATAGCTTATTTATCGCTCGTAAAACACTACCGTTTAAGGTAAGTACCCAAGTAAAATTAGGTAGGTTGCGGTTCCGATTTAGCTTACGTAAACAAAAAATCATTTTCTGTTACAATAATAAAGTGGTACAAAATTTACGCCACGTCTGACAAATATTTGAGGGTTATTCAGAAAAATCGTTTATCTCTTTATATAATAAGACTAAGAAGATGAAATAAATAAACTATCGGCAGTGGCACACTTTCAGTCGTTGAACGTCAAAGATAATGAAGAAAATAAAATTTTTTGGAATGTCAATTTCGTACCAAGAAAAAACAATCCAATAATCCATGTGATTATAAACTAATGGAGGGTAAACCCTTTCTAAATAAGCTAAGAAAATTATCACAGCTATCTACCATGTATAAACTACCTACGTATTGTAAAGTTTTTTGTTGGTTTGTCGGGTTATTTTGCACGAATAAAGAATACGCAAGTAAAACCGCGGGCTAAAACGCTTGTCTTTTATATAGTGACTATAAAATTGCAATATCTGCACATGAAACCTTCGAGTCCTTTGGTCACCTCTTACGACACCTACGGGAAAGAAATGGAGTGATGCTATCCTAGCTAAAGTCACACGGCAAAAATAACACACAATGTTTTGTAATCGTGATGTGATATTTTGGCGATTTCGAAGATGGTAGGTTCCATTATAAAGGTTGTCATCTATTATGAGTAGAATCAGCCTGCCAAGTTTACGTAATGATTGAAGGTTTACCCTGTATAAAACACCAAAACAAATCCATACTTACCAATTATTTATTTTTCAGTGCGACGGGATTCTCAACGTGTGTACAACAAAAGTAAGCTGTATATTGATTTTAAGGTTAATTTGGGATTATATAACTGAGAAATTACCTCCTCCCAAATTGCCTCTGAGACTCGATTTCACTAAATACCAATAACTGACTGTGGGAATTATATTGACAAGCAGTAAGGAAACTTAGGTAGGAAATAGAAAGCGACACTCAGAGCTGTTTTGCTATAAATTGTCCCACAACTCCCAAGTCACGATTACATACTCGCACTATGGGCAGGGAAATAGGAATGGAACTGGGGTGCATGGAAACTGGATACTCGCGATGCTCCTCGTCATGCTGCTGCTACTTCCCGTGCTCCCGCAAGTTGCGGTTTTTCGTGCGGAAGTCAAAGCAGCACGAGCGCAAGTAGAATGTATTATGAGTATGAAGGAACACTCACTCGAGTTAATTCTTCCTCGGAAGTGTGTGAACGTAGCATTAAAATCTGGGAAAACAAGTCAATCTCGGGTATAGTGCGGTATTTTCACAAACTAGAATAATTTGACCTAAGAATTCTTATCACCTACATGCCTTTGATACGTTATTAACGGCACACCCTATTCTGTAAGTATCCTTCTTTAAATAAAACTAAAATTACAAACAGAAATTAAGTACACCATAAAGAATATATAACAGATTTTCTCTCATCGAGGTAACATAATCCATTGTTTTCAGTGCAAGGGGCGTGCGTGTTCTTCAGGTGTAAGTCGATTAAAGTTTCTACAAGTAACATCTTCCAATAAGTTAAAACAAAAGTTCTGTGAAAACAATACCCAAGTTTTAGCTACATAGTACAAAATAAAGTCGCTTCCCGTGACTCTATATAAGCTTTGATCTTTAAAACTACGCAACGGATTTTGATGTTTTTTTTATAGAAGGAGTAATTCAAGAGGAAGGATTATAATTAGGAGGAAGGATTATAAGGTTATACATACAAGGAGGAGTCTTATTCCTGCAGGAAAAATATATTTAAAAAAAAAAATCTTTACATGAAAAAAAGGAAAAGCGTTCACAACGCACGTAAAAAAATGGTAGTGAGGCTCATTTTTGTTACATTTTCAGTGTTATTCTACTTCATGTCTGGCTTACGTAAGTTAATACATCAATTAAACATTTCATTTGTTTTTAGTAGATTTTATTCATTACTACTTATGTGAATAAAAAGTTTTTTAAATTTTATTTAGGGGGAAGGAACCGCCGGTCAGGCATCGGTATGTTTTTACTTACCTATCGTCCAAAGCGAATCTAAATAGAACTAGCGTTCTACTCCCATCTACTCAGTCCTTTTTAAGGCTTTCGTAGACTATTACAAACCGTTATTATTTCGAAAAATCTGTCTGTCGTCTGTATACCCCACCTTTATAACTTCGTCAGTTTTGCATCTAGTAAAATGATAATGAATGATGATAGATCGCACTACCACGAAATCAGCAATAACAACAGAAAAATACAGATAATGAGCGAAAAATTACTGGGTTATTCTTGACTATTTCCATGAAGAACAAAGTTATCCGTACTACATATAGGTTCTTTTTAATTCATTATTATTTTGTTATAATTGTAACATAACCTCTTAAGTCAGTGTTGCTGCTATTTTGGTAGAATATTACCAAGAAATGGGGTGATTGGTTGATTTACATTCTTCAAAGTAAAATTTAAACAGGTTTATTTAAACTCTTGATATTTTCCATTCGGCTTTTTAGCTCCCCTAAAATGTCTAAGTGAAATTGCCGACTCGCAAATCTTAAAGGAGACTGGGCTGGGAATGTATGGGACTTGGTCAATGACTCAATAACGAAACGATCACGAAATTTAGATTTTGATAGCTTATCTGTACCTTCAGAGTACATCAAAATCAATCTAGGAAGTTTTGAGAATTTAATGTTTTATTTTTTTTAAATAACTTACTTGCTAACAGAAAACATTCCAACACACAAGTTGTCTTAAATTTACATCCTACAAATATATTATAAATGCGAAAGTTTGTATGTTTGTTTAAAACTTCTTCACGCAAAAGCTACTGAACTGATAGTAATGAAATTTGGCACACTTAAAGAATGTAACATGCATTAACACATAGGATAGTTTTTATTTTAAGCGGGCAAAGCCGCGGGTAAGTGCTAGAACATTATAAATGTGTAATCATTTAAATTAAAAATAATAATCCGATAACTAGTAAAATTTGTGAACTTTATGGTCTTTCACGGATATTTTTAATGGATAGCGATACAATTCCTTAGTTAAGGGTGCAAAATAATATTTTGACGGTGATGGTACATTTTTTAATCCAGAGCGAAGTGAGGAGTGAGAGATTCTTTGGCAGAATCATGGAGATATTAAGCATATACATACATACATATATCACGCCTATATCCCTTACGGGGTAGGCAGAGCGTTAACGGCCGTTCAACGGATATTAACACCACATCTGACAAAAGTTTGAGGGTCAATCAGATAACTGTGTATCACTATAGTGACAGGTTGTCAACCCGTCGCCTAAAGTTTCAATACACACCCTCGAGTCCCTTAGTCGCCTCTTACGACACCCATGGGTCAGAAATGGGGTGATGCTATTCTAAGCCGGCATCACACGGCAATAAGCATATAACATCTGGCAATTGTATACAGTTGGAAGAAAATTTAATTCAGCGACATCCGTCACAAGGAAAAGATAAACCTTTACACTAAATTCCTTAGCAAAAATACTCTAGAATGTGGAGACTCGATATTACCGAGATAGTGATCCAATTATTGACGACGAACATGATTACTAAGCTGACCTTTCTTGATTAACACCGTATACTAGAGAAGTAGTAACGTGCTTACGTTGACGGTTTTATTGTAAAAAAATATACGCAAAATCATAAATGTGAAGAATGCCTCCTTGCTTTGATCGCCAATAAATATTCCGGTTTAATGGCCACAAACCAATAACTGAACACTCACATTCACCTGATGCTGCTTAAATTGACTCTTTAAAATTAAGAGAATATTTGAAACGTGATGCCCTAAACAGCAACTCTTCGCCTATGAGAATTATTCAAGACAATATGGCTAAGAATCCAAGTAGTAGTGCGTGTTTCAAGAAAAAAAGATTTACCTTGAGAACCAAACTCTTTTGATGAAATTGATATACAGCAACGGACTGTAAAAGAGCAAGATTTTCTTCCCAGGGACTGTGTTTATTAAGATGCCATACCGCCCGATCAGCCTACTAAACTCTCTCGCTAAATTTTACGAACGCATGATTAATGCCCGACTTCGAGACCACGCGGAGAATAACAACCTCATACCTGACGTGCAATTTGGCTTTCGGCACCGGCACTCTTGTACTAAACAAGTGCCCCGCATTGTCAATCATTTAACTCTCAAGCTAAATGTACTTTAAATTAATTTCTAAGACAACAGAGAGTAACTCTGGCAGAACGCCGTCTTTTAGTAACTTAAAGGTGCTATTCCGAACCGAGCGAACGACGGCCGTCGGCCGACAGCATATGCCGCGGCGGCCGACCTTGGCACTACTGGTTCGTATGGGTTTGTAAGGGATACTATCCGAACCGAGCGGCCGACTGCACATGCCGCGGCGGCCGACGTCGGCCGCTCGCTTCGGATATATAGATCCCATACAAATCCATACGAACCAGTAGTGCCGCGGCGGCCAAGGTCGGCCATTGGCCGCTCGGTTCGGAACAGTACCTTAAGTGATTCTATCTTGCCAAAATATCATATAAACAATAAAAATAATATTTGTAATAAAACCAAAAATCAAAATAGCAAGTATTCAAGGCATAATAAGCAAAGAATTAGAAATTTAAATTTTCATGACCTGTAATAATATTGATACTCTATGTATAACTGAACATTGGCTTAGAGATAATCAGTTAGAGTTCAGTTTTAATAATCACCAGGTGGCAAGTTCGTTCAACAGATCAACAGCAATACGCAGTGGATCGTAGATACTACTTAAAAACGAGTTAAAATATAAAGAACGGCCTGATATCGTGAGCCTCTCAGTTGAGCGAACTATTGAAATAGCCTGCGTAGAACTTGAATATCTTGTTAAAATCAGCGTATACAGTATTTATATATACCTGATGCTAAATATGAACCCTTTGAAAAAGTTATGAATGTAGCATTAGATAAAGCCACAAAATCTAAAAAAGGGATTATTGTATGTGGAGAAATCAAAATAAATATTTTTTTAAAAACTAATATCAGTAATAGGTTTGTATCATTATTTTTATGTTACAACCTCGTGAATCGTATTTCGGTGCCAACGAGAATCACACCTACCTCAGCCAGGTGCATAGATAATATCTTTACAAACATTAAATCTGAAGATGCGGCTGTCGTAAATAAATTAAGCTCCGACCATACGGGTCAATTAGCTTCTTTCAAAATTAACATTGAGCAGGCACCTAAACACAAGATATTACGTGTGTACCGGTAAATGAAAGTAAGCTAAATCGATATAAAAAAATATTATACAAATATTACCTGAATTGCCATATAACGAAATTCAAAATAAATTATATAACGCAGTATTTAGTCTTGCCAAAAAAGAAAATGACAATGTATTTAAATCCAAGAAAATTAAAGTTAATACGAAATTATTATTTAGTGACTGGGCAACAGTTTGAATTCATAGAAGCAGGCAGAAGTTATATGATCTGTATGAAAAAAGAACATATAATCAATCAAAAACTTTCGCTGGTTATGTAAAACGTTACTTTAAAACTTTAAGACACGTTTGTACAATAGCTAAATCTAACTTCATCAAAAATAATATCAATTTGAATTAATTTCTGAATCAACTTTGACTAAAATTTGAAACAAATGTCGTTTACAAATGGTGGTGGCGTAAAGTAACGTGCTGTGTAATTAACCTGGCCAGCCCCGAGGCAGTGCCTTTATTTTTATTTATTTTTATCCCGCCCGAGCCGGTTTTCTATTAGGACAATACAAAATTGTGATAAAAAAAAGAAAATTGCGTTATGTTTTTTTTTAGAATGACGGATCATGACGTCATTAAGTGATAATACTATCCTACTTTGAATAAAGTTATTTCATTTTCATTTTTAAATTTTTCTTCTTAACAGACCCCGACAGGAGCAGTGTTTCTCAATAAGGAGCAGTGTTTCTCAATAGCTGGTGCAGCTTGTATACCAGCCCGTTGTGCCAGAACTTGTCGAAGGCTTTTGCCTTATCGCCTCGCAGTGGCTGATCGTCTCGTGCTTTTAGTACGCAACTTTTTTCTAATCGAATCTTTCGCTACAGAGTAGAAGTTTTCACCCCACACCATACGTCAGGAGTCCCCTTAAGGTTCTGTCCAGTCCCCATTACTTTTCACGCTATTCATTAGCGATGTCCCCAAATCGCCCATGTCACAGCTGGCTTTGTTCGCTGATGACACTGTCATTTACACGTCCCACGATAACCAAGACAAACTAGTTAAGATTCTCCAGAGCGTTCTAGACTCGCTCGAGAGCTGGTTCCGCAAAAGGAGAATCGAGGAAAATCGAAAAAAAGTGATCAGCTGTGCACTTTCGTAGGGGCTCAAACCGGCAGAACGTTCTCGCTGTGAAACTTTTCGGCCGACCCATCCCCTGGGTTAAAGAGACCAAATACCTAGGAGTCTCCTTCGACTCCAGACTTAACTTCCGTAGCCACATCATGAAAGTTCGCAACCGCGCGGCGTTCTTTTTGGGACAGAACGCCAACCTATCGACTTAGGTCTCCCTACCATTAAAGCGTATATGAAAGAAGCATCTCGTCGCTTCTTCGACAACGCTACCCATCATAAAAATCCCTTAATAGCTGCCGCGACCAACTACTTCCCTCATCAAACCTCACGTTTTAAACGCCGTCCCAGACACGTCCTTTCGAATTATTATGACGACATCACAGTAGCCACTGCTGCAGCCATTGCAAGTAGATCACATTCCCCAAATCGAGCAAGGGCGCGATAGGGCTGGTTGTTTTTTTTTTTCGTGTCGAGGCTGCAGCTAACGAACAAGTTAATTTTTATTTTATTCCGGCTTACTCTCCACACTTTGGTGGTCTTTGGGAAGCGGGCGTTAAGAGTGTTAAGCATCACCTTGTAAGAGTGTTGGGAAATAGCAATTTAACCTATGAAGAGCTCAACACCACGCTGACAGAGATAGAAGCAATCTTAAACTCTCGACCGCTTACTCCGCTCACAAGTGACCCGGAAGATATGAACCCGTTAACTCCTGGACATTTCCTAATCGGTCGTCCATTGACCAGTCTATCTACTGCTACTGTAATTAATAAACCAATGAATGCCTTAACCCGGTATGAAAGAATAGAGCGGTATCGTCAAGAGCTCTTGACTCGCTGGTCCACGGAATACATCCATCAACTCCAAGAACGGAAAAAGTGGAGGATTAATAAAGATAACCCACTTAAAATGGACACACTAGTCCTAATAAAAGATGAAAACGTTTCTCCTCTTAAGTGGAAACTAGGACGCATCGTCGCCGTCCACCCAGGTGCAGATGGTATATGCAGGGTGGCGGATGTGAAAACGTCAACGGGGACCATACGGAGGTCTTTCAGCAGGATCTGCCCGTTACCTGCAAATGAAGATTTGTTGGCAGCATGACCTTCCAACGTCGGGGGGCATGTTGGAGCTCGAGTCTCGACCTTCGCAGTGGTTTTTTTAAAATTTTTCTATATTTTCTGAATTGTCATGGTACTGTCTGTGTTGTCCATGTCAATAAAATTTACCAGAACAACATCGACTTTTTTATCAATTTCCTTAAAATATGATATTAAATATCAACATGGTTGTTTGAACAAACACTTCTCCGGTTGAGCTCCGGCTCCCCACGGTGGGGACGCCACCAAACAGGTGTAGATTTTAAGGTCCTAGGACCAGAAACAAACGAAAAATTAAGGTTATAAATTTTTGTACCAAAAAGGGGTTGAAATACTAAGCACACACACACACCTTCGAAATTTGTCCAGGACTATTTACGCACATATGTTTTATTCATGCCCTGATAGGCCAGAACGTTGATGGTTACAAAACATGGCGATTTTCACAACGCAAAATCGATATGCAGCAGAATTTTAGATAACTTTAAAACAAAGACATGTTATGATTGATGTTGAAATAGCTATAATAATCACAGCAAAAAATGAATTTCCTGAAGCTGTCCACAAATGTTGTTTGTGTCTTTTGGGCCAAAATGGGTGGCGAAAGTAAAAGATTGTGGAATGCTTTACGTAATGCCAAAGAAAATGAATTTTCACTGCAAATTTACCACATTACAGCTCTAGCGTATTTGGGGCCAGATGAACTGATTGAAGATGCATGTTAAACTCAAAAATGAAGTGTTATCTCAAAATGCTGAACCTCTCACTTAATGCTTCGAAAACTATCACGTCCTGGGCATACGAAAAACCAATGCCAAAGGTGCAAAGCGAACAATGTATTACAGAACAGACGCAATGTTTCCGCCTGCATTATGGTCCATTCTCACAAACAATGAATTGCATTTCCCGAGGACTTCCACGCACCGCATTTTTACTGTGTTTTGTCGTATACGATTTTTAGAGGCTAGTTGTTAACGAAATCCCAATCAAATTGCGGTGTCACAAGATGTCATATGTACGGTGGCTGTGACCAAAGCTGTAACGAACCGCATAATTGTCCGAAGATGAACAATCTTTTGCACACAACAAACTGACGAAATGAAATTTTCAAGTAGGAAGACCTATTTTTACCTTTGTATTTGCGTCATTTCCAAACCGCGTAGTCTTCTGTTATCACATATAATATCCACTTTAAAACTAAGGTACTGAGAAAAGTAACTTAAACACAAAATAAATAATAGTATTCCTTAACTTTTGTCATCACACAGTTTTAACACAAATCTTACAGTTGTTTGTCGCACACATTTTAAAGTAGGTACGATACAACACTAACTAAATTACATGTGCACACTCAAACTTTAATTTAAAAACCTAACAAAAAGAAATAGCACAGGTAAACAACAATGCATGCAATTGCAATTTATTTTTCACAAAAATCGAAAGTTAAGTACTATCAATCATGTTATACACTTAATTTTTTAAGCAAAAAGTTTTAAAAAAAGGTGTCAAAAAGGCTTTTTCCCGATTGACAATGGTAATGTTCGAGTATGCTAGAGGCGCGAAAGTTTTAACGATGTATTATTACGTTCCTTTTTACTAATGGGTATTGTTTTTCAAATATTAATTTAAGTCATTTAAAAAATATATATTTTTTATATTATTCTCGTAACGCGGCTGTCCATAGCCATTCAACGGTAAATGTGGCGACTATTGGGCACCTTTGCACCGGGCACTCGACGGGGCATAACGAGAAGCGGAAATTGGGTCTTTCTACTGTTTGTTCTTTAATTGTAAGTTGTAGATAGATTGTTTATTGTTAACCTTAATAAAAGCTTTCTTTTTTAGTGCATTGGACATAAATGTCGATCAAACGTAAGTAAATTAAGGGTGACCCAAAAGTCACGTAAGATAAATATTACATACACATATCACACCTTTAATCCCTTGCGGGGTAGTCAGAGCGCAAAAAAGCCGCAAAAAACGGACATACGCCACGTCTGACAAATATTTGAGGGTCGTTCGGAAAATTCTGTATCGCTATAGTGACAGGTTGTCAAGCCATCACCTAAAATTGCAATAACACCCTCGAGTCCCTTAGTCGCCTCACGACTCCCAAGGGAAAGAAATGGAGTGATGCTATTCTAAGCCGGCATCACACGGCTAATATATAAATACAACTTAGGTTTAGGGTCTATATTGTATAACATAAGCGGCAAATAACGAGACAGGTTTTTAGACCAAATCACACCAGTTTAGTATAAAAAGTCGAGCTCGCTTCCCTCGCAATTCATTTTGTGTTGATGTGGTGCCTCTCTTAATCGCCCTTAGTGCCGCTCGCATCACACAAGTTTTACTTGAAAAGTCGAGCTTGCTTTGCGCGCAATTAGTTTTATTTAGTATGGTCCCGCACCACTTCAAATGTGAAAAGTCTTCATTTTGTTTGTGGTGGTGTGCTGCCTATCTCACTCTCTCTTAGTGTCGCTAGTAACACACCAGTTTAAGCGTGGAAAGTCGAGCTCGCTTCGCTCGCGATTCGTTTGATATTGGTGCGGTGCCTCCCTCTCACTCACTTAAGTAATGCTTGCACCGCACCAGTTCAAACCTGAGTCGAGCTCGCTTCGATCGCAATTCGTTTTGTTTGTGTAGGTGTACTGCCTATCTTACTCTCCATTAGTGCTGCTCGCATCACACCAGTTTGGCATAAAAAGTCGAGCTCGCTTCGCTGTCAATTAGTTTGATGTTGGTGTGGTGCCTCTCTCACTGTCACTTCATTGTGGCTCGCAATGCAACGCGTCAGTTCGAACATGAAAAGTCGGGCTAGCTTCCCTCGCATGTGTAAAATCTCTTTTTTTCCTTTTTACACGTTATGATTATAAAATTTGATAATATAGGTAGGTACTTGAAATAGCCTACGCCTAAGCCAAACCTTGGATCCGCGCCTGAGTGTCACTGAGATGTTAACCATTGATCTAACTGAAAAAAATATTGTACAGTGTACAGGAGAAAAATGCACCTCATGGGTAAGTTACCTACTACAATAACCTAACCTTACGCTAGTAAAAAAAATACAGTACTTAAAACGCCTAAATTTTTCAAGAGATTTCCCGTTGCAATATATCGAGGCCGGCCAACCCCAGCCTACTATCATTGTTTAAAACTTTAGGCACCCAGTAAATAATTAAGTACTAAATGGATTGGGAACGATAACACTACATAAAAAATATAGTAGGTAGGTACGTATCTGTTAAGTGAGAGTTACTAGTAATGTCAAAGATTTGCTGCATGGTGGTAACTAATCTTTAGGATAATTTTAGTAAGGACGAGTCGAGACCAAGTTGCACTTCCAAAATAAACAAAATAGCGGCTATTCAAAAAATTTTATATGGCGTAAAAATGTAATAATCAAAATAAAAGTGCTAAGTGCTATAAAAAGCATGATAACCTAGGGCTTAATAATTTCATAAAAAGTTTTAGTAAAATTAATTTACTCTGTATATTATTCATATATAATTATAAATATTCAGTATATTTTCATGCCTTATACACTTTGTTATGCTTAAAGAATGAGAAGTTTAAAGGAACGTAAGACTTTTCCTAACACAATGCTATTACTTCTATCTCCAACTTTGCTTATAATTTTTTTTCATAATCTATAGTTTATGAGTGAGAGAATATTTTTTTACATATACTATACTTCATACCATAGCAGTTTTTTGCTGAAAACTCATGAAAAAAAGAAAGTATGAATTCAGGGCCCGATTCTCACATTTTTTGCCATTGTAATGGCATCGACATCTAATTATCATTCTATTATCACTGTGATACTTTATGCCTCAAACTGTAAGCGGAATAAGCGGAATGCCCCAGTTGTTTAATTTTTGAATTTAGGAACACTCACTGTGTGGACCATGTTTCGGTGTTCTGACTAACATTAAGTAAGAAGCCTTCCGCCCTGCGGTTTTACCCGCTGTTATATTTTCAAGGTAATCTATCAAAGGGGTACAAACTGTCATGAAAACCCTGAAAAGACGAACGAACGGTGCAGTTTAGTATAGTTGTAGCTAGTTAGTCGGTAGATATTATAATCAGTTTTTTTTTAGTGTCAAGGTACAGCCTGTAAAGCAGAAGTAAGTAGACTTTAATTCGTATTATTAATACTTTAACGCGTATTTATGTCTTTCATTATTATTCATCCAATATTCTCATTTTCAGTGTCATTTTAAACATTGTAAAGCTGAGGTAAACTTGATAGATTTATTAGAAAGTAACTTATTTAATTTCAACAGAGTATTCAATAATGGTGTTTATGCATGATACATTATTTATTACCAATTTAATTTATGCTTTTAAATAAAACAGAAAAGAAAATGTCAGAAGTAATAGTTACAATTATGTATATATGCTTAAAATTTTCGTACTTTTCACATTTAGTGCGATGGGCCTGGCTGTGTTGCGCTGGTAAATATTTTAAACATATTTGTAGTGTAACAGGTGCAAATTTGTTCCGTTTCTCTCTGGCGCATAGTGCATGCGACGCATGTGTGTAGATGTGGGGCAATAGTTGGCGTCAGAGATCGCTATCTAAAGTCCAAGTACTGGATGTGCGCTGGCAGACATGTAAGACATGACGCCTTTAATAAATTGATACGTGAGGGTTCTTCTTCCCCTGGAAGTAACGTGTGTCTTGTAACCACCATGTCTTGTCATGTCATGTCACTATGGATAAAGACCAGGCTGCTTCAGTCTAATACCATGGAAAAGAAGTAGCTCCCTATTTTGCGAACAATGCGTGTTGCTGAGCTAGCGAACGGGTTTCCGGCTAAACAAAATATAGCGGGTTAGGCCCAGTGCAGTGCTAGGATTACGTGCCTTTTGCGGTAGACACCTCAAATGTGTGGTGAGCGGCCGCAGAAAATATCATTCGGTAGATAAAGCATCGGCAGCACCAGCAGCAGCAGCAGCATTTGGTTTCAGTAGGGTGAAATATGATTCTAGTTTTGTATGTTATACAGCGTGGACATACAGTGACCTCAAAAGACAAATGAAATGTCTCATACTGAGGGGTATTCGTAACACCCTCATGTACTTATGTTCTGCGATTTTTGTAGTTTCTGAGTTAAAAACTGTTCAGAATAAAACATTCCGGGAAAAATGTTTTTCCCATGGTTGTTTTTGTAGCATAACCTTCATGATTGTTACAATACAAAAAAGTAAACGCTATTACCACATTTTTTTTAAAGTGTTATGTCTCGGAACTAACAAAAAGTCACAGTATATATAAGGTGATTCGGATACCCTTCAATATAGGGCATTACTTTTTTCTCTTAACCTTACTGTATGGCCCAGCCTGTATAATAATAATTTTTAATCAGTCTGAAGTTCTGCACATTTGCAAATTTAGTTATCAAAAAATAAAAAAAAGAACTGACATGTTTAGCATTGCCATGGAATGTCCTGGATCATCCCGAGCGCTCAAGAATATTCCGCACATGAATGTTCACGCTCAGATAGTGTCGCGACCAGCGTAACTGCCTGTACTCCTCCTTACGTGCGTGTATCAAAATGGAGGTCAAGTTACGCTGGTCGTGGCACTATCTGAGCGAATGGAGTGTATGCAGAAACCAACCACTGTTACGAGTAATGTTACAACATACATGTGCGGAATTGAGCGCTCGGGATAATCCAGAACATTCCATGGCAATGCTGAACATTTCAGTTTCTTTTTTTATAAATATATTTTTATATTTTGATAACTCAATGGACAGAACTTTAGACTACCTACTTAATAAAATTATTATTATACAGCGTGGACCATACAGTAAGGTCAGGAAAAAAGATAATACCTTATATTGAAGGGGAGTTTACGTACTTACCAATGCTCCCATTTTATAAACTCTCTATTATAAAACTACTTCACCATATCTTCAAAATACCTACTTAAAATTGCCATGATTGTAATTGATACGTTTTTTGGAGTTTAGTCTGCCCGAGGTAATTAATAGTTTTGTATACTTATTAATAAATTGATTACAGTGTACAGGACGCAATTGTAATAACTTTAGCAACCTTGAAACGCATCCAAAGTAACCTAAAAGAAAACATAAAGACGGAACACTATAGAAAAAAGAAGACCTTTCATAAATAAATAAACAGTGTAAATAATAATCTTTTGCGTCTTTGATTGGTTATGGTCCGGGTGGGTCTGAAATGTGGGGCACTGCAATCCCTGTCGGAAGACCCGTGTCAATTTGATTCCGCTTATGATACCATTTAGGTACACTGTTCCCACTTCCCACAATGTCAAGCGCTTAAAAACTGTTTTATGTCCACAATATCAAATTTCCAGAATGTCCAATGTCCACAATGTCCAATGCCCAAAATGTATAAGCATGTTTTCGTGCAAGTTTGGTTCAGTTTATAACATACATACAAACATGATATGTGATGAATAAGAGAATATCATTACCCCAGGATGCATGCGTAAGTTGCAAACATGTAAGAACAGCTGCTCCATAGAAAAATTCATACCTCCTCGAACAAAACCTATGGAACAGCTGTAATTTTTTTCGAGATTTCGCAGGTGACCCCATAATAAAAGTTGTTCAGAATCATGAGTAGAATCGCCCTGTAAAATTACCGGGGTGAATAAAAAATAACCCTGTATTATTCTTATAATATTGTAACGGCTGGTGAGGAGAGGAGCTATTGGCTGGCGAGATGAGCAGTATAAAGCGGAGTGGTGTCACTGTGGAGCAATGAAATGCAAAGAGGTGGGGCATGGTGAGGTGCGGAGGCGAGGTGAGCATAGGTATTTGTGTCCATGGAGGAGAGGAGGAGAGGAGAGACACAAATGACGTTGGACTCGAATTTGGAGTTCGGTGTGACAACGGCGTTTATCACTTTTTCGAAAATACGAGTTTTTTTTTTTGCAAAATATTATTTGAACAGCAAGCAAGAAACTCTTCCATTCGCTAAAATAACCTGACGATAATAATATAGTGTTTGATATAGTACCTTAGTGGATTGATTAACAGGTTCTAGACGCATTTATTTTGCACCTGCCTCGCCCATTTCCACATGCCCTAAGGTAGACTGGTAGAGAATGCCTTCGGCATTAAGTCCACCCCCGTGGTCCACCCATGTAAATTATATTCTGTTGCATATAGTTTAAAATAAAATATCCACTATTGCTATGTTTTTTAATAGTAAGGGAAGTAGGATTCAAATCAAATCCACTGGTACATTATTGTCTATTGGGGTAGAGGTTTTGAACTTGGAGTGAGGGTTGTAAGGTTCAAATCCATTGATACACAATATGTTGTACCGGGGAAAATGAGGCCAAAATAGGCAATAAGATGGTTAAATTATGATTTATTTACTACACTTATTTCTAACAAATGGTTCAACAATAGATAAACCAACTAGGCAATTAATCAAACTAAAGAATATTTTTATTTTGTGGATAAATGTTAGTCCCATGTAGGACGTCCAACCCCGGTATACCGAGTGTGTGATTTTCGGGATTAGCATGCAGCATAGATACGTCTTTCCCAAGACGCTGCCTACTGAATCGCGAGTCCTTTACACTGAGACACTCTATGAAGAATTTAAGCGAACGCTAGCTTCAGCTTCAAATAGAAATCGGTCGGCAGCGTCTAGAATTATTTCAGTAGAATAATAAGGAAATAAATGAATGTATTTATTTCCTTATAAATAATTCTCCAGATATTATTTAATAATATCTGGAGGTTTAATGAAAAAATATTTATTTACCTTTAGCGCCCTTAAATTCATTCAACCAACAAGCGTCGACTATAATATACGCAGCAGCTTGGCAGACGAGATGTTAGATACTTAATGCTTACTACGAAAACATTATCAACAACCACATTTTTAATTTTCTTTAACTCTTTTCAACTGAAATACATAACCGATTTCTGTTTAAAAATGTACGTGTTTTATTTGTACCGTATAACTATCCCTTTACACCACATTTACTTAACATTTTTAAGCAGCTCCAACCATGTCAGTCTTACTAGTATATAGTAGAAGGCGGTTAAAAAATCTGACACTAGGGTTAATCGGGTTGATCATCGACTCGGTGCATCATTCAATAGAAGAAGCAGCTCGGAATGTAGGGTTTAGTTTGGCGATTTGCACTTGCAGGATCCCGCAAATACCGAGATGCCCCGGGATTCAAATCTTTGATATAAATACCGAAATCGGGAATAATCTGCAGGATTGGATGCTCTAGTCCCATGATACAAAACCCAATTTATTCTTTACCTTTCTCACCTTTAAAAATAGAGTTAATTAAAACAAGTAAGTAATTAATAGTTTTGCTTTGAATATATATATATATATATTTATATATATTCTGAATTTTGCCGTGTGGTGCCGGCAGAGTAGAGTAGCACCACCCCATCTCTTCCCGTGGGGGTCGTAAGAAGCGACCGAGGGATAAATTCGACCCAAGCACAACGGTCCTGGAGAGGCCAACTCCACAATTAAACCCGGAACGGGGTCTCCGTCAGGCGCGTGTGACAGATCTACCGCGCGGCAGACTCCTGCAGCCGACCTGGCTCCGCACGTATCGACTAGTCGTTCCTGCGGATCCAGCCAGGAAGGCCGAGAGGGTGGCGCAGGTCCTGGGCAGCCCTGCGTTTTCCATAATTGCGTCCCAGGCAACGCAGTGTCTAACGCAGTGTCTTTTCAGACACTGATTAAATCGTCCGTCACAGACGTGTGAGGCCAATGATAATTCTGAATTTACTTAATAGCCTATATGTCTCTTCTCTTTTCGTGTGGGATACCGAGTCGTCCAATGACACGATGAACCTTTATTTATTTAAGAAAATCATAATTGATAGTACAATGACACCGAATTCGTCTTTTTTCCCCATGACTACTAGGTACCTACTATTTACTACTAACCTTTCTGCAACACCTTCGATGATACAAAATGGGTCTTCGCAAATAATAAATTATATCAATGACATGAGAAAGCATTTCTTCCATAATATTATGATAGTCCTGCCCTTACTCGATGTCTAAAAACAAAGGGATTTGATGTCGTGGGCACGTTGAGAACAAACAGACAATTTGTTCCTGAAGAATTCAAGGTGGCAAAAACCCAAATGGCCCCTGGGGAAATTTATTTATTTATTTATTTATTTATTGAAACATAATTTGACAGCATAACAGCATTCAGCCAAGACACTGGCAAACTTAAACTAGATTAATACTATGTACAAAATTTATTCAATAATTTCACAATAAAAAGAAAGAGAACGGCACAATTTATCCCAAGGATCAGCAATCAAGTCGCAGTCTGGTGTTATAGCAAGCAAGTTATTGAGCTGCGTCCGGGCATTCACGAGTGGAGATACACTATGTGCCACCGTGCGCGCTCCTTCATCGGCCAGTAGCCGATGGTTCCGACCCCTGAGATATCTGTCAGGAACATACAGCACACATTCTCTGGCAGTTAATTCCGAGCAGTCTGATTCGCCACGTAACAACTGACATGCAGTAACTAACTGCTCAAAGTCACGCCTTACTTGCAGAGAATTAAAGCCTACCATACCGTATATGAATTTAGAAGGGTAGAGGAATGGGTAATACTCGTACAGTTTTTTATACAAAAAACGGAGAAACGCCTTTTGCACTCTCTCCAACAATAGGATGTAAGAAGTTTCATGTGGACTCCACACTATGGAAGCCGACTCAATCTTACTTCTTATCAATGTCGTGTACAAAATTTGATATCATGGTTTGGCGGGATCAAAATAAAGTGTGCATGATATAAACATACCATGGCATGACACAATTCCAGCGGGATGGCAAACGAAAACCTTCAGTAGTCCATGATTACAATGTTTAAATGGGTGGCGTTGATCGAAAGGATCAAATGCTTTCGATGTACCCCATTGAACGCAAACGTACCTGCGTTTGGTATAAAAAGCTCTTTAGAAGGCTTTTAAAACACAAGCATTTTAAATGCTTAGGTACATATTATTATGCAAACCAACAACAGGACTGCTACACAGGCAGTTCAGAATGAATCTGATCCGCCAAATTTTGACAGCACACGCACCCATGGCACCAATGCCAGGTGTAAGAATGACGCTCCAGCCTCGTTCTTTTATCCGCTGATGTGGGGAGCAGACGTGACATGTCTGCTTTCAAAATAGCAACATCTGCGTACGTGACGTTTCACGTCTGCTCAGCTGGGCTTTTATATTTTTTTGTTTTTTATCTAATAATGAACGCAGCGATAAATAAAAAGATTTTAATCGGTCTCTGATTGTCTATGTCATTCGTTCCCGGCCACACAAATCCCGTTCCCATACAATTTTTGTTCATATTCCATCATTTTCGGCACGTGTTCGGGAGCGCGACGCAACTTGAAAAGTGATTGTTATTATCGTAGTTTTTATGTGAAATTTGTGGCTGGAACTACTTGGAAACTATGAACAGGTAAACTATGAACAGTTTTAATGTATTGGATTACTTTTTGATACTGATTCTTAAGCAAAATATCCCCAATAATTGCATGCTATCAAATCTAACCTTGAAACCACTGAAACACACAGCGACTTTCTCACTATCATTTTGTATTAAAATTATACTGTAAAGTTGCTAATTATTTGTGTAATATCTAGTTCAACTTAATTTCTAAGAGATATAAATGTTTCCCGGCCAAAATATCAACTATATTAACGAAATAAAGCAGTAATACGATCGCCGGTAAGCGATCAACGCTGAGGTGTTCGTTCCGCAGACGGCAAAAACGAGTCAAGGTCACCGGGCTGGCCATTTTGGTTGGTGGTGTAATAGTATGGATAGGACTTTTGAATGTTTGCTTTGTTCTGGATATATATATATTTTTCGAGTATTATTTTTATGGCACTTTTTTATTATAATAACCATAAAAATTGGTAAGAGTATACAGGGTGTAAAAAAAAATTGCGTTCCATAATGTAAGGGGAGGTTGGATATCGATACAGGAACCCGTGAATAAAGGAAATTCTTAGATATTTTTTTATGGACTTATTCAATTTTTTTGTTGAATTTATATTACTGAAGTATAGTTATTTTTCTTGTAAGTATTTTTTGTGATAGCGGAGTAAGGCTTATGGCATGCGTTAAACACATAATTCACTATCATGCATCTCCTATACCTTACCATTTTTTTTATTAACTTGCACGTTCTTTTTGCACGGCATTTTTGCACATTTAATGCATATGTACTAACATGCTTTGCTTATTTTTCTCGTGTGCTAGAGAAGGGAAGCGTAGGGTACGCGTAAAAAATGTGGGGAGACCTGCTCCCACACGACAGAGAGGCGTGCGCACGCTTGGGGGAAACGAAATGGAGGTGGACAATGTTGTAGTGCCGAATCCACAAGTGTTTGCACGTGGGAGGGGAGGGAGAAGAGGAGGGCGTAGTGGTGCAAGCCGCGGTGTCATCCACACTGGAAATCGGGAGGTGGTGGTGGATGCAGTGTTGGCAGAGGAGATATTGGCGGAGGAGGTGGAGCCAGTACCCATACCTGGTGGAAGAGGAAGGGGCGGAGCGAGTGTAAGCCGCAGAGGGCAGACAGCGGCGCGTAGGCCCACTAGGCCGACGGCAGTTGACCAGTTTGTTCTTCTTTTTTTATTTTTGACTACCTTTTTTTTTTTATCTAGTACTCTCATTAAATCTTATCCGTTTCACGTATTTAATTTTATATTACTATTTTAAACCGGTATCACACTGCATTTTCAAAATATTGAATTATCTACTTATCGTAGTTTCATTTCACCATTGGCGCTGAGCCATACTTGTGTGTGTTTAATCAGAATCAACGTTTATTTGTAGTTTGTTTATAAGTTGTTGTACATGCACATTTTCTTTGTACCGTCTCGCTCACGTCAGTGTCGATAGCGCTCTTTTTCTACTGTTCTTACTTCCAAACACAAGTATGGCTCAGCGCCAATGGTGAGATGAAACATAATACCATAATATTTTTCTTTTAGGCTACAATTGATGGACATAAATGCTTTACCGAGGGGCACTCCGCTGGAGAATCCTTTAAATCCAAGAAAGAGGCGCGCTTGGAACCCGTAAGTGTATTAAATTTTATAACAGAGTTATTTATCTTTACTTAGGCAACCTAATTTTTAATCTTCTCGTGTAAATATCACTTTCCAGACTATGTCCATGATCACAATAATTTATGCTATGCCTTATATTTGCAGATTTAATCCATCTCCTGCACCTGGTGTAGTGGTGGAGAATCCATCTCCTGCACCTAGTGTAGTGGTGGAGAATCCATCTCCTGCACCTAGTGTAGTGGTGGAGAATCCATCTCCTGCACCAGATGCTATGGTTGAAATGGAGGTGGAAGTAGAGGTCGAGGCAATAGATGTAGCTCCTGGGCCTAGTTCTCCTTCTATGCCTCCCTCACCAGCACTGTAAGTTAATTACAAACGTTCTTAAGTTGTAACATAACAATTATTACATTTTACAAACCAAACTAGTATATTTTTCTTTTTTTCAGTTTCGTTGAATGTGGAGGCAGCGGCGCATCAACACCGCGGTCTCACAACCCCGTGCGTCAAAACCTGCGCAGGCCTTTACGCGATGTTGACATTGAGTTGAAATGGCGAGTTCTGATTATATCTGTTAAATAGCATGGGTTGACATGTCCAATTTCATTTTTTAGGAAGCGAATCCGACGACGATTCCGATCAGGATGAAGTGCCCCAACAACAGATGTCCAGGGTGTTTCAAGGATCCCTAGACACACCCGTAGGAGAAGAGGAGGTTGTGGGCGCAGTCCCAGGTGCTTCTCATTCTCCCCCTCATCTTCCTCTGGAACGGGCAGAATTAGCAGATGATTCGGAAGGCTCTTTCCGCCCGAATGATTTTTTTCATTTTGAGTGGAAGAGCTTTCCGAACCCTCCTATGCCACCAAGCGAGAGGAGGGAGGAGTTTATTGGCCGTGCGGGTCCGACACAAATGTGTACGAACCCGTACGAAATTTTACGAAAATATGGGATGACGAGATCATGGAGCGGGTAGTCAGGGAAACCAACAAGTACGCGCAGGATATTGTATTAAACATGATGCAAACTAATAAATTGTGTCCGCGTAGTCGCATGTGCGCATGGCAAGATACATCGAAAGATGAAATATTTATTTATTTTGCCATTATTATGACGATGGGCATCGTTATAAAAGCACGAATAGATGAGTACTGGACCACGGATTGCGAAATTTTCGCAACACCGGGGTTCCGTGCCCACATGAGTTTACAAAGGTTCCAGCTCCAAAACAAATGCTTACACTTTAACGACAACGGCAACATGCGGGCACAGGCCCTTAGCCCAGCAATGGCCAAGCTTTTTAAATTAGAGCCCGTAGTCTCTCATCTTAATGCAAAATTTCAGTCTATGTACACCATGGGCCGAAATATTGCATTAGATGAGAGTTTAATGCAATGGAAAGGTTGGCTCAGCATCAACCAATTCAAACAAGGCTGCCAAGGTAGGAATTAAGACATATGAGTTATGCGAGTCCCAGACTGGGTATTTATGGAGATTCGACATCCACGCCAAAAAATACGTACCTGAAGACTAGCCTGGCCCGCTCAACGCATCCACACCCGCCATAGTGTTGGATCTTGTTCGTGGGCTCGAAGGTAAAGGCTATTGCGTGTGGATGGACAATTTTTATAACTCCCCAGCTCTAGCTCGCCAACTCAAAGTGCTTGGCTTTGATGTCGTAGGGACACTACGAACAAACCGCCAGTTTGTGCCCCAAGAACTGGCAAACTTAACAAAAGCAAACATGCGCAAAGGGCAAATCACCGGGTTCACATCTGGTGATGTGGACCTTATGGTGTGGCGCGATGACAATCGCGTTGCAACCATTTCCACTTACCATGGAAATGAAACTGGTGTTTGCGATAACATAGTGAAGCCCTGCCTTATACTTGACTATAATATAATGATGGGGGTCGTGGACAAAAAAGATCAACTTTTGTCCATGTACCCCATCGAAAGAAAGAGAACAAAGATATGGTACAAAAAAAATTGCCGAAGACTACTAAACGTTTCGATATTGAATTCATACGTGATCGCGAAAAAGTCTGGACTTAATATGGAACATCGTTATTTCCGGAAAACCCTAATAGAAACTATCCTCAGACAGTACAGTAAACCCACAAAAATGGCTCTTCCGGCGGATATTCTTATTTTCGAAGCCAAAACACACCACATTTTAGAATATCCAACTGGTGCAACTTCTAGTCGTTTGCGTCGCAGGTGTTGCGAGTGCAAAAAACTCACACGCTTTTACTGTGCTGGCTGTGAAAAAACTGTTTGTATTGGCGACTGTTTTATTACTATTCATTCTTAGTTTATTTATATTATTAGGTTATCCTTCATTGTATATAAATATAACATATTTATTTATTTTATAACCATATTTTTGTTCTTCTTTTTTTCTTCAATAACTACTGGACTGATTTTTTTCAAGTCGAGGTTAGGGTAGAGGCCTTTATTCAGCAGTGGATGTTTGTTGGATATAGCCTTGTAGACGCCTTTATTCAGCAGTGGATGACTATAGATTTTGGGGCATAGGCCTTTATTCAGCAGTGGATGTCTATAGGTTAATTGGTTGATGATGATGCTATCCTTTTCATTGCATTAAAAAGTTAAAGTCAAGTCAAAAGCATTTATTTCTTAGTAGGAATTTTACAAGAGTGAAGCGATACTTTACGCCTGGACAGCTTTTAACTCTTTACAAAGCACAAGTCCGATCCTGCATGGAGTATTGCAGTCACCTTTGGGATGGCTCAGCCAAATACCAACTTGCCGCTCTTGACTCGGTGGAACGCAGGGCCAAGAGGCTCATAAGCGACATAAAACTGGTGGACACCAAGCTACATAGCCTGGCACATCGCCGCAAGGTTGGCTGCTTGTTGGTTTTTTACAGATTGTACTTCGGAGAGTGTGCTCAAGAGCTTCATGATCTTGTTCCCCCAGCTCCCTTCTACCATCGGATATCCAGACGCACCGCCGGATACCATCCGTACCTGGTTGCCATTCCATTCCACCAATTCGGACTAAGCGCTTCCAGTCATCATTTATAATGCGCACTGCTAAAGAGTGGAACTCACTACCTGCGTCTGTGTTTCCAAACGCATACAACCCTAATCTCTTCAAAGTAAGAGTGAACAGGCTTCTTCTGGGTGAGCTCGCACCATCTTAGACTCTGTCTATGTCCTATGACCTAGACTAAAGTCAAGAGCAAACCCATCATTAATAAATAAAAAAATATCTTTCAGAAAGTCAAATTGCGAATCCAATAGGTCAGCATTTGATTTGTCTGCCATGCATGCTTATCTAAATAATACCTATTCACTCACATGTACCTAACCTAAAAATGAGTAGGTTGGAATTTTGTGTTTTCGGTCTATGTCTAGTGGCTTTTACACCGATCCCAAGACCTTTGTCGTAGGGCTAGACATAAACTTAGATCTTAATATTTATTAACAATTTTCTCGAAGAAACATAGGTATGAAATAAAAAAGAAGTTCGATCTCCCGTACACAATGTTTCGTTCAACTGACTGACGCTGACACTTGAAAAAAAAAACCTTCTGTTTTTTGAAAAAAGTTGTGCAGTTTCGAAGGATAATTGTCCCTTTAAATTTATTCCAGTTAATATTTGATATCAGCATGAAAAAAAATATTAAAAAAAAAAGTCGTATCCATATTATGTTAGCCAATCTTGGGGCTTTTTGTAGTGAAATTGTATGATTTTTGTAAGTGTGTTTTAAAATATTTTTGTATGATAGCAGTATGTTTTTTTATTAATATGATGAGAGAATACATTCTAAACTTAGAATTTACAATAACATTCATAGAAAGTGCTGTTATGTTACTATAATACACTGTTTACTATGACTAGCTATGGCACTTGTGTTCTAAAGTTTTGGACATAACTATTTAACTGAATGTTTGTGGATAGTAAAACTCAGTAGTTATTAAGTAAATAAAGTGATAATGTAAATAAAACACTAAATTAATTGGATTTGTGTCCTATTTAGCCCCAAAGACGACCCAAAAATGTACTAAAATTATTGGTGGGCGCGCAAACGCCCAGTATTTGGCAAATCTTTTGCATGCATTTCTTGTAAAAAAAATGGATGGTGATGTAACATTTGACAATAAATTATTGAAGAACATTTATAATAAAACACAATTTCTTCATTTCATTGTTTTTTTTTATTAAATATTAGGCTCAAAACATAAAAATGTAGGAAAAAAATATGAGGTGCAATTTAAGGTGAAGATTGTCAAAATCACAAAGTCGCAGATGTTTACATTATTCAACTAACACAAAGCTCGTTTCAAAACGAATTCAGCGATATACGAACCAATGCTTAGCGCTTACTAGCTTCGGAGTAATCTTTGTTTATGTAACCGGAGCCACTCAAGTGGTTGCCACCCGCGGCGAGGCGGTGCACATGCGCGTCACCTTGTAATGTCTAGTAGTTCACATGAAGGGTTATATTTTCAGAGGCAATGGTGAACCACTTCCCGCTTGAATATGGGTTTAAAATTTGGAAACCTTTGCATAACAGTACCAGAAGAGCTGAATTCCAATTTTGTGAGAGTAATTTAAATATTTTGTCACTTAGGTGCGTAAAGTTTTTTTTTTTATACATTTCGGTTCGATTTTAATTTTATTTATAATTCGGTTCGGTACATGATGTTTAGGTTCAGTAAAGAAAGATCGGAGTTTACTACGCGTATTGTGGTTACATAGACGGAGAGAAGTAGATGTTGTTAAAAAGAAGGGCGTATCAGAAAATGCGTATTAAAAATCATTTCGGCTAAGCGTATTGGTTAAGCCAATTTTGGGATGTAAACTTACTGGTATTGCAGCCAGATGGTCCCACTAAGTGCTAGTTAGGTTAGGATAATGTTAGGTAGTATGGTATAATTTTCTAGGAAAATTGTCTCTTGACGCAAAATGTCCGATTCCCATAATGTCCTTTTTGGAAATAATGTCCGATTCGCACATTGTCCAAATCGCAGATTGTCCGATTCGCACAAGGTCCGAATCGCAGATTTTCCGAGTCGCACAAGGTCCGAATCGCAGATTGTCCGGGTCGCACAAGGTCCGAATCGCAGATTGTCCGCGTCGCACAAGGTTCGAGTCGCACAGAGTTAGAGTGGCACATTATCCGATCCGCAAAATGCCCAATTGTGCACACGGGTGTTCACATCAGATACTCCTGTCCCTCGATGCTCGTGTGGCAGCAGGAGTGTCCCCCTCATGCTTTTCAACTTTTGCTATGAAGCCATTTTCGTATTTCTTGTAGATACGATGGAATGGAACACAAATTGTTTTAAGTTTCTAGTCTGAATGTGATTTCCCGTGCATATTTTATGAAACAAAACGTAAGCAAACCACGCCACGCCTTGCGCATTTTAGGAGATACTTAGTATGTGTCCAATTTATCTACACTAATATTATAAAGAGGAAAGATTTGATTGTTTGTTTGTTTGCATCGAATAGGCTCCTAAACTACTGGCCCGATTTTAAAAGTTCTTTCACCATTAGAATCCTACATTATTCCTGATGAACATAGGCTATATTTTATACGAGAAAAAAATAGGGACCCGCGTGAAAATTTCGATAATGTAACCCAACGTGCGAAAAATGTACCAAAAAAATATCTTATATCGCGTACGCTGTGGAAATTATTGACAATAGAGCAAAATGATGTACTACAGTTTTATAGAGGACATCAATATCTATAATAATGTCTGCGATACCATATGTCTAACTATTACAGTTATGCCACAATAACTACTTTTTCATTTAAAATGTACCAACTACGCCACATTATTCGTACCAGTGTAATGATTACATTTAATCATTACTGTATTAAAGGATGTCAGGGATAGCCCTCAGAATACTAATAGGGTACATGCAGACCATGAAACTGAACAACTTTCCCCTAGGAACATATTTCAGGAAACGTAAAAATAAACTGACTTCCCATAGTGAATGCAGTCAGCTGATTGTGATTTTGTATGAAAGGTCGTTTTTTTGGCGTTTCCTGACATATGTTTCTAGGGGAAAGTTGTCCAGTTTTATGTTTCATGCATCTTATCAGTATTCGAAGGGCTGTCCCTTACTCGGTATAAAAAGACGACAAAAAACATTAAATAATGCATTAAAAAAATCTACACTAAAATAATACATACATACACATATCACGCCTATTATCCCTTGCGGGGTAGGCAGAGCGTAAACGGCCACAAAAACGGACATTTACGCCACGTCTGACATATGTTTGAGGATCATTCGGAAAATTGTGTATCGCCATAGTGACAGGTTGTCAGCCCATTGCCTAAAATTGCAATACACACCCTCAAGTCCCTTAGTCGCCTCCTACGACACCCACGGGAAAGAAATCGGGTGATGCTATTATAAGCCGGCATCACACTAAAATAATAATTATATACATACATACACATACACATTTCTCGCCGATAATCCCCTGCGGGGTAGGCAGAGCGTAAACGGCCGCATAGAACGGACATTTACGCCACGTCTGACGAACATTAAATTTGAGGGTCATCCGGAAAATTGTGTATCGCCATAGTGACAAGTTGTCAGCCCATCGCCTTAAATTGCAATACACACCCTCGAGTCCCTTAGACGCTTCTTACGACTCCCACGGGCAAGAAATGGGGTGATGCTATTCTAAGCCGGCATCACACGGCACATAATTATATAATCTACACTAATATTAGAAACAGGATTTTATTTATTGTTTGTTATAATTGAATAGGCTCCGAAACTACTGGACCGATTTAAAAAAATCTTTTACCGTTAATTGAAATTGAAATTCTTTATCCAATGTAGGATAGTATTATCACTTATTGACGTCATGAACCGTCATTCTGAAAAAAGAAATTTGTATCACACAATTTTTTTTATACCAATTTTGTTATCACCTAATAGAAAACCGGCTCGGGCGGGATAAAAAAAATAAAAATATAGGCACTGCCATGGGGCTGGCCAGGTTAATCACACGGCATGTAACTTTACGCCACCACCATCTGAAAACGATATTTGTTTCAAATTGAAGTCAAGATTTTTAGAATTCTACATTATCCCTGATGAACATAGGCTATATTAAACTGTCGGGGGGAGATTGTTAGCGGCGGGTGAAACCGCTGGGCGGGCTGCTAGTAACGTTTAAAATGAAAATTTTAAATATTTACTTGCAAATTTGATAAAAGTACTGTACTTACTATACAAGCCTCGGCCGAAATAACAATTTCTGGTCTCTTTTACTTCGGAATGCCTCCACTACGTCTCGAATCTCAAATATCACTCGACCATAATTTGGTTCATTATCGGCCTTTAATGTCATGTAGAGTAACAGTTTTATCTTTTAAACTTTATAGAAGGAACTATCAGCCCGCCCAGCGGTTTCACCCGCCGCTAACAATCTCCCCCCGGGAATAAGACAGTTTAATATAGCCTATGTGCTACATGCTGATATCAACTCCGATGAGTCCACGACCAATATAGTACCAATCGTTTATGCATTGTTACCGAATAAACTTGTATGAACGGTTTTATTCCTTACCACGTAACTAATTAGACATAAAAATTAAACATTTTAAAAGCGTCTATGAAACCGACTGGATGAACGCAGTCCGAACTCTTTTTCTAACTGCTCAAGTAACAGTCTGTTACCGGCACTTTATTGACGTAATTTGAAGATAAGCAAAATTTTTTTGTGGTACTGGATACTTCAAAGGGACGCAATACGGTGCGGTTATGTGCAATTATGCCCTTAGTACCAGCTTCTTAAATTCCAGATGCATGGCACTATATTGTTGATAATGCGCCAGGTAATCGGTGAATGCGAAAATTTGTCCGATATTTCGAAAAACAGTAGTACCCGAAGATGGTGTAGCCCGGGGGCCGCAGGTAAATGAAAGCAGGAGAGACTTGAGACTTCTTTATTATATTATGTACAAAGGACGAAGATGAACGTAAAGGACGAACCCTAAAATAACAAATATTAAAGTTAGTATGGCGATGATGGGTGAAAGAAGAAAAGCTAAGTAGATGATGGTAAACGGATGTAGATAAATAGATATATGTACCTCTTTGAGGGTTCCTTTTAACACAACACAATTTTTCCACAAATAGGATAATGTAGGCCTTATGACCTAGTAAAATATAATTATACACAGCACGGAACTATGCAATAAAACTCGAAACTTTAAACTTGAAACTATAACGGCACTGGTAATACGATGGTGAATACTGTTTTCCCGTGGAAAGCTAGATGATGAGTGCGTCGGGGAGAAAAATACGTCTGCACGACGTTCCAATTCTTTTATTTGAATTGAAATTTAACATAATTCGAAAAAGAGGAGGTGACATGGAAAAGGATGCCGACGCAGAGTTTTCACTCTGCTACAGTACCCGGGGGGGCCGGAGAAAAAAAAAAAAAAAAAAAAAAAAAAAAAAGTACTCTAGGGTATTTTTTTTTTTTTTTTTTGGGTAATGTGGTTGAGATGAAATGATGGTAATTGGTATGAAATGCTGGTAAAATTTTGGCGTATGTTCTGAAATGCTGTGCGATAAATAAATGTGGTGTAAATGTTAATAAAATAAATAGAAGGTACTAAAAGTTAATCAAAATAAATGAATATTAAATGTAAGTATGGGTGGTGATGGGTGAAAGAAGAAAAGCTAAGTAGATGATGGTAAACGGATGTAGATAAATAGATATATGTACCTCTTTGAGGGTTCCTTTTAACACAACACAATTTTTCCACAAATAGGATAATGTAGGCCTTATGACCTAGTAAAATATAATTATACACAGCACGGAACTATGCAATAAAACTCGAAACTTTAAACTTGAAACTATAACGGCACTGGTAATACGATGGTGAATACTGTTTTCCCGTGGAAAGCTAGATGATGAGTGCGTCGGGGAGAAAAATACGTCTGCACGACGTTCCAATTCTTTTATTTGAATTGAAATTTAACATAATTCGAAAAAGAGGAGGTGACATGGAAAAGGATGCCGACGCAGAGTTTTCACTCTGCTACAATGGCACCATCTGTTTTGAGTTGTGCAAGGCAAAGACACCGCACAACCTATGCCCTTGAAGGGTGGCACCATCGACTCAACCCACGATTGCCCAAACGACCCGGCCTGTACATGTTTGTTTACAAATTAAGAAAGGAAGCAAGCATTGGGACAATGTTCTTAAAGAACAGTTATTGAAAAAATCTAGACAAAACCGAAGAGTTTGCGACTAACTTTTTGATAAACAATTTTTGAAAATTTGAGAAAATTAATAAGGAATATATTTCCCTTGCTTCATTTATGAAGAAAATAATTTTCTTACGGCTATTTAAATAAGGTCGTACGCTCCCATACGCGGTTTCACGCGCGGGACGGCCCGCGCGGGCCAGATTTGACAAAACACAATATTGGCACGGTAATATTATCTATACAGTATTGTAACTCGGCCGTGTCCTTGAAATAAGTGCCTACAGCCGCGCGGTACGTAAGCATGTCATAGGGCTTTCACTGTCGCCGAGTGTCGCCCACCTACAGCGTTTTATTTGCATATCTACCTACTTTGAGTTTCTGTCTAGTTTTCAGATTGTTTTATAACTTTTAATTTATTAGCACAGATACTTTGTAACAATATAAAATATAATTACATAAAATACTTTTTCAATTTAATAGAAAGAGTTCAATAAAAATGCAATACATTTTTTGATTGATAGATTTAATTAAAATAAAATAAATGATTATGTACATAACTATGTGACTTTATTTACTTTTGACAAATCGGTCTTATAAATTTGCGACCGAAAAATATTTGTGCCTTGATTGATATGTACGAAATGCTTGTATTTGAGTTTATAAAAAATCCAATGTATAAAATATATTCTACTTGTCATTTTAAATAGCTATTTGTACATATTTTGAGTGAAAATTTGCGCGGTTACTGATTTAAAACCTGCACACCGTCCATTCGTCACTGCGGCACACCCGCCTCACCCGCGACTGCTAGCATGCCGAGAGCATGCCGAGATCCGAGCGCGTAGGTATAGCTCGCGCGCCGTCCGTTTGTATGAAGTTAGAATACTGTATAGATAATATTACCGTGATATTGGCGCCTCGTGACGGCGGTCACCCGCGCCGCGCCTTATGCAACCCGCGGCGCGGGCGCGTGTCTGTTTTGCAAAAATCAGTACTCGCCGCTACGCCGCGCGGGCCGCACGCTCCGGTACGATCACTCACAACTCACAATGCCGCCGTATATGCTTCTAGACACGGAACGTATTATTTTAGGGGTGCAGGAGAACCCTGTGCTGTGGGATATGTCCCACGAACTCTATAAAGATAAAGATGCCAGACAAAGTGCCTGGCTAGAAATTTGCAGAGCTTTTTCATAATTTAATGAAAATAGTGAACAGGAAAAATAGGATGCTGGTAGGAACCTATTGTTGAGGTTTATTTTATTAACTACGTACTAAAATATCTATTTCTTGTTTAACCTCTTGTCTGTCACGTACCGGGAGCCGGACAACAATTTTGAACCTTAACTACCTACCCACAATAAAATTCAAAACCAATGAAATTGTTATAGTATGAAGCGACAGACGAGTGATTAACATTACTACCTACGGTTATTTTTGTACTTATCTGTATTAATTCTACGTTTTTTTTGCCAAATAATAAACTATAAATTGATCCATGTCAATTTTCACGGCACACAGTTCTTCGCACACGACCGTACACACGCTCAGTCTACCAAAGTATAATAGAAAGAAATAATTGTTTTTTGTTTGTTGTGTTATAATGCTGAATATTGCTGATTAAAGAGACTTTTTTAAATTCAGTTTATATTTTTCATTTCCTATTCCCATGTCAATATAAAGTTCATGACCTGTAATGATTCGGGTTTTTTGTAAATCGGACTTTGTGCGACTCGGACCTTGTGCGATTCGGACAATATGCGAATCGGACATTATTTCCAAATAGGACATTATGCGAATCGGACATTTTGAGTCAAGAGGGAAAATTGGAGTAGTTGGAAAGTCATTGATAAATAAAATATCGTTATACTATTGGCCTGATCAACCAAGAGTTCATGTTTTATTAGCTTAATGATTTTCGGCAAGAGTTCTTTTAGTAAGGTTTGTAGGTTTAGAAAGAGTAAGCATTTTGCATCCTTAAAGGTGACGTTAAAGGCTAGTATGCTAATATTATATTATTATGTCCGGACAGGTCGGTAGAGTAGTCCCGCAAATAGATAAATAAATTTTAATGTGCTACCGATTTTCCTTTTTAATGGCTACGCAGCCCATTTAAGAATTAATGCGGTGAATAATTGGATTCTTTTACTAGAGAAGGCGCGCCGAGACGCAGCTTTAGCAAGTCCCATAAAAACATTGAATAAATCAGGATTCCTTACTAACGGAGGCGCATGAAGACGCAGTGACGAAGTGTTTTGTGGGAACTGATAAGACATGATGGAAAATACTTATACATTAAGTAAACAGTTAGAGCATTGTTTAGACGAGTTGTACCGACAGATTTTGTGTAATTGAGTGTTAGAAAGGGATACGATAATTATACATGGTAATAGCTTGTAGCAACACTAGCGATTCCAACACTATCTAATCAATAGAACTTTAAGATGATGAAAGAGAAAAGCACGTCGTTTCGATAAGTACCTAGTTGTGACATATGTTATCTCATTTTATTTTATCAAAATGGTTTTATGGTTTGTTAAATAATTTTTAAATAGTTTGGATTAAAATTTGTACCTAAGAGGACATTTGGCTACTGTTGGTTATATTTATATGTAAAAATTATATATGGATAAATATAGTTACTCACACAAAATTGAAGACAAAATTTTTGAAAAAAGAAAAAATATTATGTAGGTAAAGATGATTGCATTGTAAGGAAGCTACCATGAAGGAGGAAAAATTATTTCAATACTAGTTCGTAAAATTATTTACCGAATTGTTTAAAAATCACGAAAAACAGTGTCTATCCTATTTTTATTTAAATTGTTTTGTAAGTTTATTTTGATGAAGTGGCAATTTTAGGAAAGCCGCAGCAAGTTAATGTTTATTACATGTATCTACACTAATATTATAAAGATGAAAGATTTGATTGTTTGTTTGTTTGCATCGAATAGGCTCCGAAATTACTGGGCCGATTTAAAAAAATCTTTAACCATTAGAATTCTACATTATTCCTGATGAACATAGGCTATATTTTAGACGAGAAAAAATAGGGATCCGCGTGAAAATTTCGATAATGTAACCCAACGTGTCAAAAATGTAAATAAAATATCTTATATCGCGTACGCTGTGGAAATTATTGACAATAGAGAAAAGTGATGTACTACAATTTTATAGAGGACATCAATATCTATAATGATGTCCGATACCATATGTCTAACTATTACAGTTATGCCACAATAACAACTTTTTTATTTAAAAATGTACAAACTACGCCACATTATTCGTACCAGTGTAATGATTACATTTAATCATTACTGTATTAAAGGGTGTCAGGGATAGCCCTCCGAATACTGATAGGGTACAAACAGACCATGAAACTGAACAACTTTCCCCTAGAAATATATTTCAGGAAACGTAAAAAAACTGACTTCCCATAGTGAATGCAGTCAGCTGATTGTGATTTTGTATGGAAGGTCATTTTTTTGGCGTTTCCTGACATATGTTTCTAGGGAAAAGTTGTCCAGCTGTATGTTTCATGCACCCTATCAGTATTCGAAGGGCTGTCCCTTACTCGGTATAAAAAAAGACGACAAAAACATTAAATAATGCATTAAAAAAATCTACACTAAAATAATACATACATACACATATCACGCCTATTATCCCTTGCGGGGTAGGCAGAGCGTAAACGGCCGCAAAAACGGACATTTACGCCACGTCTGACATATGTTTGAGGGTCATTCGGAAAATTGTGTATCGCCCTAGTGACAGGTTGTCAGCCCATCGCCTAAAATTGCAATACACACCCTCAAGTCCCTTAGTTGCCTCCTACGACTCACACTCACTCACGACACACTAAAATAATAATAATATAATCTACACTTATATTAGAAACAGTTTTTTTGATTGTTTGTTTGAATTTAATAATGAAAATGAAAATGAATGAAAATGAAATAACTTTATTCAATGTAGGATAGCATTATCACTTATTGACGTCATGATCGGTCATTGTAAAAAAAAGAAATTTGCATAACGCAATTTTCTTCTTATTATAACAATTTTGTATTGTCCTTATAGAAAACCGGCTCGGGCGGGATAAAAAAATAAAAATAAAATAAAAATAGGCTCCGAAACTACTGGCCCGATTTAAAAAATTCTTTTACCGTTAATTGAAATTGAAATTCTTAATTCAATGTAGGATAGTATTATCACTTATTGACGTCATGTCATGAACCGTCATTCTAAAAAAAGAAATTTGTATCACACAATTTTCCTTTTTTTAAAAACAATTTTGCTATGACCTAATAGAAAACCGGCTTGGGCGGGATACAAATAAAATAAAAATAAAGGCACTGCCATGGGGCTGGCCAGGTTAATCACACGGCATGTAACTTTACGCCACCACCATCTGAAAACGATATTTGTTTCAAATTGAAGTCAAGATTTTTAGAATCTTACATTATCCCTGATGAACATAGGCTATATTAACTGTCTTTTTTCGAGGGGAAATTGTTAGCGGCGGGTGAAACCGCTGGGTGGGCTGCTAGTTTAATATATAATTAATTTCTTATATAATTTCAGTAGTATGTTGTCGTCATGTTTTAGTATGTGTCCTTATCAATAGTATTTGTAGATAGGTAAGATAAAAGATTATTTACATGTAGCTTTGTAAGTATTTTGCTATAGAGAATTTAAGTTATTAACAAAAAAAATTGTTGCACTGTTTTATTATAATTATCAAGAACTTTAATAGAAGCTAAATGTATAAATTGAATCATATGTAAATTAGCTAATTAATTTTTTTGATGTCATTTTATTCTTGTAGGGAAGTTCTTTTCAGAGGAGGGACTCCTATTCTTTCTGGGGAGGTGTGATATGCCGAGTTGTGTATCATCACGTTTTGATATGAGGTGAAGATAGGTTTCTTTCTCCTATCATAGGTCACGTAGTTAGGTAATATATAAGCGTTTAGGGTTTAGTAATAAAGTATACAGTGTTACGATATGGAGGTGTTTTAATAGTTCACACTGTGACCCCCCCCAGCGGGCCTCGTGTTCTGCAGAGAAGAGGAGGTCGAGGAGGACGTGGAGGTCAAGGAGGTTGAGGAGGTCAAGGCAGAGGTAGGGCTGAAAGGAATGACTGGGCGCGCGGGGCGCTTTACAGAGATGTGTGTATTTATGATGAAGAGCTCCCCGAGCATGTGCGATTGAAGAAATGACAGTTTTTTGCTGAGTGAGAAGAGCGTTAGCGACGAGAGCACCGGAGGCATGACAGAATGAATGTCTCCTTCACATGTTGAAGAGAACGTTCGGCCATCTACCGTCGTTGATAAAATAATTCATCAGATCCAGTTCCATCAAGAAGCAAACGCCATTGTATGAGAAATATACATGAACAATCATACGAAATTAATAAGTTTGTCTCAAACATAAAATATGCAACCTAAAACTTCAGTAAGTAAAAAAACTGTACCAATTTAAATGTCTAAGTGAATTATAACTTTTATAACAAATAAACGATTAATTTGTTGTGTTGATTGGGTATTTATTATTTTATTAATTTGCTTAATTTTTTCGCATCTGTTTTAAAAGTAGTCGTACAGTACACGTGCGGAACCGTCATTGCAACTCGTTCCGACTGTCAACGCTCGCCTTCGGCTGCTTCTGTAGGGCTAAGATGGCAAAATAGTCTTCGAGTCGCTTCGAGTTGTCAAAAAGTTACACAAAGGACTAAAATCTCATACAAACCATAGAGAATATTATCAACTGACTTTCTACTGAAGTTACAGTGCGCATGAATCTGACATTTCGAGTCTCCGGTCTAAGCTTTTCCGTTTCCTTATATCTTATAGTTTAGCTGGGATTCTGTGGGTCTACATCAAATACTCCAGACCCTGGATGTCCACGTTCAAATCCGTACAGTAGTTTTAAAGGTAAGCACGAACATATAGACAGACAGATGCGATCGGGGGACTTTGTTTTATAAGATGTATAGATATAAATAGATAGATGTAAACATGTAACATGTAAATGTTTACAGTTAGAAATAGTGTTTAGTTAGAACGCGTTTTCCCTAGTTAAAATTAGTTTTTACTAGATGCCTTTGATAAAACTAGTTTCAACTAACGCTTATAATTGAATATTAGTTAAAACTAGTTCTTACTACACAAAACGCGTTTTTCCGAAGAGACCCAGTTAAAACTGTTCCGACCAAGATCATAATTCATCGTACTCCGAATGGGGTGGGTGGGGGTGGGGTTTTTGTGGGTTATTGCTGTCCATGTCCGTAGGCGACCCATCACGGATTCATGACTCCTACACGTGGCCCCTGGACAGTGCCAAATGGACAGCACTCTTTCCGGTGGTAGACTTCAGCCGCGGCTGGTCACCACCCTCCTAACTAAGACATGGCCCCAAGCGGTACCACCGTGTTCCGACATGCAGTTACTTGGGCCCCTAACTTCCCACGCAAAATCACTGCAGTTTACAAGTTAGTATTTTGGACTAAATTTACACTAAACAGTTCAATTTTTTTATAAATGTAAGTTTCTTATATACTTAACTGTGCAGAGACATAAATAAAAACAGTATTCATTATATACTTTTTATTGAAAACAGACCAATTCACATACTAGAAAAATAACACGCAATACCTGTGTTCAATTACCTGTAAATTTAAAACTCAAAATGTTTTTACTATCAAATATATTGCATGAGATCCACAAATTAACCTTCTTTCGATATCAGTAAGTAGAACATCGGGTATAGAACAAATACATGCATAATTCAATCATAATATAAAATTCGCCGAACTCGCCCTCTGAAGTGTCATGGCGCGGTGGTTGACGGATACAATTTTCAGACCCCTCTTGGCTGCTGAGAGGTTAAGAGATAGGTTAATATTATTTTTTATAATAAACGCTGTGAAAAGTATTATTCTCACGGGAAAACGAGGGGCGGGCCGCTTCTTTACAATAATTGCTAAACTTACTCTCTCTCTCTTTTCGTGTGGGACACCGAGTCATCCAACGACCCGATGAACCCTGGTGTCAGAGTTTAAACTTACTTGAATAATGTGAGTGAGTTTGTATTTTTAGATTAGACCTCTGTGTAATTTCTTGCTAATGGAAGGTACCAGGCGCCAGTTGGGGCAAGACCATGCATGCCCTTTGTGCTGGCCAAACGACAATGGGCAAATTTCATGACCAGTTTGTTCTTGATTAGTGTGCCATGTGTGGCAGTGATTAGGCGTGTATTCTGCATTTTATAATGTTATTTAAATAATTGCAATTAATTTGTAACTGTGTCAAGCATCCGCATCGTCAGCGCGCGACAAATGAGCACGTTCAGTGAGTGTATTTGTGCGTAATGTTTGTGTTTAATACATCTGAAAAATCATCCTAAACGACGGGAAATGTCGCACTCAACCATGTTCAATCCAGAGGTCGAGCTTGTGACTACTCCAGAAATAGACCGCTGGATTAGTGAAGTAGAAAGAAGCGTGGAAGAAATCTGCTCTATTAGCAACGATTTGACCAAGAAATTGGATGCCGATCAGAAAATCCGTATCAACTCCCAAGGTAAGAGCATCCTTGCTGGGATAGCGCGCTTGGCTACAAAATATCAGTCCATTAAATGTAAATATATGATAGTCAATCGAGAACTTAACAGCAAGGAAGAAGGAATAGAAGTTGCTGCGCAAATAGAAGACCTTAAGCACTATTCCTGCACCTTAGCCCGTATCTATTGCTGATACCGTGCAAATGAAAAACAACTCGGTTGTTCGGCCAACAGCAAGCAGCAGCATTGCCGTCTACCCTGCAAGTAAAGATAGCTCGAGTGATGATACCAAGAAATTAGTTCAATCTCTTATCAAGCCCGACGAACTCAAGCTGCACATCCGTGGAGTTAGTAAGACCAAAAACGGAGGCGTTATAATGAGCACCAATAGAAAAGAAGACCTTGAAAAATTGCAGAAATCTGTAAAACTCAGAGAATCCGGACTAACACTTGAGGTGCCTACTAAAAGGAGACCGAAAGTTATCCTTTTAGGTGTGCCGTCTATGTACATCTGAAGTAGAACTCAAGGACTGCATATATAATCAAAATATCGCTGAAAAGCTCTCAAATATGACCAAAGAACGTGCATATAGCTCTATCAGGCTGAGCCATAAATCTGGCAGAAAAGATGCCGCGTCCTGTAATTTTATATTAGAAATTACGGCTGAAGTAAGCAGAGAGCCGAGTAATCATTAACTGGACTTCTTGCCCTGTAAGAGATTTCACTCTTGTGACCAGATGCTACAAATGTCAGCAGTATGGTCACTCAGCGAAATTCTGCAAAGACACCAATCCCACTTGTGTTCTCACTGTTCTGCTGGACACAGCATCAAGGACTGTACCAACAAGGACCAGCCGGAAAAATGTGCAACGTGCCAGCGCTTCAAAAAACCGAGTAGTCATAAAACTGGCGATGAGCAATGCCTAGCCAGGAAAAGCGCTGAATTTAGACACCTTACGTCTATCGACTATGAGGGCGCCTATAGCGCCGTTTCATTGCGTTAAATAAGCACAACCATGGGCAGTGTCAGAGATTTAGTAGATGATATTGATTCTACTTGTGAGTATGAGTCACAGTGTTGTGACGCAAGTGATTGTGCTTCACTTGTTGCAAACAGCAATAATAGGTTTAATATTTTTGTACAAAATATCCGTAATATTCATTGTAACTTTGATGGTTTACAAGCTTTACTTTGCCAAATTAATGTGAATCCTGATATTATTATTCTGACAGAATGCCGGTTATCGTCAACCACTTCTTTTCCACTCTTAGACGGCTACAATGCTCATACTACAAACAAAACAAATGTTTTGCAAAATGACGGTGTAGTGATATATTCAATGTCCAATATCGCTAAAATTTCAATAGAAGAACCAGTTTTTACCGATGCAAATTGCTTAATTGCAAAATTAGGTAATGACACCGCAATTATTTCTATATACCGCTTTCCTTCGTATCATAACATTACAATTTTTTTACAATCACTCCACAACGTTTTGCTTACATTAACAAAATTCAAAAATATTTTTATCATGGGTGACCTCAACATAAGATATTAAAATTGGAAATCACGAACGAAATTCACCAATATATCTGATGCACGCAGCTTAATACCCGCTCATCTTTTACTAACAAGGGAGGGAAACTGTTGAGATCATATTTAAGCTAAAACTAACATTGCATTGAAAACTCTTATTTAAGCTAAAACTAACATTGCATTGAAAACTCTTCGAGCAACACAGTCTTCCGTCTCGTTCCGACCCGGAAGGGAGGAGCCTTAGCCATTTTACTTCATAGAAATAGTTCTGTCGTTTTTTGCGGGTCGCGGGGGGAGAGGTAGGTAAAGCTGTCAAGTTAGTGCTTGACAATATCAAATGCTTCAAATAACAGGAAGATTTCGTCGACAGTCTCCACGAGACCACCAAAAATCTTATTAATATGTTACGGTCAGAGACAGAAAGAAAACTCCACAACCTGGAGGCAAGTAAAACTATAGGCGTAGCTACGATGCTGGACCCACGTTTCAAATTACATGTATTTAAAAATAAAGTTTACGCAGCTGCTGTTAGAAAAACTATTACTGAGCTGGTCACAGCTAATATCAGGAAAAGTTTGCCAGTTCAAAGAGCTTCTGATGTGGTGGATACAGCCGAAGAACCTATCCCGAAAAAGAACAAATTTGACATTTGGGACGAGTATGAAGACTTGGTCAACGCTGCACGTCCTCAAGTTACCCCTACATCGCAGGCACTATTGGAAGTACAGAGGTATATGGAGTTACTTGTTTTGGGCAAAAAAGAACACCGACTAGCATGGTGGAAGGATTATAAGCACAGCTTCCCAAACTTAGCGCTTTTAGCTCGAAAAAAACTAAATTTTATGGCCACATCTGTCCCTTGCGAAAGGCTCTTTTCAAAAGCCGGAAACCTGATAAACGAAAAGCGCACACGGCTTGGCGTAAGGAAAGTACAGCAGCTTTTATTCCTTAACGCAAATTACTTCTGTAAATAGATATAACACAAAAAAAAATTATAAAACGCATGTAATTAATAACACAACGCATGTCAATAACAAAGTGTGTAAATGACAACTAATATAAATAACAACGCATAACGCATGTAAATAACAAAACTTGTTAATAACTTCTGTATATAAAAAGGAACAAAAAAGAAAAACTTGTACATAATAAGATGTAAAAATGTAATATAAATGTATAAACAATCAAATCAATGTAAATAGTTGATCCAAAATAATAAACACGCCGCACAGTTAAATTATAAAAATGCGACAGTCCTAAGCCTGTAAAAAGTGTGAAGGATATTTTGTGATCAACTGTTCAGTCACTCACTCTCGCTCGCGCTCAACTGTAATCTACTGTTATGATTCCAAGTTCCTATAGTTCCACCTAGTTATCTAAGTTCCAAGCCCAATGTCGTGCCATGTAATCTATAAGTAACGACGTGACACTCGGTGATTTTTTGAAACTGGAACGACAGTCACGGTGATCGCAAAATAACGACTTAGGCCATCTCTACTTTTAACATTTTTTTCTGCTATTTTCGGAAAAATTATATCTGCATGATTATTTATTATAACAATAAAAAGTTCCTTAATATAATGAAAATTTTAAGTAATAAAAACTAATCTCAATATACTGGTTGTAATATATTTATTATAATTATTGTATTATTTGACAATAACGATATACGTGTCTTTATTATTTTAACCAAAAATGTTGCTCGATATAAAAATATGCATGCATGTATTTATTTTAAAAAGGGATACGATTCTTTATGCTGTAAAAAGCTCGAGTTTTTGGAATCAAAATTCATAGGGTACTTCCCTTAGACCTAGAACTATGATATTTGGCAAGAACCTTCGTTTTGAAATACCAGTTAAACAAAAAAAAAAAACGAAATTTTGAACTATTTATATAATGTTTTAGTTTTTCAAGAACAATAAGGCTAGTAGTTTAAGTGGGGTATCATATAAAATGACTTAATGTGCATGTAACGAAACCCTCGGTGGTCGGAGTCCAACTCGTACTTGGCCGGTTTTTTGTCATTATGTTGTCTGTGTTGGAAAAAGGTCTTACCATACTTCTTCGACCCAAATTAGGTACGTTACTATTATGAATGATACATAAAATTTATAATAAGTGTTTGATTGGATCATGGATAGGTATTCAAAAACCTCTTGCTTTACGGGGGTTTAGGGATTAGGTGCATGCAGGATGTGGGAGTCCCGGCATTCTTGGCGTCTGTGCATGGGGTCACGAAACTTGTCGCTACTATTTTGCCACTTTATGGCGACGAGTTGAGTATTCCGTTTGCTGATGGTGCCTTGAGTGTTTGGCTCGCCTGTAATCCGGGTGCGTCATTGCCTCTCGATGTTGGCTCGCAGCGTGCTTGGGACGATATCGGGGCGAAAGGTGTGTCCGATCATTTGCTTGAGGTGGCGACGGGGGTAAATGTGGCCAGACTTCGGGCTGTGACACAACCAGAATCGGGGGCGTGGCTACATGCATTACCATCACCCCACATGGGTACACTCCTGGACAGCGACTCGCTGCGTGTGGCTGTGGCTCTCCGCCTGGGTTGCAACGTTTGTGAACCACATTTATGCGTTTGCGGCTCCATGGTGGAGGCCAATGGCCACCACGCTTTAAGTTGCAGTCGCTGTGCGGGGAGATTCTCTCGTCACCACGCCCTAAACGACATCATCCGCAGAGCACTCGTGTCTGCCCAAGTCCCAAGTGCCCTGGAACCACCGGGTCTCAGTCGAACTGATGGAAAAAGACCCGACGGCCTGTCTCTGGTACCGTGGAAATGTGGAAAGTGCCTCATGTGGGACGCTACATGCGTCAGCACTTACGCCGCTAGCCATCTCAGTGGTGCCATGAGGGCTCCAGGGGCTGCTGCCGAGGGTGCAGCCAGTAGGAAGCGCGATAAATATTCAGTCCTGAACGAAAACTACAATTTTGTCCCGTTCGCTGTGGAAACAGCCGGGTGCTGGTGCAATGAGGCTAAGGCTTTTATAGCAGAATTAGGTAGCCGCTTAAGAGAGAGAGGAGGTGACCCCCGCTCTGGTTCTTTCCTGGTGCAAAGGTTAGCCATGGCGATTCAACGCGGCAACGCGGCGAGCGTTATGGGGACCTTTGCCCCCGGATCGACAAGGAGCGGGCTTTGTGAGTAAGTAGTTTAAGTTTAGTTTTAAGTGACATTTTTTGTAATTAATTTTGACATGTATGAAATTTATGTGAATTAAATATCGATGGTCTAGAAGACAAACGTGCTAACTACAAAAAAATCGATTTTAACATTTTGATGCCATATGTATTAAATGAAGATGCTGTATCGTTTACACAAACCCAAATACCCTAATTACGTCTCTTTCTCCCCAAACTATAGATGTACACTTATAGTAAGTGATGTCAGTTTTATGCCAAAAAATGTAATTATAATTATTTACCATTAAACTTAAAGTACTAAAATATTAAATATATTTAGCGCATCTTTTTTGAATTTACCACAATTACACAAATAAGCTAAATGTAATTATTATAATTGTCATTTGGTAACTCTCGATTCCCAATTACAATAAAAGATATTAATCTTTACAAGATGCCAGTGACAAATGGTTTAAGTAGTTTTAATACTACTTGACACTGCTCAGCATACAGAAAAATATATTAAGTGCTTTAAACATAAAGACATCATAATTGACAAATGATTTAATCACCAATTACTAAACAAAATTTTGGAGCCCAAAAGTTTTAAAGTTATTTAATCTATTTTCCAAGGTATAGACAAATATTGAAACGTATATTAATGTGAGTGATATCTCATACTATAAAGATTTTAATACTTTGTATAATTTTATTTTGGCCGGAATCTCGGCATAGCAACAAGGTGCTGCCGCCGCTGCTTCATCGCTCGCTTCTGTTGCCTCGATGCCACCGTCCCCACCTGAAATAAACGCCGACATTCCAACATTAGCCCCTGACGCTGACGTACCAGTATTAGCCCCTGATGCCACCGTTGCATCACCGCTCGCCTCTGTTGCCTCGATGCCACCGTACCCACCTGAAATAAACGCCGATATTCCAACATTAGCCCCTGACGCTGACGTACAAGCATTAGCCCCTGACGCTGACGTGCCAGTATTAGCCCCTGATGCCGCCGCTGCTTCACCGCTCGCCACTGCTGCCCTGGTGCCGCAGTCCCCGCCTGAAATAAACTCTGATACACGAACAAAAACGACTGTTGTTCCCTCAAAAATCCCGATACATCCACGAAACTTACCGATATTTACGACACCAGCGCTGCCTTAGTACCGCTGTCTCCACCTACAGAATTCGGCAACGCTCTTACAGAAATTGCTTACGCATCTTGTGATAGAAATAATGCCTTGAACTTAATTTCTATACAAAATACACCTAGACAGTCACCACTTCCCAGTATATCGAATATGAATATTACAGAGCAACTACTTCTCGACCTATATTTGGCTGACTCAGATGATGCAGCCCCATCTATCCTAAAATAGTTGCCATACCTGGCTAGTCTCTCTGGTTCTTTTCTTAGTTATTTTATTTGAGCGTTCATCCTATTTTATTTTTGTTAGCTTGTCGTTGGGATATCTTATTTATTTATGTATGCATGTATTTATTTTGCCTTGTCACAATGCCTCAAGACCAAGGTGTTCGATCAGTGCGTCCTGCCAGTCATGACTTAAGGAGCCGAGACGTGGAACCTGACAGTAAAACTGGCCCACCGGTTACATGTCACTCACGAGAGCTATGGAAAGTCTATGCTCGGTATCTCTATAATGGATAAAATCCGGCATTCCAGATTACCGGCACAGAAATATCCGCAAAAAGACCAAAGTAACGGGCATAGTCTGGAACTGTAGCAAACTGAAAAACTGTATTTTATGTAGGTTTATGTATTTTTATTTTATTATGTTAAATTATTAAGTACTTAGTATTTTTGTTTATTTCTTATTATATCGCTACCTTTAGTGAGAACTTTACGTACGATTATATTGAGTTTTTTTTTGTATGGGCACCCCGCTTATCAATTGGTTGGCCGGTAGAGAATGCCGCGGGCATAAGGGCCGCCCATATTCCTGCTGTTGATGAAGAAACTTTAATTGATGATTGTTCTGATTCGGAGTGTGATGATGACTGAACTTATGTTTGAATTATTAGGTAGGTACCTACTACATTATTCAGATTTGATCTCATGTTTGAATTTTTACTAATAAAGACTTTTTATTACTTACTTCTTGATTTTTCTTAGTATCACATCACGTCATCACACTACACAAAAGTGTTAAATGAATATTACGTATTTTAAGTTTATGTAAAAACAAATTAAGTGACGCCTTTTTTTACTAAATTCATTTTTTTAAGGATCTTAAATAAAATTCATGTTCACTTAATAAATAGATCATTAAAAAGATAAATATCCTATCTAAATACAGGTAGTATATACATGGTTCCTATATTCCATTTTAAGCTACAGCATCTAGAACTTTTACGTAACTAAAAATGCTCCTCCTGAAAAGTTGGATAGTCTGTAATTATCATGTTTGTCTTCTAGACCATCGATATACTTTATTGGATATCACTTGCGAAAATAAAATATTTATTTTACACACAAACATGACAAAAATATTTTACTTTTAAGATAATAATTATATTTGACTGTCCACTATAGATGTATTTGACAAATATGTAGGACCCAAGAAATATATTGTATTGGCATAACTTATTAATTTTAGCATGTCATTGTACAAAGTCGAATAAATTCCGGATAAACCCAGCATTTTTTTTTTTTGGCTTTTATAATTAAATATTAGAAGGCTAACGAAGTAAAATATCTTTGAAAAACAAAGACAGAATAACTTTGAACGCGATCTCGGAGGCTGTAGATAGAAGGCAGCAAAACTTACATATTAAACCCAAATTTTAAAATTTCTAATATAAATAAAATTTCAAAATTACTTACAATTTCAATCACTTCCACTTTAGTGGAAGGATGTCAAATAAGCAAATTAAACATAATCGTGTATCTAATAATATGACAAATAGGAAATTTGAGATATTTGATTCAAAAATAAAAGATATTAATAAAATTAGATATAAGAAATCTCGTAGCAGTTTTCCAAGTTCGCATTCAAGAAATACGACAAATTTATGTCTAAATATTTATTTTAGTATAGTATGAGGTGATTTTGTTGATAAAATACTGTTTTTCCACACAAAATGTCTACAAAAAACTGCTGATAGTACAATCAAGCTCAGCTCGAGTTATTTTAGTATCATATTGTGAGGGATGGGACACGCAAAGTTATTATACTTTAAGATTGTTTCCAATTTGGTAAATTTTTAGTCTGTTTTGGTTTAAATCACCTGATCATATGACCGGAATATTTCGTGCTTCGGAGGGCACGTTAAACTTATAGTAGCCGTCTAAAAATTTACAACTACCAAGCAGGTAATCTATATTGTCTACGGTTTTGTATAATTTTTGCTCTTACTTTGTATGTACCTAGTACCTATCTAACTATAGATATTAGCTTCTTACTTACTTATTCTAAGTTGATAAAATGCCCTACACGCACGAAGGTAACTAACTACTTCCATTTTATGAATACACAGTATTTGCGCATAAACGGCAAAAAGAAATGGGAATAAATAAAGTGAGAAGATGAGATAAAGCTTAACATAAAGGAGTAAGTGATAAAGAATTTTAAATATTATTATACACCCTAACACGTGAAACGTTACTTGCTTTGTATAATTAATCATTATTTATACACGTTTATTTAACAGGAAATAATTGATGGAGCTGATTGCTGATTGTTGATATCAGCATGAAAATTTGAAGGTGAATGTTAGTTCCTAAACATATTACGTAGTAGGCTAGATGGCGATGAATGTTTTGCTTTTCATCTCAATTATAATATATATAGGTACATAAGTTATAAGAATGTTATTAATTTATCACTTTTTAATTAAGTCGTCTTTGAATATATTATATATTATTTAAAATACATATTTTATATGTAGTAGTATTTAATTTGTGTATTTGTATACTACTGTAGTTTAGATTGTTTTGTAGTTAAGTTCAATAATCGTAAGTACATAATTTAATTTATTTTCAAGTTCCCGCTTTTTCTCCTCTTTCATCTCCATTGGGTTGGCTGGAAGAGATTTCTCATAGAAATAAGCTCGCCCTTGTAACTAATTTTAAGTTTTTCACCTTTTGTATCAATGTGTACAATAAAGAATTCATATATAAATTAGTGCTGTGACTTTCTGACAAATAGGTTTGGAAAAGCATAGGAGATATCTAAGTCCCGTCATAGATATCTCCTATCCTTCTCTAAATTTATTTAAAATATAGCTGTTATATACAACATAGTCAAACACTTTAAAACTAAACTAAACCTAATCAAACAGCCCGCCTCTTATCGATCCGGGTGCAAAGGTTCCCATAACACTCACTTTATTACCGCGTTGAATTGCTATGGCCAACCTTTGCACCAGAAAAGAGCCAGAGCGTGGGTCACCTCCTCTCTCACGAATTCTACTACCTAGCTCAGCCACAAAACACTTTGCCTCCTTGCACCAGCATCCGGCCGTTTCAATCGCAAACGGAATAAAATCGTAGTTTGGCATAAGCGCTGCATATTTATGCCGTTTTTTAACAGCCGCAGATTCAGCGGCCGCACCCTGAACCCTCATGGTACCACCAATGTGGCAAGCGGCGTATGTACTAACGCATGTTGCGTCCCACACAAGACACCTGCCACACTTCCATGGCACCAGAGTAAGTCCGTCAGGTCTCTTACCATCAGATCGACTAAGACCCGGAGGTTCGAGAACACACGGCACTTGGGCGGATATCAGGGCTCTTCGCAGAATTTCGTTGAGGGCGTGGTGTCGAGGGAACCTCCCCGCACAGCGACCACAACTTAGGGCATGGTGGCCGTTGGCCTCGACCATAGAGCCGCAACCGCAAACATGTGGTTCACACACATTGCAACCCAACCGGAGAGCCACCGCCACATGCAAGGAATCGCTGTCGAGGAGAGTACCCATATGGGGGGCTGGTAAAGCATGCAGCCACGCCCCCGACTCTGACTGGCAAACTGCCCGAAGTTTCGCCAAGTCGACTCCAGACGCACCTTCAATCAGCTGGTTCAAAATGCCCCTTGCACCCACATCATCCCACGCCCGCTGCGAGCAAACCTCCTGAGGCAATGGTGCCCCAGCGCTGCGGGTGGACCAAACACTCAAGGCATCGTCCGCAAATGGAACAACGACCCTGCCGCCATAAAAGGGTAAAATAGAATCGACAAGGTTATTGACCCCATGCGCGGACGCCAAGAATGCCGGGACCCCCACATCACGCATACACCTGACACCCAAACCCCCATGCCGCACTGGCAGAGCAGCCTGACTCCACTCCAGATCCCCGAGCGACACATTCAAAACCGCCATCACCGTATCCCTGAGCGCATCGTCAAACTGTAACACTTCCGTGGGAAACAACCATGTTGGCGACGTTCTTAATAAATATGTAACCTTCGGTATCGCAAAGCAAACACGCAGCAAAATCAATGCAACACGTGCGGAAAGATTTTTTAGGCGCGCCCTAGAGGAGTTCAGCATGCGTGTCTTCTCCTGGATTGCAAGTGGGACGCCATCAGGAAGAATTGGGGAGCCCAAAAGGCTAAAAGTAGCTGGATTCAATTCTCTCAGCCCAGGAATTAAAGAGCTGAAGTGATTAAAGCTAGACGTTGACCCTGAACCGCAAGAGAAAGATTCCTTCTGAATCAGTCCTTCTCTAAATTAATTTGAAACAAAGTGACAGCACTAATTTAAGTTAAAAGAAATTATATCCCAAATTGAAGCCATTATTATTCTTAGTTTTTAAACTTGAATTTAAACGCAGGAAAAAACTACAAGTAGTGCCAGCCGGAATAAGATCACCCATTTCTAGCCCTAGGTGTCCTTAAAAGCAATGAAGACAAGAATCAGCATTACGAGAACGAACAGTAGAGTTATCAAATTCTAAGTGAATGCAACGCCTTACTCTTGGGTCGTCTACAAAGCGTGGTATTATAGTACTCCTCAATAAGAAAAGGCTCATGGTTTTATGTTTGTAGCTATTTATGACGATTTCCACTGGCGATTTATTTCCCAAATACCCATTAGTTCGCGCCACGAAAGAGGTCACTCAGACGCAGAAGTCTAAAATCCCACGGCATGCACCGCGAGAAAAAAAATGTAATACAAAAATAACTAATAATTTATTAAATAAACTATAGGTGTTATCTCAAATAATGCGCACAATAGACAAAATATATATGCATGCAACTTTTTAGAACTTGCTAAATTGCACCGCAGGAACCTGCTACTTTCTGAATCAGTCCTACCGACACCTCTAACGATTTGCCGTGTGATGTCGGTTTAGAATAGCGTTATCCTATTTCTTTTCCGCGGGTGTCGTAAGTGGCAGCTGACAGACTCTAGGGTTTCATGTGTATTATATTTTTAGGCGATAGGCTGACAACCTGTCACTATTGTGATACACAATTTTTCTAAAACAGACCTCACATATTTGTCAGACATGGCGATAGCGATCGTATTTTATGGCCGATAACGCCCTGCCTACCCCGCAAGTAATAAAGACGCATACGTGTATGTATGTGTACCTCTATATATTCAGGTATCGATATAACATTTTTGTTCAGCTAGGCAACCCTATGAATAACTTTTTGGCAAGTGTCAAATGGTATTTTAATTAAATAGAATATATGGCTTTTAGGATTAGAATCAATGAGGTCGAATTCGGTACGTTAAAATTATGTGATAATAAATCACAGTGTTTGTAGATGATTATGAATATAATAGTAAATTACAAAGAAAAGGAATAAATAAGTCAAAATCACAGTGTAAAGTTACTTCCACTAAAGTGATTTCTTCAAACTTATTACACAATAAGCAAATTTTAAAAAACTACTATTTTTGAGTGGGTGAAAACCTCCGATGAAAATCTTCATGATCTTGATAGTGATAATCGTCTATGGCAAAATGTTCAGTTTGTAACGCGAAGACTCACTCAAAGACTAGAAGTCGCGCCGTAATGTCAAATCGTATAGAACTTTTGTAGAGTCATCTTAGCCCTGCTGGGCTCGGGTAGACATTAGCCGGAACTCGTTGCAAGGACAGCCTTTCAGCAATTGAACTGAAATACATATACTATTCCATAAGGGATTCTGCTACGCGATGAAAGATGTAGAAAAGAGCCTGCTAATACGTCTCCGGAAAGGCAAAATCTATGAGACACACATTCTCAGTTATCCAGTAATGGAATAGAATCAATAATAAATATTTTCCCAAGTATGTACTTACGCAATAGAAATCATATCAATGGAACAAATAATAAATCAGATTGACAAGTTTGACATTACCCAAATATACGATCAAACGTCACGTCAAACATTGTCAAGTCAAACTCTTTGCCAATGAATTCCGAGATTTCGTAACTCTGTAATATCGAACGGTTTTATTTTTCGTTATGACGATTCCGAAATTGGAGTTAATATATCGCAATCCGATATGCATTTCATTATTTATTATTAATGTGAAAAAAAAAAACAATCAGTAACAGAATTTGCTTTACTTTTGCGAAATTTTACCGCGCGCGAAGTTTGATTTGACAATGTTTGAACAAAGAAGAGAAAAATGACAGATTTTTTCCATTTTAAGTCTAGTGATCCAATGGAAGTAGTAGTTTCTCGCATAGCGGCGCTGGACGGTTGTTCTTTCAGATTTTTACTGAAAGCCTAGAGATGAAGCAGTCGCTCTCAGCCTAGACGAATGGACGTCGTTGCGCAACAAGCGTTATATGAATATAAACTTACACAGCAAGGGGTTTGGTGTTTATAACTTTAAAAATCTTGGCCTTGTTAAAATCACTGGTACTATGCCGGCTCTTACAGCGTATAATATGTTACGCGACCATCTTGCAAAATTTGAAATAACGTTAAATGAAGATGTCGTTAGTCAAACCACCGACGGTGCCAGCATTATGGTCAAAATGGGAACTTATTGCAAAAACCATTATCAGCTTTGCCTTGCTCACGGCCTGCAGTTAGCGGTCATTGATACCTTGTACAAAAATGCCACAGTGTCTCAACCAGCACCTGCAGTAGTCTCCATGCAGTGGCGGATTAACCCTTAAGCAAAATAAGCAATTGCTTGGGGCATCACGTCTTGGGGGGCACCAGAAGCACCATTTTCTTTTTCGTTAATACGTTCCGGCCTAAGGGTATCACGTCACATGTCTCCACTAGAAACTGCACCACATAAAGTTTCTAAAACTAAATTTGAAAAATTGCGCGCTTTAAGTTGACATTTGGTCAGCGGGTTCATGACCCCGCTCGCGCTTGCTCATTCGCTGCCCGATACTGCTGATATTTATGTGTTTTTTGAAATATTTAGATAGGAGTGATTTATGGAACGCTTTTTGAGGGCGAACGCTGGCTTATCCGGCTTCACGCAAGGGCCGGCCGTACGGGCGAACCGTGCTTGAAGGCGCATGCGGTTTGGCAACGCCGCCATTATTACCCGCCCGAATTTAGAAGGCACATAGTGTCTAGTTATCTGTAAAATAGCAAAGTGTCGTCGTGTCCGTACGGATTGTACAGACCGCCTCCGCGGTGCGGCTAGCCGCAAGCCGCGTCACGGAGCGCTGCCTTTGTGATTTGCAAAATCTGGCACGCATGCGGTCGGCCCGTGCGTGAAGCTGGATAAACTAGCGTTCGGCCTGAATAACTTTTACCGCGGGGGAAAAGTTTATTCCTACATGAAAACGGGAAGCAGCGGGTGAAACCATTGGGCGGGCCGCTATAGTACCTATCATAAAGATTCGTATTTTGTTTTTCTCGTTGTAGATTTGTATTGTTGTTTCTTTATATGCAAATCGATAAACAAACTCTGAACCAATTTCAAAAATTCTTTCGAAACCAGGTACAACATTCCTGAGTAACAAAAAGCTACTTTTTACCATGGGAAAACAAACAGCGTTAGCAGCAGATGAAACCACCGCTTGGGCTAGACTCTAGTTCTTAGCTGAGTGAATAGATAGAAAAGTTCTAACTAACACTTGACTACGGTTTCTTTCTTTCGAATACCTAGGTAGAATTTTGATTTTTGGATGTCGTAAGTCGTCAAGTATACTGTTTATGATGGGCTTTTATTTGAATGAAATTTTTATCTGAAACCTTCGGTAATATTGCAGATATTGTAATAGAAGAAACTGAATGTAACAAAGCTCCAAATCAAGAAGCAGTTGATATTTCTGTACCAGAGTTAAAAAAAAAACAGCGAAACAAATGTTATGTCTGAAGAATCGTGTAAATCTGAACCCCAAACCTTCAAAAAATCGGAAGATATTACAATAGAAACTGAATATAACAAAGCGCAAAATCAGGAAAATGATCCAGGTCCATGGCGTGAATTCTCAAACGTTGACGTGGAATATTGGGAATCTTGCGGACCAAATGACTGTCAAAATCACAAAGGTCCATTTGAGAAATCCCGCTGAATTTATGGTTCAACGTCACGTTACTGCTCGGAAAAAATATTTATTGGTCGAAAGCCCAATGGCGAAAATTACAAAAGAGAATGGCTACTTTATTCGCCGTCTACAGGATCACTCTACTGTTTTGTATGCAAGCTTTTTGCTTCACAAAAATCTTCAGCTTATGTTAATTCAACAGGTTTTAGTGACTGGAGGAATACCAGAAGCGTCAAAGCTCATGAAAAGAGCTTTACTCATAGAGATTGTCTGTTAACATATTTAACACGAAGGCAAGGTTTAAACTTGCAACAAGGTTTTGATAAGCAAATTCATGAAGATAATGTTTACTGGGAGCACGTATAAGAGAGAGTTATAGCGGTTATTCGCACATGTGCGGAAAGAGGCCTTCCTTTACGGGGTCACGATGAGAAATTTGGATCACCCCAGAATGTGAATTTTTTAGCGCTGCTGGAACTCATAAGTCAATTTGATCCCTTTTTAGCGGCACACATAAGCAAATTTGGAAACACCGGAAAAGGACATGTCTCTTATTTATCCAAAACGATCTGCGAAGAGTTGATTATGATAATGGCCCAACATGTGCATGGTAAAATTATAGCGCAGATCAAAGATTCCAGATATTTTAGTCTTTCCGTAGATTCTACGTCAGACTTGACACACACGGACTAGCTCAGCGTAGTAATTCGGTATGTAAATGATGGGCAACCAATAGAGCGATTTCTTACATTTATTGAGCTAAAAACGCATCACACAGGAGATGAACTAGCCAAACAGACACTTCAATACCTCGAAAGACATTGCGGCTTAGATTTTTCTAAATGCAGACGCCAGTCATATGACAATACCTCCAATATGTCAGGGCGTTACAATGGCATGCAGCAGAAAATTTTAGAGGCGAATCCGTTTGCAATATATTCCATGCGCAACGCATTCTCTAAATTTAGTAGGTCGAAGCGCCGTTGATTGTTGCCTAGCAGCTGTAAACTTTTTTGCATTAGTCCAAAACCTTTAAAAAAAATGTTCTGGTGGCGCATATTAAATGATCATCTAGGTAATGATAGTGTTTTAAAATCTTTATCGGAAACTAGATGGGAAGCCTATGCTAAAGCGACATCAGCTGTCTTAGAGTCATATAATAAAATTATTGATGCATCAGACGTAATATCTGCTGATGACACGCAAAATGGAGAGACCAGGAGAGAAGCAGAAAATTTAGCTAATAAACTTCAAGAATTTTTATTTGTTATGATTTTGGTGATGTGGGACGAAATTCTGCAAACATTTCGGAAAACCAGTAAGGTTTTACAGGACCCACAGGTGACTTTGGAAACTTGTTCAAACCTTTATAAATCTTTAGCCGATTTTTTAGAAAAATTGCGGAGTGGTTTTGATGATGTAGAAGCCCGCGCAAAGGAAAAGTTACCTGATGTGGGGTATAACGAGACCCGTCAAAGACGGAGGAAGAAAATGCCAAATGACGGCGCAGCTCAAGAAGTAATATTCAGCCCCAGAGAGCAATTTAAAATCAATACTTATTTCAGCATAATAGATAAATTAATTTCAGAAATGTACAAAAGAGGTCAAAAGTACAACGAAATAGCTGATACTTTCTCATTTTTATATAAAATACCCAATCCTCATCAAACTACAGACTACTACCGCCAGCATTGCAACAAAATAATTGACAAATACCCACAAGATTTGCATAACGATTTAATCACAGAAATAGAGCAATTTCATTCATACGTCACAAACAAAGAAAAAGGAAAAGATTGTTATAGTAGGTGATATAAACATTGACCTTATAAAAGAATCCAAACCATTACAAAGATACTGTGACGTAATTTCAAATCATAACTACACAATGCACATAAAAGTTCCCACCAGGAAAAAGGCATGTCTGGATCACATAATGAGCAATATTCCTCATGCACAAAGTAAAGTTCTACCGCTATATTTATCAGATCATGACCAAGCTCCACATTTAGAAATCCCGGTCGAAAATAAACCCAGTTAAAGAAATTTTGGTATGTTTGTTTATACAGGAGATTATAGTCAAGAAAACTGTCAGAAATTCATAGATGCCATAAATAAATTATCGTGGCAAGAAGTCTATGTTGAATCAGATACAAATTTAGCTTTTAACGCCTTTCACGAATTGTTCTCTTTATTTTTCAACTTGTGTTTTCCGATATACTATAGAAAAATACACAGGAAACAACGTAAACTACCGTGGATAACAAAATAGCGTCAGCCACAAAACGAAGACTACGTTTCTTATATTACAAAACTTGGAAAGGTAGAAATACTACATTAACTATAATAAATTCTTCAAGAGGTGTAACTCCGCTCGCAACAGCACACATGTGTGCTTGAAGTACAATACAAATCTATTGTTGCAAAATTCGACCAGAGCGAAGTGGTTAACGAAGCACAAAAAATATATAACACTAAATTCATAAAATTATCAACCAATATTTGCAAATCAACTTGGTTACTTATTAACGACAATATTGCAACAAATCAACCAAAACAATCGATAGATAAACTCATTTATGACGTAAAAGATATAATAGATCCTACGTACATAGCAAATTTATTCAATATATTTTTTAATAATGTTACTAATAATAATATCTATACCCAAACACTATCTACATACAATTATAAAATAGATATAAATAATTCTACCATGTTTTTAATACCGACTGATATAAATGAAAAACATAAAACTATAAAATCCCTAAGCAACACTTCATCAGTTGGTTATGATGGAATTCCAACAAAAATTATAAAGTTGGTTTCACTTGTGATAGCACCTGCGTTGAGTCATATAATAAATTTGTCTTTTCTTGAAGGTGCCTTTCCAGATCAATTAAAGCTCACTGTTATCAAGCCGGTGTATAAAAAATCTTAAAAAATAGACCCGGGGAATTATCGACCGATTGCACTACTGCCTATATTTTCTAAAATAATAGAAAAAGTGGTACATCATAGAATCACAAACTTCATAACTAAACACAAAATCCTAAGACCGGAACAAAACGGATTTCAGAAAGGAAAATCTACCACACTGGCCGCATTTCACTTAATGAATAAAATTACGAGCTGCCTTAATGACAGGCATAAAGCAACCGTAGTGTTCTTTGATATGAGCCGCGCTTTTGATTTTGTTCCTCATGATTTATTACTAGAAAAATGTGAAGCCTATGGTCTTCGTGGCAGAATAGGTGATTGGCTGAGAGGTTATTTATCAGACAAAAAGCAACGCACTGAAATAAACCATATTCATTCTCAAAATGTTGCAAAATCAATATGCTCTACTCCACTGATAAATACGTTTGGTGTTCCCCAAGGAAGCATATTAGGTCCCCTACTGTTTTTGTTCTTTATTAATGATCTTCCGTTGGCCATAAATCACTCATGTGTTCTTTATGCCGACGACATATCTGTGCTAATCCCAAGTAGTAAAAATATTGACTATACAACAGACATTAACAACACTATCGACTCAATTGTGCGATGGCTAGGGGAAAATAATTTACAGTTAAATATTACAAAAACAAACTACATCCAATTTCATAATACAGCATCTAAAAAACTAGACCTTGACGTAACGTATAAAACTAATAAAATAAACGAAGTCAACGACACATTATTCTTAGGCCTAAATATTGATGAGCACTGTAATTGGAAGCAGCAAGTAAAAAGGGTTTGTAATAAAATTAATAGATTTGCATATGCTCTATGGAAATTGTCCAAAATAACAAATATACAAGTTTCTCTGCAAGCATATCATGCATATGTAGCGTCAAACCTAAGATATGGTATAGTACTGTGGGGAAACTCTGCGGACGTAGACAGAGCATTTATTGCACAGAAACAGTGTATACGCGCGATTTGTGATGTAAGCCCTATGACTACATGCAAACCTTTGTTTCAAAAACTTAATTTGTTATCATTACACTGCCTGTATATCTATGAAGTCTGTGTCTTGGTAAAATTATACCCAAATATGTATAAATCTAAAAAAGATGTATGTAACTTTAATACACGATACCCAGACAGATTAGTATTAAATAATCTCAAATCGCAAATATATAGCGTTAACGCCGATTCTATGATGATTAGAGTTTATAAACATCTCCCAAACGAGTTGAAAGACTTTCCCATACCTACATTTAAGAAAAAACTACGGCAATGGCTAATAATGAAATGTTTTTATTCGGTCAAAGAATATTTAGATCTCTTCTCTTTTCGTGTGGGACACCGAGTCATCCAACGACCCGATGGACCCTGGTGTCAGAGTTTTTCAACCGCCTACTACCACTAGTAGGCCTCTGACATGGTTGTGTTACGACCGCCGTCTAAGTAATCATAGACAGCAACCGGGACCGACGGCTTAACGTGCCCTCCGAAGCACGGAACCATTTCTTTTCGGACAATCAGTTGGTTCACCCCGCAATGTTCTAACCAGACCGGGAACAAATTTACAAAGAGATAAATATCAACTTTTGTGAGTGTCCCACCGAGAATCGAACCCGGAACCTTTGCGTCGCAGGCAGTCGCACTACCACTGCGCCACATCGGTCGTCAAATTTAGATAATAAGCAAACATGGACTTATTACTTTTAAATTATTTAATAATTTGACATGGAAATACCTACCTAATAATAATATAAATATGACATGTATAAATAACAATGATATCAGTAATGTGATATGTGTGTTTACAAGTTAATTAAGTAATGTTTGTCTATAAATTTGCATGATTTTTAACAATCTAGATGTAAGCGCTTTTGTTACCTTTACCTTTCACCTTTTAAACTTTGTCTTAGGCAAATAAATATCATTTATCAAAATAATTTTATTTCCAATCCCACTTCTTCACTTCACAGTTTGACACCCAGTCTAAACAACCAAACCATGCACACTTATATAAAATAATATACCAAGACAACTTAGGGTCAGCGTTTCCAAATGTTGAGACAGCCCTTCGTATTTTTTTAACTTTAATGATCACTAATTGCTCCGCAGAAAGATCCTTCTCAATTTTTTTTTTTATAAATGTGCGAAGAACCACCATGCTCTAAGAACGGCTGGACAAATTGTCAAATTTGTACATAGAATCTGATTTTTTTAAGACATTAGACATAAAAAGTATTGTGCTAGAATTTAATATGCGGAAAAACCGCAAAGTGCCATTCAATAAATAGTGTAAGTAAGTATTCTTTGACCTTTTTGCTCCTCTTGGCCACCATTCCGTGACTGCTTTTGTCCACCGATCGTCACTTCTTCTCGGTAGACCAGCTGCCCGTTGGTCCGACGATATCGTCAAGGTAACAGGACGGCACTGGACAAGGCTGGCACAGGACCGTGAGGATTGGCGCTGTAGAGAAGAGGCCTATACCCTGCAGTGGGTGGATTTGGGCTGAGGATGATGATGATGAAGTATTCTTTGCTTTTAATCTTGTCATCACACCCCATCACATCCTAAGTAAGTACCTATAATATAAGGCGCGCTGATAAGGAAAAGACCCGTAAATGGCTGCAGAGAGTTATACTTACTCGCACTCAGGCTCTTACCCTTCGGCCGCGTACGAAACCAAGTTTCGAAACTGGTTTCGAATCAAGATTAATATTTCTTTAATCGAAATTAGTTTCGTGATATTACTTTTCTTGATTCGAAACCGGCAGCGTAAAAAGAATAATATTTCTTCTTACGAAACTTGTAAATAATACGTTATTGAAAGAAAATAAAGACTCTTTTGAAAGAAGAAGAAGTAATAATTATTTCGAAAGGCAATACGTCTTGATTTAAAATCGCCGGTGAAAAAGAGACACGATGTACCGTCCTAGCTCGTTTACCACTATCGTTTGTGAATAAAGGATACACATATGTTATGAATATGAGCCCTGTTGGAATGGAAGTACGAAAATTTAATAAATATTTAAAAAAGCAATGGTTTGAACAAAATGATTTTGCCAAAGTTTGCTGCTGTAGTGATGAAACAATTAGGACTACTAACCACTTAGAGGGGTGGCATTCAAAAATCAACAGATTTATTGGGCTGAGCAAGCCTACATTGGCTAAAGTCCTTGATGTGTTGAAGAATGAAACAGGCGTTGTTGGCAAGAAAGATACCAAGAGGAACATAAACTATATGGAAATAGATGCTGAAATAAAATCTGCAATCAAGCTACTACAAAAGAAGAAAATCTCTGTTGGCCATTGCGTCGAAATCATTGCTCCTTTTTCATTACATTATAATTGTGCCTGCCTAGTAGTATTTCCATTAAATACATTTTGTTTTAAAATTTCCAATTTCGTTTTTTTTTTCTCCTCTCTGGCTTAATAAGTACAGATATCCCGCTCAAAACCAGTGGGTAAAAGTCAACTTTATGATTGTGGTGCAGTGATTTCAATAACGTATTATTTACAAGTTTCGTAAGAAGAAATATTATTCTTTTTAAGCTGCCAGTTTCGAATCAAGAAAAATAATCCTTATTACGAAACTAGATTCGATTAAAGAAATATTAATCTTGATTCGAAACCAGTTTCGAAACTTGGTTTCGTACGCGGCCGAAGGGGGCTCTTACATAACAACCCAGGCGTTTTTACATCTTTATCTGCGTGACTGATAACGTTGAAAAGTCCGTCATATTACTGCTCTAAAAAAAAGTTCTGAGATGATAAAAAATCAAAGCTGTTCCTACGGATAGGGGGCCCACAGGCATGGATTGCTTGGGGCACTAAGTGGTCTTAATCCGCCCCTGTCTCCATCCAGCACGCATCAACCGACGGCTCTGAATCTGAATCAGATGACGAAGAAGATCTTGTAGCTGATCAGAGTCGTTTTGAAATTGAGAACCTTAGTGTTCAGCGGTCCCATCCAAGTTTATACGAAGAGGTTAATGAAAAAGTCCGACGCCTTGTTAAAAAAATAAGAAAATTTCCTCTCAAAGCAGACTCACTGAGATATTATGTCATAAAAGAACAGGGAAAAGACATACAGCTGCAACTTGATTGCCGCACGCGATGGTCGAGTATGTCGGATATGATCGGCGTATTTCTCAGAATAAAGGAATCTGTATTCAAAAGCTTGATAGATTGGAAGTCGGACATTTCATTTTCAGAAGCCGAAATACAGAACGTCACCGATATTCATCAGAGTCTAAATGTAATCAAGTTGACTGTTCTGTCTTTGTGTAGACGTGACGCAACTCTTTACGGTGCTGATATTGCATTAAGATTTAGGCTCAAAAAGCTTGATGAGTACTACAGTTTGTTAAGTACTAATATTGCAACAAATTTAAGAATTCGGATAAAAAAAAGGGGTGTTTAAAGTTAGCTGGTGTACTTCACTATTTGTATGATCCAGAAGACTTTTTCAAACAAACCGATGATGACGTTTTTTGTAAACCTAATAATGAAGAAAATAAGAGACGATAATTTCTTTGCTACAACAATTAAAGTACAAAGATAATAGCATTTCTAGTGAGATTAACGAAGAAAGTGATGCAGAAGAAAGGGATAATGATGGTGGCGTTGAAGAAGTCACTGAATCGACATTGACACTGCAGGAACAGTTAGATAGTGAACTCAGCAATGGGCGCACCAATCAGAAACGACATTTTGATCTTTCGGGATTTGTAAAAGTTGAGAAATCCATGTACGATAATGGCGGAGAACGTGGGATTTATTTGACACAAGCTTACAATTACATTTTAGGTGTTCTTTCCACGATTGTTGAGAGTGAAAGAGTATTTTAGAGTGCCGGGTACTTTTGTAACTGCATAAGAAGCTCGCTCTCAGACAAAATGTTAGATGCCTTGAGAACACATTATCCAGAAGAACGATCCTTTATGAAAAAATGATTTGTGCCTCATTGATATATCTTTTTAGTTTTGTAAGTGTGATTTAATTGATCTCAGTTTTTCAAAAAATGCGACAGCGCACTTTTTTGTTATTTAAGATTTAAGAACTTTTTTTTTCTTAGGGATATTGATTATTGATCTCAAAAGAGAATAACTTGTTGATTTAGTTTATTGCGACTTACTGATTGTTATATTCTTCATAATTTTGTTAGACATATGTTTTGTTATTGAATAAGTTATATTTTAGATAGAAAGTACATGTTAATTTTGCTAAAATATTATTGAAAAGTTGATTATTTTCTGTAAAGACTTTTTGATTGATTTCTCAGTCAAGATTATTGTAGATCTATTGTTTCTTGATAAGATACGATTTAACAAAACATTTTTTTTAACCAGCTACTTTTTCTGATTCCGGTAATGATACCGGAATTGAACCAATAGTATCGTAACTCAGTTCCCGAATCGAACTTCATCCGATATAAAATGCCCTAATTGCCATCTCCTTGTCACTTTACTTCTTATCCTTCTGTTAATTCTTGGCCTTTGCCAACGAGCACTTTGGCCAGTATCAACCTTCTTACAAAGTTTCTTACTAAATAGTGTCTAATACTAAAATAAGAACAATCTCCTTTACAAAGTCTTAAAATATGGTTAATAAAATATGAGCTAATAATTTCTAGAGACTCTCCAGCAATTATTAGCACAGGCAATAGCTTCTAACCAGGCAATAAATCAGACCAGTCCTAACAATCTTGAAATCGATATTCAAGATATAACTAGATACTTTAACTTAATAGACGCTTGCCTACTAAATTTTTCCACCAGGAAAAACAAAATTCCACCTTACATCACACACACAAAGCTCAGATTTAATCTAAGTAACCTAGAATTTGAAACTTTAACAAACGAACAACTAGCTACTCACAATGACCTGTTCAATTGGTTAATAGAACTAGAAACAAAATATAATAACCTAGTCTTCTTTTTCGTGTGAGACACCAAGTTGACGCACAACCCGATCAACCCTAGTGTCTGAGTTTTTCAACCGCCAACTACTAGTAGTAGGCCTCTGACATGGTTGTGTAACGTCCGCCGTCTATGTAATCATAGACAGAAACCGGGCCCAACGGCTTAACGTGCCCTCCGAAGCACGGAACCATCTTTCTCAACAGACAATCAGGTGGTTCAGACTGCAATGTCCTAACCAGACTGGGAACTAATTCACAAAGTGATAAATATCAGCTTTGTGAGTGTCCCACCGAGAATCGCTCCCGGAACCTTTGCGTCGCAGGCAATCGCACTACCAATGCGCCACATCGGCCGTTGTAATATATTTAACCTATTTAACCCCCCCCTCATCCACGTATTGTTCGACTCAAACCAGCAGCGTAAACCTAAACCCCGCAAACATATATTTTGAAACACCATCCGAAAACCACAATGTCACAATAAAAATTAATAACTTACATTTGAACGGCCTCCTCGATAGTGGCAGTACTATTACAATATTAGGTATGGATTCTTACAAAACATTACTAAAGCAAGTTTTCAAATTAAACAAAAACATACTCTATCGGAATATTTACTCTTTCTGTAACCTATAATAATATTTTTTCACTAATATCAGCTCATGTAATACCAAAGGTTTCATAAAACCTTATCTTAGGAATTGACTTTTGGAAGGCAGTAAATATTGGCCAAATTTTTTTACACAATATAATTTCTTTCCAATCTCCTGAAACCGCTACCTTCTTAATAAACACAAACCCCGAATTAACAACCGTCGGCTCTTTCAAAAACCTTTTTGAATCCGAACAGATAACAGCAAACTTAATAATAGAAAAAATTCAAAAATATCTCTACAGACACAAAACCATTTGGTAGAACACCACATTGACACCGGTGATCACCCATCAATAAAGCAACAATGCTATCGTTTATCCCCTGAAAAGCAAAAGGCTCTGCACAAGGAAGTTGACGAAATGATGCGCTTAGGCATAATCGAACCTTGTGAAAGCCAGTATTAATCACCCCCAAGAAAGACAATACCTGGAGATTTTGCGTTGACAGTCGTAAACTCAACGTAATGTAGCAGAGTGAAAACTCTGCGTCGGCATCCTTTTCCATGTCACCTCTTCTTTTTCGAATTATGTTAAATTTCAAATCAAATAAAAGAATTGGAACGTCGTGCAGACGTATTTTTCTCCCTGACGCACTCAACAGCTAGCTTTTCACGAGAAAACATTGATCGTAACAAGATTACCAGTGCCGTTATAGTTCCGTGCTGTGTATAATTATATTTTACTAGGCCATAAGGCCAACGTTATCCTTAATTTGTGGAAAAATTTTGTTGTGTAAAAAGGAACCCTCAAAGAGGGTTCGTCCTTGACTTCAATAAATAAATGTAGAACTCTACAGCCTGCTTTTATTTACCTGCGGCCTCCGGGCTTAAGTGGCGCCCAACGTGGGGCCCGAACAATACGTGGATGACGGGGGGTTTACTAAGTTATTATATTGTGTTTCTAGCTCTAATAACCGTTTGAAAAGGTCATTGTGAGTAGCTAGTTGTTCGTTTGTTAAAGTTTCAGATTCTAGGTTAATAAGATTGAATCTGAGCTTTGTGTGTGAAAGGTAAGGTGGTATTTTCTTTTTCCTGGTGGAAAAATTTAAAAGGCAAGCTTCTATTAAGTTAAGGCATCTAGTTATATCTTGAATATCAATTTCAAGATCGTTGGGACTAATCTGATTAATTGCCTGGTTAGAAGTTATTGCCTGGGCTAATAATTGATGGAGAGCCTCTACAGTTTGGCTTTGGTTAAACTCTATGTTTCGAATCTTTATTTCAAATTGGAGTTCGGGTTTGTTTAAATAATTATAGTTTTCCATTATATTATTTTATTAATACTATTTGGTAGGAAACTTTGTAATAAGGTTGATACTGGCCGAATTGCTCGTTGGCAAAGGCCAAAAATAAAAAGAAGGGTAAGAAGTAAATGACAGAGGGATGGCAATAAATGTTTGACTTAACAATGTTAGACGTGACGTTGGATCGTATTTTTGGGTAATACCAAACTTGTCAATCTGATTTATTATGATTTCTATCGTGTATGTATTTTTCTATTATAGGCTGAAACTATTTGGTAAAATATTTATTATTTCAATATTTGGCAAAACGACAATTGGTAATCAAACGTCAAAGTATAACAATGTCTAGATTATTGGTGTCCACTATTGGCCATAAAGATAAAGGTATTTATAGATTTTATTTAGCGTGTGGAAAAAGGTTAGAAAAGTGATTCAGAGGCCGTACTCTGTATTCAAGAACCACGTTTAGTTTGGCTAGAAACCATTAGTTGGGGGTAATGCTAGCAAGTTCTAGAGGGTGGTTATTATATGCGATTAAATATAGAATAAAAATATAGCAAAGAATCTATGAAAATAATATGGTAAGTAATGTGAATTGGGTAAAAGGGGTGAAAGCTCTAAATGCCAAAGTATTTTATCGAAATTGGATCGCCCACGTTGGGCGCCACTGTAGCCCGGAGGCCGCAGGTAAATAGAAGCAGGCTGTAGAGTTCTACATTTATTTATTGAAGTCAAGGACGAACCCTCTTTGAGGGTTCCTTTTTACACAACACATTTTTTCCACAAATTAAGGATAATGTTGGCCTTATGGCCTAGTAAAATATAATTATACACAGCACGGAACTATAACGGCACTGGTAATCTTGTTACGATCAATGTTTTCTCGTGAAAAGCTAGCTGTTGAGTGCGTCAGGGAGAAAAATACGTCTGCACGACGTTCCAATTCTTTTATTTGATTTGAAATTTAACATAATTCGAAAAAGAAGAGGTGACATGGAAAAGGATGCCGACGCAGAGTTTTCACTCTGCCACAGTTATAACAAAAAAAGATGCCTATAAACTACCACTAATCTCTGACATCATAGGTAACTTACGCGATTCCAAATACCTTTTCTTTATAACATCGCCAAAGCCTTTTGGGAAATCCTATTACGAGTTGAGGATAGGCCCAAACCGCTTTCATGTATCTAGTCGTGGTATGTATCAATTAAAAGTGATGCCTTTCGGTCTCACAAACGCCCCTGCAACTCAACAGAGATTAATAGATAGCCTACTATCAGATCTCATGAGTGACAACTCAGTATTCTGTTATTACGACGATATAGTCATAGCCACCTCAACTTTCGAACGTCACGTTGAAATACTCAACAAACTCCTCACTAAATTAACATATGCCAACATAACCATCAACTTCCCAAAATGTTCATTTTTCCGTAGCGAATTAAAATATCTAGGTTTCATCGTCAGCAGTCACGAACTCCAAACAGAGCCAGACAAAGTCAAAGTTATCCTGGACATACCCGTACCCAAAACAGCAAAAGATGTCAATAAATTCCTTGGCACCGTAAGCTGGTACAGACAATTTGTCCCAAACCTAAGCACATTAGCTACACCCCTAAACAAACTTACTTCAACCCACAAAAAGGCACCACCATTCGAATGGACACAAAATGCGGAATCAGCTTTTAACTCTATTAAACAAGCCCTAGTTAGCACCCCTATCCTCGCCTGTCCTGATATTACAACACCCTTCGCCGACAATTGCGACGCATCATCCTTCGGCATCGGAGCCATGCTCACCCAAGAATTTTATGGCTTAGAAAAGCCAATTCTTATATGAGTAAATCGGTCACTGGCCCCCAGCGAAATTACTCAATTACGGAACAAAAACTTCTAAGTGTCATTACAGCACTAGAGCTTTGGCGCTACTATCTAGACAATGGCTACAAATTCACCACCTACACCGACCACTCAGCCCTACAATAGTTCATCATAAATCCTACCAGTACCACAGACGAATGGTACAACTCTATTCTTAACTAATGTAAATTTTTTACAAATGTAAAAATAATCCCTCATCAACCCCCGACAACACAATTAAAGATAAAAATCTATATACATACATACATATATCACGCCTATAGTCCCATTCGGGATAGGCAGAGCATAAATGGCCGTGAAAAACGGTAATTTACGCCACGTCTGACAAAAGTTCGAGGGTCAATCAGATAACTGTGTATCACTATAGTGACAGGTTGTCAGCCCATCGCCTATAATTGCAATACAAAAACTATATATAAATACACTAATACTTTAACCCCATTTAAATCACAATACAACTGGAAATTAGTCGTTCCTTCAGAACAAAGAAACCCCCATAATTGCACAACAACCGCAGCCCATTTTGGTACCTTCAAAACCTACCATCGTATTAAATTAACATATTATTTCTGGCCTGGTATGTATAAAGATGTGGCAACATTTATCTCACACTGCGACACGTGTCTGGCATATAAACATCGTAACCAAAATGCTATCGGTCACATGGGCGAACCAAACAATATCCCCGGCCATTTCAATGTCTTTCAATCGATTTTATTGGCCCACTATGGGTATATCACGTAAACTTAAAAGATACATATTGGTAATCACTTGCTGCTTTTCAAAATACTGCTTATTATTCCAAATTAAAGGCGCAAATTTCTCGGTTATTAAACATATCATACAAGACAAAGTATTCATGTACTACGGTTTTCCTAAAATAGTCATTTTAAATAACAGTCCCCAAATGACAAGCTCAGAACTAACATACATGCTGCACTCATACGAAATACCACAAAAACATTTCATACCCCTTCACAGTGCTCAGGTAAATACTGTTGAAAGATACAACAGAACCATAATCACGGCAGTCGCATCATTTGTCGAAGATGACCACAGAACCTGGGACAAACACCCCCATAAAATACAATTCACTATCAACTCATCTGTTAGGGAATCAACCAAATTTACCTCAGCCTTTCTAGTATTCGGTCGCGACGACCTCATCTTCGCCCCTAGAGATATTTATGTGGAAAATCTCGGCCAACTTATTCCCATTTTCGACAAAGTACAATCACGACTACACTCCATACACCAAAATAACGCATCCAACTTACAATAATCATCGTCAAAACCTAGAGTTCAAACTTGGCGATATAGTTTGGAAACTTCTCGACTAAATAAGCACCGTAGTTTATGAAACTGTCGTATAATGGGGGTTATTAGAATGCGAGTGTCTGTTTATATATGATAATAGTTTGACACGAGCATTCTAATGCCTAATTATATGCAGTTGCATACACTATTTTATATACACTCTGCAAAAAAAACTTAGTTTTACACTTTTCCAAACGTCCGCGCCGGCGATTGCAAGGGCCAATACAAAGTTAAATTTAATACGAGAACGTAATTTGGCTTGATATGAATTTTCGGAAATTCTATACTAAGTTGTTTAGACAACAACAAAACAACAACTGAACAACATCTAAACAACTGAACAACATCTAAACAACTGAACAACATCTCAACAACTGCTCAACATCTGAACAACATCTTAACTACAACAGAACAAAAACGTATTAAAACAACTGAACAATATCTGAAAAATTACCGTACAACAACAACTGTCAGGTGCGGCGAAAGATGGCGATTTTAGTATTGCCAAAAAAACTTCGTTTCATTTCTCAACTTTATCGTAGTAAGAGTTTTCTCATTAAGTCGCTTCTGTAATTTCTATTAAACCGTAGTTTATATAGGCAGAATGCATAAAGCAGGTCTTTATACAACTGTTTTCAAATTCATAATTCGAACATTATGAGACGAGTTTAGATAAAATACATTAAATGTATCGTATCCCAAAATATTTATCCTTTAGTATACACCCTAACCGGTATGGACAATAACAACTAAGGACGTTGACATATCAAAGAACTAAAACCAACCAAAACCGCAAAACAACTTAACTAAACTAAACCTTATTCACCCTATTTCTAATTATCCACGTTTGGATAAAGCGAACTACGCTATAAGTAGTAATGCAGTCATTTTATTTCCTATTATAAAACTTTCTTACCTCATTACAGTTTTCGGCTTAACCATTAAACATTGACGGATGTCAAACTTAACTTCTATGATTTTATATCCAACTTATTTTGTTCACTTGTCACAGTTTATTAACTAATCAAATGCAATTATCTCTCATTGACGGAGATAACGTCGTAATAACTTTAACTTAACTTGCTTCTCACTTACCAATTTGATTTTAATACAAACTGTAATCAGCTAACAATAGTTAAGCCGAACACAACTGGCAAAAATTACAAATAACCACAAACGAAAAACCTTGTAATACCTAATAACGACTAAATGGAATACACATCGATTCAACCAATTGCCAGCTGAAGACAATTGGGTAAACCTAGTATTAGATAAATACAAATAAACGTAAATCAAACCAACTGTAAACAGCTAATAATAGTTAAGCCGAACACCACTGGCCAAGAATTAACCACAAACAAACCAAGAATTAACCACAAACAAAAACCTTGTATTAATCTAACCACGACTTAATGGAACACACATCAATTTAACTTATTGCCAGCCGAATACAATTAGCTTAACCTAGTATTAGATAAATACAAATGAATGGAAATTTAACAAACTGTAATCAGCTAAAAATAATTAAGCCGATCACAATTGTCCAAACAAAAAATGAGCCATGACCATGCAGTTAGATTTTACCAACTGTAATGAGCTAAAAATTGTTAAGCCGAACACAATTGGCAAAAACTAGAAATAATAAGAAACGAAAACCTTGTATTACCCAACAACGACTAAATGGAATACACTTCGATTCAACCAACTGCCATCAGCGAATGTATGAAGATTTAACCAACTGTTTTCGGCTTCGATCAATTAAGCCGACTACAACTGGCCAAACCGAGAAATAGGATAGCCATAACCACGTTCGAAACAGTTCGATTCAACCAACTATCAGCTAAAAATAGTTAGGCTAAGCACAACTGGAGAATTAACCACAAACGAAAACCTTGAATTAACCCTACCACAACTGAATGATATACACATCTATTCAACCAACTGCCAGTCGAACACAATTGGCTTAACTTAGTATTCGATACAAACAAATAAACGGAAATCTAATCGACTGTAATTAGCTAAAAATAGTTTCGCCAAACACAACTGGCCATATCAAGAATGAACCATGACCACATGCAATACAGTTAGATTTAACCAACTGTAATCAGCTAAAAATAATTTAGCCGAACACATTTGGCAAAACCTAGAATTAACCACAAACGAAAAACCTTGTATAAACCTAACTACGACTTAATGTAACACACATTGATTCAACCAATTGCCATCAGCGAATGTATGAAGATTTAACCAACTGTTTTCGGCTTAATATCAATTAAGCCAAATACATCGGGCACAATCTAGATTAAAAAAAAAAAAAAAACCTTGTATTCACCTAACCACGATTTAATTAAATACACATCGATTCAACCAACTGCCATCAGCAAATTTATGAAGATTTAACCAACTGTTTTCGGCTTATATCAATTGAGCCGAATACAACTGGCCAAACCGAGAAAAAGCATAGCCATAACCACATGCGATACACTTCGATTAAACCAACTATCAGCCAAAAATAGTGAAACTAAACACAACTGGCTAAACAACAAACGAAAACCTTGTATTAATCTAATCACGACTAAATGATATACACATCTATTCAACCTTTTGCAAGCCGAACACAATTGGCTTAACATAGTATTAGATACAAACAAATAAACGGAAATCTAACCAACTGTAATTAGCTAAAAATAGTTTCGCCAAACACAACTGGCCAAACCAAGAGTAAGCCATGACCACATATAATACAGTTAGGTTTAACCAACTGTTATCAGCTAAAAATAATTTCGCCGAACAAATTTGGCAAAACCTAAAATTAATTACTAACGAAAAACCTTGTATAACCTAACTACGACTTAATGGAACACACATCGATTCAACCAACTGCCATCAGCGAATGTATGAAGATTTATCCAACTGTTTTCGGCTTCGACCAAGTAAGCCGAATACAACTAGACAAACCGAGAAATAGCATAGCCATAACCACATGCGATAAAGTTCCATTTAACCCACTTTCAGCTAAAATAAATTGGGCTTAACACAACTGGCCAAACTTAGAATTAACCACAAACTCAAAATTTTGTATTTACCTTACCACGACTAAATTGAATACACATCTATGGAACCAACTGGTATCAGCGAATGTATGAAGATTTAACCAACTGTTTTCAGATTATATCAATAAAGCCGAATACATCTGACCAAATCTAGATTTTGACAAAAACAAAAACCTTGTATTTACCTAACCACGACTAAATTGAATACACATCTATGGAACCAACTGCCATCAGCGAATTTATGAAGATTTAACCAACTGTTTTCGGCTTATATCAATTAAGCCAAATACAACTGGCCAGACCGAGTAATAGCATAGCCAAAACCACATTCGATACAGGCGATTAAACCAACTATCAGCCAAAATTATTTTAGCCAAACACAACTGGCCAAACTAAGAATTACCCACAAACGAAAACCTTGTATTAATCTTACCAAGACTAAATGGTATACACATCTATTCAACCTTTTGCAAGCCGAACACAATTGGCTTAAGCAAGTATTAGATACAAACAAATAACACAACTAGCCACACCAAGAGTGAGCCATGACCACATGCAAATGCAATACAGTAATATTAAACCAACTGTGATCATCTTTAAATAATTTAGCCTAACAGAATTGGCAAAACATAGAATTAACCACAAACGAAAACCTTGTTTTAATCTAACCACGACTAAATGGTATACACATCTATTCAACCTTTTGCAAGCCGAACACAATTGGCTTAACCTAGTATTAGATACAAACAAATAAACGAAAACCTAACCAACTGTAATTAGCTAAAAATAGTTTCGCCGAACACAACTGGCCATACCAAGAGTGAGCCATGACCACATGCAAAACAGTTAGATTTAACCAACTGTGATTAGCTTTAAATAATTTGCCAAACAGAATTGGCAAAACCTAGAATTAACCACATATGAAAAACCTTGTATTAACCTAACTACGACTTAATGGAACACACATCAAATCAAGTAACTGCCATCAGCGAATGTATGAAGATTAAACCACCTGTTTTCGGCTAATATCAAAAAGGCCAATTACAACAAATAAACGGAAATCTAAGCAACTGTAATTAGCTAAAAAATGTTTCGCCGAACACAACTGGCCATACCAAGAATGAGCCATGAACACATGCAAATACAGTTAGATTTAACCAACTGTTATCAGCTTAACAAAAATTAGCCGAACACAATTGTCGAAATCTAGAATTGGCCACTAACGAAAAACCTTGTCAACCCGCGACCACAATACATGAAACTGTATTGAAACGTCGGGACACAGGTAAATTACTAATATTTACCTAAATACTATCGCGATAGACCCGGTCTAATACTTAAAATGAGTGAAAAACCTTGTATAAACCTAACCACGACTAAATTGAATACACATTGATTCAACCAACTGCCATCAGCGAATGTATGAAGATTTAACCAACTGTTTTCGGCTTATATCAATTAACCCGAATACAACTGGCCAAACCGAAAAATAGCATAGCCATAACCACATGAGATACAGTTCCATTTAACCAACTTACAGCTAAAAAAAGTTGGGCTTAACACAACTGGCCAAACGTAGAATTAAAAACCAACGAAAACTGAACTGAACTGAACAACTGCCATCAGCGAATGTATGAAGATTTAACCAACTGTTTTCGGCTTAAATTATTTAAGCCGAATACATCTGGCCAAATCTAAATTTTGACAAGAATGAAAACCTTGTATTGACCTTACCACGACTAAATTGAATACACATCGATTTGACCAACCGCCATCAGCGATTGTATGAAGATTTAACCAACTGTTTTCGGCTTATATCAATTAAGCCGAATACATCTGGCCAAATCTAGAGACAAGATTAAAAACCATGTATTTACCTAACCAAGACTAAATAAAATACACATCGATTCAACCAACTGCCATCAGCGAATGTATTAAGATTTAACCAACTGTTTTCGGCTTAAATCAATTAAGCCGAATACATCTGGCCAAATCTAAATTTTGACAAGATCGAAAACCTTGTATTAACCATATCACGACTAAATTGAATACACGTCGATTTAACAAACCGCCATCAGCGAATGTATGAAGATTTAACCAACTGTTTTCGGCTTATATCAATAAAGCCGAATACACCTGGCCAAATCTAGAGACAAAATTAAAAACCATGTATTCACCTAACCAAACTAAATTTAATACACATCGATTCAACCAACAGCCATCACCGAATTTATGAAAATTTAACCAGCTGTTTTCGGCTGAAATCAATTAAGACGAATACAAATGGCCAAACCGAAAAATAGCATAACCATAACCATACGTGATACAATTCGATTTAAAATAATTATTAGGCTAAACATAACTGACCAAACTTAGAATTATCCACAAACGAAAAACTTGTATTAATCTAACCACGACAAAATGGTATACACATCTATTCAACCTTCTACAAGCCGAACACAATTGGTATAACCTAGTATTAGATACAAACAAATAAACGGAAATCTAACTAACTGTAATTAGCTACAAATAGTTTCGCCGAATACAACTGGCCATAACAAGAATGGGCCATGACTACATGCAATACAGTTAGATTTAACCAACTGTAATCAGAAAAAAAATAAATTTTGCCGAACACAATTGGCAAAACCTAGAATAAACCACAAACGAAAAACCTTGTATAAACCTAACCACGACTAAATAGAATAAACATCGAATCAAACAACTGCCATCAGCGAATTTTTGAAGATTTAACCAACTTTTTTCGGCTTATATCAATTAAGCCAAATACAACTGGCCAAACCGAAAAATAGCATAGCCATAACCACATGCGATACAGGCGATTAAATCAACTATCAGCCAAAATTATTTAAGCCAAACACAACTGGCCAAACTAAGAATTACCCACTAACGAAAACCTTGTAATAATCTTACCACGACTAAATGGTATACACATCAATTCAATCTTTTGCAAGCCTAACAATTGGCTTAACCAAGTATTAGATACAAAAAAATAACACAACTGGCCATACCAAGAGTGAGCCATGACCACATGCAATACAGTTAGATTAAACCAACTGTGATCAGCTTTAAATAATTTAGCCAAACAGAATTGGCAAAACCTAGAATTTACCACAAACGAAAACCTTGTATTAATCTAACCACGACTAAATGGTATACACATTAATTCAACCTTTTGCAAGCCGAACACAATTGGCTCAACCTATATATATATATCCTTTATTGCATAAAAACAAACGAAAAATGTACAAACAGTGTGAGCAAAGGCGAGCTTATCTCTAAGGAGAGATCTCTTCCAGCCAACCCGTCGGTAGTGCGAGAATCAATATTTATATAACCTAGTATTAGATAAAATAATAAACGAAAATCTAACCAACTGTTATTAGCTAAAAATAGTTTCACCGAACACAACTGGCCATACCAAGAATGAGCCATAACCACATGCAATACAGTAAGATTTAACCAACTGTAATCAGCTAAAAATAATTTAGCCGAATACAATCAGCAAAACCTAGAATTAACCACTAACGAAAAACCTTGTATTAACCTAACCATGACTAAATGGAATACACATCGATTTAACCATTTGCCATCAGCGAATGTATGAAGATTAAACCAACTGTTTTCGGCTTATATCAATTAAGCCGAATACAACTGGCTAAACCGAGACATAGCATAGCCGTAACCACATGCGATACAGTTCGATTTAACTAACTATCAGATAAAAATAGGCTTTACACAACTGGCTAAACTTAGAATTAACCACAAACAAAAACCTTGTATTTATCTAACCACGACTAAATGGTATACACATCTATTCAACCAACTGCCAGCCGAACACAATTGGCTAAACCTAGAAACAGATACTAACAAGTAAACTGAAATCTAACCAACTGTAATGAGCTAAAAATAGTGACATGACCATATGCAATACAGTTAGATTTAACCAACTGTGATCAGCTTTAAATAATTAAGCCGAACAGAATTAACAAAACCTAAAATTAACCACTAACAAAAAACCTTGTATAAACCTTACCACGACTAAATGGAATACACATCGATTCAACCAACTGCCATCACCGAATTTATAAAGATTTAACCAACTGTTTTCGGATTATATCAATTAAGCCGAATCCAACTGGCCAAACCGAGACAAAGCATAGCCGTAACCACATGCGATAAAGTTCCATTAAACCAACTTTCAGTTAAAATTATTGAAGCCAAACACAACTGGCCAAATTTAGAATTACCCACAAAGGTAAACCTTAAATTAATCTTACCACGACTAAATGATATACACATCTATTAACCTTTGGCAAGCTGAACACAATTGGCTTAACATACTATTAGATACAAACAAATAAACGGAAATCTTTCCAACTGAAATTAGCTAAAAATAGTTTCACCAAACACAACCGGCCATACCGAGAATGAGCCATGACCACATGCAATTTAGTTAAATTAACCAACTGTGATCAGCTTAAAATAATTAATCCGAACAGAATTGACAAAACCTAGAATTAACCACAAACGAAAACCATTGTATAAACCTTTCTATTACTTGATGGAACACACATCGATTCAATCAACTGCCATCAGCGAATGAATGAAGATTTAACCAACTGTTTGCGGCTTATATCAATTTAGCCGAATACATCTGGCACAATCTAGATTTTAATTAAAAAGAAAACCTTATATTCACCTAACCACGACTTCATTGAATACACATCGATTCAACCAACTGCCATCAGTAAATTTATGAAGATTTAACCAACTGTTTTCGGCTTATATCAATTAAGCCAAATACAACTGGCCAAACCTGGAAATAGCATAGCCATAACCACATGCGATACAGTTCGATTAAACCAACTATCAGGCAAAAATAGTGGAGCTAAACACAACTGGCCAAACAACAAACGAAAACCTTGTATTAATCTAACCACGACTAAATGGTATACACATCTATTCAACCTCTTCAAGCCAAACACAATTGGCTTTACCAAGTTTTAGATACAAACAAATAAACTGAAATCCAACCAACTGTAATTAGCTTGAAAAAGTTTCGCCGAACACAACTGGCCATTCCAAGAGTGAGCCATGACCACATGCAATACAGTTAGATTTAACCAACTGTAATCAGCTAAAAATAATTTAGCCGAACACATTTGGCAAAACCTAGAATTAACCACAAACGAAAAACCTTGTATAAACCTAACTACGACTTAATGTAACACACATTGATTCAACCAATTGCCATCAGCGAATGTATGAAGATTTAACCAACTGTTTTCGGCTTAATATCAATTAAGCCAAATACATCGGGCACAATCTAGATTAAAAAAAAAAAAACCTTGTATTCACCTAACCACGATTTAATTGAATTCACATCGATTCAACCAACTGCCATCAGCAAATTTATGAAGATTTAACCAACTGTTTTCGGCTTATATCAATTGAGCCGAATACAACTGGCCAAACCGAGAAAAAGCATAGCCATAACCACATGCGATACACTTCGATTAAACCAACTATCAGCCAAAAATAGTGAAACTAAACACAACTGGCTAATCAACAAACGAAAACCTTGTATTAATCTAACCACGACTAAATGATATACACATCTATTCAACCTTTTGCAAGCCGGACACAATTGGCTTAACATAGTATAAGATACAAACAAATAAACGGAAATCTAACCAACTGTAATTAGCTAAAAATAGTTTCGCCAAACACAACTGGCCAAACCAAGAGTAAGCCATGACCACATATAATACAGTTAGGTTTAACCAACTGTAATCAGCTAAAAATAATTTCGCCGAACAAATTTGGCAAAACCTAAAATTAACCACTAACGAAAAGCCTTGTATAACCTAACTACGACTTAATGGAACACACATCGATTCAACCAACTGCCATCAGCGAATGTATGAAGATTTATCCAACTGTTTTCGGCTTCGATCAAGTAAGCCGAATACAACTGGTCAAACCGAGAAATAGCATAGCCATAACCACATGCGATAAAGTTCCATTTAACCCACTTTCAGCTAAAATAAATTGGGCTTAACACAACTGGCCAAACTTAGAATTAACCACAAACGAAAATTTTGTATTTACCTTACCACGACTAAATTGAATACACATCTATGGAACCAACTGGTATCAGCGAATGTATGAAGATTTAACCAACTGTTTTCAGATTATATCAATAAAGCCGAATACATCTGACCAAATCTAGATTTTGACAAAAACAAAAACCTTGTATTTACCTAACCACGACTAAATTGAATACACATCTATGGAACCAACTGCCATCAGCGAATTTATGAAGATTTAACCAACTGTTTTCGGCTTATATCAATTAAGCCAAATACAACTGGCCAGACCGAGTAATAGCATAGCCAAAACCACATTCGATATAGGCGATTAAACCAACTATCAGCCAAAAATATTTTAGCCAAACACAACTGGCCAAACTAAGAATTACCCACAAACGAAAACCTTGTATTAATCTTACCAAGACTAAATGGTATACACATCTATTCAACCTTTTGCAAGCCGAACACAATTGGCTTAACCAAGTATTAGATACAAACAAATAACACAACTAGCCACACCAAGAGTGAGCCATGACCACATGCAATACAGTTAGATTAAACCAACTGTGATCATCTTTAAATAATTTAGCCTAACAGAATTGGCAAAACATAGAATTAACCACAAACGAAAACCTTGTTTTAATCTAACCACGACTAAATGGTATACACATCTATTCAACCTTTAGCAAGCCGAACACAATTGGCTTAACCTAGTATTAGATACAAACAAATAAACGGAAACCCAGCGTTGCCAGAACGTTACTTTTGTAACATTTTACGTTACTTTTGAACCTCAAATGTTAATTCCATGTTACATGACACTTAATGTTACTTTTGCGTTACTTTTTACATTTTCGAACAAAAAAAATATCGTAAATCGGAACGCATTTGAGAATATTATATTTTTGTCATGTTGGGGCGATTGATACATATTCAACATGGCGGGCGGACCGATGCGATTGCAATAAGCGATTTCGAGTCGCATTGATATCTGTGGAATAGACTTATTCATCCACTCGCGTGTATTTCTCTATCTTTCATCCCATTTACACAGGCAACCAAGCGTTGGTTGTTTGTGTTGTGATCGCTCGCTCGGTTTCGCGGGTTTCGATACTTTCGGTCCGGTTGGCTCGGCATTTTCTTCGACGAATTCGAGTTTGTTTTGTTTTGTGTATTGTTTGTGTGTGTTGTTTTAGACTTTGATTTTAAGTGATTTGGTAAGTAATTACTATGTTTTTTGTTGGTGTTTTAATCTAATAAATGTGTAGATAATAAAATAATCAGTAATTTTACATTCAGTCGTGTTTGCAACTGAATTTTAAGTTGATATTTCACAAAAGTTGATATTTATCACTTTGTGAATTTGTTCCCAGTCTGGTTAGGACATTGCAGGCTGAACCACCTGATTGTCCGTAAGAAAGATGGTTCCTTGCTTCGGAGGGCACGTTATTCCGTCGATCCCGGTTGCCGTCTATGAGTACTTAGACGGCGGTCGTTACACAGCCATTTCAGTAGTCGTATCTCACAAGCAAATAGTGTTACCTAATTACGTAGTAGCTGAAGATGAAAGTTCCCTGAAGTAGTCCATGAATAAATCAATAACCGACTTGGCATTAAATGGTTCTCACAACTTTTTACAGTAGAAGAACTGAGAGGCGAGCCTTGGTCCATTTTACAAGTGAATGTTTTTGGTGGGATTTAAGTATTTTTCGCTAAGTAAATGAATGAGTTTCCAAAAAATAAACCAAAAAACGCCATCATGTCAGTAATTTCGATTCAAAGTGACGATTTTTTTCTATGTTTGACTGCAGTCCGGATAATAAAGACGAGACGAAGATACCAGGATAAACTGCACTTATATTCTCCTGAAAAATATAAGGTGAGATTTAAATTGTTTTTCTTCGCCGCGCCGCGTCAGTCACGTCACATCACTGCCATTTTTAGTGGGTTGCCAGATGCCAAGAAAATAATCTCAATTTGTACCAAATTGTAGAAATATGAATCTAAATCTGTGAATGTTTTTATAATTTTCTAGAGCAATGTGTCATATTTTTTTTTAATAAACATAGTCGTTAAAACAGCAGTTTGCATACAGCAGATTTATATGGAATTTTCAGTACCCTAATCAGGGCCTACTAGTAGTAGAAGGCGGTTTAAAAACTCTTGACACCAGGGTTCATCGGGTCATTGGACGACTCGATGTCCCACACGAAGAGAGAGAGAGAGTATCCTAATAATTACAATAAGAAGATACCTATTAATCACAAAAAAAAATTAAGGATGCATGATTTTTGTCTTGTTTTTAACGCACTAATCTTGTCTATCTCTTTTTTATGTATGGTGTGATGGTGCATGTTGGGCTGCTGCTTTTACTATGTTTAAATTAACATATATCTACAGAAAATGAAGAGGTTTTTAACGGCTAAACCCTCGACTTCAAAAGAAAGAGACGACACAGAAAATATAGATGAGGCACCTCCCGATGAGGCACCTCCCGAAAAAAGAACAAGCAAACTTATAAATATAATTTTAACGAAAAATGGCTTGTGGACAGTACATTCAAAAATTGGATATCAAAACGGGAACAACAAGCTGGCTCAATTACTGCCTTTTGTAAAATTTGTAATTGTAACATACTGAACCATAGGCCTGCTCTTGTAAAGCACCTAAACACAACAAAACATAATCAAAATGTTAACGCTATCAACAAAACAACATCAATAGACGAAGCGTTCAGACCGAAAAAGGAAGAAGAGCTAAAGAAAAGAGCCGAACTTAAATTATGTGCTTTTCGCGCTGAACATAATTTGCCTTTGATGTTGTCAGATGACTTAATACCGTTTTTGGCTAACACATTTCCTGATTCGGCAATAATCAAATCGGTTAATTTAGGAAGAACAAAAGCAACCAACATCGTTAAAACTGTGCTTGGTCCAATACTGACAGATGAACTTGTGCAGAAACTCAAAAAAACTAAATTCAGTATAATTATGGATGAAACGACAGATATCAGTGTTAAAGAACAATGTGCACTGGCAGTGATATTTTTTGATGAGGATGAATTCGTGGTTCGTAGTCAATTCCTTGACATGTATGAAGTTACTTCTGGAAAAGCCAAAGACCTCACAGATGCTTTATTAAATTGGCTTAGTAATAAACAAATTCCATTAAAAAACTTTGTTGCCTTTGCTTCTGATACAACGAACAGTATGGTTGGAGAACACAATTCAGTATTCAGTCATTTAAAGGAACGCGTACCACACATTGCATGTGTCAAGTGTAGCTGCCACATGATTCATCTCGTGGCCTCTAAAGCATGTCTCAAGCTGGCAAGATTTGTTGAGGACTTTTTAAGAAATGTCGGAACACACTTCAACCGCAGCACACTCCGGCAAGAAAAACTCAAGGAATTGCAGTTATTTTTTAACGTCGAAGTCCACAAAATATTAAGTCCTTCAGTCACAAGATGGTTGTCTCCAGAAGCTTGCGTGAAACGGGTCCTCGAACAATACGATGTTCTCTCCGAATATTTCAGACTAGAAGTACTTGAAGACCCCAGTAAAATAACTGAAGACATAATTGGCGTTCTTGACAACAAGCTAACAAAACATGTATGTATTGGAACAATTTAATGATTTTAACAGATTGTTCCAATCTGAAAAGCCATTGCTCCATCAGCTCAAACCAGAAACGCACAAGCTAATAAAAACCATAGCCAGAAATGAACATGAACTTCAGTTATTGCAAAACAACCGATGCATATAAAATAGAATACGCCAAACCAAGATTTTTTGTGCCCCTTGAAAAAATATATTTAGGTGTAGCTGCGCAGTCATCCATTGATGAACTTTCAAAAGAAATACCAGAACCGAAAACGGTAATAACAGACTTCAAGAGAACTTGTCTCATGTTTTATATTGAAACAATAAACAAATTGTACAACGTTTTGATTTTTCTGACCCGTTATTCGGAATAATAGAACTGATTGAACCAAGCGTTGCGCAAAAATTTGATATAAAAGATTTGTCAAATGTTTTGAAGAGATTCCCCAATGTTAAAGAGGATATAAATGAAGTAGAGCTTCAAAAAGAATGGAAAAACATGCTTTCCTGGACCACAACGATTTAGGTTTGAGCCAAAATCTGGAAGTGGAAGAATATTGGAGTCGAATTTTAAAGCTAAAGGATGTGACCAATACTAAAATGTTCCCAAATTTAAAAAAGATTGTCGGGCTTTTGCTTGTTTTGCCTTTTTCTAATGCTAGCGTGGAAAGAATTTTTAGCCAGCTTAAATTAATAAAATGCGAACAAATAAACGGAAATCTAACTAACTGTAATTAGCTACAAATAGTTTCGCCGAATACAACTGGCCATAACATGAATGGGCCATGACTACATGCAATACAGTTAGATTTAACCAACTGTAATCAGAAAAAAAAAATTTAGCCGAACACAATTGGCAAAACCTAGAATAAACCACAAACGAAAAACCTTGTATAAACCTAACCACGACTAAATAGAATAAACATCGAATCAAACAACTGCCATCAGCGAATTTTTGAAGATTTAACCAACTTTTTTCGGCTTATATCAATTAAGCCAAATACAACTGGCCAAACCGAAAAATAGCATAGCCATAACCACATGCGATACAGGCGATTAAATCAACTATCAGCCAAAATTATTTAAGCCAAACAAAACTGGCCAAACTAAGAATTACCCACTAACGAAAACCTTGTATTAATCTTACCACGACTAAATGGTATACACATCTATTCAATCTTTTGCAAGCCTAACAATTGGCTTAACCAAGTATTAGATACAAAAAAATAACACAACTGGCCATACCAAGAGTGAGCCATGACCACATGCAATACAGTTAGATTAAACCAACTGCTTTAAATAATTTAGCCAAACAGAATTGGCAAAACCTAGAATTTACCACAAACGAAAACCTTGTATTAATCTAACCACGACTAAATGGTATACACATCAATTCAACCTTTTGCAAGCCGAACACAATTGGCTTAACCTAGTATTAGATAAAATAATAAACGAAAATCTAACCAACTGTTATTTGCTACAAAAAAGTTTCACCGAACACAACTGGCCATACCAAGAATGAGCCATAACCACATGCAATACAGTAAGATTTAACTAACTGTAATCAGCTAAAAATAATTTAGCCGAACACAATCAGCAAAACCTAGAATTAACCACTAACGAAAAACCTTGTATTAACCTAACCATGACTAAATGGAATACACATCGATTCAACCATTTGCCATCAGCGAATGTATGAAGATTAAACCAACTGTTTTCGGCTTATATCAATTAAGCCGAATACAACTGGCCAAACCGAGACATAGCATAGCCGTAACCACATGCGATACAGTTCGATTTAACTAACTATCAGATAAAAATAGGCTTTACACAACTGGCTAAACTTAGAATTAACCACAAACAAAAACCTTGTATTTATCTAACCACGACTAAATGGTATACACATCTATTCAACCAACTGCCAGCCGAACACAATTGGCTAAACCTAGTAACAGATACTAACAAGTAAACTGAAATCTAACCAACTGTAATGAGCTAAAAATAGTGACATGACCATATGCAATACAGTTAGATTTAACCAACTGTGATCAGCTTTAAATAATTAAGCCGAACAGAATTAACAAAACCTAAAATTAACCACTAACGAAAAACCTTGTATAAACCTTACCACGACTAAATGGAATACACATCGATTCAACCAACTGCCATCACCGAATTTATAAAGATTTAACCAACTGTTTTCGGATTATATCAATTAAGCCGAATCCAACTGGCCAAACCGAGACAAAGCATAGCCGTAACCACATGCGATAAAGTTCCATTAAACCAACTTTCAGTTAAAATTATTGAAGCCAAACACAACTGGCCAAATTTAGAATTACCCACAAAGGTAAACCTTAAATTAATCTTACCACGACTAAATGATATACACATCTATTAACCTTTTGCAAGCCGAACACAATTTGCTTAACATACTATTAGATACAAACAAATAAACAGAAATCTTTCCAACTGAAATTAGCTAAAAATAGTTTCACCAAACACAACCGGCCATACCGAGAATGAGCCATGACCACATGCAATTTAGTTAAATTAGCCAACTGTGATCAGCTTAAAATAATTAATCCGAACAGAATTGACGAAACCTAGAATTAAACACAAAAGAAAAACATTGTATAAACCTTACTATTACTTGATGGAACACACATCGATTCAATCAACTGCCATCAGCGAATGTATAAAGATTTAACCAACTGTTTGCGGCTTATATCAATTTAGCCGAATACATCTGGCACAATCTAGATTTTAATCAAAAAAAAAAACCTTATATTCACCTAACCACGACTTAATTGAATACACATCGATTCAACCAACTGACATCAGCAAATTTATGAAGATTTAACCGTTTTCGGCTTATATCAATAAAGCCAAATACAACTGGCCAAACCTAGAAATAGCATAACCATAACCACATGCGATACAGTTCGATTAAACCAACTATCAGGCAAAAATAGTGAAGCTAAACACAACTGGCCAAACAACAAACGAAAACCTTGTATTAATCTAACCACGACTAAATGGTATACACATCTATTCAACCTCTTGCAAGCCGAACACAATTGGCTTAACCAAGTTTTAGATACAAACAAATAAACTGAAATCTTACCAACTGTAATTAGCTTAAAATAGTTTCGCCGAACACAACTGGCCATTCTAAGAGTGAGCCTTGACCACATGCAATACAGTTAGATTTAACCAACTGTGATCAGCTAAAAATAATTTAGCCGAACAAATTTGGCAAAACCTAAAATTAACCACTAACGAAAAACCTTGTATAACCTAACTACGACTTAATGGAACACACATCGATTCAACCAACTGCCATCACCGAATTTATGAAGATTTAACCAACTGTTTTCGGCTTATATCAATTAAGCCGAATCCAACTGGCCAAACCGAGAAATAACATAGCAATAACCACATGCGATACAGGCGATTAAACCAACTATCAGCCAATATTATTTAAACCAAACACATATGGCCAAACTTAGAATTAACCACAAACAAAAACCTTGTATTTATCTAACCACGACAAAATGGTATACACATCTATTCAACCTTTTGCAAGCCGAACACAATTGGCTTAACCTAGTATTAGATAAAAAAATAAACGAAAATATAACCAACTGTTATTAGCTAAAAATAGTTTCACCGAACGCAACAGGCCATACCAAGAATGAGCCATGACCACATGCAATACAGTAAGATTTAACCAACTGTAATCAGCTAAAAACAATTTAGCCGAACACAATCGGCAAAACCTATAATTAACCACTAACGAAAAACCTAGTATTAACCTAACCATGACTAAATGGAATACACATCGATTTAACCAACCGCCATCAGCGAATGTATGAAGATTTATCCAACTTTATTCGGCTTATATCAATTAAGCCGAATACAACTGGCCCAACCGAGATAAAGCATAGCCGTAACCACATGCGATACAGTTCAATTTAACTAACTATCAGGTAAAAATAGGCTTAACACAACTGGCTAAACTTAGAATTAACCACAAACAAAAATCTTGTATTTATCTAACCACGACTAAATGGTTTAAGTACATATCTATTTAACCAACTGCCAGCCGAACACAATTGGCTAAACCTAGTAATAGATACAAACAAATAAACTGTAATCTAACCAACTGTAATGAGTTAAAATAGTTTCGCCGAACACAACTGGCCATACCGAGAATGAGCCATGACCACATGCAATACAGTTAGATTTAACCAACTGTGATCAGCTTTAAATAATTAAGCCGAACACAATTGACAAAACCTAGAATTAACCACTAACGAAAAACCTTGTATAAACCTAACCACTACTTAATGGAATACACATCGATTTAACCAACCGCCATCAGCGAATGTATGAAGATTTAACCAACTTTTTTTGGCTTATATCAATTAACATTATCTTTGACTATACTTATTATTATCGTCAGGATATTTTAGCGAATAAAAGAGTTTCTTGGAATCACAATGCTTTATATTCGATAATATTTTCCAATACCATTACTCAATTTTACGGAAATGTGTAAAATCGCCAATGTCACATCAAATTCCAAATTCGAATCCAAAACGTCATTTTTGTCTTGCCTCTATGCTCTCCTCGCCTCGTCTCCTCCATAGACACAAATGTCTATGCTCACCTCACCTCCGCACCTCACCGCACCCCACCTCTTTGTATTGCATCGCTCCACACCACTTCGCTTTACACTGCTCATCTCGCCAGCCAATAGCTCCTCTCCTCACCAGCCGTTACATTATCTTACTGGATTTTAGTAACGCCTTCAACTCTGTTGACCTTGATATTCTTCTTGCAATACTTCGCTCCCTTAGCATCTCTTCCTCGGCAATAGCTTGGTTCAATTCATATCTTCGGAATCGCTCGCAGCGGATCCGCTCTGACGAGGTTTTCTCTGATTGGCGTGATCTCTCTGCGGGTGTTCCACAAGGTGGCGTCCTTTCACCTCTTCTCTTTTCTATTTTTATTAACACAGTTACATTTGTGATCTCCTCTAGCTTCCATCTCTACGCAGACGATTTGCAGATACATCGTCATTTCGCTTTAGACGATATCGTTAGTGCCACTGCAGCTATCAACGATGACTTGAGTAGGATTGCTACCTGGGCTGAATTTTTTGGTCTAGTAGTTAATCCCAAAAAGTCGCAAGCGATGCTGATTGGTAGCCCGAATATGTGTAGGCAATTAGATCACACTAGTATCCCAACTGTCACTTATAATGGTACACCCATTGCCTACACTAAGACCGCTAAGAACCTGGGTGTGCTACTGGACCACAACCTTAGTTGGACTGCTCAGGTAAATGATGTTAGTAGAAAAGTGTTTTATTTTTTTCACTCGCTGAAGCGTCTCCAAAATTTCCTGCCTCTAAAAACTAAAATCACTCTCGCGCAAACACTTCTTTTCCCCCTTTTTGATTACGCTGACACTTGTTGCCTGGATGCCACTGAAGAGTTGTTGAACAAACTCGAGCGTCTCCAAAACCTATGTATTAGATTTATCTTCGGCTTACGCAAGTACGACCATGTCTCGCAGTTTCGTTCTCAACTCAAGTGGCTTCCTATCCGACTTCGCAGAAATGCTAATGTGCTTTCTTGTCTTTTCAAAATTCTTCACAGCCCTTCTTCTCCTTCTTACCTTCAAGAACGTTTTAATTTCTCTCGACCTCAGGACAAGCCTTGTCGCTCCCATGTAAGGTCCATTCTTACTATACCTATCCACCACTCCGACTTCTACAGTTATTCATTCACTGTGCATGCAGCCAGATTGTGGAACTCCCTCCCGCACACAGTACGTGACAGTCCTTCACTCTCAGTCTTCAAGAAAAGATTAAAAGAGCATTACCTTTCACTGTCTAGTTAGTTTGTATTAGTCGTATTTATGTATATTTATTGTATTTGTTGTAAATTATATATATGTTATTGTGTTAGCTATATATTTGTATATTAAGTAAACTTATTTTTAATATATTATATTTTTATTATTACATTGTGCACGATCTATCAGCCTCACCTTATGCTATCTCTCTACCGTATGACTGCTGGACGAGATTTCTTTTTAGAAATAAAGTACCTGTTGTGTTGTTTTTCTTAATTGTAAGTGTCCTGTGTTTTATCTTGTGTGCAATAAACAGTTAAATAAATAAATAAATTAAGCCGAATACAACTGGCCAAACCGAGATATAGCATAGCCGTAACCACATGCGATACAGTTCGATTTAACTAACTATCAGGTAAAAATAGGCTTAACACAACTGGCTAAACTTAGAATTAACCACAAACAAAAACCTTGTATTTATCTAACCACGACTAAATGGTATAAGTACATATCTATTTAACCAACTGCCAGCCGAACACAATTGGCTAAATAGATACAAACAAATAAACTGAAATCTAACCAACTGTAATGAGCTAAAAATAGTTTCCCCGAACACAACTGGCCATACCAAGAATGAGCCATGACCACATGCAATACAGTTAGATTTAACCAACTGTGATCAGCTTTAAATAATTAAGCCGAACACAATTGACAAAACCTAGAATTAACCACTAACGAAAAACCTTGTATAAACCTAACCACTACTTAATGGAACACACATCGATTCAATCAATTGCCATCAGCGAATGTATAAAGATTTAACCTACTGTTTTCGGCTTATATCAATTTAGACGAATACATCTGGCACAATCTAGATTTTGAATAAAAAAAACAAAAACCTTGTATTCACCTAACCACGACTTAATTGAATACACATCAATTCAACCAAGTGCAATCAGCAAATTTATGAAGATTTAACCGTTTTCAGCCTGTATCAATAAAGCCGAATACAACTGGCCAAACCGAGAAATGGCATAGCCATAACCACATGCGATACAGTTCGATTAAACCAACTATCAGGCAAAAATAGTGAAGCTAAACACAACTGGCCAAACAACGAAACGAAAACCTTGTATTAATCTAACCACGACTAAATGGTTTACACATCTATTCAATCTTTTGCAAGCCGAACACAATTGCCTTAACATTGTATTACAAATAAGCAAATAAACGGAAATCTATGCGACTGTATTAGAAAAAATAGTTTCGCCAAACACAACTGGCTATACCAAGAGTGAGCCATGACCACATGCAATACAGTTAGATTTAACCAACTGTAATCAGCTAATAATAATTAAGCCGAACACATTTGGCAAAACCTAGAATTAACCACTAACGAAAAACCTTGTATAAACCTTACCACGACGAAATGGAATACACATCGATTCAACAAACTGCCATCACCGAATTTATAAAGATTTAACCAACTGTTTTCGGATTATATCAATTAAGCCGAATCCAACTGTCCACACCGAGACATAGCATAGCCGTAACCACATGCGATAAAGTTCCATTAAACCAACTTTCAGTTAAAATTATTGAAGCCAAACACAACTGGCCAAATTTAGAATTACCTACAAAGGTAAACCTTAAATTAATCTTACCACGACTAAATGGTATACACATCTATTTAACCTTTTGCAAGCCGAACTGAACTTTAAACGTACTGCAACATCTAACAGCTGCGGCGAAAGATGGCGATGCGATAAGAGTATCTGAAAAAGTCGTTTCATTCCTCCATTGTATCGAAAGGATAGCTTTCTCATTAAGACAACGCTTCTGCGTTTGAGAAGAAACTATAATTTTAATACGCAGAATGCATAAAGCAGTTCTTTATATAACTGTTTTCGAGTTCATAATCCGAACATCAAAAGACAAATGTAGATAATAGTAGTGTTTGCAACTGTCATATAATGGGGGTCATTAGAATGCGAGTGTCTGTTTATCACACAAGGCGTAGCCGAGTGTGATAATAGTTTGACACGAGCATTCTTATACCCAATTATAGCAGTTGCATACACTATTTTATCTACACCCTCCAAAAAAAACTCAGTGTAACACTTTTCCAAACGTCCGCACCGGCGATTGCAAGGCCCGATACATGGTCAAATTCAATACGAGAACGTAATATGGCTTTATATGAATTTTCAAAAATTATAAACTAACAGTTGTTTAGATGTCGAGTCTGAACAACAAATAACTAAACAACTGAACAACAACTGAACAACACTGAACAACATCTGAACAACATCGGAATAACAACTGAACAACATCTAAACAACTGCTCAACATCTGAACAACAACTGAACAAAAACCTATGGAAACAACTGAACAACATCCGAAAAATTAACGTACATCAACAACTGTCAGGTGCGGCGGAAGATGGCGATTTTAGTATTGCCAAAAAAACTTCGTTTCATTTCTAAACTTTATCGTAGTAAGAGTTTTCTCATTAAGACTCCTACTTCGACGGAAGGAACGAAATTCAAATGAAATTCGGAAGTCATGTCAAAGAGTATATTATAGAGGTGTCACCATTTCATATAATGTTAGTCTAACTGGTACTGATACAATACTTGACGACCAATGGTAGTGCGACTGCCTGCGGCGCAAAGGTTCCGGGTTCGATTCTCGGTGGACTACTCACAAAGTTGATATTATAACTTGGAAGGAATATTAACCTACATTATATTATAAGGACCATATTTTGAAATAAGTTGAACCATTCGCCAAGACTTAGCTGAACGCATAGCATATTAATTATGAACTCTATAAACTGTACTGTCTGTTTGTTTGTTATTCTTCCACTTTCAGTAGGTACATGAAAAGAATTCATCTAAAAATAAGGGCTTAATCAGTTCACAAAACACTTATCTTCATAACATTTCAAATCATATTTACAACCTTTTAGTTTAACGTTATGACAGAAGAAGCAAAGTCATTAAACTAAATAAAGCCAACTTATTAGTTCAGGTTTAAAAATGCAAGTGGCCAGTATCATGTTACGCACTTCGCGCGAATATATTTTTGTTTCGTTTTTGTCCATCCTGGTTTTGTACATATTTTTGCGAACTTCGACATTAAAAACTTTTTTTGGGTATTTCTTTGTCATTTTCGTCATTGCGTGCACCTTAAGCGCAACTAATACTGTTAAATTTCAATTTCAATTTTAAACGTTCATTGCATAAATCAGTATAGTATACTGTATTACATAGATGTAAGTTCAAAATATAAATAGCAAAAACCAATAAGCGACGGCCATTATACTTATATTCGAGTATGATATTATGATATGATAATATATAGCGGTCGCATTCTCGCACCGTTCATTAATTTTTGAACAATATTTATTGACCATCAGACATACACAGAGCCGCATGCCTTAAAATTTTCAAACCTTCGAACACCTTTAACAATCTTTTTCCTTTAATCACCGACACCAGTTGAATTGCTTCATAGTTAAAAATTATCATACATTTTGGTGATATCTATTAAAGTAACTAAGAAAATTTAAAAATCGAACGTGCTTCTAATTGTTTTTTTGACTAAGGTTTTTAATCCATTCCTATCTGGATAATCCTGTAATTTTTGGTCTTGAAATTGGTATTTTTAGAAAAGGGATTTATAGCCTTATACAATGTTTGGTATATTTCGGTGTTACCAACGAACCAGGGTGACCACAACCTTTAATATAATGATACCCTCGACCTTCCCGAAATGATAAGTACCTACCTGGAAATTAATTTTAACATTAGTATTGGCATTTTGTTCGGTGACACTCTAGGACTTTCCAGCTAGGTATAAGTCTAGAACCTTTCAACCCAGTGTTACCCTAGCATGAACATCTTGACCCAATGCCACTCTAGAACCTTTCTACCCCATAACACTAAAAACCTTCCGAATCAATAGATCCTACTCTTGAACTGAAATCTGACAAAAATCTTTTAGTACATAAATAATACTTTTGTATACTAGGTACGCAAGTTGCAAAAGATATGGGCGTGATATGTATATGTATGTACGTAAGTACAAGTACATAATTATTATACTTGCGTTCTTATAATTTGTCCTAAAACTGTGGTTGGTGGTGACCGTATGTGCAGCGTTCCATATATACAATTAAAAATTTCCGCCGAAGTTAAGAAACTGCTTTTGTGCCGCCGTGCCGCCGTCTAGTGTTGCATATAAATCGAACCTTACTACTTCATACTAATCTGCACTAACAACCACGTCATCCTATTATTTGATCGTAAAAATATTTTTAATACCTACTCTAATCGGTTCATATTTTGCGTTTCGTTCGATGTATCAATCAACGTAGTATTGACATTGGCAAAATTATCCATAGCGGATAGAATGCCGTTAATAAGTAGTTGATATATTTTACGGCAAAATTCTAGCTACAATAATTTTTTACGGTCAAAATATCGAACAAATGTACAGTGTGTCGCGTCTGCATCATATTCCGTTTATCTATGATCAATTCCACGTCAGTTTTGACAGCAGAGGAAACACATCAAAACAAAAACCTTTTATTCCCAAGGAAAGCAGCCGGAAACAGTAAGTGTTTTGCTGAATTTCTTAATAACTAAGATGTTTTGTCAAAAAAAAGCCGCCCGGGCGGGTTCAACGTGAAATTGCCATTAATAATCATACTAAGATCAATACAGTTCGATTAGCACTGGCGGAGGAAATCTCTTACGCCACGCTTCATCACTGAAAAATAGAGGTAACTTCAAATTTTAATTTCTCCGTAATTAAATATAAAATGAGATTTTGCGCTGCCCTGGCTTATTCCTCATATCTTGAAGATTAAAAAACAAAATTTTGTTGACAGTGATGTGCCTTAGATTATGTATAAAATGCATTCTCGTAGCTCGTTTTCACCTCACTTCATGGAAGTAGGCCCGTTAAGTCATTACGCTTCTGTAATTTCTATTAAACCGTAGTTTATATAGGCAGAATGCATAAAGCAGGTCATTATACAACTGTTTTCGAATTCATTATTCGAACATTATGAGACGAGTGTAGATAAACATACAAAGGTACCGTAAGATATTTTCACGTTATAGGGCAGCGTTGCGCGTGACGTGACCAATGTCTCATCTGGTTATACAGGGTGTAACGGAAGGGATATAACAAGCGAGAAATGTGGGCTTTGGACGTCGATTTTAAATGCATTAGCGAGGTTTGTAATGGTTAATTCACTCATCTAAAAAAGTAACATTATCAAAAAAAAAGATACCAGTTCCCCAAACAAATATTTTCCCATCACTAAAGTAGCTCCTCACAACCCTGACCTGCAAAGAGTGAAATAAGTCATTCCACCTCCTATTAAATATGCTTCCTCGCCGATAATTTACATTGGAGTTTCTCAAAACGATTTGCAACAAACACAACACTAAAAAGCAGCAATGAACATAGTCTTCTCAGTATGTTTATGTTTTCCTGGTATTACCTATGAAATAGCAATGTCAACAATGATATTTTTAGGGTTCCGTGCCCAAAGGGTAATAACGGAAACCCTTTTACTGAGGCTCGGCTGTCTGTCTGTCCGTTCGTCCGTCCTACCTACAGTTACGAGGCTGTATCTTCTGAACCGTTATACCTAGACAGTTGAAATTTTCACAGATGATGTATTTCTGTTGCCGTTAAAACAACAAATACAAAAAATTTGAATTAAGTAAGTATTTAAGGGGGCTCCTTTACAAAAAAACTTTTACGGAGGCTGTATCTCATGAACCGCGAAAGTTAGACGGTTGAAATTTTTACATGTGTTGTATTTCTGTTATAACAACAAATACTAAAAATTTATGCGGGCTGCCATACAAAACACGTGTTTTTTTTGCAAGTAAATAATTATTATCGTCAGGTTATTTTAGCAAATAGACTTTCTTGATATCACAATGCTATATATTCGATAAATCTTTTTCAATACAATTCTCAATTTTACGAAAAAGTGAAAAACGCTGCTGTCACATCAAACTCCAAATTCGAATCTAATGTCATTTTTGACTCTCCTCTATGCTCTCCTCGCCTCCTCTCCTCCATAGACACAAATGTCTATGCTCACCTCACCTCCGCACCTCACCGCACCCCACCTCTTTGAATTACATCGCTCCACACCACTTCGCTTTACACTGCTTATCTCGCCAGCCAATAGCTCCTCTCCTCACCAGCCGTTACAGTCGGCCATCCTGAAACCAATTGCACCGCAATTGGCGCAGGAAAAATCGTTAACTTTACAGCAGATAAATAAGATCATCTCCAAATACGACTTCCTCATCCATCACTTTGATCCACTACATTCTATATCACTATCACCACAGTGTGGCTAACGGGACGCTTTAAGTATAAGCCAATAAGAGAGAAACCACTGCTTGTATTTACACATTACACTTATCTTTGCTAGCTTAGGTTAGGATTCAACTTATTGGGATTCAACTTATTGGGAATCCGACATTCAAAAAATTCAACTAAATGGGAATTCAACTTTATGGTCCGGAAGGTGATACCCTATCTCCTTGCCAACTGTACTATGATGCTACCCTATCTCCTTTGCAGACTGTATTTACTAAAGTAGCAAATTTTGTTAAAGATGTTACTTATCTCAACTGTATCAACACTATTACTCTACCCTATCTCATCTCTATCTCTTGTCGTCTGCACCTCTTTCTTCCCACACCGCAGTAATTAAAAATACCCACTCACCTCACAAACACATTGCTCAGCTTGTGTGATCATGTCGCCCTCGATCCGGTGTATGGCATCCTCTCCCATGTTACACACCTTCAAGAATCCTACTCCATCGTGAATAATAGAACTGGCCATAGCATAGTGAGTACAGCCATTGCTGTGCTGTCTATGTCTTGCACACACGTCTCCTTGCGGCGTATATGCTACAACCACATTTAATAAGCTGTTGCCTACGGCACCTTGTCTTCAGCTACCTGTACTCCATAACAAGAAACTTAATCACAGGCATCTACAGCTAATCTAGGCATCAAAATGTCTCAAAGGTGTCATTTTCAATTTTTCGTCAACCCTTCGCTTCTTGGAAGTTAAAACCTTGATCGGATTGATAATGATCAAAAGCTGACAAGAATCTTTCATACTTTGTCTGGCGTCGAACATTAAAATGCTTGAGCATTAGCTTGCTCATCAGGTAAACCCCGTATTATACAAGACACCGCTGCCTGTTTACTTTGCAGAAATCGATAGCTCAAAGCCAACTTCTCTGGGCAGTATTTAGTCATACTTTCACTGGTCAATTTCTTACGTTGCATCATCTCTTCCAAAATGACTTGTTTACCACTCCTGCCATGTATGTTCATAAGACTGAAATTCAAGTCTCATCATCATGATCATCTGCCTGCTCTTATCCCTACTTATTTGGGGTGGACGCAACATGTTTTTTCTTCCATTCATCTCAATCAGCTTGCCTGAGCTTCGATTGCAAGTAACGGGATTTCATTCATCTCTCCATTTGTAATTGCTCCTTGTTGTTCAATTTTCTTAATCCAACTCTGAACATTCATATTCTGGTCTTCCGGGTCAAAATCAAGAAAGAATAAGTTTAGCGGTGTTGAAATTTTCAATAGAATTCGATTCGGTACTGACTGCCTTCCTTATTAAACATAATTTGCAGAGCTGTTCGTAGCGTTTTTGTGATCAAGCTTTCCAAATCTGGTCATTACTCACTTTTCCTGACTTCTTCTTTTGCCGTACATACCGTCCAGGTTTCTTGTCTGAACCCCCCTGCAGAGTTCCCTTCATAGTGGACTTGGAATCATCCCGCTTCTGACTATTATCGTCAGGTTATTTTAGCAAATAGACTTTCTTGATATCACAATGCTATTTATTCGATAAATCTTTTTCAATACAATTCTCAATTTTACGAAAAAGTGAAAAACGTTGCTGTCACATCAAACTCCAAATTCGAATCTAATGTCATTTTTGACTCTCCTCTATGCTCTCCTCGCCTCCTCTCCTCCATAGACACAAATGTCTATGCTCACCTCACCTCCGCACCTCACCGCACCCCACCTCTTTGAATTACATCGCTCCACACCACTTCGCTTTACACTGCTTATCTCGCCAGCCAATAGCTCCTCTCCTCACCAGCCGTTACATAATTATACGAAACCCTTCGAGCGAGTCCGACTCGCACATGGCCGTTTTTTTAGCTATGCTATGGCACAGTTCACTTTCAAAACTTAAAGTCGTTGATGTTTTCCTGGTATTACAACAGTGATATTTTGGGTATTATAAATTATAACAGTGATACTCATAATCGTCATGTATTCTTGGTAAATGAAATAAGTGTTTTCAATGGTTTTCAATTTCGTTTTCAACAATAGTCTTCACTTGACACGTGACATGACGAACCAGCTGACAAACAGTCAAAATTTTCGTGGTCAAAATCATAAAGACTATAAGCAACTAAGTTTATGATAAAGTAGGTAAGTCAGAGACTACGTAGGTAGTAGGTTGGTTATGATTTGTAGCCAAAGAAACTAAAAAAATATTGAAGATGCCTTGCCATTTGCTTTCCTAATATTCAGGATGAACGATATGAAGGTATGATCGCACTAGGAGGAACCATAGTGGAACTGCGCGAGAATGAAGCGACAAGCGGACGCGACGACAAGCGACACGCGTAGCCACCTCACATAGTGCTGTGATGATGATGACGGATGGCGGCAGGTTCATGGGTCTGATTTGATCTGAATTTTTCAATTTAACAACAGCATGCGGATTGGCAAACGCAGTTTAGGGAACGCAGCTGCCCATTCTCTGGATGAATCCAATAAATACCTTAGTAGCTTTAGAAATGGGGTGATTCTAAACTAAGCCAGCACCACACGGCATAAACGTCAAACGGGAGCAATTTTGATTGCCGTGATAAGCGAGCGGCGCTTACGTTCTGCTTCCGGAGCAGGTTTGGCGTCGCTGCTGGAGGTCACGTGCAAGCCCCGCCACCCGGCCGTGCAGCACAGTCGCGCTCATGATAATGTTTTTTTTTTTTTGATAATGATTTTTATTGTGCGATGAAAATGGGTTACAATAGCAGTTACAGTTTGCTTATAATTAGGTAGTTTCACCAAATCCTACCTTTACAGGTGTACACACATTACAAAATATAAATAACTTCATATGCAATTATTGTTTTCTACATTATTATATCTTTTAAAACAATTCAATTTCAATTTCAACAATTATATATTATTAAATCCCTAATATGCATTCAATGACAATATTATTTATATAAATTCAAATCTTAATTAGCATTCAACATTTTTTAAAATCCATATTTTCTTTGACACTGTAAAAACAATTATCTAACAAAAAATCCGTTGTAAGTTTCTTAAATAAGCGTTCCATACAAATCACTACAGAGCAGTGTGCCGCCCTCGCGGCTGCAGGGTCCCGTCCCGACTGCCCAGATTGGAATACTACCTTTAGGTAGATTTTGAATGACGAAAGTGGTGACGGACCGGGGCTAAGATTTTTTAAAGAATAATGTAGCTTTGTGACGAATCAGGTCTCGTTTTTATGTGTGACGAACCATAATGCGGCAAACCAGGTTCTGTTAAACGTTTCGATCCGGAAGTTGTTGATTTAAGTATTCCTGGAGTAGATATTTTGTACCAAAAGAATACCAAAAAACACGTGTGCATGCATGCGGCTGCATGGCGCGTCTAACGAGAACTGCGGATAGTGTACGGTTCGCAAATGTATGGCCAACACGCCTTCTGATTAGCTTTGTGAAACGGGCCCCTGACGCACGCTCAGGGCGAAGTCACTCATCATCATCATCTCAGCTAAACGCTGGCTGCGCGAGTAAGTACAAAGTCTACCCGCGAAGCTTGAATTACCAGGAGCGCAGAAAATCAAGAGAACACAAGTTTGAGCCAAGCGAGTCAAGAAAACCAGCAGACAGTGAAAATGTACTAGGATTTCATATTCTTAGAAAGCTCAACAAAATTACTTTTCAGCAAAAAGTATGGCTCCTGCATCCCATAGATAAAAAGCAATGTGATAAAAATACATATTGATACCTGTCACGTTTGACTTTTTTGTGAAGCTTTGGTGGAAAATAATGAAAACAACGCCATAAAATCAAGAAATTGAAATTAGCAAATTTATTTAGTTGAAAATATTGTTTTTTCAAAAATATACAAAAAAAAACTAGCGACGATCTGTGTTGGTGAAAGTGACGGCAACATGTTTGTTCGGTGACCAAATTTTACAAGGACAATAAACAACAGACCAGTTGTAACAGACTTGAGTATCAAAACAAATTGAGCTGCTTTGTCCTGCGTGGCCTTCTAAACCGTGATTTATTCCAGACGCAAGAAGTAGAAGGAGAAGAATACATTAATAAGGAAGCACGCAAGACTAAATATCAGAAAGCTATTCTGACTGTGTATTTCTTGAAAATTTGCGGACAGTGTAGGATACTTCTACGCTTTATACTTCAATTTTTATTAAAAGATAAGTTTCAAAGCTTGTTTTATTTACTTTCATTTTGTAGGAAACCCCTATCTTTCTCGTTTGGTTGAAGGTGCAAGTTCGTTCATTACGGCTGACGACATGCGATTAACGCGGATATTGTAGCACTAGCATTGGCGAAGCTACAATAGTTGCATCGGCTGCGCACGTTAGTCGCATGTGGTCGGCCGCGATGTACGAACTTGTACCTTAAAGGTAGGTACAGTCAATCTCGGGCTAGGTTAGACAGTTTGGACTTTGGACCGTTCTAATTAATTAAGACTTACATTAGCGGTCAGAGTATTGGACGTGAGCTTGACTGTGTAAGGTAGTGTGTTTGTTCATCGCGCACTGTTGCATAGCTCGAACTCGGCGCAATTAACTTCATACTAAGACCTTGGTCGCATCGCTCGACCATGCGAGTTATTCGCATGTTATCGGCCAGGTGCGGCTGCGATAGGACGCAATACACGAACTTGCACCTTAAGTGGTAGAGCGGGAGACGCATGCGCGACTTTGGATGCGCGGAACGGTATTGTCAGTTTGTATTGAGACCTACCAGGCTCTCAGAAAATGTAGATAGTGAACATTCTGAGGCTTTTGAGGGAATCGTGAGGGCATCAAAATCTTTAGTGATGGGAACGTTCGAATTTGTACTAGCGTAGCATACTAGGTTACAAATGTTATTTTCGGAATTTTAAAATTGAACTTTTTCCGGAGTTGTACTTCACACAAAGGTTCCACATCACCTATACGTTCTGCCACTTTCCGCTTGATATACCCATTCCGTTACACCCTGTATAGCTTAAGGCCTTAAGTATCGTCAAATATTTGGAAAAACTAGAAATTGAATCAGTAAAGAAAAATAAGTGTTATAGATAGATTTTCAAGTAATATTTTTAGTTGATACATTTTTATGTTGTTTTCATCCAGAAAAAAAAACGCAAAGTGAACCTAATTTCTTTCATTAATTGCAAATTCCAAAACGGCATGTATAATTTATTTCGTTATTAAAGAAATAACAATATTAGTATTTTGTGTTAAGTTGTATTTTTAAGCATATAACACGTGAAAAGTATTCACGTGAATTTATGTCAATGTCAATGTCACACCTCGGACACTATAAAGCGGGCTAATTAAACTACTGACATTTTTACTTCCAAAAATTTGTGCGTGTGTGTAGGCGAGCTAGGCAATTGAAAGAATTGTGAGTTCATGACATGGCTCAAAATTTTGAGTAGGATAAAAATGTAATGTATGGTCCGATATTCATTGACATTCCAAGTGGGTCATAGAATCGACTAATGGCCCGAAAGTACACAAACTATCAAGTAGGTCATAGAGTCGACGAATTTGTTGTTATATGACCACAATACATGAAACTGTATTGAAACGTCAGGACACAGGTAAATTACTAATATTTACCTAAATACTATCGCGATAGACCCGGTCTAATACTTAAAATGAGTGAAAGTGATCGCGAGTGCTTGAAAAGTTATATAGTTAAACAACAACTGAACGACAAAAATGAACAACAACTTATCTAGTTGTCCACTCGATTTGTAACGTGTTTACCCCGTAACGCTAAACTCTACTTATTGCTCCACGATTGTTTTGACATTTCGCGGGTGGGGGCGTGTCGGGGGCTGGAGTGCGGGGAGGGGAGTGTCCGTTCTGTATGTTTTATTATATATTAGATACTATTGGTTATTCTGTAGTCAAGTTACGCTGGCCGCCTACAGTTTTCCATGATGTGTTCAGGCACTAGTAAATCGGTCCACTACGCGATACGACCACGCACAAGGGTAGGACGATAAAAAAAAAGATTAAATCATGGATTACGGTTTAAGCCACCTTAGAGCCAAATAAATCACGATAAAAGTACATTGCCCCTTGTAGAGTGCTTTACGATTACACCATTGTATAAATCGGCTGTCACGTCATGATCAGGGGGAGCAATTAGGAGTCAGTGACCTGTAATCCAGATTTATTTGGCTCAAATATAGTGGTGTATAGAACCAAAATATATATTACATTGTTTTGTGCAGTAAGTAATCTTTATTTACATATATTTATATATTTTATACACTTAATGTACCTAGGTAGGTATATTTTTCATCATAAATATAAATAACTATGATTCTAGTCCCATAATATTATGTTATAATATTTTACTTATTTATACTAGTCATTAATCATTACCAATAAATAGACTTAGGATGTCACGTGCTATGTTCATATCATAAGTTTATAAATATTGGCTGGGATTATATTGGAACTACATTTGAATTAGGTTAAAATAATATGAGTGAAGATTGCTCATTCAAACACTTGCAAATCTAGGATCGGAATGTGTAAATTTGTTCATTCCTGAAAACAAAAGGCCTGTTGTTTAGTATGGTGCCTACCTATCCTAGGAGAAAAATGAGGTAGGTACCTATTCCATATGCAATTGTTGTAAAATCATTTAGTAAGATCGCTAACCTACCGCTGCCAAAGAGTGTTAACTTACGACTTTCTTGTATACGCTGTAAATTTTTGCGGAGTACAGGTTGGAAGTACCGGCATTCACTTGAATTTAGTCCGGCCACAGAAAGCTGTCCACAAGATATGGAGAAAATAAAAACACTACTTGGATTAAACCCTAAATAAATGCAGTAAAAAAGTGCAATAGTGTACAAAAAAACAGTACATTTTGATAAAACTTACTAGTGAAAAAGTTTTCATAGCGTTATCAAAAACATATTTTTGGGATATTTAAGCACTTATCGTTTTCTGTATAGAAAGTTCTACCTTATTATAATAATGAGTGGTAAGGCTTATTTTTAAATCAAGGGAATGTTTCAGAATTCTCCGAACAAACGGAATAAAGTCAAATCGTCCAAATCAGGTTAAGCGCGCGCTAAAACACAACCTGAACACTGCTTGTTTCCGTCTACGATAAGAGTGTTTCTGAAATCTGTTTACAGAATGTAGCTAATATTTGTTTTAAGGCGGGGTACAGAGCGAGCAAGATTATGAAACCAGTTTTATTTAGACAATTTCAGCCATGAATTTAAAAAATATATATATATGTTATTGTCGAAGATCTATCAGATAACATACACCTATCCTATCAGTTACACAATTTGTCAAATTTTACTCGATAGAAAACAATCCTAAGTAACCTTCGAAATATTTTTTCAATATTATGTGTACAATTTTAAGGTTATTACAAAACAAAATATACTTTAATTTAGATATATACCTTTTGTATTACGAATATCTAAATAAGACATTGTAACTATATTTCTCTAGCTTCTATGTCGGGAAAACCGTTAACTCTCTCGAAAATTTGAGCGCAAATTGATTGGCTATGTCTGTGGCGTGAATGAAAGAGACTAACTTTTAAGTTGAAACAGGGACTAGTTATGTTTTAGTGGTAGCCACATTTGGATACAACATGATTTTCATGGCTTTATTCTAATTGTTTTTAAGGTTTCCCTTGAAACAATCCCTTGTTCTCGAGGTGTCTACGCGATAATGCTTAGCGAGTGTGAGTAATATTTTGGACAGTGTATGTGATGCCCTGCAGCTGCGGCGGCGCGGGATCGGCGGCTGCCGGCGGGAAGTGCCCGTGGACACGTCGATGGTTCTGCAAAGCTGTACCCTAAAAAACGAGGGAAACGTGAACGGTTAGGCAGGTAGTTGTTTTTATGGTCTATGATTTATTATTCTACTAGTATATTAGCGTGTTATCGGATCTTTTTTAGACAGAGGGAACCGCTTATCACGATACTGTAGTTATTCGAAGTGTAAATTCTACCTTACAGAAAGCTAATTCGCGCGTTAGAGTATTTATCTTTATATATTTCGTACAGAGCAAAGCCAAAAATAAACAATTCAGCGACATCTTACATTCTGTCTGTTAAAATAATAAAGAAACATTAAAACCAAAATCTGCAATAAATGCAAATAAAAATACACCCACCTACCCAAAATGCCGGCAACATTTGCTCTTTGTACTGCTAACATTATTCTTAAGCGAAACAACTGCCAGCCCTCGGGTCACCCAAGTCTTCGATAAGTCGCCCCGAAATGTCTTTTAAGGAAGAACTGGCAGCCCCAGGAGCCCATTTTCTCGAAGGTAACTGCATTCGAAAAGGTATAGGGACTTTCTATGTAGGTGTAGTGTTATAGTACATTGTTGCCGTGGAAAATATGGCTTAGGTGGACGAATAGAGTTTAAAGTCCAAACCGTAAGCGAGAACTTCAATTACACGAGTCAAGCTGAGTAAGTCCTTTCCCTCGAGGTTTACATAGTGCTTTTCTCAATAAAAGGGATGTATGGGAAACCGAAACCGGGTTATCCTAACATAAGCTCCATGATAAAAGCTGTTCAGTTTCATGATCTGATCACACCCTGTATAAGTACCAAATGAAAGTTGATTTAACTTATATAAACATAATAAGTAATAAAAATGATTATATTTCAGAACAATTCTTTTTTCCGCAGAGTGTGCATATAATAAGGCAAATAATTAATTCATACTCAGGCATTTTAATTGTTAATTCCTACTAGTGGTAGAAGGCGGTTGAAAAAACTCTGACACGAAGGTTCATCGGGTCGTTGGACGACTCGGTGTCCCACACGAAAAGAGAAGAGAGAATGTTAAGTTCATACCTTTCAAACAGAATTATGTTACGTTCCTCTGTCAGTAGTATTTTTATATCTCATAACGGAACGCAGTAAGGTTTTAATAACGTTCCGTTTTTTTGAGATCCATTTTTATTTTTGATTTCATTTACGTGTAAAGAATCTACTTTGCAGGCGCTTTAGCCCTAGCAAAGGAATTCCATACAACTTTGCTGGCGTGATCAGAGACGTGACGCATAATGTGAAACTTCGAGGAATCCTTTTCCGAAAAAATTTACATATTTCCTAGCATTGCCGTGCCAAGCGTTACTGGCATTAAAATACTCTTGCAAAATTGGCGGGCAAGGAATGAGCTGCGGTAGCCCATATGGAAGAGGCGTCGCCACTAGTAATGCGAAGTTGCAGGTTCAAATCCTGCCCGCACTTGAAAATTTTGAAGAGTTTTTCATTTCCTAGCATGTTTGAGAAAAGTATATTTATCTTACATATCAGAAACGAGGGTACGAGTGTCAGACCTGTATGAACCTGTCTCCGCAGACCTCGCATATGTAGGGCTTGTCGCCGGTGTGTCGGCGGATGTGCAGCGTGAGGTCATTGCTCTGGGAGAACGCCTTCTCGCAGTACGTGCACTTGTACGGCTTCTGGCCGGTGTGCACGCGCATGTGTCGCGACAACTTGTTGCTGCGGGAGAACCCTGCAATATTTATTTATTTATTTATACTTTATTGCACATCGTACAAAAGGCGGGCCTAATGCCAGGCGGCATTCTCTACCGGCCAACCAGAAGGTAAACAGAGAGGGAAAGAAGCGGGTGCACTAATAAGAAAATAACACTAAAGGAAAACAACATGTCAAAACTACTATCAAAATAAATACCTACCAATACATAGTTATTATTCATAATAATATACTTACACACATACTTATACCAATAAATAATACTTAAAATTACATACATACTGAAATATAAACAGAAATAAAATAATACTATTAAAAACAAACATACAACTAGCTCCATCTGTCTTCAAATGCAAAAAGTTACATCGTCTTGGCAACGGCGTTGGGTTGATTGGTATACGGATGGCAGCCGTGAACTAATTCCTGCGCTCTTTTGACAGTGACAGCTCATGCAACCAACTCACTCAATAAAATGGCTATATAGCTGGTTTCTTTGCCTTTTACCAATATTAAACATGAACAATGAGCTTGTGTCCTACTATTGTAGTGTTATTCGAAGGCGTCAACGTACGTCAGTAGACAGAAGTCAATGAACTTTTATCTAAATTTATTTGCCTCAGATCATAGCCTACTTTTTAGGATTGTGTAATGTGTGTTAATATAATACAAGAATCGGATGTTTAAAATCAGCGGCCCTAAGTAGTATAGATCTCATTCATCTTTTTTTTCAAAATATACAAGATCAGATTTATTAAACTGAGAAACAATTAAAAACCTAACGCTATCTAACATAGGGTACAGTGACGACAAGGGCGTGTTCGTGCTGTTTCCCTTAGTCGGTATTTTCTCCGATGACAGGTCATAAAACCGCGTTTTAGCACGCCAGTCAGGAGAAATTTTCTACCATGCGCTCCAAAACGCGGTTTTACTAATTGTCAAAGTAAAAAAGAGCGACGAATATTTGTATGGGATTAAAAAAAAGATCTCTTTTGGAACCCATCATGTGTGGTATCTAATGAAAGGGCTTTTTATGCCTATTCCACTTTATAGTATTTTAGTCTCCTATGTAAAGTTATGCATTCTGCCTGCCTGCCTGTTTTATGCATTCTGCCTATAGATATTACAGTTTCTTCTCAATCGCTGAAGCGTAACGTCTTGATGAGAGCCTTCTAAAAACTTCGTTTCATTACTTCATTCAATGAATCTAAGTCTTTTTGCCAATCAAATCGCCATCTTCCGCCGCACCTGTCAGAATTGTTCGGTTGTTGTTCAGTTGTTTTATTAGGTTGATGTTTAGTTTTTGTACCGATGTTGCTCAGATGTTGTTCCGATGTTGTTAGTTGTTGTTCAGTTGCTGACTCGTAGAGTGTAGAGTGTAGATAAAATTGTATATATAACTGCATATAATTAGGCATTAGAGTACTCGTGCCAAACTATTATCACATAAGGCGTAGCCGAAACAGACACTGTCACTCTATTGCCCTCCATTTTATGACACTGGTATTAGTCGTTATTGTTTTGATCGTCGCCATCGTCGCCTTATTTTGACAGATAATGCGCATTTTGCGTCAAACAAATTAAAAGACATGCACATGACACGACTAAGCGATAAGGGATCAATGAACTTTTATACGAATTCGTTTTATACAAGCTCTAGTTTAGCTTAATACCAAGTTGCAAAAAGGTAACAATAAACTTGATTTTTATCGATCTGTATTTTGAAATAAGAAAGGGTTCAGGTTAGAAAGACGTATCGGGTCGGTCAACTGCCACTACTGTCATAAATAACTCTTATACCTAGTTTCAATTACGTATGTAATAATAAGTAACTTTAGAATTTTGGCATAAGTAGTTTTTATACCACATGAGTCAACATGTAAGGGAAAAATACTTGTTACTACCAAGTTCTATCCGTTTTTCCGTAGTAATACATCATAAAAATCAAATATGAATATTAACCTTTTCCACAAACTCGGCATACACAAGGCTTTTCACCAGTGTGCGACCGGCGATGACACTGCAGATCAGAGGATCTTGGAAAACCTGAAATATAAGTAATTCAAATTTAAATTATTTGTTAATTTTTACATACACTATGGCGCAAACGATGATGATGCTCTCTAATTTTCAAGCAGTTGGTTCGTGAATGGTGCCTGGTTTGCTAGGTAAAATAGGAAATAGCCCGGAGATGTATTTTTGAATTAAGATTTTGATTCGCATTCGTAAGACTGCCACGAGGTGTGTTACCGCGACACGTATCACAAGTTTTACTACACGAATCCATTTACAACATACCCTAGTATAATCACTCTTGTCTTGAATAGATTCGTGTAAAAGAAAGAGCGATAGGACTGGTTAGCTAACCCGTTGTAGTCTTTCGAAAGTGAATCTATATCGATCTCTAATGATTTAATAATACGCCTCGTGCCTAAAGATGACATAAAATAAGATTGTTGACAATTCTTAAAATAAGATTACATACATACACAAATCCTTTATTCCTTGCGGGGTCGGCAGAGCGTACACTGCGCTATCGCCACGTCTGACAAATATTTGAGGGACGTTTTGGAAATATCGCGTTGTACTAAAGTGAAAGGTTGTTAGCCTGTCGCCTAAAATTTTAATACACATGAAACTCTCGAGTCCCTTAGTCGCCTCTTACGACACCTACGGAGACCAAATGGGTTGATGCTTCTAAGCCGGCATCATAATGCACAAAAGCTAAAAGTTAGATTGTAGACAACAATTATTTCATTTAATACTAACCTTTCCCGCAGAAGTCGCACTTGTAGGGTTTTTCGCCAGTGTGCCGGCGCATGTGGACGATCAGGTTCGAGGAGTTGGAGAAGCCCCGGCCACAGTACAGGCACAGGCAGTTGTTCGGCGGCTTCTCGCGGTTCGGCTCATGGATCCGCTTGTGAGATCTACGCACACGTTAACACAATGATTTTAAAACTATTTCACGATAATAAGTGCCTCTTGCTAGAAAATATACCTCGTGTGTTCATAAGTTTTGAGACGAAATATAACTTTGATAATAAATTAAACAATAAAGGTATATTCATGATATTTTTAGAAAATTATAAGTGGATTATAACTATAAATTAGCGGTAATAACTATTCTAAATGGCCGCCTTTATTCGTACTGCAACCCCTTAGACGTTCGGGCCACTCAACAATCGCGGCACGAATCTTTTCTAGAGGGGTTCGCTTCGCTTCCCTGACGAGGGCTCGCCTTAGGTTTGGGTTCGACTTGCGGCAGGCCCTGAGCTCTAACTCTCAGTCCACAATGAATAGTCAAGCGAGTTGAGATCAGGGCTGGAGATAATTCTTCCACCGAGATAAACCCCGGTACATTTTCCCTTAACCAGGCTTGAGTTGTTTTTGCTTTATGCTACGGCGCTGAGCCTTACTGGAAAATCCATTCCTTGCCCTTAAATAGCCCCTTGGGCTTCACGACAGTCTCCAAAATATCACTAACTCTTTCACTATCACTTTGATAATTTTTTGCTTTACACTTGACCCCTTGTTGGCAAAAATGGAGCGGAGTGACACCTTCATATGAGACCCCCCACCGTACCATCACACTAGCTGGGTGATGGTACGGTGGAACATCCTTGCTACTTATTGGCATAAACATTATTGTTTTGACGGTTGAATTTTTCTTCAACTCTAAAGAATTTTCCTCTGTGAAGAGTATCTTTTTCGGATCGTGCCTCTTAAGCAAAATTGGACAACGTTCGCGTCGTACTTTGCGAAGGCGATCGTTTAAGAAATTAACTTTTCTACGCCTTTACCTTGAGATCATATTTTAGTATCCTGTTGATTGAAATACGCGATATGTTAGTCGCTCTCTTACCATTTTGATATTCGCAGCCGTCCTCACAGACCGCGGCCGACCACTTCTTTGCCGATCTTGTAAAGATTTTGTACCCTTGTAACATTTTATAGTGCAATACACCGACTGATGCCAAAACATTTATACGAAAAATCTCCATAGGTTTTTTCTCGCCAAATGAAGCCAAACAACAGTCGCACGTAATTCTTTTGTTCCTTCCATATTGAAAATAGCAAAAAAAAAAAAATGAAATCAAGCGGACAGAACGTAAAACATTCCAAATTCAAATTTGGAAAAGTAAACTCGTTGCTGCCAGACACAATTTTTCATTTCTTTAATAAAAAGTTTTTCTCAAAACTTATGAACATACGAGGTAGTGTAGTTCGTACTACATCTGAGTAAATTAAAATAATGAGTCATCCACATACTAATCAACAAATAAGAGCATTATATAAACAACAGGACAATTTACTACGCATTGATTACGTTAGTAACTTACCAGCAGCTGTGGTTTGCAAGCGAACATACATACATACACATAACCACGCCTATAATCCCTTGCGGGGTAGGCAGAGCATAAATGGCCTCAAAAAAAGGCCATTTACGCCACGTCTGACAAACATTTGAGGGTCATCTGGAAAATCGTGTATCGCCATAGTGACAGGTTGTCAGCCCGTCGCCTAAAACTGCAATACACACCCTCGAGTCCCTTAGTCGCCTCTTACGACTCCCACGGGCAAGAAATGGGGTGATGCTATTCTAAGCCGGCATCACACGGCAAGCGAACAGAGATCGAAATTCCACTAAAAAAATTGCGAGAAGAGCAATAAAGCTAAAAGATGTTGATGTCCACCTCCAACCCCGAACTTCTTAGGTATGGTTTACTTAAGGTTTTATAAAATAAACTTGCAGACATTCAAATGGCAGCGGACCTCCTTGCGTTTTGTTACTTACCGTAAATTATCTTTGCGAGAAAATTTCCTTTTGCATACATCACACTCGAAACATTTTTCTGGGGGCATGTGAGTTTTTGCGTGTTTAGCTAATGATTCCTTTCTGTATAGAAAAAACGTAAGTTCAGTCATTATTTTACAAAACTATTTCATATATAATTAATTACCTAAGTCAAATATATGTTGTAGCTTACTTAGGAAAGCGCCGGTGACACGTATCACACTGATATTGCTGAGAACCATCTTCGGGTGGTTTTTCCTTCTTTTTCTCAATAAATGATACAGATACACTTTGCCCTTCGTGATGTCGCAATATGTGTTTATTCAGCGATATCTCGTATGCAAATTTGAGCCCGCAAACGCTGCATACGTGCTTCCTATCCACTTGGCGGCATACATTTCTATGACGCGTTGCAGTTTTGACCGATGTGAACTCCTGTAAAATAAAATATAAATAATTATATACCATGATGTCGTTGCTGCAAGATCAGCAAAAATTACTATACTTATGGTGTTAAATATTACTAACATTACGCAAGATCTTATCAGTAAATTTAGCTTTTTTTATCGCAGATAAGTTGAATGAAAGAGTATCTAAGCTAAGGCTTGTAAGTCGGAACTACAGGGGACTTTCTCCGATTCATAATTACAAAGCCGCCTCCCTATACTTGCGTCACTTAAAAATACAAATGTGGATGAGTACAGCACCTAGCTTAGGAATTGGCTCAAGTATTCTTTGCGGTAGCGGTGTATCAAAATATTTCATGGGATAAAACAAATAATAAGTATTGTACATACTTTAGTACATGTGTTACATTTAAGTGATTTGTCAGGATGATCAGCTTCGTTATGAAAAGCTAGGTCCTCTTCTGACAGATACACGCCACTGCATATATCACACACATGGAGCACATTCCTGTTGTCCTGTAATAAAACACATGAATTAAATAAAACCCAAGCCATTTTAATTTAAAAACATGCTGTAAAATTAATAAATTGATAAAAACTACGCGAAACTAGCTCGTACCATATCACAATTAGGGTCTAAAATATCTCGTAATAATATTTCCGTGAGTATATCCTTTCTAGTTTCATCATTCTCATCCTGCAATAATAGAAAAATATCATTAATATTTTAATCGGACTCCTGTTGGACACATTGAATTAATATATTCAAAGAATACGTACGTTTTTCATACAGTCGTGCTCCTCGAAGTTTTTTTTCTTTAAATACATTTTTTTACACATTATACAACAGAAAACTTTGGTGTCTGAAACAATATTTTAAGTAAGTTGTTGTGCTGATAATGGTTTAAATCAGAAAAGTTTTTAGATTACAGAAAAGCAGTATATATTTGAAAATCTTACCTTTGTGGTTCAAAAGGTGTTCGCTTAAATCATCTTTGGTTTTGCAATGCTCCTTACAGAAAGCACAGCTAAACTCTTGGACTGGAACAGACTTCAACTTGAAACCATTCTCAGTTAATTTGCTCAGTATAGACTGAAAAAAGTAAAGATAAACTTGATGAAGAAAAACATTATTCTTGTAACTAATAAATCAGTCTAATAAGGTCTAATCACATAATATGTTGCATAGTAGCATATTTTGTCTCGATATCGTATTGATTATATTGATCCAAAAGCTAGCCTTGGAGTAGGTATTAGCGGTAGGTAACTCACGAATGAACGAATAAAAAGAGCGCGCTCTTTACAAAAAGCTCACTCACTCTTGCGTTCAGTGCAATTCATATTAGATCTTGCGCTCCTAGCGCTGTTCAGCTCTTTTCACCCGCCCGAGAGATCGCGAACGAATGCGAGCGCGAAGCGAGCGATCAACGAGGACAGATGCATACGTTACTTTCTGATGAAAGAGTAAGAGCGCTATAGCGCTCGATGTGCGGCGCCAAGCAGGCGTCTCGCGAGTCTCGCGATGCTTTCCCGCGGTTTTCGCGGATTTGATTTCTGAGTTTTTGCATTGTAAAATAGACATTATTGTGTAAGGTCATGGCTGAAATTTGGTTACGTAAATAAATTAATTTAATAATAAAAGATTTCTCCAACTTTTGTTTGGATGAGTGATGAATTGACGAAGTAATTAATTTTAGTAATAAATAAGTCGCGCGGGCGTGAGCGTCACTTTGACCTCCGACTATTATTTCATTACGATTTTTGTGTTTTTACTATTAATTTATAAAGTAAACATTTTAATTCATTCCGCCTGTTAATCATAAGATTGCTTACTCATCAGTCACTCGTAGATTCGCTAGCTCTATTAGCCAAAACACATCCTAAAAATCAAAATACTCCGCTGAGCGAAAAGAGTTACTGAGCGCTTAGAGCGATGCACATCTTTAAGTACGAAAGATTCAAATCGCTCTGCTCTTTTAAGTGAGTTGTTTTTCCCACTACTACTTCGCTCCTCCTCAATAAAGACGCACCCTAAAAATTTTACAGGTTTAAAAAAGGGCTTTACCGCAAACAAAGTTAGACATGCGATAAACGCGTTTTGAAATTTAGACTCCATAATAGTAGTTTATGCAACTGTCGTATAATGGGGGTCATTAGAATGCGATTGTCTGTTTATCACACGAGACGTAGCCCAGTTGCATACACTATTTTATCTACACTCTAAAAAAAACTCATTTTAACACTTTTCCAAACGTCCGCACCGGCGATTGCAAGGCCCGATACATAGTCAAACTCAATACGAAAACGTAATATGGCTTTATATGAATTTTCAAAAATTCAATACAAACAGTTGTTAAGATGTCGAGTCTGAACAACAAATAACTTAAGAACTGAACAACATCTGAACAAAATCTGAACAACATCGGAATAACAACTGAACAACATCTGAATAACAACTGAACAACATCGGTACAACAACTAAACAACAACTAAACAACAACTGAACAAAAACCTATTAAAACAACTGAACAACATCCGAACAAGTACCGTACAACAACAACTGTCAGGTGCGGCGGGCGATGGCGATATGAGCATTGGCGAAAAAAAACGTTTCATTTCTCAACTTTATCGTAGTAAGAGCCTTCTCATTAAGTTATTTCGCTTCTGTAATTTCTATTTAACCGTAATTTATATAGGCAGAATGCATAAAGTAGGTTTTTATACAACTGTTTTCGAATTCATAATCCGAACATTATGAGACGAAAGTGATCGCGAGTGCTTAAAAAGTTATACACTCACAGGCACATTTAACCGGCCACTTGCATTAGCATGGAATACTCTTGATTCTTTTGATTTGTTAATTACAGTGAAAGTAAATTAAAAAGCTTTTAATTAAACGTTAATTAAAGAATTGGTAGCTTAACTACAGTAGGTCTTAAATAAATAAAAAAACATGAAACAAAAAAGTATCATTTTTCAGAAAGTCTCTTAAGAGGTGAATGTTAACAAAATGTAAAAAAATAATAAAATGAGGACAATCTTAATAGTGAGTATTGCCTCCACGAACTCTTATGACTTCACGCATCCCGTCTATGACGTCTAGGATATCTGACTGCGGGATACCTATTGTGCCACTCTTCTAAAACCGCACTTGTTAGGTCACGGAGTGTGGTTGGCACTGGATTACGGCTTCTGACTCGTCTTTTTAAGTTGTCCCAAATGTGTTCAATCGGATTAAGGTCCGGACTGCAGGCTGGCCAGGGTAATCTGCGTATACCAACAGCATCGAGGTAATCATTTATGTATATATTTGTGCTCGGGCATTATCGTGCATAAGCACAAAATTTTCTCCAATAAATGGAGCAAATGGTACCACATGGTCTTGAAGCACTTCCTCCACGTATCTTTGAGCGGTCATACTTCCTCTGGAAACGACGACTAGGTCCGTGCGTGCTTCATAAGAAATTGCTCCCCACACCATTACTGAGCCCCCCTGGTAACCAACAGTTTCAACTATAGCACATGAAGCAAACCTCTCAGATTGACGTCTGTAGACCCGTTGGCGACCATCTGGAGCTTTTAAAGCTATTCTGGACTCATCACTGAATAAAACGGTCTTCCACTGCTCCGTAGTCCAATGCAAGTGCTCGCGGGCAAATTGTAGTCGAGCTCTTCGATGATGTGCCTCCAATTTAGGAGCTTTGGCAGGTCGACGTGCTAGCAAGTCTTGTTCAGCTAGTCTTTGTCTTACCGTTCTCTCACTTACACTAACGCCACGAACTTCAAAAAGCTGATTACGTGCTTCAACAGCTGTAGAGAAGCGATTTCTCAAAACTTTACTTACGACAAAACGGTCATCTCTGCTCAGCTGAGGTACACCGATGTCGACCTTGCCCAGGCCTTCGAGTATAGAGGCCAGTCTCACGAAATCGTCTGATAGCGTCTTGTATTGTTGTTCGAGGAACACCAAGCATCCGACCTATGCGACGATGGCTAAATCCAGCATCAGCCAGAGCTACTCGTATGAAAAAACTGGTTCTCCAATTCACAATTGATCAAAATAATGCAGTGCACATCCAAAACAAATGAATACCGAAACAAAACCATTCGATCCTAAACAATTTGAAACTCAATGATTTTTTACTTTTTCTTTTTATTCATAAAAACACAATTTACAAGTTAACAAATGAGGCCATATGTGTTTGATTTATCGTAAAATTAAATCCTGCCAATTTACAACATATTACGGACAGCGTTATTTCTAATCACCACGAGATACACCATTCGAGGGTGGTGGCCGGTTAAATGTGCCTGTGAGTGTATTATGAGACGAGTGTAGATAAAAAACTATTAATAGATTTTAGTGTTAGGCCTTTTTAAAAACTTGTAAATTTTTTAGGGTGCGTCTTTATTGAGGAGGAGCGAAGCCCAGCATTGACGCGAAGCGGAAATTGGAAATTTCAAAGTTTGGTCAATTTATGCACCGACAGATATCCACATATATTTAGGCCGCCTTATTATACCGTGTAATCACAAATATTTTTTTAACGTTATCATGTTTTGTGCAGCAATGAATATTATTATTATTATTGCACAGCTATACAGAAAATAAGCGAAGTGGGTATTAAACTTATGTTATCATAACAATCGCAAGAGCGTGGAGCATTCAATTGTAAAAAAACAGCTTATAATAATCATCAGAAAAAGAAAACAATCTTACACTAGTCATTAATTTTTTGGGTCGTCCTCTCTTCTTGGGTCCCATGAGTTCAGCATGGAAATCCCACATATGCTTGGTCAAGTTTTCTGCTCCATCGTAACTCGTACCGCACAACGGGCAATACGTACTCACTGAGTCTTCAAACTCCACTGAAACACAGGTTAATAGCAAGTTTATAACTTTTTAGGACACTACTTTTACACATTTTAGTTGATTAACCCGGTCTGTCGCGATAATTTTGAGATAAATATAAACGATAAACCTGGATCCCGACGTTTTTGCTGAGTTACATCAGCTGTAGTCGCAGGTACACGGAAGTACCAGCGAGTTGATGAAACCCAGGCGAATCATCGGTATTCAGGTAAATCGTTTATTTGAATACCAAATTTTAATACACTTCCCGTGTTAGGTACACAATTTTTGAAAATGTGTAAAGTTTTCAAGCGCGGGCAGGATTTGAACCTGCGACTTTCGCATTACTAGTGGCGGCGCCTCTTCCATCTGGCTGGATCTCCCAGATGATGTTTTCAGTAAATTGTTCATATTTACCTCAAAACTATCGCGATAGCCAGGTTAATCAGCACTAATGTCAGCCAAGTAATAAAATTTAATAGGTATTAACGTGTTTTACTAATATCGTCAAGCGTAAGTATCTGGATTAGCGATCACTTTTAAAGCTTCATCTTTTTTGGTCATTCAGTCATAATTTTACCTTTTATGCATTTCTTTTTCTTGTCATGCTGTTTTGAACTTTGAAATGCCACACAGGTACTCCTGTTAGATCCGCTCTCGTGTTTTTCCTTTTTGACAGGTTCTGAAAGTCAGATATTGGTAAATAAGGCAGGCACACCCTAGTCTGGAATAACGGACTTTCGTAATGTTTAATAGTAGTTTATGCAACTGTCATATAATAGTGGGCATTAGAATGCGAGTGTCTTTTTATTATACACCTCATACGTGAATTAAATTGTGTGAACTTGAGTGCCGATTAGTTATTTTTCTTTTTCCATATTTGTAATTTATGGTTAGAGTGAAGATAAAATTTTGAATGCAACTGCATACATACATGGTGTAAAAAAATTTGCTGAGAATATTTTAAGGGGTGAACCAGTACGTGAAACTGAACAACTTTCCCCAAGGAACATAGGTCGAAATATGAAAAAAGAATTGGTCCTCCCATACAAATTATCCCGGCCGGGTAACACACTGAGTATGGGAGGGTCATATTAATTTTTCATATTTCGACCTATGTTCCTTGAGGAAAGTTGTTCAGTTTCAGGTAAGTACTGGTTCACCCCTTAAAATATTCTCGAAATTTTTTTTACACCTCATATACATATCAGGCATTTGAATGCTCGTGCCAAACTATAACCACACGACACTCGCACTCTAGTGCTCTCTATTATATGACAGTTGCACAAACTTACTATTAAAGATTGGTTGCTGATCATCTAATCGCAGAGATTTACATTCATTAAATTTTTGATATACTATTTAATATTAAGTTGACAAAATAAAGCAGTTTTTAATAAAAAATAACTATGTATTCTTAGATTTTTAAAAGTACACAACGGATTCTGATGCAGTTCTTTTTAGAACATAGAGTGATTCAAGAGGAAGGATTTTATACATATAAGTCATGGCGGAAAAGGGTATTTTTTCCGCGGACCGCTAGTAATACATAATCTAGATGACCTGAGTGATTATAGTTATGTTAAAGGAATATTTAAATCATCAAAATATACTTTAACTGACTGCAACACCTTTCCTATAATCTTTTCTTACCAATGTCACTTGCGTCCAAATCATGTCCAAGTCCAAAATCAGAATCCATAAAGTCATTGTCTTCGGAGTTAAATTGTTCTGTTTTCACCCCTAAATGATCCGTCTGAAAAAAGATAATAAAAGTTCAAGATGATTCTATGTTGAGTCTCATAATCATCAAACATTGTCATAACATAACCATAACATTAATCTTACTTCAATAATATGTATAGTCATGATTAAAAATACAGAATGTTTAATGTGAGTGTGTGAACTTTCTTGGGGTGTCATGTAACAACCGCGGTACTGTTACATGACACCCCAAGTCATGTAACAAGGTAGTACTGTTACAATACTGGTTTACCTACATATCGAATAGAACATAGGTGAAATAAAGAAATAAATATGCAATAATAAACATAAATTATGGTTGTGTCATCAGAAGGAAAATGCACCACGAAACCTTTTTCTACAGTTGGCAAAAGTTCAATTGTAATTGAAGTGGAAATTTTTAATCTTCATGAAACAGAACTACACCTTTTTTTACTTTTTTGGAGAAATATCATTATCTGAACAGTACATATCATTTTAATAATAAAAGGGTCAGTTTTTTTTTGCTATCTGTAACCTATTTTTATTTATACAATGTTTCGTAAATAACTTAAGATCTGTACCTACTGCACTCTCGGCTCGCAGATTTAGGAGGAATATTTTTTCATCAAAGTATGAATTTTTAAGTGATACGGGCAGCACCTAGCTTAGGGAGGCGTCTTTATCGTGTAAATATCTCTCTTCAAATTCAATCCCGCATTAATTTACAGACTTAATTAATGTTTTTATCAATTAAATTGCATGTTTGTGATATACCTGAAAAAGAGGAACTCCTGCTACTAAAAAATCATTTTTTTCTTTTTTTAAAAGACCTCGTAGTTTACTGTCTGCTTCTTGTGATTTTTGTTTGAAGTCATATGCTTTGGTAGCTTTTTCTTTGCAATCATGGCATATACTCGAGGGCAAGCCATCTCCTTGTTCAATCTGTAAGAACAACACACATACTGCTAAAATGTTCACAAACTGAGGAGTTGAGGCATTAACATGGGCTTCTTCTAGTTAAATCAAAGATCTTCTTCTTGTTAGCCCCAACCAACACCAAATAAACAAAAAAAACATCAATTAAATAAATAAACTGTAATCCAGACCATTGTAGGTATCAGCTTTTAACCCGTCTACTACTTATGCCTCTGGCATGGTAGGGTACGCTTATTTCTTTTTTCTGTACGCTGATATGATATGAAAGAACTTTCGTACATATGATTATATGTATGTACATATAATCACGCCTCATTCCACTTGCTACGATCCAGACACATCTTTTTTGCTTTCATCAACATGCAAAAATCTTTTACCATTAGAATCCTACATTAACCCTCATTCCCGGGGGAATACGGTTAGCAGCGGGATAAATCGCTGGGCAGGTCGCTAGTGCTTTATTTAAAAAAAAATCCCCGATAATTTTATATATTTGGTATATCGAAAACCAAAAGTAGGAGGGTTCAAAAAAACGACGAATCACTTCGAGAAAAGGTAGGTAGTGCCCTCGCGCTTCGGTTGGTCAACTAAAAAAGGATTTAAGTATTATTATCAGCTATCTAGTTCAGTAGTCCAAGCTTTGCTTGGTTTGGGGTTGACGGCGCTGTGTGAATTGTCCGCGTTTATTTTTCTTCAACTACCTGAATACAATGTATATACCAGAATGAACCAGATTTAAACACAATTGAAGATGACATTGACAATAAATTTCAGAGCAATGAAAACGGGTCACTCAAAGAATAATAAAAATCACGGAAACCAAGAGTACCTACTAGCTGAATAAAATAAAAGGTATTTTAATAAGCAGTTTAATTCTCCTTCTATGAAGTTACTAAGAATATGAACATTATTTTAAATTATCGTCAAATATGAAAAAGGAAGACTTTCGCAGATAGAACTACGAAATTACTGCGTTCGTTTTACCTTTGTTTTTATTACTTAATATGTTATAATGTTGTTGTTGCTTATGTTTAATATTTATTATTTAAACTGCAATCATGTTACATATGGAATGCACCAAAAAAAAAGGCGAGGAAAAAAAGGTCTCTGATGTTAAGAGGACACAGGCTACAACCTAAGCCGCCGCCCATGAATAGACCGAACAGGTGTACCTCAACAGGAAAAGTAAGATTTGCTAAAGCTAACTTGAAACCACTTAGACCTGCAAACGGCCCTAAACTGGAGCATGGGCAGTGCATTGCTAGACAAAGATCTCTCTCTTTTCGTGTGGGACAACGAGTCATCCAACGACCCGATGAACCCTGGTGTCAGAGGTATTACACCTTGAGCAAAATGAAACCTCTTCTACTACTCACACATTATCCTCTACTAGCAAGAGTATAGTAGTCATTCCTGAGTAGGAGATTATTTCAGGTTACAGAAGGAAGCTACATGAGTCCAAAAAGTCTACAGTACATGAGATCAAAGCAGAGGTTCAGTTTTTGACCAGGTTTTATATATGCTATTCCCCTCTGACATGCCACAGATACCAGTAGTAACTGCTGATGACACTGCTCTACATGCTAGCAGTAGTAAGCCAACAGAAGCATGACTTGAACCATATTGATATATAGGCTCAGAAAACAGTAAATTAAGGCGAGTGCATGAAAATCTGTACAATTTGTACAGACATTTACTCTTTGGAGGGGAAACTGCTCTCCTGTCAAACACGAAGACACCACTCTTCCTCAAAATGATACTGTGAATGTGAAGTACCTGGGGATGCATTTGAAATCGCAGGTTTATCTGGAGTGAAAATATACTCAAAGACAAATGAGATCAACCTAAAATACAAGGATATATCAGTATATATCTTGTTGCCTGTGCTACTCAGCAGAAATTAAAAGCTTTTTGTCAACATTAAGCTTCTTTCGTATGAGACAGTGCTAATACCAATCTGACTCAACAGCATACAAATAAGGTGCTCAGTAAGTATCAACAAAGTGCTCTAAATGCATTGTTGAAAGCCATATCAAGTGCACCTTGGTTTTTAAATAAGAGTCCATACAACTTAGACATTGACAATTTGACACAGTACAGAAAAAAATTTGCTCCTATGCTGCTTCATATAACACCCACCTATGAACACATCCAAGAAGAGGAAACCTCACTGGAGGGCTGACTGTATACACATTATCATACGAATCCCCTGCTTATAGTTCAACAACTGATTGCAGATCAAGAGAACAAAACAAACAACTAAAAGAAGATTTTTAAAAATAATAACTTAGTTTCATGATCTGGTTTACCTCTTGACAGGATAGTATATACTAATAGTAACCCTGTTGTTTGATCTATGTCTTGCCAAAATGTATTCCTATTGTGTGCTATAATAAGCCGAGTGGTAATTGTAACATTACCATGCATGCACAATAGAGGACATAGAAAAAGCTGTGAAAACGAAAATTACACATTTCTGCATGATAAGCAGTTCAATGGTAATCATCTAATCATTGACATTATTGCCTATCTAAAGAAGCTAAAACAATCTTGTGAATTGTGCAGCAGAATATGAGCTAAAGAGACACACAGAACAATAAAAATTTAATTAATAAAATAGTGTGCTACTCCCTTACAACTGAATGGAAGAGAAGAATTACAATGGATTTATTTGTATGAACATTTATGAAGAAACTTTGCTTTGAACATTTGGGTCTCTGCAGAGCACACCTCCCCGACCAACCGGACCACTTGTATTATCAAATAACATCCAAATTTAAAAAAGCATTTAAATTGTTTCATCTATATCTTGAGGTAGACTATTTGTGCAATTATTAAGCTAATTAAAAAATCTGCTTCATAAAGAAGTTTACGAGATGTGATGGTGGACAGCTGTAAAGCGGTACTATGTAGTGGCAGAACCACACAAAATGTTTTTGCTAATAAAACTTGGAAGTACTAGATATTTCATGCTAATGAGACAAAGGACATAAGATAGCATATGTTTACAACAATAGTGAGTAGGGTAGGGAGGGAGTAGCACAAAATTAAATACCTACGTATAATTAAATTGTTATTGATACAGTAGGTACGCAACCTCTTCTTCAGAGTATCTTATTATTTCGTAAAGGCTGGATTAGGGTGGTGATTTACTGGGCACTGGGTTGCGTGTTTGAACTTAGCGCACAAGTCTTTCTCTGGATGTTCTTCAGAGTTGAGTTATGGAAAGAAAGGAACTGAACTAGGAAATAACAAGTATATAAACATATTTTAAAAAAATAAATGCTGCGGCGCGGGTAGAACCTCGGTTTGCGAAGCTAATTGATGCCATTAAACTTAATGTAAAGAAAGGTAATTGTCAGGATTCTGGCAACAATCACAAAGTTGATATTTATCACTTTGTGAATTTGTTCCCGGTCTGGTTAGGACATTGCAGGGTGAACCACTTGATTGTCCGAAAAGAAATGGTTCCGTGCTTTGGAGGGCACGTTAAACCGTCGGTCCCGGTTGCTGTCTATGATTAACGGCGGTCGTAACACTACCATGTCAGAGGCCTACTACTAGTAGCAGGCGGTTGAAACCAGGGTTCGTCGTGTCGTTTGACGACTCGGTATCCCACACGAAAAGAGAGAGAGACAGGCAACAATGCTTTATTTCATGCAGGTAATAAATTATAAGTACCTTTACACCCGTTATTGCACCAACCACATAGTCCAATGTAACAGTGCCCATATAAACATTGAATACGGAATGCAGTTCGATATCTTTCGACAAACACGTTCGGCATATTTCTTCATATTTTATTTCTGTACTTTTGAAAATTGATGCCATGATTGCTACGACATTACTCTTTCACCAAATTTGATATTACATTGCACAAAAACAAGTACCCAAAATTATTAGTTTTAGAATTTTCCGAACGACTCTAGTTTATTTTTTCGGGACGGACCGACCACTGGGACCGACCACAGAGTAGAATCGGACCGACCAAGTTTCCTATAATGCACTACAGCATTTTGTGCAGCAAAACAATGGCCGACATAGGAATGTAAGCCAAAGGCGTGCCCGACAGCGGGATAAGTATTAAAACAATGTCGCCAAAGGTCACAATTCTACGTTTTAACACAGAATAATAACTAGTAACTAGCGTTACAGAAGCTTTACTTCGCAATGGTTTTGAAAGAAATATGTACTCAATTTGATAGACAAATGATTTAATTTAGCTCGCATTCCAGTCGACCACGTATTCATTTACATACCAGCCAAATTGAGGGAATATGGGCCTTAAGTCATTGGACTACTGTTCATAATAAGTTAGACGTGGTTATACGTATTGAAAGAGCCGCGGTCTAGGGTTGCTTACTTCGAGAAACTACTTACGCCATCTAGCGCACAACACGAGCGTTTACTCCTGCTTAATATGTGCTGAGTGTGAATAGTGCTCACCGAAACTAGCACAATATAATTTTTATCTCGCACCTAAAATTTAACTGCAGTATTAAAAAATATTATTTTATTTTTTAAATTATTTATTTATATATTTCCAAGCAAGAAATTCGCAATATGGATTCGCAAACTTTCTTTAAGTTAAAAATAATTCCATAGACTTCTGCGTTGGGCTCTTAGTCCAAGTTCGTAAATGAATACGACAGATGAAATGCAACTCGAATGAAACGACTAAACCTTTTTATTTACTTTTAAATACTTTTAGGATTTTGGAATAGTAGGTACTTTGTTCAACAAAAAAAGAAAGGGTTTGTTTTGAATTAAATTCATTTCAAAAAGAAACATGATATCATCAAATCAAGAGTATGTCTTTTCTTTTTTTTTTTTTTCGTCCATCTTGCAAAAAATTTACGAGAAAGTTGAACAAATAGCGCACGCGTGTGACTTCTTTCGCTTGCGGCAGCTCGCTAGATTAGCCCTTTCGCAGTGGCCGGCGCCTGGAGGTATGTTTTTAATACCTACACGCGGAGTGACACAGGCCTGGTTTTAATCGTTTTAAGTTTCTAAAGTTAAATCTCTAAATTTATAGGTTTGTCGTGTATCCGAATTTTTAGTTTATAATTGTCTATATCAATCAGTAAAAAAGTTTATTTCTTAAAATAACTAGATAAAATATTTACAAATATAAACATCAATATACAAACAATAAACCTAAATAAGGTCTTTAGATGCATCTCCACTAGTCATAGTGCATACTGGCAGCATTCCTTCTTTGACTAGCTTAGTTAATAAGTTGGGCAAGAAAGCTGCGACTTTTTGGCTTCTGGCCACTAGGGGCTCAAGCTCTCCGCTATTTTCGCACCTTCGCTCCCACTGCGAGGGTTTGCAGCTGTGGAGCACGCTTGTGCACTTGTTGCCTAAAGGTGAGATGAGGCAAGCGTGTCCACGCAGATGAAGAATAAGGGGTAACGCCGTCGGGTCTCTTGCCATCAGAACGAACGTTTGGTTCTAATTTTGCCGGAACATTCGCTGAGAGAAGTACCCGACGGATAATATCATTCAAGGCAGCATGTCGGGGAATGCAGCCGGCGCTTTTTCATCAAGAAATACCGTGGTGGCCGAAATGGTTCAGACAGATGTGCGTCGCAACCGCAAGTGAGAGTGATTGGTGCTAAATCCTAGGCGGAGACCGATAACTAAGGACAAGAACCAACTGTTCAGCAGGGTGAGTGTGTTGCTTTACCATCCTCCAGAGTTGGAGGATGGTAAAGCATTGAGCCTCTCTCTCTTTTCATGTGGGACACCGAGTCATCCAACGACTCGATGAACCCTGGTGTCAGAGGAGCATTGAGCCAAGGACCAGGCTCTCTTTCAAAAGCCGCCAGCAGGTGTACTGACGCATGAATCTAATAAGTCTGATTGTACCCTTTTACACAGAGGCTCATCCCACTGTCCATGCGAGTGTAAAAATAGGGGAAGATCACAGGAAGTAATAGACTTCCACTCATTCACAGCCTCTGAAAGAAAGCTGTCATCAACACTCCTTAGAGAAGTGCCGATGAATTTGTCGAACAATTATATGCAGCCACTAGTAGACGCAAGAAAAGCTGGCAAAGAAACGGAAGAGATGCTACGAATATCCCAATTCCTCCAAAGCGGATAGTAAGTGACACCTGGGACCATGCTTCGGGTGTGAGATGTCAATTAAAATCTTGTTGTTTTGATCGTCCATTTCCGCCAGCAAATTCTCAAAATTCCGCAGGTGGCAACAACTCAAAACGTACGTAAACTTAGGTAAGAAAAGACAGAACTTTATATTTTGTAATCGCCATATGTGGATTTATTTCAAGCAGTTAGTCAACTTGGCGCTGTAGAGAGGAGGCCTATACTCTGCAGAGGGTGGATGTGGGCTGAGGATGATGATGATGATGAGTCTAACGAAGCTCTCCCTGAATCTGATCACTGGTTTGTCGATGAAACAAGGAATACCATCATCTCAGAGTGAGCCACCCAAAAGCCGAACGTCGTACTCAGTCATGTTGTGCAAAACATTGTCGGGCATAATCGTGTTGTGCTTAATCAATGACGTCCAGTGATGGTTGCCGTGCAAAGACTCACTCTTAGAGACAGAGGTCAGAGGAGTGGTGTGGTGGGTGACATTCATAGGTGACATACAAGCAAGTGCTGTTTTGTTGCCTTGTTTGTTGCACAGGTTTGTTGTTCTAAGGATTTCTAAGTGTTTCGAGCGTGATATGATCAAAGAAATATAAAGCCAACAAAAAGCAGTAAGTCATATTTAAATATTTTTTATAATATTACATATTACTAACTTACATATTATTATCTATCATCACATCTCATAATTTTATGTTTAATTATATTATATTATGCTGACCTCAGTTAATATCATAAATACTGTCGTGCAAAGGCAATTATAGTTCAGTAAATAGAATGTAGACATGGAGTATACCGTAAAATGGGGTGAATAGAATTCAAGGGGCGAATAGAAAAAAAAAACAGAATATGTTTGACACATTTTATCTTTGGCTGCATGGTTTAATTTGTAGTAGAAATGATAAATTATAAAATGGAAATATTTTGTCTTTATAATAGCAACACCAGTTGTTATGTCAAATGTGTCAAATTCGAAAAAAAACGTCCTTTTCTTCGAGCTATTGAGCAGTTTACAGTTGTGCATTTTCGAATAAGGTGTTAAACGAGAAATACAGTATTATCGTAGGTAAGTTGTGTTCATTATTGCAGTCCAGTGACGGAATTGTTAGGAAATTATAAAGATTAGTAAGATTTTACGTTATTTTTTGTTAAATATTCCTAAAACTAAATATGCTTGTATTTTCACAATTCTTGGGGTCATTCGAATCAAATGAGGGGGGAATAGAATATTGTAATGGGGGCAATAGAAACACTTGAGGGGTGTCAAGGATCATAAGAAGGGTGGATAGAATCACTACGGGGGTCAATGGGTAGGGTTGTCACGAAATAATATCTAGTAAAATTGAATTTTGACACGGGAAATATCGTGATTATTTTGATATATTTTTTTAATTTGGTTGATTTTTGTTTATTTTTAGGAGAACCGTGGCACATAATGCCGAGAACATATAAACCGGACCCTACAAAGAAAAACTACAAAAAATATGACCCCAACATTATTTCCGCCGCATTAGAAGATTTGGAAAAACCACATGCATCTCTTATGGAAATAGCAGCAAAATATAATATACATAAATCTGTTTTATATCGACATAGTAAAAAAATTATGAAACCTCAAGGAGGGCAAACAGCATTATCAGAGGAAGCGGAGCTTAACATAATACAAAATATTAATAAGTGTGCCGAGTGGGGTTATCCAATGGACACTATGGATCTGCGTTTCATAGTAAAAATGTATTTAGATAAACTGGGGGTAGTCAACAGGAGGTTCAAAAATAATTTTCCAGGGGTGGACTTTGTCCAAAGCTTTTTAAAGAGACACAAACAAAAGATATCACAAAGAATTTGTGAGAATATCAAAAGAGCAAGGGCGGCTGTATCCCCTGACGTGATTCGCGCTTACTTCAATGAGTTAGAAAAATCAGTACAGGGGGTGGAGTTAGCCAATATAGTTAATTATGACGAAACTAACCTCTCCGACGATCCGGGACGTAAAAAAGTAATAATGAAAAGAGGCTGTAAATACCCCGAGAGGGTTATTAATCACTCAAAAAGTTCCGTTTCAATAATGATGGCTGGTTCTGCAGACGGTCAGATGTTGCCACCATACGTGGTTTACAAAGCCCAATCTCTTTATGATACGTGGGTTTTACATGGACCAAGAGGCGCTGTTTATAATAATTCTAAATCCGGGTGGTTTGAAGGATCAATTTTTGAAGATTGGGTGCAAAAAATTGCTATCCCCTACTTTAGAGACAAACCGGGAAGAAAAATTTTAATAGGAGATAATTTGTCTTCGCATTTATCAGTGTCTTTAATAACACTATGTAAAGGACATGACATTGATTTTGTATTTTTGCCACCAAACTCCACGCATTTGACGCAGCCGCTGGACGTCGCTTTTTTCCGGCCAATGAAGCGTGCTTGGAGAGAATTACTCCTAAAGTGGAAGAAAACGGATGGGCAAACACAGGCTTCTGTACCAAAGGGTTGCTTCCCAAAACTTCTTAAACTATTGATTGAACATCTGAAACACAATGCCGAAAATAATCTGCTTGCAGGATTTAAAAAAACCGGAATCAGTCCATTGAACATCGATGAAATTCTGTCCCGGCTTCCAAACGAACAAAATGGCGACGATGTCAGTTCTGCAATAAACGATTCGGTGATAGAATTGTTAAAACAGATGCGTTATGGAACCATGAATGTCACCGAACCTAAAAAGAAGAAAAAACTAGCAGTAGTCGCAGGAAAAAGTGTAACAGCTGAAGACGTTGAAAAATATTTAGGAGAAAATGGTGAAACGGAAGCAGCAAAGAAATCTAAATTAGGTAAAAAAAAGGGAAAGGGAAAAGGTAAAGCAAAAACCCAAGAAAATAAAGAATTACTTAATTTAGATAAAGCAAAAAAGGACATACAAGGACAAGTGCAGGAAAGTGAGATAATTAAAGAAACTAATGAATTGGACCCTGAAACTGGAAGCGGTAGTTTAATAACGTTAAACAAAAAGTCGCAATATGAAGATGAGGCCGATCAAAATCCTAAAAGTAAAAGAAAACTAGATGAAGTCGCAGGAACAAGTAAAGACACTGGAAATAATTTTGAAGCAAAAAATGAAACGGTAGCAGCGAAGAAATCTAAATTTACTGAAAGCACAGGAAAGGGTAAAGGTAAAGGGAAAACTACCAAGTCGCAAACATTGCAAGAAAAAAATTATCTAAATACAGAATCAAACCAAGAAATTAAAGGATTAGAAAATGAACATAAAGCAAATAAGAATAATCAAGAAGAAGTACAGAAAGTTGAGAAAATTGAAGATATAAATGAACTGGGACTCGACGAAAGAAGTGTCAGTTCAATGGAGTTTACCGAAAAATCACAAAATGGAGATCAGGCAGATAACATTAATCAAGAAGAGATACTAGTTGAAGTCGAGAATGTAGAATCTGTAGATAGGTTGAAGTATATGGAATTAGATTTAAATTCAATGCCATTTATCTTTGTGGAATCTGAATGTGAAGTTATAACCGAGTGTCAGAAAGATACAGAAGAAAGAAAAAGCTGTGATATGAAATTTAAGGAAAATATTACTAAGCAAGCTAATATTAAGTTTACAGAAGGCGAAAAAAGCTGTGATATCAAATTCAAGAAAAATAGTACAAATAAAACTAATAAAAAGATTACACAAGAAGAAAAAAGCTGTGATATTAAATTTAAGGAAAATAGTACTAAACAAGCTAATATAAAGTTAGAGAAAATGAATAAAGTTACAATAATTTCTAATAAAAAAGCTAATTTTACCCAAAAAGTAGATATCAAACGTGGTAAACAAATGAAACTACAAGATGTGATAAAAGTTCCTACGGCAAAGAAGACTGAAGATAAAAACGTAAATTATTATAATAATAGTAAAGAAATTTTTAAAGTTTTAACTGATTCTGATTGAGAATATTTGATTTTGAGTAGCTTTGATTGATATTTTATCGTAAAAACTATTATCTTGCTTTATTTAATTCAGTAGGTAAAATTACTGCAAGCTTTAACTTTTTTATTCTTGAGATGAGAAATTTAAGTTTTATTGTTTTATTAATATATATCCATACTTGTTTTCTAGTAATTATATATATGTTTATCTAAATAATGCATAGGAAGAGAAATTTTAGTTTGAATGTTCTTATAATAAATAGGTATATATAATTGTTTTCTAGTTATTAAATGCCATTTTTTCTAGTTATTACAAAGGCAGAGAAATTTTAGTTTTGATTAATAGACCTTTTATCTCACGAGTGTGGGTCCACCACACTTGTGTGCGCTATCTCTACCTCTTTTCGTTTGAGACACCGAGTTGTCCAACGAAAAGAGAAAGAGATAGCACACACAAATATGACAAACCCGCACTCGTGAGACAAAAATACTATAATAATAAATATCATGATTGTTTTCTATTAATTATATATGTGTTTAACTAAATAATGCACAGGAATAGAAATTTAAGTTTTGTTTTTATAATATTATATCTATTCTTGTTTTCTAGTAATGATATACCTATTTGTTTAACTTAATGCATAGGAAGAGAAATTAAAGTTTTGTTTTTATAATATTATATCTATTCTTGTTTTCTAGTAATGATATACCTATTTGTTTAACTTAATGCATAGGAAGAGAAATTTAAGTTTTGTTTTTATAATATTATATCTATTCTTGTTTTCTAGTAATGATATACCTATTTGTTTAACTTAATGCATAGGAAGAGAAATTAAAGTTTTGTAACCTACATTACATTGATTTTTTACATGCATTAAGTGATTTGTGTAGAGAATTAGTTTTATTAATACTACAAGTAGCCATAAGGTTAATTCAGTTATAAGTTGCAGGTACCTTCTTAATAAGAAACGTAGGTACCTACTCTGTTTATTGTGATTTTTTTAATGAAGCTTCAGTGAACTACAGTTGTTTTAATTAACGTAATATATTTAGTTCTTTACATTGGGTGCTACTCCAAAATCAAGTTGGTTCTGTGGAATCCCTTTACATGATCCCCCAAACGATCCAACAGGACAAAGTCAGAGGATCTCACAGGTTATATATATTTTCAAATAATCAGCTTGTCAGAGCCCCAAAACGCATTGAAATTTTGCACCATTGTCATTTTTCGATTTTGATATTTTGCGACTTTGATAAGTTGCATATTTACAAATTAATATATAAACCAAAAATTTCCACTGGACAAACTCCTAACCGAATTTTCAATACAAAAATATAATACAAGAGAATATTATGCTTTACAAGAAACAAAATAAAAGACAAACTACAACACATTAGTACAGTCTAGTCGTAGTCAGAAAAGTATTTTAGTGGTTGACAGCCCTAGCCATTTTTTCTATTCACCTCATACGTGTTTCTATTGACCCCAATTGAGGGGGGAATAGAATTCCATGTGTTTTTATTTTTTTTCTCGATATTCGTGTTTTGTCTATGGTTCAGAAGTAGTAAAAAAGTTAGTTCATAAGTTCGGATACCAGATTTATTTTTATTTGACAGGGTATAAAGGTGATTTCTACTCGAAAAAGGTGTTCAAAGTTATGAACTGGTTCTATTCACCCCATTCTACGGTACCTACTTTTGAATGAGAAGTTAATATCCAGAATGATAGAAACTTAGTATGTGTTATTTACTTGAGTCATATATTTTATTAGGTAAGTATGTATGAGATACCTACCTACATGGTATTACATACTAATCACTTGTATGAGTCGGTATAAATAAGAATTCTATACAATTTCACTTATTTAAAAACTTTTGGTCTATCACTATCATTCATTCCTATAAAGTTCCAGGCCTGGTTAAAAATAAAGGCAGCAGATGGCCTCTTTCATGGCCCCATAAACAGCAGCCATAAAAGTTAAAGAACTTAATCTTTCAAAAATGATAAATTAATAAAAAAATACGAAAATATAAGTACTAATATTATAGGAGTGGATTTGAATGACATTATAGTGTTTCTATTAAATTAATATACCTCTATGAAATAACACAAAAAATAATGTAAAAAGGGTATAGGGTATGCAGGTTGGCTGGCCAGCTCTGACATAACTGCCCTATACCTACTTAAATACCCTAAGTTATAGTACAGGGTGTACTGGGATTTAAACAGTCAATAGAATAAAGAAGGTTTATATTTTTTAAGTATTAATATTTAAACATAGACATGTATTCAGCCTGCAAGATTACTAGAGACTGCACTTAATGCAGTAGAATATTTGCCCCAAATCTTGTCCTTTTTTGTTTTCTTCCACATCTATTACACATGCTTTGCTAAACTTGATCTTATTGTTGGTAAGTGCCTTAGAGTTGATCTGCCAAAATTTATTATATAGAAGACCTTGCCCCCATTTAACAAAAATATTCTTCGTGGATATCTGGCTATCATGGGGTTTGGGACTAATATGTTTTGTTTTAGAACCTAAAACTTGTGATTTGAACTTGCATATTTTGCCAGTTTTCATGTATTTTTCAAGTATTTTTTATGCATTTATATCAAGCTTTTTATGTTGGCACGTGTGTTGGGTCTTAATTATGTAATAGCAGTATTTATATTTGTACTGACCTATGGTCATAAAATAAGACATTTGCCTTTGCTTATACCTACGGCTAATGCGATATGAATTGTCTTTGGACTATATCTGTGACATGGTTTATATCCAAGGATTTACATAAATAATAATTAGAATATGTATGTAAATTACATGATACATGAAAACAGCACAGATTTGCTTAGCTGTCATGTCTCTCACACACATAATTTGCCTGGATTAGAATAGCATCACACCATTACAACAAGTGCGTGTCGTAAAAAGCGACGAAGGGATAAATCCGTCCAGGAAATCGGCAGCAGAGTTGTCTGTGAATGCAATATTCTGCTCCCCAGCCAAAAGGTATAATGATAAGTTAAATGCCACCAAATCGGGGAAGCCCCATGTCTCGCAGTGGACTTCTGTGGAGGTTGATCACAAAATTTGCCATTTGCGACTGTTTTAAAAGCTATGTAAACAAGCCTTATGGCGCGACTCTCAGTGAAACCGTAGTTTATAATAAACCTTGCGAGCAGCAGCTTGTCCATGTGTGCGTGTGGTGAAAGCATTAGTGAACGTAAGTAAGTCCGCCGACTACTTTCTCCAATAAGTTCGCTGCGATCGTTCGTTGCACCAAGAAAATTATACAGCCTTATACATCACTCCGCCGTCACATAGATTGTTTATTTTATTTACATAGTAAAGAAAGTGCTATTAAATGAATTCTTTTCTTTTTTATGTTATTTTCATAATTAAGTATGTAACTTTGTGCCAACCACCGTGCACTATTTACCTTAGAACCGCTTCGAGCTTTTGACTCACCTGTTACTACACCTTATTACCCGATCTGAATGAAACTTTACCTAGGTACCTAAATTACACTTTAGGGTGAAAGGAAATTCGCTACATCCCCTGGTAAGAGGGAAGGCCATTTCCAATATAATCCTCATAGAACTATGGGTCAGATATCATAAAAATATTGTCTTTTTATTGCGAAATGTAGAATAAGAATTTAAAAGGAAAATGAATAATTGCAAAAATTGAATATTGTCCAGTGCGGTTTAGGTTATAGACATTAAAAATGTTGGCGTAACTTCTCTAAGACCTTGTAATCTGAAATGTGGCATCGAGCTAGTCGTTAGCATAATTAAAGAGCAAAATCTGTAAGAATGAAAAATGGTAAAGTGCAAATCTAACAAACAAAAACAATTAACCGTCTTTGGAGTTCCTTACCCAAAGGGTCAAAACAGTACCCTATTCCTGGGACTCCGTCTGACGCTGCCGATTAAGTAACTTTTTAAACCCTCTAACTTGTTTGGTAGGTAATAGGTATACAATTTATCGGGGGTTTTCATTGTTTCGACTACATTCAATCTGTAAAGAATGAATTAGTCTCTGGGAATACGTTTCAAAATTATCCTACGTTACTGGTGGCATTATGACATTTACGCAAAATATGAAAATGAATTTTAAAAACACCTGCAAACTTTTGAAAACTTTGGGGTTGTGACACGAACACCCCCTAGGACATGGAATACCTTCGATCAACGCGGCCGCCTGCCTCTGTCTTGCCTTAACCGGACCTGTAAACTGGCCAGGAGTCTCACCTCTGGCTTGCCAGTTGGCCGGCCAGAGTGTCCGGACTCGAGGGGTGGAAGTAAAACATGCGTAAGTCCCGAGTGGTGTATGTTCTGGCCCTTGCCCAGAACCTCTGCGCAGAAAGCGGTGTACACCTCTCGACACCCCTTCAGTCGCCCGCGCCAGTGTTGCGTCCCGGCACCAAGCTCTACGCGTACCGCCAATAGTGGAGACCCACCTAGCGGGCGGCGAGTCGCCGTCTGCCGAGATTATCGAGATTGAGACATTTTATTTGCCCCGTTGTTTCAATCAATAACCAGCTAATTCGTCCCCATAGCCCTAGTAATCTGACACTGACCCTCATCTGCAATAATCCTTGCGGTGGGTGCTGGCTCTGGGTGTACTTCTATATAGTGCAGTCAGAGCGAGTATCCGCTTGATGTACACAGTCCAACACATTATTTGGTGCAAAAAGGCCTCTGTGCTGTTTGCTTCGGCCCCACTCAAACGGAAACGTACCAAGATAATAATAATCACTTTATTTCAGACTTAGGTACCTACATTACAAATTAATACAATACAAGTCCATAGTTTAATTCAAAAATACAACAAAATCATCATCTATTCCCACGGGAATACTGGTAGCATGGGGTGAAAGTTAGTGGGATAGCTGCTTATTCATAAAAGACTTATTTACCACAAAGGCAGTGGAATTCATATTATTCTAAGTATTGTTGCAAGCAACCTTTCGACATACGGTACTTTTGATGAAGGATACATTTTAATTCAGATTCTTTCCATTTGGGGTACATCAATAAAGAAATACATTTTCAGAATCAGCAAAAACAGACCTTTTTTCTGATTAAGAACGGTTGACATTAAATAGAAACTGCTAATTTTAGAAAACCCTAAGTCCTTTTAAGGATCAGGACTTTTAAGGACTTGCACTCTTAAATCTTACCTCGTACTAACAAAAAAAACCTTTGTTATGATTCAGAAGAAAGAAAAAGTTATGGTACTTAACTGGACTTAAGGTTTATCATCATACGAACACTAAGCAAGAAAACTTAAGTCACCATGCCTTCTAAAATTTGAACATAGGTCTTTTATCCCAGTACACCCTTTAGCGCATTTAAGTTTACCAGAGAAATATAATTTATTAACATCTAATTTTACAAACAAACTTAACTTAAGGCCGACTTATGCCTTTTATCCCTAGTAAATCTATTCACAAAAAACCTAAGGTCGATTTAGCCTTTTTTCCTAATACTGCGATACGTGTTTTTTTTTTAAAAATACTTAGGTTTTTAATATTTTTGCTTAATATAATTTAAAAAAAGTAAACACTTCATTACAAAAAATTTGTAAAATTTCCATAAATAACAATAGTTTGTAACGTAACTTTATTGGAACTTGAGTAATAAGGGTCTAAAGTTTTTTGTGTTTTTCTCGAAATTAGTGACCATGGATTAAGGATTTTTTTTCTTAGTAGGGCAGAATAAATAAAGCGCTTCGTGGGTTCCTGTCCCCGATACTTAGGAAGAAAAATATCCAACATAGTAACAATATCCAACATAGTGACAAGATACTTACGTTGCATTATTAACATAGGTACTCAATATCAAGTCTCGAAGTCCATCCATTGCTGAGCAATGATCATTGAAAAAAATTGACTAAGTGTTGCCCAACATGACCCTACCTGCGTTACTGAATTTATTGACGGCCGATGTGGCGCTCACAAAATTGATATTTATCACTTTGTGAATTTGTTCCCGGTCTGGTTAGGACATTGCAGGGTGAACCACCTGATTGTCCGAAAAAGAAATGTTTCCGTGCTTCGGAGGGCACGTTAAGCCGTCGGTCCCGGTTGCTGTCTATGATTACTTAGACGGTGGTCGTTACACAACCATGTCAGAGGCCTACAGTAGGCGGTTGAAAAACTCTGACACCAGGGTTCATCGGGTCGTTGGACGACTCGGTGTCCCACACGAGAAGAGAGAGAGAGAGAGAGACTGAATTTATTTATGTTATTATTTTGTTACGTTGATGCAGGAAGGAAGAGAAATGGCGCTGAGACAAGAGACCGCACCGCCGCCGCTCTCTCCTCTGCTTCACGACAACACATTGTCCTACAGAGAGGAAGGCTGCCCGCTTGCTACGGAAGACTTCGACGAAGTGAGTATGAGTAACTACATTATGTTAGAATTTAGCAGTGCACTAGCTATAATGATGACTGCGCATTACTTTTCCTACTTCCTGAAGCAACAGTGCTTATGAAAAACACTGCGGCGGGAGTTGTAAGACTTAAAACTTCAGATGGGAAGAAATATAAAAAGGCACACATACTGTTATCACTGAGAGAACGCTTTTAATGTAGTTGTTTGCCATACTGACCTGGTCTTTCTGTCCTGCAGTGCCCTTGAAATACTTAATTAAGTATGTATAGTGGGTATTCTTATTCTTACTCCTGTAAAAAATTATATAAAGGAGAGAGTAGACTAGGTGAGTCATCCATGTAAAATCCTTGTAAAATACACGAAAACACGAAAGTTTTTAGTTTCCAAAATATCAACTAACTGAATAACGATGTGTAATCATCATCATCACCTTATATAATCAATCGCATTACGTCACAAAACAGGCAACTAGGTATGGTAGTAGTATAGCTAGCATAGCATACCTAGTAGGTATATGCTATGCACACCTACTAGTTAAGCTATGCACTGTCCTTAATTCGCAAAATGTGATCTGATGTAGAAACAAAAAGGTTTTTTTGTCATGAGTTGATGAGATAAGTAGGTGTTGAAACGACAATGTACTGTGTATAAGAAATATCAGCAATATAGGTACCAATAAAAGTGTATTATTTACAGGATGAATTCGAAGATGCGGCCGAGGAGCCTTCAGAGTACGTATTGTCTACTATGTTTTAAGATCTCACTCAACTATTTAATGGCTTCTACCGACGACTTTTTTTTTAAATATTTAGTGGTATCGTAGTGGCTTACAACCTAAATACCTATGCTTCGTACAATACATACTTTGAACCTTTGTTTCCTCCCTGCAGTCAAATTACTCAAGCATTAAGGAAAATATAGATAGGGTTAACACAATTTCCTCTCGACTCTACAATCCATATTTGAACTTTAGAACTATTACTGTTAATATAAAATCGTCGTTGCCAACTCGATTTATAAGTAGGCATTATTTGATGCATCACTGTCGTCAACGAAATTAATGAGAGAAATTTTTAGGGTTCAAAACGGGACCCTATTATTGAGACTCAGGTGTCTGTTTGGCTGTATTTTATATAATAAACCATGATAGTAAGAGTTGAAATTTTCAGAAATGACGTATTTCTGTTGCCATTTCTATAACAAAAAATAATAATTATTAATTAAGCGGAGGCTCCTGTATGCTACGTGTTTTCTATTTGCTTCATCTGTCTTTTGAAATTTTACTAGTGATCCATACCACGATCCATACTGAAAACAAGACGGGCTGGTGATAAGGAATATAGGTCGAAACATGCAAAAATATTTAAGATTCCATTGTAACATAAATCAGCCATAAAATTCTAGTTCTGGACATGGGCATCCTCAATTTTGTATGGGAGGTCCAATTATTTTTTCGTATCCCGACCTTTGATTTTTATCACCAGGCCGTCTTGAGTTTTAGCTATCGGTCACTAGTAAAAGTAAGACAGTTCAAATTTTCGCAATAAATACTGTTGTCGCTATAACAACAATTACTATAAAACAAAAAAAATAACATAACAAACTTTTATGCCATTTTTCACAAAATACTCGTAGTAGAGAACCCACTGTGCAAGTCCGACTCGCACTTTGCCGATTTTTTATAGGGTGCTAAAATATTAAATAACATAATCATGTAGGTTCGCCTTATCTAAGCAGGTTTGTATAAACAATGCGAATATAAATTTCTTTCTTAATCGTTAACAATTCATAATCATAACCAATAATGGTCGTTCGTCAACTCGGTGTCCCACGCGCAAGTAGCATTCATAACAATCAATTTAATACCTACCTCTTAGCCAAAATGCATAATTGTAATATCAAGAGAAGCGAAAAAATAATTGGCGCTGAATCTATAGGTCAGATTTATAATTTAGATAAAGGGAATTGGACATTTAATATGCCAAAACAAACGGTTTAATCAATTTCAACAAGTGGTATCTAAGTACCAGGTTCACATAAAATCATATACTTATAAAATAGAACACAATTACTCTATTGATGACAAGTACTTACGTAAATTATTTTTCTCTTATCAGGTATATCATGGATTTGCAAACAGCCTTCAGAGACTGTGAAATAGCTATACGAAAATTTTTCAGTAATGACCTAGAGGGAGCTATGGACATAATGAAACCATGGTAAGTAAAAGTAACGTCACTGTGGACGCCTACATGTAAACCACTAACACTAAGTTCCTATTAAGGTTTTTATCCATACCAAAAAAATGTAAATCCTAAAAACCATGATATTCTCGTAGAATAACGAATAACTTTCTGCAGGATACATAAGTTGAAATTTAAAGAACAATTTTACGAGTATCGTCCAATTCAATGGCTCAACAACCATGCGATGTTTAATATAAGAAGAATGAAAATATTTTTTTCTTGACCCTTATTAGTTCATGTGAAACGATGTTAGGTAACAAAAGGTTCTTGTTTATATATATACTAGTTGTTACCCGCGGCTTTGCCCGCGTACTCATAAAATATTTCTATGTGTTGGTTGATCCATGTTACCTTCTATATGTGTGCCAAATTTCATTACAATGTTCAGTACTTTTTGCGAGAAGAAGTAACAAACATAAAAACTTTCGCATTTCTAAGTAGGATAAAATAGGCCCGTATTTGTCTGCTATCTCACCTGATGGTAAGTGACGATGCAGACGATGATGCTATCTAAACAAACAATTGGTACCCATACGTACGTACAAATGTGCTAAAATAAAACAATTTGTTGGTCAGGGGTAGTACATCGTTGTACCACAGCCTGGGCACGGCGATATTCGAGTTCATACCGGCTATGCTGACGTTCGACCAGGCGCAAATCGCGCGTGCGCTCGCTGCGCTTAAGGTGTGCATCACCATCTGCAACCAGCACCGCAGGAACTTCAGCCTCGTCGAGAGCATCGGCACTATTATCAAAAAGGTACTAAGCTGCTTTATTTATAAATCGACACTTATAAATTACTAGCTGTCCGCCCAGTGGTTTCACCCGTTGCTTACAGTTTGAATAATACATAAAATCCTTCCTCTTGAATAACTTTATCTACTAAAGAAAAAAGCATCAAAACCCGTTGCGTACTTTTAAAGATCTAAGCATGTATACGAACATAGGGACGCAGGAAACGACTTAATTTATACAATTTCGTGTAGTGGCAATTTAATTATTATTTTTATGGAAAGCCCAGAAAAACCGTAACGCTATGATTAACCAAATTGATGCCATTAAAAACTTATCGCTATCAGACTGCGTGCGCGATAAAACCCAATTACTACATCACTCCAATGAGAGAAATCATAAATGCCCGAATAAAACCGCGTGCGGAAAGCTAGTGCAGGTATGATATGATGGAATGTTGTATGCTATATTGGTTTAGCAAAACACAAAAGTAGGTACTTTCTTAATAATTCTGTAACTGTACCAACTTAAGCGAATAAACATACGTGTATCACGCCTATAGCCCTAGCGGGGTAAGGCAATGCAAACGGTATCAAAACAGATATTTAGGCCACGTGTGACAAACATTTGAGGGCCGTAAATATAATTATGTATCACCAATCACCATAGTGACAAGTTGTCAGCCCATCGCCTGAAATTGCAACCCTCGAGTCCCTTAGTCGCCTCTTACGTCATTCACAGGAAGGAAATGGGGTAATGCTATTCTTAGTCGGCATCACACGGCATATTTCTTTCAAGCCAATAAATATCTTTTTCTCAAACATGCTAGGAAATGTGTTCATTTCTTTCAAAAAACGAAACCGCGAAGTTTCACATTGTTTGTCACGTCTCAGATCACGCCAGCAAAGTTGTATGGAAATCCTTTGCTGGTGTCCATTAAGATAAATTCGTTATACGCTAAACCCACATAATTTGATTTCAAAATTATCTCGATGACTCTCATAGAAACGGAACGTAATTTTGTATGAAACAGGTAACTAAAGACGAGGCTGTATGATGTGAAGACCCTTGCCTGTCCAGAATTAAAATAGAAAAGAATGAACTAAATATTTAGTATGGCTGAATATTACGTAATACTGTGCCTTACAGGCGAATTTATTTTAAAAAATTACAATTGGTGGGAAAATTGAAAATTTTTATTTGTTTCGTTGTGTTGTGGTCGCTAGCTAACTTTTATAAGAAGTACAATCTTTCATTTCAACTATACTCGTCCAGCAAAGTCTTATTTTCCATACCTCGAAAACAATGTACTATGATAATTGTATTTTTTATTCAGACCAACTACAGCACGTATTCGGACCTAGAGGCACATGCTGAGCTGTGCTACGCAGAAGCCCTGTTGCTGCAGGCTGCCATGACCATCATGGAGGGAGAGGACCTCGCCGGCCTCGTCAAGGGCACCCTCAAGGTCAAGAGCTGCTATAACAGTTACAAGTAAGTCTTCTCAAACTTCATTAAGTTATTCACGTGGCCAAGGTTAATTTGCGGGATAAGGCTTCGTATATTTCCATATTATTACATGGTTTTCCAAACCTTATAAAATATGCTAGTAGATCTATTCGTATCATTCTTTAAAAAAGTACGTGAATTTTCCATTTATATCTCTTCTCTTTTCGTGTGGGTCACCGAGTCGTCCAACGACCCGATGAACCCTGGTGTCAGAGTTTTTCAACCGCCTACTACCACTAGTAGGCCTCTGACATGGTTGTGTTACGACCGCCGTCTAAGAAATCATAGACAGCAACCGGAACCGACGGCTTAACGTGCCCTCCGAAGCACGGAACCATTTCTTTTCGGACAATCAGTTGGTTCACCCTGCAATGTCCTAGCTAGACCGGGAACAAATTCACAAAGTGATAAATATCAACTTTGTGAGTGTCCCACCGAGAATCGAATCCGGAACCTTTGCGTAGCAGGTAGTCGCACTACCACTGCGCCACATCGGCCGTCATTATATGAAACATAATAAACATAAATAAAAATAGAAGTAATAGTGGTATTTTCACAAATATTTATTATCTTGTCTCTATACTACTGTTGTACATTTGAGTTCATAACTTAAAGATCCTGCCCTGGACCGAATAATAATTCCGATATCATTTATTTTTTACCCATTTCGTCAAATGTTCACTAATCAGTAATTTACGTAGTCAGCACCGCTTGGTTCGCTAGTTGTTTCTATGTATAATATAGTACACGACACTTGTTTACTTGTGTTGGTATTTATACTTAACAGTAGACGCGCCACGTGATTGAGGTCGCACGTGCAGAGTGATCTACTAATCACTTTACTTAATTAACTGTCTTTTGTTCAACTACCTAGCCATAAGATATAAAACAAACATATATTCACTAATATACTATACTAATTCACTTGGCCGTGTGATGCCGGCTTAGAATAGCATCACCCCATTACTTTTCCGTGGGTGTCGTAAGAAGCGACTAAGGGACTTGAGGGTGTGTATTGCAAATTTAGGCGATCGGCTGACAACCTGTCACTATGGTGGTACACAATATTCTAAATGACCCTCAAATGTATGTCAGACGTGGCGTAGATGTCCGTTTTTTACGGCCGTTTACGCTCTGCTTTCCCCGTAAGGGATTATAGGCGTGATATATGTATGTATGTATGTATATTCACTAATACACGGTGGAAAAAAAGGTTGGGTGCACTTTAGATTGGTAATATCTCGTCTAATTATGGTTAAATCAAAACCAATTGTGGGTTTTTAGGTTCACAGTTTCATTGAATTTTATTTGATAAGGATGTATATTATGATAAATTACGTGTTTTTTTGTATCTAACCATAGAATTGACAAAAATCAAACGAAGAAACTTAGCTCATATTCGCGAAAAAAAACGGAGTGAGTCACTTAACAGACACTTAGAACACTGTAACTTTAACTGAAATTTTGCGTGTTAATGAGTTTGAAACCTAACCTAATATTTGTATGAATTAAAAACAAATTAAAATTAAAACCATAACATCATGTAAATAAAATAATTCAGGGCCTCACAAGCTTATGCGAGTGTCGTTCTAATGATAACAATAAAGAATGCTTTGCTAAGTGGTAAATATAACTTAATCTTAGATACTGTGTCAATCTCAAAATCACCACTTAAATATTAAGCGAAAGCTGTGATTGTTCGGGAAATTTTACTTTAAAATAATAACAGTGCTCGAGACGTAGTCGACATCCTGCCAATGTTTTTGTGATGAATAAATTTCCATTTTATCTAGGATATTTAGCAATAAACTAAATTGATGATTAATGTATTATAAGCTCTTACAAAGTGCACCCTACAATTATTTCTTCAAAAGATTTTCATAAGTTATTGCAACGAAGTCCCAAAGTGCAGTGGTTTCGGAGGTGCGTTGATTGAAAATATGTTAGTCACCTCATCAGTCGACTTACACATACAGAATATTATAGGTGCCGTGTGAAGCCGGCTTAGAATACCATCACCCCATTTCTTTCCCGTTGTTGCCGTAAGCGGCGACTAAGGGACTCAAGGGAGGCGATATGCTGACAACTTGTCATTATAGCGACACTATTCTTAATGTTTGTCAGACATAGCGCAAATGTTCGTTTTTTGCGGCCGTTTTCTCTCTGCTTACCCCGCAAGGGATATAGGCGTGATATATGTCTGGATGTTAGAGAAATAGCGCAATACATGGCAATATCTCTCATTTGTATACTTAGTCCATAAAACTTATTACTTTTGTTGTATCGGTGGTATTGGAATAGTTAATTATACACGCAGGAATAATGGTACCGATTACTAAAGAGGGTGTAGTTTAAAGCCCGAAGCGCAGCTAAGGAGAGGAGCAGACTAACGTTCCTGTTTATTAAATATACCTTAATATGCAGATATAGTATTAAGGCGAGTGTACACGTGAACGACCTCGACAGTGGCGCCACTTAACAAAAAAAATATTTTCTTTTTATACAAACAATCTATCAGAATGTCCGATGCCTAAGTTTTTAGTATTATCCTTAAGTAAAATTAGAACCTGCAAACTCAATGAAATATTCGCTGTAATTATAGTTATGAAAAATGTGCCTAAACCGGCCACTTTTGGTACTAATTGCCATAACTTTAATTACAGCGAATATTTTATTGCGTTTGCAGGTTCTAATTTTCTTTTTGAAAACTTCCTTTTTGTAAAGTTGCGCCACCTTCGAGGTCGTTGACGGCTACACTCGCCTTAAGTATTTTTTCTATTTCATCTGCATCTGTTTTTTTTTAGAGACTGCGCGAAGATTTTGGAGAGGAAGCAATGGGAGAGCGAGGAGTCGCGCGTGCACTTCCAGAGCGGCGTGAGGCTCGGCACGGCCACCTTCAACGTGATGATCTCCCTGCTGCCGCCCAAGATCATTAGCCTGCTCGAGTTCGTAGGCTTCTCCGGCAATAAGGTTAGACAAACAAGTTGAATAAAGGTCCAATCGTTTTTTAGGCCACTGTCCTACGAAACGCAATACGGCAAAAAATATTTTGTGTGCTAGTGACCGATAGCGAAATCGCGAAAAGGAACAACTTTCCCCAAGGAACATAGGTCGAAATATGAAAAATAAAATTGGACCTCCCATACAAAATTGCCGATCAGCTGATTTGGGTTACCATGACAACTCAATTGTTCTTTTTCATATTTCAACCTATGTTTCTTGGGGAAAATTGTTTCTTATCACCAGCACGTCCTCTGTTTTCAGTATCGGTCACTAGTAAAATTTCACCAGATATAAACAGTATTACAAATTTAAACTGAAGGAGCGTGGCGTGGCGCGGCAATTGAACCTTTTTTCATTATCTATGATCTTGTGCGCATGCAATTAATTGCCGCTAGTGCGATCACACGTAAGGCGAGTGTAGCCGTGAACAACCTAGATAGTGGCGCTACTTCCCAAAAAACGTTTTCTGTTTATACAAACATAGGTTAGGTTAAGAATAATTCTAAAAACTTGGGCAACGGATTTTCTGATAGATTGTATTTATGAAGAGAAAGCTTTTCTTTGTTAAGTGGCGCCACTATCGAGGTTGTTCACGGCTACACTCGCCTAATGGGGATTCCCGAACTCATCACTTAAAAATGTATAACTCGATGAAAACGTTATTTATCAAAAATCAATTTCTGTCAGACCAAAGTACAGATGTTAAAGCTTATTTACAGAATGTTATATCAATCACGATAGTGTCGTTGTAGTTACAGATATATAAATTTCTAAAAGTGGCCTCAATTTCGCTATCTGTAACTACGTTGAACTATTACCTTTTTATACTAAACCGATGTTAGGTTAATATATTTAATATATATTCAATCTGACAGAAGCGGATTTTCGATATAATTAATCGAAAATCCGCTTCGTTTCAGTCAGTTATGAATTATTAAGTGATGAGTTCGCTGGTAACGCTCCGGAATCCCCATAACTATCTGTATCTCTTATCGGGCACACTGAGATTTCATGAACGTCGCGATAAAAGCTTTTATAACTAGATTAAACACACTGACATCAAATAACGCAAAATCTATACGATAAACCTTCAGTCAAAAGTGGTACTTAACTTTTTGTTATGGATAACAAATCGTTATCAATCGTTTTCGTAAATTTTATGTTCTTGTTATTCAATACCACCGTATCAGTAAAAATATACAAAATTGAAATTTGAGTCATATTTACTATTGTGTGGGTTGTGATGCCGCCTTAGAATAGCATCACTCCATTTATTTTCCGTGGTTGTCGTATTTGTAACGGCCACGTGTTCAGTCTACCGTGTGATGCCGGCTTAGAATAGCGTCACCCCATATCTTACCCATGGGTGTCGTAAGAGGCGACTAAGGGACTCGAGGGTGTGTATTGCAATTTTAGGCGACGGGCTGACAACCTGTCACTATAGTGATACACAGTTATCTGATTGACCCTCAAACTTTTGTCAGACGTGGTGTTAATATCCGTTGAACGGCCGTTAACACTCTGCCTACCCCGTAAGGGATATAGGCGTGATTTATGTATGTATGTATGTATGTATGTATGTACGTGTTCAGTTGTAATAATCACGGGGTCAGTTGTTACAGTCGCGAGGTCAGTTGTAACAGCCACGGGGTCAGTTGTAACAGTCATGGTGAAAGTTTTAACACCCATGGGGTATGTAGCCGCAGTCGGCTTTTTTAATTTATTTATAAGCTTGTTAGTATGATTTATTTTGAATTTGGTTCTAGTCGTACGGGTTGTCTGAGCTGATGGCTGGCTCACGATCGCCGGGGCTGCGCTCCGTGCTGTGCGACCTGACGCTGCTGGGCTACCACCTGGTCATCTGCCACTTCATCGGCGCGCCGGGAGACCTGCAAGTGTGCGAGGAGATCCTGCACAAGGAGCTTCAGGTAACCAGCTCTCCAAATCTCTCCAGGTCTAAAGAAGTATACTGGGTGTAAGGGACAGAATACCTGACGCTGCTAGGCTACCACCTGGTCATCTGCCACTTCATCGGCGCGCCGGGAGACCTGCAAGTGTGCGAGGAGATCCTGCACAAGGAGCTTCAGGTAACCAGCTCTCCAAATCTCTCCAGGTCTAAAGAAGTATACTGGGTGTAAGGGACAGAATACCTGACGCTGCTAGGCTACCACCTGGTCATCTGCCACTTCATCGGCGCGCCGGGAGACCTGCAAGTGTGCGAGGAGATCCTGCACAAGGAGCTTCAGGTAACCAGCTCTCCAAATCTCTCCAGGTCTAAAGAAGTATACTGGGTGTAAGGGACAGAATACCTGACGCTGCTAGGCTACCACCTGGTCATCTGCCACTTCATCGGCGCGCCGGGAGACCTGCAAGTGTGCGAGGAGATCCTGCACAAGGAGCTTCAGGTAACGAGCTCTCCAAATCTCTCCAGGTCTAAAGAAGTATACTGGGTGTAAGGGACAGAATACCTGACGCTGCTAGGCTACCACCTGGTCATCTGCCACTCCAGGTCAAATAAAGTATACAGAGTTTTAGGGACCGAATACCTGACGCTGCTGGGCTACCACTTGGTCATCTGCCTCTTCATAGGCGCGCCGCGAGACCTGCAAGTGTGCGTTGAGATCCTGCACCAGGAACTGCTGGTAACCAACTCGCTAAAAACGACTGCCCAGTTCTACATATACTGGTATGTACCTGTGTATATGTATGTAAGTATATAAGAAGAAGAAGATATCTCGCTCACTAGACATGTTATTTTATTTCATCATTTTTATAAGGTTTCCTGTCTTGCGACAGATAAAAAGAAAACTCACTGATTCGTTTTCAAAATAACTCACTTTTACCTGATTTATTCTGTACATCTCTGCGGTGTGCTTTCAATAAAATAAATAAATATCTTGGAAATTTCTCACAGCGTCAACTAGCAACGCTACAACTAGCTAGCTGATGTTATACTATACATAGAAAACACCTAAACTCAACATACATAAATTTTACATAAATCACTCCTATATCCCTTACGGGGTAGGCAGAGCATTAACGGCCGTAAAACGTATATTAACACCACTTCTGACAAAAGTTTGAGGGTCAATCAGATAACTGTGTATCACTATAGTGACAGGTTGTCAGCCCATCGCCTAAAATTGCAATACACATCTAACCCTCGAGTCCCTTAGTCGCCTCTTACGACACCCATGGGTAAGAAATGGGGTGATGCTATTCTAAGCCGGCATCACACGGTATAACCACACCTAAACTCAACACAAATACTTATATGAAAAGTAACTTACAAATACGTGTGCTTTGTGGGAATCGACCCTCGCCGTAGCAGGCAGTACTATCCGCCATCAGGACAAAACCAGTGAATTGTCCAGCAGTGGACTGTTGTGGCTCTTAATGTAATGTATGTTTGTGTTTTATGTAGGTGTACCCGGACGGCGTGTGGTTCCTGGTGTTTAAGGGGCGGCTGGAACTTCTCCGCGGCATGTTTCAGCCGGCGATCGTCACGTACAACCGCGCCATTGACAGCCAGGACATGTGGCCGCAGTTCCGGCATCTGTGCTACTGGGAGATCCTCTGGGTCAACGCGTAAGTCGCGCTTGTCCTTCTGTTGTCTTCTGTGTCGGACTGCAAGCTGACGAACGACCTGATAAACTTAAATAAAATCCAAGCAGGGATTGCCATGCGCTATGAAGATGATTAATAAGAGGAATGATTTGTTTTTGTTTGCTTGTATGAAATCGATGTAGGTACTCCGAAACTACGGTGTTAATAATAAATCGCTATTAGAAATCTACGACAGTTCATTATCTTATTCCCACGTAAACTGTTAGCAGCAGCGGGTAAAACCTTGTTAGTAATTATGTTATAAAAGTATACGTTTTATGAAGTACATATATTTTGAGGGTGAGTTTTACTCGTGAAAAACTTAGCACCGAATATTTTTTTCCAAAAATGTAATAATTATTTGGACACCCAAACAAAACTCACCCTTCTTCTTTTATCGAGTCGATCTCATACCATACCTCAAATATTTTGGACATAATTAATCAGCTGAGACAAGATAATAATTAATATGATCTTACCATTTATTTTATCAACCCAATCACTTTTGTAGGATTGCTGCAAACTGCCAAACTTTTATCTGTGTGTGTATAACGGAGACAGAATATGCGTTGGGGGTGAGAGAATGTTTTTGCAAACCAATGAAACTTTATTTCAGTGTCTCATAAACTAATGGTCCGATTTTAATGCAGTTTTCAGTGAGGGATTTAGATGAAATTTATTCATGTTCTCATATAGGTTTTACGTTAATAACTCACCAGGGGGCACTGCAGTGAACATTATCTATTCTCGATCACATTCTAATCGGGGTGGGTATTTTCACTGACTGCCGATGTGGAAAGGTTCCGGGTTCGAATACCGGTGGGCCACTCACAAAGTTGAAATTATCCTTTGTGAATTTGTTTCCAGTCTGGTTAGGATATTGCAGGCTGAACCACCTGATTGTCCGTAAGAAAGATGGTTCCGTGCTTCTGAGGGCACGTTAAGCTTTCGGTCCCGGTTGCTGTCTATGATAAAATAGATGGTGGTCGTCACATAACTATGTTAGATGCCCTTTACAGAATTTGGCGGTTGAAAAACTCTGACACCATGGTTCATCGGGTCGTTCGTCGACTCGGTGTCCCACACAAAAAAGGAGAATTTCAAAATATAAAATTTAGTTGAGATAAGTGTTTCTGTATCAGGTTGATGTGCGAATGGCGCGTGGCCGCTGAGTACGCGAACAAGCTGGCCGAGGAGAGCTCCTGGTCGCGCACCATCTACTCGTACACGCGCGCGGCGATGCTGCTGCAGCTGCCGGCGCCGAGCGCGGCTGAGCGCCAGCAGTGCGCCGACCTCATGAGGTCAGCTAATGTCTACATACATACATATACCAGTACATTTGACTGACCCGATGGCGTAGCGGGTAGTACCCCTGCCTGCTACGGCGAGGGTCGTGGGTTCGAATTCTACCAGACACAAATATTTGTTAAATAATTTATCAGATATTTGTGTTTAGTGTGTTTCTATGTGTAATAAGAATATATAACAAAGTACTTTCATATCAGCTATGTAGTTCCCATAGTGCAAGCTTTCCTTAGTTTGGGTCTGGATGGCGTTGCGTGAACTGTCCAGGATATTTATACATTCATACATACATAAATCACGCCTCTATCCCTGACGGGGTAGGCAGAGCAATAACGGCCGTAAAAACGACAAATGAGAGCTACTCAACATTTAGGCACTGATTGTAAACATCAGAGTTTCGTGTATTATTAATTTATTAGAAAATAACCTTATTCTATAAGAAAACGAATGAATACTGGGAAAAACAAAAGTGGAAACGTGAAAATGCCTTCATTTCTGTGCACAGTGCAAGGAGTAACAAAGAGAGTATCACAAGCTGAAAGGAAGGCAGCTGATCGGCGATTTTGTATGGGCGCTCCAATTTTCTTTTCATATTTATCATGGGAAAAGTTGTGCAGTGTCATGACATAACTGAGTAGCTTGATCTCCTTTCGGCTAGTTATATACTTTTTGTTACTCCCTGTATAGCAGGTATTTTTATTTGAATATTGCCCTCAATTGGGGATGCATACAACTTACCTTAAATTAGTGCTGTCTCTTTCCGTCCAATAGGTTTAGACAAGGATGGGAGATATTGAAGTCCTAACATGTTTAAAAATGTCAATGGATTCCTAGCAGTTTCTCATCAATTTAGTGGCCATTGTTTTCATCGTCGCCTTATTTTGACAGATAACACGTATTTTGCGTCAAATTGTAAGACATGATATGACTCAAATATCTCCTAGCCTTTTCTAAACCTGTTTGACGGTTGAAAAAAGTAAATAAATAAATAAATGTCCTGGACAATTCATACAGCGCCATCTAGCCCCATACTAAGCACAGCACGTGTTAAGGGAACTAGATAACTGATATTAATACTTATATACTTTTTTGTTGTAAATAAATACATACCAGATTAAACACAAATATCTGAAAATAAAATAAGAAATATAAGTGACAGCACTAATTTAAGGTAAGGTAAGAGAATTTACATCCCGAATTGAGGCCATTGTCAATTGTTTATCAGGAACGCGTCGTATTACAAGCAGCGCATCGCCGGCAAGTCTCTACCGATGGAGAAGTTCATGATCCGGCGGTGCTTGCGGTACTCGGCGCAGGGCGGGCGGCTGCTGCTGCCGGGCGTCGAGCTTCTCTGCGTGTGGAGCATGCTGCCCACGCTCGCGCGGCACCACACCAGCGCGCACCACGTGCTCAAGGTGAGCCAGACAAGCTTCTTTGAGTTTATGACGGTGGCAGTGGCGAGATCTGTCCGGATCTGAGTGCTCGTCCGACAAGGTGACGTAAAAACGGTTGCGTGTAGCTGAGATGAGAATGTTGCGATGGATGAGTGGTGTGACACCTATTAACCTGCCCTTCCTGGTTTTCTATTAGTAAAAAAGAAAATTGTGTTATACTAATTTCTTTTTCTACAATGACGGATCATGACGTCAATAAGTGATAATACTATCCTACATTGAGTAAAAGTAATTTCATTTTTATTTTACTTTTTACAAGTATGGATAAAATAAGAAATTAGTTTGAAGGGCGTATGGAACTTCATTGACTGATAAATTTAGAGGGAACTGTTTATCTTGGTGGAAGGGAGATGAAAAGCATGAAACAGAAAAAGTAATAAACATGAATGTGGATAGATGCAGAAGGGGAGGAAGACCTAAAAATGTTTTATTTTTTGGATTGTATAAAAGACGACATGAATAAAAAGGCGTAAAGTAAGATTTGACACCTGATAGAGATGAATGTAAGCAAATACATGTTGCGCCGACCCCAAATAAATTGGGATATGGGTAGGCAGATGATGACACCGAATCCGCAAGGGACCAGATGTAGCCCGGTTTCAGAGTTTTTAACCGCCTATTATTGCTTGCTCGTTTTGAACTTGGAATAAATTTAATAAACTGATATGTCACGTCAAGATTGTATGAGGGGTCAATGAACTTTATTTAAGTTTAAGACGAACAAGGCATATATATATCTGACTATGGTCCGCGAGGTACCTACGCGGTAAAATCTTTCTACTGATTACAAAACAAGTACGTCGCCAGAACCTACGAATAGGCGTCTTTACATATTTTTTTTTTAGTTGTGGACCCTATGATTTTAGCCCCAGGGCTTTTAATCTACACCTGACTGCAGCAGGAGCTCACCCGGAAAAGTTTGTGGTTGTTCAAACAACTAGCTTAATCGCGCCCTTGGGGCGCGATTGGGCTTACGAGTTGTTAGGCGTCTTTACAGGGTGTGTGAGCACCAAAACTGTCCGGCTAGATTCGGCAAAATACAAGAGCAGCGCAGGCTTGGCGGACCGCGTCACGCAGCGTTGCTCTTGTATTTTGCGTTGACACTGGGTACTGATTTCGTTCAAGGTATGAATCCGCATATGAAAGTGAAATAGTGTACACTCGCCTTAATTTGAGTTACTCAATGCGCACGTTGCAGCTGATAGAAGGCGCGCGCGAGGAGTTCGACCGCGAGGCGTCGCCTGCGCCCGCGTGGATGGCGGGCTACGAGGCGGACAACCGCGCGCTGCTGCGGTACCTGCACGGGTGCTGCCTCGCCGCCATGGGGCTGCCGCGCTCCGCGCTCGACACGCTCCACACTGTGTTCGAGTGAGTGTACTACCAATACATTAAAATAAAGTTATTTCATTTACATTTTATTTTTTTCAGGATGAAGGTAAATTCCATATATTCCCTGGAGCCTGTAAGAGGGGTCATTTCCAAAATATTCTTCTACAGAACTATGGATCGGAAATATATTTCTCTTGATCCTTCGTGTTTTGCGAAATGTTCGACGGGCCTTAGTCAGTTGCTTTAACGCCACACCCCGACTTCTTTCATCATATTTTAAATATAAGTGTTAATTTTTAATTATTTAATATTAAAAATAACTTTATTCTTATTATTTAAAAAAACCGTTTAAGAATAGATTTTTGCACTTTTCTTATCTGATGAATGAGAAAATTTATTAAAGTAGTTTGTACGCGTTTTTTTAAGGGATTTTTCACGACATGCACCTGACTTAGGTCCGTCATAAAGGTCCTAATAATTTTATTAATATTATGATTTCCATCCCATAGTTCTAAGGAAGAATATGGTAAAAATGGCCTTCCCTCTTGCGCTCCAAGGAATGTATTGATTATCGACAGTTATACTTGTCCCTGTTAGTTTGTAATAAAAAAACCCTTCACTCAAATTAGCTTACAGTTTATTTTCATGGAGTGTCCAATATTTTTATATGTGGTAAAAAATCATTCAAAATCGAAGAGCTCGGGCTCATAATTGTTTTGACCTATACTATTAAGTTTAAGTTATAATTTTTTATTTGAAAGATTTACATTTATAAATAAATAAAACAAGTTTATTTTCGAAAAAGTTATCTTATCTTATACACGAGACCTCCCATTAAGTAAGCAGAGCTACTTGCGTCGGGAATTCGGGAGTGACTCGCAAAACATCGCATTTGAACTATATGTTACTAGATAGATAGATTATTCCGATGTTTTATTGTGTATGTCACGATGTGTTACTAACCTCCTCACGTACTATTACAGGTTGAAAAGTGAAATTAAGGAAGACACGTTCCTACTGCCGTACGCGGTCGCGGAGATGGCGATGTGTCATTACCAGCTCGGGGAGAACGAGCGCGCTCTACAGATGCTGCAAGACGCCAGGTACTGTCTCAGGGTTTCGGAACCGTTTAAACACGCCTACATTATAACTCATCAATTACAGAATGCCGTGTGATGCTGGCTTAGAATACCATCACCCCATTTATTGCCCTTGGGAGTCGTAAGAGGCGACTACCTAGGCGTGTGTATTGTAATTTTAGGCGATGGGCTGACAACCTGTCACTATAGCGATACACAGTTTTCCGAATGACCCTCGAATATTTGTCAGACGTGGCGTAAATGTCCGTTTACGCTCCCCTACCCTGCAAGGGATAAAGGCTTGATATATGTATATAATAATAGAACTACATACAAAACTATATATCTTAAATCAATAAAGCAGACATTTGAAACCTGAAATTTTGCAATAATGCTATCTCAAAACTTGCTCAATATTCACGCTGGATTCGACGACCTAAGTGTAGGCAACTGAATCTTCGCAGCACTAGATATTTAGAGTAACTAAAAACCGCTACTGTTGTTTCAGGAAAAAGTTCTCCGGTTACTCATTAGAATCAAGATTACACTTCCGTTTGCATTCGAAGATGCAAATCGTCAAAGGCAATGGAGAGGCGAAACCAGAATCCAACAAACAGGTTGCTACATAGTTGTAAGGACGATCAACGATTAGATGTATTAATAATATCGCAAACTTGACTTATCCCTCAGTTTAGAGGGCAGGGTGTGACGAAGAGTCACTCGCGAAATATAATTGCGAATGTGTCAACATACGTCGCTTCTTTTTAAAAATATTGCTCGTCTATTTATTTAATAGAACATCTGGCAAGTCTCACGATAATATTAAAAAAGATACGTTGGTTTTCCTTTCCGACCTTTAAGGTTCAAAATATATCATAAAAATTACCTATGTAAGATTAATTTAACCTTTTCACCGCCACAGACGGGTATAGCCGACAACCCGCGACTTGCCGTCAGCGCCACGGTCGGGTACAGCCGACAAAACGTCGTTAAAGTTTATGTTCATAAACTAGCATTTTAAAACCGTATCTATCTTTTATTTTTTCGCATATTGCATTTATTGTACCCTCTACTTTGATTTCTGAACTTTTGCGCTTAGATATTTATTAGATTTGTAGTATAAATAAGAAAAATACTGATTACGTTTTGAAGCTGTCAGCAGTACCATTCGCACACGCCATAGACGGCCCCACACGACTGGAAGTGTTGTTCCTTACTAGTACAAATGCAAAATATCGATACATCTATAATATATTTACGGAATATACTATGCCTAGATATTTGTCAAGTTTGTCATAACAATAACATTTTCTTAATATTTTAATGTATATTGAAAATATTCCCGACATCGATTTGTAGAAATACGCCAAGTATTAGACATTATTTTCTTTGTTTGATTGAGTATCGACAAACCGGTTTCGGCGACTCGTGCACAGCGATAATTGCTTGACCATTGAGAGTGCACTATACGCCGTAGTCGGGTAAAGACGACACGCTCTGACGTCATTGCAGTAGTGACATAAAAATAGTGATGGGAAAATGAGAACTTCTACAGATTTTAGAAGGCGTAGAGGATGACGTAGATCTGTCGTTTGAACCTGGATTACTCGAAGAAGAAGATTTAGAGTTAAGTAAATACCTAATAATAATAAATAAATTAGGAGAGTTTGGGAGGATTTCATGTGAACTTAATTTAACGGGTCAAATTGTGATACAAGATTATTATTGGATAATAAGAGATAAGATAATTATTTATTTAATAAACGTATAAGTAACTATCCATCTATCTATCTAATTAGCCTATATTATATATAAGTACAATACCTTACGAAGAAGGGCGTTATAAAAAGTAAATAGAAACAAACCAAAGAAATAATCAAATAAACCGGGTAGGAATAGAAAAAAAAATGTTTAAGTATTTAATAATATATCATAAATCTTAAAATAATAGTTATGTCGGTTTCCCATTTGCCTGAGATACAGGAATTCATATTCTTAGTTTAGGAAATGGTTAAGCCACAGAATTATTTCATAATATAAGTGTACCTATTTGTAATTAAGTTTATTAAATAAATAATTATCTTTTCTCTTATTATCTAATAATAATCTTGTATCACAATTTGACGCGTTAAATTAAGTTCACATGAAATTTGTGCCATTTAAAATCGTTTTTAATTAATATTCAACGTAAGTAAAATAAGAAAAAGAAATGAAAGAAAACAAATAGTCACAATAAAATATTAAAATAAATACCAGCATAAATCCTATGATGTTCTAATTTTTTTTATCGATATTCTATATTACATCCTTATTTGTCCTAAGGGTTTGAGAATATAGAAATGCCACCGACGCCACAGTCGTCTATAACCGACAACGCGATATAGAGAGACGCGTAATAGAGATGCGCCAGTGCTGATCGAAAACTGAACTAAAAATAAACTTGTTGAATATGCCTAGTGTTGTTTACGAGGCCACCACTACTACCACTATCCTATATTATTATTTTGACCTATATGAAATCAGAACTGAAAAGCAGGGGGCAAAATATTGGTTTTAGATTAATTAAAACTCGGTTTAAAAAGTGAAAATTTATTATCGATATGAACTGTTGGACATCTCTATTTTATTGAGTATTTCTATACCAAGAAATTGGTGTGGCGCTGGTTGCAATTTTTTACTCGAATGGCTTGGCGGCGAAAAGGTTAATGTTGTATCTAAATTCAATTGATATATATTCCGTCACTTAACTTTTAAAAATTTTTAAAGTCAAACCTATCTCCCCCTAAATACATTAGTAGTAGTATTTTCATATTTTTAGTTAGCTGAAGTTACTTTTAGAATGGAAATGATAAGTTTCCGTATCATTTCCATTCTAAAAGTAACAGCTAACTGTATTTTTTTCTGAGTCTGCTACGTGTTAACTATATGTATATTTATTTTCTAAGTAATTCTTCACTTTCTGCCTGTACTGAAATGTGATTTTAAAAATGTTGTACAACTTTAGCATTTTTATGTATTTCTGTCATTTAGTGATTTATAAATTGACGTAACGTAATCGTATCATGTAGAGAACGACCAAAACTCGTTCACCCCGTCGATAGTCGGATAGGGCCAAGATCGTTTGTCTACATCAACCCACTTAGCCCAATCGCGCCGTAAGCTCAGAAAACATTAGGTAAAATTTACCCACAATCATTTATTTCCTAAATAAAAATCATGGGTCAAGTGATTCATATATTTCGGACCAGTGCTGAGTCCAGCCTCACCGAGGCGTTGAGCGGATACGACTCAGTGCTAATGTGGAAGCTATAACTACGGTTCAGACCGACACGTAGGTGGCAAGAAAAACTAAATTAATGCACTAACCATTTCATCATAGGCATTGTGCGTAAAACAAAATGTATATCTTGCATTTATTCCCATTGAAATAAGCGCTTATAGCGGAATCTGCGAAAAATATGTAATATTTTATTTATGAAATGAGATAAAAAATTTAATCTATAGTTTTCCAATCGTTTAATTGATTTTTGACAACTGTCAAGGTAAATAATATTTTTTCTTTTTTTCTTTTCACACCAATTTAGATTCCTATAATGGCGTCCTACTGTCAAAAATCATTCAATGGTCACTGCCATTATTTGATTGATGTAACTAGGCGCTACACATGTCGCGACTCGCGATGCAGCCCGAATAAGTGAATTATTTACTGTCGTGTGTCGCGACGGCCTCGTCGTTTCGCCAAGCGGTGGGAACTGAACCTTGAAAGTACAAGTAGTCTACACTAATATTATATTGAGGAAAGATTTGATTGTTTGTTTAAATTGAATAGGATCCGAAACTACTGTACCGATTTAAAAAAATCTTTTACCTTTAGAATCCTACGTCATCCCTAATGATATGTTCATCAGGCCATATTAATTTCAGGTCTTATTGCCGCGGGAAAACGGTTAGCAGTGGGTAAAATCGCTGGGCGGGCCGCTTGTATGACATATTTGTTTATGTTACCTTTAAAATGTTAAGAAATCGTTAATTTTCGTTACAATTAGTATTTAATAATGAAATCAGTTTAACAAAAGCCGAAAAATTATTATTAGGGAAAAACTGTTCTTACCTAAACGCGCTATTTCAATTCGTGACATTTTGCGTGTGTGACGTATTGCGTCTGTGACATTTTGCTTCTTAGATATTTTGACACATCGAGTTGCCCTCTAGTAAAATACGGAGTTGTAACTGGCTCGCACGTGCGTGTGAGATTACCTCTAGCAAATTTTTTAATCGCAACTTGCACTGCCAGTTTTTTGCTAGTGCGAGGTGTTCACTAGCTCAATCAAATATGGTTCTAAATCGATTTCGTCGCGACGTCCATATTATGGCGTCAAGAAGCATATTTTTATTTCATAATATCAGCAGTATGGCAACTTTTAAAAAGCATAGTTGATTTACACAACACTATATCTCTTTAGATACTGAAACAAATTTGATGAAATAGAAACTTTAGTAATTTTAAAGCGTTTAAATTGCGATAATTGTTTTGACCCTCGTCCATTAAATAAAATTTTCCGCGGAGCCCTTAGTGTTCGCAGAGAGATGCTATGGACTCGCTTATTCTTCTTTTTCTGTCGTGAGGGACCTATACAATTTTAACTGTTACAAATACAGGGTGTAAGCAGGGACAGCACTCTAACTACTGATAGGGTGGATTCAGACAATGAAACTGAGCAACTTCCCATAAAAAATATTTCATGAAACGACAAAAAATATTACTACCCACAGTAAATGCAGTCAGCTGATTGTGATTTTGTATAGGACTTCGATATCTTTTTGCCGTTTAATGACATATGTTTCTAGGGGAAAGTTGCTCGGTTTCATAGTCTGTATGCACTCTATCAGTATTTGAAGGGACATCCCTTACACCCCGTATAAATCAAAATAATAAATCTATAAAAAGAGAGGTAGGTAAAAAGGACAAAAGATCAAATTCAATTTTAAATTACGTTAATTATTTTATGGAGATAAGGCACCAAGTGCCACAATCCTAATAAATGGGAATGTGTTGATCTGTTTATAGCTCGAATTGTTTCAGTCTGCGTAACTGAAAATTGAATTTTTATTTAATGTTTTTATACCGCCGCTGTTATTCGTTATTGAACTCTCAATTCCGGTACTTTGGTAGTATTCATATAGCTTTGAAATGTAATATTTATTTTCGAATTAGACTAGGCGCACACGGGTGCCATGCGACAATCAATCTTCTCTTCCTTTTTGTTGAAAGTGAAAGGGACTTCTAAAAAGTCGTTTGCAAGAAATTTACCCGTGACTATCAAATGTTATTGAAATACAAAAAAAATATTATATTTTCCGTCAAAAGATTTTTTTCAAGAAAAAATTGCTGGGGTCCAGCCGGGACGAGATGCGAGACTGGGTAATTGACAATGAAAAATGTATGCCTTATGAATGTAAAACATTCTAAGTCTTAAATCGCGCTTCTCGGTCTTTCTACCGTAAATAGTTTTGAGATCCATGTCATAGCAAGTCGGTTTTATACAAATCCGCGATTGAGTTAGCCAACAAAGGCAATCGTCGACACGGTCACTCATTATTACTGTTTTATGCATCACGCTAATATTTATCACTACATAGTATAAAATAAAGTCGCTTCCCGTTTGGTGTCTTCTTATTTATATCTTTAGAAGTACCCAACGGATTTTGATGCGGTTTTTTTTATTAGATAGAGTAACTTGAGAGGAAGGTTTATAAGCATAATTTATTCCGGGAAATTGTCACATTCCCATGGGAAAACGGGTAGCCCAACTGGTAGTAAACTTTTGACCCCCTTTTGACACCTTTAAGGATTAAAATTTCAAAAATGCTGAAACACGTGTTTAATTATTTTTAGTTATGAGTCTAACCACAAATTTTGAAACAGATCACATTTATTTAAAAAAACGAACTTTCATACAAACTGTTAACCCCCGTTTGACCCTATTAAGGGTGAAAATTTCAAATATGCTGAAACACGTGTTTAATTATTTTAAGTCATAAGTTTAATTACTAATTTTGAAACGGATCACACTTAAGACAACGAACTTTCATACAAACTTTTATTTAACCCCCTTTTCATCTCTTGGGGGATAAAAAAAAACGGAATTTAAAGTTAAGTCGCTTCCCACGTCTGTCCCTGTCTGTTTGTTTGTTTGTATGTATCTTCAAAACCACTTAACGGATCTGGATGAAGTTTTCTTAAAAGATAGAGTGACTCAAGAGGAAGGTTTTTTATGTATGATTTATGTCGGGAGAAAGTTTGTTTCCCGTGGGAAATCAGTTAGCAGCGGGTGAAACCGCTGAGCGGGCCGCTAGTTACTTATATTTTTCGTTGCAACCAAGGTTGTAACTTCGACATTGGCAGAATTGACAAACAGATAGACGCACGATGCGGCCATTAGATGATTTTGCAGACGATAGAAGAATAAGAGCTCGATCTTATTAAAATTGGATGGGTATGAATAAGTAAAGGGTGATAAATGTCTGTGTGGAAAGAAAGGGTAATATCAAGAAGGAGCGCTATGTAACATACAATGTATCTCACAAGTAGGTAATACTTAATATGATTAATTATTGCGATTCCCAAGTCGATCTATTTACCAACTTGCTATTACATGAATATCACAACTTGTTACGGTAGAACAGAAAGATTGAGAAGCAAGACTTGAGACATGTAATGGTTTTGATAGGGTTGATAGGGTCTCATTAATGATTGTTGATACTAAGTTTTTCATTTATTAATTTTATATACTTAACGCTAAATGTATTACAATCTATGTCTGCAGGGTGTAATGTTACATTGACTGTATAGGTATGTAACTGGGTAAACCTTTATATGTATATAGAATAATGGTAAAGGATACTTGCATTTAAACTATTGATTGGACATTTTGTGAATTGGACATTTTAGGAATTGGGCATTGTACAGTTTTAAAGCATTGGACATTTTGGGAATTGGACATTATGTACCTAAATGGAAGTTCGTTTATTTTTACCGTTACAACCGAAATTTCAAAATGGTTTTTTATTTCTTATTTCAATACACAAAACAACACTACAGGCTGTTTAACCGGAATTTCGCAAGGAAACAAAGTAAAGTAAATCACATGATAAACCATTTTGAAATTTCAGAAACAAGAAACGAAAAGTCTGATTTGGCAGCTGTCAGTAACTATGTAGTTACTGACAGCTGCCAAATCAGACTTTTAAAATTGGCTCAACTGTAGTGCAGGTGCTTATCAACAGCACGGTAGGTAACCTTCCCCTTTAAATGATCATTCTATTCTGATTTTTCTAATAAATTAAATGATTACCCATAAGTAGAAGGTTACTTGCCACTCACCTTATGGAAACCTCAACATTCATGCCGCCGTCATTGCAGTCGTTTAGAACTTATACACAATAAGTAACTTCCTGATTGAAGTATGGTTTCCATATGGTAAGCAGCTTTCCCGTATATAATTAATTTAATGACTGGCCACCTCTCTGCAACTTGCCTACAGAAAGTTTACTTCAATTTGTTATTGAACTGATAGCTATCAAATCGGACTACTTACCTAAGTTGCTACATAACAGTTATTTTAAAGTGTACCTAAGCGATAGGTAAGTAACCCGTTTATGTGCCAGTTATATTTGATAAAAGCTGTATGAGTATACAATTCAATTAGTAATATGTACTGTAGGTATCAAATGTGACGTCAAAATTACGTATCTACTTACCAGTTCTTACCCAAAGGAAACCCGGTTTAGTTCCTCAAACCTATTATTTAGTTGTGTTTTTTTATCCCATCAGAGATGTAGTATTGTTATTATTTTTGATACTTTTATGATGTACACGTACAAACGTTATAATTTCATATTTTAATTATTGTTATTAAGATAGTTTAATAAAGATCATCATCTATAATATTTGTTTCATTTATGATTTTCTTCTTGGTGTGGGTGAAGCGCAAGGTTTTACACCCTGAACAAATCCAACCTTATATTTAAAAATAGGTAGGTACCTCGCAGAATTGCATTATCATTAGCGGTCCATATGGACACATTGAGCGTTTTTTGACGAATGAATCCGAAAGTACGTACCCTGGGAAAGGCATACGTCATGTCCATCAGTGGACTTCATAAGGCTGATGTATGTGTGTGTAAATGCGAAAGATGGAGTTCTACGCCGTCATAGACTTTTCCGAATTCGAACTTCGTCAGGGCGGCGTACAGCGATATCTTTCGGATAAATTAGTTAAAAAACGTCTATTCCAAATACATCAATTTAAAATCCTGACTCTGAACACTCGAAATTAGTTGATTTACACATAAATAAAAAGAAGGTGACGGATTTTGATGTTTGTGTGGTGATAGCTGAATGTCCTGGTCAACGTCTAATATAACTTTGGGCAGCACTCGATGGTCTGGAGTAGCTGACTTGGAACACTAGCAGAAGTAGAGGAGACGGAAAACATCGCGTTGAGTCCAAATTTTTGGGATTGTTAGGAAATATTAAGGCAAGCATATAGAACATAAAATTCCAAAAAAATATATGATATTGTCGAGGATCTAACAAAAAACATACGCCTATCAGTTACACATTTTGATAAACTTTACTTCATAGGAAAAAAATCCGAAGTAACCGCTATTTGAAACATTTATTCATTATTATGTCTACAGTTTTAAAGTTTTTACAAAAAAAAAATGCTACAATTTAGATACCTACATACCGTTTCTAGTACAAATAGGTAAATAAGACATTCTAACAGTATTTTTCTAGTTTCTATGTAGAAAAAACCGAGATGTCGTCGAAGGAATTATAAGTTTCCAAAAACCGCTTGTGGGTGCACTCGGCCGCTACATCTCAACGGGAATGGTAGATCGAGACCTTACCTTGTGGAAGCCTTTTAAAGCAGCTGTGAATGTGTTCAAAAAGATAGAGAAGATTCAGGATGAAGACGCAATTGCTGGAATTCTTCTCCTACTTCTAAAACGTGATGCAGCTGTTTGGTGACAAAAGAGCAAAAAAGAAGTGAAAACATGGCAAGACTTTCACGATCGCCTACGTCACGCCTTCGCACCAACGAAGCCCGATTTCATGACAATCCAGGGGATAGTTCGCAAGGACCAGAAAGAGGTTGAACGCACGGAAGTCTATCAGGCAAAAGAGAATGCTTTTGGCTCAGCTGTTGGAGTACCTATAATTTGTCCGAAAGTTCCAACTGAACATGGTCTTCGGTCAACTAATACTTGATATCAGGGAAAAGATCACAAGAAGTTCAGTGAAAACCTTTGACGATTTAATGGGAAAAGCCCGTGAAGCGGAACTTATTTTGGATAGGACCAAATCATTACCCGAAGAACTGACACCATATGATACGCTTTCCTCTGTTCTCGTAAAGAAGAAGTAGAGGTGCAGTTTCTGCTATTACGCTGGTCACACTATAGAAAATTGTAGATAGTTACAGAAAAAGCAGTCCAGTTCACGCTCAACCAGGACCTGCAAAGATAACACTAACTCCTTCTCCATCCGCGTCTACTTTCTCGTGTTATGGTTGCGGCACACTTAGTTTTGTCCGCAGTAACTGTCCAAACTGTTGAGAATCAAAACGGCGCATTACTGGCGTCAGTTTCTGCAGTACTGCGGTAACAAAGGAAGAAGAGATAGTAATATATGTAAGCTCCTAGACCAGCTACTCACGTCGAGATAGGGGCTTTAAAAGGAACCGCCTATATACACACGTGCCAAATCGAACGTGGCATCCTTTTCACTTTATACAGTACTACGTAAGAAAGTACACGTATTCCAAGAAGAAAGAGTACCTACGCAGTACACTAGCTGATGGGGTCACAAGGAACAAAAGAGTCCTGAAGGTAAAAGTACCTGTTTGGAATATAAGACAGTGGATACAACCACAAAGTAAACACAACTTTTTTCGTGATGCGTTTCTGAAAGCAGTTCATGTTATAGTAGACTGTGGCCAGTCCACATGACACTTCACTGAAAATCAACAGACGGTGTATAAACTGTAGGTACGACAAAGAGTCCGTCACTTTCAAATGTCCTAAAAAAATAATAGCCGTGATATAACTATAGAAAAAAGTAATTCAGCGTCCGCACTTAAACGAACGGTGGTGATGAAACGCCAAAAGATGAACCCAAACGCCCATATAAGTTGATTCCTCTCGCGCTCGCACGGTTTGCTGAATAAGTACATGATTAGTATTCGGACGGATGCTATCAATAATGCTCACAAAGCGGAAATTTATTCACCACCGTTGGTGCAGCTCACAAAAAAAGTACAATCTGTTAAAATTAAACTTCGACTTCTTACTCGAATAAAAAAAAAAGACAATTAGTACTAAAATACTTATACCTACCAGATAAATAATTATAGATTTAGTTGTTATCCAATTTTAGTAACAACTTCATCAGATTCATATCAAAAATGTCCCGTATCCTTCCGTTTTTTTTAAGATCAGCGAATATTTTTTTTTAATATGTAATCTTTCTTCAACTAAGTACAAACGCGAGGAATGTGGGTTTTGGACACTAAAACACATTGCGCCACTGTTAAGCGGTAGTTGCGCTGTGTCTTTGGTGGTACAACTTAATATTTTTGGATCTAATTTGATCCACTGCATTTCCTTAAAAAAACTATTTTCCAGAATTCACTATACGGGGCACTGCTGCACCCGCGACGGCAACGGCGCCGCGCCGCTGCACGGCGTCCGGCGCCGCGCCGTGCACATGGGGACACGGCCATAGGCCGCATATTGCAACAGCACAATACAAACTGAGCGATACACCGATGCCAGCGCGACGCCGCAGACGGTACGCCGCGCACGGCACCGCGCCACGCCACACCAGCGACGGCGACGGCGACGTCCGGCGCCGCGCCGTGCACATGGGGCCACGGCCTAAATGCACTCTATCAGTATTCGGAGGGCTGTCCCTTACACCCTGTATTTAAATTTATACAATTCCCTTAATAAATAACACATTAAGTTTAACAGTTTTTTTGAGCCGTACCAACGGTGGACGTATAAAAAAGTGGTCAAACCCAGAAATGAGATCCATCTAGAGAGGACTAAGGTCACTGACCGCCTTAACGGTTTCAAAAACCCAACGGGAATCGTAGACCGGGACCTCATTTTCAGGAAGATTGTTATTGCGAGATATTGTTACCATATCTCACAAAGTAAGTATTGGCGGCGGCGCGCCCTCTTTTTTGGTCTTCTATTGTATGTGTGCCGCCGCCATTACTAATTTTGTGGACCAGTACTGCAACATCTGACTCTGGGTCCAATCCTGGAACAACGGTGTTCGGATACGTAGGTACTTATCTTGTAATCTTTACGTCGGACAAATAAACAACTCTTTCCTTCCGATCTCCGTGTCGACCAGCTCAAACCTTCTAGCTTTATATAAGTTGGGAATAGTTCTGTCAAAGGAGAGTTAGGAGAGATATGAAAGCTGTCAAGTTAAGTGCTTGACAATATCGATGCTTGACTATCGATGAATTCTAAAAGTGTCCTAACACGCTTGTGTTTTTTATTTCTTTAAAAAAAGGTACTAATAATAACACAAAAAAGTTGGCGTAAAAGTACCTACACTTGACATACTATTTAGTATTTACAATATACTAATAATGTATACAGCACGAAATTTCACGTTTAATCTGGTATGGTGCAAGCAGCACTAAGGGTGAGAATGCTAGACCGGCAACCACACCAACCAGAGTGACATAAAACGAATGGGAGTTTTTCTGTTGACAGTGCTGTTGATAGTTCTGAAAATCACACTAGAAGGCGCTGTTCTAAACTGAAAATTTGACGTTTCATTATGGCTGGCAGCTGGCACTGGTGTGGTGCAAGCAGCACTAAGGGAGAGCGAAGCTCGATTTTGTAGTGTGAAAGTCAGAATTTTAGGGGATGCGGAGCTTTTTAATACTGCGGCGTTGACTTGTGTCCCTTGCGCGATTGGACTTAGTCTAGGAAGAAATCCGAACGCTACTCAACAAAATTAAATATCATTCATCGGCCATTAAGTTCGAAAAACAAGTATTTAACGAAATGTCTCATACAGTTTTTGGTCGTCCGTCAGTCATGTCACTCTGGTCAGTCTGGCAATATCGGCAAGTTGCAGTCTGTAACATCCTCCTCACCCCTAGTAATGGAAGCACGACCTTTATGGACGCCAGCGGACTGAGACAGACATGTCAGAGACAGACAAGATGACATGACTTTTTCGTGTTACCTAGGTTCAAAGAGATCGGTCTGCCGTGTGCGGCACTCAGAGACTCACTCACAGCACGTGTTTGTACAGCGGGGCGCTGTTAGACTGGAACGGGGGATCTAAAGACACTTTTTACTTGCACGACGTAAATAAAATACACACGCCAACGTAAAGATAGACGTAAGTACACTTTTAGTACTGTACTAGTTAACTTGATTTGTGTGAGAACGCCTTCTAGTATTCTTGTAAAGTTGATGATTCTGTATTCCACCAAGAAATGACCACATAATGACAATGCATAATGACGATCTTCAACAGCTTGACGTGGCTTTCAAATCCTCGTCTGACATTCTTTGTCATACTCTTTATTTCTACAATCTTTGATGTTTCCGGCTCTTTCTTTTAAATGTAATATCTTGGAACTTGTCAGTGACCTGTCTTCTACCAGTGCTGTCCACGGAGGTTTGTTGACTTCATGGTTAAGTGGTTTATGAGGATGGCTGGAGGAGCTTGAAACCTCACTTCCTTTTTGCGGGAGGGAGAGAGAGAGTGCAATTGATGCAGTAAATTTAGATTCAGGTACCAGGAGATCAGTAAATACCAGCTAGACCAAAGTATAATAGCTTTTTTCGAGTACTTCGCGACTCTATGTAATAGCCGTTATAGTTGAGAGGTTGATATTATGTCAACAAAGGAAACAAATCACATTGAAAATGAACTTCAGACTTTATAGGGGTCATTCTTCAAAATTCGATTCTCCGCGTAATCGGCGTGGCAAATTTTAATTTCGACAATTTTAATAATATAACATAAAAATATGATTTTGTGTACTTTCCTGATTATAAAACCGTTTGGTGCTCCGTGCTAGCACATTTACTTTTTAAGAAATTTAATTTTGAAATTTCATGTGCCACGCCGATTACAAAACGAGCCACGCTTATTACATAGTTAATTTTATCTGATTTTTTTTATGCATTTTGACTAATGAATACTTTTGCACCTATTATTGATAGGAATAATTGAGCTTTCTGACCTAATAATTCACCCCAAATAAATTTTTTCATTACCAAATCATATAAATATACCTATATTAAATGAATACCTAACATCGAACACCAGTCTTTACAAGTAAGGGGAAAGTAAAAAAAGCAGTGGTATTTGTTTGATCAGGTATATTAATTAGTAGAACCTTGTTTACAAAGGAAATTACAAAATTATCATAATTAAAATGTGCTTCAAAAATCAACAGCTCACTCAGCTAAGGGCTCGAATCAAAACTTTATTGACTTATTAACTTTAAAAATCAAGAATTATAACAATCAAAATCTATCACATTAGTGTTCGATCAGTTGTGTTAATTAAGATTACAATTACATAAAGTTAAATCTAATTTGATCAGAACTCTGAATAGCTAAACCTAAAATAACTAGTTAATAGTATCGTAGACAGCAACCGAGACTGACAGACCTTCAGAAGCAAGAAACCAGCTTTTTGCAGACAATAATGTGGTTTGTCTCGCAGGTTTAACCAAATTCTGAATAATTTTATAAATTGGCGAATGTAAACTTTGTATAATCCTCCCCAAGAATCGAATCTGGGACCTCTGGATCTCCTCCCTAAGTCTAAAGACTAAGTCTAAATGACAGAAACAGTTCATAAAAAACTTAATATATATGTAATTTAATTATTTTTATGTAATGATTACCACTATTTATATTAATAACATATTATTTATATTTATTTACAAAAATATATTGATATATTCAATCTTTTCTTAACTAAAATAAGTTCAGTGTAATCGGCGTGGGACGAATTGTAAGCGGCGTGGCTATTTTACCACGCCGATTACGCCACGCCGATTACAAAAAAAACACATTTTTTAGAATTACTTGCTAACCTATTCAACAAGTCTTATTTAAATTATTGCTTCATAAAGTCGACAATATCATGAATGAACCCTGTGAATAATATATCTCTGGATGATTCGATTCAGGATGAAATTTGATCCACGCCGATTACATGCACGGCTTACAGAAATGTGTGACGACTCGGACTTACCCGAATATTTTTGTCTCCCAGCAAGGTATCGTGTCTGTTTTAATCTAGGGTCCACAGCTTATTTCAAGATTCTGCCTTCACAAACCTTTTGTACCGTTGATGAGATTGCTTATTTTGGTAGTGAGAACATTTGTACCGCAAAGATTTTAGAAATATCGCCATTTTACAGTGTCACAGGGTCCAAATGATTTTATAACCTCAAAATTGGAAAAGCTTCAATATCTCTGCAAAGGATTGATCTACAAACAAAATGATCGCATGGATGCCGTTACAAATCGCAAATCTTTATTTGTACCGCTTTTTTACACTTTGTAAATACCAGATAGAGGAATAAAAGGCGATTAACGCTCATATGGCATTTGGTTGTTGGGCTTTCGTATATCTCCGTAAATATAGCGGTACAAATGTTCTGAAAGTAATCCCAGTAACAATACAAGCGGTACATTACATAGTTACAACCAAAAAAGCCGTATCTGCTCTAATTTACGAGAAAACAACACTGTAAAATTTGCAAGAAAATGATATGTACATGACCAAAGCTCGGCCACGGCACAGTATAATTAATAGTACTAGCATACAGAGTTTTATGTTTTAGTAGCAAATAATAGGCGCTTATGTTTTATATTTCTTTGACATTATCCGTTTAAGACCTTATCCTATCAGTTCACGCTGAAAACAAAACAAATTCTATAAGAACAAAAAATCATGTTTTCAACTTACGTAATATTTTGGTGACCGTCATTTATTTACAAAAAATTTGTTATTTCGTTTATACTATTTGAAATAGGAAACTATTGTAAAAATTGAGCATAGACATCCACCTTACAGCATAAGTACATTATGATTCCTATTTATTCCTAATCCACGCGCAATAAATTTCGAGTCATTGGGGTCATTGAACTTGAACTGGCCGGGCCAGCCATTTTTTTACAAGCCCGCAAATCAAATTCAAACCCGCTCATATAAACACATACAAGGTCATTTCATATTGCCGCACATTGTATTCCCGATTCGCGAACGCACCACGAACAAATTAAGGTAAAATGGCGGCAACCCTGACATGTTTTATCTGACACACACAAGCATTTTATCGTTAGCGTTCATCTACGCGAGCTTAGACTGTGTGCGTAGCAACGCGTTTGTTTCATACATTTGAGCGCCAGTGTCCGAGGTGTGGCCACGGTGTTCACTTTTAGACTTTTAGCAGCGGATTAATGCGGATTTCGGATTCTGGACTTCGATTTGCACTTCATACTGACCGAAATATATTTCATTTTCTTCAAGCACGTACCAAATAAATTTGTACCGCAAAGATTTCTAGAGGTGGATGTCTATGCTCAATTTTTACAATAGTTTCCTATTTCAAATAGTATAAACGAAATAACAAATTTTTTGTAAATAAATGACGGTCACCAAAATATTACGTAAGTTGAAAACATGATTTTTTGTTCTTATAGAATTTGTTTTGTTTTCAGCGTGAACTGATAGGATAAGGTCTTAAACGGATAATGTCAAAGAAATATAAAACATAAGCGCCTATTATTTGCTACTAAAACATAAAACTCTGTATGCTAGTACTATTAATTATACTGTGCCGTGGCCGAGCTTTGGTCATGTACATATCATTTTCTTGCAAATTTTACAGTGTTGTTTTCTCGTAAATTAGAGCAGATACGGCTTTTTTGGTTGTAGCTATGTAATGTACCTATTGTATTGTTACTGGGATTTCTTTCAGAACATTTGTACCGCTATATTTACGGAGATATACGAAAGCCCAACAACCAAATGCCATATGAGCGTTAATCGCCTTTTATTCCTCTATCTGGTATTTACAAGGTATAAAAAAGCGGTACAAATAAAGATTTGCGATTTGTAACGGCATCCATGCGATCATTTTGTTTATAGATCAATCCTTTGCAGAGATATTGAAGCTTTTCCAATTTTGAGGTTATAAAATCATTTGGACCCTGTGACACTGTAAAATGGCGATATTTCTAAAATCCTTGCGGTACAAATCTTCTCATTACCAAAATAAGCAATCTCATCCACGGTACAAAAGGTTTGTGAAGGCAGAATCTTGAAATAAGCTGTGGACCCTAGAAAAAAATAGACACAAGGTATCGGCCGTCCACACTGATTGACTGCCGCAGCGCAATTTGCGGTTTGCGGTGCAAAAACTTCGCTGGTTTTCGTTCATAATCGTGCAATTTACGACGGGTTTTATCACGCTCAGGCAAAGCGCGCGAAAACGTGTGACCGAGACATTTTGAGGCCTATTTTATAAATTAAATAAAAATCAAATATTTTTTGTATTTTAACCAATACACCAATTCAAGGTGGTTATTTTGATATATAGTTTATACCTACAAAACAGTAGAAAAGTAGTAAAATCATGATTTGTAAAATCCAAGTACGCGGTGTGACACGCGGAGAACACCCAAAATCCTCCAGTTTTCAACTTTCAGATTCAGTTTTGAAATACTAAATGACCTTTAAACGTGGCTTTCGGATAGTTTCCAGATATGTATTGAAATGAAAAATCATCTCCAATTGATCGTTTTGTTCAAACTTTTATAATTTAGGATTTACAATCCTGTGACCACAATTATTGACCTCCTGAAGAACGACCCATAGGAATTCTGATGTTTAAAATAAAACAGTTGCTAAACAGATACGTCGGCTGCATTTTCATTAAATGGATTTGGAACTTTGACGACACAAAAAAAGTATCGATATTTGTATTATTATTGGTTACTTTCCAGCACTAACGTGACTTCGGTGTGACCCGATACTTCAAGTTAAAATGATAATTTTTTGATTATGCAGCAATTGAAAATTTACACCAGTAAAGTAGGTATAATTTCTAAGCAGAACAATTTCAAATTGGCTGTGTAATTTTTTTTTGTGAAGCCTTATAATAAAGACATAAAAAATTTAAGTAATATGTGTTTTTTACCCATTTTATGGAGGCATGTGCAATATATTCACAGAAAAAAAGGATCAAAAATGGACACCATTGTTCGGCACCATATTTTAAAACAATAGAAATAAAATAAAAATATTTGTTGCAGATTCACCTACAAAACTAATCCGAATGAGTTGTATGTATGTGCGACTTACTTGCAACACTAATATACTGAAGAATGAGAATTTAGTGTACAATCACAAGTGGTAAAAGGGTGCGTTCAATCGACCATCTTTCGTAGCTCCTTTATACTAAAAAAGTCTTTCGTCGTCGCTGAACTTATCGCTGAACGGTATGTTTAAGTATGGACGACGAAAGAACTTTTTAGTATAAAAGAGCTACCAAAGATATTATCCGATGGTCGATTGAACATACCCCTAGTGAATAGACCCCTATAATCAAAAGATAGATCAAAAGTTAGACTAATAAATAAGTTGTAATAGTAGTTTAAGCAACTGTCATATAATGGGGGTCACTAGAATGCGAGTGTGATAATAGATTGACACGAACATTCTAATGCCTAATTATATGCAGTTGCATACACTATTTTTATCTACAATCTCAAAAAATAAACTCAGTTAAACACTTTTCTAAACGTCCGCACCGGCGATGGCAAGGCCCGATACCTACATGATCGAATTCAATACGAGAACGTAATATGGCTTGATATGATTTTTCGAAAATTCTTTACTTACAGTTGTTTAGATGTCGAGTCTGAACACAAATAACTAAACAACTGAACAACAACGGAACAACAACTAAACAACACTGAACAACATCTGAACAACATCGGAATAACAACTGAACAACATCTAAACAACTGATCTACATCTGAACAACAACTAAACAACATCTGAACAACATCTCAAAAACAACAGAAAATAACCTATTAAAACAACTGAACAACATCCGAAAAATTACCGTACAACAACTGTCAGGTGCGGCGGAAGATGGCGATTTGAGTATTGGCAAAAAAAAACTTCGTTTTATTTCTCAACTTTATCCTAGTAAAAGCCTTCTCATTTAGTCATATCGCTTCTGAATTTATATAGGCAGAATGCATAGAGTTGGTCTTTATACAACTGTTTTCGAATTCATAATTCGAACATTATGAGACGGGTGTTGATAAACACATACACATACATACACATATCACGCCTATGATCCCTAGCAGGGTAGGCAGAGCATAAACGGCCGCACAAAAAAGACTTTTACGCCACGTCTGACACATTTGAGGGGCATTCGGAAAATTGTGTATCGGCATAGTGACAGGTTGTCAGCCCATCGCCTAAAATTGCAATACACACCCTCGAGTCCCATAGTCGCCTCCTACGACTCCCACGGGCAAGAAATAGGGTGTTGCTATTCTAAGCCGGCATCACACGCCGATAATAGTAGTTTATGCAACTGTCATATAATGGGGTCATTAGAATGCGAGTGTCTGTTTATCATACGAGGCGTAGCCGAGTGTGATAATAGATTGACACGAGCATTCTAATGCCTAATTATATGCAGTTGCATACACTATTTTATCTACACTCTAAAAAATTTACTCAGTTGAACACTTTTCCAAACGTTCGCACCGGCGATTCCAAGGCCCGATACATGGTCAAATTCAATACGAGAACGTAATATGGCTTGATATGAATTTTTGAAAATTCTTTACTAAAAGTTGTTTAGATGTCGAGTCTCAACAGCAAATAACTAAACAACTGAACAACAACTGAACAACACTGAACAACAACTGAACAACATCTGAACAACAACTGAACAACACTGAACAACATCGGAATAACATCTGAACAACAACTAATCAACATCTGAACAACAACTGAACAACATCTGAACAACATCTCAACAACAACAGAACAAAAACCTATTAAAACAACTGAACAACATCCGAAAAATTACCGTACAACAACAACTGTCAGGTGCGGCGGAAGATGGCAAAAAAAAATCGTTTCATTTCTCAACTTTATCGTATTAAGAGCTTTCTCATTAAGTCATTACGCTTCTGTAATTTATAGTAAACCCTAGTTTTTATAGGCAGAATGCATAAAGTAGGTCATTATGCATCTGTTTTCGAATTCATAATTCGAACATTATGAGACGAGTGTAGACTGTAGATAAAAGTATGTAAATACCTTTTTCACTTCTCATGCTCTGAAAGAGCTTATTGGTGCAGGATATAGGCTGCACAAAATCGCATTTTATGCACAAGTGCAAGAACGTATCTACTCATAAATGAAGGCAAAGAAAATGAGCCATACACAGCCAAAGGACGTCTGCCCCGAACGCCGATATCGGCCCGACATAGTGCTATTTCATTTTATATGTATGAAAAAATTGAAATAGCACTATGTCGGCTTAAATAGTAGGCTGTATAGGTCTGCAGCCCAAGCCTAATGCCAATATCGTAAGATTTAAAAAAAATAAAGCGGCGGGAAACAGCTCTTGTTTTTTCGTAATTTCTTCAATTTGCTAAAATTGTTAAAAATGACCAGTGAAGAAGAGGATTTAAGACTCTCTCCTAATACGCTTATGGAAATTAATGCACAGAGAGTTGTGCAACAGATACTACCGCCAAAGTCTCGGGAAAAAACAATTTCTTTCAGTATTCAAAACTGTACAAATTTTACTTTGAATTTTAATTAAATAAATGTTACTTATATAATATACTATTGTTTTATTTCCTCGCAATCAAAGTGAAAAGCAGAGTTTATAACTCGTCCACAAAACCATTTTAATGATGAAATAAGGATGAAAGTGGTCCGTTTTGTGCACTTGTTGTAAAATCTACTATTATCTACACTCGTCTCATAATGTTCGAATTATGAATTCAAAAACAGATGCATAATGACCTACTTTATGCATTCTGCCTATAAAAACTAGGGTTTACTATAAATTACAGAAGCGTAATGACTTAATGAGAAAACGCTTAATACGATAAAGTTGCGAAATGAAACGAAGTTTTTTTTTTCAATACTTAAATCGCTATCTTCCGCCGCACCTGACAGTTGTTGTTGTACGGTAATTTTTCGGATGTTGTTCAGTTGTTTTAATAGGTTTTTGTTCTGTTGTTGTTGAGATGTTGTTCAGATGTTGATTAGTTGTTGTTCAGATGTTATTCCGATGTTGTTCAGTTGTTGTTCAGTTGTTGTTCAGTTGTTTAGTTATTTGCTGTTGTTTAAATTTTTTAGAGTGTAGATAAAATAGTGTATGCAACTGCATATAATTAGGCATTAGAATGCTCGTGTCAATCTATTATCACACTCGGCTACGCCTCGTGTGATAAACAGACACTCGCATTCTAATGACCCCCATTATATGATAGTTGCATAAACTACTATTATAGGCATCAATAACACTACCTACAATTCGGATTTTTTCCGGAGCTCCATTGACATGCGTGACTGAACTCGATCTAGGAAGAACTTCGAGCAACGACGGCCTGGGTCGGAACGAGACGGAAGACCGTGTTGCTCGAAGAGGAAGAAATCCATACGCAACGGGTTTTTATTTGGTCTTGTACCTCGACAGAAGGGAAATTGAAAGAATGGCAGAATTGGCAGATCTTCGCACTACGTCCAATCCGAATACGGGTACGGAAGGCCGCGTTGATCAAAGGGAGTAGAAAGTAAGTATAGGCGGTTGCGCGTAGACGCTAGTCTACATATAGAGTAGACGACCACAAGCGACGTAGTCTGTTCTCCTTGAATGATACTCCTTTTCCAAACATAGCCATTGAGAATGGTAGTAAAACTCGAATTCCAAATTTAGACATATGTCAAAAAATATCACTGACTGATTGACTTAGACAAAAGAAACCCGACTTGCTGGACCCACCAACATCGGTCGTCTTTGAACGACAGCATAATACTGGAATTACTTAGTGGTTTCCTAAATCCCTTACTAAAATGAGTGATGAGCTGAAGACTGTTTGCGCTATGAACAAGTTGTACATTGGAAATCTTCCAATAGAAGCTGACGAAGCAGCCGTGAGACAGCTCTTCATGGAGCAGAATCTTACCGTAGCAGATATATCTGTGAAACGTGGAGGTTACGCTTTCGTAGATTTTCCAGATCAATCTGCTGCTGACCGAGCAATTGACAAACTCCATGGTAAGTTATGTTTTCACCAAAGTGTCTAAAACACATAGGTAGGTAGGTAGGTATTACTCTTTGTTGTAAGCTTGTGCTTGTCCTACACCTACTACGTAAATACATAAGTTTACAGGTTACATAGTAGGTATGCAATAAAATGAATGATTAGCCGCAGGAAGTATGTTGGATTCGTACAAATTACATTTTAGTTTTTGTCGATCGATTGATCCAGCGCGATTGATCCGTAACATGCAGTTTAGTTACAGTTTTAAAATAAAAGACAAAGCCTAAGGTAATATAGAAAGTAGGTACTTTAAGATATATATAAAACTGAACTTATCCATCCAGGTAAATTAGGTTAGTAGGTAAGGTAGCTGTTAGATGCAAGGTAATACGGTATAAATATCAAACTAGGGTACCTAGTTACCTACTTTACTCCCAGCTACTACGTGCCTAGGCACGTACCTTCACACTAATCAAGTAGTTTTTACACAATGAACTATAAGTATTTGTTATTGCAGGTTACTCGTATTGCGGACTCCCATTGATCGTCGAACCTTCGGTTGCAAATAAGAAAATGTAAGCATGTTTAAACATTTACATGTTCATGATCATAACACCGGAAATAATTGACCTGTTTTGATAGAATAGTCTGGAAACGAATTCATGTCCACTATCGCAGGCTAAACACACTACACTGTTACATTACTAGGTAGCTACTGTAATGATGCCAGAGAAGTCTCGAAGACTGATTCTCGATCGATCATCAAGTTCTTGAGAAGGACCACTGTTTATAGGTACCTGCATGAAAATGCCTCAAACGATCCATTGTCAATGTTGAACAATGGCTACGAATATACCTAAGACCAGTTTAGTAAAAAGTTTGTTAGTTTTTGGAGCCTGCCTCTAATTTAATATGTAAATTGTTACCTCAGTATATATTATAATTGTATGGTAGTCTGCGGCAGAGGGTCTGAATTGGTTTATGCAGTCATGAAATGAGCTGTTGCCCACCTCTTCACTGCAAAATCGTCTACCGAAGCTTTCCATGACAACGTTGCGACAAATGTTCCAATGTGCCTACGTATCAATTAACTCCGTTGATGCAAATGATTTAATTTTTTTTATATCTGTACGCAGAGTCAATGTCCCGAGTCTGCAGAGCGCTAGTACAACCCAGCTGAAGGATTCTGCGGGAAGTGATCCTCCACATGGCGGATGGAGGTAAGTCCAAATAGGTACCTACCCATTAACAAGAGATTACAAATTTATGTTCAGGGTGTCAAGATAACCAGCAGGTCTGTCCTGCCGCACACTACCTATAGGTGAGGATATTCTTGTGTTGGGTACTTTTTTTAAATCAATTTAACGCCTTGTTATCACCTTTTTGTTTTACGAAAACACGTTTCAAGTATGAACTTTGCGTACCTAGGTACGTAGGTATCTTAGTCTATTCGCCATGAACCACAGAACTATGACTAAAGCCATGAACCTCGTACTGGATCGCCTAGCTTACTTATTGGCTGCTTATTTTGTTTAAAAGGTAAATATATACCTACTTTATTATTATTACCACGTCGTCTTTAAAATTGGTAAGTGGTCTCCTACTACCCACACGGTAAGTTTAAGTGTTAAGTATTGTTATAATTATAAAAACGTAAGTATCATTAGTTTTGGTACCCTAAGTATGTACTTACCTAGGTCGGTACTTACCGTATCAGAGTCTAGATGTTGAATAGGGAGGAGACGTGGTTAGTCGGCTTTCTTTATAAGTACTCAAAGTTAAGTGCGTATCGGCGAGAGGGCGGTTCGGCGTTGTTGTGCCTACACACACGGTTGTGCGTCACACTTCATCAGCACTCTTGATCTTTCTTTATATCTTTATATTTTGAAAATTTCTACTGTGTCGAAAATTTAAAAACCGGTTAACCGTGTCGGACATCCCCATAAATAAGGTTTCGGGCAACGTAGCGTAAAAATAAATGAAAAATCGCTGAAAATGTCACGTTTTACGGTGTTACAAAGATATATTTATATTATAGTTATTAACTGATTTGTTTGCAGCTGTATGGTTACTATTTACCAACATAGAAGGACCGAATTTACATTTCTTGTCCGGTATTAGGCATATTCGGAAGATTTTCCGAATATTCGTATTCGGCCGGATATTTGGCAGATTTACTAAACATTCGATAAATAAATTAACTTAATTGAACCACAGAACAAATTAACAATAACAGTTAAGGAAGCAATAAAAACAAGACGTCACACAAGAACGGAATTATTCAGATTTTAAAATTATATCAACAACATTATGAGCCCTTCAAATTATCCATAACACCCAGATCGTAACTCGAAACCTATACCTTAACGTGCCTTAACCGTAAACTAAGTGTGAGCGAGCGGGGAGGTCTTCTGGTGGTAATCCACGATCTTTGCGTAAATAAATAAAAGACTCCTGTTAAGCATGACAAATAATTCGGCAGAATATTCGGCGCGGCAAATTTTGTACAAAGTATTCGTATTCAGTGAAACCAATGTTCGGTCAAGAAGTGTCCGTTATAGTTTTCAAGTGAGAGCTGAATTCTATTTCTTAATTTCAGCTTTAAAGTTTAATGACCTGATCGACTTCAACACGAACGGAAGCTCATTTTATTTATTTTCGCATGTGGAAGTCTGGTAATAATTGTGCACGTATCCTGTAATGGTATCACACTTCCTACTAAACTTATCTATTAACACATACCCAAATAACTACCGTTACTTATACCCTTGCGATAAATTGAATACCAAATTTTAAAACACTTAGTTCCCATGTAAATATACAATTTTTGAAAACTTGCGAAGTTTTCGAGCGCGGGTAGGATTTGAACCTGCGACTTTCGCATAACTAGTGGCAACGCCACTTCCATCTGGGCTGCCGCAGCTCGTTCCTTGCCCGTCAATTTTACAGCTCCATCTACCGGGTAATTTTTGAAACTAATACCCGGCGACTTATATCTTTACAGATTGAATGTAGTCTAAGCGATGAAAACCCGCGATAAATTGGATACAAAATTTTAAAACACTATGCAAGTTTAAAAAAATATATATTCCTAACACGGGAAGTGTTTTATAATTTGGTATTCAAACTTGTAACTGTTTATATTTTCGCATAAAAACGCAAAATCCATAGGGTAACCTACTTTCCGTGCACTTAAAACTTGGCAAGTACCTACCTTCGTTTTGAAGAACAGGTGTAGGAAAAATCTTTTTAAATAGTGTGGTTTCCTTTAAGAAACAAAAAAAAGTTAGAAATTGAAATGCAAGGATTTGATGGGCATGTTACGGAATCCTTGGTGGTCGTTCGCGATTCGTGCTGGGCCGGTTCTTTTTCATATTTCGGCCCATGTTCTAAGAAAAATGATCGGTTTAATGGGCTGGTTCACCCCATTTCGGGGTTGCATTTTATCCGGGACACTGTACCTATAAAAATAAATGCTTATTGATCCTACAAAAAATTTAAAAACAAGAAAACTGTAGCTAATAGGTAGGTCGAACGTACGCGGGGCTGGGGGCGGCAGCTCGGCCTCTGGGCGGCCTGTTGCGTTGAACAGGCGAGCTAAGGGATGAGGCTGGGAGGGATGGGTTGCGTTGCGCAATGGGAATGAAACAGGGCGGCGAGCGCGTACAGCGGGGGGAGGGGGGCTTACCGGCGTCCGGCACGTGGCGCCAGGGATACGCCATGATGGCGGGCGCCCACGTGGTGGCTATATTGATCCGCCGCGAAACACGACGCAGGCGCCATGGACTCCCATTCAATTCTCTCTTGAGTACCTATTTACCTACTTTAAATTCTGACTATTTTATGTTTAAGAATTATTACAGGGAGGTTATAGGTAGGGTACCTATGCTACGGGGTAACGCTACATTCCTGTCTATCCATTAGTCCATCTATCAGTAAGTAGGTACCGACAGTTTCAGGACAATTATAATAACTACCAATTTTGTAAACTGTACTTACCTACAACTACAAGTATATTTCCCGGCTTAGGGTCTAGAAGTCCAGATACGTGGGTATACCACTTTCCAAAAATACTTTTTAGTTTAGGACCCTATTACTGAGACTCTGCTGTCCATCTGTCTATCACCAGGCTGTATCTCAAAAACCGTTCCAGGTAGAGAGTTCACTCGGGAAACGTCTAGTTTTGAAGTAAAGGTGAGTTTTGATACACCGGACGAAATTTTGTCTTGTTAGAGGAGTCCAAATACTAGATTTGCTCGACATCCATTAACACAAAAAAAAACATAGACAAAACGTATTAAATAAAGAATAATCATTCACAATAAAACGGAGCTTAACTTTCAACATGGTTTAGTGTTTAGCACGTGCGCAAAGACAAGGACATTTAGTTGTCATGGGGTAGGTTCGGCGATACTTTTAAAACCACTTATATTACACGCAGAACCAAGTCCACTTTCGTGATCAGATGATCCGATCTGAGCCATTCTAACACGTCACGTAAGTATGGAAATAAAACTCAACTTGTTCGCTCTTACACCTACATCAATCCTACCCCAACGCACCGATTTTTTTTTCAGCGTTTTGCCTCGAGGGTCTTTTACGTGCATTTTAAGTAAACCCTTGGAATAGTGAGCAAGTGTTTAGGTATAGGTAGGTATTTGTGGGACATCCCAAGAGTGGATACAGGAATAGGTTAGCACCTAACCTGCGGGCACCTCCGGGCGAGAATGACTCTTTCTTTAGTGGATAACATGTTTTGGCATATTTATGGACCATCTGTCTTCGTATCATTGGTTGGTTCCTCAATACCCTACTAGGTAATTAGGTAATGATGGATTCGTAGATAGGTGGGCACCTACCACTTAACGGGAAAACTTCCATTCTCGCATTCTCAAAATAGACACTTTGCAGCAAGTGAAACTGCGAGTAATTTTTATAAGTTTGACCTGGTAATAGCAAACGATGAGCATTGCTTATATTACACCCATATCACGTGTCCACAACAGACAACCTCGTCTACTGTTGTAATTAGGTAGTTACATTTTACATCTCTCAAAGGTTGACTAGAAGATATCCCTTTGTGGGATAAGTCCGCCTTTGTTCCTCTTGTTTTATTTCAACCTTTATATTACCTTTAGTACTTTATCTGCCCCCTATATTACTATAGGTACTCTTTCTCTGCCTTTCCCACCCAGCCTAAAAATCTAGATGGCTACCCCTTGCGTAAGTACTAAAACAAGTAGTGAGTGGGTAGGTACTAGCTGATCAAGTTCTAGGGACTTAATCTCCTAGAACCCCCCGAAGACCTATTCTTAGATCAATACCCGTGTAAAAAAGCAGAGTGTAGCGAAGATGGTAGGTACCTTGCCTTACCTACAAGGCAAATTGAATGTAGGTATAAGATGCCAGTTTTCTTGGTTCAAGTCCAGATTGATAAGGCTAGGCTGTCGTTTTTGCGTAGGCGCCGTAGGCGCTCCACTTCCAGGGCGGGCGGAATAGCCGCCCGTCCGTATCAGTAACCATGGCAACAGGTGCGGGGTTTCGAACGCGCATGCTTTCGCCTGCCTGCCTACCTACCTCCCTACCTGCTCCAGCTAGGCTCCGGCAAAAGCGGCGCGGTGCGGACCGGGGGTCTCCCGGCAACAACGAACGTCGAACACCCACGTGACTAGTGCAAGGCTTTACCTACCTAATAAATAATTACTCAGTCTATAATAGGTACCATTTATACGGCGACAGGAAATTCAATACATTCTCTAGTTAACTATATTCTTCTAATAGGGTCGGAGATCTCATCTACACATACATGCAGAGTAGATTATGCCGAATTCCGGCCGGGGGGCCCAAGCCCGTTTTTTTTTACTATTATGGCTTGCATTCACATTAACAATTTAATTTTGTCGGCGTCCTTATAAAACCATACCTCTCTTTCTTTTCGTGTGGGACAACGAGTCATCCAACGACACCAAAACCATTGGTAACCCTTATATTAATGTACTTATCACTATGAGAGATACACATTCGTTGCAGCAACGGAGATGCGAGAAGCTCTTCACCTCCGTAGTGGGAGTTGCGTAAATTCATTGAAGGAAGGGAAGTAGGTTAAAAAGGTCCTACATTACAATTTATGTTAATAAGAAGATGCACAAAGTCTTGAGTCGTACAAAGTATGATGAGTCGCACAAAGTCAGAGTCGCACAAAGTCAGAGTCGCACAAAGTCAGAGTCGTACAAAGTCAGAGTCGCACAAAGTCTGAGTCGCACAAAGTCTGAGTCGCACAAAGTCTGAGTTGCACAATGCCTGAGTTGCACAATGTCTGAGTCGCACAATGTCTGAGTCGCACAATGTCTGAGTCGCACAATGTCTGAGTCGCACAATGTCTGAGTCGCACAATGTCTGAGTCGCACAATGTCTGAGTCGCACAATGTCTGAGTCGCACAATGTCTGAGTCGCACAATGTCTGAGTCGCACAATGTCTGAGTCGCACAATGTCTGAGTCGCACAATGTCTGAGTCGCACAAAGTCGGAGTCGCACAATGTCTGAGTCGCACAATGTCTGAGTCGCACAATGTCTGAGTCGCACAATGTCTGAGTCGCACAATGTCTGAGTCGCACAATGTCTGAGTCGCACAAAGTCGGAGTCGCACAAAGTCGGATTCGCACAAAGTCTGAGTCGCACTATGTCTGAGTCGCACCACGTCCGATTTAAGTATAATAATTTAATCGTAAAAGTGAAATTTTCTATGTTTTAGTATCACAATTTTTGTATAAACCAAATCAAAATTCAGCCGGGACTACACGATCTAGTTTCTTAGCAATTTGAAAACTGTAAGTGGCGCCGCAAACCAAACGTACGTTTTTGGAACTATTGTAGTCCGAAAAAGAACTCTTTCGTAAATAAAATAAAGGTGACATTAGCTAGAACTACTAAAGTCTCTCACGCATTTAGATACATTATATCCAATTATCAAAAACTATACGTTCAATCGTCAGTCCGATTCCCAGAATGTCCACATCCCAGAATGTCCTGTTCCCAGAATGTCCTGTTCCCAGAATGTCCAATTCCCAGAAAGTCCTATTCCCAGAATGTCCAATTACCCAGAATGTCCAACTCCCAGAATGTCCAATTCCAGAAAAGTCCAATTCATCCAATCATGTTCATCAAATCCATTGCCATTGTCATCGTGATAGTCCTAATAAAGCCGAGCCGGTTTTCTATTAGGACAATACAAAATTGTTATAAAAAGAAAAAAATGCGTTATGCAAATTTCTTTTTTTTTACAATGACCGATCATGACGTCAATAAGTGATAATGCTATCCTACATTGAATAAAGTTATTTCATTTTCATTTTTCATTTTCGAATAAATGGCGTCTCTCTATCGACAAAAGACCCAATTTTTTGAGTTACTTATTGTCATAAAGGTTTGTAGAAAAGATATATTTATACCAGAGACTCCCCGCTGTAAATATTTTCGTCCGACCCATCCTCTGGGTGGGTTAATGAGACCAAATACCTAGGCGTCACCCTCGACTTAACTTCCGTAGCCAAATCATGAAAGCTTGCAACCGCGCGGCGTTCGTCTTGGCCAGATTACTTCCGATGTTGCACAAACGGAGGAAACTCTCCCTCAGAAACAAGATGAGAATTTACACCACCTGCGTCAGGCCTATCACTACCTACGCCAGCATAACCTTTGCTCACACTTTTAATACGGATCTGAAAATGCTGCAGGACATCCAGAACCTTTTTTATGCACAATGCTAGCGGGGTGCACTGGTACATGCGGAACGCCCGCCAACCTCCATATCGACTTAGGTCTCCCTACCATCTAAGCCTATATGAAGGAAGCGTCTCGTCGCTTCTTCGACAATGCTCCCCATCATAAAAACCCCTTAATATTTGCCGCGTCCAATTACTTCCCCCATCTAACCTCACCTTTTAACGCCGTCCCAGACACGTCCTTTCGGATGATAATGACGACATCACAGCAGCCGCTGTTGCAGCCATTGCAAGTAGATCACACTGAACAAGATCCTCAAGCAACCGACGCCCCCGCCGTTTTTTAAAAAGTGGCCCCCTTTTTTTAGTTATTAATAATAATATAATAACACATATGAAAGCTACAAGCATACAAAGTTTCATGCTTGCTTTCGGATGGGGCCACAGTTTCGTATACAAACTAGAAGCTAAGGAGCCTTCCTATACCACAATAAATTGAAAATAAATGTTCAATGTCGCAAATAGTGTCCCTAAAACATCCGAACGTTCTGTTTCATATTAATTGAAATGTCTATAATTAACAAAAAAAATAAGCGATCGGAAAAATGACGGCGGATCAATATCCATTTTCCCCTCAGTCTGTCTGCTAAACAAACAAACCCTATCTGCGCATACAAGGTTCCCGCGGTAAATTCGGTCCAATTATACTTCACTAGTTTTGCTCTAAAAAATACATCTAGCAAGTAATGTTCAGGTGGAAATAACTCTGATGGAGGGTATTAAGTTGTTCAGTTTCATGGTATTCGGCGCGCCGCCTCCAATACTTACTATGTGGTCTGGATGCACCCAATCCGTATTCGGAGGGCTTTCCTTTACACCCCGTATAGTAATAATAGTTGAATGAAACAATCATGAATATAAAAAATACTTGTGAAGTATCCGCCCATTTACGCCTAACTATAGTGATGATTATGAAACAAAATAAAATAAAAAGAACTTGTCCTTTATTATGAAGCGTTAAACTATCTATTAAAAATATAAAAAAGTCTTGTTAGAAATTTGAAATGTTGCGGATTATGGGCGATGGGCTGACAAAATGTTACAATGGCGATACACAATTTTCAGAATGCCCTTCAAATATATGTTAGACGTGGCGTAAATGTCCGTTTTTTCGGCCATTTACGCTCCGCAAGGGATAATAGGCGTGATATGTGTATGTATGTACTTGAAAAATGTTTTTTTTTGCTTTTATTGAAGTAGAAACAAATCACATTAAGTATTAAAAAATATTATAATTCTTGTTTGTTCTTTAATGAAAGCAAGTTGTACAAAATCACATTAAACAAATAAACCAATTTAATTCAAATTAAATTGTGTAGCCAATGTGTTAATAATGCGTGTTGCAACATTTAAAAATTGCGCCATGTCAAGCTTTTAAGGCTAGCGCAAACTGGATGCAGCTTGCATGCGTGCGTGCTTCTGTACAAACCATGAAACATGCCACACCAGATGCGGCTAAGTTCATACACCCCCATTGACTAGGTGCCTACAAAATAAATACTCAATAACAATACCGTGGTACGAGTACGACCGGTGCGTAGGTACCTGCGTGCGAAGCACGTCGATTGCGACTTTGCGACCATTATTGCAACAGTGGGTCTGCGCTTACCTTAAGTTAGCGTCGAGCTATTTAGGTTATGTTAAATAGGTAGGAACATTATCTCAGTTTTTTATTTATTAATTTATTTAAAAGAATGAATTTCCGTAAATTTTTAATTAAGTGTTAGTTAGGTAGGAGGTTCCTCGATGAAATAAAACGAACAAGCCCCAACTAAAACCGCGCCGGCCGGCCCGCACGGCACGGTGTTTGCGCTTTGCGGTGATCCGCTGCCGCCGCCGGCCGGCGAGCGAGCTCGACCTCCCCCCCCGCATACCTCATTCGCGCCCGCGCGCGTCATTGCCACTCCGCTCAGTACTCGCTCCACGCTTGCACCGGTTTTACTCCGCGTGCTCACTTTCCTGTTCCGCAAATTCCGTTAAATCCCGTGATTTCCCTCCCATCTATTAGGGTATCTATTACTGGTGTCAATATGGACGGAGATGGTGTATCCCAAGGTGCTTCAGGCGATGTTACCCCGACCTACGAAGACAGGTAAGTCATTGGAATATTTCTCACGTATCGTTTCCCTACTGGATTTTGATATTTTCAGATAAAATGCTTAAGTAGGTAAAATTTATTTCTATGCGGTCACATCACTATCTAGTAACAATGATATCATTAGATAAAGAACAGTAGGTGCATTAGTAATCTAATCATTCATCGTAGAAAGAAACCGGCCAACCAATGCAGTGGTGGGGTACCATACCAACATATTATTTCGCGTCTGCATCTGGTTACGTTTTCGCCATACTTATGTAAATACTATTTAGATAGACATTCCTACATAGGTAGGTACCTCACTAACACTAATAACTACGTGTAATTCGCCCTCAACTCTACCTCCGACCAAAAGTAGGTAGGTAGGCACCTACCTACCTCTGATTAGATCCACGTTATTGTTATAGGAAGGTAACCTAATGTTTACCAGGAACTGGGTTTACAAATTTCCTATTTTTGCCCATTTATTGCCTTTTGAAAGGCAGCTATATGTACTAGGTAGATAGGTATTTATATTTATTGATGATTTTACTTTAATAATGATAGATAGGAGATAGGTAAGTACTTCCATAAGCAGAATCTTCAACTGGCTGCGTACCAGGGATCAAGCATTTTATTTTGTTCGTAACATACCTAGGTAGGTATAGGTACATTAGGTAGCTTACATCGCCAGTAGGTAGGTATTACGTACATTCACTATGTAGCTACCTACAACATTACATTCTAGCTGGAATGAAATGTTGTTACCTACTATTACGTTACTGTTACCAATAGGTACCTACCTACCTATTTATTATTAAGAACATTAAAAATTACTTCATTTGATGCAAAAGTACGAGTAAAAGAATAAGAAAAGATAGGTAGTTAAGTCGTCCCCATGTTTTTCATTCCTATCGATTCGGTTTCAAAACTACTATTAGGTAGGTACCTACCTAACTACCTACTCGATCGATGCTCGCTTAGCTCTGTTCTGCAACATTAATCATTTTGTAAATTTTTCAAACAGCATTGCCTGAACGCAAGGCAACCATTAGACGCCAATGATACACATACCTATAGCACAGAATAACCAATAGTTTGTAGTATGTATGTACTACATACAGAGTGGACACTCACCTCCCCGCACCCTAGCCCCCGACCCGCGCCCACCCGTGAAATGTCAAACATCTGTGGAGCAATTAGTAGAGCCTAGCTGCGTAGCGCTATTGTGTCCTGCGGGATTCACACGTGATAAATCGCATGACAAACTAGACTCAATCAAATGCTCGAATTTAGAACATGCGTCGAAATCTTTAGTGATATTTTCAATTTTTATGAATATTATTGTATTTGTAAATGAAGATATTCAAACTTTCAATGTCATGACATGACTTATGTATAAATAAAAATATTATATTTTTCTACTTGTTTATAGGCAATTTTTACATCTTGCAATATGCCATTTAGACGACTAACTTGAGTTGTTAGATTATTAACCTGAGAATCGAACTACCTACTAACTAAGTTGGTTCGACTAAATACCGAGTGGGCCATAGTCAACGAATGATCCAAAAACTAATAGATAGATGTATGTATGACTCAGATATCAACAGGTGCCTTCTCAGTTCTTGGGTCGTTCTTATGACCCACTTGATAGTTTGTGTACTTTCGAGCCATTAGTCTATTCCAAAACACGCTTATGAATTTGCAGTATTGATTATTGAATAAAATAACCCTAGCTCGCCTACACACACACGCACCAATTTTTGCAAGTAATAATGTCAGTTGTTTATAACGAGCCCGTTGCATCGAGGTCCAGGAGACCACACTACAAACTAAGGTTACGCGTTTCTCAAAAAAGGGTGCCAGCGAACTTGTTTCGCTGACTGATTGTTATGGTTAGCATACCACCAGTAACAGTGCTTCTTGCCTTTGAATTTAAATTAACTCCCAACCAGGACACCTAAGTTTATTTCCGCGTCATTGTCCTTCAATTTACTTGCTCTGAGAGGAAGATGATGTCCATCACGCTGCGGCTTATCATATTGAACTACACTCGTTATATAGACCAGTTTCCGTATCTCTACCAGTTTTTCCGGGCTCCTGGAGTACCACATCGGGTACTCCAGACCCTCGATGTCAACGTTCCAAGCGAAGCGGCCTATTATGCTAAACAACTTTTGCTATGCAGACATTTCTGTATCTCTCATACTGTAGCTGGCCTCGGTGGGCCGAGTATTCTACGTTTAATCGTATTTCCCGTAGACATGAGCGATTTTCCCACGGTAAAAAGTATTCAAGATGTTGACAAGGCTTAATAGCTACACACAACAAATGTTTCATTCGAATCCGTCCCGTAGTTTCGGAGATAGACCCGGACTAACAGATAAACAAACACAAAAAAATCATAAGAAATGGATATGTGTTCTAATTATATTTTCACATCCCCTACGATTAAATTTTCGTAAATTTGTTCAATGTACATGTTTTACTGTTTTATTATATGTATAGATGTAATGTATTGACTGTTCTGCAATCGAAGGTAAACGTTAGTAGCTTGGAATATTATCGAGAAATGCACATACCACGCGCAATATACAATGAGAACTAATTTAAAATAAACTTAATATGGTCTCTTCTCTCTCTCTTCTCGTGTGGGACACCGACTCGTCCAACGACCCGATGAACCCTGGTGTCAGAGTTTTTCAACCGCCTACTACCACTAGTAGGCCTCTGACATGGTTGTGTTACGACCGCCGTCTAAGTAATCATAGGCAGCAACCGGGGCCGACGGCTTAACGTGCCCTCCGAAGCACGGAACCATTTATTTTCGGACAATCAGTTGGTTCACCCTGCAATGTCCTGACCAGACCGGGAACAAATTCACAAAGTGATAAATATCAACTTTAGTGAGTGGTCCCACCGAGAATCGAACCCGGAACCTTTGCGTCGCAGGCAGTCGCACTACCACTGCGCCACATCGGCCGTCAATAATATATATGGCAGGGATTGCATAACCGATTTTTTTTCGGTTGAAACGGTAAACGGTATGACGTCATACCGAAATATTACGATACCATAAAGTGTCGGAACCGGAAACTTGTGGCTACCGAAAATTTACCGGTACCGGTATTTTTATGGTACCAAAACCGCTATCAAAAGGGTTTTGCAAGGTCATCTCCGACAATTCGGCCACCGTAGCCTACGCTGCGTTGCCGTTCCGTGCATGCGGTCTAAGTGCGAATGTCGCATCAAGCAAATTGCTTGCCCGCTAGAGATGGGCTAAGTCGTTATTTTGCGATCACCGTGACTGTCGTTCCAGTTCCAAAAAAATCACCGTGATAAATCACCGTGACTTTGTCACGTCGTTACTTATAGGTTACATGGCACGACATTGGGCTTGGAACTTAGATAACTAGGTGGAACTATTGGAACTTGGAATCATAACGATAGTAGATTACAGTTGAGCGCAAGCGAGAGTGAGTGACTGAACAGTTGATCACAAAATATCCTTCACACTTTTTACAGGCTTAGGACTGTCGCATTTATATAATTTAACTGTGCGGCGTGTTTATTATTTTGGATCAACTATTTACATTGATTTGATTTTTTATACATTTATATTACATTTTTACATCTTATTATGTACAAGTTTTTCTTTTTTTGTTCCTTTCTATATACATAAGTTATTTACAAGTGTTGTTATTTACATGCGTTATGCGTTGTTATTTATATTAGTTGTCATTTATACACTTGACATGCGTTGTGTTATTATTTACATGCGTTTTATACACTTTTTTTTGTGTTATATCTATTTACAGAAGTAATTTGCGTTAAGGAATAAAAGCTGCTGTACTTTCCTTACGCCAAGCCGTGTGCGCCTTTCGTTTACCAGGTTTCCGGCTTTTGAAAAGAGCCTTTCGCAAGGGACAGATGTGGCCATGAAATTGAGTTTTTTTCGAGCTAAAAGCGCTAAGTTTGGGAAGCTGTGCTTATAATCCCTCCACCATGCTAGTGGGTCTTCTTTTTTGCCCAAAACAGGTAACTCCAGATACCTCTGTACTTCCAATAGTGCCTGCGATGTAGGGGTACCTTGAGGACGTGCAGCGTTGACCAAGTCTTCATACTCGTCCCAAATGTCAAATTTGTTCTTTTTCGGGATAGGTTCTTCGGCTGTATCCACCACATCAGCAGCTCTTTGAACTGGCAAACTTTTTCTGATATTAGCTGTGACCAGCTCAGTAATCGTTTTTCTAACATCAGCAGCGTAAACTTGATTTTTAAATACATGTAATTTAAAACGTGGGTCCAGCATCGTAGCTACTCCTATAGTTTTACTTGCCTCCAGGTTGGGGAATTTTCTTTCTGTCTCTGACCTTAACATATTGATAAGATTTTTGGTGGACTCGTGGAGACTGTCGACGAAATCTTCCTCCAGTGGGTCTTCTGTTATTTGAAGCATTTTATTAAGGGTTGAAATGAGCCCTCTTGTTAATATGAGTATTTGGCTTCCAGATACATACTTTTCGCCGCTCATGTCCTCTGTTATCTGTTCAAATGGCTTGAGGACAATACACATCTCACGACATAGTCGCCATTCTTCATGAGATAAAGCTTGTAATCTATGCTCAGTTAACGCCATCGTAGATTTAATAGCGTCTTCTAAAAGAACAAAGCGTTGCATCATTTTCAATGTGGAATTCCACCTAGTTGATACATCTTGTAGAACCTTTTTGGGGCCTGATATACCATTTTGTTTTTGGTATGTAATCAGTTTTTCTGTGGCTTTCACACTTCTTTTATAATGGGCTACAATTGTTTTTACTTTTGTGATTACATCCCTTATAACAACTTCTGCTGTGTTTTCCACGGTACAACCTCTCACAATTAGGTTTACAGTATGGGCGTAACAGCCAAAATGTTTATGGCCCATTAGTTCTGCAGCAAGTTTCATATTGCTGGCATTGTCAGTGACAGTAATTAAGACTCTGTCTTTTAGCTTCCATTCGTGGAGAATTCTAACAATGTTATCTTTAATATTTTCTCCAGTGTGCGAACCAGGAAGGGGACAACATTCTAACAATACTGACTTCAATAAAAAATCTTCATCTATATAGTGAGCTGTCAGCCCTAAATAGGGATCATTGGTGCTAGAAGTCCAAATATCGGATGTTAAACAAACACTGAGTGCTTGACTCTCGAGATGCTCTTTCGTGTTGGCTAAGCATGCCTCGTACAGTGCCGGTAAATAATTATTGGAAAGCACTTTCCTGGTTGGCAAGACATACGAAGGGTTGAGCCCCTCAACGAATGCTTTGAATCCCCTGTCCTCAACTATCGAAAAAGGTTGATAATCGTATATAAATAGTTGCATAAGCAAATCATCAATCTTTTTCTTCTCATTTGGTGTAAGTTTTTTTTTAATGTATCTGGCTATGACAGGTTGGCTTAGTATTTTATGTGTATTATCACCACTAGCATTACCTTGTTGCGCTTTCTCATTAGTAGCTGCAGAAGGCGTTGAGGTGGTCGCCGCCGATGCCAAAGGCGGTGGCTGAACACTATGTGCATTTGACTCCGCTGGCGTTGGTGTTGGTGCACCTGAATCAATTGTCGCTGGTGTTGGTCGACTTGGCTCCAATGTCGATGATGGTGGTTGTGGTTTTGACCTGATAAATTGCACTGTAGGATGCTTTCGCTCCAAGTGTTTTTTTAAATTTGATGTGGAAGATTTATAACTTAGTCTAACTTTACACATTTTGCATATTGCTATTTTATTTACAGTATCAATCGAGTCAAAACAGTTCCACAAATTACTTGTTTTCATTTTTCGTGAGTCCGCCATAATTAAACACTATCACTTAGTTAGTTTTTACACATATATACAGTAAATTTTAGTATTTACACTACGAGGTACTAACAACAATCACTGTTAACCCAAGTCAACTCTCTACAACACAACTTTTTAACTTAAAAAACTTTCGTGGAGAAAGAAGATAAGTAAATCAAAATAAATTGTCTTATTAGAGCGCGTGCACTTGTCACAGTGATGAATCATACAGTCAAAGTTCAAGGCCAAGACAAAATCCCTGCCATAGACTTACAGATACAATAGAAATGTTCTAAGACAAAAAAATTTAATGTAATATTTAATGATTGAATATACGCAGTAACTCAATGTTTTTTCTTAGAACATTATTTTTATTTAAGAACCTACCAATTTAAATAGTTTTGAAAGGATACAATTCTGCCTTGAACTTTGATTTTTTTTACACGCAACCTATATAATGTATATATAAATAAAAATGTTTTGATTATGATATTAAATATAGACAAAAGCATTTCTAATACATGACTAAATAAAAAATAGATATTTAATTCGAGAGTGTAATATTACTATCAAAATAATTTTTTTTACCCAGTATGAAAGTCACCATGTTATAACTCCAAGTTCCGTAATGACTAAATATTTGTTACATTATCCTATACTTATCGAAAAAATAATAATCAAACAACTCATTTTTTTAAAGATATTTCCGTGTCTACCATATTTGTTACTCTGTCATCGTCGCGCGCTTGCGATAATTGCCATATATGGAATTTTGCCGAATCTACCGTTGATTGGTCGCTGCCGCGGACCGGGCGGGGCAAGCGCGGCCGCTTGGCGCCAACCGTCCGCGTCGTCGTCGTGACAAAATAACGCGAGGCGCGCGCGCGGTCGCGCTTGGAACTACTTGGAAGCCGCGAAGTAACAACGTTATTTTGGAACGTTGTTATTTTCTAAAAAGTCACAGTGACTTTTGCAGGCACCTGTTCACCGTGACTTTTTCACTGTGACGTTATTTATCACCCAACTCTATTGCCCGCGCGTGTTGAATTGACAGAGCCGCCTTTCTTCTAACCCTTTTGAATTAAAAAGGCGCGTCGTGCCTAGTAGCTTGGTCGGGCAGGGTAAGAAGCAGTCGTGTTCGTTTCGTACGGGTAGTACTACTTTAATTAAGCGTGCGTACGGTCGTGTGCATCAAAACTTGTCATCGATCAACGTACATGATTTTCGGTCAGATCATATAGTAAATAAATAAGTGGGATCATTTGAGGCTCAGGTTCCTAAGGTTCCAAAGTGGCACTAGGTCGGAAGATTTAGATTGGCTGTAAATTGAAAGGTTCTATTTTGACTGAAGTGCCACCAAATGAATGTAAATAAAGTTAAAAATCATTTGTAATAGTTAATTGGGAAAGGTTGTATCTGTTTAATTTTATGTCGTCATAATTTGATGAGGTTAAGGTAAGCCAGGATCAAATGGTGACTTCGAAATATAGCATGCGTTGTATAGAGCAATGAATTCCCCTTCTAAGGATCCCTATTTGAGGACCAAAAATTCCAAGATTTTGCAGATGGAAATGGATTTAAAACCTTAGTCGAACAGGCAAGCCTTTGAAGTCCTCTTGATTTTGAAATTTTTTCTTTCAGGTATCAACGAAAATACCATACTATACATGAAATGTGTAGTTTGTTAATATTCCTGCATTAAAAAAATGTCTATGACCTTTCTTACTGTCTAACCTATGTTTGTACCAAATTACATTTAAATCGGTGCTATTCTTAAGGGCCGCGAGTTTACAAGGAAATGTATGCAACGAATTGTGTTTTGCGTGGCGCAGTCGAAATTTCCAAGCGGCTGAGGCGACGGCAGTCGCGACCGCGCAGCGCGTGCCGGGCAGTGCGATTTTACTTACAAGATAATGTATGCAACGAATTATTTAGAGCGGTTGGGTCGAACTCCGGTGGCTCTGCGGTGTATGGTGACAAATCTTTCAGTATGTTTGATATGGTATAGAGCGTAGGCTATAATTATAATGAATGGAGTGGACTGAGGATATTAATAATGTCACAGAAAAATTGCTATTTTCAATACAACATACATACACATATCACGCCTTTATCCTTTGCGGGGTAGGTAGAGTGTTAACGGCTGAAAAATACGGTCGCTATCGCCACGTCTGACAAATATATGTGTGCCATTTCAGAAAAAAACGTGTATCACAGTAGTGACAGATTGTCAGCCCGTCGCCTTAAATTGTAATACAGTCCCTTAGTCGCCTCTTATGACACCCGTGAGAAAGGAATGAGGTAATTCTATTCTAAACCTGCATCATACAGCCGATTTTCAATACTAGGTGGTAGACATAAACAACAAAATAAAAGTAAGTGCAATTATCTCGAAAACGGTACGTCGTCGCATCAAAAAAATAACAAGATTTTCAAATCCCCTTTAAAACCACTTAAATTACTTATTACTTAAATTTTTGACCTTAGGTTGACCTTGACCTTAAAATGATCGAAAATTTCATACATAAATTTTACTTTCATTGCTCCCACGTTGCTCACCGTTCTCCCTGCTTCGCTCATTTCCCAAATAAACTGCTCCGCCTTGCCATACCCTTTCCCTACCTCTCCCCCTCCCACAAAGTTTAAAATCACTTGCATCAGGTAAATAATTGCATTATCAGACTAATATGGTATATTTCGGTGACACCTTTTAACTTGATTGAGAGAATATCAAAATCAAGAGCACTATTTAAGGCTTGCCTCTTCGATTAAGCTTTTTAAATCCATTTCCATCTGTAAAATCTTGTAATTTTTGGTCTTCAAATAGGGATCTTTCGAAGGGAAATTCATTGCTCTATACAACACATGCGATATTTCGGAGCTACTATTTGACCCTGGCTTACCTCAACACCTACCTACCTAATGATAACATAATACTTAACAGATTTGACCTTTCCCAACTAACTATTACAAACTATTTTAAACTTTATTGAGTCTGTAGGCTTTCGGATTAGATGGGGGCTTGCCGTTTCCTTTGGAAAGAACAATAAGTTGGCTGACCTTCAATGCGTCTGGAAAGAACCAACATGCAAGCAACGCGTCTTCATGAGCAGCATCTCACTGCTACTAACCTTCCAGGCGTGCTTGATGATTCGGGCTGTATGGGCTGTCGGGCGTCCGCACCAGGTGCAGTGTTCGGGAGTTCCTTGATGATGTTCTCGAGCGTCTTAAGACTTGACGTTCTGGAGTCGTCACATGATGGAGCACACGCGGCAGCGACACGGATCGCGCGATGGTAGGCCGTATCCCTAGAGGGGACGTCATCCGGGCAGCGTGCCGTCAATCCAGACATTGTTCCGTCTGCAGTAGTGGTGTAGGCCTGAAGCAGGTCTACACAATGGAGCACATTCATGGGTGGACGCGACCTATAGAAGTCCGCCCAATACGCTAGCCCCCATGTGTCTTCATTCCCAGAATCTGCCACCGAGCGAAAATGGTTGATTTCAGCGAGCCTCATTGCATTTTTGTACTGACCTCTTTTAGCCCGAAGAATGGTGAGTAAATGCTCCATGATTAGGGCTGCGTCGCTTTCTAGCACTCTGCCAGTTACGGCGCGCTGCCGCGACTCCCCTACGCACAAAGTCTAGCGCAGGGTTCCACCACTCATAGCCGTTAGCACCGTCGTTTTTTTGGATACCGAGACATTTGTAAGAAGACGGGCTACTTGCAGCCATCTCCTGCAGCAACTGCAGCTCAGCCTTTTTCTGGGCCAAAACCTATGTTATGGCCCTGCTTTCAGCAATCTCGTCATCTGACATGGCTAAGCGGTCCGTGCCGAGGCGCTAGACCGATAGCTTAGTCGTAATAGGTGCTGATTATCAACCCTGCACGCTTTTCGTGGTCCGTATTGGTCTGTATGCCTCTACGATCCCGAGAAATACGCTTCTAAAGTTTGGTCCCAAAAAGGGGGTTTTTGGGACGCGGCAACAAGAAAGGGGGGGAGGGTGGTTTGTGGTGCACGAAATGAGTTTTTCTTGTTTTGGCGCAGCCGTTGAAGAAAACGCGGTGCGAATCGGACCAGCCGTTCCCAAGAACTTAAGGGTCAAAAATTCGGCAGGGGGTACGGGGGGGCAAGGGGGAGAGGTTCGACGCACACCCTTGTTTTAAAGAGTTTCGGTGAAAACCCGTTCAAAATGTAACAAGCGGTTCAAAAGTTATGGCCGATCAAAAATTTTGTGAGAGGACGAGGTTGGGGGCAACTTGCCCAGCCTAAAAAAATAAGTCCGGGGTGTTTAAGGGGGGTGAAATTTTGAACTGGAGGGGGGTGCAGGGGGGTAAGATATGTCAGGGGAGGCCCACCCGGGCTGTCAGTCACCCCCGTGAGTGACAGCCCCATGTCATGATTGACAGGTATCAGTGACACCTGCCAAACAGCACATGAAACATCAGTTCACTTTGACAAGCGAAGCACGTGGGGCCAACGCCCAAAGTGAAAGCGAACACGACAACATAGAAACAAAGGAAACGTTCACTACGTGGAACTGAGGTCTGACAACGTCGCTTAATACATTGCGCGCACTTCATTTTTCGATATCAAAATTAATACTGGTTAAATAAAGGTTAAATAAATTTATAACGCTACAGGTATAAAATAAAGATACCGTTATTTTCTACCGGTACCATAACCTTTATCATAACCTTTATCCGTCTACCTTTAAAAAGTATACCGGTACCGTTATTATACCGGTAGCTTAACCCTGTACCTTAACCTAAAACGATCCCTGATATATGGTAATAGGTATATAAGTATATTCAAGAATATTATAGAGATAGATTATCAATTAGATGGTTAGTTTTATCTAGTATAATATTCCTTTCTACTATTTTTGACCGTATTTTATTTATGCATTATTTAACACCTATCATTTTACCATGATAGGTGTCCAATAGTCAGAATGAAAAGCAGTGTTTTCGAAATTCGAACGTCACGTATTTGCATACATATTTTGTTTTGAAGTATTTGATCTATTAGGTACAATATCGCTGACCCGCTGTCTGGGAATCCGAGGTGTCCTACAGGGTAGATTCAGTACCGACTTCCCGTTAACGCTTCCACAAGGACTCCTCCCATAGGAGATAATTTGTTTTTTAAATTTAGTCAGCGTTTTTTTTTATTAGAGATCTTTTTTATGTAATGTTCCTCGAGGATATTTTTCCATTTTCAGGAAAGTCTGTCGTTTTGAGGCACCCTGTTGACGGCAGTTTACTATGGGACAGCCCATGTGTAAAACTGGTTTTTGTTGTTAAAGAATTTGCAAATAAACCTACGTCCCTAAATATTTAACGTACGCACTAATCATTTCGTCAACTCTGCATGTACGTACATCACTCTTTCACTAAATAAAAGCATATCGACGCAGGAAAGACAAAATGGCTTTAGATATTTGAATATTCGATCTGTGGAAGTTTAGAGCTTTTGATAGAAATACTTAACCACGTTTTTTGATGCTTTTCATAAGTGGCGCTGAAGTAAATTTGACGTATGCGTAATACATGCCGGGAAAATGGTAAGCAGGTGAAACCGCTGTGCGAGCCGCTAGTTCATCCAGTATAAAATACTAAATACTCTGCGTGTAGTCGCGGGATATTCGGCATGAAAGTTTTAAGGGCGGGGCAGACCGGCTCCGTATGCGTTCCGTATCCAGCTCTCGTCCGTAGTCACGCACGAACTGATGACGTTGTAATGTATGGGACTGTATGAGATACGACACACCGCTTGCGTTGCGTATCCGTTCCGTGCTGCACGCAAGCGGTGTGTCGTATCTCATACAGTCCCATACATTACAACGTCATCAGTTCGTGCGTGACTACGGACGAGAGCTGGATACGGAGCCGGTGTGCCCCGCCCTTTACACCGAATAGATAGCTATAATTTTCATGTGTATATAAAGCCGAAAATGGGTATGGATGGATAAAGATAATCGGTTGAGACTGCATCGACGACACTACATCGGTGATGTAGCAGATTGCAGCGCGCGTATTGCGCTGGGATTCGATACATCTTTGTAGTCCAGTACACTGTTATACGGTCAAGTCCTAATCGTATTATTATTTATATAATCCTGCTATATAAACCAAGTGTTGTCCGACATTGTCGTTACCTCGTACTTCAGGCCAACCACTGCCAAAATGTGAAAAATTTACTCGATATTTTGCCAGAACTTCACAAATAGTTGATTATTGTATGAAATAATTTTGAAATGATAAATTAACGAGAGTTCATTTATAACGGCGGTGGTGTCTCGCGGCGCAACCGTGCCATTTGTACCGGGTGTACCGGGCAGTGTCACCGGAGCCGAGCCGACCGCACACGACCATGCACTGTTGTGACTAGTAGCGGCAAAAATCATTTGCAATGCTGTGTCTGCCACCTTGTTTCAAAGGAAAATGCAACCGCTCTGTTGCTATGCACACGATCCATCAATTGTTACCATACTCAGTAATGAAATGAGTTAGGGATGGATGATATTATGCTAATAAACAATGAGTTATGAAATGTGTTGCTGGGCTGGGTGCTATATATGAATGAATGTGCTTTTAGTTGAGGAACTGTCACTTCTGTAGTCTACTTCCTCCATGCTTACATCGAACAAAATTAAATGTAATGTAGGAACATAGTAGGAAGGTCGTGTAAGTAGGTGTATCTTGCTGATATAAAAAGATCACAACGCCCGGGTTATGCACGAGGGTAGTTTTAAGCCAGGATAGCAACCTGACTGGGAACATGCTACTTTTGTATACATTAGGGAAGTTTATATAATTTGCATTCAGTGAGGTGACCACACGTTCAAAAAAAACTGCAAGAAAAAAAAAACATTTGATGTAAAAGTGTGCCAAATGGGCCAATTCGCACTAGACAAAAAGTAATATTAATAATCACAAAAGTAAACAAATAACAAACATTGTAATTTGAAAGGCTTGTGTTCATATACATACCTGCACAATATGCACCTAGTTTATGCGCCTAAATTGTTGAAAACTACAAGTTAACTCGTGTGGTTTTTTCTCACAAGCCAACTGAAAACTAGCTTCGCCGGTCACAAGCCAGGATAGTAAAGTCAGTGGTAGGGGGCGCTGCGGTAGTAAATAATTGAACTCCATCCTATTGAAAACTGTCGTGGCTTGTAAGCTGGCTGAATGGATCACAAGCTAAGGAAGCCAAAAATACCAGCTTGCTATCTTACTGACACTAGCTAGCCAAGCCAGAATTCCAGATGCAACAAGTGTAATTGACATGGAATGTTATACTAAGGCGAGTGGTGCCGGTCTCTTTACAAAAGAAAACATCTCTTATGCAAACAATACACTAAAAAGTCTTTTGCCGGAAATGACTGGGTCTGGTAAATTACCGCAATAAAAATTGGGTCTAATCGGGCTTTGCGTGAAGATAGGTATATGATTGTTTGTTGAAGGTGCGCTGGATCTGCGGCGGCACCAGTGCACAATATAGTAGTAAAATTAACATGAAAATGAAACCGAATTAAAAAAACGGCTCTGTAAACACTATTGAAAATACTGCAAATGAGGGTCGAAGAGTGAATGAAATACGATTGAGTTATAGGCTAAAATAGGTCGATTTGACCCGTTGTTCATCAAAATAAAAATAAATCGAAAAAAATATATCCTTTAAAATATCATGTGTTGCCACTGAGATAGATACCTCTAAAGATAGGGCCTTGTTAAGCTAGTTCTAAAAATGAAATGTTCTCGAGTTTGCTCAACTATTACTCATCTAAAACGGATTTAAGTTGTTTATTTTGGATTTTACAATGCCTACGTTTCGAGCTCGTGGTCACGGAAGTGATAGATGTCATTAGATTTTAGAATTTAAATTGTTATAGAAGATTGGTTCTAAAAATTATCACAATTTTATATTTCACTTATTTATTTTAAACTAAAAAAGAAATAATCTTGTACCAAGTTTGATCTCCTCCATAAATGATACGGTTGACTTGTGAAATATACCTATTATGATGTGTTATACCCTCAAATCCAACCTAAGTACTATAGTATGTTTAATTTACTCAAATTACTAAATGTAGTCAAACCGTAATTAGTTTCAAAACATGTATCGAAAGTTAAATTTTACACCATATTAATGAATAATATGCGTGAGGAGAATTGTATCATATTTTCATTATTAATTACTATTCTTTCGTTAGGAAGATAGTTCCGTGCATTGGTGATGCGAAATATAATAATGTGATATATTTTTAATATATTGTTCCTTTTTTTAATATAGAATGACATATAAAATCAACTATTATAGCTTAAAGTACGTGCCGATTTTCACACATGTTACTACACTTGTAGCCAGGTTTTTTACTCATAGGACTAATTAAGGTGCGTCCTAAGCGTATGTGGTTCCCTAACCACTAAAATCGATGAAAATTTATTTATTGAAAATCTGCTAGAGGCTATTAAAGTGCAGATACTTAAGTTTAGCGATTGAATTACAGATACAAACTAGTATTTGATCTTCAATCTCCAGTGGATTTTAGAAAAATTACGTTTTCATGGCGTTATGATCTTTTTAAGTGACGAGGGCACGACGTACGCTCAAGACGCGTCTTAAATAATACAATCACAATATGAAATATCGGTCTCGAGGTACCTATATGAAAATTGCAGTACTAGTACCAGTATGTGGCTTGAACACGTGCGGATATTCCTTTGATCATCACCAACAATCACGTGTTTGTACAATGGCTATAATTCATCAACAAATAAAGAAATGCACCGGTGAAAGTGCAATTGCAGATTCCGCGGGAGGGTTAAGAAAAGGGTGAGGAGCCGGCACGTGCGTGGTCGCGTGGTCGCGTGGTCCGCGGCCCGCTTGTCATCTATGCTTTGAGTAAGGAATATGTCAGAGGGAATAACGGCAAGCATAACGACGACGCCTTGAAAACCTCGTCGCGTTAAGATATGGCACGCGTGTTCAGGACATCATTCTTCTTAAAATATACAAGGTAGAGCTTGTGATGTCATAAAGGTCTCCATACGTCACAATACGTTACTTCAAGTGAATGGAACGTGTGGTATGTATCAAATGAAAGGTCGTTAGGAGCGGTTTAAAACAACACCCTATAGTTTCGCAAAAATGCGACGATGATTAATTAAAAGTGAATGTATATTTTAATATCGAGCTTGCGATTCTTCTTATTGGAGTGCGATTTAGTGGGACAATGATTTCCTATAGAGGTAGTATGTCGCCCAGTTCGTATACAGGATGTAAGAAACTACTATTGCATGGTGAGTGTCTTAATTATTTAGCCCACGGTTTTTTGACTACAAACAAGAACTGCATTCGAAACTGAATAAAATTTACCTGTAAGGATCAATTTCTGCAAATACACACAAATGAAATTGGTGAAATTCACTACCAGTTGAAAAACACCTACAGCATGTCCCCATCTTGAGTTTACATTTTTTGAATCTTGTGTGTAAAATACACTAAGCCTTATCTAACGAGAAAATAACGGGTAAGTATGTGATAATTCGGTTGTTTTAAATTTTACCTGAAATCAAATTTCAGAAGACAATCGCCACCTCGTGTATTTTTGAGTGATATCTGCTCGTGAAACTGATCGACTTTTCCCAAGCATGAAAGGTCAGCCTAAATATATTTGCATTTTTTTTAAGTAGCCCAGATGGAACAGGCATCGCCAGTGGACATGGCAAAAGTCGCAGGTTTAAATTCTGCCCGCGCTTAAGTTTCACAAGTTTTCAAAAATTTAATACCTAATGTTATTATGAACCAACTCGAAAAGCCTTTTTATTTGATACTCGGCATGGTCCTACTATATAAATAAATATTTTTTCTTTGTATGGACACCCTTCTGACGTCACAGCTTCTACCTACAGCTGTATATGGCTTTTGTGAACTGCGTCTCACAAATGTGTTCATAGCCCTAAAAGGCTAGCTTTTCATGTTGCAAACATAAAGTAATTTATTTTTGGGCTTGTTTCTGGACCATTGGCCGAAAACCCATTTTATTATTTTGTCATTTGAGGAATATGTGTATGCTAACATACTTTCGTTTGCAGTAGATAAAAACAGAAAAACCAGTAGCTACTGGGTTTTTACGTTGTGTTACCTGTCACATAGACAATACTGGTATATTTTATAATATTTTGATATACCTTAATAGGTAGGTACGGCTTGTTAGCTCGTAAGTACAATCCCATCCGGAAGCAAGCATGAAACTTGGTATGCGTGTAGCTTTCACATGTGTTATTAATATTTCAAAGAGGAACAAGCTGCCAAATGAATGTTTCTCCCCCTTCCGACAATGTCCCTACTTTTGGTTTTTCTGATTTTATTCAAAAACGGTTTATGTTACATTAAAACTTGCGAGGAGTAAAATATTCTGTATTAAATTCTGTACAATAAATGTCTTGAAAGTATGTTGATGAGACTTACCGTTTTCAAGTTATGCTTATATGAATTACATCACTTTTTTGAAGATGACGTTTTGCTCTGAATTAGTCATAAGTACCTATGTCGTATACTATCATTGTACAACTACAATTTTACTGGCGAAAAAGTGGCAACATCGCGTCAAAATTAATATTTAAACAGCAACACTGTTGAAAATTACAACTAGTACAGGCGTTTTATGAAGCTACAGGTCTACAGTCACAGCTACAGGCACCTGTAGATTTCCATCGATAAACCATAGGGTAGATTTCGCTTTTAAAAACACAAACGAGCGAAGTTTTTACAGGTGTTTATCAAAAGATTTGTAAACTTCAACTGTAAAAACTTACATGTGAATAATTTACAGGTCGTCTGACCTAGGTAATTATTTTACGAGTGCAAGATTTCTGCATAAAAGTCTATTCAATATGTTCAAAAGTACTCAAAATGCGTTCCTTGCCTATTTATTAAAACTTTAGCGTCTATTATGGGTTATTAATTTACTATTATTAATAATTTATAACAGTAATATTTTAACGTACTCCATCAATAATATGATTTTAATTAGAAATATTATTAATTTAATTTTTATCAAAAGTAATAATTTTCAGTTAATCTGTGCCATAACATTGACGTTGAATTTGAGTGAATGAGTCATAAGTGTTGTACATCGACTTGTAAAATTTACCTGTAGTTAAGATTTTGGAGCGGTGCTGACAGTGGTAGCTTTACAAGTGTCTTCATAAAACGCCTGTAACCTGTAAATTATCAACAAGTGCGCTACAGGCAGATTTTCGCCTGTAATGGTAGACCTGTACTGTACCTGCACATTGACAATACACGAGTCCTTTCTATAATTTGGTATAGGCGTTTGTTACTTAGTCAATCCGCAGAGACTACAATTAATTTACGCCTGTAGTGGTGGGGAGAGGGGGGCAAAGTTTGATTTGTATGTATTTGCAAAAGGGCAACTTGGGTATCATTGTATAATAAACCAAGGACCGACTATTCATTACTGACCAATTTTTGGTATATTCCGTACAAAAAAATTCATTAGTAAAATATAAAAAGACTTACTTTTGTTCTCATTTAAACACTGTTCTGTTTTTAAACTTGAGACAATCTTGTAAGATAATAACACATGCTGAAAACCTCATTCACCTGCTTCATAAAAACATACAATTTATTTGAAAAAGTTAATAAATACTGTGCTTACAGAAGCCTATACATTTTTACAAAGTTATCTGTGGAGCTGGAAATATATCGATTCCAGCTATACCATAAATGTATTCAGAAATGAATAGTCCGTCCTTGGTTTAATATAAAATTATACCCAAGTTGCCCTTTTGCAAATACATTAAGATCCATAAGTCTTAAGTTCAGCTCGGAAAAATCAAACTTTGCCCCCCTCTCCCCACCACTACAGGCGTAAATTAATTTTAGTCTCTGCGGATTACCTTTGAAGACTATATAACTAATTAACGCCGATACCAAATTGTAGAAAGTACTCTACCACCAGGTACTTATGACTAATTCAGAGCAAAACGTCATGGTCAAAAAAGTAATGGAATTCATATAAGCATTACTTGAAAACGGTAAGTCAAATCAACATACGTTCAAGACATTTACTGCACAGAATTTAACTCAGAATATTTTACTCCTCAAAAGTTTTTGTGTACCATAAACCGTTTTTGAATTAGAGCAGAAAAACTGAAAGTAGGGACATAAAAAAGGGGGGGTAGGGGGGGAAACATTCATTTGATAGCTTGTTCCCCCTTAAATTATTAATAACACATATGAAAACTGAAAGCATACCAAGTTTCATGCTTGCTTCCGGATGGGACCATAGCTTCATACAAAGTCGGAGCTAAGGAGCCGTACTGAAAGACACTATGAAATTGTATTTAATACATTGAATCGAAAATTTATGCAAGCGTCATAAATGAAACAAAATATAATGGCTCCAGCGCATAATGCACCATTCGCGAAACGTACTCTTCGCAAAATGTACCAATCGAAAAATGCATCGGCTGACTTCGGGAATAAGAAATTTTTTAGTACTGGTAAGATGCAATCTATCCGAATTTAGAAATGATTTGCGTGCCCTGTTTAAGGTATATTTGGTCAGAGTATACTTTTCGGGGCGGGAAGGGGGTGTTGTAGTATACGCTTGGGGTCCCTATGAAACGACGAGAAATAATTAAAAAACATTGAGTACATTTTTTTTACTTTGTCTTTTATATAGGGGCTCAATACAAACTGCCCTTTGTAATTTTGGGCTAGAACATACCTAGGCTGAGTTATGCCCAGATATAACTAAAACCTTGGTTTATTAAAATGGCTGTTGCTCAGCCTAGGTACATCCTAACTCAAAATTAATAAGGACAAAAAGCGTTCGTATTGGATCTCTCTACAAGAAAATTTGAAGTTCTTTTTTCTTTGCTGACTTCTAGGGTTGAACTCTCGGCCGGGGTGCGCATAGTAGCCCAAAAGTGCAAAAAAGAAGTGTTCGTATTAGGGCCCTCTCTACACGACAATATACTACAAAAAAAAATGTTTTTTCCCCATAGCACTCCTTCGACCCATTTTTCTCAAATTTGCATTGCACCGATTTAAAATCTTTCCATACGTCCTTTTTCAAATAACGAATGTGTTGATACAACTATTAGTAAAAATGCGAAAGTTTATATTGATACTTCTTCACGAACAAACTTCTTATCAAACAAACATACAAACTTTCGCATTTATATATTAGAAGGTTTGGCTATCTGACTGATGGAGAAAATACCAACTATTCAACGTTTTAAAAATTTGTATGAAAATATAGAATTCTAGCGTGTCCGCCCGCGGTTTCACTCACGCATTCTTTTTTTTGTACGGTTCAACGAGTCCACGACAAACCCGACAAACCTACTAAAAGCTTAAAACAAATCACATAAGACTTAGAACTGTTATACAAACGTAGCGGTCATATCATAGCGGTCATTTAGTAAAATAAATCAACTGCCCAAATTTCATTCTTCTAGCATTAGCAGTTTAGGCTGTACATTGTGAATGAGTCAGTCAGTGTAGCTGGTTTTCTATGTAGAGAAACATTGTTTTTTTTATGTAGAGCAATGCCATTTGGAACAAATGTAATATACGCCTACATGAACCCAGATCACCCGGTAGACACTGGCTACCCCGCGCCAGGTGGGGGGGAGGGGGGAGTCAAAGTGCAGCGCGTCCGGCGCTCAGAAAAAAAAATCTACCGGCTTAGTTTGGACCTTTAAGATGAGTTTGGTATCGTTTTCAGGTAAATAAATGATGCTGAATTCATTCCCCATACCAGTTTTTTAGGGTTCCCTAGCAAAATAAGTCGCAATCCTTGAAATAATAAAATTTTAGTCGAAACAAAATGTAAAGAAACCCACATATTTTAATAATTTTGTATAAAACTTTGTTTAAAAAGAATATTTGTCAAAAGCTCATTTAATGCACATAATAAAAACATTAACATTGAATATACATAATACTACTTTTCAACTAAAATAAAATAAAATTGCACGTACCTTTCTCATTCTTGCGGACGGCCTGCGGACGTCACTCGGTTTTCTATTCAGAGTTGGAACGAGATTTTGTAGTAAAACATTGCCATTTAAGTACTAATGATATACACGCCCATTTAAATCCATATCGGCCGGTAGGAAGTTTCTAGTGGTGAGACAGATATCCGGTAACTAGCCGGTATCCGGCCTTACTTTTACTATCCGGCCGGATACCGGATAGCATATTACTACGTATACCGGAACGTAAAAAAGAGGTATAATCGCATTATTTTACAGAAGGTAAATCATATACCAATAATTTATGGACACTTGTTAAATTTTTCACTCGTCATAAATTATTATTTTACATTTATATTTAGTACTCATAGTTCTCAAGTGGCAAATTATGGCGAATACGAATTACTTTCCGCTTTTGTTGGGCCAATGTGTACCCATAGTTCCTTTCGGCCTTCTAACTTTGGAACGCAAGATATGGCTAGTACCTACAACGTCCGTGTCGATTGTTCGTACTATGATTTTGTAGTGTCCTTTCAGCACGGAATCAGCAAGATGAAGCATTATCCGTGTGTCGGCTTCCTCGTGGTTGCACGGTGCCAAATTTTCAATTGGTGTGGTTTTACTTAGAGCTTCTTCGCCATCGGTTATGATGAACTCTTTACCCATTTGTAAGTCTATCTCTGAGTGCCAATGAGATGACAAAAGGTTGTAAAGCTCTCCTTTATTTGATGTTTCGCGAAGGAAGTTTAGTTAAGTTTGACCAGCCTTTTGGAATTCTTGTTTGTTCACCAACTAACACACGTGTGCCAGTACCTCGTTTTTTTCGGGTTGCATTTTTGAAACTGTCTTTCTTGTATGTATCACAAACCACGTCCAGTCTTTCAACATTATCCAACTCTTTGATCAGAAAAGGTGAAAAAACATTTAAGCATAGTCCCCAAATGTTGTTGAAGGTCCGGAATTCAACATACGCACTACAGCCGAACCGTCTTAAATCTTAACTGTTACAGTGGAAACTGTTGGAATACTTGTCCCATCATCAAGACTGGTCAAACATTTTAGCATGTCAGATTTCACACTTGATCTCATCAAACCTAAAGCTAATAGAGCAGGAGGACTGCTTTGATTTTCATGCGAAAAGAATGTATCAACGTCTCTTGCTCTATGTTCTCAGGTTGCGATATAAAGTTTACTAAACTGAGTCGTTTTTAAGGGAACATATTTTAGATTTGGCTTTAGATTCTCGTTTTTTATTTAAATTATGTAAAAGAGGGAATATGTTCTGAGGTAATGGGTCGTGTATACTTTTGCCTGCAATAAATCATTCTTTGCAAAAATTTTGGTAAAATTATTTTACTTTGCTTTCAATTTGTTTTACTGTCTGAATCACTTTAATAGGCGCCACCATTTTCGTATTAATGTTGTACAATTCAGAAGAGTTTTCGAGAAAAGGATTTCCCGCTGTCTCAATCGTGCTGACCCTGCCCATTACCGTTCAATTGCCATTACCTCCATCCTATGCAAGGTCATGGAGAGGGTACTTAACACTAAGTTGCTGATCTACCTTGAAGACAATGATCTTCTCAGTGACGGTCAATATGGCCCTCGCCGGGGGCGGTCTATTGGTGATCTTCTTATGTATGTCACGCACTGCTGGGGCGAAGCCATTGAGAAAAACGGCGAAACATTTGCCGTGTCTGGCATGCAAGTCTGCTCAGCAAGCTTCCTGCTTATTGCATCCCAGCTGATTTTTGTACTTGGATTTCAGACTTCCTTAGTGAATGGTCCATCAGAGTAGTCATTGACGGCTGCTCCTCTAACCTTATGGCCATTGATGCCGGAGTTCCTCAGGGGACTGTTCTCTCTGCAACTCTTTTCCTGCTGCACATCAATGACCTCTTTCGGCATGGTCTTCTTGGATACGCAGATGGTAGTACCGTTTCAGAGAAATACTTGACAGGTGCAAAAAACCAGTGAGGATGAAATATGTTCGTTAAGAAAGGCAATGGAAGAGCGAACAGATCCGACCTTAAGTCTTGTCTCCTATTGGGGCGACGACAGTCTGTCACTGACAGGCTTGAGCTTCTAGGCATGGAGTTGACATTAAATCTAAACATCGGCGCGACCATCGAGTACAAGGCTCAAACGGCGGCTAAGAAGCTGGGCAACCTGAATAGAGTGAAGCGATACTTTACGCCTGGACAGCTTTTAACTCTTTACAAAGCACAAGTCCGATCCTGCATGGAGTAATAATAATAATAATAATAAAATTCTTTATTGCACATATAAAAAAAAAACAAATAACATTCTTAACATAGAAATATGTGAAGTAGGTACAACAAGGCGGCCTTCTTGCTATGGTAGCAAGTTCTACCAGGCAACCTTTGGGTGATAGGAAAGCGCGTAAAGGTAAGCGGGATAGTGCATATAATATAAACATACTTACACATACTACATACTATTGTAAACACTAATACTTAAATAACCTAATAATATTATAGACTAATACATAAAAACTAACTATGATAGATAGGATAGATAGATATATATTCTGCAACGAAGGAAATAAAAGAAACAGAAATAAATAGCAGTTTAATTTTAAAAGAGACTGTGAGATAGGACATAGGTATTATACTAAACAACAATATTAGACAAAAAATGTTTTTTGACCCGATCTTTGAAGGATGTAAGGGATGAAGGGAGTATTGCAGTCACCTTTGGGATGGCTCAGCCAAATACCAACTTGCCGCTCTTGACTCGGTGGAACGCAGGGCCATGAGGCTCAAAGGCGACATAAAACTGGTGGACACCAAGCTACATAGCCTAGCACATCGCCGCAAGGTTGCCTGCTTGTCGGTTTTCTACGGATTGTACTTCGGAGAGTGTGCTCAAGAGCTTAACGACCTTGTTCCACCAGCTGCCTTCTACCATCGGACATCCAGACGCACCGCCGGATACCATCCATACCTGGTTGCCATTTCACCAATTCGGACTAAAAGCTTCCAGTCATCACTCATAATGCGTACTGCTAAAGAGTGGAACTCACTACCTGCGTCTTGGTTTCCTAATCTTTTTAAAGTAAGAGTGAACAGGCTTCTTCTGAGTGAGCTCGCTCCATCTTAGACTCTGTCTCTGTCCTATGACCTAGACTAGAGTCAAGAGCAAACCCATCATTAATAATAAAAAAATTAGTCAAAATAAGAGATTTTATCCCAGACACAAACCTATTTTTTTTTCGGAAGTGATGTCTGAATGATGGCGATATTCGTGATCTGTTATTTTTACCAACAAAAGCGGAAAAGTAATTCATTTTCGCCACAATTTGCCCTTTTGTGAACTATGAATACTAAATATAAATGTAAAATAATAATTCATGACGGAGAAAAATTTAAAAGTGTCCATAAATTATTGGTATATGATTTTCCTTCTGTAAAATAGTGCGAATATCTCTCTTTTTTACGTTCCGGTATACATAGTAATGTGCTATCCGGTATTCGGCCGGATAGTAAAAGTAAGGGCGGATACCGGATAGTTACCGGATATCTGTCTTACCACTAGAAACTTCCTACCGGCCGATATGGATTTAAATGGGCGTGTATATCATTAGTACTTAAATGGCAATGTTTTACTACAAAATCTCGTTCCAACTCTGAATAGAAAACCGAGTGACGTCCGCAGGCCGTCCGCAAGAATGAGAAAGATACGTGCAATTTTATTTTATTTTAGTTGAAAAGTAGTATTATGTATATACAATGTTAATGTTTTTATAATATGCATTAAATGAGCTTTTGAAAAGTATTTTTTTTAAACAAAGTTTCATACAAAATTATTAAAATATGTGGGTTTCTTTACATTTTGTTTCGACTAAAATTTTATTATTTTAAGGATTGCGACTTATTTTGCTAGGGAACCCTAAAAAACTGGTATGGGGAATGAATTCAGCATCATTTATTTACCTGAAAACGACACCAAACTTATCTCAAAGGTCCAAACCAATCCCATAGAATTTTTTTTCTGAGCGCCGGACGTGCTGCACTTTGACCCCCACTCCCCCCCACCTGGCGCGGGGTAGACAGTGTCTACCGGGTGATATAGGCTCAGGTGAACTTACAGATTACCCATACTATACTGGTTTTGCTCTACATAAAAAAACATATGTTTCCAATACCTTCCATACAAAAGTGCCAACAAAAAACTGACTAGTGAGGACATTTGTTTTTATAAGTATATTTGACGTCATATTTCCTTAGTTTGGATGGCTTCAAAACATTTACTTTTATATTATTTTCCAATTTAATAATTCCAACATTTAATATTTTGAAAAACGTTAAATTAAGTAGTATTTTTCGACAAAAGTTTGAAGCATACCTACAACTTTAGTATTTTATTCATGACCCAGACAAGTACCGAATTGTATTATATTTGTCAATAGTACTGTTACTTTATTTTTCAATTGGTATTATTTCAGTGAAAATATGTTGTATCGAGAAGCAGGACCAAAGAGTTTTTAGTCTAAGTATTTAGTAATTGGTGACGAGGTGCAGTACGTCCAAGGGTGCATTTTGCGAGTGGTACGTTTTGCGAAAGGTACATTTTGCGAAGGGTACATTTTGCGCACAGGGTACGTTTTGCCAATGGTACATTATGCGCCGTAAGGAATATAATATGTGCTTTACAGGCACACATAACGCAATCGTCCAAAAAATAAGCGACGTCATGCCCTCAAATAATGCCAGCTGTATCGGACTATCAGGAGTACTTTTTGAATTTGATGTTATCAAAAATTGCGCATTTGCAAAACTCAGTGTACATAGTAAGTAGCCTCAAAGCTCCGAAAACGGCCTAATAATTAGTGTAAACGGCCGGACAACAAAGTGATCCCATTTGGGTTAAGTTTTTTTCTATTGAGATACGGAACCCAGTACCTGAGTTTTACAGCATAAACGGTCGTATCTTTTTTTAAGTTGATTTAGGCTGGTCTGCAACCGTGAGTGCAGTGTCCTTTGCTGCCAGAGTCAACGTTCGCAGTAGCACGGAGGAAGTGGACGTCTAGGCCAGATTGTTTCAATTAATCCGAAGATTGACTACGTACACGCAGTAACAAGCGGAAGGGAAGGGATCACTCATAAATACGCTTATGGTTCAACGACATGCTAGTAGCGCTCTATAAACGAGAAAGATTCAGAATGGCCCTTTAATACCCTGACGCGCGTGACGAGTCGATAGATAAAATACCTATGACTCTTTATCGTCATAAAAATACTACTATTATTATTTTTAGCCAGACATGTCCCACTGCAAGGCAAAGGTTTAAGTTCTGTTCCTGGGCCGTAATTAATAAACATTTTAATAATTGACGACCTCTGAGTAAAATGGTTTGAACTAATAAATTAGCTAATAGGCCAAGGCTATTAGGTTTTAAAATTACAATGCCTCATCTACTGTTTGTATTGACTGACTTTGTACTTGATAATTAGCAATCGTCATAAGATAATATACAGAGTGATAAAAAAAATCAGGATTTAAACTACTACTACTACCTAGCGTGTGTAGTTCTAATGAAAGCGAATTCCAAAAATTCCGATTATTATTGTATTTTAGTAATTTGTTCAAAATTAAAATAAATTTATTTTCAAAACATACTAATTTTGGGCTCTACCCAACGGATAAATAGTTGCGTAAGATTGCGTATGCGTATCATTTTGTATAAAAATAACGTTTGTGTATAAATGTTTTTTTTTTTACATTATTCATTATTTTCTATGTCAGTTTATGAGATTCAGCCCATTGACGAGACGGGATGGACAGACAGCGAAGTCTCAGTAATATAATTGGGTCCCGTTTTGATCCTTTGGGTGCAGAACCCTAAAAAGTTAAATGTTAATTTAATATGTAAAATATATGTTAATATTTTCATTAGCTGCTTGTGATTATTACTATTATTTGTTGCATGTTTTTGCTTATTATTCTATTCAGTTGCCTAATGAAGCCAGTTTTAATTCAATCGAAGCTCATAATTTTATTAAGCTCCCACTTATTTTAATTAGGTCCCCCTCCCCCATTCTGTCGTGATCCGGTCTACTTTCCCACGATCATCGGTCTTCGGTTCTGATCGGTTTAGTTCTATTTTACTGCTGTTATCTGAAACGTAAATCTCTTCAAGCCATCTAACTTTTGTCTTATGTCATGACAAATGCCTTTTTGAATGACAGCTATCAAAAAACAACTAAACGGGAGAGTTGACTGATTGGGAAAGAAGACCGATCGGGAAAGTAGACAGAATGTTCCTGAGGAAAATTAAGTCGCTTCTCGTGACTCCCCGCGACCAGTTTTGGCAGCCTGCCCAGCGGTTTCACCCGCTGCTTACAGTTTTCCCGCAGAAATTAATCTTAACCTATGTTCATCAGGTATAGTGTAGGATTCTAATGGTAAAATATACTTTTTAAGCAGGTTTGTAGTTTCGGAGCCTATTCCATTTAAGCAAACAATCAAATCTTTCCTCCTTATAATATTAGTGTAGATTCAAAGTGATTAATTTAGTGAATACTAAAAGGTATTTTGGCAAACAAAAAAATGTATTGGGAACGCTGACCTAGCTATTTGAACAGGAACTCATGGTCAGCAATATTTCCATTTTGGTGAGCATAGAATGTATTTGATAAGCTGAAATTGTTATTTAAGCATCAACTAATGGTCAGCAAGTATTCTTAATCAGTGTGTAATTTATATAATTCTGAACAACAGTAAATTTTGGTACCCTAGTGTAAAGTGCCAGAGCCGGCCTTGTTACATAGCATAGAATTGAGCAATTTAATTCCATTTATGTGGGTTTGTTGTATAGTCACGCTTCTGATAGTGTCGCGACCGGCGAAACTGATAGGTTAGCCAGTACGTGTGTATTGACATGGAGGTCAAGTTACGCTGGCTAAGCGAATGAGCTTACTTTGTAGTACCCGGGGTTGTATGGGAGTAGAAATTTTGTAAAATAGTCCCTATTTTAGCTCAGGTTGTTTATGACCACACGCAAACTACAATTATGTGTATTGTACGGAATTATTAGAATTCAGGGCGTCACGTGCTCGACATTTGGTGGAATGCCCCCAAGAATGATAGTGCATGTTTTAGTGCATATAGAGCCTTGTCCATTATGATAATTTGATGATCTAAGTCAAGCAAGTAGGTAAGTAAATGTAAGGGTAAATGTTAGCGGCGTCAGTCACATGACAGGCTGGGCGCGGCAGGGACAGCAAAGGCAAGGGTGCACTACAATGTGCAGACTAGAAGGGCGAGGGGTGTGGCCGGCAGCAGTCGGCGCGCCATTGGCTCGCGTGCTCAAACTTGCAATCAGGGTCGCATACAATTGCACCCGGTACTCCACGTGTTAGCCCATATACAGTACTAACATACACAGTACCATCACACAGTTAACATCACCTAGTATTTCAGATAATGCATCTTAACCACAATAGTCCACTGCTGGGCAGTATGCCCATGTTGGGGAATATTCGCTATATACCACCGTTGCATGGCTCATAAGTAGAAAATTCAGTGGCCAATACATCATATTAGCCCTGTGTCCACTGCTGGGTGGGCCATCATCTAGACCGATAACCAGCATATTATCAATTCGGGAACGCGTGATGTTTTATTTAAACCTTTATTCTTTGTGAATCTGATATTGGACGCGCTAACGGACAATCAATACATAGAATAATGGTTTTGTAATGAAGTGAAAATTTGATATTTTTACTACATACCAATTTTTTTATTATGTCAAATACTCTCCATAGTCACGGGTTTTAATTCAGATACATGAGTTGGTATGGAAGAAAAAAACCTTCAGACGCAAAATGTCCCTTTCGCAAAATGTCTACTCATCGCAAAACGTCTCTTTCGCACAATGTCCCTTTCGCAAAATGTCCCTTTCTCACAAAGTCCCTTTCGCAAAACGTCCCTTTCGCAAAATGACAACTTCGCAAAATGTCCCTTTCGCACAATGTCTCTTTCGCACAATGTCCCTTTCGCAAAATGTCTCTTTTGATATATTAGGACATTATTTCAGTCATCCAACAATCATCAAGCTAGCCTTCCTGCCAAGCGCGATGAGTATGGAGAAAGCCTTGTCGAGGAGGCACATATCCAGCAGTAGGCTGTTGTGGGTGTTAGGTATGAATGTTCTCAGTTTATTGTACTTAAAATAGATAAACATTCAGGCACGAAGGCGTTCTTATCCATTAAGGGATCTCTTTCAGTCAACCTTTAAGAATCGCAGAGGATATTGCGTGCAGGTACACTACAGAACTGTAATAACAAAAACAGAGCAATTATAATAATTATTTTCCAAATTATCCTCAAATATTTGTCAGACGTGGCGTAAATATTTGTTGCGGCTGTTTGCGCTCTGCCTACCCCGCAAGGGATTAGAAGTGTGAAAGTGTAAAAATTTGGGAAGTGTGTGTGTGTGTGAGCAATTATAAACTGATTTCAACTTTCTATTTTCTTTATTACTGTTAATATCGGTAGTGGTACCTATTACCGTTGTCAAAGCCATTTCATGCTTGATGATTCCAATTAAAGGTATCCTAAAATATCAAAAGAGACATTTTGCGAAAGGGACATTGTGCGAAAGGGACATTGTGCGAAAGGGACATTTTGCGAAGTTGTCATTTTGCGAAAGGGACGTTTTGCGAAAGGGACTTTGTGAGAAAGGGACATTTTGCGAAAGGGACATTGTGCGAAAGAGACGTTTTGCGATGAGTAGACATTTTGCGAAAGGGACATTTTGCGTCTGAAGGGAAAAAAACATGTTGCGCTGACCCCATAAAAATTGCGATAAAGGCAGGCAGATGGTTGCAGGAAATCTTGTGTGATTCAGTTGTTGCCTTATAACTTCAAGGATCTATGACAAATTGTGTTGCGGCGCAACCTGCGTCGCGAGAACGCCGAAGCCGTTTGATCATGTCAGCCATAATGGGCTTCATTCCAATTTCGATATCTTCAGTAGGTTTTCGTCAAATTAAGCTTGTTGTGCGCCGTCCCTTCGTTTTGTATTAAAATTAAGAACTGGATAAACATTGAGACACCATATGCAAATAGTTCTTATGAATACCAGTTTTAGGGTATCACAAGGTCCATTTATGTTTCTAATTGGGCTGCTAAGGATATATCTTTCAAGCCCTCCAAGAGAGTAGTTTTTTTTATCAAAGCTAACTTCGATTATCTAATCGTTTCCATGGGCAGGATCTTAAGCGCTGCGGGCATACCGCTGAAAGAAGCGAATTTAACTAAAACAGGTGCGGTTTCGCAGTCGCGTCTTATGTGAGAGGCTTTTATTTTACTTGTAATGTTCTAAAATATTTAGATGAACACACATGACTAAGTCTATACCAGAAAAAGTATACATATCAGTAGTGGGGGAAGTCAGCTTGCATTCATTATAAATAGAGGAGTAATAGTAATAAAATTCTTTATTTCATATAGTACAGAAAATACAGACTAAATAGTGATTAAATATTCTTCTTAAAAAATCTACTCCTATCTCACTTTTGATTATGTGCACAAGAATATGTCTTACAAAACGTACCCGCTACGCTGTACGAGCGGGAAAGACCGGTTGAACGAACTTTGTTTGACGAGACGAGATAGCGCCAATTGGGTCTCCTACTAATAATTCGGTGCGCAGTATTGTTGGAAGGCTTCCATCGTCAAATTTCACAGAACATTGTATCTATTTATGTTAATGTTATGGTACACTATTATCAACTGTTAGTACCCAGGTCAAGGCCGGCCAACGGATTTTCCTGGCGGGCATAATTTTGAAATTTACAGGGTCGCCGGGCTAATGTATTTAAAGGCCATATTTATCATTCGAGGCAAAGATTCCCCCCTTAAGAATTAAAAGCGTATTGGAATGACGAACTGTGATAATCTTTACCTGTCTATGCTATTATTTCGTGAATACTTGATTACAAAGTAACTTTGTTGATTAATACAGTTTGTGATCTTGAAATTCAATTTTATTGAACAGAGCTACCAGAACAGATCCTATGGCCAATCCTGATGACGTTGAAGATACGGAGATACAGTCAGCATGATACACAAAAAACTGGAAAATTGCAAGACAAATTCGCCCACCGAAGGTTCCGTAACATTTTATTAATGATTCGGGGGGGGGCAATTAAAATAGCTTGTGGGCAACTTTTTGGCTCGCGGGCCTGTGGTTGGCCGGCCTTGACCTAGGTAAATCTCGGCGCAACTGTTCGCCTCGCGATACCGCTCCAAGCCCACTTGTGGATTGTGAGTTGCGCCCGCTCTATGCCTTCATGTCCTAGCTCTGTGGGTTGTTTTGTAGCGAAGGTGTTATGTAGGTACTCATAGAGATCTATTGTAACCAACACGTTAAAAAAATAAGCCTTCTGTTTGACCAACGTTTTGCGACGTGGAAGACAAATTTAATGACATTATTAATACTAATTCCGCATATATACATACTCTATACGTATACTCTATTAGTACATTTTAGTTATGAAATGATTTATTGATTATTTGATTTATTACCTATTATTGAAAAAAAAATCTGCATTTAGAATTTCAGACACACTGTCAAACTAGACTACTAAATTTGAATAAAAGTACACGAGCTGCCAGCAGCAGTCAGTATAAGGTATAAAAATCTCAACAAGATTTCTGTTATAATCATGGTGAACACAGCTATTCATAAAAATAACGGATTAGTTTCTTAGGATATAGGTACCTACTGTACTTTGTATCTATAGCAACTAGTAACCGCTTTTTACATCGACAAAGTATTTAGTTCTAACGCCATTCTAATGTCTGCGGCAGCTGTGCCGCCGGGCCGGTCTGCGCAGACAACCCCTTCAAAATACACATTACAACATTCTTTGACGTGCCCATTGTGATGTAGGGACGCACACTCATTCGTAGCACCAGCTGCGAGCCGGTCCAGGACCTTCAGTACAGTTTGAATAAGTCTTTTGACCTTGAAGTTTTTTATTTCATGGTAAAGAAATTGCAAATGAATGGCATTTGCTTTTGACACAAATTTAACGATATACTTAGTCACTTTTCGACCAAGTTGTTTCCATCTCATGCTATAAAACAAATATAATGGGCGAACATAATTTTTCTATTTCACCTCTTGACATTTTCACAATTTTCCAGATTACTTCGTTCAATGTTTGTTTGAAATTTTCTTTGCTAAGTACTTAAATTCTAGTGCTTGAGTAGACCAATCGATACTGCAAGTTAAGGGTTAGTTAGTAGGCAAATCATTCAAGAGTCGTCTTTTTAATGAATTCTGTTCACCCCTCTTCTATTTACCATAAACCTTGTGTTCTACTGAACACTGCACTGCCTGTTTCAGAATGTTGTACAAGTTTTTATGAACTTACCCTGCTGGGTGGGTATCAAATTAAAATTTTTGTGAGTATTCTATCACAAACTCCTATAAATATTTTGTCAAATATTCATTTAAAATAAATTTTATTTTACATCAGCTTAACCTCGAATCAGATTTTTTGATATGGCCGAGTTATCAACCTGATCTTGGACTTTTAGAAATAAGTTCTAGTAACAAAAAATAACTCATCTAATGCAGTTGCGTCAATTTTGGCCGAAAAAATATCCTATTTAACAAAAATTTTGTAGGTATTTTAGGGTATTTTAAAATAATTTGTATTTGTTATACAATTATGAAATCGCTTTAAACAGCTATTTACGTGCATAATTCATGCAATACATGATAGATAATATCAGCCTCCTGTGAAATTGAATTCGTGCTATTATACGAGTTATTGGGAATAGGGTGTTTTCCCACAGTAAATGCCTTTGTTACCTACTCAGGGATAATGCAGCTTTGTAACAGGTAAGGTTTTCCACAAGTTACCTCAATTTGATAATATATAAAAATAATTAATAACCGTAACCGTAAGTGACAAACCAAGATTCAAACTGGGCAGTTATCCCCAGAAACGGGTCGAGTTTCGTTTGTTTGTTTACGTGCGTACCTTCTGTGTCGGCGGTAAGGAACGGTATACGTACTACAGACAGATACTATTGGAAAAGTAAATTGGGGTATACTAGTGGTTAAGGGATCACCTTATGCTGGAATCATACCGTTACTAAGGATAACCAGTACAAAATGATCCCAGATGATCCCAGATCTTTTCCTGTGGGACACCGAGTACTTAGGTCGATTTTCATATACCTAATTAAAACACCATACATTTGTGCTTATTTTGACCCTTTTTAATTTCTAGTAAACTTGAATGTAATTTTTCTCGATTGCCTACGCAGTACGCACCACGCACAGGAAATAATCGTACACTTTACAAAGCAGCGAGTGCAGTGAAGTCAGTCAGTTGAGAGGGCTCTCTTCAGGTGAATGGAGTGCACGAGCACGAGCGCGACAGCGCGAGCACGCAACGCGCCACTAGGTAGGTACCTACCTATAGCAGACGCGGCGCACCGTTGTCGAAATATCTGCCATCGCGTGGCATCAACAATATGATACAATGACACAAGGTATAGGCTCAACAGAGCTATTTTCGTTGATATTTCTCCGCGGGACTCCTTGCGTGTTGCGGACTCTGGGTGCGGCTTACAATAAAAAAAAAATAGTAAGTAGGTACTGTTTTAGTACTAGGTATTTTGCTAGGGTCCGTTATTAGGGGGTAGGTGAGTCAACTGTAAAACACATCTAAACCTATGTCAACATGCTTTTATCAATGGAAGTTTTTTTTGCATAGTTAAGTAGCTGGTTAAAGGGCGTTTCTCCTTGGATCGACATCTGGCTCCTTGTAATTTTAAGGTGAAGCGGGACACGAGACGGGTGACGCCTGTACCAGACGAAGTAGGCGGTGTCTGGCGACCGCCCTCCGCGGGCCCCGGGCGAGCGCTGGAAAACGCATGAGCGCGGGGCGCCGTCGTTGTACGGACCCACTAACAAATATACTTCACGAACTGGTATCGGCTTTAGTGATTGACTATTTATCCATAGTTTATTGTCGATGTCGATAATATAATAATGAAGTTGTAGTTAATGATCGTAGGGTCTTATTCCGCAGGTTACCTTGGATATTTTTTTCGTAATCATGTTTTTTTCTTCCTAACTATTTTTGAAGGCATTAATCAGAATTCCGCTATAAATCACAATTAGCCCCATAAAATCACAAACAAAGCTAGAATATATCTCGCCAGACTAAAAACCGTCGAAATACTTACTATTCAACGATTATTTTTCACATACAATGCCTGGTTTTCTGGTCTCACTAACAAAAGACAAAAACGTCATCTAAACATGCATGTGCCAGTCTCCAATTCCACCGTAACTTGTAGAGCGTGCGGAAAATTATGCCGCTCCCGTATCGGCTGATACAGCCATGAAAAGTCTTGCCTCAGACACTGATTAAATCGTCTGTCACAGACGTGTGAGGCCAATGATGATTTTTCACATATACTACACAACCACGTTCCAGGAAGCTCAGTAAAATAACCTTCACTAAAAGTGAGGTTGCCACACGTGAAAGGGTAGTATAACGATCCGAAAGGAGCTCAATGTCCAATGGGAAAAGTTTTATAAGAAGATAATATACATTGACAGCTGTGATCATCAGCTTCTTATCAAACTATAAATGTGGTTATTCACTTTTTTATGATTGAATATCGTGTAAAACTTTCCCGTAAGGGATATAGGCGTGATTTATGTGTGTGTGTGTGTAATACTTCATTTTTAAATTGAAACACAACAAATTAATAAATCACGGGGTTTCCTCCGAAATTTGAAATTAAACTGAAACACGTTGGGAAGAACCAAATTCCGTTAACGGAGCTGCATAACGTCACTATGCCTATGAAAAAATAAAGGTCATTAAATATTAAAAACTTTGTTACAAACCTAATACCAGAAAATACATCATTGAGTTATGATATTTATTATTAACTAATACTAACTAAGGAGACTTAGTAGAAGTAATAATAGTCAAAAACGTGTACCAGCGCTGCAATATCAGAATTTTTACCCCCAAAGGGGTTAGTTACGAAAGTTCATCTTTGATGCTCCCTGCTCTAACACTTGTAAGTATACTAAGTACTTGTTAGTACTAATGATTAAACACTTCTTCCAGCATTTAAATTATGGCCCTTATAGTGGTTAAAAACGGTAAGATGAGTATATGACACTCGCTTTAGAAAATTAAGTGAGCTGTAATTGCTTCATACACATAATGAAGGTAAAAGCACAGTTCACGAGTTACAATCGTAAAACCGAAAAAGTGCAAAGTACGAGTCGGACTCGCGCTCGTAGGGTTCCGTACCATTATGTATAAAAATATTTTATAGGAGCCCCCTTAATTTTGTTCTGCTTTTTATTATTTGTTTTTATAGCGGCAACGGAAATACTTCATTTGTGAAAAATTCAACTAACCTAACAACTGTTACGGTATATGAGATACAGCTGAGTCTCAGTTTTTATTTATTTATTTATAAAATCTTTGGATACAGAACCCTTGAAATTCCGAAATTTGTTCCAAGCTAAAAACGTCACTGTTTTTCGTTGTAGCGTATGAAAACATTAGAAATACTCGATAAAACATCGAAATCGATACTTGCGCTTCACTAAGGTGTGGCGCTCTCCCCGCGGGCCTCGAGCTGTGCCACGCCCAGCGCGCGCATTCTCAAACAAAATCTACACGAAATGGATGCACGAAGAATCGAGTCGAGTCTGCGTCGCTTGGTCCGCGATTCGTTCTCTGTCACGCAACTCAGTATCGGGGGCAGGGGCAGCTCACTTCGTTGAGTTGTGATCTCGATAGCCGTCGAACCGTACGCGCGGCGCACACGTGCTCCCTTCTCCTCAATCCGAGCGATTCCGCCGCTCGCTCGGCGACGCCGTCCGTTGTCATTGGGAGTAAGGTGCCGATCCGATCGGTACTTTATCACATTGACTCATCAAAATTATGTAATAAGATAACACCAAATCAGTGTAGCTTACACGTGTGCATACCAGCCGGCGCGACTTTACTAATCGTTTGAGTAGTTTTTATCGGTAACTTCGATCCAGTCACGGAAGCATAGCATAGCATAGTTGAGTATTACACTCAGGAAAATATTTCGTATAGTGAAAAGTTACAAAATACAGTGAAATGTCGAATTCTGTGGAACAACAGTTCAGCGAGCTTAATTTATCACAAGAGGACCATGATCAAATTTTTGAAGCAGACGATCTCCAAGACAGGTTTGTGTGTTTGTGTGGTCATTTCATTCATTTGCAGATAATAAGTATTTACCTATATTACATTACATTTACCTATTTAAAGGCCTAGTTAAGTATCTTGATATTCTATTATTCAAATAATCAATGGTAAACGGAGATAGGCAAATAGGTAGGTAGGTGAGTTAAAATTAAATAGGTAGTATATGGATAAGTTTAGTAGAAAACCATGGAGTTGGAATAAGAAGGTGGGTAGGTAGAACCAACACAAGATTCACTGCCACCTGATTTATGTAGATGCCATGGACCAAATTTTTTCCCGGTATTTTTGATGGCGTCGGTCGATGAAAGTTTAGGAGAGAACCGAGGCACGGTTGGAAGTAGGAAGAATAAAAAACGGCAAAGTGCGAGTCGACTCGCGCATGGAGGGTTCGTACAAATAGGTATGTAAAAAATCACCTCCACGCTCCTTAAATTTTAATTTCATTCTACCTCTAGTTTTTTGTACCTATTTGTTATGCCTCCGAATAATTTTTACGAAAGTCTGTTGGTACATAGATATGGTTGGGGATAAGTAGCTACTTAAAATTCTTGTCTGTTTATCTATGTACCTACAGTCGTTAAATGGGACCTCATGGAGCTTAGGAAAAATATTTACTTCACTCGTAGAATTTACCCGGTTTCTCAATTAACTAGGTGTTAAGTTACAATTGTCTCATTTTGAGAAGTTTTCTATAAATTTGCAAAAAATCAAATGTCCTCATTGACTGACTGGCTCTTTCATCAACGCACAGCCTACTTCCACTACTGATATTAGAAACATGAAATTTGGGCAGTAGGTTTATTTTACTCTATCGATCCGCAAAGAAAGCGATTTTCAGAATTCATACTTCTTCCCCCATCCAACCTCACGTTTTAAACGCCGTCCGAGACACGTCTTTTCGGAAGATGATGACGACATCACGCTGCAGCAGCCATTGCGAGTAGATCACACTCCACAAGCTCCTCAAGCAACCGACACGCCCCCGCCGGCCCCCGACGCCCGCGGAGGTCCTTAATTTTTTCCCCATTTTGGGAACTATCTTCCCGGAACAATTCGTATGCCCAAGTTAGAAAGTTTAAGGCCCAATTCCCGTTATTTTACATCGGCGGGCTGGAGTTCCCGATATGGAATACCCGACTAAATTATATGAAAAAGGCTAATAGACTAATAGCCACTTCTGCTGGCACACAATCGAGGCTCTGATGTACCTGATACGGAACAGCGGCTTAACAGCGGGTTCCAAAAGAGAAGTGCTTCTCTTCCTATTGATTCAGTCGATGAACCACTCAATGCATTATGTACCTATTGCCGCAGAATAAATAATAGTACTAGTAGATTTGTTATTAGTCCGATATAATTTATTAATCTAGTCTAACTGTTGTATAAAACTGTTAATCTCCCAAATAAAATAAAAAAAATAAAAAATAAAAATTAAATAAAAATAAATAATCCCAGTACAAGTATCAAAATTTAAGGACGCCGGTGCGTAAATAGAATTCAAGATTTGTAGGTAGGTAGGTACCTACCTATTCAAGTCTGGTTTATGGTGGTCCGTTTTAAATATAAACGAAAAATTTACGCACAACAAAAACTGTCAGGTGCGGTGGAAGATGGCGATTTGAGTATTGCCAAAGTTTCATTTCTCAACTTTATCGTAGTAAGAGTTTTCTCATTAAGTCATTACGCTTCTGTAATTTCCGTAGTTTATTTAGGCAGAATGCATAAAGTAAGTCTTTATGCAACTGTTTTCAAATTCATAATTCGAACATTATGAGACGAGTGTAGTACAGTAGATAAAGTAATTTTCAGTGCCGAATTTTTTACACGATGTTTTTCGAGAGCATGTATGCACGAATGTGGGCAAGTAAATTATTTTTCATGTGCTACAGCCCAAACGGCTGGACGGATGTTCTTCTTCTTGTTATTCCTCAGCAGCCCGAGTGACACAGTCAATATTAAAATTTTATATATCCTGTGCGGAGAATCGTTTGTGTGTGTGTGTTTGCGTGTTTGTTATAGTAGAATTTGGGATAAGCATCCAGGTGTAATCAAATCGAATTGATATGTATTATTTATTATACCTAACGAAAGTAAAATAATATAGTCCATTTGTGCGTCTCGTCTTGTCTCTCCTACTATTGAACAGTGTGTAACAAAATCTGTTTTATTGTGCATAATACGGTACGTTTTTTCTACATGTTAGCGGCTTGCTTTACGTTTGCACCTGCCGCGACAGGTGTTTGCCACGTTTCGTGGTCCAGCCAGACATGACACGTGCCCTTGCGTTTGATTATACACTCCTTTACTGGAGAGGTCGATGATAGCAAAGTTATTCGTTTTTGTGTGAAATTGTTTTAATAGGAACTGAGTAGGATAGGAAAAGTACTGAAAAAAAACTGAATGTTTTCACTGGATCTCTCTCAATGTTCTCGAGTGAGTACATCCGGCCTCAACAACATTGTTGAATTGCACTAGGATAGGAGTGTGTCATAACTTAATATTTATGTATTTATATTTTATTTTTTGGTAATTGCGCCCGTGAATCCATATAAAAATATTGTTAATACGGTTTCGTACGTACTTTCGAACAATGGTTTATCATCACAAAATCATCTTTATAGCTGTCGTCGCTTCAGTAGTCGTTTTCAGTTAGTCAACTTTACAGCTTCGTTTTCGCCAGTCGCATGTCTTTTTTGCCCCTAACTTGACCGCCAATGTACTGGTCACCATGCCCGTAATCACAAACTCGGCAACTGATGACACATGCTTGCTGTTTGGCACACGTGTTGAGAAGGTCATAATCATAACATATTTTGGTACACAGCGTTTATAAATCGGAAGGGGAATCTAGTGCAGAAACTAGAGACGAATTCTTTGGCCTTTGAAAGTGTACTCCATACTTTGTTGAATGGCCTAGAGAAATTTTGGCGTTACGTAATTTGTGGACGACCCCTATTAAAATAGCACCGCTGCCATCAAACTGGAAAGTACAGGTCCATCTGTCTCCGATACTGTTTACTAGCTCTCTTGAGTTTTCGACGGTTTGCTGATACTTGGATTTGGAATGGGCAATAACATTGTTCCACTAATGTCAAAATTTACATTAGTGGAACAATGTTAACAAATTTTCATATCAGCTTTGGAAGTACAACTTGAGGTACAAGACCTGAGCACTGCGAGCAGCTTCTTAATTTTGTCAGCAAGCCATGGAACGCAGTATGTTAGGCCTGAAGCTGGTTTATCGGTTCAAAAATACCATAGCTTTCTAAGACGTCACTTCTGACGCTACCCATACTGCATCCAAACTCAAATGGGATTGCTGGTCATGTTTGCCAGATGCCCGCAGATCTGTTGGCGACTTCGTGGATACCACCCTTATTGTAACGACGACGCCGCGGAATGTTTGTTTTAATGGATGTTTTAATAAGAACTGGCACCTGGATGGAGGCTGGATGGAAAGAGAAGAGGGAGGTCTTTGCCCAGCATTGGGCTAATTTTATAGGCTAATAAGATATACTAAGAAAATATATTCAAGAAACAAACCGGTTTATCGAAAATAATGACTGAAACGAAACCATTCAATGGCGGGCGGGGGGCAACATCAATATCAAGATGCAGCTATCCGAAAACAGAATATTGAGAGGAAATGAATGATTTTGCGTGTGTGTTTTGCTCCATAAACCCTATCTGGTTGTAACCCGAGTGAACGCACCGCGACCGGCCGGCGACCCGCGCCCGGCGCACTACACTCCACACTATGTTCACTCAGTTCATTCTGCATCAGTCACAAGGCAACACTCGTAGTTGCATCACAACTTTCGTGCGAAAGTACCTATCTCATATTTTTATTATATTGTTGTTTTCAATTGTCTGAAACCTCACCTGGTATCGTACTGTGAATATGTTCTGAATGATAATATTCGTCATAACATAACCTTCCCGAAGAAAATTATCAGTTACGTATACCTAGATTGACCGGCTTATGGCGTACAGAATGGCGAAATTTCGCAGGTATGGCTAATAAAAGGAAATTGTTATCGGTGTCTAGCTGGTTGTCTCTTTCAACTTTTATACCTTAGTCAGCAAAGTACTGTTTGTTTTTAAAGCCATTTAATAAGCATTATAGGTTCATTGAATGCTATGCATACAGGCAGCAAGCACGTGGTGCGTAAAATAAAATGGCGGCGATACCGCAATCGCTGCGGCGCGGCGGCGGCAGCGGGGTTATGTGTGACGTGAATCATACGTAGTACTTATATTTATCCGTCTACGGTGTGGTTAGCGCCGCCGGGGGGGTTGGGTGGGGGCGGGGGCGCTGTGAACCGCCACTGACAGGCCTTTCTGGCATAAACGGTAGGCCTGGACGCCTAAGTAAGATTGTTGTTCATCGATTCGATGAAGCAGCTTAGTAAATTCAGCGACTGTAGGAACCTACATCATCGGTTTCTCGAAAATCGCTACTTCCATCTACAACAGTGAAAGTACCTTGTTAAGAGTAGGTATATCCTACACTGCTTAGTTCAATGTACAACAAAAGAAGTGATAAGGAAATGGTTGCCAAATTCAGTAGACTATCCTGAAATTAATTATATAAAATCTGAAATTACGTACATTGCTGGTTATATTGGGATAATATGAGTTTTTCTATGGACGGACGGCTCTGAAATCAGTGCATTACTTTCAAACCAGAGGGCTTAGTGCTAAATTTTAAATTAGATTTTTAGAATCACGTAAATTTTAGAACTCCCGATTACAAACTGAAATTTCTCTGGATTGTCCTCATACTAACCGGTATATTTTTTTACATGAAGGTGTCTAAATAAATATTTTTGTACACAAACCAACTATCCATGTTTCTATGCATATCTAGAGTAATATTATAAAGAGGAAATATTTCATTATTTGTTTGAATTGAATAGGCTCTAAAACTTAAGTACTGGACCGATGAAAAAAAATCTTTTACCGTTAGAATCTTACGTAACCCCTGAGGAACATAAGCTATGTTAAAAAGTCTTATTCCCTCGGGAAAACTGTAAGCAGCGGGCGAACCGGTATGCAGGCCGCTAGTCATCAATAAAACGGGTAAATTTTTCCTCAACAAAACATGCAAAAACAAAGTTGTTCATTTAATGCTGTTAAATACGATCAATGTATTTTAAGTATTAGACCGGGTCTATCGCGATAGTATTTAGGTAAATATTAGTAATTTACCTGTGTCCCGACGTTTCAACACAGTTTCATGTATTGTGGTCGCGGGTTGACTGACGTCCCAGCGAGTTGCCATCTAAGCGGCGGGTGACGAGATGTTCTGCTACCCACATTTGTCTTTATAATTTTAATATTATTGATTGTTTGTAAACATTGCACTAGGCTGCCGGCACACAACACTCACAGTATCCGACGATTGTTCCGATGATAAATCGCGCGGTTTCAACTTATCAATGACTAGACTCCATGCGGATGACATTTAAACCCGTCGTCCCGGTTGAAATTATTAGGGTTCTTCTTAATTTCAATAGCCTCGCGAACGATCCTTGGGTAATAGTGGCGTTCCACAGAGAGGATTTTCGGGGCATGAAGTTTAATCCAATGATTCGGACCGGATGATAGAAGGTGTTCTGCTATTGCCGATTTATGCATCTGTCGGTTTTTTACAGCTGCGATATGTTCTTTGACCCGTTCGCTGACACTTCGCTTCGTTTGGCCAATATAAGATTTATCGCAGCTGCATTGTACTTTATACACTCCTGCATTTTGAAATGGAATGACATCCTTCGGCGTGCGTAAACAGTGTGATACTTTCGACAATGGACTGAAAACAGTCTTTATTGAATTTTTACTCAACACTGTCCCAATCTTATCTGTTACTCCTTTCACATAGGGTAAATACGCTGGCTGTCTGTTCACCTCCGGATGTTTTTCTTTCCTGATTTTCATGCGACGCTGAGCTCCTGAGTAGCCATTTTGAACCAGCACTTTTTGCACATGGTTTAACTCGTCGTCTCGATGTTTTGAGTCACACAAGTCGTATGCCCTCTTTGTCAGCGTCGACACTACAGACTGCAGGTGGCGCGGATGGTGATGGGAGGTCGCGTGTAAGTATCGATCTGTGTGTGTTGGTTTTCTGTATACAGAATGTGCAAGGGACCCATCAGGTCTCACCATTACCTTGACATCCAAGAAGGCCAAAGTTCTATCATCTTCTATCTCACATGTGAATTTGACTTTTGGATGGATAGAGTTTAGGTATTCTACATACTGCTTCACTGTGTCAGTGTTTCCTTTGATGACACTGAAAACGTCGTCAACATATCTCTTCCAGAGCTTAATAGTTGAAGGACCGGCACCCAATTCCAACTCTTCAAAGTATTCCATCCAGATGTTGGCAATAACCGGTGCCACGGGGCTACCCATTGCCACTCCATCGATCTGTAGGTAATACTGCTCACGGTAAAGGAAATAGTTGCCCTCCAGACATTGCTCCAGTAAAGTGATGTATCTTTTAGGAATATTTTTCTCTCTTATCCTGCCTTCGATAACCTTCAGACATTCTCTTAAAGGAACATTGGTGAAGAGTGACTCAACGTCAAAGCTCACTAGGATCTCATCTGGTTCCAGTCTTAGGTTGCCTATAATGTCAATGAAATGACGAGAATCCTTCACATAAGATGACGTCTGACCAACCAAAGTTTGTAGTACACTTGCGACATGTTTCGCGAGATCGTAGGTAGGTGAGCCGATTTGATTCACAATCGGACGCAAGGGAACGTTGGGCTTATGTACCTTGGGTAGGCCGTACAGTTTTGGTGGTTGTACCGTCCTTGGTCTGTGCAAGTTTTGATAGTCATCCTCTGTGAATAAGTCTTCGTGATCTTTAATGAGAGTACGGATGCGATGTATACTCTCGCTGTTGGGTTGTAGTTAACGGGCTTGTACACATTCACGTCTCCTAACAGTACCTGGATCTTCTGGTCGTAGTCCGTGGTGTCCATCACTACAGTGGCGTTACCTTTATCGGCTTTTAGCACTAACACTTCCTTGTTCTCACGTAGTGTTTTTAATGCTTGACGCTAAATACTATCGCGATAGACCCGGTCTAATACTTAAAATGAGTGAAAGTGATCGCGAGTGCTGAAAAAGTTATACGATTAATGTAGCGGGAAATCATTCTCTCTAAAGGGAAATAGATAAAATATTTGAAAATCTATATTCACAAAATTATTATTAATATATTGGTACAAACGTACACATTCGTTTTGGTAAATCCGCCAAAAAACGCGTGATCTGGAACGAAATGAATGATATGAAAACGAACTATTCTTACCACGTACGGACTAAAATTCATACCAGTCAGTTGGACATACAGGGTGTAAGGGACGGTGTACCGAAAACTTTGCAGGCATGATCAGACCATGAAACTGAACAACTTTTTCTATGGAAGCTATGTTGGTAAACGAGAAAAAATTTTCGACCTCCCATACAAAATTCCCGATCAGCTGACTGACTTTCTATGGAAAGTCGAAAAAAAAATTTCGTTTCCCAACATAGGCTCCATAGTAAAAGTTGTTCAGTTTCATGGTCTGATCATGCCTGCAAAGTTTTCGGTACACCGTCCCTTACACCCTGTACTTGTCTTGGACAGATTTTTGCTGACCTTGCAGTTCATGATATTTATATATTTAGTTTTATTGCAATTATTTCAATGCTTTCAGAAATAAAACTTAGCCAAACTGATGGGTACATTGAAAATGCAACCTACTCCTATGCTTTGTAGGTCGGCTGTTGGTAGTGAGAAAAAAACACGTCGACGTATTGGGACCTCCAACTTTTTTGAAGTCTGTTAATAAAAAGGGCACTGCTGGATGGAATCAAAAGCAATGTCGCAGGCACGACTTAATAGTAGACATCACGTGACCATTCTTAAAGGGCTTTTCTCGAAATGTATGAAGCAGTGGTCAGTGATATAGAAAAGGATTTCAATAATATTGTTATTTTTCGCTACGATGCTAAGTTTTTAAGATACTTAATTGCAAACTATACTTCATTTTTATTTTATCATCATCCTCAGCCCACATCCACCCACTGCAGGGTATAGGCCTCCTCTCTACACATTTTTATTTATAATCAGAAATTGGAATAAATTGATGTGTGGGAGTTCGCTCTTGTTTATTTAATAGATTTTTTGTGTAGAGTGTAGAAAAGTGTGACCATTATATTTGTATAGCCATTTTATTAAAATCTAGTAGTCGGCGGTTGAAAAAGCCAGGGTCCATCGGATTGTTGGATGATTCGGTGTCCCACACGAAAAGAGAAGATTAAAATCTCAAGTAGCGTTATGTCGAACAGTCGAACATGTCTTTTGTCGAAGAAGCGTATTGTCGAAGTAGCGTTATGTCGAACATGTCTTTTGTCGATGTAGCGTATGTCGAGAAGCTCCGTCGGACATGTTTTTTGTCGAAGTAGCGTATGTCGAAGTATACGCAGAAATATTGACAAACAGACAATCAGCTGCTTTGATTATTGTATAAGGCCACTCGTCTCGAAACACTCGAATTGACAGGAATATTCACGGTTAATTCACGGAGAAAGGATCATTACGTGCGGGATTTCAATGACAAATAGGTACTTGGTAAACGAGCTCCTAGTCGTATAACTGATCTGTCGAATTTGACAAGATAAGTACTAACAGTATTGTATTGTCACAGTATAATTAATAGTACTAGCGTACAGTATGGTCACTCCCTGCCTCCCCCTACAAGCGCCGCCCACCCGCGCTCGGAGGACGCTCAGACACCGGCTAAGCAAGGACGCGACGACGAAGGTCATTTTATACTGCCGCACATTGCATTCGCGATTCGCGAACGCAAAATGGCGGCAACCCTGACATGTTGTCTCACACACACAAGCATGGTCCGCGTTCACCTACGCGAGCTTAGACTGTGTGCGTAGCAACGTATTTGATTCATACATTTGAGCGCCAGTGTCCGAGGTGTGGTATTGTAATGAGAGTAAGTTATAATAATTTACGGTAGGTATATTGAGTTAAAATGATATAGCACGGATACTAATACTACGACATGCCAGCGCGGGTCATGCAACGAACAGCATCGGTTGCAATGAAACCAAGTTGTGAATGGCGCGCGGGTGGTGATAGGGGGAGGCGGGGGACTCGCGGAAAGATAAACGGCGCGGTGAGGGCGGCGGCGCAGCGGCGCAACGGCGCGCGGCGGCGGCGGCGTAGCTAGGTGCCGAGCGAGGGCGCGGTGCGGTGATGTCATCGCCGCGCGCCGGCCGGTTCCGCCATTTTGTAGCCGGCAAAATGATACGCATCAATGCGAGCGCTTTACTTTACGTATACGCATGCGCTGAATTGCCGGCATACTATTTAGCTGGGTAACCTCAGATCCGTAATATATAAACTTATCTACCTGTGTAGGTAGCAAATAATGTTTTCTCCGATTTTATTATTTGAAGTCAAATTAATAAGGCAGCTGCTGTAAGAAAAGCCCATCAAAAAAAGTAGGTACCATGTCTCCAAGCATCGCTACTGCGTCCCTGTACCGTCTATGGCAGCTGCTGTAGTAAAATAGGGCATGCGGTTTATTTCTGCAAACTTGCTTTGTTAGGTAGCGATATCTAGGTCAAGATAAGTTGGCACTTACACTGTAGTAATTAATTGTTACTACCTCAAATAGAGTCCTACTTTACTGGCACAGTTTGGTAACGTCAGGACCACAGCCTTTCTGATTCAAGGGTATCAAAATGTTGCTATCGAGCTAGTTATCAATATTTATGATTTGTTTAGCACCCCCTAGGACATACGTTTCATGAATAGTTCAAAAGTCATAAGTATTTTTAGATTAAGCGCCGGAGGGAGTTAAGAGGACGGAGACGGATACTGTAGTTGTAGTAATCTATATTTAATGTTCAAGAAGTTAGGTATTTATTTGAATTGAAAATATAAAAATGCTATGTCAGCAGCAACCCATGGTCAGATTCCATAGTCAGCCACGTAGGCCAAATAATGCAGACACCTCTTCTGGATACCCTATGAAACAAGTGCAGATCGATAACCCTAAGCAGCCATGCCATTGATGAATAGGTACAATAAGGTTGCTAGTTATCAGCCTGTTATGGGCGCGCAGTAAGACTTTGTCAGTTGGTGCTTTATCGATTTATTCAATTTAAAATGTTTTTATGATTTATATAACTAAGATGGTCTACTCGCGCGTCAGCTTATCTAACACTCTCATAAATATGCAGTAAAGTTGTCAGCCTTACGATTATTTATTTTATACTTTATTTATTTTATTTTATACTTTATTGCACATGGTACAAAAGGCGGGCCTAATGCCACGCGGCATTCTCTACCGGCCAACCAGAAGGTAAACAGAGAGAAAAATACACGGGTGCACTCGGGTGTGAAATCAAAATAATGGAAAATAACAAATTGAATATGTAATAAATATAAATATATAACATACATATCATTCCTAAAATATACCTACACAAATACTTACTAAAATAAACTTACTTATATTAATATACATACTCTAATGTAAACAGAAATAAATTAATACTACTTAAATAGAAAATTGAAAACTAACTAGCGAGTACCTGCTATATACCTTTTTAATTAATTATTCGTGGTAATCTGAACACTATTTATTGATTAGTTTAGTTAGCCTATTCATTACCATACGTATCACGCATGGTACGTTTTGACAGTATAATATAGGCCTAGTTAAGATTAGTTTGTAGAGTATTTATGTAAAAACATGTTGGTATAAGTAGTATTGTCGCTTCTCGCAGCCGATCATCCAAGGTTCTCATCAGCGGGCTCCCCCTGCACGTGCGCTTCGACAACATCGAGCCGCTGCTCTCACAGTATGGCAACGTGCAACACTGCGACAAGGCGAACTCGCGCGACGCCAACACCCAAGCGGTGTTCATCACCTTTGAGACACCAGAGCAGGCTCAACTGTAAGTTACTTGACTCTTTTACCCGTCCATGGAGAAACTAGACCAGACGAGAGTTAGTCTTACACTAAGAAGCGTAAGTTAAATCAACAGGTGGTATCATGATACTAATTCAAATGCTGTGTATTTACATATTGTGTACCTACAGGTTTACTGTTAATGTCACGATCCCGTCAAGGGTGTACCAGCTCATTAAACTGAGCAATTCTTCAAATAAAATAATTTAAAATCATAACAGTAAAATACCAGTTACCCTGCCCTCCTGATACTGATACCATAACACTAAACAACTGGGAGTATATTTCAGGACAGGTAAAAGAATAGACAGAATCACTATTGCTCACATTAATAATTATAACACGAACAAAAACAAATAACACAATACAGCAGGCTACCCTACACAGTACACACTAAGAGAACATACAAATACATTGTAAATAGCAACAGCAACACATTAAGGATCTAACTATTTTAAAAAAACTATATAATACCTACCAATTTTTTTTTAATATATTCATACATACATATTTTATAGTATAAAAATTCATTTTATAGTATAAACAAACAACTAAATATATAATAATAATAGTATATGCTATATGTTAAATGAAGAAAGACATAGCCAAAAGATGGTCCTTGACATAATGTTCCTGGGGGATAGTTGTTCAGTTTTATGGTATGCATACACGCTATCAGTATTCTCTTACAGCTTGTGTAATCTGGATCTCGAAAAAAGCTCTAATCTAGCTAGGTAACGTTTTTCTTAAAACACGTATAATAAAAAAAACGGTTATTCACCGTCCACGCGAAATGGTTTTCCTACATTGCCGTTGCTGCTGTCTGCCGCCGCAAAGAATCCTGCTTCCTAATAACTGCTGCATTCATAAGTATAATCTTGGCTTTGCTTTCTAAGTTTGAATCTTTCTTTCGCAAATTCAGCACCGCTTTTGATGAAATTTTCTTAGACTTCGCTGTCGGACTGTTAGTGGAAAATACACAATAATAGGTTACTTTCATTGCATTACATAATGGTAGAAACATGCAGTCAATTCAATTGCATTATGTTATGGTCAACTAAATTTTACTATACCTTACCTTGTTATGTGTAAATGTGCCCTAAGGCTCGTCAAAGATGAAAAGCGTGTGTTGGCTCGGGGGTAGTTAACAGCGTGTGTTTGCTCGAGGATAGTTAACAGCGTGTGTTGGCTCGGGGATAGTTAACAGCGTGTGTTGGCTCGGGGATAGTTAACAGCGTGTGTTTGCTCGAGGATAGTTAACAGCGTGTGTTTGCTCGGGGATAGTTAACAGCGTGTGTTTGCTCGGGGATAGTTAACAGCGTGTGTTTGCTCGAGGATAGTTAACAGCGTGTGTTTGCTCGGGGATAGTTAACAGCGTGTGTTTGCTCGGGGATAGTTAACAGCGTGTGTTTGCTCGGGGATAGTTAACAGCGTGCGTTTGCTCGGGGATAGTTAACAGCGTGTGTTGGCTCGGGGATAGTTAACAGCGTGTGTTTGCTCGAGGATAGTTAACAGCGTGTGTTTGCTCGGGGATAGTTAACAGCGTGTGTTTGCTCGGGGATAGTTAACAGCGTGCGTTTGCTCGGGGATAGTTAACAGCGTGTGTTTGTTCGGGGATAGTTAACAGCGTGTGTTTGTTCGAGGATAGTTAACAGCGTGTGTTTGCTCGGGGATAGTTAACAGCGTGCGTTTGTTCGAGGATAGTTAACAGCGTGTGTTTGTTCGGGGATAGTTAACAGCGTGTGTTTGTTCGGGGATAGTTAACAGCGTGTGTTTGTTCGAGGATAGTTAATAGCGTGTGTTTGTTCGAGGATGGTTAACAGCGTGTGTTTGTTCGGGGATAGTTAACAGCGTGTGTTTGTTCGAGGATGGTTAACAGCGTGTGTTTGTTCGGGGATAGTTAACAGCGTGTGTTTGTTCGAGGATAGTTAATAGCGTGTGTTTGTTCGAGGATGGTTAACAGCGTGTGTTTGCTCGGGGATAGTTGGTTTTCTTTTTTAATTTAGTCTTAATTCTATTTACCTTTATATCAAATCTTAATTCTATGTTGATAAAAAATAACATATACTATCTCATAGCTTCGGGTTGTTTGGTGTGTGGGCTTATTTTCAAACAATATGTATTTTTAAAACAGTCTGAAGAGAACTTGAAATATCCTGTCCCTCCTGGGATCCTGCGAACAAAGTATATACATAAGTTCATTACGATATGTAGAAAAATAATTTTATTTTGTTTCAGAGCTATTAATGGCTTAAATGGGTGCGAGATAGAAGGTAGCCGAATGAAGGTAGAAGCTGCAGATCAAAATGCGAGGGGCGGGCGACGCGGGCGTCCCGGCGGCGGCCGCGGCGGCGGCGGCGCGACTGGCGGCGGCTCGCGGCCCACGGACTTCCCGCTGCGCCTGCTGGTGCAGAGCGACATGGTGGGCGCCATCATCGGCCGCCAGGGCAGCACCATCCGCCTCATCACGCAGCAGAGCCGCGCGAGAGTTGACGTGCACCGCAAGGACAATGTCGGCTCCCTCGAGAAAGCCATCACTATCTACGGCAATCCAGAAAATTGCACTAACGCTTGCAAGAGGATATTGGAAGTAATGCAGCAAGAAGCCAACAACACTAACAAAGGGTGTGTATGTTTTTTGTTATGAATTCTAAATCTTGTAGCACAATTATTAATTAATTATTTTTCTTACAGTGAAATCTGCCTAAAAATCCTCGCCCACAATAACTTGATCGGGCGCATAATAGGTAATTATTGTCTTTATTTATAATAATTAATTTAAATCGCTTAGTTACGTTTGTCCTAATTTTAAATGAAATCTACAGGTAAAGGCGGGAACACAATCAAGAGAATCATGCAAGAAACCGACACAAAGATAACAGTTTCCTCTATTAATGATATCAACAGTTTCAACTTGGAACGGATTATCACAGTGAAGGGATCTATTGAAAACATGGCCAAAGCGGAGTCACAAATTTCGGCCAAACTGCGTCAAAGTTATGAAAATGATTTGCAGGTAAGGGAAATATAACGATGTCAGCTAATCTTATACATAGTATCTTTATCAGGTTTCTTTTTATAAGCAAAGTATTTTTTTGTGGTCAGGTCCTTGCACCGCAGAGTATTATGTTCCCGGGCCTGCACCCAATGGCCATGATGTCGACAGGGCGGTACTGCGGCGCGCCGCCGCCGTTCCCGCCGCCCATCTACGCGCCCCTGGCGGGGCAGGGCGGCGCGCAACAGGGCGCCGGGGACTCGCAGGAAACCACCTACCTATACATACCCAACAACGCGGTCGGCGCTATTATCGGAACGAAAGGATCGCACATCCGTAACATAATCCGGTTCAGCAACGCGTCTGTGAAAATAGCGCCTCTCGAACAAGACAAACAGGGAGGAGAGAACGCAAACGCACAGCAAGAGCGCAAAGTTACCATCGTCGGTAGCCCTGAAGCCCAATGGAAGGTAAGTTTCCTTTCAAACTGTAGTCATTACGGTAGAAGACACTGAATATTACTATTTGTTTGGCTTCAGTTTAATTACACTATCTGGGATTGAAATCCTAGGTCACATTAATACGGCTGCCTATACTTACAATGAATGTATTAAAAAGTATGAAGTCATTATAGTCGACTATAACAATTTGTCTGTGTCTGTACTGACTTGTCGATGTTTGTCGCATTCCAGGCGCAGTACCTAATCTTTGAGAAGATGCGCGAAGAGGGCTTCATGTCTGGATCCGACGACGTCCGGCTGACGGTCGAGATAGTGGTGGCGTCGTCCCAGGTATGGTTAAATGCACTACAGTTATTTATTTGTACAACTAACGTGTATTGTTATAAAAAAAAACAATCTTGTGGGTAATGTAATCTGTAACTGGAAGCATCTGAGGCTAAAACCCTACCCAAGTATTGAGCTTTCTAATTATGACATTGTGCATGATGTAAGGGACGATGATGTACTGAAAACTTTTGCAGGCATGATCAGACCGCAGAACTTTTTGTATGAAGGCTTATCTTGTAGATAGCTATGGAAACTTATACCAACGTAGTTAGTCTCCATAGTAAAAGTTGTACAGTTTCATGGTCATGGCAAAGTTTTGCGGTACAGTGACCCTTAAGCCATACTACAGGCTACAAGACAGGACATATTATGAATTTAGTTATTTTTGCGTCAGTCCATGCCAATTTGGGCGGCTGGGCCAACGCTTTGAATAAAGGTGTATTTTTCTTTGTTAAAATATTACAACTGGGTCACTGGAGTGACGCGAATGTAGAAGTAGCCTATAACTTAACTTGACTATTGAGAAAAAGCTGTTTCTATTTGCGTGTATCTGTGTTCCCCGAAACAGGTAATCATGAGTGTGATCGTGTTTTGTTTGTTGTTTTGCAGGTGGGCCGCATAATCGGCAAGGGCGGGCAGAACGTGCGCGAGCTGCAGCGCGTGACCGGCTCGCTGATCAAGCTGCCGGAGCAGCCGCAGCAGGCCTCCGCCGCCGGCTCGCCGCAACAGGACCACGACACCACCGTGCACATCGTCGGACCCTTCTACAGCGTCCAGGTATACCACTACTATTTCTTATTCAGTCGGCGATCAAGCAATTTTAGTTTTTTTAAGGCCCTCCCTTCTATATACCTGAAACTGTAGTCGAATTGTTCCTTGTGCTCTGCTGAACACACCTGTGTTAGTTGCAGGAACTGGTATCAAATGAAAGCGCTTCACAAAACGGTTTCAAAAATATATAACTTTATTACATCTCCCTGTTAAATACATGGTGTAAAAAAATACTAAGAATATTTTAAGGGGTGAACCAGTTGTTAGGTCGAAATAATATGAAAAATAAATTTGGCCCCCCCTTACAAATTAATCCGCCCGCCTATCACATATTATGGGAGGGCCAATGTTTTTTGCTCATTTCGTCCTATGTTCCTTGGGGAAAGTTACACCATATACATAACGGAGTTCAGTAGTAAAAATATCCATGTTTAAGGGTATCTAAATACAAAGCGACCGACATAATATTTATATAAATAAAACACCGAGTGAAACACCAAATTCTTTGAAACCTATCCTATTGTAACAATTAAAAAATATATTTATCTCGTGGTCTTCAGATTACAAATTAAAGAAAAAAAGATACCGTGCTTTAACCATTCTACCTGTGGCTAATCCAAAAACTCAATATATCACCTAAGTCTGTATCACAATAACTTTTTTAACGAGCAGATAATAGAGAACTGAAACTTATTTGCCGCTATTTTATCTGTGCCTATACTCAAATTTGACACCATTGTAAGATAAATAAAAAAAAGGTTTCTAAGAGAGATAAAACATGGTTTTATTAATATAACAAACATTAAGAAAATACATGTGTAACGAGATTTGAGAATCAACAACACCCGTCCCTGTTGCTTGTCGTCCTTTCGTACGGAACGTAATATGATAAGACGTAAGAGAACTGGTTAATCGAGGATTTCGGAAAGATTAGTCTTCCCTCGTCTAACGACCGCAATGCCCTGATGGGCGAGCAAAAAGTTATGGCAACTGGCTAAAGTGCGCGGGTCGGAGGCGGGGAATAACGTGCACGCAGATTGGTCAAAGGTCGCGTCACTAGTTAGGGTCGTTGATTTATACAATTTTAGTTTTGCTCATATCCTATCGCCAGGATTATAAATATATGATCAATCAGTAGTAGTCAAGTCCATAGCCATTTGCAATATTTCGCAAATTTATTTGACATGAAAGTGGATAGGTGAGGTGCCCTTATGTACAGGATTATCTTACACAATTATGAAATGCACTGCTCTGCAGCATAGTTTTGCCAGCACCGATAAACGGAATCCTGGTTGGGTATTGGAGGAAACGTCAAGTTATCTTAGATCTGATTTTATGACTTGTCAGTCATTTACGCCATTAACTGCTATTTACTGATTATATATGCATTAAAAAACTCAATGCAAAATGCGCATACCGAAGCGAATTTAAATTATTATTGTTGTAATAAGTAGTTAAGATTTTGATATTGCGCTGTGAAATTATGTATTGTTTGCTTTACCTAAACTACGGTACGGTGCGGCCCGCCTAACGAGTGGAGTTGACTTAACTGAAGTATTGGAAAGTTGATTCATGTACGCACAGCTGGATGTACGTAAAATGTGCTGGCGAATGTCAAATTTCAAAGAAAGGGTTTTCTGTTGCGTATTTGACGTAATATAGCACGATAATGCACGTGTGAATAGATCATGATGCCCTGTTGCATTTGAATCATATTCTTAAAAAAAATATGCAGGTACCGTTCAACAATTCTCCTTACTAAGATGTGCGTTGTAAGTATACTGCTATGTGAATGTATGCCTTTATTGGAATCAGTTACGAAACTTTTGTTGCTCTGTTAATTTGGCGTAGGTACTATGTAGACCTCGTATTTACCAGCCTTCAAATATATTGTTTTTCATTTAATATGTACCTTCCTGTGGCTCTAGCGAGTTAAATATTTTTTTCTCATTTTAAATGTGATGTTAACATGCTGGCGCAACAATTTTATAAAATGTCCTGCTTTGCGACACGAGTTAAGAACTATCCACCCGAGTTCGAACCTGCAGTGCTCTGGTCGAGTCCTGTCCGGTGAAAAATATTGGTCTGAATAGTCTGGACTCTGCCTGAATGGTAAATGGTAATGCTAAATGGTAGGCTTTTACAATTTCTGTGGGCTCTCCTGTTGCATCTCATTCATTACATTCATTCATTCGTTACAGGTGAAGTCATGCTCCTCTATCTAATTATTATCGCTCAGCGATCCTTACTGTCGAGACCCGTAATACAATTAAAAAACATGGTCGGTTGTTTGTTACAGTCCGCTCAACGCCGCATCCGCGCGATGGTAGCGCAGGCAAGCGCCCCGAGCCGCCACCGCCGCGCCGCTGGCCCTGCCCCGCCCGCCGGTGCTGGCGCCGCGCCTCCGCCGCCGCAGTAAGCGCCGACTCCGCCGCCCACAGCCCGCCACGCCCTCCACCTCATCAACTCCTCGCTCTACCTTCACCCCTCACCCGGCATCTGTTACCGCTCACCGGCAGCCGACTTTCGGTCTCGTGTTCTGCGTGATGAACCACTAAGCTAATACAACGTCCAGTTAGTACTTAGCTTTTTTCATCTGCTACTGATCAGGTTTAACTACACCTTTATGGATTAAACAGATACGCTACAATGAATACAAGTTAGTGCCATGTTTCTGCGCTCGTCACGAGCGTATCCTTCGTGTGTCAATTTGCGTATCGGTTTGTTTGCGAAGGGCGCTCGTGATGACCGCTAATTAGCATATCGCGCGCTATTATGTACTGCTACGTAAATGGCGACGCGCGCGGGACGCTTGCAGCTAGCCGCTAGTGGGCGCGACGGCGCGACGTGCCCGGGCCGCGGCGCACGCGTGCGTTATTGATTGTTGCAGGCCCCGGCACTCGCCGCACCTGCAGACGTCGCGCGCAGCGCTGCCATGGCTCGAAGCCCCCATACCCACGCAGGCCAGTCGTATTGTTGGCTGTACGTGTCCAAATGTTGTTGTTGACATAATTATATTATTGTAGTGAATTATTATACTATTGATGAATCCATATTTTATCCGGGGATTATCTATGTTGATAATTAATATTGGAATATTATATATTATTCATATACACTATTATTTTTAAACGATAGTTCCAGTTATAAATTAGGTGCCGTGAAGTATTTAATTGTTATGTTTTCATACCTACTACCATGTTACTGAACTACATATGATAGATAACTACATACAATGCAATAGTGAAATGGTTTTGTTCTATATACAGTATACACATGTTAAATAGCAGTTAGTATATATCCCTCACATACATATTATATACATTATACAAACAGAAGTACATTTAGTTTTTGTTAAACTAATAAATAGATTAATCTGTTGAAACACCACTACACTTAACTGTTAATATTATTTAGAGGGTGTGTGGGATTCTATACCGACTGGATCAGGTACACAACGTTGATTTACCGAGGAGGCTCAAAGGTCGAACGGATGCTTTGCGAGTTTATTTACAAGCTTTCTTTTAATGATACGTGGGATTTCTGCATGCATGCTAATGGAAATGTTGTACAGTGATTTTATATTCGACGTGTGCGTTGGGTGTTAAGTAACTAATCCAAAGAGTGAAAGGCCGATGAGTGAGTCGGCACTCGGCAGCCTCGCGATGAGCGAGCCTTGACTAGACTAGGAGGCGCGGGCCGGCTGAGGCCCCGCCCGCGCCCCCCGCGCAAGGAGATGATAATCCACCTGTTGGATATAAATATTTTTGATATATGATAGTAATTGTTGGAGAGTAAGAAGTAAACGTATGAGTTTTAATTTGTAAGTGACATTTGTTGATCGTTTTCTTTGTAATTTTGTCTTTGTTAGCTTTGTAATGTTTTCTTGTATTGGAACATTTTGAAAATTAAGATACCGTAGCGTTTAATGGTGCGAGTGAAAGCGTCGTATTATTTGGTTCTATCGTGATATGTTTATTATTCAAATATACGATTTGCGTTATAATTGTGCCAAGTGAGATATTTAAACTATGAGAGATTAAGATTAAGTGAATGATATCAAAATTAAATGAATCCTTAGATATTTATATTTATAATTGTGGTGTGATAAATAATATATGGAAGTTTCGACAAAGATTTAAAGAATGTTTTACATTCACTTTTCCGTTTTGTCAAATTTTAAGTTAGTTAAGTAAAACGTAGGTAGTAAGTTTGGTAGCGGGCGCGCAATGCGCATGCGCGGGGCGGGGAGCAGGCCGAGCCGCGCCCCCGACCCTCCTTCCGCGCCCCTTCTCCTCCCTCCCTTTGCCCTCGAAACTTAATATTTACCTAAACCCATCAAGCACCTATGCATATTAAATCTATTCATAACACACATTCTATTTTTACTCTTTCGAAATCGTGTCAGATAAAAATACCAATATCCAATATTATGAATTTCTTAGTCATTCCACTGTATAATTTTGTATTGCTTCCACATATTATTGAATAATCTCACTATTGGCATTTAGTAATATGCATTTAAATAGCATCGTACCTAAGGATACTTCTTTGTACTTAGTCCTCAGACTGACATATTTGTAGCTCCTATCTATAATAGGCACCTTCAAAGTAACGGTTTAACCTTGAAAGCATTGCAGTGCGTATCTTGTTTAAATCTTGATCACGCGTTATTTTCCTTTAGCTTGATTATAAAGTTCCTTTTACGCTACGGATAAAGATTTAATTTTTATGGTTATATAAGTATATATGATATGATACGATAACAGTATCTACGGTTGTCAGCTTACAAATTAATCACTGATAGAAGGATCACAACACGAGCCACTTACATATCAGTAAGGATAGATCCGCATGCGGTGTCAGCCGAGCCGGGTTCACGCCCGTACCCGCTGCTATTTACACCCACACTGACTACACTATAGCGACCTATTCAGCAGACCAACATTAATTAGGTGTAATGAGCGATTTACACAGTGCTTACACAGGAATGCTCTCTCGTCACCAGTTAAATATGAACCTAAGTAATGTTGACATCTGGTTCTCAAACTGCAGATTTAAATTTTCTGCAGAGCGGTTACGTAACAAATATCACTTCTCATAGGACATTATAAAGTATATCCATGATGTGGTAAAATCGATTGTCAACTCAACACAATTTAGCTTCAATTTACATACCGACATTGTTGAACCAATCGGCAGTAATTCAATAAGAAAATAAAACCCTTAAATATAATAGCTATATTCCTATAAAAGAAGTGGGATTTGTTATTTGATTCACCTACGCAATAGGTACCTAAAATTAAAACAGACAGCTAAATGAAGGTGGAAAGAAATGAATGTGTACTCTCCGTCTTCGTTGTTGTAAAGTCGAGTGACTTCCTAAATATTCACCTATGCTCGCTGTTTTAGGTAAATTAGCGAGAATAGCACAATTCCATCTTTATACACAATATCATGGTATTTAGAAAGGAACTATCAGTTCTGTAGTTGATCAGAGAAAGGGATCCAATCATAAACCTTGAACAATTGTGACCACCACCACCATTGAATGAGTAATCTCTGGAAAGAAAAAATGTGTTCCACGACATTCCCTTACAAGTGTTTAGTTGTGTTTATATAAGGTATATCGCAAACATGTGAAAGTAGTCGGGTCGACCAATGAACGCGGGCCGACTACACGCACAGCCAGATTCCGCTTGCATCGGCTATCTAATGGAGTAAAAAACAGTTACTTTCACTGCGACAGGAAGTGTACATAATAGGCATGTTCTCAATTTCCTTCCAAATATATGCAAGAGAAAGAGTTCATTATGAGTTGTAATGTGCTAGGATGCAGAAATAATTTAGTTGTTTATTTGTATCGTTGTGAATTAGTGTTAAGTTGAGAGTAGGCGCGGGCGGCGCGCGGCTCCGAGACTGAACTACACCCCTGCCGCCGCGCCCTCGCGCCCATTACTTACATGTCATTCTCGCTATTAATCTCCTTTTCTCACACTTGTTAGGAAATAGTTAATTATTTCATATATTTAATGGTCCAAGCACGCGCCATGCGCTGCAATAAGTATCTTCATGAATGGATTTCGTAGTTTGTTTTTTTTCCTTGCAAATGTGAGCGAAGTTTCAACAAGTCTCGGCAGAAAATTCAATTCACAGCCTAGTATACTTCGAAAGGTATCGGTCGACTAAGTCTCGGCCTTAAGAATGTTACTTGGCTCTGAATTGCTTTATTTTCAGTCTAGGCGCACTATTGTAATTCTTGTTTCATGGTTCTACTGTTATTTACATTATAATAATTTCTCATGTGTGTATAACCACAACTTGTGTAATTGGTGTGTGATCGATTATTTGTCAATTTCATTTAATGTGCATGATTGCTGGTATTCAATAGTACCTCTTCTTATGTGGTCACGGAATATTATATTTTAATGATACAATTTAATTATTTTAAACCTGATAGAAAAACTTAAGCACATTGCATTTAAGTATTTGATTATTTCAAATACATATTGTTAACTTTTATTGTGGGTATAAATGGAGCACTCGTATGTTGTTCGTACGTTACACCCCTCGATATGTAGTATTTGATGTTTAATGAGTCTATGTATGTATAACGATAGTAAACAAGAGGGCGCGGCGGCGGCGTCGCATGCTAACTAGCGGGGCACAGGCAGGTCCCGCGGTCTCGCCCAAACCCTGCTAGAGCCGCGCGCGACTCCCGCCCCCCGCCCCCGCCCCTCGCGCCTGATACATAGGTGAGGAGCTGTTTATTGTTGCTTCTCGAATGTATAACGTGCCCTACATTTACATATATTCATTATTTTTCCACACGGGTTCCACAATAATAACTTTGAATTTACCGTTATTTTTAGAACCATTTATTGATTGGTTTAAGTTCTGAAACTAATAACTACCTCAATATTACTAAATGAATATGATAATTATCATTGTGCATGTTTTTGGGAACTGAATTAAAAAAAATACGAAATTTCAATATAGTATAAGAACGCTATTTTAAACATAGTAATGGAATTTGTCAAAATTAGGTTTCTTAACGTAATAAAACTGATAAAAATAATAATTGTTTCATTTTAAATATAACGTCTCCAACTTATCAGCATCCTTCGTTCGCAGTAGTTCCATGATGGAACTATACCATTTTTTTTCGTTTTTATTCCATATTTATCTATTGGGTTACACAATGGAGCAATCGCGAACATCAGGTTATTACCATTATACCAATAGACTCTGTTCAGCAAAAATAATTATTGATAAAAATTTAAATTATCGCCTTTAACTATCGCCATTTCAAGAAAAAAAAACATATCTCTTCATGTAAACAAGGCCTCAGAACAATTGAAAAAAAAAACAGATATATAAAGATTTTCTAACCGATTGACCGCTTTAAACTTGCTATAGGTACTATGTGTTCAGGTATAATTTTGCAATTAATTTTAAAGTATCTTCCTCGGTATCTTCTATCGGTTGACCCGAAATTTTGTACATAGGTTAAGTTTGTAGAAATTATTAGTACGCAAACTTTTCAAAATGAATTTATTCAAGAATATGAGGATGACACGTGACTGTAAACTGTTTAGTTCAGGGCTAAGGATTTCTTTGTATTATGATGAGCTATTCTATATCTTAATCATTAGTCTCAATGAAGAATGTTACCTAATTTTGATTGTTAGCACTCCATATTCTCTGTCTAAAATAAAAAATAATGTGAAAGAATTACTTCGATACGTCAATTGGTTTCCGATTTAGAAGTAAAACAAGGTACAACCGCTGCTGCGGGCTGCAGGTGACGCTGTGACGTCATCGTACAACACGCTCGGTCTGGCTCACTCAGTCCGCATGCGGTCGCGCGCCCGTGCCGTCGAAATTTTACTTAAATAATTTTGAAAATGTCCAATCCAAATACGAGGAAATCATGCGTTGTGCCTAAATGTAAAAATACAACTATCAATTCACCGAAAAAGTGTTCTGGCGTGATTCAACATTTAACCGTTATCTTATCTCTCTCTCTTTTCGTGTGAGACACCGAGTCGTCCAACGACCCGATGAACCCTGGTGTCAGAGTTTTTCAACCGCCTACTAACCGTTATGTATCACCTACTTACTCTCTTAACTTGAACATAACCAATAGCTTCATCGCCATAGCTGTATAAGTAACTGGCCTTAACTATTTTGTAAAAAAAAAAAACCCAAATAAATTTAAAAGGTTTGGTAAATCTGTTCAAACATATACACACATACATACACATATCACGCCTATAATCCCTAGCGGGGTAGGCAGAGCGTAAACAGCCACCAGCGCAAAAAACTGCCATTTACACCACGTCTGACAAATGTTTTTGAGGGTTATTTGGGATATTGTGTATCGTTATAGTGACAGGTTGTAAAGTAAATGAAATAAAATGGCCCTACGTATTTTGTTAGTAAAACAAAAAAACAAGTAGAAAAGGTTTAGTACTTACATCTGTAACGTTTAACTAGTACATCTACATCCTAGGCACTTCCTACTATTCCATTCTAACATATAAAGTATTAAGAATAAATAGTAGCAAGGAAAGTTTTCTTACTCTTGCATTTTTGCTCCTCGCATTTCGGCGGCAACATCATTATTTGTTGATATATAGGTATTGTGCAACCATTAACGCATCTGACCAGACCAAAGCCTTTGACGACGACGAAAAGGCTGAATGCCTAGCTGACAGTCTCGCAGCCCAATGCACCCCCAGCACACTCTCTTACGACCTGACCTTCGTCTCAACGGTCGACTCCGAAGTCGAACGTCTCATGTCACTACCTCCATCGGGCCCACCGGCCCACCACTCAGAGTCATCACTGAGATGGAAGTGCGCAACGCCCTTAAGGCACTCAAGCCCAGAAAGGCTCCAGGACCGGACGGCATCACCAACCGTGTCCTGAAGATTCTCCCCGATCACCTGATCAATCGCCTCACCCTGATTTTGAATGCCGCCATGGCTAGTTGCACCTTCCCAGCTTGCTGGAAGGAAGCAATAGTCATAGGCATTCACAAACCGGGTAAACCGGCGAATGAGCCCACTTCCTACCGCCCGATCAGCTTACTGAACCCTCTCGCCAAACTTTACGAACGCATGATCTATGCCCGACTTCGAGACCACGCGGAGACCAACAATCTCATACCTGACGAGCAATTTGGCTTTCGACAACAGCACTCTTGTACCCAACAAGTACACCACATTGTCGAACACATCGCTCTTAAGCTAAATGTCTCGTACAAACCGACCCCGACAGGAGCAGTATTTCTTGACGTGGCGAAAGCCTTCGACAAGGTCTGGTACAACGGGCTGGTAAACAAGCTGCACCAAGGGCGCGATTGAGCTGGTTGTTTGAACAACCACAAACTTTTCCGGGTGAGCTCCTGCTCCCCACCATACAGTCAGGTGTAGATTAAAACCTTCAGACGCAAAATGTCCCTTTCGCAAAATGTCTACTCATCGCAAAACGTCTCTTTCGCACAATGTCCCTTTCGCAAAATGTCCCTTTCTCACAAAGTCCCTTTCGCAAAACGTCCCTTTCGCAAAATGACAACTTCGCAAAATGTCCCTTTCGCACAATGTCCCTTTCGCACAATGTCCCTTTCGCAAAATGTCTCTTTTGATATTTTAGGATACCTTTAATTGGAATCATCAAGCATGAAATGGCTTTGACAACGGTAATAGGTACCACTACCGATATTAACAGTAATAAAGAAAATAGAAAGTTGAAATCAGTTTATAATTGCTCACACACACACACACTTCCCAAATTTTTACACTTTCACACTTCTAATCCCTTGCGGGGTAGGCAGAGCGCAAACAGCCGCAACAAATATTTACGCCACGCCTGACAAATATTTGAGGATAATTTGGAAAATAATTATTATAATTGCTCTGTTTTTGTTATTACAGTTCTGTAGTGTACCTGCACGCAATATCCTCTGCGATTCTTAAAGGTTGACTGAAAGAGATCCCTTAATGGATAAGAACGCCTTTGTGCCTGAATGTTTATCTATTTTAAGTACAATAAACTGAGAACATTCATACCTAACACCCACAACAGCCTACTGCTGGATATGTGCCTCCTCGACAAGGCTTTCTCCATACTCATCGCGCTTGGCAGGAAGGCTAGCTTGATGATTGTTGGATGACTGAAATAATGTCCTAATATATCAAAAGAGACATTTTGCGAAAGGGACATTGTGCGAAAGGGACATTGTGCGAAAGGGACATTGTGCGAAAGGGACATTTTGCGAAGTTGTCATTTTGCGAAAGGGACGTTTTGCGAAAGGGACTTTGTGAGAAAGGGACATTTTGCGAAAGGGACATTGTGCGAAAGAGACGTTTTGCGATGAGTAGACATTTTGCGAAAGGGACATTTTGCGTCTGAAGGGATTAAAAGCCCCGGGGCTAAAATCATAGGGTCCACAACTAAAAAAAAAAAAAAATATTTACTTTACTATGCCGTGTGATGCCGGCTTAGAATAGCATCTCCCCATTTCATTCCCGTGGGAGTCGTAAGAGGTGACTGAGGGACTCGAGGGCCCTTCGTGCACTTTCGTAACCAGAATTTGGTAACTAGCTACGAAAAAACACTTTTTAGTCACTGTTTCGTAACTGGTTACGAATAAACACTATTTAAAAAAAAAATATCTAAAGAAAATCTGCTCAGCTATGTACCAATAGAACTTGTGTTTCCATTTGTCTCCACTTTGATGGCCACTAGTGACGAATGGGACAAAAATTCCCAGCCACCACTCGTGTTCGCTGTACATTGATTATGCTATCAACAATGCACCTTAACAAACTATTTGTTTTTGAAATCTTACTAAGATTTTAAGTGTGTGAGATCCCTTTGTTCACATTTAAAGTGACAGCTGTCAAACGTGTAGCTCGTTTATCTCGTAAACTAAAATTCAACTTTATGGTCCGGAAGTTGTAGGCCTCAACGAAATCTACATGACAGATGACAGCTGTCAAACTAAAAAGTCGTTTATCTCGGAAGCTTCGCATGCTAGACTATTTCTTTCTTTGGGTAAGTTGTTGGTCTAGATCTTGCCACATTTTAGTGACAGCTGTCAAACTCAATTCCTGTTTATCTCGGAAACTATGCATGCTAGACTACTAGTTTCTTTGGGGAAGTTGTCAGCTGTCATCTTAAATGTAGGGCTCGTCAAGCCATGCAACTTTCCCAAACATACTAATAGTCTAGCATGCAAGGTTTACAAGATAAACGGTTTTTTAGTTTGACAGCTGTCATCTAAAATGTAGGGCTTGTCAAGCCATGCAACTTTCCCAAACAAACTAATAGTCTAGCATGCAAGGTTTACGAGATAGACGGTTTTTTAGTTTGACAGCTGTCATCTAAAATGTAGGGCTCGTCAAGCCATGCAACTTTCCCAAACAAACTAATAGTCTAGCATGCAAGGTTTACGAGATAAACGGTTTTTTAGTTTAAAATGTAGGGCTCGTCAAGATGTAGTTGTAGTCAGCGATTGACCATATCCTACGGAAAAACTGACACTGTGATGAATTAGTTCTATATTTGTTCTACCTAAATATATGTAACATTTAATTTGTTCCGTCCTTGTTTTCCGAAAAAAGGTACTGAGGGTATGGTTAGCCAGCGATGTACTTTCAAAATAGTCTATTTAGGTAAATAAGATTTAACTAGGTAATTAGTTCTATATTTGGTCTATCTAAATATATATCAAATTCATTACATTTCATTTTAGTTTTCATAAAAATCTGCTCTATAGATTATCGTTAGCCAGCGATGTTCTTTTAAGTTAGTCTGTTTAGGCGAATAAAATCTACCCAGGTATTTAGTTCATTAGCAACGTTAATTATATATTCACTTTTTATGCATACAATTCATTACATTATCAAAATATTTAATTATGAAAAAATATAATCATAGCCAGCAATGTATAGTATCTACCTACATCTAAAATGTTTCATTGATTCGTGAATGAGTTAGTCATCAGGACCACAAAGTAAGTTTAAGTTTATGCATTATTTCTTCATATATGTAAGCTTTTAGACCATGTAACTTCTTGTTAATATTCCTGCTTTTTCTACTTGTGTTGCTGGCTTAGGGTCGCCGCAAACCTAACAGCTGCCGCGCGACAATTCCTCGCGATGGCTCTTGTCATCTCGTGACATTTGTCCTCAGCGGCAGAAGCGGACACGCGCGACAGCTCGAGCTGCCGCCGCGAGCATGCGCGAGCCGGCGGCAGAACTGCGCGCGCGTCCGCTGTTGCGCTAGACAGTGTTGCCAACTGCATCATATTAAAATTGAATTCGGTGGTTGGGATGCATCCAGTTACAGGAAATAATACCAACACGAATATCTACTCACCACATCTATTTTTATTATGACAAATATTCCAATTTCAGCAGAGTCATATTGAACACACTTATTAATATAGTTTAGATGTAAAGGGTCTTCCCCACTAGAAAAATTAAAACAATTGAAATAAAAGTCCTGAAAGTTTTTATTATAATGAGGTTGATCTTAAGGTGAGCTCATGTTAGTAATTAATATATTTTATTTAAAAAAAACAGTATCTTTTTATTTCTACTTTGATGGCCACACCAAAAAATGATCGCTGTCGACCTGTCATCGCCAGACGGACACAAGCGCACTCAAGATGCAGCGCGAGCATGCTCGAGCACCCGCGCGTCAGTCGCGCGCCGCCGCTCGCATCCGCGCGAACAATGGCGCGCGTACCTGCCAGAGCACTTTAGCTGTCACCGGCCAATATCGCCCATATATCAATTACGTACGGGTGATTTTCGGATTTCTATGAAAAGTGCTCGAGCTGCCGCTCGCAAAAATGGCGGTTTGGTCTGCGGCGGCCCGTAGTCGTAAGAGGCGACTGAGGGACCCGAGGGTGTGTATTGCAATTTTAGGCGATAGGCTGACAACCTGTCACTATGGCGATACACAATTTTCCGAATGACCCTCAAATATTTGTCAGACGTGGCGTAAATATCCGTTTTTTGCGGCCGTTTGCGCTCTGCCTACCCCGCAAGGGATTATAGGCGTGATATGTGATTTTATACTTTTCATCATTATCATTAGCCTCAGTGCAGTATCAGCAGTGATTAATGTTGCGTCCCTTCTTCGTAAAGCTTCTACAGTATCTACACTCATCATATCATCATATCATATCATATCATATCATATCATATCATATCATATCATCATATTATAAAGAGGAAAGATTTGATTGTTTGTTTGTTTGTTTGTTTGCATCGAATAGGCTCCGAAACTACTGGCCCGATTTTAAAAATTCTTTCACCATTAGAATCCTACATTATTCCTGATGAACATAGGCTATATTTTATACGAGAAAAAAATAGGGATCCGCGTGAAAATTTCGATAATGTAACCCAACGTGTGAAAAATGTACCAAAAAATATCTTATATCGTGTACGCTGTGGAAATTTTTGACAATAGAGCAAAATGATGTACTACAGTTTTATAGAGGACATCAATATCTATAATAATGTCAGCGATACCATATGTCTAACTATTACAGTTATGCCACAATAAGTACTTTTTCATTTAAAAATGTACAAACTACACCACATTATGCGTACCAGTGTAATGATTACATTTTTAATCATTACTGTATTAAAGGGTGTCAGGGATAGCCCTCCGAATACCGATACGGTACATGCAGACCATGAAACTGAACAACTTTCCCCTAGGAACATATTTCAGGAAACGTAAAAGTCTGACTTCCCATAGTGAATGCAGTCAGCTGATTGTGATTTTGTATGGAAGGTCATGTTTTTGGCGTTTCCTGACATTATGTTTCTAGGGGAAAGTTGTCCAGTTTTATGTTTCATGCACCCTATCAGTATTCGAAGGGCTGTCCCTTACTTGGTATAAAAAGACGACAAAAAACATTAAATAATGCATTAAAAAAATCTGCACTAAAATAATACATACATACACATATCACGCCTATTATCCCTTGCGGGGTAGGCAGAGCGTAAACGGCCGCAAAAACGGACATTTACGCCACGTCTGACATATGTTTGAGGGTCATTTGGAAATTGTGTATCGCCATAGTGACAGGTTGTCAGCCCATCGCCTAAAATTGCAATACACACCCTCTGTCTAATTCCAAGCTAAACTCCCGCAGTGGAAGCGATTTACACAGGTAAATTTCTAGTAAAATACCAGGAGTTCAACTGAAGGCAGACAATGGCCGCGTTACGCAGCGCTAAATAGCATACGCTGCACAATATAGCAGCGCATACTATGAATTAAACGTGAACCTAAATCTATTTAACTTAATTAACTAAGTTGAGTGAAATTGGCAAATGATGTGTTCTGACCTTTACATAACTCAAGTCGGTAGTAAATACCGTCTGCCGATCTGGCGTTACGTCACACGTATTAGCACTAGATTATAAGTAAGTACCTCCAAATTATATCACCCCACGAATTCCGCAATTCGTACTAAGGAGTCACAATGATATGGTACAACAAATATGACTAAAGGGAACACACCATTAACACGAATAAACAGTTTTATACTAAACAACCAGGTTTAACACTTACAGTCAACGTGCCGGTCCAAATGCATAAAATACCCAACGGAGAAAGGAAGTTCAGGGAATGGATCAAATGGGGATTCCGTGGGTACTTACAGGGCTGGGTGGAAAAGATATCGACACCCAGCATTCCACTACAGCCTTGGCGCGTTATTCACGTCAAACCACTCACAGCTTCTGTTCGTATTCCACTTTGATATTAGTCATTACGCGTGACCCAACCCGAATTTGGGCCGTACAAACGCGGGCCAAAATGGCCACCTGATGCCTATTCAACGCGACGCTCACGTGGAAGACGTCGAGACATCCAACAATCACTAAGCCTGGTATTCTAGTATAACCCAGGAGAACCGCAATAATACGATGCATCAACACGCGCGATCTCAAATTGAATCGTCCATTACACGCGGCATCACAAAACGCGTGGCGGGAAATCCGTACAAAACACAATACGTTCTCGTCCGAACGGTTTTGAGTGACTGGTAGTGCGGTGCAGAAATCACCGCTTGGTGCCTACCAGGCGGCCCGCGCGCACGCCGCCACCCTCGCCCCGCGAGCGAGAAAGGGACAACATATGCCCAGAGCGATGCGTGCGGACGAGTATCGCGGCGCATTCATAGACCGTCATTAATACCTAACTTACCCCAGCATAGCAACGCTAAATTAAACATTCACCCGCCCTAGGCCGAATCCCTTAGGCCTATTCACTACTGGGGAGACGAGATAGCGTTGCTATTGCTCGCTTAAGAACTGAATCCCCTACCTGAACTGTCGCGACTCGAGGAGTGCCATCACTACCTGGGAACAAGTTGAGAATGCGCCCTCTGCGCCATCGCAGTGGCGGCAGGTTGGCATCCTTAACCAGAACGAGATCTCCGATGCGAGGGGGTTCAGTTCTGTCCGTCCACTTAAGGCGTTGCTGCAGAATGTGCAAATACTCAAGCGACCATCGCTTCCAAAAATTCTGAGACATTTGCTGCAGCAACTCATAACGCGTCAAACGATTGCTACTGACCTCTGTGTAGGGGTACTCTGGCAAGGCGTTAAGTGGTCGGCCAATTAAGAAATGCCCTGGTGTCAGGGCCTCCAGATCATTCGGATCTGAGCTAAGCGGACACAAAGGACGTGAATTGAGAACGGCCTCAATTTTACAAAACACGGTCGCTAGCTCCTCAAAGGTTAATATCGTTAAACCTATAACGCGCATCAAATGCGTCTTAGCGGACTTTACAACCGCTTCAAATATACCACCCCAGTGGGGGCATCCTGGTGGATCGAACACCCAGTTAATGCCCTGACGGGAGAGGCTCGTGCCGATAGCTTCCTCGTTTTCCGATAAAAACGTTATAATTTCTTTCATACATCGATCAGCGCCCTTAAAGTTGGTACCACAGTCCGACCTGATCAGCGCTGGTCGCCCTCTTCGCGACACAAATCTATCTAAAGCTGCTAAGAAAGCCTCCGTAGTGAGGTCGGCCACGAGTTCCAAGTGGACGGCCTTGGTTGCTAGGCACACAAACACGCACAAATACGCCTTGATTGACTTCGCGTTGCGAAGGCGTGATGCCTTTACCATAAAAGGCCCCGCAAAGTCCGTTCCCACACCCGCAAACGTCCAGGCTTCCGTCACCCGGTCCGGTGGGAGGTCTCCCATCTTAGGTTGCATTGTGGCTGCCTTCAACCGATAGCAAGGCAAGCACCGAAACACAATGCTCCGTACCGTACGTCGTCCAGACAAGATCCAAAACTCGCGCTGCAGAATAGCCAAAAGTGCATTGCAGCCCGCATGCGAGTTTTTCTGGTGACGATCCCTAACTATAAGTTCTACCAAAGGTCCCTTCTTTGGGAGTAACAGCGGATGCCGTGCTGAAAAGGGCAGGTTAGCGTTCCGAAGTCTACCTCCAACCCGGAGCATTCCATGCTCGTCCACGAACGGGTTGAGGCGCACAAGACCTCCCTTCAGCTTTCCACGGCCATCCCTGAGCAGCCTGGCCTCTTCCTCAAAATGTTCCGCCTGGACGACCCTAACCAATAAACTTAGAGCCGCATTCCGCTCCGCAGGCGAGAGGACAGGTGCCAAGTTCCGTTCTGCTTGAGGTTTTCTACAGTTGTTCACGAACCGTTTGATCCAACCTGTCACCCCTAGAAGTTTGTCGAGGGAGCTGTATCGTTCCAGCAAGAAAGCCGCACTAGGCTTAGGTACGATCTGCTCTACGTTCACTCGCAAACCTCGATCAGGTGGCCCAAGCGGCGACCCGCACTCATTGTATGGCCATCTCTCAGGTGACTCAGTCAGCCACTGAGGTCCCCACCACAGTGAGTGACCTACCAAATCAGGGGCCCTACATCCCCGTGAGGCGCAGTCCGCTGGGTTCTGTTCTCCCGGTACGTGTCTCCATACCAACGGAGTTTCCGATCCTTTAATCTGTGACACCCGATTTGCCACGAAAACCTCAAGAGTATGTACCGACGTCTGTAACCAGCACAGAACTATCCTACTGTCGGTCCATGCGTACACCGTTTCATCCAAATTGATGGTACCGCGTAGATTACTAGCGACATGATGTAGCAAGCGCGTGAGAAGCGCTGCTCCCGCCAATTCCAACTTTGGAATGGTCCATCTTGTCCTAACCGGAGCCACCTTACTCTTGGCCATAACTAGACGCACGTCTACAGTTCCCGTTGAACTGACTGTCCGCAAATAGACAGCTGCCGCGTACCCTCGCTCCGAGGCATCACAAAACCCATGTAGGGTAGCCTTACATCCCACCGATGGGAGCAACTTGCGAGGTATGGCGATGCGTACGATCCCTGGTAAGGTGGTCACAAACTTGGTCCAATCATTCAACAGCTCTCCGGAGAGCTGGTCGTCCCAACCCAAGTTTGCTATCCACAACCTTTGCAAGAAGCACTTCGCCATGAACGTCACCGGTGCGATCCACCCGTTAGGATCGAAAGTTCTGGCGATCGTCGATAATACCGAACGCTTCGTCCAAGTCTTCTGCAAAAGGTCTGGCTCGATCTGATACGTAAAGACATCATGCGTTGGCCTATATTGCACCCCTAGGATGCTCAACGTATTTGGATTGTCCGGGTTCTCGAAAAGGTGCGGGTCCTGCTGGAACTCACCTGGCAACCCGGCCAGGAGCTCTGGACAGCTGGACAGCCATTTCCGCAACTCATAACCTCCTGATTCCATGATCGCGATCAGCTCGTCTCGTAGTAGCAGTGCTTGTTGCACGCTATCTGCACCCGTGCAGATGTCATCCACGTAGACGTCGCGATCCAGTACTGCTGCGGCCCGAGGGAATCTTACCCTTTCCTGTGCGGCCAACTCTCGCAGCGTGCGTACTGCCAAAAACGGACTTGGCTTCAGACCATACGTTACCGTGTTAAGCTCATAAGTGACCATCGGCTCGTCAGGGCTCTCACGCCACAAAATCAGCTGGTACCGACGGTCATCCGGGTGTATAATTGTTTGGCGAAACATCATTTTGACGTCTGCGACGAACGCTACTTGGTGCAACCGAAAATCTGTGAGGATGTCCACAATGTCCCGGTTCAACTTGGGACCCGCGTGCAGACACTGGTTCACAGACACACCATTCGATGTAGGAGCAGAACCGTCAAACACTACCCGTATCTTCGCCTCCGGTGACTTCAAAACAGCCAGGTGTGGTATGTAGTAATGCTCGACACACCTCCAATCTATGCTGGACACCGACATGTGGCCTAACTCTAGGTACTCCCTCATGAATTCGATATACTTCTGCCGAAGTGCTGCATCTCGCTTCATCTTTCTCTCCATAGCCAGTAGTCTCCGTTCCGCGATCTGTCGCGAACTACCTAAGGAGGGGCGGTTTGGGAGAAATGGCAGCCTGGTAACAAACCTACCTGACGAACTTCGTGCAGTGTTGTACTGATAGAACAGCTCGCACTCGTCATCCTCTGGCTTCCGTCTATCCGCTGTAGGTGGCTCCTCAGACTCCCAAAACCTCTGCAGCACCTCCGACAACACACTACCATAGAGCACCGTATCGCCCTCTGGTAGGTCCTGAGATCTCCAAACTGGGCCAAAAATAACATACCCCCCTGTGGTATCAACGGCCACTAAACCAGTTTGCTGAAGTACCCGTTTTCTGCCACACCAGAATCTCCCGAGGACGTCTGACCCGAGGAGAACGTCCACCGTACCAGGAGTATCAAATTCAGGATCAGCTAACTCTAAGCCTGTGGTTAACCCTCGTACCGTTGACGGTAACCGAACCTGAGGAAGTTTCCCTACCACTTCATCCAGCACCACTGCTGAGGCATGATAGCTGACCCCTGTACCTGTATTACCTAATGTGAACTCGAAGTTCACCTGACCCCGAACGTCAGGCACATCTACACCTCCAATACCTACAGCCCCATCCGTTGTGGGCCTTATATTTAAGCGTAGCCTACTCACCAGCTTACTAGACACAATACAACCCTGAGCCCCTGTATCTAACAAGGCTCTTACCTGTATGCTGCGGCCACCGTATCCCCATACCCAAATCATTGCCGTAGGCAACAATACCGTAATTGGCCGGGGGGCCGAAGCTGGCGTGTAGGCGGCGATTACCTAGCAGGAATCTAAGCGCGGAGTGTCCGCGTCCTGCGGGGGGGTCCCCTCTCTCCGTACACCTTCGAGTGGGTCCCACTCCTGCTGATAGGGACCTCTGGTCCTGTACGCCATGGCTGGCAGCCTATAGTAACCCTGCGGCAGGCGCGCGTACCGTGGATGCGCCTGTAGCCGCGGGTGCTCAGCCAAGGGGAGAGGCATGCGTGGGTCATGAGACCTCACCATGTTGTTCAGTCCCGCCGAGTACTGCATGTACTGGCCCTGGTATTGGCACCCGCCCGTAGCATCACGTACTTGTGATGGGTGCCCCTGACCTTGGACCTGTGACCACCTACCCTGTTCCGGCACCTGCTGCCGAGGTGGTGACTGTCTCGCGCGTGGTGAAGGGGGCATCACCTGCTGATGTCCCTGGCCTCGTCCCTGAAACCCTGGTGGAAGAGGACTCCTCCTTGGAGGGGGTGGGGAGCGTTGCTCCCGTCTAGGTAGGGCAGACTCCGTCCGCTGACCCGCGTCAGCTCTGCCTCCGTAATCTCCGCTGCGGTTCATGCATAGGAGCTGATGGTGGGCACCCTGGCAGTACCTGCAGTTGGTGCTTGATGGGCACTCTCGCACCTGATGCGGCCCCATACACCTAAAGCACCAACGCCGTTGCTGCACCACACCACGACGTTTCTGCACCCGCTGTGCAGCGAACTCCTCACACGCAGTCACCTGATGCCCCGCCTCTCTGCAGTAGGCACACCTCGATTCCAAATTAGCGACATTGTATCGCCTGGGTGGCCTACTCTTACCGTCTCGCGCCTGTGCACCCGGCCGTTCCGGGCGGCGAGCGGCCGCAGACTCCGCGTGAGGCGACTCTCCAAATTGGGCATCTACCCGCCTGCACTCGGCCTCGAGGAAGGACTTGAGCTCCTCGAAGGTCGGGAGGTAATCAGATGTCTTACCTCCGTGTGACTGTTCAAAACGAGCGGCCATGTCGCTCGGCAGGCGGCGCAACAACGTGTGGACCAGGATATAATCATAGCCTGACACCGGCATCCCCTGTCTCTCAAGAGCGTTCACTGCAACGCAGACAGGGTTGAGGACCTTGGCCCTGAGGTCCGTCCCTCGTGTGATGGTCGGCACGGTGAGCCACTGTTCCAGGAGTTGGTCAATCATGAGACGTTTGTTGCTGTATCTCTCGATCAGCAAACCGCGAGCCGTCTCGTAACTTGCATCATCGACTGGCAGATGCTTTACCAGCTCATGGGGCTCACCTTGCAGCTTGGCCATCAATTGTGCCATTTTATATGCCGGCTGCAAGTCAGCGCGGTTATGAATCACACTGTCAAACAGATCCTGGAATCGGGTCCAATCCGTGTAGTCCCCGTGGAAGACCGGAATCGCCACAGCCGGCAGGGGCACTTGCACCCCCGGTCCCCGCGGACCATGGGGTGGGTCCGGCTCCCCAGCTCTACGCCTGGTGATCACAGCAGCCGCCTGCTGGATCTCCTGCCCCATCTCCATGCACTGGGTCACATTCGTCCGGACCGTAAGTTTGACCTCCTCATCAGGCGTCCCATCAAATAACTCCTCGCATCCAGTGAGGCAATCCAACACCTCCGCGACCCGTTCGTCAATCCGTTGCGCACAAGCGATGAGTGCGTCCTCTCGGTCCCCGCGACCGACCATCGCCTGCTTAGTCGCGAACCAAATTAGGTGCGTTCTAATTTTTGCCTGAAGCTGTGTAATTGTGGGAGCCATGGTACCAACTCAAAGTAACCGAACCTTACAATAAAAAACAATAATAGACAATCGGCCCTGATCCTACCGTTAGGATATCCGCACAGGGTAAACACAACGATAATAACAAGCAATTCACTAATTGATTGGCCCTGATCCTACCGATAGGATATTCTACACAGGGCACACACTACAATCACAATAAATATATTTTTTTTTATGTAGGTAGATTAAAAATCTTATACTAAAATAATCTTAAATCTAGTGGTTTTCTGAACCACGCTCTGCTACCAAAAATTGTCTAATTCCAAGCTAAACTCCCGCAGTGGAAGCGATTTACACAGGTAAATTTCTAGTAAAATACCAGGAGTTCAACTGAAGGCAGACAATGGCCGCGTTACGCAGCGCTAAATAGCATACGCTGCACAATATAGCAGCGCATACTATGAATTAAACGTGAACCTAAATCTATTTAACTTAATTAACTAAGTTGAGTGAAATTGGCAAATGATGTGTTCTGACCTTTACATAACTCAAGTCGGTAGTAAATACCGTCTGCCGATCTGGCGTTACGTCACACGTATTAGCACTAGATTATAAGTAAGTACCTCCAAATTATATCACCCCACGAATTCCGCAATTCGTACTAAGGAGTCACAATGATATGGTACAACAAATATGACTAAAGGGAACACACCATTAACACGAATAAACAGTTTTATACTAAACAACCAGGTTTAACACTTACAGTCAACGTGCCGATCCAAATGCATAAAATACCCAACGGAGAAAGGAAGTTCAGGGAATGGATCAAATGGGGATTCCGTGGGTACTTACAGGGCTGGGTGGAAAAGATATCGACACCCAGCATTCCACTACAGCCTTGGCGCGTTATTCACGTCAAACCACTCACAGCTTCTGTTCGTATTCCACTTTGATATTAGTCATTACGCGTGACCCAACCCGAATTTGGGCCGTACAAACGCGGGCCAAAATGGCCACCTGATGCCTATTCAACGCGACGCTCACGTGGAAGACGTCGAGACATCCAACAATCACTAAGCCTGGTATTCTAGTATAACCCAGGAGAACCGCAATAATACGATGCATCAACACGCGCGATCTCAAATTGAATCGTCCATTACACGCGGCATCACAAAACGCGTGGCGGGAAATCCGTACAAAACACAATACGTTCTCGTCCGAACGGTTTTGAGTGACTGGTAGTGCGGTGCAGAAATCACCGCTTGGTGCCTACCAGGCGGCCCGCGCGCACGCCGCCACCCTCGCCCCGCGAGCGAGAAAGGGACAACATATGCCCAGAGCGATGCGTGCGGACGAGTATCGCGGCGCATTCATAGACCGTCATTAATACCTAACTTACCCCAGCATAGCAACGCTAAATTAAACATTCACCCGCCCTAGGCCGAATCCCTTAGGCCTATTCACTACTGGGGAGACGAGATAGCGTTGCTATTGCTCGCTTAAGAACTGAATCCCCTACCTGAACTGTCGCGACTCGAGGAGTGCCATCACTACCTGGGAACAAGTTGAGAATGCGCCCTCTGCGCCATCGCAGTGGCGGCAGGTTGGCATCCTTAACCAGAACGAGATCTCCGATGCGAGGGGGTTCAGTTCTGTCCGTCCACTTAAGGCGTTGCTGCAGAATGTGCAAATACTCAAGCGACCATCGCTTCCAAAAATTCTGAGACATTTGCTGCAGCAACTCATAACGCGTCAAACGATTGCTACTGACCTCTGTGTAGGGGTACTCTGGCAAGGCGTTAAGTGGTCGGCCAATTAAGAAATGCCCTGGTGTCAGGGCCTCCAGATCATTCGGATCTGAGCTAAGCGGACACAAAGGACGTGAATTGAGAACGGCCTCAATTTTACAAAACACGGTCGCTAGCTCCTCAAAGGTTAATATCGTTAAACCTATAACGCGCATCAAATGCGTCTTAGCGGACTTTACAACCGCTTCAAATATACCACCCCAGTGGGGGCATCCTGGTGGATCGAACACCCAGTTAATGCCCTGACGGGAGAGGCTCGTGCCGATAGCTTCCTCGTTTTCCGATAAAAACGTTATAATTTCTTTCATACATCGATCAGCGCCCTTAAAGTTGGTACCACAGTCCGACCTGATCAGCGCTGGTCGCCCTCTTCGCGACACAAATCTATCTAAAGCTGCTAAGAAAGCCTCCGTAGTGAGGTCGGCCACGAGTTCCAAGTGGACGGCCTTGGTTGCTAGGCACACAAACACGCACAAATACGCCTTGATTGACTTCGCGTTGCGAAGGCGTGATGCCTTTACCATAAAAGGCCCCGCAAAGTCCGTTCCCACACCCGCAAACGTCCAGGCTTCCGTCACCCGGTCCGGTGGGAGGTCTCCCATCTTAGGTTGCATTGTGGCTGCCTTCAACCGATAGCAAGGCAAGCACCGAAACACAATGCTCCGTACCGTACGTCGTCCAGACAAGATCCAAAACTCGCGCTGCAGAATAGCCAAAAGTGCATTGCAGCCCGCATGCGAGTTTTTCTGGTGACGATCCCTAACTATAAGTTCTACCAAAGGTCCCTTCTTTGGGAGTAACAGCGGATGCCGTGCTGAAAAGGGCAGGTTAGCGTTCCGAAGTCTACCTCCAACCCGGAGCATTCCATGCTCGTCCACGAACGGGTTGAGGCGCACAAGACCTCCCTTCAGCTTTCCACGGCCATCCCTGAGCAGCCTGGCCTCTTCCTCAAAATGTTCCGCCTGGACGACCCTAACCAATAAACTTAGAGCCGCATTCCGCTCCGCAGGCGAGAGGACAGGTGCCAAGTTCCGTTCTGCTTGAGGTTTTCTACAGTTGTTCACGAACCGTTTGATCCAACCTGTCACCCCTAGAAGTTTGTCGAGGGAGCTGTATCGTTCCAGCAAGAAAGCCGCACTAGGCTTAGGTACGATCTGCTCTACGTTCACTCGCAAACCTCGATCAGGTGGCCCAAGCGGCGACCCGCACTCATTGTATGGCCATCTCTCAGGTGACTCAGTCAGCCACTGAGGTCCCCACCACAGTGAGTGACCTACCAAATCAGGGGCCCTACATCCCCGTGAGGCGCAGTCCGCTGGGTTCTGTTCTCCCGGTACGTGTCTCCATACCAACGGAGTTTCCGATCCTTTAATCTGTGACACCCGATTTGCCACGAAAACCTCAAGAGTATGTACCGACGTCTGTAACCAGCACAGAACTATCCTACTGTCGGTCCATGCGTACACCGTTTCATCCAAATTGATGGTACCGCGTAGATTACTAGCGACATGATGTAGCAAGCGCGTGAGAAGCGCTGCTCCCGCCAATTCCAACTTTGGAATGGTCCATCTTGTCCTAACCGGAGCCACCTTACTCTTGGCCATAACTAGACGCACGTCTACAGTTCCCGTTGAACTGACTGTCCGCAAATAGACAGCTGCCGCGTACCCTCGCTCCGAGGCATCACAAAACCCATGTAGGGTAGCCTTACATCCCACCGATGGGAGCAACTTGCGAGGTATGGCGATGCGTACGATCCCTGGTAAGGTGGTCACAAACTTGGTCCAATCATTCAACAGCTCTCCGGAGAGCTGGTCGTCCCAACCCAAGTTTGCTATCCACAACCTTTGCAAGAAGCACTTCGCCATGAACGTCACCGGTGCGATCCACCCGTTAGGATCGAAAGTTCTGGCGATCGTCGATAATACCGAACGCTTCGTCCAAGTCTTCTGCAAAAGGTCTGGCTCGATCTGATACGTAAAGACATCATGCGTTGGCCTATATTGCACCCCTAGGATGCTCAACGTATTTGGATTGTCCGGGTTCTCGAAAAGGTGCGGGTCCTGCTGGAACTCACCTGGCAACCCGGCCAGGAGCTCTGGACAGCTGGACGGACAGCCATTTCCGCAACTCATAACCTCCTGATTCCATGATCGCGATCAGCTCGTCTCGTAGTAGCAGTGCTTGTTGCACGCTATCTGCACCCGTGCAGATGTCATCCACGTAGACGTCGCGATCCAGTACTGCTGCGGCCCGAGGGAATCTTACCCTTTCCTGTGCGGCCAACTCTCGCAGCGTGCGTACTGCCAAAAACGGACTTGGCTTCAGACCATACGTTACCGTGTTAAGCTCATAAGTGACCATCGGCTCGTCAGGGCTCTCACGCCACAAAATCAGCTGGTACCGACGGTCATCCGGGTGTATAATTGTTTGGCGAAACATCATTTTGACGTCTGCGACGAACGCTACTTGGTGCAACCGAAAATCTGTGAGGATGTCCACAATGTCCCGGTTCAACTTGGCACCCGCGTGCAGACACTGGTTCACAGACACACCATTCGATGTAGGAGCAGAACCGTCAAACACTACCCGTATCTTCGCCTCCGGTGACTTCAAAACAGCCAGGTGTGGTATGTAGTAATGCTCGACACACCTCCAATCTATGCTGGACACCGACATGTGGCCTAACTCTAGGTACTCCCTCATGAATTCGATATACTTCTGCCGAAGTGCTGCATCTCGCTTCATCTTTCTCTCCATAGCCAGTAGTCTCCGTTCCGCGATCTGTCGCGAACTACCTAAGGAGGGGCGGTTTGGGAGAAATGGCAGCCTGGTAACAAACCTACCTGACGAACTTCGTGCAGTGTTGTACTGATAGAACAGCTCGCACTCGTCATCCTCTGGCTTCCGTCTATCCGCTGTAGGTGGCTCCTCAGACTCCCAAAACCTCTGCAGCACCTCCGACAACACACTACCATAGAGCACCGTATCGCCCTCTGGTAGGTCCTGAGATCTCCAAACTGGGCCAAAAATAACATACCCCCCTGTGGTATCAACGGCCACTAAACCAGTTTGCTGAAGTACCCATTTTCTGCCACACCAGAATCTCCCGAGGACGTCTGACCCGAGGAGAACGTCCACCGTACCAGGAGTATCAAATTCAGGATCAGCTAACTCTAAGCCTGTGGTTAACCCTCGTACCGTTGACGGTAACCGAACCTGAGGAAGTTTCCCTACCACTTCATCCAGCACCACTGCTGAGGCATGATAGCTGACCCCTGTACCTGTATTACCTAATGTGAACTCGAAGTTCACCTGACCCCGAACGTCAGGCACATCTACACCTCCAATACCTACAGCCCCATCCGTTGTGGGCCTTATATTTAAGCGTAGCCTACTCACCAGCTTACTAGACACAATACAACCCTGAGCCCCTGTATCTAACAAGGCTCTTACCTGTATGCTGCGGCCACCGTATCCCCATACCCAAATCATTGCCGTAGGCAACAATACCGTAATTGGCCGGGGGGCCGAAGCTGGCGTGTAGGCGGCGATTACCTAGCAGGAATCTAAGCGCGGAGTGTCCGCGTCCTGCGGGGGGGTCCCCTCTCTCCGTACACCTTCGAGTGGGTCCCACTCCTGCTGATAGGGACCTCTGGTCCTGTACGCCATGGCTGGCAGCCTATAGTAACCCTGCGGCAGGCGCGCGTACCGTGGATGCGCCTGTAGCCGCGGGTGCTCAGCCAAGGGGAGAGACATGCGTGGGTCATGAGACCTCACCATGTTGTTCAGTCCCGCCGAGTACTGCATGTACTGGCCCTGGTATTGGCACCCGCCCGTAGCATCACGTACTTGTGATGGGTGCCCCTGACCTTGGACCTGTGACCACCTACCCTGTTCCGGCACCTGCTGCCGAGGTGGTGACTGTCTCGCGCGTGGTGAAGGGGGCATCACCTGCTGATGTCCCTGGCCTCGTCCCTGAAACCCTGGTGGAAGAGGACTCCTCCTTGGAGGGGGTGGGGAGCGTTGCTCCCGTCTAGGTAGGGCAGACTCCGTCCGCTGACCCGCGTCAGCTCTGCCTCCGTAATCTCCGCTGCGGTTCATGCATAGGAGCTGATGGTGGGCACCCTGGCAGTACCTGCAGTTGGTGCTTGATGGGCACTCTCGCACCTGATGCGGCCCCATACACCTAAAGCACCAACGCCGTTGCTGCACCACACCACGACGTTTCTGCACCCGCTGTGCAGCGAACTCCTCACACGCAGTCACCTGATGCCCCGCCTCTCTGCAGTAGGCACACCTCGATTCCAAATTAGCGACATTGTATCGCCTGGGTGGCCTACTCTTACCGTCTCGCGCCTGTGCACCCGGCCGTTCCGGGCGGCGAGCGGCCGCAGACTCCGCGTGAGGCGACTCTCCAAATTGGGCATCTACCCGCCTGCACTCGGCCTCGAGGAAGGACTTGAGCTCCTCGAAGGTCGGGAGGTAATCAGATGTCTTACCTCCGTGTGACTGTTCAAAACGAGCGGCCATGTCGCTCGGCAGGCGGCGCAACAACGTGTGGACCAGGATATAATCATAGCCTGACACCGGCATCCCCTGTCTCTCAAGAGCGTTCACTGCAACGCAGACAGGGTTGAGGACCTTGGCCCTGAGGTCCGTCCCTCGTGTGATGGTCGGCACGGTGAGCCACTGTTCCAGGAGTTGGTCAATCATGAGACGTTTGTTGCTGTATCTCTCGATCAGCAAACCGCGAGCCGTCTCGTAACTTGCATCATCGACTGGCAGATGCTTTACCAGCTCATGGGGCTCACCTTGCAGCTTGGCCATCAATTGTGCCATTTTATATGCCGGCTGCAAGTCAGCGCGGTTATGAATCACACTGTCAAACAGATCCTGGAATCGGGTCCAATCCGTGTAGTCCCCGTGGAAGACCGGAATCGCCACAGCCGGCAGGGGCACTTGCACCCCCGGTCCCCGCGGACCATGGGGTGGGTCCGGCTCCCCAGCTCTACGCCTGGTGATCACAGCAGCCGCCTGCTGGATCTCCTGCCCCATCTCCATGCACTGGGTCACATTCGTCCGGACCGTAAGTTTGACCTCCTCATCAGGCGTCCCATCAAATAACTCCTCGCATCCAGTGAGGCAATCCAACACCTCCGCGACCCGTTCGTCAATCCGTTGCGCACAAGCGATGAGTGCGTCCTCTCGGTCCCCGCGACCGACCATCGCCTGCTTAGTCGCGAACCAAATTAGGTGCGTTCTAATTTTTGCCTGAAGCTGTGTAATTGTGGGAGCCATGGTACCAACTCAAAGTAACCGAACCTTACAATAAAAAACAATAATAGACAATCGGCCCTGATCCTACCGTTAGGATATCCGCACAGGGTAAACACAACGATAATAACAAGCAATTCACTAATTGATTGGCCCTGATCCTACCGATAGGATATTCTACACAGGGCACACACTACAATCACAATAAATATATTTTTTTTTATGTAGGTAGATTAAAAATCTTATACTAAAATAATCTTAAATCTAGTGGTTTTCTGAACTACGCTCTGCTACCAAAAATTGTCTAATTCCAAGCTAAACTCCCGCAGTGGAAGCGATTTACACAGGTAAATTTCTAGTAAAATACCAGGAGTTCAACTGAAGGCAGACAATGGCCGCGTTACGCAGCGCTAAATAGCATACGCTGCACAATATAGCAGCGCATACTATGAATTAAACGTGAACCTAAATCTATTTAACTTAATTAACTAAGTTGAGTGAAATTGGCAAATGATGTGTTCTGACCTTTACATAACTCAAGTCGGTAGTAAATACCGTCTGCCGATCTGGCGTTACGTCACACGTATTAGCACTAGATTATAAGTAAGTACCTCCAAATTATATCACCCCACGAATTCCGCAATTCGTACTAAGGAGTCACAATGATATGGTACAACAAATATGACTAAAGGGAACACACCATTAACACGAATAAACAGTTTTATACTAAACAACCAGGTTTAACACTTACAGTCAACGTGCCGGTCCAAATGCATAAAATACCCAACGGAGAAAGGAAGTTCAGGGAATGGATCAAATGGGGATTCCGTGGGTACTTACAGGGCTGGGTGGAAAAGATATCGACACCCAGCATTCCACTACAGCCTTGGCGCGTTATTCACGTCAAACCACTCACAGCTTCTGTTCGTATTCCACTTTGATATTAGTCATTACGCGTGACCCAACCCGAATTTGGGCCGTACAAACGCGGGCCAAAATGGCCACCTGATGCCTATTCAACGCGACGCTCACGTGGAAGACGTCGAGACATCCAACAATCACTAAGCCTGGTATTCTAGTATAACCCAGGAGAACCGCAATAATACGATGCATCAACACGCGCGATCTCAAATTGAATCGTCCATTACACGCGGCATCACAAAACGCGTGGCGGGAAATCCGTACAAAACACAATACGTTCTCGTCCGAACGGTTTTGAGTGACTGGTAGTGCGGTGCAGAAATCACCGCTTGGTGCCTACCAGGCGGCCCGCGCGCACGCCGCCACCCTCGCCCCGCGAGCGAGAAAGGGACAACATATGCCCAGAGCGATGCGTGCGGACGAGTATCGCGGCGCATTCATAGACCGTCATTAATACCTAACTTACCCCAGCATAGCAACGCTAAATTAAACACCCTCAAGTCCCTTAGTCACCTCCTACGACTCCCACGGGAAAGAAATCGGGTGATGCTATTCTAAGCCGGCATCACACTAAAATAATAATTATATAATCTACACTTATATTAGAATCAGGATTTTATTTGTTGTTTGTTTGAATTGAATAGGCTCCGAAACTACTGGACCGATTTAAAATTCTTCTACCGTTAATTGAAATTGAAATTCTTTATTCAATGTAGGATAGTATTATCACTTATTGACGTCATGAACCGTCATTCTAAAAAAAATAATTTGTATCTTACAATTTTCTTTTTTTTTATTACAATTTTGTTATGACCTAATAGAAAATCGGCTCGGGCGAGATAAAAAAAATAAAAATAAAGGCACTGTTATGGGGCTGGCCAGGATAATCACACGGCATGTAACTTTACGCCACCACCATCTGAAAACGATATTTGTTTTAAATTGAAGTCAAGATTTTGAGAATCCTACATTATTCCTGATGAACATAACATAGGCTATATTAAACTGTCTTATTCCCGGGGGAAAATTGTTGGCGGCGGGTGAAACCGCTGGGCGGGCTGCTAGTCTTTTAATATCCCTGAAGATAGTTGTAGATCTTGGATTAACTGAATCTCGGTCCTAGTGAAGCTTATATAGCTTTTCAGATCTACTTAAGCCATTTGGACATATCGCTTCTCTTTTCTTGTGGGACACCGAGGCGTCCAACGACCCGATGAACCCTGGTGTCAGAGTTTTTCAACCGCCTACTACCACTAGTAGGCCTCTGACATGGCTGTGTTACGACCGCCGTCTAAGTAATCATAGACAGCAACCGGGACCGACGGCTTAACCTTGCAATGTCCTTGCAACCGGGAACAAATTCACAAAGTGATAAATATCAACTTTGTGAGTTTCCCACCGAGAGTCGAACCCGGAACCTTTGCGTCGCAGGCAGTCGCACTACCATCGCGCTACATTTGGACATATGCTCTAGCAGTACCATCTATCATCTAGGTATAAAAACGTAAAATGATCAAAAAATCCGGATTTGGTTAAACAAATTCGGATTTGAAAATGTAGTTTTAATAGGCGGATATCCGGATTTTTCGGATTGCGGATTATCCGGATTGCATTCCCTAGTTGTATGGTAGATTGAATGATGGGTTGTATGGTAGGTAAAGTAGGTTGTATGGAAGGTTATAAGGTAGGTTACGTAGATATATACCATACAACCTACCTAACCTACCGTACAACCTACCTTACAACCTTCCATACAACCTACCATACAATCTACCTAACCTTCCATACAACCAACCATACAACCCACCATTCAATCTACCATACAACCTACCATACCACCTACCTAACCTACAATACAATCCCCGCTGGCGGTCCCTGGTGGCAACACGCACGTTCAGCTACGCCCGCTGCCCGCCGAACTTTCGGTCGCGCAACGCGTCGCGTGATGTGTCGCTTGCTATGCAAAATACATTAAATGCGTTTTAACTGAAAAAACAGCCCGACGGAAGGTTACTCACTACGCAGAACGCGGCGTAATTTTGACTAATGCGTCATAGATAACTTTAAATACACCTACCTACCTACCTTACAAATGGCCATACAACCTATCTAACCTACCATACAACCTACCAAACAACCTACCATATAATCTACGTAACCTACCTTACAACCTTCCATACAACCTACTTAACCTACCATACAACCCATCATTCAATCTACCATACAACCTACAGTATAAAATTTATATAAAAAATGTATCCAACTTATTTTACATTACACGTAACTTTCCGTCGCGTAGCGCACTGAACATGACGTCGCATTTAGCCGAACGTGCGGCGCCGTACGTTCCGCAGATGTGTCGCGAAACTAAAGCCGAACGTGCGGCGCTGTACATTCCGAAGGTTCGGCGCCGTACGTTCCGCAGATGTGGCGATAGCCTATAACGCATTTAATGAATTTTGCATAGCAAGCGACACATCACGCGACGCGTTGCGCGACCGAAAGTTCGGCGGGCAGCGGGCGTAGCTGAACGTGCGTGTTGCCACCAGGGACCGCCAGCGGGGGTTGTATTGTAGGTTAGGTAGGTGGTATGGTAGGTTGTATGGTTAGATTGAATGGTGGGTTGTATGGAAGGTTGTTTGGTAGGTTGTATGGTAGGTTGTATGATAGTTTGAATGGTAGGTTGTATGGAAGGTTGTAAGGAAGTTTGTATGGTAGATTAGGTAGATTGTATGGAAGGTTCATTCAATCTACCATTCAACCTACCATACAACCTACCATACAACCTTCCATACAACCTATTTAACCTACCATACAACCCACCATTCAATCTACCAAACAACCTACTTAACCTACCATACAACCTACCTAAGTGTCGACACAGACTAGTCTATATCGACAACGCCACGTAACTTTCCGTCGCGTAGCGCAAAGACGCCGCATTTAGCCGAACGTGCGGCGCCGTACGTTCCGCAGATGTGTCGCGAAACTAAAGCCGAACGTGCGGCGCCGTACATTCCGAAGGTTCAGCGCCGTACGTTCCGCAGATGTGGCGCTAGCCTAAGGGTCGCCGCAGACCTAACAGCTGCCGCGCCTTGACATCTCGTGACATTTGTCCTCTGCGGCAGAAGCGGATACGCGCGACAGACAGCTCGAGCTGCCGCGATCATCCGCGAGCCGACGGCAGAACAGCGTGCGCGTCCGCTGTTGCGCTTGACAGTGTTGCCAACTACATCATATTAAAATTGAATTCTGTGGTTGGGATGCAACGAGTGACAGGAAATAATACCAACTACGAATACCTACTCACCACAACTATTTTTATCATGACAAACATTCCAATTTTAGCTGACTCATATGGAACACACTAATTTAAATAGTTAAGATGTAAAAGGGTCCTCCCCGCTAGAAAAATTAAAACAATCGAAATCAAAGTTCTGAAAATTTTGATTTTAATGAGGTTGATCTTAGTTGAATTCTTTTTAGTAATTAATATATTTTATTAATAAAATACCATGTTTTTATTTCTATTTTGGTGGCAACACCGAAAAATGATCGCTTGCAACCTGTCATCGCCAGATGGACACAAGCGCACTCGAGCATACTCGCGCATGCTCGAATGCTCGAGCTGCCGCTCGAAAAAAAGGCGGTTTGGTCTGGTGCGGCCCTTCGACGGATGCGTATGCTCGAGCTGCATCTTGAGTGCGCTTGTGTCCGTCTGGCGATGACAGAACGACAGCAATCATTTTTTGGTGTTGCCATCAAAGTAGAAATAATAAGATACTGTTTTTATTTAAATAAAATATATTAATTACTTAAATGAGTTCACATAAGATCAACCTCATTAAAATAAAAAATTTCAGGTCCTTGATTTCAATTGTTTTAATTTTTCTAGCGGGGAAGACCCTTTTAAATCTAAACTATTTAAATAAGTGTGGTCATATTGACTTTGCTGAAATTGGTATATTTGTTATGATAAAAATAGTTGTGGTGAGTAGGTATTATTTCCTGTCACTGGATGCATCCTAACCACCGAATTCAATTTTAATATGATGTAGTTGGCAGCACTGTCTAGCGCAATAGCGGGTGCGCGCGCTGTTCTGCCGTCGGCTCGCGGATGCTCGCGGCAGCTCGAGCTGTCGCACGTGTCCGCTTCTGCCGCTGAGGACAAATGTCACGAGATGTCAAGAGCCATCGCGAGCACAAAATAGAGAATGTACAGAAGGATCACTCAGGCTTTTTTTCGGTTATTGCCGCTTTCGGCAAGGGCTGCCACAGTTTTCTTACCGATTTTATTCAATGTTGTAGGTACCTAAACATACAGGGAGTAACAGAAAGGGTATATCAAGCAAGCCGAAAGGTGCTCATGAAACTGAACAACTTTCCTCATTTCCCCACTTTGACCTCCTTTCGGCTTGATATACCCTTTCTGTTACTCCCTGTATTTACATTACTTATACTACCTACGTAGCACAATTATTATGAAATGGGGACGAGTAGGTAGATAATATCTGCTCTGGGGCTGTTGAGATCTTTTTAGCTGGCATGGTGACCCTGGTGATCCCTGGCCGGCGGTGGCGGACTGAGTGACACAGACATGACAAATTGACCTTCTTTTCTATGAATTTGGTTCCGCAGGTTTTATAATCATAATATGTTGATGTACTGAAAAGTACGTAGTAATATTTAGGTATATAAAAAAACATACATAAAAAAGAGGTGCCGTGTGATGCCGGCTTAGAATAGCTTTACCCCATTTCTTTTCCGTGGGAGTCGTAAAAGGCAACTAAGGGACTTGAGAGAATGTATTGCAATTTTAGGCGATGGGCTGGCAACTTGTCACTATGGCGATACACAATTTTCCGAATGGCCCTCAAATTTTTATCAGATGTGGCGTAAATATCCATTATTGCAGCCGTTTACGCTCTGCCTACCCGCAAGGGATAATAGACGTGATATGTGTATGTATGTAAAAAAGTTGTTTTTAGCCTGTAATTAAGTGGAAACTCAATTCACATTATAAAAAAATATACTGAATAGAGTTATTAATCTTGTTTGTTCTTTTATGAAAGCAAGTTTTTATATAAGTTGGCACAAAATATTATAGGAACATTGTACAAATCACATCGTATACTAATAAACCTATTTTGTAAGACCATTGCCAAATCGCCATGCCACGGTGAATTGCCAGCCAGCCTAGCCATGTCTCAGCTCCACCTGCCAGCCCTAGCCAAGTCACGCCATCTATGCCCGCAGCCTTGAAGCCTTTAGTGGAGTTGAAGACAAGCCGTATACAGAGTAAAGCCTTCCTCTGTATACCAAGCCAGCCAGCCAGCCAGCCATTTTGTAGTTTAGAAAAAGTTATTGCATTTTGGACAAACAAGTGACGGTTGTATTTTCTTGCACTCCCGCCATAACGTTGGAATAAAGTAGTTCGTTGTCCAGCACAAAAGTGTTTTATTTTCAGCGTTTTTACACTCAGAAGAGGTGGTAATAAACCCAAAGAGGATTTAAATAAAACAAGCGTTTTATACAGTGAAAACATGGGCCGCAAGTGGATCTGAACGATCGCAAGAACCTGACCAATTGAGACATAGATTCCAGGCGTCTCTTCAGAATCCGTAGCTAACCAGGATGCTTACTCAGGCAGATCCACTCAACCTGCAAGGAAAATCTTTGGAAGCCCTTCGTCCAACAAGTGCAGAATGCTTTTTACGGTCTAGAAAGAGAACAGCTCTGTTTTCAGATGACAGATCAGTTGGGAGCAGCGTTAAGAGATGCCACGGCTGCGACTTATAAGAAGGAATGGATAAGCTGAGAGGCCAAGCATATGACTAAGACTCTTTACCAGCCGTCTAATTATGCAACTAAGTACCTACACAAGGACGTGTAGTGAGACCAGTGAGTGGCGCGCCGCCGGTATAGGAACCTACCTATTGCGTACAGATAGGAAACCGCCCGGAAACCTCAGTCCAACAGGTTTGTTTATGTGCCAATATTGTCTATATTTTGCCTATATCAGCCGAGCCAAGTCATTTATGCCTACCCATTAACATAATAAAACGTAAGTGGTTATACTTATCTTCTTTGGTGCACTCAAGATGCAGCTTACTCTATCTACGGATGCAGCGCGAGCATGCCTGCCATACCTGCCAGAGCACTTTAGCTGTCACTGGCCAATATCGCCCATATATCAATATTACGTAAGGGTGATTTTCGGATTTCTATGAAAAGTGTTCGAGCTGCCGCTCGCAAAAACGGCGGTTTTGTCTGCGGCGCGGCGGCCAAAAATGAGCAGCAGTCATAAAGTGAAAAACGAGTATTACTCAAATTGGGCACGAGTTAGAACATTCACATGTCAACAAGTAAAAGTATATAAATCTTCCGACGTCAAAATGTGCAATGTGCAAAATGTGAAAGCAGCTGCAGGTTAAAAATAGGATGGAAATAGTTAAAATGAGCATTTGACAAATCATTTGTTCTTTTTAACCCCCTCCTAAAAGAGAATAGTAATGTTTTTCTATATTAGGTTGCATCAAGTCACACCTATAGCGTAGGGGTCGCCGTTCTTATGTAACACTAGCTTTCTGCCCAGCGGTTTCTTCTGCGCAGTCTTTTTGTGCAATTGAAAAAAACCCCGTTTTCTCATGGAGCCTAAGTGGGGACCTATGAAATTCAATATTCTTAATGCCTATGTTATTGTTATCCTTGTGGGTTGGGAAAAATTAGTGGCTCCTGCACTTTTTGGCATTGAACATTACAACATTTGCACCATAACACCATTGCACATTTTGACGTCAGTGTTTTTCGTCGTAGGGTCATTCATATCATTTTCTCATTTGGACTATAAAGTTCGCACATTTTGACGTTTGGGCATTTGAACCGCTTGTACATCATGACTTTTACACAACATGGACCCCGCCCGGCTAAAAAGTACGTTTGGTCTGCGGCGGCCCTTAAAATTCTTTATGCAAAATTTCATCATTCTTCGAAGAGCCTTTTCAGAGATATTTGAATGAATTTAATATGTTTAACTCTCGGTCTATACCCACAAAATGAAAAATGAGTTTTCTCGTAAACGAAACCGAGACAGTTTATTTGTTTTTTTTTGTATGTTATTTTTGTGTGTAAAATAAATAAAGAAATTACAGTTTCGGAAAAAAATTTGTTTGAGTATGCAGTTATGGGCATGGGCAATTTTTGGTAAAAGCCTTCGGGTTCAGAATGACCAAAGTATCAAAATGACTATATTATCAAAAAGACCATAGTATCAATATTTCCAACTTTGCAAAATGACCATAGTATCAAAAATACCATAATATCATAATTACCAAATATTCAATATTCTGCCCATATTAATACTTATTTGCCATAGCGCCCATATTATTTTGCTACTGAAGTGTCAGTCAACTTGTGTTTGAAGTGCCTATATTACTTTTTACGGACCAAAGAGTCGGCAAATGAGTTCAACATATAGCCCAAATCACGCTTTCATAATCACAAGTACGGCTACAAAAAAACTACGTCCTAGATCCACCGCAAAGCGCGCTAAAGTATAAACCGAAAACGCTGCCGCCGGGCGGTAGGTCCACAGCATTTTGACGCATAAGGTCCCGCTCGCAAAACGTCCCTTTTCGTTTTTCTCAAAAGGTCCCTTTCTCAAAAAGTCCCTTTCTCATAAAGGCCCTTTCTCAAAAAGTCACTTTCTTAAAATGTCCCCCTCTCAGAACGTCCCCATCTCATAACGTCCCGTAGTACCCGTTGTCCGCTCCGATATCGATCTACATTTCACTTGTATTGCCCCCATATCAAATCGGCGGCGGATATAGGATCGTATAATGTGGAAACTTCAACTTCAACTGCCAGATCAATCCACTGCTGGACATGGCCCTCCCTCAATTAGGGGGTAATTGCCATACTCACCACGCTTGATACGCGGGTTGGCGAGCGCAGTGTTAGGTTCTGTATTCACAGGGAACCCTGTTTTCCTGGATTCATCCCTTAGTCGCCTTTTACTACACCCACGGGCAGAAATGGGGTGATGCTATTCAAAGCCGACACTACACGGCAAAATGTGGAAACACTCTAGGTAACACTAGGTAATTCTTTATCCGTTTAGTATACAATCTATTTAATCACTGGCCTCTTCAGTAAAGAGGTTTTGATGAAATGTACTTGAAAGATATTTGAAATTTATTCTTTGTTTGATAAAATTGTTCTTCTGTCAGTGTGTCACGAATTTATTTTGTTTTTCTTCCGACTATCACATATAATCACCATATAATATTGAGTAATCTTGGTTCATTGCATGTTCATTGCATTGTGGTAAAATTTTGTTTTGAACAATTTGCACTTATCTATTAGTACTGTTTTCTGCAATGAGTGATTTCATACATAATTTTGAGTTTTCTTTGACACAAAAAGGAAAAAAAACTGTATTGTCAGATGGATTTAGATATAATTTCAACAGAAAAAACAAAAGTGGAAGTACACAATGGCGATGCATGGATAGAACATGTAATGCATCCATCACAGTGAATAAAAAAGAAAATTGTATACTTCGAACCGCTTCACCATCTGATCATTCATGTGAATCAAGTCAAGTAAAAAATGACATCTTTCTCGCCTTTAATAAGACTAAAAAGGATATATGCGAAGACCTTGGTCCAATGGAAGACATTTTTGACAAAAATATGGAACATATTGACCCTAAATATGCACCACGATTTACTTCAAAAAAAGATAGATTTCACAGAGCCCGTAAACGTTTTTTGGAAACAAACAAAACGGCTTTTGAACATTGCAGTGAGGTTTATATACCGAACCCATTAGGCAAAAACTTTCTCATACGTGATGATGAGAACGACGGTGAAGTTATAGTATTTAGCAGTATTATTGCTCGTAATTTTATGACACGATTTAAACATGGACATGGACAGTATTATAGAGATGGCACATTTCATACTGCTCCTACTCCCTATTATCAAGTATACACTATTCACTTGGATATAGCATCAAACGCAAAGTGTACTGATGTTGTGCCAGTAATATTTGCTGTTTTGGCTGGAAAAACAGAAATGCATTATACGCGACTTTTTGAAATTATTAAAACAAAATTAGGAATAACCATTCAAAATTTTAAATGTGACTGAACTAGCACAGCTAAATGCTATTGTTAAAGTTTTCCCACAAGTTAATTTAAGTGGATGTAATCGGCATTTTAACGCCGCAGTGTGGAAGAAAAGCAAATCTCTTGGCGTCACTTCTACTAAGAAAGGGAGAACGATAGCTCGCTGGTGTGCAAATTTGCCACTAGTTCCTGCCAACTTTATTCGAGAAGCTTGGTCCAATATCTTACAAAATATTCCGGATACGGACGTAATGGAAAAGTTTATTAATTATTACCAGAAACAATGGTACCCAAGATTGCGACCTGCTGTAATAAGCTGTTCAAACCAGCTTCACAGAACAACAAACGCAGTGGAAGGTTGGAATATTTGATTCAATAAGAAGTTGCCGAAACGTCCGGGACTATTTTGGTTCATACAAAAAATAAGGAAAGAATCTCGACGATCCACACGCAGAATTATTCAAAGTGTTTTCAATCCTATAAACAAGAACCGAAGGAATTGTGATATATACTTTAATAGAAAATATAAGGAATTGGTGAAATCATTAACTGCAGGTCGCGCCAGTATTTCCCATTTTTTTACACCGAATAACATTATTGCAAGCTTACTTGAAAAAATAATTTTGTTGTTACTCAGAAAAATTGTAGTTTTAAGAAGAAATGAATATTTTGGTTTTATGAATTTTATGATAGAAAAAGTGAAATGAATATAATTATTTTATGTATCCCTGGTAATAAATCTATTTAATGTTATATATTTTTTATTATGTCTCATTTTACCGTTAGGACCAAACGGTATAATTCCTAAGATGATTTTTTTCTTTATATTATTAAGTTAACAATTGTATTTACAGAAAAAGTACAGTATTTACACAAATTAAACTTAAAACTAATTAAATACAAATTATTTACATATGTACCTAACCTCATCAATCAAAGAGACCACCACAGAACGTGCCCATAATACTGGCCGCGTTACCTCTCTGGATCGTGGTGAGAGAGACTCTCTCGGCCAGGAAGTAGCCCGACCGTGGGTCACCTCCCTTCTCGCCGGTTATTCCCACCCACCGCGGATCGGCCACCACGGTGACAGGTGGGATTTTTTTCCCACCTGCCACCGTTTTTAAATTTAAGGACATTAATGCATTCGGTAACAGGTGGGAGTAACCCGCCGTAGACCGGGTAAAAAAGTTGTTAATGGAAGTATTAGTAAAGCTCGGGACTTTTTGCGAATGGGTCGTTTTGAGATGGGGACGTTTCGAGAGGGAGACATTCCGAAAGAGGGACATTTCGAGAGAGGGACGTTTTGCGAAGGGGACCTTATGAGAACGGCATCAGTTACAAGCACAGGGACGTTTTGCGAGCGGGACCTTATGCGTCAAAATGGTCCACAGATCCGGCATATTATTTTGTGCCGCCCGCGCCCGCGATGCTCGCGGCAGCTCGAGCTGTCGCGCGTGTCCGCTTTTGCCGCTGAGGACAAATGTCACGAGATGTAAGGAGCCATCGCAAGCAAATGTCGCGCGGCAGCTGTTAGGTCTGCGGCGACCCTTAAGGTTTACCTTTTTACCAATAATCGACTGATAAATCAATTAACGTGTTTCCCGTCTTATAATATGGATTATTACCCAATAAAACAGAAGCAACATACATCAGTTTTGTTAACTTGATTAAAGAAAAGTTGGGTATAACAATTGAAAATTATAAATGCGACTACGAGAATGCATAGCGAAATGGAATACAGCAGGTATTTCCAACGGTTCAACTATAGGATGTTATCATCATTATAGTGATGCTATTTGGAGAAAAAGTGATGAGTTAGAAGTTGGTTAAACCAAAGAAGGAAGGAACTTCATGAGAATTTGCTCTATTTTGCCACTTCTTCCTAGGGCTTCCATAGAAGATGGATGGGCGGCCATTGTGCACTGTGCCCCTGATTATGATGAAACTAGCGGCCCGCCCAGCGGTTTCACCCGCTGCTACTTACCAGTTTTCCCGTAGAAATTGGATCTTTGCCCGCAGTAAAAAGTAGTTTACTTCTTTACTCCGTTCCAGCAGAAGTGACTCAACAGGACCATGTGCCAGCAAAAGTGGCTCGTCATGTTAAACAACTTTTAATTCTTGCCGATACCTTATCTCCTGTAGTTTAGACGGGATGCTGGTGGTCGGCTATAGGTACTCCAGACCCTCGATGACCATGTACCAGCAAAAGCAGCCCGTCATGCTAAACAACTTTAACTTTGAAGCCATTACCGTAGCTCTTTTAGTTTAGATGGGATGCTGGTGGTCTGCATCAGGTACTCCAGATCCTTGATGACCATGTTCCAGCAGAAGCGGCCCGTCATGCTGTACAACTATTGCTATCAAGCCATTATCGTATCTCATATAGTTTAGCAGTGCTCCTGGTGCCCACCATTAGGTACTCCAGACCCTCAATGACCAAGTGCCAACAAAAGAGGCCCGTCATGATGAACAACTTTTACTTTGAAACCATTACCGTATCTCCTATAGTTTAGATGGGATGCTGGTGGTCTGCATCAGGTACTCCAGATCCTTGATGACCATGTTCCAACAACTATTGCTATCAAGCCATTATCGTATCTCATATAGTTTAGCAGTGCTCCTGGTGCCCACCATCAGGTACTCCAGACCCTCAATGACCAAGTGCTAACAAAAGAGGCCCGTCATGATGAACAACTTTTACTTTAAAACCATTACAGTATCTCCTATAGTTTAGATGGGATGCTGGTGGTCTGCATCAGGTTCTCCAGATCCTCGATAACAATGTGTCAGCAGAAGCGCCCCGTCATGTTGAACAACTTTTAACTTGATGCCGATACCTTATCTCCTGTAGTTTTGATGGGATGCTGGTGGTCTGCTTTAGGTACTCCAGACTCTCGATGACCATGTACCAGCAAAAGCAGCCCGTCATGCTAAACAACTTTTACTTTGAAGCCATTACCGTAGCTTTTCTAGATTACATGGGATGCTGGTGGTCTGCATCAGGTACTCCAGATCCTTGATGACCATGTTCCAGCAGAAGCGGCCCGTCATGCTGAACAACTATTGATATCAAGCCATTATCGTATCACTTATAGTTTAGCAGTGCTCCTGGTGCCCACCGTCAGGTACTCCAGATCCGCAATGACCAAGTGCCAACAAAAGCGGCCCGTCATGATCAACAACTTTGAAACCATTACCGTATCTCCTATAGTTTAGATGGGATGCTGGTGGTCTGCATCAGGTACTCCAGATCCTCGATAACCATGTGTCAGCAGAAGCGCCCTATCATGCTGAACAACTTTTGCTATGAAGCCATTTTCGTATCTCTCATAGTTTAGCTGTGCTCCTGGTGCCCTCCATCAGGTACTCCAGATCCTCAAGTGCTGACAAAAAGTAGTACAAGTCCGTTTTCAATATACCACCAATATCAGTGCCAAATTTCACGAAGATCGCTAAATCGGTTTGGCTAATTTGGGTAATATCCGCTATATTTTCCGCTTTTCCTGCTTCTTACCGTTTTCCCGTGGGAATGAGAAATTTTCCCGTAATAAAAAGTAGCCTATGTTATTCTGGAATGTTGTAGCTTTCTACTGGTGAAAGAATTTTGGAAATCGTTTTAGTAGTTTCGGAGTTTATCGATTACACACAAACAAACAAAAAAATATAAAAACAAAACAACAAATCTTTTCTCTTTATTATATTCGTGTAGATAAACCAATTCAAACAATTTTTATCGCCAGGATACCACTGTCTCAAATTAGTTGTGCACTCGATAAGCATAGAACTACGAACTCGCTGGAAGGCTGGCATAGAAGGATATATTCTCGTCTACCAAAAACTCCAAATATGTCTGCTAAAAGAATCCATACATTTTGATTTCAAAATGAAGCGAGTATTATTTCATCCGTTACAAAATAACAGAAGACCAAGAGACGTTCTTTTCGATAAAATATATTAAAAAACTCTAGAAAAAATTTAAAATGGAAATTTTACTCTATTGAAATTTCTAAGAAAAATTATATATTATAATAGACAAATTTACGGGAAGTAAAGTGTTACCCATATTTTATATTTTAAGGAAGGATATTTTATTAATTTCTTAAGTCTTATTCATATGAGGGCATTTGTTTTTGTTTTAAGGAGAAGTGTTTATGTTAAAAATCATATGTGAGGGATGATTCCTTGTTAGGTACCTACATCCAATAATCTAAGTATAATATGAATAATAATAATAATCTTTTTTTTACATTAAGAAACTGGAACTGTACACCCGACATCCACCCCCTCACTATCATTCTGATACTTTAATTTTGTACATTTTGATACTTTGGACATTTGGAGCACGATATGCTCCAATTTATGAGGTGAAATAAAACGGTAAGATACGATTACAATATGACTTGTATTAAATAAAAGGACATAGTTATTCACCAATTAAAGCACAAGTTGGTTGACAAAACCTCTCTCTTGTTAGAGTGCCGAGAGCAACATGGCGTATCCAGTTTTTCTCCCGGTCTCTACTATTAATCACAGCGCTTTCGCGCAGTGGCGCGAAACGTCAAATATCTTCTAGCCAGGTAAACTTCATCCGCCATATCACCCCCCTAGGCAGACAATAAACCCATACCAAAAGTTAGTGATATGGTAAATAAAGTTAATGTACATGAGAAGGTACGTATTTTATAAAATCAGCATTAACATAGAAAATTTACAAAATGTTACACAGTAAGTACAATATGAGATATTTGAACAAATTAATCTGTAAAAATAGTAATATAGAATTAAAATCATGAAACTATAAAGATAAACATGACCTAACATGGCATAAAATTTGTTACTTACAAGTTATATTTTGTTATAGAGGAAAGATTGAAAGTCACAGATCAAGGCGAGGTCCGAATCGAACAGTTCTACCGGAGCGTGTTTTGTAAGGTGGTTTCGGCAAGTTGGAATCTATACGTGGACTGATTAGCACAGGATCAAAGAGGCGCAGCTGGGACAACTGGAATAACTGGAGTGACTGGCAACGCAGGTAGGTTAGAGGTTGGAACTCCTGAATTTGTCGGTAAAGAGCTGTCCAGAATATATGCCGGTTTTACTCGTACTCTATCTAAACTCACCTGGGTGTTTTTGCTCCCACCGGTGATGGTAACAGTCTTGTTTGTCCTAGAAACGACCTCGTGTGGACCACTGTAGGGCGGTTTGAGCGAAGGCCGGACAGAGTCATCTCTTAGAAATACATGACTCGCTGTTTCCAGGTTCTTCGACACGAAGACAGGCTGCGGACCATGGCGAGAGGCAGGAGTAGGCCTCCATTGCGCCATCTGTAGGCGTAATTGTGTAACGAAGTTGGAAAGGACCTCGACGCGCTCTGGAGATTGGGAAGTGACAATAAGTTCACCGGGCAGACGCAGGGGTTCCCCGTATACAAGCTGAGCTGGTGAACATTGCAGTCCTCCCTGAGAGCTGCACGCATGCCCAGTAGTACCACAGGCAGTGCCTTGTGCCAGGTTTACTTGTGGCACATTAAAGCGGCTTTGAGTTGCCTGTGCATGCGTTCGACTAGGCCATTTGCGCACGGGTGGTAGCTTGTGGTGCGAACTCGCTTGCTGTCAGCTCTGGTTGGTTGTCACCAGGGACCGGACGAGCGGATTAATTTTCAATACCCTTTGAAGGGGTTTCCCACTCATTTGGCTAGCGCAACGTTTGCTAACCGCGTTGGTATACAAGCTAAATGTTTAGCTTTCCCTTTTTATTTTGGGAAAACTTAACAAATCAAAGTGATTAGCGCTAACCAAAGTCTTTCATGGGCTTACCCAGCATTTTTGGTATTTATGGACGGACGGACGGACTCTGTTGATTATAAATTATAACAAAATAAGGGTAGATTGAACTTGAACTAGAAATGATGTTTTTTGAAAAATGCAAGATCTGACTGTAGGTACATAAATAATATCCTGTTCTTAAATTTGATAAATATATGTTTTCTGTCGTACTTATTCAATATTTGGTTGAAGAAAATGTCTAGTGATAATGAATCTCCACCTTCTTCAAGCGGCACTATTGCAAAGTAAATTTCACTCATATTAACTACGCAAACGGCACTAACTCGCATGAATTATCTCGCGTGAAGCGCTATCGAAGGGTTTCCCTAGCGGATTAGGACAGTCGATCAATAGGCTTTTTTGTTCTGGCTTTGCAACAATTTAACTTACCCGTTGGGAAAGCCTTTCATTGGGTTTCCGTGTGAAGGAATAGTCATTAAAATATCAAGCAATATCGCCGTGTATTTTTATCAAATAAAATAAATATTCTGCTTCCAAACCCTGGTAAAAACCCCTTAAAGGGAAAGCGCTTCCGGTCCCTGGTTGTCACAATAGCAGGGACACCGAAAACTGCTGTCAGACAGCAGTAGTAGGGATTAGCGGGATTTGGACCACTCGTGACCCCCCTATCGAGGCTCTTTGGGGGTGCCTGACAAAAAGCTCGTGACACATGATTAATTCGCGGTTTCATATCAAGTTAATTCGCGGTTTGACATCAAATTAAGTCGCGGTTTGATATCAAATTAAGTCGCGGTTTGATATCAAATTAATTCGCGGTTTTTGTACAAAATTATTCGCGGTTTTGGTACTTGCTCATTGATTTACTTATCATGTTACATATTTTGATATCGCTATCAATTTCACTTTATACCTACATTTATACCTATCAATTATCAACATAACTTAACCTAACCTAACACCTCAACACCGATTTACCTGCTGCTACCTTCGTAATGAAATGTTAATCAATACCTATCGCATATTATATTTTGATATTGCTATCAATTTCACTTTATACCTACTTTTATACCTATCAATTATCAACATAACTTAACCTAACCTAACCTAACACCTCAACACCGATTTACCTGCTTCTGCGTAATGAAATGTTAATCAATACCAATCACATATCATATTTTGATATCGCTATCAATTCACTTTATACCTACTTTTATACCTAACACCTTAACGCATGTTTACTCTACTAAGCGTGTCGCTACAAGTTACTTCTTTTGAATTGGGAACAATGGCTTAGCCTGCCGCCGGTCTCTTTATCTCTTTGACTATTTCAACAACAAAGCATTTTTAAGTGTTTGCCCGGCCTTTTTTTTGCACGCACCGCCTGTTGTGAATATTTCTAAATTTATTTCTATGTAAATGCAATTTTGAAATGTTTTTATTATCCTTTGATTGTAAAACCTTCCTTTCATAAAGCCGTCTTCCGCTTAGGCATACAATGGACACGATTTTAACTTGTCGATACATGTTTACTAGTGTATCAGGGTCGGTGGCGGTTAACAGTATTACAAAAAAATGCCACCGCTTCCGCGCAAATGTTTCGAGTTGTGACGTATAGTATTAAAAAAATTATCTAGTGTTTGTGAACGCCGATTATAGTATAAAAATAAACCTAGTGTTCGTGTTCGGAGTGAAGACTTCTACCAAACGCCATGTCCCGGTCTACAGCTAGCTGCATAGGAAAAATGGAGGTAAGAATAGTTTTATTTTATTTCTCTTATTTGTTTTATACTGTTTCAAATTTATCTAACATGCGTAGTACTTATATGTAAGGTAAATATTGAGGGCTACGTCCATCAGAGGACTGCTACTGGCTGTTGTGATGTGTGTGACGTGACATACTTATTTACAGTTGTTCAGGAGAAATATTGTTGTAATTATGTGATGATTTTGTCTAAATAATATAGATATAATATTTTCTTCAGTTTGCGCAACTATTACTCATAATTAAAAGTCTTTTTATAAAATTCCAAATTGTTTATTTTGCTTTAAATCCGTATTTTTTTTAAATTAATTTTATTATAATATAGATATGTCAGCGTAAGTCATTAACCTGAGTTTTATTAAAGTAAATTTTATTTCAGCATTGTTCTCGTTACCATCAATAACATATATCCGTGTTTTGTTTTAGGGATCGACAATTAACGTTGATGACATACCAAACACATTTAAGAATTACTACTTTGCCGCATCAAGCGATGATGAAACTGAGAATGCATTTACTATTGTCGAATCCGATCAAAAATCACCAAAGCGAGCAGGCAGCGATACTGGCATCGATCAATTTTTCGACACACCGAAAATCAAAAAACAAAAGAAAGCGCAATCTTCCACAGTTGGGATGGCGCGAAACGGTGGTGTATCTTATATATCATCAAACACTAATGACGCAGCAAACGCAACCCATCTGGTTAAAGTGGAAGTCTACGATCTCAAGAAATTAGCCAAAGTGTCGTCAAACAACCACTAGAAGCATGCAGATGCTCGTGCCAAATACTCATTGATCTACAACAACCCTAGATTTAGCGCCTCATACAAAATTACGCTAAGATTTTGTCACCTACTGAACTATACAGTCATACATAGCGATTTATAGATTCATTGCGTCCGCCTGATTCAAAATATCACAACGAACCTCACCATAATCTATTGAATTCAGCCTTATTTGTTAGCCCGTACTTGGTCATGTTAACAGTTTCGCGGCCAGCCACGCACTGTGGAAAAGGAGTGCTCGCTTGCAAATTGTGCACTACTTTACCGGCCCACCTTTTGAGCGTACGCGCGTAATCTAGGGTTGTTGTAGATCAATGCAAATACTACACAAAGGTCACGGACAATGTTTACGATCGCAGCAAGGAATTAATATACGACATCACGAAAAACGTTTCGCAATCACAAGATTGTAAAAAATACTTTTTTGATGCCCAACCTGCCACCCAACAACAGAGCAACTCCCCTTTCTACCTGAACCATATTTTCGCAAACTCTACTATATGATGCACCGCTACAATGGGTTCATAATGCTCGTTAACTAAAAATGGGTACATCAATAAACCCGAATTCACTACTTAAACCAACCATACCAAGCTTCGCAAAACAGTCAGCTCAAGACTGGAGCTCGGATAACTTATGCTCACCAATCAGTTGAAAAAAGAGTTTCGAAAATATTTCGATTATTTCTATTAAAAATGGGAGAAGAACATGTTGTTAGTCATTTCTTCCAAAATAGTGAACAAGACTTTCCGTTTAGTGATTTCTTCAACAGTGAAGTGTTGGAACAATGTGAAATATTAGAACAGAATAATGCTGACGTGCTCAACTTAACAGTAAATAGTTTTTCATCCGAAAATTATGGTGCTTTATGTGCTATTGCATCTAAGATAGAACATCAGCTAATGTAAGTTCATCATCAAACTATTTCTTACAATTTTTTTTGTGTAATTTTGTTTGATAACATATTATATATAATTGTTCTAACATTTTCTTTGCTATTATTCAGAAATGCGATACAAACTGGGGGAGAAAAGGAGATCGAAAATCAAAATGATGGCGCAATAATTAAAAACTCTTTCGACATGAAGCATCAGCAAACGGAAGTTGACAAACAAAATATTATGTTATGGATATTTTGATAAATTAACATTCCTGTTTTATTTATTCATGATTTAATATTAAAATTTATGGTTGTATTTTATTCATATTTTTTATTTAGGAATATGCTGCAACCTGGGAGGGGCCTGAAAAGAAAATTATCACATGATGGTGACTCCTACGCGGAAGCTGTCCCTGGACCTTCATCATCTACTAATGATCTCATTGCATCAAGTAATGATATGATTAAGTGCGATGCTTGTCAAATACTGGTAAGCCGTAGATATTTTTCTAATCATATTCGGAGCTCTACGCATAAAAGTAAGGTTATAAATTTAAGTAGGGATAATAATGTAAGTGTGATAAATACTGCATTGGGTTGTAGAATAATAACTTACAAAATTACTTCACCGAATAACGACGAAACTCTACAAACACCTGTTGAATTCTTCAACTCAGTTAAAGGTACGGTTTCCACTTTGATAAATGAGAATCTAAAACAGCTCACAATAATCAAAATAAATTTCATAATCCATGCTGAGTTTGTGCAAGAGACAAAAAATTTGCTAATATATTCGATTTTCAAACATCAAATTTTAACATTTGTATGGGTGATGAGTTGGATGCATACTTCAAAACATTATGTGAAACTATTTCCACAAAAATGAGTGAATTCGAAAAAAAAGACAGCGGGTGGTCATTTAAATCTGTTCGTCATTTGGAAATGAACGTTAATAAGTTTAACCTTCTTCAAGGGTCAACGTATCTAAAATTGCCAAAAGATATCCAAAACAAAAGAGCTTTAATAAACGTGAAAAATAATGATCATGAATGTTTGAAGTGGGCATTTCTCGCTGCTTTATATCCTGTAAACAACCATAAAGATAGGGTTTCATATTATTCTAGACATCAAAACAAACTGAATTTTGATAATGTTCCTTTTCCAGTTAAGTTAAAGGACATTGTCAAGGTTGAGGAAACAACAATATTAGCATTAATGTTTTTGGGCTAGAATATGACGAGATATCTAGAAAGAATTCAGTAGTGGGACCGCTTTATTGGTCTAAAAATAAACGTGAAAAACACGTTAATTTGCTGTACATTTCTAATGGCAGTAATGGGCATTATTGTTTTATTAAAAACTTATCGCGATTAGTAAGTAAGCAGCTATCGAGGAAAAATCAGGCTGTTTTTTTATGTGATGAGTGCTTATTGCATTTCACCACAAAAGCGAGGTTGGATAACCACCAAAAGTTCGACTGTAGTCATGTTTTTACAGAATTGCCCAGCCCATCAAAAACTAAAAAAGATTGGTTTGGTAATAATGAACGTACGGATAAAATACGGTTTAACAATTATCATAAACAGATGAGGGTGCCTTTTGTAGTTTATGCCGACACAGAAGCACTTCTCAAGCCTATTTCTAGCTGTGATGCGGATCCAAATAAGTCACATACAATTAATGTACATGAACATGAAATTTATAGTTATGGTTATTACATTAAATGCTCATTTGACGATAATTTATCAACTTATAAAACATATACAGGGACTGATTGCACTCAAAGTTTTATGGATAATCTGTGTAAAGATGTGAGGGAACTTCATAAAAAAAATTGTATACAGAAACCGCCGGTTCCTCTAAAAGATTGGCAAGAGGCTGATGTTGTTCAAACAAAAAGATGCCATATTTGTTTAAAAGACCTCGAGTCAGAATCAGCTTTAGATTTTGACTGGCATACGGGTTTCTTTAGAGGGGTGGCGCATCCAGTCTGCAAATCTAAATTTAGAGCTCCATTTTTTGTTCCGGTTTTTCTGCACAATCTACTCAGATTGTGCAGAAAAACCGGAACTATGATGCCCATTTTCTTGTTCATTCTTTGCATTTAAAGGAAGGGGAAATAGAAATTATTCCTCAAAATAAAGAAAAATATATTACATTCTCCAAAAACATAAATATTAATGGACATAATGTGCAATTAAGATTTTTAGATACTTTCAGATTTTTGTCAAGTAGTTTAGACAACCTGTCCAAAAATCTCCAAGTTGATCAACTTAGAGAGTTAAAAAACCAAGTGTCTAAAGTTGACGATTTTAACCGTCTGATCAGAAAAGGTATTTTTCCCTATGAATTTATTCAATCACATAAATCACTAAATGCTACATTTTTACCAAACCAATCGGATTTTTATAGCTCTTTAACAGGATCGCATGTTTCTGATGAAGACTATAAACATGCACAAGATGTCTGGCAGCATTTTCAATGTCAGAATATGAGAGATTATTCGAACCTTTATTTAAAAACTGATGTTTTACTATTGGCTGACATCTTTGAAAATTTCAGAGATGTATGTTTAAAAACATATGGATTAGACCCAGCACATTATTATACTGCACCTGGTCTAAGCTGGGATGCTATGTTGAAGTGCACAAAAATTGAATTAGATTTGTTGGTAGATTTTGATATGAAAGCGTTTAATAAATCAGGTATAAGAGGTGGAGTGTCTGTATGTAGCAACCGACATGCGAAAGCTAATAATAAATATTTATGTGATTACAATGCAAAGGATCGCAAATCTTTTTTAGCTTACTTGGATGCGAATAATATGTATGGTTGGGCGCAGTCGCAGTATCTCCCATACGGTGTAGTATAAACGAATGAAAGGAAACACTGATATTTATCATTATATACAAATTAATATATTGAGATTATATTATGTACAATAAAAACAGCATGCATTTAAAAATCATAATAACAAATACATATTATTTTTAAAACACGTTCTTATGTTTAAATATCCGCAGAACTGAAGTTACTAAAATGAAGTGATTGAACATATTATAAAAAGTAAAATTCATAATATTTACAATAAAAATACAGTTTCATTTTATGACAATCTTACTTAAATACACACATAAGTAGAAAAATGATTAAAATTATGCTATCTTAAAAACGATATGATTCCAATAATACTTTTATGTAAATATACAGGTAGATGTAAAACAACCTTACACCTTAGTATCCTGAATCTTACAACTATTATTTAAATTATTTCTTATGCTATAATGCCCCCAAGCTAAGGTGTCAGTGGAGTTTGGTAAAATGTATCTCTTACTATCACTATCAGACAGACTTACTTTATTCAATTTTTGTGTAAAAACCACATGTTTAATCGATCTAAATCTATACATTGAAGCAAGCTGTACACTTTTGTTAAGCAAACAAGATTTGTAATCCTCGATTTTCATTTCCTTCGTAACATTTTTGTTGACACCCTTAGCTTTTGCAATTACTGTATCTTCCACCTGAATTGCATACATTTTTGATGGCAGACCGACAAATTCTTTAAAAATTCGACCGTTATTTTCATCTTTAAAATACCCAATCTTTTTTTTATTTACATTCGGATAATTGAATATATTTTGTATGGGATAATCTGAAGTGTCAAAGTATTTTTCCAAATCAGGTCTTATATCATCATAATAATCATCAGTAAATATCTGATAAATGAAACTATCAGTATCAGTATACAACAATTTTGAATTGTCATTGAACTTTTTTTTAATATAATTATAATGAAAATCGTACATCAAAGTTTTTGAAATGTCTAAAATGCAAAATCCTAAGTAGATAGGTTTATCGTAAAATAGTTTAATCTTATTTAATTGAACAGCTACTAAATTTTTGGAAAATATAGATAAACTGTGAAAATTCGGACGAGCTATTAAACTTTGTGCCCCCTCAACTTTACCATGATTTTCCCAATGCGTTCGTAGTTTTACATTTACACGTTTTTCTATATTCTCCATAGTTTTGCCGAAGACAGCATTATTCATGAGCTTATAAAAATCTTTTTCGAAATCTGTCTTTGCTTTTGTTCTTAACTGTGTGTTTAGCTCAATATATTTTCGCATCCAACAACTTTGCTTAAATTCCAAAACTCGATGAATTTTTACCAGTTTCATGCCTTTTTCTAAACACTGCATTAGGTTTCTATAATGAATAATGTACTTTCTTTTATTGTTTAGGTTTGGTACTATCTAAGGTTGTGTACTTCCTCCAGTTCATATATTTTCCGGACAAAATGGTAGATCAGAATGCAAGTCATGCAAATTATCTGGATAATCAAGATCTACTTCTAGGATATACCCTGTATCTGATGTGGGGGAGACTTGAAAATTTACAGTCGGTTCAACCCATTTAAAACCACCGTATCGGAGATACTGCGACTGCGCCCAACCATACATATTATTCGCATCCAAGTAAGCTAAAAAAGATTTGCGATCCTTTGCATTGTAATCACATAAATATTTATTATTAGCTTTCGCATGTCGGTTGCTACATACAGACACTCCACCTCTTATACCTGATTTATTAAACGCTTTCATATCAAAATCTACCAACAAATCTAATTCAATTTTTGTGCACTTCAACATAGCATCCCAGCTTAGACCAGGTGCAGTATAATAATGTGCTGGGTCTAATCCATATGTTTTTAAACATACATCTCTGAAATTTTCAAAGATGTCAGCCAATAGTAAAACATCAGTTTTTAAATAAAGGTTCGAATAATCTCTCATATTCTGACATTGAAAATGCTGCCAGACATCTTGTGCATGTTTATAGTCTTCATCAGAAACATGCGATCCTGTTAAAGAGCTATAAAAATCCGATTGGTTTGGTAAAAATGTAGCATTTAGTGATTCATGTGATTGAATAAATTCATAGGGAAAAATACCTTTTCTGATCAGACGGTTAAAATCGTCAACTTTAGACACTTGTTTTTTTAACTCTCTAAGTTGATCAACTTGGAGATTTTTGGACAGGTTGTCTAAACTACTTGACAAAAATCTGAAAGTATCTAAAAATCTTAATTGCACATTATGTCCATTAATATTTATGTTTTTGGAGAATGTAATATATTTTTCTTGAACAAGAAAATGGGCATCATAGTTCCGGTTTTTCTGCACAATCTACTCAGATTGTGCAGAAAAACCGGAACTATGATGCCCATTTTCTTGTTCATTCTTTGCATTTAAAGGAAGGGGAAATAGAAATTATTCCTCAAAATAAAGAAAAATATGATAGTGATAGTAAGAGATACATTTTACCAAACTCCACTGACACCTTAGCTTGGGGGCATTATAGCATAAGAAATAATTTAAATAATAGTTGTAAGATTCAGGATACTATAAGGTGTAAGGTTGTTTTACATCTACCTGTATATTTACATAAAAGTATTATTGGAATCATATCGTTTTTAAGATAGCATAATTTTAATCATTTTTCTACTTATGTGTGTATTTAAGTAAGATTGTCATAAAATGAAACTGTATTTTTATTGTAAATATTATGAATTTTACTTTTTATAATATGTTCAATCACTTCATTTTAGTAACTTCAGTTCTGCGGATATTTAAACATAAGAACGTGTTTTAAAAATAATATGTATTTGTTATTATGATTTTTAAATGCATGCTGTTTTTATTGTACATAATATTATCTCAATATATTAATTTGTATATAATGATAAATATCAGTGTTTCCTTTCATTCGTTTATACTACCAGCTCAAACTTGCACGTCGCAATGATTCATTTTATTCACCCTTTTACTGCAATCGTAGCAGGTCCTAGCGGGTGTGGAAAATCAAATGTTACAAATTTTTTAAAGCACTGTTAAGTAATATGCAGTCAAGAATTTTCCGAAATCATATGGTGCTATGATGAAATGCAACCCTTGTACAATTTGAGTGATGTTAATTACAATCAAGGTATCCCTGATTTAAGTATGTTTGATGGAAAATGTCCTAGACTACTTATAATCGATGATCTTATGAGAGAGTCAGATGGTCGTATCGTTGATATTTTTACAAAGGGAAGCCATCATAGAAATCTCAGTGTATTTTACATAACTCAAAACATATTTCATCAAGGAAAAGGTCAAAGAGATATTTCTCTAAATTCCAGTTATAAAATTTATTTTAAAAACCCTCGAGACAGAACACAAATACGACATTTAGCTCGTCAGGTTTATCCAGAAAATGCTGAATTCGTTGAAGAAGCTCACAAGGATGCAACGACAAAAGCTCATGGATATCTATTCATTGATCTTAAGCAAAACACAAATGAAATATGTCGATTTAAAAGTAAAATTTTTCCATTCGATGAGCAGTGTACAATTTATGTCCCTAAAAAGGGGTATAAATACGATGCTCAGCAAATAATTTATGTCAGTTACAAATAATGTCTGAAGTAGAAACATCTAAAAAAAACAACTTTTTAAAAGCTTTAAGTATCATTAAAGAACAATATCGTGAAGCCTTGTTAGAATGCTGTAATGATGATGAAATAAAACAAATTTGTGAGTGTATAATAAACGTTTTTAAAGAAAAAATTCATATAAAAGAAAACAACGAATCTGTTTTTAATATATGTAAATTTAACTGTTTCGTTTCATCTGATGCTGTTTAGTTTGTAAATGCATTGAACAAAATCGAATATCAGATCGTAACGTCCTAACGTTAAAAAAATGATTAAAAGAATAACGCCTCATAAAGATTTATTAAGAGCAATATTTACATTAAAACCAAAACATAGAGAAGCATTGTTAAAAAATTGTGGAGATGATGAAATCAATTTATTGAGGAAAATTGTTTTGAAAGGAAAAAGTAAAGAAAGGAAACAAATTTTCGTGCAAAGAGGTGGGGCTTTTTTACCTATTATTCTAGGGTCTGTTCTTAGCACATTGTTAGGTTCATTTATAAAATAAATATGGAAAGCGCAAAGAAAATGATACTTATTGATCCTGAAGTCATAGAAAAACTGAAATCCGATAATGCAAGTACTCAAAATTTATTACGTTTAGATGAAGAAATGCATAAAGTAATAAACACTAAAATAGATGACAGGGAAAACTGGCCACTTTATTTGCAAACATTGCAGAGATATCTTAATTTCATTGGAGAAGATCGAAAACCGTTACAGATACCTATACTACCTTTTGATGAAAAAGAAAATGAAATAAAAGAAACAGTAAAGTCAGAGAAAGCTCCAAATAACGAAGAGACGTCTACTGAGACAACCTTTAATGGTTATACAAAATCAGAGTAACTTGCTTTTATTCCAAAGACATACAAATTGAGAGGTGAATTGTTAATAGATATACTTTTGAAAAATAAAGATAAAATATCCTGGAATGAAAAAGGCACTGTGTTCGTCCGCAATAGAGAATTGCGTAAAAGTAATATCGTTGACCTTTTGAGTGACATCTTGAGACCTCTAAAAAACAGTTCACCATATGGTTGGGAAGATTTTGCTCATGTGTTCAAAGATCTATCAGTCCCCTTAAGCTTTATTGGCAATCCAAAAAGAGCCACATACATAAGAGTTTTATCTCAGAGCCCAGCTAATGCTAGAACAACAAAAGACGTTTCAAAAGAGGCAGAAAACAGTACTCCTGATTATTTTAGCACGCCAAAATTAACTAGCAGTGGATCTAAAGTAAAACTAGCCAAAAAAAATTATTGGGAGAAATGGACCCCTTACTAGAAATTCATAATATTTATTACGATGTATCTAACCCAGCCGGTTACAGCAGTCTCAGTAAATTGACAGCAGCTATGAAAAATAAAATGACTAAAGAAGAAACAAAGAAATGGCTGGAATCTCAAGAAACATACACCCTACATAAACCAGTGCGTCGTCGCTTCCCTAGAAATAAGTACATTTTATCAAATTTTAATGAACTTTGGCAAGCTGATTTAAGCGATATGCGGACTTACAGTGAATATAATGACGGTTTTAAATACATTTTATGTGTAATTGATGTTTTTAGTAAGTATGCTTTTGCTAGACCTATTAAAAAGAAAGATTCGGCAACTATAAAAGAAAATTTTAGGGACATATTTTTAGAAGCTAAAGCTACACCGAGACATTTACAATCAGATAAAGGTACTGAATTTATAGCAAAAGATGTTCAATCTTTTCTCTAAAGTAACGGTATAAACTATTACACCACCAATAATCCTGATATTAAAGCAAGCATAGTTGAAAGATTCCAGCGTACACTTAAAATGAAAATGTGGAGATATTTTACTCATAATAATACGTACCGATATATAGATATTTTGCAGGATTTACTTAATTCATATAATAACAGCTTTCATAGAAGTATTAAAATGCGTCCATGCGATGTTAATTGTAAAGGTTATCCTAATAAATTTAATAGTTGGATTTTAGCATCTAATTTAGAGAAGTCATGAGGGCCGAAAACTTTTACTTAACTTTACCTAGTAATAGCTCGTTTACATATTTTCCAAGTAACAAAACCACTAACTTCTCCACAAAACTACCAAAATCAATAAAGTTGGATGGGGAATGGTCAGTAGGATTAGTTGAATTTCAGTATCCATGCACTATGTTTACTGTTCAGGATAATAATAATATAATGTATATAACAAAACGTATGAAAGTACCCGATCAAACAGAACTTAGTACAGTAACATACAAATGTCACATACCTACTTCCAGCTATGAAAACATTAACGATGTTATAACTGCACTAAATTCAAGAGAAAGCTTCAAATTAAGACATGACAAATTAACGAAATTGGTCTCACTCACAGGCGATGTGAATAATCTGATATCTTTGAAGTTTTCGCCTGTTTTAAGCCTTCAACTTGGTTTTGATCCTAATACAAACGTTGCAACACAAACAACTGGAAAGTTTCCAGCTAATTTATACCTTGGATTACCATCACAACTATACATATATTGTGATATTGTGGAACCTCAGATGTTTGGAGATGTCATGTGTCCTTTATTGAGAATAACATCATTAGATCCTGTGAAATATGTATATGGATCAAATAAAATGCATATTTTTTCAACACCGCATTATGTACCAGTCATGCGTAGAGAGTTTGATACAATTGAAATAGATATAAGATTGAACACAGGAGATAAAGTACCATTCCAATTTGGAACGAGCTGTGTTAAACTACATTTTATGAAAAGATAGAACATTATGTACATAAAACAAAATAATTCATTATGCCCATATCATCATTACTATTCTCATCAAGCAGGAACTGGAATCGGGGTAATTTATAAAGGAGTATCACATCAACGTGGTCATGGTATAGGAAGCTTTTTAGGTAGTTTGTTTAGATCTGTCCTACCACTTTTGTCGAATGGAGCCAAAGTTGTTGGAAAAGAAGCTTTGAGTGCGGGGGTAGGGCTTTTATCAGATATAGTGAGTGCCAAGCCTTTAGAAGAATCTCTAACAAACCGTTTTAAAAGAGGTACTTCTAATCTCAAAAGAAAAGCTGATGATAAAATTGTGAGAGCGATGAGTGGCTCGGGGTATAAAAATAGAAAACGAAACCTTAAAGCTCTCATTCATTCAGAGAATTTGAAAGGAAGAACAGTGAAAAAGGGGAGGAAAAGTAAAAGTTCATCCGTTAATGATATTTTCTCTTAAAAATAATATAAACGATGTCATTTTTACATAATCATTCTTGTGAATGTGCAAAATCAGAATTAGATTTATTTGCTTTACCATCGACACAAACGAGTATAGAAAGTGGTCAATGGATTTATTACAAACCCATCTCATCTCTTAGCGACGATGGACCTATAGAATTTCAAATCCCTGGTGCCAGAGATGATTATATTGACTTATCACATACATTGCTTCATGTGAAGGCTAAAATATTAAATCAAGATTTGTCTAATATTGAAACTGAAAAAACGCCAGTAGCACCAGTAAATAACTGGCTTCATTCAATGTTCAGTCAGTTAGATGTATATCTAAATCAAAAGCTCATATCTCCACCAAATAACACATATGGATATCGTGCATACATTGAAACATTATTGAATTATGCGCCTGCAGCAAAAGAGTCCCATCTTACATGTGCCATGTGGTATGAAGATACTGCAGGAAAATGAATAACACTAATGAAAATAATAAAGGATACTCATCTAGGCTGAAATATACTAAAGATAGCAAAGAGGTAGAAATGATAGGGCACTTACACGGGGATATTTTTAATCAAGAAAAGTTTTAAATTAATGGTGTTGATATGTGTATCAAACTAATACGTTCCAGGGAATCATTTGACTTGATGGCACCATCAAATGATATCAAAGTCAAAGTAGCTATCACTGATGCTACGTTAATGTTGCGTAAAGCTCGAATAAATCCAAGTGTACTACTCGCACATCAAAAAGTATTAGCTACTACAACTGCTAAATATCCAATCACACGGGCTGAAGTAAAAGTTTTAACCATTCCGTCTGGTATTCAAGGCAAAACGCTAGATAATGTTTTTCTAGGTCAAATACCTAAACGCTGTACTATAGGATTTGTGAATAATACAGCTTTTAATGGTAGTTTTAGCAAAAATCCGTATGATTTCGACAACTATGGTTTAAATACGTTTAGTTTGTATATTGACGGAATCCAAATTCCTTCTAAAGCATTACAACCACAATTCAGTAGTGGGTTGCATACTGTTATGTATCATACACTTTTTTCTGGAACTGGTATTCATTTTTTAAATGAAGGAAATGGCATAAATAAGGATAGATATGCAAAAGGTTATTGTTTGATGGCTTTTGACTTAACACCCGATTTATGTGCTAATTCTTCATCACATTGGAACTTGATTAAACACGGAAGTGTCAGATTAGAAGTAAGGTTTGAAAACGCCTTAACTGAAACAATTAATTGTATTGTGTATGCTGAGTTTGATAATTTGATTGAAATAGATAAGAACAGAAATGTTAGTGTAGACTTTAGTAGTTAAGTAGTATATAAGATGATAAACTGTCAATATCTCTCAGATGCATTTTTATTTTTGTGTAAATTAGACTTTAATATGAATACTTTGGCCATAAAAAAATACTTGCGAATGATTCATCATTCTTTGGTTGATAATGTATTCCCCGCTAATCGTCTACCTATTTTTATGACTACACCGGTGTATTTGATAAGTAATTTGAACCTGATACAAAACCGGGTTCTGTATCAATTGTTATTCATTCAAATGGTGTTGGTGAATATTTCGACAGCTATGGTCGTAAACCTGAAGGTTATCATTTAAATTATTTAAAAAGAAATTCACGCAGATGGGAATACAACCATAAAGCTATTCAAAGCATTTTTTCATCTTTATGTGGTGAATATTGTTTAGTGTATTTGTATTTAAAATAAGTCTTAAAGATTTTAATAACATGTTTACTAAGGATTCATTTGACAATGATCTTTTATTAAACGAAATCTTTAATGCCGCGTTCAAGTAGTATTTTGAGTTGAATGTTACCATTATAATTTAGCTAATAAGATTTAATTGTATCTAACTTTAAGAAACGGTTATGTCAATGTGTGTTTTATGAAATAAATGGTATATGCTTATAAACAGGTCTTTTACTCGCCTTTAAGTTATAAAAAAAGTATTTTTTACAATCTTGTGATTGCGAAACGTTTTTCGTGATGTCGTATATTAATTCCTTGCTGCGATCGTAAACATTGTCCGTGACCTTTGTGTAGTATTTGGCACGAACATCTGCATGCTTCCAGTGGTTGTTTGACGACACTTTGGCTAATTTCTTGAGATCGTAGACTTCCACTTTAACCAGATGGGTTGCGTTTGCTGCGTCATTAGTGTTTGATGATATATAAGATACACCACCGTTTCGCGCCATCCCAACTGTGGAAGATTGCGCTTTCTTTTGTTTTTTGATTTTCGGTGTGTCGAAAAATTGATCGATGCCAGTATCGCTGCCTGCTCGCTTTGGTGATTTTTGATCGGATTCGACAATAGTAAAGGCATTCTCAGTTTCATCATCGCTTGATGCGACAAAGTAGTAATTCTTGAATGTGTTTGGTATGTCATCAACGTTAATTGTCGATCCCTAAAACAAAACACGGATATATGTTATTGATGGTAACGAGAACAATGCTGAAATAAAATTTACTTTAGTAAAACTCAGGTTAATGACTTACGCTGACATATCTATATTATAATAAAATTTATAAAAAAAAATACGGATTTAAAGCTTTGTTTATTTGGAATTTTATAAAGACTTTTAATTATGAGTAATAGTTGCGCAAACTGAAGAAAATATTATATCTATATTATTTAGACAACATCATCACATAATTACAACAATATTTCTCCGGAACAACTGTAAATAAGTATGTCACGTCACACACATCACAACAGCCAGTAGCAGTCCTCTGATGGACGTAGCCCTCAATATTTACCTTACATATAAGTACTACGCATGTTAGATAAATTTGAAACAGTATAAAACAAATAAGAGAAATAAAATAAAACTATTCTTACCTCCATTTTTCCTATGCAGCTAGCTGTAGACCGGGACATGGCGTTTGGTAGAATTCTTCACTCCGAACACGAACACTAGGTTCCGTTCCGTTCCGGTGACCACACCAGCCAGCAGTTGTGCTGCAAGGACGCAGGAGCGAGGAGTACCTCCGGTTGCTCTTGGTGATACCACCGTAAAAGCTATATTGTTCGCTCATTTGTAAGTAACAATATAGCCTTAGGATAGAGTCACCGCCAGCCGTACAGAGTTAAACACTGACTCCCTGTCCAAGACACCGGTGGGCCAAGTAGATAGGATTGGGAGTGTAGGGTGGGGCAGCCAGGATAGGGAGAGACGGGAAGTTTTAGCCGACAAGAATACTAGCATCAAAGTCAGCATGAGGAAGATAGATACTATACTTGGTGTGTAATATACTAAAGAGGGGAAAGGGGCTGCGATAGTCGTGATTCTTCAGTGTTTGTAGTCCGCGGTGTCCGTTTTTGATTGAGTCTCAACCGTTCCTGATCGTCTCCCAGTATGCATTTGATTTCTTCGTGTAGTTTGCAATATCGTGGTTTGAGCTTTTCTCATGTGAGGATAAGTCAGCCTATCGTTCCTCCGAAGTCTCCATCTGTATGCTTTAGGTAGTTGGCGTTGAGATGTAAAATCTGGTAAGCGATGGTGCATTGCAAGCAGTTTCCATCTCTTGATGTCTCTTCAATTACGAAAGTCTTGTATTGTGTTGCGCCATGAGCGGATAATGGGCAGTGAGATATTACTGCCCATTGAGATGTTTCCAGGCTTTTTCTATCGTTTTGTTCTAAGAAGCTTATGCACGTGCGTAGTCCTTTGTCTATTTGGTGTTTGTCTAGAATGAATTGCCTTTGGACGAATTCTTACAACAACGTTTGGGTTTTGCCTTTTTTTTTCTTGATTTGGGTCCGGAGTGTTGCGCAAGTGCTTGCACATGTCCCGTGACTTGCGCGAATGATCTGCCTGGGCCGGTCGTTTACAGCAGGCGGTAAGAGTTATGGGAAGACAGTTTCTTTGATTTATCCGTCGACTCTAATATCCCTTTTTTTACGGTGTTTCTTTGAAATGTGGAGGTTTTTTTTTCCCTTAATGACTTAATTGGGATGGCACTAAGTCGTAGTTTGTTAGCCAATTTCTATTAGTAAGACTGCCGGTCTTTTTGTTTGTTTGAAATTTGGTATAGCCGTGTAAAAGCAGACTAGCTATACCTTCTTAGCCTGTTTGTTTGATGCACAGATCCTGTTATGTGATCTATGGTTTGAGGTATGTGACCTGATACCAATATTTTCTAATTTACTTAGGCGGCAGCTCTGGGGCGTAGCTAGATTAATTTAAGACTATGAATTAAGACTAATAATGAGAGAGACTACGAACCTGTTGTGGGTATTTCGGTGCAGGTCCTCCCGCTTGTCTTTGGTCGCGTTGTTCATACTGTAGATTGTTTGAAGGTAAGAGTACTCTTTTAAATTTACCGTTTGCCAGGTGCGCAGGCGCCGGGTGACCACAGGGCGTGGCGTTAACGCCTAGTCCTTTTCGGTGTTGCCTGCAATGGTGACCTAGGGCTGAAATATACGAGGCATTTTCGGGTATTGTAGTTTGGCTGGCCTAGCTAGACCTTACCTTTTGTTGTGGATTATATTTGCTTGCAACCATCAACTCATCGGATAGACCCGATTAAGGCGTTTTATTGGCAGGACGTAATTGCTAAGTCGTGTGCTCTTGATACCTAGGTTAGCTAAATATAAGTCCTGAAAAAAAAAACTCTCCAACATAGAATTTCCTCACCGGATTCCTAAGATGTTAGTAGTCACTGCTGCATGAGTAGGTACAAGGACCGTAGATCCAGAGCTGACACCTTTCTTGCACTTGCACACACACACATAACACAACGTTTATATCGGGGAAAAAGTAAAATTGGGTAAATATTGCACTGCAAAGACGCGCGCGCGGTTGGCCAGTCCTTTCAACGTCGGACAGCGTAAAAAAAGTGAACTATTGTCTTAAAATGCACAATTTCGGGAGCACGTGCGCGCAGGGTGGACACGTCCGCTCTCCTCGGCGTCCACCAAAAAGCCCACTCCGAACACGAACACTAGGTTTATTTTTATACTATAATCGGCGTTCACAAACACTAGATAAATTTTTTAATACTATACGTCACAACTCGAAACAACTTGTGAAGACTGACGCGTAAGTTCCGCTTATATAGCAAGACCACCGCCCGCGGTGGCATTTTTTTGTAATACTGTTAACCGCCACCGACCCTGATACACTAGTAAGCATGTATCGACAAGTTAAAATTGTGTCCATTGTATGCCTAAGCGGAAGACGGCTTTATGAAAGGAAGGTTTTACAATCAAAGGATAATAAAAACATTTCAAAATTGCATTTACATAGAAATAAATTTAGAAATATTCACAACAGGCGGTGCGTGCAAAAAAAGGCCGGGCAAACACTTAAAAATGCTTTGTTGTTGAAATAGTCAAAGAGATAAAGAGACCGGCGGCAGGCTAAGCCATTGTTCCCAATTCAAAAGAAGTAACTTGTAGCGACACGCTTAGTAGAGTAAACATGCGTTAAGATGTTAGGTATAAAAGTAGGTATAAAGTAAATTGATAGCGTTATCAAAATATGATATGTGATTGGTATTGATTAACATTTCATTACGCAGAAGCAGGTAAATCGGTGTTGAGGTGTTAGGTTAGGTTAGGTTAAGTTATGTTGATAATTGATAGGTATAAAAGTAGGTATAAAGTGAAATTGATAGCAATATCAAAATATAATATGCGATAGGTATTGATTAACATTTCATTACGAAGGTAGCAGAAGGTATATCGGTGTTGAGGTGTTAGGTTAGGTTAGGTTAAGTTATGTTGATAATTGATAGGTATAAATGTAGGTATAAAGTGAAATTGATAGATAATTATATCAAAATATGTAACATGATAAGTAAATCAATGAGCAAGTACCAAAAGCGAATTAATTTGATATCAAACCGCGAATTAATTTGATATCAAACCGCGACTTAATTTGATGTCAAACCGCGAATTAACTTGATATGAAACCGCAAATTAATTTGATATCAAACCGCGGATCAATTTTATTACATACGCGGATAAATTTGATATCAAATGTAAAAAAACGTGCCGTTGGTGTCAAAAAATTCCCAACTGGTGTTGATGGTGTCTAGAAATCTTGCTCCTTTGACAGGCGGTACAAGATCGAGACCAGTCTCTGCAGTCTTTTTGCATATTTGGCCCAAAAAAAAGTTCAGCTACCATGCGAGCAGATACCCGCGCGCCGGGGTGGCTGAGGTTGTGGATTTTGTCAAAATAGGGACGACGAAAAGCAGGGCCGAGAAATGGGCGGGGCTTTCCTGTGACAGAAAACTTCAACGTCAGACCTGGAACTAAAACCTTTTCTAATTTCAGGGACGAGTTTGTCTGCATCCTGCGCAGTTCTTCGTCGGTCGCCTGGTCTTCAGCGAGGGCAGCAAAGCTATCGAGAAAATGAATGGCTTCCACGCGTGACATGGTGTCTGCCACGACATTGTCTTTCCCCTGAATATGAACTATGTCTGTCGTAAACTGGGAAATGAAAGAAAGTTGGTTCAGTTGAACGGATGGAAGTTTCTCTCGTCGCTGGGTGAATGCATAAATAAATCAGTGGTTTATAGTCAGTATAAACTCTTACATGCTGAGCCTCTAAGATGTGACGGAAATGCTGTACGGCTTCATAAACTCCCAGCAACTCTCTGTTATATGTTGGCCACAAAGCTTGCTTGCTGGTCAGCTCCTTACTGAAAAAGGCGAGAGGCTGCCAGACATTATCAACGCGCTGCTGAAGACACGCACCAACATGTGTAGAGGACGCGTCTGTAAAATGACCGAGTTCAGCATCAGGGATTGGATGAGCCAAAATTGTCGCTTCTGCGAGATGGTCTTTGCAATATTGAAATGTATGTTCGAGATGCGGTGTCCAAGGGAAAGGTTTAGGACCCTTCAACTGGGAACTAGACAGGGCATCAACGAGCGGAGCCTGAAGTTCGGCTGCACCAGGCAGAAAACGGCGATAAAAATTTACCATCCCGAGAGGTTCTAAGGCCTTCAACGGTCTTCGGAAGAGGATAATTTCGCAGAGCATCGATGCGCTCGAGAGGCGGGCGCGTGCCGGACTTTGATAACGCGCCTAATGAGGCCGCGCGCGGTCACGCGGAATCCGCGTGGCGGTCTGATAGCGCCGCCATTATTACCCGTCCAAATGTAGAAGGCGCATAGTGCCTGCCTAGGTATAGATGTAAATTAACGGTTAACTACCGTTATTTAACTAAATTCGCCGTTAGCTACCAATACTTAACCCGTTAACTATGGTTATTTAACCGAGTGCGGTATTGAAACGGAGAAGCAAAATATTGAGTTTTTAAGTTTGTTATGCGTAGATGATTGTTATCGGTCTCATTATAATACTGAAATGTTGCTCGGATACTCCCTTAGAACCATTTAGAGAAAGTAACAGAGATAAATGTTCGAGTTTTTCATTTTTGCTTGAAAACAATACCAATTTTATTCTAAAGATGTAGGTGCTCATACGTATTGAGTAACTGTAGGTATATAGTAACACTAGGTACATTTAAAAAACATTTTGATATTTTTTTTACTGCAATAGATAGGAAGGTATTTTCGATGTCGAACCAATAGCGACAGTCATTGATGTTGCGGTGGCGGCGGCGTCTTTTGTTTATTTGACGCACACGCACCGCCCCCCCAGTGATCGTCTCGATCTCGAAGACGACGGCCACGTAGCGTAGGGTACCTAGGAAACCTCCACTACTAAGCACGAAGCAGCGGGTAGGCGGAAAACTACTTACGTCGACTCTTTTGCTCTTTCCTTTAGTAAAGAAGCAAGCGGGGCGGGTGACAAGACGACGACGTGGCAACGTTGCATTACATGATATTGAACTACCTACCTACCTACCATCGATTCTTTTACTTCTCATGGTAGTCTACTGAGCTAGATCTCGGTCGATCAGGCACTAGGTACACCTACAGTCACGCCTACATCCCTTACGGGGTACCTAAACAACGTGTGAACGGACTAAATGTACCTTTTACTTGTAGACTAAAAATATTTAACTGAAAACAAATATAATTAATTATACACCTAACCAACTGCTTTCAAAAACATTTATTAAAAACTTCATACAATAAAAAAATATATGAAAATAACCGTAGTAACCCAGTCTGACTGGTTATTAACCGTTAATAACCAAAAAAGCCGTTAATAACCACCTGGTTAAAATCGTTATTAACCGGCTTCCCATCTATATGCCTAGGTAATTGTAATATGGCAAGTGTCGTCGTGTTCGTGCGGGTTATACTTTGGTAGACTGAGCGAGTGTACGGTCGTGTGCGAAGAACTGTGTGCCGTGAAAATTGATATGGATTAATTTATAGTTTGTTATTTGGCAAAATAAAGTGTAAAATTAATACAGATAAGTACAAAAACAACCGGAGGTAAGGTAAAAGCTCCTATTATCGCGTGTTTTCACGTCGCGTGACTTTATGCGCCAAAGATAAGATATTCTTGTTGACTTACGGAGTAATGGTGTTTTTTTAAATTAATTGTCGAGTTCCTTTTTTACGATTCAAACACCATTATTTTTTTATCAGAACTTTTCAGAAATCAAATTACTTTTTAAAGTTGAGAAGGCGGCTATTTTCCCTAATTTCGAGGAATTTTTAAGGCTTGAGCCTAATTTCGCGGAAGCGGATCCTATTATCGAGGGTATAAAAAATAATGCGTTTTGGGTTCCGTATAGGTAAAAACTTATTTATTTACGTATAGCTTACAAACTAGTTCTAAGAAACAGAAAAAAGGACGTTAGGTACTTCGTACTCATACTGAAAGTAGCAATTTTTTACTCCATACCTATGTAAGTAGTTAAGGTTTTTCCCATCTTATATTCATTCTGACTGATCCCTAAATCAATTTTAAATTCTTGTATCACTCGATCACGATAATAGGTTTATATGAAAGTCCTATCTTCGAGCCATCATTACTCGATGTTAAGGTCTCATAGAGCCTATTATGGCGGTACAAAATTCTTATAGCTCGGTAAAAGGGGAAATCTCTCTTCCGTTTTAACCTAATTTCGAGTGATAAAAACTGACAGATTTGACAGTTTTTTCATATCATAGTCGTACCAATATATATGATAAATTAAAGTATCAAACGAAAATACTAAAAGTTTAAACGGAAAAAAATGGTTTTTTAAGGCAGTAAACAAACTTGTTTTTCGTAAGCCCAATTCTATGAACTCAGTACAAAACACAGACTTACCGCGAAACACCTACCGCGAAAATAGGTTTTTACGTTAGGTATGTAATGTAGATAACAGCTGAGTAGATAAATAACGAATAACTGAATCCTGTGCGCCACAAATTAAAAATAAATCTAAAACTGTAAATTCCCTATCACCGATGGTACCGCGACATTAAGAGCGACTTTAAAAAAAGCGCCTAATATCGTGAATGATTATTTTCGTAATGTAACGCATTTAATCAGGGTAAAAATATTAAATAAATCTAAATCTAATTCTACATACACTAAAGCAACTAACAATACATTTTTTCTACTCATTTTACTAATTTACCACCTAAATTTGCTTAACAAAATTCTTGAAGTACTACCGTCGAGCGAGCTGCGTTTGTATGGGACGACCGGATTCTGCGCTGCCACCACACAAACTGGTGGATTTGAGCGTGTTTGGACGGTGTTATGCAAACAACCGCTAGTTTGATGGTACAAAACAAAATAGAGCACGCATTCATATATATTTTTTGTAATATGCGGTTCCGATAAAATTATAAAGCCCAAAAACAAAATACCTCGATATTAGGTGCCAAAAAACGGTACCTCAATATTAGGAGCTTTTACCTTAGTAATGTTAAACAAGAAATAGGTATTTTAGTACGTAGTTAATAAAATAAACTTCAACAATAGGTTCCTGCCAGCATCCTTTTTTTACTGTTCACAATTTTCATTATAATTATGAAAAAGCTCTGCAAATTTCTAGCCAGGCACTTTGAACAGCCTTGTTCTTCCACTATGTTTTAACAGCAAGAGAAACAACCTGCTGAACCAAATATTCCTTGTACTTTACAAAAGGTGCGTTTCTTAATAAACAAATTTAGTAATGGCTTTAAAAGTAACTATGAAACCACTTGTAAAAAACAGTTTTTATTTCGATTTTAGAATGCATCTGTGATTGGACCATCATTTTATTGAACAGCCTTGTTCTTCCTATGCTTGCATTTGCATGCGTGCTGGCTGCGCCAGCATTTGAAAAAACGTGTTCTACAACTATGCTTTTACAGCAAGAGGAACAACCTGCTGAACCAAATATTTCTTGTACTTTACAAAAGGTGCGTCTCTTAATAAACAAATTTAGTAATAGATTTAAAAGTGACTATGAAAACACTTGTCAAAAACTGTTTTTTTTCCTTTGTAGAATGTGTCAGTGATTGGACACTCATTTAAACAGCCTTGTTCTTCGACTATGGTTTTACAGCATGAGGAGCAACATGCTGAACCCTCCAAGGCTGAACCAAATACTTTCATTACTAAACATGAGGTGGGTACAGGATTAAAAATAAAACATACTACAATCCAAAACAGAACTTAAAGCCGTATTATTTTGCAATAGACACTAATAGAACCGTATAATTAATAATATTTTCGTTATGTGTATTAACTTTTTATATTTCTGTTTAGAATCTTTCTTAAGTTGAAGCAGCTGAAGAACAAATACTATCTACGCTTTTCAGTCCAAGATAACGGCGTCTAAAACAAAGTATCATGAAAAAACAAGAAATTATCAAGAAACAAAAAAGACAAATAAAAATATTAAAGCAAAAAACCAAACGACTTCAAAATAGGAATAAATCTTTGAAAGAGATTTTAAAATCGCTAAAAATTTATAATTACGTTGACACTGAAACATTCAACAGATTAAAAGAAAACGTAGTTGCTGTAGACTTATTTAACAATATCAATAGAAAAAAACTAAAGAAGAATATTAAATATACCCTTGCTATATTTTTTTTTGTCTTACAATGAACTATTATGCTCCAAAAGCGTATGACTACGTTAGAAAAACATTCGATACATGTCTTCCTCATCCTAAGACTTTATCTAAGTGGTATGGCCATATAAAAGGAAATCTAGGTTTTACGGAAGAATCCTTACATACATAAATCATAAATCACGCCTCTTAGGGGTAGGCAGAGACTACTTCCTTCCACTTACTACGATCCTGGCATACTTCTTTCGCCTCCTCCACATTCATCAATCTCTTCATGCATGCTCGTCGGTTTAGGGTACTCTTGACCTGACCTTTCTTTAGCACGTCCCCGATTTGATCGAGGTACGTTCGTCGAGGTCTTCCCCTTCCGACGTTCCCATCCACACTTGCCATATACACCTGTTTCGTTAATCTTCTTTCATTCATCCTCTCTACATGACCAAACCATCTAAGCATACCCTTTTCTACACCAGTCACTATGTCTTCTTTTATACCACAACGTTCCCTTATCACGCTATTCCTTATCCTGTCACTCAATTTTACGTCAATCATACTTCTTAACGCTCTCATTTGTACTGCATTTATTCTACTTTCATGCTTTTTCTGCCATACCCAACTTTCACTCCCATACATAAGTGTCGGAACTAACACCCCTCTATGCACAGCCAGACGAGCCTTATCAGAGACTTTCTGGCTGTTCATAAAAGCGTGTAACGCTCCATTCACCATGTTGCCGGCATTCACCCTTCTTTCGATATCACTTTCACACTTTCCATCTGATGTGAACATGGAGCCCAAATACACAAACTCTTTCACTTGTTCCACCCTCTCTTCTTCTATCATAATTTTACACTCTGTCATATTTTCCTCTTTCTCAAAAACCATTGCTTTCGTCTTACTTACATTCACTTTCATTCCTTTCTTTTTCAAAGCCTCATTCATAATATTTACCATCTCCTGCAACCCTTCAGCCGACGACGCAAGGATAACTTGGTCGTCAGCATAGAGAAGACATTTGATGAGTAAACCATTCATTCTCAGTCCACATTCACTCTCTTTCAAATCTTCCAAACAACTATCCATGAACAGATTGAACAGCCACGGTGACGCAACACATCCCTGTCTAACACCTTTCTCGATGTTAAAAAGTTCAGTGTACGCCCCGTTTATCCTGACACAAGCACTGGAATCCTTATATAAGGATTTCAGTGCTCGTATCAAGATACTGCTCACCCCATGCATGGATAGTGCCGACCACAATTCATTCCTCACCACTCTGTCATAGGCCTTTTCCAAATCTACGAACGCGCAATAGACTTTCTGGTTTTTGGCCAGGAATTTTTCAGCTATGCAGCGCAAGGAAAAGACCTGATCCGTACATCCCATCCCCTTACGAAATCCTGCCTGAGCATCCCATACTTTCTCATCCGTTTCTTTCATCACTCTTTCAATCAACACCTTTGCATACAGTTTGCCGACGACACTGATGAGGCTTATACCGCGGTAATTTGTGCAGTCCAGCTGTGACCCTTTTCCTTTGTATAATGGCACTATTACAGCCTTGCACCAATCACTTGGCACTCGACCGCTTCTCCAACAAAGGTTAAAAAGGAGGTACAGCTGACTAGCCACAACGCCTTCGCCAGCCTTCAGCATTTCGACCGACACCCTATCATACCCTGCAGCTTTACCAGATTTCATACTTTTTAACGCTTTCACAATCTCATCCATTTCAATCTCACTTTCGTTCTCAATTTCATCCACTTCTGCAGTAGTTATTTCTTGCGCTAGATCTTCTTTCTCAAATAAGCTTTCAAAATATTCCTTCCATCTTTTCAACACACATTCCTCACCTTTTATTACACTACCATCCTGGCTTCGAATCCTACTCAACTCGGACGACGTGGTTTTATATCGAGCTGTCCTTTCAAGTTGGAACGAAAGTTTTCCGATAGCCTCCTGTCAAATTCATCCTTATTCTTATCCTTCATTCTATCAACCGTCTTTTTAACTACATCCTTCACACTTTTATACTCCTTTCGTGCTTTCTCTACATCTTCATCCGTCGCTTTTAACATTCTTCGGTTAGCTTTGGTAGCTAACCAATCCAACCATGCTTTCTTCTTCTTCTGCACAACTTCTTGTACCTCTTTGGTCATCCACACACTCCGTTGTGTTTTCCCTTTCATCCTTTTGGAAACTCCACACACTTCTATCGCGACATCCACAACACCTTTTTTAAATCCTTTCCATCCTTCTTCAATGTCAGACATCTCCTCTAGGTCATTAAATTTCTCTTTCAATCTTTTAATATACTCCTTTTTTACCTCTTTATCTTGCAAATTTTCTACTTTCACTCTTTCTAACGCACTACTCCGCTCAGTTACCCTGTGCCGCCACCGTTTGAAGAGACCACTTATTCGTGATAGCACCAGAAAGTGGTCTGTGTCAATACCAGCACCGCGGTACACTCGGGTGTCTACAACTTTACTCTTCAATCTTTCATCCACAATCACAAAATCAATCATAGTTCTTGATGCACCTTCCGTTCTTTTATAAGTGTGGATCTTTTTATGTTGAAACATTGTATTCGACACAAAAAGATCCCACTGTAAACAAATCTCTAACACACTCTTTCCATTTTCATTTACTCTTTCATCACCAAACGTACCAAGAACCTTATCATACCCATCTCGCTTTATACCTACCCATCCATTAAAATCTCCCAGCATAATAATTCTTTCATTCGCCTTGCAGTTTTTCAAAACATCTCTTACATTGTCCCAAAACTCCTCATTTTCCTTTTTCGCTTTTGTGGAGCCACCCGAACCCACATCCGTCGGTGCATAGACACCTAGGATAAAGATTCGAGTGATTCCGACCTTCAGCCTAATCCAGAGGAGTCGAGGGCTCACACATTCGAACTCAGTCACGCATTCAGCCATTCGTGCGGAAAGAATCACGCCGACTCCCTTACAGCCTCGGTCGGAACTAGAAACCCCAGACCAATACGCTGTGTAGGGGCCATGTTTCGTCGTGTCGCAACCTTTCCGCTTTGTTTCATTCACACACAAAACATCTATGCGCCTCTTATCCATCATCTGACATACTTCATCTATTTTATCCACCATTCCTCCCCTAACATTCGTCGTAGCAAAGCGGCTCTCTGTAGCCCGCAATCCGCACCCGACAGGAACGAGACGTGATGAGTCGCGAACTCCTACATCGCCGCCATATAGATTTTGGTTGGAGTTTAAAATCATTGCGTTCCCACGAGAAGAATCCTTTCAGGCTTTGAAAGCAAAGTCACACGTTAGCCAGCATCAGCTTTTGTGTTCTTTGACATTTGATGAGGTTGCTATTAGGTGTCAGAAAATATGGGATGGCAAGAAATATATTGGTTTAGAAGACATGGGAGAAGGAGCAGAAGAAGGTGCTCCTTTAGCTACCCAAGCTTTAGTTTTTCTTCTTGTTGGCATTAATCACCGCTTTAAAATTCCTTTAGGATATTTTTTAAGTAACTCGTTATTTTTAACAAAATTTGTCTGCCCAAGTGTTTTGAATCTGACATTGACGTGGTTTCTATGACATGCGATGGTCATTTAACGAATTTTGCTGCATTAGAAATACTTGGTTGCAATCTTTGGCCGAAGCGTTGGAAACGACATTCAAACACCCATCTTGTGATTACGAGATAACATTCTTCATTGACCCTAGTCACGTTGTAAAATTACTCCGAAACCAATTTCAATCCAAAAGAGAACTCTTTGACAAAGATAAAAACATTATTAAATGGGATACATTAGAAGCACTCAATAAACTTCAACAGGAAGAGGGTTTACATTTAGCCAATAAATTGTCAACAAAACTTTCTTTCTGCTCCGTGAACAAAACACATTAATTTTAAAAATAATATAATGAAAGTCAAGCTAGCCACCCAAGTTTTCAGTGTGAGCGTTGCGACTGCTATAAAAGCCTGCAGGGAGGACTTAAAACTAAGACAATTTCAAGGCACAGAGTCAACAGAGACTTCTATCAAGTACATAAACGATATGTTTGACATTTTAAACACGCGAGCGATGACTCAATTTGACTTAAGAAAAATGTGCTGAGAACAAAGACTCAATTTTTGACTTTTTGGAAGAACTGAAAGAATATATATTGAAATTGGAAATTAAATATATATCGAAGAGAAAAGTCAAAACAAATGGAAGGGATACATTTGTTATTACTCGATACTACAAACCTGTTGTCAAAGCTAAATGCAAAACAGGTTTTCTTGGCATATTGATGAATATAGAAAGTTTAAAATATATGTATGAAAATCTTATTCAAAATGAAAAGAAATTGATTTTCTTGCCAACATACAAGCTCAGTCAAGACCATTTACAGATGTTTTTTTCATGCATACGAATGCAGGGTGGATTTAACGACAATTCTAATGTTGGACAATTTAAAGGATGTTACCGAAAACTCCTGACGCATCTTGAACTAAGATGCCTCACAACTGGAAATTGTGTTCCTTTAGAACAAATAGCATTGATTGTACATACGCTACACAAATCATAAATACAACTACATCAGCGTACATACATGAAGAAGATGAGGAATGTTTCGACAATTTAGGATTTCTAAAAAAAATACTAAAGAAGATAGTAATTTAGCCAGACGACAAAATATTGAAGAATTCAATGATTTCCGCAAATTGATAATTGGTTATTTGGCAGGTAGCATTTGCCATTATTCGAAAAAAAATCTAAAATGTGAAAAATGCACTGCGCGATTGTGTACTGTAGAAAAGCTATATTATCACAGATTAATAAATTTAAAAACAAGAGGAGGGTTAAATTTTCCATCGAAAGATATGTTTGATATTTGTTGCATTTGCGAAATGATTATACGGAAGATTATAAAAGAAAGCATCACATTATACAACGACAGACAGCAAAAGTATTCACACAAAAATTCTAGAAAAAATTATTGGCAATGACAGTGTTTTTTAAAAGCTTTTATTTAACTTGCAGTGTATGTAAGTAAGTAACAATGTTTGTTCGGTGCAAATCTTGCAAGTTTAATTTGAACCACTTCTCGGTATTCGATTGAGTTGAAATTTTGCATGTTGGTCCAGAACCGATGACAATGCATGTTAATCATAAATTTGACCTGATGCTGCTGCCAGGATCGGCTCCGTACGAGAGATCTCCTCAGCGGTTTATAGGTGGGACACAAAATTTTGTAAACGAATTCGTTTATTATATATAGGCAGTTGGTAGGCCCACCATGAATTAGACGCTACATCCAGGGTTGTCTCCGAACTATGGAACTCCTCAATATTCAACTGCTGGGACTTGCAATTTTGTATACGAATTCGTTTATTATAGGCAGTTGGTAGGCCTACCATGAATTAGACGCTACATCGAGGGTTGTCTTCGAACTATGGAACTCCTCAATATTCAACTGCTGGGACTTGCAATTTTGTATACGAATTCATTTATTATAGGCAGTTGGTAGGCCCACCATGAATAAGACGCTACATCCAGGGTTGTCTTCGAACTATGGAACTCTTCAATATTCAACTGCTGGGACTTGCAATTTTGTATACGAATTCGTTTATTATAGGCAGTTGGTAGGCCTACCATGAATTAGACGCTACATCCAGGGTTGTCTTCGAACTATGGAACTCCTCAATATTCAACTGCTGGGACTTGCAATTTTGTATACGAATTCGTTTATTATAGGCAGTTGGTAGGCCTACCATGAATTAGACGCTACATCCAGGGTTGTCTTCGAACTATGGAACTCCTCAATATTCAACTGCTGGGACTTGCAATTTTGTATACGAATTCGTTCATGATAGGCAGTTGGTAGGCCCACCATGAATTAGGGTCACGTCAATAGAAGGCCTCCTGATAGAAGAATTAGACTGTTCGAAATTAACTGGGACTCGGCCATGTAATAATGACGCCATCAATGAAATGAAAAGACTAAGACATATTACAAGCTAATTCTTCTATTAGGGATGCCGGAGGAGTAGGTACCAACCTACTTCTATAGAATATAAATATTCTATAGAAGTAGGTTGGTACCTACCTACTCCTAATGTTAGTTTTCCCCGTGCCTTAAGTTTTTCTATTGAAGGTCTCTCCGTTTTTTAGAAAACGTTTCGTATTGATCAATAACTATCGTAACATAAACTAAAAAATATAAAATAAAATTATGTAAAAAAAACTTTTAAAACAAGCTTTTATTTAAGTGCTCTGAAAAGATGAAAATAAAATTTTGAATGACATTAACCACATTCATTTATGACTTTACAGAAATGAAAATATAATAAAAGCTTGTCGCGAAACTTTCAATTTGTGATTGAAATTTTGTAATAAGGTACGCACCTAACTGTAATTAGGAAGACAAGCTTTTATTATATTTTCATTTCTGTAAAGTCATAAATGAATGTGGTTAATGTCATTCAAAATTTTATTTTCATCTTTTCAGAGCACTTAAATAAAAGCTTGTTTTAAAAGTTTTTTTTACATAATTTTATTTAAACTTAGAATCTGAACATACTTTTGCTGGAGCAGAACACAAAATAAATCTTATTAAATATATAGCAGAAAAATATTTAACGATTCGGTTTCACCCCATATCAAAATTAGAGGAAGAGGTAAGAACCTCTCAAAGCAAAAGACAATATTATTAAAAAAATTACCCAATATATGGGATGTTAGTCATTTATTTTAAACAATAAAAATATTTTTATCTATCAACTTTCTTTTATTGGTAAAAAATTTGCTAACTTGGCAACCCTTGATTCACTTAAACATACAGCCGCCGCCATTTTGCTTCCTCAGATGTGTCTAAACTAGGATTCCGTCCGTACTTTTTTTTACGTCCATGGTCTAGATGCGATCTACATTTTTGGTGACAGCTGTGAAACTCAAAACCCGTTTATATCGAAAACTATGCAAGATAGACTATTAGTTTCTTTAGGAAAGTTGTAGGGCTAGATGCGATCTACATTTTGGTGACAGATGTCAAACTCAAAACCCGTTTATATCGAAAACTATGCAAGGTAGACTACTAGTTTCTTAGGGGATGTCCGTAGGTCATGATGAAATCTTCATTTTAATGACAGGTCGGAGTGCGGGTGTGGAGTGCACTTCATCTAAAATTAGAAACTTTAAGTTAACGAAAGATGCAGTTTGATATATGGCAATTATAACATTTTACAACATTGACATTTAACTGCATTGACATTTAGAACCAGATGACATATTGCGACTTTGACATTTGGCTTTTTTTGTTACATCGGCATTTTGAACCAATAACATCGTGAATTTAACTTTTTCCGTCCCTTTAAGACTATATCCTTTAAGAACTTAGTAGAATTAGTTACGAAACAGTGATTAATAGTGTCATTACGTAGCTTCTTACGAAAAAACGTGTTTATTGTGTTTACGAAACAGTAAAAAAGGGTCTTTTCGTAGCTAGTTACGAAAAACTGGTTACGAAAGAGCACGAAGGGATTTATTTCACAACTAGCTTTTACCCGCGACTTCGTCCGCATTAGATAGTTTTTTTTAGGCACAGGTTCTAAAGTAGATATGTATATTCATAGTAAGTATGACAGTGATAATAATAGTTTAGGTGAACTCCTGATGGTACACCTGGTGGTCTACATAATTTACTTCAGATCCTCAATGTCCTTGTAAAAAGAGCAAGCCCATCATACTGAAAAACTTTTGTTTTAGAACCGTGCTTGTATCTCTAATAGTTTAGGTGGGCTCTTGTTGGTACACCTGGTGGTCTACATAAGGTACTCCAGATCCTCAATGACCTTGTGAAAAGAAGCGGCCCATCATAATGAACAACTTTTGTTTTATAACCATGCCTGTATCTCTAATAGTTTAGCTGGGCTCCTGATGGTACACCTGGTGGTCTATATAAGGTACTCCAGATCCTCAATGTCCTTGTGAAAAGAAGCGGCCCATCATACTGAACAACTTTTGTTTTAGAACCATGCTTGTATCTCTAATAGTTTAGCTGGGCTCCTGGTGGTACACCTGGTGGTCTACATCTGTACTGCAGACCCTCGAATGGTGATAAAAAGTAGCCTATGTCCGTTCTCGGTATGCTAGAAATCTTTGTCCCAAGTTTCATGAAGATCGGTTCAGCGGTTTGGCCGTGAAAGCGTAGCAGACAGACAGACAGACAGAGTTACTTTCGCATTTATAATATTAGTGAGGATATCAAACTTGTGGTATTCCATGGTGGCCGTGTCAAAATGACACAGCCGAAAAAGTTGCCGATTGGAACTGGGACCTGAGGAGTACCACCGCGGCTCTGCAACTGCGCTACCGGTGCCCCGACCATAGCCTTCCAATTTGTCAACCTCTTGATACTCGTCTAGTAGCGGCGTACAAGCGACATCTAGTGTAAGTTATTTTTAACCGAGTGTAACCGCAGAGTGCACATAATATACATACATACATCAGTCTATTTAGGTCCACTGCTGGACGTAGGGCTCCCTCCCCTAGGGTACGCTATAACATAACCCGATACGATCACTCGTTGCCTCTATTCGGCCGTCAACAGCCGCCTTTTTTAAGCCGTCGGTCTATCTGGATGAAGGGCGTCCATCGCATCGCTACACTTCCAAAGTACGTCCAGGCTTAATCAATTATTGAGCACATAATATATGCATATAAAAAGGTATGAAAAAAGGTTTTTTAAAACAAATAAAAAAGAATTATACAATGAATTTAAATTGGATATTAAATTATCGTAGTCTTAAAATCTTACGAAACTTGGCAATCAAACATGTTAAGATACACGACATGGGTACTACAGTACGGCCATCCCAATAAGCTATATTTTACAGCTATCTGATCTAAGTAATGGGATTTTGTCTGAATAAAATAAATCTCTATGGGAATTATTTCCCGTTTTCCTTCTTTCTTCATATGATCAGAGTGAAATTAATTTAAAAGTCTCATGTTTAATGGTGAGGATAAATTACTGCTAACAAACATTGTATGGTAAACTGGAAAATGGGTGCAAACAATCATAATTTTATTGAAAATTTTAACAAACTTGAATTCTTTATAGCATATCTTGCATTTCCAACATTTTCGAATTTTCTGGTAAACTACATCATATACCTAATCTAATGGTATAATAATCAAAACTGTAACTAACGTAAATCTGGGAGAACAATTCGGGTCTTTTGGGGTCTACCCGGAGTAAAATTGGCAAAGAAATTCAAACAAAGTTGTTAAACGTCTTGTTTCTAGTATTTTTTATTTTTTTTGCAATTTCTACCAGGACACTTACGAACTGCTCATACATCACTTTTCTCTCTTTTGACTCCTTCTACCTGAAAAAGGGACGAAGAAAAAAAACGGATTTCCATTTTTTTTTATGTCTTGGCCGCCAGCTTGAATTTTCAACTTTTATGAATTTTCTGTTAAACAACATCATATACCTCACCTGACAACACAACAGCGATAGTTCCCACGCATGCGCATCTGGTAGAACGATTCGCCTACTTTTCGGTCTATTTTTCGAAAAAAAAAAAAACTATTTCGGCCGCCATCTTGTTTTTCCCAAATGTTGGACTTTCCCTGAAAATTTCAAAGGGACCTCTAAAAACCCCTCATACATCACCTAACACTACCACGCCTCCTTCTTGGAGATCAATTCGGGTGAAAAAATGGCTTATTTCACGTTAAAAAAAATTTATCGCCATTTTGTTTTTTCATTTTTTTCAACCACCATTGTATTTAAAAGCTGAAAATCTCCCGAAAATGCCGTTTCAATCAACTCAATCTGATAACAAATGTAAAAGTTGTTGCCAAACCCACGGCCGCCATTTTGTTGTTTGAAAATGTCATAAATTTTCTCTACTCACCGGAATAAACCAAAAAACTCTACCATACATCAAAACCCCCACCTTTACTCCTTCAACACAAACAATCATGTCAATCAATGAGTCGGTCAGGGTATATACGAACGAACAGAACGATTTATGTGGAGCGCCCGCGCCGCCGTCCGCCGCACGCGCGTTCTCCACAGTTTCGGGACAAGTTCAGGACAAATGTGGGACTACATATGAGATGTTAGATAAATAAAATACATGTATTTTGCTATTGATAATTTGTTTGTTTTTATTGTTTATACAAATGACGACCGATTTTGATACCATTTTAAACATTTTGTTGTAATTTTCTGAGTTAATTAGGTAGGTATATTATAAATATTATAATAAAAGGATTTCGTTAATCTAAAATGAAATTCCACTTCAAACAAATAAATTACAAGTAAATTAATACTTATGTAGGTATGTATGTACAGATGTAGGTACTATACTTTCATTCATTCTCTCTTCGATTAAACTAATGAAGAGTTCGGTATCGAACATATTGTCACACTATTCCGCGCAGCGACGCGTCCGCTCCACATGAACCGTTGCTACTGAGTGCATAGAAACTTGCAATGGCGGCGAGGCGCGGCGACCGAGTCGACAGTCGGCAGCGTGCGCGCGTCGCCGCACATGAATCGTTGCATACAGTTTCATAGAAACTGGCGAAAAGCGGCTGAGTCGAGGTTGCGCGGTCGCTCTACCTGTATCGAGCCTCAGTGGTCGTCGTGCAGCTTTATATAAGTGTTGGGATGGGAGTTGGGATTGGGAGTTGGGATGGGAGTTGGGATTGGGAGTTGGGATGGGAGTTGGGATGTTGGGAGTTGGGATTGGGAGTTGGGATCTTGGGAGTTGGGATGGGAGTTGGGATTAGGATGGGATTGGGATATATCGAAGCCAAAACAAACTCTTATATTTTATAATTTCAAGCCACAACGTGTATCTATTTGTATCGCCATCGTACCTACGCAAGAGTTTATTACAAATATGATTGTTAATGATGATGATGATTCACCAAAACTGTTGGATATTGGTCACGGCATGGTAGCCAATTTCCAAAGATCTTACTAGAGAGAACTATTTACAAACTCCATATGAAAGCGAGGGTAAATGATAGAAGATACACACTCGTATAGCGTCTTATTTCGAAGATACTTAAATCGTCTTATTTAGCCATCAGGATTACACTGCTGGGCAAAGGCCTACCTTCCCTTCTTACCTACAAAATATACTTCTTCATTTCGTCCTGTGAGGTTCTTAATGTCCTAAGATTTTTTTTTTATTACCTGCTTGGTATTTTTATTTATTAGCAACTAAGAGACTTGAGAGTTACACAATTTGTTACTAATTATTAAAATAGGTATTTGTCGGATGTGGCAATAACGATCGTATCTTTACGGCCGTTAACAGTCTGCCTGACCTGCATGGAAAAAAGTCTTGAATCGATGTGAGTGGGTGTATTTCTTGTTAATTTCTGCGCTTAATCTCATGATGTAGTTTTTTTTGATAGAGGAAATTGATGACCGTAACAAGGACGCTGCTGTAGCAATACAATGGGTGTTGCAAAAAAGCGAAATATTGTTGCCGCAAGAATTCGTGACCTGCTTGTTATTATTCCGGAAGAAAAATTATATACCCTGTATACGAAAATTACTGAAGTTATAGAAAAACATAAATAAATACATAAATATATATACCTACAAAGAGGGAAGATTAATTTTGTTTGTTAGTTTGTCGATAAACTGCGAAACAACTGGACCGATTTCAACGGTTACCACGGGAAAATATCTTACTCCCATGGAAAAAGGTTAGTTAAAGGTAAAATTGCTGGGCTGGCCACTAGTTTTTTAAATGAATATTGTAGATTATTTTGTACGCTTAACTTAAGTATACTGACTATGTACTTACCTATTCTGTGGCAGAAAATCGCTACTACAGCTTTGGGTTTGGGATTATCCGAAGTTACAAAGAAAATGAAGAATTTACTGTCCCAGTACGGACGCGAGTAAAGACTAAGCCGTGCTAGGCGAACGGTTGAAAAAGCCTTTGGAATTTTATAAGCAAAATTCAGAGTGCTACGCACAACAATGTCATTAGACCCTGAAAAAGCTGGCCCTATAGTTATCGCATGCACATACCTGCACAATTTTTTGAAAAAAAGTGATGAAAACTACAATTTTATTGTTGGCTTAAAACTTTAGACTACTCAGCCACTGAAAGTCTACTTGATAAAATATGTCAGCGTCCGTCAAATGGTTTTAAAATATGTCGTTCCAATGGAAAAGCATCATCCGCCACAATCACGCACGGCACATCTTTTGATGTATGAGGCAATGGTCTATCGTCTCAATCGTCTGGCAGACGCCAAATTTCCATTGATTATTTCTTTTCTAAAGGTGGTATTCGCAAATACACCGCCATCACTTATACTTTCTTGACAGCTAACATCAATATTTAAAAAAAATATTCTGCATCTACCACGGCAAAAAGTATAATGCTGAAAAACCCTTTTATTATAAAATTCACAACCGCTGTGAATTGGTCTAATAACAGCTATATGGTTACCATCGATACTGCCCACACAATGCGGAGCATTCTATTTTGTACGGAAACCATGTTCTAACAGCTTTGCATTCGCGCTGTGATTTTGGAGCCTGAAATTAGGTAAAATACTTAATTTATTTGTTGCAGGAATAATAAGATGATGTAATCGAAGAAAGACGACATAGTATTGTAGTTATCGATGAAAGTGAACAACCTTGTGAACGTTTGAACGCAAAACACATTCCAAAAGAGCAAAGCCATCCAAAAAAAATATAGATCGGAGGAGGTATACTTAATTATGAAGAATATTTACACATAGACGTATTTATGACATAGCGATCACTACCATATTTACGGGCAATATTACCTGGCAAAATCCGAAAAATTACTAACCGATACGCGAGAGCGACCGCGGAGTACAAAATCAATCAAATTTTGTATTCCGCAGAAATAGGGGAATACGATCAAACTAAACGTACCACACGACCTCATGCAGCAGTGCAGCCCGGGCGTTCTGGGGCTACACCAAGATATAGCCCCATGGTCCCAGCTTCCGCATATGATTTTGCTAGTAACATCATTGCGGGAGCTGGACCCTCTAGGTCTAGGAATAATGATAGAGATAACAATTCAGTCGAAGGAGTCTTTGACTCTGACTCGGATTCTTGTTCGCGTGCATTAGAAAACATAAGAAAACTTAACAGATTTGCCTAAAAAAAAAACGGGTAGTATTTAATCATATAACTGTAAATCCCCTTTTTTTCTTTCGAAAATACTGAACTGCACACTAAATTTGCACACTAAATTAATTGAAAGTGCTAAACTGTTTGATCTTTTCAGCAAAACTGTTTCACTGAATGATTACCTAATAACTGAGAGCAAATCTATTAACTCCTTTAGAGCAACAAAATAGTAGGGGTTATCGGCCAATCTTGCGATTTTTTTACTTGAAGATAATATATTTGTATCAAATATTTGGACGAGACTAAAGTATTAAATGATTTTGAGATCAGTAGATATTGTAGTCTTAGTTAAGAAACCCCTATTATCGAAAAAATGCTTCAAAAAGAAATAAATAAATAAAATATCTGAAATGCGCGAATTTGGGGGTTATCGGACAGATAATTCAGTTATCGCCCGTTAAAACAACTACTTTTCGGCCACCATGTAATGCGTTGAAAACTTAGTCTTAGTGCTTTGTAGTAAGGATTGGTTTTCAATAAAAAATTAAATGTATGTAAAGTAATGAACATATTTTTATTCAATATTTATGTTTTTGCTATAGTTCAAAACATGATAAACCATTATTGATAATCAAAACTAAGTAGAAAATAATATTCCGCTTCGTGAAAGCTTAAAAAATATTGTTAAAAAAAAATAACTTACTTATAAATTGTTTCCAGCCACTGAATTTGGATAGTAATCCAAATTCAGTGGCTCGAAACCAAAATATAGATTTTTGGTTCTCGGCCACATACGTAAACTCTATGCCGATAACTAAAATGCACAAATTCAGCTGCCGGCCGTCAATTTCAGAATAATTAAAAAAATATGTATGTATTATTTCAAATAATTGTATGAAGGTGCATGGCCGCCTGTTAACTAAACCGTTGCCTTCGGATATAATAACGCTTGAAATTATATAATTCGTATAAAGCTTTTCAATATTAAATGAAAAAGAGGATGTAAATTGAATGGTTATTAGCTAGCTATCGACCTGTAGGCCAATAGCTAAATTTCCCCCAAAATTGCTTCTAGTTATCCGGACATCTAATTTTAATGCTTATTGAAAATTTTAAGCTTTTTAATAAAATTTACGTAAATGAGAATCACACATAGTCACACTATGTCAATATTTATATCCAATAAATTATAAACATCGCTGTACTTACCTCGAACTTTCTACAGAAATTTGAGAGACGTTTCTAAGAGACAATTAAGATCTGCATATACTAATTTACTATACCAGCCCGCTTCTTATAATGTACAGAGCATGTATGGAAAAAATGTATATAATATGTCAATCCAAATATATAATAAACTACCCGACTGTATTAAATTGTTAGATGACATCCGAGTGTTCAAGACAACATTATTTAAATGGCTATTGGAAAAATGTTTTTATAGTGTTAAGGAATATTTAAATCATTGATAATTGTATTTTTTATAAATTTTATAAATTTAATTTAATTTAATTATTTACGAATTTTGGACATTTTATTTATTGTAATTTGACATCGTTATTTTCTTTTGTAAAATTTTTTGACATGTGTTTTTACAAATTTTAAACTACCTAGATATTAATTTTACTATGATATATTTTGAAGAAGTGTTCACCAAGCGACAATTAAAAATTAAAAATATTTGCATGCTTGTACACAAGTCGAATACTGTACGGGAAACCTTTAACTACTGTTACACCTTTTTACCATGTATTCTGGCAAATAAACGGTTATCTATCTTATCTTATCGAAAAATGCGTTGCTCCAAGATTTTTTTACTGTATTTGCACACAACCGCACTCGCAAATTTTAAGAGGCCAATTGACAAGACACTGGAGCATTAATAATGCTAACTAATTAAAATGTGATGGGATTAGTCGAAAAGTTTTTAAAGACACTGACTTTTCTAATAATTTACTTAACGTTTTCATCTTCGGCGCAAATAATTGGGCAGTGTCCGATAGCTACTGGTGTCCGGTCAACCAGCTAAATTACCCTATTTAAATCTATTTTATTAAAATCTATCACCTCTTAAACTTATAATAACAAGAGTTTTTCTGAATGAAACACCATCATACAGTCATATTTGTCTTATTAAGTTCACAATAAATCAACAAAGTGTACTCTTATCATGCAATAATCAAAGCGAAACAATGAGATAAGTAGCTGAATAGCTAACATTTTTTTATAACAACATAAAAAAAGGATTCTATTGAATGATTAGGGCAGGTCTTGCTTTCGTTGGACGTCCGTCCATGTTTGCGCTTGGGTGCGCACAATATGCGACAAAAACTGTTCAAACGAAAATATGCGGCACAAAATGTGCAGCAAATATTTTGCGTTATGACAAGGATTGTTCTAGAAAATCTATCTATCCTTGTCACACTAAGGCGAGTTTTATATTTGTATCCTGCTCTCAGTTGACACTCGTCAATTGACGCGTAATATTTGCTGCACATTTTGTGTTGAACAATTTTTGTCGCATATTGTGCGCACCCTTTGCGCTTGATGCCGATAGGTAAATTTTTTGCTTCTACAGGTGGTGTTACATATGTCAACCTGATAGCAAGTCCAATGACATGTTTACAACTGCAGTTTCTGAAAAATGTGGACAGTTACATTCGCCATTTCTCTTTGTGTGGGGGCAATACAACTGTCCAATATGCGAAAGCAATCTTTTCATTTTCGTCAAAAGAATTCCAGTCTTGCCCAAACTGAACGGTAGAAGCCCTAGAACTTGCAATCAAGTAGGTCTTCTTCGTAGAATTTGCGTTTAAGACCACTACTTTTCGGTCCGACTTCGCCCATTATTAGCCTGCAGTCCAATCTTTAAGCTCGATCAAAGGAAAATTTGAGAATGATTATAACTGGTAGGTACCTGACCATTCTTTCACCATATTTATGACAACAACCACCATATTTATGAAAAGCAATTTAACTTATAAAATGAATGTAAACAATAACAAATACACGCGACCACGCGCTGTGATCTTCGAGCAACGACGGCCTTCCGTCCGGGTCGGAACGAGACGGAAGACCGTGTTGCTCGAAGGCTGTGATCGACTGCTGATCCAAAGAGCATATAACCACTTACGTTCTAAGAGTTGGCACTTTCCTTATAGCTAGTGAACCGAATTATGAACGTACTTTACTACTTTCCGATCATCTACTACCAACATAAAGAATCAAACTGTCACACATTTTGACATTAGGGATAGGGATTGACACACTATATGATAAAATTCTATCGATATCGATAAATTTGCGATTACGCTCGCTTGGATACACTGCACTATCAAAATTAGACAGGTAAATGTAAATTAATATAAATAAATAAATTTACACACTAGTATTCGTTTACTTGTCTTTAATGCAATGCAATTTATTTTTTCTAGTCTTCTATTTAACAACAATATCCAGTTTCATATGAAATGACTTTCTTTCTTCTTTAAGCTACCAAATACATCCGTCGTACACATGGAACTATAAGTGAACCGTCGTACATCATTCTTGTTACTGAAAAAAAGGAATAATTTTATAAGGATACTGAAAATCAAGGATATTTTGAAGAATAGAAGACAAATATTTAGAAGACAAAAACATACATCACTGTCCAATTCAATATGAAATTACATTTTTTCTTCTTAAAGCTTTCCACAGATGAATTCGTTTTCATTTAACCTCTGTATGGGTAAATACGCCAAGTCCTTATTTCCTGTTAACTCCATCCATAGCCGACATCTGAACTGAAATTACGTTTGTCGATAAATTTAAGCACATCACTATTTGTTACGAGGTTTCATTTGAATATAATAGAAAAGAATACTGTATATTAACAGAAAATATGAACAACCAGACATAAAATCAATTAGAATTATATGTGATAACTGCTGCAAACTCATTAATAAGCAAATTATTGAGATCTTAACGATTAATTTACCTGTCGGGGTCCAGTGGGAATCTAGCCATAAATATTTCCAAACTGCTTCTTCTAACTCCACAAACTTCACATTTCCGTAAAGATTTACTCCCCATGTTGTCAACACAATGCCTAAACACGACAAAACAATATAATTTATCGCAAATATCGCAACTTAACTTGCACGACAAAACCAAGACAATACAAAATGGACGGGAGGATGAGCCTCAGACTAAAATAAACCCAACAGGGCTACCAACAGAACCAAATGTACTATAATGTGTCTAAAATGAGTTGTTGATATGACTCTCAGTTCTTAGAACAATCAGAACACATTTTAATTTTTTAAGAATTTTTTGTTCGTTATGTTGTTATCAGATACGTTCACAAATCCCTATAAATTTTTAAACGAAGGCAGTGTCGACGGCCTGTGCTGATCAACATCACTCGATCTCTCTAACACTCGCGCCGTGCGAGCGCAATACAACTAGCGTGAGCGCCGAGTGCTGAACCCTGTGCGCTCGCGAACTAAAGCGCGCCAAAATATTTTTTCAATACTCGTAATACAGTTGCATAATAGTAGTTTATGCAACTGTCATATAATGGGGGTCATTAGAGTGCGAGTGTCTGTTTATCTACACTCTCCAAAAAAAACTCAGTTTAATACTTTTAAAATTGGCAGGTATGCGCGCCATTGTTCGCGCCATTGTTCGCGCTATTCTTCGCGCGGATGTGAGCATGCTCGCTCCGCATCTTGAGTGCGCTTGTGTCCATTTGGCGACCACAGTTCGCAAGCGATAATTTTCCGGTGTTGCCATCCAAGTAGAAATAAAAAGATATCTTTTTTTTTAATAAAATATATTATTTACTGAAATGAGTTCACCTAAGATCAACCTCATTAAAATCTAAATTTTCGGGACTTTGATTTTAATTGTTTTATTTTTCTAGCGGGGAAGACCCTTTTAAATCTAAACTATTTAGTATATATGTATTATTATAAGTTTATCTATTACATAATTAGTTTATTTAAGTACCATCTCTGTAATTGAATTTAAATATACTTTGCTAGTTATTATAAAAAAAAAAACTATTTAAATGTGTTCAATATGATTTTGCTGAATATGGTATATTTGTTTGTCATGATAAAAAAGTAGTGGTGGTGAGTAGGTATTGGTAGTTGGTATTATTTCCTGTCACTGGATGCATCCCAACCACCGAATTCAATTTTAACCCTTAAACGGGCAGAGCATGTAAAAAAAACGAAAGTTAGTTTTGAAATCTTTTGCGGGTAGTCAAGGTTCAGGCGGATAAAAAGTGAAAATCTGTTGCAGAATACAGCTGTCAAATCGGGCTTATTAAGATGGCCTTAGTTTGGCTATAATAGTCATACGTAATACTTACAATACTTTTCAAAAGCAGGGTAGTTTTTTTTTAAAAAGTCATCACAAAATTGTTTACGTTTTTATTTGCAACTTTGGTAAAGATGCATTAAATACTGCGTTCATTTGAGGGAAGTTTAAGATAAAATTACAATTAATCACTAATACATAATCACGTTCCTCCGTCCAGAATAATTTGTACGAATTCTACAAATAGTATTTAAGATTTCGATATATGGTGAAAGTGTGTGAATTTTCAAAGCTTCCGAGGGTTTTTTTACAATGGAATGTAACTTACAGTTCGTCAAGTCTCGGCATAAGAAAACGCAACTGTCCTTAGAAGGTTTATGTGTACTGTTTGAATAAAGTGCGTGATAACCTGCACTATTGGCATTGTGTTAAAGGAAAAAGTAGTGAACGGTGCAATGTTTGGATTAAGACAATGTTTAGTGATGACAAACATAAATATAACCACGAACCATCACCGGAAGATGTAAAGGTACGTGAGCTACACGAAAAGTTAAAACAAGAGGCATAGAGTATTATTATCTATTCTTATGCAAGAGGCCAGAAGTTGCAAGGATCAACCGGTACAAATTATTCAGCGGTGTAACGCAAAAGTACCCTCTACGAGCGCGCCGTACATGCCCAATAAATTCGCGATGCAAAAAATGATTATCAGAGAACGGAATCTAAAGTTCCAAAACGTATTGAGTTATTGGAAATTCCGGATGTATATCAGAAAATTTACAAAAAGCAATTTTATGTTGTCCATTATAATTACAATGGCGACACGATTATTATTTTTGCCACAGAAGAAAATATCAGATTGCTAAATAAGTCCGATATATGGCTCATTGACGGATATTTCAGTGCTGTTCAAAAGGTCTGTATCTACTATATACCGTTCATGGCATTGTCGGTCGGCAAGACTCTGCTCATCAAATTCTACCCCTCGTGTACGGACGGACTCCTTTCAGGAAAAAGTGAAAAAATTTATGCCTTGTTTTGGAAATTGTTAAAAAGTCTATGGCTTATTTTGGACCCAAATGTGATAATTTCTGATTTTGAATTAGGTGCTATTAATCCCTGCCGAACAGCTTTTTCACAAAGCATGCTTTTTCCACGATGATAATGTTTTCGCTAATCAGATGCGGCATATTTCAGCCCTAGCAAATTTGTCACCAAACGAAATATCTGCAGCTTTCAATCTAATTAGAGAAAAAGTGCTGCCAATAGAAGCCGAACATTTGTGTTCCAAATTTGCCTTTATGTGACAGGAACGTATAAAAAAGTCAAACGTTCCAAAGGTTTAAAAGTGTGTATCCAATACGTCCCGCCCAACTTTACGACCCAACTTTATGGTCAGTGTCATCAGAGGCTCTGGAGTTCAATCTCGCTCGCTCGCTGGAATACGCTATTGGATAACCGAAAAATTACTATTTTTTAAACAAATAATGAAATAAAAATTAACAAAGAACAAAGACGAAGTAGCTCGCATTCTTTCCCAAAAACAAAATCCACGATATGGAAAACAAGGGAACAAAGATAACAGAATGCGAAAGCATCTGCGTCTAAAGGGCACTATGGACATAATTATATTTTTGAAGGGAAACGTGAACATTACGTATGATAAGAAAGTAGAAGTAGAGAATTTTTGTTAATAAATAATAATTTATTAGTTTAATTTGGGCGGTGCTAGTAGCTAGTATTAACTAGTACTTATAACAATGGTCGTGGATTCCTCGATTCACTTAAATTTATATATTTTTTGCTATATTTTATTGTTTTTTGTTTATTTTATTAAGAGTAACTTATCGTTATAATTCATGATTATTACTGAAAAAATATGATTGCAAATATTTTGATTTAATTATTAATTAATACAAAATATCATGATGTTTCTTGTCTACATTTAGATGATGATGTTTGTATATTTTGTATACTGTTATGTTTTTTTAAAATAATTATTTTGGAAAGTGTATGCATTTAGTTTGTTCACATCACATAGAAAAGGTTACGGAAAATAAATTTATTTTATTACTACTGTTTGTAATGTTTTTTAAAAATTTTACAACCTAGATGTTACTATACTTGTTTACCTAATACTTATGTCACAATAAATCAATTTTAAACGGATTTAAGTTGTGTTTATTTTGGATTTTACTATTCCTACGTTTCGAGCTCTTTACAGAGCCCGTGGTCACGGATGGATGACTAAGGTGTTAGACGTCATTATTTAGAATAGAAATTATTTTTGTTCTCCCGCCATCTATTTCTTAATTGCCTAGCGTAACGTCCGGGTTCCACACAAAATGCTGAAACCGTATCTTGTGTAGTAGGTCTTACAGTATGTTGGATCTGGTTCTTCTGCTGTGTAATCAGCGGAGTCCAAGTTGATGAGATTCCCCATCCAGTATCTCTGTTGAAATTCGGATGTTTTTAAATTTCTATGGCTTCCCGTACTTTCCTAGGAATGAATCTCTTCTCTCTCGCTAGGTTTGCTGCCTTATCGAATCTGACATAATGGGTGGGGTTATCCATGATATGTTCACACACTGCAGACTGTCTGTCACAACGGTTTTTTACATCAGCAATATGTTCTTTTAGACGTGTAGATACATTTCTCTTTGTTTCTCCTATGTATGAGAGTCCACAGTCACAGTAAAGTTTATAAAGACCAGGGTCTTGGAGAGGGATGTTGCATAATATAATTTATTGGTATATGTTGGCAAAAGGCACAAAGTAAGTATTGGCGGCGGCGCGATTCTCTTTTTTGTGCAAACAAACTGGTTTTTCCACACAATTACATACATAGCGGTTTCATTTTAGTCAGCAAGTTTTGCACCTAGAGTGGTTTACAGCTGTGGGTCTGGTGCAGCGAACGAGTGTTCTTTCCCTATGGGATACCATATAATAATATATTGGTGTGCTTGACTGAGCCACGCTTTCTACGTTGCCCCCGTTGCCAGCCATATCTAAAAAAATATTATTGCTCATTAATAAAAAACTAATTATCACTAAGAAAAATTAATTGCATTGTTACTTACCAATTTCCTATGAAACGGAAAGCACTTTTATTTTATTTAAAAGATCTTTACACTTTTACAAACAATAACATGAAAAAGGCACGTTGCGATCCAAGAGAATATAATACACTTACGTTTTAAAAAGGTTTACCTGTCAAATTGACAGCCTTTTGTTTTGAGGCAAAGCGTTTGCTCCATTCTGCCGGTTTACACTGAGCCATAAGAATAGATAATGACTGAGCCATGAGCAAAAAGAGTGAATAATTGAATGAACAAAATTAGATCGGTAAAATGAGTCTTAACCATAGATAATGATGACACTATTGTACCGACAAGCGTTTGCAATTCCATTACAAATGTGTTTGAAGTTTAGCAGAATACCAAATTTTGACAAAATGGCAATAATGTCGCCATGGAATGGCGATGATCGATGATTTATAGAAAAATAGTAGGCTTGGGGCTGAGCAGTGCCACTGACAGCGGTGCCGATTGCAGACCCATTAGACCAGACCAGAACGATGACCGGCCGTAGTCTGCACTGCCCCATGTGAGGAAGCGCGTAGCGTGGACCTGCCTACCAGCCAGCGCCGACGGTGATGATCAAGCAGAAGGACCTCGAGTGTGTACGTGTCACGGGAAAACCGCTCTAATGGACGTCATACGATTGAAGCTATGCCGTTCGCGCAAGCGTTGCGTCGCATCGTGCCGCGTTCCGTCGTGCCATGGCACTCCGTGCCGCGCTACTTTGTGTGAGGCCTCTGGTCTCATAATTCATTAGATTTTTGTTTTACTTAATTTTATTTTTTTTGTTTTAAAATTGGACTGCTTTTGTATACATCGTCACTTGACATGACTAAATGACCACAAGGACAATTAGGGACTTCACGGACAACTTTCATCTGACCACGCTGACGACTTCCTTTTTAATGGACGGGCGGTCAGGCAGGCAAACCGGTTGCCGGCAGCGGCCGCCAGCCGGTAGCGATGTATGATGCGCCTGCGTTGTGATTGCGTTGATAAACAACTTTTCGTTTTCGCTAAGTTTAGTCATTACCTAATTATGTATTGTTTAGTTTTTGTATAACTTTGGAAATTTGTAATACTGTTTTGTTTATTGTACCTACCAACCTATATATATTTAAAATGTCTGTTGCGGAATGGTGCCGAGACAAACTTTGAAAGTTTAACGGCCCCAATTAAATTATTTACTTTGTAATGTTTCTTTAATAAATGATTAATCTATCTATCTATCAAAAAATTACGTAATACCACTAAACGACTAGACTGACTATTTCCTCTCTGACACCTATGAACGTCGCCGCCGCACACTGTGAGAAAATCGCAATTTAGTGAGATTTAATTTAAAATTTTAACTGAAACTTATACATAATAAATTGATTCCTATTTTGCCTTATAACACTACGTAATATGACAACATGTTTTGTTTTGTTGTGGGTAGGCGTAAAATAATACAAAAAACGATATCAGTACGTCCTCCAAAAGTCAAGAGTAAAGTAATTTTCAACGTAATTTCCGTAACATGGACCTGGAACGTTTGAGAGAACATGCTGAGAGCATAGATTGGTCACCGGTGCTCGCAGCTGATGGCATTGATGCCAAGGTTTCTGGCTTTAATTTAATATTAATCGACCTGCTCGATACTCATGCGCCAGTTAGTTCTGTTCGCGTTAAGCATGCTCCTGCTCCCTGGCTGACTCCAGTTATTAAGAGAGTTATGGCGAAAAGGGACAGAGCAAAGCGTTAATTGAAAAAGGATTCGTGCGACTCTAATTTGGCTGATTATAAGAAATTGCGTAACATGTGCAACAGATTGTGTAGGGATGCCAAGCGTCGCTACATTAATTCTAAATTAGAAGATCTTTCTCAGGCTCTGACCTGGAGATTTTTAAAGTCAATAGGCGTGGGCAAAGCTGTAAATAATGTCAATGGTACCATGGATCTTAATGCTCTGAATCAACATTTTTCCACTTCCCCTGCCGTGCTTGACTCAACTATAAAAACATCTTCCGTTTATTATCTTTCTAGTCTTGACCCGCCTGACTGCACACAGTTCACATTTAAACCTATCACTGAGGACGATGTTAAGAAGAGTATCCTTTCCATTTCTACGAAGGCAGTTGGCAGTGATGACTTAAGTCTGGATATGCTGCTCCCCATTTTAGATAACATTACGCCTATTATCTCTCACATTATAAATTTTTCACTAATAGCTAATGTTTTTCCTTCTCTGTGGAAGAAGGCCTTCGTTATTCCTCTCCCTAAAACTTCTAATCCAACTTCCCTTTCCCAATATCGTCCAATATCTATCCTTCCTGTACTTTCGAAGGTTCTCGAAAGTATAACTTTTCAAGCACTCGCGATCATGTTCACAAACAACTATACTCCTTTGTCCTTTCCAATCCGGTTTCCATCCCTCTCATAAGCACGGTTAGTGCGTTGCTGAATGTCACAGAGGATATTCGTCATGCGATGAATAACACTAAACTTACTGTTATGACTCTGGTTGACTTCAGCAACGCATTTAATTCGGTTGACTTTGATATCCTTCTTGGGTCCCTCCGCTCTCTTAACATTGCTCCCTCGGTGATAGAATGGTTTTGGTCTTATCTACATGATCGCCGGCAGTGTGTGAAGACTGACAATTTAACATCGGACCGGTCGGATCTTACTGCCCAAGGCGGCGTTCTCTCTCCATTGCTTTTTTCTATTTTTATCAATAATATTTCTCGAGTAATCTCTTCTCCCTTCCATCTGTATGCAGATGACTTACAAATTTACAGGCATTTTTCTCTTCCTGAAGTATCAGAGGCTGTTGATTCCATCAATACAGATCTTTCTGCTATACAGACGTGGGCTCAGGATTTTGGTTTATTAGTAAATCCCACTAAGTCACAAGCCATGATCATTGGCAGCAGTAGACTTAAAAGTAAACTTATTGTTGCTAATAATCACATTTTATTATGACGGTGTTTGTATCCATACACGGATAAAGCGAAAAATCTTGGGGTTATCTTTGACTCTCACTTATCCTGGACATCCCAGGTCAACGAGGTTAGCAGGCGCATGCATTATTCTTTACATTCTCTCAAACGTCTCCAGTACTTCCTTCCCTTTCAGACTAAAGTAATGCTTGCTCAAGCACTCTTACACTACTTGGATGTGACAGAGGAGCTGCTGAATAAACTTGAGCGCCTACAAATTCTTGCAATTCGGTTTATTTTCGGACTTCGCAAATATGATCACGTCTCTGAATTTCGCGCTCAATTAAAATAGCTCCCTATCCGCCTTCGTCCTGATGTGCACATCCTGCCTGTACTCTACAAGATCCTCAATGATCCATCCACACCCGAGTATCTCCGCTCGCTTTAACTCCTTTTCCGTTCGAGCTACACAACTTTGGAACAATCTTCCTAAGGCAGTCCAGAACTGTCCTTCTTTATCCTCTTTCAAAAGAAGGTTGAAAGAGCACTACCTTTCACTGCCTTGATATTTACGTGTGTATTTGTTTGTATTGTATTTGTATATTATGTATTTATATTTATATATTGTATTTGTATTTATAGTTCTATCAGTGTAGCTATATGTATTTATTTGACTATTATCAAATAATTATTTATCATATTATTATTATTATTTACTTTGTGTGCAATCTTGTCCCCGCACGTATTTATTTCGTACTTATTTTTACAGGTTGGCTGGAAGAGATCTCTTTATAGAGATAAGCTCACCTTTGTGAACTACTTTTAAAACAAAAATTATTGTATTTTTAATCCACAATAAAGAATATATATATGACGTAACAGCCGAAAATCAGATAGTAGGCTAGCAGCTTTAATTAATTTTAACATTAAGGTCAGGACTTGATGCACGCGAAGTACCAAAACCAAGGAACGATGAAAGGTCATTTGAGCCTTGCGCTTCGCCCGATCGCTCAAACAACACTAACTCGGAATCTCTCTGTTTCCAAAAATGCCTTTAGCCAAACCACTTGACACAATATGTCTACTACATGCTTCGACCGACGCCAACGCATAGGTACTCAATTAATGCTCTTTCCATAAAATACATCAAAAAGTGCACTTTACTTCATTCCTCAGGTTTAATACCTCACGCTCCGACATATATATATCATCGGATGGTAATTCGAGTCGTTTCAATGACTCGTAGTTAAGCGTTAACTTGTGCGATCAATGGAGAATGGAGACGAGTCATCAAAGATATGAAGGAGTTTCATAAAGGACACGACCTTCAGTAATGAAAAAAACGACAAAGAAGAAGTGGCTGGCGGGGTGGAGCTGAGACATGGCTAGGCTGGCTGGCAATTCACCGTGGCATGGCGATTTAGCAATGGTCTTACAATATACTATAATATAAATGTTGAATGGTAATAGCGTTTTAACTGAAAGTAAATATTTGAGAGGAAAAAAATATTTAACACTTTTCAGCGCATTCAAATAAAAAATCCTTATAATTTATAATTTTTCTGTATCTGTATCTAGTATGGTAAATTATTGAATTATTGATACCCCGCCGCTTCTGTGAACAAAATAATTTGAACTTACCTACCGGTTCGCCTTACGTATAGGTATTTTACCAACAGAACAAAAATGATAAAACCATGGAAAGCAAAAATCTCCTTACTGAAAGCATTTCGAAATTACCTAATATTATTGAAACGGCTATAAAATATTTACTACATAAGTGTAATTTTTCTTGATATTTGTGTAACTAGCTTGATATCGTGTCAGTTTCAGATATGTATTGCTTGCAAAGGTAGTATGTTTTTACGATTTATAGCTGTTCTAATATTTTCGATATTGTTAAGTAACTCAATAAACTGTCATAATGATTTTGAAAAAGACGAAAATACGGGAGTAAATGATGCGCTGAAAACAGCTTTGCTTTTAGTGGAATTACTACGAACAGGTACCTACCGTGTTTTATATTTAATAATTATAATTTAGGTACATAAAAAATGATGCATTTTCAAACGGTATTTTGTTTGAGGATCGTTTTTAAATTTATCACGGTCACCGTAACCACACCGCCAATGGGACTAGTAATATACTGACGAAAAATATTTTTAATTCAAAATAGTACATAAATTGACATGAAAAAAAGTGTTATTTGAATAAGCATTGCCGCCGCTGTATCGTCAGGTGATTACTCGCGTCTTCTGCGCATGTTTTTTCTAAACAAAATACTAACTTCACTTCTTCACTTCAACAGCCACAAAAGTCCAATAGGATTAGGAATATGTTCATATTTAAAAAAAATCCACGAGTAGGTATTTAATTACTTTTAAGACGTGTTTCTTATTAAAACCGTGTTAATAAAAATTAGAGATGGGCTAAGTCGTTATTTTGCGATCACCGTGACTGTCGTTCCAGTTCCAAAAAAATCACCGTGATAAATCACCGTGACTTTGTCACGTCGTTACTTATAGGTTACATGGCACGACATTGGGCTTGGAACTTAGATAACTAGGTGGAACTATTGGAACTTGGAATCATAACGATAGTAGATTACAGTTGAGCGCAAGCGAGAGTGAGTGACTGAACAGTTGATCACAAAATATCCTTCACACTTTTTACAGGCTTAGGACTGTCGCATTTATATAATTTAACTGTGCGGCGTGTTTATTATTTTGGATCAACTATTTACATTGATTTGATTTTTTATACATTTATATTACATTTTTACATCTTATTATGTACAAGTTTTTCTTTTTTTGTTCCTTTCTATATACATAAGTTATTTACAAGTGTTGTTATTTACATGCGTTATGCGTTGTTATTTATATTAGTTGTCATTTATACACTTGACATGCGTTGTGTTATTATTTACATGCGTTTTATACACTTTTTTTTGTGTTATATCTATTTACAGAAGTAATTTGCGTTAAGGAATAAAAGCTGCTGTACTTTCCTTACGCCAAGCCGTGTGCGCCTTTCGTTTACCAGGTTTCCGGCTTTTGAAAAGAGCCTTTCGCAAGGGACAGATGTGGCCATGAAATTGAGTTTTTTTCGAGCTAAAAGCGCTAAGTTTGGGAAGCTGTGCTTATAATCCCTCCACCATGCTAGTGGGTCTTCTTTTTTGCCCAAAACAGGTAACTCCAGATACCTCTGTACTTCCAATAGTGCCTGCGATGTAGGGGTACCTTGAGGACGTGCAGCGTTGACCAAGTCTTCATACTCGTCCCAAATGTCAAATTTGTTCTTTTTCGGGATAGGTTCTTCGGCTGTATCCACCACATCAGCAGCTCTTTGAACTGGCAAACTTTTTCTGATATTAGCTGTGACCAGCTCAGTAATCGTTTTTCTAACATCAGCAGCGTAAACTTGATTTTTAAATACATGTAATTTAAAACGTGGGTCCAGCATCGTAGCTACTCCTATAGTTTTACTTGCCTCCAGGTTGGGGAATTTTCTTTCTGTCTCTGACCTTAACATATTGATAAGATTTTTGGTGGACTCGTGGAGACTGTCGACGAAATCTTCCTCCAGTGGGTCTTCTGTTATTTGAAGCATTTTATTAAGGGTTGAAATGAGCCCTCTTGTTAATATGAGTATTTGGCTTCCAGATACATACTTTTCGCCGCTCATGTCCTCTGTTATCTGTTCAAATGGCTTGAGGACAATACACATCTCACGACATAGTCGCCATTCTTCATGAGATAAAGCTTGTAATCTATGCTCAGTTAACGCCATCGTAGATTTAATAGCGTCTTCTAAAAGAACAAAGCGTTGCATCATTTTCAATGTGGAATTCCACCTAGTTGATACATCTTGTAGAACCTTTTTGGGGCCTGATATACCATTTTGTTTTTGGTATGTAATCAGTTTTTCTGTGGCTTTCACACTTCTTTTATAATGGGCTACAATTGTTTTTACTTTTGTGATTACATCCCTTATAACAACTTCTGCTGTGTTTTCCACGGTACAACCTCTCACAATTAGGTTTACAGTATGGGCGTAACAGCCAAAATGTTTATGGCCCATTAGTTCTGCAGCAAGTTTCATATTGCTGGCATTGTCAGTGACAGTAATTAAGACTCTGTCTTTTAGCTTCCATTCGTGGAGAATTCTAACAATGTTATCTTTAATATTTTCTCCAGTGTGCGAACCAGGAAGGGGACAACATTCTAACAATACTGACTTCAATAAAAAATCTTCATCTATATAGTGAGCTGTCAGCCCTAAATAGGGATCATTGGTGCTAGAAGTCCAAATATCGGATGTTAAACAAACACTGAGTGCTTGACTCTCGAGATGCTCTTTCGTGTTGGCTAAGCATGCCTCGTACAGTGCCGGTAAATAATTATTGGAAAGCACTTTCCTGGTTGGCAAGACATACGAAGGGTTGAGCCCCTCAACGAATGCTTTGAATCCCCTGTCCTCAACTATCGAAAAAGGTTGATAATCGTATATAAATAGTTGCATAAGCAAATCATCAATCTTTTTCTTCTCATTTGGTGTAAGTTTTTTTTTAATGTATCTGGCTATGACAGGTTGGCTTAGTATTTTATGTGTATTATCACCACTAGCATTACCTTGTTGCGCTTTCTCATTAGTAGCTGCAGAAGGCGTTGAGGTGGTCGCCGCCGATGCCAAAGGCGGTGGCTGAACACTATGTGCATTTGACTCCGCTGGCGTTGGTGTTGGTGCACCTGAATCAATTGTCGCTGGTGTTGGTCGACTTGGCTCCAATGTCGATGATGGTGGTTGTGGTTTTGACCTGATAAATTGCACTGTAGGATGCTTTCGCTCCAAGTGTTTTTTTAAATTTGATGTGGAAGATTTATAACTTAGTCTAACTTTACACATTTTGCATATTGCTATTTTATTTACAGTATCAATCGAGTCAAAACAGTTCCACAAATTACTTGTTTTCATTTTTCGTGAGTCCGCCATAATTAAACACTATCACTTAGTTAGTTTTTACACATATATACAGTAAATTTTAGTATTTACACTACGAGGTACTAACAACAATCACTGTTAACCCAAGTCAACTCTCTACAACACAACTTTTTAACTTAAAAAACTTTCGTGGAGAAAGAAGATAAGTAAATCAAAATAAATTGTCTTATTAGAGCGCGTGCACTTGTCACAGTGATGAATCATACAGTCAAAGTTCAAGGCCAAGACAAAATCCCTGCCATAGACTTACAGATACAATAGAAATGTTCTAAGACAAAAAAATTGAATGTAATATTTAATGATTGAATATACGCAGTAACTCAATGTTTTTTCTTAGAACATTATTTTTATTTAAGAACCTACCAATTTAAATAGTTTTGAAAGGATACAATTCTGCCTTGAACTTTGATTTTTTTTACACGCAACCTATATAATGTATATATAAATAAAAATGTTTTGATTATGATATTAAATATAGACAAAAGCATTTCTAATACATGACTAAATAAAAAATAGATATTTAATTCGAGAGTGTAATATTACTATCAAAATAATTTTTTTTACCCAGTATGAAAGTCACCATGTTATAACTCCAAGTTCCGTAATGACTAAATATTTGTTACATTATCCTATACTTATCGAAAAAATAATAATCAAACAACTCATTTTTTTAAAGATATTTCCGTGTCTACCATATTTGTTACTCTGTCATCGTCGCGCGCTTGCGATAATTGCCATATATGGAATTTTGCCGAATCTACCGTTGATTGGTCGCTGCCGCGGACCGGGCGGGGCAAGCGCGGCCGCTTGGCGCCAACCGTCCGCGTCGTCGTCGTGACAAAATAACGCGAGGCGCGCGCGCGGTCGCGCTTGGAACTACTTGGAAGCCGCGAAGTAACAACGTTATTTTGGAACGTTGTTATTTTCTAAAAAGTCACAGTGACTTTTGCAGGCACCTGTTCACCGTGACTTTTTCACTGTGACGTTATTTATCACCCAACTCTAATAAAAATACGCACTTTTAGGCAGTCTTTAAAATAATTATTTGAAGTTTCTGATGCTGTCAAAAATCTTAAACCACGTCTAAACGTCTTATTTTTTCTGCACATTCCTCACATAAACAAAATAAATATAAAAGAAAAAAGACAAACCAATTTCAATATACATTAAACATTACACAGGTTAATTTCATACCGTGTGATGCCGGCTTAGAATAGCATCACCCCATTTCTTTCCCGTGGGAGTTGTTAGAGGCAAGAAAGGGACTCGATACACACCGTATTGCAATTTTAGGCAATGGGCTGATAACCTGTCACTATAGCGATACACAATTTTCCGAATGGCCCTCAAATATTTGTCAGACGTGGCGTAAATTACCGTTTTGCGGCCGTTTACGCTCTGCCTACCCCGCAAGGGATTATAAGCGTGATGTATGTATGTATTTAAGGTCTGCCCGCAGTTTGCCTACTTGTACGTTTTGCCTACCGGCGCGATTCGCCAACTCGCTTTGCGCCTACTAGCGTATTTAGCCTACTTAAGCGGTTCACCACCTGCGCGGTTTGTAAACTGTCATGATGTACAGTGATAATAAAAACTCTTTTGTCAAAGTATCAGGCATGTAATTTTTTTTCATATTTGCCTTCGTTCTGTCAGATTGTGTCTGATGCGCCATTGTTTACTGCCATAAATATCGATCGTGAAAAACTGTAAAGTTCCGTACCTAACGCGATAATTCCTCATCCAAAATCATTCAAAAATGGATATTCACGGAAGTAGTGGTTCTTCATCTGATATGAATATATTTGAAACCAGTACTACTACATTAGAAATGAATTACCCAGGTAGCAGTATTTGCCCCCTTGAAATGAATATGCCAGGAACCAGTAATTCTCCACGAGAAATGAACATCCCAGGAGGCAGTAGCTCTTCACCGGATATAATTTTTGTAAAAAGCAAGAGGGGTGGGGACGTACTACTCCGGGCTGGTCATCGTTACCTCTTTTCAAAAAGAAACATAAATGACTCTAGTATATGGCGATGTACGGATCGGTCATGCCCGGGAAGTTTGACATTAGGATCCGATAAAAAAAGTATACATCGTGAAAAGATGCATACTTGCATCCCAAATTACTGTGCAAACGTCGTTGAACAAACAATGGACAAAATAAAAAAGCGAGTGAGTAAGGATTTTGTTGGTTTAAAGCGTATTTATGATGAGGAGACATTGCACTTGAAAATTCAACATGATTACGTGGAAGCATTGCCTCATTTTAACCAGAAAAAAGATACCATGCGGCGAGCAAGAAATAAAGCTTTGAATGTGGCTAAAACAACATTTGATGCCCTCAAAAATGTTGAGCTTCCGGAACTTTTCATAAAGGATTTTTTAATTATTGATGATGATGAAGACGGTAACAGAATGTTAGTATTCATGTTGAGGGAAATGGAAGGCATGCTGGAAAAAATGACCATATTTTTCAGTGACGGAACATTCAAATCCATTCCGAACCCGTTCGCACAACTGTACTCAGTTCATGGGGACTTCAAAAGTACAGATTCTTCGACCAACATATTACCAATATTTTTTGCATTTCTTGCCGACAAGACGGAGCAAACATATGTAAGACTATTCAAACTTATAAAGGAAAAACTACCCCAATTCAATCCCTTACACTTCAAAACGGATTTTGAGATTGCCGCAGTTAATGCTATACGTATAGTGTACTCTAACGTGAGCATAACAGGCTGTTTCTTTCATTTGGGCCAAGCTGTTTGGAGAAAGGCACGCTCATTAGATATTTCTGAAACGCAAGAGAATGTGAAACATATTTCTAAATGCATTGCGCTGGCACATCTACCAGTTGATATCATTCCTGAGGCTTGGCCTCATGTAATAAAAGGATCACCAAGTGAATTGAAGAGTTTCAATGAATATTTTGAGAAGCAATGGTTGAGTGAAAAAAATATAGCAATTTTAAGCTGCTATAACGAGCGACACCGCACTATTAATAGCCTAGAGGGATGGCACTTTAAAATCAACAATCTATGTCACCGAAAAAAAACAACACTCATCCAGTTAATCGAAATTCTCCGCAATGAATCTATAAACAGCATATTTGAAATGTACAGGGCTGAAGCATACTTGATTAACAAGAATCGGTTAAAAAATGCTCTTGAAAAAGAAAAGCGCATTGTGAAAATAGTTTCAGACTATCTAAACTACGAGATATCTTTAGAAAGCTGCTTAAAATCATTATCCCGTATAAACTACTAAAAAATAAAAATACTGGTATACTTTTATTCCATAACGTAGTACCTATAACTAACTAAGGTAGTGAGTGAATTAAAATGTGTTAATTTTTAGTTGTGTTCATTGTTTTTCATTGATTCTCAAATATATTTTCTGTTTCAACTGTTTATATTTGTTTATATTATCCACAAAGAAACTGACAATCTAGCATGTTGCATGCGTAGTCACCTAAAATATAGATCTCGTGAAAACATACCATTTTCACAAATAAACTGCGGGTCTAGCATGCACGGTTTCGGAGATAAACGGTGTTTTAGTTTGACAGCTGTCACCTAAAATGTAGATCTCGTGAAAACATACAACTTTTCCCAAGAAAGTAGTAGTCTAGCATGCACGGTTTCGGAGATAAACGGTGTTTTAGTTTGACAGCTGTCACCTAAAATGTAGATCTCTTGAAAACATACAACTTTTCCGATGAAAGTAGTAGTCTAGCATGCACGGTTTCGGAGATAAACGGGGTTTTAGTTTGACAGCTGTCACCTAAAATGTAGATCTCGTGAAAACATACAGCTTTTCCTAAGAACGTGTTTCAGAGGGCATGTTACTACAGCTTGCTTTTTGGGGTCGTCACTTAGCGCGGCGTTCAATCCTTCTGACTGGACCATTTGCGAACTGGATTGGATTGGATATTCAACATTCTGCAAATTCAAGTTTATGAGATTCAACAAGGATTCAACACTTTGCAATTTAACTCACACGAAATTCAACTTTATGCAAATTCATGGTCCGAAAAGACGATAATAGGTATATTATAACATACTAATTCGATATTGTACCCGTACTTTGACATCATTTATTTTGTAAACTATTCCTGCCTTCCGACATTTTGTATGAAAAAGTTGAATGTTTTTGTACTTAAGTGTACAATTTATCTGAAGTTTAACAATCGCGCAGGTGGCGAATCGCTGAAGTAGGCTGAACACGCGAGTAGGCACAGAGCGAGTTGGCGAATCGCGCCGGTCGGCAAATAGGGCAAGTTGGCATACCGCGCATACTCCGTATTTAATACCTATGCAATAGTATGCATGGGTTGCATGCGAGGACCGCCCCGACTATGAAAACAATACTTGTTTACGAGTAAAAGTTAATAACAATAGATATAGGACGTCTCGCTCGCACTTATGCGCACGGAGCCTATCGGTTCATCACACTTGCGTAAAAAAGGCATTTTTCTTATACAGGATGAGGCCAAAAGATAAGTCCATATAAAAAAAAAAAATATTTAGAACTAGAAAAATTATCAATAGGATTAGAAAAGTATAGGAGATATTTAAGTCCTGACATTTTTAAAAACGTCAATGGTTTTTTCGTATTTTCTAGACACCTTAGTCGCCATTTTATTATAACAGATAACACGTATTTCGCATGAAATTATAAGACATGACACGACTAAAATATATCCTATCGTTTTCTAAACCTATTTGACGGAAAGTGACAGCACTAATTTAAGGCAAGTAAGGAGAATTTATATACTGAATTGAGGGCATTATCCAACTTACAAGGGCTGTTCCGGCAGTTTTTAGTCACGGAGTAAATATAATCTCTTTTTCCAGAAACAATTTTTAGCTGACAGCAAATTTTAATTTAAAACCTGCTTGGTGAAAATCCGTGGCCACCTATAGAATGTTTTTTTTTAACATGTTTAAAGATAATCTGTTACTCTTCTTTTGTTTGCAACAATGGACGTTCCGCGGGAAGCTAACTATATGTAGACGTAGACCTTTTCATGTTATGATTTTCTATGATTTCTATAATACTTTATTTACATAGATGTTACACTAGTTACAAAAATATATATACAAATTATCAACTAAAACTAAAGTCTAAACAATAAAACTCAAACCTAAATAAACCTAATCAAAAAGCCCGCCCCGCAGCGTACCTGGCGTTACCGCGCTGGATGGCAAGCGAGATGTGTTGAATGAGGTACGCTCCGGAGCGAGGCTCACAGCCGCAATCTCGTAGGCGGCGTCCTAGTTCGCGTGCAAACTTCTTAGCCTCCTTGGCCCATGGGCCACTGGTTTCAACCGCGAAAGGTATGAAAACGTATCTATGTTCGAGCTCCGAGTATTTCACATGGTTTTGAGCAGCTGCGTATTCCGCTGCGGAGCCTGCTTCCCTCGTCGTTTTGGGTAGGTGTGATGCTGCATAAGTACTGACGCAGGTGGCGTCCCACAGCAAAGAACGTCCTTTTTCCCACGGGACGAAGGTGAGACCATCCGGACGTTTGCCATCTGTTCGGCAAAGACCTGGAGGCTCCGACGCGCATGGAATATTGGCTGATACCAACGCTCGGCGGATTATATCATTAAGCGCGTGATGTCTAGGGAACCTTCCAGCGCACTTGGCACAGCTGAGGCCGTGATGGCCAGAAGTGTCAACAGCGGCTCCACAGGGGCAGATATGGGGCTCGCAATTACGGCAACCTAACCGTAAGGCCACTGCTATTCTTAAGGAATCGTTATCCAGGTGTGTGCCGAGTTGGGGGGAGGGGAGTGCCTGAAGCCATGCACCTGACTCTGGGCAGGTTGCCGCCTTAATGCGGGCTAAGTCAGTATCCGAATTCGATTCGATCAACTCCGACAGAATGAACTTCGACCGTAGATCGTCCCAAGCTCTCTGTAATTCAGGCTTCACCAGCGGATCGATACCAGGACTCGTCGCTGCCCAAGCCAGCAGAGCGTCACTTTCGAATGGGATGCTGAAATCGACACCTTGTGGGTTAAGTATCTTAATGACGAGGTCAGCAACCCCATTCGAGGAAGCGAGGAAAGCGGGCAGACCAACGGCATGTATACTCTTGATTCCTAAACCGCCGTGCCTGATAGGTAGTATAGCTTGACGCCATTGGTTTTCATCGATCGTAATGTTGATAATGCTCTCTAGTGTCACTCGAATAGCACCATCGACTACAGATACTTCATCGGGGTGAAGCCATGTCGGAGTTGTGCGAATCACATACGTTAACTTAGGGAGGGAGAAACATGAACGAAATAGAACGAGGGCAACATGGACTGAGAGTTGTGTTTAATGTTCTTGAACCTGTTCTATCATTCTGCACTTGGTCTCCAGGGCTGCTGGAATCGCGTCTGGGAAAATCGGTGCTCCGAGAAGCGCAAATGTGTTTTTATTTAACTTCCTAACGCCTGGCATCAGGGAGTTAGTTGCTAGGTGGTCGATAGCATCCTCGCCGCATGAAAAAATTTCACACTTTGAGGGGTTGACTTGGAGCCCCAATTGAGATAATCCAGAGACAAGCGTCCTCATATCCTGTACTACCGATGCCGAAGGTCCACCGATTGTGCCATCGTCAAGATACCAGACATTCAGGCTTGACTTCAATGAGGTGACTACCTTGTGGATTGCCAGACTAAATATTAGCGGGCCAAGTGGCTCCCTTGTTGAACCCCGACTAGAGATGGAATCTGAGTACCATTGAAAGATAAGTGGTTGTTCACTGCATAGCATTGGTGAAGAAAGGGATACAAAGAAGGAATAAATTCCTTGACTTCTGCCAAAATTCTATCCCTTTCGACACTGTTAAAAGCATTCTGTAGGTCCACCTTGACGATGACGCAATCTGTGTTTTCAGAGTTCATGGCAAAAGCACGAGTACCGTGAATTGCCGCCTCACAGCCCAAGATTGTGCCGAAGCCTACTTGGTGCGGCTGCAAATGAGCGGCCATTTCGTTCCGCACTGCCCGGCATCGCAACTTTGCCACAAGCCGGCGGAAGGTGCTACCGACGGCGATGGGCCTTATCCCACCATCTCTCTTTGTAAGAGCACAAAGTGACGCTCCGTACAAGAAAGGGCAAACATCGGGATTAAGTGCTCCCCGCAGCAAAAAATTACATAGTTCCGTTAGTGAATCCAGCAACCTGGTAACATTATTACCTGCGGAATGTGAAATCAGGTCTTTAAGATGTTGGGGACGGAGCCTATCCGGACCCGATGCTGATAAACTGTGAAATGTGCTCAGTGCCAGGACGACATCGTCAGCGGTGACTACCAAAGGAGAAAGCAAGGCATCTGGCGAAATGAAAGAAAATGACCGAGATGGGGAAAGGTGCTTCTCCTTTAGCGAATTAAGGGTATCTAGATTGGCTGGTGCGATTTTACAATCGGAAACAAGAAGCCGTGCTGCACCTCCTAAATCACCCTCGTGAACTTTAGATTTCATCTTTCTGTATAAATTAAAAGGCCTAGCACATGGATGGACTTCAGGTTGTGGACAAGTACTTTCTATGTTTTGCTTTACCTTAGCAGTAAGTGAGGTAGTTCCGTTCTGTTCAGGTATTCTCAAAGCTGTGAATGAAAAAGACAATAAACTAAACCAAGCTTCTGGAGTGTTGCATTTTAAGCATTCAACCATTAACTCTACGAGTTTACCAGCAGCTAAAGATCTGGCTCCTTTTGGAACGCGTTTCAAAACGTGAATACTCTTCTTTAAACCGGGCAAACTCTCAAGACCTAGGGGAACAGCCTGATCTGTTGTTAAGTCGTTAGCAAGCACCGATTCAGAAGGATAAGAAGGATTATCAGCATTTTTGTGCTTACGGGTTATGTGTATCTTCAAACCTCGAACACCAACGTAAACATGATTGGAACCGGGACATTGGGGGCAAGCAAGAAGTGCGGTTGAAGTCTTATCTATAATAAACTAAGATATTAAATAACAAATGAGTAAAATTGTAAAAGATAAACTTGAAAATAAATTACAACACAAAAGAAAAAAATATTACAGCATTGAACAAAGCACACTTAACGAATTATAAATACTCTATAAGCTGATGGATGTAGTTGAAAGGTTTTCCAGCATGACAGCGGTTGAAGACGTTTATAAACGACATAGCTTACGATCTTGTGATGGGTTGGCCGCTGCAGAGTCTTTCTTGGCACACGATCGGCGGCCAAGCTGGTCCATGATGAGGAGTTAGTTGGCTAGCGAAGATCCTTCCGTGTCTTTGTCTCATCATACATGTCATATATCACGCCCCCCACCGACATTCTCTTGACTAGAAGCTGGTATTAGGATAGGATTGCTAAACGGGAAACCAAATTTTGTGTCTCCATCTGGTGTGCATAAGCAAAAATATTTGTATTTTCCCTCCGGCATAGTCTTGTTTCCAATCCAGAAGCTACTCAAAAGAGACAAAAAAAACAATTGTGGTTTGGCAACTTGGAGATAGATGGCGATGATAGGGCCTTGGAATATTTCGTGGTTGAATTTTATCCATGGACGTACTATTTTGTCTTCATCAAATTAATTCTTATTTTGTGAAAAAAGTCTCTTTCGTGTTGTAATAAGTCATTATAAATCATATTGTGATTTTTATACATCTACTACAAAAATGCGCAACATAAAGTTAATTCCTGAGCGTCACTGAAAAGTTCGTTATTTGGCTTGTTTGGTTTTTGAGTTCAAATAAATTATGTTAAAATTAAAGTCTTAGAAATAACAGGAAAACTATTATCAGTCCAATTTCCCAGCAAGGGGTACTTAACAAACAGCACAGTACACAAACCAAAATAAGCTGACAGGAACCGTAGATAGACGTGATAAAAGTTTGTGCTTGGCGTCGATTGTTCTAGTTTATTCTGTTGTTTTAGTTTTGTGGTAATATTCCTGTTTTAAAGCAAAGTGCAGTGCTACCAATGTTTGTGGGTAAGGATCACACTGAACACCGTCCAAAACGAATGATTTCAGGTCTGATGAACGTGGTAAAACAATATTATTTGTATTTAAAAAATCTGAACTTGTTCACTTTAGCGCCATTTTTTTTTCTATGATTAAGTTTTACCTTCAAGAAATCTCACGAAAATTTACAAGCTGGTATTGGGAAGTTTGCTCCTGCGTAAGCAACAACAACTTATTGGTTCCGTAAATTTTAACGTGGCCGAGAGAACCTAAGCGATAACCCCAGACCCTAACTCATGAAAATGTCATCAGGGTGGAGTGGCTGTTGCGAGAGAATAAAAACACATAGGGTGATTCAGGCTGAAATGAAGATTGGATTATGGGCAGTTTCCACCTCAAAGTTAGGGAGGTTGCTTCGCGATGGAAACTTTATTTTCTCACCGAAGAGCAAACAGCCTGTCGTTGATTGGTGTAAATTTATACTGAAAAAGTTGTGCGCGGTCGAGGCGTTGATAAAAATATTTATCAACGCCTCGACTATTATTTTTTTCGCAGTGGACCAGTAGCATTAAATCTACCAGAAAACTGTAGAACAAGTTACTAGTAAATGTTATTGCAATATTTGTCCGCCTCAAGCTTTCGAAGATGAAAAGCGAGCGCCCAACGCGTCCGCTCACCTATTTGACGTCTTCTGGGGTACAAATGTTACCTCATCCTCTGTACAGCCCCGATTTAGCTCCGTGCGATTTCTTTTCATTTCCCAAGGTGAAAAAAAAAATTCTTAGACGAAAATTTCACACCACAAACGAGGTTGTCAAAAAATTTCAAAGGTTTTTCAAAATTTCGAACTCCCGCAAGAAATTTCAAATGTTTTGAAAGCTGGTTCAGCCGCATGCATAAGTCCATTGACGATGGAGGGGGGGAATCTTTTGGAGAACTATAAATAATGTTTTTTATATTCTAACTATTTCTTATCAATTTACGTAACAATGTATGTAAGAATAAGCGATTGAAGTATGTCATTCTACGAGGAACTTATAAATTCGATTTTTATACTACCTGTTTATACAATGTGTCAAAACTAGTTTGTCATTTAGTTTCGCCGGTTCTTACATAGGTACACTGTAAATATCATACAAATTATTAATCCCTCCACCGAAATGGGCATGAGACATGCTTTTACTAGCAGTGAAACCGTTTGTTCTGCATCTTGCTACGTATTCCAGAAAAAAAATTGTGTAGTAGAAAAATAAAATAATAATCTAGTGATTGATAGCGAAAGCTGAAGACCAGCTGGTGATAAGGAACAACTTTCCTCATGGAACATTGGTTAAAATACGAGAAAAGTTTTTTTGTTTTTCTATTTTCCATAGTAACTCAAATCAGCTTCTTCTTTTTGTATGGGACAATGAGTCGTCGAACGACCCGATGAATCCTAAAAGGCCTCTGACATGGTTGTGTAACGGAACTCGGAACATAATTTTGCAAAGTCGGTAGTAAATTCAAAAATCTCCTTAAACTTCCATCTCTACGCGGATGACTTGCAAATTTATCGACATTTCAATGTTGCTTATATAATTTGTGCAGTCGATGGAATCAATCTAGATCTCACTAAAATAAGCGCTTGGGCAACATCATTTTGGTCTGAGTACCAAATTTTAAAACACTTCCCGTGTTAGGTATACAATTTTTGAAAACTTGCAAAATTTTCGAGTGCGGGCAGGATTTGAACCTGCGACTTTCGCATTACTAGTGGCGATGCCTCTTCCATCTGGGCTACCGCAGCTCATTTCTTGCCCGCCAATTTTGCAAGTGTATTTTAATGCTAGTAACGCTTGGCATGGCTCCATCTACCGGGTTAGTTTTGCAACTAATAACCGGCGACTAATTCTATCTTTACAGATTGAATGTAGTCTAAGCGATGAAAACCAGCGATAAATTGAGTACCAAATTTTAAAACACTTCCCGTGTTAGGTATACAATTTTTGAAAACTTGCAAAATTTTCGAGTGCGGGCAGGATTTGAACCTGCGACTTTCGCATTACTAGTGGCGACGCCTCTTCCATCTGGGCTACCGCAGCTCATTTCTTGCCCGCCAATTTTGCAAGTGTATTTTAATGCTAGTAACGCTTGGCATGGCTCCATCTACCGGGTTAGTTATTAGTTGCAAAAAAAAGTTGGTAAATCCTAAAAAGTCGCAGGTATTGATCTTGGGTAGCAGATACATGTATAAGCAGTTGGATTTTTGCTGTATCCCACCTGTCATTTACAATGGAACCACCATTGCTTATACTAGTACCGCTAAGAATCTTGGGGTTATTTTTGATTCCAATCTAACTTGGATCCCTCACGTCAATGAGCTCAGCAGGAAAATTCATTACTCTTTTCACTCGCTTAAACGTCTTCAAAGTCTCTTGCCCCTAAAAACTAAAATCTCTCTGGTACAATCTCTTCTCTTTCCGGTACTGGACTATCATCATCATCATCATCATCCTCAGCCCACATCCACCCACTGCAGGGTATAGGCCTCTTCTCTACAGCGTCAATCCTCACGGTCCTGTGCCAGCCTTGTCCAGTGCCGTCCTGTTACCTTGACGATATCGTCGGACCAACGGGCAGCTGGTCTACCCACTGACCTTTTTGCTCCTCTTGGCCACCATTCCGTGACTGCTTTTGTCCACCGATCGTCACTTCTTCTCGCCAAGTGTCCCGCCCATTTCCACCTTAGCCTTGTTATTGTTGTTGGACTATGCCGATTCTTATTTCCCTAATTCTACAGAGGAGCTCGTTAATAAGCTTGAGCGACTCCAGAATCTGTGCATACGGTTTGTTTTCGGACTCCGTAAGTACGATCACGTTTCCTAGTTTCGCAAACAGCTCAAGTGGCTCCCGATCCGATTCCGCAGGAATACTCGCATTCTTTGTTCACTATACAACATTTTATATAACCCGTGCGCCTCTATCTATCTGCGTGAGCGCTTTAAATCGTCCACTGGACAAGCCTTGTCGTTCTAATGTTAGAACGGTCCTTGCCATTCCTCACCATCATACTGATTTTTATTCATATTCCTTTACTGTCCATGTGGTTAGGTTATGAAATTCACTACCACACATTGTTCGAGACAGCCCTTCCATCGCTGTCTTTAAGAAGAGAGTAAGAGAGTACTATCTTTCACTATCCGAGTAAAATAGGTATATTATAGCTATGTATGTATTATAGTTAATCATATGTTTAATTCAGTTTAGGTAGAATTCGTATAATATATGTATGAAATATATTATGTATGTTTATTTATGAAAGTATTTATATATTCTTATTGGCATTTATATATTTAAATAAGTAATTGTGCAGGCCCAATCCGCCTGTCTGGTAGAAGTCTCACTTTCCGTAGGTCAGTTGGAAGAAATCTTATTAGAAATAAGTTGTCTTGTTGTGTCGTCATTCTTTGTATATTGTGTCTCTTGAAATGTTTTTTTGTGTGCAATAAATGGTTAATAACAATAATAATAAGACTTAACGCTTCTCCAGATTGATGTTGTTAATCTTATCCCGATGATTCTCTTCGAAAACAGCAAAGAGACGGAATCATGGATCGGATCATGACGTCAATAAGTGATAATGCTATCCTACATTGAATAAAGTTATTTCATTTTCATTTTCATTCATTTTCATTTTCAATGCGCCGTCATATACAATAAATTATCTAATAAAAAAAAATTACAAAGATGATGATGCAATACAATGTTCTTTCACTCTTTTTTTTTAAAGTGATGTAGGTGGGACTATCACAAGTAGCTTGTACCACAATTGAGTGGCGCGAACAGTAAACGAAATAAAAAGGTATTTGGGTTTTGATTTAGGATCTCATGTTTGCAACATCTATGAAAAATTATTTACTTGTCCTTATAAATCATATTCACACGATCACTAACACAAATTGCAATTGCTGCGCAAGTACAAGGAAGTGAGAAAACGCCTTATAAAACGAATTATAACGGCATGGCATGAAAAACAATTTTGTGGCGAATCCAATATCGAAGTTAAATAAATTTATCCTTTATTTTTATTTGCGCGCTGCTGACCGAAGCGTCAACTCGGTTCAATTCACAGGGGTCCAAATTTCATTCCACTCTAATGCGGGAGAAATGCGGGGATCCACGTTCCAGTTATTTCCTGGTGCAGCGTTTATCTGAGGTTATCCAGCGCGGCAATGCAGGCAATCTGATGGGAACGGTTGGACCGGGAATGATCCGGGGTGGTATTTTTGATACTACTTCGGACATTTTGCGCCTTTAGACAATTTGCGGCTTAGGACATTTTGCGACTTTGGATATTTTGAAACATAGAGCATTGAGTTAAGTGTGTTTATTACCAAGCAAGCGACTATTGTTTTCTCGGATGCTATAACTTAAGTGCCATACTTCTTCTTTTCGTGTTCGACGAACGATTTGATGAACCTGCCATGCTAACCATACATTTTTATAATAATGTTTTATATTTCAGAATATATGAAGGTGTTACGGGAAAACAGACTTCTCACAAGAGAATTAGCGATGCTTGAAAATTCTTCTACAACGGCTGTCGAAATGGGTAACGTATAATTATTTTACTTGATGATACCACTATATTTTGGTTCGCTAGTGCATTATCATCATAATAAAAAACCAAAAATAACCAGCCCATCTGACATATTGTGTGCCTTGACAAAAGTCGACCAGTGCGCGTGCAACTTCACTATAGTAACAAAGAGCGAGGAATGGTTTAAGTTAAAATAGCGACGCGTAAGACGATGCGGTGCCAATATTTATCATGGCAGACATGTTAGCATGGAATAAAAGATAATGAAAAACAAAGAGTTGTAATAGTCGGTAGTTTTATGAATTTCCAAGGAACTGTCCTGTTTTCTGGTTGTGTCTGGCTGGTTCGAAAAGATATATTGCGGGTTTTTTTAGCGAAAGAAGAGCTTCAACTTTGCTCATCGAGCCAAGAAGCTGAAAATAAGCATGAGATACCTCTTGACTTGACCTCCTAATAAAACTGCACAATCCTTCACATTCATCGGCCCTTTTCGGAACCTGACTCTTAAACAAGTTCACCAAGATTTGAATGAATACTAAAACAACAAAAGCTTAGTAAGGAATATTTTGGAAGTTTATTGTATAATAAAATCGTTATCATCTCAAGTTAATTGCTTCAAAGGCTCAGACTCATCTTGAATAAGAACTAAAAATATTGTTTACCTACAGAAATGGCTTCTCCATTCGATATTAAAACTGCCATTGCCATGTTTCTTATGATGAACGATCAGGAACACGTTGATATATAATTTATTGATGGTATTTTACTTTATAGCTTGTAAGTTATAGCATAAAAATACCCAAATAATCTTATGCTAAATTGAGGCTGTAGACACAGTACACATATAAGCTTCGCTTGGGCCACAAATTTGGGAGAAGGAAGGAAGGAAGGAAAAATTCTACATAAGCATATTTTTTTCTTTGTTGAATAGAACTTTATATTTATAACTAAGGACTAAAAAAATCGAACTAAATTGTAAACAGAAACATAGTAAAAAAGAATATTAATTTGCCATTTTGCAAAAAAAAAATTCTAACAGTAGACATATTTTATGCAACTGCCATTGTTTTAGTATAAACTTGTAAAAAATATACAAATTTAACAATTTTTTGTCTATGAAATATACGTATCTTATCGAAAATAGTCCGACAAAATTTAGTTTTTTTTTTCAAATCTAATAATAATAACAGTTTATGTAGTTTAGTTCAGTTCTTACGCTGAACTGGTAAAGGAATACGAAAGATGAAAAGTATATTTGCAAAATAAGTCGGCAACACTTTCGCTTTCTATTCAGCTCATCAGGTAAGGTAATCTGCCTTACTACAGTTGGTATGAAACTGCGTCCATATGAGCTACTGGTGCGAATCTGCTAGGCATCGGTCTCATGAGAGATAAGCTTCTTGTACCCGAGCAGGGCAATCGCTAAACTTTATGTAGTTTAGTTCAGTATTTACGCTGAACTGGTAAAGGAATACGAAAGACAAAAAGTATGAATGAGGCTTTGAAAAAGAAAGGAATGAAAGTGAATGTAAGTAAGACGAAGTCAATGGTTTTTGAAAAAGAAGAAGGTATGACGGAGTGTAATATTATGATAGAAGAAGAGAGGGTGGAGCAAGTGAAAGAGTTTGTATATTTGGGATCGAAGTTTACATCAGATGGAAAGTGTGAAAGTGACATTGAAAGGAGGGTAAATGCCGGCAACATGGTGAATGGAGCGTTGCATACTTTTATGAACAGCCAGACAGTGTCTAATAAGGCACGTCTGGCTGTGCATAGAGGAGTGTTAGTTCCAACACTTATGTATGGGAGTGAAAGTTGGGTATGGCAGAAAAAGCATGAAAGTAGAATAAATGCGGTAGAAATGAGAGCGCTAAGAAGTATGATAGGAGTGAAATTGAGTGACAGGATAAGGAATAGCGTGATTAGAGAACGTTGCGGTATAAAAGATGACATAGTGACTGGTATAGAAAAAGGAATGCTGAGATGGTTTGGTCACATTGAGAGAATGAATGAAAGAAGATTAACGAAACAGGTGTATATGGCGAGTGTGGATGGGAACGTTGGAAGGGGAAGACCAAGACGCACGTACTTGGATCATATCGGGGACGTTCTAGAGAAAGGTCAGGTCAAGAGTACCCTAAACCGACGAGCATGTATGAAAAGATTGATGCATGTTGAAGAAGCGAAAGAGGTGTGTCAGGATCGTAGCAAGTGGAAAGATGTAGTCTCTGCCTACCCCTACGGGAAAGAGGCGTGATTATATGTATGTATGTATGTATGTATATTTGCAAAATAAGTCGGCAACTGTTTCGCTTTCTATTCAGCTCATCAGGTGAGGTAATTTGCCTTACTACAGTTGGTATGAAACTGCGTCCATATGGACTACTGGTGCGAATCTGCGAGTCATCGGTCTAATTTTTTTTTAAATTTTTTATTGTTGGTTCGTCTCGCTTTAATTTTAATTTTTAATTTATTTATTCAATTTCAACGGCGTACCAATTACAGAAAATGAAAATGTCAATATAATAATAATTTAAATAATAAATAATTAACAAATAAAATCATTTACAAAAGTAAATAAGATTTGTCAATCAGTAAATACTTAAAAATAAAAATTATCATAAGAATTCATTTTACAATGTCATGTCATATCAAATTAGAGATATAGAAGTTTCACATTCATACGTCATCTCACAGAACTGTAAACAATCACGCAAAATACTCGACCATCCATCCACAAACAGATCACAATCCGGTTTTGCGTCAAGGAACGCGTTCAGTGTAGTGAGCATGCGACAGATTGGTGAGTTAGCGCGAGAGTGTGTGCGTGTGGCAGGAACGGCAAGCAGCGCGCGCCTGCGCCGGCCAGCTGAGCGTAGGTATCGGTCCGGTACATACCTATAGGCGGCACAGCAATGAGTGCAGGTCAGGTGCGTTGATAAGACTAGGGTTGCAAAATTACGTAATATTACCGAAGACGAAGGTAAAATACCTGTATTTTACGGTAATTTATATACATTACGGTAAAATTACCGGCTACTTATGTATGAAATTAAATTATGCAGTTGCCACGTTGCCTATTAGTTAAGTTACTAGGTAGTGTAGAACAAACTAAGGTAGTTTGATTAAGGCGAGTGTACTCGTGAAAGCAAAAAAAAAAAACTCTTTATACAATTAATCTATCAGAATGTCCGTTGCTCAAGTTTTTAGTATTGTCCTTTAGTAAAATTAGAACCTACAAACTAAATGATATATTCGCTGTAATTAAAGTTATGGCAATTAATACCAAAGTGGCCGTTTTTAGGCACTTTATGCCTCGCCTCGCCTTAAGCTGCCCTGCCGACAAACATACTGTCTCGCTCTCGCCCGAACCAACCCGATCAACTGAGTCAACTGACGGACGCCCGCCGCCCCGTCGTAGTTTAATTCGTTTTTTGCCCAATCTTACCGTATTTTACCGTAAAATATAATATATGACGTAAAATATCGTATTTTACGTAACTTTACGAAAGTAATATTACCGCTTTGCATCCCTAGATAAGACCACGTAATACTTTAAGGGCTACCACACACTGGTTATTTATTCTACGCACATTCAACGAGTTGAACCCCAGTGTCCCCAACAAAAATACCGTAGGATACATGTATGGGTAGTACCCATACTGGCGTCAAAGTATGGGAACTGGCGTGCGGATTCCACACACAACTGCTGGTCTCTAACTTGCTTCTACACAGCGAGGTGTATAAAAGCCGGATGACCGTTGGGCTTTGAAAGTCGCGCGCATTGCGCAGAACAAACCCCATGCGCTTGTAGCATTCCTTGCTGAGACTACTAATGTGGTCCCTGAATGTTAGTTCCCGATCAAAGATAACACCCAAGTCTTTAATCTGGTGTTTCCGAGTAATCGCATCGTCGCCTAATTTATATTGGAAGTGAATAGGGTGTGTAACACGACCAAAAGTCATTACTGAACATTTACTCGTGTTAAAAAGCATACCATTGCTTTTACTCCACGCCTCCACGGCATCAATGTCACGCTGCAGAAGCGCACAGTCTGCCGAATCTCTGATCCTCATTATGAGTTTGAGGTCATCGGCGTATAAAAGGCACCTAGCATTGGTCACCACCCTGGTCAGATCGTCGACCATGATTAAAAACAAAAGGGGCCCAAGAATAGAACCTTGACTTACACCGGAACGCGTGTGATAGGGCTGGGATGTATAACATCCGTACTTGACAAACTGCTGACGGTCCCCTAAATAGTTCGCAAAAAGACGAAGTAGTCTTTGGGAAAATCCAAGGGACGAAAGTTTGGTAAGCAGTATGTCATTATCAACCCTATCAAACGCTTTCCGGAAGTCAAAGTACAGGACGTCAACCTAAACTTTATCTTCCATGGAGTTGGAAATGAAATCAACGAGCGTGAGAAGGTTAGTATCTACCGACTATCCCTTCCTGAAGCCGTGCTGCTCATCACACAAGCGGACATCAACTTGTTTATATAACTGTGTGTGAATGACACGTTCGAAAATCTTGGCTGGTGCACACAGTACTGCAATCGGGCGGTATTCTTATTATATAGTTATTCTCTTATATTCTCTTTATATAGTTCTTCTAATGTAATGAATATATATGTGAATGTGTATGTATGTAAATATTTCAATTTTATTACTGTACTAATAAAAGGAAAACAGTTTCAGAAAAATCAATTTTTTATTAAATAATCGTATGGTGTGGGCATGTCTGCAGTTTTCTTTCGTTCATTCGTTTCGTTCAATGTCCCGTAAACCCTGTATGGCATATACAGGGTTACAGAACTATTTTAAATGAAAATTAACAACGTAAATTTAAGTGCAGTGACTACTTAACTAGTTAACACGTCGGTCGAGCAGCCTTGGGCAAGTGTTATTGAATCGCACCTATTAAATGTCCTATCAGTATAATAATAATCGAGTATTTAGAATATAAAATCAATCGCCTACAAAAATATATTTAATAACCTACAAAAAGAACTTAACGAATTGAGATCAACAACATTTGTACTTACATTACTCACAGTCAAAGTTAGCTTTCATCACAGCTTTTAGTTCTGTATAGTCTCTTAGTAGGATATATAGGAATCACCAGTCGCGTAGGTTTTGCTTATATTAAAAAAAATATAAAAATTAAAATTAACAGAAATCTTGATGCAATCATCTAGATTCTTATTTTAAGATACACGAAGACATTCTAAGATACAAGAGACATAGGAATCACTTAAAAATAAATTCAAATATCTATCCAAATATCAGATCTCTTAAACTTAATATCGTGAGGCTCTAAAAGAACTAGCCTTCGAGTAAAAAAATAAAAAAAGAAATCAAAATACATCCTCTAACATTCAATAATTACAAATCAACATACTGTGAACGTCAGAATGACACATGGTATTCAGATAAATGAAATGTATTCTAACAAATGTTACTTAAATAGCACTAAATAGTACATTTAAAATAAAAAATAGTGCCCCAAAGTTTTGATTCTAGTATAAAAATCACCATTGTATCATAATAATATTATTATAAAAATAATGATAGTTGTAGCTATTGCAATTTTTAACAATGCGCTGGCCAAACTGACGTCAGACACACTGCCGGTGTATGATGATGATTTCAATATTAATATAACCAGAAGTTTGAAGTACGATTTACTATTTTAAAGTTACTATCTAGTACTAACAAGGTACTATTTTTTAGAATACATTTTATCAAAACCTGAATACTTACATGTGCCATACCTTGAAAACATACTAGTTCATTTATAAAATCATCTTATTATTAATCTTCAAAACAAGTATCACATATATATTCGCTATAAGATACACCCCCTGTGCAAACTGAACAATACTTTTTCTTACAAGTGATACATTTTACTATATTCTGCATCGGCACTGGGCTCTCACATTTATTGCAAGTAACCTTACGAGATACAACGAAAGTCAACGACTTTTTCTTCAATATTTGCCTATTTCCTTTTATATTTGTGTCTGAATCTAGACGATTCTTTGAAATCCTGGGGTATGTTTTCAATGAACCTTCTGCTTGTTGTGGAGGGCTGTCTCTTGGTAAAATATTTGGCATATTAAAAATATCAAATTCGCTTTCATCCTCATCAATCTTTGCATTCGGGTCAATTATTTGTATTTCATCGGTCGTTTCCTGGAACTGGTCCACTTCTTGTATTATTGGTTCTTCGTTGCCGTTCATTACTTCAAAATTTTTAATTCGTGCTGCCTCAAGAGGTTCATTGCTTCCAGGATCGGGTAACAGGTTTAAAACATTTTTTAATGTGTGTACAGTAGAACCATAGCAAGAGCAAGATGTTTTAGTTTCAGAACAAAAACAGCTCAAAATACGATGCTTAATTTGAGAACTTCCAGGCGCATAAATAATTTGATGAATCTTCATCGTTCCACTTATTGTTTCAACGTTATCGGGTATTAGTTTTTTAACATCATCTATTTTCTCTTCGGTAATGTTGGAAATGTGAACAGTTTTAAGAGAAGATTGTAATGTCAAATACACGTCTGCAGCATTTATAATATCCTTTCCGTAACACACTTGTCTGTCAAGGAACCTTTTTACTACACCTCCAATAGCATCAGCGACTCCTTTTCCGTGACTACTTTCGAAAAATGACCAAGTTATTTCAACATTGTGCAATGTTGAAAAGTAATTAGTGAGAAAAAAGTTATGTTTTTGTCGATATTGAGATGTGGGTCCATCCGAGAAAATGTGAATTCTTTTCAGGTTTTTAACCAAGGTCTGGCCCAAGTCGATAATTGGCTCAAGATGAGCCCATATAGCATGCGGTTGATGCTCATTGGAGTGTGACACGGTACAAGATGATTTCTTTCCACCTTTATAAAATAAAACTCCTGTGTGCAGAGTAACTTGACCCTTCGATGCACCAAAATGCATTGATTGTACTTCTTCAGACATTTTACACTCATAATTTTGAGAGAAGTCACAGTGGATTGCCATTTCGTCATCCGACAAGTTTTCAAGACAGAAGTTGTAGCATTTTATTTGATGAGACGCATTAAAACTGTGAATTTTAAAGGATGCAATATCAGCTTCTAAAAGCTGTATTAACTCAGAAACTGTATTAGTTTTCGACGTTTTTGTGGTTTTTTTTGTATTGATGTCTTTTTCTGCGCCACCTGGGGTTTTCTTTTTATATGTATGTGTCAAACTCTCCCACATCTCCCAGATTATTGATTTGTTTCCAGATTCATCCAAATTATTATAATTTATCTTCATACTTCTACAAGTATCACAATGACCATACATACAATCATATGATTCTGAGTCGCATGCTATTTTTTCTAACAGAGAACGTGTACTTGGAAAATCTATTATTTTATGGCGAAATAATGCCGCTATTTTGAACGCCATATTAGAATGCTTTATGCAAAGGCAAGTGTTTCGGTTTTGTATGCTCGGTGACAAAATGAAAAACGGTTTGAATCTACAAAACGTTGCGAACGACGCAGTGCCGCCTTCTTTTTTGTAAATTTCATGTAAGGCACGCAATGAATTATTGAGATATCTTATTTGTTGTTAATTTTTTTTCTGTGTTCTACATTCACGCTTACCTGCTGTAGCCCTGCTTATATCGTCTCGCATATAAAATTCTATTATAGATGTTTTTAATCATTGATCTACAACAACCCTAGATTACGCGCGTACGCTCAAAAGGTGGGCCGGTAAAGTAGTGCACAATTTGCAAGCGAGCACTTCTTTCCCACAGTGCGTGGCTGGCCGCTAAACTGTTAACATGACCAAGTACGGGCTAACAAATAAGGCTGAATTCAATAGATTATGGTGAGGTTCGTTGTGATATTTTGAATCAGGCGGACGCAATGAATCTATAAATCGCTATGTATGACTGTATAGTTCAGTAGGTGACAAAATTTTAGCGTAATTTTGTATGAGGCGCTAAATCTAGGGTTGTTGTAGATCAATGTTTTTAATTCTGAAATACGTATTGCCGCTGTACGTTTCTTTCTTAATCGGGCATTGATTTGTTGTGAAACAAATGTCTTTGCCTTGTTGTTTGTAACCACATCATTACGGATTATACCTTTGATCAAGTCTCTTTCTTTGTTGTTCGCACAGTTTTTGTAGGTGTGTTTCAAAGATGCTTCAAGGACTTCATTTCTGGCAGTCATTTTTAAAATATCTGTTTCAAACTTCTTTCTTTCTGTGGTTAAGCTTTGTTGTAGTCTATAAATTTTCTTTCTTGCTGTTTCGTAAGAACGTTGTAAAAAAGTTATGCGACACTCTGCATCATTCAATTGTCTTGTTAATTTGTCTCTCGACTTTCGGATTGTGTTGACAGCTTTTGTTAATTTCAATGTGTTATCAGGTACGTTTGGTAGTTCTTCTGATGCTGATGGTCCTGGCGCCTCAGCTGATGATGAAGTCGCAGAGTTGGTTTTATTTATAGATCTTTTTTTATCATGTTGTTTATGCTTTTCTGCCTTCCACTTCTGTCTTTGTGCTTTTTTTTCTGTTTCCGTCATTTCTGATATTTTCTTGTATTTATATTTTGTTTTAATTCTTTCTAAGTTTTTTATTCTCACTTGTTCTAACTTTTCCGGATTTTGTTTTAATTTTTCTCTGTATCGTCTCGTTTTTTCTGCTGATGTTAGTGGCATCTTCAAGCACTGTTAAAATCAAAAAGATTATTTAAACTTGTCCAATTAAGTTTATGTATCGTACGTACATTACATTCTCTCTCTTTTCGTGTGGGACACCAAGTTGTGCAACGACCCGATGAACTCTGGTGTCAGAATTTTTCAACCGCCTACTACTAGAAGCAGGTGTTTGATATGGTTGAGTAACGATCGCCGTCTAAGTTATCATATACAGCAACCGGAACCTATGGCAAAACGTCCCCCTTCGAAATACAAAACCATCTTTATGACGGACCTGCAATAGCCTAACCAGGCTAGAAACTAGGGAGACCGAGTTTTCGTCCCAAAAAACTCGAACACTCAAAACTATGTGAAAATCGTTGAGGTCGTCTCCAAGTACCCAATTTTAAATACATGAATAATAACTTTTTTTAAAGGGAACCGACTTCAAAGAACGTGTTAAAAGTGCAAAACTCCGTTTTTTTTGTCGGTTAATATGCCTAAAACCTCTTTTTAAGTCTGACAAACACTTTGCTGAAAACCGCATCAAAATTGGTTCAGCCAAACACGAGATAATCGCAGACAAACATACAGACAGACACATACATACAGTCCAAACTGAGAACCTTCTTTTTTTGAAGTCGGTTGAAAATTAAACAAATTGCTCGTTTAATGATAAGAACACATTTGTCCGGTATCTATATTTATCAACTCTTTGCCCTCATATTATATGTTCGTTAAAAAATCAAAAATAAAAATTCGTTAAATCTAAAAAGTAGACCTTTGAACAAAATTCATAAATATTGTGGGTAGATGAAACATTATTTTTCAATAAATATTCACAACCTAACTACATCGAACAAAAAAAAATACCGAGATAAATAGTACCAAATATACGTTATAGACGTGGCTTTATAATTTCCTACTTTGTAACCAGCATTTCCACTTATACGTGACTATGGGAAAGTTGCAAAAAGGAAGTCACGAATACATGATTCACGAGCGAAGAAATTTGATTGTGGTGATTAAAATTGTTGATTGATCTAGTAAAAGTCATCAAGTTGTAGTGTAAGTTACAATCTATGTGCAAGCATAAAAACAAGTGAATATTTGTTGTCAACTCACCTTTTAAATTGGTCGCAAAAACCGAACGCAAAAAAATTTCAGCACCGAAACCGCATGCGCTCCCCGCACACTGACACCAGCAGATGACAGTTCATCAATATGGCGGCTTCAAATGGCGTTGTGGTGTTGCTATTTTATTCAGACTCAATAAAATTGGTAAATTTTATTAACTTTAGGGGTATAATAGGGTCACAAAAACTGGAGTATTTTTTGGAACTATTTTTGGGACAAGTTTTAAATTTAAATTTAATATTAAAACGCCGTAGCGCTTCTAATATGCCAGTCAAATATGGACCGTCTTAAATTGGAGCAAAGGCTAAAATAGAAATACGTACGCTGTTTCTTACAACTTTATGGAAAAAAATAGCTTCAAGTAAGACAGAAATGAAGTGGGACACATGACTTTTCATACATTTTAATTTTTGAGTGCTTATTTTATTTAGATTTTTGAAAGAATTATACAATAAATATGCTTTAAAGTATTTTTTTATGTGAAATTAATTAATTAATTATACTTAGAACTCATAAATACAAGCTAAACACGTTATAAAAATTTGTTATTCATCCTTAAAGTTACGGGACAGTGCCCCAAATGCGATTGGCATAAATTATGAGAAACGCTCAGATAGATCTTGCGGCCGAAGTATGTGAAGGTCACCCACAGATCTTCGCCGTGTTCAGTTTCCAGCTCGGGGCAGCGACGTAGTTCGAGCGGCGGGCGCGCTGCTATCATTACGCCTCCGCCCTGCTTCTGCGGTCCTCGATCACGACGAAAAACGTACCAGTCACCACAGGCCGCCTCGTTGTCTTCTACTGAGCTGTCCAGGAATGTCTCCGTCACTGATACCAGGTGACTGTCAATGAGGATGAGGTTGGCTTTCCATTTCGGCAACTTAGTTTTAAGGCCTCGTACATTTTGGTAAAAAATGTCGAGAGTAGTTGTTTGTTTACCATCGTTACGCAATGTATTAGGCTCCCCGCTGCGCACGGGGGCGGTACAGAAACCAGTCGGATATGCAAACTCCCGCCGGCCACACGGATGGCGAACTTATCGCGTCGTAGTCGTAGGTACTCTCAGGGAGCGCGATTATGAAGCATGCGTGTCGTGTTGATTTAATGTCTCTCTTCTTTACCTCGTAGCCATCGTTTTTAACGATAGTATTAAAGAAGTTTTGAATGTTTTCGACTGAAGTGTCGGGTTTCAATTGCCATATCTGAATAATTATGCCGTTGTTTTTCGACTGTTTGAAGTTTGTCTTTAGTGGCGCCTGCTCCAACCAGCACCGAGCGCCGCTTCTTTTTAGACCGCTTACTAGTTTGCACCTGTCAGTCACGATCAGCTGGTGCGAATCTGCGAGTCATCGGTCTCATGAGTGTCTTACGACAAATCGTGTATGAGTTTCGTTCTCACCGATAAGCTTCTTGTACCCGAGCGGGGCAATCGCTATGGACAATATAATCATTTTACTTTTATTTATGATGTACCTAATTTAATTTAATCATGTAATCATTCGAACACAATAATTGTATACATACATCATACATCAGCCTATTGCAGTCCACAGCTGGACGTAGGCCTCCCCAAGGGTACGCCATAGGGCACGATCTCCCGTTTTGGCCATCCAGTCTCTACCAGCCGCCTTTTTTAAGTCATCGGTCCATCTGGCCGGAGGTCGTCGAACGCTACGCTTGCCGAGACGTGGCCTCCACTCGAGAACCCGTTTACTCCACCGTCCGTCGGTTCTACGACAGATGTGCCCAGCCCACTGCTACTGCAGTTTGCAACACTTCCAGACTATGTCCGTTGCTTTGGTCTTTTTGCGGATTGTCTCATTCCAGATTTTATTCATAATAGAGATACCGAGCATAGACCTTTCCATAGCTCTCTGAGTGACATGTAGCCGGTGGGCCAGTTTTACTCTCAGGTTCCACGTCTCGGCTCCATAGGTCATGACTGGCAGGACGCACTGATCGAACACCTTGGTATTGACGCATTGTGGCAAGGGTGATTCCAAGATATGACGCAACTTCCCAAATGCTGCCCAGCCCAGCTGCACTCTTCTGGTGATTTCAGCCTCAAAGTTGTCTCTACCCAGCTGCAAAGTTTGCCAAAGGTACACATACTTCTGGACAACTTCAAGGGCTGTACCTTCGATGGAGACCGCTGCGGAGATGATGTGTTGATTGAACATGACTTTCGCCTTGTCCTAGTTCATCCCGAGTCCAACACATCTCGAGGCGACGTTGAGACTGGTCAGCATTTTTTTCAGATCCTACAGCGATTCAGCCACTATTACTATATCGTCGGCAAAGCGGAGACGTGTGAGATACTCGTATTCGCGTTGACGTTGATGCCTAGTCCATCTTACAGCAAAACCTTAAAGATATCCTCCAGCGAATCGGTGAAGTGTTTCGGGGATATAACGTGACCTTGCCTTACATCTCGGAGTAGTTTAATGGATCCTGTTTTGTAGTTTTGTACTTGGACAGGCATACATCGTAGCCATTTAAAAGAGGCTTTTTAGCACCTCCACATTTCGCCAATCCACTTGGCACCGCTGTAAGGACTCCAAAACAGCCCAGGTTTCAAAAGAGTTTAAGGCTTTTTCGTAGTCTACAAAGGCCATACACAGCGGTTGGTTGTACTCTTTTGACTACTGTATACCCTGCCGTACAGTATGGATGTGGTCCACGGTGCTGAAGCCTTAACGAAACCCGGCCTGTTCCGGTGGCTGGAAGTTGTCAAATCTTAATGCCGAACGATTCGTAACGACTCTCGAGAACAGCTTATATACGTGGCTCAGAAGTCAGAAGTGTGATCGGTCTATAGTTTTTAAGGAGCGTTATGTCGCCCTTCTTGAAAAACAATGCACAATACCTCTGTTCCACGCCTTCGGAGTTGTCCCATTGGCTATAACAGAGTTGAATAGTCTTTTTGGCTTCTCGAGGACAGGCTTTCCACCAGCTTTAAGTAGCTCAGACGCTACTCCGTCTTCACCGGGAGCCTTCCCATTCTTAAGCTGTTGAAGAGCCGACCCGATTTCGTCTACATCCACGTCCGGGAGATCGTCTGTAAAGTGGCGAGAGAGTGGAGCTTTAGGGTCTGTGTTCGCGTGAGGTGGAGGTTTCTGCGCAAGCGAGGCATACAGATTTCCGTAGTATCCTTCGCTGCCTCGGGATTCAAAATGAGTACTCGAAGCAAAAATTACCTATGCCATCTTGTTGTACAAATAAATGAAAAATGAAATGAAATACTTTATTCAATTTAGGATAGTATTATCACTGATTGACGTCATGATCCGTCATTGTAAAAAAAATATATTTGTAAATCACATTTTTTTTAATAATAATTTTGTATTGCTCAATAGAAAACCGGATCGAACGGGATAAATAAATAAAAATAAAAGCACTGCCTCGGGGTTGGCCTGGTTAATTACACAGCATGTAACTTTAGGCCACCACCATCTCTAAAAAACATTTGTTTCAAATTTTTGTCAAGATTTTAAAAGCGTGTTATTTACATGCGTATAATAAACCCGACCCCCTGAACAGGGTAAAACCCCAAAAAACCTGCCCAGAGGTGCTCCTACACTAAATAAACTATCTGTCTAGGCCCTTAGCTGCCCTAGCTAATTTTGAAAATAACAAAATAATATATCTGCATAGCCCAAAAATGACAACATAAAAAATATATATAATAATAACAAAAAATTGCAGCAGATTAGATCTACTTGTTTCGTCTAACAGAATATTTACTATACATTTAAATTAAACCCATGGAGATTTATCTTGCATATAGTCTGATATTTCATAATAGCCTTTCTTATACAATTTCTATTTAATTACTGGTTTAAATTTATTTAAGGGTAAGTCTTGAATATCTTTAGGAAGTTTGTTATAAAAGCGTATGCAATTGCCCTTAAAAGTGTTGCTTACTTTACTATGCCTGCTCATGTGTACAGCAAGTTGCTCCTTATTTCTAGTGTTAAAATTATGCCTGTCAATAATTTCTTAAAATTATCTATATTTATTTTTACGTACACTAGATTTTCGTACCTCTTTATGTATTGTGACACAAATGTCAATATGTTGATTTCTTTAAATTTCTGTCTCAAGAAGACTCGAGGTCCTAATTTATAAATTGAACAAACAGCCCGTTTACGAAATATATTGTTCACATCCGCAGCATGGCCCCATAATAGTAAGCCATAAGACATTAAGCTATGTAAGTAGCTAAAGTAAACTAGTCTTGCATTGTCTACATCAGTGAGATATCTTATTGTTTAACTGCGTATGCTGCTGAATTCAGTCTCTTCGACAATTTCTCAATATGTGGCCCCCATTGGAGCGAGGCGTCGTAAGTTATGCGTGAAAATACAATTGAGTCTGCAAGGTTCAACTTTTCATCCTTTACCTTAATAATAGTTGAGCTAGGTTTAACATTTGGTAATACAAATTTGATACATTTTGTTTTCTTTTCATTCAAAAGTAGGTTATTTACTGTAAACCATTGCACTACATCGGCAATAGCTTTGTTCTTGTCATCATAGTTGAGTAGAGGCAACCTCTTTACTCTAAAAAGTAGAGAGGTATCGTCTGCGAACAAAACTATATCATGTTTTTCTTTAACTAGATACGAATAGACTTTAATATATACAAGAAACTAAAAAAGACCAAGAATCGAATACTGCGGAACGCCCATGCTCATCTTTGATCCAGATGATCTTTCACCGTTGACATATTTTGGATTCTATTGTTAAGATATGATTCCAAAAGCCTGGTGTTTTACGCCGTAGTGATGTAGCTTCCTGATAGGAGTATCACGATGAACACAATCAAACGCCTTTGACAAATCACAAAACACACCTACTGCATCATGAGATTCCTCTAAGGCATCGAGTATATGATTGATGAGGTCCACACCTGCATCTGTAGTAGAACGACCCCGTGTGAAACCAAATTGCTTCATTAAATTATAACGATAAAAATGTCCTTGCAATTAATTGATTTAAAATAACTTTTTCAAAAAATTTACTAAGTGTTGGTAGTATTCCTACCAGCTTTAAACAAGAGAATAACTTTACTATGCTTCATCAAGTCAGGAAACACGCCACTGTCTATACAGTCATTAAAAATACATGCTAGGTATGGAGAAATTATAGAACTAATAATTTTAACTGAAAGGCCGTGGAGATCTGAAGTATTTTTCATTTGAATCAAATCAAATCAAATCAAATTTTATTTGCAAGAATACATGTAAATAAATAGATCTTAAAGCTAGTTTCCTGTACAGTATTCTGCTTGCGTCAAGCGTGCAAATTTTTTTGACCAAATAGTTCCACACTAAAATTTATACAAAATTAACTAATTTAACAAATAGTGTCAAATAAATAGAACATAAAAGCGTAAATAGTCATAAGTTATTATTCAATTATTTTATGCAATTAATATAATAAAATTAAAATTAATGTGAAATGTCAAGATAATAATATAATTAAGTCATTCAATTTCAGAATAGTCATTAGAAGCTAAAACATAATGTCACGTTGAAAATACAATTTTACACTATAAAAGCAGTTTTCTAGAAGCCACTCAGTGAGTTTTGTAAACTTTCAAAGACCTACTTTTATTATTTCAATGTTAATAAGGTGAGAAAATTTAAAATATTTATCACATTGGTTTACATCATCTTTTAGAACAGAGTCAGCGAGAATAGGGCATGAGTTCAACGATTTGGTAGTCAAAACTGAAATATCAGTAAAAAAGCGGCAGCTACTTCCAAATAAGTATTTTTAATTTCATCGTTTATCATAAGTTTATAATTTTCATTACGACGTTTAGATTTTCCAGTTTCATTATTTACATATTTCCAAGTGGTTTTGATTACGTTTGTGCTATTCTTTATATTATTTTTGATGAAGTTAGATTAAGCTATTGCACAAACGTGTCTAAAAGTTTTTGAGTAACGTTTTACATAATCAGCAAAAGTTTTTGATTGATTATATGTTTTTTCTTCATACAGATCGTATAACTTCTGCCTGCTTCTATGAATTCCAACTGTTGCCCAGCAACTAAATAATAATTTTGTGTTGACTTTGATTTTCTGGGATTTAAGTATATTGTCATATCCTTTTTTGGCAAGATTAAATACTGCGTTATATAATTTATTTAGATTATCGTTATATGGCAATTCAGGTAATTTTTGAAAAATATTTTCTCTATATTGATTTAGCCTACTTTCATTTACCGGTTCACACGTAATATCTTGTTTAGGTGCCTGCTCAATGTGAATTAAAAAAAAAGAAGCTAATTGACCCGTATGGTCGGAGCATAATTTATTTATGACAGCCGCATCTTCAGGTTTAATGTTGGTAAAGATATTATCTATGCACCTGGCTGAGGTAGGTGTGATTCTCGTTGGCACCGAAATAAGATTCACGAGGATGTAACATAAAAATAATGATAGAAACCTATTACAAGCTATTACTGATATTAGAATTTTCAAGAATATGTTTATTAAAATCTCCACATATAATCCCTTCATTAAATATTGTTGCTTTATCTAAGGCTACATCCATAACTTTTTCAAAGGGTTTATATTTAGCATCAGGTGGGCTGTATACGCTCATTATAACAAGATCTTCAGGTTCTACGCAGGCTATTTCAATAGTTCGCTCAACTGAAGGGCTCACGATATCAGGCCGTTGTTTATATTTTAACTCGTTTTTAAGTAGTATCAACGATCCACCGCGTATTGCTGTTGATCTGTTGAATGAACTTGCCACCTGGTGATTATTAAAACTGAATATTAACTGAAAATCCCTAAGCCCATGTTCAGTTAAACATAGAATATCAATATTATTTCAGTTCATGAAAAGTTCAATTTCTAATTCTTTGCTTATTATGCCTTGAATATTTTGGTGTACAATATTTAAAACACGGCTATTTTGATTTTTGGTTTTATTAAAAATTCTATTTTTGTTGTTTATATGATGTTTTAGCAAGATAGAATCACTTAACTTACTAAAAGACAGCGTTCTGCCAGAGTTACTCTCTGTTGTCTTAGAAATTAATTTAAAGTAAGTAGTTGGAACCGATTACAACGTTATAAGGTTTGTTGTCGTTTTTATATTCTGCTCAATAGAAGCAGTTGTCTGGTTAGCCAAAAAATTGGCTGAATTATTAAAACAATAAGATAGTAACTCTGCTATCTGTCGTTTATAAACTTTAGATAGACAATATCTACCTTTCGTTACATTAAAATATTTTCCAATGAAAATATTTACGTCGATAAAATGAAATTTGTCAGGGTTGCGACATGTCAATGTATGTAAGTATTTGTTACACCAATGTCGAGTATTATTTTCTAGTAAATTTTTGGTTGTAGGGAAAAGCAAACAAAATGACTTGTTTAATATTATTAATTGAATACAATTTGTTTGAATACAAAGTTAAGTCCTTTTTTGTTGCATTTCCCCTTCTGCCACTTAAAATAATAACAATAGTTTTTTTGGATAGGGGCGAATGGCGTAAGCGTGTGTTTAATGGGCGTAAACACACGATAATGCCTGGTTTTCTGGTCTCGCTAACAAAAGGCAAAAACGTCTTCTAAACATGCATGTGCGATTCTCAAATTCCACCTTCACTTGTAAGGGCGTGTGGAAAATTATGCCGCTCCCGTATCGGCTTATACAGCTATTAAAGTCTTGCCTCAGACACTGATTAAATCGTCTGTCACAGACGTGTGAGGCCGATGATGATGAGTTTTTTTGAAAAATTGTGATGCCAACACTGTATTTATGAGTGTAGAATAATCGGCGCCAGCCATGCAATGATTAATTACTGCCTGACCCTTGCAATGGCCAAGTTGAAAACCTATATTTTTACCAAGTTCATCGCTAAACATAACAATGTCACACGGTCGCTTATCCTGTGTGGCTGATAAAGCGACATCGTCATCACCCATAAGCGCGGGCTGCGTCGTCGGCGCCGCCGGCACCGGCCGCGACACCGACCCGGTGGCGGAGGTGGCGGTTGCGACATCGACAGCGCCCCAGTCAGCTATGTACAGACGATGTACAGCTATGTACTTTTCCATACGATTTGACGTTGTCAAACGACTTTGACGCTGTGTAACTTTTTTGTAAAATGTGGCTGCATAGAAAAGTTTACACAAGTGCTTGTTTATTTTCCCTCTCTTATCAACTATTCAAAATAGAAGCGTTCTGTTGATATTGATAAAATATGACCTTGATTTCTTGATTTCAGAGTCTGCTCCTTGGCGTAGAGCTATGAGGCCGCCATCAGGTACCTACAACCACATTATTACTTATATTTTTCAAGGATATCTACCACCACAAGGGCGGAAAAGCAGGAAACTTACATATCAAAATGACAAAATGATATAAAGAAATAACTAATTCTAAGTAAGGTAAGGTATTATAAAGGGTCAGCTCCTTCATTTGTTGCACGTGTGACGTCATAAAAATTTGTTGTAACGTAATATAAACCAACATATAAAATTGGTTCCGAGGTTGGTAACAAAACAAAATAGTGGCACGATTTTTTTCATAATTCTACGTAGTTTTGTAGCTGGCAGCGCAAAATAATATAATTAAAGTGAGAACTAAGGAATCTAGAACGAATCAAATGTATATGTCGCAGTATTATGGCAGAATTAGGATTTCGGCCAAAAGCCTGATTATGGCAAAATTGTAGACTATATTCGACCATCGTCCTAAGCAGATCCAGGATTTCGGTCATAATCCTAGGATTTTGGTCGAAATCCTGGATCTGCTCAGTATTATGGCATTAATCGATGATGCAAATGATAACAGGAGGTTGTTTACCTTGTTTTATTTTGTAAAAGAGAAGACACCCAAATGTTTATTTTATTACTCATCTAATATATTATATATTATAAAGTTACTTATGTTGTGATTATCTAAAAAATATTGTTTTTACTACTTGAAAAATCTTTAATGAAAGAAATGATACTCAAAAGTTTATGTTAATGACAGAAAAACGAATTATTAAAGAGCGGGGCACACCGGCTCCGTATTCGTTCCGTATCCAGCTCTCGTCCGTAGTCACGCACGAATTTTTGACGTTGTAATATATGGGACTATATGAGATACGGCACACCGCTTGCGTGCAGCACGGAACGGATACGCAACGCAAGCCGTGTGCCGTATCTTATACAGTCCCATACATTACAACGTCATAAGTTCGTGCGTGACTACGGACGAGAGCTGGATACGAAACGGATACGGAGCCGGTGTGCCCCGCCCTTTAATGTTTATTATATTAAATCATAGTTAGAAGAGGTTAGCACTTAAATGTTTATGAAAAATGGTTAATTTTCATATCGAGACTAGATACCTAATAATAATAATAGTGATTAGTAGGTACATTCTATCTGAAATCAATAAAAATAAAAGACTGATTTGATTATTATAAATATTTTTTATGTCATTTATTTTGTTTCATCAAATTTACTTAAGTTCTTATTTTTGTCTCCAAAAGCATAATAAGAATACAAATTAAAGTAAAGACAAATAGTAATGCATGGCGATAGTCACTATTCCGTGTAATGACGGCTTAAAATAGCATCACCCCTATTCTTTCCCGCGGGTACGACACCCAGAAGCGACTAACGGATGGAAGTTTTTATGTGTATTATCATTTTATTTTTCTATAGTCATTCACGTTTTATCTAAAATAGCCCTCAAAATTGTTTATGGCCATTAAAACTCTGCATACTCCGCACGTATTTATGTATGTATGTGTATAGTCACTACAAAATTTATAAAAAGTGTTCTGAAGCCTTCGTTTTACCATATTACTACGTAGATCCAGGATTTCGGTCAAAATCCTAGGATTATGTCCGAAGTTCTAAATGTACTTAGGACGATGGTCGAAAGAAGTCTACGACTTCACCATAATCCGGCTTTTGGCCAAAATCCTAGGATTTCGTCCGAAATCCTAATTCTGCTATAATACTGCGACATATACAAGTAACAATTACTTAAAGCTGTTGTTTTATTAAAAACTAGCTGTTACCAGCGGCGTTGCCCGCATTAGTGGTGAGATAAACTATGTGTTAATCCATGTTATCTTCTATGTGTGCCAAATTTCATTACAATAGGTTCAGTAGTGTTTGCGTGAAGAAGTAATAAACAAACATACAAACTTTCGCATTTATAATATTAGTAGGATTTATTGTCATTGTGCCACTTTAGTTACGTACACGGCCGATGATAAATGTTATCTTCCACCTCTCTTTGTACCTGTTGTGTTGACATTGAATTCGTTGTGATGTCCTGATTCAGAATCTTGATTCGTAATGAAAACGTGTCATGAAGGCGGATTGATTGAAAGTAGTTTTTTTAAATCCTTTCGTGTGGGTGTGTGGGGTATGAAATGAAAGTGCATTCTAAGACGGTTTCATAAATATATCATCTAATCAAGATCCTGAATCAGAAAATCATGATGAAGCCACCTATCTTTATACCTTTGTGTGATGGGTGTAAAGATATCATCATCATCATCATCATATCAGACTACATCTACCCACTGCTGCGGCCGTACGCTCCCCTTACGCGGTTTCATGCGTGGGGCGGCGCGCGCGGGCCAGATTTGACAAAACATAAGATTGGCGCCTCGTGGCTCGTGACGCGGCCTGCGGTCGACCGTTTTACAAAAATCAGTACGACGCTACGTCGCGCGGGCCGCATGCTCCGGTACGATCACTCACAATGAAGTATATGCTTCTAGACACGGAACGTATTATTTAAGAGGTGCAGGAGAACCCTGTGCTGTGGCATATGTCCCACGAACTCTGTAAAGATAAAGATGCCTAGAAATTTGCAAAGAGCTTTTTCATAATTTTAATGAAAATAGTGAACAGGAAAAAAAGGATGCTGGTAGGTACCTATTGTTGAGGTTTATTTTATTAACTACGTACTAAAATACATATTTCTTGTTTAACATTACTACCTACGGTTATACTAATACTTATCTGTATTAATTCTACGTTTTTTTGCCAAATAATAAACTATAAGTTGAACCATTTTAATTTTCACGGCACACAGTTCTTCGCACAAGACCGTACACACGCTTAGTCAATCAAAGTTTAACTCGTACGAACACGACGACACTTGACATAATATTACAACTACCTAGGCACTATGCGCCTTCTAAATTTGGACGGGTAATAATGGCGGCGCTGTCGGACCGGCGGCAGGCCGCGCGTGAAACCGCGTGAGGGAGCGGACGGCCTAAACCTTTTTTCGCTAACTACGCCGGTCCTGTGACTTCCATATCCACTGTTTGCCAGAAACTGACGCCAATTAGCTATGCTAACTTTACGGACAAGCGCTAAAAGCTCAAAACCATTTCGAGATATTAGTCTAAAATGCATTTCCTGTAAAACATATTTAAAATTGATTGCGTTATTTTCAATAATTTTAGTAAAAACACAACGATCTTTATTTGACCTTTCTATGACGTCACACCAGACCGTATAACCGTGAAAGCATTTGCCAGCAGAACAATTAAAAAACAAAACGTCAACTCACTGACACGACTGGATAAGTGTTGCCAGAATGTTCCAAAAATGACAGTTTTCATCCAGATTGTCGACGAATTATCATTTTGTATACGCTTTTCAGATCAGTATGCGTTGAATAATTTAGAACTAAATAAAGTTAAATGATTTTAATTATTAGGCTTCCGTATGTACCTAAAGACCGGTATTTTTTAAATTTATTTTTGACATTTATATTAGGCGGGCGCGGGCGTTCAGTCCTATTTACCTCTATTATATTTTTGTAGAACGGCTCGAAACATGTTGTCTGTTAGTCTGCTGGTTAGACAATGACATTTTTTTAAGGCACGGCACAGCACAGAGATTGTTACATACCGCCGCTCGTGACGTCACACACACTCACCCTCGGAACTTTAAACATACACATATCACGCTTATAATCCCTTGCGGGGTAGGCAGAGCTTAAACGGCCACAAAAACGGACATTTACGCCACGTCTGACATATATTTGAGGGTCATTTGGAAAATTGTGTATCGCCATAGTGACAGGTTGTCAGCCCATCGCCTAAAATTGCAATACACACCTTCGATTTTGTGGATCATGACATATTATTACAAAAAATGGAACGGTATGGCTGTAGAGGTAAAACTTTAGCTTGGTTACAATCTTATCTGAGTGGACGAAAACAATGTACACAGCTGAATTTTTTGAATGAATGTTCAACAGTTACAACATATCAATCGGACTATATAGTGACTAGATATGGTGTACCGCAGGGCAGCGTGCTGGGGCCTTTATTATTTATTCTTTACATAAATGACCTACAAAGAGTGACTAACCACCATTGTGTGATGTTTGCTGACGACATATCAATTGTAATCCCGAATAATTCCAATGATTTTAACAGTTATGAAAAAGATATAAATAATACTTTAGCGAATATCATACAATGGTTAGAAACAAATAATTTAAGTGTTAACCTATCCAAAACAAATTATATGCAGTTCTGTGTAAAAGGCCGTCAGAAACTAAATTTAAATATAAGTAATGATGGTATTAATCTCACTAAAATTGATACTACTGTTTTCCTAGGTGTCTTGCTAGACAAAAGCCTAAATTTTGCTGCTCACATTGAAAAGATTTGCACTAGAATCAGCAGGTTTGTTTTTGTCCTAAGAAGAATGAGACGGATTGCCTCATACAAACTTTCACTAATGGCTTATCACGGGTATGTGTCCTCTGTTTTAAGATACTGCCTTCTGATCTGGGGTAATGGAATTGGTATACAACAAGCCTTTATCACTCAAAAGAAATGTTTGCGTGCCATTTGCGGTGTCGGCCCAACATACTCATGTAAACAGTTGTTCAAAAAACTCAATATATTGACTCTACCAAGTATGTATATCCTAGAGGCATGTAAGTTTGTCAGGCAAAACAGTCAAATATTTAAAAGAGCTATTGATATAAACACTCGTGCAACAAGGTTACCGGATCGCTTAGTCTATAACCATTGTCCTAAAACAACGTTGTATCTTAATAGTAGCTATGCAATGTGTGTGAAAGTATATAATAAATTGCCTACTAAATTAAAAATGTTACCTCAAAAAGTTTTCTGCAAAAAACTGTATATTTGGCTTATGGAGAAAAACTTTTATAGCCTAAAAGAATTCCTGTTATGATATGACTTAGGTACCTACTTTATTTATGACTATAGCAAATAATTTTAAAATTTAACTTTATGCCAAAATACTTTTTTATTATTATTATTTGGAATGTATAACTATATTTAATGACACGTAATTAATTAATGTATTCTAATTGTATTTAAATTCAAAAACAAGACTTGCATGCTAATTTAAATTGGCTGAATAGTGCGGACATTATTGATTTTTACACCTAGATTTTAACCCTATTCAATGCAATAAACTTATTTCATTTCATTTCATTTCATTTCGAGTCCCTTAGTCGCCTCTCACGACTCCCGCGGGAAAGAAATGGGGTGATGCTATTCTAAGCCGGCATCACACGGCAAGGAACTTTAAAAATTAAATAAAAATAGAAAATCTTAAAAATTTACAAAAATATTGAAAATAGTTTCTCAAAATAGGCTATATTTTAAAAAAATAATCGGTCCAGAATAGTTAGCATAGCTAATTTTGAGTACCAAATTTTAAAACACTTCCCGTGTTTTAAATTTTTTTTACAATTTTTGAAAACTTGCAAAATTTTCGAGCCATGCCAAGCGTTACTGGCATTAAAATACACTTGCAAAATTGGCGGGCAAGAAATGAGCTGCGGTAGCCCAGATGGAAGAGGCGTCGCCACTAGTAATGCGAAAGTCGCAGGTTCAAATCCTGCCCGCACTCGAAAATTTTGCAAGTTTTCAAAAATAGCTAATTTTCTTAATTTTTTGTAGGTCGACTAGGTATAAGAATAGGTGTCAGATGAAACTGAAGATTTAGAGGACTATTGCTGAGAAATGTACTTGACTATTTGTTCCAAATACGTAATCTTAAAAATTTTACAACTTCTTATATCTTTTTTTCCGATGTTGTCATAAATACCAATTGTCAAGTATTTTTAGCCCTTTAGGTCGTCTAGGTCCAGTTCCTGATACGTCCAGTGTGTCTTTTTTGTCCATTTCCGCCTACGTCCATTTTCGCGAACGTCCATTTCCGCGAACGGACGCAGCATTTACGATGTAACCAGGAGAAGAAGTCCGTTTCCGGCAAATACAGTGCAGACGACGACGGAGTAGTTAGCAGAGCTAGCGAGCGCGCGTGACGGCCGCAGTGCGATGCGTCGAGGGATCGCAGAGCGCAGCGGATGTCGACGGGCGCGTTCCAAGATGTGTCCAATTTTAATTTATACAATGTTTATTTGAGTAATTAAGTTTAAGTTTCTTGTTATAAATAAACATGATTGTGCTTGTTTTTTTCTTCTCATGTGACATTTTACTAGGAAGGGAGGTATGTAGGGTACTCGCAATTATTTGTTATTTCGAGTAACCACATATTTAATATTTTTAAAATTAAGATTTTTCTGCGTGGGTAAACAGTTAAATACATTATTTCAAATACCCTCAGATTTGTATCTTTAGAATTAAGATATTTTCCTATGTGGGTAACTGAAATATTCATTATTTTAAGGAAGGTATTAGGTAATACATGTACAGTGATTTTTAGTATAAATAGAGGTATAATTTACAAATAAAATTAGTCTGCAACTTGACTCCAAGCAACACTCTTTCATTTCCTATGCCCAGCTACATGACCCTAAATCCATTTTACCCCTTTTAGATTTTGACAAGTTCCGTATAGTTATTTCCTGTAAATCAAACATCTTGCACTGTACTCACCAATCCGCCAGCCGAGCGTGACAATATCCGCCGATTGGGGGAGGCCCATGTCCAAGCACTGGACTTGAAGGAAAGTTAGGTTCATGTACTTCGCTTGAGCCCATTAGTAAGTTTCGAAAAATTCCAAGGATAAGTATAATGTTATATGTATGGCATAAGTTATTCAATCTTTGTGGATTCGCTTATCTATCTAAAGACTTGCTTGAATAAAATCACTTTGAAATTTATATCAGGCCACTTGAGAATGTATAAAGTGTATAAATTAACACTCATATGATAACATGATAGGTGTCAGTGTCTTCCAAGTGCTGTCAGCAAAATAAGAAATAGTTGATAACTTTTTCCTTTGGTCTTCATCATGGAGGCTGCTGAAATAAAATATATTAAAAGCCGTAAAGGAAAACATTTATTACTGAAGGATGGATACAAATAACGGCCGATGTGGCGCAGTATTAGTGCGACTGCCTGCGACGCAAAGGCTCCGGGTTCGAATCTGATATTTATCTCTTTGGGAATTTGTTTCCAGTCGTGTTAGGACATTGCAGGCTGAACCACCTGATTGTCCGAAAAGAAATATGGTTCCGTGCTTCGGAGGGCACGTTAAGCCGTCGGTCCTGGTTGCTAATCTACTTAGACGGCGGTCGTTACACAACCATGTCAGAGGCCTACTCCTAGTTACTACTAGTAGCAGGCGGTTGAAAAACTCTGACACAAGGGTTCATCGGGTCGTTAGAAGACTCGGTGTCCCACACGAAAAGAGAAAGATACAAATATATGGTGAGCCGGAAAAATAAGATCGGATATTTTTCTGCGACGGTTACTTGTAAGGAAAATCATGTTGCACGTGAAAATAGGGTTCATACATGCGATCCCATTTCTTTTTCGACATGAATTTGATTTAATATTGGATAAATGCAAAAAGGATGTTTGGTTAAGATTTGGGGCCTATTCGATTTTTGAAAAAAAACTTCAAAGAACTAAAAGAGAAATGCGATGAAAATTTAGAGAACGTACCAGAGTTTTCTTCGAAAAAAAACTGCAATCTTCAACGCCAGGTAACATTTTTCAAATGTTTCGAAACTAACATCCGATAAACTAGAAGATGTTAAAGTTTCAGACACATTGGTCGATATTTTTTTTGTTTGTGAAGACGAGGAATACGAAAAAATATTATTGTTCGCTTCGCCAAAAGCAAGAAAATTTATAAAAAATTACAAAGGTGTTTTTTTCGGCGACGGAACATTTTTGGCGGCGCCACCCCCATTCTACCAACTGTATGTATTGCACGTAGATCTAGGGTCTAGAATAGATTCCACAAATATCGCTCCTGTGACATTTGCACTACTTCCAAAGTGAGGCGACTTACAGGCTTGCAGACTTTTTGATTTGATAAAAAATAAACTCGGAGCTGATATTCGCGAATATAAGTATGATTGGAAAGCTGCCTATAAATGCTATTAAAGCAGTCTTTCCGGAATTGGAAATACGGGGTTGTTTTTACCACTATAATAAAGCCGAACAGGCGAACAGCGAAAAAACTGGCAGCAAAAAATCTAAAGAAAACAGAAAGATATTAAAAATGATCGCAAAATCATTAAAGAAGCATACAGAGAAAATTTTCACGATGCCCCGGTATCAAATGAAATGAATAAATTTCAAAAAATATGTCCAGCGCCAATGGTCGAAACAACCCCCCGGCAACATTAAGCAGTGCCGATGATCATCACCGCACTACCAATGGGTTTGAAGGTTGGTATAGACGCCTAAATTCAAGAATACCAAAGTCCCCTAACCTGTACCTTTTCTAATATTGTTTAAAAAGTGAAAGTAAACATTACGATTCTAAGATCAGCAAAAGTTTGTTTAAAAGTAAAAAAAAAATTAAGGCAAAATTTAATTAATTTTGATAAAAAGTATAAAAAAAACTATTGAAAAAAAATAAAAAAAATAATTTGAACATTAAGTGATTTCTAAAAAAATTATTTTCATGCGGCTCAAGCTGAAGTTCAAGAAACGACCCTAATAAAGAAGCATTAGTATAAATACATGTACCAATGATCAGTATTAATCTGTCTGTTACTTTTTAAGAATTAAATTAAGGTTTAGTTTATTTCTTTATGATTGTTCATATTAAGATATTTTTTTTCACAAAATAAAAAAATGTAGATGTAAATTTTGTTTTTTAGGAGTAAAATAATAAACTTATATAACGTTCATGATTAAGGCCTAGTCACCTGAAAAAGTAAGGTACTGTGGGGTATTCATGCCATCTTAAGGGAAAAGCAAAAATTTAGCATTATATTCTTCTAAACTTGAACATTTGGAGGTATTGTAATAATTAGATTGAATAAACATATCTCTATCGAATATGCTAATTAAGTGAAACTGGACATTCGTGTGGAATGGACGTTCGCGGCATTGGACTGTCGTGGAATGGACGTTCGCGGCATTGGACTGTCGCGGAATGGACGTTCGCGGCAGTGGACTATCGCGGAATGGACGAAAGCAGAAATGGACGTAAAAGACACACTAGACCTACCAGGAACTGGACCTAGACGACCCAAAGGTTGTTTTAGTAATGACGAGATTGGGACTAATCATAAAAGTGCATAATGTGGTTGTGTACACGCATTATACTTATTACACAATGTTAGTGTAAAGGTTGCGATCATTGTTCCGGCTCTTTCACAATCAACTTTAAAACATTAAAAATCAATTTTGAAATCAACCGTTTCCTCATAACCGTGCATATTTTAACCAGTTTCCATCCGTAGCAAATGACTAAGGCCCGGCGTTTATTTCGCAAAATCAAAGCACTCACTTTTTGTATGGTTTATGATTCATACGGAAATTATGTCGTAAATGGCCTCCACACTTATGCCATCAACGAAATGTTTCGAATTTCCTTTCACCTTGTATATTTATATTTCAGCGTCGTCAGTGTTTCTAACTGAAAATCTGAACCGAAAGCCTTACAATAAGTCAATAACAAATAAACAACACAATTTGACCACACCAAAATCGCAAGCATCAAAAAATAACTTAAAAGGTGAGTAACTATTCTCAGAGGTAGGGAATCATTCAAATCAACAGTATTAAGATTAGCTATTTTAATTTTTAGGGTCACATTCGACGCTCAATTTATAAAATTTCTATGCTCGGAATACTCCGAAATAAAGTAATTATTGTAAAAATTACAATGCGCTTTGGGCTTATTTAAGTCGTCTGGTTTGCAGAGGCACACCGAGGGCTATAATATAAATTTAAGTCGTTGCGTGACCATGGATGTTCACTCTAGTCATAGATAGTCGTTTAACATACCTAATTTTCATTTTCACAGAAGTTTAATGGGAGTAAAAGTTGGGTATGAAAATGAAAGATTAAAATGTTAATTCAGTAGTATTCAACAGAATTACATTTTGGAGCTTTCTTTTTAGAATAAAAAAAGTTAAGTTGCCAAGTTCTCTATAGATGGCGTTGAACTGACTACCTGAGCACTTAGATGCCAAAAAAGCCAAAATTGCGACACTGATTGACAGGATTATTTGGCGGGAATTTGAACTGAGAAGTAAAAATTTTTCAAAGAAATTTAAAAAATTTATTTAGTAGCTATATTTTGCGAAATATTTTGTAAATTCATTTAATTGTGACTTTGCTAACAATAGTACATTGAAGAATAAACGCAACTTTGCTGCCCAGCCATGGGCAGCAAAAATAAACGTAAGAAAAGCAATGATGGTGCAGCGGTATTCAATCAAGACGACCGTCGGGAAAGCGATGATGCAGGTGACGACGACCTCGATAAGTATAAGCCATACAAAATTGAAAACTACATTCGTCAATATCCTGAGAATGGCGGTGAGTTTGAATATTTGGTAATATATGAGAGCGCGGACGAGAAGACTCCGATTGGTGAACGCGACCTGATGGGCCTTGGCAGCGCCTTGAAGCTCGGCAATAAAGGTATAAAACAATTGAAAAGAATCAATCGCTATAAAATTGCGGTTATATTTGAGTGATCAGAGTTGGCTAATGCCGCCCTAAATAATATTAAATTTCAAAAGGAGCTTAAGCTGAAAGCGACCATTCCAGCAAAATTGACGGAGGTGACAGGGTTATTATTACCAATGTCCCAACTTACATGAGTAATAAGAAGATATACGATGGCATCTCCAGCTGCAGGAACGTCGTCTCTGTACGAAGATTCATGCGGCGAACTAAGGATGATGATGGTAACTTATGTTTGGTACCTACACAAGCGGTGTCAATAACATTTGCAAGCTCAGTACTCCCTGACTTCGTCGACATAAACAGTTGGTACTTCGAGGTAAGGGCATATACGCCACCTGTCAGCCATTGCCTACGCTGTTTATGCTTTGGACACATTGCCAAATATTGCAAAAATGCGCAAAGATGTTCAATTTGCGGTGATTCCCATGTTTATAAAGATTGTCCCGAAAAACCTGAAGAAGCAGTGTGTGTTCATTACAAAGGAAAGCATATTGCAATTGCCAAATCATGCCAAGTAAAAATCCAAAAAGCAGAGGAAATGAAGGTTCAGACGTGAAAGGCTTCCTACTCTGAAGTTTTCAATAACAAAAACTTTCCTTCATTAAAAAATAAAGTAGACCCGGTTCAACAATTGCTTAAATCAGATCAATTTATGAATCTTTTGATTTCTTCAATTATAAAAGTTATTTCAGCTAGTAAAGATGCTGAAAATCCCATCCCAATTTCTACTTAAAGTATAAAAAGCGTTTTACTCGATTCATTCAGTATCAGTAAAACTGCAGATAATAAAACTAAGCTATTACTAATTTGTGGATCATTTAAATATAGTGCAATGGAATGCTCAAAGTTTGGCTAGTATTTTACATGCTTTTAACTATTTCTTATGTAATAATAATATTCATGTAGCTCTTATATCTGAAACCCGGTTAAAAACAGGTAAAAAAATAAGAATAAAAGGTTTTAACATAGAAAGATTAGATATAGGTACTAAACACAATAGTGTTGCTATATTAATACAAAATAATTTGCGTTACAAATTATTAACAACATATTCTGATAACTCATTACAAAATTTGGCAGTTCAGTTACATTTCAATAATGAAATTATTACAATTATTAGTTTTTATAGTCCTACGTTAGCTTCTCCTTCCAACTTTACTTATTCTTATCTGGATAGTTTGATTAAATTTGTACCGAGACCTCTTATTATGGCTGGAGATTTCAATGCGCATAGAACTATGTGGGGTTACTCGTCATCTGATACTCGTGGCACAATATAAAAGTAAGAAACAAGAAATCTGGAATATCTATTAACAACAAAAAAATTAATATCTAACTTTTTAAGCACTCGCGATCACTTTCACTCATTTAAAGTATTAGACCGGGTCTATCGCGATAGTATTGAGGTTAATATTAGTAATTTACCTGTGTCCCGTGTTTTTAAATTTGGGATTCGATTAAGAAACTAAAATAATGAATTACGTGTTGAAACACCTAAACGGGTCGAAAGGGGGTAAATCATTTGTATGGAAGTTTGTGATTTTTATATGTGATTCGTTCGAGAATTAGAGATAAGAATCATCAGACAAGGAGGGAAAATTATGAAACACGTGGTTCAGCATTTACAAATTTTGAAACCCTAAAGAGGGTAAAAAAGAAGATTAAAGTTTGTATGTAAGTTCGTAGTCTTTGATGTGATCTCTTTCAAAATTGGTGATTAAAGCATACAGCTAAAAAAGTTGAACTCATGTTTAAGGAATTTTTGTTTTTTAGGCCCCAAAGGGGTAAAAGAGGAATGAAAAATATATGTGAAAGTTCATAATCTTTGATGTTATCTGTGATAAGATCATGAAGCTAAAATAATTGAATACGTGTGTAAGGAGTTTTTATTTTAGACTCCTTAAGGGGTAAAAAGGGGATAAACATTTGTATAACAATTTAGGCCTTTTGGTGATCTCTTTAAAATCGAAAGTTGTCAAATTCGAAATACAGCATCTTCAAAGTTTTAATGGGGTGAATGATTTATATTGTATGTATGGATTATAGTTTTTAAATTTGATATTTCCACATGCTCTTAGGAAGACTGATATATGCCCTCGGTATTGAGTCCACACATGAAATATTTTATAAATTGATAAAGAATAAAAAGATTGAATTGATGGTCGGATAGCAAGATACAATATCGGCGTTTTTTTTCTCGTTCTACAATTTAACGGAGTGCTCTTTCCAAATCAATTAGTTGGGTCTTTTTCAATTATGTACTTAAAACAACACAAGTTATAAATTATTTTATGTAAACCGGCCCTAAAACTGGCAAGTCGAAGCGTTAGATCGAGACGGGTGGTTTGGAAGAGGAGATGCCTTTGGCCTGCAGTAGGACGCTAAACAGGTTACATAAAAAAACTGAAATTGTGCTTCATAAATTTCAAGTATTGATAAAATAATTTATAACTTGTGTTGTTTTAAATACATAATTGAAAAAGACCCAACTAATTGATTTGGAAAGAGCACTCCGTTAAATTGTAGAACGAGAAAAAAAACGCCGATATTGTATCTTGCTATCCGACCATCAATTCAATCTTTTTATTCTTTATCAATTTCTAAAATATTTCATGTGTGGACTCAATACCGAGGGCATATATCAGTCTTCCTAAGCATGTGGAAATATCAAATTTAAAAACTATAATCCATACATACAATGTACATGGTGTAAAAAAATTAGCTAAGAATATTTTAAGGGGTGAACTAGTACCTGAAACTGAACAACTTTCCCCAAGGAACAAAGGCCGAAATATGAAAAAAAAAATTGGCCCTCCCATACAAATTATCCCGGCCGGGTAACACACTAAGTATGGGAGGGTCAAATTATTTTTTCATATTTCGACCTATGTTCCTTGGGGAAAGTTGTTCAGTTTCACGTACTGGTTCACCCCTTAAAATATGCTCAGCTAATTTTTTTACACCTTATATATCATTCACCCCATTAAAACTTTGAAGATGCTGTATTTCGAATTTGACAACTTTCAATTTTAAAGAGATCACCAAAAGGCCTAAATTTTTATACAAATGTTTATCCCCTTTTTACCCCTTAAGGAGTCTAAAATAAAAAACTCCTTACACACGTATTCAATTATTTTACCTTCATGATCTTATCACAAATTTTGAAACAGATAACATCAAAGATTATGAACTTTCACATATATTTTTTAATTCCTCTTTTACCCCTTTGGGGCCTAAAAAACAAAAATTCCTTAAACATGAGTTCAACTTTTTTTGCTGTATGCTTTAATCACCAATTTTGAAAGAGATCACACCTAAGACTACGAACTTTCATACAAACTTTTATCTCCTTTTTTACCCCCTTTAGGGTTTCAAAATTTGTAAATGCTGAAACACGTGTTTCATAATTTTCCCTCCTTGTCTTATGATACTTATCTCTAATTCTCGAACGAATCGCATATAAAAATCACAAACTTCCATACAAATGATTTACCTCCTTTTGACCCGTTTAGGTGTTTCAACTCGTAATTCATTATTTTAGTTTCTTAATCGAATCCCAAATTTTCAAAACAGATCGCGTTAAAGACCGCGAAATTTCATACCAATGTTTAAACCTCTTTAGGGGTTAAAATTCTGAAAATCTTTTCTTAGCGGGTAGTTATAGAATAGAATATACCTACTGCCCAAATTTCATGTTTCAAGCATTAGTAGTATAGGATGTGCTTAGATGAATAAGTCAGTCAGTCAATGAGAATTTTTGTATTTATAAGTTTAGATATATATTTTTATTAAATTATTGATAATTACAACAGTGTTTGATATAGTATTTCATCTACACTCATCTCATAATGTTCAGATTATGACTTCGAAAACAGTTGTATAAAGACCTGTTTTATGCATTCTGATACCTTACGCCTCGTATGATAAACAGACACTTGCATTCTTTTGACCCCCATTATATGACAGTTGCAGAAACTACTATTATTAGACTGATTTAGGTTAATAATATAACGTATATACATAAATAGTAGGTATACCTTATAACAAGGCACAATATTCGAAGAAGATAGTTGGATTAGTAAATTAATTCCTGTATTTCTAAAAAAAAATGTGTTGAGTGACTTTAGGAAGTGTTTCCGCAATCTGGCCTTGAATAATAATGCCTAATAGTAAAAATTTAGGCTGATTTATAAAAAAAAATGTATTAAGAGAATAGGCGTGAGAATCGAGGGCGCCTCTGTGATTATGCCGAGAAATGTCGTAGCAACCTATGATAGCATTAATGATTAGTTAAATTTTTGCCCAAGCCCATTCTCTTTCTGCACTGACTCTACCTATCGTCAGCCTATCTTTAGGTGGTTGTCCATTCCACTTTGCAAAAGGCAAACCACAAAGTTGTAATTTTAGAGTAGGCGACCATATTTTTTTTGCCTCCAGTGACAAAAAGTCCGTAGAACCAATATTTATTCCCTATTCTAATATACTTATAAGGGGAAACAACAATAATTCATAGCCGAAGATGAAAAAAGGCGAATACAGACAAGTTTACAAGAACAAACAAAAAGCAAAGCCCGGTGCAAATTATAGGGTTGAATTTTACTAGTGACCGCTAGCGAAAACTCAAGACGGGTGATAAGGAACGACTTTGCCCAAGAAACATAATCGAAATAAAAAAAAAAAGAATTCATCGCTTATACAAAATTGCCGATCAACTGATTGGAGTTACTGTGAAAACTTAATTTTTTACATATTTGAACCGTGTTATTTGAATGTTCTTTGGAGAAAGTTGTTCCTTATCACCAGCCAAAACCAGTCTTGAGATTTCACTATCGGTCACTAGTAAAATTTCACCCTATATATTTTGCGTCGCCCTTTTTGCATTTCGCCCTATATATTTTGCGCCACCCTTTTTGCTCACAGACCACCAAACGGACGACTTGTACAAAGTGACCAGAGATTCTATTCGGACCAAGGATCCATTTGTAGCTGAGATAGCTTCAGAAATATTATCTGAATTACATCAAGTCTACCCAAAGGAATTACGCTACTTTAAAAGGAAAAAAAGCAAACCTTTGTTGAGGACTACTGATCCAAAAAAGCAAGTGAAACTTAGAACTACCTTGAAAATGCATTTAGGACAAAGTTCAAGGATGCTTCTGCCTTTACCAGAAAATAATGCGTTTTGTTTCTATGTTCCTGAAAGTAAACTTTGTAGTAAGCGCTTTACGTAAATAAATTAGTACAATATTTAGAAAATTTTGAATAAACATCATGCTGCTTATAATAAATGTGATTTTTCTTCATTTCACCTAGGGACAACGTTTACCCCTTTAGGACATATTTATGGGAAATCTATGCGCTTACCTAAAATAAGACAACTATGTGACGTTTCTCAGAATGAAAGTTATAGGGATGGGACGTCTATCCTATTTTATCGATATTTATAAAGAAGGTAATTTTTTATATGAAATTTTAACGAGTTTGAAAGGAAAATTCAAAATGAACTAAAAATAAAAGTGTGCTCACAGCAAAATTGTTATTATCGGTGATAATAATTTTTTTTTTTTTTATAACACCTCAATACTGATTTATGAAGTTACATTACTGATTCAAAAAAAAAGAAATGTGTTCCCCAATATTATTTAATAGTTTATTCAGATGAACAAGAGGAAGTAACAGGTTTTCAAAATTTTAATTGTTGGCTGTACGAGATCAACTTCAAAGTCAAAAGTCAGATTCATCGCTGAAGCAGTCCTGTAGATTAATAATCAATTCTTGATCGCATATGTTGTCAAACTCATGTCGTGTTTCCACACTCTTTCTTAATCACATTTTTGGTTTTCTCAACTACCTTTTTTGTTAGAGTAAAGACTTTAGTAGTAATCTCATCTATGTCTACTGGCTAGAGTTGAGATGTCACATGGTCATCAAGAAAAGTTTAGGTTGACTTGTGTCTTGTGAAAATTTTATGTCAAAGTTCTGCTTGTATATTTTTCGGAAATAATTATCTCTATAATATCGTAAACTCTGCATATCATTTACTAGTGTAGAAAATAGTACGTGACTTCTGAGTAGAGTAGTCACATTTTTCCAACCTCTCAAGGAACGGTATGGCAATATAAAGTTGCTGACCAATAATCATGTCTCAGCTCTGTTTGATATGGAGACGATTACTAGGGAGTCTTCTCTTTCAATCAAGTGTCTCATTGATAACTTGAAAAAGAATCTCAGAGCTTAAGAATCTTTAGGAGGACCTGTTTAGTCGTGGGACACACTTCTTATTTATATTATCGTTCAAAAGCTAGATCAGTCTATCGAAACTTCGAACAAAAAAATTTAAGGTATGAAACGCAGGAGCACTTTCATGGCGGCTATATCTGTTTCACTCATTCCCGTTTTCTTTCTCTGGCAGTTCAGGGGCGCGTTCAATGCACCTTCGGATAATATATTATGGAAGTGTCTATAAAGCGGGGCGCCCTGCCATTATAGTGGTTTAATCTATGTAGCAGAGCGCACTGTCATATAGCGTTTTTTCTGTAAATTGGCTATTTATCGGTGCTCTTATTGCGCCTTGTTAAATCTGTAGGCTGTACCGTCTGATTAATGGTCTGTAAGTAATATGGTTCCGTGCTGCGGAAAGAACGTTAAGCTTACAGTCCCAGTTGCTGTTCATCACTACTAACACGGCCGTTGTTGCATATGTCAGAGGCCTACTACTAGTGGGAAAACGTTAACGCAAGGGATGATATATGACATATGACATGTCATGACATATTTCATATGACATGACAATCTCACAGTGACAGATTGACAAAAATAAACTTTCTTTTATCCATTTATCCCCCATAGACTCAATCCAGGTGCCAGGTACCTTAGGATCCGGGACCAACGCTCAGACCAATAGACCATGGCTGCAGTTCGCATCCTTAATATGAAATGATGGATTTCACTAATGGTACTATCTTCTTCTTTTTTTCATACTAATATATGTATAACAACCATGAAGGTATAGCGCATTCGCTTAGATAGTGTCACGACCAGCGTAACTTGACCTCCATGCTTGATACACGCACGTACGGGCGCGTACCGGCAGTTACGCTGGTCGCGACACTATCTGAGAGAAAGGAGTAAAGCTCTACTATTATGAAATAAATCTAGTAAATTATGTAGACTTGTTTTATTTTAACATAAGGCCAGATTTATAGTCCACAACTCAGCGGCGGCCGTGCAGTATCTAATTTCTTGTAATTATTCGCGACATGCTGCTGGACGCCGCCATGCCACCCCCAAACCGCCACATAGCCGTGGACTATGAATTGCCTCTGACAATAATCTTCAATAAGAAATTTGATAGAATATGTAGGTATTTTTAATTGGAAAGTTTTACCAAGTTAAAAAATAAAGTTAAGACGCCGCCCTAGGCTAGGCATTACCTGCATCACTTAAAATTAGAAAATGTAATATATCGAAAATCAGCGAGCCGAGATTGCAGAAAAGATACATACATATATCACGCCTATATCCCTTAAGGGATAGGCAGCTTGAACGGCCGTAAAAACGTAAGATTTACGCCACGTATTACAAACGTTTGAGGATCATTCATAAAATTGTATATCGCTATAGTGACAGGTTATCAGCTCACCGACGAAAACTGCGAAAAATATAAAGAAGTTTATTTAACAGGTCACTAGTTACAGACAGCAACAGTGCTAAAAGTGGCCTCTTCGTTTTCTTTGACTTCTGAATTATTAGATAATTGAGGCAGCATCTAGCCAAGAGATGCATCTTAATTACACTTTTTGCACATCAGTCCAGATAATTAATGTGTTCTGTGGATACATACCTAGACCTCCTTTTACTTTTTCTATACAAACTAAAATAAACTAAATAAATGTACTATAGTTCGCTGTATCCGATCTTTCACCCCAAACGAATTCACCCTAAGGTGGATTCTGGGAAACGCATGTCTGAGAATTCACCTTACCTAGGGTGAATAAATGGATTTTTTATATGTATTTTCTTCCGATTTACCACCCTGGTAATGTACACTCGACATAATTTTTGCACTCGACAAAAAGCACTGACCGACAATATATTGATAATAATCTACATTCTGATAACTCATTTCTGAATCATTCAGATTATGAAAATACTTGACATTGGCAAATGCATTTCATATTCTATTCTGAATATTTCTCATTGTTTGTCAAAATGTCTAGCAGCACTGACGAAGATTTTATAATATTAAAAAGGGGAAAAGGTCAAGTAGCTCTTCATGGTGGACATCAATATCACTACCAAAAGTCATATGCTAATGGCTCTACATACTGGTTTTGTTCCAAAAGAAGGAAGAACAAATGCGTTGGTAGTATTACTGTAAAGGTAAGAAATTATTGGTTTCGTGGTTCTTGTCGAGAAGTCTCGTGGAAGTCCACACGATATTAATTATTTATGATTTATTTCAGGATGATAGTATCATAAAAATGATTCCACACATAGAGTCATGTGAACAGGATTTTACCAAAAATAAAAAGGATTTATTTGTAAATGACTGTATTATTAATGCAATCAGTAGATAGTACGAAGATTTAGAAAAACAGTGCGAACCTGAAGAAGAAAAATATAATGAAAGTGTGCAAAATGATCCTAATGCTATTTCGCCAAGAAAAAAGAAGAGCTGCTCTGATTGCGTCGGAGAAAATGAGCAAAGAAACGTATATTTTGGAAAATTAATAACAGAAGAATTAAAACTTGTACCAGCTTGTATGAGAACAACGGTTTACCGGCATTGTTTAAAAATTGTGTGTCCCTCAAGCTGTAATCCTCACCTATGAAAACTTAACGAAAAGCAATTTTGGTTTTGTCAAAAAATAGTGCTGAAATAGTGACAAATAGTGACATATGCAAGAAAATTAGTGACTTCATATCTCCCAAGATATGGCTATCGTTTGGTGAGGATTACAGATCGAGGCTCACGCTGTAATCCCAACTCTCGTGTGAGCAAACGGTGGGGTATTTTCACTTGATCTACATTCCAAAAAATAGTGCCTAATTAGTGACTAATAGTGACAAAAGATGAGAAATAGTCGCTTTATAATTCCGAAGTTATAAAGGCATCTTGGTGAGGATTATACCTATAGCAATTTTTGCTGTAATCCTCACCTCATTTCTGCTAGACGCTTAGGTCTTTTGACTCAAATTTAGTATCAAAAAATAGTGCTGAAATAGTGTTCTTAAACTGCATTGATAGTTATTTAGTTTATGTAGTAGAAGCAATTAAAAAAACCGTAAGAACTTCTTCATACAAAATGGTCAGGTACAGTCGCGAACAATACTTCGTATTGTCGTACTTGAAGCTCAATACTGGTTTGTTATGTCGGTAGGAACGTAATCAAACAAATTTATTTCCTTCAAGTATTTTGTTTATATCTGACAGTAGACAATATTTCTCAATCAGTCAGACGTGGATAACGACCGTATTTTTTGCGGCTGTTAACGCTCTGCCTAACCCGTAAGGGATAAAGGTGTGATATATGTTTGTATCTATGTAGTACATAAATAAATACATAAAAGATACAGGTACCTAACTTGTTTGGTAAAATGGGACAAAAAACATATTTATGTGGTAAAATTCATTGAACTCATAAATAAATGAAAGTAGGTATATAGGGCGAAATCTAATCAGTGACCGATAGCGAATAGTAATAAAATAGATTTAATCCTATATAGTTAACGACGTTCGAGGCAAGGACTAATACTATAAGTACCTAATTATACCTAAATAATAATTTTTGTTATTTTCAAAACGTGCGTTTTCATTTTAATTTTTCATAATAATCGTAAGGGGCGTATAACAAATACGATTTATGAAATTTTATATTTGAGTTGTCATAATACTCAATATCGCGTAACGTGATGGAACCAAAAAATACCACGCAGGCGAAGTGCATGCAATAATTTCACTATTGTCTACCCTCTCGCTCACACGCGCGGCGGTCAGTTTTCGAGGCTCGGCCAAACCGGTTTTGTTTAGCGGTGGCTTGAATTGAACGGTGGCGCGACCAAACAGGGCTATCAGACTTAAGAGAATACGATGTGATAAATTAATGCGATGTGTTGATCTGAAAGATATAGCATAAGTACATATAAATACTTTATTGTTATAAAACCGTTAAAAAGTTCAAGGCGTTAAAAAATAGTCAACCAAAATACCTACTCATAAAATAGACCAAAATAATGTCAGTGGCTCAACTTATGTTCAAGTTAATACCTACATATATTGGCAGAAATGACATTACCTAAATTAAAGCAAAAATCAAGTCTGTATTCTACGAAGTATTGTTCGCGACTGTACCTGACCATTTTGTATGTAGAAGTTCTTACGGTTTTTTTAATTGCTTCTACTACATAAACTAAATAAATATCAATGCAGTTTAAGAACACTATTTCAGCACTATTTTTTGATACTAAATTTGAGTCAAAAGACCTAAGCGTTTAGCAGAAATGAGGTGAGGATTACAGCAAAAATTGCTATAGGTATAATCCTCACAAAGATGCCTTTATAACTTCGGAATTATAAAGCGACTATTTCTCATCTTTTGTCACTATTAGTCACTAATTAGGCACTATTTTTTGGAATGTAGACCAAGTGAAAATACCTCACCGTTTGCTCAAACGAGAGTTGGGATTACAGCGTGAGCCTCGATCTGTAATCCTCACCAAACGATAGCCATATCTTGGGAGATGTGAAGTCACTAATTTTCTTGCATATGTCACTATTTGTCACTATTTCAGCACTATTTTTTGACAAAACCAAAATTGCTTTTCGTTAAGTTTTCATAGGTGAGGATTACAGCTTGAGGGACACAAAATTGTTGATGCGTTCAAAAATATGCACAAGAATGAAAATGAGGTTACTGTCAAATATCCACAGCCATAAAGCCTGCAAATTATATCATTTCATTATTAAATAGTATAGCAATATCCTATTGGTTTTGTATTTGTTTTGTAAGTTTCTAAAAACACCTCTCTACGGTCTTAAACTCTACAAAAGCAACTAATAACTCCTCTTAAACCCTTTTACCTTCTAAGATCCTCTTATTCATCTGATGGTGTTATAAAGTAATCCACTAACCTTATTGTATTACCCATTGCTGGACAGCGACGCTATTGTTCGCTTTTTAACCACTTAAGTAATTTCGTTGCTACTAAACCGCTACTGTAACGCCTAGCTGTTATAAGGGTTTTAAAATACTACTGTACATCTTTCAGATAATTATAGAGCGCTTGAACGACTTTTTTAACACCTAGCTGTTGAAAAGTGTTAAAATATGCTACTGTTCATCTTTAGACAAATTGTACAGCGATTAAACGGTTTCTTCTATACGACTGTCAGGCTGTACAATGGCTGTATAAGGATCTCGCGTGCTTGTTGGGCTTAGGCCAGCTAAGAAGTCGGTATAAATTGGAGGTACCAATTTTCCTTTTTACAGTAGTTAGATACGTTGCTAAGGATGAAAAAAGACTATAGATACCACCAGGTATGAAACTGCATAATATCAAAACACTCCCAAGGCTCAGTTTCTAAACTCACACTTTTGTACTATTGGACAACAAAAAATATTACACTGACTGTACCTAGGGTGAATAAATGGAAAAATTAATTCAAAAGAAACTCCATTTATTCACCCTAGGTAAGGTGAATTCTCGGACATGCGATTCCTAGAATCCACCTTAGGGTGAATTCGTTTGGGGTGAAAGATCGGATAAACCGCTATAGTTTATTATGCACTTACAGTGCTATATTATTTTCATAAATTAAAATAAAAAATTAATATGCCGTGTGATGCCGGCATAAAATAGCATCACCCCATTTCTTTCCTGTCGGACTAGTAAGAGGTGGCTGAGGGACTCGAGGGTGTGTATTGCAATTTTAGGCGATGGGCTGACAACTTGTCACTATGGCGATACACAATTTTCCGAATGACCCTCAAATATTTATGATATGATATAAAATCGAAGAGTTTGTGTGCGTCTAAAATAACAGGAAAAACATATGCGCTACTTTTTATAGCGAGAAAATACCACGTTACGCGGCCGACTGCACATGCCGCGGCGGCCGACGTCGGCCGCTCGGTTCGGATAGTATCTCATACAAATCCATACAAACCAGTAGAGCCGGCCAAGGTCGGCCGCCGCGGCATATGCTGTCGGCCGCTCGGTTCGGAATAGCACCTTAAGTCAGAAATCAAGCATCAGTGGAAAAGTTAATTCTCTTCACAAAACATGTATTGTGAACAGAAAAACGACTCTAGAATTGTAAAATGAAAATCTCACATAGTTTACGGTTCATTAAATTTACGGTAAATTTTACTTTCAGCCTCATTGAATATAAAGGAAAACATTGTATGTGCAAATGAACCTCTAGCAAGTAGTTCCACATACACAACCAACAGCAATAGTAAGAGTATCTATTATTATTTTATATTGAGAGAAAACATCTTGTTGGTTGGAAATCAAGTATTTGCCAAAAAAAATATACTTTTTTATTAAATAGGGTTCCTTATTTCACCGTACAGGTGATAATAACGCCATTTGATACTTAAAACTAGCAATAATGGGTAAAATAAACTTATTTTTATTTTATCAGTGGAAATGTTAAGTCTCTTCACAACACATTTATTGTGAACAGGAAAACGGCTCTAGAACTGTGAAATGAAAATCTCACATTAAATTTACGGTCAAATTTATTTTCAGTTTCTTTGAATATAAAGGAAAATATTGTATGTGCAAATAACGCTCTAGCAAGTACTTCCACATACACAACCACCAGCAATAGTAAGTGTATCTATTATTATTATTTTATATTAAAAGGAAACATTTTGTTGGTCGGAAATCAAGTATTTGCCATAAATTTTTAATTATTTATTGAATAAGGTTCCTCATTTCACCCTGCAGGTATCGCCATTTAATACGTAAAACTATCAATAATGGATCAGTGGAAATGACGATTTCTTATGCACGATGTGCCTACTTAATTTAACCGGATATACTCGTTTCGTTCGTACAGTCCTGTCGCGTCGGTTCGGTGACGGGTACTAAACTCGCGCTCTTTTTCTTTGCGGACGTTCCACGAAACCACGAATTAAGAAAAATGGGAAAGTGGGGAAATATGAGAAAAAGTATAATGTTGCGTGGGAAAAAGAAGCTTGGGGAAAAGGTAAGGTACTCGTAAGGAAACCTCATAAATTGTTGTAATCGTAAAATTTTGCACACTTGCTTTACTTGCGTTTGTTTATTGTTTTAAATTCCTATCCCATGCTTTTATTTTAAGTTGGCTAACTAAGAGTTGTGAAAAAGATATTGGGGACGGGAAAGGTGAAGCATATTGTGAAATATGCAAAATAAATCTTAGAGCACATAAAGCCGATCTGATGAAGCATGCATCAACGGCCGTTCACACCACAAAAGCTAAAATGCTCCCAAAAATTAACCCTAAGCAACGTACATTAGGAGTTTTTGGTATGAGTTTTTGTACCTACATAGATACGTTTATTTTCTTAATAAAGAAAAATGTTAATCTAGAATTATAATGATATCTTAGGTAACTGCAATACATGAACATGCATGTCGATATGTCTGTGTGTGTTCTGATCTGTTAGTTTAGCTTTTACAGTTATTTATTTCGCAATCCAAAACAAAACTTCCCTTCCTTTCTTGCTATGTATGTGGATGGCCAGCTCTAAAGAAATTCTACTACTTTATTTTTTACAGAAATGTGTATGGCCAGCTCTTAAAAAAAATTTCATTTTTGTTTTTTTTTTGATTAATTATATTATTATTATTTTAGGATTTGACAAAAGTACTGGGAGTTCAAAAAGTAATGATCTGAAGTTGGCAGTGCATATAGCATGTCACTCAGCTTAAAGGTAGTTTTAATATTTTACTCATTATTATTAATTTTACTTTATAAAAAGATTTTATATTCACTCTAATTTTATTGCAGGAGTGTCGACCATTTAGGAGAAATGTTAAAAGCTTTAGGAAAAGGCAGTTCATTGGAGAACATACAGCTCCATCGTACCAAATGTACATTACTGATCAAAAATGTGATTGCACCAGCTATGCTCAAAGAGCTGGTCGACGATATAGGTCAGGGGCCATATTCTGCCCTTGTTGACGAAAGTACGGACTTGACCACAAATAAGTACATGGCTGTGTGTATTCGCTTCTACAGCGCCAACTCCAAAACTATGGTAACGAATTTTTTGGGGTACTGCTGAAAACCTATATACCGCCTTTACTGGTCACATCAAATCAGTAGGCCTGCCCCTTAAAAATTTGCATGGCCTAGGTACAGATGGGGCGTCTAATTTATGTGGGGTGAACCATAGCCTTTACACGCTGCTACGAGATCGTGATGTTCCGCGCCTGGAACTAATGAAGTGCATATGTCACTCGATGGATAAATGCGCTCGAAAGGCATGCGAGGTGTTGCCATCGTCATTGGAATTTTTAATTCGCAAAAGCAGGAACTGGTTCTCTCACAGTGCTTTACGAAAAACTGAAAACAAAGAAATTTACCAGGTAAGTACGCTATCTACCAAAATAAGTTATTCATGCACGTAAAATTAATGTAATCTACACTTATGTTTGGCCTTGTCCGTAGAGTAAACTTAACTGGTTTCTTTCAGACGATTAATGCTGATAAAACACCTCCAGCACTAGTGCAATTATCTGCAACAAGATGGCTTGCTTGGTCGGGAGCCGTGACTTCAACTTTGGAGCAATGGTCGGAGCTGAAGCTGCTGTTTGATATGGCCGCTACACTTGAACGTTGCTATACTGCCCGAACGCTCGCGAACATGTATTCAGATCCTCATAATCAGCTATTTTATTTTATTTTATTTATTTTGGAAAACCAACAGCTGTTGACATAACATACATAAAAACAATAAAAACAGAAAGCCAATAATAGGTTTTCACCTGTAGACAATAGAGTAAGCTGAAATAAGCATTTACAACGAAACACGACACCATTTTGTTGTAGCACACAACACACATTGGGCATAAATATATAACTAAAAGTTTAGGAAAAACACAACCAAATCAAACAGAAAATGCTTGGTTAATTACAAAATAAAACAAAAATCCTCATAAAACATAATATATTAGTCGTGTCTATCACCGTCAAAAAACGACGCTATATTTAACTTTCTTGAAGCCAGTGCTCCGAGAGGTCACCAGCATGAATTTGACTTTTCAAGCCACTAATGCTGATTTCGGAAAGTTGTATAGTGACCTCAGACTGATGGTGTTGGGTCTAGCTACTAAAGTAATCCGGCCCGAAGTAATGAAAGAAAGTCGCCCGGGTGTTATAAGACATTTCGAGTTACAGTACATTCAAGACGCCCTCAACAATCCGGACTTGCTGCTTCCAGCAGACCGAATCGATTGTGGAGAGGCATTTAAAGCACTCAGTTCCACTATAACCGGCGCAGATATCGGCTATGTTAAAAACCGATGCGGGGAATTTCTGCGTTCTCTACTGCAAGAGTTGATAAAGCGGCTTCCAGATCACATCGACAGAATCGAAAAGATTTGACGACGAAAAGAAGCCTGGCAAAGGTTGGACGACTACCATTCGGGGATCTGCCTCTATGTTATGCCGGTATATTTCTATTATTCAACTATTCCGAATTGAAAATGTACTTCTTAAAATGATGTTTAATTTAAAAAATGTTTTTCACATTCTAGCACAGATATGGAGCTTTTAGAAAGCAAGTGGCGAATGCTTGGAGTCCACGAAGTTCAGGAAATTCTTCCAGATTGTGCTGGAGATGACATTGACACAATCCAGTTTTGGTCGGCAGTCGCAAATTTAAAAACAGCAACTGGAGTAACGAAGTTAAAGGAGCTAGCCAGCTTTGCACTGCGAGTTTTATCATGGCCGATCAGCAACGCGGTTGTTGAACGAGCTTTCAGTTACATGAACACAATAAAAATAAAATCTAGAAATAGATTGAATATGGATATCCTGCAAGCCACTATGAGGATCCGTATCCATCTGCAGGTAAGAGAACATGATAAAAAAAGTTGCTATAGGCCCAATTCAATAACTTTTTATAGACGAAGAGAAGATTCGTACCTAAATGTTAAAATAAGTTTTCCAAAATAAAGTAAAATAAAATAACGTCGAATTAAATAAATACAATATACTTATCTTAGTTATCTTTAGGTGAAACAACGATAGTCAAGATGCTGAATAAAAAAAAAAAAAAAAAAATCGTTTATTATCAGGTATGTACCCATAGTTATCATACAATAAATACTTTGATGAAAGTCAGTAAAAATAAAGGGTATTAAATATTTAATACATTTGGTCAATTTCAATTTCATTCATTCATTCATTCATATTTCCGTGTCTTTCAATAATAACAATATTTATATATGTGTTCCCACAAATTATTGAATTATTGAATAGTATTTACATTTTTATCATTTTGGTACAGCGTATAGACAACAGAAGATAACACTCTATTCTCAATTTCAAAAATTCTTTTGTGAAAGGAAGCTAATGACCTACGCATTATTGCAAAGAAGTCGTCTACTCTGTATTGCGCAAACATGCCGGACGCACTACACCGCCACGGCAGGCCCATCATTGCTCTAAATGCATTATTGTACTGAACTCTTATTGAGTGGTAGCTTGATTTGGTAAACTTTTGCCATAAGTATGCAGTGTAGAACGTCTGACAGTAGGCTTTAAATAGAGTGACTTTAACCTGATCGCTGCTGTGAGCAAAGCGTCTCGCTATCATGTTACTTTTCATGGCAATAGCCCTTCTTTGTCTTTCAATATCTTCATCGTCGTTTAGATTTTCGGTAAGTATATGACCTAGGTACTTAAATTTTGGTACAAACGATAAGGGAGTACCATTCAAGAGAACTGGTGATACAACAGCGGGTTCCTTTTTGTATTTAAATATCATGATTTCGGTTTTGCTCACATTATATTTAAGATTGTACTCAGACGCATATTTTTCACATACTGAGATAAGCTGAAGAAGACCCGCGACCGAGGGGCACAATAGGACCATGTCATCAGCGTAGCTGATGTTAATCACGCATACTCCACCCACGTGACAACCGACTCCAGTCCTACCTGAGCTCCTCGATCAGGTCGTTCACATACAAGTTGAACAGGATAGGTGAGGTTAATCCACCTTGCCTTACACCGTTGTTCAACCTGTATGTCCCCGACACTGCGTCTCTCCATCTTACACAGTTTGTTTGATTAGCATACCAGAATTCTAATAATTTTATTACATTAGAGGGAACATTTGTTTTTCTTAGTTTATTCCATAGAATGTCGTAATTTATGGTGTCAAATGCTTTGCTTAAATCCAAAAAACATGCATTCACTGAAGTCTGTCCCTTTAAGTAACTCTTAACAGTATTCTTGACTGCAAAAATTGCTAGGTCTGTAGATAGCTTACTTCTGAATCCAAACTGTGCACAGTTAAGCTCAATGTTGCTTTCAAGGCTTAGATATAAAAGCCGCTCAAAAACTTTCGAGACAATAGTGGCTAAAGAGATGGGTCGATAGTTAGATAAGCTACCTACGTCGCCGGTTTTATTCTTTATTATTGGTACTACAATAGACTTCATCAGTTCACTAGGTAGGTGTGCGCTAGTAATACACATGTTAAATAACTCAGCAATTTTTTCATGTAGAAATGTTCCACCAAACAGAAAATGTTCCACGCTGAGCCCGTCGTGGCCCGGTGACTTCCCCCGTTTCATGTCGCGAACACATTTACAAACATCGTCAGCAGTGACGTCATTGTAAGCATCGCCAGAGGAGGAGGCGGACACCGGACCACCACGCGCGCAGCTGTTAGACAACCCGTTACATGGAGGAGGGGGACCAACCACCTTAAATTGATCTGCAAATTTATTTGCTATAAATGTGCTATCTTGACTACCGCTCACAGACACAGGGACGCTCCGCTTTGTATTCAGTTTGTTAGATTCTTTACATAACCCTTTAAAATCCTTATTTCTTCTGTGTGTCGCAATTATATTCCTTTTAATTTTGTTTTCATTTCTTATACACCAATTAAGTTTGTTTTTAAAAACCTTTTTAGTATAATGCATGTTATCGTAGTACAAGCCGTGATTAGGGCATCCCATACAGTTCCACATCTAGGCTACGCGTGCCTCCCCGTGACTCTGAGCAACATGTCGGTTCCAGCCTATCACGCGCTTCTTTTCACACCGTGCCTTACCCTTGTATGATTGCCTGGCAGCCGTTTGCATAGATCTAATTAGATTGCTGTAGTGTGAGTCGATAACTACGTAATGATCTCGACCAGTGCGCCTTTTGTAGGTACTTACTACATAAATAACTGTAGGTATCATTTTGAGAACAATTTCTCTCACCCCATATGACTTTGTGTACATACTGTTTATTTTGCAAGACTTTAGGTTTAATAACATTAAAATCACAATGCACAACAAGTGGATAATGATCAGAACTGAATACGTCATCAATCACATACACATCCGTAATTATCTCACGAGCAGCTGATGTTACAACGCAATGATCGAGCCATGAAGTGGTGCCGAAAGCATCGCTCCGGTATGTGTAGGTATTGGATGACTCACCCAGTATATCGACGTCAGCACAGACCCAGTTCTGTTCCGAGCAATAATCACACAGTTCTCTGTAAAACAAACCGGAAGGTTTCGCGTTGTAGTCACCTAAAGAGATAACGCATTTGTATTTGTGTAAGTAAGCTTGGGTTGGAGATTAATTTGGGTGTTCATTTGGTGAAATAATGGAATGCATTCTAATACTGTTGCACGTGGTTTGAACCGTTTATAGTTTCAAAGTTCGATACTAACAACTAACAAACAACATATTTTATCAGCGACGTGGCTATCTCATTGTTTTCTAATTGAAAAACGAACTTTTTAATCTGGATAAAACTAAAGCTTTTTAAATTGCATGTTTTGTTGAACACAGGTTAATAAAAGATGCTGCCATACATTTGAGCCGTCCGATGACATGCTGTTGCGCTTCTCATCGGCCAACATGTATGAAAACAACGATCGACATTATGACGTACAAGCGCTCATAGAAATTATGGACGATATTCGGGACTAAAATTTGTAAATATATATTATTTTATTATAAAACCGGGTTTTTTTAGAGTGTTCTGAAAAAATCAAAAATTGGGCGATTTGGGCTACTTCAGATCCCAAATCGGGCGACCGCGGCTCGCAGGCATCTGGCAACACTGAATTGATTGTGAACAGAAAAACGGCTCTAGCACTAGGAAATGGAAATCCCACATAATAATACTGGAACCCTTAATTACAAAGAAATTTTGAAATTACAGGTAACTCATGCACTGAAAGAATTTACTCAGAAGAAGAACTTCCAATACTGGCAAATCTTAAGGCAAATATTTTGGAAATTCACATTTTTGATTCAAGTAAGTTGTGATGCTTAAAATTATTGTAATTTTTATTCAAAACAGTATTAAAACGTGTTTAAATGTACTTGTAACAGGGTAACAAATTAATATATATTTGTATTATTGTGTTGCATAGCTGTTACATATATATTTTTTTTATTATTTATTTATTAGTACAATGTACAGTGAACAGGTAAAAACTAAAAATACTGAACAAGGAACATAATATAATATTTTAAGAAAACATAATACTTAATTCTATCATAAAAATGTACCAAACATATAAAACATACTTAATGAAAACCAAAATGAGATCATTATTAACTTATAGAGATTCGCAAAATTCAAGGCATTTCGTACTCAAATGCGTCAAGCTATCTGCGAATAAATCGACCTCTGGATTGATATCAACGAGCTGTCTAACGAGACCCACTCCTCTAAGCAGTGGCGACTGACGCCTTGCCACTGTGCGGCAGTCTGGTAAAGCCAGCAGCTGATGTCTGCGCCCACGCAAGTATTTGTCCGGTACATAAAATGACAATAAGTTTGACACTAACTCCGGAGAATCGTTTTCACCACGCAAGATACGTCATATCGTAATCATAATTTGGTAATTCCGTCTGGTCTCTTAAGAGTGAAAACCTAAGGTACCCTGAAGAAATTTTGTGGGATACAGAAAAGGATAATATCCGCATGTTTTTTTTATAAAGGGAGCGAAGGAAGGCCTTTTGTACTTTTTCAATTAATTTGCTGTAAGTGCTTTCGTGAGGTCCCCATATTAAAGAAGCAGTTTCTAATTTAGATCTTACAAGGGCGGAATAAAGTAATTGAATGGCATTTCTGTCAGTGAAATCGCTGGTGTTTCGGATTACAAAGTCCAGTCTTTTGTAGCATTCTACTGCTAGAGCTGCGATATGGTAGTTGAAAGTTAGTTCAGTGTCAAATGTGACACCGAGATCTTTGACCAACGTGACACGATCTATTAAATTTGTGTTCAAGTTATATTGATTATGTATTGGCTTGGAAGATCGCGTATAAGACATGACATGACACTTCTCAAAATTAAAGTTAAGTTTGTTTTTGATGCTCCATTGATGTACTAAGTCAATGTCAGATTGTAATTTTTCACAATCATCTAGGGTTTTATTTTATTCATATGTCGACAGACAGTGCAAAAAACGATCTGGAAAAACCTCACAAGGTGAAATTCAAAACAGAAGTATTTTTTATGTAGGTAGCATTTTAATAATTTTTACACACATCGTGTTTCAGGGTGAAATACATTTAGGCGAGTGTAGCCGTCAACGACCTCGACGGTGACGCCACTTCACAAAAAAAAGATTCCTCTTTATACAAACAATCTATCAGAATGTCCGATGTCAAGTTTTTAGCTTTAGCCACTTTTGGTATTAATTGCCATTAATTACAGCGAATATTTTATTGACTTTACAGGTTCTAATTTTACTTAAGGATAATTAATACTAAAAACTTGGGCATCGGACATTCTGATAGATTGTTTATATAAAGAGGAAACTTATTTTGTGAAGTAGCGCCACCGTCGAGGTCGTTGACGGCTACACTCGCCTTAAATTAGGCGCGTTGCAAATCAAATCAAAATCTAATCAAATATACTTTATTTGCTAGCGACACGGTACAAATGATGGTCATATAATATGTATATAAATTGGTCAAGCGTGCAGCACCTATGTTGGCATGCAAACACAAAATATCATTTTTTTTTCAACATTCTACATATTATTACAATAAATTCTAAAACATCTAGTAAATTAATTCAAAAACAAGGCGTCAAGATAACAACAAAATAATAATAATATAAGAACACATGTCAAAAATAGTCAGTACAACAATTTACAATAATAATAAACAATGTCAATAAATTATCAATAAAATATTCAAATTTAAATTCAATAAATTCTTTGATGTCGTAAAAGCAATGAGTTACCAGTAAATTATAGAGCCATTTCTTAAATATAGTGATTGGAAGAGTTTTCACATGATCAGGTAGATGGTTAAATACTTTGATGCACATATTATAACTATTCCTAGCAAAGCTTGTGGTGCTATGAGTCTGACTGTGTAGGCGGTGGGGATATCTTGTCGAGAATGTTAGTATTTTGTCTGGGAACAGATACTTATTTCTTTTGACAAACATACAAAGCTCGAAGATGTACAGACAAGGTAGTGTTAGCAAGTTCAGTGATTAAAACTGAGGCTTACAACTCTCTAGAGGACCAGCTCCGCTCACAGCTCTCACACACCTCTTCTGTACAATAAATGCTCGCTCCAGATCCACGGAGTTACCCCATATCACCAAACCATAACGCAAAGTCGAGCACACATAGCCATGGTAGGCAATCAACGCAGTATTTTTGTCGCAGATGTTTCTGAGGCGATATAGTGCATAAGCAAACCGATTTATTTTTAGACAGACTGACTCTACGTGCTCTTTCCATGTCAAATGAGTGTCAAGCATAATGCCGAGGAATTTCGTTGTGTTCGATTCTGTTATTTTAACATCGTTATACATTATAGATAGCTCAGACGGTCTGCCATTCCTATTCGTGAATTGTAATAATGTAGTCTTTTTTAAATTAACATGGAGATTGTTATGTTCTAACCAGTCAACTACTTTGCCAATTGTAATATTAATTTCATTTTCATAATTTAGGCCACTCTTCTTACTAATAACAATTGAAAGATCGTCAGCGAATAAAACACAAGGATACCGTGTGTTAATGGGCAAATCATTGATATAGAGTAAAAACAGTAGAGGCCCCAAAATACTTCCTTGCGGGACACCTGCATTGTTAGCGTCAAAGGATGATGTGTGACTAATATACTCATATTTTTCGTTGATGTTATTAATCTCTACACACTGTGTTCTGCCATGAAGGTAGTCAGCAATCAAATCATTCGCCACCCCACGGATTCCGTACGCTTCTAATTTTGAAAGGAGAGTCGCATGCGAAACAAAATCAAATGCTCTACTCATATCAAAAAGTACAGTAGTTACAGGTACTCTTGTATCCATGCACTTTGATATTTGTTTCACAAGCGTAAAGCAAGCTGTTGTAGTGGATTTTCCCTTTTGAAAGCCATGTTGTTCTGGACTAATAACGTTAAACTTAGTTAAAAATGATAAGAGCCTCACACAAATTGCCTTTTCCCATATTTTCGACAGTATAGGTATAAGGGCGATAGGTCGGTAATTATCCATATCCTGCTTCTCTCCTTTTTTATGCAACGGCTTAACCACTGACTGTTTAAAGATTGCTGGATATATGCCAAATTCAAAAGACAGGTTCACAAGATATGCTATTATCGGGGCTAATTCCTGAGCACAAGATTTTATAATTTTAGTACTGATTTCGTCATATCCAGTTGAGGTACAGTTTTTGAGAGATTTAATTATATTTATTATTTCATTAGGATCAGTAGGAACTAAATAAATGCTGGCTGTATTTTTATGCAAATTGAATTTATAGTTTTTATTGTCAGGAAGTTTATTGTTCTGGTTCGTCAATTTAATAAAATGTGTATTGAATGCGCCTGCTATCTGAATGGGCTCTCCTACTTTCTTGTTATTTACCATCACATGATCTATGGTGGGTTTTAAATGTTGTGATGTTTTGGAATTAATTACCTTCCATGTTGCCATACACTTATTTTTAGCCTTTGCAACATACTTATTATTGCAATTTTTTTGTGCCTGAAATGTACATTTTTTCAATAAGTTATTATATTTCCTGTAATGAGTTTTAATATGCGGCGATTTATTTTTGTAGCATAAAATACGCAACCTTCTTTTTGCTCTACAAGAGGTTCGAATTCCTTTTGTAAGCCACTTTAATTTACCACAAGTGTTTTTGATCATTATTTTAAACTTCGGGAAACATAAATTATAAAGTAGGAGTAATTCTTTATGAAAAGTATCGAACTTTTCTTGGACGTCTGTTATAGATGTCGCTTGTATTAAACTGTGCCAGGGGTAACTTGTTACGAAATACTTGAACTTTAATATATTTTCTCTACTGAAGTCTCTCCTAAACTCAAACCAGTGTTTTAAAGGGGTATTTTTTGTGCTACTGGTACTGTAAGCAATTGACAATAATTGTGATCTGATAGGCAGAGTTGTATGTTTTTGCCAACGGCTCCAATAATATTGCTTGCGAAATGATCAATGCAAGATTTGTCGTGAGTAACTGTATTAATATGAAGATCAAATTGTATGAAATTAATATTTGTTTTAACCTCTTTGTTAGTTTTATGGATTTAGGTTAAGTGCCAATAGTATCGATGTTCCAATCGCCCGCCAGGACGATGTTTTTACTTGTTTTGTTTTTCAATTTATCCAGCAATATTTCCAACTTTTCGAAAAATACCTCTATGTCAGAATCGGGGGTTCGATAAATGCAAATTACTATAAGCTTATAACTTTTTATCTCTACTCCACAGCATTCAAATGAGTTTTCAGTACCCATATCTGTTACATAACTAAGATCCTTTGACTCTACAGACTGTCCCAACAGCACACATACGCCTCCTCGACCCTTTCCGTCTCTGCAGAAGGTTGCCTAGGTCATAATACGAAAAAATATATATTATGGGACAAATGCTGGAATTGCCCCCAAATATTATTTATCAGTCGTGGCGATAACGACCGTATTTTTTTATTGTTTACATAACAGCAACAACAGTCTACTACTGGTAGAGACTAACGCTGAAAAAAAGCTGCGACACCAACGGGTAGAGTAGGGTCCAGCATCACACGGCTCTGCGGCATTGCACTGCAATGCTTATTTTGTTATAATCTGTTGGAATTAATTACTGAAGCCATGTCATTATTATTTTTATGAATTTTAAAATATCCTACCCTCATTGCAGGTGCATCTGAAAAATTATTTGGATTGCATTTTTCACTCTTAAAATTGTTATTATGTTATTTTATTACTAAGAAATATAAGGTTTGGTATTGGTTCAGATCGCAAAACAAATCCGTAAAGAAATTAACTATATTAAATTTCTCCAAACTAAATTGAGTAAGCGATGCATTTAACAAAATTTTGCCATTACAGGTATATAGATATCTAAATAAATCCATAAATCACGCCTATATCCCTTACGGGGTAGGTAGATATGAGCGCCGATGGATAAAAGGGCGGCGGCGGCGCGCCGACTGTTAGGGGCCGGCGGCGGCGGCGTCGTCGGCGGCGCGAGAAATTATGTGTATTTTTGCAATTTTTTTCTTTCCGTATTATGATTTTGTAATAACTGGTAAAAATAAGAAATAACACGAATTTCATAAATAAAAATGTATCTTTCAATAAAATATTTAAGAATAAGAACTTGTATTAAACATTAATACAAGGAATTTTAAGTGCAGAAAATCAACGGTATTAATAATTTGCACTATATGTCGCTTGTACGTTGTACGTCGCCTCGGGACGAGTATCAAGAGGTTGAAAATTTGGAAGGGTTGGACGGGGCGCCGGTAGCTCAGTGGTAGAGCGGTGGGACGGTACTCCACAGGTCCCGGGTTACAACCCTGGCCGACGCTATATTTTTTTCAATTTTTATTTTCATATTCTTAACACAACGTGAAAAGATTGTGAGTCCCTTACTTATTGTAATTATCATGTATAATTATTATAACGTATCAGGTTTTTTAACAAGATTCACAGAACACCTGGTCACAAAACACTGTTCTTTTCTTTCCCGTCTATTTCGACATTCAAGTTTCCAAAAAAGATCCAACAGTAACTGTATTTCGTTTAAGATTTTGACAACACAGAGACAGTAATTTTTCCAATTTTTACTTTAAAAATGTCTGAATTATGTTCTGATGAAGATGTTGATGCTGCAATTTGAGAATACAAGCTCATAACGCGTCTTAATATGGCAAATAACACGCGACAAGTAATAACTCAATAACACTCACGCGAAATGACAACGTCGCGCCAACCGAGATGGGTCACTTCTGTTTCGGTCGGCGCGCCGTCGCCAATCCGTGGCGGCGGCGGCGCGGGAAAATCAGTGGTGGCGGCGGCGCGCCGCGCCGGCGTGGCGCTCATATCGTAGGCAGAGCGTTAACGGCCGTAAAACGGATATTTACACCACGTCTGACAAAAGTTTGAAGGTTAATCAGATAACTGTGTATCGCTATAGTGACAGGTTGTCAGCCCATCGACTAAATGTGCAATACACACCCTTGAGTCCCTTAGTCGCCTCTTACGACACCCATAGGTAAGAAATGGGGTGATGCTATTCTAAGCCGGCATCACACGGCTACATAGATATCTGAAGCAGTTAATAACATTGCCCAGTGAGCGAACGCTACAGACCATACTTCAAAAATTGCCTATGGAACCAGGGTGGAACGACATGGTATTCAGATATTTGGAAAAAAAAACTGGAAAACTATCGGAAAAAGAGAAGTTCTGTGTTATTCTCTTCGACGAAATATCCTTAAAAAAAAGGGTTTTTATAATCCTCGCACTGACAAAATTGAAGGATATGTAGATCTTGGAAGTGCTGGCAGAACTAGTGACGTGGCCGACAAAGTTCTAGTTTTTATGCTGCAAGGCGTTTCCAAAAAAAATAAACAGCCTCTTGGGCACTTTTTTGTTAAAGGTTATCGAGCCAACAATTATCAGTTTTTATCAAAGAGTCAATAAAAAAATATCAGAATGTGGATATTGGGCATTGGCAACTGTTTGCGATCAAGGACCGACAAATGTTGGTGCACTCAGTCTTCTGAAAAAAATCTCAATGCTCTCCCCTGATGAATATCACTTTTTAGTTTTTTGACGTTCCTCGGTTATTCAAAAGTATTAGAAACAGTTTTATGCACGCGGGGCACATCAAATTTAATGGGCAACTGGCAAAGTGGTCGCACATACAAGAGGTTTGTGAGCTGAATACTGCGACATTACATTTTAAGAAAATAACACTCTTACATGCAAACCCGACCTATAAATCAAAAATGAAAGTTAAACTAGCTGCCCGATACTAAGCAATAATGTTAAAGCAATATTATTATTACGTGCATCTGCATATAACGAGGAAAAAGACGATGATGGGATACATACACGCGAAGCCATTCTTAACACGCCAAATGTTGTGCATGAGTTAGATTTACTTTTTGATTGCACGAATGGACCGTCTTCAGTAAACGATGTAAAAAATAACATCAGAGAGAATGTGCATAAAAATTCCAACCACCATAACTTGTGGTGAGAGGAATATAAAACTAATATAAAAACAATTGAATTTTTAACATCAGGCAGTCGCATTAGACTGAGTAATGTTCGATGCACGAATGGATATTACATTACGCTTTCTTCACTTCAAGACATTTGGATGGAAGTGAGCAAAGTGGGCTTTAAATATCTTAACTTGAGACAACTCAACCAGGACGCCCTGGAAAATCTATTAGGGATCATCCGACAACACTGTCCTATAAACTAAAACCCAACCTGCCATCATTTCACAGCGGAACATAAATTTACTATTTTGACGCGCCTTAATACACCACTTAACCCGCCGGGTAATAAATGTTATAAAGACAAAAAAAACATGGGAAACATTGTCCTAGTGTCAAAATGTAAAAAGTCTTAATGTAAATGAATGTGCAAATGACAAAAAAAAATTGTGATATAATGCGTAGAGGTTTAATTGTTTGATGGACAAAATGTACAAAAGATAAAACATGACTGTGCCATAATGCATCGTGGTCTAATTGTCACACTGTCAGGATTCGACCCCGCAACCTTGGGCTTCAAATCACTAACGACTTTGCCGTGTGGTGCCGGCTTAGAATAGCATCACCCCAATTCTACCTGTGGGTGTCGTAAAAAGCGACTAAGGGATAATCATCCAGGGAATGGGCAGCAGCGTTCACTGCGAATGTAACACCTTGCACTGCGCTCGCCAATCCGCTTGCCAAGTGTGGTGAGTATGGCAAATACCTTCCCAATAGGGGGAGGCCCATGTCCAGCAGTGGACTGTTGTGGCAGTTGAAGTTGAAGCCTACATACACCCATCCTGTTTACTATCAACATAATTCTGCAAACTGAAGATCGAATTAAAATTTTATCTATCTAATCTATTTGAGTGTAATACTCCTTGAAAGTCAAATATCCTTGATTTATAACGATGATTTAAATGTCATTTCATTTCTTGGTTTCAAAATTGTCAGTTTTTTTACAATGGAGAACATGATGGAGAAAAGCAACTTAATTTTTTCCAAAAATCAAAAAGGAAACGACTGCGTGTTAGTTGGTTATTATAGACTGAATTTCACCAACGTAAATAAAAGTGGCTCAACACTATGGAGGTGCGCTAATCGTGAAACTTGTTCAGCGTCTCTTACAATTTCCAAGGATAAAACACAGATTTTACGGCAAAGTCAGCACACGTGTCCACCTTCTAAAACGAACAACAGAAATCATCTAAATTTCGAAAAATGTAAACGGAAAGTGTGCGAAGGTTTTGATTCAGTAAAAGAAATATTTGAAGAATGTTTCGAAAATGAAGAGATTGAAGACTCTGATGATTCCTATATAATAGTTCCCCAACGTTTGAGTGTAAAAAGCGAACATTACATTGGATAAGAAGAAACTTTTTGGAAGTAAATTCAACAAAATTTCAAACACTCAAAGAAGTTCAGTTGCCTTCGATATTAAAGAAAAATTTCTTGATCTGGGAAGATGGACAAGAAGAAAAAATTTTAGTGTTTGGCACGAAATTGGGTTTAAAAACTTTCAAATTCTGTGCGGATCACCAAATGTTTTTGGAGACGGAACATTTTTCGTGGCGCCGCAACCTTTTGAACAATTATTTAGTATTCATTTGGATTATTACAGCACCAGTAAGGAGACATACATTGTACCCGTCTTATATGCTTTGCTGCCGAATAAAAACACAAACACATATGAGCGGCTCTTTACTTTTATCCGTGATGAGTTAAATGTTAATATTACGACATATTTGTATGCGACTACGAAAGAGCGCAAATCAATGCAGTTAAAAATGTGTATCCGGATTGTGAAATTACGGGATGTTATTTCCATTACAATAGAGCGATATGGAGAAAAGGAAGGAAGGAAGGACTTGAAGTCATTATTGACAAAGAAGGCAAAATAATGATTAAATTAACGTCTTGTTTACCGCTTTTACCGGCAAATTTGGTGGCCAACGGATGGAATGAAATCGTAAATAACGTTTCGGAAAAGACTTCAGCAATCGAAAAGTTTGAAAAATATTTCAACAGGCAATGGTTATCTAAATCACTGCTCGCGGAAGTCAGTGTGTGTAATCAGCGCCACCGTACCAATAATTTCATGGAGGGTTGGCATGGTCGTTTAAGAGAATATTAACAAAACGCAACTTATTTTCTTTTGTGCACTTATTAAAAAAGGAATCTAAATATCAAGATGCCCAGATAATGAAGTCTCTTTTTGAAACTAAGAAAAGGAAGAAGCGCGAAATATTTTTTGATGAAAAGTACAAGAAGTTACTGATACAGTTACAAAATAAGGAAATACCCGTTATGCATTTCTTGAAGTCCATTGTACGCTTGCGAGCGCAATGTAACCGGGGTACAAATTTCTCTGTTATGAAGTTATTCCGGAGGATGGACCCTTAAATTAAATGTTTTACACCTTGGAGGAATTTAAGTTCAATTATTATTAAGTAGAATTGTTTTATTTAAAGTTTAATTTAAATAAAAATAAAATATTGCACATTTTGTTTTAATTATTCAAACAAGTATCCAGGTCAGAAATTGTTACCACAAAATTTGGATTCGCGCACGTAGGCTTCCTTACCATTATCTAAAATAACTGCAAAAAATCACGATTGTTTTGCTACATTGCCAAGAAAATAAAAATTATTGTGCATTACAGCGTTTATGCATTCTGTCATAGCGGTATTTGGCCAAAATTACATTTTGGCACTAGGAAATTTGTACAATTGAATATTATAGCTTTGATGTATTCTATCATAGTGGCATTTAGGCAATATTACATTTTGGCACCAGGCAGTTTGTACATTTTGACACTAGGACAATGTTTCCCATGATTTTTTTGTCTTTTTAACATTTATTACCCGGCGGGCCACTTAAGGGATCAAACTGTGAAAAAGACCAAATTCTAGATTTTCATGACGTAGTTTTTAAAAATGCGGAAGCAGAAGACGCGTTGCCGAGCCGAGCACCAGTATAATGCTCCTACGTTCATGGAAGAAGAGACTGAATGTATTATTATAACCTGTAAGCATTTATTTTATAACTTATGTATGAAAGTGACTATGCGTTCATTATAATTATGACTTTTGTACATAATTATGACTTGGAATATATATTTTTACTTTATGCCATTTTAGATAACGTAACACTGCATATACCGGAAACTGAAGATGTCATTTTGGACGCACATATTTTTGCATCTTTCGAAAAACAACCGCTAGTCTATGTCAGCGGCTATATAGCGTGTGCTGTAATAAGGCGCATCCACGTTACTTGCGCAGCATTCTTAACCGTTTGTCTGTCACGTACCTACCGGGAGCCGGACAACCATTTTGAACCTTAACTACCCACAATAAAATTCAAAACCAATGAAATTGTTATAGTATGAAGCGACAGACGAGTGAACGTCCCAATGCAAGATTAGATCTTTGATAACACCAGCGAATTTTGATGCGTTTTAACTCTTTAAGAACAAATTTACCAGGTAAAAGGTTTCAAGTGCTTATTTTTATTAACGTTATAATATTGCATTTAAAGTAAGATGATATATTTACTATTATTATTATCAATTTTTTTTTGGGGTGGTATGGGATCTACCTCCTAGCGGTCCACCCCGGGCAACGGCAACACAGGCTTGCCTGTGGATAAGTCCGGCTAAACGATCCCACTAAGCGGTGGAAGGCTGCCTGGCACGCGACCATCATCCCACCGAAGTCTGGCGCCAAGTAGCTTGCTGCGTTCCGTCAGTGTGTGGGAGTGCCAGTGCCTTATCAGGCTTCTTCTGGGTGAGCTCTCTCCATCTCAGACTCTGTCTCTGTCCTATGACCTAGACTCGAGTCAAGAGCAAACCCATCATAATTAAAATAAAAACAAAAGGAAAACAACAATATTCATGAATATGTGATTTAAATCAAGGCATTAATTCATGTGGAAATTAAATGCATTTTTGCAAAAAAATATTTGTAACTGTGACTGAGATGGAAGAGGCGTTGCCACTAGTAATGGTTCGCCATTATTAGTGGAGACGCCTCTTCCATCTGGGCTATCGCGGTTCGTCCTCTGCCCGCATAAGTTAAAATACACTTGCAAAGTTCGCGGGCAGGGAACGAGCCGCGGTAGCCCAGATGGAAAAGGCGTCACCACTAGTAATGGCAAAAGTCGCAGGTACAAATATTTTTTTGCAAAAATACATTCGAAAAGTATTTTTGCAAAAATACATATAGGTAGAATAAAATTGCAGGTTTTTCCAAAATTGTATACCTGATACGGGAAGTGTTTTAAAATATATGTTTATATGTTTCAGGCGAAGAAGAAATGTACCGCTATATAGCCCTAAATGAATGGTACAACAAAAAATCTTTGAATTACCCGACAATCAAATTATGTAAAATGACTAAAGATATGGTCAAAGTTTTTGAAGAAGAAATAAGACCAATTTTACACATTTCCGATATTGGCAAAAATTGTCGTCTGGCAATGTTGCGAGCCATAGATCTATCATGGCTTTGTACCACTCACTGGACCGAGATTGCAGATCAACTTGTGATGCATGTTTCGCTACTACTATTAAGAAACGATTGCAAAAAGATTAACAGAACATTTGGCGAAAAAGAAGAATCGTGCGCCGATTACAACAAGACAGCATAAGTGATGGGCATTAGAAAATAAATGTGTTTTTCTTCAAATCTAAGAATTATTCGACGAACCCTGAAATTATCTTGCTTTTCGGATAATCAGGAGTAGTTGTTGTCTGCATATTGATTTATTTTTAAACAAATTTTTATCAGTCTTTACTTTGGTTTGCACACTGACACTAAGCAACCGTGCGCAATAATATATGCCCCCTTTAAAGGTCTGGGTAGAGGAACATTTGACTGCCATTATTTTAAAGAAACCTTCCCTTAGTTTTACAATACCGATTTAACGACGCTCCACTCAATATAGTAGACGATAGAATGCATTGACATGTTTGTATGAACTACGCCGGACCAGTTGCTCTGTTTTCTGAAAGTGTAAGATTTTTCTGAAATAAAAAAAAATCCTAAGTGACCAGTTATACAAAATATGGTAAAAACATGTCTAGTACTTTAGGCGTGAAACGTAGACAAACAGACAAATAAACACAGACACATTTTTTAAACTATTGTTTTGAGACCTATAACTTGAACTGAATTTTAAGTGATTTACACTTGGTGTTGTGATTTCTTCATGGAACTCCACAGTATTTGTAATAAAATACTTTTTTCACTAGTTCCACTATATATTAAATTAAAATGCTTTAAAGCGACCGGTTTCGTTACTTCATCGTCAGACATGTGAATTGTAAGTATTTAAATGTACATACTTAGTCGAGTAAATATTTTATTTTAAGTATTTAGATCATTTGAAAATTAATAACTATTGAAATCCTTTAGCTTGTTTCACTTTCAAAAAAGTCCAATAATTATGTTTCGGCAACTAATTGTTCTTGTTATATTTTTTCATTCAGTGCTATAAAAATTATACGGGAAGGTTCCGAACTTTCCCGAAAACGCTAAGCTCAACCCGTTAATCTGAACAACTTTCCCTAAGAACATAGGTCAAAACTTGAAAAAATTACCTTCCATAGAAAAGTATTCGGTCAGCTTATTTTTTTATGGGAGGTACAATTTTTTTATAGTTGTCTATCACTTTTGTTTAGCTTAAGGTTTTCGGGAAATTGCTGAAGCATAATTATGATTATTATTAAAATAAAAATATTATTTTGAGCTGCCGACGGCAGCTACGTTGTCGATATCGATAATTTGCAGGCTGTCGCGTAGGCACATCACTACGTGTTTTCTTTATGTTGGCTATACTAGACTATTGGCGCGGTTTGTTTTGTCATGTTGGCAATGATTTGGGCACTGCGTTATGACGTTTCGCGTCGTTCAATTTTTTTCTTCGGAGTCCCAACTCTTAAAACGCTAGTTCCATTATATTTTATTTGAGCTAGATTCTAAGACGTTCCGTGAATGGGATGATGATAGCGATGACTATCCAGTTCGATGCAACTTTACCAAAGTTGACATTATTGAAAACCAACTTCCGCGTTTTTGGCAGCTTGAAGAAGTTAGCCCTCAGCATTCAGAATATTCTGCGGAAGAGAGGTTATGTGAGGAACATTTTGTGAAGCATACTACTCGTCAGGAAGATGGGAAGTTCTGCGTAAGAATCCCATTAAAGGAAAGTCCTACGGTATTGGGAGATTCATTAACTAGAGCGAAACGATGTTAATTTTCTCTAGAACGCAGACTAAAGCTTCAACCAAAATAACTTGAAATGTACCGAGCATTCATGAAAGAATATGAAGACTTAGATCAATTTTCAGAATGTCACGATCCTCAGGCTAAACCCAACGCCTATTCGCACCTCACTTTGGCATTCTCCGCGAAAGTAGCACCACAACTAAATTAAGATCTGTTTTTAATCATAGCAGTCTAACCATATCAGGTGTGTCAAATAACAATATTCAAATGGTTGGACCTGTTGTTCAAGACAGTCTCTTGTCAATTCTTTTGCGCTTTATGATGCACAAATATGTACTTTCAGCAGATGTCGAGAAAATGTACAGGTGTATAATGGTGCACCCAGATGATCGGCACTTACAAAGAATTATCTGGCGTGATGATCCTAGTAGGGAAATTAAAGTATACGAATTAAACACCGTCACATACGGAACAGCTAGTGCACCTTTCCTAGCCACTAGATGCTTAAAACAATTAGGCCTCGATTGTAAAGAAAAGACCATCTCTGACGTCATTATTCTTGATTTTTACGTCGATGATTTGCTCAAGTCAACTGACGAATTGTCGAGTGCCTAAAAGATCCGTGACAAAGTATCCGCTGAGCTCGCTTCAGCTGGAATGAACCTATGGAAGTGGAAGTCAAACGATTCGCAATTAGTTTCAGGTCTAGACTCCACCTTAGTTAATTTAGACATTGGAAATGAGTTACCTTGCAAAACTTTGGGTATTCTGTGAAACGTCAAAGATGTCGAACTTATGTTCCCAATTAAAGGTCCTGTGTCTAATGCAAACACAAAGCGTACTATATTTTCCACGGTATCTCAGGTGTTTGACCCTCTCGGCTTACTGTCACCTTGCGTCATAAGTCTTAAAATGTTTCTCCAAAAGCTGTGGCTAGAGAAACTTGAATGGGATGACCAGTTGCCGTCTCAAGTTAGTCACGAATGGACTACGATTATTGAGCATTTACCTGTTTTAAACGAGGTCTGTATGCCCAGATGTGTGACTTGTGGGTCTCGCAATATAATAGACATTCACATCTTTTTTGACGCCTCAGAACGCGCATATGGTTCTTGCGTGTACGTGCGTAGTATCAACGAAGAAGGCGTAGTTTTAGTAAAATTATTGATAGCCAAGAGTCGAGTAGCGCCGTTGAAGCCTACAACGATACCGAGGCTTGAGCTTTGCGCCGCACTAGTGGGTACTCGGCTTTATGAAAAAGTCATTAGTTTACTTCGCACACGCATTAACAAAATAACGTTCTGGAGCGACTCCATGATTGTTTTAGCATGGCCGAAGATGCTGCCTATCCCCCGGTACAGTCAGTTCAGTGCCTGAAGTCAAACCTGAAGTTTCTCTAATCGCGCGCGACACTAAGTCTACTGAATTAAAAGGGATCGTAGATTTCAATCACTTTTCAAATTATTTGAGGTTGATACGTGCCATAGCATATATGATGCGTATTATTAAGTTATGTAAGAGGTACCCACCGTCAACTTCCTTCATCAGTAGTGATGAGATGAAAGATTCTCTTAATTATATTATTTGAACCAGTCAATGCAAATTCTTCCCTGAATATGAGATACCTATAGCTTAATAAGCAACCTTTACCAAAAAAGAGTTCGTAGCTAAAGTTTAATGCGTTTTTGGATAAGGACTTAATCATGCGCGTTGAAGGACGCTTCGAAAACAGTAATTTCATCTATGATAAGAAACACCCTATTTTAATACAGTCCACTCATCGATTAACGAAATTATTATTCAGTTATCAACACATTAAGCTAATGCACGCCGGTCCTCAACTTTTGTTAGCTTCAATAAGAGAAACTTATTGGCCGATCGGTGGCCGCAATTTAGCAAAAAACACATACCATCAATGTCATCTTTGCCGTCGCTTTAAGGCTCAGGTTGTGGCTCCACTTATGGGTAACTTACCACAGCAGCGGCTTAAACCAGTCGGATTCGTCTTTGAGAGCTTGCGCATAGACTACGCAGGTCCCCTCCTGTCAGCTAGTCGTCAAGGCCGTGGATGTAAACTGGTTAAAGTGTATGTAGGCGTTTTTATTTGCTTTACCACCAAGTCAATACATCTTAAATGGGTTGGTGATTTAACAAGTTACTGTTTATGCTTGCGTTACGTCGATTTGTCTCTAGAAGAGGAAAGCCAATTGACATTTTTAGCGACAACGGCACTTCGTTCGTAGGTGCGTACAACGAGCTGTCTACATTATTTAAGAAAAAATGCAACTCGCCTTATGAGGCTGCAGCTAACGAACAAGTTAATTTTCATTTATTCCGGCTTACACTCCACACTTTGGTGGTCTTTGGGAAGCGGGCGTTAAGAGTGTTAAGCATCACCTTGTAAGAGCGTTGGGAAATAGTAATTTAACGTATGAAGAGCTCAACACCACGCTGACAGAGATAGATGCAATCTTAAACTCTCGACCGCTTACTCCGCTCACAAGTGACCCGGAAGATATGAAACCGTTAACTCCTGGACATTTCCTAATCGGTCGTCCATTGACCAGTCTACCTACTGCTACTACTGAAATTAATAAACCAATGAATGCCTTAACCCGGTATGAAAGGATAGAGCGGTATCGTCAACAGTTCTGTACTCGCTGGTCCACGGAATACATCCATCAACTCCAAGAACGGAAAAAATTGAAGGACAAATAAAGATAACCCACTTAAAATGGACACACTAGTCCTAATAAAAGATGAAAACGTTTCTCCTCTTAAGTGGAAACTAGGACGCGTCGTCGCCGTCCACCCAGGTGCAGATGGAATATGCAGGGTGGCGGATGTGAAAACGTCAACGGAGACCATACGGAGGTCTTTCAGCAGGATCTGCCCGTGCAAATGAAGATTTGTTGGCAGCATGACTCCCAACGTCGAAGGGCATGTTGGTGCTCGACCTTCGCAGTGGTTTTTTTAAATAATTTTTCTATACTTCCTGAATTGTCATGGTACTGTCTGTGGCTTCTTTGTCAATAAAATTTAGTAGAAAAACATCGACTTTTTTATAAATTTCCTTAAAATATAATATAAAATATCAACAGTAGGTGTAAATATTTTAAGAAGAAGGATCTGATGCCCTGGAGGAAGTTGTTGACATTGCAGAAGAAGACGAATGAATTCACTGAAACTGAAAGTTCAAGCGTGCCAGAGCCTCAGATATTAGTTGGCAGATAATTTATGCTCAACTTAATCAAGCCACAGGAGTTTTTAGGAATTACAAAAACAAGTTACTGGATAATTGATTTCATTAAAAAATAAACCAGTGATATCTTTCCATATTATTTTAACACTGTATTAAATAAAAAATAATGATTCCTTTACAAGAATGAGTGATATTTTTCAAGTATCCTTGGCAACTCTGTAGAGAATATTTCTTTCAACATTAAAAATTTCACGTTTATTTTTCATGCAGTTTCATATATTGGCCATGGTTCAACAAATAAAAATAAATTTACCCCTTACCCCCAGTATTCAGGTACAATGCAGAATATGCATGTGTCCAAAGCATTGCATCTATAATTTGAGAGAGAGATAGAAAAACCTAAGAATCCTGAAGAGGAATTTTTGTCTTAGTGACAATATTAGCATTACAACACAATGAAATATTTCACACTTTTACTTTGGACACATGCATATATAGGCGCTACTCCATCTGGCTTTATAAGCTTTATTTCAGAAGGATATGGCAGGCGCATTTCGGATATGTATTTAATTCAACAAAGCGGGTTTCTTGAAGTTGATCCAGAAAATGTTACCATTCTAGCTGACCGTGGCACGGTATAAAACGGCTTTAATCATCTAGAAACTCGTTTGTTACAAAAATCTGTAAAAGTGCTTCGATCACCAACAGGCAACAAAGACACGAAGATAAAGAGCGAAGTCATGGACACAAAAGTAATAGCAAGTTTGAGAGTTCACATTGAACGGATAATAATAAGAATCGTCTCTTCAAGTTATTAAAAATTCAGTGGTTAACAATAAATTAATATATGTGCTTGATGATGAAGTCATTGTAGCTTGTGGCTTAATAAACTTACAGTCCCCTATAGTGAGAAAAGTGTAAAGTTGCTACAAAATCTATGTTGATAACAATAAAACCATTTAAACAAATTTGTATTGTGTTTATTATTGTTTTTTTTTAATTATGAAACATTATTACTCCTTTATTCCTATCGGCCACCCGCCACCCCTGCATTTCTCTGTTCCTAATGGCCACCCCATGGCCAACGGGAATAGATGGCCAACCCTTACGCGAGTGATTCTACAAAAGGTTTACACTGGGATTTTGTTGATATTAACCTTTCAACAGTGGAACAGGCTGTTTCGCCATTTTGGATATCTGTGATGCCGCCCCACGGCAAGCCCACAGACAGGCATTTCAGACGCGTATGATTACTTTAAAAGGGATTTTCTCGAATAATGATAGGATTCATGTACGTTTATGATTAAAATAAGAGTAATAATTACCTACTTTTTATTTTCTCCACACATTTACCATATTAATACTTATTTGCCATAGAATCATGGCTACTTAATATGGGTACCTAAAGTTTTATCATATTTTTTGTTATTTTGTAAAAAAATATAACAATACTCTCCCTTAAACGCATTTCTATTTATTCCTGACTTATCTAAGTTTACAATAAAAAGTAAACTTATAAGGGCCCCATACAATTTTTCACACATAATTTATGTTAACAAAGTTGACTGACACTGAAGTGCCAGTCGACTTGTGTTTGAAGTGCCTATATTCTTTCTTACGGACCAAAGAGTCAAGGCAAATGAGTTCGACATACAGCCCAAATCACGCTTTCATGTTCACAAGTACGGCTACAAAAAAACTACGTTCTAGTTCCACCGCAAAGCGCGCGAAAGTGTAAACCGAAAACGCTGCCGCCGGGCGGCAGGTCCACAGATCCGGCATATTTTTTTGTGCCGCCGGGCGGCAAGCTCACAGACGAGGGTTAAACAATGTGCTTAGGTAGGTACTTTAGCTGATTTCATTTTATTGGACGGAGGCTCAAATATGTCTCAAGGGCGGTCGGTCCGCGCAGACCGTCTGCGATGGCTAGCCGCCTGCCCGGCAAGGTGTCGCTGTGTTCGTTCAGGTTGTACTTCCCTGGACGGAGCCGCAGTATGTAATTATAAAGGGGGATAACCTTCAGCGGCAAGCTAAAGGGGTGGCCAACTGTTCCCGTTGACCACCCGGTGGAGGACAGGTGGCCGATAGGAATAAAGGGTGACATTCCCAAATCGGTATCTCGGTTAAAACACAGACGTGTTCGCTTTTTGAGTTTATATGGCTTTTCATACCTCCCTATGGATCAAGTTGGATTTAAAAAGTAAGTTAAGGATCTAGATAAAAAGGGGACAACATTTTACCCTACGACCTTAGATAAACGATTGGCAGCGAGGACCAATTTTTCATCTAAGCCTACGACAAATAAAGACAACATAACAGACAGCTGTCACTCAGCAATTTTTTTAATTCTTAACATTTTTTTAATAACCGCCTGATCCTGCTGTAGATAAGAATCTCTTCTCTCTCACTAGGATTGCGGCCTTATCAAACCTGGCATAATGGGTCTATTTATAAAAGTTTTCCATAAAGTGTTTAAGTAAGATTGCCAGTGTTGATGAAAAATCTTGTTTTCCTCAAACACAGGATCAGCTACACAAAAAAGCTTTTTTCTAATTATAGCTGCTGTTTTTTAATTAAATGTCATCATTTGAAGCTGCATTTGCGTCTTACATTTGGCAGATGGTATACCGTTTTTTATATAGTTTTTTTATTGTTCTTTCATTGCTGGGGCATTAAATTTCAAGTGTGAAATTTTCTGTTTCACATAGACACTATAAAATAATTTCTAAGTATGAACCCACACGGTTGAACTTTTATCATCATTTTCATTTCTTTTTCTAGACTTTTTCCTCTTTTAGTGGCAAGGGTTGCAAGCACTTTATAACCCCCAAGAATAGCTTTAACTATAAGTCCATAAAGTTTTGAAGCTGAGACTCTTCCTTGTTTAATGTGTGCCGTAATAAACTCTTGACTTGGCCTTGTGTTTCTTCTTCGATCCTAATTATTGCATCTGAAGTAAGTTATCCTTCACAATATTTTGAAAGATTTTCATAATTTTGGTCTGATTCAGAAGTAACAAATTCGAGCATCATTTGGAATATGCTATATTTATCCATAGTTTGGCATTCTGTTTCTGTATAATAAATTATCAGACAATTCTCCATTTTCTTTTTTTTACATTCTTCTAGAAACACAGGCAAGCATAGATCAAGAGGTAATGTTTTTGCTGATTGTTTCCTTTTTCCTATTTTTTTTGCCATTATCACCTTATTCTGTGTCACAGCTTCTGAAAATATTGGTTTTGCCCAGTAGCAAGTGATAGATGTTACCGAGGGTTTTTCAGTGTTTTTATTAACTACATCACAAAACAATGTTTTCACCCGCCGCCTGCACATGCAGCGCAGTCTTTACACTTTACCTCATTAATAGTTTCTTCAGCTTCATCAATGACTGCCATAACAGTGTAATTTTTACACCTTACCCTACACTTAGGAGTCACCCTTCCTTGTAATGTAGATGGAATTTTCCCGTTTTACTTCTACGTAGTCGACGGAAGTTTCCACGTAGGAGTCTCTGGACGACATCAACGCCTTCGCCCCTCGTATTTCAGCGACGTTGAATGTATCATTTTCACGCATGTATTGAAGTAGCATCATTAAGTCTATTTGGGTATGTACGTGCTGAAGCAATGATAGACAGCGGGGCCGATTTAAGCTTTATAAATAGCGATTTAGCTTATACTATGAAACTTAAACAAAAATCGTGCAATCATACAATCTCTCTGGCGTTCCTTAGCCGCGTTTACACCGTAAGCAGTATGTGCTTTGCAACGGTTCAAATGAACCATCACATTTACCAGCACCATCCACTTTATATTGTCGAAAACTCTAAAAAAAACTCTAGACTTCTTAGATAAGAAAGAAAGAGATAGACTATTTAATCTGATGGTGACTTATAACTTTCAGCAGAAGGTCATAGAACCTACAAGAATTACAAGTACTACAGCTAGATGCATTGACTTGGTATTTGTAAACTTTAATACAACCAACTCTACAGCTAATGTTCACAATTTTGGTTTCTCAGACCATAAAGCTGTAATTTTTTCTACGCCACTCGTAACACAAAATCTTAAAAAGTTTACAGTAAATAAAAGAGTCTTTAAAGATAGTAATATAGAATTGTTTAAAAGTGAGATCAAAAAAATTAATTGGTGCAACTTATTTAAAGCTACAAACGACATAAACGATAATTACAATATATTTGCGGACACCCTTAAAAATACTCTTGATAAATGTATTCCAAAAAAATGTATACAATATAATGCTACACAAAAGAAAACATACCTGACACCGGGATTAAAAATATCATGCCGCAATAAAAGACTTCTCAAATTACTAACACTACAGACAAAAAACAAAATATTGCGTAATAACTACAAAACTTATTGCAAAATACTAAAAAGGGTTATTAGCAGATCTAAAAAACTCTCTAACAAGCGTAGATTCGACGCTTCTGAAAATAAAATGCAATGTACGTAAAAAATATAAATAATGAAACAAATAAAAATAGCGATAAAAATATTAAGAACATAACCCTGAAAATATCAAACACTACCATAGAAAACCCGAAAAGAATTACCACAGAATTCAACAACTTTTTCGTATCAGTTGGAAACTCAATCTCTAACAAAAACCGTGGCTCACTGAAGGTTCCTGATATTGCAAAACAAGTCGTGAACACATTTTTTCTCAGCCCCGTAGAATACATAGAAGTCAATCGTATAATAAAAAATCTTAAAAATAAGAATTCTTTCGGTGTAGATGATTTACCACCAAAATTAATAAAAACATGTGCTGATCTCTTAACAGTTCCTTATACACTATTAATAAATCAATCTTTTGCAGAGGGGATTTTTCCAGATGCATTAAAAATCTCCATAATCAAGCCAGTCCATAAAAAAGGTCCAACTGTAGACCTTAATAACTACAGGCCTATTGCACTCTTACCGACATCTGCAAAAATCTTCGAAACAGCCATGGTAAAACGATTAAACAGCTTTTTAGAAAAATTCAACATTCTGCACGATAATCAATATGCCTTCCGGAAAAATAGATCCACTACTTTAGCAATTTATAAATATGCTCAAAAAATATACGAATATATAAACAACAAAAAGTACGCGGTAGGACTCCTGCTTGATATGAGTAAGGCGTATGATAGAGTCTGTCACTCGACGTTGCTAGACGCTCTCTACGCATCGGGAATAAGAGGAATAGCCCATAAATGGTTTAAGTCGTACCTACAGAATCGTTCGCAATGTGTGGAAATCAGACACACGAACTTTGATTCAGGTAAAGTTGACCATATAAGATCTGCTAGAGTTATATCACCTGGCTCTATCCCTCAAGGCAGTGTACTGGGATGCGTGCTCTTTCTTGTCTATATAAACAGCCTTCCGAGCAAAATCCCTGAAACCTGCGTCGTATTTGCAGATGATATCTCCATTTTAATACCCTGCTCGGACATAAACGAATTAAAAATTAAATTAACATCTACACTACGACACGTATCTCACTGGCTAGAAGAATATAATCTACAACTTAACCTTAAAAAGACTAAAATCATACAATTCAAACCCTTCCAAAAAGCACCATTAGAAATAGCATACAAATATAATAGTACAACTATAGAATTGGTTAACACATCTACATTATTAGGAATTACTCTCGATACACACATGACATGGAAACCACAAATTGAAAATTTAAAAAATAAATTATCGTCCTTTACCTATGCTCTTCAACATTTAAAACGGTCTACAGATTTTAATTCTGCCCTGACAGCGTACTACGCATATGCGCACTCCAGACTTTCCTACGGGATAATAATTTGGGGAATTGCTGCGAGGTAGACGAAGTGTTTATCCTCCAGAAAAAATGCGTCCGAATATTGACAAATATAGAGCAAACGGTATCATGCAAAGCCTATTTCATTAAACATAAAATTTTAACACTCACTTCTATCTACATTCTAGAATCTTGTAAATTTATCAGAAAGCATGCGGAAATATATACTCGGATGGAAAATAATTATTAAAAGAAATAATCGGAATCAAAATAAATTAATAAGACCGTTCTCAAGCATGAAATTAGCAGCAAATAGCCCTCACCATATGTTAATAAAAATACATAACCATATACCAAATAATCTAAAGAATATTCAAATGCCCACCTTATTTAATCAGGAATTAAAAAAGTTCCTTATAGACAGGTGTTATTATAATATTTCGGAATTTTTTAATGACAAAATGAATAGCTAATATATGTAAACTAGACTAGAATGTTAATTTTATCTGTGACGTTGAACTGATTGTTAAAATTATATTATTTGTAAAATATTTGAATAAAATGACTATTAACTAGCGATAATAACTAACATAGAATAAAATTCAATCTAACTCCATCTGACATTACATTAATTATTTGAAATTTTATTATAATAGATTATTTAATAAAATTATGTAAAAAAAACTTTTAAAACAAGCTTTTATTTAAGTGCTCTGAAAAGATGAAAATAAAATTTTGAATGACATTAACCACATTCATTTATGACTTTACAGAAATGAAAATATAATAAAAGCTTGTCGCGATGCCTAGAAGAAACTACCTAATTACAGTTAGGTGCGTACCTTATTACAAAATTTCAATCACAAATTGAAAGTTTCGCGACAAGCTTTTATTATATTTTCATTTCTGTAAAGTCATAAATGAATGTGGTTAATGTCATTCAAAATTTTATTTTCATCTTTTCAGAGCACTTAAATAAAAGCTTGTTTTAAAAGTTTTTTTTACATAATTTTATTTTATATTTTTAGTTTATGTTACGATAGTTATTGATCAATACGAAAGTCTTTCTATAAAACGGAGAGACCTTCAATAGAAAAACTTAAGGCTCGGGGAAAACTAACATTAGGATAAAGTATAATTATCTCTTTTATATTCTATAGAAGTAGGTTGGTACCTACTCCTCCGGCATCCCTAATAGAAGAATTAGCTTGTAATATGTCTTAGTCTTTTTATTTCATTGATGGCGTCATTATTACATGGCCGAGTCCCAGTTAATTTCGAACAGTCTAATTCTTCTATCAGGAGGCCTTCTATTGACGTGACCCTAATTCATGGTGGGCCTACCAACTGCCTATCATGAACGAATTCGTATACAAAATTGCAAGTCCCAGCAGTTGAATATTGAAGAGTTCCATAGTTCGAAGACAACCCTGGATGTAGCGTCTAATTCATGGTGGGCCTACCAACTGCCTATAATAAACGAATTCGTATACAAAATTGCAAGTCCCAGCAGTTGAATATTGAGGAGTTCCATAGTTCGAAGACAACCCTGGATGTAGCGTCTAATTCATGGTAGGCCTACCAACTGCCTATAATAAACGAATTCGTATACAAAATTGCAAGTCCCAGCAGTTGAATATTGAGGAGTTCCATAGTTCGAAGACAACCCTGGATGTGGCGTCTAATTCATGGTAGGCCTACCAACTGCCTATAATAAACGAATTCGTATACAAAATTGCAAGTCCCAGCAGTTGAATATTGAGGAGTTCCATAGTTCGAAGACAACCCTGGATATAGCGTCTAATTCATGGTGGGCCTACCAACTGCCTATAATAAACGAACTCGTATACAAAATTGCAAGTCCCAGCAGTTGAATATTGAGGAGTTCCATAGTTCGAAGACAACACTGGATGTAGCGTCTAATTCATGGTAGGCCTACCAACTGCCTATAATAAACGAATTCGTATACAAAATTGCAAGTCCCAGCAGTTGAATATTGAGGAGTTCCATAGTTCGAAGACAACCCTGGATGTAGCGTCTAATTCATGGTGGGCCTACCAACTGCCTATAATAAACGAATTCGTATACAAAATTTTGTGTCCCAGCTATAAACCGCTGAGGAGATCTCTCGTACGGAGCCGATCCTGGCAGCAGCATCAGGTAAAATTTATGATTAACATGCATTGTCATCGGTTCTGGACCAACATGCAAAATTTCAACTCAATCGGATACCGAGAAGTGGTTCAAATTAAACTTGCAAGATTTGCACCGAACAAACATTGTTACTTACTTACTTACTTACTTACTTACATACTTACATACACTGCAAGTTAAATAAAAGCTTTTAAAATAATGGCAACTAGCTGCCTCCCTGTTGTTTGCTGTGCCCTTGCAGGGCGTCACTTGTACTTTTATTGTCTGTAACAACTTGTCTAACCTGTGACTTTCCAATAAATAAATGAAATGAAACTTATGCGCTGACGTTATTCTTGGCCAAGATCTACTGCAAGAGCACAAATCGGTCGCACTGGAGTACGGAGGTAAAAGAGAACCACAAAAAAAATTGTGGCGCATGCGCTCCACATACGAGTCCTGAAACGCGGTATCGAAGTTATTCCGCCAATCGCTATATAAACTACTTCCAAACATGTCTGGTTGGAACAGTCGTTCCCCTGGTCATAACTCCCGACCAGGCGGGTAGCTACCCTTTTCCGCACAGTCGTCACTCGGCCTACTGGCCTCATCATCACTCTCCCTAAAAATGTAACGTTATGCAAGCTACAGTATCACCCGCTTCATTGTTTACAAATCTTCCAAACAATGTATCACCAATTTCTATACGATCTCGCAAACATACGGACGCTGACAAAGAATTCATATCAAAAGAGATTCAAGAGTTTCTAAAAGACAAGGTTATCGAACCCAGCATTTCACCGTGGAGGGCACAGCTACTAGAAGCTGGAGGGGGTGCGGACCGCAAACGTTTGGTTATAGACAATTCTCAGACGATCAACAAATATACACTGCTTGATGCTTTTCCATTTCCTAGTATCGAAAATATCATCGAAAGAGTGTCACAATATAATTATTTTAGTTAGATTGACCTAAAGAGTGCATACCACCATGTTCCAAAACATGGTTGTATGCACTCTTTAGGTCAACCATGTCAGAGGCCTTGGACGACTCGGTGTCCCACACGAAAAAAAAAAAAACCATGTTCCAATCTTACAAAAGGATAAAATTTACACTGCATTTGAGGCCTTTGGTCAACTCTACCAATTTACTAGAATTCCTTTCGGCGTGACCAACGGCGTCGCGGCCTTCCTAAGAACTCTTCAATTCATTATTAAACAGTGAAAACCTAGCAAAAACCTTCGCTTATATGATGATGTCACCGTATGTGGCAAGGATTAAGTTGATCATGATCAAAATCTACAACGTATCATGGCTGCCGTCGAAAAGTATAAATATACGCTTAATAAGGACAAATGCAATTTCAGAACTGAAACTATCAATTTACTGGGCTACACTATAAAAGATAACGTCGTCAAACCTTATTAGAACTTCCAGTCCCAAACAATTCTGCCTCTTTTAAACGAACAATGGGGCTATTCGCTCACTACAGCAAATGGGTCACAACTTTTCTGTAAATATAAGACCCCTTATAGATTCTCACAATTTTCCATTAACACCGCAAGCAATTACAACACGAAAGCAACTTTATCAGCGATCGATGAAAAGGAAACCTTAGTAGGGGAAACAGATACTTCTGATTTTGCCATAGCGGCAACATTAACACAAAAAGGTCGACCATTAGCTTTCTTTTTCGCACACTATCAGATCCAGAACGTCGCCGTTCTTCAATAGAAAAAGAAGCATCTGCAATTGTCGAAGGCCATGTATCACAAAATAATAAAATAAATCAAAAAACTTTAGTCATTCATTAGGTGCCCTTTGAACACGTTTACTGTAACTTAATTATAGAACCACATATTTTGTATTCAAATAATATTTGTAATATATTAATAAAATTTAAAAACAAATACCTTTGTATACACCATCCAATGAGTCGATGAATTCAGGCTATTTTACACTAAATTCTGAACAAACACCGACACAGTTCCAATCGCAGTCTTCTGCAGACACAGAAACTGCCTTTAGCCAGAGAACATCAGGAAAATTCACACCGTCTACATTAAATCCTGCGCATAGTTTTCCCAGAGGATACTCTGATGATACGTGCTATCCTTTGTATACAGAGGAAAGGAACTATACACAGGATAAGTACAGGCTATAATATGACACTTAATGGGAAATTTTCTAGAGATTCTCGAGTATCATGTAGGTAGAGGGCGCTCAGTTTAATTGAAATAACGTTCCTTTACACGAATATCTGTACCACTTTACAAAATATTCTTTATTTTGTATTTATGTAATCGTTCACAATTTCTTATAGATTTTTTGTTTGCTTATATGAATGACACTCAATATAATAGCAAGACGGAAAGTTTATTTTGTAGCAAATCAAACTAAAATAAATAAATTGGTAACGAACACAACGTAAAACGGAACCTGAGACAAAACTATGGCTGCCGCCAGCCATATTGAAACGTCAAATTTTCAATTTAGCACAGTGCCCTCTGGTTTGGCATTCAGAACTATCAAGAGAACTGTCAATAGAAAAACTCCCATTCTCCCGGAGGATACTCTGATGATAGCGCCTATCCTCTGCATACATAGACATAGATATTTTAAGTATTAGACCGGGTCTATCGCGATAGTAAATGTTTACAAACAATTAATAATATTAAAATTATAAAGACAAATGTGGGTAGCAGAACATCTCGTCACCCGCCGGCTAGATGACAACTCGCTGTGAAGTCAGTCAACCCGCGACCACAATACATGAAACTGTATTGAAACGTCGGGACACAGGTAAATTACTGATATTTACTCAAATACTATCGCGATAGACCCGGTCTAATACTTAAAATGAGTGAAAGTGATCGCGAGTGCTTAAAAAGTTATACATAGGATATGTGCTATCATCAGAATCATTTTGTTAGGACTATACTCGACATCTCGGAATGAGATTATTATCCGTAAGAAGATCAACGTAACGGACATAGCTAGATCAACGTAACTCTGTAGATGGCGTTTAACTGACTACTCGTACTTTACTCGATGCCAATGCTAAAGGTCATGAAAAAAAGTAATTGTTATTTTCGAATCTATCATCGTGTTTAACGCTATGTTATTAATTAATATTCTGTTTTGTTTGTACTTACGTTGTTTCCGTTGTGCTTTTCGTTAATATGTATGGAAACATAGGAAAGTAAATATTTTTGTGAAGCGATAACTCGATTTTAACAATGATTAGTGAGGTTTCGTTTTACGATCTAATACATCCAAGTAAAAAAAAAACTATCAATTGTGTGACGTTCCGTTCCTAACGTTAAAGTACAGCGCCATCTATTCAGCAACTAGGAGAGAGTTTAAAAAATAACCGTAAACTCCCAATTACGATTAGTTATGAAAATTCTAATTATAAGGAAAATTGAAGGCAATCATATTTATGACTGGAGAAGAAGAAGATGGCTATACGGAGAAAAGTTAAAAAAATATTTTTGTTTTGTAACGAGAAATACTCATCTCTAAGCTTAATTATTTGTTATGTTAAGAGAAATACCTCTAATTAAAATGAAGACATACCTACGTAAGATAAATTTTACTTTATGTTGTTTATTGGTTAAGTTGTTACTTATTAAAGGAAACACAAAGAAATCCGAACGTAATAGGAGTTGTTTTGTTAATTAGTATTATGTAATATAAACGTTAAATAAAGTGCATGTATTGTTTATTTGGGTAGACCAGCTGCCTGTTGGTCCGACGATATCGTCAAGGTAACAGGACGGCACTGGACAAGGCTGGCACAGGACCGTGAGGATTGGCGCTGTAGAGAAGAGGCCTATACCCTGCAGTGGGTGGATGTGGGCTGAGGATGATGATGATGATGATTGTTTATTTACGTACCTTAAACAAATTGTCCGGCGAAATCGTTGGCCGGAATCTCGTACTTTTCTTTTCTGAGGCGGGTCTCGATATATTTAGTAGAGTTCTGAATTGGTCACATTCCATTTTGTAATATTCGTAGAAGATTCATCTGGTAAGTACCTAGCCAGTGTATAATACTCCCCATATGTACATCGTTCTAACCATGTCTCTTCTGTGCGATCCTCCATTTCTTCACCTCTTTGTCTTCTTTCTTCCTCCAGCTCCTCCTCTTTCGCTAATAGGCCGATTACCACCATATCCTAGTCAATCATTTTTATTATTATTTCGCCACGAGATTGCCTTGTTCAGTACACACACATACCTATAGTCTGCAAAATATTGATTGAGCTCTGTTGGAGCAGTTAGCTAGACATGAACCAAGTGAGAGTGAAAAAGACAAAATAAAAAATATATGAATCTGACATCTGTCAGAGAGCTCAAGGTATACACAAATACGAAAGTTTGCCTAGCCACAAATAATTCCTAGAAAAAAACTTTCACCAGAATAGCTCATTGTAATAGCTAAACAATCTCTTTTAAACATTGAGGTAATTTATTCAATTCAGTTCGGCGTCAAGTGCCCCAGTAAACGGTTGTGTCCTAGTGCGTCTTGTGTATTAGAACCAGTGACTTGACCCCTAGTAAATGACCTTTTTCCTGGCCACCGGCGTCTCGCACGACTGGTCACACTTCTCATCCGTTCGCATCGCAACACCCATTTTGTCAAGATCTCCAAGTTATACAATATAGTGCTACCGTCGGTGTCTCGGACGTCTGGTTCGGTTAATAAATCGGACCCTCCTGCTCGCTCTTAGAATAGCAGGACGTAAGGTGTCTCCCCTCGGGGGTTTGACGAGTAAGACAACAATATATCCCGCGCATCCGAATACAAACAGTAACAGCCTATGACATTCACAACAAATGTCTGCAATTACTAGGAGCCCTTCTACGACTGTTCAGACTAGCAGATCGGAAACTGACATCTTTACTGTGTCAAACTGTGAGTTCGTCAATAACAATATAAGGTCTAAACGTCCTAGATCAGAGCTATCTCCAGACAGTATGAAAGCACAAGATATTGATATTGCTGAGATATTATCGAACCAAACTATATTGATGCAGCAATTAACACAAGATTTTGGTGATATAAAAATACAAAATGCGGCAATACAGCAGACGAATACAAAGATCGAGGGAGCAATCAAAGCAATGAATGCAAATTATGAAGCAATGAAACAAGAAATAACTAATTTACACAAGGAGAAACATGAACAGTTGGAATATATTCAACAATTGGAACATAAAATTCGGGATATCAATTTTAAATCGCGCCCGGCTGACCTGGAAATCAGAAACATTCCCCAGGTAAACAGTGAAAACTGTGAATCATTATCAAAAATGGTAGAAAATATTGGGCAGATTGTGGGTTGTCCTATAGCCCAGACAAGAATTCGTGACATTTATCGCCTTCCAGGCCAATCACGCTCCAGCCAATCCAACGCTGCACGCCCGATTATTGTTGAATTCATGACCGTCATGGCAAAGAACAGCTTTCTAAAGGCTGCACGGAATCACAACAATAACGCTACTTCTAAGGAAATGAAGCTCCAGACACAAGAATTGGGCTTACCCGGCAAACCACAGCCAGTGTATATCTCGGAAAAAACACCTGGTTCCTGCAGAAAATTATTTAGGGTTGCCCGTGACTTCGTCAAAGAAAACAACTATAGATTTTGTTGGGTAAAGAATGGGAACATTTTCTTGCGCAAGAGTGAAGAAGAGAAACAAGTACTTATCAAATCTGAAAAGTGCCTCCAAAATCTAATAGAGATGAAATGACTAGAATCTACAAGTTTTAATTTTTCTATGTTTTCTAGACTAGTAATAACATTTCTTTTACATTCATTTTTTGCTGTAAGAAATACTTTATATAACCATCACAGACAACTATTAATTATCCTCACACACAAAAACACATATTTTCTTACCAAATAAATATATTATATTTACATATATTAAAAACAAAACAAACACACAATAAATCCGGCGCAGATAACTGCATTGCTATTTTATTTACTAAGAGTTCAATCTCTAAAAAAAAATATGGTTGATATTGAGCTAGGTATTGACATTGACAAAAATGACAATGTTTACAATGCAGAACTTATTGACGCGCCGGAAAACCTACACAAACACATTTTTATTTCAAATGAGCAGCTAACTATAATACATCAAAACATCAGAAGTTTCAATTGCAACTTTGATGACTTTCAAGTACTTTTGAGACGGTTCCACCAAGAATTTGATTTTATTGTTTTAACTGAATGCTGGTTGTCTAAAGTGTCAAATATACCTAACTTATCACAGTATACATACTACTCTACTGAAAACACTATCAATCAGAATGATGGGGTGATAATTTACGCCAAAAATCATTTACAATTTAAAGTTGAGGACTTCAGTAGTACTGAGGTAAACTGCCTGTTAGTAACTTTAGAAAGTGAATATGCCATAGTTTGTATATACAGACCCTACGAATTTGTTGCTAATACTGCGGATTTCTTTGTATTGCTTGACAATGTCTTGACGAAAATAAAACTCTTTAAAAATATTATTGTGGTCGGTGACATTAATATTGATAAATCTTCGGGTAACATATCAAATAAACATAATCCAAACGAGTACATTGGGCTTATGGCATTACATAGACTTATTCCAGCATACAATTTTCCAGCAGGAGGTGAATAAACGGGCCAATGAAGGTTTTCAGTTATTGACAACGTGGCTAAACTATAATCTTCTAACATTAAATAAAACCAAAACTAAAATAATTTCTTATAGTATACGATCTAATACACAGCCTCCTGTTGGTGCTATACATATCAAAGCGCATTCGTACACTTGTGTTAATACCGAAAGCTGCAACTGCCACCAGCTCAGTACAGTTTCATCAATCAGATATCTTGGAGTACTGATTGATCAGCACATCAGTTGGGTTGAACATATTAATATGCTATCTGGTCGTATTAGGAAACTATTTTACATATTTCGTAACCTGCGATATGTGTGCGACTTTAAATTACTAAAAAACATTTACTATGCTCTGTGTCAATCAGTATGTACATATGGCATAATATCTTGGGGTGGATGCAACAAAACAACAATAATCCCAGTGGAAAGAGCACAACGTGCTATTCTTTTAGATTGACAGAAATTTTATCAATTAGACAGCTGTATATTTTGCATGCAATTTTATACCAACACAAAAAACCACCGGATTTCGACCTGTCTCAAAGAAGACAGAATAAGATCCCTACTGAGCTATCCCTACTGGTAGGGAAGAACGGATTATTTTTCTACGAGGGGGAAACATGGAATTTTTTCTTCCGCTTATCTCTACCGTAGTAATTATTCAGGAAATAGGTATCATCACGTTGAAATATATAAGTGCCTATCAAGTGTTTTGTTTATTGTATAAGGTTATAATATTGTTTAACAATATTATTTATGTAAACTCCTTTACGAAAGGAACGAAGCGACTCTTTTAACGTACCTAAAGTCAATGAGAATAAACAAAATATATTTGACATTGTCTTATTTCATTTCACTATAGAATAATTTGATTAGTAAAATTGTGTAAAAATGCAGGATCTTATATTTTTAAGAAGAGGCAGAGGGACAGTTTTATTATACGATGGGTTTCAATATCATCGGAAAAAAATATACTCAACCGGTCTTGAATACTGCAAGTGCGCGAATACGAAAAAGAACAAGTGCGTTGGATCTCTCACAATAAAAGTATGTTCGGCATTTCATATATTATATATATATATTTAAATATGTGTATTTTTTTAAATATTGCTTTTTTTTATATTTCGAATTTATTGCAACGTTCTATATTTTCATGTACTAAAAATGGCAATTGTAAAGCCCACTTAGGTCTATTGGATACACTTAGTTTACCAAGGTACTTTTGTTATTATTACAGGACAGAAGTTTGATTGAGAAAAGAGTGGTCCATTCGTCAAGTTGCTTACGTGACGTGGCTAAAAATGAGATTGATATGCGGCTGAATGAATGCAAACAAAAAGTTATGGCTGACCCCACCGTTCCGATTCCCAGAATTTTTTAGGAAACACTTAATGGAATAAACAACGATGGTTTAGACTTGATAGCCGCAACTCCCAATTTTGCCAATGTGAAGACTGCTCTGTATAATTGTAGAAACAAAGAGGCTGGAACATCTAAAATGTTTTACACTAATATTGAAGAAGTACAGGTGCCAACCGTTTATCAGAAATTTATTTTTGCTGACTACATGTACAATGGAGTTCGCATTTTAATATTTGGTGATAAATGGTCCTCTGAACTATTACTTGATAGAGAAAATGTATTTATTGATGGAACTTTCAACATTTGTCCAGAACCTTTCACTCAGCTAGTTACAATTCACTGTGATATTGGGAGTACCATGTTGTATATAAATATAATCCCGGTGCTTTATGCATTACTACCTGACAAGAAAACTGAAACATATATCACACTATTCCGACTAATTAAATCCCAAATAAAACAAAATACTGATAAAGAGTGGTCTCCCGTTTATGTTATGGCCGATTTTGAGGCTGCCATAGCAAAAGCCATAAAAATTGTATTCCCAAAAACTGAAATGGAAGGTTGTTATTACCACTTCAATAAGGCCATATGGAGAAAAGGGAGACAACTGACACTAACAAAAAATAAAGACAAGAGAAGAATACTCGGCCTAACTGCGATCTTACCTCTGCTTCCTTTGGATATGATACAAGAAGGATGGTCATACATAGAAAATGAGATTTTGGACGAGTTTAAAATGGAGGCATTTAAAAAATATATTAAAACTACTTGGTTTAAAAATGATAAATTGGTGAGACAGTGGTGCGTGTTTGGAAAAAAACACAGAACAAATAATTTTGCAGAAGCGTGGTATTTTAAAATTAATATTATCACCAACAGAAAAACAAGCCTATATGCATTATTGAAAAATCTATTTAACCAAGCAATTATTCAAAAAAACCGCATTAAATTGATCATGAACCACTTGAAACTGAATCCGCCAAAAAGGAGGGAGCAAGTATATGTGATCCGTGACCACGTCATACAAAATGCACAGTTGCAATTGGTCACAGGAGATATTATATCTGTGGGACATTTTTTAGATAAGTTAAGATAGTACATAATACCGCGTTAATCTAAGTTATATTCCCTGTGAATAACTGCAACTTAGGTAGGAATAAAGGATGTTTATCTTTAAAATAAATTACTTTTCTTAATGCTTGTACTTTGTCACGGTAGAGATAAGCGGAAGAAAAAATTCCATGTTTCCCCCTCGTAGAAAAAAGTGGAAAAATAATCCGTTCTTCCCTACCAGTAGGGATAGCTCAGTAGGGATATGTGGAACTGGGGAAATTTCTTGGCTCCATTCCTTTATAACAAATTAAATATTAACCTAAATCTAAGAACTCAAACGTTACATAACTGTAAAAAAGTACTTACTTCGCACCTATTTGCTCTCACCTACAATGATACTGAGTTACTTTTTGAAATTTTAAGTTAGCTGTCACAATTAACTTTACACCCAAACACTACACAATTATTTGCTATCGTATATATGTAATATGTAGGTAGGTATGTATAAAAAAATATCCCTTCGTGCACTTTCGTAACCAGAATTTGGTAACCAGCTACGAAGAAACACTTTTTAGTCACTGTTTCGTAACTGGTTACGAATAAACACTATTTTTCACAATTATCTAAAAATATCTGCTCAGCTATGTACCAATAGAACTTGTGTTCCCATTTGTCTCCACTTTGATGGCCACTAGTGACGAATGGGACAAAAATTCCCAGCCACCACTCGTGTTCGCTGTACATTGATTATGCTATCAACAATGCACCTTAACAAACTATTTGTTTTTGAAATCTTACTAAGATTTTAAGTGTGTGAGATCCCTTCGTTCACATTTTAAGTGACAGCTGTCAAACGTGTAGCTCGTTTATCTCGTAAACTAAAATTCAACTTTATGGTCCGGAAGTTGTAGGCCTCAACGAAATCTACATGACAGATGACAGCTGTCAAACTAAAAAGTCGTTTATCTCGGAAGCTACGCATGCTAGACTATTTGTTTCTTTGGGGAAGTTGTAGATCTAGATCTTGCCACATTTTTAGTGACAGCTGTCAAACTCAATTCCTGTTTATCTCGGAAGCTACGCAACGCATGCTAGACTATTTGTTTCTTTGGGGAAGTTGTAGGTCTAGATCTTGCCACATTTTTAGTGACAGCTGTCAAACTCAATTCCTGTTTATCTCGGAAGCTACGCATGCTAGACTATTTGTTTCTTTGGGGAAGTTGTAGGTCTAGATCTTGACACATTTTTAGTGACAGCTGTCAAACTCAATACCTGTTTATCTCGGAAGCTACGCATGCTAGGATTCGTTCGTTGCTTTTCCGTAATGGCGGATGTGATTTGGTTATAATTTAGTTTTTCTTGTTTATTTGAGTGTTTGGTGAATAAATCTGATAGTGTTTTAAGCAACAAACTATTCTTAAACTGAACATTAAATAGGAAATTGTAATTAAGGCATATATCTGACATTGTGTAATAGTGACGAGCGGATCACCACGTTGAGCAGAAAATTTTACTATCAGTTTTCTGTTGCTACACAAACTGCGCAACACAGCCCCTAGTCTTAAGACTAGGTTCTCTGTGTTGTGGACTCTCCCTCGGCGTAATGCCACATACCTTACTGACTTACGACTACGACTTTTAACCCACAAAACTAACCTTACTTAGATGGCAAAATACGACTCTACAATAGAGTTGTGGCGCCAGTGGCTCTGCCACCATTAAATAATAATAATAATACGCATGCTAGACTATTTGTTTCTTTGGGGAAGTTGTAGGTCTAGATCTTGCCACATTTTTAGTGACAGCTGTCAAACTCAATTCCTGTTTATCTCGGAAGCTACGCATGCTAGACTATTTGTTTTTTGGGGAAGTTGTAGGTCTAGATCTTGCCACATTTTTTGTGACAGCTGTCAAACTCAATACCTGTTTATCTCGGAAACTATGCTTGCTAGACTACTAGTTTCTTTGGGGAAATTGTCAGCTTTCATCTAAAATGTAGGGCTCGTCAAGCCATGCAACTTTCCCAAAGAAACTAATAGTCTAGCATGCAAGGTTTACGAGATAAACGGTTTTTTAGTTTGACAGCTGTCATCTAAAATGTAGGGCTCGTCAAGCCATGCAACTTTCCCAAACAAGCAAATAGTCTAGCATCCACGGTTAGTAGTTACGAAATAGTGATTTAATAGTGTCATTTGGTAGCTAGTTACGAAAAGTTACGAACGTGGAAAAAAATAGTGTTCATTCGTAACCGGTTACGAAACAGTGACTACAAAGTGTTTTTTCGTAGCTAGTTACCAAATTCTGGTTACGAAAGTGCACGAAGGGAAAAATATGAGTACTAAATATTTTTACATAAATATGAATTATATAAATAGAATATTATAATAAGTTGCTTGTATTGGTTTATATATATAACTATAATAAACTAAAACTATTAAACTATTTTATTTAATTTATACACAATAAACTTACCGACTAAAAAAATGTCTGTGAGGTTAAACCTCATACATACATACTTTTAAATATATTTTTTTCTTTGTTTCATTTGTCGAGTAATAGCTTATATACAAACTTACTATTTAAGAATCTATGATCAACACCATAACGGAGATCTCCGTAATGTAATGTGTTCGTCACATGAATTGGGAGCGATTCCCACTGCGATACAGTGCAAACTAGTGCAGTGTGTTTCACTACTTGTTCGAGTGGCCTATCATTAAAACAAACTTGTACCGTTTTGTAACCATCTACCAACAAACCTTGTTAATAATAAGGCAATTACTTGTTCAATAAATATTTTTGATTTTTTTTTTGATTGATTTATAAATAATGCCTCCTTGCAGTAGCCGGGGTATATTTTTTCTCATTGAGGCAACACTGCGCCTACATCTCTGGCCCACATGCAGACATGCAGCTTCTTGCTTTGCATCCGTGCTTTGCATACATGCATATTGCGTTCAACAGTAGCCTTTTTGTAGTTAATCTGAAGCTGCAGTCTGAAGCACCAAATCATAGATGCAATCCGATCCGTTCTTCCCGAAACAACTCCTAAGTTATTTGAACAACCTCACAAACTTCTCCGGGTGATCCCTAGCTTCTCACCAAATAATCAGGTGTAGGTTTCAAAGTCCCGGCGCTAAAATCGTTATCCAGAAAAAAACATGGTCTGTGTCCGAGCCAGTATATAGGCCCTAAGTCCCTTCTGAACTGAGTAGGGTAAAGCGACTGTCCCTTTCATTGCCGCTGTGTCAGAGAGAAATACTCAATCAGATTATTTGCAAATTTTTGGGGGTTTGTAACTTTTCACGTTTATGCGATATTAAAAGATAAAATAATAATACTGCTAATATATTTTAGTGTGTGTAAAAACAAAATAAAAAATTAATACCGTTTTATGGAACATTTGCAACTAAAGACTGAAATTAGGTTCAAGTTTTTTTTATAGATTAAAACAAAATATATATATATATATTTTAAACTACTAGTAACTAAAAGTACAAAGCATAACAGCATTAAATTCCCCTTTCAAAGTATTCCCCACAATTTTTATCTCTGTGAATATATCAAATATGTTTTTCTGTTCACCCGGGGGACTAGGTTGGTAAAGTGACTTTTTTTTAGCTATCAGAATAGTCCTAGATCCTATGATTTAAGTACCTGAGATTTGAGCTCACCTAAGATCAACCTCATTAAACTCAAAATTTTCAGCACTTTGATTTTAATTGTTTTAATTTTTCTAGCGGGAGAGACCCTTTTACATCTAAACTATTTAAATAAGTGTGTTCAATACCTATGTGTCTGCTGAAATTGGAATATTTGTCATAATAAAAATAGTTGTGGTGAGTAGGTATTCGTGTTGGTATTATTTCCTGTCACTGGATGCATCCCAACCACCGAATTCTATTTTAATATGATGTAGTTGGCACCACTGTCTAGCCGCTAGACAGTGGTGCCAACTAGCGGTGCGCTAGTAGCGCAACAGCGGACGAGCGGGCAGTTCTGCCGTCGGCTCGCGGATGCTCGCGGCAGCTCGAGATGTTGCGCGTGTCCGCTTCTGCCGCTGAGGACAAATGTCACGAGATGACAAGAGCCATCGCGAGCAAATGTCGCGCGGCAGCTGTTAGGTCTGCGGCGACCCTAAAGCTTACAATATGATCCTACATTACTGGCTCTAGAGAAAACTAGTGTTATTTTGGAAACAAAATCCGTAATATATACGGCCAAAAGCGTAACCGAAGCCAGAACCGCTATATCTCGTTCAAGGTATGGCCTCAGATTTGGCCCCCTGGTATTTGATGGTAAGATCTTGGAACGGACCACCTTTTATGACCAATTCAATTCAAACAAAGGTACGAGAAATTTGCTATGTGGATAAACTCTTATATTTGAAACTGTCGCTAAAGGGTGATGCCCTAAAGACAATCGATGGTTTAGAGATGACAAACAAGAATTAAGTATTAAATTGATTTATCTTTACTCGAAACCAAATAAAAGATGCCCACAACTAAGCATTAAATTATATAAAACAGCCAGATAAAAATATTCAAAATGGCCGCAAAACTCTTTCAGACATTGAATTTCATCTGCGAGTACTCTGTTCACTTACCAAAACCACCTTTAGTTTCACTAGGAAAATTCCCTCAGGAACCATTTTATGACATGAAAATGAAAACACAGACAAACTCAATACAATAAAAAAGAATATTAGAAATAATCATAACAGCTAAGTAAAAATCTAGCATAATAACCAAGGAAAGCAACGTTAAGGAAGTAGCCAGTTATTCAGAAAAACATTCGCCGCAAATATTAATATATCCGGAAATCAATACAGGAACAAAGATAGTTGATTATCAATTAAAAAACCAATTATAAACGAAAATGAAAGTAAACGTAGGAATGGCCACCCAATCTTCTAATCAACGCAACACTCTCATTTCAAAATAAACTTGGCTAATTGAGACAAACATTTTGAACTGACTATCAATAATGGGAAACCCTCATGTGAATTTTGTATTGCCGAACATTATAGCAACGTTTGCGATGAATTCAAGACTTTTAAAGAAAAGACACCTCGTTGAAATGAAGAAATGTCACCTCGTTGAAATGAAGAAATGTTACTGTTGTTGTAGTACCTACACGTCATCTTAAGAGGGACTAGGAATTGTTAATTATCCGTGTTCAGACCATTGATCAGACATCTCCGGCTTAAAACGAGAAAAGAAGAGGTGACATAGAAAGGATGCCGACGCAGAGTTTTCACTCTGCTACAGAATGTCGCAGATAGCACAATAGAATTTGCAAAAAAACAGCTGGAAGTCTATTAACCTAGAGGCGATTATAAGGAGTTGCTGAATTTAACGATTATCACACCAATACCTAGGTCAATATCCTAGGAATTGCACATACGCGTAGATAGCGGGGTTCTGCAGGTTTTCGAGACCGACAGTCAGACCCCAACCACACAACTCACCACACCCATTACTTACATTATAACATTCCCCATCAATCATTATTCTTTTCAAAATGCTAAAACGGCATCAACGTCCCTGATTCAATTTCTATAAAATTCTTTGACATTTAGAGAACTTTCACCCCTCTTTTACCCAATTCACATTACTCACCATATAATTTTCATCTTAGATTCTTTGCTATATTTTTTTTGTAAGCTTGTAAGCATTCTCCTCTACTTATGGTTCCTAGCTAAACAAAACGTGGGTCCTAAAGAGTACGGCCTCTGATCATAGAGGTATTTATGTAGTACATAATACCTCTATGCCTCTGGTTCACTTTTTCCAACCACACGCTAAATAAAATCTATTATAACCTAAATTTATGCTCAATAGTGGACACCAATAACCTAGAAATTGTTATACTTTGTCGTTTTGCCAAATAATAAAAATAATAAATATTTTACCAAATATTTTAACCTAAAATAGAAAATACTTAATTCAATTCAATTCTTTTTTTAAATGGCCTCTGTCAGCAAAGGACAATTCTGCCAATGTCTAAGTTTCACACAATAGAATAAATAATAAATCAGATTGACAAGACAAGTCCGACTTAACCCGAAAATGTTTGACGTGACGTTAGTCACGTCAAACATTCATTGCTTCGAGCAATGACGGCCTTCCGTCCCGGAAGGGAGTAGACATACAAAGTATTTCCCCTCTGTCAAAGTACAAGCCCAAATGGGCATTGGCGTTTACAAAAACTCTTGATGTTGCACAGTTTAAATGAAAGCGATTATTGATAACATTTTAACTAGATATTTATTGACAAACCGAAAAACGTAAAGTCGAGTGACATATAGAAAATTAATAACACATGTTGCTACGAAACGACAACAAGGAGTTTCAATACTTTCCCTCAACTTGTGTTTGTTTTCAAGCAATGCCTAAAGCTTTCCGCAGCCGAACGAATGAGGGCTTGGCGAGTCCCTTAGTAAGAATGTCTGCGACTTGATCTGTAGTATTTACTCGCTTCACAACGATGTATCCATCAATAACTTGCTCGCGCACGAAGAAGTGGCGAATGCGGATATGTTTAGTCCGTTTATGGAATTCCGGGTTGTGAGCCAGTCGAACTACAGCCTCATTATCCACACTGAGATAGGGTGTCTCCGTTAAGGTCGTTAAATCTCCCAAAATTCGCGTCAGCCAAACCATTTCTCGAGCGCCTTCACTGGCGGCGACCAATTCGGCTTCGGTAGTGGAGATGGCAACGGAAGCTTGTCGTTGGCTCATCCACGATAGTGCGCCGCCTGCGTATCGGCATACAACTCCTGACGTGGATCTTCCAGTCGAAACGTCTCCGCCATGATCTGCATCACTAAAGCCCTCTAAGATGCCTTTTGAGACATCTCTGCGACACTCGACTCCGAGTGTAGACGTTCCTTTTAAATAACGTAAAATTCGTTTTACTTTCAGCCAATCTGCTTTGCAAGGGTTCTCCAACTTGCGAGATGCTACTCCCACAGCAAAGGCAATGTCTGGCCGAGTACAGACCATTAGGTACATAAGTGCTCCTACGGCTTCTCGATAAGGAAACGGCTTCTGTTCCTTATTTTCAGCTTGCAACTCGTTTTCAGTAACTTTCCCTGACACATCAATCGGTGTGGAGAGCGGGTTGCAGCTGGTCATGCTAAAGCGTTCTTATATCTTCGCAATGTAAGCCCTTTCGTGAATTTTTATCGTCCCATCTTTATAGGTTTTGATCTCCATTCCCAAGTAAAAAGTTGCTGGTTTCGTCGTAATCTTTATTTTTTTCTTTAAACTGATCAGAAATTCATCAGCAAGCTCTTTGTCTGTTGCTGCTATCAGTCCATGGTTCTTCCTGTAAAGACATGGATCAGAAGTACATTGTTTGAAGTCTTCATGTCAGAAGAACTTCATGGAAACAGTAGTTCTAACAGCGAGGCGCCTGTTCGAGGCCGTACAAGCTCTTGTGAAGTCTACATACTTTATTTGAGCCATCTGTGTGCCCTTCGGGTTGATGCATGTATATCTCTTCATTCAGGTTGCCGTAAAGAAATGCTGTGGTTACATCAAACTGCGTCAAATACATGCCTTCGTTTGCAGCTACACTTACCAGTGATCGAATTGTGGCAAATCTCGCAACGGGACTGTATGTCTCTTCGTAGTCTATGCCTTTCCTTTGTTTAAACCCTTTTGCAACAAGGCGAGCTTTAAACCGTTCTATTGTTCCGTCAGGTTGCCTTTTCACCTTGAATACCCACTTGCAAGGTATTGCCGACCTCCTCTTTGGTAAAGTCTGTTACTAGTGCCCTCTAGTGGATTGCTGTTCTTAGATGGTTGGCCATCTTGAATCCATTTCTGACAATTCTTGACGCGGTGACCTACTTTTTTATACAGTAATTGCACTTAAGCTTTCTATCCTTGTTCTTCACATTCTGATTTTGAGCATTCGACTTAGTTATGAGAACTACTTGATCAGGTACTGAGTAACTTGTCAAGTTCCTTTCAAATGCACACAGCTGGTTGGTCAAACTGTCTATTGTTCGTTCTGACTTTGGTACCAAGAGCCAACTACTCTTAAATAAAGTATATTCCTCGCCTAATGTGTCAAGTATCTTGCAGATCAATAGAAGTTCGGGTAACTCCTTATTGTCTTGTTTCAAGTCTTGAGAGAGCTCGGACCATATATTCTTCAGTTTACTCATGCATATGTAGTAGCAATGTCATCTTCAGGGTTCCGCTTGAACCCGAAGAACATCATGCATAGGTTGTAACTCTTATCTTCACTGACACCATCGAACAATCTGTGGAGTTCCAACCATACTTCACGCGCGGATCTATACCGCATGACCTTTTGTAGTGTAGCATCGGTCATATTGCTTGTCAGTAATAGGAGAGCACTGCAGTCAGCCTTTAAGAAGGAAGCAAGCTGGTTTCCGGCTCCTGCTGCTGCTCCTGCGTCTAGTTCGGGTCTAACTATACGACCCTCCACGACGTCTAAAGCATTTGGAATGCTTTGGAGAGCTGTGCAAATCTTGTATTTCCAGGTTGGCCAATTTGTCTTCCCTGCAAGATTGCTGATTAGCAATTTCGTGGTCAAGTTATCCATGTTGAATCCTGCTGCGCCCATAACCTCTTGATGTTGCACAGTTTAAATGAAAGCGATTCTTGATAACATTTTAACTAGATATTTATTGACAATCCGAAAAACGTAAAGTCGAGTGACATATAGAAAATTATAAACACATGTTGCTAAGAAACGACAACAAGGAGTTTCAATAAAAACCAGTTCCATTCAGATTTTTTCCTAGACCGAGTCCAGTCGTGCAAGTGAACACAATGTGAACGCCGCAATATAAAAAATGCCGAATTGCTCAGTTTTTTGCTGTAAAAAGAGGTCTGGAACATCAAGTTTACAAAAAGATGGTGTAACATTTCACATGTAAGTAAATTTTTTATATATAATATAATATAATAAATTCCACAACACAAGTCAAGAGCAAACCCATCATTAATAAAAAAAATAAAAAAAAAGTAAATTTTTAACATATTATTGCTATTTAATACATTTGTAAATGTATCTCCAACGTCATCAGGATTGGCCATATCATCTTATCTGGTACGTCTCTTCAATGAAATGGTATTTCATCTTCACAATCTGTATTTATCAACCAAGTAACTTTATAATCAAGTATTCACGAAATAATAGCCTAGACACGTAAAGAATAACACAGTCCTTCCTTTCAAGATGCTTTTAACATGAAACAATGCGAGATTACGTGGAACTACGGAGTTTCGTCGCCTCAATTCATACGTTGATTAGTACATTATCTTATCCATCTGTGGTTTTCATCTGAAAACCTTGACAGCGCTCAGAAGACTTGACGCTTCTCCAGATTGATGTTGTCAATCTTGTCCCGACGATTCTCTTCGAAAACAGCAAAGAGACGGCATGCGTCGTCACGGCCAGACTGACCTGCGACCGTCCTCGGGCGCTTCAGTTCATGGTTCTGTAACAATTATACAAGCAATCAACGCTCCATTTGAAACATCAGCAGAACACCTGCTCGTCCAACCTGACAAGTCTCTTATCTGTCAACGTGAATCGCCTTTGTCTCGTTATAACCTTCATTTCAAGTAATCCAACCACCACCATGTGTTAGAACAGGATGTCCTCTCAACCAACCACTTAGGAGCGGTGTGGCCCGGTACGATCCAAACTAAAACAGGATGTCCTCTCAACCAACCACTCAGGAGCGGTGTGGCCCGGTACGATCCAAACTATAACAGGAGGAATGTGTCCTCTCAACCAGCTGCGTCTAGCTGCATGGCCCGGTACGACATTATCCCTTCAACCACCACAACAATATCAACAGTACAGGTTAGGCTGGGTCTGGACGCGCGTCCCCCAACCTACACATGAATTGTCCACCGCTGTCACGGTATCCTCCTCATTAATCACACTACAACAGTCCACTGCCAAAAAAACAAACTGAAACTGGCTCACCGGATGCATCCTCAAGATACTCCTGGTCAATTGTCGCTCACAATGATTCGCCTCCTTTTTATGATGTTCCTCGTTGCTTGGAGTTCGGAAAAGCCCATGCGTCGCTTCAATCAAAATCCTGCATAGCTGATCTTTAGTTGATACGGCATGCGAGTTCAATTCTCGGCGTACCAAGCCATCGTTTTGACACAAAACTGATTTCACGAAGTCATTTTCTTGCGTTTCAGTCGTAGGTAAACCAACACTCATATTTCAAAATTGTAGCCGGCTTCTGGAATGGTTTCTTTTTTTCCGGTATAAACACTTTTTCTCAATATTCCTCGGATGGATTTTGCTCCGGTTTGGGTTACAGACTACTATTAGTCTAAGAAACATTATGCACTCTTACTCTATGCTCGGCGCACTTGGTCTAGCTCTTATACGAGTAAATCTTTTTTAATTTATTACAGCATCGCATGTCAGCTCATTAACATTAACATCTTTTTCAGACAAGTATCTACACGTCTTTTAAATCACAAGCAAATGAACACCCATAAGCTGATTGCTTTTAACTATGAGTTCTGTAATCTCACACTAGCCTTCTATTTCGGCGTCAAAATCTTCATCGGGTCGTTGGACGACTCGGTGTCCCACACGAAAAGAGAAAGAGTCAAAATCTTCACGATTGAACTGTATCAGCTTAGCATCGCTAGACGGCGTGGTAGAGCCTGCCACCGGCGGTCCTGAAGCAGCTAACACTCATAAGTAGTGTCTCCATGTTACTGAACATCTTATAGGCGATTTTTTCATCAGACGGTCGTGTTCGTGTATGACCTGGTGGCAGACCTTCACTAACCACTTCTGATGTAAATGTATCTCCAACGTCATCAGGATTGGCCATATTATCTTATCTCGTACGTCTCTTCAATGAAATGGTATTTCATCTTCACAATCTGTATTTATCACCCAAGTAACTTTATAATCAAGTATTCACGAAATAATAGCCTAGACACGTAAAGAATAACACAGTCCTTCCTTTCAAGATGCTTTTATCATGAAACAATGCGAGATTACGTGGAACTACGGAGTTTCGTCGCCTCAATTCATACGCTGATTAGTACATTATCTTATTCATCTGTGGTTTTCATCTGAAAACCTTGACAGCGCTGAGAAGACTTGACGCTTCTCCAGATTGATGTTCTCAATCTTGTCCCGACGATTCTCTTCGAAAACAGCAAAGAGACGGCATGTCACATTTAAACACTGAATTCGCATATTTAATAATTAAATAGTTGTTGGATTTGTTCAGCAACATCTGGTCAGCTCGCCCGTACAAATTACAGATCGGTCGCACGATAAATCCGACTTCTCGCCGATAGCAACAATAGGGATGTTACGTTTCATGTCATAATGTTTGTTGATAAATTTGGGAGGCGAGTATTATTTAATCACATGTATTAGACAAATAATTGTTATCATGGTTTTATATGAACTCAGTCGAACCTGGATAAGCGAGAATTCAAGGGACGCGAATATTATTCTCGCTCATAGAGGTTTTTTACTAAACCAGTTTGTCAACCAGACATATAGAGGTGAATGAAAGTTGAGAAACATAATAAAAAGTGTACACATTATTTCATTTATTTAAAGATATCACTTACGTATTCTAAGTTTATCGGCAAACATTTTACTTTTTTCTTTTAACAATATTCCATCTATCGAAATATTTTTATCAAGAGTTTGTTTGATCCATTCTATGAGACACTTTTCAACTTCGGGAAATTTAACAACTTTGTCCCTTTTAATATTTCCATGTCCTTCCGCATACTGCACTTTTATAAAATCTTTATTTTTTTTATATTTTGTAAATTGTAGATTCTGGCAAGTCAAAATCATTCAGAATAGCGTTACGCTACTGCCCGGCTTCGAACACCACATCTGGACTGCCTCCAATGATGTCATCATCTAGACATGGCGGCTGATGTGGCGCAGTGGAAATGCGACCGCCTGCGACGCAAAGGTTCCGGGTTCGATTCTCGGTGGGGCAGGACAGTCACAAAGTTGTTATTTTTTACTTTGTGAATTTGTTTCTGAACCTGTAAGAACATTGCAGGCTGAACCACCTGATTGTCTGAAAGGGGATGGTTCCGTGCTTTGGAGGGCACGTTAAGCCGTCAGTCCTGGTTGCTGTCTATGATTACTTTGACGGCGGTCGTAACACAACCATGTCAGAGACCTAAAAGTAGTAGTAAGCGGTTGAAAAACTCTCTACACCAGGATTCATCGGGTCGTTGGACGACTTGGTGTCTCACAAGCAAGAAGATTGTCTAGATACCAAATGTTAAGCAGCTTTTGGTTGGTGATGGCGTTTTGTAGGGCCATGAATCTTATAAATACTAGGGGCCCCCTAAAATGGCATGATTTGACTACTGAAAAGTTTATTGTTATGTAACTTGCTTTAAATATAAATAAAAAAAACAACACAAGCGTCTTAGGACACTTTTGAAATTCATCGACAGTCAAGCATCGATATTGTCAAGCACTAACTTGACAGCTTTACCTACCTCTCCCCCCGTGCCCCGCAAAAAACGACAGAATTATTTCTATGAAGTAAAATGGCTAAGGCTCCTTCCTTCCGGGTCGGAACGAGACGGAAGACCGTGTTGCTTGCTTAGACTAGGGAAAAAAGAGTGGACTTGAAATACCTACGAAAAAAACGTGCATACCTACTCTTGATCTGTCACAAATATGTCGGCATGCCATAGTGCTGCACTCATTATTACCTATGGATCTTGGATAAAAACTTATCGATAGTTGTATGTGCGGTGCTTACAGCAGTCGGAACTTATTAAACTCGATCATCTCAAATTCTGCAATATCTACATCTACACATAATAAACATTAAAGATTTGTCTTTTTGTGTGTACCTATGTAATCGATAAACACCGAAACTACATGACCAATTATTAATTTATATGAGAGTTACAACATTCCAGAGTAACATGGCTACTTTTTACCATAGGAAAATATCTTATTCCCACGGGAAAACAGTTAACAGCACGGAAACCGGGAAGTCGCAAAAAATAGCAGGTATTACCCAAATTAGCCGAACCACATCTTTGCAACATTTCTAGAATAAATGAAAATAAGAGATTGAAAAAATTTCGTTGCCTGCCAGGGCTTGAACCCGGGACCTTATTCCTTGGAGTATCATGTAAAACTAATAACTCTTCTATTTCAAAGGGTTCTAGAGTTTTTCCCGATTCTAAAATAAAAATAGCGATAAAAGGAACATGATAGTACATGTTTTAGAAATGTGTTTTAATCATTTTATTCTCCAGTTAGCTGGTGTCCTCGACCTCGTCCGCCTAGACTAATTCGAAGTTACATCGTATTTCCCGTGGGAATGAGCCATTTTGCAGCGGTAAAAGTAACTAATATCAAAACCAGGCTCAGCAGCTATATACCGCAAAAAGTTTCATTTAAATCCGTCTAGTAGTTTTGGGGATTAGCAAGAACAAAAAATGAACAGCCAGAGATAAAAATAAATATTAAAATGTATTCTAATACTATTTCAACATCGCCCTTATACAGTTTTTCGTTAATATATTCAATATACTGTCTGTATACGGGTATTACTGTTTTATTACATAATTATATGGATATTTGCCGTGTGATGCCGGCTTAGAATAGCATCACCCCATATCTTTCCCGTGGGAGTCGTAAGAGGCGACTGAGGGACTCGAGGGTGTGTATTGCAATTTTAGGCGATGGGCTGACAACCTGTCACTATAGCGATACACAATATTCCGAATAACCCTCAAACATTTTGTCAGACGTGGTGTAAATGGCCGTTTTTTGCGGCTGTTTACGCTCTGCCTACCCCGCAAGGGATTATAGGCGTGATATGTGTATGTATGTATGTATGTATATGGATATCATTGTAACAAACCTGGTCTGGTAATTGAGGGCATGCTCCATCTCGTATTATTCTACGTCCTTTTAGTGTACTTAAAATATCGTGATCTTTAAAATGTGTGCTGCATACTTTGCTGTACTTTTTTGGTTGCCAATCTTTCCTCTTAATTGCTAAGATCCATTGACAACGTAAATTTTCAACAGGAGAAAATCTTCAAAATCTAATGAGTAAAATGATTAAAACATAATCGACAATCAACTCGCGCAAGCAATCATTTTTCTCCGTATATAGGATGAAATTTTACTAGAGACCGATAGCTAAAACTAAAGACGGGCTGGTGATAAGGAACAACTTTCCCCTAGAAACATAGGCCAAAATACGAAAAAAGAAGTTGGACCTCCCATACTAAATTGCCGATCAACTGATTTGAGTTACTTTGGAAACTCAAAATATTTCTCTTATATTTCAACATATATTCCTTGGGGAAAGTTAGTCCTCATCACCAGCCCGACTTGAGATTTCGCTATTGGCACAGAATAATAACTAGTAACTAGCGTTACAGAAGCTTTACTTCGCAATGGTTTTCAAAGAAATATGTACTCAATTTGATAGACAATATGATTTAATTTAGCTCGCATTCCAGTCGACCACGTATTCATTTACATACCTGCCAAATTTTTTTGAGGGAATATGGGCCTTAAGTCATTGGACTACGGTTCATAATAAGTTAGACGTGGTTATACGTATTGAAAGAGCCGCGGTGTAGGGTTGCTTACTTCGAGAAACTACTTACGCCATCTAGCGCACAACACGAGCTTTTACTCCTGCTTAATATGTGCTGAGTGTGAATAGTGCTCACCGAAACTAGCACAATATAATTTTTATCTCGCACCTAAAATTTAACTGCAGTATTGCAAAATATTATTTTATTTTTTAAATTATTTATTTATATATTTCCAAGCAATTTATTTATTTATTTATTTATTTCATTTCATTGCATGTCACATAAGTATGAGGTTGTTACATAAATAAGACTTAGTTTAAATGTGACGCCCTGTAAGGGCGCAGCAATCATGTAAAGCAAGAAATTCGCAATATGGATTCGCAAACTTTCTTCAAGTTGAAAAGAATTTCATAGACTTCTGCGTTGGGCTCTTAGTCCAAGTTCGTAAATGAATACGACAGATGAAATGAAACTCGAATGAAACGACTAAACCTTGGTGGTTCGAGGAGAAACAAAACTGAATTTTTCAAACTAGATGGCGTTAGTGAGCAAAATTTGGATTTTTGCCAATTATTTCGTAATTTAGATAAGTTTGAAACAAAATTGATATGTCCGCGAGCCCATGCATTTAACTTTTACTGATTTAGTTATATTATACCGTTAAATATTGTTTTATTCGCCCGGGTATTGGTCAAATGTGAAAAATACTGTTCTCTCGCACACAAATACACGCGAAATGTGAGTGTGTGCGTAATTCATTCATCAAAAATTTGCGTATCATCCGTCAGTTTGCCGATAGGCGGAAAAACTAAATAAGAACTAAATAAGGAAATGCCTGAATTACGATTTTTATGATGAATATTTTAAGATTTGGGAGAAAAATAAAGAATTTTAATTTCTTTTCATTTTATAATTTGTCCTTACTTGAAACAATTAGTGATACTTACCTAAAACCTCAATAGATCTGGGGAATTGAAACTACGATATCCGAGCCGGAACAACCAGGGTTCAGTCGCTTTACATTTAGATTTATAAATTTTAGGTAGGTGTCACTCTTTGTAGGATTTATAGGGGATACCTACTTATTGAAAAATAAATAAATACATATCAAAATCATTTCTAGAGACAAAGGTTTTTATTTCTTTTAATTTTGGTATATACAATACATAGTACCTAATACAATAGTACCTACACAGGTGCACGCTTGTAAATTTACACATGTATAATAGAGCAAGAATATGGATTGGAAAAATATTCTTCACGTCCAGTGGAGCTGTGTGCTTGCAAGCCTGTAGTCATAACTTCTGTGTTGCTGACACTATCTTCAGACCGAACTTGTACATGCCTCGTCAAGACCCGTCTTCAGCTCTTGTTGAAAACAAATTATGGATATGATATGAATGAGGCTTTTGTCTTTGCTCCTACGCTGGCTTCTACTTTTCTATCCTTTTATTACGCGCAAACGTAGGAGGGTCCCTGCACATGTAATTTGCTGGAACACGTGGTAACACTGTTTCCGACAAAACACATGTTTTGTAAAAATCCACAAGTTGTTCCAGCATTTGTTTTATAAAAGTCTCGTCCCTTTTTATTTCTAAGACCAGGATGTCAGTTGTTAAATCAATGAAGCCAATGAAGTAGCAATTTTCCTTTGATGAAGCTCTCAGTTGACCTTGAATCTGCAAAGAAATGGTCATTATGTACCTGATGTGGTAGTACAGTTTTAGATGGTTTTAGTGTGTGGTTCTAGCTAGCCTATCCACAACACCTATATGTATACCAAACAACTTTGTAGATTGGTACTGTTTGTGGTTGAGGTTCGTGGGCAATAGCACCATCATCAGGCCATGCATCTTTTTGGCTACAAAGAAAATATCTCAATTTACTGCAGTGAATATTATTTGTCTGATAATATGTAAAAGGACTAAAAGATTAGGACAGTCGGTAGTTGGAACTGTATCTAAAAGTTTAGGACTTTCGATAGTTGGGATTCTAAAAATTAGGACATTCGATAGATAGGACTGTAAAAAATTCTAGTTGGGATCATAAAGTTTCGGACAATAAATTTTAGGATCAATAATTTTAGATTAAACAATAGAGAAACATAAAAACCACTAGTAACATCTTATATAGACGGAAACAGCTTACTTACGTGCTACAACCATGAACAGATTTGTAGGTTTTTACTGTTTGTGGTTGAGGTTCATGGGCAATGGCACCGTTATCACGCCATGCCTCTATGCGGCTACAAAGAAAACATGTCACTTGTATTTACTGCAGAAAATACCTCTATTATTTGCCTGAGACGTAAAAACAACAAAGTATCAAACACCATACGTACGACGCCACTTGTGGCCCATGATATCGCTTTAAACCTGCTTTTGATCTCTTTGGGTTAACTTTTTTCCCTGAGTAAGTGTGTTTAGAATAGGCGCGCTTCATTTTATTTAATTTTACTAAAGCATATTCATAAAATCAAAGCACAGAAAAAACGAAAAACTATTCTAAACTCTTTGAATGAATCGGCCCGACCCCATCAAAAATTGAAATGTCAGATGACTGACAAATGTGTGTTCAAAAATCATTAGCGCATTTTTCAAAACTAAACCATGAAGTATCTTTGTATTTGCTTTGTGTAAATAAATGTCTGTATAATTTTTAAAATGTTTCTACCCATAATTGCGGCGTAATAAATGAAAATAAACATAAGATATTGTACTTAGACAATTTAAAATATTTTTCACAAAACACAAATAAAGGAGTATTTCGTTTCAGAACACGCTGTTCACGAATAGCTTTACGTGGTCTTACGTATGCATGTTGTGTAAAACTAACGCACACAAACTTAACAGGGACATAATTTCATCAAGTTTTTAGATCATAATAACTTTGTTATTTATAGATGTATCGCAAATCAGATTTGTTTCGCGAGAACTAGATTTTGTAAAGAATTTTTCGACGTACTTTGATAGCATAAAACTATAACACACACAGTGTATATTGGTCAAACGTTTTGTATGGAAATGTCAGCTCTCGAACCACCTTAAATACATTTAGGATTTTGGAATAGTGGGTACTTTGTTCAAAAAAAAAAGAAAAGGTTTGTTTTGAATTAAATTCATTTAAAAAAAAAACATAATGTCATCAAATCAAGAGTATGTCTTTTCTTTTTTTTTCTTTCGTCCATCTTGCAAAATCCGTGTGCCGCCGGCTTAGAATAGCGTCACCCCATTTCTTACCCATGGGTGTCGTAAGAGGCGACTGAGGGACTTGAGGGTGTGTATTACAATTTTAGGCGATGGGCTGACAACCTGTCACTATAGTGATACACAATTATCTGATTGACCCTCAAACTTTTGTCAGAAGTGGTGTTAATATCCGTTTTACGGCCGTTAATGCTCTGCCTACCCCGTAAGGGATATAGGCGTGATTTATGTAAGTGTAAGTGTATCTTGCAAAAAATTGTCGAGAAAGTTGAACAAATAGCGCACGGCGTGTGACTTCTTTCGCTTGCGGCAGCCCGCTAGATTAGCCCTTTCGCAGTGGCCGGTGCCTGGAGGTATGTTTTTAATACCTACACGCGGAGTGACACAGGCCTGCTATTGGTCACTAGTAAAATTTCACCCTATATATTCGGCAAATCCAACTTTCGGAAGTACGAGCAAATTTTTTATTCTTTTGTATTGTAAGACCATTGCCAAATCGCCTTGCCACGGCGAATTGAAGCCTTTGGTGGAGTTGAAGACAAGCCGTATACTGAGTAAAGCCTTACTCTGTATACCAAGCCAGCCAGCCAGCCAGCCATTTTGTAGTTTAGAAAAAGATATTGCTATAAAATATATAGGGAAGGTTCGTATGGAGATAAACTCAGAAATCACGGGCTCATTGTATTCTTGTATGTATTTCAACAAAACGCGTCGGCCATCGCCATTGTTATTCTCCATGTCAAGAGACCAGACTTTGACAATACTACTTTTTTACCTAAACATGAACAGGTTTTCCAACATCCTCCCAACTCAAAAAACAAAATAGTTATTTTAAAATATTTCGTATACACTGTTCTTCACATCCTCCCACGCCAAAACAGTTGTTTCTTGTTCTTCTTTGTTAGAATATGTAGGTATATTTCATTAAATTCTTCAACTGGTTTTGCGCACTGACCTGCAGCGGCTTTTACTACTTGTGGTGGACTTTCCGACCTGCTGCGGCTATTCTGCGCACCGACCTGCAGCGGCAATTCCAACCTGTGGCAGACCTTCCGATCTGCAGCGGCTATTCTGCGCACCGACCTGCACCAGCTAATCCAACCTGTGGCCGACCTTCCAACTTGGTTTCTTGAGATAAATAAAAAGCTATCAAAATTATTGTAAAATGCGAGTCGAATAAAAATTTTAGACTCCTTGTCATCGACTTTTTGTTTTTCTTCGGCCCGCAATCTTGACTCCACTTTTTATCTTACACGGTCGCCACATATAAAATATATAGGGAAGGTTCGTATGGAGATAAACTCTTATTTAAGTGATGTAAAATTGTGGCCGCTAACAAAAACGGGCTCGAAGTTAGGCCGAAAACTACGCGACAATGCCTATAAGTCACCGAACTCCCTTTTTTATACCACAGACACTTCAAATAGTCTCGATGTTCTGGTGCAATACTAATTTGCAAAAAGGCTTTCTCAATGTCTGCGGTCACTCTTATGGCCTTAGAACGAAATCCTAAGATCAAATTGGGAATAAGTTCAATTAGATTGATACCCTTTTCTAAGCACGAATTGGGGCTAAGACCGTTCCTGTCCACAGCCGCCGCGTCAAATACCGGTCGGACACTGCAAGTCAGACTTTGTTCTTTAAAAACCGGACGGTGTGGCAAGTAATGCCCACAATAAGTGTTGTCATCGGCTCGTTCTATTATTCCTAACTCTAGCCAGAGATCAAAAACTGCATGATATTTTTGGAAATTGTCGGTCTGAATTAACTTTTTAGTCATGGACTCTAATCTCTGCTTCGCCTTACCATAGTTGGGCAACAAGTCTACGTGAGTACTTTTAAACGGTAAACTGACTTCATACCTGTCGTTTACTCTCCTTATGTCCTCTTCAAATTGATGCATTACCTCGGCAGTGACCTCAGCCTTTGTCTTCACTTCGATAGGATCACGAATACTAAGGCATCTATTGCCCACAGGTCACTCATGTGTTCTTGGCACGCGCAGTGAAAAACTGTAGACATCAAAGTTGTTGCCCCGTGGTTGAGGCAGCTTTATTTCGCAGGGACGGCGCTTGAATTAACTTATTTGATATTTTAATAAAAATAAAGGTAAACACGACTCGGCTGCTGTAGTCAAAGCTAAGAGGGGTATACACGGGGTATATATGTTCCTTGAGTCAAAGAGCCCAGACTTTGACAATACTACTTTTCTACCTAAACATCAAAAAGGTTTTCCAACAATTGCATTTTGGACAAACAAGTGACGGTTGTATTTTCTTGCACTCCCGCCATAACGTTGGAATAAAGTAGTTCGTTGTCCACCACAAAATTAGCGTTTTTACACTCAGAAGAGGGGATAATAAACCCAAAGAGGATTTAAATAAAACAAGCGTTTTATACAGTGCAAACATGGGCCGCAAGTGGATCTGAACGATCGCAAGAACCTGACCAATTGAGACATAGATTCCAGGCGTCTCTTCAGAATCCGTGGCTAACCAGGATGCTTACGCAGGCAGATCCACTCAACGTGCAAGGAAAATCTTAGGAAGCCCCTTCGTCCAAGAAGTGCAGAATGCTTTTAACGATCTAAAAAGAGAACAAGCTCTGTTTTCAGATGATGGATCAGGTGGGAGCAGCGTTGAGAAATCCACGGCTGCGACTTATAAGAAGGAATGGATAAGCTGAGAGGCCAAGCATATGACTAAGACACTTTACCAGCCATCTAAACTCTGAATCTCATCATAATGCAACTAGGTACCTACACAAGGACGTGTAGTGAGTAGCGCGCCGCCGGTATAGGTACATACCTGTCCTAGTGCGTACAGACAGGAAGCTGCCCGGAAACCTCAGTCCAACAGGTTTGTTTATGTGCCAATATTGTCTATATTTTGCCTATATAAGCCGAGCCATGTCATTTATTAGCATAGCCATAACATAACCTATCTCCTTCATTTACAATTTTGCAGTCATAGCACGACCTAGTACCGTCTCGTGGTTTTGGGCAAAACGCGGGTTTGTTGAACTCATATACCTATTGTAAACATTGTGAACATTACGTTCTACCAGTTCCTGACGGAAATACATACTGACGCTGCCCGTGCCGGACAGTGACTTTGTTTGCTAGAATATTGCCCAAAAGCAATGTAAACTAATTAGTGAAATGTTTTCCCGCCATTTTCTGTAAAGAAAATCATAGGTTAAGAAATGAACATCTTTGGTACTGATCTAGTAAGTACCTACTTTACTAAATCGCTGGTCGTCCAGCCTGTTTTCCTTCGGATAACACCATTATCTTATTCATCTGTGGATAACACTCATTTCGCTCACTCTCGTTCGGTCACAGGTAAAAACCAATCAGAAAGCTTGAAATCGAGTTCGGTTCGGATAACATTCACTCAATCATCACTATGCCCGGAAGCCGTTAAACGCCGTCGCATAAGATATAAAAACCGCGATTTAGAGCGTCTGCCAGGAGAAAATTTCTACTTGTCAAACTTATCCTACCCCGTTCATGCGCACAGGTCAGATAAAATTTCTTGACCTCTTGACTGAGAGAATATTTCGCCAAACGTTGTTGTTTATCGTGTTGCACTATAAATTATACTTTAATAAGTTTATATTTACAAAAAAGAAAAACAACAATTACAATAGAACGCAACAAAAACCTGTCAAGGTTTGTCCGTGCGGTCTGATATCGCCACTACGGTGGCGCTGCTCGATACAAATAATAAAGTACATGCTTAGGTACAGAGTTGTTTGTACCAGCAGCGTTGAGGTCGCAAGCATGAGCAGCGGCTGTTCCGTGCTTATTCAAACCGGTTGCCGAGCGCGCGCATACAGCGTGTCCCGTCCACAAGACGGAAGAACGTGAGAGAATATGTTCATACTAGTTTTAATCTAATAGAATAAGAATAGAATAAGAATAATTTATTTATAAGCTTAATGTCAGTATTTACATATAAAGGAAATATACTTAGAAGTACTTAAATATTACAATTTAGCCTGAACTAGGATTACCCTGTATCTCAGGCAAACAAGGTCATATTTATTAATTACATAATACGTCTTTTTTATAAATTATATAAAATACCTAAAATGTTTACATAATCTAGGTGAATACAGTTAAAATATTAATACTTATCAACTAGGTGTGTGACTTTTTTACTAGTAGCTTCTGATACAGGGTCTAAGAAAAGACCGTCAATAATTTCTCTGTTTCCTCATACGACAACAACTGTAAGGCTTCTTTTAGTACCCTTTTACATTCATTGTAACATAAAGGGTAAATCGTTAAAATTGCGTTTAGTCGATTGTAAAGCCTGGGTCCTAAGAACACAAAAAATCTCGATGAAAAGGCGAAGTTTGTTTGTGTTTTCTGTGTGCAGACAAAATCTTTACGTCTTTTGTTAGTTATATCCGTGCAATAGGAAAGTGCTGCGTGTTGTTTTAGTACAGTGCTTAAAATGAATAATTGTCGAACTGTTAGTACTTGGCATGACTTATATAAAAGGTTAGTAGGATACAGGAACGGACGAAAACTAATGAGATGACATCTAACTGTCTTTCGTTCATTCACATCGCCAAACCCCCGTTTAGAGGTGTGTTACTTTAAATATTAAGCCAAGGTTATCTTATCCGGAGCACGTTGAACGTACCCCAGAATCCGGTATTATCAATCGGTTTGAAATGTCAAATTGGTGTTGTTATCTGTGGTTTTTATTTACCTTACGTTAGAAGACAGGACCAATAAAAAAAATGATAATAATGGATAAATAGTGGTACTTTATTAAAGTGAATTTGTCATTAGTTTCTCCTTCTCTCGTCATGTCTTATTCTTGGAAAATCTTATCGCATAGTTATGGCAGTGATCACTTTCCTATTATTCTTTCTTTTAATAACTTTAGCCCTCCTAAGCCAGTATGTTCTCCTCTTTTAAAGTATAGAGTAAAAAAGGCTGACTGGGATAAACTTTTTTTATTATTTGAAAATAGTGTTTCCTCTTTACCGCCTGTTGCTGTTGACAATATTTTAGGTTGTTATGTAATTTCTTCCCTTACATCTGCTGCAGATGCTTCTATTCCCATGAAGAATTCAGCTCTTAACAAAATTCCATCTCCTCCTTGGTGGGATGCCGACTGTACTTCTTCAGTTCGAAGTCGCAATGAGGCCGAAGTGTCTCTCTTGTCGGATACATCTTTATGTAACTTCCTCAATTTCCAAAAAATTAACGCCCGATGTAAGAGATTACTCTCCAAGAAAAAACGTCAGGGTTGGCATAATTTTTGTAGTTCCTTATCTCCTCGTACTTCCTCTACTATCGTTTGGAGGCGTACCAAGTCTTTCAGAAGGGCTTGTTTGGAGGATAGTGTTTCTTCCAATGACCCAAACTTTTGGCTTTCTGATTTTACTAATAAACTAGCCTCTCCTTTTGTGCCTTCAAAAGATTCTTTCCCTCCAGTGTCATGTGCAGAGATTTTCCCACATAATTTTAATGATCCATTTTCTTACTCTGAACTCTGCTGTGCCTTAGATAATCTAAAAGATTCATCTCCTGGCATTGATGGTATTCCCTATTCTTTTATTGTGAAAGCTCCTAAATCCGCTAAAATGTATCTTTTAAAACTCTAAAACTTTTTCTTTGACCTTACTTCTTCTTCTTCTTCTTCTTGGAAAATACAAATTATAATACCTATACTAAAGCCGGGTAAACCTCCATTAGACTCCAATTCATATCGTCCAATTGCTCTTTCGTCCTGCCTTGCAAAAATTTTTGAACACTTAATTAAAAATAGATTAGAATGGTTTCTTGAAAATAAAGGTTTACTTTCTAAATTTCAATTTGGTTTTAGAAGAGGAATGGGCACACTTGATAGCCTAAGTATCTTTACAACTGATGTGCGAAGAGCCTTCAGTGATAATGAACATGTAATAAGCGTATTTTTTGATATATCATCAGCTTATGATAATGTCCTACTCCCTTTACTTAGGCAAAAGATGCGTTATCTGAACATCCCGGGAAAGTTAGTAAATATCATAAGTGCCCTTCTCATGGCCCGTTTTATTACTATTCGAGTTAATAATAATAATAATAAATCATTTATTTGCCATTAAACAAGGTACATAACAAAGATCAAGATAAAATTAGATACTAAATAAATCCGCTTGTTTAGCCATATAATAAATAGCATGCAAATGTCCACATTAAATAATTTAAACATAATCAAAACCTTCAATCATGTCATGATTCAAAACTCAATATCAAAAGACAACACAATGTCAAATAATGTCAATACAAGATATAATCAATGTCATGGAATTCCGAGTCTAATAATTAAGAGTAATAAAATAAAATAATAATGTCAAAATACCTCACACTCATTAATTTTTTACGCGGACTTGACCTTTGGCAGAGAAACGAAAACGACTAAGAAAAAGATTCAAGGAATTCCTTCACCGTGTAAAAGTTTCCTTCTCTAATGGGGTTCTTTCCTCTCCCAGACTCATTTGGAAAAGCCTGCCGCAGGGTTTGGTCCTTAGCCCGTTACTCTTCAATGTGTACACATATGATCTGGACCGTACAGCTCTCTCTTTTTGTAGTATCCTACAATATGCTGATGACATTGCTATATATGCTCGGTCTTCCTCGTTTCAACAAGCTTCTTCCCGTATTAATTCCGCTTTATTTTATGAGTGGATTTCTCAAGCGGAAATTTTTCATGTCCTCGCTGAAAACGAGATGACGCTTTGCAGATATGACAATGATATTTTTTTTCAAAATATAAGACACTTGTTCTGATATGAAGCCATTTATATAATGTTTGGACAGTTATTATGTTTTTAGAAAAAAAATATTAAGTGTAGAATTTCAATGTTCGGTGGCTTGTCCCCAATCCGTTTTTCACAACATATTCATCTCTCAGGAAAATTATGCCCAACATATTAAGGAAAATTAATTTTGATTATGTTAAGGATTAGTGACCCTACGAGAAATTATAAAAAATTGAATTTTTAGACGAAAAGTTTATGAACTATGTCAAAACTAGATTTGTCCCAGCAAAAATAGCAATATCGGTGGCAATTTTGTTTCGACGCTCCCTGCTCACACTGTTGAGTATATCCAGACCTAAAACCCCTTCCCCGCTAGGATCAGCCGAGCACTCACGCGCAGTGTGAACGGTTGTGCACTACCTCCTTGCGTCTTCCCGCCAAAAATGTTAGTAAACTATTTCCGTTTACTCGGAACAAAATTTTGCAATTTCGGTGCTCAGGATTAAAATGTTTCCTCAAAGTTTAAAAATATTACAGTAAAGCATTCTAAATAGCCTTTAGGTACACTTTTGAGGTATAAGTTGCAAACTGGAATAACCTTGATACTTTTGTATATTTTTTAAATAAATGACTAGTTTGCAATTTCGGTGGGCACATTTCGGTGGTTTTTATGGCTGTTAGAAGCCCACCGAAATTGCATAGCTCCACCGAATTTGCTCAATTGATACAAATTACAAACATATTTAGAAATATCACGCTTTCACTCCTTGCGGGGTATACAGATCGAAAAAACCTGTAAATTGCGGTCGCTTTAGGTCGTTTGTTTGACAAAAAATTGCGGTTATTTCAGAAAAACTAAAATCTGCGTCGTAAAAGAAGACGTAAGGGAAAAATTCATTTAGGGGAATGGACAACAGCGTTCCCTCTGAATGCAAAATTTTGTACTGCGCTCGCCTATCCGCCAGCCGAGCGTGTAGAGGATGGCAATAATCCTGATAGGGGGAGGCCCATGACCAGCAATAAATTTTTGAGCCAGCCCGGCGATCCCTCGTGGCCCTCCAGCCCGGTGCACTCACGAGGTCCTCCTGCCTGGCGATCCCTCGTGGCCCTCCAGCCCGGCCATCCCTCGTGGCCCTCCATCCCGGCGCTCCCGCGAGGTCCTACTGCACGGCGATCCCTCATGGCCCTCTAGCCCGGCGATCCGTCGTGGCCCTCCAGCCCGGCGCTCCCGCGAGGTCCTACTGCACGGCGATCCCTCGTGGCCCTCCAGCCCGGCGCTCCCGTAAAGTCCTCCTGCTCAGTCATTGACACCCGTCAGCGATAGCCGAAGACGTGGCTACTATTTGTCGTCGCAGGTATCAGTTGATTTGTCGACTGGCAGGTGCTAACATGTGTGGACGGATGCCGATAACAGCGGGGTTTACGGCTATCTTCAACACAATGCCATCCATTTGTAAGCAGCCAAACAAGGCATATTTTTATTTCGGATGGGTTTGCTCTTGACTCTAGTCTAGGTCATAGAACAGAGACAGAGTCTAAGATGGAGCGAGCTCACCCAGAAGATGCCTGTTCACTCTTACTTTGAAGAGATAAGGGTTGTATGCGTTTGGTGACACAGACGCAGGTAGTGAGTTCCACTCTTTAGCAGTGTGCATTATAAATGATGACTGGAAGCGCGTAGTCCGAATTGGTGGGATGTCCGATGGTAGAAGGGAGCTGGTGGAACAAGTCGTCGTGAAGCTCTTGAGCACCCTCTCCTAAGTATAATCTGTAAAAAACCGACAAACAGGCAACCTTGCGGCGATGTGCCAGGCTATGTAGCTTGGAGTCCACCAGTTTTTTGTCGCATATGAGCCTCTTGGCCCTGCGTTCCACCGAGTCAAGAGCGGCAAGTTGGTATTTGGGTGAACCATACTTAAAGTGACTGCAATACTCCATGCTGGATCGGACTTGTGCTTTGTAAAGAGTTAAAAGCTGTCCAGGCGTAAAGTATCGCTTCACTCTATTCAGGATGCCCAGCTTCTTAGTCGTCGTTTGAGCTTTGTACTCGATAGTCGCGCCGAAGTTTAGATTTGATGTCAACTCCATGCCTAGAAGCTCAAGCTTGTCAGTGACAGAGACAGATGTACCCCGAAAAGTAGGTGTCCAGTCGAAAGGACTCCTTTTTGCAGTGAAAAGACACGCCTGTGTTTTGGTGGCGTTGAATGAGACCAGATTGTCGTCGCCCCATTGGGAGACAAGACTGAAGGTCAGATCTGTTCGCTCTACCATGGCCTTTCTTAACGAACGTATTTCATCCCCACTGATTCTTGCACCTATCAAGTATCTCTCTGAAACGGCGTACTATCATCTGCGTATCCAACAATACCATGCTGAAGGAGGTCATTGATGTGCAGTAGGAAAAAAGTTGCAGAGAGAACAGACCCCTGAGGAACTCCGGCATCAATGGCCATAAGGTCAGAGCGCAGCCATCAACGACTACTCTGATGGACCGTTCACTAATGAAGTCTGAAATCCAAGTACAAAAATCAGCTGGGATGCCATAAGCAGGAAGCTTACTGAGCAGACTTGCATGCCAGACTCTGTCAAAAGCCTTCGAGATATCGAGTTAAACGGCAAGTGCTTCGCCCCAGCAGTGCGTGACATACACAAGAAGATCACCATTAGATCGCCTGTTAAGTACCCTCTCCATGACCTTGCATAGGATGGAGGTAATGGCAATTGGACGGTTATCGGCAGGGTCAGCACGGTCGCCCTTTTTGGGAACTGATTGCACATAAGCAAGCTTCGAGGCCCCCGGCACCGTTCTTTCTTTAAGAGAGGGGCGGAACAAGCGTGTCAGCACAGGAGACAGTTCAGGCGCACAAAGTCTTAACACTCTCGCTGGTATGCCATCAGGTCCGCTGGCTTTGTTCACTTCTAGACTGCACAATATTTTTCGAACCTCTTTAGTGTGTACTGCGATCTCCGAAATCGAGGAATCACAACGAGGTACAGTAGGTGGTTGCTTGGAGCCAGCGTCCAGACGTGAGTTGCTTGCAAACAGGGACGCAAACAAATTTGCTTTCTCACTTGCAGAGTGATCCAGCGATCCATCAGGTTTCAGCATTGGAGGATCTGAGGCACAATGGCAACTTCGGTGGCACAAACCCAATTTCGGTGGCATGAATTCAATTTCGGTGACAAGGCAATTTCGGTGACCTAAATAACTCACTAAATACTATTGATACATATTTCCCTGTTAATATATTATATTCAAAATGAGTATCTTTTGCTATACAGCTGCAAAAAACATAAAAAAGGAGGAAATTAAAAAATCCACCGAAATTGACAAAAATATGCAGTTGTTGAAAATGACTCTTATCTAAATAATTGGCTGACCGACCATGGTCTTTCTCTTTCTATTTCAAAGTGCTCGGCTGTTGTTTTTACCCGTAGGCGGGTTATCCCTGAAATTCATATTTCAATTGAAAACCAGGCTATCTTAATAGAAAGTAAAGTCAAATTTCTGGTTGTTTTTCTCGATTCTAAATTGAGCGGGATCCACCATTTAAATCACATTGTTAATTAATGCGAAAAGAATATTAATATCATCAGATCTCTCTCTGGTGTCCGTTGGGGAGCTCACCCATATAGTCTGAAACTATTATATAATGCTATTATTCGTAGTCACTTTGATTATGCAGGATTTATATTGGAGCCATGCAATCGGTTAGCTCTTGCTAAGCTAGATAGGATTCAAGCAAAATGCCTCAGATTAATTGTAGGTGCAATGAAATCTTCTCCTACAGTAGCGCTCCAAGTGGAGTGTTTGGATCCTCCTCTACATTTTTGAAGGCAGTTTCTAGCAGATCGATTCTTTTTTAATGTTGTTCAGTTTTCTCAGCACCCCCTTGTAAATAAGACAGTTTCCTTGAATGAAAAATGTACTTCTTCTCCATACTGGCGTCATAAAGAAAGTCCTTTGTTAGTAAAGTCTTTAAGAAAAATTTATGTTGCTATTTATTTATTTATATTATTCTATTTATCAGGTTGAATGTAATCCAATTTTCAAACTCAGTTTTGATTGTTTACTATTCTCTCCTAAAGTTATGACTGACTTAGGCATTGACAAAGATTCCCCTGGTGCCAATTCGCAATTCAACAAGGTTGTTGGAAGTAATTGGCCTGGCTGGTTGCAATTTTTCACGGATGACTCAAAAATTCCAGACTCAGAACTTGACGGATGGGTGGGTTCAGCTTTTTGGATTCCAAGATTGAGCATTGTTTTAAATTTTAGGTGTCCTCCTCAGACTTCTATTTTTACTGGTGAGGCTATAGCTATTTTGAAAGCGGTTCTCTATATTGAATCCCATCAATTAAATAATTCAATAATATTTTCAGATTCACTAAGTTGTTTACAAGATTTAAAAAAACTTCCTTTCCACTCTAAAAACAATTCTATTTTAAGTTTGAAAATCAAAGAGGCTCTATATAGATGTCATAACGCTAACATAAATGTTGTATTGGCTTGGATTCCCAGCCACAGTGGAATTACTGGCAATAAAACAGTCGATGCGATTGCGAAGCAAGCTATCCAAGTCGGTGACAACAAGTATTCTCAAGTTTTTTCTAGTGACCTTCGCTGCTCAGCTAAAACACAATTACATTCTTCCTGGCAATCTTGGTGGCATTCTCCTGCTGTCTCGGTTGGTAAGTACTACCGTGATATTCAACCTAAAATCCCCCATTTACCTTGGTTCTTTAAGTATCGTGATCTCGGCAAACTTGTAACGTCTGTTATTATTCGTTTACGTCTAGGACATGTTTGCTCTCCGGTATTTTTGGCTAAATTACATATTCGTGGAATGGAAGAGGGTACCGTTGATCATTTATTTTTCAACTGTCAAAATTTTAATGTTTCCCTTTACCAGATGCTCCCTAAAAATATTCCTCGTCCTACTAATATAATTTTCCGTGTGATGCCGGCTTCGAATTTGCCGTGTGATGCCGGCTTCGAATAGCATCACCCTATTTCTTTCCTGTGGGTGTCGTAAGAAGCGACTAAGGGACTCGAGCAGACTACACACCGTATTGCAAATTTAGGCGATGGGCTGACAACCTGTCACTATGGTGTTACACAATATTAAAAATGACCCTCAAATGTTTGTCAGACGTGGCGTAGAAGTCCGTTTTTTTTACGGCCGTTTACGCTCTGCCTACCCCGTAAGGGATTATAGGCGTGATATATGTATGTATGTATGTATGTAACAATATTAAGATTTAAAATGTTTTTCCATTCCGCTTGTTATATTCAACTCTCTCAACTTTAATTTTTTTCTGTTTTTAATGTTTGGAGAAAAAACCAAAGGTAATGGAAATTTACGTATTTGTTGTATTTTTTAACTATTGTTTTCTTTAACCTTGACTCTGGCAGAATCATCGTCTGAAGGCGATGGAAGCCAAATATAAAAAAAAAGTGAAACAGAGCGTGTTCGATGACAAACTGCATCGCACAATTTCGAACAATAAACGTCTCGTAGTCACGGTATACGCGCGCTGGAATATACTTCAAATGCGTCACGATGATACCGGTCGCCTTGGGCCCAAACACTGCACAGAACTCATCAAAGCTGACTTCTAGTTTCTAAAATGATGCGGCTCATTAGGTCATACGTGCTGTCATGTATTCATTGCGCCTAGTGCACAGGAGAATACCTACGCTACCAGGGTTACATTGCATTCCACACCTAAGCCTACTGAGGCTATTTAAAGACCAAGAAGGGCTACCATGTTAGTTATGTTATGTTATGACACTCTTTTCGAGATATTTGCTGTTTGCTCAAACTAGTAGATCTGCATGTCCACATCACTCCAACAGCCAAAACAGTCCACTGCTGGACATATCTGTGTGTCACCATTTCTGAATGAGTTGCAGAACTAATGCAGCCAAGATTCAAGACAGCTTAAGATAGTAATTATGTGGTTAGTTCTAGGTTTAAACAATGATGTGACAGGGAGAACCTATTATAATTATTATTTGAAAAATAGGGGTTGGTCCTGAGAGACCAAAAGCCACTGCGACCTTTGCTGATCTACTGTAGCTAGCCCTTTCTTTTCAAATAACCTCATCCAGTTGGGCCAATCTAAGGAAGGCCACGACTTGTTTGGGGCTAAGAGACTGGATCTCTTTCGGGGACAACAAGGTCCACCTATGTCTGACAGTGTGCATTGAGTCGCTGGTTTTATGTGTATGTATGTATGTGTATTGAGTCGCTGGTTTTATGTGTATGTATGTGCATTGAGTGGCAGAGAATAATAAGAGTAATTTATAATATTAATTTACCTGACGCACATACTTGGATCAGATTGTGGACATTCTAAAGAAAGGTCAGGTCGTGAGTACCCTAAACCGATGAGCATGTATGAAAAGGTTGATGCATGTTGAAGAAGCGAAAGAGGTGTGTCACGATTGTTGCAAGTGGAAAGATGTAGTCTTTGCCTACCCCTATGGGAAAGAGGCGTGATTATATGTATGTATGTACTATTTGCAATAAGTTTTGTAAAATATGTAAATATTTAGGTAGATAATATGCAAAATGGTTATAATAAGTAAAAATTGTAAGATCTTGTGTGCAACTTGTAAACAGAAATCAAGTATTGAATTTAATTGAGTAAGGTTCATGAATAATCCCTTCTTGTCTTGCCTTTTACTAATAGTGGGTTTTTTTCCCATTGCGGGAGCAACTGTTGCAGGACGGCCTTACACTCGGCCGTCCTGCAACAATAACAAATTGCCAAATCGCCATGCCACGGCGAATTGCCAGCCAGCCTAGCCATGTCTCAGCTCCACCCGCCAGCCCTAGCCAAGTCACGCCATCTATGCCCGCAGCCTTGAAGCCTTTGGTGGAGTTGAAGACAAGCCGTATACAGAGTAAAGCCTTACTCTGTATACCAAGCCAGCCAGCCAGCCAGCCATTTTATAGTTTAGAAAAAGATATTGTATTTTGGACAAACAAGTGACGGTTGTATTTTCTTGCACTCCCGCCATAACGTTGGAATAAAGTAGTTAGTTGTCCACCACAAAAGTGTTTTATTTTCAGCGTTTTTACAGTATTCTTAAATATATTACGATTATATCTAAATAAGTATATTTTAGAGAGACGGCAACCCCACCGACATTCTTAGTCGTCAAGATTATTGTTTATCAAACTTGCGTTTTAAGCATACTCTCGTACGGAGCTGAAACCTGGACATCGTATGCAAAACAGGAACGTCGACTCAATACATTTCATATGCGCTGCGTAAGAAATATCTTGCATATAACCTGGCAGGACAGAGTCACAAACGAGCGAGTTCTAGAAATTGCGCAGCTTTCTAGTTTTACCGCCCTGCTTAAGCAGAGACGATTGCGGTGGCTAGGGCATGTGCACCGGATGGAACCTTCGCGTCTACCACGGCGTGTTCTGCTTGGCGCTGTAGCAAACGCTAAAAGAGGGGTTGGAAGACCTATGCTGCGTTTCAAAGATTGCGCCAAGCGGGACATGGCTGCGTTTAACATTGACCATCAAAGCTGGGAGAAGCTTGCTGAGGATAGGGACGAATGGCGTAAGCGTGTGTTTGATGGGCGTAAAACACACGATAATGCCTGGTTTTCCGGTCTCGCTAACAAAAGGCAAAAACGTCATCTAAACATGCATGTGCCAGTCTCAAATTCCACCTTCACTTGTAGAGCGTGCGGAAAATTATACCGCTCCCGTATCGGCTTATACAGCCATGAAAAGTCTTGCCTCAGACACTGATTAAATCGTCTGTCACAGACGTGTGAGGCCAATGATGATGAGTCATGCACCGGTCAGGAAAGTTAAAATTAAACATGACGCAACTCCTTGGCATTCACAGGAAATTTATGATTTGATGGCTAAACGGGATAGGGCTAAGAAGCGGTACAAAAAGAGACCCACTGAACATAACCTTGCGCAGTAAAAGCTGTTGAGAAATCGCTGAAGTCGTCTGTGTAGGGATGCAAAAAGACGCCATATTCATGATTCTATTGATAATTGTAACCCAGCACAAGTCTGGAAACACATCAGCACTGACTGATGTCGTCAAAGCAACGACTATCGCTAAAATAAACCGACAGCCACTTCCACAGTGCTCCTTCTTCTCTTTTAAAGTTGTTGCCGAGGACGATGTTAAGAAGCATATATTATCCATCAAATCTACTGCCGTGGGCAATGATGATCTCTCCTCCAGTATGATTTCCCTTATTCTTACCGAACTCTTGCCATACCTCACACACATCTTTAATTTCTCTCTGGTAACGAGTTCTTACCCCTCAGCATGGAAAGGTGCTGATCTTATACCCAATCCCTCATCGTTCTCCCATTTTCGACCTTCCTTCCATTCCTATCCAAGATCCTTGCACACATTGTCCACAAGCTGATATCTGACTTCATCGTATCTAATAGTCTTCTTTCTCCGTATCAGTCTGGCTTTCGTGCTGGTCACAGCACCGTGACAGCACTTATCAAAGTCACTGATGATATTCGTAATGCCATGGAGAATAAGTCTTTGACCATTCTTATTTTACTTGATTTCAGTAATGCCTTCAACTCGGTAGATTTTGATGTACTTCTTGCTATCCTTCGCTCTCTTAACATCTCTTCTCCGGCAATAACTTGGTTCGATTCATACCTTCGGGGTCGTTCGCAGCGGGTCCGCTTTGATGAGGCTTTCCCGGAGTGGTGTGACCTCTCTGCAGGCGTACCTCAGGGTGGCGTCCTTTCACCTCTTCTCTTTTCGGTTTTCATTACCACAGTTACTTCTGTCCTCTCTTCTAGCTTCCATCTTTACGCAGACGATTTGCAGATTTATCGTCATTTCACCTGTGATGATTATCAATAGTGCAACTGCGGCTATCAACAGTGACCTCAGCAAAATTTCTGAATGGGTTGAATCTTTCGGTCTCGTGGTCAACCCAAGAAAATCTCAGGCCATGCTAATAGGTAGTTCTTATATGTGTAGGCATATAGACCATCCTAGTATCCCACCCGTTATTTAAAACAGCACGTCTATAGCTTACACAAAAACTGCAAAAAAAACTAGGGCCCGAAAACTGAACTTCGACAACGCTACTCCGACATTATTTTATTTCGACGTTACTTCATGCTGGATTCCAATCTCAGTTGGACTGCGCAGGTCAACGCTGTCAGAAGTAAAGTATTTTTCTCTTTCCATTCGCTTAAACGCCTTCAAAACTTCTTGCCGCTAAAGACTAAGATCACTCTTGCTCAGACACTTCTCTTTCCCCTGTTAGACTACGCCGACACCTGCTACTTAGATGCCACTGAGGAGTTATTGAGCAAACTTGAGCGTCTCCAAAACCTCTGCATCAGATTCATTTCCGGCTGACAGTTTCGCTCTCAACTCAAGTGGCTTCTGATCCGGCATCGACGCAATGCTCACGTTCTTTCTTGCCTTAACAATGTTCTATACAACCCTTCTTCTCCTTCTTATCCCCTGGACAAGCCCCGTCGCTCCCATGTACGAACGCTTCTGTCAATACCGAGTTTGGTGTTAGTTCGTTCTGTCTACCGGGGTGTTACAACGCAACCACGACGACAGCGACGTCGGAATCGCCGCCACCATCGGGATCGCCGCCGTCGCACCTAGCGCGCTCTGCGTCACCGCCAGCTGCCCCCTCCGCCCGCGCGTTGCGAGCAGCGGCTCGTTGGGCTATCAGTGCCTGGCGAGACGCGCGAGCGTGCAGCGGCACTCAGCCTGAGGAAGGACCACCGACTGGTCCGAATACGTCGCGGTAACGCGCAACAAAATAACAGTGAGTTTAATCCGTGTTCACTTAAATGATTTAGTTATGTCTCACTTAAGTTTAAATAGTATAATAAGCATTAATGTTCATCGATTTAACTTCAAAACTGACGGAGTTTCAAAGAAACTTACCCACCCTTTATCACCCCCATTAAGGCAGAATTTCCAAAAATCCTTATTTCGTCTTTCTTACTTTCTAACCAAATAGCCAAATATTATTTAAATCGCAGCTTCAAAACTGACATACAAAAATAATGAAAAAAATAACTTTCAGAGTCATTTTGTATGGTATTTATAAGTTATTTTTAAACATTTCAAATCGTGCTTTTGAGGAAAATACTAATCAAAAAACATTATTCATAACGTGAGCCTGTAAGATACGTTTTTATTAATTTATAATATGTACTTAAATATTCACTGGACAGTTTCTTAATTTTGCACATATTCTGTAATTCATAGGTCGATTTCGAGAAGTCCGGCATCTATCCGGGACAACTTAATATAAATATACTATTTCGGTTAGTTCCTGTTTTACGTATTATCGAGATTCTCAACGATGTTCTGGATTATTATACCAAAACTGCCCCACGTCATTGAAAGGCGACTGTAACACTGCTATTTCCGCAGATTGACTAGATGGTAGCTGCAAAAAAGAAAATTTAGGTAAGTACCAGCAAGAAGAATTAGTTCGATCGAAGTACAAGCGCGATACATCAAACAGCAGCCTGCGCCGAGCGGAATTCGACCGTCCAGTGGCAACCTCACATGTTATTAATTAATTTCTACTAATCTAAAAAAAAATGAAAAATCTATAACGGACAAATTATTGTCCTACATGATGAGTTTATTTCAAAAAACAACAATGGACTTTTTCTTGTGTTGTACATTTCAAATTAATTTAACGGTTTATGGTGGCCAACGTTGTAGTGATTTTAAAGACGCATAGCAATTTAAAGCTTATTTTTTGTACCTTGAAATAAACTTGTCGTATAAGACAACAATATTTCCGCCTTAGATTTTTAATGCGAGGTCTAGATTTTAAGGACTAATTAAAAACGAGGTAAGAGCGCCACCGCCGCTTTACCACTCGACCTATCAGTAAATGAAGACCATGTTTATCATTTGGCACAATATTGGACAAGCGTTGGGGAAAAAGTATTATGTCGATGCTTTTAGCTGTAATTTTTAATGTCAATAATAATCACCATTTAGTGTACCAACCTTAGTAGGCATTTTTACAGTTTGTCGCGGAAAAATACCATTCTTTCTGAATCCCACTAAAGTAATTGTCTTTCGTCGCATATTTAAATCCAGATTTTCCTGAAAATTATTGAATGTTGTTTGTTTACTTATTTTTTATGTTCTTCGCTGCAATATAGCGGCCTTTGTAGGGTCATACGGCTGGTGTTGAACAAAAGATTTCATTTGGCAGAATAAATTTTTGGGTTGCTTAGATATATTTTCGAAGTGGTACCACCTACATTTTTAATGCAGGTGGGGCGAGAGCGGGTTTCAAAGTACGGATTTTAAATCTGCGTTAAGGTTTATCAATTCGACATCCGTTCAACATCAATGGAGTTAGCTAGTCTACATATAGTTAAATTGTGAATGGAGTCATGATAGGAGTAATTTTCAAATAAATCGATTGTCAAAATGTCAATACACATAACACATACGCGTGCAAGTTCTTTGGTCAATACATACTAAAATCAATAATTTCATCTAAATTGAAAACGAAGAAAAATTTCAATGCCTTGTACTCCCGAGGGTATCTGAATCACCCTCGGGACTTTTTATAGTTCCCGAGATATTCAATAAAATTTATGGTTTTTTTACTTTGAATGTCACTATTAGGCCACTTGCATACCAATAGACGGCAAGTAACGTACAGATAACCTAGGAACAAATCATTTTTCACATATATAATAATACATATTTTGGTTTTCAATAGTTAGGTATAGTGTGTGAAAGACGAAATAAATAATTTTAGAAATAAACTCATCCCAGGAGGATGTTTAACATGGCACTACCGGTAGAGTCAAAGAAAAAACTCCCATGGAACTACTGGAAGTGCTGGTAAGTAGTGCCTACGGTACGAAAGGAAAGTTTTTATGAAAGTTTATATTTCTTTGATAATTAATGTCGCTGAAAGCTTTGAATAACACACACTTTATTTAAAAAATTAGAACGATAAGGCTTTTTAATTATTGTTGTAACTTTTTTACAAACTTTTTACAACTTACAATTTTATTAGAGGTATGTATGGCGGTTCATATCTTTAGTTAACACCTTGTTTATCAGGGCAATTTGCACAGAGGTTCTTAAAATAATACAGATGAACACTCCGAAAGGATTTGAAAAAACTTATTTCCTAAGATAGTAAAACAGAAGATGAAAGTTTGTATGGAACTAAATAGATTTGTTTAAAAATATATCAGCGGGTGAAACCTCTGGGCGGTAAGCTTGTTACTAAATGTAAACCAGAACACCGCAGCATGGTCTTGGTCATAGTCATGGTCATGGCATGGAGTGCTTCTTAATTACCAAAGGTACCTACTATTAAATTCATACTTTTGCTTTTTGTAAGTTTTTAGCAGAAACTGCCATGGTGTAAAGCGTTTTACTCGTAATGTATGAGATGATGTAAAAAGTTATCTATAGTAAAGTTGTAGATTAATATTTAAAAAGCATATCTTTTATAAAATACTGAATATGAGCAGAAAAGAAAGTTTGAATTAGCTGTATTTTTGTTCGTTCGGAGTACAACGGGGAACCGGCCTGACATTAGCAAAGAACAGCCTAAAGAATAGTTACCATCATGCGCTAAACATTTACTTGACTCGGAACTCCCATTAGAGAGATTCATAACTAATACAGCCTCAGTATCACTAGTACTACTGAACACACACACAAACCAACATAAAAATGTATTATATGTAAGTATGAGTGTTTTAAAAATACGTACCTTGAGAATCTGTGGATTAAGTCCAAATGAAAGCGTTTTAATCAATCTGGTAGTTGCGTATGGACGATTAAGCTCTACCCGGTAGACACTATTATCTTCATCCTTTTCGGGCTAGAGTCAGGAAAAAATATGAAAATATTAATATAATATACATACCAACATATGCCACGCCTATAATCCCTTTCGGTTTAGGCAGAGTGTAAACGACCGTAAGAAACGAAAGTTTACGCCACGCCTGACAAACATAGTGACAGGTTGTCAGTCCATCGTCTAATATTACAATTTTTTTAATACATCTTCGACTCCCTTAGTCGCCTCTTACGATACCCACGGGAAAAAAACGGGGTGATGATTTCCTAAGAGGACATCACATGCCATTATATAATTTTTTACGTAATAAAAAACATTAAGTAGTAAAAAATGTGTGTACTTACATCGCTTTATTTTTTGTCGAGGTATTGCTATACATATATACAGGCTGTAAGGGACGGTATACCGAAAACTTTGTTGGCATGTTCCGAACATGAAACTAAACAACGTTTTATATGTCAATACTGACTACAATGACACTATGTTGGTAAACAAAAAAAAAAACAAGTTTCCATATTAAGTCAGTCATCTGATCGGTAATTTTTTATGGGTTACCAACATAGCCTCCATAGCAAAAGTTGTTCACTTTTGGTGGTCTGATCACGCCTGCAAAGTTTTCGGTACGCCGTCCCTTACACACTGTATAGGCATGCAGGCTGTTCTATATTTTGTGGATCAATGGAAATTTAACGATACCTATCGTATGTTAAATAGTTCGATGTCTTCTTTATACCTATGAAAGGGACATCGACTTTGCTAATGAACCCTCACTTAATTTGAAGTAGGGAGTTACTTACTACACGTGAAATAGGGTGATACCACCACACACTGTTTATGTGATTACTGGGCCACGATTTAGGTGTAGTAGTGAGGTCGTCGTTTTGTTGTTGTTGCTTAAGTATTTTTGGAGTCGTATTGTCTTCAGCTTGAGTCACAATCAATGCTGAAAAATTGTTTAGTTCGGATGATAAGAATCATTTCAAAAAACAATTCGAACTTAACACTTTGTGATATTGATAAATCAAATTTCCATTCCAGACCTGGGCTGTCCACAGTGAGTGGCTATAAAGGTTCCAGTAGAAAACAGTTTTATAAATAACATTTAACTAAACTAAGAACTCGTAGCTTTATACTATGCTCATAAATAAAAACAAACATACTTACGTTCAGAAATAACATTCTGTATCATAAATAAAATCACTGGAAAAATTAAACTAATCCGCATGTCTAAAAACATTCTTCTTTCCTAGACTTTTTGAATACACGTTCACAACGACACTGATCAGTTGACCCCGTTTCTGCGCATTGGATTGTTTGCCATTAAGAGTCATTAGGGGTTCTTTGTTTACGAAATTCCGAAGAGTCATAGTTTTCAATTCAAAGAACCGCACAGGAAACATTAATTATCATGAGCCTCTGTTGCATGAACGCATACATAGTAACCTAAAGTAATTAACAACTGTTCAGTTGCCTTATTGCGATAGCTCGCCTTATCTAATCAGCAATACTTTCGATTCCAGAACCTCATACCCTCAGCTATATGTCCAACCAACTACCTATTAAACTCATTTTCCCTACCATGAGGAAAATTTTGGTATCATAGTAAGTAGGTATACATCCCAGTCTTATCATAATCCCACCGTGAGGTCGAAAGATATAAGTAAGGTGCTCGATATTAATGGAAGCCCTTTAATATCGTCGATGAGCAAACATCACCGCGCAAGTCATTTTTGCCTAGTTTACAGGGGACACTAAAAACCGTTTATTTTTTGTAATTTCGGGAAAATTAACTAAGTTTGTTTGGTTTTGATGTTCAATTATTATTAAAATAGGTATTATTTCATATTTTTTTTAATTTCCATATATAAAAATCGACTTACGCTGTATTTTGAGTGAGTTACGCTGTGTTGCGCAAGACATAGGCGGGGTTGCATGAAACTTAAGCGGTATTGTCTACTTGGTTTTAAACTATTTAATAAAACAATTTTTAAGAGATTTTTCTTTTATTATATCTAATCTAAAGTACAGTTCTTATTTTTAAACAATAAAAATTGAGGGTCAGACAACATACACTTCTATGTCTTAAACTCTTAACAGTATTAATATTTTTATTTTTTGTTATCTTAACATTATTCAGCCTTTTTGTTTCATTAATTTCAGGCACTTTCTTTATAGATAATGTACTTAAAATAACATTTTTGAAAAACTACTAATAGGTAAAATTTATAAAAGAAAAAAAGCAATCAATTTTTATGAGGTAGTTCGTCATAAAATGCATGACATGAATTGGGAATTACAGATTTTAAATCCTGTAAATCTTGATATTTACGATTTGAGATTGGTAATCTCGCGGAATATAATTTTGGAAGCTCGTTGATCGGCTGTATGCGATGTAGTGGTATCGGCCTTATTGGCAACGGCTTAAGCTCTTCATCGAAGCAAGTTTTGTACTGTATTATCTCATCCGGACCATGCTCTAACACTCTTAAGTTCGTGACGACGGGATCCCCTGCTTTTTTTCCCGGACGAATATATTTATAGATCAGATTCTTACTAAAATCTGTAAAAAAAACTGTAATCTACAAGACTACTATCATACGGCATTGGGTCGATTCTAGCCTTTTTTGACAATTGCACATATTGTTCAGGTAAAAACATTTCTTTGCCTTTAAGTTTACATTCAATGGCACTGTGCACGGAGTCACACTTCATTTGTGTATGACCTTCTTCTAAATATTTTTGGGTGATGACAACTTTTTTTTCTATAGCCAGGTGCAAAAGAGCATTGCTAAGTATAGCATTACGATTTTGAGCACAACAACCGTCAGAATAAAGAACAACAGGCAAAGATTTCTGGTCCAACAATTTGGAAATATAGTCCACTAAGCAAGATGCAAATACAGATGCTTCGAGCGTGCTGTTTGATTCATCAAACCAGTAGCAGAAGACTTCTCGGTTTGCTAAATTATAAATAGTGAAGTTATGTACACAGAGCTTAGTCTTGTAGTAAATCGCGCTAGCATTTAAATATGGCAACAATTTTACGGATTGAACATCCTGTCTCAATACATGACATATTTCTGACTGTGCAAACAATTTATCTGTACTTAGTTTTTTCAGTTCTTGCTCTGTTTTTTCTTAATATGTGCGCGTTATAATCTTGTTCAGGGACATTTCCTACTTTGTGACCGCAACAGAGATCACACTGATCTTTTTTGGGTTGAAAGAGAGCTAGATTCTGTTTTACGAAAATGATGCAGAACTGTTTTCGGCTCAAACTTGCTTTAAACTCAATTCTGCATGCATCTTTATATACCGACTGCTTATTCATGCCTAGCTCCATATCGGCTGCGGCATGTTTCGCACACTCAGATGGGATGGCGGCTGTAGGAGTACTTAGACTTTTGATGTCACCTGGTAAAAGAATAAGATATTGTAGTTATAAAAACTATCGGTCGTGTGGTTCCCGGTAGAGTATAACCTAACCCAACGCAACTAAAGCCGTTGGATAAAGCTCGTTATGAAATTATAAAATACCTTCTGACTGCGTATTAATGCCTAGTTCCATATCGACTGCAGTATGTTTCGCACACACAGATGGGATGGCGGCTGTTGAAGTCCTTGTACCCTCAACGATATCTGGTATAAAAGGATAAAACTTAACAAATCCGTAAGCCGTATGGTTTTTGGTGGCAGAGTAAACGTACTTACCAACTTTAGTTTTCTTTTTACCGGGACATTTTTTCAGATGCTTCATGTTTGTTTTCCTTGTCTTTGTTGTTTTAAAAAGGCCTGCTTTTTTTAACTCTTGCGCTAAAAAAATATATTCATCAGCAGAACTACTTCCAGGTTCATCCATTGTTGAACCAATTTATCTGTAATTTAATAAATATCCAAGTTATAAAAGCACGTAAGTCGTGAAATAATCACGAACAACACCGCTCAAGTAATAAACAGTTATAAAAGCTGATTTTTGGTAAAAACCCTCCTCCAAAACGTAAAATATGATATATTAATTAATTCCTTACCTTATTTTCTCTTAATTTATCACCAATTACACAATTTTAGCTTAATTGTACTAAAATAAAACAACTGAATAATCGACAGCTTCAAAATCGTGCACAAAAGTATGGCGGAATGACGACTTGCGCGGTATTGCCTAGAAAAAATACATGCGCGGTGTTACAATTTTTTGAATAACGGCCTCTGATTGGCTGATATACCTGCATGTGATAGGTTCAAAGAAGCGCGCTTAAAATCTGCATCCAATGGTATTCAAATGTCGAAACCGCCAAATTTCGACTTGCGCGGTGATGTTTGCTCATCGACGATATGTAATTTGTTAGTTTGTGGGCACCACACCCTGCAACTAATTTATGTGTCGGTCTCGAAGCCTCTAAAGCCATGAGGACCATGTGATATTAGTTCTTGCTTTAATTTTTAACTAGTCGCCCGCCCAGCGGTTTCACCCTGCTTCTTATTCGTTTTCGTAAGAACCGTATCTTTGCCCGTAATAAAAAGTCGATTACTATGTGTTCCATGTTAGGTAATTTAAGGTAAGACCCTTTGTTTTCAGTAGTTCCATTGAACAGTTCCATAATGGAATTTTTGCCAATTTTTCTACTCCTTTGTTCCAATGGATATCCATTGGCTTGTTTAATGGAACAAAGGAGAAGAAAAAGCGGCAAAAATTCAATTATGGAACTGTTAATTTTAATTAGTACCGTATTGTAGTTTATCCATACTTAATACTACCAATACTACTATAATAGTCCTGCAGCTAAGGGTTTTTTAAATGACATTTCTGGGCGTCTCATTGAGGCTTCTGGTGACCCAAGGGCTGGTAGCTATTTTGCTCAGAGAATAAGTTTAGCCATTCAGAGAGGTAATGCTGCCAGCCTTTTGGGAACCCTGCCAAGGTGTGAGGTTCTAGAAGATATTTTCTATTTATAGGTTAATTTTTTGTATTGATTGTCTTTAATTGTATTTTAATGAAATAAACTATATATACCTAATTTTTGACTATAAAAAATACTACCAATACCAATTAAGGTAGTCGTTGTTAAAAACCAGTGATCCACGGACCAGTATAGGGCCGCGTTCAATGGACCATCTTTCGTAGCTCTTTTATGCTGAATAAGTCTCGTCGTCGCTGAACGGTATGTTTATGGACGACGAAAGACTTTTTTAGTATAAAAGAGCTACGAAAGATGGTGCACTGAATGCGCCCTTGTTCCGAGAGCCATATCAATCCACACTAATATTATAAATGCGAAAGTAACTCTGTCTGTCTGTCTGTCTGTTTGCTACGCTTTCACGGCCAAACCGCTGAACCGATCTTCATGAAACTTGGCACAGAGATTGCTAGCATACCGAGAACGGACATAGGCTACTTTTTATCACCATTCGAGGATCTGGAGTACATTATGTAGACCACCAGGTGTACCATCAGGAGCCCAGCTAAACTATTAGAGATACAGGCATGGTTCTAAAACAAAAGTTGTTCAGTATGATGGGCTGTTTATTTTCACAAGGACATAGAGGATCTGGAGTAACTTATGTAGACCACCAGGTGTACCATCAGGAGCCCAGGTAAACTACCTATTAGAGATACAGGCATGGTTCTAAAACAAAAGTTGTTCAGTATGATAGGCTGCTTCTTTTCACAAGGATATTGAGGATCTGGAGTACCTTATGTAGACTACCAGGTATACCATCAGGAGCCCAGCTAAACTATTAGAGATACAGAAATAGATCCAAAACAAAAGTTGTTCAGTATGATGGGAATAACTTGAGAAAGGATATTGGCAACTTTTACCGATGACTTTTTTGTTATCTACTGACTTTTGTATTCAATGGTTATAAATATTGATCTCGCAGGGCAGTACACCGGATAGCATATTTTGAATTGTCCCTTTAACAACAGATGCAAGCAAGTCATCCTTAAACAGTAGAGATAAGAACCGTTCTAATATAACTGTCATACTTACTATGAATGAATATACATATCTACTTTAGAACCTGTGCCTAAAAAAACTATCTAACGCGGACGAAGTCGCGGGTAAAAGCTAGTAAATCATAACATTGGGCTAACATAATGATTTTCACCACCAATTTTAATGTCAGCTCCATTCTTGCCTTTACAACATGAAATGTCAAGTTCGCTTAGCTCGCAATACGTGTAGTCTTTGTGCTCCTCTTTTTCCTATTATAACGTGACATTTCTAGCTAGCTGCGCTAGCATTACGTGTAGTGATGGTGTAGCATAAAGTGGTGTGGCTCTTGCCTTTTTAAGCCGGAACGTCAAGATATACATATATAAGTTGTTATAAAAAAAAAAAAAAATTGTCATTTAAGGCATATTATTTATTACAGTATCAATATTAACACAAATCAAAAACTAGGTATGATTATGTAAATTTATCATTATTCGCTGATACAAAAAGGAACACATTTTGGCTGTTAATTTAAACAATAAGGATGTTTTCATGATCATTCGTTTGCGGTATTTCCATTGAGTAGTTCCATGATGGAACTACAGCGAAGGATCATACTATGTAAGGTGTATATATGCTATGAAACATGTAAATAAGGGAATCAGATAAATCCTGTCGTTACTTCCACTTGCCGGAATGTCCACTCGGTACGTTCACTTTATTTTCCTTAACGTCCATTCCTTGAAAGTACACTTTCTTGAACGTGTACTTTCTTGAATGTCCACATCCATAAAGGCCTATTTTTCAGAATGGCTGCTGAGAGAGTTGTCAGTACCTACATAGTAGAGTAGAGTTACATATTACCAGAATGGCAATATGCCAAGGTTGCAAAATTATAAAACTGTCAAAAGAGGGCAGGAATTGTTTCACAGCTGCCATCTGTATCAATATCAAAGCAACGCCTTCGTCGAGACGCGGCGCTCTAATCAGCCACTGTAATTTTTGCAGTTGAAATCAGACTGTCAAACTAAAACCTCGTGTATCTCGGAAACAAAACATGCTAGACTACTAGTTTCCTGAGAAAAGTTGTAGGCCTTGATGAGATTTACATTTCAATCGACAGCTGTCAAACTAAAACCTCGTGTATCTCGGAAACACAGCATGCTAGACTACTAGCTTCTTGAGGGAAATTGTAGACCTTGATGAGATCTACATTTCAGATGACAGCTGTCAAAATAAAACCTCGTGTATCTCGGAAACAAAGCATGCTAGACTACTCGTTTCTTGAGGAAAGTTGTTGGCCTTGATGAGATCTACATTTTAAATGACAGCTGTCAAATAAAACCTCCTGTATCTCGGAAACTAAGCATGCTAGACTAGCTTCTTGAGGGTAGTTGTTGGCCTTGATGAGATCTACATTTTAGATGACAGCTGCCAAACTAAAAAACTCGCATATCTCAGTAACAAAGCATGCTAAACTACTCGTTTCTTGAGGAAATTTGTAGGCCAATGGAACTAGTATAACTGATAATTCTAATATCTATTAAATTCTACGTGTATGCAGCGGGACGCCGCCGTCGTTACTAGAACGGGGGATCCAAGGACACTTCCCCATGATGCGCCGGACTGCAGTTGCACGACGCTAATACACACGTCAACGTAAAGATAGACGTAAGTACAGTTTTAGTACTTTACTAGTTAATTTTATTTGTGTGAGAACGTTTTCTAGTATTTATGTAAAGTTAATGATTCTATATTCCACCAAGAAATGACCACAGAAAGAAAACCTTCAGCAGTTTGACGGGTTTTTTATATCCTCGTCTGACGTTCTTTGTCATTCTGTTTATTACTAGAATCTTCTATCGTTTTGGCTCTTTATTTTTAATTTCGATTCTTGGTACTTGTCAGTGACCAGTCTTCTACCAGTGCTGTCCATGGGGCTTCGTTGGCTTTATGATGAAGTGGTTATGAAGTTGGCCGTAGGAGCTTGAGACCTCACTTCCGCAAGCAGGAAGGAGATGGAGAGTGCAATGATGTAGAAAATTTCGATCAAGAACCAGGAGACCATTTTTTTTTTTTTTTTATCAATAATGGGTTTGCTCTTGACTCTAGTCTAGGTCATAGGACAGAGACAGAGTCTAAGATGGAGCGAGCTCACCCAGAAGAAGCCTGTTAAGGCACTGGCAAATAGAAAGAGGTAGACCAAATTATTAGTACATTGTTGTCGAGGTATGGAAAATAAGACTTTGCTGGACTTCAATTATACAAGTCAAGCAAAGTAATTTTCCCCGAGGCTTACATAGTGCTTTTCTCAAAAAAAGGCTAGGAAATGAAAGATTGTACTTCTTATAAAAGTTAGCTACCGACCACAACACAACGAAACAAATAAAAATTTACAATTTTCCCACCAATTGTAATTTTTTAAAATAAATTCGCCTGTAAGGCACAGTATTACGTAATATTCAGCCATACTAAATGTTTAGTTCGTTCTTTTCTTTTTTAATTCTCAACAGGCAAGGGTCTTCACATCATACAGCCTCGTCTTTAGTTACCTGTTTCATACAAAATTACGTTCCGTTTCTATGAGAGTCATCGAGATAATTTTGAAATCAAATTATGTGGGTTTAGCGTATAACGAATTTATTTTAATGGACACCAGCAAAGGATTTCCATACAACTTTGCTGGCGTGATCTGAGACGTGACAAACAATGTGAAACTTCGCGGTTTCTTTTTTTGAAAGAAATGAACACATTTCCTAGCATGTTTGAGAAAAATAACTTTTCAATCAAGAACTACGCGACTCTATGAGATAGCCATTATAGTTGAGAAGTTGACATGAACATGAAAATAAAGAGCGTCTGATGACTTGGAAATAATAAATCAAGGACGAGGAAGTGTATTATATTTTGCCGGACATCAGTACTATAAACATAGTAATTCTGAAAACGGCTCAAGTGTATGGTGGTGTCGAGAATACAAAAATATTTAATGTGCAGGATCTGTAACAATTTACACAGTAAGTTTTATAGTTTTTACTTGCAATTGTCGGCACTTGGTGAAACTCCATTGTTATGATTTTGATTCAAACACTTGTACTCGTTTCACTTATTTTTTTATTTTCATCCCAACCGGTTTCGCTTAAATAAGCATCTTCAGGGGGCAATTAAACTTTTCGTACTAAAATAAACAATTAAAATACATCGAAAACAGTTCGATACATTTGATGATAGTGCAATAATCGACTATTTCTTATTTTGGGCTTACCCAAAGTAAGTTAAGTTGATTTATATGTTGCAAGAATTCGTTTTTAAAAATGAATAAAATGAAGTCAACAGTAAAGTTATTACCAAAGATGGATATTTCCTTTTTAAAATTGAGGTCTTAGGGTATTGGAACTAATCCGAACATCTTATGATAGTTAAGTCGGCCGATATGGCGCAGTGGTGGTGCGACTGCCTGCGTCGCAAAGGTTCCGGGTTCGATCTCGGTGGGCCACTCACAAAGTTTATATTATCACTTTGTTAATTTGTTCCCAGTCGGGTTAGGACATTGCAGGCTGAACCACCTGATTGTCCGAAAAGAAAGATGGTTCCGTGCTTCGGAGGGCACGTTAAGCCGTCGGTCCCGGTTGCTGTCTATGCTTACTTAGATGGAGGTCGTTACACAACCATGTCAGAGGCCTACTACTACAAGTAGTAAGCGGTTGAAAAACTCTGACACCAGAGTTTATCGGGTCGTTGGATGACTCGGTGTCCTACACGAAAAGAAGAAGAAAGATGATAGTTAACACGGACCAGGTGTAAAATTTTCTAAAAGTGATACAGCCGCGCATTTGTAATTTTTTGTCAACTTAGTTAACAAGCTGGTGCCCGCGACTTCGTTCGCACGGCGTGAATTTTATTTGCGTATAAGGGATATTCCCGAAGTAAAAAGTATACCAAATGATGAACCGAGTAAAAAGCTATCAAATTACTATACAGGGTCTTGCTTTAAGTTAGATAAAATGTAAATAAAAATTAGATCTCCTATTGCCTTCGGTAATACATTAGAAGAGCCAGCGTCTTTCAGAAAATTTTTGATAGCTGATTACCACGAAGAAGAGCTTAGGATACTCGGTTTCCGCTCTGAGGAAAGGAAGGAGCATATTTGGCGTGTAATTTTTTTTTATGTATGGTACGTTTAAGTATTGTCCGTTAAATTTCAAGTATATGGTGGATGGACCACGGAGATGTAGGAAGCGATGGCCAAAAAACAAATGTGTTGCCATTATTATATGCTCATAGGAGTGCAAAGGCATACACAATGTTATGAAATCAATTTAAAATATATATATATACAAAATATTTTCAAAGCTTTTGGTTGAAGCCAGCTTTGCAAAAGTTATGGTGTGTATTTGGTAAACGTCACCGAACTACCAACACAGTGGAGGGTTGGCATCATGGCATAAATAAACAAGTGCCGAAAAATGAGACAAACCTACTGATGGCCTTGAACATTTCATATGATGATGCCATTTTCTTCTCTCCGCATTTTATGGAGATTAAAATATGATGCACGATGGCAGTCCGAGACGGAAACGCCAAAAAGTACCTACATACCTACAGAAAATTATACTTTTACACTTAAGAGAATCGACTACTGAGCTCTCGTTCATACAAAAAGAGAAAACGTTTTCCTACTCCTAAATGTAATCTGACTTCAATTAACTTGAGAAATGAAACGAGAAGTTCTCATTTGCCAATACTCAAACCGCCATTTTCCGCCGCACCTGTCAGTTGTTGTTGAACGGTAATTGTTCGGTTGTTGTTTAGTTGTTTTATTAGATTGTTGTTCAGTTGTTGTTGATATGTTGTTCAGCTGTTGTTCAGTTGTTGTTTCGATGTTGTTCAGATAATGTTCAGTTGTTAAGTAAAGTTGTTGTTCAGTTGCTGACTCGACATCTGAACAACTGCTGAAGTATAGAATTTACGAAAATTCATATGAGGCCATTATTTCGTTCTCGTATTGAATTTGACCTTGTATCGGGCCTTGCAATCGCCGCGCCGGTCCGGACTTTTGGAAAAGTGTATAACTGAGTTTTTTTTTGGAGAGTGTAGATAAAGTAGTGTATGCAACTGCATATAATTAGGCATTAGAATGCTCATGTCAAACTATTATCAGACACTCGCATTCAAATGACCCCCATTTCACGACAGGTGCATAAACAACTATTTATTTCCAGTAAAAATATTAAAATTCTTAAAATTATTTTGATACAGAATTACTTTCTCTATGAGAATCCATTTCCTCAATTCTTATATTTTCATTGGGGATTAAAATATTTATACACATTACATAACATAGGTAGTAAAAAACTTACGTGGATTTATCAATTTATAATGCTCAATTTAGTTTCGGCAAGGTTTCGGGTACGCCACAATAATAAGAAAACAAAATATCACCCCGCGTTGCGCAGTCGTCGCTGTGCACGCGAGGACTGGCGGCAGCGTTTGTCTGTGTGCGTGAGTTTGTGTGTATGTGTTGTGCGAACTACGCGGGGGCTTGAGCGCGCCAAATTGAAATGGCGAAGGTGTTCTGCGCAAATGAAATTGGTAGTGGGAGACATAACTATTCCCCATTTTTTTGATAAACTGAGATAAAAATGTTACCTAACAAACCTATTTTGGACCTTAAATGATTTTTATACCAATCATTAAAATAACATAAGTAGTAAGTATTTAAAAATTGTAATAAATTACATTATTTATGAAAGAACAAATAAAATATGATTAATTTTCAAATTAACTGACAAGCACGCTAATATTTTTAACTGCTGGAGTACCTACCTAATTTTTGCACTGACATGGAATGATGAAATAACAGACTAATATTTTATTACAATGCTTTAGTTCTACTGAAAAATGTACCTATTAACCTATCATTAAACTTTTTAACTGATCATGATCCTTCGTTCGCAATAATTCCATTGAGTAGTTCCACTATGGAACTACAGTTAATTTATTTTTACTCTAGTTCCATTTTTATCCTATAGGCAAGACAATGTAACTATCACGAACATAAGTTATGTGGTTCAAATTATTACCATTATACAAATACACTTGAGGATTATATAATAATAATAATAATAATAATAAGCCCCCTACAAACCTAACACCACGTCCGGCACGACCATCTGTTGCCACGTGGGGGGCGGACACTGGCAGCTTTTAGCTAATTACTTGCCAGTGACAAACGGTGCACTAGTAAACCACAATGCGATATGCGACTAAGAAATAGACTTATTCCTCAGGTGGGTCCTCACCAACAGGTGGGGGAATCCCACCCCGTTCCTTCGGGTTCGGGTAGCCCCGTCGTATATGAGGGGGGCAACATGTCGCATTCTGCCCAGTCACAAGCTGTTGCAGATCAGGAAAACATTCCATCAGACAAACCTACGACCTCACTCCCATCATCGCCAATCTCATCCACGCACAGTCTATTCCCTTCACCCAGCTCATCTCCTAATCCCTTCGAATATCATCATCAATCACGTTCATCAACTGTAACGCCTAGTTTATTTGTAGATGTTGAACTAGAGGCAGAAGAACTAGTTCCCACTACAAGCAGCAGCAAAAAACGCCACACAAAGAAATCTTGGTCTGAGGACATGTACAAATTCATTTGGCGAACATATCTTTTAGCTACAAATATGCAACAAAAAAAGAAGGGATATCTCGATAAAGTACATAAACAATTCAATGAAAAATTCCCAGAACTGCAAATTACAAAACAAAGAATAGGAGAGCAAGTAAGGGCCATAACTAGAAATAACCTTCTGCCCGTAAAAACACTTGAAGAAATTAGAACTGAAGTCTTACTAACCCTGCAAACACAAACATATGAACATACTTCGACGATTCCTAGCAGAACTACACACGCACACAATAATGAAAGCACATACATCACTAGTAATACACAAGGCAGCTCCCACAACTCAAGTATCTCTAATGATGACATCATACTAAATGATATAAGACCTCTCACTACTAAAGCTGGTAAAATCAGACAAAGACTACACTGGACCGAAACTGTCAACAAAGATCTCTTAAGGTGTTATTACATAGCAACTAACAACGAATCTAACTGCACAGGTTACAGACCAACAGTTCATGCTCACTTCTTAGAAACACACCCAGAATTGCATTTTCTATCTCAACAAAGATTATCAGATCAAATAAGATCAATTATTAATAACAACCTAGTTTCAGTGGAAGAGAGAAACTTGATCAAAGCTGACCTAGTCAAACAACATCTTACAACTACCAACTCCTCACAAAGTAGCTACCACTCACGCCATAGAAATCTCGCCACCACTCAGACACACCCACAGAATCTTACAGCTTCAACTCCTGATTTGACTCAGCCACACTCACTAAACGAAAATACCGTTGTCTTTGAAAATGAACTTTCAGACTTACTTACTTCAAGTAGTCAAACAGGAACTGAATCACAAAATCACATTCATTCTACTCACACTCACCCATCTCATCGCTCATCACGGACAAAAACTATAATATTAGATAAAGAAAAAATTATTCAAAAATTTGAAAATCTTTTGAACATATATAAAAACACAAATCCAACCAAAAGACCATACATACCAAAGCAAAATTCTTCTAAAAGATTGGCTGAAATTGTAAGAATCCTTGATACAGAAATTCTTCCAAAATATATTGATAGAGAACAAGATTTCTCGACTACTCAAACACTTGTATACTGCGCGGCATATACAGCAGCCGAATGCAATGGCACTAAAGTAAAAAACATTGTTACAACAGAAATAAGATACACTCACAAGACCCCAGCATGGCAGATTAGATTAGAAAATAAAATTAATTTACTCAGGAGAAACATAGGAAGAATGACTCAATACAACCAAGGAAACAGAAGTTTAAAACTCATCACACACGTTCAACAAATCAAGCACAAATACAGAATACACTCCATTCATGAAGAGCCAAACCTGACAGATGAACAGTTTCTAGATACACTCAAGCAGAAGCTGAATGCAGCCACCAGCAGACTTAAAAGGTACATAAATTGCACAAAGCGCAAGCAGCAAAATGCAGTTTTTGCGAACAATGAAAAACAATTCTATAGAAACCTGGCTGCTGGTACACAAAACACCCAGAATCCTAATAGTGACTTACCTCCACCATCATCTGATAACATGCACCGGTATTGGTCGAATATATGGGCTAATTCAGTCCAACATAATGAAGAAGCAGAGTGGCTAAAAAAAGATTCTGAAACTACTGGCTCAATTTCGGAAATGACTTTTGAACACATACCGATAGAAGTTTTTATAAAAGTCTTGAAAAAGACTCACAATTGGAAGGCACCAGGAAGCGATCACATACACAACTTTTGGTACAAAAAGTTTACCACCATCCAACCCCTGATTCACAATAGCATCAATGAATTTATCCAAGACCCAAACCAAATGCCGAGTTACATTACAGAAGGAATAACCATCATGATTCCAAAAGATAGTGATCATCAAAACCCCGCGAAATACCGTCCAATCACTTGCCTTCAAACTATCTACAAAATACTAACAGCCTGTATCGCAGAACTTATTTACGAACATGTCACAACAAATAAAGTGCTTGCAGAGGAACAAAAAGGCTGCCGTAGACACAGCAAAGGATGCAAAGAACAATTAATTATTGATTCTGTTGCTATGCGCCAAGCTCTCAAACGTAAACAAGACATAAGCACCATGTACGTCGACTATCGCAAAGCATTCGACTCAGTCCCCCATAGTTGGCTAATTCATGTACTGCAACATTACAAAATCAATTCAACTATTATAACATTCCTCAAAGAATCAATGAGCCAGTGGAAAACCAAGTTAAAAATTATAGACTGCACTAATTTTGAAACTCCTGAAATCCCTATTAAACGAGGAATATTCCAGGGTGACGCCCTCAGTCCACTCTGGTTTTGCCTGGCCTTGAATCCACTCTCCCAAATGCTTAACAACTCATGCCACGGCTTATCAATAGCTAACCAAAATAATGCCAATAACTACTTTCTCACACATCTCATGTATATGGACGATATTAAATTATATAGTAACACAACACAATCTCTACATATACTGGCAGACATTACAGAAAGATTTTCTAAAGACATACAAATGGAATTTGGTATAGATAAGTGCAAGACTTTTACAATAAAAAACGGCACTATAACAGACAACAACTACACGCTAGAATCTGGAAGCTCCATAGAATCTTTGGATGAAAACAGTCTCTATAAGTATTTAGGTTTTCAGCAGTCACGGCAGATTAAACAAAACCAAACAAAACTTGATCTTAAAAAGAAGTTTAAGCATAGGTTAAATATACTACTACGGTCTCAGCTTAATTCGCGCAATTTAATTAAATCAATAAACACATTCGCTATTCCGATCCTAACATACTCCTTCGGCATTATTACCTGGTCTCAAACAGATCTCCTGAAACTTCAACGCCTGATCAATACCTCACTCACAGCCTCACGCAAACATCACCCAAAGTCTTGCGTGCAAAGACTTACGCTAGCTAGGAAAGAAGGGGGCAGGGGAGTAATAGACATTGTAAATTTACATAACAACCAAATCAAATCACTCAGAAAATACTTTCATTCAAGATCACAAGACAAAATGCTCCACCAAAACATTTCTCTAGCTGATAAAAAAATAACACCTCTGAACCTCAACGATCTAAATGAACAGCGTAACGAACGCACAACTGAAGTCAAAGATAAAATAGCCGCATGGGAGATGAAGTCTCTACATGGAAGACACCGCCACGATCTCGAGCAACCTCATGTCGACAAAGCTGCGTCGAACTTATGGTTGCAGAGAGGTGAGCTCTTCCCGGAGACGGAAGGTTTCATGTTGGCAATCCAAGACCAGATAATAGATACCCGCAATTACAAACGATATATTCTAAAATCTCCAAATTTACCTACGGACAATTGCCGACATTGCCATAGTAGTTCAGAGACAATCCAACATATTACCGGTGCTTGTAAATCCATAGCCCAGACAGATTATAAACACCGCCACGACCAAGTTGCAGCAATAATACACCAAAATTTAGCTTTCCAGTATAAATTTGTGACCGAAAAACTACCTTACTACAAATACCAACCCGCAGCAATACTTGAAAATAGCAATTATAAAATTTATTGGGACCGCACAATTATTACAGACAAAACTATTCACTGCAATAGGCCAGACATAACTATCTTAGATAAAATTAATAAGATTGTATTTTTTATTGACATAGCAATATGTAACACACACAACCTTTTATCAACACATACTGAAAAAATTGCGAAGTATACCGACCTATCCATAGAGATAAAAAAGCAATGGCAAGTTAGCTCAGTTCGAACCATCCCAATAATTCTTTCTAGTACAGGAGTTATACCAAAAAACCTAAACACCAGTCTACAATCACTCAATATGCACAAATCCACAATCGCTCTTCTACAAAAAGCTGTTATTCTTAATACCTGCAGGATAGTCAGAAAGTTTTTGTCGTTAGATTCACAATAGCACTTGGCTCCGGCCCGTGCAATTTTACCTCTTCGGAGAGATTTTAAATAGAAAGATATTTACATAATAATAATAATAATTTATTTATTATATACGGTACTGTATACAGTTAAAAGTAACACAGTTCAAGCCTAAGGTTTACTTTTTATCACTAGAGTTATTCTATGATTTATAAATTTAAGTTTTTATTAATGCAGTATCTCAAAGCTGCAAAATGTCAAAGATGCGAAATGTCATCATTGCAAAATAACATCGTTGCATAATGATGCAAATATCACTAACTAAATGTCAAAGTGGAAAATCGGCGAAATTGATACATGTCAAATTAAAAATATGTCAAAGTGGAAATATGCCAAAAGTGGCATATTGGAAAAATTACAAACAATGTCAAAGTGGAAAAATTACAGAGTGGAAAAATGATAAAGTGAGAAAATGTTGAAGTGGTAGAATCTTAAAGATAAAATGTGACAAATTTAGTTCTCATCAAGGCCAACAACTTCCCTCAAGAAACGAGCAGTCTAGCATGCTTTGTTTCCGAGATACACTAGGTTATAGTTTGACAGCTGTCATCTGAAAGTAGATATCATAAAGGCCTATAACTTCCCTCACGAAGCTAGTAGTCTAGCATGCTGTGTTTCCGAGATACACGAGGTTTTAGTTTGACAGCTGTCAATTGAAATGTAGATCTCATCAAGGCCTACAACTTTTCTCAGGAAACGAGTAGTCTGGCATGCTTTGTTTCCGAGATACACGAGGTTTTAGTTTGACAGCCAGTCTGATTTCAACTGCAAAAATTACAATACCTATTAAATATAGTGATTTAGTCTTCTTGGGTTTTCAATTCTTTATTACATAATAATTTGTAGTTGTTACAAGCTCTTATCGACAATAGTCTTTATACTTACATAATTGTATGTTCTTTTTTTAAGATAATTTTCTATTTTGACTTGGTTATGTTATGTTATAATGTATGTTAATAATCATTAATCCTTTTGTTGTGATTTTTTCTATTTAGGTTCTTTCAACAATTTGAATTATCAAAAATATGATTACTATACATTTTTCATTTACTTTTCAGCCTCAATATTTAAATTATTGTTTTAGTGAAAACACATTTTAATACTTGATAGGTGTACTTAAGGTCTCAAGATCAATAGTCTTTGGGATTCCAGTATTGAGCATTTTGGTTTAGGGATTTGAAACTTCGGCATTTTAGACTTCGGCATTTTAAACTTCGGCATTTTAGTTTTGTGGTATTTTAAACATTCGGTATTTTAAACCTTCGGTATTATAAGCATTCGGTATTGTAGTGCTCGGTCTGCCGTGCAAAGGTTTAATGGATTTCGGTCTTTTGTACTTCGGTATTATGATACCTACCCATTTCATTATACCCCTTTCGATACACCCTATATATTTATAAGTATACATTGTGTATAATTGTGCACGATTTATCAAGCTCACCTTATGCTATCTCTCTACCGTAGGACTGCTGGAAGAGATTCTTTTTAGAAATAAGTAGTACCTGTTTTGAGGTTTTTCTTAAATGTTATTATTTTCCTGTGTTTTATCCTGTGTGCAATGAAGAGTTAAATAAATAAATGAATCGGTTTGGTGGCCGACCAAAAACCTTTTTTTCTTATGAACTATTAATGCAACACGCTAGACAAAAATATATTCGGAAGGTACAAATTAAGGGCTCTCAGAAAATATGTTTATTTTGACTGTAAAATGTAATTTGCCATGGGGTCCCGCTGGCTTGATGCTGACTTAAATCGGTTATAGCTCTTAAACTATCGGCTTCTGGAGAATGATCGAATAATATTTAAATGGTACAAATTAAGGGCTTTCTGAATATATTTTTCTTTGGAGTGTAGACTCATTTTACATGGGGTCCCGCTGGCTTGACGCTGCGGAAAATGGTCAATAACATTTTTTTACAGAGGTATAATTTTTTTATTTCACATATATTCGTAGGTACAAATTAATACCTACAAGACCGCATAAGTATCAATCCATTTCGGGATAGGGTCCCGCTACGTATACGTATATCCCTTCCCTTTACACAAATTAATCGAGCCAGTCAATACATTTTATACGGGCGGTCTTTATTATATATATATTTATAAAGCAAATTATTTACGCAAAGTTATTATTATTTTTTTAAATCGTCCATTATAAATGCTGATTTTACAACATTCCTCAAGAAACATAGGTCGAATGTAAAATACCAATTTTCCGATTGAGCCAATATCTGGCCAATATGTATAAGAGGGATTTTAATTTGACCTTTGTTCCTTGAGGAAAGTTGATCTCTTGCAATATTTACAACGAATTGTTGGGTATGTATTTACAAATAACAATTTGTTAAAAAAAAATGTGTAGAACTAAACCCAACCAACAACACTAAATGCACAGCACATCACAAAATTTTTTTTGATTAAAGTTCATACGGCGCCATATCTTATTTTCTTCACATGTTGTACGTACGTTCCTTATAACATGGACCAACTTATAAGTACAAAACTTTTAGTAATGGCCGATACCGAAACTCAGGACGGGCTGGAAATTTGATTTGGACCTTCCATACAAACTGACTTGGTCCGTGCTGGTACGATTTGTATTGCAGGTGCGAATATTTTTTTCGATTTATGTTCCTTGGGCTAGTTTGATCCTTATCACCGGCTCGTCCTGAGTTTTCGGTATCGGCAAATTTAACATCAGTTTAGATCATTTTCACATCAGTGCAAATATATAAGTACAAAGTGTAATAGTTATTACGGTAAAAAATTATCAGTTACTCGAATAGTAGTCTTGAAAAACAGCCGGGTTCAATTGAGAACCAGGTGAAATATTAAATTATTTAGTTTCTTCACGTGTCTCATCGGTGGAGGCAGTAACGTCGTAGGCTGCGGCGAAGCGAGTAGGAGCGCATGGGGAAAGAGAGCATGCGCGGTGCTGCTCCTCTCGCTCGCCAGGAGCGCAGCGCCCTGACACGCATACACGGCGCCGGATCAGCTGCCCACCGCCGCAAGTAACCGAGCATTTGCTCCACTTGCTCCAGCGACTCCAAACCTTCCGCGCATTCGACTTTGCGTCCTCTTTAGCGATATCTCCTTTAACAAAGATAAATAAGTTCACTCAATCAGTTTTCTCCTCTCTAGCTTGAAAATAGAAGTAGACTGATATCGCCCAAACCAAAATACTTTTTATGGCGATCCTCCTTCATTTTCCTTCCTTACCTATGAACTAAAATAAGCAGGTATGTATCTACCTGAGACATGTCCAAGAGGTCCTCATATGTTCAAAGTTGCGGGGTAACACGGTTCAGTGTACTTCAAGTTTTGTACAAATTTCGCATAAATCGAGAATTTAGCTTTGATTTTTTTATATAAAAAATATTAGGTCCTTACATATGAAATTGTCGTTTTGTCGTACTGGCCACTTTGATCACAAATTTCTCCTATTTGGTTAGGAATTCGAAATTCAAATTTATACAGCTATTTCCACATGTAGTTGTGTTTCGTAAACCGTCATTCATTTGTTTTTTTACTTATCTTTTTTCTGTTTGCATCGCTCAATTTACAAAATGGAAAATTTGAAATATCGCGTTATTTACGAGTACGAGTTCCACCGTGGCACCAGTGCTGCGGAAACGGCTCGAAGGGTTAATGATGTGTATGGCGGTTGTGTCGCAAAAGAAAACACAGTGCGTTTTTGGTTCCAACGTTTTCGTTCTGGAAATTTCGACCTGCAAAACAAGCCCCGTGGACGGCCGGAGACCCAAGTTGATAATGAAGAATTGAAGGCTATTGTGGAAGCGGATCCATCGCAAATCACGTCCGAATTAGCTGCAGGCTTCGGTGTTAGTGATAAAACTGTTTTAATCCACTTGAAGCAAATTGGAAAGATTAAAAAACTTGAAAGGTGGGTTCCTCACGAATTGAGTGAAGCAAACCGGCAAACGCGCGTCAACTGCTGCGTTACATTACTTGACCGGCACAATAACGAAGGGATTTTAAATCGAATCATTACCTGTGATGAAAAGTGGATTCTCTACGATAATCGGAAGCGCTCATCGCAATGGCTGGACCCTGGCAAGCCAGCCAAAGCCTGCTCCAAGCGAAAATTGACCGATAAAAAGTTACTTGTAAGCGTTTGGTGGACTAGCGCCGGTGTCGTTCATTACAGTTTTCTCAAATCTGGCCAGACGATTACGGCAGATGTCTACTGTCAGCAATTGCAAACCATGATGGAAAAGCTAGCTGCTAAACAACCGAGGTTGGTCAATCGCTCTACGCCACTGTTGCTTCACGACAACGCTAGACCACACACTGCACAACAGACGGCTAGCAAATTAGAAGAGCTTCAATTGGAATGTCTAAGGCATCCACCGTACTCCCCGGACCTTGCTCCAACAGATTACCATTTTTTTCGAAATTTGGATAACTTCTTGCAAGGGAAAAAATTCAACTCAGATGGGGCAGTCCAAATCGCCTTCAAAGATTTTATTGATTCCCGTCCGAATGGTTTTTTTAGTAAAGGGATCAATGAACTACCTATGAGATGGCAAAAGTGCATATATTACAATGGCTCATACTTTGATTAAATAAATATACTATATTAAAAAAAAACTACTTTTTGTTCCTCCCTTACAAAACGCCAATTTCATATGTAAGGACCTAATATTAAATTTTCATATAAAAATAAGAATAAAGTCCAAAGCAAAAAATAGACCTGCAAATTTATTTTACAAAATTTGTTTATATATTAATTTATTTTTCAAAATGTATATGTGTACACTAGCTGTTGCCCGCGACTTCGTACGCATGGTGTAGTGACTTTGATGTATGCACATTGTTTAATATTAATAGCATGTTTGTATAAAAAGAGGAAAACGAATGCAGAGTTCGGAGTTCATAAGCAGATGTGGTAGTTTCCTATTATTTATCAGACGTGGACAGATAACTAGATACTCTTCAAAGATATCCTGAAGTAAAAAAAGTGTTTATTAAATACAACACTCCTATGCCTTCTTCAGTCAGCTCCAGTAGAAAGGTTGTTTTTATACGCAACTATGATAAACCACCCAAAATCGCCTAAATTTTCAAACGAAATGTTTGAAAAACGTGTTTTGTTGAAAGCAAATTTTAACTAAGTTCTGTTATGACATGAGAATTTATTTATATAATAAAAAAAAACAAGTCAATAAAATGCTTTAATTTCATTTTCTTAGTTAATATTTAAATTATTTTAACTGCCTATTAGAATAACATAGTGACTAATTAACTAGAAATAAATTGTAGTCTTTTGTGCCATTTCTAAACTAATAACGATAGTTTGCATTGCTATCAAGCGCGCCACTTTCATAACTTGCATCCAAGTTTAAAGGCAATTTGCAAGTCACAGAACTGAATCTGCCCACCCTGATTCCCATGTGGTACTGGTCGCTCTTACCCCTAGAGTGTTTTTGCAAGCCAGGAAGCGCAAAGGGAGAGCAGCCATCGCCTTCCTACTCGAGTGCTATCCTCCCATATCACCAACTAAAACTATCTAGAAGTAGTCTAAATCCCATAACTAGGGTTGTGTATAGAACCTAAAAAAAATATTTTACTTTTTAGGGAGGGGTAGTGGCACAAAGTATTGGCGGCGGCTAGCAGAGTCCCCCCCCCCCCAAAAAATCCCCTTCATTCGGGATGCTAATTATAAAAGCAACACCTATATTTAAAAGAAAGAAAATCGTGTAGGTAAGGAACTGACCCTGTGAACACTTTTAGGAATAAGTAAGGTTGGTACGTTGGTACCTAAGTACAGTTTCAAAGATTCTCATCAATATCTACCTGCATCAATGCTTTTCAAAACAGGACATTTAGAGTTTTGGTTCTGCTCGGACGAGCTTTTTCCATGTGTCTGCTCCTGCCAGATCATATCGACTAATTCCGCCGGACTGAGCACAAGTTTATCATCTCCAGAGAATTCATTGCCGTTCACATAATAACTATCGACGTATAATAGTGTGCACACAAGAAAAAGTAGAAACTTATCTGAAGCGTTGAAAAACATTAAGTCTTTTAGGAATTATAGATAAAGAATACTATACTAGCGTGGATGATAGTGATAGTATAGTACCAAGAGAATATAATACACTTGTATAGTATTCTTTGATAAATGTTGTAATCACAGATCTCTTAAAATATTGTATTTACTTTTCAAGATTTGGCTTCCAACGCCTTTGAAAGATGATTCTGCCAGAGTCAAGGTCAAAAGAATAATATTAAAAAAATAACATATCAAATTATGTGGTTTTTCTTGGGTTTTTCTCAGAAAATAAAAATCAGAGAATAAAAGTTGTATTAGTTGGATATAACCTTCGAGCAACGCAGTTGTGGCGTATGCCACTTGCCTGATCGAGTTAGAACAGAACTCTATGTAATCTATGTGTTGAGGGTTGTCTATGTTTTGCGGAAAGCCCGCTCGTGTTCTGTTCTTGTGGGGTGGAGGGATTTGCATGTGATAGTAGAAAATAATTATTAGTGAATATAGCTGTTCCTGCATGAACCCAGCATTAATTTTATCATCCACACTTAATGGGGCATGCTGACCCCATTACGGCCGATGTGGCGCAGTGGTAGTGCGACTGCCTGCGGCGCAAAGGTTCTCGGTGAGACACTCACAAATTTGATATTTATCACTTTGTGAATTTGTTCCCGGTCTGGTTGTGAACCAACTGATTGTCCGAAAAAAAATGGTCCTGTGAAGGCACGTTAAGCCGTCGGTCCCGGTTGCTGTCTATAATTAATTAGACGGCGGTCGTAACACAACCAACCATGTCAGAGGCCTACTAGTGGTAGTAGTAGTAGTACTATTTGAAAAAAGTGTAAATTCATTAAGTTTGCCATTGAATAAATTAGTTAATGTTACAACTGACGGCGCTCCAAACATGGTTTGCTCAAACCAGGGATTTGTTGGAATATTTAACGAGAATAATCCAGACAACAATGTGACATTCTTGCATTGTGTGATACATCAATAAGTGCTGTGTAAAGCTGCATTACAAATAAAACATGTTCTGATGTCGTGATCAAACTCGTCAACACAATTCGCAGCCCGTGGTCTTGCACACAGACAATTTCAAGAATTTTTGTTGTCTCTCGATGCAGAATACTCTGACTTGTTGTATCACAATAAGGTTAGATGGCGAACTGCTGGACAAGTAATTGAAAGAGTATGGGAGCTGAAAAATGAAATAACTTTTGCGGCAACATTCTAAGTTTGATGTTTTCCAAATTATTAAAGACCCAAAATGGATAGCAGATTTTGCATTTTTCACGGATTTACTTGGACTTTTAAATAAATTGAATAAAAGTATCCAAGGAAAACACCAATTAATTGATGATGCATGGACTCAAGTAAGGGCATGTGACTACTCTACTCAGAAGTCACGTACTATTTTCTACACTAGTAAATGATATGCAGAGTTTACGATATTATAGAGATAATTATTTCCGAAAAATATACAAGCAGAACATTGACATAAAATTTTCACAAGACACAAGTCAACCTAAACTTTTCTTGATGACCATGTGACATCTCAACTCTAGCCAGTAGACATAGATGAGATTACTACAAAAGACTTTACTCTAACACTCCTCCTTAATCTCATTATTCCATTCCCCTGGCAATCATCATTCTGCTCTACATTTCACACACTCACTACACCCATACTCTGCACACACCACCCATGCTTCCCTTTCAGCAGTCCTTTTGTCAGCACATCTGCAACCATTCTCGATGTGTCCACATACTCAAGTTCCACATGTCCATCCTCATCTGTCTCTCGCACAAAGTGGTGACGCACATCGATATGCTTGGTGCGCTGGTGGTGTACCGGGTTTTGCGCTATGGCAATAGCAGACTGGCTGTCGCTACGGATTTTAATTGTAGCCTTAATTTCACCGGTGACCTCTGCCACAAATCTTCTGAGGAATATTGCCTCTCTTGCTGCTTCTGACATAGCCACATATTCTGCTTCTGCAGTGGATAGAGCTATTGTTCTTTGCTTCTTGCTCTCCCAGCAAATAGCTCCTCCTTTCCACAGGAAGGTAAAGCCCGAATATGACCTTCTGTCATATGATGATGCATGACTGGCATCCGCAAAACCCTGTATGTTGTTCTCTTTAGAGTCCTTATTATACTTTAAGCCTAAAGTCTTTGTACCCTTGAGGTATCTAAGCACTCGTTTTGCAGCTGCCCAATGTTCTTCTGTGTAGCAGCTGTTGAACTGGCTCAGTGCATTCACTGTGTATGTTATGTCTGGCCTCGTACAGACAGCTAGATACATCAGTGAACCGATCAAATTTTGATACGGGATCGAAGGATCCGGCACATGTTCTGGTCCTGGCTTCTCTGATTTTTGGCCTACGACAAATAGAGTTGATGCAGGTTTGCATTCTTCCATGCCAAAAGTCTTCAGGATCTTGTTAACATATTTTTCCTGGTCGACAGTTATTGCAGTGTCGTTCTGTTTAATCCGCATCCCAAGAATAATGTCTGCTTTTCCGAGGACCTTCATCTCGAACTTCATCATGAGATCCTTCTTAACTCTCTTCATTTCCTCTACGTCATTCCAAAAAATTTACATATCATCAACGTATACCGCCAGTATAATCACAGCTTTCCCACGTGATCTCATGTACACGCAAGGTTCATTCTGAGATCTCCTGAACTTGATGTCAAGCAGAGCGTCGTTCAGCTTTTTGTTCCAAGCTCGTGGCGCTTGCTTCAAGCCGTATAAAGAGCGTTTTAGGAGGCATACATAGTCATCTCCTATCTCCTCAAACCCCTCTGGCTGTTTCATGTAGACCGTCTCCTTGAGTTCTCCATTCAAGAACGCAGTTTTTACGTCCATCTGGTCTACATTTAGGTTACTTTTAGCTGCTAATGCTAGTAGAAGTCGGAGCGAGCTATGCCTTACAACCGGCGAGTAAGTTTCGTCGTAGTCCTCACCGTATCTCTGACTAAAGCCTCTTGCAACTAATCGTGGGGTGTATCTCTTTGTATTTCCCCCCTCTTCTTTGATTCGAAATAACCATTTTGAATCAACGACGTTGCACGATTGGGGTCGTTTTGTCAGAATCCAGGTTTTATTCTTTTTGAGGGCACTAAGCTCCTCCTCAATGGCCACTTTCCATTTTGCACTATCTGGTCTTGATAGGGCCTCTTCTACAGTTAATGGATCTCCTGTTGCATTGTGTGTCGCTTTATAAGTTACACAATCGGGAAATAATCTGGCCTTTCTATCTCTTAGTGGGTATCTCCTTCCACTATCAGATGTCTCGTTTTCTTCTGTTTCTTCTTGGTGAATCCCGGTAACAGTTCCTTCTTCGGGGGATTCCCACTCATCATCATTGTGAGCCACTTCTCTAGTTTCGTCAGGGGTACTCTCTTCCTGTTCGCTAGCGTTCACGGCTTCATCAACACGACTCATTTCTCTAGAGTCCTCAAGTGGGATCGCAAAATCTGTTAGGGGTACAGCTTGTTCTGTGGGTGCTTTCTTCTTGCTCCCGCACAGTTGATTTTCGAAGAATACAACATCTCTGCCCTTATGCAGTTCTCCAGTTATTGGGTCTAGTAAGCGGTATCCTTTTGTTTCATTGCAATATCCTACATGAGCCAGCTGTTTGCTTTTTGGGTCAAGTTTCTTGCGTTTCGCATCAGGAACGTGGAGGTAGGCCTTGCATCCAAATACTCTCAGGAAGCTTAGGTCTATCTTCTTTCCAGTCCACGCCTCTTCCGGCGTCATGTCTTTTACCGCTATTGTCGGTGATCTATTCTTCAAGAATACAGCAGTGTTGACTGCTTCAGCCCATGCCCTTCTGGGAAGGTCTGCTTCTTCAAGCATAGTTCTGGCTTTTTCCATAATGGTTCTGTTAGCGCGCTCAGCTACACCATTCTGTTCAGCGGTGTACTCGACTGTCAGTTGGTGACGTATCCCCCTTGCCTTGCAGAACTCATCCATCCGCTTGTTGACGTACTCCTTGCCATTGTCGGATCGGATTATCTTCAGCTTCTTCTCTGTTTGGCGCTCCATAAGCTTCACAAATTCTGCAAACTTCTCAAAGACTTCTCCCTTGCTTCTTAAGAAGTATACGAAAGTTTTTCGCGTGAAGTCGTCGATGAACGTGAGATAGTATCGATAGCCTCCGAACGATTTCTCACTAATAGGTCCACACACGTCAGTGTGTACCAGCTCCAAGACATCCTTAGCCCTCGTGGCACCGGTCTTCTTGAAGGGTTGTTTAGTTTGCTTACCCATAACACAAGCTTCGCACTCTAGACTAGAAGTAGTGTTAGTGAAACTTACCCCTTTCGCCATCTTATTCATAAGTAATGTAAGGTTTCTAACCCCAAGGTGGCCCAGACGTCTATGCCACAGAATTAATTGGTCAGAATTAGAAGCGGTTGCCGCTAATGCCACCTCCTGTAAATAATATTGTACTTTATAGACTCCATTTTCCACAGGACCTGCATGCGTTACGTCACCACTAACCTTACATCCTTCCGTTTTTTAAAATCTTAAAGCCTACTTTGTCAAATACGAGAACACGATCTCTACTTGCAATGGTACTGACACTCAGCAGATTTGCTGCTAAACCAGGTACATACATTGCACCTCTCACTTTCATACCTGTTCCCTCATCAATCACATCACCCACACCCTTGCCATGCACTCTGCCTCCATTCGCACACGCTACTTCAACTCTATCATTCAGTTTTTTGTAGTCTGATAGCCACTCTCTTTTGTGAGTCATGTGGCTAGATGCTCCCGAATCTAGAAACCATTCTTCGGGTTCTTGTTTCCCTATAGCACCTAGGGCTAACGACATCATTGCTTGCGTTGTGTTCTTCGGACAATCTCGTGCTTTGTGTGGCCCATTGCATATAAAACACTTGATTGGGCGAGATGTTTTTCTTTGCGATTTCTTTTTGTTACATTTAGCCTGCAATGCACTCGCTGGATTTGCGGTGCTCGAGCTTGAGTTGTATGAATCTTCCATTTGGAACAGTTTTTGTGCAACGTAGTCTGTGGTTAGTGTATCCTTGCTGTTCTCGATTGCCAGCCGCATGGGTTGGAAAGTCTCCGTGAACCCTTGCAGCATCAAGGCTGCCAACAGCTCATCATCAACTTCTATTCCTAGGTCACGGAGCTGTTGGGCGACTGTCTTGACCGATGTGACGTAGTCTCTCACGGTTGCGAATTGCTCCAGCTTCAGGCTTACTAATTTAGATAGAAGCCTGCAACGATTGTTCAAGCCTTTGTCCTCGAAGGCCGACCGTAGAGCGTCCCATGCCTCTTTGGCAGTTTTCGCTTGTCGTACATGGACCAGGCAGTGTGGTCTCACCATTAGGCAGATCTTTGCCCGTGCCCTTTGGTCCCTTTTGGTACCTGCTACGTCACTCTCATTCGGTGTATTGCTCGTATATTCCCATAGCTCTTCGTGTATTAAGTAGAGTTCCATTAGAAATTTCCATGTGGTGTAGTCTGCGCTGCCGTCGAGTTTATCTATTGCAGGTAGGCTACCTACTGAGGAACTTCCACTACTACCACTGCTGGTGCTGTTGGGTCTGACAGCATCTGACGGGTTCGGCATCTTAACAATATCTCAAATATCTCCGCTGGTTACCATAACCTGTGACTACTCTAGTCAGAAGTCACGTACTATTTTCTACACTAGTAAATGATATGCAGAGTTTACGATATTATAGAGATAATTATTTCCGAAAAATATACAAGCAGAAAATTGACATAAAATTTTCACAAGACACAAGTCAACCTAAACTTTTCTTGATGACCATGTGACATCTCAACTCTAGCCAGTAGACATAGATGAGATTACTACAAAAGTCTTTACTCTAACAGGGCATTCAGACAAAAATTAAAATTGTTTGCTACACAAATATCACAAAAGAATCTTTCACATTTTTCAAAGCTACAAACAGTCGCCGAACTGACACCGGACCAAATAAACTTTTTCGTTTGCCAACTAAATAGCTTGGAAAATCAATTCAACCAGCGATTTGAGGATTTCAAAAGAATAGAAACTGATTTGCGATTGTTCTCTTCCCCATTCGCAGTTAATTGCGAGGATGTAGCAGCAGAATATCAGCTTGAAATTATTGAGCTTCAGTGTGATGACACGTTGAAACAAATGTACAACAATTCAACAAAAATTTAATTTTACAAGTCATTGTCAAAATGTAAGTTTCCCAATTTAATAAAACATGCTCAGAAAATCATTTCTATGTTTGGATCTTCATATATCTGTGAGCAAGTCTTTTCCACAATGAAGCTGCGTAAGAACAAACTGAGGAACAAATTGAGTGATGAACACCTTGAGTGTATTTTAAAAGTTACGTCAAGTAATTTGAAGCCAAATTTTGACGTGCTTGTAGACGAACATCGACCAAGCACATCAAAACAAACTTAATTTCTTGTACATTTTTTTTAGTAATTAATTAACTTATTTGGCCCGCTTACAAGTTGTGATTTTTTGATATGGCCCTTTCCAAAATGTATTTTCCCATCCCTGTAGTAGGCGGTTGACAAACTCTGACACCAGGGTTCATCGGGTCGTTGGACGACTCGGTGTCCCACACGAAAAGAGAACGAGAGACAGACCCCATAGTGGTGACCATCACGACGATTGAAGTTGCGTATGAGGCGCGACAGTTCTGCCAGAGTATCTAAGAGACTGCAGCAGCAGCAGCAAAGCGACGCAAGTGTTTCCACAGCGCATGATAGACGGCGAGAATCGTCGCAGCGCAGTGGAAATTTTTAGCATTGCTTGTGTTCCTAGCTGTGGCTGCCAAGCCTCGTTTATCGGTTTAAAAACAGCTGTTATGCGTGATCCAGTGAGTGATTCTAGTGCATTGCAATTACTGAGTGCATTACGATCTTGAACTTACTTTTGTTGCAACAAGCAAAAATTCGTTTTATCAAGTTCAATTTCGCCATTTTATTTTCGTGCGTGGTTTGTTCGCATTGACGGTGGTCCAAGACATGAATCTGAGGTGGAAATAGTACAGCACGAGAATAAAAACAACAATTGGACATTAGTAGCCAACCGCAAACGACGGTACCAAAAACGGAGAACTGACCAATAACTCGCGGTGATGGCCAGACCGCACCAGATATTTACATGTTTGGGGTGCGCGACCAGAAACTACAGAAGATAACATGATCGCATACTTGAATGGTAAAAACATGTCATCATCCTACTCAGCAGTGAAGTTGTCTACTAAGAGATTGACAAATTACGCGTCTTTCAAAATAGGAGTGCCTGAGGAACTAGCAGAGTGCATATCTCCCCAGTTTTGGCCTAAAGGACTTGAAGCAGAACGATGGCTGTTTCGGCTCGAGCGGACAAAATCCGACCCAGAAAGAAAGAGCAATTAACCCAACGCAGTTGAAGATATACTATCAAAATGTGAATAGGATAAAATCTAAACATTTTCAGTGGAGATCGAGCCTGGAACTCTGTGATGAGACGAGTCTATATGCGACGCAGAAGTTTGCGGCGGCGGCAACGGTGGGTGGCGCGAGCGGTGCTGCAGCTTGTGCGGGTGCAACGGTATGACTCCTAGTGGCGAGGACATATGGGCGAAAATACTACTAAATTGACAGACTATATTAGTGTGTGTCGTGTATACTAGTGATGATACCTATTATACGTTTTTTGACCGTGTTATAAACGTTATTGGCCTAAACTCGCCCACTAAAATATTAGTTTTAGGGGACCTAAACTTGCATAGTGCAAGCAATACTATAAACTAATACTTTACATATTTAAAATCTGTATATGACGTAGAACAATATATTGATATACCTAATAAGAATGATAGAATGGTGATGACGAGGTCGCAGCTATCGGAGGCGGTGCGAGTGCGTGCGGCGACGCCGGCGGAGACTTTTACTAAGGTAGATGCTCACCACCCTCCTCTAGTTACTACTATTGGGTACAGACTTTCGTGTGACGCAACTAGAGTAGAACCCTCTAATATAAACACGCAAAATGACTGGAATTTTGCTAGTGGTGACTATCTTAAACTATATTGCATGATCCGGGATTTTGACTGGGGTAACATATGGGACTATTTGGACGTCAATCACGCTCTAAATTTTCTATATAATATGTCCTTATATACTATGTTTGACCTATGCATACCGAAAAAAAGACGCACAAATCATGACGGCCGTACCTACCCAGTGTACCTATTACACTAAACATATAATCCATGAAATTGGAATAAAAGCAGCATTTCACCGCAGCTGGAAACTGACTAATGACCAGGAGCACCGCTGCAAGGACTCCAAAACAGCCCAGGTTTCATACATACATATATACATACACATCACGCCTATAATCCCTTGCGGGGTAGGCAGAGCGTAAAAGGCCGCAAAAAACGGAGATTTTCGCCACGTCTGACAAATATTTGAGGGTCATTCGGAAAATTGTGTATCGCCATCGCCATATGTGTATCCCAGATTTCGATGGAGTCAAAGGCTTTTTCGTAGTCCACAAAGGCCATAAACAGCGGTTGGTTATATTCTTTGACTTCTGTATAACCTGCCGTACAATATGGATGTGATCCACGGTGCTGAAGCCTTTACGAAACCCGGCCTATTCCGGTGGCTGGAAGTTGTCAAATCTTATTGCCAAACGATTCGTAACGACTCTCGAGAACAGCTTATAGACGTGGCTCAGACGTGTGATCGGCATATGGTTTTTGAGGAACGTTTTGTCAGGGGCTGCGAAGAATCCCTTTATAGAATACTTTTTACCGCGGGAAAATTGCTCATTTCCAAGGGAAATACGTTTAGGTAAACGTAAAATATTTAGGCCGCCAAGAGCCCAGCTACAGTATGAGAGATACTGAAATGTCCGCACATGAAAAGTTGGTCAGTATGATGGTCTACTTTCTGTTGGCACATTAGCGTCGAGGATCTGGCTGGAGTACCTGATGAGGGACATCAGAAGCCCAGCTTAACTATACGAGATATGGAAATGGCTCGAAAGAAAAATTTGCTTGGCAAAATGTGCCGCTTCTGCCGGCACAAAGATACTTAGGATCAAAGTTTGTTTTGTAGAACACCCGTATACGAAGTGGCTCTATTGCAATAGTTTTTCATCATAATTTACCTTATTTCATAAATATTTTTTTTGGTAAAGATATTGAATGACTAATGGAGTCTTTTTATGAGGGTGCCATTGTATTTTTTTTGTTTTATGGAAATTTATTCAGAGTTTGTGCTCATATAACAAGTTTACTGTTGAATTTAATAAGTGAGTAACAGTGAACAGAACTGAACTTGCACATATATTGAGGGTAAGAACTTTCTTTTGTAGAAATCAGGAGCCTTACTAAACTGTAAGAGATACGAAAATAGCTCTATAGCGAAAGATTTTCAGTTAATTGATCGCTTCTTCTGGCACGTACATTTTGAGGGTCTGGCTGGTGGTTTGAAGTGGAACATTAGGATCCTGGCTATACCGTACGTGAGATGTAAATGGGTGTAAAGCGAAATAAGTTGCTTCAATTGGTATAGTTTAATAGATGAGGAACTCATAAATTCAAGCTAAACTTTAAACATCAACAACCAAAAACCTATTGGACCTTTGGACACGAGCCTCTCCCTATTGGTGGGGTATTGCAGCACTCACTACGCTTGGCTGTCGAATTGGCGACCGCAGTGCGAGATGTTGTAGTCACCTTGGATTCATTGCTCGACTCGTCGCCTTCTACAACACCCACAGATAAAATTCGGGTAATGGTATTCCCAGCCGGCATTACAAGGCACAGGGTACAAAAATAATTACTAAATAATAATTATTAAAAAATATAAAATATACGTATAGATGCAATAGTGCTTGCCTTCCAGTGTATAAGGCCGATGAACACCACAATGTAGAATGTAGGTACTGTGGTTTAAAAACTGAGGCGATAGCAAAAGCTTATCAGCGTACGGTATGGTCATTTCCTTCCTCTCAAAGCAAGAAAATTTACGATGGCGTGGAAATATAAATTCGACATGTTAACTTAGGTCACAAAGTAATCTCTCTTTGTGCTTAGGTCACAAAGTATATCTTCTATACTATACATATAATAAAATTATAATAACATAATTATTTTCAAGAAAAACTAAGATGGGGGATAATCATACAACCAATAGAAGCCAAAAATATGATTTATAAAATTTTTGTCTGTCGGTCTGTCTGTCTGTTTGTTGTCCGCTTTTTACACAAAAACTACTGGACGGATTTTGATGAAACTTTTTTTGTTATATAGTTATTAGTCCTCGCTAACATATAGGCTATCTTTTTTTAGGAAATTCGCTCTTCATCATTCGAGTTCAGGAAACCACTGAAGTTCAGCGTGTTGGTCGTGCAGCGGAGACAAATTATTATCGTGCCGCGATGGCCGAATTCGTGAACAATAATATTGGCGTCCTTACACATGAACATAAGTCTTTACGACTATATGACCGAATTTTGAGAAGTGTCAGTCAACAGGATGGTGGATTAATTTTCCTAGACGCCCCTGGTGGTACAGGCAAAACTTTTTTGAAAAGACTGCTAATAGCTGAAGTGAGAAGACAAGAAAAAATAGCACTAGCGGTCGCCTCTTCGGGTATTGCGGCCACTTTACTTCCTGGAGGTACGACCTCCCATTCCCTGTTCAAGGTACCTGGATATAAATAAAAACCAGTTTGTGCCGTATTCCTGAATAGCAAAATGGCAAAGATTCTTGCAAAGTGCTGCGTAATCGTTTAGGACGAGTGTACAGTCTCTTATACCACTTAAGGTAACAGGCATGCATATGCGAAGTATCAAAGGTATTTGTTCTCTATTCAACACAAAGATGGCACCACCAGCGACACTAACTATAAAATTACAACCACATACCACCACATCAAACTCTTCGCCAATATTTAAACTTGGTGGCAGCACTGAGCTAGTTATCCGGAATCTACTAGCATTGCATACGTCACTTAAACCTGTTTAAATTACTTGCTGGAAACTTTTTCGCAAGCCAAATACGAAATATAATCGAACTCGCAATCATTCACTTAGGAACTAAAATTTTAACATAAAAATATGACAGTTAACACTCTGACGCAGGCTGAGATTCGAACCATGGCTATGCTGCGTTGTTTCCGATAGCGAAGCCCCTAGACCAGATGCTTATTACGTAGAACGTTTAAATTTTTAACTGGTTGCTACAAGCTTATCAATAACATGGCGCGTCATAGATAGTCAGATCAGAAATGGTTGAATATACCGCGAGTCTGGTATAAAATTGCAGGTAGCCAATAAAAATTACTTATAAATAACCAGTTCAGCTTGAATGAATTCGTTTCTTTACTATTGATTGTCTACTTTGGAAGCGACAACAGTGTGTTTTGATTTCTAACAGAACTTTAACAATTTTCATCAAAATGCATAATTTATCAGTTTTTATGAAGGCTGAAATTGTGGTGTTACATGAACAGCAAATGTCAATTACTGCAATTGCTCGTAAATTAAATATTTCGGTAAGTAAAATATTGTGCTACTTACGTCATTAAAATCCTCATTATAATATTAGGTTTCAATAAACGTTAAATGGTAGGAAGATAATTTTGTAGGATTATTCTTCTAATTTAGGATCTATTTATTTGCAGAGGAAAGCCGCAAGATTGTGGATTCAGCGTCATGGTGACACTGGATATGTTCAACGTATTTAGCCTGGTTTTGCACCCAAGATATTTGCTCCTCAGTCTGCACACCATCGGGATGTAATTGCAACGCACACTGCAAATACATTTGCATCAACAAAGAAAACAGCAATTGCACATGGTATATCTGTGCAATCCGTGCATGCGAAATGGTTCAAAACATACAAACATGCAAAAAAATCACCTTGTCTAATAGACATCGTCAGGATAGAATTCGATTTGCCCAAGAATATTTTTGTAATTTTACAGAGCATAATTATTAAGTTTCTACAACCTAAATGTATTAAAAATATCAGAGGGACCCTACAAATAACCGGAGTGAAGCCAAGAAAAACGCTCAAATATAATTTGATGCATTAAAAATACACGAGATTCTCTGTTTATAATTAAAAATAAATGAGCTTTTATTTGTTTTTAAGCGTGCATTATATATGAATGAATAAGTTTTTATACATCGGTAGTTTCATTTTGGTTGGTCGCAAGGTTCCTTCTGGATCATTTCTTTACCCGGAGATGGATGACAAAATTATAATAGCTGTGCAACTCATTCTTAAATTAGCGTCAAAGTGATGTTATTGTATTTAACTATACATGTTTATTCACTGTGTGCTAGCTAATCAAAGGAAGCAGTTGTAAACTAAGTTATTTAAATCGTTGTTTTAAACCTGTCTAATAATTAAATAGATATACCTATTGTTACTAAGCATAGCACCTATATGACGCTGTAAACAAACGTTGAAAATAAATAAATGCTTTCAATTTATTGTTCACTTATATTTCCTTGTATTTTAATTTGTATATGTAATATGTTTTAAAAGATGATTTCGTAACGATTAAAAAAGATTACCAATAAATAAGTATAAAAACCTGCCTAGCAATACATAAAAAACAGATATTACATATTTTTAGGTATAGAAAGGTCTACATATACTACCCCTTAATACGTTAGAAACATCTATACCATCACCTCAGACGCTTGGCGATGACCAGAGAGAACAACGTGTTACTACAACTCATCACCAGATGTCGCTACTTTCATACAAATTATTTTTTTCTGTAATATAGTTCCGTGCTCACACCATTATATCATTACTTAGTTAACACCTCATGTTTTATAAGAAAGCTTATAAAGCTTTCTCATTGTAGTCAAAATATACTTACGCCTTATTTTTATATCCCTGGAGTCACCAGCTACCGACAAAAACATAATACAACAAAACATGTTTCAAAATAATACACAAAAAAGAAAAACAAACGCTTTCACAACTCGAGGATCGAACCTCGAACATGGCTTTGCTTAAGGTTACAACAGAGCAGTTAGACCATTAAACCACAGACCTGCTGTTCCATTGCGTGAAATAGTTAACCTCTTTCACACAAGGCACACCCGTAGTGTTCGTTTAATACCACTTATAATGCCTGTTACCTTATGTTATATGAGCGACTGTACGATGGTGAACAAAAAGGCCGTGAAAGCCGTCAATCGCACTCTACAAGACATCCGGCGAAATGATCACGTTATGGGAAGGGTAACAATTTTATTTTGCGGTGATTTTCGTCAGACTCTAACCGTGATTACCAGATGAACTAGAGCCGATGAGGTTGCGGCATGTCTAAAACGCTCCGTGCTTTGGCCTCGAATAGAAAAAATGAGTTTGACGCAAAACATGAGGGCTCACTTAGGTGGAAGCCACCGTGTGCAAGAATTTTATGGAGTTTTTTTGAAAATCGGCGAAGGCTAATTTCCCGAATCGAATAGTTTAGTAACTTTACCCGACAACCTGTGTAATATTGTTGCTTTGGTGGAGGAACTCATTGATTTAGTCTATGGCGATGTTTCTCAATTAATACGTCAAGATAACTCATGGTTTTGTGAGCGAGCAATACTTACGTCCAAAAACGACCAAGCCGCTGCACCTGTACTCTCCGCACATAATATTACTTTGAAAGTACGCATTTCCATAATTTGTTGCTTCGAAATTTAACACCCCCGAAGCTGGGCAATGGAACTCGGCTAAAAGTGATTGCACTTCGAAGTAATATCATACAAACCGAAATTCTTACGGGTTGTGGATCTGAAGTAGTCTTTATACCACGCATAGTACGCATACCGCTAATCACAAATCATTTCCCATTTAAATTCAAGATCATGCAGTTTTCCGTTACTCCATGTTTTGCGATGACAATTATCAAGTCGCAGAGTCAGATACTTCTTATAGTTTTTTATCTTCTGTTGGCGCATAATCATCCCATAGCGAGGCGAAGTTCGCGGGCACCAGCTAGTTATAAATATAAAGTATTACACTAAAAAAGGCAACCACTCAGCTTTGTGCTGTAGCATAATATACTACAACACGGTAATTAAAAGTTATCTAATAAAATATTAATAACATAACGAAATTGACAGCAAAAATAAAATGAAATGACAATGATATTTTTAGAATTTAACAAAAGTTAATTTGACGCTATAGAACGACTGTTAATCAAAAAAGTACTGTGTTGATTTTTCAGAAGATAAAGTTTTAATTTAATTTTTGAATGTAGATGTAGAGTTTCTAATTGGAGGCGGCAAGTTGTTCCAACATTTTGTGGCAGCATTTCTAAAACTTCCACGGAATGCAGTCGTATTGCGAACCGAATGAGACGGTAAGAAAAAACAAATTTTTCAGACAAATATAAAGGTTTGCGATTTTTTATTACACCGAAGAATAGAACAGCAAAGTGAAGAGTATGACGAGATGACATATTTAATATACTGTATGTTTATTAAAAGCTTTTATTTAACTTGCAGTGTATGTAAGTAACAATGTTTGTTCGGTGCAAATCTTGCAAGTTTAATTTGAACCACTTCTCGGTATCCGATTGAGATGTAATTTTGCATGTTGGTCCAGAACCGATGACAATGCATGTTGATCATAAATTTGACCTGATGCTGCTGCCAGGATCGGCTCCGTACGAGAGATCTCCTCAGCGGTTTATAGCTGGGACACAAAATTTTGTATACGAATTCGTTTATTATAGGCAGTTGGTAGGCCCACCATGAATTAGACGCTACATCCAGGGTTGTCTTCGAACTATGGAACTCCTTAATATTCAACTGCTGGGACTTGCAATTTTGTATACGAATTCGTTTATTATAGGCAGTTGGTAGGCCTACCATGAATTAGACGCTACATCCAGGGTTGTCTTCGAACTATGGAACTCCTCAATATTCAACTGCTGGGACTTGCAATTTTGTATACGAATTCGTTTATTATAGGCAGTTGGTAGGCCCACCATGAATTAGACGCTACATCCAGGGTTGTCTTCGAACTATGGAACTCCTCAATATTCAACTGCTGGGACTTGCAATTTTGTATACGAATTCGTTTATTATTGGCAGTTGGTAGGCCCACCATGAATTAGACGCTACATCCAGGGTTGTCTTCGAACTATGGAACTCCTCAATATTCAACTGCTGGGACTTGCAATTTTGTATACGAATTCGTTCATGATAGGCAGTTGGTAGGCCCACCATGAATTAGGGTCACGTCAATAGAAGGCCTCCTGATAGAAGAATTAGACTGTTCGAAATTAACTGGGACTCGGCCATGTAATAATGACGCCATCAATAAAATGAAAAGACTAAGACATATTACAAGCTAATTCTTCTATTAGGGATGCCGGAGGAGTAGGTACCAACCTACTTCTATAGAATATAAAAGAGATAATTATACTTTATCCTAATGTTAGTTTTCCCCGTGCCTTAAGTTTTTCTATTGAAGGTCTCTCCGTTTTATAGAAAGACTTTCGTATTGATCAATAACTATCGTAACATAAACAAAAAATATAAAATAAAATTATGTAAAAAAAACTTTTAAAACAAGCTTTTATTTAAGTGCTCTGAAAAGATGAAAATAGAATTTTGAATTACATTAACCACATTCATTTATGACTTTACAGAAATGAAAATATAATGAAAGCTTGTCGCGAAACTTTCAATTTGTGAATGAAATTTTGTAATAAGGTACGCACCTAACTGTAATTAGGTAGTTTCTTCTAGGCATCGCGAACTTTTGTCAGACGTGGTGTTAATATCCGTTTTACGGCCGTTAACGCTCTGCCTACCCCGTAAGGGATATGGGCGTGATTTATGTATGTATGTACAGGGTATAGGAAAAAGTACTGAGTTCCTTTAAAACACGTATTCTATATGTATAACAAAGTGTGTTAGGCGTATTTAATAAAAACAATATAAAATATTGACTTAAATATGTTTTACAACAATTTTTAAAAGCTTTTATTTAACTTGCAGTGTATGTAAGTATGTAAGTAAGTAAGTAAGTAACAATGTTAGTTCGGTGCAAATCTTGCAACTCAATTTAGAAGCAGATATCTTCAACCGATTGAGCTGAAATTTTGCATACACGTTTAGTTCGGATGACAATGCATGGCTAGTTATATGACGTCATTCTAAATCTATCATGGCGGAATATTCAAAATGGCCGACAAGTAATTATTGACACAATCCTACAATATGGGTGTCAAATAAAAGGTCTTGCTAAGTACAATTCAGAAAATAATATGGCGGACATCTAAAGATGGCAAGTAAGTAAGTAAAAATGTTTGTTCGGGTCAAATCTTGCAACTCAATTTTGAAGCAGATATCCTCAACCGATTGAGCTGAAATTTTGTAAACACGATTAACTCAGATGACAATGCATGTTAGATTGTAAGTGGTTGTTCTAAATCCAATATGGCGGAATACCCAAGATGGCCGGAAAGTAAATTCTGATGCACTCGTATAATATGGGTATCAAATGAAAGAGCTCGTTGAAAGTAATCCGAAAAACTAAGTGATGTCACTCTCAATTCGAGGCGGACTCCTAAATAATGGCCGGACCACAGAATAATAACTAGTAACTAGCGTTACAGAAGCTTTACTTCGCAATGGTTTTCAAAGAAATATGTACTCAATCTGATAGACAATATGATTTAATTTAGCTCGCGTTCCAGTCAACCACGTGTTAATTGACATACCTGTCAAATATTTTTTTGAGGGAATATGAGCCGCGGTCTAGGGTTGCTTACTTCGAGAAACTACTTACGCCATCTAGCGCACAACACGAGCGTTTACTCCTACTTTTGGCGGGCACGCAGCAGGCAGCGACGAGTACGTTCATGTAGTCTAGGACCTCGCAGCATAATTGTATATGCTATACGATTATTGCCGAAGATTTAATTCAATGAAGTAATAAACCTGCAATAGTCCTTGCATCAGGCGGGTGCTGGCTCTGGGTGCACGAGTACTTCTATAGTACAGACAGAGCAAGTATCCGCTCGATGTACACAACACAACACATTATTTGGTATAAAAAAGGCCTCTGTGCTGTTGGCTTTGGCCCCACACATGCTTCAAAGGACCGGGTCCCTGTGGGCCCGAGATCCGAAAAGAATACCAACATAATAATAATAAAATGTATACTAATAATAATAATATTATAATGTATACTAATTTTTTTCCCGTGGGTGTCGTAAAAGGCGACGACGAACAATTTTAGGCGATGGGCTGACAACCTGTCACTATGGCGATTCACAATTTTCTGAATAACCCTAAAATGTTTGTCAGACGTGGCGTAAATGTCCGTTTTTAGCGGTCGTTTACGCTCTGCCTATATATGTATGTGTGTATGTAATAACAAGTCCTGGCGCTGGTTGCATATCTTGAAATTTTGTGAAAACATCTAAATCGATTAAAATTATTCTTCAGTTAAAAACCGATATCAGTTTAAAAAATAAAAACTAAGACGCGCGCGAACCCGCGGGTATCAGCTAGTACCTAAATATGTGCTGAGTGTGAATAGTGCTCACCGAAACTAGCACAATATAATTTTTATCTTGCACCTACAATTTAACTGCATTATTGCAAAATATTATTTTATTTTTAAAATTATTTATTATATTTCCAAGCAAGAAATTCACAATATGGATTCGCAAACTTTCTTTAAGTTGAAAAGAAATCCATAGACGTATCACATATAAATATTCTGCGTTGGGCTCTTAGTCTAAGTTCGTAAATGAATACGTACGACAGATGAAATGCAACTCGAATGAAACGACTAAACCTTTTTATTTAATTTTAAATACTTACTTTTTAGGATTTTGGAATAGTAGGTACTTTGTTCAACAAAAAAAGAAAGGGTTTGCTTAGAATTAAATTCATTCCAAAAAGGAACATAATGTAATCAAATCAAGAGTATTTCTTTGCTTTTTTTCGTCTGTCCATCTTGCAAAAAATTGTCGAGAAAGTTGAACAAATAGCGCACGCGTGTGACTTCTTTCGCTTGCGGCAGCCCGCTAGATTAGCCCTTTCGCAGTGGCCGGCGCCTGGAGGTATGTTTTCAATACCTACACGCGGAGTGACACAGGCCTGGCCGGACTAAGATTTTAATGCTTTTTGAGAGAGAGAGAGACAATATAGGTATCAAATGAAAGGATTTACTGAGAAAACTAATGCGAATCAAACGCCGTTGCTCCAACATGTAAAAAAATGGGGAGGGCACGACATTGCCCCCGCTAAGTCGATCATAAAGCTATCGTCCTTTTTTGGAAGCGGTTCAGTCAGATTTAAAGATAATGATTTTAATCTGGTTTAAACCAATAGCAAGTACGAATCATTTTGAGTAAACATAAATTTGTTGTTGTGTAAGAAAATATGTATGGGCAACGAAAAAAAACACCGTTTCTGACGGTATCCTCTAAGGACTGCTTAAGAGAAACACACCTATATCATGCCTATTTTCCTATCCCTAAGTGATTGTTGCATTAAACTTTGCATCTAAAGATACATCGCTCGGAAAATTAAATTACGTTCAATGTCGCTCGATAGTTCAAGATACTATAAGATGCAAATAATATGCACGTTTCGCATACGGGCCCGGTGTGTGGCGCCTCTTGTCGTCACTGGTAATGTTGGTTCGTACAAATTGTATAGCAAGCGATATTTTATATGATAATATAGATACTTTACGGTCAAGCTCAGCTACAATAAGACACTTTATACGGTACGGGCAGTACGACATAAGAACGACCAAGTCCAAGTAGTGTGTAAGTATAGCTGAGCCTTACCGTACTATGATATTTGCACATACATTTTAAAATCCGAACTTCATAATGTTTCGAATTCATTTCAAACTCGAACCAACTTCAAATTGTCTCGAATTTTATAATGTGTTCTTTATTTAAAATATCTAATTTAGTAGTAAGCCGTACAAAATCGCTGAATTTTACCTAAGAATTTGCAAATTTTCTTGAATATTTCGAATGCTCTAAAAGGCTCATTGGTATGGAAATAAAATAATATTTACTTACAAGTTTAACTGGAAGTTGTGCTTCTTTAGCAAAACTTTAGTAAAGGTAGTTACTGAATTAGCTTTACTGCTTAGTACCGGCGTACTTAAACCAATATGGGTAAAAAAGAAACATCGACACAAAAGAAGAGACGACTAGAGAAGGAGAAATTAAAACGGCAAGAAAAACTGTCCGCCGAAAACGATGACGCGAAACGCCAACGACTTAGCCAAAGGCGTGATCAGTATAATAACAAAACAGGCGCTAAATAATAAAGCTAAGGAACGCATGCAACAGTTAAGAGCAACGGAATCACCGGAACAACACAATGCAAGAGTTGCCAAAATTCGCCAGTACGTGTCTGAATTACGAGAAACCGAATCAGATGAACAACGCGAGGTTAGATTAAGCGCTTTACGAGACTACGGATCTCAAGTAAGAGCAAAGGAAACCTCTGATCAACGAGAAGTTCGTTTAAGCGCCTTACGAGAGCACAGTTCTCAAGCGAGAGCAGACGAAACCCCTGAACAACGAGAAGTTCGTTTAAGCGTTATTCGGGAGTGTAATTCTCAAGCGAGAGCAGACGAAACTCCTGAACAACGAGAAGTTCGTTTAAGTGCCTTACGAGGGTATAATTCTCAAGTAAGGTCAGACTAAACCCCTGTACAACGAGAGGTTCGTTTAAACGTTATACGGGAGTGTAATTCTCAAGCAAGAACACGCGAAACCTCTGAACAACGAGAAGTTCGCTTAAGCTCTTTACGAGAGCATAATTCTCAAGTGCGAACAGCAGAAAGGTCGCAAATAGAAACTTTTAATAAAACCATAAATATCTTTTGTGACAAAATATGCGAGATTTGCACTAAAATGTGCTATCCGAATCAAGTCACAAACCATAAATTAAATTCAAGCCCTGATTCGTACCTACCTGCAGAACTGACAAGTAAAGAATCCATATTACTATGCCATCGTTGCAAGAAACACCTTACAAGCAAAAAAACGACAGCCCCAGCTAAAGCTTACTGGAATAATTTAGATGCTGGTGAAATTCCTGATGTAATAAAACAATTGACACAACCTGAGCAACGTTTATTATCAAGGATTATACCATTTGTAAAAATTGTTAAATATGACGGTCTATTTGGGCAATACGGGTTTAAAGGGCAAACGGTACTATTCGCACAAGATATATTTGAATTTACTGAAAAACTGCCTAATATTCTACCCAGATCTACTGACAGTATAGATATGGTAGTCATTACAGAACATCTAGAAAATTTAAATATATCGCGAGAGCATAACATATCACGTCCACGTGTATATGAAGCATTGAATTGGCTCATAAATAACAATCCCCTCTATCATGACGTTATAATAAATAACAATGCACAAATATTACAAAACGACCTTATTCAAGTAACTAGAGCTATCAATGATGAATATGCTCAAAATAATCAACAACAAGAACATCAGTCACAACAGTCCACATCTGGGCTTCTCCCTCAAGATAGAAATCTAACATTAGTAGAGCCTGCTACAGCATCAGCTACTGTCAGAGAAGCAAACAACCCTAATGATGCTTATACACTCATTAATAACTCCATGCGCATTCTACGAGCTTCTTGGCATCAAGGGAATTATCAAATTTTTAATGCAAACCATGCAGGCAGTCAATGCTGTGCTATGGTGTTGGCAAACATTACAAGAGCCGCAATATTATCACCACATTTATGGACTAACAACATACTTAACATGAATATGCTCGAGGGGGACTAGGGTTTCGTTCCCGGGACCCGGGAAACGGGAATTCCCGGGAAAAACTTAGTTCCCGGCGACGGGAAATTTTTATTCATTTCCCGGGAATTCCCGGAAAGTTTAAATTGTGCTTTTATGCTCTAAAAACCTGCATATTGATAATTATTTACAGACAGATACCACTAAATTTCTTGTTATAAAATTAAACAATAATAAAACTTTACTGCTTCCATGATCTAGTGATCTAATCGTTTGTTTTAGGATGTGGAGGTCTCTGGTTTGAATCTCAAACGAAACACACAAAGTTGATATTTGTCAATTTATTACTTCGTGAGAACGTACCCAGTTTTGTTGGGTTAGGGCATTGCAAGTTGATTCACCTTATTGTCTGTAAGAAAGACAGATCGGTGCTTCGGAGGGCACAGCCGTCGTCCCGGCTGATGTCTATGAATACTTAGGTAGTTTGCCCACTTGTCGTCCGTTGCTGCGTATTTTTGAAGCACCGTAAAGCATGTGTCTGTCAGACAAAAGGAAATTGCGAATTTCGATCTTATTCCCAAACAAATACGGCTACAGTGCGTAACGGATGCGCCTGTCAAGTCGTTTGATTGAAAAACCACCAAAGATGGGGTTATTAACCAAGTTAGTTACGAATACCTACTAAGACTCTTACCCCAAGGTTCAGTGGGTCGTTTTTCGATTTGATGTTCTTCACGATATGATGATGATGAAAATGGATCATAGACATTCCTAATTGATTTCTTTTTTATTTATTATTGTATATCAATATCTGACCGTATGACTTAACGTCTGTATAAGCGTTCTCTGTGAAAAACCACAGTTTGCCTTGCATTCGCCAATCTGCCGGCCTATCGTGGTGAGTATGGCAAAAACACTACTTATGGGGGAAGGCAGTAGGCAGCAGTGGACTGTTGTGGCCGTAAATGCTAATGTTGTGCTTTAAATGTCTGACCCATGGTTTCTCCATCCAAAGATTTTGGGCTTCAATTCCGATAGTGTTTATTTATGACAATTCAGGCTGATAGACCAGTATATTTTAATTTATAAAGTTATTTATTTCGTAGAGCACCTTAAGCCGTCGATCCTGGTCGCGGTTTTGAATTTGTTACACTGATCATTAATAAAGTTGTTGAGGCGGCTTAAAAAAACCAGGATAGGCTCGGTCAGTACTCGTATGGTAGTTTAAACTTTTTAAGTATTTAATTCAAACAATTAAATAAAGTGTTTAACTCCATTTCTTATCGAAAAACAGCAAAAGTAAAAAGTATTAAATTTTTTCCGGTTCCCGGGAATTCCCGGGAAAAGCGAAAATTAATTCCCGTTTCCCGGGAACATAAAAAGGCCGGGAAAAACGAAACCCTAAGGGGGACGCAATATATGCACAAATAAGGCAAAAATCAACAGATAATTCACTCGTACCTCCTATTGATGAAACAGGCTACTTAGAAGTGCGCCACTTCGGTGCCATAAGGGACAGTTATAGGATGTATGATTGCTCTTTTAGGATGGAATACGACGAGGAAACAGATCTATTTGGATGTTTGCGAGATTCAGTGAATGATCAAGATTTCGGGATGACAATAAAAACTGCTCTGGCGACAATGTTCACGAACCACAAAGCCGGTGTTCTGATTGCCACATCAAAATCGCTAGGACTCATGAAGTATAACAATAAGTAGGTACTACTTTACTGACTCCCACGCATGTGGCCCTAAAGGTGCAAGCGCCTTTGATGCAAATGGCAAAGCTTGTGTTATTGAATGTGGTTCTCTTGATGATCTTGTCCGAGTTTGCAAACGCGCTACTGGATCAGGTTACGAACAGTATACCCTTAACCACGTAGACATTTATACGACAGATTTAGCAGGCAACGCAAATATTATTACAGAACACAATACCACCAACAACAACCAATTTATATCACCAACATACACACCCACAATATCTCAATCTGAAAATGAAATAAACGTGATTTGTGAAACTGAAACCATTCCCGCACAGATTTCAGCTATGGCTTCCATCCACAGCACACGACCTACAGAAGCACAAATATTTAGTTAACAGCAACATCAGAGAATACTTATATCACCGACTTACACACCGACAATAACTCAATCTGGAAATGAAAATAATGCAATCAGCCAAATAGAAACAATTCCTGTACAGACTTCAGTAATGGCTCCTATCGACAGCACACAACCTACAGAAGAACAAATATTAGATGTGTCAAATAATGTCAACAAAATTACGAGAAAAACAACAGATAACATTGTTAATGTGAATTTGCGTGGTTCTTTCTGCTCCCTTATGGGGTAAATGGACTTAACGAACCAAGAAATATCAAAATTTCACCACTTGATTATTTCCAATACAGAATTTTAGGAAACGATACTAGGTTTCAACGAAATGATTATTTGTTTTACGCATTATCAATGTTTGAGTATCATAGGGTAAAATCAACAATTTCTGCTTGCTGTAAAAAAGTCGAAGGTCAAGATGGCAAAGTCGAAGATGTTCATCTTTACCTTAAAAACCTTAGAGGTTCAGCGGCATATTGGCGAACTGCATTAAATGAACTGTTGGCACAAATACGATGTCTAGGGCCACCAACTTACTTCTTAACCTTTAGCTGCAATGACATTAACTGGTTAGATATGCGTAAAGCTCTCCTTATTGCTGATGGTCGAGCATTAGAAAATCCACAAAATTTGGATAGGATAGCTACACAACAGTTAATTGAAAAATATCCTGTTATAGTAAGTAGGCATTTCATGTATCGTTTCAATGCCCTTATGAAATTTATGTTAAACAACAATCAAGTTTTAAATGGCCGTATAAAGGATTACTGGTGGAGGATCGAATTCCAGAATCGCGGAAGCCCTCATGTACACATGATAATTTGGGTAGAAGATCACGCATCCTTTGATACGGATGAGGGGTTACATCAGCTTGATCAAGTATGTAAATGTGACCTGCCGCCTGAGACATCTGAATTGCACGATCTGGTAATGCAAAATTAGTTACATAAACATACACATACCTGTTTTAAAAACAATGTTGAACCACCAACATGTAGGTTTGGTTTTCCGAGAAAAGAATGCACTGAAACTCGTCTCGTTTCTCATTCATCAGATGAATTTATTCGTAATGGTGGCAGGATTTGCATTTTGAAGCGAAGGCAAGAGAGTGCATGGGTGAACAATTATAACAAAACTCTTTTGAAAATCTGGAATGCAAATATGGACATCCAGCCATGCGGAACCAATGAGGCCATTGCATTTTATATAGCAAAATATGTTTCTAAATCTGAACCTACTCAGCTGGATATCAGTGTAGCTCAAGCAATTCGGGAAATACAACGTGAACAAACAGATATATCGCGTAAATTATTCAAAGTTTGCATGCGGATTTTAAAAGAACGACAAGTCTCTGCTTGTGAGTGTGTTTATAGGCTCTGTCATTTAAATTTCAGGGATAGTTCGAGAAAGTGTACCTTTCTAAATACAAGGAAACCAGAACAGCGATATAGGGTACTTAAATTTGATTCAAATGGGATAGCTACCGGATACTGTAGTAACATATTCGAACGTTATGAAAAACGGCCTACACAACATTCTGACTACGATTTCGATAATATGTGCCTTCTGGAATTTGCAATGCTCTTTGAACCACATTACGAAAAGTCAAACCAAGAACTTGAGGAATGTGTTGATATTTATGAACCAGAAAGGCAAACTAGAAAACGACTACTTACACTTACAGATAACACTAAAATGGTAATCAGGAATGTTCCTGCCGTTGTACGTGTGCCATATTTTATAGCTGCCAGTGACGCTGAAAATTTTTATTATAGTTTACTTCTGCAGTATGTTCCTTACAGAAATGAAAGTGAATTAATCATTGATCATGACACAGCGATGCAAGCTTTTCTGGCAAGAGAGTCTGAGCTCCGCACGACAAACTCCCGTTTAGATATATTTAGAGAGCGGGACAGACAGCTTGAAAATGCTTTTAACCAAATTCATGCTTTTGAAGTTCTGAATCAAGAAACCGAACAGGATAACATTGAAGAAGATTTGGATATACCGGAGCAACACATGACCGACGAAGAATTTTTGAATGCAAGAAGAGCAATGAATGTTGGACAAAAAGATGCATTTTTATTCATAACAAGATTAGAAGTATTTTAGATCAGTTAAACAACCAAAATGAACAGCGGTTAAGGTTGTTTATAACCGGTAACGCTGGAACTGGCAAGACCTTCCTCTTCAACTTATTAAAAAATCAAGTAAATCGATGTTACGGTAAACAAGTAGTAAAAGTGTGTGCGCTTACTGGTGTGGCAGCACGATTAGTAGGAGGATGTACATTACATTCCACATTAAAATTGCCTGTACAAAAAGATGGTAGAATAGTGCAAATGCCTTTATTAACAGGTAATTACTTGCGTTTAATGCGGCAACAGTGGCAGCATGTTGAATTTTTATTTATTGATGAAATATCAATGGTTCCGTACGAAATGCTTTGTATGGTGGATTCTCGGCTTAAACAACTTAAAAATAACGAATCACTTTTTGGTGGTATAAATATTTGTGTGTTTGGAGATTTAATGCAGTTACCTCCAGTGCGAGGAAATCAAGTATTTGACCAACCCTTAAGATTTGTCCCAGCAACACACCTATGGCGTTCTTTCTCGTTAATTGAATTGACTGAAAATATGAGACAACAAGGTAGCACAATTTTTAAAGACCTCCTGAATGCATTACGAATTGGTGAACTGCAACCAGAACATTTTGCCATTTTAGTGAACCGGTTAAATAAAGATCGAACTGGCGAATTCACGATTGAAAAAGCCCTGCGAATTTATCCTACTAAACAACAAGTATGCAATCACAAAAAAACTGTTCTCGAACACTTTCGAGCCCGTGGCGTAGCTATAAACAAAATAATAGCACAGGATAGCCTTGTGGATTGCACTCGTAGGAAAGATAACATGGATTTAAACAATATAATACCATCAGATATAAACAAGACAGGAGGGCTACCTAAGGAGCTAGAAATATTCGTTGGGGCCAAGATGATGTTGCGTTATAATGTAGATGTGTCCAAAGGTCTGGTAAATGGTGCCATTTTACATATTACAGAAATTATATGGCCGTGCTTTCGACGAGCACAAATGTATGATACTGACATACCATCTGTTCGTATAGACTTCGGTAAAGACGGTGTTCATCTCATTCAACCAAAGACTGTGCAATTTCCAGCAAAATATAGTCATGGTACTGCAGAAAGAAGGATGCTGCCACTCATATTATGTTGGGCTTGTACAGTACATAAAATGCAGGGTAGTACCGTCGATCATGCCGTTGTATACTTAGGTTCGAAGCTCTTCGCTGCTGGTCAAGCTTATGTGGCCTTAAGTAGAGTAAAATCTTTAGAAGGTCTCCTTATTGAAGAGCTGGACTGTGCAAAATTAACCGGCAAACGACCTTGCAATAATGATGCGTTGAATGAGATGATCCGACTAAGAAACCTGTCCAGCGATAGCTAAAAAGTATAAAATAAATTTAAAGCAAAAAAATACTTTTTAAACAAGCTTTTATTTAAATGCGCTAAAAAGAATAAAATAATACATATTCTCCTCTAAACTTTTACCATCAACTTATAACGTCATTTCATTACAAATTTTATATGATATAAAAGCTTGTCGCGAGGTTTAAACACTCGTAAATTTATCTGAGCATCAAAACTAAGATTATAATCAATTACCTAGGTACATCAAGTGACTTGATTTACCTCAGGTACGTGACTGATCTAAACAGTTAAAATCTCGCGACAAGCTTTTATATCATATAAAATTTGTAATGAAATGACGTTATAAGTTGATGGTAAAAGTTTAGAGGAGAATATGTATTATTTTATTCTTTTTAGCGCATTTAAATAAAAGCTTGTTTAAAAAGTATTTTTTTGCTTTAAATTTATTTATTTATGATATGAGATATGTGGCTTCGTTTCGGAATAGGGAAGCATTCTCTATGCATTGTACCTACCTATAAGTTTTTGGAACGTCACCAAATACTGTGTCTACATAATTCAGTTTAGAAAGAATTAGCGAATCACACAACTTAATAAATAAATTTCGGACACCGTAAAACAGACAACATATAGGAGCAATTTCTGACTGTTTTTCAAACTTAAGAGTTCCATCAAATTTCCAGGTTTCGCAAACGTAGTCTTGAAATTAGCCGCTCTTATCCTGTCTTCACAAGGCGGCTCTCTCGATATTCCCTTACCGAAGGTGGCGCTGGCGGCGTGGACTGCAGCCTGCCCTAATTTGTTTCCCCTAGCCAAACCTCAGATCCAACGAGCATGAGATGACCTTTGGGCAAAGTCGGTGATCAACGCCCTCACGGAGACTGCCACCGGAGCAGACTTGGCCCGGCTCGAAGCCGTCTCCTGCTGCGAAACTGGGGCATGGCTCCATGCACTGCCACCACCACATATCGGGACGCTTCTAGACGATAATTCTTTGAGGACCGCCGTGGCCCTGCGCCTGGGCTGCAAAATCTGCGAACCACACATTTGCCGCTGCGGCGTGAAAGTGGACGCAACTAGCCGGCATGGTCTCAGCTGCAGGCTCAGCGCTGGCAGACACTGGAGACACCACGCCATCAACGACTTGATCCGCCGCGCCTTATCTGCGGCAAATGTCCCGTGCGTCCTCGAGCCTCCACGCGTATGGCCTGTCACGCGCCGACGGTAAGAGACCAGACAGCCTCACTTTAATCCCATGGGCGAGCGGCTGCTGCATCCTATGGGACGCCACTTGCGCTTGCACTTTCGCTGCCTCCCACCTGCCCAAAACCACACGCACGGCCGGCTCGGCAGCTGAGCACCTTGCCACTCTTAAGCTGGAGAAGTACTCTGATCTCCAGCTGAACTACGAGTTCGTCCCTTTCGCTGTTGTGACCCCCGCTCTGGATCGTACTTGGTCCAACAAATATCCCTCGCAATACACTGGGGCAACGCAGTGAGCGCCATGGGCACCTTCGGACCAGGCACGGTACAGACCGGGCACCTTTAGTTTATATTATCTTCTTTTTTTGTTAGTTTATTTTATTTAAGTTATCTATAATTTATTTCTTTTTTATATTTTTTAGCCTATGTAATTTTACCAACCTGTAAGTTATAAAATTATAAAAAAGAACATCAAATTGCATACCAAGATTTTGTGCCTCATCCACTTGTTCTATTGCGACTCCTGAAATATTTATTACGGGATTTTTCGATTTGATATAATTGATTTGGTGTTTAGTTCCGGCGATAATAAATTTAGATTTGTCTGGATTTAATACAAGGCCCCGTTAGCGTGAGACCACATATATACTTGACGGGAATGTACAAATCTGCGTGTATGTGAAAGTTACAGTTACTAATGTATTTTACTATGTCAGCACAATATGTAATTAAAAGTATAGGTCCGAGAATTGAACCCTGTGGCACACCACGTGATACGGGCATAAGATTTGAATAAACATTTGTACCATCTGAATTTTCAAGGAAAACTGGTTGAGAGCGATCATGGAGATAACTAGCAAACTAGTATCTTGCTGAACTGAATCTGAACAATAACAGCTGAACAACATCTCAATAACAACTGAACAACCACCTTATAAAACAACTGAAAAACTGTCGCGTAGGGGCCAGATGCTGGCCCTCGCACACCCGGATTTAAACTCGGGGATGTGGTTGAAGATGCTGATTTACGGATGAAAGACCCTGGATATGAACATATAAATTAGTGTGACTATAAACGTAGTACTCGTGTGGAAGGAAATAGAATAGCGAAACGGGACAAAACTTACCTGAAACTTCTTTCAGGTTCTGTTCTTAGTAGTTATCGCAGTATTGGGTATGTCCGGGATATTTATATATTTATATCTGTCCCAGGGCACTGGCACGTGATGAGAACTTGTCGGAATCTATTTAGCACGGAAGTAAAATAATAATAGTAGTATTTCGAAAATCGCTGTTGATCTGCCAGAACACGTGGATTCAAAAAGTTGAAGGATGGATGATGTGGTTGTGGATGGACAGTCTGATGCTGGAAGTACGATGCCAAGGAGGTCGCATCGTTACAAACCTACCGAACAATTACCGTACAACAACATCTATCATTTGCGGCGGTAGATTGCAATTTTAGTATTGGCAAAAAATCATCGTTTCATTTCTCTATTTTATCGAAAGAAGAGCCTTAAATGTAAGCCATTATGACATTCACTTCATTAAGACATTACGCTTCAGCGTTTGAAAAGAAACTGAGAACCCTGAGGCACGCCAGAGGGAAGTGGTAACCATGAGGATGTGTAATGTTTCAAAACTACAGCTTGATTGCGATTTTCAAGTGATGTCTTGGTGATGTGTAAGTCGCCATGTAGGTATATCGTCTAAATGAAGCTTACTCAAGAGTACACTGTGGTCCATTCGGTGAAACACTTGCTGTAATCCGTAAAAATTACATCGATCTGCCCAGAGCTCTTCCCATTCCTTCTGTAATTAATTCATTAGCTAGGATTAACTTAGAGCCAGTTAAACGTTTCTTTAAGAAACCATGTTATTCATCGTTGAAAAAGCATTTCAGACAAGCATATAACTAAGTATTAACTACTCTCTCGAATATAAAATTCGTTCGTGGTCTTTGAACAGATTTTTTTTTAAATTAAGGATTACATTGGATAACTAAAATAAACAAACACGTGTTTCAGAATTTTCTAAATTTTAATTAAATAGGAAGTAAAATATTTGTATAGAAGCTTGTGATTTTTCATTGCGATCCGTTTTAGAATTATAATTAGACTAAGCTGTTAAAATTAAAAAACACGTGTTTCAGCATTTGCAAATTTTAACCCCTGAAAGGAGTAATTTAGAGATCGGCCTATAGTTTTCCACGTCGGATTTGTCACCTTTTTTATAATAGATTGAGACGAGCATTCTAATGCCTAATTATATGCAGTTGCATACATTATTTTATCTACACTCTAAAAAATTAACTCAGTTGAACACTTTTCCAAACGTCCGCACCGGCGATTGCAAGGCCCGATACATGGTCAAATTCAATACGAGAACGTAATATGGCTTGATATGAATTTTTGAAGATTCTTTACTAACAGTTGTTTAGATGTCGAGTCTCAACAGCAAATAACTAAACAACTGAACAACAACTGAACAACACTGAACAACAACTGAACAACAGCGGAATAACATCTGAACAACAACTAATCAACATCTGAACAACAACTGAACAACATCTCAACAACAACAGAACAAAAACCTAATAAAACAACTAAACAACATCCGAAAAATTACCGTACAACAATAACTGTCAGGTGCGGCGGAAGATAGCGATTTGAGTATTGGAAAAAAAACTTCGTTTCATTTCTCAACTTTAACGTATTAAGAGTTTTCTCATTAAGTCATTACGCTTCTGTAATTTATAGTAAACCCTAGTTTTTATAGGCAGAATGCATAAAGTAGGTCATTATGCATCTGTTTTCGAATAAATAATTCGAATATTATGAGACGAGTGTAGATAAATATATAAATAATCTTCTTATCTGTCACAGTTTTATATTTACAGAAAAAGGTACCAATTAATTAAATATTGAAAAATTGTTGAAAATATTTATTTCTTAGTATGTTTACTAATTACTTTTCACAAATAGTTGATGTAATGCAAAAACAGGATGGCACCAAAAATAAAAACTAAGCCACACTGAAAATAACCTTATATTTGCTTCTTAAAATGAATAAAGATAAGTTCTGTTTTCAAGAAATCATATTTTTGCTACGATGCGAAAACAGAGTCTATAGGTACATTTTTTTAATCATGTCGTTCTAACCATCTTCTCCATTCTTAGAGATCTTTCTTATCTTATATAACAAAGTCGAGTCCACTATAGCTCGTAAGAACTGGCGAGCAGAGCAGGCTTTTTATTTGTCATATTTATTCGTATTCAATCAAATGAAAACAGATCCCATTCAAACTTATTTTCACAACGAGGTAATCTTAGGTACCTGCTCGTGCATTACTGATGGTGGCCCACAATAATTTGCTATAATTTAACAATTAAGACACTACCGGTTTCCCTAGTAGATTGTGTTATTGTGAATTTACAAACCTAGAAAACGGTATATTTTATTAATACTATGAATAATCATCTATTTGAGACTAATAGAAGTTTAAATTATCATATGCTATGGCAGTATTAAATAAGCCTTTTATATTTAATAGTTATAATTTGTACACTGGTATAAGGCTAAACAAATACAATTTTAACTAATCACTAATTAATAACATACTTATCATAGAGGCACTAAGCGTAACGTAACATGTGAGCATAACTTCGTGCTTTACATTTTTATTATTCCTGGAATCTGTACCATGTATCAGTATTAATGGTTTTTTTTGAACATGCAAGTTAGGCGGTCAAAAAATATATAATTATAAATTTTATTTGCCTTATTATTTCAATAATGTATACACAAAGTTAATGATAGTGTGGCCACGTCTTCAACAATATTCGTTTCATACAAATGATCGCCACTCCGCTTAGGAACGTTAATGAAAAAGTTAATAAGTTTTTGAAAAAACATTTTAAACAGTATTTAGGACTACCTTCGCTTTATCTGAGGCGGACTTATTAGAACAAAGGTAATGATTGACGATTAGTGGGAAATTGAATTCGATTCTTTCAGTTTTTTTAGGGTTCCGTAAACAAAGGGTCAAAACGGGACCCTTTGGGTCTGTCTGTCTGTCACCAGGCTGTATCTCATGTCATGAACCATGACAGCTAGAGTTTTCAGAGGTGCCGTATTTCTGTTGCCGTTATTACTTGAGTTTCCACAACTATTACTCATCACGATAATACAATCAAAACGGATTTAACTCGTGTTTATTTTACAATTTATAGACTTCGTGGTCATGAATAACGTCATTTTCAGAATTTAAATCCGTTTATTTATATTTAATAGTGATTGATAAAAACCATAAAATTCAATAAAATAAAATTTAATAATAAGGTTACAATTTAATACAACAAACGTGTTTTTATGTTTCATGCCATTTTTTACGAAATAGTACGGAACCCTTTATACGCGAGTCCAACTCGCACTTGGTGGATTGTTATTTAGAAGATAAGATCAAAATGTTCTCGCTGCCTAATAATATTGCTAAAGTTTATTCTGAAAGACCTTATATATTGTTTTCATTAATTTCCTTGAATATTTTATGTATCCACCTAAAACCTCTGAGATAATAGATACCATACAATACAAGGTATGAACGAGCAAAGCCATATTTTCAAACGTCAAAAACAATCTACTTACATATTAAAAATAATGTATGCTTACATTTTAGGTTTTTTTCAGTGCTATACGTAAGCATCAATATATGAAAAAGAAACAACTGTTTATTAATCAAAAATGTCGGCTTTTTAATATTTTTCGACTTAAGGTGAATCGTTTTTCATACAAACGAAAAACTGAAGTTCAGTGAACAGTTAACAACAGCTTATGCGAGATGATATTGGCGCACAACCAGTGTTATGACAAAAAAGTTAGGTGCGCGTATAGACAGTAAAATTGATTTCCATAGGATTTTCCACGGTCGTCCACAGTAAAAACAACTTTTTTTGCTGCAGTAGCTCCATCTATTGGCGTTATGTGGCGAAATGGGTTTAAAAGAGAAATCTTAGGGCCTTGAAAAAGTTAGACATGCGTAGAACGCTGGTTTAACAAATTACTTCACACAAAATATCCTTGAACATTCAACGCATGTCTAACATTTGCTGGTGAGGCCCTCATAAGAATTTTATCGACGTAGGTCCATTTAACTTTTGTATTTAAAACGGTCCACCGTAACACAAGACATAAAGGGCGTCACGCACGGTGAAGATACTTTAATAAATAAAAGACTCCTTCTAAGAAAGAGATGAGATCTCTTTTTACAGATTAAAAACCATATACCTCAAAATGCCAATAGAAGGCGCCCCCAATTATGCGAAGGCCTAAGTAGTGACGATAACACACTATTGAAACGCACGCTATCCGATGCATGTTATGTCAATCAAATCTTTCTATTTTCTACGACTAGAATCACACTGTAAACACTCAATGCAACATGACGCTCACGTGATTTGTTGACTAATCATGAATCGGGTGGCTTAAAATAGTGTGCTCCCATCGTGAAAGCATACGCAACAATGTTCTATGCAAGCACTTTTAATTGTTCCTATTTACGATAACTCGATAAAACAACATACAAAATCAACAGTTCAAGAACAAATTGATATAGAATTTTCTAACGCTGCACAATTATAACGACACCCTCCAAACATAAGTAGACCGTTTTTATCTTTTTTTCAAGGCCTCATTCGGAAGTCGTGTCTTAGCTTGTCAAAAAGAAAATCATAGAGATTTTGGAGGCTATCATATTCAAAGGTACGTTCAACTTGCTCCGGATAAGATAACCTTGGCTTAAAATATAAACTATACACCTCTGAACGGGGGTTTGGCGAAATGAATGAACGAAAGACAATTAAATGTCATCACATTGTCGCGGTGTCTGGTCTTATTTTCGTAAATATAAACTTATTAAAGTAAGTATAATTTATAGTGCAATACAATTAACAACAGAAATATATCACGAAAACACTAGATAACACTATGCACCTGTCAAACTGACGTTAGGCGAAATTTTCTCCTGACAGACGCTCTAAAACGCGGCTTTACGATCTGTCATCGCAGATAAATTATCTAATACGACGGCATAGAACGGCTTCTAATCCTTGTCTAAGCATAATTAAAGTGACAGTTCTATGTTTAATTAAGAGCGTTTCTTCGGTAACATGGCCACTTGACTAGAAATTGCGAAGAACCCATTGTCATTTTTAAACATGACAGGACTTAGATATCTCCTATCCTTTTCTAAACCTATTTGACGGAAAGTGACAGCGCTACTTTAAGGTAAGGTAGGTAAGTTATGAGAATTTATTTTCCGCAGCAGACAGAATGGAAGACTTGGCTGAATGGACTTACGTTTGCGTACTCTAAAAACATTTCGAAACACATTTCGTATCTGATAATAATGTGTCATTTATTCTGTATGAAATCGGGAAAGCGTAGCTAGTTTGCACCTCACTTCAAGGCAATACGCTCCAATTTGTATGTACCGTTACAAACACAATAACATTATTTTCATTTTGGGTGTTTTAAGATAACATATTATCGTAACTTTACCGCATGTAACGCCCTTTTGTTGTAAGTTCCGGTTACTAGAAATGTGTCTACAGTACCACATCTACATGGTGTAAATTGTTTATCTAAGAATGATCATTCTACAAGTTTTTTTTATTTTAAATAGTGCTTTGCATATATAAAGATAAATGGTAAAAGTGACTGCAAAGTTTTGTATATAGAATACAGATACATAAATATTACAAAGCATTTACCCAATTGAACAATACGAAGAACACGGTACGGCAGTAAGGTTTGAAAATACTAATTTCTATAAATACAATACAAGAATGAGTGGCATTAAATTAATTCAATAAAATAAATAAATATGTAATGTATATGAGGAAACACACGCTTATGCAGACTTTCAATAGAGAAAATACGAGGGTCGGCGTACCAGTAGCAATCCAGCAGGTACCAGTCGCAGACCATTGCCTCTAAAACTTATAAATAAATAGTTATTGTTTTGCACAAAGAATAACTAGGTAAATATATTATTTGTTCTATCTAAATATCTTCTAAGTAATCTACTGGCAAAATTAGAAATTGTTGTATAGGGGTGTCTAGACAGACTGGTTAACAATAGAACGGACCCCAACTGGTAATTTATTAACTATTATGAGAAATTATAATTATGTATTTTCTCTGCTTCGAGTTACGTGGGTGTCTTTCAACGACGAAACAATTAAATTCAGTTTAATGTCAGCATGACAGTCGAAATTATTGTTATTCGCTTTGCGGCTGGTACGTCTACTCCATATACTTGTAACTTCCATTAGACTAGACTTGAAGGATAATGAAGCTTACTGGACCCAGGAAGCCGGCACCCACAGCGGCTCAGACTGCACTCTCCAAGCAGCTTTGAGTAGCTGCGTCAGCGCACTCGCCAGCTCTTCGTTTACGATCTCTTCGTCGAACATGTATCCGTACAGGAAGTTTATGCGATTCGACGAGCGGATTATTTCCGAAAACTCATCTTCCTGTAAATAAAAAAGAATACAACTTTGAATACGTATAAATAAATTAAATAAGGAGCGCAATGAATCACGTGGGTTGAGCGAAACATTGCAAATACGGTTTTCGAAAATAGTATTTTTTTTACATTGTATTACACTATTTTAGCATTACAAATAGGCATAGATTTATAAAAATTGTGAGTCTGCTTGGCAGTGCGTAATGCCTAAGAATATACAGGGTGTAAGGACAGCCTTCCGAATATTGAAAGGGTACATTCAAACCATGAAACAAACAACTTCCCATAATAAATATTTCAGGAAAAGTATTTTTTTTTATACTTTCATAGTAAATGTAGTCAGTCAGCTGATTGCGATTTTGTATGAAAGGTCGATTTTTGTATCGAGGATCTTATCTAGGCCAGATAAGGCCCGGTGATAAGGTAGGGGAAAGTGGGGCAGCTTTGAAAAACTAGACAAGTGTTCTACGGTTCTGGTGTAAATGTAAATAAAAATGGCAACACCTTTATTTTTTACTGTCAAATTCGATTTACATGTTTTGACGATTAGCGCGGACATTATAAATAGTTTTTTAAAGTACATTGTAATACTTAATTATAAAAATTGATTACCCTATCTCCTACACTAGGCTAGGCCTTCATCGTAGGTAGACAGCAATAGAATTACCATATTTTAACATTGGTTGAAGTTTATGTAGTTTAACTGTGAAACTTAAGTTTAATTATTAATAATACATGCAAGAAAATAATGAAAATAGATAGTAAATAGTATATTAAATTTAGTGTTTTAGTTCTGTGTGAAATGATGTGTGTGTGTGAGTGTGGTCGTGTTCGTGCATTGCTAAGTAATGGTTCTGAAGATCTGCTCTATCTCATCGTGATTTAAAGTGCTTAGCCATTTTTGTAGCTCAGATTTGGCTTCCCTTAGTGAGTCCTTTATATTACAGAGACGGTTAACTTTGTTGTATACATATGGATGTAAGAAAGGAGCGAATATTCTGGCAAAGTTGTCTTAATTCTCGGAACAGGCGCTTTGTATACCCGCTTTTGTGTTAATTCTTGAAGCGAGTGTGATTCAAGGACCGATTTATGAAAGCCAACAGTAACATTCAGTAAAAATAAACCACGAACAGTCATAACCTCGCCTTGGCCATAAAGCCTGGCTTTCGGAAATCTGAAGGGTCTTTTGTAAATAACCTTGAGGATAGAGCGTTGAGCTCTTTCTAGAATTAGCATACCGGTGATACAACTTCCCCCCAGATCGGCAAGCAATATGTGACTACCGATCGACAAATTGCCAGATAGACATATTTTAGAAGTTTTATATCAGCGATGTGCCGTGTGTTGCCGGCTGAGAATAGCATCACCCCATTTCTTGCCCGTGGGAGTCGTAAGAAGCGTCTAAGGGAGTCGAGGGTGTGTATTGCAATTTTAGGCGATGGGCTGACAACCTGTCACTATAGGGATACACAATTTTCCGAATATCCCTCAAATATTTGTCAGACGTGGCGTAAATGTCCGTTTTATGCGGCTGTTTACGCTCTGCCTACCCCGCAAGGGATTATAGGCGTGATATATGTATGTATGTATGTATGTATATCAGCGATATAACGTAAGTTTTTCAACAAATATATTAGTTATAGCTTGATAGGTGAACAGATAATTGTTTTTTGTTGATTTTAAAGAAAATGTAATTAACCTTTTCACCGCCACAGACGGGTATAGCCGACAACCCGCGACTTGCCGTCAGCGCCACGGTCGGGTACAGCCGACAAAACTTCGTCAAAGTTTATGTTCATAAACTAGCATTTTAAAACCGTATCTATCTTTTATTTTTCGCATATTGCATTTATTGTACCCTCTACTTTGATTTATGAACTTTTGCGCTTAGATATTTATTAGATTTGTAGTTTAAATAAGAAAAATACTGATTACGTTTTGAAGCTGTCAGAAGTACCATTCTCACACGCCATAGTCGGCCCCACACGACTGGAAGTGTTGTTCCTTACTAGTACAAATGTGAAACATCGATACATCTATAATATATTTACGAAATATACTATGCCTAGATATTTGTCAAGTTTGTCATAACAATAACATTTTCTTATTATTTTAATGTATATTGAAAATATTCCCGACATCGATTAGTAGAAATACGCCAAGTATTAGACATTATTTTCTTTGTTTGATTGAGTATCGACAAACCGGTTTCGGCGACTCGTGCACAGCGATAATTGCTTGACCATTGTGAGTGCACTGTACGCCGTAGTCGGGTAAAAACGACACGCTCTGACGTCATTGCAGTAGTGACTTAAAAATAGTGATGGGAAAATGAGTGCCGACGAGCTTAGTTTAGCAGAACTTCTACAGATTTTAGAAGGCGTAGAGGATGACGTTGATCTGTCGTTTGAACGTGGATTACTCGAAGAAGAAGATTTAGAGGTAAGTAAATACCTAATAATCATAAATAATAATAAATAAATTAGGAGCGTTTGGGAGGGTTTCATGTGAACTCAATTTAACGGGTCAAATTCTGATACAAGATTATTATTAGATAATAAGAGATAAGATAATTATTTTTTTAATAAACTTAATTACAAAAAGGTACACTACACTTATAATCTTATATGAAATAATTCTGCGGCTTAACCATTTCCTAAACTAAGAATATGAATTCCTGTATCTCAGGCAAATGGGAAACCGACATAACTATTATTTTAAGATTTATTATATATTATATTCAATACTTTAACATTTTTTTTTCTATTCCTACCCGGTTTATTTGATTATTACTTCGGTTTGTTTCTATTTACTTTTTATAACGCCCTTCGTAAGGTATTGTACTTATATCAGCGGTTATTTATTAGCATTTCATTGTTACTTTAATGTTGTTACGGATGTTAATTTACAAACGAATAGGTACAATACTGTACACGGAGTAACACCTTGAGCCTTATCTTTGTCGGACAGAAATCATTGACATTTGTCTTTAATTTATTTACCAAAATGGGAAAGATTTTTTGAAATACATCAGACACGTAACCTCAATGAAGATTACATAAATAGTTTTAAACCAAGCATAATAGCGGCAAATGACAATAAAACCAGAAATATGCATTTCTTTTGTCTCTTGTGGTCAAAAACGAAATACCGCAACCTCATAGGATAAGAGCTGTTTGAACCCAACGCCGCCTGGAACAATTTATTGTTTTATGCGCACGTGTTTTATGGCCCTGTTTACTCAAAGTTGCAGTTTTTCCACGAAAGTAATTGGCACTCGTGCTTTTTTTTAGTTTGTGTTATGTTATGAGATATGTTTTTTTGTCATTCCACCAGTTTCTTTTGACGAGTACGGTCAAGTTAAAGTGCATAAAAGATGATGTCCCGTCGCGAATATTTGAAGTGGAAGAAAATAGCTGAAGCAGAAATAAAGGCGATGAAAAGTGAGTACAAAATACTGACCGAATTTATTATTCCAAATTATATGGCAACAAGTAAATTTATGGGCTTTAACAATTATTATTATTAAGTACCTTCTTACTTATTTACTGGACTTGACTATGTTAAATTTTAGTTTAGTAATTTAATAACAGAAAGTTGTCCTTATGTAAAATAGACATATGCCGTCGCAGTTCTGTAGGGCATTTTAAGATATCTTATCTATGTACAAAATAAAAGTCAAATAATATACTTTATCTTCATTTCTTTGTTATTTTGTCTCGTATTGTTTCTTTATATTATTATTTTGTACTTCCACATCAAAGGCATCAACATACGCGACTGAATATTTTTACGTTTAAAAATCATTAGATTTAAATTACTTACACTAAACTTATACCTAATCAATTATTGTGTATTCCAGATAAGCAAAAAAGAAAAGAAGCTGCAGAAGCTCCTTTGCCTAGTTCTACGCAGAAACATGCTGATAACAGACGTATGTTATTGATTATACTTGTAATAATTTATTAGTTTAATTATTTATTTAGAGTAGACATGAAACTAATTTTTTTTTCAGAATGCCAATTTGACAAAAGAAAAACAATTTTGAACAAAACGAAGAAATGTTAAAAGAAGTCCCCGACGAGAAGCTGGACCAGGTTTAGGACGAAGTCTATGCGACCATAAAAGAAGCTCAAACGAAATAGTTTTTAAGTACAAATTTGAATATAAGTTTTGATTATGCATGTTGATTTTAGTGAATTTTATATCATAATATTTAGTTTCGTTTCATATTATAGGTATATTTTTATGCAGTTGATATCTGTTAGGTATAATTTTGTATGTTACGATAGAAAAAGTGAGTGTGCATGTCGGCACTCCTTATTTCAAATTATGTATTCATAATTATTTTTATTTAAGTAATACTTAGCAGATCAGTACTAATATTTGTATTTTGTTCGTTTTTATTGATCCAATTTCATTGTTATACATGATTCTATAACTTGTTTATTTTCGTTAATTAAAGATGTTGACACTAGTAATGTTTAATAAATATTTTATATTAAATCGTGTTCATTACTATTAAAAATCGTTTTTAATTAATATTCAACGTAAGTAAAATAAGAAAATGAAATGAAAGAAAACAAATAGTCACAATAAAATATTAAAATAAATACCAGCATAAATCCTATGATGTTCTAATTTTTTTTATCGATATTCTATATTACATCCTTATTTGTCTTAAGGGTTTGAAAATATAGAAATGCCACCGACGCCACAGTCGTCTATAACCGACAACGCGATATAGAGAGACGCGTAATAGAGATGCGCCAGTGCTGATCGAAAACTGAACTAAAAATAAACTTGTTGAATATGCCTAGTGTTGTTTACGAGGCCACCACTACTACTACTATCCTATATTATTATTTTGACCTATATGAAATCAGAACTGAAAAGTAGAGGGCAAAATAATGATTTTAGATTAATCAAAACTCGGTTTAAAAAGTGAAGATTTATTTTCGATATGAACTGTTGGACATCTCTATTTTATTGAGTATTTCTTTCCCAAGAAATTGGTGTGGCGCTGGTTGCAATTTTTTACTCGAATGGCTTGGCGGCGAAAAGGTTAAATAAGGTGTATCTAAGTGTTTTTAACTGAATATCCAAATTTTTACGCATTTATTGCCACAAAAATCAAGGCAGCATGCATAGATTTTACTAAGAAATTTCATCATTCTTTTTATTAGCTAGTTTAAAAAAAAAGCGCTGTGGAATATTTAAAGCCACAAGGCGAATGTTTTATGAGACCAATTACTGGTCACGAATAGAGAACTGTGCGACTGTCGACTTGGAAAACTACTGACACATTACTAGTCTATTATAAGTTCACTACTTGGATGCTACTTTGGTTCACTACTGGTATATAACTGGTCTACCACTGTTATTCAACTAGAACACTATTGTTTCAATACTGGCACACCACTTATTAACGACTGGTACATTATAAGTTCATCACTGTTACTCTGATTAACTAATGGTACACTCTGCTCGGACATTACTAGTACACTCATCATCTGCCTGCCCTTATCCCAATTTATTTAGGGTCGGCGCAACATGTATTTTTTTTCATTTCATCTCTATCAACTGTTAAATCTTCGTTAACACCTTTTTGCTTCATATCATCCTTTATACAATCCATCCAAACTTTTGTAGGCTTTCCTCTCTTTCTGCATCCATCCACATTCATATTCAATACTTTTTTGTCTTATGACTTTCACCCCTTCCCATACATACCACGATACATGGTCATGTTTCGGATCGCTGCTGCCCTTTCCCTGGATGATTATCCCTTAGTCACTTTACGACCCCAGGAGTAAAAATGGGGTGATGCTATTTAAACCTGGCACCACACGGCGTCTAAACATGATATCCGTAAAATGCATACTTAGTATATTAGAGATCAATGGTAAAATGTGATACTAGCCGTAAATGCCCTGGAGCTGTCCTTGTCGAAGGAGGAGCGCGCGTTGGCGTGGGTGCGCGTGGCGACGAGGCGCGCGAGCGGCGGCGGGCGCACGAACACGATGTAGGGCCGCAGCCGAGCCGTGCGCAGCATCTTCAACGCCTGCCAGTGCGGGCTCAGCACGCACACACGACCTACGAACGGACGGTTTCTATGTGTCAGAGGATCAGTCTGTGTGCATAAAATAGCTTAATACTTACATAAATATATCCTTTTGTAAAAACGTTTATTTTGCACTCATATGCTACATTATTTTTCATGAACAGGTCGGGTTTATTTCCCTAATTGAAGCCATTATGTATTGATAATAAGTGTGAGATGATATGAGTGTGATCTTTATTGTACTGTCACCTGAGTTGATGATGGTCTCGACGCTGTCGGCGGTGGTTCCGTACAGGTTGCCCTTGTACTCGCCGTGCTCTATAAACTTGCCGTCCGCGATGTCTTGCTCCATCTTCTCACGCGACACAAAAACGTAATCTTTGCCGTTCTGCTCGCTTGACTTTATCGGTCGTGACGTGACTACAGACAACAGACATTATGTTTTTAGGCATTTACAAGGGGGACTTTTTTATCTGGTAGCTCTCAAAGTTTCTTATAATCTTACACCAGATGGCGTTGTGTTAAGTTGAAATTTTGACATTCGAGTCATTTTATCTTTTAACAGTTTAGCTCAGCGCCATCTAAGTGCACTTGAAAATTGTCCAGATAAATTCTCATTAGAAAACTTTTGGGGGAAGGGAGTAGTAATTAGGATGAACACTGGCAACTAAATGGCGCCACTCTTTCCTTCGCTACTTTTCTGAATTTGGTCGAAAATGTGTCAATGTAAATGAGTTGTAACTTCCTACTGGTGAGTTCCTGGCGCCATCTGCAATAAGCTCGAGTATTTCTCCTCATTAGCAGAGCTGGTTTTACCACGGGAAGCAGTGAATGAAACTGCAAGGCTGCTGGCGATTTAGATTAGTATACAACTCACACGGCACTGGAGTAACGTATTTCTCAGGATCTGTCGCGATCAGCCTCCGCCGCAGTTCGTTCCTGCCGATGCCGGGCGCGCCCACCAGCACTATAGGCCTGACGAGCCCCGGCCGCGGGTACAGCCGAGCTACCTCTTCGTACGTCGGTATCACTTCGCGGTCAAAATCATCGTTCTCCGTGATGTCGTATATGATTTTTTTGACTTTCGGCAGTGATTTGCAGGGGAGCAGCGCGGTGGCTGCCGGCGACGGGGAGCAAGGCGTTTTGGGGGTGCATTCCGAGGTGGCCGTGGATGGACTGCAAAGCGCTGGTTTTCCTGCGGGAATACAAACATTATTTTTAAAATAAAAGGAATTGACTCAGATATTGTTATACCTCATTTGTAATACTTTTTAACTGCTACGGAAATTATTTCTATTTTTAAGATTATACATCCGGGCAAATGAGCCCCGTCGTGTCGGCTTTTATTATCTGCAAATGGAAAACATATACTAAGGTCTCGATTCCGATAAGCCACCTCAGAGACCAATAAATGAGATTTAAAGTTACAAATATCATGGAAGTCGGTAGCATAGCAAATTACAGAAATGGACCACGAATGTGGGGCACATAATTAAAATAAAAAGTGGCAGGTTTATGAACTGTCTACGCCGCTACCGCGCTACGACATGAACTCTAATTGTGTATGTGTGTTGTGTTAAAAGACCATTATGAGCTTCGATTTAATTTAACTCGCATTGAGAAATTTATGTATCCGCTACGCCACCGGACCAGGTCAGTTTTATGGAATGACTCCCTGATTGATAATTAGAAAATAATACAATAAAATGTGCAATTAGAATCAAGTGCAAAATCTAAGGTCATGTTGAATAAATAAAATGAGTATACATACATATAACACGCCAATACCTCTTGCGGGGTAGGCAGAGCGTAAACGGCCGTAACAAACGAACATTTATCTACCACGCGCGGGCTAGATATAGCGCGTACAGCCCGCTCAACGCAGCGTTGGCGCTTATGCTACGTCTGACAAACATTTGAAGGGCATTCAGAAAATAGCGTATCGCTATAGTGACAGGTTGGCAGTCCATCGCCTAAAATTGCCATAGACATGTAAACCTCGAGTCCCTTAGTCGCCTCTTACGACACCCACCGGAAAGAAATGGGATGATGCTATTCTAAGCCAGCTTCATATAAACTGTCTTTTTTCTAATTATTTATTTTTAATTACAAGCCGCGCAGATAGGTGCTCATATGTGCTTTCTCACCTTGCACTGAGGTACTTATATACACGAGGAGTTCATGCTTTCCCCCTTATAGCATCGTTCACACGATGCCAATATGGGCAGGGAAATAGTAAGGGAAGTGGACAGCGCGAATATAACAGGTTACTCGCGCTGCTACTCATCATGCCACTGCCACTTCTCGTGCTCCCTCAAGTGTCGGCTTTTCGTGCGCGAGTCAAAAAGAACGGCAGCACGAATGCGAGTGGAATGTATTGTTATCTAGCTCACTCATATTGGTGCGAGAAGATGACACTAACCTTATTTATAAACTTATTATTTATATACTTACTTATTTATAAAGAGCATGGGACATTTTAGTATGAAGCCTGGTATACCTACAATTCGCGATGACAAAAAAACAAATTTTGGCGGCCAGAGATGAAACATGTGCGAATCGATAGAACATAAAAATACAAACAGGAAATACTCTTTGGTAAAATGTCGTAAGTGATACGGTTTCGGAGTAAATGAGGGCCGAAGTTTTTTTTAATTAAAAATATTTTTTTTACTTTTTATTAATTCAAAATGTTAAGGCAAGCATATAAAACTTCTAATTTGTAAAAAAGGGTTTTAAAATAATACATTACTATCAAAACCAAAGTAATTAAATTAAACTCGAGCCATTTTTGCAGGCTCCATTTCATTTTCAGGTGTTATATCCATAGTAGAAGACATGTTAACAAAGAAAAAAGAACCTTATTTCATAGCATTAGCATGGATCTGACACCTGGCAAATCGGGCCTATAAAAATGGCTCGAGTTACTATGATATAACAACATAACACCTGATAAATGGGAGATTTTGTGACTGTGAAATCGATCGCAGAACATTGTGGGTGATAGAGAGACTATATGGACAGACAAGTAGAAAAAAAAACAAAAAGGCCTTCGTAATACAATGAGGGAAATATCCGAAAAGCTGTGAAAAGAAGATACTTTATTTATATCTCATTATTGCTCTTGCATAGTAGGGAAGAGAACTCTGGGCTGTTGTTCCCATATCATTAGCGTGATATGGTTCTTGGGATGGGCTCGTCATCAAGATATTTTTCCGTTGCCACCTGCATTATTTTTGGATTCTATTATTGTACGACATGATATAGAAAATGAAGCGAATGACGAATTTTAATCCTTATCGAGTACCGACCGAAAAGCTTTGTAGTAACTTCTTATCACGGCTTTTCGGATATTTCCCTCATTGTATTACGATGGCCTTTTGATTTATTCTACTTGTCTGTCCATATAGTCTCTCTATCACCCACAATGTTCTGTGATCGATTTCCCACTCATTGACTTATATCTGTATGTACTCTTAAATCTCGATTCAAGTATTTTTTTATTTACGCATACTTTATTTTAAAATGTGAAATTGTTTCAACGCTCTAAAAAAAACTAAACGAGCCAAAAGTTCTTATTAAAAACCAAAAAAAAAAAATTAATATTAATCCTTACCGAGTACCGATCGAACAGCTATGTAGGTATTGTTTATGTTATGGTCTTTACTTTTTTCCATTCTAATGTTGTCTAATCAAAGTATCTTCTTTTCACGGCTTTTCGGATATTTCCCTTATTGTATTACGAAGGCCTTTTTGTTTTTTTTTTACTTGTCTGTCTATATAGTCTCTCTATCACCCACAATGTTCTATGATCGATTTCACAGTCACAAAATCTCCCATTTATCAGGTGTTATGTTGTTATATCATAGTAACTCGAGCCATTTTTATAGGCCCGATTTGCCAGGTGTCAGATCCATGCTAATGCTATGAAATAAGGTTCTTTTTTCTTTGTTAACATGTCTTCTACTATGGATATAACACCTGAAAATGAAATGGAGCCTGCAAAAATGGCTCGAGTTTAATTTAATTACTTTGGTTTTGATAGTAATGTATTATTTAAAACCCTTTTTTACAAATTAGAAGTTTTATATGCTTGCCTTAACATTTTGAGTTAATAAAAAGTAAAAAAATATTTTTAATTAAAAAAAAAACTTCGGCCCTCATTTTCTCCGAAACCGTATCACTTACGACATTTTACCAAAGAGCATTTCCTGTTTGTATTTTTATGTTCTATCGATTCGCACATGTTTCAACTCTGGCCGCCAAAATGAGTTTTTTCCAATATCTCCAACAATAGGTATACCAGTTTGGTTCCATGCTCTTTAATCTCATAGTGTACCTAAAGTCTTGACATTATTTAATACTATAAATGATTGATTAGCTGATAAATATAACTGTGCAATTTTATACATAAGATTTTTTATAGATTTTTTATTAGACATTATTTTTATTATTGTTTCGGATCACAAGCCTGACATCCCCCTTTGCTACGCCCTCTTACAAGGGTTCGTGTACTGTGACTTTTATGTAATATATTAAGACCTTTTTTACTGTATGTACATGAATGCAAAATAAATTGAAATTGAAGAGTATGACGGCAGTGTGTGAACACTCATTCGCGATGATACTTACGCGGAAGTATTTCGAGCAATATTCGCGACATCGACAGGAGCTGGAGCATGTGCATGGTGTGAGCGTACTATTACACTGAGGTAACTGCCACCATATAAAGATCCCTTCTATATTTGTATGAATAAATAAATATCTTAGACATTTCACACAGCGCCATCTAGCCCCAAACTAAGCAAAAGTTGTACTATAGGTACCTAGGTAACTGATATAATACATTTTTTCTTGTAAATAAATACATGGAAAACACCCAGTCTCAACACAAATATTTGAAAGTAACTTACCAATGCATGTGGTGTGTCAAACCCACGACCCTTTGCATAGCAGGTAAGGATACTATCCACTACCTACGCCATCGGGTTAGTCAGTCGGGTCAGTATGGGTTATACAATTAAATTTCCACCGAAGGGAGGTCTACAGAAATAGTAAATGTTTATTCCTGTTTGTACTTACCATCCAATGATTGAGGGTCTATTTGCCTTTCATGTATAATCCTTCCTTCCTGCAGGGCACGGGAAGGTATCAGCCCCGCCCTCATGACGCGGTCGCCCTCGCGCCGCGCCTGCCACCTGTTCACATAATAAATAAATAACTAAATAGTATGAATGTCCCTGTGTCCCCCACGTATGCTTAAATCTCTAAAAGGATTACGATTACGCAACGGATTTTCATGCCGAGAGTGAATAAAGAGGAAGGTTTTTATGTATAATTCATGCCGGGAAAACGGTTAGCAGCGGGTAAGACCACTGGGCTGGCCTCTAGTATAGAATAAAGCCGCTTTCCGTGTCCGTCCCGGTGTCCCTAAGTCCCGTTGTATGCTTAGATCTATAAAACTACGCAACAAATTCTTAAGCGTTTATTTCATTGATGGCGTGATTCAAGAGGAATGTTTTGTACATAATACATGCTGGCAAAAGGTCTTATTGCCACGGAAAAAGGTAAGCAAAATCGCTGGGCAGGCAAAATCAAGAAAGAAATCGCTTAGCAGGCCGTTTATTACTTTAGTATATATGTCACAGATTGGCAAAATCAGAAATTCAGCTACAAACCGGAATATGATAACATGGTGACTTCTTTCTGCCGTCATCTTCCTTAACAAATCTAGGAATTCGGCCATATTTCCAAGGTCCGATACAAGGTCAAAGTCAATACGAAAACGTGATAATTATGAATTTTTGAAAAATCTATACTTAATTAATTGTTCAATGTCATGTCAGCAAGTGAACAACAACTTAAGTAAACAATTGATAAACATTTCAATACCAACTGAACAACAACCTAATAAAACAACTAAACAACAACCAAACCTTGCAACAACAACTGACAGGTGCGGCGAAAGAATGCGATTTGAGTATTAGCAAAAAAAAACTTCGTTTCATTTCTCAGCTTTATCGAAGTAAGAGCCTTCTCATTAAAACATTACGCTTATGTAATTTGTATAGGTTTGGATTCCATAAAGCAGGTCATTATACAACTGTTAACGAGATCATAATTCGAAGATTATAAGACGAGTTTAAATAAAATATGAAGGGTCTACCAGTTTTTAGTTTTCTTTGTACGAGTGATCTTTCTGTTATTTTCAATCTTTTTCATCATTTTCATCGCTGATTTTGCCATTTGAGCGCTACTTTTAATTTTCATGTCGCAGTCACCATCATCGCTGATAAGAAGAGTATCCCGAGTAGTCTTGAATGAATGAAGTAAAACCAAAACCATATTCCAAGGAAATCGGCGGGATTCTGATTTTTCATATTGCTTCGACATATACTTGTGTATTTTAAATTAATATTTTAGGGTTCTTCTTCTTGCTTTTACGTCTATGTTGGAGAGAGATAAATACTCAAATATATTTCGACCAGAAACGAAGTCGGACAAGGTGCAGTCGGATTAGGGCCTGAGTGCAAGACGTGGTTTTACAAGTGAAACTGATATTTTTTTCTAAGTTTTTTTTTTCTAAATATGACATAAAAAATATTTTTTTAAAACAAGCTTTTATTTATATGAGTGCACTATTTGAAGAGTGGTTGGCAAGACGGTTCCAACGAGCCCAAACTCGATAGGGGTACTTAGTTTCATCTCTGAGATGCTATGACCACCTTCCGGCTCCATCATTAGATCCTGGCTACCATGTATTTGAAGAGTAGTTGGCAAGACGATTCCAACGAGCCCAAACTCGGTAGGAGTACGTCGTTTTATCTCTGAGATGTTATGACAACCTTCCGGCTCCATCATCAGACTCTGGCTACCATGTATTTGAAGAGTGGTTGGCAAGACAATTCTAACGGGCCCAAACTCGATAGGGGTACGTAGTTTCATCTCTGAGAAGCTATGACCACCTTCCGGCTCCATCATCAGACCCTGGCTACCATGTATTTGAAGAGTGGTTGGCAAGACTATTCCAACGAGACAGGGGTACATAGTTTCATCTCTGAGATGCTATGACCACCTTCCGGCTCCATCATCATATCAGCTTTTTGACATCATAATATTGCAATGTCACCCAATTTACATGTCTATTCAAAATTTTAGATCAATCGGAAGCCGTTAAGTGGCGTAAATTTTGCTTCCAAGATTTAACCCGTACAAACTAACAAACGAACACAGCAAGTCAAATAAAAGCTTGTAAAAATATGGACCTTCCATAAAAAAATTCATATATTTGCACATTTTTTTGTATAAAAGCTCCGAATAATTTTAGTATAATTACTTTTTTAATAATACTTACTCAGTTAATTTGTTCAGTTTCACGAGTAGAACTCACCCTTAATACGTAGGTCTCTAATTTAAAATCGTACAACGACAGTTGATATTTAGAAGAAGCGTGACCAGTACTTTACCAGTATGCGTCGTCTTGAGACACGATGTGCAGAACATCTCCTTTTTTGAAGTTGAGGCCTGCCTCCTTGCATGGAATGTACGGGTCTTCAGACGAGTCGTAATTAAACAGAGCTCGTACTCTCACTTTGCTTTCCCGGGAGCCACCTTTTCCATAAGAGGGTACTAATTTGAAAGTGATAGTACCTTCCGAACTTTGCTGCAAAAATATGTTTCAAATAAAGTAACTGTGTGAGAAAAACTAAGCTTAAAACTTTACGACCAATCGTTGTGAGTTCATAATCATAATCATACAGTTTGTTACATACCATAATCAATAATATACATTCCTACGAGTATTATTTATAATTATATAGGTCTTATATATTTATTATGACACCCCGTCGGGGTATAGAAACACATATAGTATAAAACAATATAAAATGTATTAACTTACAGAATTTGACACAAGGTCTGTTTTATATTTACTAACATCTGTTTATTTTATGGAAATTCGATTCCCGACAGTGGTTATTCTCGTGTCTGGGTGTATTTTGTGCATGTTTCTGTGTATGCCAACATTGCCAACTGAACAACTTTCTCTTAGAAACATATTTCAGGTAACGACCAAATAGTCGACCTTCCATACAAAATCACAATCAGCAGACTGCATTTACTATGGGAAGCCAAAAAATATTTGATATTCCTGAAATATATTTTTATATGAAGTGATTCAGTTTCATGGCCTTAATGCACCCTTTATGTATAAGAAGGGCTGTCCCTTACACTCTGTATATATATATATATATATATATATATATATATATATATAAAAAGAAAAACATGAACGGAATACTTATTATAGTAGTTTATGCAACTGTCATATAATGGGGGTCATTAGAATGCGAGTGTCTGTTTATCACACGAGGCGTAGCCGAGTGTGATAATAGATTGACACGAGCATTCTAATGCCTAATTATATGCAGTTGCATACACTATTTTATCTACACTCTAAAAAATTTACTCAGTTGAACACTTTTCCAAACATTCGCACCGGCGATTGCAAGGCCCGATACATGGTCAAATTCAATACGAGAACGTAATATGGCTTGATATGAATTTTTGAAGATTCTTTACTAACAGTTGTTGAGATGTCGAGTCTCAACAGCTAACAACTGAACAACACTGAACAACAACTGAACAACAACTGAACAACACTGAACAACATCGGAATAACATCTGAACAACAACTAATCAACATCTGAACAACAACTGAACAACAGCTGAACAACATCTGAACAACATCTCAACAACAACAGAACAAAAACCTATTAAAACAACTGAACAACATCCGAAAAATTACCGTCCAACAACAACTGTCAGGTGCGGCGGAAGCTAACGATTTGAGTATTGGAAAAAAAAACTTCGTTTCATTTCTCAACTTTATCGTATTAAGAGTTTTCTCACTAAGTCATTACGCTTCTGTAATTAATAGTAAACCCTAGTTTTTATAGGCAGAATGCATAAAGTAGGTCATTATGCATCTGTTTTCGAATTCATAATTCGAACATTATGTGACGAGTGTAGATAATAGTAGTTTATGCAACTGTCGTATAATGGGGATCATTAGAATGCGAGTGTCTGTTTATCACACGAGGCGCAGCCGAGTGTGATAATAGTTTGACACGAGCATTCTAATGCCTAATTAGAGCAGTTGCATACACTATTTTATCTACACTCTAAAAAAATAAACTCAGTTAAACACATTTCCAAACGTCCGCACCGGCGATTGCAAGGCCCGATACATGGTCAAATTCAATACGAGAACGTAATATGGCTTGATATGAAATTTCGAGAATTCTTTACATACAGTTGTTTTGATGTAGAGTCTGAACAACAAATAACTAAACAACTGAACAACAACTGAACAACACTGAACAACATCGGAATAACAACTGAACAATATCTAAACAACTGCTCAACATCTGAACAACATCGGTACAACAACTAAACAACATCTGAACAACAACTGAACAACATCTGAACAACATCTCAACAACAACACAACAAAAACCTATTTAAACCACTGAACAACATCCGAAAAATTACCGTATAACAACAACTGTCAGATGCGGCGGAAGGTGGCGATTTGAGTATTGGCAAAAAAAAAATCGTTTCATTTCTCAACTTTATCGTAGTAAGAGTTTTCTCATTAAGTCATTACGCTTCTGTAATTTATATTAAACCGTAGTTTATATAGGCAGTGCATAAAGTAGGTCATTATGCAACTGTTTTCGAATTCATAATTCGAACATTATGACACGAGTGTAGATAAAGTATATTATATTGCACTCTTACCAATATGCCCAAGACGTCAGCCGGCGTTTTCCCTTCCACACCAATGCCATTTACTTCAATAACTTCGTCCCCCGCGTGGATTAGACCGGACCGGTCAGCTGCTCCTCCGTGCATTACGCGGGCTATTACTATTTTCCCAGTTTCTTCGTCTGTCTTTATCGTAGCTCCCTATAAGAAAAAAAATACATCATTTAATGCAAAACGATCAGTTTTACTATGAATTTCTTCAAAAATTCGAGAATGGATCATGATAATTTTTTTTTATAAAGCAACGTTTTTTTATACTCGACACAACGATTTTAGCCCCGGGTCTTTGAAATCTACACCTGACTGATTAGTTGGAAGTAGAGATAGGAGATCCGTTTTTGCGGCCGATTACGCTCTGCCTACCCCGCAAGGGATTAAAGGCGTGATATATGTATGTATGTATGTATGTACCCTGTAAATACCCAAACAGGTGGGTAGATTGCAAAATATATTTTTCCTCGTGAACTGTTATATTTGGACAGTTAATGTATTTCTATTTAAGTAATAATATGAAATTCTAAAAAACAATAAAATATATATTTACCGTAATAAGAACAGGGTGATTTTTATTATTAGCTAAAACATAAATTTGATAAGAAACCTGTTCCAAATTATAACTTTTGAGTATTATGTTCAGACCACCTCCGATTCTAGAACCCTATAATTAAACAAACATTATAGTTCTTAACATTCTCACACAGTTTTGTTCTTAGAGAAAGTGGCAGGTTATTCATTGTTTGATATTAATATACCTACCATCTTATACGCCATGCAGGCAGTGACTAGACGTGTATCCTGCATTTTATAATTTCATTGAAATAATTGCAATTGATTTGTAATCGTGTCAAGCATACGCATTGTCAGCGCGCGACAAATGAGCACGTTCAATAAGTGTATTTGTGCATAATGTTTGTGTTTAACTGAAAAATTATCCTAGAAGACGGGAAATGTCGCACTTAACTTAGATAATCTTAGATCCTGCGGTCGAGCTTCTGATTACTCCAGAGATAGACCGCTGGATTACTGGAGGAAATCTGCACTATTCCGCAACGAGTCGACCAAGAAATTAGATGCCGAAGTAAGAGCATCCTCGCTGGGATAGCGCATTTGACTTCAAAATATCAGTTCATAAAATATAAATATATGATGGCCAATCGAGAGTTTGACAGCCGGGAAAAAGAAATTGAAAAATCGAAGACCTAAAGCACTGTGTGAAGTCGACACCTATTATTTTGCCGATACTGTGAAAATAAGAAACAACTCGGTTGTTCGCCCTACCGCAAGCAGCCTCGAGTGATGATACTAAGAAGTTAGTACAAACCATTATTAAGCTCAACGAACTCAACCTTCACATCTGTGGCGTAAGGAAGACCAAAAACGGAGGCGTCATAATCAGCACTCATGGAAAAGAAGACCTTGGAAAGCTGCAGAAATATAAAATACTACGAGAATCCGGACTAACCGCTGAGGTGACTACTAAGAAGAGGCATCAAGTACATCGGAGGCCGAACTCAAGGACTGCATATATCAGCAAAATATCGCAGATAAACTTCCAAGTTTGACCAGAGAACGTGCACATAGCTCTATCAGGCTGAGCTTTAAGGGCGGGGCACACCGGCTCCGTATCCGTTCCGTATCCAGCTCTCGTCCGTAGTCACGCACGAACTTATGACGTTGTAATGTATGGGACTGTATGAGATACGGCACACCGCTTGCGTTGCGTGTCCGTTGCGTATCCGTTCCGTGCTGCACGCAAGCGGTGTGCCGTATCTCATTCAGTCCCATACATTACAATGTCATAAGTTCGTGCGTGACTACGGACGAGAGCTGGATACGGAACGGATACGGAGCCGGTCTGCCTCGCCCTTTAAATTTGAAAGAAAGGAAGCCGCGTCCTGTAATTTATTTTAGAAGTTACGGCTGAAATACGAAAATTGCTTATCCAGAAAGGCCACGTATTTATCCACTGGACCTCCTGCCCCGTAAAGGACTTCCTTCATCCTTGTGATCAGATGCTACAATTGCCAGCAATATGGTCACTCAGCAAAATTCTGCAAGGACACAACCCCCACTTGTGGTCATTGCGGTTGTAAAGCACATAGCATCAAAGACTGAACTAACTATGACCAACCAGGAAAATATGCAAAGTGCCTGCACAAAACTGGGGATGAGCAATGCCCAGCTAGAATATTTTGCTAAACTACGACTTCTTAGTTCTATTGATTATGAAGGCTGAAATTTGTATTAAACACAGAATAATAATCATGATACTGTGTGAGGCGTGATTTGTTAAATTTTTATACTTGGCCCTCTTTTGAACTGTAACGATGACGCAGCGAATGTCTACTTAGTTGCAGTTGCAAGATCTATGTTGTTGTTATTTTAGTGCCTACCTAATTAATTATTTAGCAATAGTTTATAGTAAGTTATAGAGTTCTTTGTTGTACAGTTTATTTATATTTTATTGTTATTTTATAAAATAAGTCATAGTGATGTTGGCTAGATGTTTGCCTAAGATACAGGAATTTCAATTCTTCGTTCAGGAAATGGTTAGGTCTTATATTTTTCTCATATAAATGTACATATTTGTAATTAAGTTTATTATAAAGAATTATCTTATAATATTTGTGGTAATATAAATTTCGTAAAACTGAGAAGTTACAAATTTTGATAAAAAGTGAGCTTGTTTTTAAAAGACCGCAAACCGTCTATACCATAGTAGCTTATGCAACTGTCGTATAATGGGGGTCATTAGAATGCGAGTGCCTATTTGACACAAGCATTCTAATGCCTAATTATATGTAGTTGCATACACTATTTTATCTACAGTCTACAAAAAAAACTCAGTTATACACTTTACCAAACGTCCGCACCGGCGATTGCAAGGCCCAATACAAGATCAAATTCAATACGAGAACGTAATACGGCTTGATATGATTTTTAGAAAATTCTTTACTTCAGCAGTTGTTCAGATGTCGAGTCAGCAACTGACCAACAACTTAACTAAACAATTGAACAACATCGAAACTACAACTGAACAACATCGAAACAACAACTGAACAACATCGATACTACAACTGAACAACATCTGAACAACAACCGAACATCAACTGAACAAAAACCGAACAATTAACATTGTTTTATTTTTACAATCACCGTACAACTGACAGGTGCGGCGGAAGATGGCGATATAACGTTCGTTTCATTTCTCAACTTTATCGAAGTAAGAGCCTTCTTATTAAGACATTACGCGTCTATAATTTCTATGAAACTGTAATTAATATAGGCAGAAATGCATAAAGCACGTATTTTGTATTTCGAGTTCATAATTCGAACATTATGAGACGAGTGTCGGTATAATAAGATAAAGCATCAAAATGGCGTTCACCTTATGCCTTTTATTATTCATTCCAAGTGCTGCCACATGCTCCATAGTGCTATATTTTGACACCACGTTAATGCGTAGATACCTAGCTCGTAATTTTACTTAAGAACTTACATAAAAGCAGCCATTAAAAGAAAATTAAAGTTACTAGCAAATAAAAATAGCAGACATGAAATGAGGATAATATACGGGAGATAAATGCACTTGGCTAACTTAACTTAAACAGACTTTGTACAATGTGTATTGTGTAAGTGCCTGTCTAATATTACAAAAACAGCTCTAACTAAAGTTTGGTATGCATAGAGGACAACACAATACAAATTGCATGTATCTACATCTAGAGATAGCAGCTAATAAATTTTAAAATTTATATACATAGAGGAGAATAATATGAAGAGTTGGATATTTGTATCGTAAAAGAAAGAAGTGCGGAAGAATGCACACATATTAGTTTATAGAGTCCTTAACCCATGGTCATGCTTTTTTAATATTAAAAAAGTATTAGGTAGGAATAGGTACTTTCTTAGTATTTAACTACACATTTTTTTGTGCCGTCTTGAATGATCAGTATGAATGAAAATAATACTACAGAATAGGCAATTAAATACACCAATATCTAAAATTTAGATATAAAATTCATAAACTTACCACTATTGGCTCTGCAGTCTGAGCTCCACCCTTTTAAAAAAATGATTACCTTGAAAATATCCTGCACTCTTTTTTAGTTCAAATTTGGAATAAATCTAGATTATTTTACCTTTGTGTAATAAATCAGACATTGTAGGGTTTTAGAAAAATAGTGCAAAATGTATGCAGCATCAGATTTTATAAGCCATAGAAATAACTATTATTTATACCGGGTGTAAGGGACAGCCCTCCGAATAACGAGAGGGCGCATACAGACCATGAAACTGAACAACTTTCCCTTAGGAACATATGTCACGAAAAGACAAAAAATAATTACCTCCAATACAAAATCAAGAACAGCTGACTGCATTTACTATGGGAAGTAATTTTTTTTTGCGTTTTCTGAAATATTGTTTCATGGGAAAGTATTCAGTTTCAAGGTCTGAGTGCACCCTATAAGTATTCGGAGGGCTGGTCTTTACACCCTGTATACGAGACAACTTGACTCGGAAGACATTATTTTCCCAAAGTAAATGGAAAGTTAAAACATTAATTTAGCACCAGATTTAACAATGTATACTTTTACTTGTGAATGGGGCTTTTAGCATGTGTCTCTCTCTCTCTTTTCGTGTGGACACCGAGTCGTCCATCCACCCGATGAACCCTGGTGTAAGAGTTCTTCAACCGCCTACTACCACTAGCATGTGTTATTAGATTATTACTTAACAAATGTGCACCTTTAAATTTGCAAAACATTAATTTTACAGCTTGGTAACCCATACATTATTAATTATACTTACAAAAGCTACAAGCATGTCAACTTTGATGCTTGCTTCTGAATGGGATCATAACTTCATACAAGCTCAGAGCTTAGGAGCGGTACTATAATAAAATTTATGTAGAGACTATAGAAACTCTCATAATACAATTTCAATAATCAAAATTTGTTTTGCTATATAAGTTTTATAATGATGTAAATTAGTTGGAATCATTGAGGTTTTGCACAATTTCTCAAACAGGTAAATAAAGATGATTACCTATTTAATACATCTCCAGTAGTTAATTATCATCAATCAAATCAATAGCTGCTATTTCTAAATGGATGAGTATCCACTTTGATAGTAGGTAAATATAATCATCTTATACACACCAAATTAAGATCAAAAAATGTTGCAATCTATTGTGATTTAAGACCTCCCTATGCTAGGTTAAAGTGGCTACTCTGACCATTTTTTACTAAATTGAAATTCTTCAGTTTCTGATATTATATTTGAATATCAATTTCAACTAGCTGTTTTTCAATAAATAATTCATTGAGTTATGTATTCTAAAGTGATAGGGGCATCTAGCCTTTGGGAGCATCTTAAATTTTTAATAATCTTTCTAAATCATACCAAGGGTTCGTCACTTTTGACAAGTTGTACAATCTTCACAGTTTCTTCTTCTTCATCAGCTTCAGAAGGTATGTCAGGGAGATGAGGGTAATAGTCTTTTTGAGCAACAGCATCATGAGTACACAGTATGGCCTGTAATTTTGTTTTATCAAATTATTTATATGAGTACATGGCTTGCAAGAAAGATTCAGTCAGCTTTATTTTTTGTTAGCACCACATAGAAATAAATGTTACACTAATAACCAAAAGATCATCGGTAATTTTTTACATAATCAAGCAATCTTTGATATTTTATAAACCTACTTGTCCAAATGTATTCTGCATCTCACTAGTGTATTATTCTGCACTACCCTTGTGTATTAAATATTTATCAGTAATTTCTGACTTCTCTCAGCAAAAATACTATGATCAGAAGAGCAAATCTGTCCAGTTAAACCAACTACATTTACCTACATTTTTGTGTCAGAAAATTACTTTGACTTTTAACCATGGAGATTGACTTACCTGAAAATGTGGTCTCTGCAAGAGACTGAGTAGTTCTTTATACTCCTTAGAAGCAGATGCTTCATGAGCTAGAAGTTCCAAGACTTCTAATGTCACTTGCATTGCATTAGATAGAAGAGGATAAAATTTGTCATCTTTTCCTTTGGCTACAATTTTATTATGAACTTGCACCAGAGCATTGAGTTGCTTAGACTGGAGCAAATCACTAAGAAATGCAACATCTTCTCCTCCTGGCTGCACTTCTTTCAAAGAAGCTAATAGTCTCGTAAGAGCTACAATGAATAATGAAAGCACAGGTTTATGATACAGAAAAATTTATCAACTATACTCGAGCTGGTCAGTGTATACTTTTCCTTGCATTTTTAATACTCTAATACACTATCACAACTATTCACAACTCACCTGGATCCCAGCTTTCCATCGAATTTTCCATGTTCACATAGTTCAAACAAAATCAAATTTATCAGAGCTCAATGAAAGATATGGGCCATCCAAACTTAAATTAATAAAACATTTTCTTACTTTTCCTACATATGAAGTAGGTATTAAAATTTCATACGAATATTCCTACCAAAAATGTCTGTCCTAAGTAAAGTTAGTTAAAAGTTTGAAGCTTTTAGAAAGTCTAAAGTCATTTTTTAATCTAATTATTTACTGTTCTTGTTCACTAGAATTTCGTTCTCAGTAATTCTAATTTTTGTGTGCCATAGTGTCATTTACCGCGAAAAATCAATGACCGACACAGCACAGAGAAGAGGAGAAGAACAGACTATAAATAAATTAGAATCTATGCCTCGTTCGTACTATGCTCATTTCAACCTGCAACGGAACCGCTCGACACGCTTGGCTTTAGTGTACAGTAACCTTTAACTAGATTCTGTAACATGACATGCGTTAAGCCCGGTTTACATTGTCTTAGTGTTTAGTCGAGTGCTTTAGTACAAGTTGAAAGGCAAGTTCAATTCAAGTAGAACTGTACTCTCTCTCTCTTTTCGTGTGGGACGCCGAGTCGTCGAACAACCCGATGAACCCTGGTGTAAGAGTTTTTCAACCGCCTACTACCACAAGTAGGCCTTGGACATGAACTGTACTAAAATGTACTAAAGCAAGTAGCGTTTACACGTTTCAACTAAAGTACTATCCTAAAGCACTCGACTAAACACTAAGACAATGTAAACCGGGCTTTAAACTCAAGACCAGGCAGCACACCTCGGAATGTCCATGTCGCTGGCACCCCATAGTATATATTTTTCAAAGCTGAGAGGCTCAAACGTTTGTGACGAATGGATGAACTCTTATTTTAGGACTGGTTTTCAATGTGACGCTTCTTAGACTAAGATCTCAGGTCAAAAAATTGGGTAGCCAGCGACATGCTTTTAGGTTAGAATTTCAGAGAAATCATCAGATTTATTGTTAACGGCGCAATGTGCCAAAATGATGGCTATGCCAAAGAAATGTGACGGAATATGTGACAGCTACAAGCACATTCAATAGCAATGTGACTCAACTGGAGCTGAGAAATAAGCCATGGAATGTTTCCAACCCACGTCGTCGCTGGCTCCCCAAAAAACCGGCATCCGAAATCTCTGCAAATATCACTTAAAACTATTAACCAAAGAGGAATTCTAGATCGTAATATAGTAAATACTCGTTCTACAAACAATCTTCTCTAGAACGAGCTTCGTTTTTGAGAAAACACAACATTTGTTTTTGTTTGAATATAAGGGTGACTTCATCGTTCAACCCTTTTTGGGACAGATTCAGGAACTTATGGTTTAATGATTTCCGTACAGATTATATTGAATATTACCTTGAACAATGTCCGCGAAGGGCTCTTAGTGTTAATATTGTGCTGGTACTATCAGCAGCACATTAACTTACCTATTAAAGGTACTTAGATTTTTGACGGTATTTCATACAACTACTAAGTATAATCAGCAATTAAAATGCAACATATGAAAAAAATATATATATGTTTACCATGGTTTATTATTATAACATTTATAGTATAAAATCATTGTAGTAAGCCGATATACTTGTATACACGATCTCATTGTTGTCGTTCGGGAGAAATCGTCACCGGCGCAGCCGGCGACATATCAGGAGCACATCGGAAGTCCCGTTCATTCTCGTCGAAAAGAGATCTTCATGGATAGGTCCGAATGTCATCCGGCAATAACGTTGCACGTCAGCGCTAGCGCGTATTAGGCTGAGTTTAGGTATTAATGCTTAAGAGTTTAATGCACTTACAGTGCTTTATTATTCTCATGTATTAAACTATTAAATTGAAATAATGTGAGTAGAGTATATTTATACAAGTCAAGTCAAGTATTGATGAAACTGAAAAACCTTTCCCATGGAACCAGGGTTGGCAATGTTTAAAACATTCGTTTAAAACATAAGTTTAAAACAGTGTTTGAAACACCTTAAAAAAACACGTTTGTTTAAAACAGATTAAAACATGTTTTGTTTTAAACACGTTTAAAACATCAAAAAAAAACAGACCCGTTTTAGTGGTCTTTTTATTCACAAGTTTTATAAAAATTATAGATTTTTAGCAACCTCGGTATGGCAACCCATAAAATTAGAGCGCGGGGATTCACCTACCGCGCGGGGCAGGCACTGACCTGTATAACTGCGCGGGTATTCCCCAAACCAACACGCGGGATTTTCCCTTTTGATTGGTTTTGTTCGGCAGTAGTTCAGTTGTCCGCATTTCGTCGTGAGCTCTTGAGTCGTGTGAATACTTAAATATAAAAAGTCGGAATTTTGAAGAAAAAATTTCAAAACTCAAAACAAGAGTTTATTGTTTATTTTATATTATGTGAGCTTAGCTTGGAATGGTACCTACCTATGTTATGTTTTGTTGTTGAGTATGATCATGTTTTAAATCGAAGTTTTATTTAAATTTCAAAGCTATTGTTTAAAACTGTTTAAAACAGTTTTAAACAGTTACTTTGAAATTTAAATTAAACTTTGATTTAAAACATGTTTTTTTTAATTCTAAATAAAACACAATGTTTCGATCTTTTAAAAAAAACATGTCTTTTTTCCAACCCTGCATGGAACAAATGTCCAATTTTTTTTAATATGGATATATTTTCTGTTATAAATAACCAGCTCATCGGCAATTTGGGCCATGTTTCATGATAAAAAAAATATGGTTCAGTTTCATCAATTCTTTAGACTTTTTATTCTCTGAGCGTATCAAAACTAACTTTTTTAGGACAAAAACTATCACATTTTTTGTGAAGTAATTTATTTTTTCATTTGCAGTAGATTTTTCAGCGGTTTTTAGTATTGTTAGAGTTTGACTGACAACCTATCACTATAGCAATACACAATTTTCCGAATGATCCTCAAATATTTGTCAGCTGTGGCGTAAACATCCGTTTTTTGCGGCCGTTTACGCTCTGCCTACCCCGCAAGGGATTATAGGCGTGATATGTGTGTGTGTGTGTGTGATTCAAAACTTTTTATATTAGTTACACTTATATATTTACTGTACCTATATTAATTCATAATTTACATTATGATGCGACTGGTTTCATTGCACCATCGTCAGGAAGTAACTACTTGAAAAAAACTGGTTACTACCTGAAGACGGATTAACGAAACAAAAAAATATATTATTAAAAAGTACTACCACGAGCCCTTCAGGCAACAAAACCAGTCGTATTATAATTTGATTTTATAATCTATCATATGATCATCTCAATCAACTAGGCATTTGTTGAGAGTGAATGTACAGTCGGGTATAGCACATAAGGTACCAGGGGTACTCCAAAAGAGCTGAATTATTTTTGTCTTTAGCAAAGTTTTTTTCTTGACATGAATATGTTTTAGTAGAAAATTACTTCTTAAAAGAGAATAAGTTTAATTTTGATCATGTATTAACTGGGGATAAAAATAATACAGTTCTTTTGGAGTACCCCTGTTACCTTATGTGCTACAACCGACTGTACCTACATACATGTTGTACATACTGTAAAAATGTAACAGCGCTACTGTTTTATGAGAATAAACAATATTTATTTATTAATAATAGGAATCAATTCAAGCGGAGCCCTTTCTTACATTATTTAAGGTCATTTATAGAATAATCTGTACGGAAATAATTAAACCATAAGTTCCTGAATCTGTCCTAAAAAGGGTTGAACGATGTTGTCACCCTTATATTCATACAAAAACAAATGTCGTGTTTTCTCAAAAACGAAGCTCGTTCTAGAGAAGATTGTTTGAAGAACGAGTATTTACTATATTACGATCGAGAATTCCTCTTTGGTTAATAGTTTTAGGTGATATTTGCAGAGATTTCGGATGCTGGTTTTTTGGGGAGCCAGCGACGACATGGGTTGGAAACATTCCATGGCTTATTTCTCAGCTCCAGTTGAGTCACATAGCTATTGAATGTGCTTGTAGCTGTCACATATTCCGTCACATTTCTTTGGCATAGCCATCATTTTGGCACATTGCGCCGTTAACAATAAATCTGATGATTTCTCTGAAATTCTAACCTAAAAGCATGTCGCTGGCTCCCCAATTTTTTGACCTGAGATCTTAGTCTAAGAAGCGTCACATTGAAAACCAGTCTTAAAATAAGAGACCATACATTCGTCACAAACGTTTGAGCCTCTCAGCTTTGAAAAATATATACTATGGGGTTCCAGCGACATGGACATACACTTCGAATGTATATTTATTCTGTGATGATCTGACAGACAGATCCCTGATCGGTCCTACTCAACTACGTCAGATCTGATCAGTCTATCGAAACTTCAAACAAAAAAGTTAATGTATGAAACGCAATAGCATTTTCATGGCGGCTATATCTGTTTCACTCATTTCCGTTTTCTTTCTCTTTTGTTTGTCAATAATGTCAACATCATTTGATCTGTTGATCTGTGGACATAATTTGGCAGTTCAAGTTTGTTAAAACGAAGTAATTGTTGTTTGTGAAATTATTTTCAAGTTCCTAGTTTATTTTGCTTTCTTTCATTTTCAAAAGTGACAAAACTTTAGTATTTGGCTAAACCAAGGAATACTGAAGTGTAGGAAATGTGAAATTTGTGGATTAAAAGCAGCAAGAAAGAATGGACAGAAACGGCATTTCATGGCTCAGTTTCCTCTGGATGAAGAAAGGTTAGTAAAGATAATCATTATAATGCTTGGAATATGACTCATAAACATCATAATTATAGCAATAAACATTGATTTGAGTTGATATTATTATTTAGTTGAAGAAGCTGTTATATAGTGCGACCAAAAATAATGTATAATCGATATCGATACAATGCGTTGTCACTTGTCACAAATTTCTTTTTAATGGAGAATGTTTCTAACATTTCCTTACAACCGAGTTCTGGGTTAGAGTACCAATGTTTTTCGGGGCGGGGGGATATTGGAGTAAACGCTTCTGGGCCCTATGAAACGTCGAGATTTACCATTTGCAAAGCCTTTTCCATCTGCGCTACCGCGGCTCGTACCCTGCCCACGTAAGATAAGATACACTTGCAAAGTTCACGGGCAGGGGACGATCCGCGGTAGCCCACATAGATGAGGCGTCGCCACTAGTAAAGGAAAAAGTAGTAGGTTCAAATCATGGCCACGGTTGAAAAAAAGCGGGCTTTCCAAAATTGTATACATAACACGTGAAGTGTTTTAACAATTCGGTATTAAATTATATGTATTTATTATTTGATAAGATATTATTATATGTTTCAGGTGAAGAATAAATGTACCGATATATAGTCCTAAACGAATGGTACAAGAAAACATCTTCGATCTACCCTACAATCAAATTATGTGCAATGATTGAAAATATGGTCAAAGTTTTTGATGAATAAATAGGACCTCACTAATAATAGTAGACGATTAAATGCATGGACATGCTTGTATGAACTCCGCCAAACCAGTTGCTCTGTTTTCCTGTGGGAATGGGGTGTGTGGGACTTTTTTGAAGTAAAAAGTATCCTCTAATGACCAGTTATACAAAATTTGGTAAAAATTCGTCTAGTTGTTTTTGCTTGAAACGTGGAAAAACAGACAGATAGATACAGTATTTTTTTTACTATTGTTTTGAGACCTATAACTTGAACGGAATTTTAAGTATTCAAATGTACACACTTGGTTGACTTACTGTTTTATTATATTTATTTAGAATTTTACAAAAGTAATAATTATTGAAATCCTTTAGCTTGTTTTACTTAGAAAAAAGTCCATTAATTATGTTTCGGCAACTTATTGTTATTGAAATATTGAGTTAAAATTGTTTCGATAATATTCAAATACAGGGAGGTTCCGAACGACCGTCTTTCCCGAAAACGCTAAGCTCCACCGGCTAAATTGAACAACTTTCCCCAAGAAGCATAGGTCAAAACTTTAAAAAAATTACCTCCCATAGAGTATTATTCGGTCAGCTTAATTTTTGTATGGGAGGTAATTTTTTTAAATGTTGTCTATCACTTTTGATCCTCGGGGAAAGTTGCTAAGTTTGACGGGTTTAGCTGAGGGTCTTCGGAAAAGTCAGTTGTTCGGAACTTACCTGCTAAATTGCTGAAACATAATTCTTATAAAAATAAAAAAATTTTTTTGAGCTGCCGCACCGTTTCGGCAGCTACGTTGTCGATATCGATAAATTGCAGGCTGTCGCGTAGGTACATCACTACGTGTGTTCTTTATGTTGGCTATACTAGAATTGACTTGTTTTGACATGTTGGCAATGATTTGGGAACTGCGTTTTGACATTTTGCGTCGTTCATTTTTTTTCTTCGGAGTCCCAACTCTTAAAACGCTAGTTCTATTATATTCTCTTTGGATCTGATCTGAATCTGAAAGTGCAATGAAAGAAAGGATTTATTTGTAGTTTGAGTATGATTTGGACATAAATAAATGGTCAAGTCAAGGCTTCAGAGTCTTTGAATATTAAAATAAGGTACGTATTCGGTGTTTGTTACCCGGAATGGCTGTGTTCCTGCGTGTGGCTAATCTAATGATGTCAATAAATGTATACGCCTGCGTTAAAATGAAATGACGTCGCTAATGTACGGATTCAGTGCGGCAAACTGCAAGTATTCCATGTAATATACCGATAAATCGGCGAGGTTTTAGCCTACAGTTGAACTTCAATTTCGTCAACTACATTTTGATTTGTTGTGGACTCACTATTACCAAAGCAGGCAGGTACCCCAAGACATGAGAACACACTGGTATTTAATTACACATTTTTTATGTCACTTGATAAAAATACTTACTGGTCCTCTGACTAAAAAAGGTAGATAGATGCCACACCAAATCCCTGTCACATGATCTCTCACACCAGTGTGATATCAAGGAATGAATACCTACTTCTTGTATGGGTTATAGATCTGGTGAGAAAGTAAGCATAGTAATAAAAAGTTATGTTATTTGGTTTTAAAATCTGCCCTAACTAGGGAGTGCTGGATTGCTTTGGATGAGATGGAAAACTTCAAACACCAGAAAATTTATATTACATTTTTGTAGATTGTTTTGTATTTAAAAGGCTTTGTTGTTATTTCAATTAGTGTAAATGTAGTGTACAGTTTGGTTTTTTCAATGAGATTAAGTTTTTGTAACTTTTTTGCTCTGCTTTGGCATGAAATCTCTTGACAACCACATTAAGGCAAGTGGCAAAAAGTTGCATAATTCCAAAGTAATTTTGTAAACAATACGACAAATATTTTCAGAGACAGGGCTTTTTAAGTTTTACATACAAAGCCCTGGCCTGCATCCGTGAGAGGTTGCATTTTGGAGCAGTAAGCAGCCGAAAATTTATTTTGTAATGACTAAATATCTGCTAGGTATTCAATTTCAACTCACATAAGAAAACATGTGGAAATGTTGACAAACTTGAATCTTGTTGCTCAGTACTCGTGATATAACAACAACTGATGGGATATTACAATATAATAAAAAAGTAATTTTATATGCTGGTTTATTCAAATTTTGTTGTGTGCACTAGATTATAATAAAAAAAAGGCGATGGGCTGACAACCTGTCACTATAGTGATACACAGTTATCTGATTGACCCTCAAACTTTGGGTCTTTGAGACTTGGTGTTAACATCTGTTTTACGGCCTTTAACGCTCTGCCTACTTCGTAAGGAATATAGGCGTGATTTATGTATGTATGTATAATAAAAAAATTGACCTGTTTTCGGAGAGCATGTTAAGCCATTGGTCCAGGTTGCTGTCTACGATTACTTAGATGGAAATTGTTACACAACCATGTCAGAGGCCAAAATTTTTATTTTTATATATTTAATATCCGAAGCACAGTCCTTTCAAGTTACTCTTTGTAAATAAATGGTACCTGTCTACATGCATTGTTAATGTTTGAATTAATGATATGGTAATGGGTAATCAAATCATACCTATGGTATGATGTCACATATATGTGACATCATATGTGACATCATATGAGTAGGTACTATCATGAATACATTTTTGTTGCTTGTTATTATTACCTATTGTTATGTTTTGTAAGTTGGTAGGTAACTTAGGAAAAATAAATATTTGTTTATTTATTTTTATCAAAGCACAAACAAGACAAAAGTCTAGATAATATAAAGAAAAATCATTATATATAAAAGTAAGGTGTTTATCGTATTCACCAAGAAAATTACGTGCATCCAAAAATATCAATTTTTCTCGCGGCCCGCCCGTAAGCCCTTCCCAAGTGAATAAGACAAACGTTTATTTGACAACATCTGAGACGTTCCCTGGTATTCCCCGAAAAAAATGCTTTATATCACGTGCTTACCAAAAGTTCAAAAGTACGCCCGTGAGGTGGACGTGGCAGAGGACAGAGCCTCGACCCGCAGCCAGAAAACCATAAATGCCTTGATCACACGTAGAAAGTACAGTGGACAGTGAGTAGAGAACTAGAGAGCCACGTCCAAGCTTTTAAACAAAACACTGCCTGACTGTCTCACTGTCTACTGTACTGATCAATGCGAAAAAACAAGTTTAAGTATTAAACCAGAATCCAAAAAAATATGTAACTGGAACCTGGAAAAATATCTGAAAATTAATAGGCGCGTTTAAGTTACAATAATAAGGCCACAAATGTCACTAGGACATTAATTGTCACTTATGTTATGACCTCTAAATGTTACATAAGTTTATTTGTCACTTTAGGACATTAAATGTCACTTCAGGTAGTTTAGGACTCAAAATGTCACATTAGGACACTAGATGACACTTTCGGAGACTAGTTAAAAAAATAACATAAATTTCACTAAAAAGAGTCTCAATGTCACTTCAGGAAACTGAACGTCCCTTAAAGACACTCAATGTCACTTAACATAGTATAGGACACCTTATTGTCTTATTAGGACCTGTTTTCGGAGAGCATGTTAAGCCATTGGTCCAGGTTGCTGTCTACGATTACTTAGATGGAAATTGTTACACAACCATGTCAGAGGCCTACTACTAGTAGAAGGCGGTTGAAAAACTCTGACACCAATGTTCATCTCGTCATCTCTGTGTCCCACACGAAAAAAAAGAAGAAGAATGATAAAAAAAAAACAGATTTGTATCATTTTGCACTTGCCCAGAAATATCACTTTGCCCAGAACACAAGAAGTTTTTTTTTTGACTATGTTCTTTCTGGCCAAAAGAAACCCATTATGGAAAACATCAGAGTCCCTAAGGGTTAGGGGGAATTATTTTATTCTCATTGTATGAACTGAAAACTGTTACTTCTTCAGTTTGTTGTTATTTGGGTCATTAAAGTCACAACATAATCAATATCCTTCTGCCTAGAGCCTAGCACCAAAAACTTAGGTTAAGTTGAATTGCAACAAATCTGATGATCCCAATGTCGGGCAAACGCAGACTAAAGCGTAACAGGCCCTGTGATCTCTAGCTTGTGAACATCAAAGGAAGTTTGCAAGACACAATCCAACTAGCCACACAAGTTGCTAAATGTCCGAAAAGCGACAGTTGCAAGATAAAGGGGATAAAAAAAAAAAAAAAAAAGTTGAATTGACAATCAAGGAGCTATCTGTTTCCCAATCAAAATCTCATTGTAGCTCCACATTATATTTCTAACAGCTAGCTCAACATTCAGATAAAGCGAATGAAATATTGGCGTATCATCCACATACAAATGGTGTTTACAAGTAACAAGTTGTTTTGACAGATCTGCTGTGTACAATTAAAAACAGACAGTACTAGGCATCTTCTGTAGCACTCCTCTGTTAATGACTCCGTCTTTAGAAATCATGTGATCTCCTTTAGGGTTTGTCAGCATGAACAATTGTCGCCTTTTTGTCAAAAAATATGAATAATATTCACACGCCGACTGCGAGAAGCCTTAGTTTGACTTAGCTACCAGCAGCACCAATCAATATGGTACATTGCCCTTAATCAAAAGCCAGTAGGTACTTTATCTTCAGAATAATTTAGCGGGCTGTATCAACGCTATGGCGCCCTCTCCTAAACCCATTAACTGTATAGGGATTAATTTAGCTGCTTGCTGGGGGAGAACTTGAAATGTGGTACTCAAAGGTACTTGGTACCCAAACATTTGTGGCTTATCTACTGGGACTGGGAATCTCACATGGTATTCTGGATTTGTGCCTGAACTATAAAAATTTCAACTCATTATAATCCATTATTGACCTACTTATATATTTAATATCCAAAGCACAGTCCTTTCAAGTAAAAAATTAAATAATTTTTATTTTTATATATTTAATATCCGAAGCACAGTCCTTTCAAGTTACTCTTTGTAAATAAATGGTACCTGTCTACATGCATTGTTAATGTTTGAATTAATGATATGGTAATGGGTAATCAAATCATACCTATGGTATGATGTCACATATATGTGACATCATATGTGACATCATATGAGTAGGTACTATCATGAATACATTTTTGTTGCTTGTTATTATTACCTATTGTTATGTTTTGTAAGTTGGTAGGTAACTTAGGAAAAATAAATATTTGTTTATTTATTTTTATCAAAGCACAAACAAGACAAAAGTCTAGATAATATAAAGAAAAATCATTATATATAAAAGTAAGGTGTTTATCGTATTCACCAAGAAAATTACGTGCATCCAAAAATATCAATTTTTCTCGCGGCCCGCCCGTAAGCCCTTCCCAAGTGAATAAGACAAACGTTTATTTGACAACATCTGAGACGTTCCCTGGTATTCCCCGAAAAAAATGCTTTATATCACGTGCTTACCAAAAGTTCAAAAGTACGCCCGTGAGGTGGACGTGGCAGAGGACAGAGCCTCGACCCGCAGCCAGAAAACCATAAATGCCTTGATCACACGTAGAAAGTACAGTGGACAGTGAGTAGAGAACTAGAGAGCCACGTCCAAGCTTTTAAACAAAACACTGCCTGACTGTCTCACTGTCTACTGTACTGATCAATGCGAAAAAACAAGTTTAAGTATTAAACCAGAATCCAAAAAAATATGTAACTGGAACCTGGAAAAATATCTGAAAATTAATAGGCGCGTTTAAGTTACAATAATAAGGCCACAAATGTCACTAGGACATTAATTGTCACTTATGTTATGACCTCTAAATGTTACATAAGTTTATTTGTCACTTTAGGACATTAAATGTCACTTCAGGTAGTTTAGGACTCAAAATGTCACATTAGGACACTAGATGACACTTTCGGAGACTAGTTAAAAAAATAACATAAATTTCACTAAAAAGAGTCTCAATGTCACTTCAGGAAACTGAACGTCCCTTAAAGACACTCAATGTCACTTAACATAGTATAGGACACCTTATTCTCAGTTGATCAATATTGATTGTCCTACTGAGAATTTTCAGTTGCAACAGTTCAATTAAGTGACACATAGTTTCACTTTTTAGTTGAAACTGTGTCCATAGGTGCCACATTAATTGTCACTTTAAGATACTAAATAGACCCGATTCCACGTTTTAATCATTTTAAGTTTCTAATGCTAAAATCACTAAAATAAAATCCCTAAACTTAGAGGTTTTAAGTGGGGCTATTCCACAAAAGCCATGTTTTCGGGAAGTTTTTGACAGGAATATAATTTGATTTTGACAATGCTATTTTTACTTAAATTGGTGTTGCAAATTTGAAAATATATAAAAGTGTTGCATGAAAACAAATATATTTTTATACACCACGAAAAATCATTTTTCTTTTATTTGGTAAAATAATTCTTAATTCTAATTAAGTATAGAAACAGGCTTGTCCCTGTTGAGGCTTTGAGGGTATTTGCTAAACACACCATGCTTGGTAGATGGATTGGCGAGTGCAGTACGCAAAAATATTTTAATGTTTATTTGGTGCATTTTTGTGTAAAATCGCCAAAAAGAAGTGAAATTGATAGACAAACATTCGTTCGGTACCACTCTAGAACTTTCCGACCCGGTGCCACTTTAAAACCTTTCAACCCGGTGCCAACCTACAATATTCCAACCCGGTGCCACTTTAAAACCTTTCAACCCGGTGCGAGACTAGAACATTCTGATCCGGTGCCACTTTAGATCTTTCCTACCTGGTGACACTTCATGACCTCCAAACTCAATTGATCCCACTTTAGAACTCCCCTATCTGACCGAAAATCACACAGAAAACTCCAACATTGCACCCATTCCGATTTGTTTTGACAGTACTATTTTTAAGGGGGACCTTTTTAGTGGCCCCTAAGATTAATAAATTTAATCTTTTTAAATATTTAAATTGCTTAATTTTGCACCTCCTAGAATTGCACTAATCGGCTAAAGCTAAGTTTAATCCTGTCAGTTATTTTTAGAGATTATAATCCTGTCATTTGAGTTTGACAGTTACATGCAGAATAGGAAACGGCTTTAGAAACGTCAAATTAGACTTAGTAATAATAGAAGTGCCTCTGGAATAGGGTCTAATGTCAATTCTTGAAACATTTGAAATTAGCGGAATTGTGTTATGTCAGTCGACTCGGTGCCTGATTTAGTATAGATAGATTGCTAGATAACTTGATTGTATTCTCATATTTGTGATAAGATGACTTAACTCCCATAAAATGCAATGTACCTATCACGAATCGGGAGTCAGGGCAGGGTAAAAATAAATGCCACTATAGGGAATTAGGGAGTGAGGCAAGGACGGATAATTCATTTATCAGACGTGGTGTTAATATCCGTTTTACGGCCTTTAACGCTCTGCCTACCCCGTAAGGGATATAGGCGTGATTTATGTATGTATAGACAAGTCATAAACTGAAACCCCTGAATATTTCTGGTTGGTTGGTATCGGAGGTTCCATCTAACACCTTAAAGGTTTTGTCCTTTGAAGCGTAGTCCTTTGTCCGTAGGCCTCGATTGTCTTATTTTTAGCCATTGCAATTCCAGCCACACACAACGGTCATACTATTACGACTATAACATACTTACCATGAATCAAACTTTGAGTGGAATAGGAAACGGCCAATGTTATTTAACTGATACTAGTTATCCACAGATATCGTTTGACAAAATATCATTTTGCATTTTGCTCATCGTAATATTTTATTTCCTTACAGTTGTAAGAGATGCTTAATGCCGGGTGCGCGCTCGATTGTTAGGCCGGCTCCGGCGAGTGATTCCTCCGTGTCGGATGAAGCCAGCCAGTTAGAGCTCCATCTGCAAAGGCAGCTCGAAGAAGATGTAGCAAGGTGAGGCTCCATCTTCTACTACTTAGCGTGTCTATTTGATAATATTTATGATCCAAGTATGCCAAAAAGTCATCATAGGGACAATCGTTAAGTTTCTTACCTTGCTTACCTACAATCCTATTCGTTATTATATTGTAGTTGGTTATCACAATAATATCGTATATAAACCTAAATTCCATCCTAAAATCCTGTCTTCTGTGTTCCTGTCTAATAATTCATAAGGTGGGCATAATGTTACCATTATTAAGTAGGTAAAATGATACATGTACATACTTACTTTCAAAGTCTATCCATAGATACAAAGGCACGCTATTCGTTTTGTTCGTCTTGTTTATATAATCTAGAGGTATGTAACTGTCAACTAACCATATTGATGTTTGTCTATAACACTTAAATTGTTATTTTCAGAATATTTGACGAGTCTCTTTATTCTGATCTCGAAGTGGTGTCTGGGAAACTTAAAATACTAACTCATTCATGTATCTTAAAAGCACGCACGAAACAATTCTATCATAAGCTTGAAACTATTCTGCATGCTAACATTGGGAGAAATACTTTCGAAGAAATTTACTCCTTCATAAGGTAAAATCATATCTACTTGTTACTGCACTTAAAGGTTTACCAACACGGCTTTCTCGGATTTAAGATTTTAATTAATAACTTTTGATTCACATTAAACATATTTTAAATATAAGAAGGTAATACTTTTAATTATTAGCAAAGCAACAGTTAGCTACAGTAAGTAGACAATACTATGCAATTAGGAAAAATTGTTTAACAGGAATCAACATAAATTTAATCAGATCCAGCTTATCATTAGTGTAAAATCTATCGTTTTTCGTCTTTTATCACCTAACCTTATTTTTTTCAGCGATGCTTACACAGAGTGTAATATTAGATATCAAGAAAAGGAAATCATAAAATATTTGGAGGAACATTTAAACGCTGTTAAATCTATTCCAAACAATAGTTTGAATTCGAAAGCTGATGCTGAAGAGAGCGATATATTTCTAACTCCTAAATGTGGAACTCCTTACGTGGAAAAGACATTTCATAAAAGCTTAAGTGCGAGTCCCAGCACCGAATTGACTAAAGAATACTATGCGCTGGTTCCCATAGAAGAAAATTTACTAGATAAGGAGCTTATTGAACAAGATGCTCTATCAAATGCATTTAAATCAATAATTAAGTCACAGGCTATAGATTTGAACACGATTAAACTTCTGCAACGTGATAAACCTACATCACTGTCACTTTCTTCTAGTCATCTATGCAAAACAGTCAAACATTCCAACAGTTGTGATATTTTGAATAATCTTTCTAAAGATAACTCCAGTCAACATATTAAAAGGGCCGATAAGCTTGAACACGTCTCTACTAGTCTTAACTTACACAACAATTCGTCACTTTCCCTAGCGGACGATTCGGATGAAAAACACAAGCCTATAGATAATAAGGACATAGATCCTTCATTTTCTCCAGATAGTCTTATTGCTGATGATCCGAGTTCTTCATCAGATTATTTGTCTGCTGCATATACTTGCACGCCGGGAGTGAGTGTTTCTGGAGGTTATGCTCTATTAAATGTAGCTGACACCATCACTAAAATGGAGAACACTTTCACTTCTTCTGACTCAGGCTTGGAAAATACGGGCTTGTTAGAAAGTCTCAGCAGCCATAAAGATATAACTTTAACAGACGTGTCTCTCACAGAAAGTACATTGCATGATTTGACTGCTGACGAAACAATCGATTCCGTTTCAAGTTCTAATGCTGACAAAAATTATATACTGAAAAATAAAATAACCACTCAGACTAGTTTAAGTGGCACAACATCGTCTGAAAAAGATGTTAATATCCCAGCGTCTAATCATTCTCCTAAATTCAAGGATAATTTTGGCCGCAAGTCATCAAAAGAAGAGAAACAGAGACAAAATGAGGAAATTGTTATATTAGAGTCATCTTCATTATCGTCTGAAACTGGTTCTTGGGAATCAGTCTTTCCTCCAAAAAATGCTGATAAGGAAATATGTGAAAAATTTATTTCCAACGAACGTGAATATTCGGATAGGAGAGATACGGGGAAAACACCTGATCCTTCGCCCTTCACAGCACATACTAGTAGTTTACAACAGAGTTCTACATTAAAATCAACGTCTTGTTTTATTGACGCAGCGAGTTTGGTTGACATTGAGGATGAGACGATTAAAGTACAAAATGATTCAAATGCAATACAACAAAATATAAGAAATGCCGGTCTTCCTGCACCTAGCCAACCGCTACCTTGCACAACTGCAAAATTTGATGTAAGCCCTAATGACTGTTCCGAAAGTAATGAAAATGAAGATTCCTTAGAGCAAGCTGATAACAAAGATACAGATTCTGAAGATAACAAAGATCAAGCTAATAGCAAAGATTTGTCACCAGAAATATTTGAAATGACACCAATAACAGAAGATTCTCTTTGTACGAATGCTTTCGAAAAAGCAAGTCACGACGAAGAACGTCATCAACAACTGGCAGAAGCTGATGATAAAGCTATGTATAGTTATGAAAAAGAGCCATTATGCACTGGAACTATTTTAGTTTCAGGAACTACTCCGCATAATTCGATAATGACTCTAAAGGTGTCATCTTTGAAGCAGTATGAATCTGAAGAAAGTGAAAGCGATACAACAGTAGTGGGACACGATGGACTTGTGAACATAAAGAAATCTGTAATGAAATATAATGAATCATCTCCAATAGTGTCTGGAGGCGCATCCATAGAAGATCATTTGCCCCAAATAGCAAGCCACTCAGGAAGTCCTTTAACGAGACGTAGGATAGAAAATATACCTATTGTATCAGGAGCTTACACGCCGCAACAAGTGGATAGTAAACAAAGAAAATCACCCAAACCATCAAGTGCGGCTGCTTGGATAGTTGACATGTCGCACAGTCCAATATCAGATGCAGATCGAAATGCTTCTAGCATAACTAGCTCAAGTGTTAAAAGACCAGGAGATAGAACCTGCGAACTTTTAAGAAATGGGTCAAAATCTAGTTTAGACTCGTGTCACAGTCTGGATAATAACAGAAGTCGTAGCTCAGTTGATTCTGATGGAAGTGAGAAATCTTGCCATAAGTTTTATATTGATCTTTCAAGTTTACCAGATCCGATTCCGCCTAAAAATAAAGACTCTGACAAATCATGTGAAAAAAAGAACATTTTTTCTATGTATATTGATTTAGGTGAAAAACCAGCTAAAGAAATGCCAGCAAGATTAAGCTCATCAATGACTACAAGACGGAATGCTGCTGAGACAAAAGGCTCATCTAAACTACAAAAGAATTGTAAAATCAATACAAATGAATTATGCGCCCCAGATAAAAATAAATTAGTTGATGGTAATTCATTATGTACTTTTGAAAAATATGAATCTTTGTGTAATGACCCGAATATCAACATTGCGGAAATAATTGAATTTGACGAAAAACCGTCAACCCAATCTGAGGTTACTTCTAAAGAAGAATTAGCCCATGCGGTTACTACCAAATGTTTAAAATTGCAAAGTGACACTATTAGTGGGCAGTGTCAAAACCGTAATTCCTCTGTTAAAACAGAAAAGCCTGTCAGTGAACAATCTGGTGATCTTTTTGTAAAATTGTCGGATCTGGACAAACCACTTATAAAATCCGAAGTACCTGCTACTATATTAGAGGAAAAGATATTAGATGAACGCATGACTAGATCTATTCCTGAAAATAAATGGGACGACCAGAAGAATCCGGGTACGTCGCGGTCAATTGAAGTCATTAGTTCGTTTCATTCTGAGAACGCACTTAGTTTAAATAGATTATTCCCACATTTGAAAAATGAGTTCAGTCGAAGCATGCCTGGCTCTTTGTCTGGTCGGACACGTTCGCCATTGAGGATGGGAATGTCCTTTAGTCCCGGTGACATAGAAGATCAAGCATCTGAGGCATCCGAAATGAGCAGCATGCAAAGCAGTATGTGCCGATCTGTAGTAGGTAAGAAAACCTGTTATAATAAAACATTAAGTTAAGTATTGCCATTAACTTATTCTATTGTTTGTTTTTAAACTTAATTGATTTATTACAGTTTTACGTACATACAATACACCTATTCCCTAATTATCAATTCATAAGATATTCTTGTCACTTGATCAAATTTACAGCTATCACCAGCAAATTATCCTTTCTAAGCGACGTCATATTCCTAAAAGACTTTCGATCAACATAATTGTCAAAAAACCTTCATCCATTTCAGAAAATAGCACTACTGAGGATACAAGTCAAACATCCAGTTTAATAGGCAATTGTCAATCGCGTCTCGGTCAAGATTTGTTGCGCATGTTTCTGCAGGAAATAGCTCCCGATGTCGTTGTGGAAGTATCCGGGAGACGCATAAAAGCACACAAATGCATACTGTCGTCCAGGTAGGTGACAAAGTGAAATGCTTTTTATTTTTATTAGATTCCTACACGAATATGAGTTATTTTCGGGAAATAATTCAGGACTTAGACCAAACATATCACAAGACAGTGCCTTGTTCAAATTCTGCTTATAGATTGCTGAGGCATTCCGAAATTATACCCCGCCTTATACGTCCAACGTTACACATAAATACACAAAACTAAGCACCGCTACAACTAATAAAATACTGCAAAAATATTATGTATAAAAATTGGATCAAAAATATATTTTCTAAAAAATACATAAAATAATAATTAAGTTTTGTTTACGTGTTGCGAAAGAAAGCAACTAGTGTTACCACCAGTAAGAAAATGGAAATGCAGAACTTAATTTTATTGTGTGTTAATATTTTGCAATTAATTATTTATTGTTTATGATACAGTCAACTAAGTACTGAGTATATTCTTAACTCATTTCAGGTGTCAGTATTTTGCTGGAATTCTTAGCGGCGGCTGGGTGGAGAGTGCTGGAAATGTTATCGTGTTACCACCGTAAGTCATTTTCTTTTGACTTATCTGTAACATTCGAATTATAAATTAAAAAAACATTTGTATAAATAACTCGTCGCTGAGGCCGACCTCGCAAACGATGGTGTGATGATCTCAATGCGTACCAATGAGACTGGTGGGTGCTAGCACAGGAATGTGATAATTGGAAGAAGGAAGGGTAGGCCTTTGCCCTGCTGTGGGACACAATTTTATACTATTATAAATTGTATAAATAAGGAACTGCTTTATCCATTGTTCCTGTAATTGTTATTATGATACAGATTTTGATTGCATTGTGAAAAAGACAAAGACCAAATATGGCCAATTGCTGACCAGTATTGAGTCATAATGCACAATGTTCCTCAGATGTATGCTAGTCTGAAACCCAAAACGCAGCAGAATCCATCCGAGTGACAAGTAAAGTAAATTATAGTGTAGGTCTTACATCAACACAATCATAAATAAATATGATATGTAGTCAGTTATCAAATCAATTAAATAATAACTTCCTGGTGTGCCCCTATAAACGGTGTTCCAGAGTGGCGTATTGGGACCAGAGAGGCCCTCTTCTTTTCGCTGTTTATTTGTTTATTAAAGTGAATTCAAAAATGTTTTTTTTTTCAGGTTCTCATATAATGTAGTCCATTTCGCTTTGTGTCATATTTATTCTGGTTTATCCACTATTCCTGACACTATAAGCATTGTAGAGTTGGCTACAATAGCAGACATGCTGGGCCTAGAGGGACTCAAGGAAGCCATAATGTTCACATTAAAGGCTAAATATTGTCATCATTTTCATAGGGTAAGCTTATAGCCGCTTAACAAATTAGTACTTACATACAAATATCACGCCTATATTCCTAGCGGGGTAGGCAGAGCGTTAACAACCGTATAAAAACTCTGACTCTGACAAACAATAATTTGAAGGTGATTCAGAAAATTATGTATCTCCTTCGTGACAGGTTGTCAGCTCATCGCCTTGAATTACAAAGGGGTGATGCTATCCTAAGCCGGCATTACACGACACACGGCATAATAAATTAGGATGCGTCTTTCTGACAAAGTATGAGATGACAGCGACGCAACGGAGACGCAGTGTAAACGCACTCTTAGACAATGCTTCTAGAGTGTCGTAAAAGGCGAATAAGGTTTGAATCTAGAAAGTGAAAAGGTACAAACCTCGTACTGCGCTTTCCAAGCCACCGCCACCTGCTCAGCGAAATGAGTGCTGCTTTAACCATTTCGTAGTTTGGGTTTGGTGCATATGCCTAGATTCTAGATTTATTCTTTATACCAGGTAGATAGGTATACTTGTTAATATTATAACTGTCTAAGCTAGTTAATGTTAATGATTTCAGCCATGTCAAGTGTGTACGGCTGGCGTACTGGAGTGCTTTCCGTTGTCATCGGTGTATGGTTTGGACGACTTATACCGTAAATGCCTTAGATGGATAACGAAGTATTTCACAAAAGTATGGCCAACCAAAGCATTCGCGACACTTCCGAAAGAGCTACTGGACAAATGTTATCAACAACAAATCGTCAATATGAATATTGAGAATCTAGTAGACACAGTTTATGGATGTGGTGTAACTGGTAAGTTGAACGATATTTACCCCAGGAAATTAACCGTTTGTTCCAAAAAAAGTACTTTTGTAAATACTTACATAATTTAAATTTTACAATGAATATCTTTAATAATAAACTCGCTTAGGCAGACCTTTAATCTCATCAACTAAATTCACTCAAGTTCCTTAGACACAAACAAACTCCACATACTGGTATTTAGTATACACAATAGGACAATAGCGTTTCGAGGACACAAAAACAAGACATTTGATATCGTTTACTTTACTAAATACAAATAACAAAAATATCTAGCATATTTTAAAAGCTTTTATTTAACTTGCAGTGTATGTAAGTATGTAAGTAAGTAAGTAAGTAACAATGTTTGTTCGGTGCAAATCTTGCAAGTTTAATATGAACCACTTCTCAGTATCCAATTGAGTTGAAATTTTGCATGTTGGTCCAGAACCGATGACAATGCATGTTAATCATAAATTTGACCTGATGCTGCTGCCAGGATCGGCTCCGTACGAGAGATCTCCTCAGCGGTTTATAGCTGGGACACTAAATTTTGTATACGAATTCGTTTATTATAGGCAGTTGGTAGGCCCACCATGAATTAGACGCTACATCCAGGGTTGTCTTCGAACTATGGAACTCCTCAATATTCAACTGCTGGGACTTGCAATTTTGTATACGAATTCGTTTATTATACGCAGTTGGTAGGCCTACCATGAATTAGGGTCACGTCAATAGAAGGCCTCCTGATAGAAGAATTAGACTGTTCGAAATTAACTGGGACTCGGCCATGTAATAATGACGCCATCAATGAAATGAAAAGACTAAGACATATTACAAGCTAATTCTTCTATTAGGGATGCCGGAGGAGTAGGTACCAACCTACTTCTATAGAATATAAAAGAGATAATTATACTTTATCCTAATGTTAGTTTTCCCCGTGCCTTAAGTTTTTCTATTGAAGGTCTCTCCGTTTTATAGAAAGACTTTCGTATTGATCAATAACTATTGTAACATAAACTAAAAAATATAAAATAAAATTAAGTGCTCTGAAAAGATGAAAATAAAATTTTGAATGACATATTATTAACCATATTCATTTATGACTTTACAGAAATGAAAATATAATAAAAGCTTGTCGCGAAACTTTCAATTTGTGATTGAAATTTTGTAATAAGGTACGCACCTAACTGTAATTAGGTAGTTTCTTCTAGGCATCGCGACAAGCTTTTATTATATTTTCATTTCTGGAAAGTCATAAATGAATGTGGTTAATGTCATTCAAAATTTTATTTTCATCTTTTCAGAGCACTTAAATAAAAGCTTGTTTTAAAAGTATTTTTTACATAATTTTTTAATAAACACGAAACCTAAATAATGTTGTAGCGACAATCTCATCCTGTTGCGTTGGTAAAATAAAGTTTTACGTATTATCATCGTCTCTTCGCCGTCCCTTTGCGGTAGATCCGCAACACTTGCGCGTCTCATGTCTGTTTATTACGCGCCGCCGTTGCCTTACATCCTATATGCGGAGATTTCTATACTACAGGACGTTAGAAAAGTACTGCGTTCTTTTAAACCACTTATTCTATAGGTATTACATAGTTTGTTTAGCATGTAAAAATATATGTGAATAATTCAGGGTGTAAGGGACAGCCCTCCGAATATTGATAGGGTGCATTCGGACCATGAAACTGAAAAACTTCCTATGAGAAAATACTTCAGGTAACGTTAAAGGGACTTCTCGTAGTGAATGCAGTCAGCTCATCGTGATTTTGTATGGGAAGTCGAATATTATTTGTCGTTTGTCGAAAGTTGTTCAGTATCCTGATCTGCTTGCACCCTATCAGTATCCGGATATTATTTTAAACACAATTTGTTATACATATAGAATTCGTGGTATAAAGGAACGTAGTACTTTTCGAACAGCCTGTTTACATTGATATGATGATGCAATTAGTTATTAAGACCACTATCTTTGTCGGTGCAGTTGCGTCGCTACAAAATAGCAGATGGGCAGATTCCGTGGCGCGACTATGCCGGCGGCTGGTGAATGCGGCGGCACACCACGCGGCGCCGCGCCTCCTCGCCGTGATGCACGCTATGGCTCCCCTCGCACCCGACGCGCCGCCGCCCGCCAAACAAGCGCTCGAGGATTGCCTCGCCGCCGCCATCGAGTGGGCTCCACCGGACGAGGCTTGTCGTGCTTACGCATTCCTATCAACACTAGTTAAAGAAATACGCAGCCAACAGTATTCGAAACCCGATTTAATCTCTAATGGCAGCACCAACAAACCCTCCGCCCAAAGCAGCTTGCTATACTTGCACGCGTGCAGCTGGCGGCTGCAGTGCGAGGGCGCCCTAGTGCGCGCGGCGCCGCGCGTAGTCGGCACGCAAGCCTTCAAAGACCTGCCACCGGATCTCAGGAAAAGGCTACGTGAGCTTGGCTGTATCATGTATGGTGCACAACCCTTCCCTATGACTTCCACTCCGATTCAAGACAGGAGGACTCGTAGTTCGTATACACCCAAGAACAAACCTCCTAATCAGTCTGTTGCTCACAGCCTAGATATAGATCATGTGCGCGCTTCATTTGTACCTTATGCTCCAAAGCCTGCAGTGAATTTGGGATCCGTTGAAGTATTAAAAAGTAATAATGATATAAGGGACAGAAGGCTTAAAGGAGCTCATCCTCCAAAAATAAGATCAACAAAGGCGCAGGAAGAACGGGCTAGATTCAATTTGTCTAAAAATAATCAGTCACAAGATCGCTTAAGCAACAGAAATTCGGCACGGATTTCGTACGAAAACACTAAACCGAGATATTTGGAGCACAAAGTTACCAAAGAAGCGGACAAAAAAGCACCCCTCGGGAAAAAAATGGTTCCAAAGATGATTTCCTCGAGTGAGTCGTCGAGAAATTCAAGTCCAATCCAGGCAAGGAACGCTCGCACGAGCCGGTTGAAGGGTCGGGCTGGCGACGAGGCGCGGGCGCCGACCATGTCGCAGGACAGCCTGGCTACCGGCTCGCGCCCGCGCACCGCCGAGCCGTCCACAGACTCTCTCAGTGAATCACAAAAGAGTAATAAATATGCTACATACACTAAAACAAAACACATAAAAGGATCTGTTGAATGTAAGTATTGCCTGGAATTTGTTGTTTTGTCGCCGACCCATACCTCGTTACTTGTTACCGAATTCCGCTAATATATATTTTTTGTTCCAGCTGTAAACTCCTCAAAATGTCCAAATAATATCCACAGTTCTACAAGCATGAAGACAAAAACAAAAATACCAGTGTATTTAAATCAGGTTCCAAAATTTAATAACGGAGATACTAAACATAATACCAAAAAACGACCCATTCAAAGTGGGAATACTGTACCGTTGGCAACTGCGGCGATCAACCAGGCGCGGCCCAGTACAGCTGTCGAGCGAAAGGTTCCGAGATCCTTGATGAGTGCCACCAAATCCAGCTCTGCTAAAATGGTGCCGAAAGTTGTCAAGGAGACGAATAACAAGAATAACATAAAGGGTAAAAAGAGCACTCAAATTAAACACGTGGAACTGGACAAACCACCTGATATACCGGTCATGGAACGTTCGGGCACATTTCTCAAAGATGAACCTACCTTTGGCGACAAAACAACTAATATTGATATCGAATTAGACCATTAACCATTTTCTGTTCTTATTCTTTTCGTGTGGGAGCACCGAGACGCCGAACGACCCGATGAACCCTGGTGTCAGAGATTTTCAACCGCCTACTACTACCAGTAGGCCTCTGACATGATTGTGTAACGATCGCCGTCTAAGTAATCATAGACAGCAACCACGGAACCACCTTTCTTACGGACAATCAGGTCTTTCAGCCTGCAATGTCCTAACCAAACTGGAAACAAATTCACAAAGTGATAATATCAACTTTGTGAGTGCCCCAACGGGGATCGACGACCACATCATCGGCTATCAAAGATATTCCAGAGTGTTGACGTTGCTGAATCTCAAAATCGCCGATTACATTTCATTCGCTGTTTTGTATCATAACAATCTTGTGCTTTGTGGGCTACATACAGCGCAAACAGGCGTGGGTTCAGCCCAATAAAATGAACAAGTATAGTTAGTCTAAGAGAATGTTTAAATCAAAAATATGCATTGATGATATAAAAAATATTATGTACGTATTTGATTTACCAAAAAACACAATCACTAACTGTTATGTTAGTTTTGTCTTTTGGATAAGGGAGATCTATCAATTGCTTCATGCTTTGCGAATTTATTGCATATTAGTTAAGTGTGTGCTAAATCGATGTTAAATCATACTAGATGTTTAGATAAGCACTTCTCATAAGATAAGCATATTTACACGTATATTGTCGCGTTTATGCATTTATTTTACAAATGACAAATTGTATACATTTAATAGTGTAACACTGTATACAACTCAGTAGATCTTTGCAAATCTTCTAGTTTTACATGTAGAAATAGGTAGCTGTTGAATCATATTAATATTTACTTTAACTATGTTTTGGGTATAAGTGTAACTAGTTGTGATGATGATTAGTTGATTACTTTAGGATAGGTTCATCAAAATAATCATATCCATTACAACATGCATGATTTTATAGAAATCACGTTTTTTGCGGCTTCTTTCATAAATTGATTTTGATTACAAAGATGAACACGGCTCGATTCCAACAGGACGCTTAGTTGCACAGAACTATGACTAAAGCTATAGAAACCACACTAAAATAACAACAGAATACATAATTTTATCCTATTTTTACTTATTGCTCTTTCAATGCGCTGAAAAAGGTTACATTTAGGTTATTCGTATCGCCAATCAGAAGGTTGTCACAAGTTTCATTTACTATAACGTCAGAATTCAGTTGTTATAAACAACGATATACTTTGACACATCGCCAGTAGTACTACAAGGAATTTTTGCTTTACTTCTTAAATTGTTTGGTTACTTGGACTTCAACGGCATGTACTCTTTTCTGTCCGGTTGAAACTGGTGACATGAACGAAAATAATAAAAACAGTCAGTTTTGCATCTTGCTTATACTTGCATAGCTAATGAAGCAAATTTGAATAAGATATAGTTATTTTCGTTCGTCTTAAAGAAAAAAAATCTGCTTTAGTCATAGTTATGTGTGTGCTTAGTTATTTCTATCAATAGCCAAGAAAAAAAGACATGCAATCTGAAGGATTACATGTACATGAGATGATGAGATGTCTGCAGCTTTTGGCTAGGTGTATTAAATATCACAATTTTTCTGCTACTCATAGCAAATCTTACGTAGAAAATGACATTAAATTTAGATTATGCTGGAGTCTATGCAGATGGAGAAAAGGCATGGGCAAAGAGTGAACTAATACATTTTTTCATCGGTTGCAATGATATTTCTCGAAGGTACAGAAGCGCCCTGAATTTTCACGCCTATTCTCTTTTTGCACTGACTCAAAAAAATGATATATGCTAAACGAGAATATAATATGCTAAACCGGATGAGACTCTTGAATTATTACTATTAAGCATTTAATATGATAACATTTAATATGATAACATTTAATATGGCAACACAGACTTTATTATGTTTTTTATAACAAGGTTTTTTTTACTCTCATCTACAGCTTTTTTTCTTCTTGAAGAATATGTATAAGTTTATTTATTATAGTTTAAATAAAATTATTATTTGCTTACTGTGATTATCTATCTATTGATTGTGTTAAATTTGAAGTAGTTTTATCTACACTCGTCTCATAATGTTCGGATTACTAACTCGAAAACAGTTGTATAAAAACCTGTTTTATGCATTCTGTCATTACATTTTCTTCATAAGCGTTGAAACATTACGTCCCAAGGATGTTGTAAGCTTTTCAAAAAAATGGAGCAATGAAACGAACGAAATGATCTGTATCAATACTCAAATTTGCCGGCTTCGGTTACACTTGTCAGATGTTGTTGTCTGGTTACTGTTCAGTTGTTGTTCGATCAGGTGTCGTTTAGATGGTGTTCAGTTTATTTTTCTAATGTTGTTCGATTGCTGTTCAGCTTGTGTCCAATTGTTGTTATGCTGTTTTTAAGTTGTTGTTGTTCAGTTGTTTCTGAACAACAAATGAACAATAGCTAAACAACAACCACTAAACAGCAGCTGAACTACATTGAACGACATCTAAAGCACTAATTGAAATTTCATAATTTCACGTAATGCCATATTATGTTCTCGTATTGAATTTGACCTTGTATTGGACTTTACAATCGCTGTTGCTGGGGTTTTGAAAAGTTTACGAGTATATCATATCATTCATAGTCACGCTTTCCCATCACCCAAAGGTTGCCTGACAGAGAATGCTAGCATTTCAGCCGCTTTGTTGTTCTATTTCTATTATTTGTTTTGTCCATTGTTGTATTTCTCTTTATTTATGCGGTTAAGAACAATGTTTTATAAGGAAAATCGCCCAGTTTCATTGTATTTTCGTATATTGGAAGGAAGGCAGTACTTTTCCTAACCCACTATAATTATTATGCTATGACACATGCTACCTGGTAAAAAAATGATAAGTAGTTTTCTTTGCTGAGGTATAATGTAAGCGTAACGAAAGCTTTGCTTGACTTTGCGTATTAATTGACATAGAGTTAAATAGTAAGAGTGTACAAATATTAGCAAATATTTTTTTCATCCTTTTTATATAAACTGGTACGTACGTACTTGTGTAATTAATATAAAACAATTACTTAATTTATTATAAAGAAACCATTTTATTATTGATTGCTTCTGTTTTCAAAGGAATATACTTACATATTATAGAAACTATTCTTATCATCTTGTTTAATAATTACTGACAGGTAGGTAAACTATTATAGTAAACTTGTCCAGAAATCTACCGCAGGCAAGTTTGAATCTGCGACTTTCGCAATCCTGTACATGAAGCCGTGCCACGCATTAAGTATTGGCATTAAGATACACTTGCATAATTTTGCAGGCAACGATTAGGCCGCCCAGATGGAAGAGGCGTCGCTAGTACTTACAGCGAAAGTCGCAGGATTTCAAATCCTGCCTCCGGTAGAAAATTTTGCACAACTTCTTAAAAGTATACTCAACACGAGAAGGGTTTTAAAATTTGATATTCAGATAGTAGGTGATTGTAAACGATTAATTTAGTCGAGTATTTTTTTTTTGTCGAGACTAAATGTATTACAAACAGATTTTATTATTGTGCTGTAGTATGTAGATTATGTAGATCAGTGTGTTACATGTAGTTATGTAGGTACCTACTAAAGAGCATGGAACCAAACTGCTATATCTACCTACGATGCACGATAAGGGTCAGCCGTCCAAATACTGATAGGGTACATTCAGACCATGAATCTTTACTTCCCATAACAAATGCAGTCAGCTGATTGTGATTTTGTTTGGGTATTTGATTTTTTTTGTTGTTTCCTAACATATGTTTATAGGTGAAAGTTGTTCAGTTTCATGGTCTGAATGTACCCTATCAGTATTCGGAGGGCAGTCCCTTACACTTCGTATTTATTTTGGTGATAGGAGATAAAACTTGTACGGTCTATTGGCACCGTCCGCAGTGCGCGCAAAGTAGGTATAACACACAGCGCTGCTAGAGGCTAAAAGTAAGCGTGAATATGTAAACCATAACAAAAATAATTTCCACCTAAATAACAGTTAGTTTGATTAAATTATATTGAATGGAACAATAGGTGTTTATACATAGTTTCCACATTCCCGCATTTACTTATTATTATCCAAACATTAGAACGGTCAGGTCCGGCAAAGTTGCGAACGCTAAGTGGTGTTAAAGTAAGTAATTGTTTGGTACGAAGGTAATTGATAATTATTATTTAGACTAAGAAAGGATTTATTTATTATATTCGGAATTTAAATGCCAAGGCAAGCATTTAAAGCATGTTATTTTATTACTATAAACAAAGTTTCGTTGTTTCTCATTTATGTATTTCACAGGAACATAAGTATATATACTTACGACATTTTTGTATAGGTTATTCTCTTTGTTTATGTACTATAAATTGGAAAATGTTTCATCTCTTGTCGCCAAAATGAGGATTTTTTGTCATCATGATGTGTAGGTAGTAGTAGTAACGGTTAAGTATACCAGACACCATACTATATTCACCTCACTCCAATGAGCCCATACTGGAACCTGTCAAACACATACTGGAATATACGTCATCAAAGAAAAATAAACCTTAACTCAAAGCATTAGCATGATTTAGATAGCTGCCATTGGCTAATTGTTGTGACGTGAATATAATTAATTCATATTTATGTTAATATAATAATTATAGGTATTTAACGCGTATTTTATATTAATACACTATTTAATTATCTTAAGAAAATGTAGAAAAATACTTCCATATTAATTATTTACAAATACGAAACACATTTATTGCAGTGAATCCATTAGGTTTTTAAAGAATAGCGTTATTTATATTGATGGATATTATTTATCTGAATCGTTCATTGTATTTTAATAGATCTATATAAGTTTATATCTTTGATTTTGATGTAAATATTTGTTTTGAAGTACCTATTTAGTAATAAGCGAAATAAAATAATTCAGATGATCTCAATTATTCACAGTATTTCTTTATAATTAAGTTTAGTTTGGATTATTTGGGTCAAATGCCAGCCTTAGATTTAAAAAAAATTAAAAATGAGACCTTAGCTAGCAACTCACTAACCAATATATCTGATTTTGTCCGGCGACTTCTAATTTTGCATTTTTATATGAGTAGGTACCTACCAAAATATTTTCGTGAACACGAAAGTACCAGATGATGATACGATGGGCAATTAGTACGAGAGCTAATTGATAAGTACCTAAAGCGAAAATAGAAAATTAATAAACAAAAAGATTTAAAAAATACTTCAGCCGCATAATATTTATTTCACAAATTGTTCAGCGACCTCATAGGGTCCACTTCTCACCCAAATCACTGACCATCTAAAACGTATAAGAAACCTATAACATCTAAAAAAGTATAAGTGTTAATGGTACTTACTGGTTTTTCCGCACGCCGTATAACTATTGATTTATTAGTCGCCGCGTAAAATACTAACCCAAAAAAAATAATAAATAGTCCCTAACACAAAAAGTAAGTTGCGTTGATACATAACTTTCATTTTGAAATTTTGCTTTTGTACCATGAACTTAAAAATAATGTGACTACAATTTTAACCAAACGTTATAAATAACTCAAGTATTATTAGCCTCAATTCGGGAAATAAGTAATTTTTCTTAAAGCCGGATATAGCGCGAGCGTGATTTTTTAACCAGTTTTATCAAGTCAATTACTGACAAAATTATGAAAAATTATATGTTATAGTTGAAGACCTAACACATACCACATACCTATTAGTTACACCAATGTAACCTCTATTTGTTTATTTCTTTCATTATTATGTCTACTGTGTAAAAGTTATATGCTTTAATTTGAAAACATACCTTTTCTAGTACGAATACCTAAATAAGACATAGACAGGTTTTTTTTATCTATCTCACTAATACCTACCTGTATAAAAAGATTTATTGTGACGAGTAATAAGTAATTGAGCATAGTAAAAATAAAGTTGTTCTTGTAATCTTTAGAGAACCTGCAAAAGTATACAAATGTTGTCGGACTCGTATCTTGTTGCTACAACTTTGCTAAATTGCGATAAAGTTGCAAAACTCTTAGTCAAAGAAAAGTACCTAGGTAATATTAAAAAGGGCTGGTATTTATGGAAATTTTATGAGTGACCAATAGCGAAATCTTAAGACGGACTGGTGATAATTTAAATTAGCTGATCGGCAATTTTGTATAGATCTTTTTTTGTATCTCGACCTATGTCCAACATTGGGCTCATGTAGGCTAATTAAATACATATTATCTCGACCTATGTTGCTTGAGGAATGTTGTTACTTATCACCAGCCCTTCTGAGTTCTTGCTATCCGTAACTAGTAAAATTTTACCCTATATATATCTCTTTTATCATAATGCGTACGTGCGTAAGTAGAACCTACCTCGCTACTAACCGTTGACATTTGATTTTGATTTTCCTGCTACGATAGGACATCGGTAAATATTGGTCGATTATCGCTAACCATCTTTGATCTCCCGTCCCTTCAGAACACGATTCTTTTACGAATCGTATCCTGACTCGACTCGGGCATAAAGATAGGTGTCAGATAAAACTTGATTTTTGACTTTTGCTGAGAAATATTCTAGACTAAATACCATATCTGACAAAACATTTATTACTTTCAGGTGGATAAATGTAATGGGAAATGCTTCCTTTTCCTACTGGTATGGTATAAGAATAACCTAAGTAAGTACGTAATTAATATAAAATTAATTATGTATAGCTTTGCAGTTTAGATCACACTATTTGTATTACGTTTAAAAATATATATAATTATGATAAAAGCGTATAAGTGTTTTCATCCTCTCTAATAAAGTAAACTACTTTTTCATCCCCTATATTAAAAAACCTAAGAAACCTACATTTTCATCCCCCCAATTCAAAAACCTACGTTTTCATCCGATCCATTCAAAATCCTACGTTTTCCTCCGCGCTCCATCCAAAAACCTACGTTTGCATCCGCTCCATTAAAAAAACTACGTTTTAATCGCACAAAAGTGCGCCTATAGTAGGTCGTTTAGTCCCTAGTGTCCAATAGCACACACTATGCCAATATAGCCAAGGAAATAGTAGGGGAAGTGAGCAGTGCGAATATGTAAGTAAACAGGTTACTCGCGCTGCTACTCGTCATGCCGCTGCCACTTCCCGTGCCCCCTCGAACAGGCCTTTCGTGCGCGAGTCAAAGGAACGGCATCGGCAGCGCGAACGCGTGTTGAAGCGAGAAGAGTATGACGGCAGTGCGTTTACACTCACTCACGTTGATACTTCCGCGGAAGTATTTCGAGCAACATTTGCGACAGCAGCAGTAGCAGGAGCATGGTGAGACTGTGATATAAAAGTTATTTGAATTTTTATATAAATTACAGTTTGATGGAAATTACAGACGCGTAATGCCTTAATGAGAGGGCTTTTACTGCGATAAAGCACGCCACTGCTGCAGCTATTGCAAGTAGATCACACTCCACCCACGAGCTCCTCATGCAACCGACGCTCCCGCCGGGGGCGCGGAGGTCCCTCATTTGTTCCCTATTTTGGGAACTACCGGCACGTGCCGTGTAGATTCAGTCCAATACGTTCTTCCCAGAATAACTCGTAAGCCCAATCGCGCACCAAGGGTTGTTTGAACAACCACAAAACTTCTCCGGGTGTGCTCTTGCCTCTTGCTCCCCACCATACAGTCAGGTGTAGATTTTAATAGCCCCGAGGATAAAATCATAGGGTCCTGAACTAAAAAAAAAAGTTGAGAAATTAAACAAAGTTTTTTTTGCTAATACTCAAATCGCCATCTTCCGTCGCACCTGCCATTTTATGTTGTTGTATGGTAAAAAGATAAAAAAAAATAAAGTTTAAAATTTTTGGTTGTTGTTCAGTTGTTTAATTAGGTTGTTCAGGTGTTGTACCGATGCTGTTCAGATGTTGTTCAGTTGTTATTCCGATGTTGTTCAGTTGTTGTTTAGTTAAGTTATTGTTTAGACTCCACATCTGAACAACTGCTAAAGTATAGAATTTTCTAAAAATTATATCAATCCATCATACGTTCTTGTATTGAATTTGCAATCAATCGCCGGTGCGGATGTTTGGAAAAGTGTTAACTCAGTTTTTGTTTGGAGAGTGAAGATAAAATAATGTAGGTATGTACTTAACTGTTAAAGACATTAGAATGATCGTGTCAAATTATTATCACACTCGGCTACGCAGACAGACAGACACTCGCATTCTAATGACCCCCATTATATGACAGTTGCATAAACTACTATAATGCCACTATTTAAATGCATACATCCAATTTAAACATGCTAGAAAATATGCTGGTGGTATGCATATCAGTTACATGGTCTGCATGGACCCTATAAGTATCCGGAGGGCTGTCCCTTACACCCTGTATATGATGTACTGAGTGGTAATGACCTCTTTACCTGTGACAAAATTGCTATTTGAAGAACAGAATCAAAATATAACTTTCTACGAACGATTGTACAGAGCCACCTTCGGTCATGTGGTTTGGGTGTTTTGCACATATTACTAAGTCAATTCTCGCCGAAGGAAATGAAGGATTTCATTTGAGTAAATTGCAAGTTATATGCAACCTGGCACATCTAGCCAGCCGTACGACGAATTCTCTAGCTGCTGATGACGGTCGTCATTAGTTCCATGTGGACTTTGCGGCCAGTGTGACCATCAATTATTTTATTAGGCAATTAGGCATTTATTTTATTGAATAGTTGTACTTAATAAGCAGATTTAAAATCAGAATTATCAGATTTAGAGAGACTAATCAAGTAAGTACATACCTAGCTTCAAATAACAGGTTAACTTGTTTTGGCAGATTATAACCGAGTAGCTAGAATAATAACAAATGTTGATATGGGCACACTGGCAGGGCCGATGCTGTGCTGATGACGTTGATTTAATGGACCGTCTCAGTAAGCGGCAAAGCTGCGTTCGGCAAAATACAAGAGTAGCGCTGAATCCCCAGCCCGCCCTACTCTTGTATTCTGCCGAACCAAGCGCAGAGCAGGCAGCCCGCTCGACGCAGCAGCGCTGGTGCTTCATTTCCCTTCCTTCCATTACAGCTCGCTTCCCAAAACATATTGTTTTGTGTCCGTTAAGACGATGTGCTATCCCTTTTTTGTCTATTTGCATCCACTGTTCCTGTTCTGCCGATTGCCGATCAGCTGATTGAAGTTACTATGAAAGCTCAAAATATTTGTTCCCTACCACCAGCTCGTAATCTGTTTTTCTGGTCACTAGTGAAATTTCACCCTATAATGTACGTACCTACTTAAGTATATAATGCAATAAAAAGATTTATTCATAAATTAAGTCATTTATTCAGAAAACGATACAATATAGCATAATAGTTTATTATAACAACAATACCATACAGATTTTTTCTATTGTTACGGGAAATAAAAACTCTAAGGATACAAATGGCCCTAGCCCAATATGAAAATCTCAAAATAGACATGAATAAAAGCAATAAAATAGTAACTTAATGGAATATTACCTCTTTCGTAAATTGAATAGTGATTGTTTATATCGGTCATGCGCTCACTGTGTGACTTCTGATTAAACCTTCTTGCTTACAAATCTTCATATAAGTAACACTAAAAATTCAGTATACTTCCCACGATTATAGATCTACTTTTCGGAATACACCGCCAATATTTTTGAGGCACGTGTTGGCGAGGTGCATTGTTGATCACAAAATAGGGATCAACTTACTGGTTATTATACCCACGTTAACACATTGGTGCCCATTGTACCTACACTTATTCTTGTATCTAGAGCAAGGATGTTATCGAAATTTGATATCTATAACATCTGTAACCTAGAGAGAGACATATTTTATGATTATAATTTAATCAGAGTAGTAGTAACTCATAAACAGCCATTAATAATGCCAAACCTTGGACGCAACAGAGACAGGTTAATTGAATTTAATACAGGTATTAAATATCTTGAAAATAGTGTCATATCATATAAACCGACCCAATGCATGACGCTAATGCAGGCTGGGTTTTAGTCATAGCGGCTCACAGCCAAAGTCTATTGAAAACTTTGCAAATGGTGGCAGAGGAACAAAAATCAGGACGATCGATCTTAAGGTTAAAATAGTCGATTTGACCTGTGTAGTAAAAATAAATAAAAATAGAACAAAGATTTTATGACGTTCGTTTTTCATTCCTGTACCTCTACTTGCAGCATCGTTTTGCCTACCGCTATGACTATTACAGGTGACTGATACTGAGAGCTCACTCGAAAAATACCTATATTTAGCTTTTCAATACAATATTAATTATACGCTCCGCACGCCGCGCTGCTGTACCGAATACTTCATTAATCAAATAAGACCGAAATAAATGCCGGAAAAAATATATTTATTACGTGGTGTTAGTAAAATGTTGTGGGTAAATATACCAGCACCGATTAACAGGTTTATTTCACTTGGCTTATGGAAATCAGAGTCTGAAAACGCAATTCTGTTGGGTCCTCATCACAAAGTCCAATTTATTCCTCTCGATTACACGTTTAGCTAAGGGTTAATTGAATGTCCCGTTTCAGAATCTCGAGCGTAACTCGTAAACGGTGCGTCTCAACGACGATGTTAAGTTGCTTTTTTTTTGTTTCATTTCATAAAATTTCACACAGATATAATCTTCAACATAATACTAGAAAATGCATGTTTTTTTTAAGTTATGATTTTTCCAAAGTAGGTAATTTTTTAACTATTTTTATATCGCGATAAAAATGGGTTACTTAGATGTTTGTGTTTGTGTGAAAGTTTAAAGTTAAAAAAGTATTTTTTACTCAATGTTTCAAAAGGAGGACCAGATAACCTTTGGGACGCGGTTTTAGAAATTCTGCAGACGAGAGTTATATAGGCTTGAAGTACACAATTAATAAAACAAAAATAAATTATAAAAAAGAACCACCGCTTTTTATTAATATGTGAGGTGGTAATTGGCCACACTATTGTAAACTGTCGGGTAACGCTAGAGTCTCGTATCCAGGCCAGAAACCCTATTACAAAAAAAAAACTTTTTAATGCGGCGCGTTGCGTGATGCACGCACTGGTTGTAATGTATGGATATGCCACACAACTCAACCGGTTTGACATGTTTAATACGCCACCGCCATGCATAAAAACCGGTACGTGTGTATCAAATTTCTGCCTGACATTACATTGTGTGGTGCGGTTAGACACTTAAACTGCCAATATAAATCATATGCACGCGGCTTAAGAACGGTCCAAAGTCAAAACTGTCTGCCCAGCCTTATCTTGACTGTACGTAAACGCAAGGAACGGAACGTCATATTTCATGCCTTTTGGCTTTGGCATCTAATAATGAAGTCAGTTCAACGCCATCTACAGAGTTCTTGGAAACTAAACTTTCTTTTAATTTTTAATAACTCCCCATTAGATCAAAAGTAAGTCACGAATTTAGCCTCTGTACTTTTATACTAAGAATACTACAGTCAGGCGATATCATGTTGTCCATTATCAATCTCACCTGACATATCTTATACACCTTCATTTTGCTGATTGGATGCGAATGCACTGCGGCGCGTGCATTCGCATCCAATCAGCGAAATTAAATTAAATTGCCTTGAATGGACAAAAAACTAAATTCCAAAGCCAAAAATAATAGTGAAATACAACTGTCATGCAAAACGAAAAAAGATGACAGTAAGGGCTAGCGCAGTAGGGCGTAGTATATAGGCGTGTCGTCGTCATTACAATAAAGACTAGCAGAAATGTATACCAAAAGGGTCTGTTAGTTTTGTTTATTGTTTTCAATAAAGAATCGTTTTTATACAATATATAAAACGGTGGTTCTAAACATTAAACAAAATATATAAATAAATATCTTGGATAATTTACACAGCGCCATTTAGCCCCAAACTAAGCATAGCTTGTACTATGGGAACTAAATAGCTGATATTAATACTTGATACTTTTTTGTAAATATATACATAGAAAAACCCAGACTAAACAAAAATATCTGAAAATTTACTTGATCAAATTATAATATGTTATATGTGTTTATGTAAGTTTAATAACATTTTAACTAAGCTTTAAAAGTATATATATTTTTAAACTGTCGGAGTTCAAAAACCGTTTTCAGTCGTATCTTATGTGAGATGACTAAGAAGTATTAAAACCAAATGTTTTAGGATTTCGTAATTTTAACCCCTCAAAGGGTAAAAAACGAGGTTAGGATTCGTATGACGAACGAAAGAAAAACGATCGGTGGATAAACATTTAGTTCGACAGATGAAAAGATTCCTACTTTCCACTATATGATACGAAACAACTTTATCCAATGAGTTAATTCTATAGAATCTATGAACGACCAACCAATTACGGTGTTCAAGATTCTAGAAGGATTATTCCATGGCTTATTCTTAATATATTTATTTTCTTATTTATGCAAAATAAAAAGAAAATTCAGGGAATATACAGCAGTCATTTGTTTACTACGCTCTTATTTTACGAGTCAAACATCACCCTCGAAGGTAAATAAATGAGCTGATAATTGAATTCATGAGTGTTCCTCTCTCTTTTCTTTTACCAATGTAAGAAATCTATAAGAATAATTAATAATTAGCCAAAAAACTACTTTAACAGAATCGAAAGCAGTATTATGTCCAAATAACTAGGCGCACTATAATGCAAAATCGGCATAGTACTAAAATCAATGATATCTAAAAGAACGGGGTTTTAATCGCATTAATCAGGTACGGATTACATAGCAAATGCGTGAATAAACGTACCTTATAATAAGTTGTTCTAGAATCATCGATTCTTTCCTGTTGATATGTCAACCAGAGCTAATTATAGAAGCCTGATAGGTTATACAGACGACCTGTCTGTGTACCTGACAGTACCTGTATATAATAAACAAGAGAAATCAGATTAAATAAATCTTGTTTTCAAGTGCGTTCTTACAATAGTTTATTTCAAGTAGTTTTAACCACTTACTTTATAAAATAACTAACACCGCTGCTGAAAATTTGATTAAAAATAAATACAATAACCAATTCACCGATGATAAAGATAACATGTCGGGAATAAACTTAAAAATGCATTAAACAAGAGCGAACTTCTAAACATACCGACACAAATCTACAATTATGTGCTATATATAATATAATCAATCATGACAAATTAACGCATAGACTTACAATAGTCGATGCGTCTAACAAACGCCAGAATTACAAAAACATTTGGTAGTCTCCGCGCGTTGCACCGTGATGCAGCTGGACCGGCCGTCGGCTGTCGCGGTGTGTGTGACATTCCGGACACAGTCGCGTCCATTTTAAAGTTATTTAACAGGATCAAGATAATTTATACGATGAAAGAATCGCCTCATGGTCAACTGACGCCAGTCCACTCGCATCCAACCCTAATAGTTTATTATAACAAGCGAACATCCTCACTAGCTGTATAACACTCCCGCTGTGCTTCTTGGCTAATACTAACACTTGTATCAGTACAATATGTTTCGTTTACTTAATAGTTAACAGTTATGAATACGCGTTAAAAGGTACACTGATTTCGTACAAAGTGGGCAAAATAATCACTCGATGTTTTTCGGTTGAAATTTTTAATACGATATAAAATCTTTACATTTTATTTTGCCATTTAATACATTAACTGTAAGTTAAAACATTATGTTTGGTACGTTTGACTGACATCGGGCAAATTAATTGATTCTTAAATCTGTTTTCCCGTTATGTTTATTTTATGATGCAGAATTAACTTTGTGAAGTAAAAATTAACGAAAGCAGTTAGATGCTTACTCTAAGTATTGACGCAATTTGGTGGATAGGGTTTTTGAACCTGTCGGTTTGATCACTAGATCTGACCGCCTCTGAATTATTCCAATTGTAAGTTATTTGTAATTAGGAGCTCATGTTCACAAATTATGAAACTTTGAAGTCTTTGAAGCCACCACAGAAAAAAATACCCGGTTAGAATTATTCGATTTCGCAAGAATTTATATTTCGGAATATAAGTCAATTTAGAGTTGGCAATTTGACCGATATTAATTATTGAACATAATTTTTGTATTTTCGACTGATTCGTGAAAAAAGGAGCCGAATTACACCGGGTGATTGGTTTTGGCCCATTATGTAGTAATAAAGCGTGGCAGAAAGAATATAATATGAAATCGGACAAATTAACTTCGTTGTAATGTGTAAATCGAATTCTTGTTGCAGTCCCGCTTTAAATAAAAATATTGCGTCGTGGTAACAGGTAAAGTGAATAAAAAACAGGCATTAGACAACTTTATTACGAGCATTGGGAATTAATACAATAAATGGTATCGTGAAAGGATATAATTTCTATTAGAGATCAGCCCTGATTATTTAAAAATCTGCTCTGTCGTAATAACTGGACCATAACACAATATATTTATTTCGCTCACGCGAATACAAATAAACCCTGATTATAATTCCGTAAAAACCGCTACCGAATGACAAGTTGAATTATACGCAAAATTTATACAATTTACGATAACGTTCCAATTGATTAAAACCTATATAGTACAGATGTGAAACATGCAACCTTTAGGTATTCTGAGCTACCTTCGACGAAGGTGTGAGACACCGACACACCGAAAGCCTCACCTTTTATCAATCAACATGTATCTATCTATACAATTTGCCGAATATAGGGTAACCTTTAGTTGTAAGATTGGGGTTTGGAAGGGGTCAAATGTACCACCCTTATTGGTCTGAGAAAAGTTCTAAAAAGATAGCGCCAAATTTACATGACAGGCTGCTACGTCCCAAACGACTAAAATTTATTACCTTTAGGACTGTTACATGAATATTTAAAAATAATACGCAATAGTTTTAATTAAACCTTTATACAACTCTTAACATTATATGTTATATTAAAATTGCATGACAATGTTACAAATGCTTTTTTACATATAAAAACGTAAAACATAACAAGTTAACATTTTTTTATTGACATTATAATCGCGATCAAATTAAGTAGCGATCAATTAAATTAATGTCAATTGAATTGAATTTATAAATAAGTAGAATAAAGTATGATATTACGGTTCCACTACCGCATTTTATTAGCTGGGTGGGATGAGATGAGAATATGGAGATGGTTAGTAACGCGTCAAATTAACAGAAGAAGAGACGAGAGTGCAACAGTTTGTATTTTAATATTTTTACATTGAGAATGAACCGATAGACGAGGCCGTGCATAACGGGCGTGTGATCGCGATGCGCGTCTCGGGTGCGGCATGAGGAGCTTAGAGAGCGGCCAGCAGCCCACTGGCGCGTAGCGCGGCCAAGCTGCCTTGTGCGAGAGGGAGGCGTCGGGAGTGGCGGACAGCGGATCGGCGAGGAGGTGTCGGCTCACCGCGGCTACGGAGACCGTTCACATGAGGAACTTGCCGATGATGATGCCGAGGATCGCCATGCCTAGCGTGGCCATCACCCACGGCATCATGCCGGCCTGCGCCTGCTTCTCGGGCCCGTACGAGTGCCGGCGCGCCATGCGTCCGTCACCTGCAGCCTGGCGTAGACGCAGCAACTCTTCCTGTAAACCACCAACATAATATACACGTTTATCATTTATTTCCAGTGTATGTTACCAGCCATACTCGATTTTAGGATATACCGGTACAGACTAGGCTAAACTAGTCCGGTTTATAGGAGGAACTAGTTTATCATAGGCTGAACAGGTTGACCTTAATATGAATAAGTACATTTCAGTTTAGTCTACTCTATACTAACTTTGCCTATTCTATGTTGAATAAATGTTGAATGGTGCAGCTCTAGGTGTCGGACACCCCAGAGGGCAGGCGTGTAGGACGCCCTAGAGAGCGGTAGGTGGCATCGAAAACCCTGGAGAGTGGAGGTTAGCGTCAGACACCATTTACCCCGCACCCTCCAGGACAACCGGCGGCACTCATCATGCAAGGAGTCCGACGCTATTCATCGCCCTTCAGGGCGTGCAACGCAACCAAGCGCCGCTCAAGACGTCCGACGCTACCCCTGGCCTTTGGGGCACCGACGTCACCCCAAGCTTCCCTTCGCACTTTAGAGCTACGCCAATGTATCACTAAACCCTTAAGTCTAGCCAAGATTAGTATAGACTAAGCTAAGCTACTTTATCCTGAAGTGTACTTGAAATGCACTTCAGCTAAGGATAAACTCGTTTATCCGGACTAATCTAGCCTAGCAGCCCAGGAAATTACGATATTTTGTATGCATTTATAATAAATATGTATGGGCCTTTAACAAAATGGCCCTTTGAACAAACTTAATAAAAGTGGCATATTCAAAAGTAAAAGGAATGAAATATTTGAAAAGAATTGAATTTACCGCCTAGAATGGCTTATGCACAGTTTCTTTATGTAATCATAAATATGCGAAGTTAATAATAGAGATAGGAATTACCCTATTTTAATAACGTAGGTATACAAATAGAAATGTTTCTTATTTATTTAATAAATCATTGAAAAAATTGATAAATAAAAGATGTTGCTCCGTCGTCAGTATTTATAGTGATAGCAGCAAACAAAAACTAAATAAATGTGATGTTATAACAGATTATGGTAAATGCCACGTGATGCTGGCTTAGAATAGCATCACCCCCATCCGTTCTCGTGGGCGTCGTAAGAGGCAACTAAGGGACATGAGGATGTGTACTGCTATTTTAGGTGATGGGCTGGCAACCTGTCACTATGGCGATACACAATTTTTCGAAGAACCTTCAAAAATTTGTCAGACGTGGCGTAAATGTCCGTTTTTTGCGTCCGTTTACGCTCTGTCTACACCGCAAGGGATTATAGGCGTGATATGTGTATGTATGTATGTGTTTCGTCATTATTTTTTTAATACATTTTATTTTAATATATTTTAGACATAGACAATACCATTTTTGAAGGTCATTTGAAGGTCTTACATCTTCAATTTCCATTTATTTCTAGGAAAGCTTTGTTAATTAACAAGAAACAAAACCAAATATAGATACTTAAGGCAAGTGTAGTCGTGAACGACCTCGACAGTGGCGCCATTTCACAAAAAACAAATTCTCTCCATACAAACAATCTATTAGAATATCTGTTGCCCAAGTTTTAGTATTTTCCTTAAGTAAAATTAGGAAATATTCGCTGGAATTTAAGTTACGGCAATTAATACCAAAAGTAGCTGTTTTAGGTGCTTTTTTCCATAACTTAAATTTATTGAGGTTGTAGATTCTAATCCTACTTAAGAATAACACTAAAAACTTGGCCAACGGATATTCTGATAGATTGTTTGTATAAAGAGAAATCTATTTTTTGTGAAGTGTTGCCTCTGTCGAGGTCGTTGACGGCTACACTCGCCTTAATATATATTTGATCCAACATCAAAATTCTTGGGCTATTAGTCTGATCGGTTTATCCAATTGCATGTGGGATAAACTGGTTTGGCCAAAAACCTAAAATCGGGTTTGGCTAGTAACATATATACATATACAGAACCTAGGTTGTATTTCGGCATTTAGGTAAAAGTAAATTATCTTAACAATATTTATTTATAAGGAATCTTGTATGGTTAACAGAGTTAAAAAGCTTTCACTAGTGCTACTAAAGTTTTCGCTTGGGTATACTTTGTGAAAATAATTTAACGCTAAGCAATTATACTAAATAATTATGTCTCAAAAAAACACAGTCACAGCCGCAGTCATACTTGAAATAAACATTCGCCGAGGCACCCAAAGGTTGTTTTGCTGGTATTTCGTTTGAATGAAAAGAGATAACTTATTGCATTGCAGTAAGAGAATGTGTTTCATTATTTACTAAACGAGCTTATACTTGAGCCATGCTCGCTCAGTAAAGTATTGCAAGAGTAAGTTATAAACGATACCCGGCCGAATTAGAGTGCCTGGTCTCATTCACTTCTGGACGCTTTGTATGTTAATTCCTACATAACATATTTAATTTGTGTGTTGGCCGTTAACAGCGAACGTGTTGATTCAATTACGTTCACTGTTTCTCTGTTCGTAAGAGGTGATGAAGGGATTTTAGGGTTACATGTGTAATGCTGTTTTAGGCGATGGGCTGACAACCTGTCACTATAATAATACACAATTAACTGAATGACCGTCATGTTTGTCAGACGTGGAGTAAATGTCCATTTTTTACGGCCGTTTGCGCTCTGCCTACCCCGCAAGTGATATAGGCATGAAATATGTATGTGCCTGCCTGCCTCGTCATGTGACATTAGCAGTTCATACTGCGGACAAGCGTTCCTAATTGGCAGCGCCTAACTCATTATCCTAATAATTCGAACCTAATAATAATAAAGTCGGGACATTTTTACAACCGTTATGACAGCAAAACTTTTTGTAATCAAGTAAATTAGTAATGGGTACAACCGCGAAAATAATTAGGAGGCCCACTAAAAAGACGCCCCTAGGTGAGGTTACCACTTTCACATTTTTTTGTGGTTAACTGGCTACTAACTCACGCATTAAAAGCCGACATTCGAGGGGGCACGGGAAGTGGCAGCGGCATGACCTGTAACCTGTTTACATACTCGCGCTGCCCACTTCCCTAAAATTTTTCTGCCCATATTGGCATTATGTGAACGTGACTCAATAAAATTGACACTCGCGAAACGCATGTTACGAAACACGAGGAATTAATCGACTACGGAAAATTTAATAGCCTCAAATATGCCGTGCCAAGCATGTTCAGAGGGCAGGTGAGATACATTGTAATCTACCCTTGTTTGCAATTCTACGGTGACAGATGACGATGCGGGAACATTACGACTTTTGAAGTCAGTTTTGGGGAACAGGTACAAATTATCATATAAATAAATAAATTATGAATAAATATCCTGGACAATTCACACAGCACCATCTGGTTCCAAACTAAACAAAGCGTATGCTATGGGAACTTGAAGCTGATAAAATATTAACACTTTTATACAAATACATAGAAAGCACCGAAACTAATCACAAATATTTGAAAATGTAAGTAACAAATGTTTATTATGTCTTATGGGAATCGAACCCACGACCCTCGGCGTAGTAGATAGTCTGCTACGTCATCAGGCTAGTCGACTAACAACATTAACATTATCCGAGTATCATAGGCAAATTTATATCGAGGAAAATGCTTAGTTCTATCGGACAAAACAAGTAGTAGCGGTCGCAATTGGCAGTCATTTTGTATACTTAGAAAAAATTAAAAATAAATACTTGCTAATGTCATCTAATAACAAAACTGGTCCTCATAGTTTTGAACACTTCGCCTCGCAGATGATAATAACATTGCATAAACAAATTAATGAACAGAATTGATTAATTAAATTAATATAACAAGTAAATAAAAATAATTGTTTAGCGAAGAACTCACTTTTAGCTGCAAATTTTCTTGTCTTAATTTGCTTTCCTCCTCCCTTAAATGAATGACTTCAGAAGCCGCGTTTTGTAGATTTTCCGCATTTTCATTTTTGTTGAAAGAGAGAGTCTGGAAGGAGAATATAAAAAAATAAATAATAATAAAAAATGGACTTCAAAATTGAAAAACACTACATAGTATAAAATAAAGTAGACGTGGGCGGTGTCTCGTTGTATGCTTAGATCTTCAAAAGTACGCAGCGGTTTTCGATGTGTTTGTTTAACAGATAGAGAAATTCTAGAAGCACATTTTAGAAAGTTTAAAAATCCTGATTTCTACAGGAAAACGGGTAGAAGCGGGTGGAACCGCTGGGCAGGTCGCTATATATATGTATTTAACAATAAATACAAAGTAAACATGCAGTTCAAGAACAGTAATGAAAAGGCATCAAAAGGTTACATACTCAAGCATTGCATCGCAGCATGCATGATCACCTTGAGGTAATCCGTTTTTCATGGATACGAAAACTGTATGTCATTCAATACACTTAAAAATGAGTTGCAAAGCGATTTTAACAAAAGAATGCGAAATGCTTACGAAAAATTTGCGCAAAGCTAGTTAAAAGATAGAGTATTACGTTTTCGATAAAATCGAACTTATTTTTGCAGCAGTAGCTCTACCTATATTGGCATAAAGTGGCGATTCGGTTTTAACAGGTAATTTATTTACTTAGTATATTTTGCGTAAATGCTATATAGGGTGTAAGTGATCGTCACATGTTTTATCTCTTATCGCCAAAATAAATACGGGATGTAAGGTACAGCCCTCCGAATACTGATAGGGTGCATTCAGGCCGTTAAACTGGACAACTTTCCCCTAGGAACATATGTCAGGAAACGACAAAAATATATCGACCTCCAATACAAAATCACGATCGGCTGACTGACTTTACTATGGGAAGTATTTTTTGTTTTAATTTCCTGACATTATGTTCTTCGGGGAAAGTTGTTCAGTTTTATGGTCAGTATGCACAGTATTCGGAGGGCTGTCCCTTACACCCCGTAAAAACATGACATACACACGCCACTTGCCATCGGGTTTTTTTTTATTAATTTTTGCATTAAAAACGGATCTCCCTTTGACCTTGTTACGCCTCTCTTGGTCTTGACATGAGGTACACCCAAGTTCACCAACTAACTAAGCAATGGTCTTAAACAATACAGGATGTTAAGAATATAGCCACCGTAGGGCAAAACCTCTTATGCGGTTACGCAGCCCATAAGACATAAAATAGCAGAAATTCTGAACTGTTCTCCCTTTTACCAACTATAATCTTTTCAAAGCTTTTGTGTGTACAAAGTGTGATTGTTGGTAATTTAAGATCTTTTTATTGTTATTCTTTTTTTATAATTTTTTTAATAACATTATGCTATGTCAAACTTTATTTAGTGGGAGCAAGCTTTTTGCATTGGTTATTTGACCGATATGTTTTATATAACTTAAAATCACTCATATCTTGATCGAAAATTTTATAACTTCGGCGGTCATTTGTTTGCAAAGTTATACAACCTCGTAGGCCTAACCTAGGTTCATCGGTCGTCGCTGGTCAGATTGATGACGTGTGTGAGAAGTATAACACGTCAAGATTTGATTATATTTTAAACGATACAATGAAATTAGGTAATATTTTGATTAACATATTTTTAAGATACATACAAAGTGAAACTTAAAAACATAATAAACGATCATATTATAACATTTATATGACATACTATGTATGAAACGATGAGGGGCCGGAATGTAACTCCTGTGGATGGTATTCAAATGTCTATTTTCAAAAGGTTAAATTAAATTCGGTTGTTTATACGATATTGGTATGTAATGTAGACGGCAGAATCTTGCATATTGGCTTCGACATAAATATAAAGTATTGTCACACTTTGTTTAAATTTTTCTAATAAATTTAAAAAAAATCTCCATTATTGAATTATTAGGCAAAATTTCCTTACTTCTTATCACCCCTCATTAGGAATATTTTTTTTGCTAAAAAAACGCTCGTACTATTGTAAAAACACATAAAATGTGTTGCGTCATTCGAAGAACAATAAATTGCGAAAAAGCGAAGCGATGGCATCCTCGAATACAGCTGAAATGGATTCCTTACGAGATGATGACGAATATTAAAATGTACATACAAAGCAATCATGTTTCTTTCTCCCATTTGCTCGGAAATGTCACCATTATTAAAAAATAATAATAATACGTAAACGGGCTCATAAGTCGTCAGTTGAGCAGAGGACCAAAAAAGCTTTTCAAACTTCCCACTAACATGAAATTAAATTGTTGTAGTCTGAATGTCCCGCGAAATTTATATTTCCTTGCGAATGACAGGAGGAAAGTACTATACTAGCCTTGGCCAAAATAACAATTTCTGGTCAATATTCCTCGACCACAAATTAGTTGATTTTTGGCCTGTGCCCCAATGAACTATATCAATCAAAAATAAACAGTAATCAGCCGTAAGTCATCAAGCAAAGTTGCACCAGCCCGCAGTTTTGATTAAGCGTAAAGCTATGTAGGTATGTATAAGTTTGTCATGAATAATTTTACGTAACATTGACAGTTTCAGACGTATAAATGCTAGTATGTACATAAACAATAAATATTTAAAACATACACAAATTTTATGATGTGCAGCAGCCGCAGTATCAAGGAGTTAAAAATATTGTTACCGTTTTAGCATTTACAGATCCGTCAGCGTCATCGTCCTCCCACTTTGTTTCTTTCTTGAGGACAACATCTACGGCCTCCTGCAAGAAAATGTTATCAACATGCCAAGCTTGAACCAACATCACCCCGATGAGGCTTTGGCAATTTGGCGCTTCATTTACAACATTAATGAACTGTGGAAACCATCACGACAAAGATTACATGAAATGATACAATGAATAGACACGTTTAACACTCTCTTTTTAGTTTATTACAATGCTAAGAAAACACGCAAATGAATAACAATAAGCCAACAACACTATATTATAATATATATTATAACAAAATTATATAAATAATACACATGTGTATGATTTGTGTTAAAAGAGTTCCATACTTTTACATGCACCACATATCAGTTATTTAAAATAATGTCCTCAAATGTTTTAAGATCTTTTATCTACGCTGATACTCGCCTCGTAATATTCGGATAACAAATTCTAAAAACGTGTCTATAATCCTGCTTTATCTATTGTACATAGCAATGTGCCGCTCACATTTTAGTAATTTACTGGGTATATTCTCAACGGAATGTTCCCAGTAAATTTCTAGGTTTCCGGGAATATTCCCCAACAATTTATTTTTATTTTCAATATTTCGACCTAAGTTTCTTAGGCTAAGTGGTATATAATCACGAGCCAAAGAAAACCTTTAAGTATCATTCACTTTTCAAAATGCAGCCTACAGAAAAACATGCCTTCAGGATATTATTATTCGAATATGTTATCCCTAATCCTGAACTACATAATTTTACTTTTATAATACCTAAAATAATCATTTTTTTTTGCTACAACCTGTCAAATACTTTTTTTTCGCTCGTTGGACTCAGTTTGGAGCGGACGTGTGCACTTTGTTCGAAATTCTTTCTTAAATTCTGATTTTTAATTGTTTTTAGTCGATTTTGAGTAGTATCGGTGCCTCCTTGTTCTTCTTGTGTCATTTGCCGTTTAACGCGGCGGCCATATTGCCTGGTGTCGGATCTCTCTATCGTTCGGGTCTGATCGGCTTTGACTTCGACTCAACTTGCCTGCTGCGACCTCTGCGGGGAATATTTAGTGAGTCAACTTATATTTGAATCTTGCCAGATAGAAAGTTGCGGGCGTCCCGCCGAGATTCGATCCTGAGCCGTCTGCGTGGTGGCCCGCCGCTTTACCGTCGCGCTACCAGTAGTTGATTACGTCACTGCGAAATAGCTAATCTACTCCTACGCGCACGCACGGCGCTAGTGATAGTTGGAGCATTTGAATAAACCTATATTATACAATTCAACATGCCTCCAAAACTGGATAGTAAGAAGAATAATGATGATTATAAAATTAGTTATGAAGATTTTGGTAAACTACTTAAGGAGAAACTCACGGCTATGGAGGCCAGTATGATGGAGAACTTCAAAAAAGAGTTGAATGCTGCTATTGATGCACTTAAGAAGGAATTTACCCAAACTACAGACTTTTTAGCCGCTGAACAAAAAGATTTAAATGCCAAAATTGATGAGACAGATCAAACAATAAGAAATCTTAAAGTTGAAAATCAGAAACTCACCAAAGAGCTGGCGGATGTTGGAAGTCGTTTGCGCTCAATGGAAAGTATTTCGCGTAGCTACAACGTCGAGCTTCAGTCTTTACCCGAAGCTAAACATGAAGACTTGCCCAATATTATGAGAAACATCTGTGGTTTACTAGATATACCCCTGGCTGGCGCGGATATTCGCAGCATTCGGCGAGTGGCGCGGTTGGATTCGACTGACAAGCGTCCGAGAAATGTATTGGTTACTTTGTCTTCGCAATCCTATCGCGATAACTTAATAACTGCTTTCAGAAGATATAATAAATCTGCAAGTGAACCTCTAAACACCACGCAGCTTAATTTCACGGGAGAGAGGCAGAACCTTTATATCGTCGAACATTTGTCTCAGGATGTGAAGAAATTATATGCTGAAACTCGTAAAATTGCCAAAAAAGAACTTTCGTACAATTATGTGTGGGTGAAATATGGACGTATATACGTGCGAAAATCAGATGACTGTGTGGCAATACAAATAAAGACGCATAGCGACTTAAGTAAATTGGAATAGGTATGTGCACTCTGTAATTGTTCTTCCATTTATTAGTTTGTATTTATATTACTCCTGTATTTGGTTATTTTTACAGATTTAGATCATGGGTAGTGTGTTAAAAGAATTAAATATCGCTCATTTAAACGTCCGCTCATTAAATACTGGGCGTGATGAGTTAGTTAGGACGATAGATATATATAAACCTGATATTTTAGCTCTTACGGAAACCAGACTAACAGCTAATTCCCAGTCTAAATATTATGATATATCGGGTTATCGTTTATTATATAGGAAGCGAGGAACTGGTAAGAAATGGGAAGGTGGAGGTGTGGGATTTTACATTCGAAATCATTTTCAAATTAAGGTAATACCTTTTCCACCCGGAGATCTAGAGCAACTTTGGTATTCTGTGAAAATAAATAAATATAGATTTGCTGTCGGTGTTGTGTACCGTCCACCAAAATTTAAATACAGCAATTTTATTGAACAAATTGGTAACACCTTATCAATAATTTTACCACAGTACGATTATATATTTTTGGCCGGTGATATTAACAAAAATCTGCTTGTGAGCGGCAAACAACAGGATGATTTTATTGAAATATTAACAGAAAACGATATGAAATTTATAGGTTGTGAAGCAAGTAGAGTTACATCTACAACTGATTCTCTTATTGATGTTATTTGTTGTACTTCGTCGCTATCCCCTAAATTTGTAAAAGTCGTTCACAATGATGACCTCAGTGATCACGCTTTTGTTTTGGCCTCGTTTCCTATTAAAATTTTCAAATATCCTGTTAGAACTGTTACTTATAGACCTTTTAATCATTTTGATCTTGCTACGTATGAATTTGCTTCCTCTATTACACCCTGGGAACTGGTATTATCTTATAATGATGTTGATGATATGGTATGTTGCTATAACTCTCTTACACTAGGATTATTTGATCATTTTGTCCCTGAACGTACTAGAATTTTTAAGGTTCCTCCAACTCCCTGGGTAACAGACAGTATTAAAGCTTTGATGTTAGACAGAGAAGAGGCTTGTGCGCTTGCGAAATCGACAAAGAAGGCTGATGATATTCATATGTATAAAACTTTGCGGAATTTGGTAACAAGTATTACTCGAACTGAAAAGAAAAGCTATTTTACATCAAAAATTAATTGTAACATTAAAAGACCTAAAAAAATGTGGCCCGAAGTTAATAAGGTATTAGGTACTAACAGTCCTAATGAAATACCATCTCACTTGTGTGATCCTGAATCTATAAATAAGTCATTTCTGGAATCTCTACCTACTGTTACTAGCTCCTCCAACTTAAATTGTGGGCAAGCAAATAATAATTTATTGTCTAATTATAAATATAGTTTCCCAATTCTAACTGAAGATGATATACATAAAATTATATGTTCTATTTCATCGAACGCAGCCGGTTTTGATAATATATCTTTAAAGATGATTAAACTAACGTTGCCATATTCGCTTACAGCAATAACTGCAATTATTAACAAGTCTTTGGTCTCGGGAAAATTTCCTACTGATTGGAAGACAGCAGTAATTAAACCAATACCTAAGAAAACTAATATTGACACCCTTAAGGATTTAAGACCCATAGGGTTGTTGCCTGTTTTATCCAAAGTACTAGAGAAGGCGGTGAATTTGAGTCTATCTAAGTTTTTGGAATCAAATAAAATAATACCAGACTGCCAGTCAGGTTTTCGTAAGAAACGTAGCACTACAACGACTTTAATGCATATTGTGGACGATATTCTTAATGCTTCCAATCAAAAGCAAGCAACTTTACTTGTGCTTTTAGACTATAGCCGTGCATTCGACTGTCTAAATAGAGTTACATTGGTTAATAAACTGAAATGTTACGGTTGTGATCCTACAGTTTGTTCCTGGTTCCAAAGTTATTTTAATGGTAGATCTCAGTTGGTCGAATGTGCAGGCTTGGATGGGAAGAAAGTCCGTTCTTCGTTATTAAGTGTAGAGCGTGGTGTAGTTCAGGGTTCGATTTTGGGACCTACATTGTACTCTATCTATACCGCTGATTTAATTAATTGCATAAAGTTTTGTTCAGCTCATATGTACGCGGATGATACTCAAATATATGTACCTCTAGACTTAGATAAAAATAATATTAGTGACTGTATCAATTCTATAAATCAAGATCTAGGTTCTATAGTAAAATGGTCTGGTAATAATGATCTTCTTTTGAATGCCGAAAAATGTGCTTACATTATATTAGGCACCAAACATCAAATTGACTTTGTTCGGAGTGTTATTCCACCAATATTAATAAACAACCAAGCAATTACTGAAACACACTCCGTAAGAAACCTAGGATTACAGTTCGACGGGCAATTGAAGTTCGAAGAACATGTCAATACTAAAGTGGGAAAATGTTATTTCGTGCTAAAGCAACTTTATAAGCTTAGACCGTTTTTGAGTCTGGATGTTAGACGACAATTAACAGATTCTTTAGTGTTGTCTATATTGGATTATTGTGACATTGTATATGGGCCGTGTCTCTACAAAAAAACTGTAAATAAAATTCAACGCATTCAGAACTCTTGTATAAGATTTTGTTATTCTGTCCCTCCACGGTCACATATAACACCTTATTTAAATTCTAATAATATTTTAAATATGTCATACAGACGTAACCTTAAACTTAGTAATTTAGTTTATTCATTAAGAACAACTCTTACACCGAGATACCTTGCTGAAAAGCTTATTTGGAGTGATAGAACTTTGGAAAGCTCTAATAAACCAGTTCGGTATCCTATTCTTAGGGTGTCTCCTCTCCCTCGTCTCCATGCTTTTAGAGGCAGCTTTCGTTTTGCGGCATCAAAATGTTGGAATGATCTGCCACCACCGATAAAAAATGCGAAGTCATTGTATACTTTTAAAAATAAAATTAAACCGTGGCTTCTTGCTGCCCAAAAGCAGGAGAGTAACTGGGAGTAGTTGTGTTCGTTGTCTTGTGATTTTTTATTTATTTTTGTTTTTTGTTTATCTTTGTGTTGTTTTTAATTAATTAGTTTTTAGAGTGCACATTTTTACTTTTATTTTACACAATTATTATTATATTGAAAACTGGGCCCAGCGGCCGAAAAAAGTGGGATGACACTGAAAAACAGCAGAAATGCTGAGTTGTTCTCCCTTTTACCAACATTAATTATTATTATTTTTAAGCTTTTGTTGTACAATATGTTTGTTGGTAAATAAAGATCTTTTTATTTTATTTTTATTTTATTTAAATATTCACCATAATATTCGATTTTATGTTGCCTACCCACTGATTTTTCTTCAAAAAACACTTAAAATGACTAACAAAATATAAATACTTATTGTTGAATTAACAAAAAAAAACTACATTGTAATATTAATTTTATATTTAATGTTTGTATGTTTCCGGGGAATATTCCTCGTGGGAATAATACCGGGAACGGCACATTGCTAATTGTACCTCTAGATTAAAAAAATCGGGCATGTCGGACACGCCCAAAGAAATATAGGGCCTCTTAGTCAATAAATAAGAATCTGTAGTTCAATGACTTATAGATCATTCATTTTACCTTGTCAGGTTTGGGACAGTTTTGAAAAACTATTTATTTACTTTATTTCGATAACTATGAGAATTACGATTTCCGTTATGGTGTATGGTGTACTTTTTAAAAAAAATTGCTTTTTGGGGTTCGTTGCACCGGTGTTCCGTACGAAAAAGAAAGAAGTAGCGAGTGAAAGAAACCGCGGGCGAAAACGCTAGTAATATATAAAAACAAATGTCCTCAGACTGACTCGTTCATCAAGGCACAGCGTAAACTGTTATGCTAGAAATATAAAATTTGGGCAGTGGGTTTATTTCACTATGTAACCATCTGCTAAAAAAGGATTTTTAGAATTTTAACTCTTTTTAAGTATTAAAATCTCTCTCTCTAGTCTCTTTATTCTTTTTTGTTAGTCTTTGAAGCGATCTGTTTCAAAATATTTGGGATAAGATTAAAAACTAAAATGATCAAACGAACGTTTCAGGGTTTTCAAAATTATAACCTTTCAAGGGGTAAAAAGGGTTCAATGTTTGTTAGAAAGTTCGTAATCTTTGATGTGATCTGTTTCAACATTGGTGGTTAGATCATGAAGCTAAAATGAAGGAACTCTTGATTTTTAACCCCCAAAGAGGTAAAAAGGATACAAAATGTTTGTTTATCAATTCATGGTATTTTAATGTGATCTGTCTCAAAAACTGTGAGCCGTGTGATGTCGTTGGAATAGCGTCCCCCAATTTCTTTCCTTTACTGATGTTACTGACTAGTTTCGACCACTGAAACAGAGACCTACAAGTTATTTGTCCCCGCACACGTAAATTAAATATTTTGCGCCGTAATGTCAATGGCTAACGACCTTGATGGAACATGCATACATTCGCATTACATCATTAATTATCGAACCGATAAGCAGCTACAAATAACTACTAAATCAATAAACTGTGCTTAAAAAATAATCAGATTGCACAGGATCAATTTATATTGGAGTATAATTAATGAATCGATAAACAAAATGTCAATTTCGCATCTCTACTAAAGACTGCACAATGTATCATTTCCTAATTTTAAATTTTTGTAAAAATTTTGCGACCAAACCTTCAGAAACAACGCAACATGCTACATTATGTGACACAACATACTATTTGAGAAATCATTTAAAGAAAGTCGAGTAAAAATCATTGCTCGTAAAATATGTTTTAAATCGACACAACTACCACTATCACAACTTGTTAAGATTTTCGAGGGTATGTATTGCTTACTATGTATGATTTAATGGGTATATGGACACGTGCTTTCTATTTCACGGGGAACAGCCCAAACGGTTTGATGGCTGTGGACATAATGAGGTGTCTTTAGATTCGTCTGTGCCAGCCAGCGTCTGTAAACTGTAGGTGCTTAAAGTAGAACGTATTTCATACTAAAGTTAATCTTTACATGAGAAAAGCGTTTTAAAAAACACATTTTTGCAAAATGATATAATTAAATCCATAGTACCTAATGTTATAAATACGAAAGAAACTCTGTCTGTCTGCTAAGCTCTCACACCTAAACCAATGTTGATGAAATTTGACATAAGCATAACCCATTGAGAAAGAACATAGGTTACTTTTTACTGCGGGAAACTTTCTCATTTTGTCACTCATCAAAGTACATCAGAAGATATGTACTACCGCGCCGCTTTCTGCAAGCAGATTTAGAAAAATTACATTTAACCATTAAGAAACGATATAGGCTACTTTTTGTCAGCATTCGATAGTCTGTGGTACCTGACATTGACCACCAGTGGCCTATGCTATCATTGAACAACTACAATTCTACAGGCGAAAAAGTGGCAACATCGCGCCAAAATTAATATTTAAATAGCAACACTGATGAAAATTACAACTACAGGCGTTTTTTGAAGCTACAGGTCTACAATTTTACAAGTCACAGCTACAGGCACCTGTAGATTTCCATCGACAAACCATAGGGTAGATTTTGCTTTTAAAAACACAATCGAGCAAGTTTTTACAGGTGTTCATCGAAAGACTTGTAAACTACAACTGTAAAAACTTACAACTTGTGAATAATTTTACAGGTCGCCTGACCTAGGTAATTATTTTACAAGTGCAAGATTTCTGCATAAAAATCTATTCAATATGTTCAAAACTACTCAAAATGCGTTCCTTGCCAAATTATTTTGCTCGAGGCGTTAAATAAAGCAAAACTTTATCGTCAATTGTGGCTTATTATTATTAATTCACAACAGTACTATTTTAACGTACTCTATCAATAATATGATTTTAATTAGAAATATTGTTGATTTCATTATTGTAATTTCCTTTTTATCAAAATAATAATTTTCAGTGTAATGTCTTATATATTTAGCAAAGTGTTTACATACTTTCAATTTTCGCGGATATAAGTATTACGGTATTAAATTGCATGGAATTTCTATGCCAAATTACAAATAATGCGTTATTATGTACTTAAACGACGAACAGAAATGAAGGAGGTTCTTTTTTTTATTTATAAGGTATATGAACATAAAACTAACACTTAATTCTTTAATATTACGTAATCATTATTAGTAGAGGTGGACTATTGATATTGACCCACTCTAGACGACTACCGACTAATCGGCTTTAAATCAGTCAACTCGTAATCGCCTAGTCGGCTGAGCCCACCATTACTTTTCAATGACGTAATAATTATTCAGCTGACTAGTCTACAAAGACTAATAACTGTTAGTAATCATAACATGAAATGGGTGGTATGCGCCTCAATAGCAAGAAGATGAATGTGATTTCCTATGTTTTTAATTTTGCGTAACTTTGCTTTCATATAACATCGGATAACGAATGATTGTCTGGTATGCTAACATTTAACCTGAACTTCAATGTTGTTTTCTTAGACAGTTTTATTTGCGTGAGGCGCAGTTTGAGTTTGGTTAATAACTTATGTACATTTTATAAATATCTAAACCCCAGCTGTAAGTTACCTACGTAAACAAATTGTGTCTTACCACCAACATGTTTGACAAGTGTTGAATGCATGTGTAAAATAATACTTTGTTCAAAAAATACGTTAAATACATTATGGGCCTTACCACCAATAATTTTGACAAATGTTGAATGCATGTGTAAAATAATACTTTGTACATAAAATACATTAACTTTTTGGTGTAAGGCCCAATATGTTTCATTGTGGTGTTATTATAATTTTGTATGGAACTCTAATAACAGTGTACACAGCAAACAAAGAGGATAGTGAGTAATGATTTACCTTTGGTGAAGTTTCTGTAACTGCCACCCTCTTCTTGGTTACTTCATTCTGAGCAGCATTATCCCCAGCATCCTGCTTGAAAAAGAACAAAAAGTTTGATTTAGAACCATGGGCACATTAACTGTACTGTGGACAAATTTAGCTCGCGCCCTAGGGAGCAAGCCTTGATTGGCGACGGCACCCTCCCCATTTAGCTGATATACATTTAATATTTTTCACATCGAGCTTGTGAAACATAAGACATAAAATGAGCTATAAAATATTTTTTAAATTATCGTATTTGGTGATGCACTTGCTACAGTTGCTTTACTATTTTGTGCATAAGCTCTTGTTAACATTGCTTTTTTCTCAATACCAACTTCACCAGTTTTTGGTACACATCATTGAACAAATCTTGTATTTAAAGAAATAGGACTTCACGAATTAATAAGAAACAGATGCACTAGTAGAACATCCCAATGATTAGTAGGTACATACTCTACTCTCATAAAATGAAAAATTTAACATAAGTACAATTTTTTCTACTAACATTAAGAATAGTGCCACGTGGTGTTTCAAATACACACTTCAACTTGTAGTCCATGAGCTGGTCTGGGCTGATCTCCTTCCACTGCAAAAAAGACATCTGTTAAAAAAATCCAGTTGTGCATTCAGGGTCAGGAGGATGCAATTTTAACATTATATTAATGTTGATGTTGATCTATGACCGAAGCAGTGGGTATGATAATATTCAATAAAAGCTTATTCTGGCTTAGATAGTCTTTTATACTGAATTATCTGTTTATGCAATTTTATTAAGTTTTTTTACTGCATAAAAAACAAAAAATATTGTAGCTACAGAAAATATATATTTGAACAATGTTCATAACATAAGTCAGTAAGATCAACTATATTAAATCTTAATTATTATTTAATATTATAAATCTTAAAACATAGCAGTGACTCTTGGCTGTATATCATCCATGTTTACAATAAAAAAGAATAAGTATGTCTTTAAGTTGGAAAGTGATTCAGAATTTACAGGTTATAATGATACTTACTACTTGATCTATGTTAGTCTTTCCCTCTGGAGCGATAACACTTTGGACCATAAACTTATGTTTATGTTTTTCATTGGAGTCAACATAGACTGGTTGCGGAGTGACTGAAAAAATTACAGATAAATTGCAGATTAGTGAAATAAACTTTGTTGTATTGAAGAAAAATTAAACTAAATTTATAAAATAGACTAAAGAGAAAAAAAAGTAACTTACTTGCAATATCAACTTTGGAGTTGGGCTCAATGATACCAGAGTTGGGGCGTACACAATATTTCTTTGGTGCAGTTGTCTTTATCTTGAACAGCACTGTGTCCATACTTGGGTTTTTCAGTCGCAAATATGTGGTATAGCCCTGCTCGAACAGTCCTGTATAATCAACTAAAAAATTCAATAATATATACTATATCACTCGGGACACACATAGGTACCTATAATTTATCATAACATTATTTTTTTTTTACTTTAAAAGTATATTTTCCTCTCTGATATGCTATGCTTCTGCAATACTAATCTTTCAAAGCTACTTTGAATATGAAAGATACTTTGAAAACCTGCAGATGTCTGTATAGATCTTTCTGTACACCATATACATTCATCATTATCAATTTTGTGGTAGGAATATAAAAAAATACAAGTCTCATTCAAAAGTTCTACCGGAGCACTGAATACGACATATCAAATAGTGGAATCACCATTACTCATTTTGCTATCTACCTACTATAGTAGCCACGATAGGTGGCCAGGGTTTGACTATTCGAGTCGCCCGATGTCGCCCTGGTTATTGTGAGCTCAAGAATTAATCGTTGATTTTTAATATTTGAAAGTCTTAAAAAAACCGCACCCCGACAAAACGCCGACTTCTGGAAATAGAAACTCCATTTGTCAGTATCTAGCTCGCGACCTATGTATGCTCAATATGTTCAATGCAACATTTTGGTGCTACGCGCTATGAAAAGACATGATTCTTACCTTTAAACTTTAGCTCGTTTTGCGGCTCTATAGTTAACACTTGGTTAGGCATTTTGACTAAATAAAATTGTTAAAACTCGTTGGCAAAAATCTGTGGATTTAGAAAATGACTTCTTCAATGTCGGCCAAAGCGAAGGGTGAATGACGAATTTCGACATGCGCAATGCGCATGCGCTCTCTTTCTATCGGTGCCTATTCTAAACAATTTAAAATACAAGCGCCGTATTTTAAATTTTATAAAAGTATTTCATTTTATGAGTTATCAAATGCAAACTTATTTTGCCACATTTTATGCATTTCAAAGTATACAAAATAAAACCTATTTGTTAATAAAGCGTTGTAATACAAGAAAAATAATAACTTCCATTTTGTTGAGATTGTTTTACAGAATACACCCTCAGATAACATTTCCGCGCGCATGCGTATTCTGCACACGTTCAATAATATCGATGACATGTTCGGATACACGTCACTTAAATTGGATTAGTTGCGTTTGCGACATTAAAATAACGCTTTGGTGAAAACAGCAAAACAGTGCCGAGTCCCATGTTTTTCCCCAAAAAACACACAGATACTTTGCTTTCCATCGGTCCCGGAATACAGAAATTCCTATCGCTGCGTAACAATATATCGATTGTTTTAGTGACTCATCGCATTAAACTCTCAACTGTTGAATTGCGTGTGCCGCGCGGCCTTTACAAATGTTTTTTTTTTGTATTTGGCCATTCTGGACACTACTGGACAGGCAGATGTCTAATAGCACGTTCACACCATGCACCAGCTTCGAGCAACGACGGCAGACCGTGTTGCTCGAAGTGCACCAGCATGTCCATGTCGCTGGCAGTGTTGCCAGATTGGGCGATTTGTCGCCAATTGGGCTACTCGAGAGCCTCGAGCGGCGACAAGAAAACCCCAATTGGCGACCTGTCGCCGATTGGGCTATCTCTAAATTATGTTGGGCGACTAGAAGATGATATCCTACTAGGCACACCAAACCTCATCCCGGGCTTCCACGCTGGAGCTGACGTGGCTAGCATCATTAACAAGAGCCTCCAGGACATGATTTGGTTCTATTGTGTGGTCCTTGCCGATGTGGGTGGACTGGAAGCTATTGGATCGAGATAAGGCTGCTATCCAGCACAGGCTGAAGTTGCATACAGCTGTCCACATCCACCACTCATCCTCAAAGTTCTGCCTCTGGACCTCCTTGCGGGGAAGAAGAGGCAGACACACAGTTGGATCTGACCATCATTAGGGAGTAAATCTCCTGCCAGGCGGACTGAGAACCATGTAAGGGTTGCATTCAACCGTTGGACGCAATCGGCCTAAAATCAATATCTATGGACGCAACTAGGAAGGCCTATGTCCAGCAATGGACGTCTTAATGTTGGTGATCTGCTGATGCAGGTGACATACATTACTTTGAACGCCTAAACGTGTAACTGAAAAACAGATTCAGGCGATATGGCGACAAATCGCCCAACAAAAAATTATTTGGGCGATTTGGGCTACTTCAGATTTTAAATCGGGCGACTACGCCTCGCTGGCATCTGGCAACCCTGGTCGCTGGCACCCCAAACTGCTCCTCTCCTGCTCGTGCCGCTGCTGTCGCGAAATAAGGAATCTTATTAAGAGTACTTAATTAATGTCATCTCAGCGTAAAGAAATATGCTTGTCTCCTCGTTTCTCATGTTTATGGTACTAACTACGACTAGAAAAAAACATAAGCACCCCGCGCGGCGGCGGCGGAAAACATTAGCAAAAACCAAAAAAAATAAAATACGTCCGAAACAGTGGTCCGAAACGTCCGCAGCCTCTCGTTTCCCGCGCAAAACTCACATGACATAACTTTTTTTTTTACTTCTGTTTGACAGACAAGACAGACTACCAACACACAACAGTTCGGGTGGCATATAATTTTTAATATTTTTATTACAAAAATGCTAAGGTTTTAAATTTTTCCGTAATTTTCTTTACTACATAATATTAATATTTACAAAGTTCAAAGTTACTGCAGACTAGTAAAAAAGCAGTGATTGCATAACATGCCCTGGTTACCGTCGAAATTATGAATTGCCCTTTGAATTTATTTTTGAAAACATGTCTAAAATTAGATCTTGGATTTCGATGCAAGTTAATAAGTTATTGGTGCCGAATACAGAAGACAGACTACTCTGGTGTGGTAAAGTACGCGAATACTTGTCGCCAGCTGCACTTGTCGCCTACCGGCAACGCTGGTAACGATGAAGCCGCTGTGCTATTGTCGCCACAAGAAGTACGTGTGTTTATTATATTTATATATATTTTATATTATTATTAATCAGGCAGGCAGTTTTACAACTGATAAATGCCTGTATCCTCCTGTTTTTAATTATCTTTGATTAGGTATCCGTAGTTAAAAGAACCATCATGTTCACCCTCTGCCCTTGAAGAACCCCAGGTCAGGGTATCAAGTCCGAACCATTCATTGAGGTACCATAAACACACACAGTTAATGAGCTGACCTCAGATCCAATTGACTGGATAGTTAAGTTCATATCAATGATTCAAATATCTATGTGCTTTTCTGTTCATAAACCCCAGATCCACTGAGAGGAAGTCAATCATCTCACCTTGCGGTTTAATCACCGTCTGAGACACATCCTTTCGGAAGAGGACAATGAAATCACAGTAGCCACTGCTGCAGCCATTGCAAGTAGATCACTCTCCGCAAGCTCCTCAAGCAACTGACGCCCCCGCCTTCCCTCCCTCATTTGTTCCCCATTTTGGGAGCTACTGGCACATGCCGGGTAGATTCAGACCAATCCGTTCTTCCCAGAACAACTCGTAAGCCCAATCCCTTGAGCTGGTTGTTTGAACAACCACAAAACTTCTCCAAGTGAGCTCCTGCTCCCCACCATACAGTCAGGTGTAGATTTTAATAGCCCTGGGGCTAAAAACATAGTGTCCAGAACAAAAAAAAAACTAGGAGGAAAAACAATGTATGTCAGATGGTTGATTGGTAGCCTGGTCAGGTCACTCATTAGGGTCTGTCTGGGTCCTCTTATTTTAGGTAGAAATCTGGCTAACTTCATTGTTTTTTGTTTTAAAATCTTCAATTTTTTGTTTTAAATATATAAATGTATAACTTGAAATTTGGCTTTATACTGATATAAGAAGACTATAAATAGACCCTACAAACAAACAAACCTTACCTTATAAAAATATAATAATGTTTCTAACATGAGCCTACAACTTTCATCTTACATTTACAGATTACAAAGAAAACAGTAAAGTTGTATAAATAATATGCATAAACCCTTTAGCTTAAAATATAGTTCTCAAAATCTGAATCTTAATATTACTTAAAGCACATTTCCACATATTTCTAATGCATTAAACAAGAAAATGAAGAAATGAAACTAATTAATTTCCAGTGTCATCAAAACTTAGATGAAAAAATAATTCATCCAAGACATCTTGTCATGTGCACAGTGTTGTTTGTTTACATATCCCCATTAAGGAATTATATTGCAATTGAGTAGTTGTTTATGCAACATTAGAATGACCTTGTTACATTAACTGCCACTTCTTCTTCTTTCAGGTTACTTCAACATTACGCAAAAATGAGTTCAATAAAGAATTTATGACTGGTTCTATAAAGTCTTATGACTCAAATCAATTGGCTTCCAATGATCCAATGGAAGACACAAGAAGTGAGGCTAAATGTAACATGACTTCAGGTAAATTTATGGATGTGATGAATTTATTTTATTATATTGCCACTAGTAATATGTACAAATTTGCATTTGGACTTGACAATTCCCCCTTCTCAATCTCCACCAAATTTCAAAATATTGGTATAATTTTTCTGCAACTTAAATAATATATATACATAGGTACCTCTTACCCATTTTGCTAAATATTTGTCATATTTAGAAGATATCAGGGCATAAACTTACTGATTATTTTTTAAATTAAATTTACTGTTCTGAAAATAGACAATTTCAATAGCATTTTATTAACTGAATGGTATTCATAAACATTACATGCATATTAATATTAAAACAACATTAGGTTTACACAAAATATTTAGTAACATAGGTACAATAAATAAATAAAAAAATTTGGACTACACTTACTTACATATTAAGAAAATTTACTTTAACGGGCCTACTTCCATGAAGTGAGGTGAAAACGAGCTACGAGAATGCATTTTATGCATTTATCTAAGGCACATCACTGTCAACAAAATTTTGTTTTTTAATCTTCAAGATATGAGGAATACGCCAGGGCAGCGCAAAATCTCATTTTATATTTAATTACGGAGAAATTAAAATTTGAAGTTACCTCTATTTTTCAGTGATGAAGCGTGGCGTAAGAGATTTCCTCCGCCAGTGCTAATCGAACTGTATTGATCTTAGTATGATTATTAATGGCAATTTCACGTTGAACCCGCCCGGGCGGTTATTTTTTGACAAAACGTCTTAGTTATTATGAAATTTAGCAAAACACTTACTGTTTCCGGCTGATTTCCTTGGGAATAAAAGGTTTTTGTTTTGATGTGTTTCCTCTGCTGTCAAAACTGACGTGGAATTGATCATAGATAAACGGAATATGATGCAGACGCGACACACACTACATTTGTTCGATATTTTGACCGTGAAAAATTATTGTAGCTAGAATTTTGCCGTAAAATATATCAACTATCTACAACAACGGCATTCTATCCGCTATGGATAATTTTGCCAATGTCAATACTACGTTGATTGATAAATCGAACGAAACGCAAAATATGAACCGATTAGACGTAGGTATTAAAAATATTTTTACGATCAAATAATAGGATGACGTGGTTGTTAGTGCAGATTAGTATGAAGTAGTAAGGTTCGATTTATATGCAACACTAGACGGCGGCACGGCGGCACAAAAGCAGTTTTTTAACCGCGGCGGAAATTTTTAATTGTAAATATGGAGCGCTGCGCATACGGTCACCATCAACCACAGTTTTAGGATAAATTATAAGAAAGCAAGGATAATAATTATGTACATGTACTTACGTACATACATACATACACATATCACGCCTATATCTCTTGCAACTTGCGTACCTAGTATACAAAAGTATTATTTATGTTGTAAAAGATTTTTCTCAGATTTCAGTTCAAGAGTGGGATCAATTGATTCGGAAGGTTTTTAGTGTTATGGGGTAGAAGGGTTCTAGAGTGGCACTGGGTCAAGATGTTCATGCTAGGGTAACACTGGGTTGAAAGGTTCTAGACTTATACCTAGCTGGAAAGTCCTAGAGTGTCACAGAACAAAATGCCAATACTAATGTTAAAATTTCGGGAAGGTCGAGAGTATCATTATATTAAAGGTTGTTGTCACCCTGGTTCGTTGGTAACACCGAAATATACCAAACATTGTATAGGGCTATAAATCCCTTTTCTAAAAATACCAATTTCAAGGCCAAAAATTACAGGATTATCCAGATAGGAATGGATTAAAAACCTTAGTCAAAAAAACAATTAGAAGCACCTTCGATTTTAAAATTTTCTTAGTTACTTTAATAGATATCACCAAAATGTATGATAATTTTAAAGGTGTTCGAAGGTTTGAAAATTTTAAGGCATGCGGCTCTGTGTATGTCTGATGGTCAACAAATATTGTTCAAAACCTAATGAACGGTGCGAGAATGCGACCGCTATATATTATCATATCATAATATCATACTCGAATATATAATGGCCGTCGCTAATTGGTTTTTGCTATTTATATTTTGAACTTACATCTATGTATACTGATTTATGCAATAAACGTTTAAAATTGAAATTTAAATTTAACAGTATTAGTTGCGCTTAAGGTGCACGCAATGACGAAAATGACAAAGAAATATCCAAAAAAAGTTTCTTAATGTCGAAGTTCGCAAAAAATGTACAATACCAGGATGGACAAAAACGAAACAAAAATTTGTTCGCGCAAAGTGCGTAACATGATACTGGCCACTTGCATTTTTAAACCTGAACTAATAAGTTGGCTTTATTTAGTTTAATGACTTTGCTTCTTCTGTAATAACGTTAAACTAAAAAGTTGTAAATATGATTTGAGATGTTATGAAGATAAGTGTTTTGTGAACTGATTAAGCCCTTATTTTTAGATGAATTCTTTTCATGTACTGAAAGTGTAAGAATAACAAACAAACAGACAGTACAGTTTATAGAGTTCATAATTAATATGGATACTATGCGTTCAGCTAAGTCTTGGCGAATGGTTCAGCTTATTTCAAAATATGGTCCTTATAATATAATGTAGGTTAATATTCCTTCCAAGTTATAATATCAACTTTGTGAGTAGTCCACCGAGTATCGAACCCGGAACCTTTGCGCCGCAGGCAGTCGCACTACCATTGGTCGTCAAGTATTGTATCAGTACCAGTTAGACTAACATTATATGAAATGGTGACACCTCTATAATATACTCTTTGACATGACTTCCGAATTTCATTTGAATTTCGTTCCTTCCGGCGAAGTAGGACTCTTAAGACTCTTAAGAGTCCTACTATATTATATTATAGTCCTACTATACTATATTATAGAGGTGTCACCATTTCATATAATGTTAGTCTAACCTAACTGGTACTGATACAATACTTCACGACCAATGGTAGTGCGACTGCCTGCGGCGCAAAGGTTCCAGGTTCGATTCTCGGTGGACTACTCACAAAGTTGATATTATAACTTGGAAGGAATATTAACCTACATGATATTATAACGAGCATATTTTGAAATAAGCTGAACCATTCGCCAAGACTTAGCTGAACGCATAGTATCCATATTAATTACGAAATCTATGAACTGTACTGTCTGTTTGTTTGTTATTCTTCCACATTCAGTACATGAAAAGAATTCATCTAAAAATGTGACTGTGTCTAGGAAAAGGGACCACTTGGGTGATTTTAGTTTCCGAGATATAATATTTGCGTTTTTCTGAACTTGGTCGAAAATTATGTAAAATGGGTTTTTGTTAGTAATCGGTTCTAAGTCCACTAAATAACATGTTGTATAAAATATACACCCCTAATTATAATATTTCAGTATCTTATTGGGTCACGAAGTTTAATACCTAGGGTACCACTTGGGAATTATTTCTTTCTTTACGTGTATTTTCTTATTTGCTCAAGATTTGCTCGGTAACTGTCACGTAGGGAAGTGCCTACAGTAAGGCCGTCTTAATAAGCTCGATTTGTCAGCTGTCAGATTCGTCCTAATGTAATGGCAGAGGGTCCATTTTCCATTTTTGACAACTCTTTTAGTATGGAACTGACAGGTGTCAGTTCGGGCTTATTAACTTGGTCTTACTGTAGCATCTATGGTAGCACCAGAGGCGGCCGGGGATGGCGGGGTGCGGCGAGGAGGGACTGTTAAACTAGGCGATCGCGCGGACAAACAAGTTCGGCATTGAAATAGGTACTTCGAAACTATTAAAGTAATTGAGACTTTATATATATCTATCAAAACTTTGAAGACAGTAGACTAACTTGTTACCCATCACTCCATAACTTCGAAGTGGAAGTATATTTTTCAGCAGCATAAACTTAAAATTCAATTTTCTCAACTTCCATACTTTGTCATCTGCAACTTTAAAAATTTATTAAAAATAATTTATGGCACTTAGAGCATTGATTCTTTTTTTTATAGATAGCTAATTTTATCTAGTTTTAGGAGCTACCAATAACTCAATACCGCACAAGTGGTCCCTTTTCCTAGACACAGTCACAAATAAGGGCTTAATCAGTTCACAAAACACATAGCTTCATAACATCTCAAATCATATTTACAACTTTTTAGTTTAACGTTATTATATTACAGAAGAAGCAAAGTCATTAAACTAAATAAAGCCAACTTATATTAGTTCAGTTCAGGTTTAAAAATGCAAGTGGCCAGTATCATGTTACGCACTTTGCGCAAACATATTTTTGTTTCGTTTTTGTCCATCCTGGTATTGTAATTTTTTTTGCGAACTTCGACATAAGAATCTTGTGTTGGATATTTCTTTGTCATTTTCGTCATTGCGTGCACCTTAAGCGCAACTAATACTGTTAAATTTCAATTTCAATTTTAAACGTTTATTGCATAAATCAGTATACATAGATGCAAGTTCAAAATATAAATAGCAAAAACCAATTAGCGACGTCCATTATATATTAGAGTATGATATGATAATATACAGGGTGTAACGGAAAAGGTATATCAAGCGGAAAGTGGCAGAACGTATAGGTGATGTGGAACCTTTGTGTGAAGTACAACTCCGGAAAACAATAAATTTTAAAATTCCGGAAATAACATTTGTAACCTAGTATGCTACGCTAGTAAAAATTAGAACGTTCCCATCACTAAAGATTTTGATGCCCTCACGATTCCCTCAAAAGCCTCAGAATGTTCACTTTCTACATTTTCTGAGAGCCTGGTAGGTCTCAATACAAACTGACAATACCGTTCCGCGCATCCAAAGTCGCGCATGCGTCCCCCGCTCTACCACTTAAGGTGCAAGTTTGTGTATTGCGTCTAATCGCAGCCGCACCTGGCCGATAACATGCGAATAACTCGCATGGTCGAGCGATGCGACAAAAGTCTTAGTATGAAGTTAATTGCGCCGAGTTCGAGCTGTGTAACAGTGCGCGATGAACAAACACACTACCTTACACAGTCAAGCTCACGTCCAACACTCTGACCGCTAATGTAAGTCTTAATTAATAAAGAACGGTCCAAAGTCCAAACTGTCTAACCTAGCCTAAGGTTGACCGTACCTAGCTTTAAGGTACATCGCGGCCGACCACATGCGACTAACGTGCGCAGCCGATGCAACTATTGTCGCCTCGCCAATGCAACAATATCCGCGTTAATCGCATGTCGTCAGCCGTAATGAACGAACATGCACCTTCAACCAAACGAGAAAGTTTGGGGTTTCCTACAAAATTAAAGTAAATAAAACAAGCTTTGAAACTTATCTTTTAATAAAAATTGAAGTATAAGGCGTAGAAGTATCCTACACTGTCCGCAAATTTTCAAGAAATACACAGTCAGAACAGCTTTCTGATATTTAGTCTTGCGTACTTCCTTATTTATGTATTCTTCTCCTTCTACTTCTTGCGTCTGGAACAAACCACGGTTTAGAAGGCCACGCAGGACAAAGCAGCTCAATTTGTTTTGATACTCAAGTCTGCTACAACTGGTCTGTTGTTTATTGTCCTTGTAAAATTTGGTCACCAAACAAACATGTTGCCGTCACTTTCACCAACACAGATCGTCGCTAGATTTTATTTGTGTATTTTTGAAAAAACAATATGTTCTACTAAATAAATTTGCTATTTACAATTTCTTGATTTTATGGCGTTTTTATTATTTTCCACCAAAGCTTCACAAAAAAGTCAAACGTGACAGGTATCAATATGTATTTTTATCACATTGCTTTTTATCTATGGGATGCAGGAGCCATACTTTTTGCTGAAAAGTTATTTTGTTGATCTTTCTAAGAATATGAAATCCTAGTACATTTTCACTGCCTGCTAGTTTTCTTGACTCGCTTGGCTCAAACTTGTGTTCACTTGATTTTCTGCGCTCCTGGTAATTCAAGCTTCGCGGGTAGACTTTGTACTTACTCGCGCAGCCAGCGTTTAGCTGAGATGATGATGATGAGTGATTTCGCCCTGAGCGTACGTCAGGGGCCCGTTTCACAAAGCTAATCAGAAGGCGTGTTGGCCATACATTTTTGTACCGTATACTACCCGCAGTTCTCGTTAGACGCGCCATGCAGCCGCTTGCAGCACACGTGTTTTTTGGTATTCTTTTGGTACAAAATATCTAATCCAGGAATTCTTAAATCAACAACTTCCGGATCGAAACGTTTAACAGAACCCACCCGGTTTGCCGCATAACTGGTTCGTCACACATAAAAACGAGACCTGATTCGTCACAAAGCTACATTATTCTTTAAAAAATCTTAGCCCCGTTCCGTCACCACTTTCGTCATTCAAAATCTACCTAATGGTAGTATTCCAATCTGGGTAGTCGGGACCCTGCAGCCGCGAGGGCGGCACACTGCTCTGTAAAGATTTGTATGGAACGCTTACTGATGAGCGCGACTGTGCAGCACGGCAGGGTGGCGTAGCTTGCACATGACCTCCAGCAGCGACGCCAAACCTGCTCCGGAAGCAGAACGTAAGCGCCGCTCGCTTATCACATCACGGCAATCAAAATTGCCCCCGTTTGACGTTTATGCCGTGTGATGCTGGCTTAGTTTAGAATCACCCCATTTCTAAGGCAAGGTATTTATGGGATTCATCCAGGGAATGGGCAGCTGCGTTCCCTAAACTGCGTTCGCCAATCCGCATGCTGTTGTTAAATTGTATAGGGTATAGGTACCCCATGGACTACAGAAATAAAAGCAGATGGCTATCGTAAGCTAGTTTATTTATAAGTAAATATATAGAAACACATCACAAGGCTTTATATAGTAAGATGAAGAACAATTGACAGCTACTTAATTTAAATATAGAACAAGGGAAGACAAAAGTTGTTATTGCTATTCGGCCTGAGCTGTTTTACACTCAACACTCCTCCTCAATAAATACCTTTTGACTTATTATGCAAGTCCAAGGCTTTCCCTGCACTTCACAAATTTCACTTTAGGAAGTGCTTTTGTTAGTAAATCTGCGGGCATATCTTCAGTCTTTATATAAGCAACTTCAATTAATCCTTTTTCAATTACTTCTCTTATATAATGCTGTTTGATGTCAATATGTTTGGATTTAGAGCTAATAATAGGATTAGTAGCTGATTTTTGAGCTGCTTGGTTATCATTGTAGATAGTTACTTTATTCTGTTTTTGTCCAATGCTGTTCAGCAGATTTTGTAGATGAATGGACTCTTTAGCACAATCTGTAAGCGACATATATTCAGCTTCTTGTGTGGATAAAGCTATTGCTTTCTGTTTGCGAGATTCCCAACTAATAGCAGCTCCATTCTTAATATGGCAATGTCCTGTATAAGATTTTCTGTCCAGTGTGCAAGAGCCCCAGTTTGCATCAGCAAATCCTGTCAGTATGTCATCCTTAATCGATTCATATGTTAATTTTAGATCCTTTGTTCCTTTCAGATATCGCAAAACTCTTTTGGCAGCAACCCAGTGCTCTTTTCCATAGCATGTATTAAATTGGCTTAGTTGACTGACAGCATTTGCTATATCAGGCCTTGTTCCAACTGATAGGTACATAAGCGCTCCCATTAGATTCCTATAAGGAATGGTTTCATCTATCTCCTCCTGTCTTTGTAGTTTTAAAGAAGTTTCCATCGGAGTACATACAGAGTTTGCGTCTTCCATATTAAATTTTTTTAATAACTCATTTATATATTTAGTTTGTGACATTGATATTCTTCCAGGTTCTACAGTAAATTGTATTCCAAGACAGTATTTTAGTTCACCAATGTCTTTCATTTCAAATTGTGTCATCAATTTTTCTTTTATGTCATTTATAATTGTTTCTTCTTTATCTATTATTAATATGTCATCGACATAAACAGAAATGATAGTAGGTGAAGATTCTTCTCGTTTCAATATGTATATACATGGATCTGCTGGTGATGGTACAAAGTTCAGTTCTTTTAGTTTCTGATCAAGCTTGTTGTACCATTGTCTACCAGACTGCTTGAGTCCATAGATTGCTTTATTTAGCTTACATATTGTTTCTCCTTTTGCATGTCTTAAGTTTTCTAGCATCTGTTTAGCTTTCATGAAGACTAATGGGTCTTCTTCTGAGCTTTCTTCCAACATAATTTCACTTAGATGATGCTCCAGATCTTTTGGTTTATCTATGTAGATTTCTTCCTCAATTTCTCCATTTAAAAATGCTGTTACAACATCTAGTTGTCTTATTTTCAGGTTGTCTTGTGCAGCTTTGGCTAATACACTTCGAATAGAACTAAGTTTAGCTACTGGCGCAAATGTTTCTGTAAAGTCAACTCCAGGAATTTGAGAAAATCCTCGAGCCACCAGTCTAGCTTTCTTTCTGGTTATGTTTCCATCGGGACCAACTTTTTCTTTTAACACCATCTTACATGTTACAATACTGTTACTTATTCCTTTATCTACAATTTTCCAGGTATTATTCTTGAGATGTGCTTTTATTTCTTCTCTTATTGCTTTTTCCCAGGTTTCGTCAGGTTGTATAATTTCATCACAGAAATTACAAAGCTCATAGTCTTTCAACCATACTGGTGTTCTCTTTTGTCTTACAGGTCTTTTTGTTTCAGGGTAATTTTTTTCTTTTTCAGATTCGGATTGTATATTTTTATTTTCAGGTTCTTCATCTTCATTTTCTGAAACAATTTCATATTCATCCTTTTTATTTTCTGGGTTATTTTCCTCTGGTTCATTTTCAGGTTCTTTTTCTTCCCTTTCAGTTTCAGAGTTACCTTCATCCTCCGTTTCACAGGAGTGGATATCTTCATCAGATTGCTGAAAATAAAATTGCTGAAAAGAAAGACTCTTTTGTTTTTCATCTTCATCTGTTCTCAATCTATATTCTATGTCATTCTCATCATTATACATCTTGTAAATAAATTTAACATCTCTGCTTATGACCAGTTTATTATTGATCCATATTCTGTATCCTTTACAGTTCTCGGAGTATCCTATAAAAACTCCTTTTTCAGCTCTTGATGCAAATTTATGTTTTTTGGTTTTGTTAAGAACAAATGCTTGTATGCCAAACTGTTGAAAATGTCTCACTGATGGTATATAACCAGCCCAATTTTCAAACGGTGTTTTTCCTGTTGGTCTTGTAGGCAATCTGTTGGTTATATAGTTTGCAGTATGTATGGCTTCAGCCCAAAACTTTTCTGGCAGAAGAGATTCAATCAGCATACAGCGGGCTTTTTCTATAAGTGTTCTATTTTTCCTTTCAGCTAAACCATTGTGTTGCGGTGTGTATGGTGCTGATAATCTTCTTGCAATGCCTTGTGATTTTAGATATGTATCAAACTCTTTGTTACAATATTCTGTTCCATTATCTGTTTGTAATACTTTAAGTTTTTGACCAGTAAATCTTTCCATTTCTGTTTGATATTCTATAAAATATTTCAATGCTTCATTTTTATGCTTTAGAAAATATACTCTGCAATATCGGCTGTAATCGTCAGTGAAGGTGATAAAATATCTATGGCCTGCTTTACTTTCTATCGGCATTGGACCACATATATCAGAATGTACTATTTGAAGTTTTTCTGTGGCTCTTGTTTCTTCCCGTCTTTCTGTAGGGAAAGGTAAGTTTGTCATTTTTCCTTTTACACATGTTTCACATTCTTGTAACTTTTCATTTTCATTGAAGCTTAGACCACTTACAGTTTCATTTTTTAAAGCAAGCTTTAAATCTTTTTCGTTGATATGAGCCATTTTCTTATGCCAAACATTAATATCACCATGGCATTCTTTATGTACTACATATGCTTCTTCTGTTTCTTTATTTAAAATTGTGCTATCCGTATGTGCTATATGAGCTTCATTGGCTCCATGTGGATTTTGTATATTCTGAATGTAATATAATCCATTCTCACAGATGCATGTTAATATGATTTCTCCTTCTTTGTTTTCTATAAAGGCATCATATTCTCTGAATGTGGAATAGCATTTCTTTTTAGCAGCTCTAGATACAGAGACTAGATTTGCAGACAGTTTTGGAATGTAAAGAGCGTCATTTAATTTTATGTTTGCATTTCCAACCTTCAAAGTAACAAGGCCCTTTCCTTTTATACACTCAATTTTGTCTGTACTTGCCAGATAAACAGTGTCTTCCATTTCAATGAAGTTTTCAAACAGGCTTCTGTCGTTTATCATATGGGATGTACACCCACTGTCTAAGCACCATCTATTGGGAGAATTTATATCTATCTTAAAGCATGCTTCTATGGCGCAGAAGTTCTGGTCATATCTTTTTGTCTCAAACTTCTTACCGCCTTGGCGTTTACCAAATTTAAATTGGTTATATTGGCCTGGTTTTTGTTTGTTATATTGCTTAAACTTATGAGTATAGAATGCTTCCTCTGGAGTATCTGCATCCCTTTCACGTGCTTCACTTTCTTCAATTATTTTTGTTTTCAGTTCATCAAGTGAAGGAAGTTTGTCCCTGGTCTCTATGGCAACTCTAAAGTTTTCAAAAGATTCTGGGAGGCTGTACAGCATCATTATGGTCAGCAGATCAGCATTAACATCTATTTCCATGTCTTTTAGTTTGTCAACAAGATCCACAAATTGGTTTATGTGATCTCTTACATTTTCTCCAGGTTTCAATTTCAGGTGAAGCAATTTCTTGAGCAGAGTTGCTTTTCGGGCAGGTCCTCTGCTTTCGTAGGCGGTTTTTAAGGTGTCCCATACATCTTTGGATGTTTTACATGACCTGACAATCTTCAACTCGTTTGGAGAAATTATCGAAATTAACTCTGCTTTTGCGAGAGAATCTTTCTTTGTATCCTCTATTCCACTTATACATTCGATGAGTCCTGCTTTCGTTAGCACAGCTTCGGCCTGGACCTTCCATGTATCATAGTTTGTGTTTGTCAAGGGTTCGATATGAACCTGGAATTTTGATGTAGCCATTTTTCACTTTTTACGCGCACTATGCCTGGGCCCATAACCTATAGGGTATAGGTACCCCATGGACTACAGAAATAAAAGCAGATGGCTATCGTAAGCTAGTTTATTTATAAGTAAAAATATAGAAACACATCACAAGGCTTTATATAGTAAGATGAAGAACAATTGACAGCTACTTAATTTAAATATAGAACAAGGGAAGACAAAAGTTGTTATTGCTATTCGGCCTGAGCTGTTTTACACTCAACAAATTGAAAAATTCTGATCAAATCAGACCCATGAACCTGTCGCCATCCGTCATCATCATCACAGCACTATGTGAATTCTACACTACGCGTGTCGCTTGTCGTCGCATCCGCTTGTCGCTTCATTCTCGCGCAGTTCCACTATGGTTCCACCTAGTGCGATCACACCTTCATAACGTTCATCCTGAATATTAGGAAAGCAAAAATGGCAAGGCATCTTCAATATTTTTTTAGTTTCTTTGCCTACAAACCATAACCACACCATAACCAACCTACTACCTGCGTAGTCTCTGACTTACCTACTACCATAAACTTAGTTGCTTAGAATCTTTATGATTTTGACCACGAAAATTTTGACTGTATGTCAGCTGGTTCGTCATGTCACGTGTCAAGTGAAGACTATTGTTGAAAACGAAATTGAAAACCATTGAAAACACTTATTTCATTTATCAAGAATACATGACGATTAAGAATATTTAAGTTTTGAACCCATTTTGTAAAGTAAATTTAGACAAAATATCATTGTTATACCAGGAAAACATAAACGACTTTAAGTTTTGAAAGTGAACTGTGTCATAGCATAGGTAAAAAAACGACCATGTGCGAGTCGGACTCGCTCGAAGGGTTTCGTACCATTATTTACTTGAAAAAAAAAACACGTGTTTTGTATGGCAGCCCGCATAAATATTTATTTATTCATTTTTTTAGTATTTGTTGTTATAACAGAAATACAACATAATATGTAAAAAATTCAATTGTCTAACTTTCGCGGTTCATGAGATACAGCCTCCGTAAAAGTTTTTTTGTGTAGGAGCCTTTATTCTAATTTTTAGTATTTGTTGTTATAACGGCAACAGAAATACATCATCTGTGAAAATTTCAACTGTCTAGGTATAACGGTTCAGAAGATACAGCCTCGTAACTGTACGACGGACGAACGGACAGACAGACGGACAGCCGAGCCTCAGTAATAGGGTTTCCGTTATTACCCTTTCGGTACGGAACCCTAAAAATAGCATTGTTGTCATTACTATTTCATAGATAATACCAGGAAAACATAAACATACTGAGAAGACTATGTTCATTGCTGCTTTTTAGTGTTGTGTTTGTTGCAAATCGTTTTGAGAAACTCCAATGTAAAATATCGGCGAGGAAGCATATTTAATAGGAGGTGGAATGACTTATTTCACTCTTTGCAGGTGAGGGTTGTGAGGAGCTACTTTAGTGATGGGGAAATATTTGTTTGGGGAACTGGTATATTTTTTTTGATAATGTTACTTTTTTAGATGAGTGAATTAACCATTACAAACCTCGCTAATGCATTTAAAATCGACGTCCAAAGCCCAAATTTCTCGCTTGTTATACCCCTTCCGTTACACCCTGTATAGCGGCGGCATTCTAGCACCGTTCATTAGTTTTTGAACAATATTTGTTGACCATCAGACATACACAGAGCCTCATGCCTTAAAATTTTCAAACCTTCGAACACCTTTAACAATCTTTTTCCTTTAATCACCGACACCAGTTGATTTGCTTCATAGTTAAAAATTATCATACATTTTGGTGATATCTATTAAAGTAACTAAGATTTTTTTAAAAATCGAAGGTGCATCTAATTGTTTTTTTGACTAAGGTTTTTAATCCATTCCTATTTGGATAATCCTGTAATTTTTGGTCTTGAAATTGGTATTTTAGAAAAGGGATTTATAGCCCTATACAATGTTTGGTATATTTCAGTGTTATCAACGAACCAGGGTGACCTCAACCTTTAATATAATGATACCCTCGACCTTCCCGAAATGATAAGTACCTACCTGGAAATTAATTTTAACATTGGTATTGGCATTTTGTTCGGTGACACTCAAGGACTTTCCAGCTAGGTATAAGTCGAGAACCCTTCAACCCAGTGTTACCCTAGCATGAACATCTTGACCCAGTGCCACTCTAGAACCTTTCTACCCCATAACACTAAAAACCTTCCGAATCAATTGATCCCATTCTTGAACTGAAATCTGACAAAAATCTTTTACTACATAAATAATACTTTTGTATACTAGGTACGCAAGTTTCAAGAGATATGGGCGTGATATGTGTATGTGTGTATGTATGTACGTAAGTACATGTACATAATTATTATACTTGCTTTCTTATAATTTGTCCTAAAACTGTGGTTGGTGGTGACCGTATGCGCAGTGCTCCATATATATGTACAATTAAAAAATTCCGCCGCGGTTAAAAAACTGCTTTTGTGCCGCCGTGCCGCCGTCTAGTGTTGCATACAAATCGAACCTTACTACTTCATACTAATCTGCACTAACAACCACGTCATCATATTATTTGATCGTAAAAATATTTTTAATACCTACGTCTAATCGGTTCATATTTTGCGTTTCGTTTGATGTATGAATCAACGTAGTATTGACATTGGCAAAATTATCCATAGCGGATAGAATGCCGTTGTTGTAGATAGTTGATATATTTTACGGCAAAATATCGAACAAATGTACAGTTTGTCGCGTCTGCCTCATATTCCGTTTATCTATGATCAATTCCACGTCAGTTTTGACAGCAGAGGAAACACATCAAAACAAAAACCTTTTATTTCCAAGGAAAGCAGCCGGAAACAGTAAGTGTTTTGCAAAATTTCATAATAACTAAGTTGTTTTGTCAAAAAATAACCGCCCGGGCGGGTTCAACGTGAAATTGCCATTAATAATCATACTAAGATCAATACAGTTCGATTAGCACTGGCGGAGGAAATCTCTTAGGCCGTACGCTCGCTCACGCGGTTTCACGCGCGGGACGGCCCGCGCGGGCCAGATTTGACAAAACACAAGATTGGCGCCTCGTGACGCGGCCTGCGGTCACCCGCGACGCGGCTTCAGCAACCCGCGACAAAATATAACCCGTACGAACACGACGACACTTGCCATATTACAACTACCTAGGCACTATGCGCCTTCTAAATTTGGACGGGTAATAATGGCGGCGATGTCAGACCGCCGCGCGGATCCCGCGAGACCGCGCGCGGCCTCACGCGCGGGCTGGCCCGCGCGTGAAACCGCGTGAGCGAGCGTACGGCCTTACGCCACGCTTCATCACTGAAAAATAGAGGTAACTTCAAATTTTAATTTCTCCGTAATTAAATATAAAATGATATTTTGCGCTGCCCTGGCTTATTCCTCATATCTTGAAGATTAAAAAACAAAATTTTGTTGACAGTGATGTGCCTTAGATTATGTATAAAATGCATTCTCGTAGCTCGTTTTCACCTCACTTCACGGAATGACGCCCGTTAATTATAATGTACAATAATTTTAAAGTTTTTATATTATTCAGTCACTGACGCTGACTGAATCTGGGGGTCCAATTTTTTTTAAAGAAAGCTTTTCCTTTATAACCAGCTCCTCTTGAGTTTTCGCTTTCGGTCATTTGTAAACTTTCTCTCTATACCATAGAATAAGTAATAGTACTAAAGTACAGAAAGTTCACTCCCTAACACAAGTCATGATTGGGTATAAAAATATACCTACTTTCGGTGTAGCCGAGCGCCCGCAAGCAAAATTGAAGCTTATTACAACGCGATCACTGCTTAGTTTTCACTGGGCGCCGCCGGTTAATGATCCGGCCGCGCGCGCTCTATCAGGGTTGTCATCTTACTTAAGAAGGATTGATAAATGTTCACGCATATGTATAATTACGGATTAAGTTATTCATATCGGTAAAATTTACTATATATTTTTAATGTATTATTTTTTTAATGATTTGGGAAAACCAAGAAGTCTATTTTTAAATTTTCCATTGTATAAGTTTTGCCTCAATTGAGCCAACATGATGCTGTGAGTGTATTGTTCAAGTATTTTGTAATGCTTATGAATGAGGTTTACATGATTTTTCAGGTATTTTGATGGGTGTGTTTGATGGCCACGGAGGACCTGCTTGTGCTCAAGTTATTTCAAAACGTTTGTTCAAATATATTGCTGCTGCACTTGTGCCTACTGATGTCCTGAAGGATTGTATAGAACAGTCGCCTCGCACACCATTCATAGAAACTTTCAATGATAAAGTGAGTATGAAGGTATATTAACTTTTACATTAACAGCTACAACAGGCCACTGCTAGACTCACCACAATAGGCAGGCGGATTGGCGAGCGCAGTGCAAGAAGTTGCATTTACAGGGAACTTTGCTAATTCACGGGTGACTTTCTCCGAAACGCTGGCATTATCTGGGAGCATAACTTATAAAAATTCTAAAGTCGCTTCGTTTGTGTACATTTTGTGACATTTTTGACTCTTGCGCAAATTTTCGAATAACTGTATGATAGCTTGTTTATTAAAATAAATTTTAAGTGTTTTTAATTAAATTAACATCATAAATATACCAGTATTGTAAATGTGACGGTTCATACTGTGTACAAACCCAGTTTAAGTCGTCGTATTTATCCTCTGGAAACGTTTGCATATACCTAAGTTGTATTGTGTATTGATTGGACTCCCGTTATTTCTGCTGAACACATTGATGAAAAAGTTGGGGAACTTCCGGTTGCTTTGCTTAAACTGTATGACCACCATTCTGTCAAGAAAGTTAAAGTAAAGCATGCCCCAGCGCCCTGGCTTACAGACCACATCTACAGAAAGTTCTCAACGGCTCAAAACCTCGCCCGTTACAAGTTTTTACGTAACTGCTTTAGTCGTTTCTGTAGAGACGCCAAAAGACACCATAATACACTCTTCTGTTAAGGACTGTATCCCTGCAGAGGTCTGGAGGTTTCTTAAAACTCTAGGTATTGGTAAAGTCTCACCTGCGTCGTCTAATGGTCCAGATGATCTTAACTTGCTTAATACTCACTTCTCTTCCCCACCTGTGACCATAGATGATTGGGTTAAGTCTAATAGCTTAGCTGCTTTTAGCAGCCAACTCCTACATTTCTGCTCTTCTTTTAGTTTCACTACGGTTTCTGAAGGAGATGCTAAAAAGCATATTCACTCCATCACTTCAACAGCTGTGGGCAATGATAATCGGTGTTCCAGAATGATCTCACTCATTCTTCCTGAGCTCTTACCAATACTTACCCACATCTTCAACGACTCCCTGGCAACGAGCAAATTCCCGTCAGTTTGGAAACAAGCTGACGTGATTCCCCTTCCCAAATCTTCCAATCCCGCCTCCTTCTCTGACTTCGGTCCTATCTCAATCCTACCTTTCCTCGCCAAAATCCTTGAACACTTAGACACACACCCAACTTGCTGCAAACAGACAACTTGCTGACTTCATCACATCGAACAATCTACTCTCTCAATTCCAATCCGGCTTTCGACCTGGTCACAGCACCGTGACAGCACTACTTAAAGTCACTGACGACACCCATTTTGCAATGAAAAATAAATCTGTCACAGTGCTTTCAATTCTGTAGACTTCGATGTACTTCTCGCCATTCTTCGCCCATTTAACATATCTAACTCAGTAATCTTGTGGTTCGCTTCGTATCTTCGCGGTCGGTCACAGCGGGTCCGCTCCGACGAATATCTCTCAGACTGGTGTGATCTTTTTGCTGGCGTACCACAAGGTGGCGTACTTTCTCCTCTACTTTTCGCTATATTCATTGATACTGTAACATCTGTCATCTCTTCTAATTTCCATCCCTACGCAGATGACCTACAACTTTATCACCACACTAATGTTGCTGACATTAACAGCTCCATATATGTAATCAACAGTGATCTACATAATATCTCAATCTGGGCTAAATCTTTTGGACTGTCGTCAACCCGAAAAAGTCTAAAAGCTTACTTATCGGCAGCCCTTATATGAGTAGGCAGATGGAGCTTGTGGCCGTGCAATCTATTAAATACGATGGTGTGCCAATTAGTTTTAGTCAAACTGCCAAGAACCTTGACGTGTTATTAGATTCTAGGCTATCTTGGACTCCTCATGTCAATGAGGTCAGTAAAAAGATTAATTTCGCTTTTCATTGACTGAAATGCTTTCAAAACTTTTTACCCTTAAGCACTAAGATCACTTCACTTATTTTACATCTTCTCGACTACGATGATTCTTGCTATTTGGATGTCACCGAGGAACTTCTTAATAAACTTGAGCGTCTTCAAAATCTGTGCATTCGATTTATCTTTGAACTGCGCAAATACGACCACGTTTCCCAATTTCGTTCACAGCTCAAGTGGCTTCCAATCCGCCTTCTTAGGAATACTCACATTCTCTCTTCTCTGTACAACATTCTTTATAACCCTTCTTCCCCATCGTATCTTCGCGAGCGCTTTGTGTTTCACGACCGCAGGACAAGCCATATCGCTCAAACGTCAGGACTTACCTGTCTATGCCATCTCACAAGACAGACTTCTACTCCTACTCTTTTACTGTTCATGCCGTCAGATTGTGGAATTCTCTCCCGCACGCTGTGCGCGATATTCCATCTATTGCTATATCATAAAGAGAGTTAAAGAACACTATCTTTATCTTGCATATCCGTAGTAATGTAAGTATGTATGTAGTATATATATAATATATTTATAGTATATTAATAGGTATATAAGTATTTTAACGTAATGATATTTAAGTATTGTAGTATTCGTATATTATATACAGTACTATTTGCTATTGTGCACGTCATATCCGCGTCTCGAATTATGGAATCTCATTTATGTTGGATTGCTGTAAGAAATTTCATTTTAGAAATAAGTAAACCTGTTGTCTCTTGTCTCATTGTAAATTGTTCCTGTGTATGTTTATGTGTACAATAAATAGTAAAATAAAAAAATACACAATATTCAATTATGTGCTTTTTTGACACACAACGCAATCGTACATAAAATAAGCAACATCAGAATTTTTATAAGTTATGCCCTCAAATAATGCCAGCAGTATCGGACTAATATTATGGCATTAGAATGCTCGTGTCAAACTATCATCACACTCGACTACGCCTCGTTATATGACAGTTGCACAAACTACAGTGAAACCTGGTTAACTGGGACCTGCACAAGTGAGAAACCCCTATAACCGAGACACTCAACCAGGTCCCGGCACTTTTCATTACCTCTATCTATATCTGAGAATGATAACCTTATTATCTGAGATTTTTATTTTACAACATATTTACCTCTATAACTGATACAAATAGCTTAATATCTTCTGTAATTGAGACAAATATTCATAATTTTTACTTTTCCAACTCATATACATCCGTCCTTGTCTATCAGATGAACTTTTTATCGCTGAACTCTATAAAAAGAGCGCTATTAGGCTGGATGTTTGAACAACCATACAAACTTCTCCGGGTTAGCCGTAGCTCCCCACCAAATAGTCAGGTGTAGAATACAAAGCCCTAGGGCTAAAATTGAAGAGCACAGCCATGAAAAAATATACTTTATAAAAAACACCACTTTACATACACAATAAAAATACCTCAACACATAAGTACTGAAATTATTGTATATACCCATGTGTCTTTTTTAAAATGTGCTCTGATGAGAATGTGTCTCGATGGAACTCAACTCAACATAGGTGTTAATCTTGAGAATCCATGTCAGTCGGCACATGTTTTTAAAAATTCATAACTTTATATCTTTTGTAAGCCTAACCCATCTCCACTAGTCTATGTAGACTCAAGTCATCCATTAATTCATAAAATTGTTTCTCTTAGTTTAACATAACAGCACCAACTTTTGATATGTTTGTTTTATACTTTTGGTATTCGTTACAATTACCTATACTAGATGGTCTAGATGTCACCTGTACGTAGCTTTGAGACGAGTATCAAAAGATTGAAAATTTGGATGTGTCAGTCGAGACGCCGGTAGATCAGTTAGCAGAGCAGTGGGACCCTACGGTCCCGGGTTCAAGTCCCATCGGGCCCTAACATTTTTTCAATTTCATATTTTCATTAACAGGTATAACTATTTTAGAAAACTTGCAAATCTACCGCGGGCAGGTTTTGAACCTGCGACTTTCGCCATCCTTAGTGGCGACGAATCTTCTATCTGAGCTACCGCAGCTAGTCCATTGCTCGCGAATTTTGCATTCATTCATTCTTTATAGATTGAATGTAGTCTAAGCGATGTAAACCCGCGATAAATTGAATACAACATTTTAAAATACTTCTCTTGTTAGGTATACGAATAGACTATAGGTAATTTGTATGATTCTTAATCCCTATCTTAATCTTATTCTTATTCTTAACTTACGATTCACTAAAACTACTTTTTGTATTTTACAGGGTGACATAGTGGGCGATTTAAAAGCGCTTTATGATGATAGTTTCAACCAATATTTAAAGGAGTTATTAAGAAATGTTAAAGAAGGTCAAGATATACGCACCATTTTAGAACACAGTATCACCAAATTAGATGCCGACTTATCAAAAGAAGTTTTAGAAGCCTTTGAGAGTTCTGGTGCGGTGAATAAAAAGACACTGTCAGTTGCACTCTCTGGAGCAGTTGCTTGTGTCTCTCATATTGATGGACCCGATTTATATGTCGCCAATGTTGGTGATTGTAATGCAGTTCTTGGAATAATGACTGAAGAGAATACTTGGATCGCAAAAAAAATTACTAAGGAACATAATACTGAAAATATTGATGAACTTAAACGTATTTGGAGCGAGCACCCTGAGAATGAGAGACGAACAGTTATTAGACGAGATAGATTGCTAGGAGAGCTAGCTCCGCTGCGGAGTCTAGGCGACTATCGATATAAATGGCCGATAGAGGTCCTGGCGAAGGTCGCAGTACCGTTTGTGGGCCAGAAAGCGATTCCGTCGTATTACTTAACGCCTCCATACCTCACAGCAAAGCCGGATGTTTTTTATCACAGACTTACACCAAAGGATAAATTTTTAATTATAGCATCTGACGGTATTTGGGACATGTTAACACCGCTTCAAGCTGTGATGCTAGTCGGAGAACATATGAAGGGGAAGGTGCATTTTAATCCCCTCAAGTTGCCGCGAAAGAATATTCAACTAGGAGATATTAATGAATTACTTCTACATAGAAAAGAAAGTTTAAAGAGCAAACCTAAAGACAAAAATGCTGCTACGCATCTTATAAGACACGCCATTGGTGGCACGGAGTACGGCGTGGATCACTCGCGGCTCGCGCATCTACTGAGCCTCGCGCCCGATGTTAGTCGTATGTTCAGAGACGATATGACGGTTACAGTTGTGTATTTTGACTCTGAATTCCTAAGACAATGCCCAGCATAAGGCCAATTAATTACGATTGGAGCAGATCTTAAACGCTCGAAAGTTGGTGCGTGCAAGATTCCTGTAAATCGTACGAGATTCATAAAACTTTAAAAATATACCGTTTAGTTAATGCAAATAAATATGGATTGAATGAAATACTCTTCTGTTAGAGCGAATCAAGATTTACGATGAACCGTAAGTAAATATCAACAATTGAGTTAATAGAGGTTATTGATAGTTATGAAATTTGACTTTTTTCTAAATAGAAAACGTTGGCATAATTTTCATACAAGTTGGTTCCAAACAATTGACTTTTCCGAAAACGCTCATCACGTTGAACTGAATAACTTTCCCCTGGACATCTAGGTTATTTTATTAAAAACGTCCTGCCGTGGTCCTCCTACAGTAAATTTTCGAGTAGCTGTTTTTCTTGAAGGTGGTCCATTCTTAGGTCTCCGTATCTCAAGGAGAAAAACGGCACCCTTATAGTTCCGTCCATCCGTCCGTCTGTCGCAACCCTTTATATTTTGAACGCGTAGAGATATAACATTTAAAATTAATACCATTTAGGGCCCTGCCTGAGAAAGCCGACATAATTGTCCCAAAACTTACAAATTTGGCACATTAGCATGGTTTACTCGTTTAAAATAGGTGACAATCATCTCCAAAATCAACAGGTAAAGTGTTGACAACTTGTCGCTATTGTAAACGCGTTTGATAAAACTACATTGTCATAAACCATGGTCAAATCCGTATTGTCGCGAAAATTTTTGACGGTTATTGACATAATTGTCAAAGACGTGATTTCATTAAACAGCGTAAGCGTAATAAATAAGTGATATAATAATCAATCGACTTTTAATCTCTATTATACAAATATTCGACAGTTATTTTCATACCCAATGTTTTTCATCTGTAACGGCAAATGAAACATTTATTCTGCTATTAATAGTCGTTGACGACGCCTCGGTTGTATTTGTCCTAAGTATTCTTCATCTTCATCACTACTCTCGTTGTTCGAAATTAGGAGAGTTATAAATTTTAATTACTTGGCCGACACAGGATGTAGGCTCCTGTCAATAATACCCGACAATTCCACAAATATGTCGCTACATTTCGCCGAATATAGTAGAATTGACAAGTTTTGTTTGACAAACAAAACTGTCGCGCTAAATTTTTTATTAAATTTACATACAGTCACGACAATCGGACATGTTAGTACATTTTCACCCATGACAGCTTTGTCACCTGTACGTTTAATAAACTTGTCCATTTGTCGGAATTGTCAACCATGACATAACTGTCAGATTATCAGCTTTTATTAGACAGGACCCTGGTCTACGGCCGCTTGTAGTTTAAAAAAAAACAAGCTCTTTACTTACGTTAAAAAAATACGGCTGTTGATGCTGTAAAAACGCGTGTTATTGACCCTCTCAAGGGAAACAATATTTACTGGGTACCTACTTCTCGTAGACCTAGAACTATGCAATTCTATTTTCCCAGTTTTACAGAATTGAGTTTTGCGTTTTCAGGAACGTCGGTCGTTCGAAAGCATCTCATGAGAGCTTTTGTAAAAAGCTGACGATTTTACAGTTGGAAGGAAATTCGTCGATGGTTCATCAGAAAACTTCGAACTTAGTGCCTTCATTGCCAGCATTACATTGCTAGAATTATTATGGTTATTCCAAATCCTATTAGGTAGGTACCTACTTAATCTCAATTAACTACCTATGGCGGGGAGGTTAGCGTCCTCAACTTAGTACATCTAGCTAGAGAACTAATCGGCGCTAAGTTACTTCCTGACTTACTGATCAAAACTGGGGGTGGTGTCAAGCGTTGAAAGGTAAAGAGGGGTGGTGCCAAGCGGGCCTGTTTTGATCAGGTTGGTCAACTTCAAGCAGATTTTCAGCTTTCTAGCTCGATGTGCAAAGTTGAAGCTCTTTTTTACGCTAACTTCTCTGCTACAATATGTTATGTTTTAGTAATGTTGTACTGTTTACAGTTGAAGTTATAGTTAAATTGTATATTTGTTTTAAAATGTGATTAATAAAAATTTATTGTAAACATTAATTTATCATAATTATTTACTCCATTGAAAGCGCTACATGCATGAGGCCTTTAGCAGGACTTTAAGGGGCAACGTCAGCAACACCAATGACAGTCATAAGAATGACTGAAAACGCAATTACAACGGCAAAGAAACCAAATTATGAATAAGAGACAATCACTAGCCACTTCGCTAGCGTTCGTCGATTTGGTGTATAAACTAACCACAAAAATGATTGAGGACCGATATTACCTTGTTATAAGTATGGAAATAACACTAAAGAAAATCACTTTAAGCAATACTGGCTTACATATATCTTGGAAACCAATTCATATTAAACTATTATCATACATTCGAAGCCGAATACATTTGAGCCGGCTGCACTCGCTCTTCTTTTTTGCATAGTATCGAAGCCCATGGTTTAAAAACAATCGATACCTACTATCGGTTTTTCCACAGAACAACACTATCGATAGTTTTGGTCTATCGATAGTCTCCAAAATAAGGTACATAGTGCAACAAAATAAACCTTACAACTAAACCGAAACGGTTCCAGCTCAGCATGGTTTACAGTTGGTACCGGTTCAGAGGCAGCTTATAAATCTTATACCTATTATACTAATATGCTTACAACCAAAACAGTGTGATAATAGTTTGACACGAGCATTCTTATGCCTAATTATAGCAGTTGCATCACTTTATTATTTACACTGTAAAAAAAAACTCAGTTATACCACAGAATAATAACTAGTAACTAGCGTTAGTTATACACTTGTCCGCACCGGCGATTACATGGTTATACACTTGTCCGCACCGGCGATTACAAGGCCCGATACAAAGTTGAATTCAATACGAGAACGTAATATGGCTAAATATGAATTTTTGAATATTATATACTTTAGCAGTTGTGCAGATGTCGAGTCAGCAACTAAACATATTGTTCAGCTGTTGTTTAGTTGTTGTTCAGATGTTGTTCAGTTTTTGTTCAGTTGTTGTTAAGATGTTTTATGATTTGATCTCATTAGTTTTAAGCATGATCTCATTTACCCTGTATAGTAATTAGGTTTATCCTGTAAAACTATATTATTGTAACTGATTAAATAAATAAATAAATGTTGTTCAGTTGTTCAGTTATTGGTGAGACTCGACATCTGAACAACTGATGTATAGAATTTTAAAAAATCCATATCAAGCCATATTACGTTCTGGTATTGAATTTGACCTTATATCGGGCCTTGCAATCGCCGGTGCGGACGTTTAGAAAAGTTTTAAACTGAGTTTTTTTTTTCAGAGTGTAGATAAAATAGTGTAAGCATCTGCTATAATAACTATATTAAGTCATTAGAATGCTCGTGTCAAACTAATAATAAAACTGATAATCAGACACTCGCATTCTAATGACTCCCATTATATGACAGTTGCTTAAACTACTATTATACGACGGTTTTCGAGTCCATAATTCGAGAACATTATGAGACGAGTTATGATAAAATTTTAAATCTTGTGCATGAGTGAGTTAATATATGAGTATCATTGTGATCAGATCATTCATTTAAAACATTAGAACCTTCCGCTCAGTTGAACGTGTAAAATAAACTAAAATTTTTGTTCTAATACAAGGTACTGATGACACAGGTTAAAGTGTGTGTCATTTTGACACGGCCACCATGGAACACCATAAGTTTGATGGTGTGAAATAATTGTCTCTAAATGACGCACAAGTATAAAATCTCCCCCCGCCGTTTAAAAGATATTCCATGTGATAGGTGGCCGTGCCAAAATGACGTTTATATACACTCGTCTCATAATGTTCGAATTATGAATTCGAAAACAGATGCATAATGACCTACTTTATGCATTCTGCCTATAAAAACTAGGGTTTACTATAAATTACAGAAGCGTAATGACTTAATGACAAAACTCTTAATACGATAAAGTTGAGAAATGAAACGAAGTTTTTTTTTCCAATACTCAAATCACTATCTTCCGCCGCACCTGACAGTTGTTGTTGTACGGTAATTTTTCGGATGTTGTTCAGTTGTTTTAATAGGTTTTTGTTCTGTTGTTGTTCAGATGTTGATTAGTTGTGGTTCAGATGTTATTCCGATGTTGTTCAGTTGTTGTTCAGTTGTTGTACAGATGTTGTTCAGATGTTGTTCAGATGTTGTTCAGTTGTTGTACAGATGTTGTTCAGTTGTTGTTTCGATGTTGTTCAGATGTTGTTCAGTTGTTGTTCAGTTATTGTTCAGATGTTGTTCAGATGTTGTTCAGTTGTTTAGTTAAGTTATTGTTAAGACTCCACATATAAACAACTGCTAAAGTATAAAATTCATATCAAGCCATATTACGTTCTCGTATTGAATTTGTCCTTGTATCGGGCCTTGCAATGGCCGGTGCGTACGTTTAGAAAAGTGTTTCTGAGTTTTTTTTGGAGAGTGTAGATAAAATAGTGTATGCAACTGCTATAATTTGGCATTAGAATGCTCGTGTCAAACTATTATCACACTCGGCTGCGCCTCGTGTGATAAACAGACACTCGCATTCTAATGACCCCCATTATACGACAGTTGCATAAACTACTATTCTGTGGCTGGGCCACCATTTGGCGGAGATCTGATTATTCCGCAAATTGCCCATTTAATTGTCTATTCTTCATGCAAAATTTCCTCAGTCTTCGAAGAGCCTTTTCAGATATATTTAAACGGCGAGGAGTTTTTTTTTTTTTTACTTGTGCGTCAATTAGAGACAATTATTTCACCATCAAACATGGTATTCCATGGTGGCCGTGTTAAAATGTCACACAAGGTGGGGGAATATTGTTCCAAATTTTCGCAGCGGAAACTACCTTCAAAAGTCGTAGTTTTGTGACGAGGGACTGAAAGCCGAGCAAGGCACATGCGAGAAGACCAGATTTATTTTTCGTACAGGTAAATATCACACTTTTATCCCTTGGGGGGTAGGCAGAGCGTGAACAACCGTAAAAAACGGTCCCTATCGCCACGTCAGACATATTATTTTTGAAGGCCGTATCCAAAAAATCGTATACAGTGACAGATTGTCAGCCTACCGCTTAAAATTATTATACTTACTCATGAAATCCTCAAGTCTTTTAGTCGCCTCTTACGAAACACACGCTAGGGGATAGAAATGGGGTAATGCTTTTCTGAGCCGGCATCATACGGCTAAAAATAGCATCACTGTTCACAAATTTTACTTCGATTCGTAATAATAGGTTCTTTGGTAAAGTGGTCATTTTAGGAAATAAAAATTTCGGGAAAGTAGACTAGGTATGAACCTAAAGAGTTCTATGGCAGAGGGTCAATTTTCCTTTGTTGACATCTCTTTTAGTATGGAGATGACAGCTGTCAAATACAACTTATTGGAACTGCGGTACTTTAGTAACCGAGATAGCAAAAACTCAAGACGGGCTGATGATAAGGAACACCTTTCCCCAGGAATAAAGTTCGAAATACTATAAAAAAATGGACCTCGATCAGCTGGTTTGAGTTACTAAGGAAGCATTAAATATTTTGTCATATTTCGATTTTTGCTCCTTGGGGAAAGTTAATTCTTGTTACCAGGCCGTGTTCTGTGTCAGGATCACTAGTAAAATTGCCCACTCCACAACTGTGCTCTATGTTATGAAACTACAGGCTACAAGTATACAGGTACCTAAAATTCTTAGGGTCGGATTATAGTATAGTATAGTAGAGGGAGTTTATATCTTTTTAATATTTTCCATGATAGATAGCTATTAGGTACTAAACTTGTATTTTCAAATTTTTTACAAGTGAACCTACGAGTGTTGCTGTCAGTTTAACTCTATGAAAATATAAAAAATACCTATAAATACCATTTTGGCTTATCATAGCAAGCTTCAGAATTACTTATAGATTATATATGATTTCTAGGTATTTTTGGGAAAAGATAATGAAACTCAGTATAAATTTCAACTTCATTTATTAGTAATAATTCATATAGGTAAGTAATAAAAGTGAATAGTATCGTAATAATCTAGAAAAATAGGCTATCAGTAGTTATTATTTACATAAAAAGAGAGTCGATGTAAATAATTATGTAGCTATTATGAGCAGAGTAAGTAAACCAAAGTAGGAAAAACTAATGTCTAACATTGAATGTAACTTAACATAAGTTATGACTAGCGTAGGTAACGAGGGTTTAATACCCTTTTGAAAGGTGTAACATATTAAAATATAAATGGATCGAATTCATAAATAGGTAGGTACCTACCTACGTAGCTCCGCTTATAATAAAACAATACTTTATAGACGGTGCATTTTTCCTCTTAATCTCAATAAAATAATAAAACTTAGGAAGGATAGATCATTAGACGAACTAGGATATAAAAAATAATTAAAATTCTAATCTCGGCGTACTTACTCTCCTCTCATTCTTAATAAATAAGAAAAACACCAGTGGTGTTATCAATAGATGTAGGTACCTAATAGCTTGGTAGTACAGTTTTTATTTTCCTTGTAATATGAATGACGATAAACGATGTAGGTATTTACCTAAGCCCTATTTCGGTGCTTAATAATTAAACAAAGTTACCCGTTTAAAGAATCATCACCCTCATTGCTAATTCACAAATATAAGTTAGTTACCTATCTGTTAATTAGCCTTATATAAGGTCATTAAATTTAGTGCAAATATTTTTAGAGTAAGTTCTACACGTGAAGCTGGACAACTTTCCCCAAGGAACATAGGTAGAAATATAAACGAAAACACATATTTTCAACATTTTTGTATGGCGAGGGCATTAATTCATAGTAAGACATATTTTCCTCAAGGAAAGTGGTTTAGTTTCACGATCAGAACTCACTCTACTTATAATAATAGTCACTCAAACTTCCGATAGTAGGTAGGTCCCTTACCTACCAATGTAACAAAAATTAATGGTACAATCCCAACTAAAGTTAAAGGTAGGTAGGTACATACCTAAGTAAATACCTACCAAGTCTAAATAGTTAAATATGTGGTGTAAGTAGGTACTTACACTTATTGATGCGCCACTTGATTGCAAAAGCATCCTATATAGAATAAGGTAGCGATTAGGTACTAGGAAAATATTAATACTTTAGCCGTAGATATTTAAAGGTTTTATGGGAATAATTTACTTAAGTAATAGTCCTAATGATGAACGCTCAATTATCCTGATTCTAAAAAGCCATCATTACAAGAAAAAGAAGATAAAGATTATAGGTAGCCAAGTCACCAGCCAACCTTCCTTATTATTATAGAGTTAAAGGATCTTAATAGGTATATTACATGTAAGTCCGAGTTATCATTATTATTTAATACTTGGAGGGTTAATTATAACAATCGTGTCGTTAGGTAATCACCAAGCGCAAATACCTTCTTGCTAGTTACTTTGACCCCGCCATGGGCATCGTGTTGATTACTATGACTTATTTGATGCCTGCTTGATAAACAATCAACGGTTTCAACTACCCGTCATTTCATATGACATTTAAACACACATTTGAAACACAATTCGTCTCCAAATGTGTGCGGTTCAACCAAAGAATGGCAGCCAAGTAACAAGCATTTGGTATTATGTCGTGTCAAAGGCACTTCCATTCCATACTACTTAACTAGCTGTTTAGCAGATAAGTAAGTATAAGGCGGGTAGCAAGGCACTCGGCAATACTTACTCGAATATCGAAATAATTATTCATTCAGCATAAAGCATTTGCAATCTTTTTAGTTGATTGTTGACTTAACTACCTACCGTTCTATTCTGTAAAATGTATGCGATTGGTTGATACCTAATTCATGTCATTCACTAATAAATGTTTATTTTATAGGGTTACTAACAAACTTTATTCAAAGAGTCAAATTAGGTAAAAACCTACTAAACAATAATTTAAGAGTGACAAATTAATTATGTATAGAATTAGCGGTCACTACAACATGTATAAATATCTAAATTGACAGGGCTTAATAAATAAGTCCTTAAAAATTAACATTACCATTTATTCTGTTGGAGGGCTTACGACCCCAGTCTTCTTCCACAAAGTAATTAAGGCAAGAGAATTATATATTTAATAATACATAATACATAAATCAATTAAGTAGGTACCTAGTATAATCTAAGACCTAATGAAAAACGCGTAGGTAGGTATGCAAACAATATTTAGAATCGGATCAAAGTATTACTGGGTATGTGGCCTGGGATTTAGATAAAATCAGTGATTTGATTGAGGTAAGAACAAGCCTTGCTTCATTCAACATAGTTGTAGTAGCCAACTTACCTACTTACATACGTATAAGTATTTACTTAGTAGTTATTTTGTACCACTAACATTATAGGCACATACCCATACCTACTGCATTCCTGCTGTAGAATTGAGATCAAAATTAGATTCAAAAAAGTTTGGCGAAACTTTAAACCATCCATTAGATAAATCTACATTCCTAAGTACCTATTAATAAGCTAATAATTTACTTAGGTATATGAAATCAATTTAGGTAGGTACCTAAATAATAATACATATATATTTTAAAAGGGTATTTATATTAAATAAGATAGAATTGAGTGAAGGTTAAACGTCAGACGAGGGGCGCCCCCGAACAGGAATAAAATCCTGTCTGAACACGCTGGTCATTCAGAAACCAAAGTGTCATTATGCAACAAAAACTAACTACAAAAATTATTTAAAACTAATAAAATTTGATAACAAATTGGTATGGTGGCAACTTTTGCCATTACATTTAACTAAGGCGCAGTTTTACCACAGTTTTTTAAATTCTTAATAATCTTTGTAGCCAGTGATTGTCGCTTATTTCTAATTTGGTTTTCATATTCAGGCAGTGAATAGTTTTCACTGAGCGTTGTCACGTTGCCTCTCAAATACATGGATCTCATGACATGACATATCAACAAACAGCATTCACCGAGCTAGAAAAGTGGCTGAACAAAATGTTAATACATTTTCGGTCGACCAGGATGTGTGACTCTGAACACTTGTTTTGTTGGTCTACGTTAATCGTGTGTAATGTTGTTTCTTGTCATGAGTATTATCTCTCCCGCAAATCAGAGTTACTTTGATGATTAATGTCGTAAATTGGAAGGTACATAAGATAGGTATACTGGGTGGGCACAAAATTGGTTGTAATTTTTTATTAATCAATCATTCGATATTAATATTTTAAAGTAAAAAAGAATGAAAACAATGAGACGCCAGCTCTAGAGATGATGCAATTTGGTGCTGTGGTGGTACCTATAGTTACAGAATACCACCAGTGTTTTTAAACCATACGGCCAAATCTCCAGGTCACGGCGCCAGAATTCTTCAAATTGTATTTTTAAAAGCTCATGTTTACAATAACGAGTCACTAAACTTCCTGAAGCTTCTACTGATGAAAATACCGTCGACGATTTTGTATAAATGCTGTATTAAAATGTAAATTATAATTGAATTATGTAATGATATTGTTAATTGATTGTTAATTTTTACGATTGAATGAAATTAATATTGTCATTTATTTTATATTACTTTTAGACATTTACCTAGAATAATGAAATATGCAATTAATAAGGAATTAAATTATTGAATGTATATTTTTCAATTATATTGCGTTTATAAAATTTGCGCGCCTGCATGCAGGCTGAATACACGGTGTTATTTTAATTTTAAGAACTGTTGTAAACTGTATTCTCGCAAATAAATGATTGAATTGAAAATAAGCGTGCTTAAATTTCAAGACACTCTGGAGGTAGCAAATTGAAAGATGTCTTTGTTTAAACATAATCGCACAAATTCTGCATCTTTTAAGGATTCGTTTTTGCAAACAGAACTTGGTGAGGAGCCGATTTACATAGGGTGATTACTTTTGGCCCAGCCAGTAGGTATGTGACATTAGTGAACTGACTTTATTTACTTTTTATCAGCTTAATTCCATACATAGGTACCTACATGATTTCCATTCTAAAGCAAATCAATTAATTAATCAGGTATTAACTAGATCTAAGCGAAGTACATAGCTATTTTATAAGCATAATATTGAATGTGTGCACAATTGTTAAACATACTTATTAAAAACCGTAAGCGCAACTTCAGCTACTTAAATCTATACAAATGCACAGCCCGCAACAATTTACCTACTCTAGTTCGTTTGAAAAACGTATTCTATCGACTACAAACACCATTTAAAGACACAAATTGACTTGTGATCCAAATCTACTGCGTTACTAGAAGCTACGAGCAATAAGACAAAGAAAAATTTAATCACATTAAACAGGTTGCGAATATTCAGCACTGTATGAAATATAGTGGGGAATTTATTACGTTTAAGATATTTTTATTAGAGCAGTAGGGTATCAATAAGGTTAACTGTAATGTTTAATGTAGGGAGTAAGTATTGTACTTATTCGTACTAGATACCAATATATCTGTAGGTTATTCTTAAAGTTATTAATATTAATTTTATTTATACAAAACTACTCGTTAGTGTGAGATTCGCTAACGGAAATATCCAAAAGTTATCCAAAATATAATGCATGTATTTATTCAGAACTTGTTAGAAGGATGGAGAAGTATCGTTTAAGTACTTGATTTTGGTGTCCATGATAATAACTAAGAGTAGTTTGTACCTAGAACTTGAATTTGGCAAACACGACATCGAATACTGATAGAGAGAGCTATTTGAAAAGACCGAAACAAGTCGGTATTCAAGCCGCGGTGAATATTTAGGTAGGGTAGGTTAGTAAGTAGGTAAGTATATTTACATACCTACTTAGGCATATTGTAGATAAGTAGGTTAATGCTTATCTTATACGCACCTACTTAATACCGATTTCGTTGTATGCTGAATATCCGTTGAAAAAGAACTAAATCATAAATTTGCCACTACCTATAATATCCTTGAAAAATTAGAATCAGTGAAACCAAAATATTGCAAAGACATTTCGCGCGATAAGAAGTCGTGCATTTGGACGCTGGCGCTGCTTTACCTCCAATCCAAATACCGTCGATCAAAATATGCTTATCATATCACTACCAAATTGCTTTTCAAGTTCACTATCCTATTCAGAATAAACATTTTAATACCATGAACCCACTTCTTTTAGGTAAATTAATTACCTTCATTTAAATTACCTACAATCTTTTGTAGAAGTGCAAAATGTTTAGGTATTTACCATAATCGTGAGCTATATCATAGCACGCAATGGAAAACATTTTAATATCTACGGGGCTGTAAAAACCCAAAACGCTTGTAAGTATGCCAAAAAGTTTATATTGTCCCAAAATACAAATTTAACTTTACATGGGGCGCAACACTTAAAAACCTAAGTTTTTATGTATTTATCAACAATTACAGTACCTATTGTAGTAAAATTTAGCTTTGAAAGATATTTTTTATTAAAAATATTACTTTGAAAAAATGCTTTATAAAGAACAAGCGCCGGTTGCCAAACCATTGTGCATAGCGGCGCGCGCCTTTCATGTCTAAGCTAGACTAGGCAGTAGGTAAGTAGATAGGTATTACACTAGTTAGTGGACACACCTACCTACTCGCAGTAAGGGCTCATTCCTGTGCTCATACTTCACTTGTTCTTGCAATGCTATTGGTTGCGGTATTAGCTCTAAACGGACCCCTCTACTAAGTATAACATCAATAACATAATTAATGATAAACATATTTGCTATGCATCTATTTAAAACACATATTAACATAACATTTTATCACACAAAACACATACCTATGTCACTAAGTAGTAGGCAATACGATACGGTTAACATATAACGATAAATAAGCTTACAAAAAATTATTAAAATTATTTTAAGTACAATTATAATTAGAAAAAATGGACTTAGAGCCCATGAAATCCTCTCGCGCGGAAAAAGCCTGTCTACGGGTTTAGCAAACCACCAATAAACAAACTAAGCTACGTAATTCTGGCCTTCTGCTGCAAGTCTAGTAGGCAGGTAGTGCTATCTCTTGTGGGTTGAACACAGTATATCAGGGCAGCAGCTACCCCTGGCATTAGGATGTACAAGTTCGTTCTGTTTTAAGGTAGCGCTACTTGCTTACGAGTACCTCAAACCTGCCAACGAACATATGGCAAGGGGACACTACAGGGCAAGGCTTAAGCAAAATTTGCAAACAGTTCCATATTAGCTGTAAGAGTTTATTTTGGTACATAATTATCTGTCCAACTATTATTGTCGCAATTGCCGGTCCGTATAGGTATTTATTTGGCTCAAATTATCAAGAAGTAAAAATACGAAGCAATGATTGCTTATGACCGAACTTTATACTTAAATGTTAAGACTTTAAAGGTGTTTATTAATTATATCGGATTATATTTTATCGAGTATTTTATACACCGTGTTTCAAACTGGTTGTCAATTTATTTATTTGAAATAAATAAATTTAGACAGGTGCCCTCCCATATATATGGGCAGGCACGCTGTGTAGACCAATGCAAAGAAATATCTTCACATCATGTGAATTATTTTTATATGTCATCATATCTACAAATAACTTTTTTAATTCTTTAAACCGACAGACCATTAATGCAACCAACCGCAAATGTCACTACCTACTTTTATGTGTGAGAAGTGACTTCTTTCTCTACATAGACCTTTGTCCCAAATAGAAAGTCTGAATAAGGTCTTTTTAAAAAAATATACAATTGAAAGGTATATACTATGTAGTATGTAATACGGTGCATGTGTCAAGTGTATCAGAAAGGGAATATCAACCTGAATCAAGCCTACGTAGCTCAAGACATCTTACCTACTAGGTAGTATGAAAACATACTAGCTATTAGGTAGAACTTTTACAATCTAGAAAGGGTACTTAGGTATAGGTAGTGTAGGTATACTGGAACAGCTTACAGGAACCTAAGCATGTTAGCTAAGCTATAATAGTAGTAATGAAAGTCTTTATTCCTTAATAAGATCGATACTTTTCTTTAAGTGTGTGGATATTTTGAGCCAACACGTAGATTCTTAGAATGGGATATCGAAATCAATTTGCCCGTTCCACTTGACGTCAAAAGTACATTTGATCTTTCTGCCCTTGATCGAATGGTTCTTGCCTAGCTGGTCGATCAAACTGTTGTTGGTCGAAAGAACCTTTGGTCTTTTCATAGTAGATCCAAGCGCGGCTGGTCAAAGGAACGTTTAGTCTTCCAATATAAGACACAGTAGCACAATCCCAACATGGCAGAACGTCAGCGTAGCAAATTATCAATATGCCATAAAGTCAAAGTAGCAAACCGCAAAAGTGTAAAAATTACAACGTACCACGTTAAAATTCTGCCATAGTGTCATTATGTTATAATCGCAGAATGTCTTCTACGTTGTACACTACGCTGACGTTCTGCCACGTTTACTTTGTGCCACTGTGTCTTAAATTGGAAGATAAAACGTTCCTTTGACCAACCGATCACTCGACCAGCCGCGCTTGGATCTTATCTTATAGCACGTTCACACAATGCCAATATGGGCAGGGAAATAGTAAGGGAAGTGATAGATTGTTTGTATAAAGAGAAAACTTATTTTTTGTGAAGTGGCGCCACCGTCGAGGTCATTGACGGTTACACTCGCCTTAAGTAAGTACCCTCCTATGAAAATAACCTTTCGGCCCAAAATAATAATAAACAGCGTACAAATCTGTCATGTTTTGGTTGATGTTCCCTTTTTACTACAAGTTTTTCTTTAATTTCCTGCTTCCTAGCTTAATAATACCTACCATGTAGGTACTACAGTATTTTTGTTAGTTCGAGACTACTTGGAGTACAGTACAAAATTTCTTAGATGAATTAAATGAAGCCTCACTCTGTTACCGCTGTTGCTGTCTTCTTATCAAACTTTACTTAGATCCTTTAAACCTATCACTCACGATCCGCCGCGTGAAGTGCATCTTAGGTACCTATCGACCTTAACAATATATTTTACCAACTTATAGTAAATATATACACAGGATGCAACAAAAAGGGTAGGTATGGTGAAACAAGTACTCATAAAACGGAATAATGTCGCCTTACCAGGCCGTAATATTAGAAAATTTACCTCCCATACAAAACATTTCGAAACATATTATAATATGTTACAACTCATTTCAGCGGGGTTGTCGTTTTGTATGGGAGGTCCATTCTAAGTAAATTTCATATTTCTTTGGACAAACTTTCAGTTTCATGATAACTTATAACAACCTGAAATAAGTAACCTTTTTGTTACAAGTTGTACCTTTATTGAATATTATATACCTACATATCTTAATTTAAATGACATTTAAGAAATAAAAAGCAGACATTTACTTAATACGTATTTTGTGTAAGAAATCTCTAATATGATTAAATTAACGCTTAACACCCATTCATTTAGAACTATTTTAATCACATGCGTCATTTTCAATTAACATTCTAACAGACCGTCATGACAGACTCAGCAAAAAAAGCCGTTCTGATTCACCTGACTTAAGCCAACGAACCTATTTACTTAATATATTTTAATATTACTGTAGGCGTATACATATTCCACGATTTGCATGAATAAGTAAATACTAGGTGATAGGAAAAGTGTAGAATTTTCTTTTAAGGAGTGAACTTGACAATAAAACTAAACATCTTTCCCGAAGTAACATTTTGTCCACTAATTTTGTATTTCACTTTACGAACTTTGTAGTTTAGGGAAAGTCGAGTGCAGTGGGAGTACGATTCCTAATATCTTTTACTTCGGTCGGTAGTGATGTTATGAATACTCGGCTAGTTTTAGTTACATACGTACGTAGGCGGGTAGTTTAAGTAGGATTAAAACAAAAGTACTGTGCAAACATTGTGTTAAGAATGTTTATCATCAATTATTGTTCATAACTATCAGTATAGTGTAGGCAATATGAAAGTTAATTAAACATTTGAGTATAATAGAACAAAATATTTTGAATAAAAATGAAAGTATGTTTAAAAGTAGGTATGTGGTACGCGACTAGTTATACGTAGGTACCTGCAAAGGTAAAATACCTACTAGTGGTAACTGCTATGGATGAGACTGATCACGACTGCAAAGTTTTTGGTAAACGGTTCCTTAATACCCGGTGTTTTGTAGGTATATAGGCATATCTCAAGTTTTAGATACAATCGATCTTTGATGATGACAAATGACAAATCTAAACTCAATTTAAACTACCTAGTTCAGGTTTTTGATTAAAACCCTGGATTAGTTTAGGTTTGTGATAAAGTTCTTACTAAAAACATGAGTTAGTTTCTAGACAAAAATGCTGCTTACGAACAAACGGCACTGTGTCTACAAAGCGGTACTTGTCAAAGAGTCAAAGGCAGTCAGCAACATGTGACGACGGCTGCCATAAAAAAGAAGCGACATTTGAAGATATAATACGGGGTGAAAGGAAATTCGAAACATTTCCTGGGGGTAAGAGAGGAAGCAATTTCCAACATATTATTCCATAAAACTATGGTCGAAATCTAATTATCTAATTGTACCTATCCTTTATTAACAAAATTTGTCACGAAAGAACTTCGGTACTGTCAAAGAATCAAGGAAGGAGGGGAAAAAATAAATAGGTCAGGAAATCCCTAGCTGTCATGTGCTGGATAAAGTGTCATTTTGTTTCCTTAAATTACGCATACAGATAAATGGGACTAAAAGAAGCTTCTCTCTCATTTTGCCTTATTTTAGTAATCTATTTAAACACCACTTTACCTAATAATGACCACTGTTCAGAACTTATCTCTAAACTACAAACAAAAAAAATAGTCATCAAGAATCGCCCAGTATACGCCTAGTTGCCTTAACTAAAGAAGAGGCACATCACGCGGCGGCGGTTACCTGACAGTTGCTTTTTATATTTACGTGAAGTCCGGCGAGAGGATGATTGTCGATTAATCACCCCCAAGCGACAGGGCCTGCACGATGCGTGGGTCGGCCTTGCTGCCCTCGCGGAACTCCTCCAGGGTCAGCCTGTCGTCGTGATTCTTGTCCATCTGGTCGAAGATCTTATCTACGCGCTTCTGCGGAGTGTTCTCGTCTTCAGCTTGTGGCGTTTGTCCCTGTAATTCAAATAGTTATCTTTTCAGAAGTTGTCTCAAACTATTTCATATCAATGGGCAAGGGATCGCGGTCCCAGCTTCTCAACAGCAAACCGAAATTCGAGGTGATTTTTCATAACTTCACCTACTAATATTAATAATAAGAAGATAATTATAATAAACTAGCAGCCCGTCCCGGCTTCGCACGGGTGGACAAATTATTTATCCTTACCTACAGCTACTATTATATACCTACCTACACTTTTTTATTGAGTTAAAGTTTTTTTTTGTTATACATTATTTTATGTTAATGGTCGTCTTTTTTTATACGGGGTGTAAGGAACAGCCCTCCGATCCGAATACTGATAGGGTGCATGCAACATGAAACTGAAAAACTTTCCCCTAGAAACATAATATGTCCAGAAACGCCAAAAAAAAACGACCTTGCATACAAAATCACAACCAGCTGACTGTATTCACTATGGAAACAATTTTCTTTTTACGTTTCCTGAAATATATTCTTAGAGGAAAGTTGTTCAGTTTCATGGTCTACATTTTTTTATTTATTTATTGTGAACATATTACAATAATTTACTTTACATGCACACTATCAGTATTCGGAGAGCTGTCCCTTACACCCTTTATTACAATCATGATTAAATATGATTATTACTCTGGTACGAATTATGTGGTGTAGTTTGTACCGGCGCTGTTGCAATCATGCAATATGAAACTGAACAACTTTCCTCTAGAAACATATGTCCAGAAACGCCAAAAAAATCGACCTTCCATTCAAAATCACAATCAGCTGACTGTATTTACTACGGGAAGTCAATTTTCTTTTTACGTTTCCTGATATATGTTCCTAGAGAAAAGTTGTTCAGTTTCATGGTCTACATGCACCCAACAGTATTCGGAGATCTGTCCTTTACACCCTTTATTACATTCATGATTAAATATGATTATTACTCTGGTACGAATTATGTGACGTAGTTTGTACCGGCGCGACGTTACTATTGCACATTTTAAAATGAAAAAGTATTGTGGCATTACTGAAATAGTTTGACATGTTATAGCTTTTGCGCACATTGTTATAGATATTGATGTCTTCTATCTGTAGTACATCAATTCGCTCTATTGTCCATAATTTCCACAGCGTACGCGATATAAGATTTTTTAGGTACATTTTTACACATTGGGTTACATTATCGAAATTTTCACGCGGACCCCTATGTTTTTCTTGTATTAAATATAACTTTTTTTCATCGGGAATAATGTATAATTCTTATAGTAAAAGAATTTTTGAAATCGGTCCAGTAGTCTCGGAGCCTATTCAATTCAAACAAACAATCAAATCTTATAGGTTGCATGCAGCATGAAACTGAACAACTTTCCCCGAGATACATATGTCCAGAAACGCCAAAGAAATCGACCTTCCATACTAAATCACTATCACTTGACTGTAGGTATTCACTATGGGAAGTCAATTTTCTTTTTACGTTTCCGGAAATATGTTCCTAGGGGAAAGTTGTTCAGTTTCATGGTCTACATGCACCCTATTAGTATTCGGAGAGCTGTCCCTTAGACCCTTTAATACACTCATGATTAAGTATGATTATTACTCTGGTGTACTAATAATGTGGCGTAGTTTGTACTGGTGCGACGTTACTATTGCCTATTTTTAAATAAAAAGTAGTTATTGTGGCATAACTGTAATAGTTAGAGATATGGTATCGCAGACATTATTATAGATATTGATGTCCTCTATAAAACTGTAGTACATCACTTTGCTCTATTGTCAATAATTTCCACAGCGTACGCGATATAAGATATTTTTTTGGTACATTTTTCACACGTTGGGTTACATTATCGAAATTTTCACGCGGATCCCTATTTTTTTCTCGTATAAAATATAGCCTATGTTCATCAGGAATAATGTAGGATTCTAATGGTGAAAGAATTTTTAAAATCGGGCCAGTAGTTTCGGAGCCTATTCGATGCAAACAAACAAACAAACAAACAAACAAACAAACAAACAAACAATCAAATCTTTCCTCTTTATAATATTAGTGTAGATGTAGATAAATTGTACTTTATGTAGGGGAATATGGTCCGAGACTTGTGCCTGGATTGCAACCAGTACTTACGTCGAAAGTACTAGTAAACAAGGTATGTTGACTGAAGCATGGGCTCTTATCTAAAAATATATATTTAAAACACACTACTGTGTCCATCAGAATGGCGGGTGTATAATCTCGAAATAAATCAAGATTAAATGTGTTGTATGTACACTAATTGTTCGTATTTGTACTTAAATATCCACGTCGTACATTTATCGGATGCTGAGAAATAACGATTTCAAAGTGACAGCCATTCTGACGCCAGGATGACGGGTGTATTTTAAACGGTTGCACCAAACCTGACCATTCGTGTAACAAATAAATGTACGAGAAATGTACGCATCACTAAACATAATAGGTAATCACTACTTTACGCTATTCACGGGACAATGCATGCTAAGTATTAGACCGGGTCTATCGCGATAGTATTTAGGTAAATATTAGTAATTTACCTGTGTCCCGACGTTTCAACACAGTTTCATGTATTGTGGTCGCGGGTTGAGTCAACCAACAGTCTATACTATCGCGATAGACCCGGTCTAATACTTAAAATGAGTGAAAGTGATCGCGAGTGCTTAAAAAGTTACAATGCATGCTAGACCAGCAGTTTGAAAAAAATGAAGGCTCTCTCATATCTCTTACTAGATAATATCTGTGATTATCTAGTAAGAGATATGAGGTTTTAAAGTTTGACAGCTGTCATTTGAAATGTAGAACTGTTCAAAACCTATCACTATTCCTCCAAGAAACTAGTTGTATAACTTCGCCGTGTGGTGCCGACTCAGAATAGCATCACCTTATTTCTTTCCTGCGGGTGTAGCAAGCGGCGACTAAAGGATTCAAGGGTTTCTACAGGCTGACACCCTGTCACTATAGTGATACACGATTTTTGCTGAAACGGGGCCCTTAAAATGTGTCAGGCGTGGCGACAGGGTTGTATTTTACGTCCGTTAACGCTCTGCCTACACCGCAAGGGATTAAGGTGTGAATGCCTATGTGTACTGGTGGTCTGGTATGCATAGATTCCTGGGAAAATGAGTTTTTAAAATAATAGAATTCGTCGAGGTCTACAACTTCTTCTGAAAAACTGATTGTTTATATGGCATGCTTAATTTCAGAGAAAAATTAGTTTTAAGTGTGACTGCTTACATTCGAAATGTAGATTTTGTCAAGGCCTACGACTTCTTTGAAGTAACTGATAGTCTAAGATGTATAATTTCCGAGTAAAACGAATTTAGGTTGGCTGTCACCAAAAATATACATCTTCTCAAGACTTTCATATTTCCGAAATAAATTGGATGTGAACTAAACATGCAGAGCATGCTTAGTTTCCATACTTCACAAAGAATACTTGCTCTTTTATAATGTCGCACTAGCGTGCATCGAGCTATGATGATTTCGAACTTCAGTCCGTCGCGCTTGCGTGTGTTGCACTACGGTATCGCACTCGCACACCTGTATGTAGTTGTAGGTTCAATGGTATAACTAGGTAAATTTTGGTCCCACCCAGTACTACTGGTATAATTTCGTTCCAATTTTACACTGAATGGAACTACTCAAGTCTACTATTTCCCAATTTTAACCTCAACAGTCATCCAAATGATCTACCTACCTTCGTATTTGGATTCAAAACATCACGTCTTTTAACTAGGATAGATACATACCACCATCTGATAGATAGCGTCAACTATGTTGTACATCTCGTCTCGTGTTATATAGCCATCGTTGTCTACATCATATAAGCGGAATGCCCCTGAAATATACAATAACAACTCACTGATTAACTATGTATTAACCTAGGGAATTATTACATACTACCTGTTACCCGCGGCGTTGCCAGCGTAAAATAAAAACTATCCTATGTGTTAATTCATGTTACCTCATATATGTGTGCCGAATTTCATTACAATCGGTTCAGTAGCTTTTGCGTGAAGAAGTATCACTTTAGCATTAAAGATATTAGTAGGATTAAAATCTACCTAATTTTATAAAACTTTGCTACATAAAATAAAACTAACTTTTAATCAAATCTGCCAGCAAGCAGTTTGGCACCAGACTCGATCGGCAAGGCGGATCATTTATTACTGTCTTGGTACGGGTGGCCAGGTTTATCAGAAGCTAAGCGGAGAGAGGCCTTTGCCCTGCAGTGGGACAACACAGGCTCTTAAATAAATAATAAATAAATAAAGTGGACACTTACAATGTAATTTTTCATCAAGATTCCCTCTTGACGTCACCGATAACGCTCGTATGAACTCTTCAAACTCGATCGAGCCATCCTGTTAAACAAATAATTGAATTTTATTGCGGCATTTCTGTAGAATTATAACTTTTTTCTATGATTGTAATGGTAGCTCAATGTGCCTAGTGCTTAACCACAGTATCACCAACAGTCTTCTTTTTCGTGTGGGACACCGATTCGTCCAATGACCGGATGAACCAACCAACAGTATGCAGTATCTTCGCATGCGCTGTCCTGGTGCCGTATTCGGCTATTTTAAAAGCGTCTCAGTTGTGTTTCAATAGAGTGTCAGTTTGATGGTTAACAGTTTAAAGTATAGAAACACAGTGGCAATAAAATTACAGTGAGTGTCGATGGCATTACAATGACTAAAACACAAGAGAGAAGAGAATCGGGGCCTTGCACGCACTTTTTGTGACTCCGCGTGCAGCGAGATATTCCGCTTCTCGCATGTTTGTAAAAAGTAAAGCACTTACATTGTTTTCATCGAACACCCGAAACACCAACGACGCGAACTTGCTAGGGTCACCTTGCGGGAAGAACTGTTTGTAGATTTTTATGAAACCCTGAAACACATTTTAATGACATAATTAGGACAGAGTACCAAATTTTTTAAAACACTTCCCGTGTTAGGTATACAATTTTTGAAAACTTGCAAAATTTTCAAGTGCGGGCAGGATTTGAACTTGCGACTTTCGCATTACTAGTGGCGACGCCTCTTCCATCTGGGCTATCGCAGCTCATTTCTTGCCCGCCAATTTTGCAAGTGTATTTTAATGCCAGTAACGCTTGGCATGGCTCCAACTACCGGGTTAGTTTTGCAACTAATAACCGGCGACTAATTCTATCTTTACAGATTGAATGTAGTCTAAGCGATGAAAACCAGCGATAAATTGAGTACCAAATTTTTTAAAACACTACCCGTGTTAGGTATACAATTTTTTGAAAACTTGCAAAATTTTCAAGTGCGGGCAGGATTTGAACCTGCGACTTTCGCATTACTAGTGGCGACGCCTCTTCCATCTGGGCTACCGCAGCTCATTTCTTGCCCGCCAATTTTGCAAGTGTATTTTAATGCCAGTAACGCTTGGCATGGCTCCATCAACCGGGTTAGTTTTGCAACTAATAACCGGCGACTAATTCTATCTTTACAGATTGAATGTAGTCTAAGCGATGAAAACCAGCGATAAATTGAGTACCAAATTTTTTAAAACACTTCCCGTGTTAGGTATACAATTTTTGAAAACTTGCAAAATTTTCAAGTGCGGGCAGGATTTGAACCTGCGACTTTCGCATTACTAGTGGCGACGCCTCTTCCATCTGGGCTACCGCAGCTCATTTCGTCGCAGGTTCAAATCCTGCCCGCACTTGAAAATTTTGCAAGTTTTCAAAAATAATTAGGACAGTTTTATTTACATTGGAGCCTGTAGATGTAGGAGAGCTTTAATCAGTCGAACTACGTGTTGTCAGGACGTGACGTAAAAACCCCTCTACTCTACTCTAATGAGTGTTTCAGTCGACAGTCAATAGTAAACGAATTACGGTTTTTATTTAGAAAATATAATTCTCCGCCCTAAATATTTTTAATATTCGAGATTAAATTAAACTTTGGTCACAATGAAACAATTCTTAACAAATTTAGGTTATGTTTAGGCGCTTGTCATTTTTACAATGCCTTTGCAGAGCTCTTTTTTAGGTTTGGTCTCAACAATTTAGCCCCGGGGCTTTTAAAACTACACTTTACTATTTGGTGGGGAGCTACGGCTCACCCGGACAAGTTTGTGTAGTTATTCAAACAACCAGCCCAATCGCGCCCTTTTGGGGCAACTGAGTTCTGAGTTCTTATAGAAGACAACTGAATAAATAAATAAACGATAACGACACTCTAGAATTAGAATTATGAAATCTTTATTACGAACCTGTGCAACACCTCCAAAAATAAGTATAAAGTCAACCTAAAATCCAGAAAACTGATTTTCCATAATATTTTCTTGTGTTTGCACAACTATTACTCATCATAAGAAAACGGATTTAAGTTATGTTTATTTGGATTTTACAATTCCTATGTTTCAAGCTCTTTACAAAACTCGTAAGTGATAAACCGTCGTGATAGACAGTCTGCAGTGTGTGAACTTATCATGGATAGCCCCCATTATGTCAGGTTTGGTAAGGCTGCAATCCTAGCGAGAGAGAAGAGATAAAATTCCCTGGAAGGTACAAAATGTTATAGAAATTCATAATCCTCCGAATTTTAACAGAGATACAAGATGGGTAATATCATCAACTTGTACTCCACTGATTACACAGCGAAAGAGCAAGATCCAACATACTGCAAGATCTACTACACAAGATACGGCGTCAGCATTCTGCGTAGATCCGGGCCGTTACGCTAGGCAATTGAAAAATAGATAGCGGCCAGAACAAACACTTTGATATTACAAAAAAGATTAAATAATTTTTCCATACCATTTGACGTTGTCAAACGATTTAGCTCCTGTTTCACATAATGTGTTAAATAATAACACTGCATTATTTAAATTATTTATATTGACGTCTAACACCTGAGTCATCCATGACCACAAAGTCGGTAAAGAGCTCAAAACATAGGAATTGTAAAATCATAATAAGTTTAAAAGTTTAAAATTGTTATATTGTGATAAAATTATTTGGAAGTATTTTTTACTGTGTTGAACTCTACGGCTCTAGCCAAGCTACACCGTGGGGGGAGCAAGTAGGGCCTATGTACCAAGAACCAGCCCAATCATGACCTTGGGGCGAGACTGGGCTTAGGAGTTCTTCTTTGAAGAACGCATAGAACTGAGTTTGGCAGACTTGGTGGCTACACGAAAGGTAAGAAAATAAAATCTCCTACCTATTCTAGCGTAGCGGTATTATGAAATAGTTATGTTACGTACGGCCATCTCAATAAGCAATATTTGACAGCTGTCATATTCGTGCTTGTGCTATAGCAGGGGGTCCATTTTCCTTCGTTGACATCTCTTTTAGTATGGAGCTGTCAAATATGGCTTATTGGGATGGTCATACTACTTTAGATTTTTATTACTTTTCTAAGAACTGAAGATACGATAACGGAGAGACGGTATCTAACGCTCGCATCTAGTTTCATAGCGACATTATGAAAATCGTTTGTTTTTAATTTCATACCTACGCTAGATCATGTCACTAATAAAATAAATAAGGTCTGTATGGTAAAGCTTGCGCTGATTAACTACTACTACTAATATAAGTACTCGCAAATGTAAAAGGCTTCAGTTCAATTATGCTTACCTGCTCAGTGAGTAGCCCGTTCGGACAGTCTTTTAAAAATCCTTTATGCCTGAAAATTAAGAAAATTATTGTTTACAATAAACAAAACTGATCATACATTTTTGAAACTGTTTGTAGATGACCGGACCGTGTCTGGGAAGTTTCTGAACATTCCGGACACGATTTACGAAAATGTATCAAAGTTTTTTTTTTGCTTAGGGTGATCCGTTTATCATACAAACGAAAAACTGAAATTCAATGGACTTAAACATTAGTTGCAGCGCAATTTTTTAACAACAACTTATGAAGGCACACTTAAAGAAGAAGGCTTAAAATTGCCCCACGTCCTATAACAATGTGACATATCTCAAAAAAAAAGGAAAAAATGCATATAAAAATGTGTCATACTCAAAAACTTATATTTTTCACGCCAACATGAAAAAAATTGCAATGAAAATTACTTCAGGGGCAGCTGTAAAAATACGTTTTTACGAGTATTTATGAATCGATTAAAAAAAAAATATCATCATCATCATCATATTGTGTGGGACACCGACTCGACGACCCGATGAACCCTGGTGTCAGAGTTTTTTAACCGTCTAGTTTTTCAACTAGGCTCTGACATGGTTGATAACGAACGTTATCTAAGTATTTATAGACAGCGACTGGGACCGACGGCTTAACGAGCCCTCCGAAGCACGGAATCATCGTACTTTCGGACAATCAGGAGATTCAGACCTGCAATGTCCTAACCAGACTGGGGACCATACCCAAAGTGATAAATTGTCAAATATCAACTTTTGTCCCCACCGGGAATCGAATCCGGGACCTCGGCGCAGAAAGCAGATACACTAGCCACTGCACCAAACCGGTCGTAAAAAATTATAAAAATAAATAAATAAACATAAATAAATGACATACAATTCACACATAACATTTATTTATTAATTTATTTTGCCGGGTTAGCCAAACTTGGATGTGCACGGACCTCTCTCTCTCTCTCTCTCTCTCTCTCTCTCTCTCTCAATCGAGGATCGAGATAGATACAACTCATTATTCACTTGCATTTTTATCTCCTGTAATAATGTAAGTGAATCAACCTATGTCGATCACTGCTGACAATCACTTTGGGTATGGTCCCCAGTCTGGTTAGGACATTGCAGGCCTGAATCACCTGATTTTCCGAAAGTACGATGATTCCGTGCTTCGGAGGGCACGTTAGGCCGTCGGTCCCAGTCGCTGTCTATAAATACTTCGATAGCGTTCGTTATCAACCATGTCAGAGCCTAGTTGAAAAACTAGACGGTTGAAAAACTCTGACACCAGGGTTCATCGGGTCGTCGGGTCGGTGTCCCACACAATATGATGATGATATTTTTTTTTTAATCGATTAATAAATACTCGTAAAAACGTATTTTTACAGTTGCCCCTGAAGTAATTTTCATTGCAATTTTTTTTTATGTTGGTGTGAAAAATATAAGTTTTTGAGTATGACATATTTTTATATGCATTTTTTCCTTTTTTTTGAGATACGTCACATTGTTATAGGACGTGGGGTAATTTTGTATGAAAAGTGCGCCGTCTTCTTTGGTGCAATACCTTTTCACCTCTCCAGATTAAAAAGAACAGTTTTGCCGCGTAAATCAGTGGGCAAAACTCGTTTTTATCCACGCGATGGAGAAAAGTGATTTGAATTTCTAACATCTCATTTTATCAGAACTAATCGTGACAATAATGCCGGCGGTGCATTCTGAAAACTATTACAGCCAGTTATTTATTTCTTTTGTAAGCGTTTTATTCTAAAAAATATTTCTGACATTTCTGAATATTGGTACATATTATGTAATAAGTATTTCTGAACGAATCATGAAAAAAATAATTCGACGGGAATTTTTATTTTGTCTGAGGCATTCGAGCTGTACAGCTAATTTCCCAATCTTGACATTGTCAGAATTTTCTCACTGGAAGAGGTGAGTGGTTGTGTGTACCACACGAGAGCAAATTCATTCGCATCTCGTGCTGTTGAATCCCTCTCTGAGCTTAGGATACAACTTTTGGATACAACTCGCTACGCTCGTGATTCAATTTTAGTATCCTTCACTACCTCGGGATTTAAAATTAGCACTCGAAGCAAAAATAACCTTTGCCCTCTTGTTGTACAAATAACTATTTATGGTTAAATAGTGGGGAATCAAATTCATGCTAAAGCTATCTAGGAACAGAAATTTGCGCCCTTGAAAATGTTTTTTTTTGTATCAACGTCATTAGAACATTTTCCTAAGATATACGGATGAGATGCACGTCACAAAGACTGAAGGTAAAAGTCGTAACGTCAGAGAGGTCTCCATATAAACTTACTTACTTACTTAAATATCTTGTTTCCGTGTCTGTTCCTTCTGTCATTTCGACTTAGTGCTAGAATAGGTGCAATCTTTACTGCAAAGACTTATCTTCAATATTTACATCCCATCCACACTTCATACACTATTTTAGTAAATATATTTTAATTTATTTATTTAACAGTCTTTGAAACAACTAACTAGGTTTCAAAAATGCTTTTATTGAGAGAAACATATAAGTATAATTAATGTTTTTTGTTTTTAAATGAGTTCGAAGACAGTTTTGATAACATTTTTACTGCAATTAATACAACTGTATATTTAAACACAATAGTTTCTTTGTGAATTGTTATGTATAATACATATTTTAATTTCATTAACAGTATGCATATGCGTAATATTTTCTATCCGGAGTAAACTGGTATCAACAGATTGTTTAACAAGCTATTCCTTTTTTATCTTGCATTCGAAAACATTCGGAATTTTGAAAATTGCGGACTTTTTACTTAAGTACTCGTAATATGAATGATCGAGTAGTAAAATGTATAAAGTGTGTCATATATTTAGAACTTACTCGAAAAGTCTTTTTATTCAATACCCAACATGGTCCTTTTATAGGAGTTAATAATTACGTTACAGATTCATGACGTTACAGATTCTACTTCCACAGGTTACGCGACATGCATCTTACACGAATAATAATAATAAGCCCCTATAAGCATTGGTCGACACCAAAAGCTTGCATAAAAGAGGTGAATGAAATGCACGAAAAATAACTTCATAGGTGCGAAAACACCCTTCTGCAAAAACTTATTTTTGTAGCTGCAGCTCCATCTATTGGCGTAAAGTGACGAATGGATTCGAAGCCTAACCACAAAAAATTGCATTGTTGAACGCGCTTTTAGGTATATTGAGTTTTATTTTAAACACTTGTTTAAAATTAGTTTTTAGTAGGTATATTATTTTGAGAAAATTTTAAAGGTACCTACAAATACAGGCTGAAGTTTAACTAGTGACAGATAGTGAAAACTCAGATCTGGTTGGTGATACGGAACAACTTTTCCCAAGGAATATAATTATATCAAAATTTAAGTTACTATGGAACATCAACAATTTTTTTTCTAATTTTGTCTGATTCTCGCGAGGAAATTTTTACTTATCAATAGCCCTTAGCTGTTTTCACTATGGGTCATTAGTTATATTTCACCCTTTATAAACACGGGACTGTCCATTGACTATTTTAATAAGACTTTTATCTCCTTCATATAAGTGCATTTTTTATTGTGAATGAAAACGGATCACCCACGACCCAGTCAGTGCTATACCTACAAGTATACACTCACCAAAGCCTTATCTCCTTTTCCGTAACTGAAACAATAGCATAAGTCATGGTTATTTTAATATATATAAGTACGTTCCATTAATAAAACTGTAAATAGGCTGTAGGTATGGCGGTTCTCCCACTTAACTTCCATTGCTACGTTTTTTATGAGCATCCACAACGCATGCGTCTGTCAGACGAAAGAAAATCGCGAATTCCGATCGTATTTATTCAATAGGAAATACGGCGACGTTGACGGTGAGCTAACGGATGCGTCGGTCAATCGACGCAAATGACTCATCCACTAACGAACCGTCTCCGAATTTATATAGGAATAAGAACGGACTTCGCAATTTCCTTTCATCTGACAGACGCATGCGTTACGTGAAGTGTGATTGCCACCTATGTATGTATACTTATATTAGAAATATTGATGATGGGGTAATAAGTAATCGATAGACATACCAAATGACCAATTTTTTCACATTTTGCCTGTCTGACTGTCTGTAGGTATCACAGACCAAAAAACTCTGCGCACGCCCCTTGGGGTGACAGCGAATGACGTGTCGGTGCTCTGTGGTAGGTATATATGTTTGAGCACGCAACACGCACGATCAATCGAGGGGTTTTGATGAAATATAGTGATAGCTGGAACTTCTGGCCAACATGGTAGCATTCCTTGTCATGTATTTGAAGGTTGTGTCATTATTACTTAATAATACTCGTATTACGATAATCAAAAATAGATCCATAAAGTCTCTTTCGTTCCTGTACCTGTTGTTGTTGTCCAATGTGAAAATGCTTACTTTTCAATATTTTCTTTTTCATTCGGAAAGTAAGGTACCATTTCAGTAAGCAAATTTCAGTTTCATTAACTTATCAACTATAGGTAGAATAAAATTATAACCATTTTAAAACAATTTAGCTGGTTCATAAGCTTGGGTCACTTCCTCAAGTCCAAATTATTGTTATCTAGACAATGCGAATAACAAAACACTATATTCACATTTCACATGCGACTAACGTAGCAGTTTTATATTATTTACACGATTTATTTTATTTTAAGTATATTTTACACGATCTGCCATCGCCGAAGTAGGTTGCGAGACCATAAATTAATTATATGTAGGTGCGAGACTGAAGTTTTACTTTTTAAGACAGTAGGGTATCTCATGTAGATTTAGTGATTCGAGGTTTTAATATCCATTATAAACTCAACAGGTACACTAGCGTCACTAGCTGGAAGTGTATCGTGTAAAGCCAAGCTTGGTTCACTCGCAATACGATTCATTCTAGAGTTTTGCTAAGGTAGGCTCCTTGCTTAACCTAGAAACCATAGGAGAGGTCAATTACGTGTAGTTTTTTAAAGTACCTACTTAGTTTAACTAATGAAAGTTTGCATAAGTTATGTACGACGGTAGGTACATATACCGATTCAGTCATGACATAAATATGTGGTATGTTTAATATTTCATCAAATCAAACCGCAGCTAAACGAAATCAAATTTACAGCTCTCAATTTAATAGAGTAGAGAGCTCACAACACAAATCAAGGCTAGAGTGGCGGGAGCGGGTCGAGCGCAATATGTTTGGTAATTGGACAGGAGCGTTGAACATAAATCGCTTGCGGTGAAAATGGACGCCGTGATGGACATTGACCCGGTGGTGGCACGGCCCGGTGGCACGGCCCGGAGCTGATAGCCAGAGCCACAATCTGCTCCCGGCACATTTACGCAATCATTATTTTATTACAACACATCGGATTCTTCTTCTAGTCGGGTCATGGCTAAATGTGGATCTTCACAGTAGCCAGGATTATATAACATATATACGGGGAGTAAGGGATAGCCCTCCGAATACTGATGGGTAAAGTTGTTTACCCTAGAAACATAAGTCAGGAAACGAACAAAATATTCGGCCTCCCATACAAAATTACGATCAGCTGATTCATTTTACTATGGAAAGTCCAATTCTTTGTTACGTTTCCTGAAATATTTTCTGATAAGAATTTATTCAGTTTCATGGTCTGAATGCACCCACCCTATCAATATTCGGAGGGCTGTCCCTTACACCATATACATAAGTTACTAATATTATAAAGAGGAAAATTTTGATTGTTAATTTGCATTGAATAGGCGCCGAAACTACTGGCACGATTCAAAAAATTCCTTTTAATTAGAATCCTACATTATTCTTGATAGACTATATTAAAATGTCATATTGCCGCGGGTGAAACCAGGGCGCGGGTGCATTATAAAAATGCCAAATTTGTAATAAAAAAAGACGAATTAAGCACATTCAAACCCCATCTATCATAAGAGTTGAGATTTAATTTCATTCACTGAAGAGGTACCTAGTTCTTGTCGAATTTTTGCAGAATGCTTTTTTGCCTCTATGAAAAGCGGAGCTTAGTTGTTGATCTACTTATTTTATAATTTTTGATAAAAGTGTTCAAATTTCATAAACTTTGCAGATAATCACACTGCCCTCCGACGCAAATTAAACTGAGTATTTTTTTATTTGCCGTGTGACGCTGGCTTAGAACGGCATCACCCCATTTCTTGCCCGTGGGAGTCGTAATAGCCGACTAAGGGAGTGGAGGTGGGTGTGTATTGTAATTTTAGGCGACCTGTCCCTTTGGCGATACACAATTTTCCGAAGGACCCTCAAATGTTTGTCAGACCGCTTTTAGCGGCAGTTTACGCTCTGCCTACCCCGCAAGGGATTATGGGCGTGATATGTGTGTGTGTGTATAATATTTATCGATCGCTAAATACAAAACGCTTTAACACTTATTTATTAACTACCTCAAAGGTACTGAATTAAGCTTAGAGTAAGTTAGCGAAAGTGCTTGCATGCTGCTTTTAATCCGATGTCTATTCATGACCACCACCCTCAACAGATTTACGGAAACCTCTCTCTGGTCAGTAGTGGGAAAATCACAGATGAATAAGGGAACATTGTGATTAGATATTTACACAAAAATTTGAGAGACGGCGCGCAATAATCAATCACAGTCAGAAATGTCATCTGAGCGCGCTCCCCTTCCCACCAAGGATCGGACCGTTTTGCGAAAGTTAGTGTCCCCAAACTTCAGTCACATGGTCACGAAAGATGTGTCATGCGACGAATGTCTAAAAATTATAAAATACCAAGTATAATTCATGATCAAAGGAGAAAATAACAACTTATCTTTACGAAAAATTACAAAGTATGTCCCCTTAAAAGAAACAAGATTGTAAAGTTCCAATTTTCAAACAATTACGAAGTCGTCTAGGGGAAATTACCATGTTAATAAACCTGCGATTAGATTAATCTCGTGTTAGAATCGTAAATTGATACCATATATAAACAAAAAAACTGACCTAGAGTGTATTACTAATATTACTGTGATAGAAATTAATCATTTAAGTGTTCATATCTTGCAATTTTTTATGTGAACATTGAAAATAACACGTGGCATAGCTCAATTTACTGGGCGGGGTAGTTTCAATAATTTCGAATTCAATTCTAGAATAATATTTGGTACATCCCATAAGAGACTAAAAAATAAATAAAAAAAATATTTTGTAATAGCTGTTTACATTTTTACCTTGAGACATGCTTATAAGATAATTATATGCTGAAAGCCTCATTCACCCGACGCAAAAGTGTCTAGGTGAGTTGGTAAATTTTGTATGGGACGTTCACATTTTTTTTCATTTTTTGACCTATGTTACTTGGGGAAAGTTCTTACTTATCATCACCCCCGTCTTGAGTTTTACGCTATCGGTCACTATCACTAGTTTTCGCCGTATATAGACTAAACCACTTGCCTTTATTTTTTTAGATAAACATTTTGCTCCCATACGCCTAGGTATGTCAAAATTAAAAATTTAAATGTACTTCGTAAGCTTCCGTAACACCTAAGGTAGCGAGCATGGTTACTATAGACGAGCGGCTTGCGTGGCTTCATCGAGTATAATAAAGGTCTTTAGCAGTTTTACGTGCTTGGTATGCACATTATTAGAAGCGAATGCAATTACATAAACATCAAGTTTATTTGTAAGAAATTACATCAATAAATAAAAGTTTTTCCGTTGTATGGAAGGCAAATTTAAACACTGAAAGGCGACAGATGACACCTGTTGTAGTCGTTACCTTAATGAGAACAGAGCAGCGTTTCCATCTTAAAACGCATATTTTATGCAAAATCTTACGAATATCAAACTAATATGTATCACGGAGAAAGTGTTTATATATACTTGTCAACCGAGTTCTTCGCTTCATTTCCACAGACGTGATGGCCGTTGTGGCAGCCAATATGTTTGTTAAAGTGGTTAGTTATCCAAATTTAATAAAACAGCTAAAAGTGTAAATTTGTGGAAGTGTTCAGTGACATCTCTGACAGACGTATCATGGTGGATTCAAAACATGTTATTTTTCTAGATTGCGATCGTGGCCGCTGTAGTGGCTTCTGCGCGGGCTGGATATTATCATTCGCAAGCGCCCAATCCCTACGCGCACAGACCCGGCGGCGGCGGCAGCAGGATGTACGAGCCCATGCCAGTTCCCGCGCCAGCTCCTAGCTCCCCATACATGCCCAGCCTCGGCCTTCTTTACCCACCGGCAAGTTATAATACTCCTGTCGCAGTCGGACAAAGCACGAATTATCAAAATATTCCAGTTGGTCAAAGTCAAAGTAGTTCGTATGCTCCAAGTGCACTCTACAGTTATGGTTACGCAACTGTTCCTGGTGCCCAATATACTTCCTCTCAAAGTCTCCCCCTACCTGTTAGTCAAAACTCTATATCTAGCAGTTTAAGTGCTCCTGTATCTGGTAGTCAAACTATTCAATATAGTTCGAGTCAAATAGTTCCTTTGCCCGCTGGTCAAAATTATCATTCTTCAAGCCGAAGTACTCCTCTATCTGGAAGTCAAACTATTCAATATAGTACGCATAACGCCCCTTTACCTGTTGGGCAAAGTCATTACAGCTCCAGCCAAAGTTCATCATCTCCTGCATTTAGTAGCCAAAGTTATTATTCTTCCAATAATAATAACTACGCCTCTACACATGCATCTTTGCCTTCAAACGGACAAAATGCATACACACCTGGTCATATATCTCAAATAGTTATTCCTTACACGAAAAGTCAAACTAGCTATGCTGCAACTCCAAGTGCACCGCTATCAATTAGTCAAACTTCTAACGCAGTGAGTCAAAGTAGCTCTACTGCAGGTTCATATGCAGCAAACGTGAATTATGCTTCCGGTAAGTTTGCAGTCAACGAAAGCCCATACACCACTAGTCAAGTTTCATACGCAGGAAGTAGCCAGACTGCACCTCAAGTTGCACACCAGGCAGTTTTGCACACAAACAATCAATCTCCTGAAATCACTAAAAATACGGAGGTATCCTCATATTCTAAAAACGGTGTCTACGATTACTCAAGACCCCACAATAATGGACAATATTACCACCAGACTGAGTCCGCTCCAGCCGTACTTCAAAATAGCGATAATAATTATCAAATCGAACATCATAATAGTGAAAGTCAGAGTAACAGTCAGAATTTTATTACAACACAAACCGTTACCCACCAGTCCGGTCCAATCAATTTAGATCAATCTTATGCCCCCGGTTACGTAAATCAAGTTGCCCCAGTAGTCACAAAACACATTTACTTCCACGCTCCTCCCCCTGACTTGGAAGAAAGGCCAGTGCAGCAAGGAATTTCAATGCCACCCAAAAAAGTTTACAACATTGTATTCATTAAAGTACCTTCGCAAGAGTCTAGGAGCTATGTAAATGGGCGAGTAATTTCTGCAAGTCATCAAGCTCCAATTGAAGACAAGACACTTATTTACGTCTTGGTTAAAAAACCCGAACCTCAGCCCCAGCAAAAGCCACGTCCGGTGACCTCAGAGCACGAAGTGTTTTATGTTAAATATAAGGGTGATCCTAACGAGGTTGCGAATCGAATAAACGGAAAGTTGTCACAACAGACAGCGCTGCAGACTGACGTGCAGGGAGTGATAGAGCCAGTCCTGCAGGCGACTAGTAGAAACGATGGAAGTTCTCAGCATTCGCTTCCCATAGTAGTTACAGATCAGCCTTGACTTACCAACGGTTCTTTATAGACAAAGATGATGTGTGTTACATAAGAACAAATGTAACGTCTATTTTTAATGTAACCAAAGGAGTTTGATGGAGCACATTTTTGTTGTGTGATTGAATTAGATGTTACTCGTAAATATAGGTAACTATATTAAGATTTTTTTTATTCATTCATATTATCATTGTATTTAACGACTGATGAGTTGTACTGTACATTCACATTTACTATAAGTTATATACTTATAAATTGTTATGGATTATTTGTAATGAAACACACGCGAAGTCATTGCAAAGCGAACATTATACTTTAGCTAGACTACTTTCATTGTTATCTCGTGTCTTAGCTCATAATAAATTATTTCTTCCAACATATTATCATTGCTTTATTTACTAATCAATCCAGCGATTTACCTACATGTTTAAATAGATATATTCTTAATGCAGGCCGTCTGGTAAATCATTATCATAATATATTCTCATAGCGTAGTGATGAGCGCGATCTAAACAAGTTTAAAACAAGTATATCTACTATTTTTAATAAATTAAGTTAGGCAACAATATTATGCAATATGTGAAATCTGATTTAATTTATTTATAGGCTTATTCATAGATTTAGTAAACTAGTTTACGTCTCTTTAGTAAATAAAAACGCAATAAGAGCACTAGAGAGCGAAGAAATGGAGCCATATTGATAGGATTTTTCTGTACGAATAATAAAGCTACAATTACATACTCGTAGTAGAGGTATAAAATAAAGTCGCTACCCGTGTCCCGGTGTCTTGGGTGGGTGGTATGTATGCTTAGGTACCTATTTAAAACTACGCAACGAATTTTAAGCAGTTCTTTTAAAATATTGGGTGAAATTTTACTAGTGACCGATACTGAAAATAGAGGACGGGCTGGTGATAAGAAACATTGGTCGAAATATGACAAAAATATTCAAAGCTTCCATAGTAACCCAAATCAGCTGATAGGCAATTTTGTATGGGAGGTAATTTTTTTTCATATTTCCACCATTTTCCTTGGAGTTGTTCCTTTAGCCTTGTCTTGAGTTTTCGCTATCGGTCACTAGGCAAATTTCACCCTATATGGTGATATTTAAAAGGAAAGTTTTTAAGTAAAATGTATGCCAGGAAAATGTCCCAGCGTAGCCGCGGGTGAAAGGGGTCATACGTTAGTTTGAAACTTCTGTTTAAAAAAGGCGTGTATTTTATAGTATATCACTGTTTTTCGAGCAAAATACTAACTTGCAATCAGTTTTATATATTTTTTAATAATAATCATGTGCTATGCTAATTTAATTATTATAATTTATTTATGTATTTATTAATAAGTATGTATTGTTAATAATTTATTATTATTATTATTATTTATTTATTTATTGAAACATAATATATTATATGCAAGTCCCTATGTGTATGTGTACACGGTTTTGTCATTCCCTAATATAGTATTTTCTAATTCCACTGTGCAGGTTGGCTGGAAGAGATCTCTTCATAGAGATAAGCTCACCTTTGTGACTACGTTTAATGTTCAAATTTATTGTAATAATCTGGTACACAATAAAGAATATATATATGCTATACTGTTTAATTTTTAAAGCACAACTGTTTAACTGAATGATTATATATTCGGGGTGTTAGGGACAGCCCTCCGAAAACTGATAGAGGACATAAAACTGATCAACTTTTGCCCTAGAAACATATGTCAGGAAACGTAAATTTTTTTGAACTCCCATGCCAAATCAAAATCATTTAGGAAGCGTTTCTTGAAATATTTTTTCAAAGGAAGTTTTTCACTTTTATGGTCAATGAATGCACCCTATAAGTATTCGGAGGGCTGTCCCTTACGCCCTGTATATTGGAAAAACAATCCAACTACTCTTGGAATGCAACAAAACATTTAAGTAAGTCTATTTTCTTTCAACCTTTCTCCTTAACTTTTAAGAGCATCAAATTATTGTCAATAAAGCACGATTTATTTAGTCATAATTAATCCTATTAAGTACTGTTTAAATTAAGTAAGTGTTATCTTAATATGCGCTTAACAGAAACAAAATCAGTTTTGTGGGATTTCGCGAGCCTGTACTTGAATTGAAGACACCCCACGATGATGATGATGATGCCTACCGATCGCCGCCGGAAGCCGCTTAGGATCGGGTTATATGCGGCTTGGCTGCTGCGGCGCTAACATGCGTGCCACTACTTATTTTGTCGTCTCATGCGACAAAACTTGTGCGACAGAACTTCAGAAGGAATAAAGTGTGGAAATAGTTCACAGTGAAGTGAACTGTAGACGATATAATGAGTTGACAAAAATTTATCGTGGCACGCATGATAGACGGACAGGCCGTTTCTCGCGAGATTATAAAGACACTAGCGGCCTGCACAGCGGTTTCACCCGCTGATGACCGTTTTCCTGCGGGAATAATGGTACTATTCCGAAACGAGCGGCCGACAGCATATGCCGCGGCGGCCAAGGTCGGCCGGTTACTACTGGTTCGTATGGATTTGTATGGGATACAATCCGATTCGAGCGGCCGACGTCCTCCGCCGCGGCATGTGCACCTTAAGACATATTCGCCGTTGGATGAATCGATGTCCCACACGAAAAAGAAGAATAAGAAGGAGCCAAGCAATCAAATCTTTTTTTATAATATTAGTGTAGATGTGCGCAACGAAATATATGAATGCGTTGAGAAAATTATTCTATGATACGGAACGGAGTATATTTCGTTGTAAAAATATCGTGACAAAAAACAGCTAAAGTGTTCAGTGACATCTCTGACAGACGTATCATGGTGGATCTACAAGTCCTACACATCAAGCGATTTAGATGTCTAGTATATCAAATAAACGGTAATTATTCATCATAATGGTCAAACTTAAACATTAATAGCGTTTGCATAATCTTATTTAAGTTTTTATTCTATTCGGTTCTTGCATTGTATATACCAAAGAAAAGGGTATGTTTTTATTATACATACATACACACACTCACACATATCACGCCTTACTCACTTGCGGGGTAGGCAGAGCATCACTACCACTGTCAAATAATTGAAGGCCGTTTCAGAAAAATCGTGTATCGCTATAGAGTCATGTTTTCAGCCTCTCGCCTAAAATTGTAACAAATGAAGCCCTCAAGTCCCTTAGTCGGCTCTTACGACACCCGCGGGAAAGAATGATGTGATGCTATTCTAGCCGGAATTACACGGCCTTATATCAACTTAATAAATAGTCAACTACGCGTATAATAAAAGAAACCGCATGTCAATATCTTTAATACTTCGGGAATATTTAAGTTTTAAAAAGGGCAGACTTTTCATTTTGGTATGGCACTAAAATACTCTTCTGAAATCCATCGTGTGGTTTCAAAAATATATCGCATTATACATTTTAGCAGTTAAAAAAAATACTTTTTTAAGTACCTTCTAAACATGACATGTCTGGGGTCTACTAGCAATCCACAATATTTCATTTTACATTAGATACAAAAAAAATCTATATCGTTAAGAGTGTTTGGGATGCTTAATAAAATACAGATATTTTCTTAATGTTTAATGAAATCGTTTCTGAAATATTTTGTAAAGATAAGAAAAGTTCCAAAATTGGATAACCCTGAATTATTGATTCTTCTTTGCTTATTGTAGAAAAAAAACAGATTGAGGCAGCATGTTCTTGGACCTTCCCCTGTCCAGAATACAAAAAGTAAAGAAAAAACTCAAAAGCCATTAAAAAAATACAGATACGTGCACAATCCGCCAACTCAACCAAAGAGAAAACGATCTGTGGCGAAAACAACTTTTTTTAAAAAAACGTCATAAAGTGGTAGGAAAATGAATTTAATTTTCAGCAGCTTAGTTGTTGGAGCTAAACCAAGGCACTTTTTAAAATTTAAAATCACTTATTATCAAACATAACAAAATAAAAAGTACTTTCCTTTTATTAAATGGTTTGATAAACTATCTATTAAAAGTATAAAAAGGCTTGTTAGAAATTTGAAATGTTGTGGATTATAAGAACCATGGCTACAGGCAATCACCATCCTGAAAGCGTTGCTGAACGTCTGGTATACCCATAGAAGGCGGGAAAGTCTTACTCTAGTCGCTCATGAACATTGCACTAATTCTGTATCTGTAGGAAAATATGAGGTACCCAGAGACCCCAGAGTAAATAATTACTTTGGTGATAGAACGCTACACAAGCGTATCCCTTACTTACCTAATACTCTGCTAAAACAGATACAGATATAAGACAAGAAACTAATAAAAATAAGTTTGCATCCAAAGTTTAAAAGTATTGGTTAACTAGCTTGTAAAATGATAATAACATTTATATTGTATCTAACATAGAGCTAGGTTCTGATTTAAATTGGCTTAGTGAGACCTCCTTAGGAAAGCATCACCCATTTTTTTACTCGTTACAGGTGACTAAAGGACTCGAGGGTTTAATTTGTATTACAATTTTAGGTGACAGGCCGATAACCTGTTACCGAAGTGATACACAAATTTTCAGAAACGGTCCTCAAATATATGTCAAATCAGCGAGATGGTGATAGCGACCGTATTTTATGGCCGTTAACGCTCTGCCTACTCTGATAAGGATCAAAGCGTGATATGTGTACTTATGTTAAATTGATATTATGTTCTAGAATTGGATAATTATGTTTGCAACTTAGTACTTTTCCTGTAAGTGACAATTTTTTGTTGGAAAATCCATATATATGCGGTTTTTGCCAAGTTTCCGTTGTGAATAAAGTATAAAAACAAGCTCGTTTATTTAGTTTAACTTCAAATGCAATGTTTCATCATTAACGAATCGATGAGCAACAATAAAATTTTATTGTATCTATATTAGGCCTCACTGATTGCTTTGGTGTTCGCCTTTAGCAAGTCCTTCATGGTGCAAATGCTGCTGCATTTGGGGCAGGAAAGAATAGTTTGCTCTGCGCTACAATCATACAGACCACTAGGCTACCAGAAAAAAAACCTGCACCTTACTCGGTTTTCCTAGCACCTTTCAACAGCAGCTCGGAGATTGCTAAGTGTAAGGTCCAAGAAATAGGTCTGCCGCAATGGGGCATCTGCTATAAATATTTTTTTATTCTTCATTTTATGGCAATTTTTAGTTTGTCTATCCCGCACTCTTCTGGATTTAATTATTTTTACCCAGCAGTAGTACAGAAGATGTGGTCGCAGTTTAACTAAATAAGGTCGACTAAATAAAGTCGATATTTTTACCCAGCAGTAGTACAGAAGATGTGGTCGCAGTTTAACTAAATAAGGTCGATAGAGTGGGGTTGGGGAAAATCACATAGGTAATTATGCCTAATTATATCTACATAGTAAATCGACAAAATGATTTAAAGTAAGTCCTGATGCAAAAGAGAAGTGGGAGCTGAGATAACGCATCGAACAAAAGCAGAAAATACGTACAATTCTTATGAAGGCCACTGTCTGACCTTTCAGCCTGGAACGGAAATTATGCCTTATCTTTGAATCGTGCTACCGTTGCTGGCAGGTCTTGTACGATACGAACCCAACGTATACAAAAATATAAGAAGTAAAAGAAAAAACTTGGAATGTAACTGACAGCTCGCAACTGTGTCTAGCAAAAGGGTGTTGGTGGTTTCTCTACAATAATGTACACTTTTACCAAATGTGCCCCAGCTATAACAACAGAAGTACGAGTATAAATCCTTCTTTGAAATAAATGTTCGGTAAATAAATAATAAAGTTCTTTAAGATTAACGTAGGTAATGTAATACGTATATATTCTTGTAACTGATCGTAGCACGTTAGCACGTAAAATGTATATTTCCAAACCAGCGTCCTTTAATTTACATGTTAATTGACAATGTCCATTCCGTTATCGTATGTATAAGCTGTTGCTGAATTGCCCGTCGACCCATACAATAGAAAATAGGCATTTCTTTTAATTATTTGAGTCATTTGCATTCCGCTTATCCGTCCTCAATTCCTACATTAGTATGGCGGGTGACAAGAGCAGGTATTGCCAATAGGCAAAATGGTCCCAGGCGGGGTCGGAAAAAGAGTAGTGGCTAGGGGACCGACTGGTCCACCTGGATAGAATTGGAAGTTGTATATATGCGTTGCGCGATGAAAAACTTCGATACCGCGCTTCAGGCTCTTTGTTTCTCTGCAAATCTGTCACGTGGCGCCATCTTGCAAATATTTTAATACTTCTGTTGCTGTTGGTTCTAGGTGGAATCTGGAAAAGGGTATCTACCATGCCTGGCCGGGTGTTGTGGCCAGGGAACCACGCGTCCGCCTGGATAGAATAGGAAGTTCCATATTGCGTTTAGTTTATTTTGGCCCGAAGTAATCTACTTCAGGTACTACAGACCGTCAATGTCATAATATTTTCATGAGTTTACACAATTAGCTGCCAATGGAACTTCTTTATTAACCGCCCCGTCAACCTCACAGAAACCGTGCCAAACCACCCACAGTTGAATTACAACCCGCATACTTACCATACTTAAAGGCAGTAACTGATAAGATTGGTAGAATTCAGAAGCGAGCTTCAATCAAGACTATTTGCAAGCCGCCGAGGAAGATCAACCAGTACATCAGATCAGTCAAATGCAACATACCTCTTCAAGACTAGTGGTTAAGGGCTTGGCTGTGACTCTGGACTCTTAATCATAGGGAAAACAAAGAGAAATGAATCTACATGTCTAAAGGTACATATTGCCGATGCGAAAAACCTTCATGACGGAAGTCTTCATGGATACCCATAATGTCAGGTTAGATATTTCTGCAATCCTAGCGAGAGGGAAGAGATTAAAAAGGTACGGAAAGCAATAGAAATTCAAAAATATCCGAATTTTAACAAAGATACTGGAGAAGAAATCTTATTCACTTGGACTCCACTAATGACACAACGGAAGAGCTAGATCCAACGTAATTCAAGACCTACTACACAAGATACGGTGACAGCTTTGTGCGTAGAACCGGGACGTTACGCGAGGCAAATAAGCATTAGATGGCGGTAGAACAATAATCATTAAATTCTAAATAATGACAACAAACACCCTAGTCATCTGTGACCACGTAGTAATTGTTAAATCCTAAAGAAACACAACTCAAATTCATTTCAAATTGTTTTATTGTGGCGGCGGCCCACCACACTTATATATATTTTAAAGATTAGCTGGGCTCTTGGTGTTTCATATTAGGAACGCCAGAACTTCGATGTCTATGGGCTAGCAGAAGCGACCCTTTATGCTGAACGAATTTAGGTATTGAGCCATTTCGTTCTTTCTTATAGTTTAGTGATCTATATGTAGCATGTTCTACAGTTCATCATTATCATGCTGAACCACTTTTTTTTTATATTTCCATTACTCGTATTGTTTAGCTGGTAGCTCCACTACATAAGGTACTCCTAATCCTCGATGTTAATGTACCAGCAGAAGTGAACCGTCATTCTGAGCAACTTTTGCTATGGAGGCATTTCCGTATCTCTTAGAGTTTAGCTGGTCTCCTGGTGGTCTACATCAGGACCGTCGAGTGTCGACAAAAAGTAGCATATGTCATTTCTTAACCATTATTATTTTATTTTTAGACCATGGTATCACTGAATCGAAGAAAATGCACATGCCACTTATACTCATATTCAGATTAACTTTAATTCCTGTGGGAATGAGGCAGTGCCCGTTTTAAAATGATTTTTTTTCCTTTCTCAATGTATTATCTAAGTTATTACCAAATTTCATCAAAATCGGTTCAATGGTTTAGGCGTGAAAGAGTAGCGGACGGACAGAGTTACTATCAAATTTATAATATTAAGCATGCATCAATAAGTTACAGTTTAATTCAACACAAATAGGCATAAAGACACATTTGTATGATATATCTACTTATTAAACTTCGGTTTGCCATATTTTTGAACAGAACCAAGATTTCGGATCAATACCTTGGAATTAAGGTCGAATCAATGTTCGAATTCATGCATTTTTTGTTTAAGACTATTGAAAAATGAAGCCTACTGTTTAGCTATTCTTGGTCAAAGTCCCGATTGGGTCATATTCCTACGATCATATCTATATTTGTTTACCATACGACCGACTTATTTTTTGTTTCAATAATTAGAGATAAGTTGAAAACACAACAAACTTGAAAGAACTTCATATACAAAAAGGGTATAACAATCCGAAAGAAGGTCAATGCACTAATGAAACTGAGCAACTTTTCGCATAAAACATGAATCAAATTATTGAAAAATAATTCGATTTCCCTTATGAAATTGCCGATCAAGCGGTTAATTTACTATGGGAGGTAAGTTTTTTTTATATTTCGACCTACGTTCCACGGTGTAAGTTGTTCAAATTCAAGAGGACCTTGACCCCTTTTCGGCTTGTTATACCCTTTTTGTTACTATTTGTATAACAAATTGTTCCTCGTATCAGCTATACAATGCTTACGTTCAACAACAATCACGTACAAGGTATGTCAAATGTGCAACAAAGTTTCATGTAAGTATCCGAGTTAACATAATTTTCCCACAGTCTGTGATATTGACGACATGACCACAGATTCGGTAATAGTTATTAAATTAACAGATAAATCATTGCCATACAATTATGAAAATGGGAAATTTTCGATCCAATCTTCCAGTGTCCATAGCTATAGCCTAGCTATAGCCTAGGTATAGGATAGAGCTTAGTTACTCTGAAATTATTTCTTTCGAAGGAAATGTATTTGTGACGCATCGAGAACTGTAAGATAGAAAAGCCCCCTTTTGCTAAGCTCATACAAAATAAAAAATACCAAAACATAAACCTATATCCAAACATTATCCTATACTCCGTTTATTTTGGCAACAAACTTTATATAATTAGTCATTCCAAAATTAACAGAGTATACATGGTTGGAGTTTTGGAAATGCAGTTTCAATAGGGAGTTTTCTTTTAGAGAATTATAAAAAAAGTTTAGTTTCCAAGCACTGCGTAGATGGCGTTGACTACGTGACTGGATGCCTAAGACAAAAGGCATGACAAAAAAGTAATTTTTCTTTCAGTTATTTTTTCACGCTTTGTTATTAATTAATACTCTTTTTTGTTTGTACGTTGTTTTTGTTGAGGATTTTGTTATTATGCAGGGAAACTCATGAAACTTTATATTTTTGTGGTGCGAGTGATGTAACAATGATTGAATGAACGATTCGTTTTACGATCTCATACATCCAAGTGAAAACATCGAAATATTATGTGACGTTTCTTAACATAAACATATCAAGCGCAGCGCCATCTACCGAGGGACTAGGGAAGAGTTCAAAATAAATAAAAACATAACTCCGTATTAAAAAATAAAACACGTGACCTTGATGGAGTGATGTACACGCTAGTGGTAGTATAGTAATTTTTAGTGATGTAGCCCTGATGAGACGCAGTAAGGTGACTACGGCGCGAATAAACATGAAAGATTTTATCTTGTAAGAGCTATTATTGGCAAATTAAGTAGATAAAGCAAGTAAGATCAAGGTCGTTGCACCTTCATAGTTGGCCTATTTTCTACAAAAGAGTACGACGACCTGACTTTCTACTCGATCCCTCTACACCTGTTGTTGCCCAATTAACAGCCGGTTTTTCCTTTCGACACTTTTTGTTAAGTACCTACTACAATTTTTTTTGGTTAGGCTCTCTCTTTCTCTCTCTCTCCTCGTTGCTTGAGGATCGTGACTCCGAAGGTAAACGAACTTTGAAAAATTTGCGTTGTTTTAAATTCTTTTAGTTTTTAATACTTATCTACAATATTAATAAGGAAATGTTAAAGTGTGATATTTAATAAAATATCTTAACTCTTGATGACCTTTGCACGACGCCTCATAACCTGAATATGAATGAACGTTTTGCCATACTTAGAAAAAATAAAGTTCCTAACTGAAATTTGTCACAAATCTGCTATGAACTTTTTCTTTGTGCAGGCAAAGGCATTTTAACACATTATTAACAAGTATGACCTTACCTCCTCAAAAGTTCAGAACAATATTTACAAAATAAAATAAAATAATTATTCTGCCGTAGTGAGATTCGTGTCTTAAAATGACTTAAAAACAGACCATAAAAAATTATCTGGCAATCCGAATTAGGTATATTTTTCTGTACAAAAAAATACTTTAGACAATATGAAATATTTAAAGGGCTAGGAAACATTCTAGTTCATGTTATATGTTCCAGTAACAAAACAATATCTAAACATAGAAAAACATACCATATAATGTAAACGGCATAACGAGCATTCACATTTATACCTTGTAGGTTTCCATGAGCCGTTTGTTAGATGTTTTGGTAGCGCTACTATCAATATCCTGGCTGGAGACGAGGTTTACGTGGCAGTCGACAGTTTACGGTGACAGCGCATAGTGAATTTTTCGCATGCGGCTCTTACATACACTATCGTAAAATATTAAATCAGAATGGCGCGCGTAAGTGATTTGTTAGACAAATCTTTTTTGTTGAAGTATGTAACTGGGTTGTGATATAAAATAATTTTCATTTACAGGTTACAGCATCGCTTTTATTACTTTTTTACACAGATTCCTTCATCGCGGGTTTACCAGTAAGAAACGGATTTCGATTAAAACTTAACTCTATACTCGCAAAAGACGAGAATAGACCGAAAATAATTGGTTCAATTTTTACGAAAATATCGCAGGATATTTCCCCAGAAGCCATCCTCAGACAAAACATATTTACTTTGATGCTTAAACCACCGGCGCCGAAGCTAGGCACAGGGTGTTCTAATCAGGTAGCGCGGAAGGTGCCTCTGCTGCCAAAACATGCCAGTCAAGAGGATATCAACACGACTACGTGGAATTCCTCAACATTCTACAATTTACCTATTATCAAACAGCCTTTCAAGGACTACAAGGTAATAGTAGCTACTGCTCCTCCAGATATCAAAATTGGTCGAGGAGAAGATAGCAAAAACGTAGTTGTATACGTTATATTCAATGTGGATGAAGATGAAAATCAAGACGAGATGATTTCTATACCGGAAATTTATTTTGTCAACAGACTATCTGATAACCATGAAATTGGTCCTACTGAAAAGGCCGGACTAAATTCTACGATCATAATTAATAATAACAGGACAGTATCCGGAATAAGAAGTAAACACGTCGAGAAGCTACTTACATTTAGAAACAAATTAATTAATCGTTACAGTTATAAAATTGTACCCTAAAAAATTTTTTGTGGTTGGAAGTGTTTGCCAACAATGACTTACATATAACCTGGAGTTGCTTATTTTCTACACTTGTCATTTTAAAGCTCTGTAAGTACACCTAGGTAAGAACTTTAATTATTTTATCTACACTCTTCTTATAATGTTCGGACTACAAATTCAACAGTTGTGTAGGGATCTGTTTTATGTATTATTTTTATAAAAATAATAATTTCTTCTCTAACGCTGTAAACGGCTTAAGGTGAGACGTTTTTCATACAAAAGTAAAATGGACTAACGTCTTAAAAAGATACGAAAATTCAATTAAAAAACTCGATGGGAAGTCCCGTGTTGATACAACACCTTCACAAAATAATTAAAATAAATTGTAAACCACAATATTTCCTTGTAAAACCAATGATGAAGCTAAGGCTGCAAGAAATGAGTATGATTTTTATTATGGACGAAATATTCTTTATCTTTTAACCAAAAGTAGTTTTGCGCCAAATTTACGTGGGCCTTCATTATTAGCTGTGTGTTATGTTAAAAAACTGCTCATTATCACATATACAAGTCAATTGATTTTCAGTTTTTCGTTTGTATATAAAACAAACCACCATAATGTGGTTCGAGAGCCCAGTGACGCCCCCAAACAGGAAGAAATCCGAGGCTGGAGTTGCTAGTCATCTGGAAACCAAAGTATAAATTTACGGCAAAAAATAACTACAAAGATTATTTAGAATCAATATAACCTTGTAAATATTGTGCGATTTGGTTATGAATTCCAAAAATAAAAAACTCTGACACCAGGGTTCATCGTGTCGCTGGACGACTCAGTGTCGCACTCGAAAAGAAGAAGAAGACGATATGAATGGCTTAAATGGCTGCTAGAGAAGCCCTATTCATTATCACACTTGAATAATTATATATTTGAAAGTATTATAATAGTTACCGCCTAGAATTGCTTGCAAAATGTATTTTTTAAGTAATCATTAATACGAGAAATTTTTACCTATAACAATATTATAGCATTGCATTTTCATTCAAAAACCTATAAAATATTATTATTATTTTATAAAAGTATAAAAATATTTATGTGATAAATTGAAGGATGGGTATGTTAAATGCAAAGTTAAAACGTTTTTGCCTTATCAGTATGAACAGTGAATGCATAAACAATATTTTTTTGCAAAAACTATTTTTCTATAACTTTTCATATTTTTTAAAACCGGTGATTATTCTGTATGTAAGATGTATTTACGATGTGAAAATAGAAAAAAACCCAATAATTTTCCATATTTTATATTAAAAAATCCTGTTCTGAGTGAACTAATGTTTCAAGAAAACTGGTGAATTCAAGTAAAAATGCAACAGTATAAAATAAGAAAAGTTTGAATGATATTGGTAATATTGGGCACGAGCCTTATTAATTTTATTGAATAATTGTAACATATTTTAAGTTATTAAATGATCATTTGGAGGTGGTACATTATTAATTCAAGTTTATACATAGGAGAGCTTTGTATTCTTCAATAAGAAACTCAAAAAATATATCCATGCTCATTTATTATTTGATCCAACAGTCCAATTTCTGAACTAAAAATTGAGAAAAGTAACGAAGTGTTCTGTGCCAATACTTTTATATTTTATGCCAATATTCAAATTTGCCGCCATCTTCCGCCACACCTGTCAGCCGTGCCGTGTTATGTTGTGGTTAGTTTTGTTTGTTTGTGTTATTTATCTAGTATTTAGTTCCTTTCCCAAATTTTTTCGTAAAAATTGAAAGTGACGCGGCGATGAATCGCCGGTGTGAAGTTTTGGAGATTTAGCAAAGATTTTTGTAGATATTGTAGAGTGTAGAAAATAGTAGTTTATGCAACTGTCGTATAATGGGGGTCATAGAATGCGAATGTCTGTTTATAAATTTTAATAATTTTTATATTTCATTCAACAGTATAAAATAATGTAACTGTTAATTTTATAATTAAATTATTATAGAAACAAAATTATGATCAGCAACATGCTTCGTCAAATGGTGTACAGTATTTATATTCAGCAACATGCGTCGTCAAAATAACCTAGTCAAAAAGACCACCCCGGCTCATACCTTGCCCAAATGTTCCCAAAATACTTTATTACTGTTTATAATAGTTATATAGACAATAGTTTGACACGAGCATTCTAGTCCCTAATTATATGCAGTTGCATACACTATATACACAGTGCCGTGTGATGCCGGCTTAGAATAGCATCACCCCATTTCTTACCCATGGGTGTCGTAAGAGCCGACTAAGGGACTCGAGGGATGTGTATTGCAATTTTAGGCGATGGGCTGACAACCTGTCACTATAGTCTTACACAGTTATCTGATTGACCCTCAAGCTTTTGTCAGACGTGGTGTTAATATCCGTTTTACGGACGTTAACGCTCTGCCTACCCCGTAAGGGATATAGGCGTGATTTATGTGTGTGTGTGTGTGCATACACTATTTTACGTTTATCTTCACTCTCCTAAAAAAGTTAGTTAAACGTTAAACTTTAGAGAACTTATATGGCTTAATATGATTTATTGAAAATTCTATACTGCGGCAGTTAACTAAACAACTGAACAACATCAAAACAACAACTTAACAACTACTGAACAACATCTAAACAAGATCGGAACAACATTGAAACAACAACTGAACAATATCTCAACAATCTAATAAAACAACTGAACAATTACCGTACAACAACAACAGTCAGGTGCGGCGGAAGATGGCGATATGAGTATTGGCAAAAAAATACTTCGTTTCATTTCTCAACTTTATCGAAGTAAGAACCTACTCATTAAAGCATAACGCTTCCGTAATTTCTATGAAACTGTAATTTCTAGAGGCAGAATTCATAAAACAAGTCTTTATACAATTGTTTTTGAGTTCATAATTCGAACATTATGAGAAGAGTGTAGATAAAATAGTGTATACACCTGCATATTTGGCATTAGAATGCTGTTGTCTAAGTATTATCACAGTCGCCGTAATTCTAATGCCCCGCATTATACGACAGCTGCATAAGCTACTAATTAATATTTCACCTATACATGGTATCAGCAATACAATAGTATGCACATAGCTTTGCTTTTATATGAGGCCCCACCCTCTGAAATGCATCTTAGTTATAATAAACAAATTATCATGTCATCTCATATTAATCTCAAACTAACACTTTTCTAGAAGCTTGTTGTTTAAGATATTTCATTGTTAACGCTAATGGCTAGCCGCCTTCAGTTACTCATTTAATTTCTGTAGAAGATTTTCTGTTCAAAGGGGATCGTCTTTCATCACATCAACCTAGGCCAGCCTAGGTGTCGATGTCACGTTAATTGTACGTAAGCCCACTCCAAGACTGCCTGCGACATATGGTATCATTATGAGACGCCTGGTAACAGTTCGGAAAAGTTGTGCTCAAAATAGACGTAATCGCTGACTACCCAAACAGTTTCATTACCTTATCCTACACCATACCGTACCTTGTACCATATTGGGTACTCATATACGACGTTTCGACATGACCTTCGCCTGGGATATGTTCATACTAAGCCCTATCATAAAGGAAGCTTCATGCAATTTTGCGAGCATTTGTTGGAGATCTGATATACATTTGGCTCACTACATGTTACCGCTGCTTTATAAGAGTTGTGTTCCAAATTTTGAGTAATCGACTGACAAGCTTCTTAGTCTGTTCATCTTAAGGTGTGTTACCTGCGCATTTTTTTCGGCAAAATGCTGTTAAAATACGAAATAATATGGATTTCTGTCTCCGTTTTCGCAAACATGTTTTGTGTTCCGAGAGTGATTTTTGTCTGCAGACAGATGTTTTAGTTCAATGTTTTAGTCTATTTTTTAGAAAAACCAAGCGCAGGAGACACGATTTTATTCAACGTATCATTGCATGACGTACTTTCAATTGATACCCATATAAAAATAATAGTTAAGCTTGAAATGATGCCATAAGTTTCTTTATGATATCATACATAACATATTTTATGACGTAAACAGTACCTCAAAATTGGTAGAAGTGAAGGAATTTTTCCAATTTTCGGCCAATATCAGGTTCTGATTCTTCTGATTCATGCTAAGCACAACTTTTCCGACCTGTTGCCATGCGACTTTAATAGGTAGCATAATGAGTCGGCAACAGGTCGGAAAAGTTGTGCTTAGCATGAATGTATGATGTAGCATTAGATTAAATACAAATTATTTTTATAATACAGTTATGTTAAGGGGGGTGCTATTCTCTGCCAACAAACTGTTGTACAGTTTGGCAGGCTGTAAAATTTGTAACAACGAGACTGTTTTTAAGAGAATAAACGCTTTATTTATTTACTTATTAGTTGTAGAGTTGACGTAGGTATGACGAAGGCAGTTTTGGAGTGGGCTTGTGGACTGTTTAGGACATTGGCAAATTCTGATTACGATAGGACCAAAATAATGACGTAGGTAATTAATAACTACCTAATCCAGCGTTAAAGATGTGTAACTACAGGACTTGTTATGAAAAGAAGAATGTATGCGAAAAAATTAAGTTAGAAATTTGAAAAGCTTGTATGATAGATAGAATAAAATATACTACGACAAACGATTTTACTTATTTTTATACTTATACCTATCGATATGGTAAATAAGTATTCAACGGCTTAAAGAGGTTGAAAGGTATTATATATTGTTTTGGATAAGACTTACCATCAAACTTAAATTCAGTATCTTTTTCGAAATATTTTCATAATGCTTGATATTTCCAAATTTAAAAACATGTTTCCTTAAGTAATAGAAAATGTTTTATTTATTTATTTCATAAAAACAATTATTGAATTTTTGCAACATGTCTTGAACTGCTACTATGCTACCGTAACGTATACTAACGTAAGTACTAGTGTTCCATTTGTATAGTTCAGATTTTTATAATTTATTAAATTCCTTAAAGCATTTCTGTAAGGAATTGCCCAGCCCACTGCCACTTCAGTTTGCTAAACTTCCAGACTATATCCTTTACTTTGGTATTTTTACAGATAGTCTCATTATCACATAGACCTTTCGATATCTCTGTGAGTGACATGTAACTTGTGGGCCAGTTAGTTTTAGGTTCTACGTCTCGGCTCCGTAAGTGATGACTGGTAGGACGCACTGATCGAAAACCTTGGTCTTGAGGCATTGTGATTTGTGGCAAGGGTGATTCCAGAATATGACACAACTTCCCAAATGCTGCCAAGCCCAGCTGCACTTTTCTAGTGATTTCAGCCTCTACCCAGCCTCTATCAAGTTGTCTCTACCCAGCTGCAAAGAACACATACCTCTGGACAACTTCATTGGCTATAACCCAGTGAAAATTCAATACGAGAACGTAATATGGCTCCATGTGCAATGTTTACATGAAATTGTAACCTCTACTAGTAAGTCGGCTGCATAATCTTGATACTTTTGATTATTTTTACTTTATATTTATGGATACATGTAAATAAGTTCTTCTAATTAGTATAAAGCTTTAAGTTATGATGAAATTATAACATCTTGAAGATAAACATGTATCTTCTTTATTTTTTCAAGGTGATTTGACTGCGGACCTTCGGACTTGAAGTTCTAATTCTGTACAGAACATAAAAGTATTAGATAAAATGAACCGAGCACAGAGACGAATGATATGGAACCTTTCATAATAAATGTTCGAAGTGATGACGGCAGTGATGAGAAGTAGTATAGGACAATAAAGCTGTTGAGTACAACGAAGAAAAGTATGTTACAGAAGCATTAGATGAAGGCGAAGGAGAGGAATATGAAGTAGTAGAATTTTAGATTTATCGTTTAGTGATTAATAATTTGAATTAAACAAGTCAAGATTTCTTTTACGTTTAATAAGACCTACCAAAATTATTCCTATAAACAGACATATTTTGGATTATCCACATCTCACACGGTCGCCGCCGCTCCGGTGGCTGACGTTATCGTTCCTACAAAGTTTCAAACTGCATCATCGGATACCGGAGCGGCGACTGGCGCAGTGTGAGATGAGATGCGCCTTAGGTTTACGAACTTTAGTAAAAATAATTATTTATTTAAAGTATCAAGTCGTCATAGAGGACTCCATTTTTTTATAAATTCCGTTGTCACTTCATTGCAGAGTTATTGTGGGAGTACCATATGCCCAAATAATAAATTTCAAAAATAATAAACTTAACTCTAAGCCGTGTGATGCTGGCTTAGAATAGCATCACCCTATTTCTTACCCATGGGTGTCGTAAGAGCCGACTAAGGGACTCGAGGGATGTGTATTGCAATTTTAGGCGATGGGCTGACAACCTGTCACTATAGTGATACACAGTTATCTAATTGACCCTCAAGCTTTTGTCTGATGTGGTGTTAATATCCGTTTTACGGCCGTTAACGCTCTGCCTACCCCGTAAGGGATATAGGCGTGATTGATGTATGTATGTATGTAAACTCTGGAACGGAATGTATTTATAAAGTAACTCGTAAGTGCTTTCCGTTTTGACTTAGTTTTGTTCTTTTGCCATTTTCTGATTACTGGCAAAAGAACGGAACGTAATTAATATGTATATAACGTATGAACTAAACATTTAGAATAGCTGATTTTTTAATAATTATAATTAAAAATAATTATTTTAATATTAATTATTTGCCTAATTGTTTGCGGATTTATTACCTAAAAGATACATAATTTATGAAAAAATTGAAAAAATTTCAGACTCAGTGTTTGTTTGGTTGTTTTGCAGTCGCTCTTCTACGAAATATGTAATTTTACAGAAATTTTTAATATTAAGTTTAATATAAATTTAAAACATATTTTTATAAGGTACCTATAGTTTCAGAAACGGCAGGAAAAAAAAATATTATTCCTTGTTTTTTATTCATAAATAGTTCAGTATTTTTTGTTTATACTCCAAGCTGCAAACGTTTTCCTTCGTATTTTTTTTGCATTGAAGTTATGGTGTGCAGTCGTGATGAGCATAGGTAAGTGATTTGTTGGAGAACAGTCAATAGACTTTTCTGAGCGACGTACAAGCTGTAGTTTGTAGTGTCGTGTCCTGGATCCCATGACTATGGTTTATTTTACACTCGTAATGTTAATTTAATAAATGAAATGCGCGGCCACGGTCTTGGGTTCAAGCCCCGGCCGCCACTAATATAATTTTAAATTCTTATTTTCTTTTGCGAAAAAAGCGTGTTCAAAGAGTTTGGCTATAATATAAAAAGTATCTGATCTCCATGCCAGAGAAAACTACTAAGCATCTACTACTATAACAGCCAAGCCACAACAGTCCACTACTAAACACTGCAAAACAATAAAACATAATTTAAGCTTCTTAACTCTGCTTGGACCTTGTCATCATTCGCGCATAATACCAACCCCTTTCCTTTCCTCAAATGGTCCGGTAAATCTACTGAAATCGCAGACTGGTTTACTATACATTATTTCATAATTCCATGCATATTATTCCAGCTTATTAAACGAATAATACACTCGTAAGCGAAAGAGTCATATTTTTGGCTGGTAGCCAAATACATAGCAACGGAAAAAAATATCGTTCTCAGCGGGGTAGGTCATAGAGTAAACGAGCTATCCTTTACTTTACATTGTAAAGTTTACAAGATTTGGCACACAACAATGTCGGTCATATCGGTCGTGCGTTACGCATTATGTGGTTAACTCTTACTACTAGGTAGGGTTAGTATGCATGCATGCATACACTCACAACGAGTGAAAGTGAACCTGCCACTGTATGTTAGCCGCTTTTGCCGCGCAATTTGGCGCGTAACACAAGGTTTTGCCACCATTTTGCGATCGAAACTAAGGTACCGCTAGGCAAACCCTGCGTAACGGCTGTGTGATGCTGGTCGAGAAATGTTACCTACTAGCGATAATCTAGCCAGGACCACCCACTGTATTTACTATTAGAGAATGGTCTAAATGTAGGTAGGTAAGGTTGTACACGGTATAGGTACGAATGAATGCTGAATAAATTCTGACCACTCCAGGCCCAAACTGCACCCATAGGTACTACTTGGCCATGCATACTATGGACTTGTACAAAATGATGACTATCGCACGGTATTTGTAATAAGGGCAAAAAGTTGACAAGATAAGTGGAACAGACGTTTCTGCGACACACCGCACTTTAGTGCGACACGCACGAGTTGATGCGACTGCACATCACTCATTACGAGAAACCTAAACCAGCCTAAGGGAATGCAACAAAAGTGCTACCTTGATATTTTTCAAGGTTGAAATTCATTTTTGTTGATGCCGTGTGATGCCGGCTTGAATAGCATCACCCCATTTCTTTCCCGTGGGTATATAAGCGATTAAGGGTTACATGTGTATTGCAATTTTAGGCGATGGGCCGACAACCAATCACTTTGGCGATACACAATTTATACCGAATGACCCTCAAATGTCTGTCAGACATGGCGTAAATGTCCGTTTTTTGCGGCCTTTTACGCTTTGCCTACCCCGCAAGGGATAAAGGTGTAATATATGTATGTATGTAATTCATTTAAATTTTATTCTCAAACACCATAAAATTGCGTCTTCCATATGATCAGCCATGTTGCGATTTATATAAGGTGTAAAAAAATTAGCTGAGAATATTTTAAGGGGTGAACCAGTACGTGAAACTGAACAACTTTCCCTAAGGAACATAGGTCGAAATATGAAAAAATAATTTGACCCTCCCATACTTAGTGTGTTGCCCGGCCGGGATAATTTGTATGGAAGGGCAAATTTTTTTTTCATATTTCGCCCTATGTTCCTTGGGGAAAGTTGTTCAGTTTCATGTACTGGTTCACCCCTTAAAATATTCTTAGCTAATTTTTTTACACCATGTATAAATCGACTTCTCATCGTTAAAATTAAAACACTTCATTATTTTTTGTCAACCAGAAAACAAAAACTATTTAAAATCAGTTAAACTATTTTTTATTCTCAATTAGTTCCACGAATGTCCACGTTCAATAGTCACAAATGTGAAAATTTGTTCTGACTCATTCGACGATCAAACTACTCAATCGAACAAATGAGAAAAACGTTTTGCCAGTTCGATGGCCAAACAAACGAGAAAATAATAACCCTAGTTCATCGATCGAATTATTCAATCTGTAGTGAGACCAAAGATTTTGTTCCCAACGTAATCTCACATTCAAATTCTTTAATAGCTATTACAAAAACTAAAACTCTGTAGGCTTGAGTCAATAAATAGGTAGGTAGATTCGGAAGGATTATAGGTATTTTTACCAAAAAAAGCTTGTTTAAATTCTTATAATAAATAAATCGCACTTTGAAAGCTTGTCGTCCACCGCAGTTTTGAATATGCACTTTTAAATTGGTTTTTCATGAAGAATGCAGAAACTTATACGGAAAACGGACGGTCATTTAAGTTTCTTTCACTGGAAGAATTGTGTTTCGATTGCTAGGTTAAGGTCAAATCAGTAGCTCTACTAATTTTTGGGGAGCTCATCCAAGAAATCCGCATTATCCGCATGCAAATTACATCTCATCGTCCCTGAAAGTTCCTTAGTTTGCTTGGCCAAGTTGTACCTACTACCTAGCCGATAAAGGCGATAGCATTCATAAAGCATTCACTCGTAACTGTCTTGTTCTTACACAATTCACGTCTTTAGGTATTCGAACACATTCGTACCTACTCTCTCTGCTCTTGCATGAAGAAGAGGTAATTTACGTACCAATTTACCGATATTAAAAAATCATTATTCAAAAGGACTGCGATTGGTAATTTAGAAAAATAAATCAAAGGACATAAAATTAACGTATCGTGACTAATGTCCGAAATTAAAAATAAAAAACCATTGTAATGTTCATCTTATTCTTTAATTTTCTTCCATAGATAGAATATATTTTAATAAGTAAACCCCTTTTTGTTGCCACATAGCAAAAAGTTATGAGGAAGCAAGTAATAGATACTTACTGAAACTAATAACGACTCGAGTTTGTTTTGGAGTTTAGTTACAGTGAATAGGTATGACACTATTCTAGCTTGCTTCCCGCGCCGCGGTGGATTTTAGAACGGCAACTACCTGAACCTGCGGTTGCGGTAGATGCCGCGCCGCCGCGCCGCCGCCGCGGTCTACTTACTTCCCAATGCAAATAAATAAAGATTCCGTATTGTATTACATACATACATACACATATCACGCCTATTATCCCTTGCGGGGTAGGCAGAGCTTAAACAGCCGCAAAAAAGGCCATTTACACCACGTCTGACAAATGTTTGAGGGTCATTCGGAAAATTGTGTATCACTTTAGTGACAGGTTGTCAGCCCAAATTGCAATTAAAATTGCAATACACACCCTCGAGTCCCTTAGTCGCCTCTTACGACTCCCACGGGAAAGAAATGGGGTGATGCTATTCTAAGCCGGCATCACACGGCAATATACGGCGTATTGTATTACTTACTTAGTAAAAAAACATTACCACTGTGTACTTTTATGCAAATTTTACAAAATTTTAACTATCTTCTTATACAACAATTGTAACATATTAACTAGTAAAATATATTATTCCGCCCGTAGAAAACTTAGATTTCCTCATTTATTCCATATGGATATGGTTGCAACAAACTTCGGTGCAAGAGCCCCACTTTATAGAATGTGTAAAGCATATAATGAGTTCTTTATTGATATTGACATATTTCATGAATCGGCATATAGTTTCACCACAAAGGTTCGTAAAGTACTAGAGTCTAATGTTGAGGTCTGAGCTGTATCTATGTGTAAATCTGTAAATCTATGTAAAAATAAAACATTGTTCTTCTTCTTCCACAGCAGTTTTGAATCTCACATCCATATTTTGAAGATAGACGATTTAATTCTATTGATGTTATGCGCACACCAAACTGTTACTCAAACTGTTACTTAAATTTAAGTTGATTACTAAACTTTACAAATACTATTTTTTTTTTAAATGTTTACGGATTACGTGTTATATCCACATCTTTATGTCTCAGCGAGAAACGTTTATGGTCTTAGTGTAGTGTATAAGCCTACCTATGTGTTATTTTTTGTATACGCTAATGTACCGTGTATTCTCCAATAAATAAAATAAATAAAATAAATAAATAAATAAATAAACTACTCCTACAGAGTGTGTGTGTTTATTTGTTCCGATAACAACTAGTGGACTGCCCAGGGAATAAAACCTTCTCCTGGCATACATATAAACTTTCCTTTTGAATCTCTTCATCTATTTAAATCAACTAAGTACATCCAAATCCGGTGCGTAGTTTCAATGATCTAAAGAAGCATAAAAAGGCGCACCACCGAAACACCGAGGCAGGGAAACTATGTAGGGAGTAGTTTTTAATTGAAGATGTACCGACTCGGTATGGTTTTGGCCGACTAGCCGACTAATCGGCTTAAAATCAACCGCCTAGTCGCCGACTACACAATTATCCGCTTAGTCGGCTAAGGTAACCATTATTTCGGTCCCCTCAGCGCCGACGTTTGGAAGTTATCGTTGCGCGAGATTTAAGCCTTGTCTAGTAATAAACAGTATTAGTGTGACATAATAATAGCCATATTATGTCACACTTTGCCGTGTGATGCCGGCTTTGAATAGTATAATTACCCCATTTCTTTCCAGTGGGAGTCGTAAGAGGCGACTTAGGGACTCGAGGGTGTTTACTGCAATTTTAGGCGATGAGCTGACAACCTGTCACTATAGCGATACACAATTATCCGAATGTTCCTCAAATATTTGTCAGACGTGGTGTAAATGGTTCGTTCTGCCTACCCCACAATGGATTATAGGCGTGATGTGTGTATGTATATGTAATAACAGCCAATTACTGGGCTATTTAGCTGACTTGTTGTTGACTACCAACGGCGACATAGCAGTTAAACTTACTAATACTAAGTTTATACTAGAAAAATCTGCACTGATAGATATGATGACTACACTTAGTCTGCTAAATATCAGCAAAATAAAAACTTTCCCTAAAACCCTAAAACTATTACCTAATCCCAATCGGCGTAATAACCTGACCACAGCTTCAATTGCGACCTTAGTACACCTCCACGCTCCTTCCCAACACTAAGAAGCCTGCATATACAACCGCTGAAATTCACAAAATGGGAAAAACCTTCCCCATCAATGCAAATATCCAGTGATTTATCCAATACCGTCCGGCGCTCGGTCAAGCGTAGCACAAGTACTGAGGTCTTGCATCGACCAGGTTGTACGGACCAGCTGCCAACTGTGACAAGCTGTTCATCTTCGCTTACCAAATTCTATATATCTATAAGGACGACAACAAAAAACTAAGCCTAACGCAAAAAGTAGTAAATAATTGCTCACAGGTACCCAGTTCATACCCAGTTGAATATTGAGGCTCAGAAATACCAACCCGAGTAAGTCGTAGAACTTGTCCAGAAAATTCGAAACAAAAATAAGCAACAAAACCTTAAAGGAGCAAGCCACCTTCTGGTCTCGGACGACGTGGTCACCCCCGTTAAAGAAGAGACTCTTTAGTCTTTAATCACTGCAGGAGAAACATCCCCAACCATCACATCGTTCTTGCCAGCACCCTGTATCTACTTGGCGGGCGGACACTTTTTTTCCTTATGTCTCACTTGACGATGTTATCCATGCTATAATTATAGAATAAATAATAGTACTAGGCGTAGACTTTTAACCGCGTTTACTGCGTATGCCATCAACTGGACGAGCAAGATAGCGCGTGGCGTAAGGAAGATATAGACTATAACACGTCGGGAAGCGAGTTTCCGAGTACTTTACCTAGTTAACGCTTTATGAAATTTTCATCCATCAAATTATTTTGTCAAATCTTTTTGCTTTCAATTTATGGTATCTAGACGATGACTTATTAGGGTGGAGACCATAGCTGCATGGTCAGATCTCTACCAACTTCCTAAAGTTACTGCATCGCAAAGGCAACGGGATGAACCACTGTGCAAGAAGACACAACAGGCGCTCCTAAGTTAGCAGAAAGCTCCCGCATCTTGGGAGAATTTGAAAAGCAGTCAAGGCACTGGTTAAACGCACTCCCGTCTGCCAACATCGGCCCCCTTTTAAACAACAACACATTTTCATTAGCAATAAGTCTCCATCATGACCTCCGAATTACCCAGCCCCAGTGCAGGAGCGGCACCGAGGTAGATGAAATGGGTAACCACGGGCTCCTTACCCAAAAAAGCGCCGGCCGCATCCCGCGGAATCTTGCCTCGAATGACGTGGTCTATCGGGCCCTTGCCTCAGCAACCGTGCCGGCAACGTTAGAACCTAACGGTATCTTTCGCACTGACGGCAAGAGGCCCAACGGGCTGACACTCATTCCTGAGCAGAGAGGAAGTTGCGTAGCGTGGGATGCGACCTGCGTAAACGCCCCAGCACTAACCTAGATCTGCACACCAGCCTCGTGCGGACGCCGCAGCCGCCATTGCCCAAGGGCTAAAAAACTGAGCAATACCGATTATGTTGGTCTCTCTGGGTTTCAAGATCCTGAGCTCTTAGGGACCCGAAACGACCAAAATTAATAAAGATCTATCAGTGCGTCTCATAGAGTTATCATTTCGACTCGACGAAGAAGAAGAAGAAGAATAGAGTTATCCAGCGACCTTAGAGGTGGAAGCTTCCTGGCTCAGCGCATAAGCCTAAAATGCTTCTAGCGTTTTGCGCATAGTGCCTCTCGGAAATACACCGGTAGACGTTTTATACCTCTACCCTGCCATACAACTGCGACATACTCCGTATATATTTATATATTTATGGACATATTTATGTAATGAAATAAATTAAATGTGGGTAGGAAATAACTTGTCCATTCAAAATAAAACTATCGAGCTTATCGGAGAAAAAAGGTTTAATGGACCTTCACTGAAATACTCAGAAAATACTATTGGTAGGTATATCATTCGAACGGAACTTTTCCAGGAATCAATGTATCCAATGATTGTCATAATAAAACGTTGCATCATGTACATTTTACGGATTATTTGGCTATTCAGGACAAGCCAGCCACAATATAATTCGTAGTTGGAGTATTATGTAATCAATCTCTATATTAGAATGCATCTTATGTCTTGAGCGCTGTTTATTAGTTAGACTGAGGAGAGGCCGACCGTTATAGGCATCAACAAATATCGACATAATTCTGTGCACTTTACATGTAGATAATTTTCTAATTGTTTGGCAGACAATTAGAAAATTATCTACTTATTTCAATAACACAGGCGTGTTATATTTCAATATGAATTGTTTGTACCTACTTTCGTAGATCTAAAATAGAGTTTGCGATTCGGAAAGCGTCCCCCGGCGTAAAAATATAAATAAACAAGCAGAAAGACCCTATATCAATCACAAAAAGGCTATAACATGGTTATGTTATAGCCTTTAGTAGTTATACTGTGGTGATACCTACTTACTGTAACTCTTATTTATAATCAATTAACATGGTATGTTTTCATCACTCTTTTGGAGACTTTCTAATAATGGATTACACTTTTCATCTCTATGAAACGAATTCGGCATCGTGGTAATATAAAACAGTACAACCATGTTCGGTATCGGTTTGTAAAATACTTACATGTATGTATGTAAAATGTCGCCAAGATGAGAGCATATCGCTTCCCATGTGAAAAATATATGAGATCTTAAGTAGACCCAAGCTACTTTTGAATCTACTCTACATGCCCTAGCTCTACCAAAACAAATTCCACAAACTTTGTATCTCAGATAAAATTTGCGTTATGCTCTTGCCTTGGCCTAGTTATTTTGTTTTCTTGTTACTTCAAGTTCTTTTACTAAAAATCTTACGTCTACCATTAATCGCGAATCCCAGACTATGACGGACAGACGCATCCGTCAGTCTGTCATACACCGCGGTCAAATCGCATGCGTAACAGTGTGCTATGACAACCGTTTATTGTATGGGAATTTAATTTTTTCCTTTCGTCTGACAGAAGGATGCGTCAAAAATACGTTCGTCAGTCCGTCATAGGCAGAGAAACGCCTTTTAGATATCAACACATCACCAAAAAGGGTACCAAACTGACAACTAACCATTAGGTACAGTCTCTTGACGCAACTCATGATCAATTAAATTTTTAAGGTTTCATCGCCGCGCGCGCCGACTCCTTAATTAGCTGTTTTTTTGCCGTCGTTACCCATGCAAGAAAAAATATGTAGTACGATACGATTCAATAAAAGTTGTAGTATCTAGAAAAGTAATCATTATTGCTGTTAAACGTGACAGTTTCTATAAAACGCAACCTCAAATATATGACAGTCTTACCTACAGAATACAATTTACAAATTTTAATAAGTGTAGGCATTTGAGTTAACGGTACAGAGTGTTACAGGAATATTGCAAAACTATTGAATGACTCTCGATCCACCTCTGTTCCCATATAGTGATAGCTTATAGAAGGTAATTTTTTACGATAAAAACATCTGGAATGTACTCATGGTATTTTGTTCAGTTTTATGAGCTGGTTCGTCATCAGAGATAATTTTTATAGCATTATTCGCATTATTAGTCTACGTAAAAATTGGCATTGAGAATAGCAAGCAGACTAGCTAAGATTTGGGGACTAATTTCATATTAAATTACTCATATTTGGTAATTTATCGAATAGTAGGTGAATGTATATTGGAAAGGTCGGGTCAGGGTCGTTACCGACAGCAGCAGAAATTGAGCAACCGACCTCAGTCGCGGTAATGAGGAGCTGGCAGTGACAAGTACCTATATACCTATGCTGATCATCATCACAGAATAGTTCAAGGTTCTACTAAATCGTTATTTCATTAGCGATAGTAAAGCCCACAAACCATTTACAAAACGAACAAATTCCTAACAGATAGACAGATAGTAAGCGCATTAGAGATTGTGCCTTACTTTAAAATAATGGTTAAGGTCTGCATCGGCTTGCGCTTGAAGCCCGCCGCCATTAAAGCCCGTCCGAACTGGGTTGGTTACTATAAATGTAGGTATACGGATAAAGTTTCGAGGTATATTCTTGCTCACTATGAGATTTTTCTCAAATTATTCGGGGCAACAAAGCCATTTTAAGCCACAAAATATTAAACGTACCTATTAACACGCTAGTCCTATGATACCAGTCATTGGTTTTTTTCATAAATAGGACATGAAGATTCAAAATGGGTAGGTAATCTACACCGCCACACGTTTAAATAACAATGCAATATAAACTGACTTCAAAAGCAGTGTTTCTTTATCAGTGGTGTTTAGTTCAGTGTTTCAAGAGTCCCCAGCAAAGGCAAAGATTTTAACATTTGCATCTAGTGCTAACTAAGGCTCTTCATCCGTTTATGCGATTTACCCGGATCCCGATGTTTCAACTGAGTGACATCAGTTGTGGTAGCGGGCAGACTGAAGTACCAACAAGTTGTTGTCATCTGGGCGGTTGGCAACTATATCTACTACTATTCCACAAATTGTCTTAATAATTTAAGTTATTTGTAAAATCCATACACTAGACCGGCACACAACAATCACAATGTCCAACAATCGGTTCGATGGTTAATCGCGTGTTTTCATTTCGTCAATTACCGGTCTCCATATTGTAGACAATTTATATCCGTGTCCTCTCGATTGAAATTATTGGCCTTTTTTATTTTTTTTGCCTCCCGCACTACTCTGGGGTAAGTGACGTTCCACAGATGCCTTTTGGGGAATGATACTCGATTTTGCATTTGTCGGTTTTTAACCTGTTTGTAGCGTCAAATATCAAACTCGCTTAGCTCGTAATGCGTGTCGGCGGTAACCTGTTTAACATTAGGGGCTACTGTTTGTGTTTCTAGGCAAGTGAAAAACTGTTTTTACTTATTCAAGAAATTATAATATAGATCTTAATTGTTTTAGGTCATGATCATAAAATTGTTCAATGTTCTAACTCCAAGACTGCAAAAAGGATAAGAAACTCTGCTGTAAGAAGATCGCCTATTTATACTTTTACGCTTCCGTTCTCGGTCGTCCTACTGTATGCTTATTTGTAAACTTTGTACCTATACCTATGAATAACTTTTCTCATTACACGTATACGGTGAAACTGGTTGATATACTCTTTATATACAAACTACCGGCTTGCCCAGCGGTTTCACCCGTTGAACGAGACATTTTAATATACCTACGCTACGTATGTTCATCAGGGACAATGTAGGATTCTAAGGGAAAAAGCTTTTTTTAAAATTGGTGTTTCGTTCGGAGCCTATTCAATGGGAGTTTTTCTATTGAAAGTTCTCTTGATAGTTCTGAATGTCAAACCAGAGGGCGCTGTGCTAAACAAAAATTTTGACGTTTCAATATGGCTGGCCTCAGCCATAGTTTTGTCACAGGTTCCGTTTCACGTTGTGTTCGTTACAAATAAATTATGTTAGTTTGATTTACTACAAAATAAACTTATCGACTTGCTATTATATTGAGTGTCATACGTGTAAGTAAACAAATAACCAATAATAAATTTAGAAAAATTCAATAAACACAAAATAAAGAATAATTTATAAAGTAGTACAGTTTTTGTGTAAAGAAATGTTATTTCAATTAAGCTTAGCGCCCTCTACATGACACTCGAGAATCCCTAGAAAATTTCCCATTCAAACAAACAATCAAATCTATCCTCTTTACGAGTATAAGATTATTACAGTGTAGACAACCACGAGTCAGATATTATTAATTATAACAACAATCTTATGGTAGTGTATCTGATTTGGCGTTCTTTTATTCGCGCTTGGCTGTAGTTCGATTTGTCAATGCTAATAAATAAAGATAAAAACTAAACCCACTTCATTTTGAACTAGAAAACTCACTTATCATGACAGTAGGTCATTAACCAACCATGTCAGAGGCTTATCTAGTAGTAGCTTAGCAGTTAAAAAACCTGACACCAGGGTGCACCAGATCGTGTTGAAAAAAAGGTCAAACAAAATAGAGAAAAAATTGGACCAAGTACCTACTACAAATTGTTGTGAACTAGCCGAGGTATGGATGGGGCGTCGAAATTTTATTCTTGATATGAAAAGAGTTTCAGTTTCATGGCATGTAACACAGAGCACCGAAACGTCATGCGCTGTCACCCCACCGCGCAAGATCTTTGGTCTGTGCTCAATCTCTTGCAAAAATCGTCAGACGACCCATGACGGTTTTTGCAAGAGATTTAAGTCCTTCTGCCAAGAAAGCCGGATCTGGCAAAACGAACCGTCATAATCTTAGTTATTTTTCAATGAGTAGGTATTGTAGAACTTGTTATAATAAACAGAATACTGGTAATTCGTCAAGTTACCGTCATGCGGTGAACCGGCCCAGGAAAATAAACTCTTTTTTTATTGTTTAGGTTAGACCAGAGGTCCGATAGCCTAATTTCAGGGCAGAGAGGGCGCAGGGACGCGACCAGGCCACAATCTACAACTTCGTGCCGTTTGCCGTGGAGGTCTGGACCCTGGGACTCAGATGCTAAAAATCTGAAAAGAGGGAACGCGGCCGACATACGGGGAACGTTCAACAAGGGCTCACTAGGCGGGAGACTTTTTGATTACCTAATCAATAACCTTAATTTAGTAGGTAGGTTATTTGTAAATTAAGTCTTTTATGTTTTGCATAATAATATAGTTTTCCTTAGTTTGAATATACAAAGCATTAAGATACTTTAAGTATTTCCTTTTTCTTACAACTGTAATCTAAGTTAGACTGTTCAGTGGTAAAAATATGATAGTAAAATAAAATACTTACGAGATTTTGGTTTGTAAAGTTTCTTTGTCAAACTAATGTTTAATAAATTCAGTAATTGCACTTTTTGAATAAATGTGTTTTTTTTTATATTTTGACATTAATACTTTTTTTGCCTTTGACACACGAGAGGCTTCATAAAAAAAGACTTGTAAAATATTAAAATAAAAATTGCATTTCCCACACAAAATGTAGAGTTGAACCAAATAATTTTTGGAAGATCCTTTTTTTTCATGTTCATTTTCTTGGGGAAAGTTCCTTGACTAATTACCAGTAACTCTGTATAACTCTAAGCCTGTTTCTTTAATCAGGACGTACCTTGGACGTACCTATGCCTAATCTTGATGCGCTGGTTTGGTATCCGCTTGACGCATGACATCTTGACATGCCGTGACCACTCGGCCTTGCGGCTAGCGCTGCGTGTCATTGATAATCGACCACTTTTTAGTTTGGTAGTGATGCAACAAATACGCGTTCCTCATAATTATCAATGTTCGTGATTAATTTGAGTGACTCTATACAAATTTAAATTGGGAGTATTGTCGCTGCAGGGACAACAAACTATTTTAAAATTTAAACGATAACGAATTTGACATTTAAATTTAAGGTTATTCTTTTTAAATTGTTAGTTGTTGTTCTGATTCTGAACCACTTTCCCCGCGAAACATAGGTCAAAATATGAAAAATGGTTACAAAAATGTGTCACGCTGTATGGAAGATTCATATTTCGATCTATATTACTTAGGGAAAGTTTGTTCAGCTCCACGAGTAGATCTCATCCTAAAAATATTTGCACTGAATTTGAAATGGCCTCATATTGAAAAGTGAAACTTTACATAGTTAAAGTACCTACTTAGTAATTTGTAACCAATTAACTATAACAATTAATTTGTAAATTCACTCAGACAATCAGGTATTTGAAACACCAACATCTTATGAATAAATCTTATTAGGTTAATGTAAATGAGTTATCCTAACCAAAGCTTTCAGGTATGCATTTCTCGTTTTTCCGATGCCGTCTCATCGGAATAAGGAGCTCTAGTAATACAAATAGGTGCAGTATTAATTGTTTAAACTGATTAAGTTTCTTCTAGCAAAACATTTATTTTTGTCGCTTTTTTAAAATAATTGAACTGATTTAAGAGAAGGTTTATATTTATAAAACATTCCAGGAAAAGGTATTATTCCCGCGGGATTACGGTTAGCAGCGGGTGAAACCGCTGGGTGCAGCTGGGTGGGCCGCTAATACACTACTATTTTCACTACATATACGGGATGTAAGAGACAGCCCTCCGAATACTGATAGGGTGCATGCAGACCATGAAACTGAACTAAATTCCCCTGGCAAACATTTATGTCAGGAATGGGCAAAAAATATTCGACCTCCCATACAAAATCACGATCAGCTAACTGCATATACTATCATTTTTTTTTTCGTTTCCTGATTATTTTATGGAATGTTGTTCAGCCATGGTCTGAATGCACCCAATCAGTATTCGGATGGTTGTCCCGTATATATTATACACAGTTTGTAACTTTAAAAATACATTGTCTTACCATAAATTAATTTTTATGAATGCATGCGCGCTATTAAGACCATGATACTGACCAACTTTTTGTTTAGAGATACAATGACGCAAACGAGTGTCGTGTGATGCCGGCTTAGAATAGCATCACCCCATATCTTTCCCGTGGGAGTCGTAATAGGCGACTAAGGGATTCGATAGTGTGTATTGCAATTTTAGGCGATGGGCTAACAACCTGTCACTATAGCGATACACAACATTCCGAATAACCCTGAAACATTTGTCAGACGTGGTGAAAATGGCCGTTTTTTGCGGCTGTTTACGCCCTGCCTACCCAACAAGGGATTATAGGCGTGATATGTGTATGTATGTATGACGCAAAGGAAAACAAAATGGCAAATACCTCATTTATGCGAAAAGTAAAAAAATTGTGCTAGGTACGACTTCGATCCCATTTGAGATCTCTACCGTCATTAAAGTGAAGTGAATGATTGCAAAAGCTTCTAAGTAGATTCGATATTACTTATAATGTAGTAACACTGCTAATAGCAGATCGAATTGCATTAAAATTTAAAGGCAGGCTGGCAGTAAGTAGGACAAAAGTAAATACCTAAACAACTATACTTAACAATACCTAATAACTGAGTACGGGCTGGTGATAACCAACAAATTATTACCAGCAAGGACCATCGGGTTTAATCTTGACCTCTCATTGTGATTCCGGTTAGCTAATCGACGATATGGCAAGAAAAGGCAATTTTTTATATCGACTTCTACTAACATATATTAACGAACTTACCTAAGATTAACCACATTTTATGTTTTTCTGTCTATGGGCCTGTTATTTTGTAATGAAAAGAATTTAATCAATTTGAGGTCACTGCAAGGCTTGGCTTGGATGTTAAAGTCCCGTATGCTAAGCGAATTTTCATTGTGCGATACAGAACCCAAGTGATTTGCAGCGTTTTCCGCGCATGTTTAGGATCCTCAAAAGGAAAAAAAGGAACCCTTATTGGATCACTTTGTTATCCGTCCGTTTGTGCGTCTGTCACGACCCTTTATCTCAGAAACGCGTAAAAATATCGAGTTGAAGTAAAAACCATAACCTCAAGTCTACAGTCGCAAGAAGTTGGAAAAAAATCCTAACATAACGTTAGTAAAGTTAATGCTGTTCATGCTATAAAAACGCGTGCTGTTGACCCTCTCAAGGCATTTTCAATTATTAGGATGGACCTAGGCCTACGTATTTTGGCAAGTATAACGTTTTGAAATACATGTTCAGGAAAATCCTTTATTTTTTCAACTAAATGTTTTTTTTAGGCACCGAAAGAAGACAAAAGGCCTGATGTGCATGTTACGGACCGTCGCGTCGGAGCGCGAATCCGACTTGCACTTGGCCGTTTTCTTGCCGCCTGTGCGGATACTTGGGTCAGGGTCCTTGTATAAGATTCAATGTGCTAGAGAATTGTGAGAAGAAAATCGCTCGCAGAAAATTCACTGTGCGGGCAGTGTCTTAGGCTCAGTAGTGAGGTAGGTATGCTAGGCCCTAGGTCTGTAATTTTAAGTTAAGAGTTATAAGTATTATGAACACTCGTGTAGGGCCCAACATGGCGTATTCCTACGAAAAAAAAAGACAAGAGGCAACCAGCCTGTTACACTACAGAGGCTGCTATTGGTCCTGATGATTCTGTGTATACGCGACTTGAGTCTTTTTTCCACGGTTTTCGCTCGAGATTTTTAAATAAATGATTTTTAATGATTTTCGGTGAGGCCCAACTCAAAAAACGTTGCATTGGTCAAGTTGCTTCCACTTAAGAATTGAATCCATTGTGTATCATTGGTTAAGTAACTTGAATTGCGAACGGTTTGTGCTTACGGACGAAGTTCCTAAATTTGTTGTATTACCATTTCTGTGCGGAAACTAATAATGCGAGGACACCATATTACATCCTAGGCATACCAAAGTATGACAGACAAACATATGATATAACAATCACATTTGACTGTTAAAATGTTTTAGTCTTTTTTAGCACGAAAACGTTAACAAATACGCAACATTCGTACAAAAACACACTTTTTTGAAAATGTCTTCACAAGTGTAAAACTCTTGACAGCCCATGTGACTAAACTATATTTTTTGGAAGCCATAATATATTTTTTTTAATATAATTCTGTGTGTACCCCATTACTGATGCATGAACATCAGCCGTCGTAGTAAGGTTGTTGTGTGGTACATTAAGGGTGGGTTTGTGAACAATCAGCGGAAACAAGTATTCCTGTCGAATAATTTTATCATAATATATATTTTAATGAATTGCTGAACAAGTGCATTCGAGACATATGTATCAATATCTAATCTTATCTTAATATAGGTACTCATAGGAGGCAATCGGCAGGGCAACGCGAGAATGCGAGTGTGGGGCGCCAAGGCGGTGCGCGGTGTGTCGAGTAAGCGCCGCTGCACGCTCGGCTTGGACCTCGCCGAAAAGAAAGGAACGTATACTTGTTAAATAATGACGATAGTTGCACGCGTTACTGAGTGAAATGCACGTAGGGATGGAGTGTGCTGACGAGATGAGCATCTTGGTATTTAAGAGCGGGTCGGCATGGCGAATGTCATCAGTTAACACGAACTCACGGCGATAGGAACATCTCCAAAGTGACCTGTTCTAGTGGTTAGGATATAACGACACAGTAGCTAGGACTACCCTTATCGCGCCATCCTTTCTCACACACAACAAAATGCGCGCTTTTATGGTAAGTTCGCTCGCGGGTTTTATTGATATTGACTTCTTTCTTTCAATCAATAGCAAATTATTTGTGCGACAATATTTCAAGTAGTGCATTAACCAGGCTTCATCATCTGGTGGGTGGTGGATTTCAAGTGGAGTGTTCAGTGTTAAATGGAAATTCGACATAAACAAATAAAATAGTGATACACTGTGAATAGTGATATGAATTGTGCTACTACGACTTAAATCCTTAGAAGAAATATTTATTTAGAAAGGAAATTTTAAACATTCCCTGAAGCGGGTATTGAGGGCAAAATTTTCAAAAATTTTGAAGTTGCTTACTTTTAGTACGAAACACTAAAAATTAAATATTTTTTACGCGTTAATTTCAGATTCAATGTATGGAAGCTTATTTATTAAATTCTATTTTAAGTGTCTATTATTAAACGAACATTTTTAAATGTACCAGTATAGTCGATTTGATAGTGTACAGTTTGAGTGGTTTTTATCCACTGCAAAACGAAAGTATGTTAGCATATAACTTAAATGACACAAAATAATAAATTGGGTCCGGCCAATGGTCCGGAAACTATTAGCCAAAAATAAAAAATAAAGTTTAAATTAAATCATTCATATGAGAAGCTAGCCATACTGGACTAGTATCTCTGATTGAGAGATTGAGTTGTAATAATAATCGAATATGATTTTTAAGTTGCTGTGACTTGTTATTATTTCTGAGTTATAATAAGGATGTCGCAGCATTATGCCAGCTTTATTGGATCATCTTCATCTGTTTGTCTTTATCCCAACTAATAAGTGGTTGGATAATAGATATATAAAAAAAATATGTATGAATATGAAAGAATATTGTTTTAGCGCCGGCACACATTTGACGCCAGCCGTTTTCATTCACACTTTATACTTTTTCAAATCAATGCGGGAAAATATTTATATAAATAATAACCTAACACCAGATCTAGTACTAACGTGGCCAGCACACAAATTCAGATTTAACCAAGAAAGAAGTCGATTCACCGCTTTTTAATAATGTTAACGATCTTTCTTCTGGTTTAAAACATATTAAATGGTTTGTGCTAGAAAACAACGTAACCGTAAATTTAGTTCAGTCATTTCAGTTATGGTTATGTAAAAAAGCCAATTTTATAGAGACCGGGCGTGGCAGAATGTATCGCCGCGCTAGCTAGCTAGATACTTGGCATTCTAAACGCCGGTGGCGGCGACTTCTTGAGTTGAGTGGCAAAGCTCGAAGCAGTACTTTTATAATCTGTGTCAGAAACCCCAAAGCCTGCACCCGCTTCATTTCACAAGGACCCACGCTTGTTTTACGCCGCCAGTGCGATTGAAATTCCCCTAACTCTATTTCTAAATAACTGTTTATTTTACCGATAAAAATACGTGTATGTACCTACGCATGTTCCAATTCCGTTTTGCATGCGATCAGAATTCAAAATGGTTCCTGTCGATTGCATAATATAAATTATTCCAAATTGTTTAAGAATTATATGACTACCGCAAACGGAACGGCATTGCGTAAAGGTTTCTACATATTCACATTAAGTAGGTACCTTACTTTTGTCTGCAAGTTTCTGATACTATGATTTATTAAAATATGAAAATAATATTTAAGTGCTTTGCGAACTGATGCGCTCCTTGACTTCATAATAATAATTATAATTGTAATTATTTTTGCGTAACAGAAAAATAACGGAAATTAATTAATAAAATTATTAGAGAATTCTATAAACAAAACTTAAAGCCAGTAAATAAAGAACTAATTTAATTCAAATCGTATAACGAGGTTAACTAATATGTGATCTTACTAATTATGAACAATTCTCCCTTCGGTTATTGGAATAATTAGTCAGGGACAGATGAGGATGATGTAGACAATGATGGAGCGAGCTCATCCAGAGGCCTTAAAAGAATATCTATTCCATATTCCCGCACTATGGCTGAGTCTTTCGCCGCTTAAATGGAACCGTTTAGCATTTTGGTGACATTTATATGAAACCTCTACCCATGAACCATAAACATCTTTTGAATATCTTACAATCACTGTATCAGTTTTCGTTTTCTCTAAATATTCGTTTGTTTGTTGCAGGTACTAGCGTGCGTAGCGCTGGCGTACGGCCGGCCTGAACCGCCGGTGGGGTACAGCTACTCCGCCCCCGCCCGCCACGCTGCTCCCTCTGGCAGCTACGGAGCACCCGCCCTTGGAGGACGGGTGTCCCTCGGCGGTCACTCCTCTGGTGGTGTGTCTCTCAGCAGCCACTCTTTCGGTGGTGGCCACTCATCTGGTGGTCTATCCCTCGGAGGACACTCCTCAGGTGGAAGCTCATTCGGTGGTCACTCCTCCGGGGCTAGCTCTTTCGGAGGTCACTCTTCAGGCGGAATTTCTCTCGGCAGCAGCGGATTTGGTGGTGATTCCGGATTCGGCGGTGGTTACGCCGGTGGATACTCCGGCGCTCCTCTAGTCCAAAAACACATCTACGTGCACGTTCCTCCTCCAGAACCCCAGGAACACAAAGCTCCCCGTATCCACCAAGTGGCTGCTCCCCAGAAGCACTACAAAATTATCTTCATCAAGGCCCCAGCTCCTCCCGCCCCAACCGCTCCCGTCATCCCCGTCCAGCCTCAGAATGAAGAGAAGACTCTAGTCTACGTTTTGGTCAAGAAACCCGAGGAACAACCCGACATTGTTATCCCGACCCCGGCGCCAACCCAGCCATCCAAACCCGAAGTATACTTCATCAAGTACCAAACCCAGAAGGAGTCCGGCGGCGCTAGCATCGGCGGTGGTGCCGGTATTGGCGGATCTGGAATCGGCGGTTCTGGCATCGGCGGTGGTGACCTCGGTGGTGGCGTGTCCCTGGGCTCAGGTGCCGGCTCTGGCTCTCACGGTGGAGTTGAAATTGCTTCCGACTTCGGCACCAGCGGAGGTGACGACAGCGGTTCCGACGCTGGTCATGGTGGTGCTAGTACTCAATACGGTCCTCCTGGACATGTGGCCGGCCCTCTTCACTAAAGAAAAGTATCTTGAAGTTAGGTGATAGCTATACGATGAGTTATTTATTTAGAGCGAGTGTAGTAGTTTGCCAGTCAGTAGTGCAAGCTGCAATGATCGTGACCTAATAAGTAAAAACGTATTCTGTCTTGTAGCCGAAGCTCGTGGCTGACCGCTTTGTAGGTGCATTCCATTCCATGTCTACTCACCCGCGTCCGCCGCAAGCTAATCTCACCACCTGTCATCTCTAGGTACTTGTTATTAGTGCAAAGTGTTAAAGTTGAAAGTATTTTATTGCGACTGTTATGTATATAATAAACAATTGATAGCTTTTATATTTTTATAATAAAATGATAATTATGATGTTCGCTTTGTTTATTGACATGGCACAAGAGTAACAGGTAATTCGATTGGACAATTGCATCACAGCCGAAAGTAGTTGTGAAAGGTTGTCCAGGCTCGTTGGAGGGCGTCCGTAGTCTGTGCACTCGAGCGGCGGTCGAGAGGTTCCTTTCCCAAACTCGTCGGATCCGATTAGCTTCGAAATAAAATCGTAATAGTTAACTATCAAGTGGAGTAATGTTGCGTAATGTATGTAACAAGTAGATGTAGCGCCGCGCCGCGACCGGTCTGCCGAGCTACCGGCCGGGCTGCCGCCTGCCATGCCCTCTCACCATAGCTCTCGGTCATCACGTGTAATACTTAATAATTATGCTTTTAAGCATTTTATGGCCGTCGTAATACATTGTTACATAAAAGTAAATGTAGCACTTAATAGCATAATAATTTAAATAAGACTAGACCCATTTCATGTGTTTCCTTTAATTAGTTTTCACTCTAAAATGTTCATTAAGACTAGCTATCTGTGAGATTTACTGTGGCGGCATATTTATAGATCCGATATAGGCTGATTCCTTAAAGCACTAAAAGTTGCCTAACGTAACCTAAAGATAAGCAAGCAGTCCATCTATCTTAAGATAATTCTGTAATAATAAACTTAATTACAAATAGGTACACTGATATAAAAAGAAATGTGGCTTGTCTATTTCCAAAACTAAGAATTAGAATTCCTGTATCTTAGGTAAATAGCCGACATAACATACTTTATATTAATAAGAATAGCTTTTCCATCAGTAAACATAATATATAGTATAAATTTACCTATCTAAGCGCCAACGCTGCGTCTAGCGGACAGCACTCGCGGGCCGGCCGCGCGCGGTTATGATTCGGCAAAATACAAAAGCAGCGCTGCGTGACGCGGGTCGCCTAGCCCGCGCCGCGGGCCGCCAACCCGCTGCGCGGATGCGTCCCGTCCGAACACGACAACACCACGGCGTATTATATTTATAGCTACTTAGGCACAATGCGCCTCCTAAATTCGGACGGATAATAATGTCAAGCCGCGCCGGCTCGCCGCGCGTGCAGCCCGCTTAACGGAGCGTTGGGCCTAAAATAAGAAGGTTAAGTTTAAAATTACAACATTTTCTCCCAAACTGGGTGTACTTTTAAGTAAGCCCAGCCCTCATATACAAAAGAAGGACACAAAGCGGTTGAAAAGCCGGATATTTTGCACAAAAAGGCGGATATTTATTTAATCGAGGCCAAATAAAAAGCCGGACATTATTTCATAGAATGCAACGCAATAAACTTAAACACAATAAAGTTTGACCTTAAAATTACTAAGAAATACTGTTTCTAACAAATGTAAACAACAAGAGAGTACGGTGGATTTGTGAATTTCGTAAGTCTTATGCAGGTGTCGTATGCACATGGCTCGGACAAAAAGGCGGATAGACCAGTCACGTAAATGTTTGGCCAGACACGACCATAAAATCCGGACATGTCCAGCTAGCCGGACGGTTGGCAACCCTATGCACTAACTTATATCTTGGAAGGTAGCGGAAGATAGGGTTCCTCTTTCATACAAAACATGTCAAAAAGATCAGATAAAATTCCAAAGCTGTAATGCTAGCCTGCGGGTCGCGAGTATTTGATAGTAATCCTGTGAGGGCTTACGGAGACAGTTAATCTGAGTTCATCAATCACAGGGTAGCTCCTGACGGCAACAGGTAGCGCGGGAGGGTGATCCTCCGGCTCTATATCTACAACCTTACAGCCCCCCACGGCTCTCCCTTTTCCGGCTACCGTTCAACTCTCTACACTTCTATTTTACCTCTTACCTCACAACTAACACGTTATATAAAATTAATATTTTAAAACAGCCCTTAGTTATTTATCGGACTAGGTGATAGCAAGCCTATATTACGGCCGTTATCGCTCTGCCTATCCCACAAGGAGTAAAGGCGTGATATATGTATGTATGTTATTTAAGCATCCTTATGTACTCGTATAGCTAGCAGATAATCAGATTTATGAACATCCCAGGCCCAAGCACTGACCGGGGCGGCCGGCGACTGGCGGGCCAATTCAAACACTTCGTGGCCCGCGGGCCTGTAGTTGGCCGGCCTGGATCTAGATAATTACGTAAATCTTATTATTTACATGCTTTCTGTTCGTAGTGATACCCGGGGGATAGCGTAATTTTTTTGTGGCGTGGGAGTCAGTTGTTTTCCTGTTTGTTTTCAAACAGTTTGAAAATTACAAAAGAACGTACACAGAAAAGCCCTCAAAAGAAGTATCGTGAATAGTTATAAGGGAAATACAAATATCTTGTATCCTGTAGTTTTGTCATCAAATTTAAGAACAGCATACAAAATAAATGGATTTGAGAAAATCCCAGGATCCATTGCTAGGATCTAGATTTGCCATATACCATTTAGTTGTCCAAGGGTAGATAAGTTACGTGTTTTGTAAGAAGGTAATGCTTTATATTTGGTACGTTATTTAGAGCATCAAACTGAACAGTTTTCATTATTGGATCAATTCTATTAAAAGGAAAAATGTTTCGACCCTTTTACAAAATGCACGATCAGCTGACTGACTTTGCATGGAAAGCCGATTATTTCTTTTTTTTTACATTGGTCGTAGGTACGTTATTTTTTATATCGTGAAAATTGTCCAGTAAGATGCTGCTATTAAACGATACCCTACAAATATTTTTATGACCCTACTATATAGTAGCAAAAAAGTCTTTTACCTCCTGTTTATTTGTATTAGAGGGTCGGAAAAAAAAATTCATTAATTTCTGATGATAGTTCTAAACTTTCAATAATACGATCTAGGTTTATACCAAATAACATGATAATAGACGTAAAACTTATTATGTGATGGTGGGGCGACTGGGGCGCGCGGACAGACAGACGAAACGTTTGACGTTAGTTTTCGTAGTAGAAAGTAGTACTACGAAAATCTAAAAACTTTATTCCGTATAATACCTACTTACCTACTCTATAAATTATCAAGTGTCTTTAAAAGTTAAATGAACACATTTTTTATTCCTTCTTTTAGGTATTATTGAACACATTTTTATTTTTTTTGTATGGATAGTAATTTTTTTTTCATATTTCGACCTATGTTCCTTGAGAAAGTTGTTCAGTTTCACGACTACAACTCACCCAAAAACAATTAAATTTAATAGTACCGATAACAAAAATCTGGACGGGCTGATGATAAGGAAAAATCTTTCCCCATGGAACATAATATGACAAAATATAAATAATATATATGGCAGGTATTTTTTTGCTTGGTGAAGTTGTTCCTTATCACTAGCCCCTCCCAAGTTTATGGCGTAGGTAACAAAAATCAGATGTAATCGAACCCTGCATGCGTTGAGATGCCGCTTTAAACTCTTAAAAAAAGAATCAGGTATTTTCTACCAACACGTAAGTACCTACATCACATGAATAATACAACGACTTTAGCCCGCACTTCGGAGCAAGTATATCTACTTCTGTTTACGGGAGGAGGTCGTTAAATTCGTCCACGCTGCCCATATTCGCTCTCCTCTCATAAGATATTTGTTAGGATATAAAACAAGGAACTATGGACATACCCAGGTTTTTAGACCGGGGGGCACCGCAGATTTTCAAATCAGTTCTCATGTACTGTTTTTCTTTACACACTTAACAGTTTTTGCTTTTTGAGGTGGCTGATGCTGGTGCTAGGTCTGAAATAACGTGATAAATAATGGAGGGTGCCTCACAAAATCTGTTAGCGATATTTTCGTATAATAGTTTGATATTATAGTTACTTACGCGCTGAAATTAAAATTATAATGCGTGCAAAACCTCAGCAGGACCTAAATAAAATAAAAGACTCGGAAAGAACCACCTAAAGAGCGTAAAAATACGGAAAAAATACCTTAAGCCGACAACGGAGTATAGTACTCGTGGTCCAGGGGACAGCTACCCCCTTGAGTACCACCTGAGTACGCCCATGCAAGTAACTAGGTAATATGGTCGTAAAATAACCATCGTAAACAAGACATTATGTAGGCGGAGGCTGAGTATTTTCAAAAGATAATATATATGTGTAGGTCTAGTCCAGATCGGGGAATTTTTGGTCACAGTGTGAAATGCTTGAGAATTGCGAAACATCTGTATACAAAATCAATCCAAGGGTTAATAGGACTGATACTCCTAGAACAGGCCTTCAATAAAAAGCTATATAGTGACTGACAGAAAAGGATAGACATGGATGCACATCAATTATGAGAAGACACTACTGTATAGTACCAAGAAATAGTGTCAAACGAGTCAATAATAAATGCTCTGTTCTCAAAGAATTATATATTAGTTAAGGTAAGTCGAATGATTCAGAGTATCGCTGTAAACTAATGGCAGTGGCAATGAGAGCATTAACACACCATACCTACACCATTAGTAAAGTTCGAGGCTTTTGTCCGAAGGTGGACAGACATACAATAACAATAGGAGACAGGACAGGTGAAGTGTCTTTTGAACAAAGACTTTCAACACCGTTTCTTAAAAGCCTCGTTGAAGTACAGCGCGATACCTTTTAACGCTAGACATTAAAGATATTCTATGTCATGATAATGACACCTACTAAATAAAATGTTATTGTCTGCGTTGCCATTTCTTGATGCGTAGCATCTAGATGAACTCTTTGTTGTAAGCATAACAAAGACATAAAAGGACTAATGCAAGATCTGATATCTACGATAGAAACTGGTACAGATATGACGCAGATGTAAAGAAAAGATAGATTAAAATCTGAATCTTAGATAAATGATTGGTCTTCGCGTGAGCGCTAGCGAACCAATCATTTATCTAAGATCAGTTGTTATGTTATTATAGCATTTAGAAGTCTAGCACGAGTATATGGTAGCCCAGGTTCGGACTACTTCGGACATAAGATTTGAGGGAATATACTAGTTAAACAAAATGTCCATTTCGTAAATAAGGTACGAGTAATAAATGGAAACCAATTTCATGCACTTTGATCATGACCGTATTTCTGCCGTAAGAAGAATCTGCTATTACCGGAATCTTTCCAAAACCGAACGTGGTTACTTATTTTAACCGCCGCAACAGTCCAAAGGCACATGTCCAGCATGTGCCTCCCCATACTGGAGGTTAAATATATATAATTTAATTAATAAATTAGCATTTAAATCTATATTTAATTTTAAAATCTCAATTAAATTCTCATATTTGCATCTAAACGATTGTTCGGTAATGTGCAGTAAGTAGATATATCCAAGTTAGTAATTTTACATGTTAGTTTTAAGGATTTATTGTGGCTCTGGTTCAAAGTTCAGTTATGATTTTAACACATGGATTAAATGAAGTTAAATATATATAATGCAGCACACTTAACATAAAAAATATGCTAGATGTTGAATATAATATAATTGACACAAATTTGACACTCAAATAGTAAGTTTGCTTAAAAATCATTTGACCAAATCAAATTTGTTTTTAAACCTTCAGTCTTTCGCTCACTTAGTAAAACGCCAGAATTCATATTTTACCATACCGATTATTTAAATTTATATTGGAACATTTAAATACTACCCCTTGACAAAGTAAAAGTTCTGTATTATGTTGGTGATCTTTCGAATCTCGGGCCCACAGGAACCCAGTACTTTAAGCATGTGTGGGACCCGTGGGTCCAAGCCAACAGCACAGAGGCCTTTTTATACAAAATAATGTGTGACATACATTAAGCGTATACTTCTTCTGTCTGCATTAAGAAGTAGGTACATAGTACTATAAGTGTACTTAACTACTGTTTTTTTACTATTAATCTCTTGCAGACATATGTCAGAAGTCTACATAGGTAATAAAATTACGTTTGAAATATGTCATATTCATAATACTATATGACTCCAGCTTGATACTCCATTACCGATAGGTACCAACAAGATTATGAAAAACCATTCATACATCAACATATTCCACTGATTTCGTTCCATACTTTTAAGAGCTCGATTCAATACTTTCTCAATGGGTATTTCAAATTCTGTTTGCACTTTTGGAAGATGACACCTCTTCAACTAATACTAGCAAATGATATAGAGGAGGTGTATGTAATTTTCCTCGTTCGTACAAACGTGTGAATTTGAAGCCACGTGTGCCATATAGCGAATACAGCACCTCGTTAGAGTTGAGAGTTTAATTAAAGGGAAAGGGGAGCACTACGAGAACTCGTGAGGACAACCTAGCTCTTATTAAATGTCGGCGCCCATGACCATTATTTTTACAATGAATGTGCGACCTTCTGACTGCTAAAGAAGCCAATTTCTTAAGTCAATCTTGATCGAAAAACTACTTAAATCTTAACACATTCTTATTTTTTTAATTATTATTCTTATAATTACGAGATGAAGCCATCCACGCGCTATTGGCATTAAGATACACTTGCAAAATTTCGTAGGCAAAGAGCCGCGGTAGGCAAGATGTAAGAGACGTCGCTGTACTTGTAGCGAAAATCGCAGGTTCAAATTTTGCCTGCGCTAGAAAATTTTGCAAGTTTTCTTTAATTGTATACCCAACACGAGAAGTGTTTTAAAACATATATTATTCTTGTTGTGAACATCAAATAATGTTTGCTTTTAGGTATAACTAAGAACTAGAGCATCGAGGAACATGCATTTAATTCAAATCTATGATACTAATTCATTTTCGGATTGCTACTGAAAACGACCTTGAGTATGCAGCGGACCTCAGTACATTGCAATCCATGTGTTTTCACATTTCAAAAGGATATTATAGTATTTCAAAAGGAAAACTCCGTCCGTCCGCCTGTCTGTCAATATCCTTTATCTCAGAAACACATTAAGAAGCCGAGTTAAAATTTAAACCATATGCTCAACTCTAAGGCCGCTTGTAGATGTGATGATATAAAGAAAAAAATCAAGCTCCTAACTATACGTTAAAAAAATATACGGCCATTAATTATGTAAAAACGAGTGGGAACCAAAATTCATAGGATACCTCTCTTAGACCTAGAACAATGGAATTTGGCAAGTTGCTTCATTGTGAAGAGTTAAAAAAAAGTTTTTATTAAACATGTTATTTTTGGGGTGCCAAAAAGAACAAAATATCAAAATTGAGGCTAGTAGCCCGAGTGGGGTATGGTATGAAAGGGCTTGATGTGCATGTTACGGAACCCTCCGTCCCGAGTCCGGTTTGCACTTGGCCGGTTTTATAACGTATACAGTACAAATTTTATAAACAGTTACATTTGTTACATCCTGTTTTAATACTATTTACGGCAATTCATTTAGATAAACGCCATTTTAAAACACATCATTCATATTATGTATTAGGTAATTGAATACTCAACACAAGTCGTACATTTCATTTAAAACTTCAGTATTAATTTATCACCCAAAACAAACACGATTTTTGTAAATAATATTAATTATTAATTATGGCGCTACATTATTCGTAAAGACTTCTTTCAAGGCTTTGCTTTTATTACAACACATATTTCGTAAGTTTCGAGTAGTGTAGACGTAAACAAGTTGTAAAACATTTTGAAATTTAATTTAATGCAAGTATATTATATACATACACATACATACATATATCACGCCTATAATCCCTTGCAGGGTAGGCAGAGCATAAATGGCCGTAAAAAACGGTCATTTACGCCACGTCTGACAATCATTTGAGGGTCATTCGGAAAATTGTGTATCGCCATAGTGACAGGTTGTCAGCCCATCGCCTAAAGTTGCAATACACACCCTCGAGTCCCTTAGTCGCTTCTTACGACACCCACGGGAAAGAAATAGGGAGATGCTATTCTAAGCCGGCATCACACGGCGTATACATACACACATATTATATGGGTAGTTTATTAAGAAATATGTGTAGACCATACAAACATTTGAAACTATGTTGTATATTGAAGAGCACAAAACCATGGCACAAAACTATGCCGTGTGATGTCGGCTTAGAATAGCATCACCCCATTTCTTTCCCGTGGGAGTCGTAAGTGGCGACGAAAGGACTCGAGGGCGTGTATAGCGATTTTAGGCGATGGGCTGACAACCTGTCACTATGGCGATACACAATTTTCCGAATGACCCTCAAACGTTTGTCGGACGTGGCGCGGGTGTCCGTTTTTTGCGGCCGTTTGCGCTCTGCCTACCCCGCAAGGGTTAAAGGCGTGATATATGTATGTATGTATGTAAACCATAGCACAAAATGGTTTGTCTCGCATCACGGGGAAGATGACAGTGGCAGGCAATGGTGACACTACTCGTTCATATTTATTGATACCCGAAACAAAACAACGCAAAAGGATTTTTCTCAGAAGTTTTTAAGACGTACGACGTAAAGACGAACGTAAAACTTACCAATCCAACCAAACTATGTTAAACAATGAAACGTATGAGCTTCTACTATAATCACCTACGACTATGGCTTGATACTGGGAAACATTTACTTTACCTTAATAAGTTCAAAGTTACGTACAGACACACATACAAAGTCATGGTATCAACTCTTGCAGCGTAAACTTAAAAGAGTCATGTTTTTGCCAGTCATTTTTGTGTTACCACTGTATCGATGATTTCTTTTGTAACTGCTGTTTTTTGCCGACCAGTAGAAGTAACTGTGGTGAGAGGGGAACGCCCACGACGAAACTAAGAACACCAACTATATACAGCCGTCTTACTGGGTGCTTCAAGTTTGTAAATAGAAATAAGCTTGAAATACGTTGTTCTTGAGTTGAACCTCGACAAAAGTTGTGACAAATTATTGCACCGCGTAAACTCCATTTCGCTCACTGACTTATCAAATTCAAATGACAACTTCTCTTTTGGTTTCTTTATTCTTTTTTATTTAAAAAATGGAATGATGTTTCGAATAATATTATATTTAATAAACCAAAGAGGTTTTAATCTAACTTTGATTCCTGATTATTTTATTCCCGATCTTTACGGTGTGGCCCTCGTACCTCGTTTTTAAAATTTTAAATTTAATAGTTCAATTCACAACAATTAAATTAAATTAGAAATTTTATTTTATTTTGATTTAAGATGTTTTTGTAATAAAATGTAGCAAAACAGAATAGGCGTGAGAATACTTTCGCTACACCATTTTTTTTTGTTGTATGATATAAAACTAGCAGCCCGCCCAGCGGTTTCACCCGCCGCTAACAATTTTCCCCCGGGAATAAGACAGTTTAATATAGCCTATGTTTACAGGGATAAAGTAGGATTCTAAATATCTTGACTTTAATTTGAAACAAATATCGTTTTCAGATGGTGGTGGCGTAAAGTTACATGCCGTGTGATTAACCTGGCCAGCCCCATGGCAGTGCCTTTATTTATTTATTTTTATCCCGCCCGAGCCGGTTTTCTATTAGGTCATAACAAAATTGTAATAAAAAAAATGTGTGATACAAATTTCTTTTCTTAGAATGACGGTTCATGACGTCAATAAGTGATAATACTATCCTACATTGAATAAAGAATTTCAATTTCAATTAACGGTAAAAGAATTTTTGAAATCGGTTCAGTAGTTTCGGAGCCTTTTCAATTCAAACAAACAATAAAAAAATCCTGTTCCTAATATTAGTGTACATAAGTGTAGATTATATTATTATTATTTTAGTGTGATGCCGGCTTAGAATAGCATCACCCGATTTCTTTCCCGTGGGAGTCGTAGGAGGCGACTTAGGGACTTGAGGGTGTCTATTGCAATTTTAGGCGATGGGCTGACAACCTACCACTATGGCGATACACAATTTTCCGAATGACCCTCAAACATATGTCAGACGTGGCGTAAATGTCCGTTTTTGCGGCCGTTTAGGATAATAGGCGTGATATGTGTATGTATGTATTATTTTAGAGTAGAATTTTTAATGCATTATTTAATGTTTTTTGTCGTCTTTTTTATACCGAGTAAGGGACAGTGTGCATGCATGGACAACTTTCCCCTAGAAACATATGTCAGGAAACGCCAAAAAAATGACCTTCCATACAAAATCACAATCAGCTGACTGCATTCACTATGGGAAGTCAGTTTTTTTACGTTTCCTGAAATATGTTCCTAGGGGAAAGTTGTTCAGTTTCATGGTCTGCCTGTACCCTATCAGTATTTGGAGGGCTATCCCTTACACCACTACTGGTACGAATAATGTGGCGTAGTTTGTACATTTTTAAATGAAAAAGTAGTTATTGTGGCATAACTGTAATAGTTAGACATATGGTATCGCGGACATTATTATAGATATTGATGTCCTCTATAAAACTGTAGTACATCACTTTGCTCTATTGTCAATAATTTCCACAGCGTACCCGATATAATATATTTTTTTGGTACATTTAAACATTTTTAAACAAAAAGGTAGTTATTGTGGCTTAACTGTAATAGTTAGACATATGGTATCGCGGACATTTTTATAGATATTGATGTCCTCTATAAAACTGTAGTACATCACTTTGCTCTATTGTCAATAATTTCCACAGCGTACGTGATTTAAGATATTTTTTTGGTACATTTTTCACACGTTGGGTTACATTATCGAAATTTTCACGCGGTTCCCTATTTTTTTCTCGTATAAAATATAGCCTATGTTCATCAGGAATAATGTAGGATTCTAATGGTGAAAGAATTTTTAAAATCGGGCCAGTAGTTTCGGAGCCTATTCGATGCAAACAAACAAACAAACAAACAAACAAACAAACAAACAATCAAATCTTTCCTCTTTATAATATTAGTGTAGATAAACTCAAAACAAATTTTGCAGAATATGTTACTTTAGCTTTAATTTTGATTATTCTTATAGTTCCACACCCACGATTCAGCTGGTGATACTAAGTTTCCTGAATTTCAGTTCGCTTGCCACATCATATCTCACCGGAACGAAGAAATTAATAAATAATACAAGTAGCCGTCACCAGATACGGTTTGGCCAACATGATTAATGCGACAGGCGAGAAAAAAACTTTACCACGTTGTGCTCTAAATATAAAAACAAACCATTTAGGCTCTTTTCTACTGACGAAATTTCGCACGATTAATACCTACTGATTGAATATGTAGAGATATAAATACTCGTGAGATGTGATAGATATAACATAAATACATAACCATAGTTACTCGTGGTTGGGTGTGGTGTGTGCTAGGGATGTAACGAATACATTGCATTCAAATATTTTTGGAAATTCGCATTCGCAAAGTTTGTGCTATTTTTTATTCGGATATTAACAACAGAAAAAAATATGCAACTTGAAGACAATCATAAAGTAAATAAAGTCAAAATTCAAGAATTGAAATTGATTTACGCGTAAATCATCAAAAAACTGACTATTCGCATGTCCATATTATCCTATTGTAACCAAATAATAATTCATGAATTGTTAGTTTCGGGAAATAAATAATATTTCTTGTTCATAACCTCAACTATTCGCAATCGCATTTGCGACATGCGCAAAAGTGACATTCGTTACATCACTACCTACTCCTGAAAAGTTTCAGAGACTGCGGCAAGATGAAGGCAGGGGGTTGGCATTTACGATTCCACCCTCCGACGCGTATACTGAAGCAAATTCGTGCACTCTAGTTCCTTGCTCGGTAGATACTCGCGAGGTTTATAAACATCTCTGTATCTGTTAACTTCCTCAAAGGTAGAAAAGTGAATTTACGGGTTTCATGAACAATATTGTCGAGCTTTAATCATAGTATTTTGCATAGTGTCCTGTGTATCTTATTTTTTATAAGTCTACCGCAGCAAACGTAGGCCATAACGGACACAAAACCTTGACGTTTGAAACTTGGTAGGTCTGTAATGGAGAAAATTGAACTGCCAGTATAGCTAATAAAAATGCTAAATTGTTACTTTTTTACTTACAATTGCGTGTATATTATTATAATGTACAATTGGATTTTATTTTAGTTCAAATATCGAACTTGCCAGTAAAAAATTCATGGTATAAAATAAGGATAATTCCGGATGAATAAATTACTTGAAAAGTATATTTTATTTTTAATTAGTATTCTTGTAACCTCAGTAAGTAAGTTTGTCGAGAGAATATTCAGTATTATAACAAATGTAAAAGGGAAAAAATGTAATTATACCTCTATCAATCCTTGATGCAAGCTGAATCCCTCCATTAATATACCTATATTTCCACACTTTAAATTAATTACTTGATAACCTTAGCCACTTATACCTTATTCACTACAAAAATTTATTTATTTATTTATTTATTTATTGTGGCAAGTGTCAAATTTTGAAAAATACTAACTTGCATTCAGAATTATCCATTCCTAAGTATAATGTAGTTTCAATTATTGACCTAATTATATCATAGAAGTTTACTATACGGGTGAAATTTGCCACACCTGTGACCCAAACATTGTACCTACTCTATCACTCATATTTTTTCATTCCCATTATTTGACTTATTCCAACCAATTAGACTCAATAAATGGAACCATATCGACCCGAAAAATCAAACCCTAACCCTAGTCTTGGTGAAACCTGAGGCCGGTGAACCCTAATGAGCCGAAAAACCCTGACGACCCAACAACCCTAACGACCCGAACAACCCTGACAAGCTTATAAACCCTAACGACAAGATGAACTCCTAACGACAAGATGAAAGGTATAAATCATCGAAAAAAGGGCGAGCGGTTCATCTATTTTGTGCAGTAGCGCGGCTTTAAGTTCAGGCGGCATCTGGTGGCGCCCGGTAAGCATCATTATCATGAGGGGTCTTCTTCAAATAGGCAGGTGCAGGCTCGGTTAAGCTCACATTAAGACAAAACCAAGATGATTTAAAGAGTATCGAATTAGAAAATTATGAGTAATTAAATGGTGCTTTATTTATTATCACATAAATATTTAATAGCTATTGCATTTAATTTATAGATTATTATTCCTCCAAACAGATTTGCTGTGAAAATCAAATAGAATAACACATTTAATTTGTAAGGTGAATAAATTCTGAGTACAAGTTTTTTAGCCAAAAAACAGGGATTAACAGATATACAATTAAATACATGAAATAATAAAAATATAATCACACATGAATGACGTTAAAACTATGTATCTACTTATTAATAATGATTTTACGAATGAATTGAAATTGAAGTTAACCCCTAGAATTAAAGTACTGTATTGCTTTTGCTTACTGATGATACAACCATCTCTATATTTAACTAGCGGTGTCATTCGCTGCTAACCGTTCTCCCACGGGAATAAGACATTTTAATATAGCCTATGTTCATCAGGGATAATGTTGAATTCTAACAGTAAAGTTTTCTTTTTAATTGGTCCAGTAGTTTCGGAGCCTATTAATTTCAAATAATACATCGTAAATCTTTCCTCTCAATTGTATTATATTAGAGTAGATAATACCTATTCGCTATATTTCTCCTATTTTTTATTCTATATGTAAAGCAGTAACATTCGGGGTATATTCTCAATAACATATTCGGAATGTTTACGCGATCAATTCGTTCGGGCATCAAAAAACCTCGGTTAAGGCCCTGATTCACCTGAACAGTTTGCCCTTCATTCGCGCTGCGCCAGAGAGAAACAGACATTCATTTCGCGCTAAAATTATTGCGAGATTTTACGTTTTTTCGACATTGAAACTAGAGAAATACCGTCAGAATGTTTCATTTACGTATTCGTACTGGAAAAAGTATGTATATTAATAATAGCATATTTTTTGGAATATCTCTAAAACTGTACCTAGTCATGATGTTTCAAATAGAGGTTACTTTGGATTTTTTTCCATCGAGTAAAGGTTGTCAAATTGTGTAACTGATATGTATATATTATCTGTTAGATCCTCGGCGATAATAATTTTTTTAATTTCTAAATAAAACTTGTTTAAAAATCTTGTTCGCGCTATATCCCCGCCTGAAGTTGATACCGTACCGCCCAAGATACGCAGTCTACTATACAATGTTTACAATATGAGTAAGTGCAATAAAATATAACTTGAAGTAGGAAAGTAAATAAATTAATCTATGCGCCGGGATGTCTTAAAATCGAAGACAGGCCTTAATACGGGGTAGCCTTCAGAGCAGACAGTACGGCGGCGCGGCGGCGGCGTCGCAATCGGCGTCTCTTTTTGTTACGTATGTAGAAATCAATGCGGCTCTAGTGTAAGCAGGGCAGCGCAGGGGAGCGTAAGAAGCGAGCGGAGAGCGAGCGAACACAAGCCGACCTCACAATCACAGCGTAATCTAGTGATTCACTGTCACTGATTTGTCATTTAGGTACTATTAAGACATGATATGATATGTATAATATTATGTGAGGCAAGATTAAAACAGTAACTAATTTCGTAACAACTTTTACAATAACAGAGAGCGAGAGGTACCTAGTTTGTTAATGTTTTATGTTGTGCAACGTCATATGAAACTTTTTATTATCGGTAATGAACTCGCTGGTGTTAATTTTATAGCCATTCTTAATAATTCATAACACCTTAAGTGCTTCAATTTGAACGATCTAGTTCTTATGATTATGGAAAGTACAAAAGGTATCGAAACAAAGTATATTATACCTACGTAAAGTGCATAATATACAAATAGCATAATGCCTTTCGGATTTTGGCCAAAGAAACTGAAGTTTTGTTGTAGGACTTTTAGGATATATTAAAAATAGGTATCCACAAACAGCACAGTGTGGATTCTATAGATGATCAATGCTGCTGGCAGGCTGAACACGGGGTACCGTTTTTGTGCCAGCGACGATGTCACATGCTTATAATTCTTCTTCGTCGAGTCAATCGAAACAGGATTACAGTAATTTGGACCAATGTGTTCCTACGGCGATGGCCTTGTCGTTCGCCTCTTGCAGATCCTTTAATGTACAGGAGCAGGGGTTTGTTGGGCAGCTCAGTAGATGTGACATTGTCTGTAGAGCGCCACAATCGCACCTATCGTTGGTTGAGAAACCCCACCTTTTCCGGTTTACATGGCATCTCCCAACACCAGCCCGGAGTCGGTTGAGCGACTTCCAGACTGCCCAGGGGAGATTGCCACCCGGTGGAAGCTTCTCGGCAGGAGGAAGGTGGGATGTTAAAGGCGGGTATAATTTAGCCCACTGCTCAAGTCGGATCTTGGATGGATCATTTCCTTCGCAGTATGGTTGGCCAAGGAAACTCTTGCGACTCTTAAGGCGTGACGTAGGCGGGATATGGTTGAACAGCTTATGTCTGGCGTCTTCCTGTTGCTTCAGTCTTTCCGTCCAGCATGCGGCATAACGTCGTGCACTCGGCGGGGCTATTCCGGCTAGAGCGTATAAATGCGCCAGCGGTGTTGGCTTCAATGTGCCTGTAACTATTCGGCAAGAATCGTTGAGAGCCACATCCACTTGGCTGGCATGACTCGAGCGAGCCCACACCGGGTTAGCGTATTCACCAGCCGAGACCATAAAGCCAAGCTACTTGTTCGGAGAACGGATGGAAATGTTCCCCATTTGGTGGTAGTAAGCTTACGCAGGAGACAGTTACGTGCATTGACCTTAGCCTTTAATTTAAAGCAATTTACTTTGTATGTAAGGGTCCTGTCCAAAGTTACACCGAGGTATGTTGGCGTAAAATTGTGCTTTATTTGTAACCCGCACCAATCGATCTCCAGTTTTCTGTTAGCTTCTCTATTACGCAGGTGGAATGCGCAGGTTTCTGTCTTCGATGGATTAGGCCGTAGGGAATTTTCTTTGTAATAAATTGTGAGGTGTTCTAATGCTGTCGATAGGTGTTTCTCCACCTCCTCAAAGGTTTTGCCCTGGCTGATAAGGGCGAGGTCGTCGGCATATATAAAGCGATGGGTTGCATGGTGATGTGGTTGGTCATTCGTGTAGATGTTAAACAGGGTTGGTGCTAGCACACTACCCTGTGGGAGACCGTTTTTCTGCACGCGTCATCTGCTTTTCTCAGAGTGAAGGAACACCTGGAAACGGCGGTTGCGCAGCATTTCACTGAGGATATTGATAAAGGCTTGGTCATCAGTGAATTTCGACACTTTTCCAAGCAACCGTTTAATGTTAACTGTGCTTATAATGCTTATAATGCCGAAAATCGACTTATAATTTTATCCATGCACCTACTTAAGGCAATCCTAAGCAAAGCAACCAAATATTTAGGTACATGCCCTCAATTCGGGATATAAATTCTTCTTACTTGCCTTAATTAGTGCTGTCACTTTCCGTCAAATAGGTTTAGAAAAGGATAGGAGAAATTTTAGTCGTGTCATGTTTTATAATTTCATGCAAAATACGTGTTATCTGTCAAAATAAGGCGACGATCAAAACATACATACATACATACATACATAAATCACGCCTATATCCCTTACGGGGTAGGCAGAGCGTTAACGGCCGTAAAACGGATATTAACACCACGTCTGACAAAAGTTTGAGGGTCAATCAGATAACTGTGTATTACTATAGTGACAGGTTGTCAGCCCATCGCCTAAAATTGCAATACACATCTAACCCTCGAGTCCCGTAGTCGCCTCTTACGACACCCATAGGTAAGAAATGGGGTGATGCTATTCTAGGCCGGCATCACACGACACGATCAAAACAATGGCGACTAAATTGACTAGAAAAGGCGAAAAAACCATTAACGTTTTTAAAAATGACAGGACTAAGATATCTCCTATTCTTTTCTAAACCTATTTGAGGAAAAGTGACAGCACTAATATAAGGCAAGTAACGAGAATTTATATCCCGAATTGAGCCCAATGTCCAATTTCTTGAATGTCCAAACGTCGCTTTAGAGATGTCCACAATATCTAATCATATATAAATGTAAGTTCAGTTCTGTTCACTGTTACTCAATTATTAAATTCAATAGTAAACTTGCTATATGAGCACAATCTCTAAATAAATTACCATAAAACCAGTAATACCAGTTGTTGATACGTTTATTTTGTTTTATTATTATTTTATACCCCTTCACTTCCAGGAATTAACATAGATTAAAAATTTACTGAAAGTGTCAAATTAAAAAAAAGTTTCAAAGTTTTACATGCACTCAATTAACAAAAAACAACGACAGACAGACGGAAGACAATAAATGCATACTACCCGTATGCACATGCTGGGTTGCAATACGGCATAGTGTTACTGCTTAACATGCAGAACTATATTCGTTTTGGACCAAATTTCGTATCCCTTATAGTTTTGCCGGGCTCTTCGTGTACCACATCTGGTATTTCAAACCCTCGAGACGTCAACGTGCCCGGCGAAGTGGCCTAATATGCTGTTCAGACATTTCTGTATCTCTCATACTATAGCTGGGCTTCTGGTGGCAAATATTCAAGGTTTAATCATATTTTCCGTGGGAATGAGCGATATTCCCGAGGTAAAACGTATTCTTGATGTTGACCAGGCTTAATAGCTATAAAAAACAAAGAGTGCCATTCAAATCCGTCCAGTGTCCTATGCTATCATTGTACAACTACAATTCTACAGGCGAAAAAGTGGCAACATCGCGCCAAAATTGATGAAAATTACAAATACAGGCGTTTTATGAAGCTACAGGTCAATAATTTTACAAGTCACACAGATACAGGCTTCTGTAGATTTCCATCGACAAACCATAGGGTAGATTTTGCTTTTAAAAACACAATCGAGCAAGTTTTTACAGGTGTTCATCAACAGATTTGTAAACTACAACTGTAAATACTAACAACTTGTGAATAGTTTTACAGGTCGTCTGACCTAGGTATTTTACAAGTGCAAGATTTCTGTATAATAATCTATTCAATATGTTCAAAAGTACTCAAAATGCGTACCTTTCCAAATTATTTTGCTCGAGGCGTTAAATAAAACAAAACTTTATCGTCAATGGATTATTATTATTAATTCACAACAGTACTATTCCTATCAATAATATGATTTTAATTAGAAATATTATTGATTTCATGTTAGTAATTTCCTTTTTATCACAATAATAATTTTCAGTGTAATGTCTTACATATTTTGCAAAGTGTTTACATACTTTTACATTATTTAGTTTGTGCTTCAACATTGACGTTGAATTTCAGTGAATGAAATGAATGAATCGATAGTGTTGTACATCGACTTGTAACATTTACCCGTAGTCGAGATTTTGGAGCGGTACTGACAGTGGTAGCTTTACAAATGTCTTCGTAAAACGCCTGTAACCTATTAATTGTAACTATAAGTGCGTTACAGGCAGATTTTCGCCTGTAATGGTGGATCTGTACCCGTACGTTGATAATACACGGCACAGTAGTTTCGGAGATTAGCCCGGACAAACTGTCTTCAAATTTAGAACGTGGACAAGACGAAAGTCATGTTCAATCAACACATCATCCCCGAGCTGGTCTCCGTCGAAAGTATAGCCCTTGAAGTTGTCGAGCAGAATGTGTACATTGGACAAACTGTGCAGCTGGGTACAGACAACTTTGAGGCTGAAAACAGAACAGTACAGATGGGCTGGGCAGCATTTAGAAGGTGGCGTCATATTCTGGAATCACCGTTGCCACAATGCTTTAAGACCAAGGTGTTCGATCAGTGCGTCCTGCCAGTCATGACCTACGAAGCCGAGACGTGGAACCCGACAGTCTAACTAGTCCACCGGCTACATGTCACTCAGAGAGCTATGGAATGGTTTATGCTCGGTATATCTATAATAGATAAAATGCGGAATGAGACTACCCGCAAAAAGATCAAAGTAACGGACATAGTCTGGAAGTGTGGCAAACTGAAGTGGCAGTGGGCTGGGCACATATTATGTCGTAGAACCGCGGACGGTGGAGTAAGCGGGTTCTTGAGTGGAGACCATGCCTCGGCAAGCGTAGCGTTGGACGACCTCCGACCAGATGGACTGTTGACTTTTAAAAGGCGACTGGTAGCGACAGGACGGCAAAAACGAGAGATCGTGCCCTATGGCGTATCCGTGGGGAGACCTACGTCCAGCAGTAAACTGCAATAGACTGATGATGATGTATGAATTTTAAAAAAGCAGCATAAGTCACAAATAAAGGGATCAAACTTTGTGAGAGCGATGAAATTTACATGAAAAATTTACAAGTGTGTTTTATAACAGTTATCTTGGACCCATGGGTCAATTATTTATCAATAGAAGCAACAAAATAGACCTTGGTCCTATACGTTCAATGAAACCGACGGGATCAGGCGTCGCCCCTACCACGACCGACCGTTGTCACGAAAACTAAACTCATTGCTTGTATTCAGTAATGACGAAAAAACAGCAATGCTGACGTCATCGCCTTTTCAGTGCCAACGTTGTTTTAAGTTGTTATATGTGTAAGTATTTATTTGTACTCATAAATAGTTGGCTTCTAAATAAATGACCTTTTATGTTTTAATAAACAAATAAAACCGACTAAGTGCGTGTCGGACACGCCCAAATATAATGAAAATCTCTCTTTTCGTGTGGGACACCGAGTCATAAAACGATATAATGAAAATGAAAAATAAGTTTATTAGACTTTAAAAACCTTACAGACTATTTGTTAGTAAAGTTTGTCGGCAGTAAGTAGGTGCTCCTATTAAACTAGGTTTTTCATAGCTTATGGTACAATGAAAAACGTAAGTACAACCGTATAGTTAAAAATATTGAGGTAATGAAATTAGATTTGAACAACTAAAGTAATTAGTTAGTTAGTTAGTCATTACAATAAAAATTAATTTTCTGAAAGTTTTCCTAATTTTAAGAGATCGCTTAGACTTACTATTTTTAATTTCTAAAGGTATGTCATTTAAGAATTTCGATTATATGGTTTCGTAGTCGTTAAAAGTGAATTATAGCATATTTCAATGGCATAAGGATAACTTTTTTTTTACAATAATGTTTTTTTTTAATAATAATACTAAGGTTATCATCTTAACTACAAGTTAAATAGTATATTCTATACTTTTAAAATGTTTGGGCATTATTTATAGAGACACAGCTGGAATAAATTTTGGCTGAAAATCTCCCTCTTGTGATGGTTTTTTCCGAAGGAAAATTTCCTTAGTTTTACAAGACTTATTTAACGATACTGTACAACGTATCGTAAACGAATAACTTCGTTAACGTGCCTAGCGTCAACAGGATCTATCTTCTTAAAAAAATATTTCCTAGGTTTGTATTATACTGCATAACCACAAATATAGGTATATAGGTTCTCAAAGTTTGCAAGAAAGTTTAAATATGCAAACGGTAACCAGAGCAACATTGCTCGCATACACTACTCAGCAAAGAAAGAGGGTCACTTAAAGTATCCTATAAATCCTGGTAACCAAGAATTCTAGCTTAATATAATAAATTGATAAATTATATTATTATTATAAATTGCGTTTAAGAAATAATCAACTGATACCCCCTCGAAAACAGTATTAAAATTTCTAAGGAAAGGCATGTCATAAAAAAAGGATTTGATAAAGGGAGAGTTCCGGAGGTGGTACTACGAAATTACGGTCTTTATTTGCAATCTGCCATCCAAGTGCGTATGTAAACAAGAATAACTGTGTTCAGTATGTCACTAACACATGAAGAATGCACCGGTTACTCATATTGTGGAAACCAGCTAGATTCAGGGACATACAGTCACGACTGGTGGTTGTCATTGTAAACGGTCCAGACAGTAACACACCACCAGTCCTGTATTGCCCTCACTCCAGCCGCTTTCAAACGTTGTGAGCATTCTTGTGCATTCTTTTGGTGTAGGTGACATTATTACAGCTTAAATATTGAACACTTTTTTCATTGTTTACATACCCACTTCGACGGCAGACTAGAAATAAAAGCAAAAAATAAGTCAGTTATTTCCTAGCACATCACTGATAATCAATTTTAAGTTTTTATCACTTATTTTTACATTAATTAATAATTTTTTATTTCGACGTTTGAGGGGTATTAAATTACCTACCTATTAAAAGCAATAAATTTTATATTCTTAGTGACCGAGATTTTAAGAATTCTTTAAGTGCACCGATTACATTGCTGTCCAGTGTAGATTTAAAAATACAAAAGGAACAAGAAGTTTCTGCAAGGCAATTGTAGCTTCGTGGCTTTTCCGAGTTAGTGTAAACAAGACACAGCGAACTGAACAAATAGTGGATATTTGGGTCAAAGTGGCTTCACTAGACAACGAAGACTTTACAATTATTTATTCAAGTGTTAACATACCGGGTATGAGGGATGGTGTGCCAAATAAATGATGTATCATGTTCTTATGAAACTGGACAACTTTCCCTAGGGAAAGTACCTATTTCATACGTACCTATGTGTATTGGAAAGCAAAAAACTTTACGAGTTTCTGTACGAAAGTTCGTGTGATACTTTTTGGTGCACGGTACTTTACCTCTCATACCGCACACAGATAATATAATACTACAAACGACTAATAGTTAATGAATATTTTTGTTGAAATTAAGACAACAGGTGACTTGTAAAAAACTGATGACATCTTATTTTCTTGTCCACTTAATTATAATTATTTTATCAACTGTCTGTCTGCAGGTATAGGTGACATTAACAACCAACAACTTTGTCAGTTTGGCTCTCAAGTCCCATTGCTCGAGCTCAGCTTTTAAAAATGAGACAAAAATAAATTACAGAAGACAAAAATATCAACTCTATTGATATTGGTACAGTATACAGATATAGAAAATAGACCGACATAACAAGCACTACTTATAACTACGAATCAAATTCTTACTGCGGACCTACTTATAACAAAAATATATAAACATCACATAGTTGAAATGGCGCTAGATTGATGGTACAAGTGTTCAAAGGACACTAACCCTACAAAGACGTAGAGGTAGGTATGCCAGGAATGCGCCGGTATCCATATGTCGCAGTAAAATGGCAATTAAGTGTCATGCCTATACGTGCTTACTTAAAAAAGAGAATAACTTTCGAAGGAAATAAATATTTTTTTAAAACGATTGAATCGAATAACTTTACGACTGTTAGTTTCTTCCAAAGTTGCAAATAAAAATAATATTCAATTTTGAAAATAACTAATTCTTCAAAGTCCTGCTAGTGAGTGTTTTCAAATTTAAATAATTTTCAGAACTTTTTGAAGATTTTCAGAAATATGGCGATGGAAATTGACTCAACTGGAATCTTTAATTACAACTATGCGCCAATATTTTGCTAGTTATTCACTTCAATTTAGAGATCAATTCGTAAAATATAATTATCTCAGTTAAATTTAATGTATCGATTTATTTTGTTCGCAAACTATTGTTTCTTTGTTAAGAAACAAGAAGTTACCATAAAAATAAACTCAAAACACGACATTTGATTGGAAAAATTAAAATTTTGGACTTATGTTTGCCATATTCTTAAATCAGTCTGTAGCAACCTCTGGGAGCTACTACAAGAAGCTCACTCAAGTGGTTCACAAGCAAGCAAGACGCAACAGAAGTTCCAACATATTGGTGACAGGAGTAATTCCAATAGGCAGAGTGGAGGGTTCCAGGGGGCCGACTGGTGGCCAGGGGGCTGACTGGTCCACCTGGATAAAATTGGAAGTTGTATTTATGCGTTGAGCGCCTTCTTTTTCTTTCTTATAAAGAAATACTACCATACCACGTTTCAGGCATATTGTTTCTCTGCCAATCTGTCATGTGGCGCCATCTTGCATTATGTTGGAACTTCTGTTGCGTCTTGCTTGCTTGTGGACCACTTCATTGAGCTTTTTGTATTAGCTCCCAAAGGTCGCTAAATTCGGTCAAAATCCTAAGAATGAAGTCTACGATAATGCCATATTCCGAATTATACTGCGACATATTCAAATTATGTAGTGAGTAGTCGTAGCAGGTTGACTGAGCAATTCAATATTTCGTCAATAAAGCTGTTCGTCCATCGAGTGATAATCTGCATATTAATTTTGGGTAAATATAGTAAATAAATGCGTTTTCATAATTACCCTGGAGGGTTTGCACCATGTATGAAATATTTAAGGGCATTTCAGAACTAATGTAACATGTAGGGGCAGGTTGCCTCTCTATCACCTCGCCTGGAATTGTAATACACCTGAAACCCTTAGTCATCACTTACTACTTCCATCCACGTGAAAGGAATGGGGTGATTCTATTCTATGTCGGCATAACACAGCATTAAATTGATCTGTAGTATGTATTTCTGTGAGTTGGTGAACAAAGCACATATAAACTATACCACGAACATATTTTACGGACCAATAAACGTCGGAGGATGGGAAAATTAATAATTTCACCGCAATAATTGGATAAAACGTTCCATGACTGATGCGCGGAATGATGGCAGGTAGGTAAGTAGGAATTTTAAATTGAAAAATATTTTTATCTGTCCCTAATTTTAAAGGTCGCGCATAAAAAATACAAGATTACTACTTTGAGTATTAGGAAGGAAAGATTAAGGCGGTTGGCTCACTTGTCCTCCTTCGTTTTGTGTCAGACGACTTGACAGACGCCTCAGTAACGCAACGTAGCCGTATTTGTACGGGAAGAACGGAACAGAAACGGTACGACGGACGACAAGTGAGAGAACCGCCTAATCTTTACGATCTAGTTTGGTTTTAGTTAAATCTGTAAGATGAGTACTTCAGTTAAAACCCTTCAATCACAAACAAAGTTTTGCAGACAAGATTTTTTTACAAATTTTATATTATGTATGTGGGTGTATCCATCTCGATGGTTTCAAAAATCTCTAGATTACGTATCATACGTGCAGTTTTGAACGTTCTGCAGTGAAGGTGTAAGGTTACATGCCGTGGCCAGCCCCGAGGCAGTGCCTTTCTTTTAATATTTTTAACCCGCCCGAGCCAGTTTTTATCAGGAAGAAACGAACAATGACAGATCTTAACGTCAATATTATGTGAAAATAAAAACCTTACATTCAATAAAGTGCATGAATCTTTTTGCATGTCCCATAGTTTTTACTTTAGATAGAGGCAAACGTGTTGAACAAAATATCTTCTTTTTTTTTATTCGGGTTTGAAAAATGAAGGTTAATTTTTCCAGAAGAATCTATGATAATGTTTTCAAAGATTTACGTAGTATGTAAGTACTGCTCAACGCTACAACATGCTGTAATCTGTCTAAATCTGACAATTGTGTTATGGATGACAATTCGACAACTTTCTGTTTAAAAAAAGTTATAAGTGACAAAATAATCATGGTGAAAAATTTGTAGATAGGTCGAATAGACGTGACAATTAGTAAATTTTCTGTTTAACTTTTTCGTGAAAAACTTGTCAATTCCGCTTTATTAATATATATTCGGCGAATTTTGAGACATATTGACAGATATTATTGACAGGCGCCTATACCCTGTGTTGCGCAACCAATTAAAAGTCTAAAAAAACCTAATTTTAAAACAATGTCGCGTCAATTTTGTCCATAGTTGTCAAAGACTTAGCTTTGTGAAACAGCGTAAGGGTACAGAGAAAATAATTGAAATTGGTTTGAAAATATTGTCCAATCAATATCCCGTTTCATCAAATTTGTACCTAACAACTTATAACAAATATGCTTTAAAATGTATTAATGTAGGTATTTGTTCAACTTTATTCCTAACTTCACAGCATATCATTTAGTACTTAAAAATTTAAACAGCAAATTATGAAGTTTACGAGATTAGGAACAGAAATTTGGTAGGCGTTTTTATTAAGATTCGGCATTAATTCTGAAAAAAAGGAAACAAAAATATTTATTTTTTCAAATGTTAGTTAGCCTGCTACAGAAAGTGTGGTTTGTCCTAAGTATTCTTAATCATTACCCTCGGTGCTCGACGTAAGCACCATTTTTGATACAAGGATAGGTTTTTATAAACTTTAGTTGATTGCGTGACACAGAGTACTACTACAAAAGTCAATACGTCGCGACATTTTTCCCGAGAAATTGTCACCTATGGCTCAAAGAGTTTATAAAAAACAGAAAATTTTCGAATTGTCACGACAATTGGTAATACCTATTTGTAATTTTTTTACAGAGACTTGTCACCTGTAAAGTTTTAACATAATTGTCTTATTGTCAGCTTTATTCATCAGGCCCCTGGCCGCACTGGCCGGGAATGATGCCGCTACCCGCCGCCGCACGTTGTGCCGTCCGGCCCTACCGCGCTCGTGTCAACCGCCTGCCACTCCACTCCCCTTTATGCTCTAATTATTTCAAAAAGATACGATAATTCTGTGCCTGCTTAACGCAAAGTATTTTTAAACGCGCTATAGTCACGTTATTTTAAATGAAATGTAACTTCTTTGCCTTTTTTATGTCGACCCTAGGTTATTTATGCTTTTTAGAGTTATGTATTATAAAGGTAGAGTGCCGTGTGATGCTTAGAATAGCATCACCCCATTCATTTCTTGTGGGTGAGGTAAAAGGCGAATAAGGGACTCGAGTGTTATATGTGTATTACAATTTTAGGAGACAGGTTTACAACCTATCACTATAGAGAGAGATATACGTTTTATTGAAATGGCTCTCAAATATTTGTCAGACGTGGCGATAGCAACTCTATTTTTACGGCCGTTAACGCTCTGCCTACCCTACAAGGGATAAAGGCGAGATATTTTTATGTGTATGTAGGTTGAGTTATGATCGCAATAAAATTACTGCAAGAAACTTGGTTTCAGATTGATTGATTCAAAATTTCATAATTGATGGCGTTGAAAATAGTATCGAACAATTGTTATTTTTGACGCCCCTTTAAGACATAGGTACTTATTTTATATTGACGTAAATACGGCTAGCATAGCAGTTGCAGTCGCTTCTTCCGGAACAGCCGCTACATTCTTACAAGGTGGTAAAACAGCTAATTCAAACTGCCCGCGTTTAAACTACCATTAAACGTTTTTGAAAACTTGCAAAAATTTCAAGCGCGGGCAGGAAAATCTTGCAAGTTTAAAAAAATTGTATACCTAACCAGGAAAATGTTTTAAAATTTGGTATTCAACCAATAAAAGCGTCTTTGAAACAATATGATGAGCCATAGGCCTCATGTAGAGGCCGTGGACCGCACCACCCAACATGTGCAATGGCACAAGACTGCTTATCACGGAGCTAAGAAGTCGTGTCATTGCTATAAAAATAGTTTAATACTAGGGCTGCAGCGGGGCAGCTTGCTCATATATTGTGAATTCGGATGATACCGACTGACCTGCTATGTAATGACCTGCTGGTAGTTCCATAATTAAAAACAGCAAATATTGAGCTAAACAAGGCCTAAATTGATAAAAATCAGGCGAAGTTTAACCAGTGAGTCTTTCAACGTAGGACATCAGCTACGGCGTAGAGGACGTATGCAATGTAGGCATGTTCTACGGAGCTACGAGTGTCACGTCGTCGCCGCGACAATCGTCAGGGTAGGCAATGAAACTCTTGGTTTGGTTGATGGAGATTTAATATGGGGGGGAAGGACCCTAGAAAATGTACAATGATTAGGAATGATATTTACAAGGTTTACGGACTATTTTAACAAAGGTCTGGGTCTAAATAAGGCCAAGGCAAGTGACTTACCTCTAAGGGTTCAAATCAGTGATCCGGAAAGCTTTGTGAACACTTCACAAACTAGTAAGTACGAGGGCTTGCATATTGATTATAACTTAAAAACACACTGGACGTCTCGTCTCCTGGTGTTTACTTTAGACTGCCTGATCTGCTGGAAAATGGCGTCTTGGCACGACAGCGATTCAAAATTCAAATGTGAAAGATGAGATAGAAGTTGGTGGTGGACAGTTTTGACAAAATAGTGCGATGCCCGGAGGTTGCATTGCTACAAGAGACACATAAAACTACCTGCAGCACTAAAAGCTTTTGCAAATAGTGAATAACAATTTCACGGTAAACTTTATAAAACACCAAATTAAAATAACAGTTAGGTATTCATTTTACTAACTTCGCTTCGACAAAGCGTACAATTTTATTTGTGACATTGTAGATGACGGAATTTCCTGTTGAGTTTTAAACCTGTTGCATATCGTCTTTCTAATTTTTGCATAGAATGTCTATCTGCGTGTCCATTTTGAAAGAATAGAATTTAATAATTGCCGTGTGATGCCAGCTTAGATTGCCGTGTGATGCCGGCTTAGAATAGCATTACCCCATTTCTTAGCCATGGGTGTCGTAAGAGGCGACTAAGGGACTCGAGGGTTAGATGTGTATTCCAATTTTAGGCGATGGGCTGACAACCTATGCACAGTTATCTGATTGACCCTCAAACTTTTGTCAGACGTGGTGTTAATATCCGTTTTACGCCCGTTAACGCTCTGCCTACCCCGTAAGGGATATAGAATGCATGTAGAATTAAATAATAATATAAAGAGCATATTTTGCCAAGTGGTCTGGCTTACCCCGTCCAAAAACTTAACCTACATTCAGAGGTATGGATTAACGTGCCAAGTTTCTGCGAAATCTAGTCTGCAGTAAATATATATTTTGTTAAAAGCTTGACCTTTCACGGTCACCTTGGATTGAGAGTCTGGGGCATGAAACATATTTGCAACGCCATTAAAATATTAATCTATTCCGCTAACTATTTCTACATACTAATAAACAACAGAACTATTAATTTTTATACAGCAGCAGGTATGTATGTGTAGATGAAATTAATATAAAATTTCTTATTTATGTTATCGTTTCATATATATGTATAGTCATTAGTATGTATGCATATGATATAATATGATGCATTTCTTGGTATAGGTACCTATTTTATCATAAGAACAAACCCAGATTTTTAATAAATCGGACAATGTCACATACAGAAAAGGTAATTAGTGCGTTATACCTACCTATACTTGTTTTTGTATGATACCCAACACGGGTCGTTTCTAGGTAGACTTTCAGTGAAGTGTTATAACTGAACGTGCGATGGTTGATACTAAAAAATACTAAGTTCTGTCATCAGTCTATGCCTGATTATTGCATGTCAAGATTTATTCAATTTTACTCTTGCACCCGGCTCAAATCTCTTATGAAGTGCATTGGAGCTAATCATTCGAAAATTATATCACCTTAGAAGCGAATTGTGCAGTGAGAAGTAAAATTCGGTATTCTCGTTAATATCGCCATCAATATTTTATTACAGCCGCGACTGACCATGAACACTAGCTAGCTAGCTACTTATTACTACTCTCAATACTGGGTACCAGAAGAAGCAAAACATCACCTAATTCCGGCACCGCCATAACAAAATGAAAAAGTCTGGCATCTCTTTGGCCGAGTGTTCAAGAACCCTAACAATACACGACCGCGACGGTACTTAAAATATGACACTGATAAGGGAGACCAGAATGACGCTGTACGCGATGCATTCATCGCCAGAGTAGCATCAACTAAAATAAAGATTACTAGAAAAATTTACCATGACTCGCAAATAAACCTTTTCTAGGAATTCTACAAAACTTTGTATCGGGGCACTTAACTTTTAACAAATGAAATGGCATAAATATTGGCCAGAGAAGCCATCTACATGAAAAAACTTTAAAAGAATGTAGCAGAGTATATAAAAAATGAATTAAATGTTTGTAAGTATTTTAAATTACTGCCTAGAATTGCACACGTACTGATTATTTTTAAGAAAACCTAAATGCGAGGAAGCGCGGCTACGTTCTCTTGGGTTGGTATTATGTTTTTTAGCAGGAGAATATGCCTGGCCATGGCCTGCCCTATGTGCATCGCCGCTGAGTATGAAAGCAGTACCAAGCTCTGTCGAAATTACTAAGATAGAGTGTGACCCTCGACACCCGATGTATCGAAGTACCTTCTAGGCTCATAAGCCGACGGACCTTTATAAGTATCTTTCTCTCTGATTCTGACGACCCATCTCAGGCTAGAGAGAAGTTAGTCAATACAAGGCGCCCGCAACACTTATAAAGACTTTAGAAAATCTACCCGCTTGTCACGACCTGCCGTGGCCGACTTGGAAATCTTTGAATAGATTGCGGACCCAAGTCGGCCGCTGCAAAGATAATCTGACACGGTGGGGTTACATAGACGGCTCCACTAATAATTGCGATTGTGGTGCAAGTCCTCACACTATGGACCACCTGTTGTCCACCTTGAATACCCAAACACCTGCACGCTTGATGACCTCATGAAAGCCATTGAAAACGCTCTCCGGGTGGCTGAATTTTGGGCACCTAAAATTTAGTGTCCCTCAAGCTGTAATCCTCACCTATGAAAACTAAACGAAAAGCAATTTTGGTTTTGTCAAAAAATAGTGCTGAAATAGTGACAAATAGTGACATATGCAAGAAAATTAGTGACTTCATATTTCCCAAGATATGGCTATCGTTTGGTGAGGATTATAGATCGAGGCTCATGCTGTAATCCCAACTCTCGTGTGAGCAAACGGTGGGGTATTTTGACTTGGTCTACATTCCAAAAAATAGTGCCTAATTAGTGACTAATAGTGACAAAAGATGAGAAATAGTATTAGTCCTCGTCTTCGCCTCGAACGTCGTTAACTATATAGGATTAAATCTATTTAGTGACCGATAGCGAAAACCCAGGACGGGCTGGTGATAAGGAACAACTTTTAATATGAATAACCCAAATCAGCTGATCGGCAATTTTGTACGGGAGGTCTAATTTTTTTTCATGTTTCGACCTATGTTCCTTGGGGATAGTGGTTCCTTATCACCAGCCCGTCTTGGGTTTTCGCTATCGGTAACTGATTAGATTTCACCTACCTACTTTCATTTATTTATGAGTTAAATGAATTTTACCACATAAATATGTTTTTTGTTCCATTTTTGCCAAACAAGTTAGGTACCTGTATCTTTTATGTATTTATTTATGTACTACATAGATACAAACATATATCACACTTTTATCCCTTACGGGTTAGGCAGAGCGTTAACAGCCGCAAAAAATACGGTCGTTATCATCGCCACGTCTGACTGATTGAGAAATATTGTGTACTGTCAGATATAAACAAAATACTTGAAGGAAATAAATTTGTTTGATTACGTTCCTACCGACATAACAAACCAGTATTGAGCTTCAAGTACGACAATACGAAGTATTGTTCGCGACTGTACCTGTACCATTTTGTATGGAGAAGTTCTTACGGTTTTTTTAATTGCTTCTACTACATAAACTAAATAAATATCAATGCAGTTTAAGAACACTATTTCAGCACTATTTTTTGATACTAAATTTGAGTCAAAAGACCTAAGCGTTTAGCAGAAATGAGGTGAGGATTACAGCAAAAATTGCTATAGGTATAATCCTCACCAAGATGCCTTTATAACTTCGGAATTATAAAGCGACTATTTCTCATCTTTTGTCAATATTAGTCACTAATTAGGCACTATTTTTTGGAATGTAGACCAAGTCAAAATACCCCACCGTTTGCTCACACGAGAGTTGGGATTACAGCGTGAGCCTCGATCTGTAATCCTCACCAAACGATAGCCATATCTTGGGAAATATGAAGTCACTAATTTTCTTGCATATGTCACTATTTGTCACTATTTCAGTACTATTTTTTGACAAAACCAAAATTGCTTTTCGGTAAGTTTTCATAGGTGAGGATTACAGCTTGAGGGACACAAAATTTAAGCATCGTAGCCGTAAGCACAATATCATATTATATTTACTTTGAGGGCTTTTCTCTCCTTGGGGTCAATAAACCTGCATCACAATCTATGTGCGTATAATTTGTCCGTGGACCGTCGCGAAGTAGTTAGTCGAGAATTATGCTAATATGTCAAGATAAGTATCTTTGCAAAAGTAGATCAGTTTCATGAAAATTTTTTACTGCTTCTATAGTATGCAAATGTATGTTATGACATGATGAAGGTTTACGCGACTTATTTATTATTTGGTGGCGTGCTCTCTATACTACATAAAAAATCATCATAAAATATCCTGGAAAATTCACCAAACACCATCTAAACCCAAACTAAGCAAAGCATTGACCTACTTACTACAAAAACAAGATATCTGACAATAATACTTAAATAGTTTATTGTAATTAAATTCATACGATACCTAGAAAACGCCCAGACTCTAAACAAATATTAGACAATTTACATACAAATACTTGCACTGTGTGGAGATCGAACCCACGACCCTCAGCGTAGCAGGCAAGGGTACTATCAACTACGCTATCGAGGTAGTCGAAAAAAACTAACAAAGTCAATGACTGGCTGAGAAAACCCGCAAAAGGTTTGCACCATTTCGCGGACACCTTGTAGTTGTATCTGGCACATCTGTGAGGTAGTCGGCACTCGCGCGAGCAGTCCAGGCGGCGCCGGCCGGAAAACTTTGTCACTTAACTTCCTCATAAAGCTAAGTTTGCCACTTATCTGGGACACTCAGCAATTACTAGCGAGCGAGATCAAGCTACTACCGGTTTTACGTCATTCTTTATCGATCAGTACGTCTCCACAATTACCATTTTCGTTACGACAAAACTTTAATGATTTGCATTGATGAAATCCTTTAGGCTATCTCATCTGTTCCAGATATCTACAAAACTAAGCACAGAAGTTGGTATTACCTATACGAGTATTTAGGTACCGGTATCAGTTATTAGTTATCAATATCATGATCGCTACTTATAAATTAGTGTACCTAATAACAATATTATCATTTCAATAACAAAATAATAGGCCGGTTCAAGTTTACGAGTATATGTAATTTTCTGCACATTTACCTCTGCTGCTATGCTAAATTTTAGCATCAACGAATTAAGAAAATCTTCTCGAATGACGATAAATTATTATTTCCTTTAAACGGACTGTCTTGTGTATCAAATAAAAGGGCTTCACGAGTTGTTTCGAATATGCTTTATATATTACAAAAGATAAATAAAATACGATAGTTACAATTGTTTTACTACTTGCTCGAAATAATTATTCAAAAATGTACGCTTGTTTGAAAAATAATAATGTAAATTTCAATTCATTGTAGATTTCAAACGAATGTATTGTTTTATAAAATATTCACATCAATTTACTCATGATAGAATATAGGTATTTGTCGCAAGCGTATTGAATAAACCACCGTATTACTTACATTACAGCTAGTTGTTTTCAAATATAACGCAGTTTTGTATCACGGCGGTGCAACGATTGGCGTTTTCAAAACGGCTCGGTGACAGTCGCTAGAAACAGTTCGGTGCTATACATTTTTCAATAAACCTGGCCGTAATTTAAATCCAGCAGCGAGTCGTAATCTGCCTCTTTTAACCCTGACTATTTACATTTGCGGATAGCATCGGATTTTTTAACGCAACAATAACAAAGATATCAGTAGCTGGATCTTAGGATTGTGGCTGCAAGTATTCCGTTCAAGCACAGTTTGTTTATTTCAGAAGAACTGCGAGCTGTGACACTTACAAAACTAACCAGTTGGCAAGCAAGCGTGGATATCGGGGCGCTGGCATTTGCTTGCAGCAGCGAAGAGAGCTGAGACACTCATATAACTAGCCTGTTGGCAAGAAAGCGTAGCATATGTAGGGCTGACATGTTCTTGCAACAGCGAAGCCAGCTGAGGCGTTCACAAGACTAGCAGGTTGGCATGCAAGCGTTGTATTTACTTGCAGCAACGCTGCGAGCCACTGCAGCTGCAAAATTTATCGTTTGTCCGCACTACTCATGAAATTTATATTTTACTAGTTTTATTCATGATTTTTTCATACATTTTGCTAATTTAAAACAATAATTTTTGAATATTACTCAGGATTCTAAAACTTTGCATAGCAGATACAGAGATGGTACCTTTATGATGGTAACATAAAACCATACGAATATCGTTTTCAGATGGTGGTGGCGTAAAGTTACATGCCGTGTGATTAACCTGGCCAGCTCCGAGGCAGTGCCTTTATTTTTATTTGTGTATCCCGCCCGAGCCGGTTTTCTATTAGAACATTACAAAATTGTAATAAAAAAAGAAAATTGTGTGATACAAATTTCTTTTTTTTACAATGACGGATCATAACGTCATTATGTGATAATACTTTCCTACATAGAAGTTCAATTTCAATTTCAATTTTCGTAGTGATTATGAAAAGAAAAAGTTTTTTTTTTTTTTTCATTAAAAAACTGGGCTTTGTACGTGAAGCACACTGAAAGGTTTGCGTAACTCATAAGCAAAAGAGTATATTTGTAAAATGTTATGTTTATATCCTTTCAAATTATTCCTTATTACATTTTCGAAAACATTAGGACCATTTTGGTCAGAAGGCATGTTATTAAAGTGTTCGTTGAAAGCTAGCACAGCCTCTTCTGGCTCCACAAAGGTCAATGTTTCATCTCCTGCCACTACATCATAAACAGCATCAAGCCTCACGGTGCTCAAATGAGTTGCTTCTGTCCCAAAAGCATTTTGAAGACAAGCAAAGCAATCTTACGGAGAGAATGAACTTTTAAAACCGTAAAACATCGTCACCCTAAAATTTCATTTTGATGGCGGATGGCGTACTTAATGAATAATAAGAAACAATTGAAAAGTGATTGTTTTTAAATCGATAAGTGAATTATCTTCTTTAAAAAAAAAGCATTCGAAAACATTAAACGCCAGAAGAGCAAAACTTTCAGTGCGCCCTAGGTACGGTCTATTCAGGTCAAAGTCTGGCAGTTGGAGCTGGACCAGTAACCCACTGAAGTAACGATTTTTCAAAGCTAGAATACCAGTACATTCAATCAAGAAAGTAGGTATCGGGAATGGATGATCTGATGTTCTAAATTCAAATTTAAGTTCTTTTTGTCGTTGTGCCATTGGCAAAACTGTTTACCAATTAGGCGCGGAGTTTGTGTTGTATCTGTTATCTATTAATTTATTGAGTTTTTAGTTCTATCATTGTGTTTTACGAAGTTCCTAAATTTAAAGTTAAATTTAAGGTTAAAGGATCGCTGGACAAAAACATAGAACAAATAGTTTGTTTTAAATTTTGCATCGCTAATAGAACTTCGCGTTTGGGTCACTGAATATGTTGCAAAAGTCTTACGGTGAATCGACTTTATCAAAAACATGTCCTGATGAGTGGTACCAGGCGTTCAAAAGCGGTCGAGATGTGATGGAAGATTTGCTTCGATCCGGTAGGCCATCAACGTCTGCAAGTGAAGATTACATTGCGAGGTGAAGGAAATAGTGTCTGAAAATCCTCATTCAACTTTAAGAGAGATATCCGCTGAACTTTCTCGGTCTCTCAATTCAATCTGTACTATTTTAAAACAAAAGACCTGAATGCACCTTTGCACAAGGCCACCATTGTGAATGGTTTTTTAAATAAACACTCAGAAAACACCATCGAGCAATCACCATATTCACCAGAAGTTGCTTCAACCGACGAGCACCCCTCTCAAAGGTGATAAAATAACTTTGGATGATTAACAAACATTTTGAGTATTATTGATCTTTTTGCATGTACTTCAATGACAGTGCAGTATGAACCAGACAAAAGCTTTTTTTAAGTACAAACACATAGCTAGAAATGTTTTAGCTAAAACGTTGTCATACTGCTAAAAGTTTGCAAAATCTCTTTACGTCTTCAGCGGCTTACTGCTGCTCCTAAAGGCAGCCAGATCTTGATGTAAGCAGTGCTCATAGCCTATAGACTCCAAAAATACAAAACACTTCCTTAACAAAATATTTTCAGAATTGTGACAAGGAGCGGTCGCTTAAACTAAAAGGCGGTATCTGCAAAGTTCCATTTCTATACATATTTTCTAAAATTTTCGATCTTCTATAATGCCATGTACCTAATTCAAATTATTACAAACTGCAGCCTATATTAACCCCCATCGGTTTCGCTTAATTAAGCATCATCAGAGGTACGTAATACAAGAATAAATTTGTGAAACAGTACAAGAGTTCACAAACATCTAAACATGGAGTTTCACCAAGCGGCGTCAATCGCAAGTATAATTTCAACAATTTATTACCAGCGTATAACCATTGCATGAAACAAATTCCGATAAAGTATACCTACTTAGGGGTAGGGGAACAGATTCATTTTAAATACCTTGCACCCTCATGCCGGTACAATGAAGGTGCGATCATTCATAAAAGTGTTATTAGGTACGCCGAAGAGTCGCCGGAAGGGGCGCGCGGGTGGCGTGTTGTCGGCAGGGCGGTTGCGGGGCGGTGGCGGGGCGGTTGCGGGGCGGCGGCGGGGCGGGTGTGGCGCCTCACGACCTCGCCTCACGCACACGCAACCACCGACATCATGACAATACTACATTTACCACCGATCACAATTACCATTTAAATTAGAGTGAGATTGGTCGAATTAATCAGTCAAGTCTATAACAATTATGCTGCTCCGTTGACAAAGAGTGTCCAATCCGAAAACGGTCAAGTGCGTCTAAAATACTTATTCGCATCAGTCCAGTTAGCAATTGGTCCAGTTTGCAAACGGTTCAAAGGCCCAATTTCTGAAACGGTGATATCTGAAACGGTGATATCTGAAATCGTGGGAAGAACTACGCAACGACTGAACTAACCACTCATATCACACTTTCTACTACTCGAAACGTAGAATCGAAGAAGTAGTAGAGATTTTAAATAGTGATAGGTTAATTTTGCGTCTCTATTTAAAACCTCTACTACTTCTTCGATTCGTCTCCGTCATCTTCGCTATAATCATCATATTCCATAGATACATAGTTGTCCTCATCATCAGAACAGATCAGTATCATTATCACAGTAATATCATCATCATAATGTTTTTTTTTCGTGTTTTCAATGGACATACATAATGGTTGTCATCACGATTTATCATCATTATTTTTATAGTGATAAAAATCAAATACCTATATGATTCATGATATTTGACCATACCTAATAATATTTCAATAAATTGTTATGTTGGTCCCACGCCTCGGCAAGCGTTCCTTTGAACGCCCTCCCTCCGGCAAGATGGACCGATGACTTGAAGAAGGCGGCTTTTGGATTGGTAGCTGCTGGATGGCGGAAATGGGAGATCTTGCCTTATGGCGTACGAGAGGCCTACATTTAGAAGCGGACTGCTCTAGGGTGACGAAATGTATAATCGTATCACAATATACAAGTCATCTACACTCAGCGACCGTAGGCTACAACTAATGTGGAAGCGATACCTACAAGTCAGAATTTATTACATTCTCAGACTTTTCTCTAAGACGTCACGGAAGCGTCACGGCTATTTGATTTGATTCATGAGGGATGGGATACCAGTTGAATTGAAATAAGTAACTAAGTTTCGTTGAAATCAAATATGAAGTGGTAATGCTTTTGAAATATGTTGAGACTGCGTCGCTTGCAATACATAATTTATGTTAATTCACGTTACTGACGTGATCGAAAAACAATCGCTGTATGTTGCGAGGGCGTCAGACTTACTATAGCGTGTTACTCTTTAAACTCATCCAATAATCGTGACGATTATGGCAATGCGGAAATTTTCGATAGCCATGATCATCGGCTAGAATTCATCGGATATCCATTCAAAAGTAGCCCACTCTTCGTTGGTCACATATTGCACTATCGAAATAATATGATTTTGATTCAAACACTTGTACTCGTTTCACTTATTTTTTATTTTCGTCCCAACCGGTTTCGCTTAAATAAGCATCTTCAGGGGGCAATTACACTTTTCGTACTAAAATATACAATTAAAATACATCGAAAACAGTTCTATACATTTGATGATAGTGCAATAATCGTTAATGTTAAAATGTAAACAATAACTGTGACGGTAGGAAAATAAATAAATTTCGGGTTGCCTACCGTGGGGAGATTACCCATAAATGGGGAGATTTAATATTTTTCTACCAATACTAGGTACGTCTATTATAAGGTTTTAATAAGTACTTTTAAAAGGAAAAGTACAATAATAAAGGTCAATTTGTATAAATAAATATAAATTAATAAAAAAATAAAAATGATTTAAAAGTCAACAAAATTAAATAAGATTCAATGTCAGGTTATTTTATAACTACAATGTCAATGAATAATTGGATAAAAGTAAAACTAATAGTTTATATGAAAATAGAAATGTCATAGAAAAATTAGGTTAATTATCATTAAAGTAAAATAATAAAGGGGATCTGTTTAATTCTAGTTGCTCATTCAGTAATATGTCAGTTTTCTTTGATGTTACTTTATTAATTTCGAGTGCTTCGAAGTTATTTAATTTGCGTCCTTTTTCTCCTAATTGTAGTACTCTGAAGTTAGTGGCAGGGTCAAAACCGTGATTTTCATGTATTAAATGTTGTGCAAAAGCGGAATCCTCTTTCTTGAGTCTCCAACTTCTTTGATGTTCCTTGATTCGGGTGTCGAAAGTTCTACCTGTCTGACCTATGTATATTTTGTTGCAATCTTGACATTCCAACTGGTATACTCCGCTTTTTTTATTTATCGGGACTGAATCTGATTTATGGGCAAGACATTTCTTTAGGGTAACCGGAGTGTAAAAAGCCGGTGTTTTACACTGAAGAAGTCTGCCACATTTATAGGATATATTTCCCAGAAACGGGATTCTAGCCCATTTATTATCTTTTGCGGTATTTATTTCATTCTTGTATAACAATTTTGAAACAATAGATTTCTCCTTCTTCTTTAAAATTTTGTTAATAACTTGCGTTTCGTAGCCATTATTATTGGCAATATGTTTAATGATGTTCAGTTCTTTGTTAAAGTTTGGTTTAGTCATTGGTACTGATACGAGTCTATGAATCATCGAGTGAAAAGCTGCATGTTTGTGAGAGGTCGGGTGTTTCGAATTTGCATGTATAACAACGTCAGTGTATGTCGGTTTTCTGTAAATTTTAAAGTCATGTCTATTATCTATTATTGAAATTGTCAAATCTAAAAAATTTAGTTCTTTACCACCTATTTCTACCGTGAGCTGGATATTTGGGTTAATAGAGTTGATGTATGTCAAGAAGTTATTTATGTCGTCTTTAGGTCCATTCCAGACACAAAGTATATCGTCAACATACCGAAACCAGTAGATAATATTTTCTTTGTATGCTTTGTGTCTGAGAATTTCCTTTTCAAACATGTGCATATAAATGTCAGCACATATTGGAGACAGTGGGCTTCCCATAGCAAGACCCTGGTTCTGTTTGTATATGGTGTTGTTGAAGGTAAAATAGTTTTGATCTAGGCAAACCGAAATTGTGTGTTGTAAATCTATTATTTGTTGTGGTTCCATGCGAGATTCTATTAACATTTCGCTTATTGCACTTTTACATTCGTCTATTGGTATACTAGGGAAAAGGTTTTTTACGTCAAAGGAAACTAAAATAGCATCCTGTGGCAATGTGTAGTCTTTTATCTTATTAATTAGGTCAATGCTGTTTTTTACTGTATGCTGTTCAATGTTGATTTCTTTCTTCAAAATTGCGTTGGCCTTCTTAGCTAGATTGTATGCAGGGGCTCCAGTATAGCTAACCACTGGCCTAATAGGTGCATCTTCTTTGTGCAGCTTATAGTAACCATGAAGTCTAGGGATGGAGGGGTTCATTGGTTTCAGATAGCGATCTCTATCCGAGAAAATACTATTAGCTGAAAGTATGGTATCATTCACAGCTTTGTTGTATTTTGCCGTTGGGTCTTTGTTCAAAGTTACAAAAGTGTCACCTGAAAGAAATTGGTTAACTTTCTCGTTATATTCCTGTTGAGACGTGACTACCACTGTGTTGCCTTTATCTGCTTTTGTAATAACGAGGTCATTCTGCTCAATCTTCTTTTTAATGCTTTTTATGGTTTTGATGTCAGTGTTTCTATCGTCTTGTGTAAATGAACCTTTAATGTCTTCTCTAATAACTTTAGTGCATAGGTGTTTCGTGACGGTCTCTGTTACAGCTACCTCCAGATCTACCACTAAGTTATCTAAGTCTTTCGCTGTATTAGGCAGGTTTGGTGCGTATTTCAGACCTTTTTCGAGGAGATGTGTTTCATTTTTGTCGAATTTGACGCTGGATTTGTTTATGAGTTTTGGGTAAAACTCTACTACATTTCTCTTCCGTGGATTATGTTGAATAGGCCTCTTATCATGTTTTTTGAGTTTTGCAAGTTTCTTTAAATGGTTGTCGTGCATTTTTGTTGTTGCTAGTTGCGTTTCGATATATGAGTCGCTTAGCACAATATCTAATTCTATATTATGAAGCCTTTTAGCTAGTTCCATATGCATGACTTTGATGTGGGAGGCAAAATTATTGCGCTGGCAATACAAATTTCTCAATTCAGCGATTAATAAATTTTGTTTTGTCTTTTCTATGACATTTCTAAGTGTTGGTTTATTATTATTGCATTTGAAACTGTTTTCAATATATCTGGGAATTATTTTATTTTTCTTACAATGAGTGTTAAACCATAGATGTTCATTGGTTTTTCCGAACTTTAATTTTGTTCTTCTGTATTTGACAATTAGCTCAGTCGTAGTTACTGATAATATATAGTTTATACTTGCAATTGTCGGCACTTGGTGAAACTCCATTGTTATGATTTTGATTCAAACACTTGTACTCGTTTCACTTATTTTTTATTTTCGTCCCAACCGGTTTCGCTTAAATAAGCATCTTCAGGGGGCAATTACACTTTTCGTACTAAAATATACAATTAAAATACATCGAAAACAGTTCTATACATTTGATGATAGTGCAATAATCGTTAATGTTAAAATGTAAACAATAACTGTGACGGTAGGAAAATAAATAAATTTCGGGTTGCCTACCGTGGGGAGATTACCCATAAATGGGGAGATTTAATATTTTTCTACCAATACTAGGTACGTCTATTATAAGGTTTTAATAAGTACTTTTAAAAGGAAAAGTACAATAATAAAGGTCAATTTGTATAAATAAATATAAATTAATAAAAAAATAAAAATGATTTAAAAGTCAACAAAATTAAATAAGATTCAATGTCCGGTTATTTTATAACTACAATGTCAATGAATAATTGGATAAAAGTAAAACTAATAGTTTATATGAAAATAGAAATGTCATAGAAAAATTAGGTTAATTATCATTAAAGTAAAATAATAAAGGGGATCTGTTTAATTCTAGTTGCTCATTCAGTAATATGTCAGTTTTCTTTGATGTTACTTTATTAATTTCGAGTGCTTCGAAGTTATTTAATTTGCGTCCTTTTTCTCCTAATTGTAGTACTCTGAAGTTAGTGGCAGGGTCAAAACCGTGATTTTCATGTATTAAATGTTGTGCAAAAGCGGAATCCTCTTTCTTGAGTCTCCAACTTCTTTGATGTTCCTTGATTCGGGTGTCGAAAGTTCTACCTGTCTGACCTATGTATATTTTGTTGCAATCTTGACATTCCAACTGGTATACTCCGCTTTTTTTATTTATCGGGACTGAATCTGATTTATGGGCAAGACATTTCTTTAGGGTAACCGGAGTGTAAAAAGCCGGTGTTTTACACTGAAGAAGTCTGCCACATTTATAGGATATATTTCCCAGAAACGGGATTCTAGCCCATTTATTATCTTTTGCGGTATTTATTAAATCAGATTCAGTCCCGATAAATAAAAAAAGCGGAGTATACCAGTTGGAATGTCAAGATTGCAACAAAATATACATAGGTCAGACAGGTAGAACTTTCGACACCCGAATCAAGGAACATCAAAGAAGTTGGAGACTCAAGAAAGAGGATTCCGCTTTTGCACAACATTTAATACATGAAAATCACGGTTTTGACCCTGCCACTAACTTCAGAGTACTACAATTAGGAGAAAAAGGACGCAAATTAAATAACTTCGAAGCACTCGAAATTAATAAAGTAACATCAAAGAAAACTGACATATTACTGAATGAGCAACTAGAATTAAACAGATCCCCTTTATTATTTTACTTTAATGATAATTAACCTAATTTTTCTATGACATTTCTATTTTCATATAAACTATTAGTTTTACTTTTATCCAATTATTCATTGACATTGTAGTTATAAAATAACCTGACATTGAATCTTATTTAATTTTGTTGACTTTTAAATCATTTTTATTTTTTTATTAATTTATATTTATTTATACAAATTGACCTTTATTATTGTACTTTTCCTTTTAAAAGTACTTATTAAAACCTTATAATAGACGTACCTAGTATTGGTAGAAAAATATTAAATCTCCCCATTTATGGGTAATCTCCCCACGGTAGGCAACCCGAAATTTATTTATTTTCCTACCGTCACAGTTATTGTTTACATTTTAACATTAACGATTATTGCACTATCATCAAATGTATAGAACTGTTTTCGATGTATTTTAATTGTATATTTTAGTACGAAAAGTGTAATTGCCCCCTGAAGATGCTTATTTAAGCGAAACCGGTTGGGACGAAAATAAAAAATAAGTGAAACGAGTACAAGTGTTTGAATCAAAATCATAACAATGGAGTTTCACCAAGTGCCGACAATTGCAAGTATAAACTATATATTATCAGTAACTACGACTGAGCTAATTGTCAAATACAGAAGAACAAAATTAAAGTTCGGAAAAACCAATGAACATCTATGGTTTAACACTCATTGTAAGAAAAATAAAATAATTCCCAGATATATTGAAAACAGTTTCAAATGCAATAATAATAAACCAACACTTAGAAATGTCATAGAAAAGACAAAACAAAATTTATTAATCGCTGAATTGAGAAATTTGTATTGCCAGCGCAATAATTTTGCCTCCCACATCAAAGTCATGCATATGGAACTAGCTAAAAGGCTTCATAATATAGAATTAGATATTGTGCTAAGCGACTCATATATCGAAACGCAACTAGCAACAACAAAAATGCACGACAACCATTTAAAGAAACTTGCAAAACTCAAAAAACATGATAAGAGGCCTATTCAACATAATCCACGGAAGAGAAATGTAGTAGAGTTTTACCCAAAACTCATAAACAAATCCAGCGTCAAATTCGACAAAAATGAAACACATCTCCTCGAAAAAGGTCTGAAATACGCACCAAACCTGCCTAATACAGCGAAAGACTTAGATAACTTAGTGGTAGATCTGGAGGTAGCTGTAACAGAGACCGTCACGAAACACCTATGCACTAAAGTTATTAGAGAAGACATTAAAGGTTCATTTACACAAGACGATAGAAACACTGACATCAAAACCATAAAAAGCATTAAAAAGAAGATTGAGCAGAATGACCTCGTTATTACAAAAGCAGATAAAGGCAACACAGTGGTAGTCACGTCTCAACAGGAATATAACGAGAAAGTTAACCAATTTCTTTCAGGTGACACTTTTGTAACTTTGAACAAAGACCCAACGGCAAAATACAACAAAGCTGTGAATGATACCATACTTTCAGCTAATAGTATTTTCTCGGATAGAGATCGCTATCTGAAACCAATGAACCCCTCCATCCCTAGACTTCATGGTTACTATAAGCTGCACAAAGAAGATGCACCTATTAGGCCAGTGGTTAGCTATACTGGAGCCCCTGCATACAATCTAGCTAAGAAGGCCAACGCAATTTTGAAGAAAGAAATCAACATTGAACAGCATACAGTAAAAAACAGCATTGACCTAATTAATAAGATAAAAGACTACACATTGCCACAGGATGCTATTTTAGTTTCCTTTGACGTAAAAAACCTTTTCCCTAGTATACCAATAGACGAATGTAAAAGTGCAATAAGCGAAATGTTAATAGAATCTCGCATGGAACCACAACAAATAATAGATTTACAACACACAATTTCGGTTTGCCTAGATCAAAACTATTTTACCTTCAACAACACCATATACAAACAGAACCAGGGTCTTGCTATGGGAAGCCCACTGTCTCCAATATGTGCTGACATTTATATGCACATGTTTGAAAAGGAAATTCTCAGACACAAAGCATACAAAGAAAATATTATCTACTGGTTTCGGTATGTTGACGATATACTTTGTGTCTGGAATGGACCTAAAGACGACATAAATAACTTCTTGACATACATCAACTCTATTAACCCAAATATCCAGCTCACGGTAGAAATAGGTGGTAAAGAACTAAAATTTTTTAGATTTGACAATTTCAATAATAGATAATAGACATGACTTTAAAATTTACAGAAAACCGACATACACTGACGTTGTTATACATGCAAATTCGAAACACCCGACCTCTCACAAACATGCAGCTTTTCACTCGATGATTCATAGACTCGTATCAGTACCAATGACTAAACCAAACTTTAACAAAGAACTGAACATCATTAAACATATTGCCAATAATAATGGCTACGAAACGCAAGTTATTAACAAAATTTTAAAGAAGAAGGAGAAATCTATTGTTTCAAAATTGTTATACAAGAATGAAATAAATACCGCAAAAGATAATAAATGGGCTAGAATCCCGTTTCTGGGAAATATATCCTATAAATGTGGCAGACTTCTTCAGTGTAAAACACCGGCTTTTTACACTCCGGTTACCCTAAAGAAATGTCTTGCCCATAAATCAGATTCAGTCCCGATAAATAAAAAAAGCGGAGTATACCAGTTGGAATGTCAAGATTGCAACAAAATATACATAGGTCAGACAGGTAGAACTTTCGACACCCGAATCAAGGAACATCAAAGAAGTTGGAGACTCAAGAAAGAGGATTCCGCTTTTGCACAACATTTAATACATGAAAATCACGGTTTTGACCCTGCCACTAACTTCAGAGTACTACAATTAGGAGAAAAAGGACGCAAATTAAATAACTTCGAAGCACTCGAAATTAATAAAGTAACATCAAAGAAAACTGACATATTACTGAATGAGCAACTAGAATTAAACAGATCCCCTTTATTATTTTACTTTAATGATAATTAACCTAATTTTTCTATGACATTTCTATTTTCATATAAACTATTAGTTTTACTTTTATCCAATTATTCATTGACATTGTAGTTATAAAATAACCTGACATTGAATCTTATTTAATTTTGTTGACTTTTAAATCATTTTTATTTTTTTATTAATTTATATTTATTTATACAAATTGACCTTTATTATTGTACTTTTCCTTTTAAAAGTACTTATTAAAACCTTATAATAGACGTACCTAGTATTGGTAGAAAAATATTAAATCTCCCCATTTATGGGTAATCTCCCCACGGTAGGCAACCCGAAATTTATTTATTTTCCTACCGTCACAGTTATTGTTTACATTTTAACATTAACGATTATTGCACTATCATCAAATGTATAGAACTGTTTTCGATGTATTTTAATTGTATATTTTAGTACGAAAAGTGTAATTGCCCCCTGAAGATGCTTATTTAAGCGAAACCGGTTGGGACGAAAATAAAAAATAAGTGAAACGAGTACAAGTGTTTGAATCAAAATCATAACAATGGAGTTTCACCAAGTGCCGACAATTGCAAGTATAAACTATATCGAAATAATACTTATTATGCAGCAATCTGATTTTCTAGAAAAACCGGCGTTATTTATAACCGTCGGTTTATTTTCGACCGCAAACTTCTTTTTCATAATTTTATCTTCCTTTCAGTTTTATAATGCTTGCAATAGCATTTCCTGCTATATTCACAGAATTTCTCTACTAAAACTTAAAATTAGCAGAAGACACACCACCTCGTTTAATGAAACGCAAAATGGTTGTAGGCAACGTACAGAACGAGTATTTTTTTTAATTCCTAAAAGAAACAAATAATTAATCTATCATATTTAGGTCATATACCATTTTCTAATACATCATCTGTACGGTATAATGTCACTACAATGCACATTATTTTTTATGTCAGAACAATCATATAGTTACACTAATGTATTTCAGGTGACAATAACGTATTTCTTAGGTTCTTATCTAACTTGAACACAAAAACTTAGTAAGAATTACATTTCTTAAAAAGATACCATCTAAAATAAGAGAAAGAACCGTCAAACATATTTCATAAGCACCTCGAAAACGAAACGTAAACAATTTCCTTCCGACGAACGAATTCTAAGTGGTATTTATTCGAATAAATCTGGAATGAAACTGGTACTTACAGTAAGTAGCGGTCGTGAGCCTGTCGATCGTGTCCTGCTTCAGTTTGGAGTTCTTCTTGCCCATCTTCGCGAGAGGGAGGCACCCGCACTCACGCTAACTGTTTATGTCGTTTGACGTCAGTAACCGGTGATGTTTTACATATTACTTGATCTCCGCCCACCAGTGTTCACCTGCAAAATATTATATGAACACATAAATTTTGAATCATTAGTGAAACTTAAAAAGTGAGGAGCCGTGAATTAAGAATATGCACGCTGTAGCTACAGAAGGTACCTACATGTAGGTACCTTCTATATGTACAGTGATGTGAAAAATATAAAAGAAAACATACATACATATATCACGCCTATATTCCTTTTATAGTTATTACAAAATAGACAGCAATATACAGAAATAATCATTTACAGATCTGAATCCGAGCACACTCGTTGTGGAGTTCCCCAAGAAAATATTCTGGGGCCTCATCTATTTCTAGTTTATATGTATGATCTACCTATTAAATTGATTGACAATTGTATCACATTTGCTGATGCTATATCACTAGTGATCAGATTTGTGATCTGCCTGCTGATTGGTGCCTGCCAAGCGTGGTAGGTATGGCAAATACATTTTAATTGGGAGATTTATAAATTGGATAAATGTAAATAAAATAAATTTAAATATTCCAAAACTAAAATTATTTATTTTTAGACATATAAAGTAAATGACATGATTGATACTGGACGTAAAGGACTTAAATTTAAGAAGTGCAGTCTACACATTCTTTCGGTAATATGTTATGATGAATTCTTTAAATTCGCGTACCAAATGTTTGTGACAGGCTTGATAAATATTCATTCGTACTAAGTGGGTTATATTTGTCGGAGCGTGAGGTATTAAACCTGAGGAATGAAGTAAAGTGCACTTTTTGATGTATTTTATGGAAAGAGCATTAATTGAGTACCTATGCGTTGGCGTCGGTCGAAGCATGTAGTAGACATATTGTGTCAAGTGGTTTGGCTAAAGGCATTTTTGGGAACAGAGAGATTCCGAGTTAGTGTTGTTTGAGCGATCGGGCGTAGCGCAAGGCTCAAATGACCTTTCATCGTTCCTTGGTTTTGGTACTTCGCGTCCTGATCTTAATGTTAAAATTAATTATAGCTGCTAGCCTACTATCTGATTTTCGGCCGTTACGACATCAGAAGTGGGATTGAGACCTACAAACTGTAATGTAGTGCCATAGTGATAGACTTGTGGACCCAGTGATTGTGACTAAAATAACTTTCGTGGAGATACCAGTTGTAAGCGGGAATGCAGATTGCAGAGAATGCTCTTGGACCACAAATAATTCAGGCCAGTTCTTTCCATACTATTATTTTCTAGCGATTTGATATTATTGGTTACTGATGATTTTTATTTGCCGCGTATTAGTAATGTTATTTTGAGGCTGATATCAATTTTGAGTTTGTGATAGAATTCTTTTTAGTACGGTAATGATTGCGACACGTTAATCTACTGAATTTGTTTATAAACGTGGACCTAAGTTGGACTGGAGTCAATTTTATCGGATTTTAATTGGCATTATTGTTTGATGAAAAATCATTCGATAAAATAATTATTTTGGATAAGGAATTAGATTCACGAAAACATAAAGATTAATTCATTTTCTGTCAATGGGCGACGTTGATATGATTGGAAGATGTCTCTGGAATCGGAAATAATCAAATAAAAAGAAACATGTTTTAGTTTTGTTGTGTACAGTTAGTTGTCCACGTATTTCGTTTTCGTTGGCACAGTTGGTAGACTGTTGCAAGGAACATGAAGGTTCAGGTTCAATTCTTGGCCTAGTTTGGAAGTTTTGATTTCGTATTTTATTGTGTAAAGAAGGATTTCTGATCTTTTGAAATTATTGCATTGCATTATTGTTCGCATCGTATAAAGTGACGCATGTATCGTTACAGTAAAATATTATTTAGCGTGTTTTCAAACTTTTGGAAATGGATAAATCGATAAATCAGTCTATTTTTAGAACTAAGTTTAACAAACCTAAAGTCAAACTATGGGTCGGCTATTTGATATCGGCGGAAACAAAAAAAAAGGGTCTTTTCAAGTACCTATGAGAACCAAGGCGTTGTGTTTTGGTTTGGGAATAGCGACTGTTTCTCAATCTTTACTGAAATTGGTATAGAATTTTACCTGGTACAGATTTGCATTTATGCGAAACTATTGAAATAAAAGCTTTTGCAGAGTTGGTACCTATATAGACAGAGCAATTGTCGGAAATATAAAAAAAATGGGTTAGTAATTTTCAATCAACGTATTTTGAATTTTAACAAAGATATTGTATGAGAGGTGTACTTATTTTTTTATTTTTTCCATTAGGATATTTTTTTTTTAAACTGAACAATTCGTTGCTGGTTTAGAACCCAGGGGAATGCTGCTGTATGTGTACCTAAAACCAGAAGACATTATACTCTACTTACAGTTTGAGAATCACTCTCGCGTTGGATTTGTTATTTAGTTTGGGAGAAACACACTTGAGGTTTAAAACTAATAAATAATCATAATGGTTATGGTATTTCCTTATAGTGCAGAAAACATTTTAAAGCATTGCTGTAGCTCTATTATGTTATCTTAGAGGTATAAAAAAAGCATTGTTCTAAAAGGGACATTGATGTCCAAAATGACTGAGGGTTGTAGCCACGCGTATTACTGATACCCGTGGTTCAACACATGTTACCATAGTATTCGGAGAAATGAGCGAGATCTTTGTATTGTTTTCATAATGCAAGTCTGGCAAAAACTCTTTTGTTAATTAACTTATATCATAAGGGATTTAGAAACAAACATGACAATGATATGGTTAAGCATGATCATGACTGTAAATTATGAACATTTACTTAAATGCGTATAGCGTTATTCAATTATGAAGTAATAATTTTTATATAAGGTAACGTAGTGCTTTGCCGTGGTGGTGATAACTAGAGCAGCTGGATAAGGACGTTGTGTATATTTCTGCGTGAACCGCATTAATATCTTGTTTCGGTAAAAAAAAAAAAACTGTTTGTTGTTGGATACAATGGGTTGATGTCACAGATTTAGAAACTCTGTGGTTGATGTAGCACTGACTTCGACGAAAGAAGTAGGTAAATAGTAAATTGCATATTGAATGCAATTGATATTTGAGTATTGGTACGTGATATTAATAAGGTACCTATCATTTAAAAAAATAGATTTCATTAAGTTATTTTGTCAACTTGGAAGATTAATTAAATCACCTACTCGGTGAAGCAATTTATGAAAATTAAGCTCTCAAAGCAGTGCTTAGTTAAAATCAATACATGCTTTGTAAAGGTCGAATCAAATAAGAATTATTTTTAATCTGATAAGCATTGAATGGATCTAATGTGATAATAGAAACGATTGTTAAAAGTTGCATTTTGAAATGGACTTATGTTTTCATTTTAGAAGTACTGAATCGTATGGCTATAGTGATTTGCTTAAGTAATATTGATTTGCTTTCTTGAGCAGGAAAACGTAATCTGGCTATCTTCATATAGCTGTTATGTGCCTTGCTTGGATTAGAAAGCTAAAATGCCTGAAAGTAAAGTACCCATAAAATTGCATAATTAATCAGATGATAGTAGCAGTTAAAGTTTTTGTTGCTGGCAATGATGGACGTGTTTGTCCTCCCGACCCCTCACGACTATATACTATGACTGTGATCACAGTACCTACCTATTGACTCTGACTTAAGACCTCTGCGGGAGGAGCGCGTGCCATGGTGGAGACAGTGTGGTCTCAAATTGTGGAGACAGTGTGGTCTCATGTTGTGTTGGGTCAGATATAGCCCGGGGAACTATGATCTGATCGGGTGAGTGGCCAGCTGCAGTGGCTCATTCACCATCCGCTTTGCTGATCTGTGTGATCAGATGGTGTCTTTGATGGACGCATGGTTTCGTTGAGGGCATCATACTTGACCAAGTAGGTGATTACTGTGGTCATTACTGTTATGTATGATGTCGCTCCAGGTAACCGGTGTTACCAGTAGGCGTGCCACAAGGTGGTGGTGTCGGCCTGAGATCCGTGGCGGGGATCTGTGACTGTGATTGACAGTGTTGAGTGACCCAAGGTGGGGAAGCTCTGTGACCGTTGCGACGGTGGCCGGATGCAACAAAAGACTTTATTGCGGTACTTGTATCAATTATTGTATTGTATTCAAGTTAGAATATTGTTTTATGGGCACTTGTCTTTCAATAAGTAGTAAAGTGATTTAAGTTATCAGAAAGCGACGATAACGGCTGGTTCAAGTGGGTTGAAAATTTATGGTTCACACTCAACTTGTAATCTGTCACTTTAAACCCGTAACCTTAATGTCAAAGTTGAAATAATAATGAGTTTCTGATAAATGTTGTTTCTTTAGCTGTTAAGTTCGACATTACAGTAAAACAGTGCATAGTTACTAATCATGTAAGGGTAAAAACGTATTGGATGGCTTATGAGAAGTTTTTGAAGTGCAAACGATTAAGGGCCTGTTTATTTATTTAGCAAATAATAACACAAACGTGAAAAATACTTGAACGATTTGGAGATAATAGATTTGTTGTTATGAATACCAAGTCAAATTTAACAAACAAGTATTAGGAAGTAAGTAAGTAAGTACCAAACAGGATAGCTAACTTAGCAAGTACTTTGGATCAAAGATACTTAAAGCCGCAATGAATGCTGAGCTGCTTTCGGTTCTTGCAGTTCATCGATATAGACCTGTTCACATGTTCAAAGGAACGAAGCGAACTGTTGTGAACAATTAGAGCTTTGTTTAGTTCAGGAGTCTAGCCAGATTATTATGGTTTTATGGGCTATAATAAGCTAAAGTATGTCTGTCAGGATAACCGACCGATACTGTGAAATGGAAAGTTGTGACCACACGAGGACGTGTGTAAGTCAGGAAGGCCGTGTCGGAGCGTGAGGTATTAAACCTGAGGAATGAAGTAAAGTGCACTTTTTGATGTATTTTATGGAAAGAGCATTAATTGAGTACCTATGCGTTGGCGTCGGTCGAAGCATGTAGTAGACATATTGTGTCAAGTGGTTTGGCTAAAGGCATTTTTGGGAACAGAGAGATTCCGAGTTAGTGTTGTTTGAGCGATCGGGCGTAGCGCAAGGCTCAAATGACCTTTCATCGTTCCTTGGTTTTGGTACTTCGCGTCCTGATCTTAATGTTAAAATTAATTATAGCTGCTAGCCTACTATCTGATTTTCGGCCGTTACGACATATTTATATATATAAGTTAGATATATATATATATCTTAACGCGTACCATGGCTATGTATCCTCAATACTTAGCTACGGACTGATTATCTGGGAAAACTCCATTGATGCAAATAAAGCTTTCCTCGTACAATAAGTGTATAAAAGCAGTTTGTGGAACTTTATCTAGAAACATGCAGACTTCTTTTCAAAGCTACTAAAGTTCAGGCTGAACAATGTATATTCAGCAAATTGCTGTGTTTTTTAAGGAGCACCCTAAATATTTTGAAAAGCTACCATAACAGCCTTTTAGCCAGGTAAAAATATGGTATTTTTTAAAGCACCGAGGTCAAGGGTAAACATTATCTTAATCGTGATCTACTGCAAAAATATTTAAAAAATAGCCAAACGAAATAAATAAAAACCAAAAATTCAAAACGTTACCCGCTGGCTGATTTTTGGTAAAATGTTTTTGCTCAATTATCATAATCATAATCTTAAATTTTATTGCATCATAATCAATAATGTACATCCTTAAATTAAGAAACTTATAGAGTGCAATTCTTGTCATTGAATTGTTTCACAAATTATTAATTAATAGACCGTGCAGTGCCGTGTGATGAGGGCTTAAAAGAGCATCACCCCATTTGTGTGTATTGCAATTTTAGGTGATGGACTAACAACCTGTCACTACAGTTATACACAAGTTTTATATTAGTTATTTAAATTATTTGTATACTTCAGAAAATTGTGTTTAGGTATAGTGATAAAATTGCAATAAAAATGTAACCCTCGAGTCCCTTAGTGCCTCTTCCGACAGTAGGGAAAGAATTAGGGTGATGCTTATCTAAGCTTAATGAAAACAGCCATTAGTATTTAGTCGTTTCCAGGAATAATTGCAGGAGTAGTGAAGGGTAATAATAAAACCTACGCAAGCGAAATTAAAAAACTGATTAATTACCGTAAAGTAGGTTCTCGCATCAAAAGACTCGTTACCATAATGTTGTACTATTATGAAGGTAAGGTAGAACGTGCTCCTGTATGTTACGATTATTTTAATCGAAGTACTGATATGTGCTATTTTTAGGTGGGCGGCAAGCAAGCCTAGCGAGCGATAGCGAGACATAAATAAAATCGGTCTTCTTTGCGTCTTTAGCGAAAACAAGCCTAATATATCTTTCGCATACTTAGGTATATATAAGGTTTAAGAAATTTAATGCCTATTTTCAAAATATTATTTAACTGTCTGTTTTAATAAGGCAGTGGTCACATGCACCGCATGATTTATTAGCTCCACAGAGCACCCAAATGTCACGTGCTGTCACCACCGTGCACGAGTTCTTTGGTCTGTGATTAGCTCGTATAAAACTCTGTTCTGGAAAAGTTATGAGCATGCGCAAACATATTGTCGGATTAATTAAATATCACAAACCAACCGACGCTTCTAAAAACATTTCTATGAAGTTACTTCACACTGACATTACTCACTCAATAGTGACTATAGGTCTTGCAGTGAATATAACTGTAAAAAGAAGAAAAGGGACAGTATCTAGGTAGTAGTTAAGTACCTACTATGAAGCAGGTGGAAAACTTAATATTCATGTTTTAGTTAAATCTAATATTTGAAAGGTAATTGCTGTTCTACAAACTTCAATTCTACTCTAAATGTATGTCTTCTTTATCTGCCGACGATACAATAGGTGCCTTTATAATCCATAGACTGTTATTAATAATCCAAAATACATTCGTTATATCAAGATATAAGTATATGACTTACATTTGCCGTTCAAGATCACTAAATAGATGACCTAACTAAATAGAATTTAATTTGCAATAAGTTTAGAGCTGCTTCGATTGAAAAAACCTGATTTCTATACAATTCGCAACTTAACTGGGTCATTAATTAAATACAAAGCCTATTAGTTTCAAACTATTTTCCAAAAACACTACGTAAAGACTTCATTAAACGACTAAGTTTTTCTATAATAACAAGGATAGAAGTTAGTTTAACTCCAAAATATAATTAATATGAAGTTAATAGATTACCTCCTTGTTTTTATTGTGATTGTTAAGCTGTAGTATCTTGTGAGTTGAGCTATCCACTATCTAAACTCACTATCCATCACAGTTTAGAATCACGCAACAGGGTAAGTACTTACACGTTAACTTTTTACTCCGTGGGTTTCATGAACCTGAAACGAGGAAAAAGACTACTCTTACCACCCAGCACACTGCTTTTAACACAAAATTAATATTCACCTATTCGCCAAGCGTTTCGTGGCTTCTTAAAACCGCATAGCATCTTTTGAATTTATACAAACGATAAGTATGAGGTTTTTCCTTTCAATGTCGTTATAAATTCGCAATTGCATTAGTCATATATTATAATTATTGTTTGTGTGTGTAGTGCACATCGGTAGTTTCTTCTTTATTCGGGGGCCTGTCCTAATGGCCGTCGGCGATTACTTAGCTACACACAAAACTTTTATTGGATTAAAACTTAGAGAATCTATCTCCCCAACAGTATTTTACAATCGCAAGCAATAAATATTCATAAAAAGTATTTTATCACAAGGCGTCTATCTACATTTACACTCTGCCACTTTCCGTAATACCCTCTTGGAATTTGTAGCATTGTTAAGATATGGCTAGCGGCAGCGGTCCCTATAAATAAATGTAAATGGTGAGATTCAGCAAGATCAGCGCCTATTTGGGTTAAATGGCCATAAAATTGGAGAGGATTAGCTGGATGTATACTAAATTCTTATGAAATAAAACAGTGATATTATCTTAATCTACCTTCCAAAAAGTCAGATCATGTTTCCACTTTTATAATGAAACACAAAACTTATGACAATAAGTACCAAAACTTTAGGCAGGCATACATGAATGCTTACCAAGAATAAGTAGGTACGTATAAAGCTAAGGTTCTACACGATATAACTTGGTGAACTGATGATATGAGACATGTTTGTTCAATATCTACATAACGAGACACGACCTTCAAACTTATCAAACCAGCAAACACGTCAAGCTATCGCTTTGTATTAACCTTGATATCAGTGTTTACCCCTCCCGATCCACCAGAGAAAATAGACGCAAATTACATACTTAAACTAGATAATCAAACTCGGTCTTCTGGAAACGAGATCTCTTTTTTTTAAGGCAAGGACATTTTTATTGAAGATTTCCTATAAAAATTAATTTGAAAATAGATATTGAATCAATCCGGACCTCGATTTCATAGCTATTCGTAATTGAAATCACGCACGCAATGCCTTTTTCGCATGCGTAACCCTCAAATTGCTAATTTCTAACTGTGATTTTCCCGTGAATTCGCAACGAGTCGACGAGGCTTATCACTCGTTTCTAGCCGTGAAACATTTTTCTGCTACTCTCTAAAACAGCAGATTGTCTAAATCAAATAACTAGGTAAACATTAAGTGCTGTCTCTTTTCGTGAAATAGGTTTAGAAAAAGATGATGATATTTTAGTCATGTCTTGTAACTTGACGCAAAAATGTGTTATCTGTCAAAATAAGGCGATGGCAATTAAATTGACTATAAATTGTGAGGAACCCATTGACATTTTTAAACAAGACGTTTGATACGAAAAACTTGAGTTAGCGAATTGGATTTCGTGAGAGACTGAATCCACAACATTTCATTTTACGTTAGATACAAAAGATATATATATCGTTTAGAGTGTTTGGGATGTTTATTAATTAAGATACACATATTTTCATAGTTTTTAATGCAATCGTTTCTGAAATATTTTGAAAAGTTGTAAAAACTTCCAAAGTTAGGATTACCATGAAAAAATCCTTTGCTTATAGTAGAAAAAAAAACAGTGGAGAAAACTTCATTCATTCATCTGTCAATGTCAATCAGTTTTTTTTTTAAATAAAGGTAGGCAAACGAATTTTGTTTTCAGCAGCCTAGTTGTAGGAACTAAACTATCACTTTTTAAAATTTAAAATCTCTGATTATGAAACAAAATAAAATAAAAAGAACTTGCCCTTTATTTAATGATGCGATAAACTATCTATTAAAAATATAATAGAGTATTGTTAGAAATTTGAAATGTCGTGGATTGCGAATGTGAATGATGGTCTAATTTCTACTACTTGAAGGGGACTAAGCACGTAAAGAACTTAGTTTAGTTAATTTTGCCGAAAATCACTTGCACTCGGGGTTCCGGTTCCGCTCACATGATCATTTTCAAGGAATTAATTTTTAACATGCACAAAACATTGTCGAAGCAAGAACATCTCATCCACTAAATTATAATTACTTTAATTACGTATTCGTTTTACCTGTGTGTTAAATGGTATACCTTATAATGTTGTAGGTAGGACAACCTTGGTTTAGTCAACACCTAAAAGATTTCATACCGATACGGTCACAATATTTACTGAAATCTATACAATCGCGTCGTGCCTACAATCCAACCGGTCACATTTGATAAAATATGAAATACCAACATGTTCCTTCTTTGTTTAGGGAATGTAGTTATGCCAACTAAGCTAGTTTAATAAGTGATATGGGGGATTCAGGTTCTAGATGCATCGGTCGGGACCTCTAGAAGCTTTAGGAAAGATCGAATAAAATCCGTTGATAGCGTTAGTACGTGTATTCTTGACGAGTCTCTAGTACTCGTAACAATTGTTATTAATTTCGTAGAGAATAAGCCCTCTATGTGTCGGCTGCTCAAGACAGCCTTCATCATAGAGGTCGACAGATCACATACGCGCCCGCCCGTCAGCTGTCATTGCCGAACACTCAGTAATCAATAAATAACAAGTAAATCGTGTAAACCTACATCATGAGTGATAGTTCTTCGTTTGTTAATAAAATAAATTAGAACAAGTATGTCATAAACTAAACGTAATCATTTGTAAAATTAATCAACTATATAGCTTTGCTAAATTAATCTGATCTGTATGATTAATATAATAAATAAATAAATAAAATACATATATTTAAGGTTTGGGCGTAGCGGAAAGAGATATCGCCAACATTATCCTATTGTGTTCCACCGCTGGGCAGAAGCCTCCGTCCAGCCTTTGTGGTATAGCAATTGAGATCCTCACACTACCTTTTGATCGGTTAATAAACCTCTTCGCCGAATCCCATTTAGTAGGGTAATGTTATCTGCCTATATTAAGCTTTATACACGAGACATTTTAAGGATCCACATAATAGTCACATAAAATAAATAATTTGGTATGAAGTAACTTCTGGGGTTAAGCTACAGGCTACCAACGGGGTCATAGGTGGCAGATAGTGAACGGCCATCAGATATTGTGATCAACTGCGAATATACTGAATAAGCAGTCCCCGACCAATAAGCGGCAGAGATAAAAGGAGCTGGTGGGAATTCCTGTGTGAGCGGCTTACCTATAAAATAACAAAATAACTCCAATGATGTCTCTGTGTCATAGCCATCAATGCCGCTATCTAATAGGCATTCCCCTAGTGTCGGGCAATAGCGATACTACTAGTAGTGGCAGAAGGCCGAACAAATGGGATCTACAAGGGCTTCTGATCACACATCAACCAACGATCCGCAGGCAAAGTGATCTCCGGGTGTTGAACTGCGGTGTGGAAGGGGGAGACCACCGCACAAAAAGATAGTAATTGAAGTAACTCCTCCGACAAGAGTTTGTCTCTTAAATTTGAAGAAGAAGAAGTAACTTCAGTGCCAATAAGCGCCGAGAAACCTAAAGAACATGTTCAAATTTTCCGGCGCCATCGCCTAATTAACAGAGCTCACAGTACAGCTGGCAACTTCGGAAACAGTTGTCGGATCCGATTTTAGTACCTACCTACCAGTTTTGTAACGTTTGGTACAGCTAAAGCCAAAACAGATAGTTGCAATTAAATTAGAGAGCTTTAGTAGGTTAGGGAAAAAACGCTAGCCCTCGAAACGAAAACATTCGGGTTTGATTCTCGGCGGGGCACTCACTATGTTGATATTATTAGGTACTTCGTAAATTTGTTTTCAGTCTGGCTAGGACATTGCAGTGAACCACCTGATTGTCCATAGGGAAGATGGTTCCGTGCTTTGGAGGGCACGTTAAGCTTTCGGGCCGGTTGATGTCTATGATTACTTGGACGTCAGTCGGTACACGACCATGTCAGAGGCCTATTAGCAGTAGTAGGAGTTTAACAAACGAACGAAACTCGGTGTCCCACACAAAAAGAAGATCTTGAAAACTACTGAAGAGGTTTTAATAAGATTTGTTGACTTCATAAATAAATCCTGAACTAGTAAATCATATCACTGAAAGTGGTCTAGTTAGAAAGGCGATGTTATAAAATTCGGTGCGGGTGCGGCAAATCAGTTGATGTGTGTACCACAGGAATATGGCAAAATCAGGAATTTGCCCTTATGCTAGAACATAGCCGAATCGATGCTTCATTCTACCATTGTCCTAAACAAATTCAGAAATTCGACCAAATTTCAAATATAGCAATTTTTGCGTACAAAGAAAGTATATTTTATAATTACAAAGGAAACCTCCTGATTTTGCCATATTCCTGCGACACATGGTATAAGAAGTTGTGATTGCGTCGACTTTCACATAAGGCGCTTGTAGCGTTGCCAAACAATTAGTCTGGGGTACAGTCATTAAAGTCTTCCAATAACGAAGTTCGTTTAACCGGTCTCTGTCCTACCTACTGCCAACATGTACTAAATAGAAACGTTACCCTGGCCACCAAGAGGGCTTCAGTAGACTATTGAACAGGCGGAGGAGTTCATCTTTCTCTCTATGACGTCACAATGATGCTGGCCGGGCCTGTTCTGTTAACCGCTATATCTCGATAACTACTTATCATATTTACTTTATTTGTAAGCCAAATTAAACGATTTTTAAATGCAGATTATATCCTTTACTACATTGGTTTATGTAAAACTATTTCGTAATGAGATATGTAATAAAAAGTACTCTATGGAAAAACGTTATTTCCAGTCATTAACTCTATAACTATTACGATTTTGCACCATCCCGTAAAATCAGGAATTCGGCCATATTCCAGAATAGTAGTCTTCATTCTAGCATCGTCCTAAATAAATCCAGAAATTCAGACAATATCCTAGTATTGTCCGAATTTCTGATGTTGTTTGGAGCAAATTATGTTTGGAGATTTATTGGAATCCTAATAAACTTGAAATCACGCCCATCGAGGGATAAATGGGATGGAGTTATTAGTGATAACGAGTAGGTACCGCTCGTGCCTTCTCTCAGCTTCCGAGTCGCGAGTTACGTAACGCAGTTGTAGCAGACAAACAAAAAGCCACACCGAATCATTAAAAAAAGGACGCAAACTTGCAGCGTAAAAGTATCTCATAAACGCTAATTCTAATAAAATGTCTATTGGTACTATCGTTTCGCGAAAAATCACTCAAAAACTTCAAATATTTTCAACTCATATTTTTTACATTTTGTATTCATTTATTTTTGGGGAGGGTAAATTTGCCGTGTGATGCCGGCATAGAGTAGTATAACCCAATCTCTTACCCATGGGTGTCGTAAGAGGCAACTAAGGGACTTGAGGGTTAGATGTGTATTGCAATTTCAGGCGATAGGCTGACAACCTGTCACTGTAGTGATTGACAGTTATCAGATTGAACCTCAAACTTTTGTCAGACGTGGTGTTAATATCCTATTACGGCCGATAACGCTCTGCCTACCCCGTAAGGGATATAGGCGTGATTTATGTATGTATGTTATTCCAATAATCACTTCAAGTTAATATGATTTCTTAAAAATAAAAACAGTCCGCAAACAATTCAAGGCGGTTGCTCAAAGATTTCATTCTCTTTCATTTCATATAGGTACAATTTTTAAAATGTGTTCATGTATAGGGTTCTCTAGCAGCTATTTAAAGTTGTTAAACGTCGATACATAATTTGTCGAAATGTTAAAAACTCCTTTTTATTTAGAAAAAATATTGTTGACAATGTCTTGTAATTATGTGAAAAGTAAAAACAATTGAGACTATCGAAGGGAAATTTTATTGTTGTGGATTTTGATCAATGTTCCACATTTTGCCCATATAGTATTGTGATTTCCTGGACTATAAGTTTTCATAAAAACTTTTTTTTTTTTACCTAGAACGGTTTACTTAATTCAATATTTTTTTCAAATTATTGCATTTAAAGCAGTTCGGAAGTTACAACTGGAATCAACACCCTCTAACCTTTCCTTGCTATTCAATGGTTGAGTATCTTGACGAAAAAATAATAATATGTTTGCACCCCTTTGAATTGTAAAGAAGGAAAAATATTTAACATATCTCATGCATTGTAAGTAGGTCATATTTGGCACGCAACTCTTGCGGCAAGTGCGATTTACCGTAGAGGTTTTAAAAATAGGTATGTTATGGAAAAGAATTATTATGAAATATTAGAGCCAATAAAAACCTATTATGTAACCTTTCTTTTTTACTCATCATTGGGTGTCATTTCAAATCGTTATCTGACTTTTTTAAATTTAAATATTACCAATTTCATCGTAAAAAAATAAAAAGCAAATTATATTTTAAATCTACATTTTTTTAACATTAAAAAAATGAGTTTGTCGAATTAATTTTTAATAATTAGACAAAACTAGAAAATATCTTGCATAGTTTCATGACGATAAAAAGCTACTAGAATTTTGATATTTTCTTTCAAATGAATTGCTACCCATAGAGAAATAGTTTCTTGTAGCTTTTGCTTGATGATGATTTGATGATACAACTATCATCTTTGTTTATTCTTGTGTATTGATCACTTTCACCTTCTTTCTATTTGATATGTTATGCAGTATACATACCGCAGGTATTATATAAATTACACTCTTGGAAAGTTGACGTCAAAAATTCTCGGAGTACAATTGAGTGAATTGATGTGTACGTAAACCACCGCTTACGTATTTATTTACGTATTTATTATTTGCTAATATTTCATATTGCGTGAATACGACCTTATTTTATATCACTAGGTGTAAAATTAACGATAAACAGACAGGCGTACAAACAGAGTTGACGAAATGACAAGAGTTTGCAAGACTAAAAAGGGTAATGTTATGCGGTACTGGCAGCTGGCGGGGCGCGGTGCCGGCGAGCGAGCATGCGACCAGCGATCGATAGTGGCGCCTAATTGTCTGGATGGTAGCTGGACAGCGTCGCTGTCACAGGAACACACAAACAATTACACAATCATAAAACACAACAGCTGCCAGTCATAGACAAAATATTGTATTTTTATTTTGTATGTGTATAAAAAAATTGCTGAAAATATTTGAAGGGTAAGGGCGAACTAGTCCATGAAACTGAAGAATTTTCCATTAGGAACATTTGTCGAAATACTTTTCAAAATATATTGGCTGGCCGGGTAAATTTGTGTGAGAGGGCCAAATTTTCTACATATTTCGACCTATATATATTACTTCGTCACGACAAGACGTCTCATTCTGCCATGATTCAGTTTTTATGAATTACTAAATTAATTTAATCAATGCGTATTTAATTAAATTCAAGCTAGTCTATAGTAAAACAAAGAGATCATCTGACTTTCAAAAGTAATAAGTACCTGGTTTAATGTAAGTATCTGGCATGTCCGGAACCGCTTCAAAATAAAACATTGTTTATGCTGTTAAAAAAATACAACGCAATTGTAATCGCAATCGTTCCGAGCAACTAAATTAATGGTTGTCGCCGCTTGATAAGCTTTAATAGCACGTGAGCGACGTGAAGCGAGAAACAAGCCGAGTCGAAATAATACGGGTTCAGTATGTATGTATAACATTCTTCTTACCTAGAACTTCTTTAAATATTGAGCATCATTTAGGTGGACTAAAGTACCTACTACCTCATTCATCATTTCATTATTTACCCAAGCTTCATCTTCATTCAAGAAAAAGGCAAGCAAATTAACCAGTTGGGTTAAAAATAACAAATTTACTTTGAATTAAATAGAAATTACTACTAAAAAATGATCCTCAAAAGAAAATGTAATATTTTATGAAATCTTTACTAATTTTTAACATAATTATGCTCCTAGGGGAAAGTTTTGACCAAGGATTTTTATATTCATATAAAAGTTCCATGGCATGGCTTAAAATAAATGAAAAAGACATTTTTACTTTCGGACAAAATATATATGTCGGAGATTGATCATACTCTGGTGGGTATTGGCTGAAATCATTTGACAGTTCGCATTTAGTTAATATTCTATGTCCATGTCGCTGGCTCCCCAAAGTATATATTTTTCAAAGCTGAGAGGCTCAAACGTTTGTGACGAATGGATGGACTCTTATTTTAAGACTGGTTTTCAATGTGACGCTACCTAGACTGAGATCTCAGGTCAAAAAATTTGGGGAGCCAGCGACATGCTTTTAGGTTAGAATTTCAGAGAAATCATCAGATTACTTGTTAACGGCGCAATGTGCCAAAATGATGGCTATGCCAAAGAAATGTGACGGAATATGTGACAGCTACAAGCACATTCAATAGCTATGTGACTCAACTGGAGCTGAGAAATAAGCCATGGAATGTTTCCAACCCATGTCGCTGGCTCCCCAAAAAACCGGCATCCGAAATCTCTGCAAGTATCACCTAAAACTACTAACCAAAGAGGAATTCTCGATCGTAATGTAGTAAATACTCGTTCTTCAAACAATCTCCTCTCGAATCAGCGTCGTTTTTGAGAAAACACAACATTTGTTTTTGTATGAATATAAGGGTGACTACAGCGTTTAACCCTTTTTGGGACAGATTCAGGAACTTATGGTTTAATGATTTCCGTACAAATTATACTAAATATTACCTTGAACAATGTCCGCGAAGGGCTCTTAGTGTTTATATTGTGCTGGTACTATTAGCAGCACATCCACTTTCCTATTAAAGGTACTTAGATTTTTGACGGTATTTACCACGGTTTATTATTGTAACATTTATAGTACAAAATCATTGTAGTAAGCCGATATGTTTGTTTGTATACACGATCTGATTGTTGTCGTTCGGGAGAAAACGTTACCGGCGCGGCCGGCGACTTATCAGGAGCACATCGGAAGTCCCTTTCATTCTCGTCGAAAAGAGATCTTCACGGATAGGTCCGAATGTCATCCGGCAATAAAGTTGCACGAGAGCGCTAGCGCGTATTAGGCTGAGTTTGGGTATTAATGTTTTAGAGTTTTATGCACTAACAGTGCTTTATTATTATCATGTTTTAAACTATTACATTGAAATAATGTGTGTAGTGTAGAGTATATTTATACAAGTCTAGTCAAGTATTGATGAAACTGGAAAACCTTTCCAATGGAACACAGGTCCAATATTTTCCATAAATGGACCTCCTATTATAAATAACCAGCTTATCGGCAATTTGGGTCATGTTTCATGATAAAAAAATGGTTCAGTTTCATCAATTCTTCTAAATTTTTATTCTCTGTGCGTATCAAAAATAACTATTTTAGGACAAATTCATTTTCAGTAGATTTTTAAGCGGTTTTTAGTATTGTTAGAGTGATTCAAAACTTTTTATATTAGTTACACTAATATATTTACTGTACCTATATTAATTCATAATTTACATAATGATGCGACTGGTTTCATTGCACCATCGTCATCGTCATCGTCGTAAGTAACTACTTAAAAACTGGTTACTACCTGAAGACGGATTAACGAAACAAAAAAAACATGTTATTAAAAAGTACTACCACGAGCCCATCAGGTAACAAAACCACTCGTATTATAATTTGATTTTATAATCTATCATATGATCATCTCAATCAAGTAGGCATTTGTTGCGAGTGAATGTACAGTCGGTTATAGCACATAATGTACCAGAGGTACTCCAAAAGAGCTGAATTATTTTTGTCCTTAGCAATGTTTTTTCTTGACATGGATATGTTTTAGTAGAAAATTACTTCTTTTATGAGAATAAGTTTAAATTTTGATAACGTATTAACTGGGGATAAAAATAAAACAGTTCTTTTGGAGTACCCCTGTTACCTTATGTGCTACAACCGACTGTACCTACATACATGTTGTACAGACTGTAAAAATGTAACATCGCTACTGTTTTATGAGAATAAACGATATTTATTTATTAATGGACTCGAGGGTGTGTATTGCAATTTTAGGCGACGGGCTGACAACCTGTCACTATGGTGATACACAGTTATCTTATTGACCCTCAAACTTTTGTCAGAAGTGGTGTTAATATCCGTTGAACGGCCGTTAACGCTCTGCCTACCCCGTAAGGGATATAGGCGTGATTTATGCATGTATGTATGTATTTATTAATTATAGGAATCAATTTAAGCAGAGCCCTTTCTTAACATTATTTAAGGTCATATATAGTATAATCTGTACGGAAATCAGTAAACAATAAGTTCCTGAATCTGTCCCAAAAAGGGTTGAACGATGTAGTCACCCTATATTCATACAAAAACAAATGTTGTGTTTTCTCAAAAACGACGCTGATTCGAGAGGAGATTGTTTGAAGAACGAGTATTTACTACATTACGATCGAGAATTCCTCTTTGGTTAGTAGTTTTAGGTGATACTTGCAGAGATTTCGGATGCCGGTTTTTTGGGGAGCCAGCGACATGGGTTGGAAACATTCCATGGCTTAATTCTCAGCTCCAGTTGAGTCACATAGCTATTGAATGTGCTTGTAGCTGTCACATATTCCGTCACATTTCTTTGGCATAGCCATCATTTTGGCACATTGCGCCTTTAACAAGTAATCTGATGATTTCTCTGAAATTCTAACCTAAAAGCATGTCGCTGGCTCCCCAAATTTTTTGACCTGAGATCTCAGTCTAGGTAGCGTCACATTGAAAACCAGTCTTAAAATAAGAGTCCATCCATTCGTCACAAACGTTTGAGCCTCTCAGCTTTGAAAAATATATACTTTGGGGAGCCAGCGACATGGACATAATATTCTCTCCTGGCAACACTCAAATAGATGATGCGCTTTGTTTGCGCGCAGTTAGCTATCGGCTGTAAGATAGACTGGAGTGACATTAGAGGCGTTGTAGTGCGTTCTCACAATTCATTGTTAGCTGCGTTCGTGATGGAGAAACGGAGCTTAGGTGGGCTTTAGAGTAAACAACTTTGACAGTTCCGGTTGGTCTGTCGTTCGATGTGGTCGTTTCGAAGTTAGGTTTAGAATCTGGTCTAATCTTTGGAATCCTGGAGCGTTTGGAGATACTGTGGTCGTCTAGCGTTGGCGGAGCCCTAGATTCGTATTGCTCGTGGAATATTTGTGGCGATCATGAAGTGTGTGTTGGTTATCGTCGTATTTCCTTGAGGTTGTAGCCGAGGTTGGTGAAATGCAGAGATTCTACGAGGTTGGTGACAGTTGCTGCTGTGGTCTCTTTGTAGTCCTGCAGGCAGGGGATTCCAATGGTGTTCGGTGTTGAAGGTTAGTGTCAATCGGTATCTTTGGTGTTGTGAAGACACGTTGACGTAGATCAGCGTGTGTCTAAGGTTCTTAGATTGGTTTGGTAGCTAGGTCGGTTGTAGTACGGTTACACCGTGCCTGACGATGACCTGCCAGGTCGAAACAGCCTCACCGTGGGAATTGACTGCGTAATGATATCGACGTTGTGGTTAATCATTTCAGTGGCTAGCGTAACATTTGGTGTTGCAGTATTCTACAGGGTTTGACGAGTATACGCCCACGACGTGTTGTTTTGTATCCTGACATAAGATTGGTTAGATGTGACTATGTCATCCTGGTTTAGCGGCATCCTGATGTTCATAGCGCGTGTGCCTGAGTATGTGTCCAGGACTCTCTATTTACATTGTGTTCTCTTCTTTTATCTTTTCTTTTGCTCTCTTCTTTTTCGACATCAGAAGCGGGATAGTGAACCATTATTCAGACGGGCATTAGAAGTATTCTAGTGGGACGATAATGAACTATTATTCGGACGTGCGTTAGTGGTATTTTAATGAGATGTTGGAATACTATTTGGACGTGTGTAAATAGTATTCTACTGGGATAGTGAACCATTATTTGGACGGACGTTAGAAGTATTCTGGTGTAACGATCGTGAACCATTATTTGGTCTGGTGTAATAGGTTTTCTGATTGGATGGTGGACCATCGTTTTGTTGATGCGATTGTGACTTAGGGAGTTTTCTCATGAGATAGTGAACTTTAATTTGAACGGCTGTAAGGAGTATTCACGCGTGATGGTGAACCATTATTTTAGGCGGTCGTGAGAGGTATTCTAGAGTGACGATAGTTGACTTTTATTTAGACGATTGTGGGAGGTATTATAAAGTGTTAGTGAACCGTTATTTAGGACGGGTGTTGGAAGTATTCCAGTGTAATAGTGAGATAATTATTTTCTTATGAGGTAGTGAACCATTTTTCTAAATGGAGACACGTACTTGCTTATGACGCTCTGATTTCAAACACTGCATAAGATAAATGCCTCAAAGTTAAATTCCAATTGAACTTGATATGTTTGATGAATATCCGCAAATTCTTTATAAAATAAATTTTCAAGGCCTAACTATCGATAAATATTCCTTTGTTTTCAAGGCATATGTGTCAGTTAGAAAATTGTGTTGTCTGCAATCAGAAATTTTCAAGGTATAGGTACCTATCACTTTCTTACCAGATACCACATACCTTTTTATAGGTACTTATGACCGGCTGATTCTCTCTGACACCTATGACCGGCTGTTTCAAGGCATAGCTCATGCCTATGACCGGCTGTTTCAAGGCATAGCTCATACCTATGACCGGCTGTTTCCAAGGCATAGCTCACACCTATGACCGGCTGTTTTCAAGGCATAGCTCATACCTATGACCGGCTGTTTCCAAGGCATAGCTCACACCTATGACCGGCTGTTTTCAAGGCATAGCTCATACCTGTGACCGGCTGTTTCTAAGGCATAGCTCACACCTATGACCGGCTGTTACCAAGGCATAGCTATCAGGCAAGAGGACTGATAACTATGACCGGCTGTTTTCACCGATACGTTTAGCCGGCTGTATTGACGGTATGATACATACCAAGTTTTACTCTTACTTTACTCAATTCTTAAACCAATTTATAAAGTTTATTTCAATTTTTGAGGCATTTCTCTATTGCTTTCGTTTATTTCAAATAACCAGTCAGGATGGACGAGCTTAGTTAGTTTATTTCGGTTCACATCAGCCGAGGACGTCTGACTTGTCAGAATGGCCGTGTCGGAGATTGATCATACTCTGGTGGGTATTGGCTGAAATCATTTGACAGTTCGCATTTAGTTAATATTCTCTCCTGGCAACACTCAAATAGATGATGCGCTTTGTTTGCGCGCAGTTAGCTATCGGCTGTAAGATAGACTGGAGTGACATTAGAGGCGTTGTAGTGCGTTCTCACAATTCATTGTTAGCTGCGTTCGTGATGGAGAAACGGAGCTTAGGTGGGCTTTAGAGTAAACAACTTTGACAGTTCCGGTTGGTCTGTCGTTCGATGTGGTCGTTTCGAAGTTAGGTTTAGAATCTGGTCTAATCTTTGGAATCCTGGAGCGTTTGGAGATACTGTGGTCGTCTAGCGTTGGCGGAGCCCTAGATTCGTATTGCTCGTGGAATATTTGTGGCGATCATGAAGTGTGTGTTGGTTATCGTCGTATTTCCTTGAGGTTGTAGCCGAGGTTGGTGAAATGCAGAGATTCTACGAGGTTGGTGACAGTTGCTGCTGTGGTCTCTTTGTAGTCCTGCAGGCAGGGGATTCCAATGGTGTTCGGTGTTGAAGGTTAGTGTCAATCGGTATCTTTGGTGTTGTGAAGACACGTTGACGTAGATCAGCGTGTGTCTAAGGTTCTTAGATTGGTTTGGTAGCTAGGTCGGTTGTAGTACGGTTACACCGTGCCTGACGATGACCTGCCAGGTCGAAACAGCCTCACCGTGGGAATTGACTGCGTAATGATATCGACGTTGTGGTTAATCATTTCAGTGGCTAGCGTAACATTTGGTGTTGCAGTATTCTACAGGGTTTGACGAGTATACGCCCACGACGTGTTGTTTTGTATCCTGACATAAGATTGGTTAGATGTGACTATGTCATCCTGGTTTAGCGGCATCCTGATGTTCATAGCGCGTGTGCCTGAGTATGTGTCCAGGACTCTCTATTTACATTGTGTTCTCTTCTTTTATCTTTTCTTTTGCTCTCTTCTTTTTCGACATATATTTTTTGCCTAGTACACTAGTTCTCGATCTCAGAAAATATCGGGGCTGTTGGCGTCAAAGGAGAGCTTCAACTTTGCTCATCGAGCCAGGATGCTGATAATCGGCAAGAACTCGGTAAACTAAGTAACTCGGAAAGGTACTTGCCGATTATCAGCATATTGATCAAAACTGCTGGGAGCCAAGTGTTTTCGAATTTGTAATACGAACATTATGAGACGAATGTAGAGAAACGACTATTTAGTACATACATACATACATACACATATCACGCCTATAATCCCTTGCGGGGTAGGCAGAGCATAAGTGGCCGCATAAAACGGACATTTACGCCACGTCTGACAAACATTTGAGGGTCATCCGGAAAATTGTGTATCGCCATAGTGACAGGTTGTCAGCCCATCGCCTTAAACTGAAATACACACCCTCGAGTCCCTTAGTCGCCTCTTACGACTCCCACGGGCAAGAAATGGGGTGATGCTATTCTAAGCCGGCATCACACGGCTAACAACTATTTAGTATTAGAACGAAACGCAATATATAAAGAAATCCTAATAAAAACCAAACCTACGTAATTAATTTAAAGCACGTCTTGTATGATTGACTTATTTTATTAGGTCTCACTTTTATCAATATTAAGCCCCTTCTCATTCTACAAAGTAGCTCTAAGCGTTACGTTTTATAATTAGAGATGTAATAAAGGGTGACGATTTCAGCGAAATTGGTCATAAGCGGGAATCCCGGGTCACGGTCCCGGGCCTGAGCCGAGCCCTATCGTCGGGATCACTCGGGTGACGTCATCGAAGGGACGCCCCACGCCCGACCCGACGCACCACGATGACGCCCCAAAGCCGCGCAGAAAAACAGCTAAGATAAAGGTTAAAGGCCGATCTTGGGTCAATGTCAGTATTTTCAACCGTGAACCGGTTTATGTGTTCGCCTGTGTAACTAATTGGTGTACAGTGGAGACACTTTTTCCTAGTACAAGGGCTTCTGTTGATTTATTAGATAAAGTTGTGTAAAATAACGCTGAATCACTCACACTCAATCTAATCTTGAAACGCGTTAATCTTTAAAGGCACATTTTCTTTTGGGTCGCGCAACATTGCACATGTATACAAAAGTTCCGCAACAAATGTATCCCACAAAATGTTGACATACAATATTGCGCGACAAATGTTCCCAAAAATACGCGTCTTTCGTGTAAAAAAAAGTTCACGTTTAATTGTATATCTATACGTAGATATAATGCTCGTTTTACATAAGTTCCGCAACATTTTAAAAGATCCGCAACAAAAATGGCCGCCCGCGACACTTGTGAAGTTGCCGCGAGACACTCGTCAGTTTTTTGATAAACATCGTTTTGCGGCATATTAATGTTCCCAAATAAATCCACACCTTTAATAATAAATATCAGAGTGGGATCGTGCACCGTCCTGGATGATTAGGAAACTTTATTGTCCGACTAAAATTGATTGCGGTTATTCCGAAACATCGATATGGCTCTGTCCGGTTTAAACGGAAACGCTCTTCATTATCATCGTTTACTATACTTGCAAGAATATGTAGCCACATTATCGCTTAAGCTTTTAAACGCAAAGGTAAATTAATGAGAGAACTGCTCTATATCATTATGTGGCTAGGCTTATTTTGTGTGTTGAGGTGGCGCATGGTAGCTTTAGGTTGGGACGCCGTATCGGAGCGCGCCCGGAAAGATAGGCTTGTGGCGTAAAGGCCATCACGGGTCAAAGTAAGAAAATAAAAAAAATTGTATTAAGTTCTAGGTAGGTACGTTAGTCCAGCATGGAGCAAAAGAACACCTGAAATCTAAAAGTGGACTAAGTATAACACAACGGTAGCAAAGACTGACTGGTCACCATCGACTTGGGTTTGGTCGGATTCGCACAAAATAACGTGCGTGCGTGGGCCGAGCTCGTATTTTAGCTGAACGCCTGTGATATCTAAAATCAGCATAGGCCACGCGCCGCTGTCATGTATTTAGCTCCCTGCTGTGTGGGCGTGAGGAAGCGTAGCGTAGCGTAGCCAGCTGCGTGGCACGTGCAATGCGGCGGCGGCGGCGCGCCCGTAGCGAGCCACTACCAATTACCTACTTGCGCCCGGAGGTCACTTTATGAATAATAAAAAATGAAATATCGATTCCAGAATTAAATATGATATGCCACACCCCGGTGATCGGGTATATAAAATTTTCTGTTTTGAAATGATTCAAATCTATATGAAGCTTAGGTTTAGGTAATACTTTACTTATATAAAATAGATTTCACCCCTTTTAAGTACCAGAATCAGATAGATACAGAGAGAGAGAGAGAGAGAGAGAGATTGGTAACGAAGGATACCGCTTAATAAACTATCTTATGCTATGTATAAACATAGTGGTAGGTACATTCGTAACAATTGAGCGGTCTTTAATTTCTTTTTTGTTTGCAATTCTTCATGAACGAACAATGTTGTTACATTAGGTACATACGTATAAGTATATTTGATTTGATAAAATAATAACATTCATGAATATTCACCGCGTTATAAAAATATCCACGAGACATGACGCGTGATTTTAACACATTTTACAAAATTGAGTTGTTCAGCAGAACAATGGGCGTATTTTAGGGTTTGTTGTTTAGTAAATTTGGGTGGGCGAGCGAAGCATGCGGCCCGAGCGACGGCCGCAGTAGGCAGGTATAACAGTCAACGTCGCCCCACTGCCGTTTATATATAAATTCCAACGATCCATTGTTTTCACAGAGTCAAATCAGAAAGTACATTAAGATGACTGTTGATTAAACTCTATAATGTATACCTACTAACGCAAAACTGTATTTGTCAAGGAAATTGATTCAAACAAACTTAAAATATGATTCGGAGCGAGTTTCGACTGCCATACTTCGAATCAATTTTAATTAAGATCCTATCAGTTGGTTTTTATAAGTACAAAAATGATTTTATCTACGCTCGTCAAATAATGTTCGACTTATGAACTCGAAAACAGTTGCATAAAGACCTACTTTATGCATTCTGCCTATAGAAATTACAGTTTCCTAGAAATTACAGAAGCGTAATGACTTAATGAGAAGGCTCTTCCTTCGATAAAGTTGAGAAATGTAGCGAAGTTTTTTTTGCCAATACTCATATCGCCATCTTCCGCCGCACCTGTCAGTTGCTGTTGTACAGTAATTGTTCCGTTGTTTTTTAGTTGTTTCATTAGATTGTTGTTCAGTTGTTGTTGAGATGTTGTTCAGTTGTTGTCCAGATTTTGTATAGATGTTGTTCAGTTGTTGTTCAGATGTTGTTTTGTTGTTGTTCAGATGTTGTTCAGTTGCTGTTCAGATGTTGTTCAGTTGTTTAGTTAAGTTGTTGTTCAGTTGCTGACTCGATATCTGAACAACTGCTGAAGTAAAGAATTTTCGAAAATACATATCAAGCCATATTACATTCTCGTATTTTATTTGACCTTGTATGGGGCCTTGCAATCGCCGGTGCGGACGTTTGAAAAAGTGTATAACTGAAGTTTTTTTGGAGTGTAGATAAAATAGTGTATGCAACTGCATATAATTAGGCATTAGGATGCTCGTGTCTTACTTTTATCACGTGATAAACAGACACTCGCATTCGACCATTATACGACAGTTGCATAAACTACTATTACGTTATTCTTATGCTTAATTGCACTTTGCTTTAATTTAATTACAATTATTTTATGCAACGCGTTCCGATGAGTATAGAAAGCCGGTTGGGTCATAATGACGCTGATTATTTTAATTTGGGGTCTTGGGGATAGTTTCGTATTATTCAACGCAACATAACAAACCTCTCATAAGTTGTAGCTTACGATTGTGGCGGCAAGTATTACGCTCAACCGCAGTGTTGGCCTCGGTGTGTTCGGAGATACCTCCGCGGAAATAATAATAAGGGTAAATATGTCTCAACCGATGGATCACAAAGTCTTTATATCGAAATAAACGAAAATACGACTTCACTTCAAATGAACAGAAATAAGTACAAGATAGTTATAGTCTGGCAACGTCGTGCATGCCGCTCCCTGCGGCGTTACAGACGTTCGGGGGGCAGGGTAATTATGATCTCTGCGGGGGTGCGGAAAGTGTGCGGGGAAAGGGCGCGAGCACGACGCGTGTCACTGATTGTCATTTGCCGGCGGTCACTCGCCGCGGTCAGTTGTGTACTTAGGAACTCGAAACTTTTTACAAGACGCACATGAGATTACGACCCCAAGATGAGTCCTCAAATAAGAAAACAAACAAAGGAAGTTGTGTATAACATACACAACTTTATTTATGATTTATTGTACACATGCACATTAAAGAGAAAAACACATAGAGAATACAGACACAACAGGCATTGCAATGCTTATCGCTAATAAGAAATTTCTTACAGCAGACCTAGGGAAGAGTAATGATATTATACGATATGCGGATAAGATATGCACAGAATATATATCTAAATTTCTAATTACTTTATTATTTATTAATTAACAACACAATGGCAATTTCACATGTTACCGTGTTATGTATAGGATCGACCCATTTTCTTCGCGCAGATGTCTTAATCAGCGACTAACGTCTGAAACGGCTCTCAAATATTAGTCAGATGGTCAAATGTGGCGATAGCAACCGTATTTTATGGCTGTTAACATTTTGACTTACGCTGCAAGGTATAAAAGCCTTATGTGTGTGTGTGTGTGTGTGTGTGTAGATTTACTCGTGAAATCATTCGCGGCAAACATAAAAAATATCCCACCAAAAATAAAAACATATGAAATTATTAAGAACCATAATTACCTATGAGTATTAATCTCGAGATATGTTCAGTTGAAATCTCTACGTGTGTAGCATACGCGTGCTAGTGACGTGCAACCCTCCCCCCGCCTCACCGCAACCAATGAAGGAGCGGCAAGCACGAAGCTGCCAGTCTATAGAAGTTAAGGCGAGTGTCTCGTGAACGAACTCGACAGTGGCGCCACTTCACATAAACATATTTTCTCTTTATACAATATATCAGAATGTACGTTGCCCAAAGTTTTAGTATTATCCTTATGTAAAATAAGAACTTGCAAACTCAATGAAATATTCGTTGGTATAAAAGTTCAATGGCAATCAATGCCAAAAGTGGCCAGTGCAGCAAATATTTTATTGAGTTTGCAGGTTCTAATTTTACATAAGGATAATACTAAAACCTTGGGCCACGGACATTCTGATAGATTGTTTGTATAAAGAGAAAACATTTTTTGTGAAATGGTGCCACTGTCGAGGTCGTTCACGGCTACACTCGCCTTAAAGAGGTTCCCCAGCCAGCGCCGAGCGTTTGCCGCCCGAGGTGTGACAGGAGTGTGCCGCTGAAGAATATAACCTCTCGATACTGTATTATGTTGGTTCACAAGTAGGTTCGATTCAACTAGGTAAATTAAAGTTTACCTCTTTTGTTTTACAAACTCCATTTTAGTAGTCCCGCATTTTATTAGAATGGAATTTTTTCTGTTGACAGTTCTGTTGATAGTTCTGAATGTCGAACCAGAGAGCGCTGTACTAAACTGAAATTTTGACGTTTCAATATGGCTGGCGGCAGCCATAGTTTTGTCACAGGTTCCGATTCACGTTGTGTTCATTACAAATTAATTATGTTAGTTTGATTTACCACAAAATGAACTTATCGCCTTGCTATTATATTGAGTGTCATTCGTGTAAGTAAACAAATAACCAATAATAAATTTAGAACAATTCCATAAACACAAAAAAAGAATAATTTAAAAAGTGGTACAGTACAGTTTTGTGTAAAGAAACGTTATTTCAATTAAGCTCAGCGCCCTCTTCATGACACTCGAGAATTCCTAGAAAATTTCCCATTGTTTACGTTTTGATACTGATCTTATGATGACTTATAGCTAAAAGGTTCTTTATTAGGGTTTCGTACCCAAAGGGTCAAAACGAGACCCTATTACTGAGACTCGGCTGCCTGACTGTCTGTTACCAGGCTGTATCGCATAAACCGTGATAGTAAGTGTTGAAATTTATACAGTTGCCGTATTTGTATTGCCGCTATAAACAACAAATAAAATTTGAATAATATTATAATTAAGGGGGGATCCTATACAAATATACTGATATATTGATCGGCTTTATCTATAATGGTTCTAACCCTGTATCTCATGAACACAGTACTATTTTGACAGTTGAAATTTTCACAAAAAAATAAATTACAATTGCCGCTATAACAACAAATAGGTACTTATAAATATTTAAAGGCATAAAATCACGTTAGTTCGGTTTATTGTATGGGATGGAGGCTATTATCATACTTACAACGGTATGGTACAGTAAAAAAAAATTGGTTCAAATAAAATTAATGTTTTTGTAAGTAAATCAGCGCTTAAACACTGCATCTACGAACGATTGTTTTGTGAAAACAGAATCTTATTCATATGACGATTAAAAAAAATAAGCCAAATAACATCGGGTGATTACTTTTGCCTCACCCTGTAGGTAAAAGTAGGTTCGTATGTGACCAGTAGTTGTGCACCATTCGTTGGCTTTATCCAACGTTTATTCCGAGCCGCAGTGGACCGATTTTACGACCGAAGCTAATGAAGATCCGGTTTGTCGAATTTTATTTGTCTGCTAGGGTAGAATGAGTAATGGGTTTATTCTAATAGCGCTCTGACTGACGATGTGCAATCGTAAATTGTGGCCAACCACAGGTAAAAAACTTAAAACTCATTGAACTTTTACTTTGGAATATATAATTTATGTTATTTTGGTGTACCAATCCATACTAATATTATACATGGAAATGTGCGTTTGTTTGTCACAACAGAGGTAAGTATATTATCTCGTATTTTTTGTGTGTAAATATAAAAGACTGAAGAATGGCTTAGGGTAGGGTACTTTTTAAATTGGAGAGAAATCTTATTCCCATACTTAAACAGCTGCGGATGAAACGGAAAGCTAGATTACAAAAAGAATAACGCCAACTGTCAAGACGTGTCAACAGATATTTTTAATATACCTATTCTTCTATTTCTTCCCAATTACGTACGAGTAATTTACGTTCCGAATAATTATATGGCAGTGTAAGTTATGTATCAAACCTGCTTCTAAACCCAACGTCTCCTGAAGACCCATGTCGCTAACAGTCCCGTCAACTTCGGTGAACCCGACTTATCAACCTGACCAAACCTTCATATGCTAATTTTGCACCTTATATAAGGAGGTTTGTACATGTCACTGAATTTGACAAACCACAAAAGACTAAGCGCTCGTTGACAAACCTTACTCCATAAGGTTACCGAACGGAAGTATATTATAGCGAAAGATAATATTCAAGAGGTCAGGAAAATATATGATTGCCATTCGATAACCTAACAGTATTTTATATTTTCAGAAAATAATTAGCAATTACATTACACGGCTGTACAGTTCAAAGCATTTACCCATCTGACGAGGCGCCTTTGGAGATAAGAACTCGCTAAGGTTGCCAGCTCTAACCCTGGCATTACCATGGTCAGCTACATTCTATGAGGCCAACAAATCGAGCCACTTACTTCATCGTACTACCGAATGAAATTAGTGCAGATCAATAGCCCTGGGCATGCCACTGAAGAATATATAAGGTTGCATGCATGTTATCAGCCTGGCAGTATCTCTGATAACCTTTTCAATAATTTTGAGGTGGCATAGCATATCGGTAGAACGATGACGATAAGTGACTCGATTTTTTTGCTGTTATTTAATGTGACTGTTCATGGAAACTGCCATAGTTGGAGCTGGAACCAAAGCGGGTTCTTATCTCCAAAGGCGTGATTCAGTCGTGTATTTTATTAGTTATAAAATAAATCTTTAGCGGTCGGTTTGCGTTTGGGCGTGAAGACTAACGAGCGTCACCGGTGTCGCTGCGGGGGATGGGTCAGAGCTTGGGCATCGTGGCTTGTCTTGTCAGGTAAGATAAGATAAGATCATTTATTTCAAAATAAAAGTGAGCATACAAAAAGTAAATTTACAGATATAAAATTAAAGTTGTGCATACATTTCTTAACTATACCTAAACTAAGTAAATACAAAATATATTTACTGGTCAATACTGGTCGTATTTCTAGGCATGAATCAATTAATGATGTTGATGATGAATTATCTAAGTAACTAATATCATGTTTTTTATAATGTTTGCATGCCTAAATTTAGGTAGAATGATGTGGAACTATCAATAATATTACCATCTTATACCAAAAAATGTACCATTATTCAGCAAATAAATGATTATGATTATGATTATGTTATTAAGAAATCATTAGTGTCAGTGTACCAGCTGTGCTTGAACCGAGTGACGTCTGCTGGTCTGATGGTCGGAGGCCGGATGGCAGGTCTCTTATTCCATGAAAGCAGAGTAGAGTTTTGGTATGGGACGCCACTTAAATTTGCCGTGCCGGTGCTGCAACTCGTTCGTCTGAGACTTAAAAAAAGAGGAAATATGCGGAGGGGGGGAGTGTACGTAAATTTTTCTACCTTTTTCTGTGGAGACGTTGGACCCTTGCGGCCCTGAAGCCAACCTTTTTTAAGCAACATCACAACGCGCCACATTGAAGCATGTGGTGATCTGAGGGCTGGCAGTTATTTTGCTCAGCGCGTTAAGCTCGCGACTCAGCGGGGGAATGCTGCCAGCATTTTGTGTATGTTACTCTCAGTGTGGTGTGGAACAAGTTTTTGATTCTTAATTTCAAATTGTTGTTGTCTTGTTTCTATACATGTTTTATTACATACACATACACATACACAAATCACGCCTATATCCCTTACGGGGTAGGCAGAGCGTTAACGGCCGTAAAACGGATATTAACACCACGTCTGACAAAAGTTTGAGGGTCAATCAGATAACTGTGTATCACTATAGTGATGGGTTGTCAGCCCTTCGCCTAAAATTGCAATACACATCCCTCGAGTCCCTTAGTCGGGTCTTACGACACCCATGGGTAAGAAATGGGGTGATGCTATTCTAAGCCGGCATCACACGGCACACGGTTTTATTAATGAAGACTAATTCTTATTCCTATCATATGATACCCTAATGGGATAAAAAATTACAGGATATTGGTAGGCAACCTTATATTTTCCTGGCCTCGTGAAAATTATACATACATGCAATAACCCCTCTATTATCAATCGCTATTTTATAATAAATATACTTCCGTTCGGTAATCTTATGAGGTAAAACTTTGTCAACGGGCGCTTAGTATACAAGTAAACAATACCCAGCTCCCTAAAGGTACATCTCAAATTGTTAACCTTCTTTTCTAAGTTAACCTAAGCCCGTACCTTTGAACAGCAAACTTCCTCACCAAAAAGAAAAAAATAGTAATTATTTTCAAAACATACCAAGTTTGAGCTCCTACAGATATGATACGGTCGAATCATTATTTGGGAAATTTACTTTATACGATTTGTAATATCGTCAAATGAAATTCTTAGAAAGCGACTATGAACATTTTATATTTTTATTTATTTATACATATTTTCATATAGTATATATTTTTAGGAAAAATAAAATATGTAGTATGTAAGTAGTAGTAGGCAAAGTATGAAGTTTTGAAAGTAACTTTAATTAGGTGAAACAGCCATACAAAATTTACTTGATCAATTTTGCTTTCTGAGTGTTTAATTTGAGGATGTCATATCAGATAAATTTCACAAGTGATTCGACCGTATCTTTCTGTAGCAGCATAAGCTTGGTATGCATTTATTATTTAATTTAAGCCAGTGACTAAAAAACATTATAATTATTAAATTATATTATGTCGTGGCCACATCGTGAAATTGATCATATCATGATATGATCAATGGATTTTGGCATTCATCGTGATACTGAAATACTACTTGTATTTCCCGGGGACGGACTAGAGGACTGCATCATCATTCACCGTCATTAAGCTGACGTAACACCTTTATTCTCTCCGGGGTAGACAGACCGTAACAGTCGTTTTCGTCACGTTTTACAAATATTTGAGGGACGTATTAGAATTTTTTCATCAACTGTTGTGACAGGTTGTCAGCCCATCGTCTAAAATTGTACTATACATATGAACCAAGACACCCTAAGGCCCGCGACGCGACGTTGCACCGTGGCAGTGCCGTAACATTCCACCGTGGCGGCAACGGCGCGTAAAATGTTGCCAGATTGCTCCGCTGATTTAGGACAACATTTTTTATTTAGATGGAGTTTTTTTAATTCGCCAGATCCTTTTCAAAAGATTTTTCGTCATTTAAAAATACGAACCAAAATGCCCTTTTTTGGGATCACCGTCACAAACCGGTACAGCAACCGTAATTTTTTTCACTGGTGTACAATAACCAGAGACAAACTTTATCAAGTGTACCGAGTATCTATTGTACAGGGTATCTAGTGTAGAAGTCTGAAAAAGAATGATAAGTACATCACCAAGACACACAAAGCGCTAGCAGCGCTTCTGTCTCTGATTTTACGATATGATCAAACATACTTGGCCATTATCATGAAATGGTCGCGCATTTCGTTGATCATTTAGTTTTATCATTGATCTGGCCAACGCAGATCATGAAGTGGTCAATAGAAGATTGGCCTCTTCATGGAGTGTAACCATATCATGTAATGATCGAACATTTCATGATCTGGCCAATTCGTCGATATGGCCACGACATATACATTATAACACACGATACATTTCAGAAAATCATATTTTTTTTCTATCATACAAAAATGTGATGACGTCATAACTCCTCTCTGTTTTTATTTTATATTCTTATTGAAATCAGCTTAGATCCATTCATATTGCGGTCTCGACGTTATCGTATTAAATTTTCAGAATTAACTTCAAGCAATATTACGTTCTCTTATTGAATTTCCACTAGTACAATAGTGGTTGGATATTGCAATAGCCGGTGCAGAGGTTTGAAGAAGTACGTACTTAACTGTTTTCCAGAATATTTTGTTGTATAATGTGGATAAAATTGTCTATGCAAATATATGCAATGTGTGGCCCATAACAGGAGCAAATATTCTATGGGGCAAAATAACTCACGAAACTAAACAAATTTCTACAAGACACTTAGGTATACGAATACGAAAAAAATAGGATGTCCCACACAAACTGACTTGGTCGACTGGTACATTTTGTATGGAGTAGTTTTTGTTTATTAATTTCAACCTATGTTTTTTCGCCTATTACTATTGAAAGTTGTTCAATTTCATGGTTTATTCGCCCCGTGAAAATTTGCACCTATTGCAACATTGGGCCACACTGCATTATAAGTAATTTTAGAGCAGTTGCAAAAACTACTTTTTTAACTGCTATTATAAGACAACATAGAAACAGAAAAATTCACATAAGCTGCACTTGAACTCACGGCTTCCGGCGTATACCGTAATCATTTCACTAATTTGCGATATTTTTTATTTGTTAACATTTTGTGATAAGATATGTGCTTAAAATTGCAGAAGGTGATGACGTAAACAACGCATAGTTTCCGGCACCGCAGAACTTGACATGCACTACGAGCTTACAGCGCTGTCACATCGTGGTCACATCGTAGGTAGGTACGTGATATTGTCGTGACGTGGCCGTAACACAATTTTGTTTAAATCGAAAAATTCCAAAGTTTTCAGTAGTTTTTTCTACCACCAGGGTCAATATTTTCTTATCAAGGTATTTGGACTAACATAATTATCTCATCACAATAAAACAATTCAAAGGTTCCTTTCTGGGAAAATACGGGAACCCATAGAAATTCAATCACATCCGTATTTCAACCCAGGTACTGGGCGGCGAATCTCAATTACACAGCGGACTCAACATACTGCAAGACTTAATTAAGATACGGTCAGAGTTGGCTGTAGCACGTTACAGGCGTACAACCTGTAACGTGCTACAGCCAATTTAGAAATAGTTATTTGACGGCAAATATAGGGCTGTAAACATCGGCGGAGTATATTGAATATAGTGAAAAGTTACCAAGTAAGGTTGTTCAGATTCACGCCTTAAACCCGCCCAGAAAGTTTGTACAGTCGTTAACTCAACACACTGTTTAATTTTAAATGACCAATAACTGACGACGATCGCGGCGCGGCGTTGGAGACCGATGCTACGACGTAGCAACTGTAGTAGATGACTGCTACGAGGTGGCTACGAGACCAAATTCAACTCGAGTAAAGCAAGGTTTCTTAGTAATGGGTAAGAACTGGTATAACGTCGCACTAGTATTTGTTTACAGGTTATTTGCCTTCGTTCCGTTTTGGACAGATTCTGATTACGCCAGATTCCTGTTATTGCAGAAAATGGTACAGTCGCAAACACTATTATAACGTAGCGTAAGTAATATTTGCGGGATGTCTGTTTTTTTATTGAGACTCATTCCTGGACACGGAATGAACCCAAATTGTTAGTTAATTTAATAGAAGTTATGATGAATTTATTTCAGACATTCTTTTATAATATACTCTGAAAGTGTTTCCTTGTAAAAAATAGCAATTCCAGGTGAAATAAAATATCGACTTTGTTTAAAATTATTATATTCAGAAGCAGAAAATGCAACGCACTCTCGGATTCGACGCTGGTTGGAGAAATAGAGTGCAGATATGAGCGTGATATATGTATGCATGTTAATACTTTCCTGTATTTTATTTTATATTTAATATCAAATAAAATTTAATCCATACTAATATTATAAATGCGAAAGTGTGTTTGTTTGTTTGTTTGTTTGTCTTTCTTTCACGTTACAACAGAGCGATATCATGCAGTGTTTTTTAGGTGTGCAGTTAGGTGAGAGGCTGGAGAGTGACATAGGCTACTTTTTATCCCGGAAAAACATATTTTTCCCATCGGAAAAGCGATTAATGTTTAGCAATAGAATACACCCATACTACGAACATAGATGAGTATCATGCAGCGATGTAAAGCATTTTTTTTTTTGAGAGCAGCTAAATGAAAAGCTGGTGAGTGACATAGGTTATTTTTTATCCCGGAAAAACATATTTTTCCCTTCGGAAAACCGATTAATGTTTAGCAATAGAATACATCCATACTACATACATAAATGAGTATCATGCAGCGATGTAAAGCATTTTTTTTTTGGAAAGCAGTTAGATGAAAAGCTGGTGAGTGTCATAGGTTACTTTTTATCTCGGAAAAACATATTTTTCCCATCGGAAAACTGATTATTGTGTAGCATAGAATACATCCATACCACATAAAAAAGATGTATATACAGGATGTAAGGGACAGCCCTCCGAATACTGATATTCCCATAGTAAATGCAGTGAGCTGATTGTGATTTTGTATGGGATATAGAAAAAAAGAATTTAATCTATGGCAGGTTGTTCAGTTTCATGGTTTGAATACACCCAATCAGTATTCGAAGGGCTGTCACTTACACCCTGTATAGCACTACTATGAGAATGTCTCTTGAATATGAGTTTTGGGATATGAATGTGGCTTTAAGGGTGATGTGGGTATGTACTTGAGATACTTCTTACCACAGTAGTAAAGTTAATTTCTACAGTTAAACATGATTTGAAAGTCCATTTCTATAATAATAACCATTTTTAGCACAGTAAGTTTGCCCTGCGTATACTTGCGAAGACACATAATAAACTTAAATTTTTTGGTACCATAGTCCTGAAAATTGAAGACTAGGCAAAATCATTATACTGCGTATTCATATTATTATAATTCCAATCCAAGAACATCCATCCCCAAGTTAATTTGGTTTGGAGCTAATATAGGTTTTCAAATCCTTGATTACATACCCACTCCTTTCTTTCATGTCTTCTTGGAGCATGTTTGTATGTAATAAAAATTTCAAAATAGCAGGAATATTAAAAAAAAATTAAAGCTATATAGCAATCTATACTTTCTTATTATTTATTAACCACCAATATAACACTAGGCAATATTCACAATATTCATAAGGTAGCTATACTCTATGGCGACATAGAGCGCTGAGTGTAATAGCTAGGCATAAATATAGGTGTATTGGTAGTTTAGTAGTATTGCTAGATGTAGCGCTGCATTGTGTAATAATGCAGGTTATGCCAAATTATATCGCTGATATAATTTGGCATAACCATTACTACTATATTTGTATTATAATATTCGCGTAGGAGTTAAATAAGTGACCCATAAACGTAATTTTAATAGAGACGCAGTCACTAAACCGGAAAGTAATGACCTGTGTTGTGTGTGCTGTCGCCCTGTTTAGAATACACAACTAATTAATAAAACTCTATGAGTACGCGGGCGAAGCCGCGGGTAACAGCTAGTAAGGTAATAAATAGAAACAAATTATTTTTGCACTTTGTCTAGACTGTATTTCTGCCGTAAGAAAAATCTGCCATAACCGGAATCTGTCCTAAACGGAACGAGGTAAAACCCACCGGTAGCCGTATTTGGATGTGATTAAGATCGGAATTCGGAATTTCCTTTCGTCTGACAGACGCCTGCGTTCTGTTGCGTTAAAAGAACGGAACGACACGACGACAAGTGAGCGAACCGCCTTACTCGTATGTACAAGTATTTTTTTCCGAATACACTGTAGTTATTTTACTTATTATTACATCAGCCTTTTAATATTTTCTTATAGCACGTTTACACAATGCCAACATGGGCAGTGAAATAGTAAGGGAGGCGGGCAGCGTGAATATGTTAACAGGTTACTCGTCATACCGCTGCCACTTCCCGTGCTCCCTCGATTGTCGGCTTTTCGTGCGCGAGTCAAAAGAACGGCAGCACCAACACGTGTGGCCTGGGCCCCGATTCAGTTATTGTAATGCCATCGAATGTCAGTTGTCACTTTAGTGCGATTGTTATTTACTGTTAGAAGAATACGAAATGACCAAACCTGACCCACTGACAGGCAAGTGACACACAACTGAAATATAATCATGTGTGAGGGGCATGAAGATGTAAATTAGAATCAGGCTCTTCAGAAAAAGATTTGTCGACGGTACCAGCTAAGCAGCAACGGTTACCATCATACCAGTGCTTTCTGAGTTCCAGACGCTAACCCTGCAGATCCCACGCAGGTGGATGCGGTACTGGAACACTTTAAGGAGGAGCCAACCACCAGCACGAGGCGGGGCCGCAGCAGCTTTGAGCATGAACCTCGTTGAAATTTGGCGAATCTTATCCTTTTGTACCGTAGGCACTACCAAGTGTCTTTACCGATAGTGTCATGAGAGATTTTTCTTTTCTTTGACTCTACCGATACTATTTTCTTTGACTCTACCGATACTACCGGTAGTGCCATGGGAAAAATTGCAGACTTAGTTCATGATACTACCTTGATTCTATAGTGTCGCAGGAAAACGGTTCAACGTTTCACAGAAAAAATTAGAAAGCAAACATATATAGCAATTTTTTTTTTCAAATAAAGATGAAAAGACGAACGGTGACGTAATAATGTAACAATGTAATTTTCCATCATGAAAGCTACTTCATTATAAGAAACATATAAGACAATTATTAGGTAACTTACTCGTCTCACGGGAGACATGACTTCCTGCGGCACTATGGAATCAAGGTAGTCTCAAGAACCAGATCTGAAATTTTGCCCATGGAACTACCGGTAGTATCGGTAGAGTCAAAGAATAGAAAAATCTCCCATGACACTACTGGTAGTGCCACTGAGTAGTGCCTACGGTACTAAAGGAATTTTACGTGACGCAATCAACATCCATATCACCTTTGTAGGCACAAGCGTTGATACCAGAAGATTTCAGACCCCAGGTCGATTTCTGATAGTGGTACCTCTGACACAGATACAAGAAAACCCTGACTACGCGAACTGTTTATGTTGAATTTTTGCAAATGGAATTAGGAGACGCGCTGGATCACTTCCTGGTTGTAGAGCAGAAATATTCTGACAGCCAGGTTAACATGGTATTCCAACATGACGGAGTGCCAGGATATTTCGCTCAGGAGGTACAAGAATATCTGAACGCCCGCTTCCCCAAAGATGGACCGGCAGGGGAGGACCGGTTCCACTGCCTGCTCGATCTCCAGACCTGACAAGTTTGGACTTATTGTGCGGTTACGTGAAAGACGGGGTGTATTTTACTGAATGCCCAACAATTGAGGAAATGGAGAGGAATTGATGAATAGGTCGGTGTTTGCGACAATAACTCCGACAATGGTGCGTAATGATACTCAGGCTGTAACCCGACGGTCCAGTTTGTGTGACGAACACGGAAGACAACATTTATCATATTTTTTTTGTAGTAGATGTGTGTAGTGTTAATATTTTTGAATTAACTAAAGGGGCTGTGTGCAAAGTGAACATAAAACTTTCAATTTGATTTATTTTTACCTAACACCTTGTTCTATCAGTACGTAACTAATGTTTCTTAGTGAGACAAGTTGATAATGTTTTCTTTTCTCTCAATATGATGAATGTTGAGGAATAACCTGCATTCACGAATAAAAATCTTTTCTCCAATTTGCTCGGAAATGGCTTCATTACTTTAAAAAAAGAATACGTCAATGGGCTCATTTATGTAGTCAAGGCGCAGAGGACTGTAATAGAAATTTCCGGACTATACCGGAAAAAAAAGGTTCTTTAACTTCACACTTTCGTGTTTAGGTGTTTTATGGTACACAATACCATGTTCAGGAACACTTATACCGCGCGCGTTCCATTTTTTAAATTCTACCAAAATGGAACGCGCTTGGGCGCGCGCATGCGCGGTGCGACGGTGTCACGGTGCGAGGTTGTTTTGGCGCTAAGTCACGAAAATTTTGGCTTTTCTTCTGTGTAATTGAGTGAAAAGTAAACAAGGAAAAATGAGTTCATCGGAAGATGAATTTAACTCTACGCCGCCAGATATAGCTGAAGAAGCAAAACTATTATCAGAGAACCTTTTACCAGCAAAGTCGAGGCAGAGGTATGAAAAGGCATACGAAGAATTTATTCAATGGAAAACCAATAAAAAGGCGAATTCCTTTTCTGAAAGCGTTTTTTTAGCTTATTTTAATGAATTGAGCAAGACCAAAATGCCGTCTACGTTGTGGTGTTGTTATTCTATGCTGAAAACTACAATACGTTTAAATACAACACAACGTAAACATTGAAAATTACGCAAATCTCAGCAGATTTTTGAAAAGAAATTCGGAAGGATTCGCTGCGAAAAAATCGAAAGTTTTATCAGCAGCTAACATTGAAACTTTCTTAGCAGAAGCTCCAGATGATCTGTTTTTATTAGAAAAGGTATGAACTTTTTTTATAACCTTAATGGAACAAAAAAGTTACCTAACTCATAAGTGCATATTTTCTTTCTGTTTGTTTGTTGCAGGTTGTGCTTATTTTCGGTTTAAATGGTGCATGTCGAAGCAGTGAAATCACAAGTATATCAATAAAAGATATTGAAACACATAAAAATAAAATGATTGTCCACTTACGATGCACGAAGACTAAAAAAGATAGAATGTTTGTTATTCAAGATAACTTTTTGGAAATAGTTCAAAAGTACCAAAATCTTCGGCCAGCAACAGTAACATCTGACAGATTTTTTATAAATTTTCAAAAAGGAAAGTGCACAAAGCAGCCAGTAGGACGACACAAAATAGCTGGAATCCCGAAGCAGATTGCAAAATACCTAAAGTTACCCAATGCAGAGTTGTATACAGGGCATTGCCTTCGAAGATCTTCCGCCACTCTTCTGGCGGATACAGGAGCAAATCTTACAACATTAAAAAGACACGGGGGGTGGATGTCAGATAAAGTAGCAGAAGGTTATATAGAGGAATCCGTTGAAAATAAATCCAAAATTACTACACAAATAAATAATGCCATAAAATCTTCCACCACCAAATCTATTCCATCAACTTCAGCGTCTGTTGACCAATGGACCAACGACCAACAAACTTCTGCAGGAAACACCAACCAAAGCAGCATTCAAAAAATTGATATTCCTGGCAAAAGTGTTCAATTGTCTTTAACTAATTGTACAAACTGTAACATAACTTTCAACATGAATTAAGTGTCGCTCCATAATTCTTTCTTTCATAATAAATTAATTATTTTCTAAAATTACTGTATTATTATTGTTATTTCCTAGCAAATGAGAGAAAAGTATTGTACAATCCACGGCCGAAATAACAATTTCTGGTCTCGTTTACTTTAGAAGGCCTCGACTTCGTCTCGGCCTTCCAATGCCACTCCACCAGAAATTGCTTTATACTCGGCCTGTGACGTAATGTACTATAACACTACCTTCCTATGAAGAAAGAGGTGTCGGGAAATGCCCCCTGGTAGGTGAAGGAGGTGACATGTTTACTTTATGAACGGGCGGGGTTAAGAGGTGGCGAGAAATATATCCTGGTAAGTGTAATGAACTTGAAATTGTCATCTCTCTCTCGCTTTTCGTGTGGGACACCGAGTCGTCCAACGACCCGATGATCCCTGGTGTCAGAGTTTTTCAACCGCCTACTACCACTAGTAGCACAAAGTGATCAATATCAACTGCAGTAAGTATAAAGTGCAAGGACGCCATTATTGAAATTTTATCGAATTTATTAATTTTCAATCATCGCGCCACGGCTTTATTATTTATTAAAACAGCAGATAAAGCAACGCGATAAACATTAAAAAATTAAATGATATTCGTTAATAAAATACAATAAAAAACAAAGAGGCTTTACTGACAAAAATATGGATACAGAAATTGGTTGAGCCCTCCCAGTAAGTATTTAAAACTTGTGTTGGGAATGATTCCTCTCCTCTATGGTTATATAAAGCAAAGACATTAAAATAATCGTTAGCTAGGGTAAGAAGTAGAAATACATATATATATACATCTTAGTTATATATATATTAATAATGTTTTAACATACTCGTATTATATTATGATTTCATCATGACTATTTTTTAAAAACATTTTATTTTATTTATTCTAAAATGCATTTATAAGTCATTCGGAAGTCGTACATTTTAAATTCTGGTTCAATAAGAAACTTGGAAAAAATATCCGTAAGTACTTATTTATAAATTGAACCAACTGCAAAATGTTTGAGCTAAGAACTCGTCTTATGCTTCGTTTGAGCATTTTATCAGTGTATTTACATAGTATATGCGAATAACGGAACAAACGGGTCGCCGTTCTAGTTACCACAAATTACCTATACCTACATACAGACTGTGAAAAAAACATACTGAGTGCAAATATTTGATAAAGTAAACCAGTAAATGTGCAGTTGACCTTTGTAAAGAACATAGGTAACAAAAACGGAACAATGAAAAAGAAACTGCACCCCACACAAATCGACCCGCTCGGCCAACACACTTCGTTTGTGATGAGGTCCATATAAAAATGGAAGAAATAGAGCTACAAATCAACTTTTAAAAGAGCATTGTTTGAATCGAGAGCCATATCATCCATCATATCCAATATCAAATTGGAAGGAAAGGTATAATGTTATAAGTGTCAGTGCCCTGATTTTTATGTGATCGAATCGACGAAACGATACAAAACGCAACGGAGTTAGCTGAGAATACTCAGCTAGCAAATCTCATATTTTGTTAGCAGTCGGTATGAAGCCGTATTCTGAGCAGCTTTTTATGTGGATAATCTTCGATTGCGAGCTCATCTGGTGGAGGCGGGGGGGGGGGGGGGGGGGGGGGGGGGGTGTAGGCAACAGCAGCGGAGGGAGGGTGGTTTCTGCGGTTCGGAATCTTGTCGGAATTTTGATAAAGCCGAACGCTCGCGAGTTTGCAGGTCGTGTGTACTAAATAGTAACTCAACAGTTTGAATAGCTGGAGACAGCGTAGTGGCCACTGACAGGGAAAGTAAATTGTTTTCTTACGCATTCAGCTTTCTGACAACGCGGCTTGGCTAATAATTAGGTACCTTAGGACAACTTGGAACAAAATAATATGAAAACGATGTCAATATACAAGAGTAAAAAAAGAGTATAACAGGGTGCGTAAATTTATAATATTATGTTGATCATATATTTTCGTTTATAATAACGCCGCAAAGACATAACACTCACTTAATATAATACCCAGTTCGTACAAATTAACTTCGAATAATGCTTGTATCTTCTATTGTTCCATTTTATAAGTATAATATATTTTATGTACCTACTGATCAGATAATACAACTACATTTAAACTTAATTATAAACGGTATAATGCATTTTCAATACCTCTATATTCGCACTTATAATATTAATATTATAAAAGCAATCACCCATTTTTAGATTAAGATGACATGTATACTTACCTGTTTGCATGAATGCATGTGTGCATGCCCGACTCTATAAATAATTGCTGTTAGTTATTTACCAGGTATTATACCAACTAATCATAATATCATGTAGGTATTACAACAAGTAATGATTATCACATTTGTAAATATATTTATATTAAATAATCGTTTTATGAAATAATGATAAACGATGTTAAATTATAACAAATATGCATGATATTAACTGTGGCATTATATCTAAAAGGTTTAATTGTGGAGTTGGCCTCTCCAGGACCGTTGTGCTTGGGTCGGATTTATCCCTCGGTCGCTTCTTACGACCCCCACGGGAAGAGATGGGGTGGTGCTATTCTACTCTGCCGGCACTCCACAATTAAACCCGGAACGGGGTCTCCGTCAGGCGCGTGTGACAGAGATCTACCGCGCGGCAGACTCCTGCAGCCGACCTGGCTCCGCTCCGCACGTATCGACTAGTCGTTCCTGCGGATCCAGCCAGGAAGGCCGAGAGGGTGGCGCAGGTCCTGGGCAGCCCTGCGTTTTCCATAATTGCGTCCCAGGCAACGCAGTGTCTGCCTCAGACACTGTTTAAATCGTCTGTCACAGACGTGTGAGGCCAATGATGATGATGATGATGATATCTAACAGAATTATGTGTTGTTATATCAAGCAAAATGATATTAAAAATATTTGTTTCAAACACAACACACTCCGGTATAACAAGTCAAAAGGAACTTAAGATACGCATGAAACTGATAACTTTCCTTATGGAACATAGATCGAAATATGAAAAAAAAAATAGAAATTAAATAAAAAGTAAATTAAACAGACCATCAGCAATTCGATATGAGGAGAGGCCCAAATATTTTTTTAATATTTCTACCGACCCTACCCTACCTACGACCAATGTTCTATGGGGAAAGTGGTTCAGTATTATGGGTACCTTGACTTTTTTTCTGCTTGTTACACCGTTTTTGATACTCCATGTAGAAGATGAAAACTTAGGGTGTTTTAATTGAGACAATATTATTATCTTATATACAATTTCAGGAATATACTGGAATTTTTAAACTGTATTACGAAATATCAGACAAAAAGTTGGTTTATATTTCAGGGAGCTGCGATCCCCTTTTTATTAGCTCCATGAACCGATTAAAAAGGACTTCTCGAAGCAAAACAAACACCGTCATGTGAAAAACATTACGTCCAAAGAAAGACTGGCACTGTCTACGGTGAGGAAAATGATACGCGTAACCAAGATGGCTTGGTGAAGTCAAATCCGCACCGTCCTATGTGATCAGCGTGAAGAAATGAGTATCGAAAAAGGGCCTTATCTTCACACATACTTTGCTCGAACTTTAGATAATCTGAAATAACATTACTTTGTAGAGAGTAACGTAAATAATTTAATTTTATCTAGTTGTATAAAACAATTATAAAACACTTATTCTTTACCCTCGCATTACGCAACTACTGTAATGCAAATTTTTTAAAAGGTTGTAAAAACAAGGAAGGGCGTTCAAAAATAGCTGCGTGCCGAGTGTCAATGCCAGTAGTGGCGTCAGGTCGCGCTTTCAACCACAATCACAATTTGGGGTGCGGCGCCCTTTAAAGCTGCCTGCTGATGCTACCAGATCAACACTTACGCCACCATCAGAAAAAATAAACTTTCTCTAAGTAGAATACCTTACACAAATCCCATTTTATTCCGGTTGCCCGGAAGAGATCGCAAGCGATAAGGCCGCCTTTACTTACTTTTAGTCTTAAGTTTTCTGTATTGTTTTGTTTCTGTTGTGTATGTTATAAGCAATAAGTGTTCATCAACTATCTTTATTCTCTAAAAATAAAAATTAATTGGTACATAAAATAGCCTCTTTCTAAAAATACTTCCTTTTTTCCTAAATACGAGAATGTATTTTGAGTATTTGAATATGTTTATTCTTTGACTAAGATTGTGCACAACCACACGAGTAAAACTCTAGGATCCGTGAATTTGTAAAATTCTAGCCAGTAGCCACACATCCGTAATCCATTGTCATAATTCATCCATCACCAAAACCGCAAAACAGTCTTTATGATGTTGCTACAAATTTGAATAATATGCGAGGACTAGAGTAGCTTGTCCTTTCAGATCACAGTTAGGGTTTCCTATCAAAGACTAAGTCCGTCGACTTTACTTTTTTAAGTCCAAAAGAATGAATATTTATAACGGTGGCGATAGTGATCGTTTGGGAAGCACCTTAATGTTGTCGCGAGCGCCGCCATTGTAAACTGACCCAATTACCCTGATATTTTTATTGTGGGTACACAATAGCCTACGACCGAAAGTGCCTTAAAATACTTACCTACATTATACATCGATCTGTGGTTTAGTTCCGTTTGCGAGTAGGTACCTAACTATATTATTTCAAAACTAAATGATGTTTAAAAAACTTGGTTGTTGTATACTTCTGAATCTGTCTGCCTAACTTAATGCAACAACTCGTCTCAAAACGAAGATTGCAGTATTAGTAGTGTATGCATTGCATACTGCATACTATGCAACTATAATTTGATAGGGGCATGATAATAGATGCGAGTCTGTTTATCACACGAGGCGTAGCCGATTCTAATGCCCCCTATTAAATGCCAGTTGCATAACTACTACTATTACTGCATTCTTCGATTTGAGACACATGTGCCTACCTTTTAACTAAACTTCACAAGAAAATATTGAAAAATCAACTAGGTATATTTTACAAAACCTTCGCACTGGCGATCCAACACCGAGTCTAAGATATCAGGTGGCGCAGAAATAGCCTCATCACTTTCAATTTATATAATAAAATATGGAAATAATGCTTTAAACCAACAACTAAAATAACTAAAAATTGCTAAGCACACAAAACAACACAGCACGGGTGACAGGTGTGGCGGAAGATGACGGCAAATTCGAGTATTGATTAAATAAGTATTGGTACAGAAAAAAAAACATTCTTTTCTCCGTTCTATCAAAAGGCAAAAACATTAAGAAAATCCTTAGTCGTGAATGCTTCAGCGTTTGAGAAGAAAAGTAATTTCTACCGCTGGTTTAAGTAAATTATTTATTGGTGTGGTTATTGAGTAGCCTTCATTCACACAAATATAATAAAGAGGAAAGATTTGCTTTTTTGTTTGTTTGTTTGTATGTAATCGATAAACTCCGAAACTACAAGACCGATTTCCAAAATTCTTTCGCCATTAGAAAGCTACAACATTCCTGAGTAACATAGGCTACTTTTTACTACGGGAAAATTCCTCATTCCCACGGGAAAACGGTTAAAAGCAATAAAAGCGGGAAATATAGCGGATATAAAATAGCCAAACCGATTTGCGATCTTCGTAAAATTTGGCACAGATGTTGGTGGTATATTGAAAACGGCCTTGGACTACTTTTTGTCAGCACTTGAGGATCTGGAGTACCTGATGGGCACCAGAAGCTCAGCTAAACTATAAGAGATACGAAAATGGCTTCATAGCAAAAGTTGTTCAGCATGACGGGGCGCTTCTGCTGATACATGGTTATCGAGGATCTGGAGTACCTAAAGCAGACCACCACTAACTCGTTAGCTACTGAACAGATTCTAATGTGAATTGTATCGGAAGAATCCTTACATTAAGAATAAGAATCCCGAGTGTCATAGGCTAGACTTTATCTCAGAAAGCAGTCGTGTTTATAACATTTTCAATTTATTATGCTTGTTACTCTTGCCTTTATCGATATTGAAGCTAGTCATTAATTAAATTACCAAGCGGGGTTTAGATGCACGTAGCATCAGAGAGCGAAGCTGTAGGCGATTCGCTATTTGATTATTATTATTATTGGGTTATACATATTATTAGGTTAGGTAATCGTTTGAAAACATACAATTTGTGACACAAAGTAAAGATTTGGCAAAACAAGCCTGGTAGTGTTGATTTCAGGATTATTTCAGTCTCGTTCTTTATGTGGGAATACATGAAGAATTTTGCATTATTAAAAGTTTCCGCTACATACCTAATGTAAACAAAGACGTTTTACAAGTATTAGTTTCCAATGATAATAACGAAGACTGCTTCCATTGAAGCGTAAATTAAACATTTTTGGGTAATAAGGTTTAGGGCTAAACAAAAAATGCAAAATTACGAAATGCCGTGTTGCTCGAAGGCCGAATGTGACTAGATCTAAGATATTGTGGCAATATTACCGTTAAAAAATCCTAAATATATTAGCTCTATAAAGCGTAAATTGCAATCATTCAATCGGTAAATTTTATCTATCTTCAAACATCATGTATGGCCTAATTAGGCACGTACAGTCGTACAGTCATGCGCTGGTTTCCCCTCGTAGGAGTATCTTAAGTAATCCAATAATGTTGAACACACGTGAACATGATAAACGTCCAGGCGCGTACAGGTGTTTCAGCCCTTGTCGTTAGAGCGCTCCCAACTCTCGTTGCTCTCGTCTCGAGGCAAGCCTCACCTAGGGTTGCCATATGTCTAAGATTAATTAAAGCACGTGGTTATCTCCACCGTAAAGGCAGAAAGGTGTATTGCACGAGCAGCTTCGAAATTTATGCCGTATATGAAAGGCAGCTTATTCGGTTGCCGATCGTGCATCGAGGATGGAACGCCTGCCGCGTTTGATGCGGCAAACGTGCTAACTTAAATTGCATCCAAATAAAGCAACGACCTGTATCCCATGGCATCAGTAGTGTCAGCCCAATTGCTACCCGTCAACGCAGGGCTTGAAGATGCATGGCAACACGGCGGACACTAGAGTTCGGAGTCTACCCTTGCAGCCTAGTAAGTGATAATCTCTAGTATCCACCTAGGCACCGCATTTACAGGTATGTGGCTTACATTCATTGCACCCTTGTCTTAGAGCCGCCAGCGCTCTCAGGGAACTGTTATCAAGAATAGTGCCCAGCTGTAGAGAGAGGAGATCGTAATGCGTAGATTTAATACTTTGTTGTGACAAAAAAAAGCTTACAAACCGTTTCCCATTTATTTTATCACTTCAATAATTATTTGATTAGTAACCGATAAAATACCTAAACGGATAGATATGGAAAGGTTAAACGGAACACTGTTAGTGTAGTAAAGATTAGTAGTAGTGTACTAAAGATTGAACTGCATTTAGGATGTTTATCTAAATTAAAAAGCTTAAATCTAGCTTTACCGGGACGCCTGGCAGCCCTAGCCCTAACCCTGCCTATTATGCCGAGTTATCGATCCGCAAAGGCGCACGGCTCTTTTTACTACGGATATAACGCTGACAGATATGACTAGCAAAGTGTCTTCATTCTTGACATGCTGTCTAATTGCGTCTTGTTGCAGCAGCCCGGTGAGCATTGTTCTTTTCTCGGAGTTCTATAGAGTAATAAATTATAAGCTTTCCGCACCAAACGATTGTAGTCTGTTATTTCCAAATGTTCGTAAATATTCTTTAAGTCGAATTACTATAGTCAGGGTTTATCGACTACCTGCGTATACAAACACAACTATCTCTAATATGAAATCAAAATAATGATAACTTGCTAATTAATAAATAGTTACTGTAGATGGCACATCCAGTCAAGAAGGCCGTCACGAAAACAACTCTTGAAGCAAATTTGCAGAGACTCAAACAGCTTCGCAAAGTAGCATGCATGAAGAGGATCTTCGCCAATAATAGAGCCGAGGGCTAGAACTTCTTCATTTAGCAACTCCGACATTTTATAACTTTCACAATTTTCAACTGTCATTTCGCCGCCTGGCTCGCGCCTATCGGAGTCCGGTACAACATTCCGTCGTTGTGTAGGAATACCAATACCCTCTTGGGCAACTGGGTGAGATGAGTCTATCTCTGATTCATATCTAAGACTCTTTCTCAGTCTTGTAAAATACACTATAGAACTGAAAGCAATCCAATTAATTAAGGCTATGTTTCAACTGAAAAGTGGGTTACTTTCATTCGCGCCGTGCCAGAAACTCGACGACCCCACAGACAAACCTTGAATAGTGGTTTTGTGGTAAATAAATTCATTCATTCAGAAACAAACAGCTAAACACTCGTTGTCAGTCAAGACTATCGCGGGAGTTAACTTTCTTTTTTTTTACTTTAAATGGTAAGGGACAAGCTGCGGTAGCCCACATGAAAGAGGCGTCGCCGCTAGTGATGGCGAAAGTCGCAGGTTCAAATACTTCCCGCTCTTAAAACAAACATTTTGCACGTTTTCCAAAAATTGTATACTTTAGAAGAGGGAAGCGTTTTAAAAAATTTGTATAAAATTTTACGAATTTGCCGACAGAAACTAGAGAACTACCCCGTTCCAATGTTTAATGTAGCCATTGTCGCTGGAAAAGGGAAGTATATAATTATTCATATTTTTGTAATAACTATAAAACTATAGATATTAAATAAAAAGAAATTATCCACGTTCGCCTCATAATGTTGGGATTATGAATTTGAAAACAGTTGTATAAAGACCTGCTTTATGCATTCTGCCTATTTACAGTTTCATAACTTATGCTGAAGCGTAATGTGTAATAAAAAGGCTCTACTTTCAATGAAATGGAGAATGAAACGAAGTGTTTTTTGCCAATACTCAAATCGCCATTTTCCGCCCCACCTGTCAGATGTATTGTACGGTCGTTGTTTGGTTGTTGTTCAGTTGTTTTGTTAGGTGGTTGTTCAGTTATTGTTGAGTTGTTGTTTAGCTGTTTTCAGTAGTTTTTCTGATGTTGTTCAGTTGTTGTTCAGGTAATGTCCAGTTGTTGTTTAGATGTTGTACAGTTAATTAGTTGTTGTTCAGTTGTTGACTCGACATCTTAGCAACTGCTTAAGTATAGAATATTTCAAAAATTCTTATCAAGCCATATAAGTGTTTTTGTATTAAGTTTGAGCTTGTATTGGAACGTGCAATTTGGAAAAGTCTATTTCTTACTGAGTTTTTAGAAGACAAAATAGTGATTTTACGACAGTTGCAAAAACTACCATTCAAATAGAGGTTACTTTGGTTTCTTTTCTATAAAGTTAATTTTTGCAAAATGTGTAGTTGATATGTATTTGTTATCTGTTAGATTGTTGCCAATAACACATACATTTGAATTAGTATTTTATGGCTAAATTGTCTAAATAAAACCAAGATGAAGATTATGACGACCTTTTATCTAATAAAACCACGGAATTAAGCAGTTGCTTACTGAGGCCCAAGCAATATATATATATATATATATATATTAATAAGTACCGACTATAATTGTGATGGATAAGGATGAGGCATCAAAGCAGATATAGAGCTGGCTAATGCTTGATGTGAAATATTTTACTCATAAATAAAATATCTACAGAGCCACAGAACACCGAAACGCCATGGTAATACCCACACGGTATTTGTATGGCAGAGATACCGCGACCGTCGTAAATGCCATATTAATACCAACCGGGATTCTACGTGAGTACCCACTACCGCTACCCACATACCTAGAGGAATCCGTCCAGATCTGAAATAGTCATTAGTCTTTTTTGGGAAATCAATAAACGGTATTTTATTAGTAAGTACATAACTTTGGGTGAAGACATTTTATTTGTTGTTGAGAAAGCAGTGTGTGCCAGTCGATAGTAAAGTTTCGTTTAATTTTTAAAGCCGATAATCGAATATATGACAATAAACATGCACGTTTGCAGTGTGATTGCGGATTACAATTCCATTTCTTTCCCGTTGGTTTCGTAGGAGGGGACTCGAGGGTTACATGTAAATTGCAATTTCAGGCGATGGGCTGTCAACCTGTCACCATGGCGATACACAGTTTTCTGAATGCCTCAAATATTTGTCAGACGTGGCTTCAATGATCGTTTTTACGGCCGTTAACGCTCCGCCTAACCCGCAAGGGATATAGGCGTGATTAATGTATTTATGTATGAACATGCACGTTTGACGACGATAGGAGCAGTAAATTTTTTGTGGAAACGCAAAGTATTGGAAGCTACAGCAAGTAGTACCTCGCGTGCAGTTTTGGCTGCCGTGCAAGTTGTGTTAGCAAAATACATAAAATATAATGAATAATAGAGATAGTAACGTCGTCGTCTCCCCATACACAGACTACCTAAACTATTCAATACCTTAAAATTTATTGCAAAGAAAATTCAGCCTTAAAACCCCTTACAAGTATATTTATAACGTTTATGTAGTTTAAAAGTAGAACTTAGTAGTAGTATTCTCAGTAGGTATATCCTGCAGTAGCTACCTCAGGTTTTTCGTCAATAGAATACACGTATGAAAAGCTTTATTGAAATACTGCAAAAAATTCTGTACGCCTTGATCACACATAGCGAGTACAGTAGACAGTAAGTGGCAAGACAGTGCTCTCGATTGAGTCTTTTTATGAAAACTTGGGCGGGTAGAGCGCTAGTGTACTCGTTAACTATGTTCGCTACATGTGTTAGGGCTGTAAGGATCGAATACATCGTTATTATTTAATTTTTAAGTTTGTACGTACCCCGCAATGGATAAAGGCGTGATTAATGTATGTATGTAAGTTTGTACGTAATGACTTATTTGGTTTCAAAAATAACTCTCTCTTGTCATTTGAAACCCTGACTTTACTGCACCACAAACTTACTACAAGTATAGGTAATAAGTGCGATATCTCACTACATGCGGTGGAGTGAGGAGACATCAGTCAGCATATGCTCCGTAGGCGTAGGTACCCACTCGTTGTCGCACTTTTTATGACATAGATAGAGCCTGCACATACTAGAGGTAACTGTCGGATCTCCCTCCCTTTCCGACGAGAGTAAAAGGGATAAGTTGCTGGCAACAATCTTTAGTTGGTGTGCAGCGAGATATTGCATTTACGACGTTCTACTTCTTTACCGCACACCTAATACAAGAGTTTACCAAAGTAAGCTACTACTCAATATGAGTTCAACAGCTTAAATACAATAATGCATTTAGGGCAATGATGGGCCTGCCGTGGCGGTGTAGTGTGTCCGATATGTTTGCGGAATGCAGAGTAGAATACTTTTTTGCAATAATGCGTAGGTAAATAGCGTTATCTACACTCGTCTCATAATGATCGAATTATGAACTCGAAAACAATTGTATAAAGATCTGCTTTATGCATTTTGCCTATAGAAATAACAGTTTTCTCAAACATGCTAGGAAATGTGTTCATTTCTTTCAAAAAAAGAAACCGCGAAGTTTCCAATTGTTTGTCACGTCTCAGATCACGCCAGCAAAGTTGTATGGAAATCCTTTGCTGGTGTCCATTAAGATAAATTCGTTATACGCTAAACCCACATAATTTGATTTCAAAATTATCTCGATGACTCTCATATAAACGGAACGTAATTTTGTATGAAACAGGTAACTAAAGACGAGGCTGTATGATGTGAAGACCCTTGCCTGTCCAGAATTAAAAAAGAAAAGAATGAACTAAACATTTAGTATGGCTGAATATTACGTAATACTGTGCCTTACAGGCGAATTTATTTAGTTGTGGTCGCTAGCTAACTTTTAAAAGAAGTACAATCTTTCATTTCCTAGCCTTTTTTTGAGAAACAGCACTATGTAAGCCTCGGGGAAAATTACTTTGCTTGACTTGTATAATTGAAGTCCTCGCCTGTACTCGTCCAGCAAAGTCTTATTTTCCATACCTCGACAACAATGTACTATTAATAGAAATTAATGTCTTAATGAGAAGGCTCTGACTTCGATAAAGTTGAGAAATGAAATGAAGCTTTTTTGCTAATACTCAAATCGCCATCTTCCGCAGCACCTGTTGTAGGGTTATTGTTCGGTTGTTGTTCAGTTGTTGTTGAGTTGTTATTGAGATGGTTTTCAGTTGTTGTTGAGATGTTGTTCAGTTGTTGTTGAGATTTTGATCAGATATTGTTGAGATGTTGTTCAGATGTTGATCAGCTGTTAATGAGATGTTGTTCAGTTGTTGTTCATATGTTGTACAGATGTTGTTCAGTCGTTTATTTAAGTTGTTGTTCAGTTGCTGGCTCGACATCTGAATAACTGATCAAGTATAGTATTTTCAAATATTCATATCAAGGCATATTACGTTCTCGTATTGAATAAGACCTATCGGGCCTTGCAATCGCTGAAGGTACTAAAACGATAGAAACTTATATAGTATAATATTCATATACCTTAATGAAATACTAATATTGACTGTAATTGAAATTAATGGAAATGAATTGACCGTTGACATTCAACATTGTTTGTGTGATTGATTGATAGGTAACTATTATGGGCTCATACCTAAAAATTTTTTGATTGTACCAAAACTTTATAAAAAAAATTATATACTCAGCAATAGGAGTTGCAGATATTAAAAAGGCCGCTGCTGACTAAGAACGTTTACAAATAAATTAAAAACATACATACATACATAAATCACGCCTATATCCCTTACGGGGTAGGCAGAGCGTTAACGGCCGTAAAACGGATATTAACACCACGTCTGACAAAAGTTTGAGGGTCAATCAGATAACTGTGTATCACTATAGTGACAAGTTGTCAGCCCATCGCCTAAAATTGCAATACACATCCCTCGAGTCCCTTAGTCGGCTCTTACGACACCCATGGGTAAGAAATGGGGTGATGCTATTCTAAGCCGGCAATCACACGGCGACCGGCAATCACACGGCGATTAAAAACAATGAAAATATTTACATCAAGGAGGTAGGTATTAGTTTCATTCATGTTCATTGGTTATTGTAATACACATTGCATGACGATTCACCGATTAGACGAGTGGATATTATTTACGACCTATTTGATTCGAAACCATTTGCATGCCATTCTCAAAATCTAATGGTCCTATAGATGGTGCCTATTGTGGCTTTATGTTTATGGATGACACCTGTTGTTATAAAGGAGAAAGCCTGCGGAACTTTGTGAGCTCGTTACATTTTGCATCAACTTGAATAAAGATAACTTAAATAACTTAATAAACCAAGCTTAAATACATTCAAACATCAGCCTTTTGCAGTCCACTCCTGGACGCAGGCCTCCCCCAGGGTACGCCATAGGGCACGCTCTTAAATAATGATTGGTAATTACTACTGCTTAAATTATTATATTGTAAACCAATTGTAAACAGGTGTCCCGTTTTAAATGGTCCAAGTAAATAACCCAGAATAAGTGCATTCATGGCTACCAATAGGTGATATTAGTGAGGGGAAATACCTTTTCGATAAAAAGCTATGGTCGAACATCAGATTTTGAGGAAATTTGGAATCTCGTGCGCTTTTTTGTGAAGAAATTTTACTGCTTTTAGGGTCAAATATTTGAAAATTTTGATACATTTGTTTGATAGAAATCCAAATAAGCGCCTTTTGTAGGGGTTAAAAAAGTAAAAATTATTTCTAGGCTTATGGTAATACAGGGTGGCCCGTATAGTGACATCCGAAGACTAAATTTGAACACCTCTACTATGGGGTATACGAATCACCCGCATTCCGCGATTTTTTGTAGTTTCCGAGTTAATCATGGTAATGAGGGTGATTCAAATAGCCCTCAGTGTAAGGCATTTAAATTTTGTCCACCGGCCACCCAGTACAGTAAAATAAATACACATACTGTCCAAATTTCAAGTACCTATCTAGATTTAGGTTATGCGTTGATGAATGAACTAGTCAGTCAGTCAGACAGTGAGGACTTTTATTTTTATAAGTGTTGACTAGCCAGAAACAGGCAAAACTTGTCATGTTAATCGGAGTGGTTTGCGGGAAGTGATTTTAATTTTTTTTAAGTGATGTTACGCGGACTAGGGCTGGACGACTTTTGTGGATTTGGATGCTATTTATAGGCAAACAGCATCTATGATGGGGGTTTTATAGTGTGTACTTAACTGTTCTATTTATACTGCCCAGTGTTTAAAATTTACTGAATTTTCAATTTAGTGACCAAAAAAGGTATTGTTTACGTTGCATATTTTTCGGTTAAGTACGGTCTATATAAGGCTGGGTAAGAAAAGATTTAATTTAGACCGTTATTATGCTTAAAAGCATAAGACTTAAATAGCAGTTTGAGTATCAAACCGCACGTGAGCTTGACAGTACATTTCAATTATAGTAGATCATAAGAAAGTACAACTACAGATTTTGATACTTAAGAGGTAGCTCAATTAAAACCAACAGGATACTTTTAGGAAGGGAAGTCTACAATTTTATATCAACTGCACTAAACCAACACGACACTAATCACCGCTTATATCTAACTATGTAACGATACCATATTATTGACCTCACCTTTCCTTCACACACTAGCATCACCATGTCATCAATCGCTTTTCACATTTAAATTTGAACTCCTGACATTCCAGAACACGTCAAATTTCCCCATTTTCCAGGTGATCGTCAGTTCAAAGTCGACGACCGTCTTATGAAGACAAGTCAACCATTATTTTTGTTTTATTCACCAAGTGTCAATAAATGTGGCTAGGTGGTTACCGTGTGCTTCCTCCAACAGTCTTTTAAATATGACTATCAGCTTGGCTCCACGATCAGTTCCAGTGTCTTGTTACTCAACCTTGTCTTGTTCACTACTACTGTTTATCATACTGAGGCATCATAGCAAAAACAATATTTGATTGTATAAACTATCTAGGATTTTTTCCCTTGGATCAATAAACCTGCATCAACATCCGTTTGTGTATGATTTGCTGCATTTGCATCCTGAGGCTTTACTGCTGAGCTGACCGTGGCAACAAGCGACACCCGCAGCTACCCGTTTTCTTGTAGGAATCAAGCTCTGTATCGCGGTTAGTCCGATTATAGTCGAGCGTCTCGGTCGTTTCGACGAGGCCGCTCCTAGCGTGTTTACAAGAAATACGAGAAGTATGCAATGAATTATGTTGCGCGCGGCGCGGTTAAAATTTCCAAGCCACGACTTTACAAGTAATAGTATGCAACGAATTATTTGGAGCGGCCGAGTCGAACTCCGTTGGTTCTGTGGTGTAAGTATAGTGACAAAGCTTTCAGAATTTTGGTATGGTGCGTGGGCTATAATTATAAACTGAGGATATTAATTATGTCATAGAAAAATGACTATTTGCAGTACTATGTAATGTTGTAGTATATACATGTATAACGCCTTTATCCTCTGCGGGTTAGGCAGAGCGTTAACGGCAGTAAAATTCGGTCGTTATCGCCACGTCTGACAAATACTTGAGGGCCGTTTCAGAAAAATCGTATACCACTATAATGACAGGTTGTCAGCCTGTCGCCTAAAAATGAAAATAATATAGCACTGTGTGCTCTTAATCTTTCATCCCAGTGCCACAAACCTTACGAAACAATGCCATTCTAGAAGTTGCCGATCTGGTGCTACTATAGAACCTTACTGACCGGAGTACTAAACACCATACTAGATTTTATGGCCTCAATTGATTTCACTCGAGAACTTTTCGATCTGACATAAAATTTGTCTACTATGGTACCTACTTACAAATATGATAATTAAAGTTAGTCCAGGGACTGGATTCTCTTATTTTTTTATTTATTTATTTATTTATTTATTTAACTGTTTATTGCACACAAGATAAAACACAGGACACTTACAATTAAGAAAAACAACACAACAGGTACTACTTATTTCTATAAAGAAATCTCTTCCAGCAGTCCTACGGTAGAGAGATAGCATAAGGTGAGGCTGATAGATCGTGCACAATGTAATAATAAAATATAATATAATAAAAATAAGTTTACTTAATATACTAATATATATATATACCTAACACAATAACATATATATATCTATATTACAACAAATACAATAAATATACATAAATACGACTAATACAAACTAACTAGACAGTGAAAGGTAATGCTCTTTTACTCTAGCCTTTTTTTACCCTAGCAATGCCAGCCGCACTCCACTGTCATTTTAATGCCACTGTGATTTTCTATTCTTCAAACTGTTAGCAGAATACGAAATAGCAAAAACTGTCATACTGACAGGCCATTGACACACAACTGAAAGGATTTTTATTTAGCAGACTTCGGGCCCTGAAATTTGGCCGCTCACAATAATACGATGCGGCGCGCCGCTCTAAAGCCTAAAACACACACAAGCGACGTAAGGCAAAGGCACGGGAGAGGCGCAGCGCAGGCGTGGGACAGATTTGAATTATATCAGAAGAGGCGTGGAACAGGCAAGAAACGTTCAGATGCGGCATTAATTCAGGCTAGTACTGAGCGTACCGTATAAAAAGCGACGTGCTCCTTGCATGACTCACGACGAGTAACGACTGCTAGCGACGCGGCACTTCAGTATAATTTTAAAAAACGGCGCCTGCATACGTTTTGTACGAAATAGTTTTGAAGCGGCGCACAATGCCTGTACAATGCCTGCTGCCTTACATCGCTCGTGTATGATTTAGGCCTAAAATAGCTGCCGCGCAGCAGCGGCCGCGATGCCAGTATAACTCGACTCGAACCTAACGAGACTGCCTATCAAGCCGACATCTGCCGACATCGATATCTCAATGTTTACGTCATTTAACTAGATACAACTCTATTTACGGTTAAGGGAAATGATCTATCCGTGAAGGTGACGATAGTAATTTTTTTTAGTAGGTATACAGGGTATAAATAAACATAGGTAGTATAGGTACTGTGTCACTTCCGTTACAGTTATGGCGTTTTCGCTAACAGTCTGAAATCTTAGCGATACTTGGAAAAAAGCTATCATGACAATAACTTTTTAGGATCCCTACCTACTATCACTATCGTAGACAACGCGACCTTACTGGCTAAAGCCTCCATTACTTTCAGGCGTATTTTATTATCGTTGTTTATGACTTGAATATTCGGTAAAGTAGCCGATTCTCCAGTAACTCAGGGTGGCAGCTACAGCTTTGCTATAGACCTAATTATATAAAGCAATCAGAATAAAATAAAAAAAGATGTTCAAAAGTAAGAAACAATTACTAAAAGCCAGAATATCATCTCAAGTCTGTAAGAAACTAATTAAAGTATACATCTGGAGTGTCGTGTTGTACGGCTGCGAAACGTGGACATTGACACAGAGGGATAGGGAAAGACTCGAGGCCTCCGTGAAGTGGTGTTGGCGTAGGATGGAGCGAATAAGCTGGACAGAGAGAACGACGAACGAGGAAGTGCTAAATCTAGTAAAGGAGAAGAGAACTGAGAACTATATACTGAACGTTATAGAGAGCAGAAGAGGAATCATGCTGGGTCACTTGTTCGGGAAAGATCGAGGGAAGAAGAGGGAGACGGCGACCTAGACGAGCGTGACAGCCACTCACACGAATTATATTGTTTAAGACCCTGTGTAGCGATAGAGTTAAATGTAAACATGTAGCCCCTGTATGTTCATAGTAATTTTAGTTAGAATATAGAGGTTGAACTGTCCGGTCGTAGTTTGATTTATCAACTTAAATACTCACCCCTTTCTGGTCACAAGCGTATATGGACCAAATCAAAGAAAATATAGGTGTCATGTCGTATAAGGAAGTCAAAGAGAAGGCTCAAAATAGAGCAGATTGGATATAACTCCACCGACAAGAGCGAGGCTCTTAAATTACTGATGATGATGAGAATACCCACCCGCAATGAAATGTCTAGTTAAGGAAGGTACTGATAAGTGGCCTGTGTGTTTGTCTTTCGAGAACGCCTTAAAAGGGAGCAAGGATGTCTCTAAGGCGCGTGTCTTATTAAAACTTGTAGATAAAGAACGGAAGGATGTAAAGCATCAATGTGTCCGTTACTTGATATTTTTTTGAGTGAGCACAACTATTACTCATCACAATAAAACAATTTTAAACGGATTTAAGTTGCGTTTGTTTTGGATTTTACAATTCCAATTCAATTCAATTCAATTTCCGTTACTTTTCGTTCAACCTCTTTTGTCAAAAAAAACTACCTACGCTCTACCTAATACTAAGAAATATTTTAATAATAGATATCCACACCTAAAGAAGAAGTATTACCATCATAACCTATGTAAAGCCTTTCAGTTTTGACACCTAATATATGAATAGAATAATTTAGAATAGAATAATTTATTTAAAAGCTTAATGTCAGTATTTACATTTAGAGTAAAATTACTTAGAAGTACTTAAATATTACAATTTAGCCTGAACTAGTATCTCAGGCAAACAAGGTCATTTTTATTACTTTCATAATACGTCTTTTTTATAAATTATATAAAATACCTAAAATGTTTACATTATCTAGATGAATACAGTTAAAATATTAATACTTATCAACTAGGTGTTTTTTTTTTTTTTTTTTAATATGACTTTTCACATGTCAGTTTTTTACACCTAAACTAAGGTGTGAAGTCTATAATTACCACTGTAACTATTAAAGATCTTAAAAGCATGATTCTCAAACTTGGTCAAACTGTCTGTTCTCTGTTTGTATTTCTCGCCCCATTCCCCGGCAAATCATTTTTGTCGTAAGTGTTTGGCAGCGGAGATTGTACGGAAATGGTACAGTTAGCGCTTCCTCCGGCGATCGCTTTGCTTATCTCCTATTACACACTTTGTGCTACAACAACCAACCTAACTTCCAACATCATGTCTTGCTCATTTATAGATTGATATTCCATTTTTTTACTTTTTTGGAAATTGAGAAATGTTATCGCATACTCGTTTCATTGTATTCTATTCTAAAAAAACTAACTTTTAGGGTGGCGGTATGAATTGAAAAGTAGAAGGAAAATTATTTTAGGGCCTGAAGTCAAAAAGATGTTCATGCAGATTTTTATTTCAAAGTTTATATTTTTATGTTCTATGATTGAAGGAAAAATCATATGTAGTCGTTTCTGGGGGGAAAGAGGGGGTCCCTTTTGCCTTACAATTACAAGGAAACGCACTTGCAACTTACGTAGACAAATTTTCCCTAGACTGTAGTAAGGGTGAAAATAAAGTTAAGTTTCGTTCATGCCTGTCAACGTATTATTTATATAGGTATTATATAAAAAAAACCAACATGAAAAGACATAACATAAACTTAATAACTTTGCCTGAATGGTCACCAGCACGCTCCTGAAATATTCACGAAATTTTTCACACGTTTTTGTTATTTGTATACTGATCTAAATATATTAAATATTATATTTTAAACATGTAACTCAGCTATTGTCTAGAAGATCCTGTAAAAAACATACATAAAACAACCTGGCAAAATTTAGTACCAATACATATGAAACTTTAAATATGTATAAGGGCATTACAAAAATATATTCCGCCATTATTGATCAACTGACCGGCCAAAAGTTTAGCTAGGTAGCGTATTTAAATGAAAATGAAAGAAATTGATAATTCCATACAATCACGCTTACGGTGCGTTTACGTTTACGTACGACCCTGACGGACGACAAGTGAAAAAACCGCCGAAATGGTGAGAGTCCGCCCGCTTGGGAACAACCCTTTTCCATTAATGCTGATTGTTTGTTCCCTGCAAATCTGACACTGCGTTTGCTTAACATGTTTATTATCCAGTTATTTTGTGAGCACGTCGTTCACCCCGTGGTTAGCTAGGGCTTTGCACATGCTTGTCAAGTTTGTTTTGTCAAAGGCCCCCTCAACGTAAATGCAGGTCCCCAAGCAGATGTTTTTGCTTTGTATACCTGCCTAGATCTGAATTACCACAACATGTATAACTGATTTGGTCGACTTTTTTCCTGCTGTGTAGGCGTGTTGGTTACCGTCGAGTAGTATGTTTTTCAATAGCTTCCTGGTCTCACAACCTCTCCATGGTCTTCAAAAGAAACGATGTGAGGCTGGGTATCAAGCATTCATGAGGTCAATTACCACAAAATGACATTAATATAACATGTCGCCGCCACCGACACTTAGGTGATTTGCTTATGGAGCTCGAGCTCCATTCAGGTTTTATCATGTTGAATAATCTATCGAACAAATACAACATTACTTTAGTAGTTTAATATTACTTTACTTACGTCATCGTGGTGATGATAATGAAATTTTAAACTCTATTAAAAAAGAAAGCATGAAGTTTTGGATATGTCGCAGTCAACTGGTTAAAAACGCTGTTCAAATGCACAGCTAGCTCGTTCATCAAACTTTTTTGGAGCATTTGAAACATTCAACACAGCAACTGAACAAAAAACCGCCGTTTAATTGAATTAATATGTTTATCGGCCACCGCGTCGCTAGTGTGGTTTTGTTTACAAGATCGCGTCCGCTGCACAAAATCTGATCGTATTTTGTTATTTTATGGTGAAATAATATTAAACAGTTGATTTCTGTGGAGTTTTACAATGAAACATGATGGAGGCACCTACGGGCAACCCAAGTGAGGTCAAATTAAAGCAGCACTTCGAAAAACCACTGCAAGACTATGAAATTAATCATAAAGGTAATTTTGTTGTTACTTCACGAATATTGAGCTATTAAATATTTAACCGTCACAATCCCCAAAAGTAAGATAGTTTGTAATGTTACAATTCATCGCGTAATTTCAATACAGTAAGTGATGTTAACATACAAAGTACAAACCATACGACTGTTGGGGAGACTGGGGTACATCTAAATGGGCTACCATTTTAAGTAAATGGTATTTTCTTTATTTTTACCCAACTACTTTAAAAGGAGGGTAATGTTTTTCAAGAGTATGTCCTGTATATGTATGTTTGTGGGTATGTCAGTGGGTTTGTGAACGAGTAGATATATATTTTTTTAATAGTAAGTCTATGACGCGCCGATGGTAAGAGACAAGACGGCCTCACTTTAATCCCATGGGCGAGAGGCCGCTGCCACCTATGGGACGCCACTTGCGCTTGCACGTTCGCTGCCTCCCACCTGCCCAAAACCACACGCACGGCCGGCTCGGCAGTTGGGCACCTTGCCACTCTTAAGCTGGAGAAGTACTTTGATCTCCAGCTGAACTACGAGCTCGTCCCTTTCGCTGTCGAGACCACGGGCGTGTGGTGCACTGCAGCCAAGGCGTTCATACGCGACATACAAAAACGCCTAAGGGCCCGCGGCGGCTAAGACCCCCACTCTGGATCGCACCTGGTCCAACAAATATCCCTCGCAATACAGCGGGGCAATGCAGTGAGCGCCATGGGCACCTTCGGACCAGGCACGGTACAGACAGGGCTCCACCTCTAGCTTATATTATCTTCTTTTATTGTTAGTTTATTTTATTTAAGTTATCTATAATTTATTTACTAGCTTGTATTACATTCAGTTTTAATTATATTTTAAGTAAAGAAATATAGTAGTAGGTAAATTATATTTCACGGGCAGCACGTCGTAGATTTGTCTCAGCAGCGCAATCAAAACTGGGAAGGTACCTCAAAATTTTAACATCAAAAGGTTTTGGTTTATATGTTTACCATCTTAAATAAAAATGTGTAAATGAGAAAATAAAATTAAATTGAGTCGCAAAAATCGTAGATGGCACGCAAATTTCGACATCCTGATGTTATGTTTCTGATGTTCGTCGTGAATATCATGTATGCTATGTGTGTTATGTATGCCATATATGCCATACAGGTTAGGTATGAAACATGTTTCATGTATGTCATGTTTTTTATTATATTATGTATGTCATGCATGTCATTCACATCAAGTATATCATATCAAGTTATGTACGTGCACGTGCTCATTTTCATAATCACGTCATGCAGCGACTTAGTGAATATGAAAGGTCCTAAACAAAATTTTACAGAACTGGCACTAATATAGCGGACCGCATTATATTTAAAAAAAAAATACTTAAAATTTCTGTTTCACGGGCTACAGACCAGTTAATATAAACACCATAATGTCAAATGCTAAAATGAAAGTGAGTTCATAAAGGTGTTGCAATTTTAATAAAGTAGTTTCTACCCCTGAAACGCTGTTAAGTGTTACTTACTTTAAATAAATTTTCTTGATTTTTTTAGTTGCCTCTATTCAACGCTACCCTAGTCTCCCCTAGTTTAAAACATTTAAGTATTATTTTCTAATTCCTTGATTTATTCTCAATAATTTGTAAAGATTTTTATACTATTCATTTTCAGGCTCATTCCGGAAACTATGGACCACCGAAATGATCAATGAAGTGATATCAAATGTAAAAATTATATAGTGTCCATGACGAATAAACAAATCAGGACTTCTATGTCGTATTGTTGGCATTCGAAAAACGATTATGACTACGTACTAAAATACGCACAACATGCGTAAATCAAGAGTATATACGAAAAGAGTACGTTTAGAGTACGCATAGAGCCCGCATTCGTTTGAATCCGCTCTAACACTGATGGTCATCTTAGCAAATTGAACGTAAACCAGTGGGCTAGGCGTCGTTAAGCTGTAGTGTAGAACTTTGTCTTCAACCACCTAGCTGATGAACGTTTGGTGGTGTTGTTGAATGGCGTCGTTTGACTAACGAGCTAGCTAAGCAATTAAACAGTGTTTTTAACCAGTTGGCTGCGACAGATACACATGCGCATTTTTTAACAGTTGGAAAAGTGCGTGTCGGAGCGTGAGGTATTGAACCTGTAAGTGCACTTTGTTTGCTTTATTTTGTGGAAAGGCAAATAATTGATTACCTATGCGTTAGTGTCAGTCAAAGCATGTAGTAGACATATTGCGTCATGTGGTTTTGCATGGTTCTGCTAAAGGCATTTTTGGAAACAGAGAGATTCCGAGTTAGTATTGTTTGAGCGATCAGGCGTAGCACAAAGCTCAGGTGATCTTTCATTGTTCCTTGGGTTTGGTACTTAACGTGCATCAAGTCCGGACTTAATGTTAAAATATTTAAAATTATAGCTGCTAGCACACTATCTGATTTTTGGCCGCAGTACGCAAAAACCTTTTTATCGATATTGATAAGTAACATTTTATTTTGGAAACATCACCACTTACAACATACACAACAGAAACAAAACAATACAGAAAACTTAAGACTAAAAGTAAGCAAAGGCGGCCTTATCGCTTGCAGCGATCTCTTCTCTATATCTTCTTCTGTTGTTTTATAACAACACTTATGTACTAAGTACACTTACATACATACATACATACATACATACAAATAATCCACGCTTCAGCCAATCCACGCTTTTGTGTCAGCAACTTACACATCGAAACAAAAACGCTTTGGTTACTATTTTTATATTTATTTGGTAGACAAATTTATTCACAAATTACATCTGTTATTATTTTTGGAAACTTGCAAAATTTTCAAGCGCGGGCAGTATTTGAACCTGCGGCTTTCGCCATTACGAACGAGGAACGAGCTGCGGTAGCCCAGATAGAAGAGGCATCGCCACTAGTAATGGCGACAGTCGCAGGTTCAAATCCTGCCCGCGCTTGAAAATTTTGCAAGTTTTCTAAAAGTTGTATACCTAACACGAGAAGTGTTTTAAGATTTGCTATTCAAATACCCTGTACATAACAACCCACAATTCTTATGGTTATGCTTATTCTAGAACATCACAAAAAGAAACGTTACAAAAAAATTACGAGGCGTGTTGTGTAAATATTTTCTTCACATATTGGTATGACATACCCACGGAATACCTAATACAAAAATATAGACAATGAAAAAAAATGATAAGAGATCCAAATATTTTTTCATATTTTGACCTATGTTCCTCAAGGTGTTTAGCTTCATGGGCTTGTTGACTTGAAGTAATTTTACATCTAAGGTAAGTAAGTAGGTATAATTATTGAATCATTTTAACTTCAGTGCAAATATTTAGTGACGAAGAGTGTTTAGACATGCTGATAACGTTTTGTTGAAACAAGAATTTGTACCGCCTAAGCGCCTATACAAACTCCTCTTGCACCGCTTCTGCCTATTTTCCCCTCTTGACTCGAGTCGACCTATGCTCATATCATGCTATTTGAAGCCAGCACTACACGCGCAGATAAGTATTTTTGATTTTACGAAAAAAAAAAACAGTTTCACGAGTTTAAAAGTAGAACAGCCGGGATAATACTGTGAGATCGCACCGATTAAACGTCCCCGCTGTAAAGCTTTTCGGCCGACCCATCCCGTGGGTCAACGAGACCAAATATCTAGGAGTCACCCTCGACTCAAGACTCAGCTTCCGTAGCCACATTATGAGAGTCCGCGACCGCGCCGCGGCAAACTCTCCCTTAGAAATAAGGTGAGAATTTACACCACCTGCGTAAGGCCTATTATGACCTACGCCAGCGTAGCCTTTGCTCACACCTTCGATTCACATCTGAAAATGCTGCAGGTCATCCAAAACCGTTTCATGCGCAAAGCTACCGGGGCGCCCTGGTACATGCGTAACGCCAACCTCCACATCGACTTAGGCCTCCCTACCATTAAAGCGTATATGAAAGAAGCGTCTCGTCGCTTCTTCGATAATGCTCCCCATCATAAAAACCCCTTGATAGTTGCCGCGTCCAACTACTTCCCTCATCCAACCTCGCGTTTTAAACACCGTCCGAGACACATCCTTACGGAAGAAGATGATGAAATCACAGTAGCCACTGCTGCAGCCATTGCGAGTAGATCACACTCCACAAGCTCCTCAAGCAACCGACGCCCCCGCCGGCGGGGGCGCGGAGGTCCCTCATTTGCTCCCCACTTTGGGAACTACCGGCACGTGCCGGGTAGATTCAGTCCAATACGTTCTTCCCAGAACAACTCGTAAGCCCAATCGCGCCCCAAGGGCGCTTTCTGGTTTTGGTCTGCTTTAGGCACTCCAGACCCTCGATGACCATGTACCAGCAAAAGCAGCCCGTCATGTTTAGCTGTGCTCCTGGTACCCTCCATCAGGTACTCCAGATCCTCAAGCTCTGACAAAAAGTAGTCAAGTCCGTTTTCAATAGACTACCAATATCAGTGCCAAATTTCATTGTAATGTAATATCCGTTATATTTCCCGCTTTTCCTGCTTCTAACCGTTTTCCCGTGGGAATGAGGAAAAAAGTAGCCTATGTTACTCAGGAATGTTGTAGCTTTTAATGGTGAAAAAAATTTAGAAATCGGTCTAGTAGTTTTGGAGTTTATCGATTATATACTGTAGCATTCTGCTACAATTACTACCATTTTTCTAAATATTTCCTGAAATGCATTTTATTTTATCAATTTGTTTGTTTACTTTCTTGATGTCATGTCAACCTCTCAAAGTTGACGGCTATCTATACACCATAGAGCCGCGTAGCTTTCTACTAAAAAGTTATTATACATTGATCTACCTCTTCGTATTTTCTGACCTCCTGGTACTTGTATCTAAATTTACTACGCCTGGCACTCTCCCTCTCCCTCTCCCTCCGGAGGAACTGAGGTCCCGAGCCCTCCAGCGTGCCTCGGAGCCATCCTCATAACCACCTCATCATCAAGCTAACATGAGATGCCAACAGATCTCCATGGACAGCGACGACTGGCCACTGACAAGTTCCATGATCTCAAAATGACGGCTGACGAGGTCGACGATCGTCGAAGATTCTAGAACCGAAGAGGATGACGATCGAGATGAAGAGCGCGATCGTCATCGAAGCTTCTGGAAATGAACATGACTATCGAAATGAAGACTGTGACAGTCAGCGTCAGACGAGGGTATAAAAGCCACGTCAAGCAGCTAGGGGATCAGTTTGGTCTGGACTCTAAGTTGTGATCTCGAAGACTCCCAGTATAGTCTCTCACTGAGTAACCACTGTAACAGTCTATTTTAGTCTTAAAAGTCTCCCCTCAAGCGCCTACGCCTCGTCGGATTGAAGATACAGCTGCTGCGAAGACGCTCCTCGCGCTGGACGCGCCGCCGTTACCTTCTGTGTGAGTGGCCAGGTTATAATTTTGGTTTTCGTATCAGGAGGTGGTTATCTGTTAATTCTTTAATAAAGCCTTATCGTTTACGTTCCCTCTTTTACTCCCTCGGCCCCTCACTTAGCGTGCGGGCGCGAGGCTTGCTAGGGTGCCTACACACAGGACACTCTACCCACACTTACTCACTCACGCCCTCCGGGGTCACAGGCAATCGTGTTCGCGAGACCACTCTACAAATACTTAGCTATAAGTATTCACCTGCGGTTACCTTGGCTCCCTGAGCGCCGGTGCCTCTCGGAGCCTAGATAACACGACAGTTTGGCGCCCAACGTGTTAGGAACCCTCTCTAAATTCAAAAATAACGCTTCTTCTAGCGTAAACCATTTCGGCCCTCCTCATTCGGTCCTCTCCCTCCTTCCCTCTCAAAATAACAACTTAACTTAGTAGCCTAAATAATATACTTTGGCCCTCCTCTCTTGGCCCTCTTAGCCCTCTCTACCCTCCAGCTTAAGACCTTACTTGAATTATAGACTTAACAATAATCTTATACTAGCCTAAACTTTACTTTACTACCTTATCATTTTTCTTCTATTTTTACTTTATTAACCTTTCTTTCTCAATTATTTTCCTACTACTTTATTACTAAAAGAAAATGAGGCCAATAAAATACACACTACTTAACAAACCTGAGCTCGAGTACGAAATAAAGCTAAGATTAGGTGACCCAGCTGATACGGTCGTGGCTCTCAAGAGGCAGATTCTTGGGCTCATTGAGTCCAACCCTGAATACGTAGTCGACTCACCAGTCTCCCTCGCACAAGATATAGCGGAAACAAACGCTACCCTAGCTTTTCTAGAACCTAAAATTACTCAAATCACCGAAGGGGTGACTCGGCTTATCCCTAAGGTGGAGACCTATATTAATCATATTTTTCATCGTATAGAACGAATGGACCCGGACACTGACCCCTCTTTAAATGATGACCTTAAAAATTTAAAAAACAAATTCGCGGACCTCGAAAAAATCTTTCTGTCGGCCATACCATCATCCCCTGACCCAGACTCTGAACAGCAAACACAAGACCAGCACACTCAGGCAGAACACAACCAGGAAACACGAGACCAACATACCCAAGAGGAGCACGATCAGGAGCAATACGTTGAGATATTTAGCACACCGCAGTACTCCCACCCGCAAATTCCTCCCGCTTTAGGACAACAACTCGATAAAAGCCTTCAGGAATTAAAAAAAATTAACTTTTCCGGGAAAACTTGTCCCCGGTCCTTTATCCAAAATGTGGAGGAATTTCGCGTATCCAGGAGAATAGATCCACAGTCACTTATGAGCAGAATCCTTGACATCTTTACTGACTCAGCTCTACATTGGCTTAGGTTTAAAACAAACATGAACCCTAATTACACATGGAAACAACTCTGTGCCGACCTAATCAACGATTTCGGAGGCCATGACTTTGACTACAAATTTCTAGAATCTATTAGAAACAGAACTCAAGGTCTGTCTGAGCCAATTATCATTTATGTGTCGATAATGTCAGGCATGTTCAATAAGCTTTCTAAACCATTATCAAGCGAAGAGAAGCTAGAAATAATAATGAGGAACATAAGGCCCTGCTACTCTAACTTCATAGCACACATGAACATACTGACACTAGAACAACTCATAACTGCCTGCCAACAGTATGAGAAAGTAATCGACAAAAATAAGAACTTTAAGGAACCACTCCCAGATCCACTCGCTGCAGAATTCAACTACAAACCTCTCGGGCCTCCCACACCATCCTCTAGTAAAACAGGCTATATGCATAGACCTAACCCCAACCAAAACAATCCTAAAGCCTCCTACACACCATCACCATTCAAGCCTTCATACTTAAGGCAAATCAACACGATCAACAGCAGACACAACTCCAACTTATTTTGTGTTCGGTGCCGAATTAACGGACACTCCTTAGTAACATGTACTCAACCCCGCTTTCCAATTTGCTTCAAGTGTGGCCTAAAGGATTTCAAAACCCCGAAATGCCCTAAATGCAGAAGTAACCCCTCCCAAAAAAAAAAACTAGAAAAGCGCGACTTAGATAAGCCAAAATTTGACGCTGAGGATTGGAAGAACTGGTTACAGAATATCCGCTTATTCCACACGTGTTACAGAATTACTTCAATTCTATACGATGAGGAAAAAGACCATGAGCGCCCTTTCCTCCACTTCACTATAAACAACATAGCCTTTTCTGGTCTCCTAGATAGCGGCAGTTCTTTAACAATCCTCGGGAATAACTCCCACCTAAAATTCATAAATCTCGGCTACTCGTTATCTAAGTTGCGGACGATAACAGTATCTTCAGCCAGTGGCCACACAGCAACTTCACTAGGCTTTATTGACTTACCTTTTACATTTAATAATGAAACTCAAATTCTGCGAGCATTCGTGTTCCCTAACATTAGGCCCTCTATAATACTAGGTGTCGACTTCTGGAAGAAGTTTAATCTTATCCCTAAACTGCTTTCTTTAGCTTTCAACTTCAATACAACTTCCTGCAACACAATTACAGAAAATAAAAAAATACACCCTTATGAATGCTTATCCTCTGATCAAAAACTAATAGCTGATGATATAATTAATAGATTTCAGAAAATATCCTTCGAAGAGAAAGGCGAACTAGGCCGCACACACCTTATAACCCATAGAATTGACACTGGCGACACTCTTCCCATCAAACAACGCTGCTATAGGCTCTCACCTGAAAAACAAAAGGCACTTATCAATGAGGTTGATAAGATGCTATCTTGGAAGGTAATCGAAAAATGCGAAAGCCCCTGGCTGTCACCCGTTCTCATCACCCCCAAGAAGAACGGAGAGTGGCGATTTTGCGTAGACAGTAGAAAACTTAATTCCGTAACTAGGCGCGATGCTTACAGCCTTCCATTCATCAACGAAATCCTGGACCACTTAAAAAACGCTAAATTTCTTTCGAGCATAGACATCGCTAAAGCATTCTGGGAAATACCACTCAACGAAGCAGATAGAGATAAAACCGCCTTTTACGTACCAGGCCGAGGCATGTTCAGATTTGTGGTTATGCCTTTCGGGCTAACTAACGCTCCAGCTACACAGCAAAGACTAATGGACATGTTATTCACCCCCGACTTTGACAACAAAGTCTTCTGTTACTTAGACGATATCATCATCATCAGTTCAACATTTGAGGAACACATTTCTTTACTTCTTAAAGTCCTGGAGAAACTAACCTTTGCACGTCTGACCATAAACTTCGAAAAGAGTGTATTTTTCAGGGGTCAACTAAAATACCTCGGATACATAGTTGATGAGCACGGTCTCCGTGCCGACCCCGATAAAATACGCGCTATCTTAGATTTCCCAGTTCCCACTTCGCGCAAAGAAGTTCGAAAGTTCATTGGTACCTGCAGCTGGTTTCGCAGATTTGTTCCAAACTTCAGCACTATCGCTTCACCGATTAATAAATTAACTACTTCCGGCAAAAATGCTCCCAAATTCAACTGGACAAGCGAAGCCAATTCCGCGTTTCTTAAACTAAAGGAACTTCTCGTTACAACACCAATCCTTGCTTGCCCGGACTTTAACAGCCCCTTTTCCGTCCACTGCGACGCATCTAATTTCGGCATAAGGGCCATGCTAACCCAAACCCAAGGCGATAAGGAGGTTGTCATAGCTTACATGAGTAGGGCACTTAACAAACACGAACAGAACTACTCTACCACAGAACGCGAGACTCTAGCAGTCATCACGGCCCTTGAACACTTTAGATGCTACATTGACAACGGCAAACAGTTTACAGTCTACACGGACCACGCGGCTTTAAAATGGTTTCTTAATCTCTCCAACCCATCCGGGAGACTTGCCCGATGGGCTATACGCCTTTCATCATTTAACTTTATATTAAAACACAAGAAAGGTAAGGATAACCTTGTACCTGACTTGCTCTCTCGAACTCCGAAACCTGCCAGCACTCTCACTCACATCGCCCCTATCTCAGGACCTATCCCTGACACAGAGCTCGAGCAGTACAACAGACTCGTCCAGTGCTGCCGTAGCAACCCCGACTCATACCCAAACTACATGATCAGTGATGACAAACTATTTCGCCACATCACTTCACCATTCAGTATACAAGATGACTTCTCATGGAAAGAGGTTCCAACCCCTCCAGATAGAGAAAATCTAATAAGAAACTGCCACGGCTCAGCCTCCGAGCCACACCTAGGTGTCTTCAAAACATTTAAGAAGCTATCTTTAACACATTACTGGCCAGGTATGTTTAAAGACATAACCAAACTTATCTCACATTGTGAACGTTGCCAGGCCTACAAATATTCTAATCACTCCCCTTACGGACCTATGGGCAAACCAAGAATCTGCTCCAGGCCTTTCCAATGCATATCTCTCGATCTGATAGGCCCTTTACCCATGTCGAGACGTCGCAACCAGCACATCCTCGTCGTCACTTGCTGTTTTACTAAGTACTGCCTTCTTTTTCCACTTAAACGCGCTCTAGCATCAAACATCATAAGTAACCTCGAAAACTTTGTGTTTCTCGTCCACGGCATCCCACAGACCATAATCATGGACAACGGTCCTCAATTCCGGTCTAGGGAGTTCAATAACCTAATAACAAAGTACAAAATACCCTTCCCGTCCTACTCACCTCACTACTGCCCACATGTAAACCCCACAGAGCGATATAACAGAACCATCATAACAGCACTAGCATCACTAGTAAACGAAGATCACCGCTCTTGGGACATTCATTTACCAATTATTCAGAATGCCATGAATAATTCAGTCAACGCCGTAACGGGATTCACCCCATCTTTCCTAGTGTACGGACGAGAAATCGTCACATGTGGTTCTCTCTACACACCTACACACAATCTGGACGAAATAACTCTGCTACCTCGCGACATATACGCGAATAACGTAGGCCTGCTGGCCAACATATTCGATAGGGTCCAGACGTCACTTTACATAGCCCACACTAGGAACGCTGCTCGGTACGACTTGAAACATCCTTTCAAGGAATTTAATGTTGGCGAATTCGTCTGGCGGAAAAACTACGCCCTTAGTAACGCAGGCTCATACTTTTCAGCTAAACTCGCCCCAAGGTATATCAAATGCAGAGTGATACAAAAGATATCGCCACTCGTTTACCTCTTGGAGGACCCAAACGGTGTAAGAGCCAAATGGCACATTAAAGACTTTAAAGTCTAAACTGAGTTAAGGCATTTCACTCTTTTCTTTGTAAATATTTCCTTTTATACCTCATCACCCTCATGGCATCGCTATTTCGGCCAAAGCGAAGCCAACCCTTTAACTTAGGCTCATAAGCCAGTCAAAGCCTTTCGGTTCTACTACAAAATCCCTAGCTGAATTTCTTCGGACTACTTCATTGGGCTCTTAGTCCAGGAACCTGACTCTAAAACCTCCACTACTCTAAAGGGCTCTCTTTATACCCTTTCTCCTAAAAGACTCTTACTAAATGGGTCTATTATAATGTTCCTTACCTGTTGGGTCATCTCTATCCCCACTCGAGCTAAGGTTCATACCTCTTCGTGCGGATTGTGACACGTAAAATAAGCCTACACTACTACACTCTACACGTGCGGCTAGTGACACGCTAAATAAGCCTTAACACTACCATGTGGGTTTTAAGCTGGAGCGGATGACAACTCCTAAAACAAGCCTTGCGTCATTAACTGAGGTATACTCAGAGAGCAGCATACCTTGGAGTAGGAGCCATTGAATGTGAGCCCTACCCCAAACTTTGGATGTATGAATGAATGGTGAAGCCTGAAAGTAAATTTATGCTAGGTAAGGTAGCTGCTCATAACCTCAAAATTTTTGTTACAGCAAAAATATTTCCTGAAATGCATTTTATTTTATCAATTTGTTTGTTTACTTTCTTGATGTCATGTCAACCTCTCAAAGTTGACGGCTATCTATACACCATAGAGCCGCGTAGCTTTCTACTAAAAAGTTATTATACATTGATCTACCTCTTCGTATTTTCTGACCTCCTGGTACTTGTATCTAAATTTACTACGCCTGGCACTCTCCCTCTCCCTCTCCCTCCGGAGGAACTGAGGTCCCGAGCCCTCCAGCGTGCCTCGGAGCCATCCTCATAACCACCTCATCATCAAGCTAACATGAGATGCCAACAGATCTCCATGGACAGCGACGACTGGCCACTGACAAGTTCCATGATCTCAAAATGACGGCTGACGAGGTCGACGATCGTCGAAGATTCTAGAACCGAAGAGGATGACGATCGAGATGAAGAGCGCGATCGTCATCGAAGCTTCTGGAAATGAAATGAAGACTGTGACAGTCAGCGTCAGACGAGGGTATAAAAGCCACGTCAAGCAGCTAGGGGATCAGTTTGGTCTGGACTCTAAGTTGTGATCTCGAAGACTCCCAGTATAGTCTCTCACTGAGTAACCACTGTAACAGTCTATTTTAGTCTTAAAAGTCTCCCCTCAAGCGCCTACGCCTCGTCGGATTGAAGATACAGCTGCTGCGAAGACGCTCCTCGCGCTGGACGCGCCGCCGTTACCTTCTGTGTGAGTGGCCAGGTTATAATTTTGGTTTTCGTATCAGGAGGTGGTTATCTGTTAATTCTTTAATAAAGCCTTATCGTTTACGTTCCCTCTTTTACTCCCTCGGCCCCTCACTTAGCGTGCGGGCGCGAGGCTTGCTAGGGTGCCTACACACAGGACACTCTACCCACACTTACTCACTCACGCCCTCCGGGGTCACAGGCACTCGTGTTCGCGAGACCACTCTACAAATACTTAGCTATAAGTATTCACCTGCGGTTACCTTGGCTCCCTGAGCGCCGGTGCCTCTCGGAGCCTAGATAACACGACAATACAAACAAACGAATAAAAAATCTTTCCTCTTTATTACCTATATCAGTGTAGACTACTCATTGCGCGCGCAAGCAAAAATATGCCCAATGGCATCGCGCGAGAGTTCATCTGCCGCTCACGGCACCTGAAGGTCACGATCGGCGCGCTTTGTAGGGACGCCACTTGCGAACTATGTAGTAACCTACCTTTGAAAAAGTGTTCGTACTTATCTACTACCAATTAATAACGTTGTGATGCCGGCTTTGAATAGCATCACCCCATTTCTTACCCATGGGTGTCGTAAGAGGCGACTAAGGGACTCGAGGGTGTGTATTGCAATTTTAGGCGACGGACTGACAACTTGTCACTATAGTGATACACATTTATATGATTGACCCTCAAACTTTTGTCAGACGTGGTGTTAATATCCGTTGAACGGCTGTTTACGCTCTGCCTACCCCGTAAGGGATATAGGCGTGATTTATGTATGTATGTATGTAATTAATAACGTATTTGAAATGTATTTTTAAGTATCAAACTGAAAGATAATCTAAGAAAAACCATTTTCATAAAATTAACTAATTAGGTAGGTCAGTAGGTAAGTGAGTAATTTAGTTAACAATTTCTCAAGGAAAATCGTTTTTGTAATCAGTCCAACCTACCGTTTAATTTTTCATCGTGCTGCGCCGCCGCCTCCCCACCACCGCTTTTATGAATTCGTGAAAAATTTGTACGCCAAAGCGCGTGCGAAACGGGCGGCGCGTGGCATCCCACTGATTGAAGGAGTACCTCTGGTTGCTCGTGGTAAGACTACTGAGCTTTAAAAAAATTACATGAATTGCTGTAAAATTTCACACAATTTTCTGTTGTAATTTTTGTATTGTACTTCCTCCGGTTTATTTTTCGGCAGATTTACAAATCTTGGTTTTCAGATGTGACTACCTCTATAATAATCACATCTCAAAGAATCCCTGATAATGAATTATTGACAACAAACGAAGATCGCTCTCACAGTAAATATCTGAAATATACCGCAAGATGGACGGACTGCGGTCATGTTCGCAATATTCTCGGGGTACGGTTGCGTAGTATGCGAGCGCCAGTCGATGTGGTAGAGCGCGGGGAACGCCGGCGGCCCCTGAAATCGTGATTTGCTTCAAATATCCTCGCCTTAAGTATTCCTGTCACGAGATATTTGCTTTTAAAAACGGAATTCTTCAGCCTTAATTTTCAGCTTTAACTCCCAAAGCATAAGCACGCTTTCTATTAATTGTAGTTAAGTTCCACGAAAATTATATCTTGAGAGATATTGTAAATAAGTAAATTATTTTTCACAACTTTACCAAATCAGTAAAGGTAAAATTATCTTAAAATTATCTTATTGGCATTGATATATCAATAAGGTTCAAATATTTTTAATTTCTACTATTTTTTTTAAATAATTTTAAACCTTGAAAACACTGATTTATCAAAACATATAGAATTAAAGTTTTTTTAGTTTCATCAATTGAGTACCCTACACCTGCGAGAGATTTTGCGCTATTGCTTTAATCAGCCTGGTCATTCAGTGGCTACCATAGTTGCGGGAGAAACAGGACTTGGTATTTATGACTAAAGAGTGTGTCGTGATAATCGATTTTCTCCCCGCAAGCCGAGACAGACGTGGAGAGAGATTGAATAATCAACTGTAGTGATTGGGCTTGTTTCTTACAAGCTGGCGGTGGCTGGGAATACAGAAGTAGGAGGTAAGCGAGTGAAGGAGATGAGGCGGGGGAGGTCCACGAAACAAACAGGCTTGCATACGAATGACCGAATTAAGGACAGCCGAATGCCCCTCAACAACAATCAGTTTTCTTGACTTGAAATAAAATCCAGCTTCGGGATTTTGCCTCTTGTATTATTTTCTCGCCCTCTTAGTATCGACTCCAACCCCTTCAACGCGTTTTATTTTAGCAAGCCAACAGATAACCTTTGTATATTTACTTGAAAACTTTGTAATAAATCTTCCAAGTAAGTACCAATAGAGGTTGCAGTTTTAAACAAATAAGACCGAACTAACGCTAACATTGACTTTGTGGCGGATGAAGTTTGCCCGGCCTAAGTGATTTGACTGTTTCGCTGTGACTGGGCGAGGCCGGGAAAAAAATTTCATACGCTATGTTGCTCTCCGCACTCTAACAAAACAGAAGTTCGTCAACCAACTTGTGCTGTAATTTGTAAATAGCTATGTCCTGATAATTAGTACAAGCTCATATTTTACCGTTTCATTGCCAGATGGAGGGTAGCTCCTAAATTGATGACCCGTGAACATTCTCGCCATGGTAACCCATGTGAAACTATTGAACTTTTCCAACAAAAACTTTAGAAAAGTGGATAGCAAGAAATTTTCATAGCAGCAGTAACGCCTATCACTGGGATAAGCGTATGCGCTACTTTCCGGCCTTTTCCATCCGCAATTTCCGCGGATGCAAGCGGATATTCATTACCAGCGGCCAGCATCATCGTCTGGTACCACCTCCGCGGTCCACCTACCACTTTCTAAGGTTTGGATGAGCTGGTGGGCCACTGCAGGTGCAGGCCATAACGTGCAAGAGATACCTATCACGTTTGGAGCTTTCCAGTTTGCTGGCATGAGCATTTCCTTGGTGGTGGTGAGTGAACACACACAGTGCTAAATAAATACTTACAAACAGTAACTATCGAACAAAATAAAAACAATTTTTGAGTTTTGATAGCAACTATGTAATGAAACAATTTTTATTCTTCTACGGTGAAAGGAATGGTGACAGAACTTTTCTCCCATTTTAACTACTGTACCAAAATTCTAATTATCACATGAACATTAAAATAATATAGTTCCATGTTTAGTGCAATCTATTCATAAGAAATGTTTAACCATTGATCTTTAAATTCTATACCTTATCTCAGTGTTAGTTTAAATGTTTACATTTATTCTAAACAAGGTGTCTGGTTATGGGTTTTGTGTACTTCACTTTAAGGCCGATTTACATAATCTTAGTATTTAGGAGAGTGCTTTAGGATAGTACTTTAGTTGAAACGTGTAAACGCGACTTGCTTTAGTACAGTTCTACTTAAATTTCAAGTTGAATCAAAATAGAATCGCATTCTATTTTTATTCAAGTGATACCCCTCCCGCGCCCGCGCATGTCTCGGGGCGTCACTCGTTGTTGGTAAACACGTAATTTAGTAAAATCTTTAGGAAAGTGCACAAGTGCCGTGAAACACGTGCGTGTTTTTTTATTTTTAAAGATGACTTAATGGTCGGAAGATACAACTATCAAATTTGTGTCTGAATAATATGTCGTTTACGAATGTCTATGGAACGTTAAAAACAATTTGTACTAAAACAAACAGGCTAGGCATTCGGCATGCAAATGTCGTCTTCTATTCGTTCCATAACTACATTTAGTATTTTACGTAGAATAGCGCGTATTTGGCGACGTCGTTGCGCATTCACTGTGGCGTCAAAAATATATTCTACTGGAAGAAATGTAAACGTTCACTCGCAAAACACTAAAGCACTAAAGAACTTGCCTTTCAAGTTGTACTCAAGCACTCTACTAAACACTAAGATAATGTAAATCGGCCTTTAAACTTATTACTAACTTTTCTTCCATTGGAACCCATACTACCTCACTAGATAATAAACTTGACACAGAATTCCATTTCATTAGAAAACACACTTTCATTGCCAGGTGGAGGAAATTATACTTTTATGCCCCTAATAGTTTTCGGTTTGCTTAGGATTTGGTGTACTGGTAGTAAGAGCATATATATTTTATTGTGTGATATTTTTTTTTATTTGAATGATACCTGTGTTTTCTTTTGAAATTTACTTTATCTACGATTTGATTTATTTTTGTAACAATGGAAGAAGAATTGAAAGTACAGATAGAGGCTCTCAAGAAACAGCTGATTTTAAAAATAATTCTCGTTGTAACAATGGTGGTCAGAGTGTAGAAAGGAGCAGTCACGGTCAAACTTTCTACATTTTGACCGAATAATCCAGCGATATGGTTTGCGCATGCGGAGGCGCAGTTTGAGATTGTTGGCATAATTAAAAATGCCACCAAATATGGTCATATTCTGGCCCAGTTTGAACCTAGTGTTGCAGACGAGGTAGAGGATGTAATACCAAATCCTCCAGCAGCTGATCATTATGAACATTTAAAAAAAGAACTAATAAAACGTTTCTCAATTTCCAGGGAGCAACGCATTCGTCAGCTCCTTACTGACCAGGAGATGGGTGACCGCAAACCATCATCCTTCCTGCGGCACCTGCAGTCTTGGCAGGAAAGGGCGATGACAGTATAGACCGGGAGCTGTGGATGCGCCACCTTCCTAAGGACGTCCAGCGCATATTGGCAGCGCATCAAGACCTAACACAAGATAAAAGTTCGTCAACCAACTTGTGCTAATTTAACTATGTCCTGATACAAGTGATATTAAGATCGTATTCTACCGTTTCATTTCACCTCATAAATAGGAGCACAGTAGCTTCTAAATTGGTGACCCCCACGTGATCTTGAAGACTTCAACCTCGAGAGGACCGATCTAGACACCACCTTAGTCGCAACGATAGACGGGACCCTCACTGATGTAGAACCACACAGGACAACATCCAGAGCATGCCCAATGCAAGCAACACGTCCCCACACAAAGACTCATCAGCTGCGGAGCGTTTAGAAAATCGTTCACAAGATTCTTGCATAAGAATGTCCTATTTCTTTCGAAGACCAGATTTTGAGAACAACCCATTGAGCCGACAGCTCAAGACCGAGACAGCTGGCGACTTCTGGTGTCGGAGGCCAAGATCCTCTTTGGGTCACTGAGCCACCGCAGCATTGAGTACAGAAATACAACTATTGCTGGAGGAGGCCGCCGTGTTGGAAGGTTTCTCCGGAAAACGATTCACTTCTGCTTTTAAAAAATTTATATGCGTGATTGCAGGGAACACTCATAAATTCCAAAAGAGGCTAGCAGATGAAATCAAATCTTCATTCTACAATCTATTCATTTTCTTGAGAATTTCTGTGAAGGCTACACTTATATGGCAGGAAAAGATCTAACACGCCAGTTAACAACAATAGGGCATTGCAGATACATGCAATAAATTGAAAGAGGACATACAGAAACAAGCGAAACTCACTTCCCAGATTGAATAGAATCAAGAGTTACTGTTTATGAGTATTTATTTAGCACTGTGTGTGTTCACTTACCACCGTGAAAATGTAGAAATAGCAGAAGGGCAGAGCAAGGAAATGCTCATGTGAACCAACTGGAAAGCTACGTTTGGAGCTACGCATCGAGGCCGAGAGAAAACTTTCATACACCATGTTGCTCTCGGCACTCTTAGAAGGGAGAAGTTTGTTAACCAACTTGTGCTATAATTTGTGAATAATGAATACAATATGTCCTGATAATTAATACAAGTGATATTATGATCGTATTTTATCGTTTAATTTCACCTCATAAATAGGAGCACCGTAGCTCCTAAAGCCGCAAAAATACAGCCATTTATGCTACGTCTGACAAATATTTGAGGATCATTCAAAAAATTTTGTATCGCCATAGAGTTAGGTTGTCAACCCATCGCCTAAAATTGCAATACACACCCTCGACTCCCTTAGTCGCCTCCTATGACTCCCACGGAAAAGAAATGGGTTGTTAATATTCCAAGGCACCATCACACGGCATTTTCGTTTGTGTTTGTAGTTATAGCAACTCACCGGGCGTGTGAATTTCACATGCTACAACTTTTACGAAAATTAATATTTACTAGTCTCTAAGTACCTAAAGCCCGCAGGTGTCCGTGGAGAGCAGTAAATTAATGCTACTCTCTAGTTCGGAGCAAAGGATTACGTAGAAAGAACAAACAAACTAAATTTTAATTTAAACCTACAAGTACTTTCCGGATTTTGAATACGACCCACAACAGAGTACCTATGTACGCATCTAAAGATGTATTTATTAAAGCCAGCTCTGAGGTATAGCAAAAAGAAAACCAGCAAGTGCAACGTAAACGGAAATGAAAACTTTGCTTTACACATCACATCGCGATTTTCCCCTCTTGTTATCGTTAAAAATAGATGAAATCCATAAAAAGTTCTTTTTTTTACTTTTACCCAAATTATTTTTTATTCTTTTTTGTTATAGTGGCAACAGCAATACGGTGTCTGAAAATTCCATATAAACGAAAACAACGTATGAACAAAACAGAGAGTCATAAGCTAGGTTTTATCTCAGAAAGCAGTAATGTTTTCAATTAATGTATTATGCTTGTTTTATACTTGAGGCACGCCCAGCGGTTTCATGCACTGCTTCCTGTTTGACACAATTGAGCATTTTCCCATGGTAAAAGATACTAAAAACCTTCCCCTTGAATCACTCCATCTATTTTAAAAACCGCATCAAAATCGGTTGTACTGTGGGAACTAGAAAGCTGATATTAATACTTCTTTCTCTTTTCGAGTGGGACACCGAGTCGTCCAACGACCCGATGAACCCTGGTGTCAGGGTTTTTAACCGCCTTCTACCACAATACTTACATATACATTTTAAATAAATACATAGGCAAGGGATTATAGGCGTGATATGTGTATGTATGTATAGAAAACAGACTGCACACAAATAACTGAAATAGGCCTAACAAATATTTGCGTCTTGTGGGAATCGAACCCACGACTCTTGGCGTAGCAGGAAGGGGTACTATTTGCTACACAATCGGGCCAGTCAAAGATTATTTAGAATCAATAAAACCTATTTAAAACTGTGGGCTATTATGTATGCCAATAACGATAAGTAGCCAGTATTAGCAATATCGGCATATATATTTTAAGCGCAAAGCTTTATCAAGGTTTTATTGATTCTCAATAATCTTTGAGGCTAGTGGGTTTCGTTAATTCGTAATTTAGTTTCCCAATCAGTCGCGTATTCACGCAGAGATTTTATTCACTGAGCGGTGCTAGTGTCGCTGACTTTACCCCTTAAGAAACAAGGTATAATTATAAAATTTTACCGATTTCTGGATTTATTTAGAAAGATCGCAGAACAAATTCGATTTGGCCATATTCCGGATTTTGGCTAAATTCTCAGAATTCCTAATTCTGCTATATTACTGCAACATATACAGGTTGTCCCGTTTTAAATGATCCAAGGGAAAATTCCAAGTCGTGTGCGTGCCTGGCTACCGAATACCAATCTGTGGCATAAGTACACCTCTGAAAATTCCATACAGCAGCGGGCTCATTTCAGACAACAGTAATGTGTACTTGCAAAAATTTGAGCGTGTGTGTGTCGGCGAGCTGGGGTTAACAACTTTGAGTGGGTTATAGAATTAACGTACGGCCCGAAACCACACATTCAAGATGGTCAAAGAGCCGAGAGAGGTTGTTCGCCGACTCTATGACCAACTCGGAAGTTGAAACGCATCATCCACAACAACGAACAACAAATAGGCAACCACTTAACAACGCTGAATACATTATACAACTAAACAATAGGTAAATAAACGACAGCTAAACTACAACTGAACAACAGCTTAAGGGCATGCCTCGAACTTTTGGCAAATCCTGTGTGTGAGAACAGAGCGATTCGCCATATTTAGACTATATTTTACATACATACATATATCACGCCTATAATCCCTTGCGGGGTAGGCAGAGCGTAAATGGCCGCAAAAACGGTCATTTACGCCACGTCTGACAAATATTTGAGGGACATTCTGAAAATTGTGTATTGCCATAGTGACAGGTTGTCAGCCCATCGCCTAAAATTGTAATACACACCCTTGAGTCCCTTAGTCGCCTCTTACGACTCCCACGATATATTTTACTGTTTTGAAAACATCTCGCTAAATAAACAAGTAATCAAAAACTGTACGAAAAGAATCTAGTAATGTAGAAGACGTATCGTATTCGCAAAAAATAATTTGTTAGGTTCATACACTACGCAAAAACTGTAAAAATAGACCAAATTTTGAAAAATAAATCTATTTATCAAACTTTCTTTAATCGTGTTTTCCATTTCCATTGTGCCCTGCAAGACACAAGCACAAGCCTAGCGCTCTGCTTATTAGTTCGCGGATATTTTGACATTTCGCGGGTGGGGGCGGGGTGGATGCTGAGGTGCGGCGAGGTGAATTTCCGTTCTGTAAATCTGTAGTAGGTAGTACTATATACTAGATCCTATTGGTTATTCTGTGGCATAAAAGAGGGGAAATACATTTTCGATAAAAAAATTAAAGCGTTGGTTAAAAAATTAAAAAAATTATAAATTTTGAGGAATATTCGGACCTCAGTCGCAATTCGGTATAGCTTAGATGGAGGACATAAAGCAAGAAAATCTTAGGATTTTAGTCTACTTTAAAACAAACACTTATATTTTGTAAGAAAAAGTTGAAAATTACTCTTATTTATGAAAAAAGAAACTAAATCACTTTCATTCTCACCAGTGTGACGTCATACTGACCAAGAATGAAACGAATATCTTTCATGATCTCCATCAAGATAACCCTTGACATTAGAAACTATTAATCCTTGTACGTCAGTCAACGTTCAGTGTGAAATTGATGTAAACAAAGTCCGATTTAATGGATTTTGTACGAATGGAATTGTTCGTTGAATTGCAATGATTGTTCCCAAACAACGTCGTCAAACAATTTATTTTAAAAATAAAATTTTGAATTCTTGGATTATCAATTAAACAAAAAATAAACAAATTAGTTGAATCAATCATTTTTTCAAAAAAAAAATCAAAAATATTTTAAGTTTGCATACCGAATTTTTGTATTCCAGTTAAATTTGGAAACAGCTTCAAAGATTTTCATAAAAAGTATGTCTGAGATTGCGAGGGTGATAAATCGATGTAAGGATTCAGGATCTTCTTCTTTTCGTACAGGACACCAAGTAGACGAACGACCTGATGAACGCTGGTGATAGAGATTTTCAACCGCCTACTACTCAACTACTAGTAGACTTCCGACATGGTTATGTATCGACCACCGTCTAAGTAATCATAGACATCCAACGGATCGGCGAGGCTTTACGTGCCCTGCGAAGTACGGAACCATCTTTCTTACGGACAATCAGGTGGTTCGTCCTTGCAACGTCCAAACCAGACTAGAATTAAATTCACAAAGTGATAATATTAACTAAGTGGGTGCTCCGCCGAAATTACGGAATGATTACCATAACAGCAAAATTGCCTGCCACACTGGAATTTATAGAAAATATTCCCGCGGAAACATTACCGCAGGCACGTCACTAATCGGCAACCACTAAAATATGCTATAAATATGTAGTATATACGTTACTTATATATAATCGTATATGCAGCGTGTAAGGGAAGCCCTCCGATTATTTATAGGGTGCATACAGACCATGAAACTAAACCACTTTTCCCTATAAACATTACGTCAGGAAACGACAAAAATAAATAGAACGGGGATACACAATCACAATAAGCTGACTGCATTTACTATGGGACATCAATTTTTTTTGACGTTTCCTGAAATATGTTTTATAAGAATTTGTTCAGTTTCTTGGTCTGAATGCATATCAGTATTCGGAGGGCCGTACCTCACACCCTGTAAAAGGGTTACATAAAATTAGATGTCTTTTTTCGAAATATACAAAGAACTTCCCATAAAGGGTGAAATATTTTTGCACCGTTTTGTATGTGGTCCGAATGCTGCTGTCCAAATTGACAGTACGTTAACCCAATTTCGATGCGGAGGGTTGCTGCTCAGTCAGGTCAGAAAATAAAACAAGATTTTATATACAAAAAAACGTTCATCCAGGTACCTACGGATATAACCTATCTGATGATACTGCGGCGTATGCCGTGGGATATAGTATAGATATATCTTCAAAAGACAGCTTCAACATGAGAGGCAGGTTTAAGAATCGAGATAAAGAAGTGGGAAGAATGGTGAAGCACGCGCGGCGACGTTTACCACACTTCCGATTCTTTGAAGAGCTCACGAGAGGTTTTCATTCGTCGGATAGATGTAAAATTATATGTTACAGTTAAAGTTGAAACTATGTGAAATGGTCTAGTCAGATGTTAAGTGATTCAACGGAACGTTACGTAACTAGGACAGGAGCACAGTCCTATGTTTACTACGTAGCAAAATCCAAACGAGGCATGTGTCAAGAATGGCGGATTGTAGTATTTTTTTAAACATTTCGTGAAATTGGTATCAATATATCGTATAAAACATCCCCGTTACTTGTGAAAAATAAACGAAATTACAAACTTTAAAAGCAGTCAAATCATCCCAAGTGTAGGGTCTTCTTGGTACAAGTCGGCTTACATATAGTTTATAAAAAATACGTCAAATAATTCGCTATAGCTATATGATATAGCATCTTGATGCTTAATGAAATCGAGCTATGGTGAGGCGGGGGAGTGGGCAACAAAAATGGCGGAATAATAATTTTGTTTTTACGCTTTAATACGAAAACTACTAAACCATATTCTTATATATTGGTCTTGTTTGAATGATTATTATCGAGTGAATAGTAATTGAGCTTTAGGTTAAACTTAAAAAACGCAAATTTTGCGCTCTCATTGCTATGGAAATGTTTTATTTATTTGTTTCAAATTATCAGCCAAAAGACCAAAAGTGCAGATTTGTATCAACAGTTAAAAATTATGTAGTGCAGGTAGGTAATTGTTCGTTTGGATTCTATTGTGATTATTAAAATACTACGTTTCCCTTGAATTTTCTTTTGCCAGGGACATGCACATTTATTGGTTTGTGCCGTTTTTTCCACCTTTGCTAAGTATGTAATATTGAAGTACAATCATGGAACTACTGCGAACGAAGGAATTTATACCGAAATCTCATTCGACATCGAAAGCTATGGACCCTCGGCGGGAAACAGAGATTTCGGTAAGAACAATATTACATACTAAAAACGTGAATCGTTTGAGGCTGAGAAAGCCATATATTTTTTATTTATTTCGATGAGTTCCGGCCTTATCAAGTTAAGGCAAACTATAAATGTAATTATGAATACAAAAACGATTTTATTTTATGTTAATATATCCTGTACCTACTGGTTTCCGCGCAGTTACAGTTTAGGTACAAATGCGTAAGGCACCCAACTATCGATGCTATCATATGCTATTTATACCTAATTTTAACATTGTAGAGTGAACTGTCCATGGCTAAGCCAGTGGTACACAAGGAGGAGACTGCGGGCAAGATTTTGAAACCGGTTTAAGGGCGGGGCAGACCGGCTCCGTATGCGTTCCGTATCCAGCTCTCGTCCGTAGTCACGCACGAACTGATGACGTTGTAATGTATGGGACTGTATGAGATACGGCACACCGCTTGCGTGCAGCACGGAACGGATACGCAACGCAAGCGGTGTGCCGTATCTCATACAATCCTATACATTACAACGTCATCAGTTCGTGCGTGACTACGGACGAGAGCTGGATACGGAGCCGGTGTGCCCCGCCCTTTAACGTAGACGATTACTGCAACAATATTCTGAAAAAAATGTTATTGTCAAGTTCTCACAAAAGATTGAGCGCGAGATGATTGGCTGTTTCTTACTGGCGCAACGCGAATAAAAGGGACCAACTTTTTAAAGGTACAGGGTCTTCAGCCAAGCCAATATTTCTAGCCAGAATAGGTACAAACGCGTCTTTGGATTACCTCTCGCCTCGCCACCGCAGTTCTACAATTCAGATTAGTTTTTACTAAAAACATATGATGAACATATTATACATTAATATGTCATTGTCCCCAAAATGCATTCTTTTTATTTAGGAAATGATAAAACTCCTTTTCATTAAGAAAATATTTATGACATTGTCTTGAAAATTATGTGAAAAGTAAAAAACAATTGAAACCAATAATATATATGTGAGACTATCGAAGGGATTTCTTTGTTGTGGATTTTTGATCAATTTTCCACATTTTGTGATCCGTATTTTATTGGTAAATCTATAGTGACCCTGTTGCTTTGCTAACCATGGCTCATTGTGTATTTGACTGACTCATTTTGAACAAGTCCTTGTACACAATCAACCAAAATACATTTATGTGAAAGTCTTTCTAATTTTTGCCCGCGGGTGTCGCTAGAGGCGACTAAAGGACTTGAGGACTTCATGTATATTGCAATTTAGGTGATAGGCAGGCCTGAGTGATATCTGTTTGTGTAATTTCTTCAAAATGATTTTGGTATTATTCAAAAACGACAAATAAAAACTTATAAAATGATTAATATTACAGCATAATTTCATAAGTATGGAAAGTAAAATTATTTATTTTTTTACTTAGTTACGAGACTCAGATTTGGGTGGCTCTACAATGGGCAGTTCACCCTTCAATACTCGTAAAATTAGTACAATCTACAATTAGATAATCTTCAAATTATTTTCATGTAATAATAATGTCCGTTGCTCATTAGTAATAATAATCATGTACGAACAACGTTCATTGCAAAACAAACGGTCTATATCTAGACTTTATTTCCTTTAAGATAAGTAAAACGAAATTATGAAATGGTATTCATCGTTTTTCCAGAAGTATTCATTTACAAGTTGTAAAATCTTATGTGGTGTTCAAAATTGTTTAAGTTGAGCTAATGAAGTGTAAGTGTATATAATGTACTAGTTCCTCGTACTAAATGTATCGTATCTACAACTGTTTTTCTTGGAGATTCAAATCACGCATTATGTTGTTTGTGCTCCGTACAACAAGTGACGTTGGAAAATATAAATCCATGGTATGTAATGTATTACTTATTTTAAGTTACTCTGTTCTATATTCCTTCAATATTTTGGGAGATCAAAAATCATTTAATAAATTTCCTTTTCACGGAATTCTCCTTACCGCTAAATGCAAGTTGTAGGACCAGAAATAAAAGATAACGTATTACTTAGACCAAAAATAATACTGTTTTGGATCGAAAAACGCAGGCAGATAATCGCAAAAACGCGGACAATCTATAAAAAGCAGCTACTATGTTTTTCAATTTCTTATTTAAATTTTTAAGGCTTCAAAAAACGACCACGCTGGTTAAGGCGAGTGTACTCGCGACCACGACAGTGGCGCTACTTCACAAAAAAAATAATTATACAAACAATCTATCAGATTATTCGTTGCCCAAGTTTTTAGTATTATCCTTAAGTAAAATTAGAACCTGCAAACTCAATGAAATATATTATGTAATTAAATTTATGGAAATTAATAACAAAGGTGGCCGTTTTTAGGTACTTTTTGCCATAACTTTAAATGCAGCGAATATTTCATTGAGTTTGCAGGTTCTAGTTTTACTTAAGCATAATACTAAAAACTCGGGCAACGGATATTCTGATAGATTGTTTGTATAAAGAGAAAAAGTTTTTCTGTGAAGTGGCGCCACCGTCGCGGTCGTTGACGGCTACACTCGCCTTAAAGTAATCTTTTGTAAAATAACTAACTTACAAAAATGCTTGATTCGGGGAGTACATTGGAAGGCGAAACGATATATACTTTTATATTGTGATCGATATCCGTTGGGAAATATAAAAGCTACTCAGATCGCGATTTATCCAAAACGAATAAGGTACATTTGAGTTTATTATCTAAGTCGTTAAATACAATAAAAATCATTGTCATAAATTCATCATTCATCATCACCTATAGGGGGCCCGCTAGATAGATACACACAGAATTTTATTATACCGGCGCGGCGGTTTCGCACGCTGTCAACTGTTTTCTCATAGAAATAAGACCTTTTTGAGGAAAGAAATAGCTCATCAGGGGTAATGTAGCTTACTAGCGGGGAAATATTTTTTGCAGTCCAGTAGTTAGGAGCTTAATTACACACAAAAATACGTTTCCCTTTATTACTACAGAATACTGGATTCTTTGTATTGTCCTACCCGACTTTCAGAGTACCTTAAGAAAAAACAATTATTTGTACCTTCTTACTTACGGTTCCAAATAAGTAAGTACACATAATAGCAACTTTATTAGGCTGTCGCTTAATTTATCTGCTAAGAACTACGGAAAAACACCTAAAGTGGTAAAATTTCGTCAGCTTTTCTTTCTGGATAATATATTGCCTTTATTAAATTAACTTGAGCAGAATCAAGATAAGATAATTATATTGTTTTTACAAAATTAAATCTGAAAGATTGTGATGGGGGCTTCCCCGTTCCAATAAGATAGGTAATTTTAAACGACACTTAAGATCTCTCGTTATCTAAGGAACCATAAAAGAAATATGTTGAAAAGAGTTCACTATCTGCAGGTTTATAGTTTAATATTGAATATTTTTATTGCTTTTAGCTAGTTACACCCTGTTAAAGTACACATTCAAAGTTATTAATTTAATCATAACATTATGTAAGATGAGCAAGAGTTAAACGGAAATAACGCACAGCAGGCAGGTTATGAATTCTGGCTAAAGTATACGAAAATCAAAGCAACTGAACAGAACATTTTGAATTGTTATATAACGTTTGCAGAGCGAAAGATAACAAAAATCAAGACTATTGTAAACAAATGGCTTACCGCCTTCGTTGGAGTGTGAAGGTTACAGTCAGCTCAAAAGTTTGAAGCGCGGGAGTAGTTCAATAAGTATGAGAACAAAGCCTGCGACAAGTGCGGCTAGTGTAGGCGAGCGGTGAGCGTCGGCGGCTCGCCGCGGCGACGCGACTAGTCAAGAGCGAGTTCGCCACAGGCGTCTGGCAGCGCGTCTGACTCGCGTCCGCTCACGAGGGTGGCTCTAGTAGGAATCGGATCGGCGGCGTCGCCCTCCACCGTGGTTATGTAACCCGCGCGGAGTAGCGCAGCGCGGCCCGAACCCCGCACCCCGCTTTTAGGGAAAAGATGAATGAGCTAAGTTTCCTAACGGACGTTAGTCCATGGATCGCTCTTGGTTTCGGATGGGCCCGCAGTTACATAAAACTGTTTTGCACATGCGCATTGCCGCTGACTCCGCATCGTAAGAAACGCACGCATCGTAAGAACGCGGGCGCCGATGTGAATATGACTTTCGTATTATTTATGTGCAATGGCCAAGATATGGGAATAGGAACGACGACGAATGAAATGTGCTATTGATGTGAAGCATGACAAAGGAGCCAGAGGAGCACGTCTTGCTCTCAGACAGAGCGGCATTGCAGCTTCGTTGCGCTGGGAAGGGAGAATAATACAAATGCAGTACCTATTCGCTCGAGCTTGGGCGCGGCGCGGCGCTCGTAGTTTTTCTACACTACAATAGACCGTCCGTAGCTCCACTCTACATCGCAGCTGTGCGCACTGACAAACACAATAGAACTTTAAGAATAAGCCTTCTCTTATCATCATCACCTACCAATTTGAAATGGAAAAGAAGTAGGTATGCCGTAATAGATGCAAGCATTATAGACACAAACAATTATACTATTATTAAATTTGGGAGACTATGACTAACTTAAAAAATAAATGCTAAGGTTTAACTATGCGCTAACGGTAAAGCGTCAAGACAAGTCATAGACAAAACGAAAGCAATTTTTCACAAGACGCACCAGGTTTTTATGGTATCTTAATCTGGTTTTGGATGCATGATGACGAAAAAGTTGGCCTTAAAATGTGATCCAATCTAAAAAAGCGATTCAGCTATATTTTCATTAAGGCAGTAGTCCCAAAAAGTAAGTCCCATTCTTTTTCGCTGCGTAAGAGACAAACAAGACGATGACGGCTCAGATTTGGAAAACCGAACATCTGATTAATTATCAAAATATATAAACAAATACTTTAAAAAGTTTAAGCCCATAGATTCATTACTCATTTAATGAGGAAAACGAGGACAAAAAATTAAATATGATATAATGGATAACAATCAAATCGTTCAGGTTTATAGTATATAAATCGTACCAAAAACGTAAAATAAGAGCTTACATTGCGTTTTTTCTATTAAGGCAGTTTGAATAAATCGTGTTTTGAGTTCCATTGTTTGTAGCATATATCTTGATGTCTTACTTAGAAAAATATCGTGTCATAATTTGGAGATTTCTGGAAATGGGATACAAAATTCCGAACACTATCCAACCCTACCCGGTTGACTTCTAAGACCACTTCACCTTAAGGCCTTTGTCCAAAAGATGACAACTAAATAGCAATTTAAATACAAAATAAATAAATACAAATATCTTTATTACTCCCATTCTTCACAATACACTTAACAACACAACATAGAAATACACAACAGCATTGAGCAGCATAATAGAAAAAAGAAATGTTGCCTATGAAACAAAAAAAATATATAATTTCTGAGAGCAAACGGTGAGGAACTCAGGTTAGATTTAAGTACCTACTGAAGCCGTGTGATGTCGCCTTCGAATAGCATCACCCCATTTATTATACAGGGTGTAAGTGACAGCCCTCCGAATACTTAAAGGGTGCATTCAGACCATAAAATTGAACAACTTGCCATTGAAAAATATTTCAGAAAATGCAAAAGAATATTGATCTTCCATTATAATTGCAGTCAGCTGGTTTTTATTTTGTATGGTAGTAATTCATTTGTCTTTTTCTTTCATACGTATCAAGGGCAAAGTTGTTCAGTTTCATGGTCTGCATGCGTCCTATCAGTATTCGGAGGGCTCTCTCTTACATCCCATATATTATGGCCATATTAGGCGATGGGCTGACAACCTGGCACTATGGCGATACACAATTTCATCATGACCCTCAAATGTTTGTTAGGCGTGGAGTGAATGTTCGTATTTTAAAGCTGTTTACGCTTTGCCTACCCGGCAACGGATATAGGCGTGATAGGATAATGCTTAAAGGGTAATGATTACATAACATTATTTTATTAAGTAAACATCGTAACAAACAAATGAAACAATAATCATCCCATTTATTTCCCGTGGGTGTCGTATGAGGCGACCAATGGGACTCGAAGGTTACATGTGTTTTACAATTTTAGGCGATGGGCTGACAACATGTCACTAAAGTGATACATAATTATCCGAATGACCTTCAAATGTTTGCCAGAAGTGGCGTAAGTGACCGTTCTTTCGGTTGTTTACGCTCTGCGTACTCCGCAAGGGGATTGGCGTGATATATGTATGTATGGATTTTGATTTAACATATTTCTCAAGGCAAACTAATAAATCCAAGTATTGCAACGGGATAAATATTACAGAATGTATATTACTGAATTCGACGATGAAGTACTATAACCTCCTATCTTACATTTTGGTCATTTTGACTTTTTGATGTAAAAGTAAAACCACCTAGATTCGAAGTCTCCGTCGCGCTGTTAAGACAGCGCACGTGATTTCTCAATAATTGGCGCCAAAATAAATCATGCTAAAAGCTCCTATATAGGTCGAGAATTCTGTTACAAATTTCTTCTTTCTTAACTAAAGTGATATTAGATGGCGTAAATTTTTCTGACAAAATCTCCTATCGTCAGCCTGTGGCGTCTTTTATTCACTTGACGAAGCAGAGTATCAAATACATCTTATAAAAAAGGAAAGAGCATGAAAAGAAAAAGAAGATGACAAAATAAAAGCTGATGCTGGTGAAATTATATTGCTGACAATGGATTTACAAACCGTGAAACGATGTTCTTACCTAACAGCAAGCGCTCTTTATTTCAAGACTAAGCTACGGAAATACAACCGACTTATTGCAGTCCACTGCTGGACTGCTGCCTACCCTAGAGTACGCCATAGGGCACGATCTCTCGTTTTCGCCATCCAGTCGCAACCACCCGCCTTTTTTAAGTCATCGGTCCATCTGGCCAGAGGTCGCCTAACACTACGCTTGCCGAGGCGTGGCCGTTGACTCGAGAACCCGTTTACTCCACCGTCCGTCGGTTCTACGACAGATGTGCCCAGCTCACTGCCACTTCAGTTTGCTACACTTCCAGACTATGTCCGTTACTTTGGTCTTTTTGCAGATAGTCTCATTCCGGATTTTATTCATTATAGAGATACCGAGCATAGACCTCTCCATAGCTCTCTGAGTGACATGTAACCGGTGGGCCAGTTTTACTGTCAGGTTTCACGTCTCGGCTCCATAGGTCATGACTGGCAGGACGCACTGATCGAACACCTTGGTTTTGAGATTTGTCGCAGGGGTGATTCCAGAATATGACGTAACTACGCAAATCCGGCCCAGCCCAGCTGCAATCTGGTGATTTCAGCCTCAAAGTTGTCTCTACCCAGCTGCAAAATCTGCCTAAGGTACACATACTTATGGACAACTTTATGTGCTATACCTTCGACGGAGACCGACTCGGGGATGATGCGTTGATTGAACAAGACTTTCGTCTTGTCCAAGTTCATCCCGAGTCGAACACGTCTCGAGGCGACGACAGATCCTGAAGCGATTCAGCCGTAATGACTATATCGTCGGCAAAGCGGAGATTTGTTACACATTCGCCGTTGACGTTGATGCCTAGTCCATCCCACTGCAGTCTTGAAGATATCCTCCAGTGAATTGGTGAAGAGTTTCGGGGATATAACGTCACTCTGTCTTACACCTCAGAGTAATTGGATGGATCGTGTTTTGTGGTTTTGTACTTGCACGGACATCGTTGCCATTTGATAGAGGCTATTCAGCACCTCCACATAACCAATCCACTTGGCACCGCTGCAAGGTTTCCAAAACTAAGTTGATTACAAATTAATTGAAGATTATACTTTGCCTCAAAATTTGCTATATACCTCTAAAAGCGTTAGGTCATAAACCTGAAGACCCACAACTTGTTATGATATAATACTATGACAATTAAAGTTAAACTGAATTACGACGCTGACTAGATTCTACTACCACAAAGACCAAAAGTTGTAAATTCTACCGATGAATATCCACAACTTCACTCCAGCAGACTTCCAATCTCGGCAATTAAGTATAATCTCCTCCAACAATTAAACTGGTATTTTTTGCAGCCTACCATGGTTTTTATGATGCTATTCCATTCGATTAGGTAATTAACATTAAAACATTTTGTTATTTTTTCCATTTCATAAAATAATTCATAAAAATACATTAATACTTTATCCAGAAACTGAGTTTTTATTTAAATTGCATAATATTCTGTTAACTAGTCCAAGTCTATAGTATTTTCTCTTATCTTCACTTGTAATACCTCCTATCTACACAAAAATAATTAATTAATAATAATATTGTAAGCATTTCCTCCTATCAACACTTATTTATATTATTTTGAATAGCTACACTAAATTTGCACTTCCCCTTCTATCTGCCCTTTATATCGTACATTACATTTAAATATAATTATTCTATTTTATTAAGTATATAAAAATAAAACGTTTTTTTCGTTTCCTGAAAAATCACGTTTTTGGAGTTAGGAGGTTTTAGTACTTCATCGTCGTGATGTTTTTACATACGAATATATATTGGGTGTAAGGAAAAGTACTGCGTTCCTTTCAAGGTATGAACCAGCCCATGAAACTGAAAAACTTTTCCCAAGAAACATAGGTCGAAATATAAAATAAATACTTATAAATCCATCTAAATATTTATTTATATACAGGTAATTTAAGGATTCCCTGAGCGGTATATGCGCCTCAGGTTAGTTGGGTGAAAGTAAAACACACGCACAAAAAATTCCTTTATGAAACAAAAGCACCCCCCCCCCCCCCCTTTAGTCTGTCACAAAGCGTTGGCACAGTATAATTAATAGTACTAGCGTACAGTATGGTCACTCCCTGCCTCCCCCTACAAGCGCCGCCCACCCGCGCTCGGAGGACGCTCAGACACCGGCTAGCAAAGGACACGACGACGAAGGTCATTTCATACTGCCGCACATTGCATTCCCGGTTCGCGAACGCATAATGGCGGCAACCCTGACGTGTTGTCTCACACACACAAGCATGGTCCGCGTTCATCTACGCGAGCTTAGACTGTGTGCTTAGCAACGCGTTTGATTCATACATTTGAGCGCTAGTGTCCGAGGTGTGGCGTTGGCGCGTGCGGACGTACGTTGGAGTGTTTTTGACGGCGACAGGATGAACAATTTGAATTTAACTTTATGGATGAACTTTGACCTCCATAACTTTGGATTTGACTGTTAAGTGTTCTTTTTATTTACGTCTTAATAAGGAGTAGGGTGTGTAGGTTGTGTAATAGGCCAATTTATTAATAAATAAAATTGTATTTATATTCATTTTTGATAATGATATATCCTTTATAATAACTCGTAATTTGATAATTTGATATATCCCTGGAAAAAGGATATGTGGTGGTGATATGTGGCCGTAAGGGCACATATCCCTTGCCTGACTCTGATGCAGGAATGTTATAAATATGTAATTTTTATTACGGATATGTTATTGTTTCGGATTATTCCTTGGTTTCTGATAGTTTTAGTTTCAGATATCATACAAATTGTTCATTTTTCATTTATTTCGGTGACGTTTTGGGATAGATGGCACATAATCCTTTTCTGACTTTTATGCAGGAATGTTATGGATATGCCATCGACACGAAAGAAGAAGAAGATGGATAAGTTATTTTAATTACAAATATGGATACGGATTATTATTGCGGATTACCCGTTAGTTTCGTATAATTTTGGTTAAAGATCAAACAAAACAAATAGACCAAATATTACATTTTAAATAGGTTTTGTTAATTAGTAATATATGTATGTACTAAAATAATATTTAAATACAGTTAAAAATTACTGAATTATGTTTAAAATATTTGGTTTCTTGCCACGGGTACAGATCCCCTCCAAACAAATCGCACTGGGGCAAATATACGGCATGTGAGGCGCATATCCCGGTTTTCACTTTAATTTTAAACTTGAAATACACGGCTAATTAAAGATAATTTTCAAAAAGCCATATTAAATCCATAAATAAAAGTTATATGTATGAAAATCATTTGCAATCTTTTTTTAAATTAATAGATATGCAGCAAATCAAAAAGGTTCGGCATATATCCCGGACTTACTCAAGTATAAGATTTGGACACGAGCTATTTTCAAAAAGTTATATTTATTAGAAAACGCAAGTTTTGAAAGTCTATCGGATGTCGTACATTTTTAATTCTAGTTTATATTTAGGCGAGCTTTATTCTTAAATAAGAAACTCAAAGAAAATATCCATACTAATGTATTATTTGATCCAGAATTATATTGTTCGCCTGTTGTTTAGATGTTATATTAGGATGTTGTTGAAGTGTTGTTTAGATGTTGTTCCGTTATTGTTCCGATGTTGTTCAGAAAATGGTCAGTGGTTAAGTTAAGTTGTTGTTTAGTTGCTGAATCAACATCTGAATACCTGCTGAAGTGAAGAATTTCCAAAAAATCATTTTAAGCCATATTACGCTCTTGTATTGAATTTGACCTTGTATTGGACCTTGCAATCGACGTTGCGGGCGATTGGCAAAATAACTGAGTTTTTTTGAAAGTGTAGATAAAATAGTGTAACTGCATATAATTAGGCATTAGAATCCTCGTGTCAAACTATTATCACACACAGCTACGCCTCGCTTAAGAAAAAGACGCTCGCGTTCGACCCCCATTATATATGACAGTTGCATAAACTACTATTATAAAACAAATTGAATCTAAAACATTTTTTTAATGGTAAGAAAATACATACTCTTAAGTTTCGTCTTTTATAGAAGTTATTAAAAGATAATAAATACGCTGTAGGTGAATGCTTTTTTGACTGCCTCGATCTAGTAAAGATGTTTTCACTGGAACAGATGTTTCCAAGTCATCGTTTTCGGACAAATTTAAGATAATACTTCAGCAGCACAGTATTTATTGTGTATTCGTACAAACTTCTATAAGTACCAGAGTTTAAAAGTGATTCCGGTATGGCGCGCGGGACCAAATCGGGGCTACCGTAAATTACAATTAGCTCATCCATCAGCAGAAGGCGTTGTATGCCGAATTACGAGCAATCAAAAATGAAGAGAGAAGAGATTTATGGCGGGTGACAGGAGTGATACCAATAGGCAGAATGGAGGGTTCCAGGTAGTGTCGGGAAAAGGGTAGCTACCCGCCTGGCCGGGTGTTGTGGCCAGGGGACCGACTGGTCCACCTGGATAGAATTGGAAGTTGTATATATGCGTTGCGCGGTGAAACACTTCGATACCGCGTTTCAGGCTCTTTGTTCTGTCACGTGGCGCCATCTTGCAGCTATGTTGGAACTTCTGTTGCGACTTGCTTGCTCGTGAACCACTTTGAGTGAGCTTCTTGTTGTAGCTCCCAGAGGTCGCTACAGTACTCCCCCTCAAGACCGGAGGTCGATACTGTCAGCGAGCGAAGTGGGGCTGATGACGTCATGTAGCGTGTTGATGCAGTCAGGCGTGGCGAAGCAGTGCTGGTTCCAATGTCCACGGTGAGTCGGGACGTCTACGGTGAGTCGAGACGATGATGGAAGACCAGTGAAGCTGCCGTGCTGTGACTGCGGTGGGTGCTGATGACGTAGTAGTTGGCTGCATGCTGTAGTGGTTGATGCGTGGTTGAAGGCTGCGAAGTCCAAGGTAGGGGTCACCAATATGGCGGGTGACAGGAGTGATACCAATAGGCAGAATGGAGGGTTCCAGGTAGTGTCGGGAAAAGGGTAGCTACCCGCCTGGCCGGGTGTTGTGGCCAGGGGACCGACTGGTCCACCTGGATAGAATTGGAAGTTGTATATATGCGTTGCGCGGTGAAACACTTCGATACCGCGTTTCAGGCTCTTTGTTCTGTCACGTGGCGCCATCTTGCAGCTATGTTGGAACTTCTGTTGCGACTTGCTTGCTCGTGAACCACTTTGAGTGAGCTTCTTGTTGTAGCTCCCAGAGGTCGCTACAGATTCATTCCTAGGAAAGTACGGGAATCCATAGAAATTCAAAAAAACATCCGAATTTCAACAGAGATACTGGATGGGGAATCTCATCAACTTGGACTCCGCTGATTACACAGCAGAAGAACCAGATCCAATAAACTGTAAGACCTACTACACACGATACGGTTTCAGCATTTTGCATGGAACCTGGACGTTACGCTAGGCAATTAAGAAATAGATTGCGTTAGAACAAAATTACTTTATGTTACAAATGATGACGTCTAACATCTAGTCATCCGTGACCACGGGTTCTGTAAAGAGCTCGAAACGTAGGAATTGTAAAATCCAAAATGAACACAACTTAAATCCGTTTAACCCCTAGAAGGCCGGAACACGGATCCGTGCAACCTCTCTCAAACGTCGCGACACGGATCCGTGTTCTGGACTTATTATGCAAATTTAGTAATTAAAACGACCAGAATGTGGTATAAAATAGCTTGCGTTTTATTTAGAATGAATTTCTGAACCATAGACAACATCATTCACTGAATTTACCGACAAGTTCGGTCACCGCAGCCATTTGAAGTTCGACTGTCGACGAAAAATAACCCCCGTTTTTCAGCGCAAGTTATTGTGATATTTTCAACAGAAAAACTTTGAAAAGGTAAGTGAATTGCAGTGAACGCAACTCCGTTGTGTTTTGCCTCTTTGGATAGGTCTCGACGAGTAGTTGACTTGTAGCTGGTGGTCAGGGTCTGATGATGAAGCTCGAAGGTGGTGACAGCATCTCAAGTATAGTGAACGCAACCCCGTCGTGTTTGGGCTCTTTGGATAGGTCTCGACGAGTAGTTGACTTGTAGCTGGTGGTCAGGGTCTGATGATGAAGCTCGAAGGTGGTGACAGCATCTCAAGTATAGTGAACGCAACCCCGTCGTGTTTGGTCTTTTTGGATAGGTCTCGACGAGTAGTTGACTTGTAGCTGGTGGTCAGGGTCTGATGATGAAGCTCGAAAGTGGTGACAGCATCTCAAGTATAGTGAACGCAACCCCGTCGTGTTTGGGCTCTTAGGATAGGTCTCGACGAGTAGTTGACTTGTAGCTGGTGGTCAGGGTCTGATGATGAAGCTCGAAGGTGGTGACAGCATCTCAAGTATAGTGAACGCAACCCCGTCGTGTTTGGGCTCTTTGGATAGGTCTCGACAAGGTAGTTGTTATAAAGTATAAATCATATGTATTGTTTTAATAGTGTTCAAAGTAATATGTATACGTACATATGTATAAAAATCAATTAATTGTTTGTTTAGGTAAAGAATGGATCCACCACCAACGCCGTCTATACGGTTCACTTTTGCCCTGGAGGTAGAACGGACTCCACAGGGATACTCTCCGGGTGGGCGAAAATCAGCCGCACGTGGTCCTTGAGAGGAGTGGATCAGGCAGATCAAATATAATTAAATAATAGTGTCAATAAAATACATCAGTTTGTTACATCGTCACGTTTTAACACTTTCAGCCGTGGCGTCCTCGAAATTTAGAAGTTGTTGGCGACAATGTCGAAATTGTGGAGCCAAACAGTCGGAGAAGGCTGTTTAGCGAGGAGGAAAATAGTGACGAAGATGTAAGTTTACTCAAATCTTGTTGTTTGTAAGTACTGAACTTAAAAGATGTTTGAATTTGATATAATTGATTTTCTTTTTATCAGACAACGTGAAAACCAAAAGAAGGGTAATGTACTCTTATCTTAAGTGAATGTATGTTTGTATGTTTAAAAAACAGGTGTGTGTTGGACTGTTCATTATAAACTGGTGTGATTTTGTGACATAACGCACTTAACCATAGGTGATTTGGCAAGGAATAACACTACTAACTAGCACAAAGCATGACGAAAGTTATTTTCGGGAATGCAACTAATAGCGCTATGCGTGGCTTCTGATTACATTATAGTGTGGGGCCCGCTTTCCATCTTGTTTCGTTTTGTGTTTATAGTTATTAAGAAATTGCATGCTGTTTAGATTGATCTCTTGGGAGGTCCTCTCGCTGACGCCTTGGCCGTTGATTCTGGAAGCGAGGACGAAGAAGACGAGCTCACCCTGGAGGAGATAAGGGAGATGCTCCAGGATGAGCCGCCATCAGAGGAGCCTGAGCCGGACGTAGATTACGCATTCAACTGGTCCGAAGACTATACAAATTTCACAGGACGTCAAGAAGATTTCCATGAGGAGACTGGTCCCACTATTGGCGGAACAACTCCAATAGAGGTGTTCACCCAACTTTGGGACCAATCCTTCATGGAAACCATACAAGAAGAAACTAATAACTATGCGTGGGAAACTATAGGGAAAGCGAGTGAAACCGAAGCAGACATTGGCCCTCGGTCACGTATTAACGATTGGGTGGAAACCACGGTTGCCGAGCTTTACCGGCTAATAGGAGTCATAATTATAATGGGATATTGCGTACGGGGGAAAATGAATGAATACTGGAGTACCAAAAAGCTGATCCGAATAGATGGCTTCAGGTCCATGATGCCTAGAAATCGTTTCGTGCTTTTGATGCGTTTTCTACACTTCAGGGACAACAACACAATACCAAATCACGGAGCCGAAAGAAAACTGGGAAAAATACAACCTGTCGTCGATCATTGTAACAACCGGTTTAAAGCGGTTTATAACCCCCAAAGGGAACTGTCTATTGACGAATCGCTGCTGCTTTGGAAAGGGCATTTGAACTGGGTTCAATGCATCCGGACCAAAGCAGCGCGATTCGGCATAAAGACCTATGAATTGTGCGAAGCGGTGACGGGTTACGTACTGCATATGGATATTTTCGCGGGCGCTGGCAGCACAACTGCTCAAGCCCTTTGGGGGTTCACAAGCTGCACGGCAAAAATTGTGCTGAAGATTTCCAATTACTTCGGAAAAGGATTTTGTCTTTTTATGGAAAATTTTTACAACTCTGTTAAACTGGCAAGATTTTTAAAAACGAAAAAAACGGACGTAGTGGGAGTCCTGAGTAGAAGAACAACTGACACGCCCGCAGTTATTTAAAACATAAATGAAAAAAGGGTACCGCGCGGTCATATGGTAAGCCGACATTGTGGTGACGTTTCCGTTGTTTCGTGGAAAGATGTGAAACTGGTCACCACTTTGTCGACTTACTACAACGCCGATATGTCCGAGGAGGTCATGAAACCAAATGTGGTCCATGACTATAACAAATTTATGGGAGGGGTCGACCTGAAGGACCAAAAACTCTCTGCCTATCTCTTAGAGAGAAAGCGGGGAGTTAAATGGTATATAAAAGTCTTCAGGCGACTGCTCAATATTACCATTTTAAATTCGTACATTATTTATTGCAGCAACGTGGGCGAAGGCAGGAAAATGTCGCACCGCGATTTTCGTTACAGTATAGAAATAGAAATTGCGTGGTATGTATTGCAAGAAAAGAACGAAAGGTAGTAAGCTACACGTCGTGCAAAGTGTGCAAAGTGTTCCTTTCTTACGGGAATTTAGGTGTGGCAACACGTAAAGTACACATAAGTAAGTATACTACGCTTGGCGCATCTACTGCTGACGAGGCGAAGACTGTGTTGCGTGTGACTCCTACGACGTCCGTTTTTTTTCTTTTAATTAATTCTTCTTTTTCTGTCCCATCGACCCGATTAACCCTGGTATCAGTTTTCAACTGCCTACTAGGTTACTAGTGGCCTCTGACTTGGTTGAGTAATAACCGCCGTCTGAGTAATCAATCAGACGCTAACCGGGACCCATGGAACTTTCTTTCTTACGAACAATCAGGTGGTTCAGTCTGCAATGTCCTTTCCAAACTGGAAACATTTGAAATACATTGAAATCAGCTTCAGCACAATTTACCTCAACTGGATGTAAACATGCCAGTTCAACAGGTTATTTCAATTGTATAAACAAAACTTTTTAAATTGACAATCAATAAGTGTTACGTTTATGTATCCTATATTGAATAAATAATTGACTTTGACACTCAATACAAGAGTATTATTTTTTATTAGTTTTGACATGTATTTTTTTAAACTAGTGTAAAATTGAAAATTAACTATACAGTTTTATTAGTTATTGACTTTCTAAAAGAGCATTGTAAAATTCCTACTTAGAAATAATACTTTTGACTTTGAATTTGAGTGATAAAAATTAACTTTATGGAAACACAGAAACAATTTTACACAATATTCCATTATAATCAGAACCAATAGTTTCACTATTAGGTCACTTCGCTTCCCTTAGTCACTCGCTTTCCTTAACAGTTTCCCAAATACGTCACATGGATTAAGTTTAATCGGTGTTTGGCACTCGACAGTCTAACAGCTAACACGTGTAGAGTAGATAGTCGTTTAGTTTGGTGGCATTTACATTGCTCGTGCATTTGTATTACATTGCAGGCGGGCGGGCGGTGAATTTTGCTAACTGTATAATGCACTATTAGCCTTCTCTGCGTGGAAGTAGCTATATATTTTCTTTCTTATGTTTTTACGTTGGAGTTCCGCAAAGTAACGCCTGATTCTCTTAGTTATGGACAAAGTAGTCAATATATAAACTCGACTTATGGCCCTTGTCGTCGTTTTCCCGATTCGTCCTACGCCGTACTATCGAGTGGACCAGTGCCCTTGTACTTAAGTCTAATTGAAAATTGTCATATTATATTAAAAATAACAATTTTAAAATGTTCTGTATAACATAAAGATATTTTTGTTGTGTTAGATAATTACTTTAGAAACGAAAAGATAGTTGAATGTATATTGTAAAAAGTAGGTACTTTATTGTAAACTGCAGGCGTGATTCCAATTATTACGTAAACTGTATAGTACTAACTTTAATTAATAGAAATTGTAATTTTAGGTGAACCTGACTTCGTGACTGCCGGGTTACGTTTAAGTCCATAAGTTAGTTGTAACATGTATAATATTCTTTTCAGGTGCGTTTAATTGTCGTTTGTTTTAAAAAAAATCTAATAAATAGTATTCTAAATATAATACGTTTTTTTTTCACATAATGATGTATCATAACATAAATTTTGCAGAAACAGAAATAAACCGATTTTTATTTAACTTATTGTGACTCGAGTTAGACAACACTAAACTAATGAACAAAGTAAAATTTTAATCGGTCCAGTTGTTTTTGAGATATGCCAAGACAAACATACACAAATATAAATATACCTTACACCTTACCTTACACCTCCTAACTTTTGTACACACTCATTTGTGCTCAGAATACCTATGAAAATATTTGGGAATTCCAATCTTCCAATCCAGGAATGTTAGATGCTAGCGTAGGTATATATAATATACCGTGTGTTAGGGACAGCTCATCGAATTCTCATAGGGTGCATGCAGACCATAAAACTGAACAACTTTCCCCAAGGAACCCATGTCAGGAAACGCCAAAACAATTCGACTTCCCATACAAATTGAGTCACCTGATCGTGAATTTATATATATATGTATAGTCGTAGCCTATGTCACTCGAAAATGTCTAAATATTCTAATGATTGAAAGAATTTTTGAAATCGGGTACGTAGTTTCGGTGTTGATCATACATTACAAACAAAACTACAATTTATAACACTAGTATAGACATACGGGTCGACTTGATGGTAACTTCCTATAAACGAGCCGGTAAAATGTTATTAGTACAATATTTTTACCCCAAGTCAACATACTGTATACGAGCGCCATCATCGACGCATTCACACTACTGTATACAAGCACGGATCCGTGTTCCGGCAGATGAGCGCATTACCGGTGCACGCACACATGCACAAAGATACAGAAAATGGACCAAAAATAAAACTTTATTTTATAGAATATGTAAGTTTATCTACACTCGTCTCATAATGTTCGAATTATGAACTTGAAAACAGTTGCATAAAGACCTACTTTATGCATTCTGCCTATAGAAATTACAGTTTCATAGAAATTACAGAAGCGTAATGACTTAATGAGAAGGCTCTTACTTCGATAAAGTTGAGAAATGAAACGAAGTTTTTTTTGCCAATACTCATATCGCCATCTTTCGTCGCACCTGTCGGTTGTTGTTGTACGGTAATTGTCCTGTTGTTGTTTAGTTTTTTTATTAGATTGTTGTTGAGATGTTGTTCGTTAATTCAAAGCCACCGCTTAGTCGCTAGTAGAACAGACCAGCTAATCGAAGCAATATCGGATGATATTAAACTAATATAAACAGAATCAGACTGGCCGATAGTAGTAGAATTTACCAATAAACGTGCAAATCATACTTATAATCATTGTAAAGAAAATCAAAAACGAAAATTCTATAAATTAATTTCAAAACGAAACGCAAAAAACCGGTGCCGTTAGCACAAACAAAACGTCTGATTCGTTCGGAAATTCATCACACTGGCGCGCAGTAATTAATCTGTCAAAACAAACCATAGACACCACAACAATTAAAGTATTAGAGAAAGGCTTGAATTTTGCACCGACTCCAATACGTATACCAGTGGAAGAAGTAATCTGCAACGTTGAGGAATGTATCTTCAAAAATAAACTACCCAAGAAGGATTCTGAAGTGTTCTGAGGCGTAGCAATTTACCAAAGAAGAATCTTACCAGGCAAGAACTTGATCGTTGAAGAACTTACGCAAAAAAGAAGATCTGACCGTCCTCCGTGCAGACAAAGGAAACGCCACTGTCGTGATGGACACGTCTGATTATAACCTCAAAATGTCTTTGTTATTGTCGGATGAAAAAACCTATAAAAAGTGAATAGAGATCCCACCAATTATATTTAAAAAAAAACAACCGAATTGATAACCAAACATAAAGACACGCTAGAATTAGATGTGAAATCATTTTTACCTACCTGTGCAAAACCGCCAAAAAATAATGGTCTACATAAAATCCGCAACGTTGAGGATTGCCATCATGTTTTGAAGATGGTAGAGTCCTTTCTAAAATTTGGTATAGGCGTTTGTTATTTATATAGTCTTCGAAGGAAATCCGCAGAGACTACAATTAGTTTACGCCTGTAGTGGTTGGCAAAGTTTGATTTTTCCGAGCTGAACTTGAAGACTTATGGCTCTTTAATCTGATAAACCAAGGACCGAGTATTTATTTTTGAATCGGTACATTTCATACAAAAAAGTTAAATTCGTAGGTTGATTCAAAAAAGACGTATTTTCGTTCTCATTTTAATGCTGTCCTCTTTTAACCAAAGCTGTAACCAAAGGCGTAACATGGCTAGCTTGGTAATCATAATTAACTCGTTATTTAATGTTCTATAAAAACCTTTGCGTTTTATTAGAAACTGACTCTGAATGAAGCATACTTGTCCATTGCGTTTTCAGTACTGGTCTCTCTATAAAAATAGAGTGAAAAATAAATTAGTCCAATGGAACGCCGGTTTTCAGCGCACTGGTGGGGGAGTAAACACTGCTCCTAAAGAAATCAAGTCGCGAAGAAATGGTGGCCAGTATCATAGGCAAGACAGAAGGACCCTTGCCAGGAGTAAGACTGGACGCATTACAGGTAATAAACTAATTTTATAATAGTATCGGTTTTAATCAGTATCAAGATTTTGTCTGTGATTTTCTAACCAATCCGGAACTAGAGCTCTTTGTACGTGTGACGTGTGAGTGTATATATATAAGGACTTAAAACAGGGTTCTCCGAGTCTAGAGACCGTCATTCTGAACACTAAACCATTGAATAATAGTTATTTCCTTTTTAATTTAAATACGATTGATGATATATTAATGATATCATGTTTTTATTTGTAGAGTTGTCATGAAAACTCCGTCAACCGTTCATCAAGCAGTTCATCTATCTTGTAAGTTGAATTCCTGTTACGAGTTTCTCACACAGTTACTCTCGATGATAGATTCAAAAAGGGACTTCTTTCACACCCTTTCGTTTTTATTGCACTTCTTTTATTGTTATAATTTTCCCAGAATAAAACAGAGAATCAACAAGAAACAGTTGGTTTTCACAGCAGCACGGCACATGGCAGTCAACTTATAAATAATTTGCACTCTCAACATACCTCATTATCCCAAAATTCAAATTATCAATCAGCTCATTTTTATCGTCACGAATAATCCGTCACGAACGCCTCTCCTGTTCAGATCATGCCATCGCCACAAAGAACTCATTCACGTACATCTCATTTTCAAATTCATGACTCTGCCGCCACTAACGTCTCTCCTGTTCAGATTATGCCATCGCCACAAAGAACTCATTCACGTACATCTCATTTTCAAATTCATGACTCCGCCGCCACTAACGCCTCTCCTGTTCAGATCATGACATTGCCACAAAGAACTCATTCACGTACATCTCATTTTCAAATTCATGACTCCGCCGCCACTAACGCCTCTCTTGTTCAGATCATGCCATCGCCACAAAGAACTCATTCACGTACATCTCATTTTCAAATTCATGACTCCGCCGCCACTAACGCCTCTCCTGTTCAGATTATGCCATCGCCACAAAGAACTCATTCACGTACATCTCATTTTCAACTTCATGACTCCGCCGCCACTAACGCCTCTCCTGTTCAGATCATGCCATCGACACAAAGAACTCATTCACGTACATCTCATTTTAAAATTCATGATTCTGACGCTACCAACACCTCTCATCAAATCATACCATTCCCACAAAGACCCCATTCGCATATATCTCATTTATTTATACAGTCACCCAAAATATCAGGTCATAACACCAACAGACATTGACACATCGCATCTGTACATCATTTTGCAGAGCTAAATTCGAAACTAAAACAAAAGAAAAAAGAAAATTACACTATATCTCACACATTTAAAAACAACGGACCCTACAATATCTTTACCAGGAAGTTTTAAGCACTCTCAAATTATATCATATCCTAAAATTAAAAAGAAGAAAGAATACCAACCTATTACGGAGCGAAATCGCTGGAACTCAACTTAAACTTACGAAGACCATACCGCTGCAAGTTCATCATAGCAAAAGTCAACGAACCCGTCATCGGCGCTGATTTCTTTCATCATCATAACCTACTCGTCGATGTCAAGAACTGCCGACTAGTTGACGCTTGAAAATTATCTGCAGTGAACTTACCTATCTGCAAAATGAACGAGCCACGAATCATGAGCATCAACGAACAACAGAGCTACCACGATATTCTCGCCGATTTCCCCGGTATCACTCGACTAACATCAATGAAACTCAGCCCGAAGCACAGCGTTGAACACGTGATTGAAACAACTGGCCAGTTACTACACTGTCGAGCGACACCCGTCCCAGGATGGTCCCATGATGTCCCAGGGCCTATGCCGTCTAAACAAAAGCCCTTGGGCCAACTCTTTACATATCGTACCGAAAAAAAATGGAGATCTACGCGTGTGTGGCGACTACAGATGGCTTTACTCTATAAGCCGATTGCTACCCAATACCACGAATCAAAGATTTAACTTACCGACTCGCTGATAAGAAGATTTTCTCTACACTCGATCTAAACAGAGCCGACCAACAGTTACCGGTAGCACCTCATGACATAGAGAGGACAGCTATCATCACACCATTCGGCTTTTCCTCAAATGTGCCTCGCGATAAAGCGAGGCCCCCTGCCAAATAGTCTTAACGTCTATGGCGCAGGGCGCCCTGTTGGGTAGCCCTTACTAGGTGAACTAGCTATTTGCCGGTGCAATCTGTTACTTTCATATAGATAAGTGATTTTGAGGTCATGTTTGAAATGGTTTGATGTTTTTTTTTATTAATGATGGGTTTGCTCTTGACTCTAGTCTAGGTCATAGGACAAAGACAGAGTCTAAGATGTTGCGAGCTCGGTTCGCTTTGGCGGGTGTAAGTTGTTTGAGCGGCTGGTGAGCGTAAATAAATTGTGATTGCGACATCTCAATATGGAAAAGGTCTTATGAAGTGGTTCTGCTAACTTAAGAGCTATACAGTCCAATTTTTGCATACTTTAACTTTCATAAAATAGTATAAAGAATGATGTCCAACTGAATAGATTATATGGGAAAAAACTTAGTGCTCCAAGTGTCCTGAAGAAACACCCAGTCAAAATAACTTATACAAATAATGCCCTCAAGTATAAGGTATAATTTTACATAGGCAAAATTAGAGAAATGGAAACATTGACATTGAAAATATAGAATTTTGTCAAAAACCAAGATATAGATAATACGGCGTTTGAGGGTTTAACAGATTATTAAACTGTACCATCTACAAAAAGCAATACGTCTTCTGGAGTTAAGAACAGTGTACCAGCTGCTATAGATCATACGTATTGTTGTGACAGAAGAACGAAAAATTTACAACCATAGGTAATTAATTACCATAATAAAAATTGTTTATTACCAATAACAAAATAAAATAATACCATAACTGGCTGGCCGGTAGCGTGGCGGACAGAATCTCTGAAAACACAAATATTTGGTAAAAACAATTCTGATATTTGTGTTTTTATGTATAATATGTTTTTATTTACAAAAAAAGTGAAACTTAAAATACAGTCTTAACAACGAGAAATCGGAAGGTCACTAATGAGAAAAAGTTAATAATACACACACCAATGAACATGATAAGACTTGTTTGTATAGAAAGTGTAAAGTATTGTCCGAATTATTTTAAGGGATGAACCAGCCCGTAAAATTGAACAACTTTGCCCAAGAAACATAAGTCGAAATATGAAAAAAAAATGGACCTCTCATACAAAAAATGACAGCTGACCGAGTCATCTTGTACCGGAGGTCAATTTTTTTCCATATTTCGACCTTTGTTCTTAGGGGAAAAGTTGTTCAGTTTCATGGGCTGGTTTACCCTTTAAAATTATTCGGACTAATATTTTTACACCTTGTACAATCGATAAATTCTTTTTTTTTTACTTGTGACCGATTCTGAAAACTATGAGGTGTTGGTGATAACAAATAATATTTTATTATGTCACAGGACAAATAGACATGACCGGAATAAAACTCCAGAACCAATAATTTTTTCATATTGAATGAAACGCCCGGAAAGAAAAAAAACTAAAAGAATAAATAGCTCAACTTCGTTTAAATGAAAAACAAATAGGTACCTATTAAAAATACGCCGTATTCAGAAAAGTATGCAACACTTAAATAAAAAGGTACGAATCATACTAGTACAACCTAAATTTGATTAAAACTTCTTATCGAATGAGTTATAGAGTCGACGACCTGATGAACCTTAGTCAGAGTTTTTCAACTAGGCCTCTAACATGGTTGCGACCGCTATTTAAGTAATCATTGACAGCAACCGGGATCGAAGACTTAACGAATCTACTCACTTACGGACATTTCGGTGATTCAGCCTGCAATGTCGTAACCAAACTTGGCTAAAGTACAGAAAGTGATAAATTAACTAAAATAAATTTTGTGTGACTCCACTGGGAATCGAACCCGGTACCTCTGGATCATGAAACCAACGTTGAGAAGACAAGACCATGGAGGCAGTTGATTGGTGATTGAAACTATTAACCGGTTTATTTAACCCATGACCACCAGGTAGAAAAAGTAAATTGTTAGAAAGTACATAAATATATTATTTCAATATTTTGAGAATAAAAGGAACCTAAGGAGTACTTTTCAACATGCGGTTTTGTTGTAAGTAAATTACGACTGATTTCGGTTGAAGCTGCATTGAACATTTGCACGTTTTAAAATTGATATTTTCCTTTATTTATGAACGCTTTCCGTGTTATTATAAAAAATAATGTTTAGACCGGTTGTCTACTGTGAAATAATATCGAAAAATAATTTGAAAGTCAACTAAACAGGCGCTTCCTTTTTAATAACATCGTATGTCTTTAAATAATACCTACAATGCTTGCACACAAATACAAACGCATCTCTAATAAAACGCACAAAAAACTCATAAAATTAATAAAACGCACAGCGCCTGAATATCCACCAGCATTTGCTTGCATGGGGAATGATTGTGTTTTGCAGTAATGTCTACAATGTCTAAGCTTATAGCTGAACCTAATTTGAATACTGAATGAAACCTTTATTTTGCAGTTGTCAACTATGAAATTGCAAAATCTTTTAAATGAAGAACACACTGAAATATTGGCAGCAATGTATGTGAAGGTTCGTGATTTGATCGAAAGACACAATACAAAAGCAAAATAGATGACGTTATCAAAAAAATATTCACCTGGCTTCAGAATGTTCGCCTCAACTTTAAATTATGTTGGGTGAGTATCCAAGGCATATTCATATATACGGGAAAAATTTAACACATGCCTCCCACATCCACAGACAATCGCAAAATGGTACGTAAATGTAAATGGGGAAGCAGGCTTTACAAAGGTATTATTTCAAGTACTAAAATTAAAAACGGAACACGCATCTGTGAAAATATTAGCGATAAAAAGTCCTATTGAATGGGACGGCAACAAATGCCACGGCTATGTTGATCTCGAACTAGATGTGTCTCACCAGGACAATTCACAAGAGGCAACCCAAGCGCTGGTCATGTTGATGTAAGCTTGAAAGAACGGTGGAAAATAACAGTGGGTTACTTTTTGATACATTCCATGACTGGAGAACAGCGCGCGTCTTTACAGCAATGTGAAGTTGTTTCCCTCACTATGGATGGATGTGCAGCCAATATTGCAATGCTCAATAAGTTGGGTTATTCTTTGTCAATCACAGATTTAAAGACCACATTTAAACATCCAAGTGCTAATTACAGACAGACATTATTTCCAAGCAAAGTCTGTTATTCGAGACTATCAAGGCCATGAAGTAGGCCGATGGTTTTTAAAAAAACTTAACGAATTTCAGAAAACCGAGGGCTTGCATGTTGCGAACAAACTGAAAGATAAACACAGACTTCCATTGTCAAAAATGAATGTAATTCTTGCGAGCCAGTTTTTTTAGCATCAGTAGTGTGGCAGACGCTCTCACTGTTTGCGTTAAAAGAAATGCAAGATTTCGCAATGTGCAACCAATGGTATTTTTTAAACGTTTAATGAACGATTTGTTGGACGTCATGAACTCCAGGAACATGTGCCAACACGAATATAAAAAACCGATATTCGAAAAAAATATAGAACGCACTAAACAGTTCCTGGAATTCGCAAAAAGTTACATATAGTGTATAGTGTTGATATCATGAGTGTTGGGATTATGCATGTTAATTTTAGGTATGAATTTAAAAAGACAACAGGTTTTAAACATTAGGTACTTACCTATGCAACTTTATTACCTAAATATTTGCAAGTCTTAGTAGGTATATATCTAAATATTTGTGTGTGTGGTACGATAATTAGTATAAATAATGTAATTAAAACGTAGCTATAATCAGTCGCTAAAAACAGAATATAATACGTGAGCCACTAACGTATTACAATAAGTTTGTCAAAATACCGAATTGCCGTCATCAAAATCAATATTATAATGAGTATAATATTGAGATTTTTTTACAGATAACTATCAGCAGCAGTATAATTCATGGTTATAACCTTTTTTTTCTATCAGACCTATGATTTTAATTTTACAGCATATATTTATTACGTTTTTATCAACAGGTTTATATGGTATAATTAAAGGAAAATGTAGTTTCATTTTAGTCCGTTTAGTTATCGACATGACATTTTGGATTACAATACCGGTGCCAAAGGGTCGTGATACGAATGGGCCTTGTTGCCTAGATGCCACTGAAGAGTTGTTGAACAAACTCGAGCGTCTCCAAAACCTGTGCATTAGATTTATCTTCGGCTTACGCAAGTACGACCACGTCTCGCAATTTCGTTCCCAACTCAAGTGGCTTCCTATCCGACTTCGCAGAAATGCTCTGTGCTTTCTTGTCTTTTCAATATTCTTCACAGCCCTACTTCTCCTTCTTACCTTCGAGAACGTTTTAATTTTTGCCGACCACAGGACAAGCCTTGTCGCTCACATGTAAGGTACATTCTTTCAATTCCGATCCACCACTCCGACTTCTACAGTTATTCTTTCACTGTGCATGCAGCCAGATTGTGGAACTCCCTCCCGCACACAGTACGTGACAGCCCTTCACTCTCAGTCTTCAAAAAAAGAGTAAAAGAGCATTACCTTTCACTGTCTAATTAGTTCGTTTTAGTCGTATTTATATATATACAGGGTGTAAGGGACGGTGTACCGAAAACTTTGCAGGCATGATCAGACCATGAAACTGAACAACTTTTACTATGGAGCCTATTTTGGGAAACGACATTTTTTTTTCGACTTTCCATAGAAAGTTAGTCAGCTGATCGGGAATTTTGTATGGGAGGTCGAAAAAATTTTCTCTTTTACCAACATAGCTTCCATAGAAAAAGTTGTTCAGTTTCATGGTCTGATCATGCCTGCAAAGTTTTCGGTACACCGTCCCTTACACCCCGTATATATATAGATATATCAACTCGGCAAATGTTGATCATACGGGTTGTAGCATCAGTTAATTGTTGATCCGTTGGCAATTGTTGATCCCGACAGCTTTTGTTGATCTAATGTATGACCCTGCATACAAATGTGGCTTCGATCGGATCAACAATCGCTGTCCCTTTAAAAGCACAAATACGATCAATTCATAACATTCTTTATACAAATCCGCTCCATCAAATGTTGATCTGATTCAAATGGACCAATCACAGGCCACCGTTTTTATGATTGGTGGTTTTCTTATGTGCGCTGTTGCCACTTTGTTTTTTTGCTTTGTACAACGTCACAACACGTGTATGAATGAACGTCAATAACTATAGAGGAGAATTTCAATTTTGGCCAGGACTACGCACAGTATTCTAAATAAAATTTATTTTTGTGTAGTTCAGAAAAAAATATAGATTTTATTAAAACTTATTAGTTTGTGAAAAATAATATTATTATAAAGTATGGCAATATTTTTCATGCGTTTATGACAAATCTATACATATAATAAAAAAGTAAATTCGCGTGTCTGAACATTGAATATATTTACAAAAATCTTATTGGGGGCGATGTTAAAATAGTTTATTAAAATAGAAAAATGTGCAATGTTTTAGAAAGTTTTTGTCTGTTTGTTTGTCCGTTTGTATGTTTATCTGTTTGTCCGAGCTAATCTCCGAAAGTACTGGATCGATTCTAATAAAACTTTGTGGTGTATAGCTACTAATCTTGGCCAACATCTGAGACAACTTTTATCAAAATCGGTTGAGCAGAACGAGAGATATTAAACTTACAAATTTGTACAAAAGTTCTGACTCCACGAGAACGAAGTCGCGGGCACAGCTAGTCTATTAATTGGAAAAAATTTAGAAGAGTCGAGGGATGAGTTACGAATAGAAGTGAGTTGGTAAACGAGTAAAAGGATGAGTAGGGAGATAAGAATATATCAAGATGAACATGGCACGGTGTTGGAGGAGCCATTGCGGACGAGCAAGATGATGAGGTGTGGTGGGAGTGTTGTAGGAATAAAAGGGATCGAGTGGGTGTATGTTTAATGCAATAACTATCTTGATAATCTTTATGCAACATCAAAATCAAAAAAAATATTTCTAAGTAGGAATTTACAAGATTCTCTTTTAGAAAGTCAAATCTAGGTACTTAACATAATACATAAAAAAAAAATAGTAAACTTACAGAAATGTAAAAAACAAATACATGTCAAAGTTAAACCAATGTCAATGTTATTAATCTATGTCAAATTGAAGTTTAAATAGGATATGTCTATCTACCTGATACATTGTGCAATATCACTAATTCCGAATAAGAGTGAGGGGTGGGGGGTGGTGATGGGAAGGTTTAATGAGCAAAGAGGGAGACCGGAGACGTATTACATCCGAGAAACACGCAATGTATTATGATCGTGTCAAAATAATCACCGCGCTACACGTAAAATCATATTTTTATCATCAGGTTAAAGTGACCATTAAAATAGATTCCCGGAAATCTTAAGGCGGCGCCCACGTCTAGCTAGGATAGGAATACATCTCTTGCCCTCCCGCCTACTCCTATTTTTTGTTCTTCTACTTCACGATACCTTACTATTTATGGTTAAGAAAATAAATAAATATAATTAAAAAAGAAAACAAGCTTTTATAGCTGTCATGTATATGAAAAGTGGTTGGCTAGACGATTCCAACGAGCCCAAACTCGATAGGGGTACGTAGTTTCATCTCTGCGATGCTATGACCACCTTCCGGCTCCATTTTCAGACCCTGGCTACCATGTATTTCAAGTGCGGTTGGCAAGACGATTCCAACGAGCCCAAACTCGATAGGGGTACGTAGTTGCATCTCTAAAATGCTTTGACCACCTTCCGGCTCCATCTTCAGACCCTGGCTACCATGTATTTGAAGAGTGGTTGGCAAGACGATTCCAACGAGCCCAAACTCGATAGGGGTACGTAGTTTCATCTCTGAGATGCTATGACCACCTTCCGGCTCCATCTTCAGACCCTGGCTACCATGTATTTGAAGAGTGGTTGGCAAGACGATTCCAACGAGCCCAAACTCGATAGGGGTGCGTAGTTGCATCTCTGAGATGCTATGACCATCTTCAGACCCTGGCTACCATGTATTTGAAGAGTGGTTGGCAAGACGATTCCAACGAGCCCAAACTCGATAGGGGTGTGTAGTTGCATCTCTGAGATGCTATGACCACCTTCCGGCTCCATCTTCAGACCCTGGCTACCATGTATTTGAAGAGTGGTTGGCAAGACGATTCCAACGAGCGCAAACTCGATAGGGGTACGTAGTTGCATCTCTGAGATGCTATGACCACCTTCCGGCTCCATCTTCAGACCCTGGCTACCATGTATTTGAAGAGTGGTTGGCAAGACGATTCCAACGAGCCCAAATTCGATAGGGGTATGTAATTGTTCTGTGTTTTATCTTGTGTGCAATAAACAGTTAAATAAATAAATAAATAAATTAGTTTGCATGTTATGAAAAGTTATTTGATCATCTGGTCTTTCCTCTCAATAACAATGTTGTACACAGTCAGAAGGAGTAATTAGTAGGAAATAAAAGTATTATGCCCCTACATTTTCCGAATTAAAACTTGCGGTACTCAAAGACGATGTTTTCTCCTTTCGATGGCACTGTCAACTATAGAGGGATGTTGCAATTTTTTTCTGATTTATCAATCTATTTGTGGATTGTTGAGGATCATCTGTACCTGCAAAATTCTCAGATGTAGTAATAACAAGAATAAATGAAACTGTTTTGGAGGATAGAGAGACGATGTACAATTCGTTAGATGTTTCAACCCAAACAGAAATTACCAATGACAATAATAACAACGACGCACCTACACGTGATATTTTTATTCGTGAATAATAATGATTTAAAGCTAACAATTTTGCACCAAAATATCCAAGGTTTATTATGTAAGATAGACTTTTTAAACATAGCACTAGATAACTTAAAACAGGAAAATATAAATGTAGATATTCTATGCCTCAGTGAAACCTTTATTAAAAAAGGGAGTGAAAGAAATATAAGACTAAGTAACTTCCAAGTTGCTTCTTCTTACTGTAGACCCAATCATAAAGGGCCGACACATAATACCTATATACTCCCCGTATGTAGGTATTATGTGTCGGCCTCATATTCGCCATAAACAAGTAAACTTTATACAAGAATTTACAGTTGATCTAAACTTTGAAGGTTGTGGAATAGAGTTGATCGACTATAAGATTATTTTAGTATGCTTGTATAGAACATCGTCTCGAGTTAATAAAACAAAGACCGATACAGATCCAAAAATATTTCTCCGGAGACTCAAATTACTATTGGAACGATTAAAAAAGAAAACTAAACACAAAATAATAATTACTGGAGATTTCAATATAAACATTCTAATATCGACCCCGGCGTCAAACGAATTACGGGAAATATCACAGATATATAATTATAATCTTCACATAGAGGTACCAACGAGGCAAAATAATTGTTTGGATCAGATTATGAGCAATATTGACAATGCTGATATTATCGTACCTAAATTAGAACTGTCGGATCACGGAACAGCTCAGATCATAATTGTCCCCGTTAACGAAAAACCTAACCAAGCAACTGGTATGTACTGAAACGTGATTTTAGTGAAGAAAACATAAATATTTTCCTAAATCATTTGAAAAGTCTCACCTGGCTGGACATTTATAATGAAAACGACACAAATACGGCGTTTGACTTGTTTCATGATTATTTCACATTGTTGCTAAAGCTCTGTTTTCCTCTTAATAGAGTAAAAATACAGAGAAATGGGTCAAAGCTAAAATGGTTGACGAAGGGCATTAAAAAAGCGTGTGGGATAAGAAGAAAATTACGATTCTAATTTAATTTTAATTTAATTTTTTAATTTATTTATTCAATTTCAACGGCGTACCAATTACAGAAAATGAAAATGTCAACATAATAATAATTTAAATAATAAATAATTAACAAATAAAATCATTTACAAAAGTAAATAAGATTTGTCAATCAGTAAATACTCAAAAATAAAAATTATCATAAGAATTCATTTTACAATGTCGTGTCATATCAAATTAGAGATATAGAAGTTTCACATTCATACGTCATCTCACAGAACCGTAAACAATCATGCAAAATACTCGACCATCCATCCACAAACAGATCACAATCCGGTTTTGCGTCAAGAAACGCGTTCAGTGTAGTGAGCATGCGACAGATTGGTGAGTTAGCTCGGGAGTATGTGCGTGTGGCGGGAACGGCGAGCAGCGCGCGCCTGCGCCGGCCAGCCGAGCGTAGGTATCGGTCCGGTACATATAGGCGGCACAGCAATGAGTGCAGGTCAGGTGCGTTGATAAGACCACGTAATACTTTAAGGGCTACCACACACTGGTTATTTATTCTACGCACATTCAACGAGTTGAACCCCAGTGTCCCTAACAAAAATACAGTAGGATACATGTATGGGTAGTACCCGTACTGGCGCTTATATAAATATCTTAGAAAGGCTTTCTGATTTTTTTCGAGCGTTAAAGTATGGGAACTGGCGTGCGGATTCCACACACAACTGCTGGTCTCTAACTTGCTTCTACACAGCGAGGTGTATAAAAGCCGGATGACCGTTGGACTTTGAAAGTCGCGCGCATTTCGCAAAACAAACCCCATGCGCTTGTAGCATTCCTTGCTGAGACTACTAATGTGGTCCCTGAATGTTAGTTCCCGATCAAAGATAACACCCAAGTCTTTAATCTGGTGTTTCCGAGTAATCGCATCGTCGCCCAATTTATATTGGAAGTGAATAGGGTGTGTAACACGACCAAAAGTCATTACTGAACATTTACTCGTGTTAAAAAGCATACCATTGCTTTTACTCCACGCCTCCACGGCATCAATGTCACGCTGCAGAAGCGCACAGTCTGCCGAATCTCTGATCCTCATTATGAGTTTGAGGTCATCGGCGTATAAAAGGCACCTAGCATTGGTCACCACCCTGGTCAGATCGTCGACCATGATTAAAAACAAAAGGGGCCCAAGAATAGAACCTTGACTTACTCCGGAACGCGTGTGATAGGGCTGGGATGTATAACATCCGTACTTGACAAACTGCTGACGGTCCCCTAAATAGTTCGCAAAAAGACGAAGTAGTCTTTGGGAAAATCCAAGGGACGAAAGTTTGGTAAGCAGTATGTCATTATCAACCCTCTCAAACGCTTTCCGGAAGTCAAAGTACAGCACGTCAACCTGAACTTTATCTTCCATGGAGGTGGAAATGAAATCAACGAGTGTGAGAAGGTTAGTATCTACCGACTTTCCCTTCCTGAAGCCGTGCTGCTCATCACACAAGCGGACATCAACTTGTTTATATAACTGTGTGTGAATGACACGTTCGAAAATCTTGGCTGGTGCACACAGTACTGCAATCGGGCGGTATTCCTCTACGAGAGATCTGTTACTAGATTTAGGAATAGGGGTCACTCGGGATAGTTTCCACTCTTCAGGATATATGCCCGTTTCCAGTGTCAGGTTTATAATGTGACATATGGGTGCACACAGCTCATGCTTAAATGTTTTGAGGATACTCGAGGGAATATTATCAGGACCCGCGCCACCAAGTTTTAATTTGTTTATACCCGTGATCACCTGTTGTGGGGTGACAGTACAAATGTCGATGACGGATGGCGGCATCGTACTTGGCGTGCAGATGTCGTCGGCGTTGAGCTGAGGTATCTCGGTCAAAAACACACTGGAGAAAAAGCTCGCAAATGCGTTCGCGGCCTCTGAACCAACGAAGTCTGCACCGTCATATGTGACGCTAGGTTCAAAACCACCCTTGGAACGGAGATTGGATGCGTGTTGCCAAAACTCTTTGGGATTTTGTATAATATTATTTTCAATCGTTCTTATGTACGCGTTGTAAGCCTCAGGAATGCGTGTTTTGAGCTCTGCTCTTAAATCGGAAAACAAAGTGTAAGTTTCTTCTGAACACGTTAACTTCCATTCCTTATGCAGTTGAATTTTTTTGGTAATGTCCAAAATTAAGTCATGAGTAAACCATATAGGGTACCGACGTCCCTTTTTCTTACACCTTATCTTTTTAGGTATGGCTAAATTAAATATGTTATAAATAGTATCATAAAATAATTTTGTGGCAACCCTAACATCGGACTGTAAGAGTAAATTATCCCAATTAGTGGTATTAAGGAGCTCTGCGATTAGTGTGTAGTTAGCTTTACCAAAATTAAAGTCATATGCTTGAGCTATATTACTATAGAACTAATACTATAGAACCCAAACAAAAGCTTCGAAAAGATACTACCTTGACTATACTAAATTACTTAGAGCTTGTATAAATAATTCTCAAAGATTATCCAATAAATCCTATTTCTTTAGATCAATCCAAAAACAAGTGCAAAGCTACTTGGACAATAATTAAAAATGATGACCCTAAAAACAACCATGAAATAGATAAATTAGTTGAATATAATAACAATATTGTCGACCCTCTTGAGATTGCTGAGGTTTTTAATAAGCATTTAACTAAAGTACAAGATGATGTAAGTCTTCAGGGCCATCAAACTTACTCACTTGGAAATACACTGTTTAGATCTTTACCGAGTATATATCTGCACCCTTGCACACAAGAAGAAATTAAACGAATCATTTTGACTCTTAATAATACAAAAAGTGTCGGTTATGACGAGATACCAACATTTATGCTTAAAAAATCGGTTGAAGTATTTTCGTCAGTAATTAGTTATATTATAAATCTTTCTTTCTTAAATGGCCTATTTCCAAATAAACTAAAATTCACAATTATTAAACCACTATATAAAAAAGGTGATGCTACATGTGTTGTATTTACCGGCCCATTGCGCTAATACCTACCTTAAGCAAAATTTTTGAAAAAGTTATGGCCAATAGATTAACAAAATTTTTAAACAAATTTGACACAATAAGCAATGATCAGCATGGTTTTCAAAAAGGAAAATCAGCAACCACGGCAGCTTTTCAATTGGTTAGCACGGTAATGCAAAATTTGAACTTTAGCATGCTTACAACTGGCATATTTTTCGACATGTCTAAGGCCTTTGACTGCGTCTCAGATAACATTCTTTTGAAGAAGTGTGAGACATATGGGATAAGAGGCCCTACATTGGAATGGCTTCGTAGTTATCACCAATGTGTCGAAGTTATGAGATTACTAGACAGCAAACTAAAACAAACTTTTAAATCTACTATGACAAAAAATGAGCGAGGTATCCCCCAAGGAAGCATTTTGGGACCACTGTTGTTCATATTATACATCAATGATCTTCCCACATCGATCAAGCATAAATGTATATTATATGCTGATGGTTTAACTGTCTTGGTTCCCAATAATACCCGTAGTCATGAAATAGAAGTAGCAGAGGCCATTTCCCAAGTCATTGACTGGCTGGAATTAAACAAATTAACTTTAAATTTAGAGAAGATCAAGTTCATTCAATTTTGCAATAAAATTTCGTCTTGTAAAGAGCTTAATGTAAGCATAAAGAATAAGATTATATGCGAAAGTAACAAAGTGGTATTTTTGGGTTTTATCTTGGGTGCTCTTGGGAACCACATATTGCAGGGTTATGCAAGAAGATGAATAGCTTTTCTTATGCGCTGTGGCGTCTGGGACAGACTGTGAGCAGAGCCGTTGCCTTACAAGCGTACCACGATTACATATCTTCTATAATTAACTATGGCATCTTGATATGGGGCAATTCTTGCCATGTAAATAAAGTCCTTGTGTCTCAGAAACAGTGCATCCACTCGATCTGCAATATACCTTTCTGGGTATCTTGTAGACCTAAGTTTAAAGAGTTACAGTTGCTTCCTGTGCCTTGTATGTACATTTTGAACGTCTGTGTGTTTGTTAAAACGCATCCGCATTTCTTTGAGTGTTGCATATATGCTGATTTTAATTCACGGTATCCCGACCAAATGAAAATACCAATACGTATTAGAACACAATCGTACACACCTCACGTTACACCTCATATCTAGAAGGGGATCCGAACAATTTTCTGACGAAAGACATTGCATTTTGGGGCGACTTGGTCAGATGGAATGACATCGTCGAGGTATACAAGACAAATTGTCAGATCGGAGATGTCCGAATGTTTAACAAAGTAAACGATAAGCATACACCGACATCGTCACAAAAAAAGAAGGAATGGCCTGTTACAAAAAGATATGCGTGGTGGAAGAAAGGAATCAAACGTTGAGAAAGATGAGCGTTCCAAAGCACTCGTTAAAGAACATATAAAACGTTTTCCAAAGGTGGAATCACATTATTGTCGAATCAATACAACTCGAGAGTATTTGCACTCAGAGCTTTCAATAAGAAAAATGCATAGCATGCTCGTTGAAGAATTACAAGACGAACCAAAACCTAGCTTATCCTTATACAGAAAAGTGTTCAAGTCCAACAATTTATCTTTTCATAAACCTAAGAAGGATCAGTGCAGTTTGTGCTCGACCTATCGTCAAGGAACTGAAGAAGTTAAGAAAAATTTGGAAGAAATATTCACAGCTCACATAGAACAGAAACACTATTCCGTAAGAAAAGATCAGAAAGGAAGGAAGAAGCTCAGAAAAATAATTCTACTACTATAAGTGCTACGTTCGACATGCAACAAGTAATAACCTTACCAATAAGTAATGAAAGTGCCGTCTTTTATAAGCGTAGATTGTCTGTGTACAATTTTACAGTCTACGAGATGGTTTCACATGACTGTTATTGCTATACCTGGCTGGCACGAAGGCCAAAGCAAACGAGGTGCATCTGAAGTTTCTACAGCTTTATATCTTTTCTTAAAATCCTTTGATGAAAAAGGAATAAAGAAAGTTTATTTATTCGCGGATGGCTGCAGCGGACAAAATAAAAATTCGATCGTAGCGTCTACTCTTCTCTACGTTGTCAACAATTCTAACTCTATAAAAGAAATAACTTTATGCATATCTATTCCTAATCACGGGCAAAATGAAGGGGATTCTGCTCACAGCGCAATAGATTACGCTATTAGAAAAAGTGGTGATGTATTTGTACCTGGCCAGTTGGTTCCCATCATAAGATTAGCACGACGTCAGCAGCCGTTTAGAGTAACTGCCCTAAGTTTCTCGGATTTCTTAGATTTTAAAATGTTGTCACAAAATCTGCGCCTATTGTCAGTTCGAAAAGATAATGACGGTGAAACTATTGATTGGCGAAGCATGGCCGAACTGCATTTTTCGAAAATAGATGGAGACAAAATATTTTTTAAAAGCGATCATTCGGACCTGTCTTATCGTTATTTAACTTTAAAAAGGCAAGTTTCTGGCGTTATACTGAGTGAGGTTCCGCCACTAAATTTAACTCAGCCATAGATTTCTTAAGAAAAGTATAATGATTTATTGTCACTTACTACTGGTGATACACCAGTTATAAGATTGCACGAATTTGTCGAATTTTATCGTAATTTGCCACATTAGAAATACGCTAATGATAATTGTAATAATTTAAGCTTTGGCCTCAGACTGATTTAGGCAAAAGACTGATTTACTACAGAATTCAATTGATTATGTTTCCTTAGTATTTGTTATTTTTAGGTGTAACTTTATGAGAATAATTCCAAGATACTCATTTTAAGTAACTAGTACTGTGATTTAAAGTTAAACTGGAACTTATTTTTATAATAACATTTATTAAATATTTGTTCCTACGTAGGTAGTTTAGTCATAAGATGTTTATGTTGATTATTATATAGCAGACTTCTGTTAAATTTTGTGTTCGTTTCTTACCTACTAGTCGACACCACAATTGTTGACAAGTACTTTAAAATTACTTTGCTAGAGCATAATTGATGAAATTTTAGTTTATTTTTGGTTGATATTTTGTTAAAAAAGGATTGAATAAAGTCTATGTAGAACCTGATGTTGATTAGAATAGAATTAAGAAATTAGAATATTTCTTTAGTTACAAAAGCTTAAAAATGGAGACTGTTTTAAATAAAATTATCGTCTGTGATTTTGAAATGTGCCTTAATAATACTGTATTCGTAATAAAACGTCATTAAATGAAAACATTTTTGTGTTTAATTTCTATACCCCAAGGTAACTAAAAGCCTCGTAAGTGAGGGGATATGGAAAACAAAGTTATCACAAAGTCCCGTATCTGTTTTGAAAATTCATAACTATATTAAAGCTATTATTAAATAAAGCTATATTAAATATTAAAGTATTTATATAGAATAAAGGTACGCGTTACACTCTATCTAAAGATATTTAAAATAAGTTTCTATAAGCCCGTAAAATAAAAAAAATGATGGCGTTTGCCTTACTCCTAACCGAAAAACGCTTGTTCTGGCGAACAGCTAAAACTGAGATACGATAATTAGTCGTGCGAGCGACGATATGAACAACTGAAAGACAAAATCTGTACTGTATGTGCACAGCTGCAGCAGTGAATTTTTTTCGGCGAATGGTCTCATACTAAACGAGACCAAATCGAATAAAATGCTGTTTTCTGGACGAAAAGTAGACATTCCTCCATCTATTCAGAGCCCAATACCGATTCGTGAAGATTGTAAATTCTTGGGCTTTATGCTGGATGATCATTTCAACTGAAAGCAGCACGTAGACTCGCTCTGTGATAGGCTGAGCAGCACGGTCTTTGCTCTGCGTAAGCTGAAACCGCTGATATCTTGCGCTGCCCTTCGGCAAATGTACTTTGCTTATTTTCACTCCGTTGTGTCACATAGCTTATTTCTGTGGGGCAACTCAACGGATTCCGACAGCAATAATGCAAAAGCGTGCAATACGTACTATGGCTGGTTTAAAACCAAGACACTCATATAATAATAATAAAACGTACGCGAACCACGTTCACCGGTGAAATGAATAAATTCATTTAGCGTGCAACTACAAAAGCAGGAAAAGATAGAAAATGACATGAAAATACATTATTACCAACAATGAAAATAATTTAACAAGTTGGCGACCACAGTTACACAAAAAAAATATTGATTCTCATCCTGATCTATCATTTATATCTGAACAGCGATTAGCTGACCAAATTTGAGTCATTATCCGAAATAACAAAATCAGTATAGAAGAGCGCGAACAGATCAAAATACAAACGGCTCAAGAGTCTAATAGCTCCCAAACATACATTCCTGCTCACTCACAACAAACTAATTATACGGACAACCACCTTACACTGAATAATATTAACCTAAATAATTGTTACCGCAGGTATAGTGATTTAAGAAATACACAATCTATAGACACTTATCAAACAATAGACGACTGAAATGATGAAACACCCTAACAAGAATGTAGGAATAGAGACCCAGAACTAGACCCTGTTTCAGAATTGATCAATTGTAACAGAATAGACGAGGAAAAACTTTTAGAGATAGAGAAAATATTTAAACAAGCATTAGAGTACTACTCTAATATTGAACCAACAGGTAGGAGTTATATCCCTAGACAAAACCCATTAAAAAAGCTGGCAATTATAGTTCAATGTATTAAAATGAAAATACTTTCAAAATACGTAAACAAACAAACTGAGTATAATACATTACAAACAGCACTATACTGTGCAGCGTGGACTGCAGCCAAATCCAATGGAGCCAAAATTAGTATAAAACTACAATTACACTAAAAAAGAAGAAAAAATCTAGGTGGCAGAGAAGATTAGAGTCAAGGATAGAAGATTTGAGGGTTAAAATAGCCAGACTTACACAATACATAAAAAGAAATAGATCAAACATATTAAAAGACAAGTTCAAAAAATCTTTGACTATTACAAAATACATTCAACTCACGAAGAACCTAATACACAATATTTGGAATTTTTAGATACGCTCCGTCAAAAAATCACAGTACTTAGCAGCCGCCTTAAACGTTACAACACATGCACTCTTCGAAAAACTCAAAATAGCCAATTTATATCTAATGAGAAATAATTCTACCGCACACTGAAAACTTCTACTACAAACCAAATGCAGTCCAGCTCACAAACTATTGAACACGATTTGATCCCTAACAATGAAGAGATGCATCATACATTTTGGGCAAAACTTTGAGAAAATTCAGTAAAACATAGAAGCGACGCACAATGGATAAAATCTGAAGAAGCCAACAACCTAAATTGCCAAGAAATGGAGTTTGAATTTATCCCTGCAGCGATATTTCAGGAAGTTATTAGGAAGCTACACAATTGGAAAACGCTAGGGTCCGATAATATACACAATTATTGGATAAAAAAAATTACACCCCTTCCTCCATAATCATATTAACGAGTTTATTAAAAAACCACAAACAATGCCCAAATATATAACCGCAGAAATCACTTACATGCTACCAAAAGACAAGAACGATCTCATGAACCCCGCTAAATATAGACCAATAACATGTTTGCAAACCATATATAGATAATTACATCATGTCTTACAACAGTAATCTACACACACTTAGAAAATAATAAAATACTTACAGAACAACAGACAGGATGAAGAAAGTTTAGCCAGGGCTGCAAAGAACAGCTTATCATAGATTCCGTCATATTGAGCCAAGTTCAACAGAAGAAGAATTTATACAGCAGGTATGTTGACTATAAAAAGGCTTACGACTCTGTGCCTCACTCTTGGCTTTTTAACGTCTTAGAAATTTACAAAATACATCCATCTATAGTTAAATTCCTACAAAACTCAATGGAAAACTGGACGACACAACTCAAGACTTAATACTTCAACTATAACTAGAAACACAGGTTCAATCAAAATACAAAGAGGCATATTCCAAGGAGATGCACTCAGTCCATTGTGGTTTTGTCTCGCTTTAAACCCGTTATCAAATGCCTTAAACACAACTTACTAAGGATACTCTTTGAAGTTCATCAACAATATAACTTAAATCATCTCATGTGTATGGATGATATTAAACTTTACGCTGAAAATTAAGAAGACCTTATTAAATTGGCTGATACTGCTGAAACCTTTTCAACCAACATAAAAATGGGATTCGGAATTGACAAATTGCAAGCAATTGCAAGAATTCTTTAAAGCTAGGGCAGACATACGAACATCACTATCAACTACAATAAGGACAATAAATCGAGCCAGTTGATGAAAATAGTTCATACAAATATCTAGGGTTCCACCAATAAAAACAAATACACTACAAGGAGATAAAAAATAACTTACTGCACCAGTTTAAACACAGGCTTAATTCAATCATGAAAACGTACTTACAATCTAAAAACATTATCAAAGCCGTGAACACCTACGCAATACCCGTGTTGACCTACTCCTTTGGTGTAATCCCCTGGACCAAAACAGAACTCTTAAATATACAGCGACTCATTAATATATTAAAATGACACGAAATAGAAAACATCACCCAAAGTCATGTGTACAAAGAATAACCCTCACTCGAAATGATGGTGCATGAATGATGTCACTAACCTACATAATTAAGAAATTACGTGCCTCAGATCATACTCTCATCAAAAAAGTACTTCATCAACATTACACGCCGCAATAGTTGCAAATGACTGTAAATCACACTTCTTAATTTATACGATATCTCAACTCAGAAAAACGAATCGCAGGCAGACAGACAGACCAAATTGAATGAGTGGGCACAAAAGACCTTACATGGGAGATTTTACCGCGATTTGAACATGCCGCAAGTCGACAAGAAAGCGTCGGACGAGTGGCTCCAACGCGGTGAGATGTTTTTCTGAAACGGAACGGTTTATGCTCGCCATTCAAGATCAAGTAGTAAAAACTCGTTACTATCAAAAACACATTATGAAATTATCTAATATAAAAGACAGATGCCGTCGTTGCCAAAGCGCTTCGGAAACCATACAGCACATAACGGGAGCATGCAAACCAATAGCCCAGACAGATTATAAGCATAGGCAAGACCAAGTCGCAAACATCATACACCAGAAACTTGCTATCAAATACAAGCTCATACAACCACCTGCAGTCCCATATTATAAATACCATCCAGAATCTTCTATGCAACACATAAATTATATGATACAACACATAAATGATAGAGCCATTCTTACAGACAAAACAACACATTTTAACAGACCTGACATCACTGTGATAGATAAATTGAATAAAACTGCAAAAATAATTGATGTCGCTGTCCCAAACAATCATAACCTTCAATCAACGGTAGCTGAAAAATTGAGTAAAAATATTGATTTGAAAGATGAGATAACGCGTATGTGGCGCTTACAAAATGTAGTTATTGTCCCTATAGTCCTGTCTACCACAGGAGTAATACCGCGACAGCTACATCAATCCCTAAAAACTTTAGAGCTCCCAAGTCAAAAATACAATAAATTGCAGAAGGCTGTTATTCTAAATACATGCCGTATAGTACGTAAGTTCTTACAAACAGACATATCAATCCCAATCACCACACATCATACTCAAGAGGACGTCCACTTGGCTTAGGCCCGTGACGCTCGAAATACCGGTTTTACAAAACCGAGATCGAAAAGTCGTAAAAACAAATAATAATAATAAAATTGTTTATTTCTTTAACAAAAAAGTTTACAACAACAATATGTTGCTGGAAGCTCCTTGTAAGCATAAATACAGCCTGTACCAGGAGCTCATGTAGGGAACTTTTCAAAGAGTACAAGATCTTGTCACATTATGCGCAGATTTTGTATGACACTAACATGTATACGCGGAATAACATACTTACTTCAATTGTGTTGATATCCCGGGACAAATATTACGTAGCACTGGATGCCTGAGAACCGTTCCGCGTCGTACGGCTCTAGCTGAAAGGAACCCGCGCGTTATCGGTCCTACGTACTATGAGGAACTTACGCCCGAATTAAAAATGAAACATCTGACGAAACGTTTTGAACGAAACTGTAATTATTTTAGTTCTGGACCCTATGATTTTAACACCGGGGCTATTAAAATCTAGACCTGACTGTATGGCGGGGAGCTCACTCGGATTAAACCCAACTGAGAAACATTTTGCTGGATAAGTCGTTTCACTCTGTAAAAGAGTATCTGGATTTTACATTTTATTTTATATTATATTACTGACATGTTTTCTATTATTGAATATTTATAAATTGATTTCATTATTCGTTTTTGACGAGCATTTTGCGGATTCTTATATCGAACATCTAAGAGCCGCCGCAGACCAAACCGCCATTTTTGCGAGCGGCAGCTCGAGCACTTTTCATAGAAATCCGAAAATCACCCGTACGTAATTGATATATGGGCGATATTGGCCGGTGACAGCTAAAGTGCTCTGGCAGGTACGCGCGCCATTGTTCGCGCGGATGCGAGCGGCGGCGCGCGACTGACGCGCGGGTGCTCGAGCATGCGCGAGCATGCTCGCGCTGCATCTTGAATGCGCTTGTGTCCGTCTGGCGATGACAGGTCGACAGCGATCATTTTTTGGTGTGGCCATAAAAGTAGAAATAAAAAGATACTGTTTTTTTAAAATAAAATATATTAATTACTAACATGAGCTCACCTTAAGATCAACCTCATTATAATCAAAACTTTCAGGACTTTTATTTCAATTGTTTTAATTTTTCTAGTGGGGAAGACCCTTTTACATCTAAACTATTTTAATAAGTGTGTTCAATATGACTCTGCTGAAATTGGAATATTTGTCATAATAAAAATAGTTGTGGTGAGTAGGTATTCGTGTTGGTATTATTTCCTGTAACTGGATGCATCCCAACCACCGAATTCAATTTTAATATGATGTAGTTGGCAACACTGTCTAGCGCAACAGCGGACGCGCGCGCAGTTCTGCCGCCGGCTCGCGGATGCTCGCGGCAGCTCGAGCTGTCGCGCGTGTCCGTTTCTGCCGCTGAGGACAAATGTCACGAGATGACAAGAGCCATCGCGAGCAATTGTCGCGCGGCAGCTGTTAGGTTTGCGGCGACCCTTACTCTATAATGTAATATATGATATTTAAATAAATCAAACAATCTATCAATACTCCTGTTGCAGGCACAACTCTCGTTATACAGCTGCAGAGGTACAGCGAATGGACGACGACGACGAGGTGGAGGCGCAGATGGCACCGTTGGCGGCGACGGTGGAAGTGACGGAGGCGCGCGCAGGCGGCGGCGATGAGCCGCGCGTGGGGGCATGCGGTGGCGGAGAGCGGCCGGCTCGAGCACATCAGCCTGCTCTTTCCGTAGGTGACAGAGCCGAGCTGTTCCGTCAAAGCCCGGTTGGAGAAGACTATTGCGCACGCGTCTGCTTTTACAGTGGGCTATGTTTGCAGAAAAGTCCTTGCCAAATGCAAGTGCCAATCCTGTAAACTATCTTTTCTCAAACATGCTAGGAAATGTGTTCATTTCTTTCAAAAAAAGAAACCGCGAAGTTTCACATTGTTTGTCACGTCTCAGATCACGCCAGCAAAGTTGTATGGAAATCCTTTGCTGGTGTCCATTAAGATAAATTCGATATACGCTAAACCCACATAATTTGATTTCAAAATTATCTCGATGACTCTCATAGAAACGGAACGTAATTTTGTATGAAACAGGTAACTAAAGACGAGGCTGTATGATGTGAAGACCCTTGCCTGTCCAGAATTAAAAAAGAAAAGAATGAACTAAATATTTAGTATGGCTGAATATTACGTAATACTGTGCCTTACAGGCGAATTTATTTTAGAAAATTACAATTGGTGGGAAAATTGTAAATTTTTATTTGTTTCGTTGTGTTGTGGTCGCTAAAGTAACAAAATAGAAAGTGATATAGAAATGGATTGCACGCCGCCAAATATAAGGGCTGACCCATCAACCGACACAGCAAACAAATATTAGCGTGCCTGGAAAAACAATTTATTTTTCTTTTAATAATTGCCTACATATGACTAATATTACGTTTAACATAAATTAAAAACAACTTTTATAAGAAGTACAATCTTTCATTTCCTAGCCTTTTTTTGAGAAAAGCTCTATGTAAGCCTCGGGGAAAATTACTTTGCTGGACGAGTATAGTTTGAAGTCCGAGCCGCAGGCGAGGACTTCAAACTATACTCGTCCAGCAAAGTCTTATTTTCCATACCTCGACAACAATGTACTATTATAACAAATGATCATAGAGGTAGTTATATTCACAGTTGGATAGAACACCGCAAAAGGAGTCTTCTTCGGGGTACTAGTCTGAAGTATCCCAAACCGGAATTAGTAGTTGTTTTCCGAACACTGATTGACATGACATAATAAACGAGTTTTTAAACCATTCACCTCACCGACCCAGTGTGATGAAAAATATAAAAGCAGAGTTTTTAAACAACTACTGTTCACTCGATCGGATGCCAGCAACATCATAAAGATGCACTTAACATTTTTATTACCTTGACATGCCTCATACAAATTCACAATTTTTGCACAACTATTAATAAAATATTAAAAGGCTCTTATTCTGAACATCTCATCAACCCAAATTTAGCCATGCAGAAATTAGCATTTGAAAAACATAAGAAATCTTCTGCATACAAAAAGAAAACGCGCAATGTATAATATGAATTTCATTTAATGAAATCTAAATATGAATTGTGAGTAAATCTGCTGTATTTGTATTGTATGTTTTTGATTTTAACAAATAATAGTTATGAGGTTCCCTTTTATCCCAGTAAATAATAAAGTTTATATTGATTTCTTTCAGCTTAGAAGAATGAGGAGTCTACCGAATGTAACATGGATGTTATTCAACACACTAGATATTCAGGTATGTATGTAAGTTGCTAAACTTTCTTTATATAATTATTTATTTTATCCTGTTGTAGTTGAATTGCATACATTCATTGCGACGGGCGGAAGGCTCGTAGTTTCAAATTTATCTATTGTATCGTTTTTACCATTATCAATCATCATCATCATCAATGAAATAAAGTTTTTTTATGCTTTATTTTCAGACTCTCAGAATGAAACGAATAAGAAACCGGCGTATGGCGGCTTAAGGTGACATCCGTTTACTTCGTGTTTAGTTTGCTGTACTAAAATTATTCGTTTTTAGTTTGCTGTAGTAAAATTATTCGTTTTTATTTAGCTGTAATAAAATTATTTGTATTTAGTTTGCTGTAATGAAATTGATAGTTTTTAGTTTGCTGTAATAGAATTATTCGTTTTTGGTTTGCTGTAATAAAAATATTTGAAATTATGTATCGTTCGTTTTATTAAAAATTCCTGTTAAAAAAATGCCTGTGAATATTTCTACCTATTACTGTGACTAATGGAGGTAACAACCTAACGTAGCGAGTACGTCCATGGTACATCACAGTAAAATTTCACAATCCATGGCCAATTAATTATGGACCTTATGTATAAGGGCGTGATGCTTGTTACGGGTATGAACCCCTATACTATTGCGCAACTGTCGATGCTTCATCAATTACTTCTTGGAACTGATCGCCTGATCATGGAATGTGCTGATGTGATGTGAACTTGTGAATCCATGTTACCGTGGGACATCTTGGCAAAGCGTCGGGGCCTTTTATGCTCCAACCGTGGAAGCAAGAGGACGTAGCATTAATGATCAATCGTGATCAATTAAAATAAGTGAATTAAATTAATTAAGAACTTTTGCATGAACTTACTCTGTGCTTTGAACTTTGTGAAACGTTTTTAAAAACACCTCCCGACAGCCGCCAATGGTAAGTGGCGCAGACGGTTGAGGTTAGTTCGCGTGTGCGTTAGTGCGTGATTTCGAACTTTAAGTCCGCCAAATAGTCGAATTGACGACTACGACGACGCAGTGCTGACTACCCTATAAAAGAATCTACGGCCGGTTGTTGGAGGTATCCTGCAGAAAAATCGCATTGAGAATCGCCTCAAAAATAAACGACATCATCTAGATATCGATGAGTCAACGTGGACACATCAAGCAGAGTACCATGCAATTGTGAGTGTTAATCTTAGTTACATAAGTCCTATTGGTTGCTAATTCCTTTGTTTTCTCTTCCCCTGTACATAAATAGTTTCCAAAATTTTCTTCCCACGTAGAGATAGGGGTATTAAACCCAATTCACTGCGTAATATTCGCGAGAGTTATAGACAATCTCGTTTTCATAGAGACCTTTTATTAGCTCTTGAAGGGCTCGACGAAGAAGACGAATTAGACATGGCAGAAGAAGGAATTCCCGCTGGGCCCACTGGCCAACCCATGGGTCAGCCGATAGATAAACTCGATACGATTTGGAAAGCTTTGAGATTAGTTCCCGAGTTTGATGGAAATTCAAATGTTCTCATCAGGTTTTTGAATATTTGTGATAACCTTATACAGACTTATATCGATCCAGCTCCAGGAAACGAATTAAGTAATTCTGCCTTAATAAATGGAATTTTAAACAAAATAATTGGCAAAGCTGCCACTACTCTGGCAACAAATGGAATTCCTAGAGACTGGAATGGTATAAGAAGTGCTTTAATTAATTCATTTTCCGACCACAGGGATGAATCAGCGCTTTACACCGATTTATCAATGTTAAAACAAGGTAGTGACACACCACATGTATTTTACGAACGCGTTCAAAATTTGCTCAGCACTATAATGACTTATGTAGAGTTACACGAATCGGTAGACACTACCATAGAAGCGAAACGCGACCTTTACAAAAAACTTGCCTTGCAGACATACACGAGAGGTCTTCATGAACCTCTGGGCTCTCGGATCCGTTGCATGCGCCCGGATTCGTTGCAAGAGGCATTGGAATTTGCCCAGGAAGAATTAAATGTCCTTTACTTGCAAAATAAAAATGTTCAACCAGCTTTTCCTAAAAAAACAGCTCAGTTCTCAAAACCTTTTAATTTTTCTCCTTTTAATGTGCCACTTATGACACCACATAATCAGCAAAATTTTAGACAACCTAGTCTCAATTCCGCTATGCCGATTTACCAGGCAAGACCGAATTTTAACTTTGAACCCCCGCATAGAAATAACCAGATGCCTACTGGTAATCAATTCAAGTTTAATCAACCCTTGCATATGGTACCAAATCCCCAAGGCCAAGGACCATCAAGAACTCAGCAAATGATGCGAGCCCTGCCGCGATCGAATATGTCAACCGGGTTCAGAGTTTCACCTCGTTTTTCTTCCCAGTCAAACAGTAATTTTCCGAAACCCATGAGTGGTGTGAGTCACCCCGTAGCCCGTGCGTTACCACTAACTACGCAAAACGAACACCAACAAATTCACGTTAATGAGACGTGCTATGATCCCTATTTTTATGACTATGACTACGATAATACTTACGACCAGTTTACTGACTATGACATGAACGTGACCACCGAAAACGAATTCTCGGACTTCCCTACCGAAAATAGTACGTACGATGAGCAGGCAAATTTTTCCAAACTGCCTCCTATTCCCCCCCCAGAATAGAATTAAACTTGCAAAATAAAAAAATGCTACCATACATACAAATTCAAGACCCACCTCTGAAACTTTTAATTGACACAGGAGCAAATAAATCGTTCATAAGCCCGGAAGCCGTACGTAACTTTTATTCAGACTTCCCTCTGAACTATGATCCTTTTATAGTATCAAGTATACATGCAACTACAAAAAACGACTTTTCTATCACGGTCCCATGTTTTCGCGAATTCAATGACCAAACCCCTATAAAATTATACATTCATCGCTTTCACGACTACTTCGATGGATTAATTGGTTTAGATACTTTAAAATTATGGCAATCAAAAATCGATCTAAATTCGCATGTTTTAAATACTAAATTCGCTAACAATACCATTCATATGTATGAGTCACCACAGAGCTTCAACTTAATGGAGACAATCATACCGGCACAGTCAAGCCAAGTAATTACTATACCGACAGAAATCAACAACGGAGATATTATAATAAATCACCAATCTATATGCAATTGCTACATTTTAGATTGCCTATCCACGGCAGAAAATGGTTTTGCAAAAGTAGAAATTTTTAATCCGACCCAAAATGACATAATTTTAAATTTATCGCAACCAATTCGCGCACATTTATTTAACGCAGAGACTGTACCGCAAAGTGTGCCAGTCACAGACAGCCGCGGCAAGGCTGCGCGCTTCCAGGAAGTCTTATCGCGTTTGCGAACTGACCATATGAATGCCGAGGAGAAAGCTAACTTGATTGCACTTTGTAAAGAATATTCTGACGTTTTTTATTTAGAAAACGAACCATTGACCTTCACAAGTAAAATCAAACACCATATAAATACCACTGACGAAGTCCCGGTTCATACGAAAACTTATAGATATCCCTTTATACATCGACAGGAAGTTCAAGATCAAATACAAAAAATGCTTGATCAAGGTATTATCAGGCCGTCTACTTCCGCGTGGAGTGCACCAATTTGGATTGTACCTAAAAAATCAGACGCCTCCGGCAAAGTGAAATGGCGCCTGGTAGTGGATTTTAGGAAACTTAACGAAAAGACAGTTGACGACAAATATCCGATCCCAAATATTACGGACATACTAGACAAATTAGGCAAATGCCAGTACTTCACGACCCTTGACCTCGCAAGCGGATTTTACCAAGTAGAGATGCACCCTGACGACATCCACAAAACCGCATTTAGTGTTGCGGACGGAAATGGGCATTTTGAATTTTTACGGATGCCTATGGGATTGAAAAACAGCCCTTCTACGTTTCAAAGGGTTATGGATAATGTTCTCCGTGGCCTTGCTAACGTGATATGTACCGTTTATTTAGACGATATTCTGGTTTTTTCGACCTCCCTCCAGGAACACATGATTAATTTAAGGAAAATTTTTGATAGACTCAGAGAATCAAATTTCAAAATCCAAATGGATAAGTCCGAATTCTTGACTCATGAAACACCTTACTTAGGGCACATCATTACACCTGATGGGGTTAAGCCCAACCCAGACAAAATCGCTGCAATTATAAAATATCCTATTCCCAAGACAACTAAGCAAATAAAAGGCTTTTTAGGACTTTTGGGATACTATAGACGATTTATCCCCGATTTTGCTCGACTGACAAAACCATTGACTACTTGCCTTAAAAAAGGAGCGAAAGTGAAACTGACCCCTGAATATTTGAAATGTTTTGAGAATTGTAAGACTTTACTGACGAACGACCCTATCCTGCAGTATCCAGACTTTTCGAAAGAGTTCAATTTGACAACAGATGCATCAAACGTGGCCCTTGGAGCGATCCTTTCACAGGGACCCATTGGCTCAGATAGGCCCATAGCCTATGCTTCTCGGACCTTGAATGATAGTGAAATGAATTATTCAACTATCGAAAAAGAACTTCTTGCGATAGTGTGGTCAACAAAATATTTTCGACCTTACCTTTTTGGCCGTCAATTCAAAATTATAACAGACCACAAACCGCTGCAATGGCTTTTACAGACAAAAGAACCCAATTCACGCTTAACTCGCTGGAAACTGAAATTAGCAGAGTATAATTTCACAATTATCTACAAGAAGGGCAAAAGTAACACCAATGCCGATGCTCTGTCCCGCATTGAGATAAATATGGAAGATTTAGATTCAATGGTTGTGAACATCACTTCTGGTTCGTCATCTCGCAGGTCATCATCAACAATCACTGCTCCTGACGACAGACCTTTAATCAGCCAATCCTCGACAGACACAGCACCATCTTTTCGAGCTCTAAGTAGCCCAACTCCAACAGATAATTTTCAAAGGAATTCTTCAACTATTACAGCACCTTCAATACGAGCTCTGAGTAGCCCAATTCAATCTGAAAACCCACAAGAAAGTTCAGATCGACATGATAATTATATAGGCAGGGACGACGACTTACCATCAGATACTGCGCACACAAGCGTGGAACATCCAATTCTTGACATTCCAATTTCTGACGATCCTTTGAATAAATTCAGGAGACAACTTGTAATAAAATGCACAAATAATTGCACTAAAACTAAACCAAAGATAACATCACCATTTGAAAATTTCAGAAAAGTTACAGTTCATGTGTCTGAAGAAAATTTGCAGCAAGATTTAATATCAGTTGTAAAAAACCACATTGACCCTAAATTACGTACAGCTGTATTAATTGAACCTATTGACAAAATCTACACCATAGTACCAATTTTGCAGAATACTTTTCAAAATTCGTCTATGAATTTGGTATTAGTAAAGCGCGAAATACAGAATATGAGCGACTATCTGGACCAACAGGATGTTATCTCAAAATATCATTCAGGAAAAACTAACCACAGAGGTATAAATGAAACATACCTTTCCCTCTCTCAGAGATATTTCTGGCCAAAGCTTAAAGAAAGCATTACCAAGTTCATTAATGAATGTGCTATATGTAGCCGAGCAAAATACGATAGAAACCCAGTTAGACCTGAATATCAGATTGTACCCCCACCCTCAAAGCCGTTTGAGCATACACATGCTGACGTCTTAACTATTGAACAGGACAAATACTTCACTATAATCGATGCTTTCTCTAAATATGCTCAAGCATATCGTTTACCAGATTGCACAGCCCTCAATATAGTCAAAGCTCTCATAACATTTTCTACTCACCATGGATATCCTATGTCTATAACTACAGATAGAGGTACAGAATTTACTAATCAAATAATTGCAGAATTTCTGAAATTGCATAAAATCCAACACCACACAATTGCTGCACATGCCCCAAACGAAAATGGCATGATAGAAAGATTTCATAGCACTCTATTAGAACACTTACGTCTATTAAAAATACAACATCCAAATGAGTCTGCAATGAATTTGGTTCCCTTCGCACTAATTGCATACAATAGTTCAATTCACAGTTTAACCAAATGCAGACCATTCGACCTAATATCTGGACATTTTGACCCAAGAGACCCAACTGACCTAGACTTAACCCAAAGACTATTACAACAATACTCCCAAGAACACCGTGAAAAAATGCAAACCGTATACAAGATAATTCATGACCAAGCACTTTCGAATCGCGAAACAATAATGACTAGACGAAACCTTGATAGAGAACCTGACATTAATTATGACCCTGATCAAGAAGTGTATATCCGAAACCCGGCAGCAGCTAGACAGAAACTGGCGCCTCGGTACACACATGACAATGTTATAGCTAATTTGCCTATTCACATATATACATCACGAAAAAAAGGACCTGTCGCCAAAACAAGACTGAAAAGGAAAAAGAAAAATAACAACTCTACCTTGTTGCAGGATCCTAATACTCGCGAGTCTCGTGACCCTGCCCCTGGTCCGAGCGGAACTCAACCAACCTTCAGAACAGAACATACGACTTGACAGTTTGTCAGATGGACCTGGTATCTTGCCGTTCAAACTTGGACTTACTAGAATAATATCACATGACCATACATTTTTACAAGAAATTGATCTTGACAAAATAAAGATACAAATTGACTTAGTACAAACTCAATTGACTGACATTGCTAGTAAAATATCAAATCAAAATTTTCCACTTTTTAAACATCAAATTATTCATTTATTTGGCAAGTTAAATAAAACTTTAGTTCAACTAGAATCCTTTGAACCAAGAAGGATACGTCGCGGGATTTTTGATCCTTTAGGTACACTTATTAAGAGTGAGACAGGAAATCTTGACCATGATGACGCCCTGAGGTTTGAAAATGCTATCAAAATTTTGCAGACTAATGATCAAGAATTATCAACAGCTTTTAATAAGCATATTTCTTTATACAAGGATTTGACAATTCAACAAACTCATATATTGAATAATTTAACTATTAATCAGAAAAAATTAGATAAAGCTATTATATATCTACTTAATAGTTCTAGTTTAGATAAGGAACGTATTGCACAATATGCACAACTCTCTCAAATTTTAACCATTCTCACAGAGAATGTTCAAGATCTTTCGTTTGAGATGACTAGATTAGAAAATATTTTAGCTTTTAGTCGCACAAATTCTATGCACCATTCAATATTAACCATTAGCGACCTAAGCACTATGTTAAGCAAAATAAAAGGTCTTTATGGCTCTGTTTCGGTTCTTGATCTTGATATCAGATACTATTACGACATAATTAGCTTAGGATCATACTACGTTGGTAAGAAAATTGTTATTGTCCTCAAGTTTCCTATCATGTCCACAGCTACCTATGACCTGTACAGACTTTGTCCTGTACCTAATAGATTTTCCAATATTATCCTACCACCCTTCCCATATATGGCAACCAATTCCCAGGAATTTATGTACTTAGAGGCTGAACGCCCGAAGTTAGAAACATGGTACATCTGTAAGCAAAAACTTATACATCAAGCCCGAACTCATCGTGACTGCATCGCCAATCTCATACACGAACGAGAAATGGACCAATCATGTCAACCAACAGCAGTAACACTAGCCAAAGAAGCTCTTCTAGAACTCGATAGCCAGCATTACATTATCTCTTTTCCGAAGAAAACCAAAGTACAAATTTCCTGCGGTAAAGAAGTACATCGTTACTTGGAAGGCAGTTTTTTAGCAAACATCCCACGAAATTGCGACATTCGCACACCTGAATTCACGATCATTAACACTGATGACAAACTGCGCGGGCATGCTGTCGAAATAATGGATTTCCCACGAATATTGTCATCATCATCGATTTCTGCAGAAAAATCACTTCGTTATAATTTAACTACCATTGATTTGAATACATTGCACAATATACAGCATCAAGTACTTATGGAAAATGCCGTGAAGCCGACATCAGCAGATACTTCGAGTATATACCATACAACAATTCCTACCTACATAGTATTATTAAGTGCAGCTGCACTCATTAGCATACTATATTACTGTCATCGCCGAGTTAAATCTTCATCGCCAACCAGTCTCGAGTTGCCTACAATGAATCCAATGCCTACGAATATTGCCAGTACACCTGAAGAACGTAGAGCAGCAACATTTGCATTAAACATTGGCAAATAGTTGCTTGTCCAGGAGGGGAGGTGTTACGGGTATGAACCCCTATACTATTGCGCAACTGTCGATGCTTCATCAATTACTTCTTGGAACTGATCGCCTGATCATGGAATGTGCTGATGTGATGTGAACTTGTGAATCCATGTTACCGTGGGACATCTTGGCAAAGCGTCGGGGCCTTTTATGCTCCAACCGTGGAAGCAAGAGGACGTAGCATTAATGATCAATCGTGATCAATTAAAATAAGTGAATTAAATTAATTAAGAACTTTTGCATGAACTTACTCTGTGCTTTGAACTTTGTGAAACGTTTTTAAAAACACCTCCCGACAGCCGCCAATGGTAAGTTGCTCATCTGACTTTTAGGAAATATACTATAAGTGATCTGTGTTTCGAGCATCCAGAAACAGGAATGAACGTGCATGCATTTTTCGATCCCGCTCATTATGCTTAAGTTTATACGGAACGCATTTAATTTTTTTAAATTAATTGTTGACAAATAAAATCGAATGATCAAATGGCAGCATATAAAGAATCTTCACCATCTTCAAGAAAAGGAGACATCTGGCGAACAAATTAGGACAAGAACACATTAAATTCGAAAATAATAAAATTAAATTATAACTAGCCAGCCAGTTATTCAGCAACAGTGTGGCGGACGCTTTGACATTTAGAGAAACTTCAGCCTTCAGCCAGCATCACAACTCACAAGACACAACAGTACAAAAATAATTACTAAATAATAATCATTTTATAAAATTAACTATACATATAGATGCAGAATTGCTTTCTTTTCAGTGCATTAGGACGATGAACACCCCAATGTAGAATATAGGTTATGTGGTTTAAAACTGAAGCTTCAGCAAAAGCTTATCGTAGCGTGATGTTAATTTTCTTCCTCTCAGTTCAAGTAGATTGAAGGACGATGTCGCGGAAACATAAATTGTATATGTTAACTTAGATGCCCTGGTTGGAGTTGGAAACATTCTTACCTCATTTAAAATATCCTGGACATTATTAATCTGCTTAGAACTTTGATGATAAGGACCTGCATCATGTACGTCTTTATTATTAATCTGTAAATATTTATTACTATAATAAAGGTCGATGTTACAGCCCACACAATTATATTAAAAATTTAAATTAAATACCTTTCTAAGCTTTTGTGGTGCTATAATAGCATCCGCAAAGGAATCCTATCTTATGCGAGAATCAGTCTGAAAGACATTTCAACATTAAAGTCGGTTAAGGTGTGCGTAAAATTTCACCCCATATACCTACCGTAACGACTCAGAGGGAATAGCAAAGGGAAAACCAATCGCTATTATTTGTGTTTTTTCCATCCATAGATTATTTATTCTCAAAGATTTTTGTATCTTCCCTATTTTGGATCGGTAAGCATGTTGTCTAAGCCAAAATACTTCAGGTTCGGGCGAGAAAAAAGGGAAAACCAATCGTTTGTATTTTTTTTCATCCATTTTTTTTTAGATTTCGATCGTTCGATTGGTAAGCATGTTGTATACGTATATGCCAAATTAATCCAGGTCCGTTCAGGTGAAGTTACTGTTTGGCTCATAACTATCGACCTATAATCTTTGGTCACGGTCATAGGTAAAGTTCAAGAAAGGCTTCGTACAACGTGATCTGGCCGAAACTTTCCAAATAGATGACGCTCAGTTTGGTTTTCGTGCCAAACTTGCAACAGGTCAATTCCAATATGTTTCTGTATTAAAAACTTAACTGATCTGTTGGAGTATTTTAAGAGGTACAATTCAATTATCAAAACGAAGTACTCGTATTGTGAAAACATTGCACACTGATAATGGGGGTTAGTATACAAATGGGGGTGAGTATACAAATAATGAAGCTATCAATTGTGCTGTGTGTGTTTTGAACAGAATATCCTCAACTCAGACACCAAACAAAACACCATATGAAATTTGAAATGGAGTCAAGCCCAGCTTTGATCATCTTAGGATATTTGGTAGTGAAGGATATTTGCACACCCCTGATACACTGAGAAACAAACTTGAAAAGAAAAGTGAAAAGATAATATTAGTAGGATATGAGGAGGAAAATAACTACAGGATGTATGATAGCAAAATCCATCAAATTGAAATCAGCAGGAATATGATTTTGAAAATAAGATAATTGAGACGAGGATAAATATTATAAAATAAATCATAGAGGAAGATGATGAGGTTGCGGTTGCAGTAGAGTCTGATCAAGAAGAAAATAATGTAAATGATACGACTCAGACAGCAGAGCTAAGTGGAACCGGAAGCGAACAAAGCATGGTCAGTAGTTCCGATGATTATCTGTATGTTCCACCACCTGCAAATAAAAGCGAAGGTGTTCAAGATCCAGAAAGAACTTACAATTTAAGACCCCGGTTGAAATTAATTCCTAAAGTAAACTTGGTGGAGCAGATAATACCACAAAGCTATGAAGAAGCCATGACTTATCCACAAAAAAAATAATAGACTAAAGCTGTACAAAAAGAGTTGAAACGTTTGGAAGACTATAAAACTTGGACTCCGAAAAGACGAACAAAACCTAGAAAACCGCTTTTCTTTATGGAGAATAAGAGGAAAACATATTGATAGAGGTTCTTGCGGGCATTGATTTGGATCCCAAGTAGACCGTATTGAGTTTGAATAAAGCATAGTATGGCCTTAACTAAGCATCGCGCTGTTGAAATAGAAAGTTTTCAAAATTCAAAAGAAAAGGAGAGCCAGGGTTTGATTTAACTGGCTGATATTTTTACTAAGTCCCTTCCAGCAAAGAAGTTTGAATATCTTGTTAATTTTATTTTTAATGTTTAGTATTTGCTGTTAGGAAAACTTTCCTTTTCTTATGTTTAGTAAAGTTGTTGCTTGGTTTGTTTAATATTAGGTACATTGTTGTCCAATGCAGAACGAGTAGTGTTTGAAGTCCACGAGAAAAGGTTCTTTGTATACTTCCAAGCATCCTGTGGTTATAAGATTTACGGGAGTATTAGAGAAAAATTGCATTTAACTGTAGGCTGTATGGATCTAAGTACTTTGCCAAAGTAAGTTAGCGATTTCGGCTGCAAAGGGCACTGTGCATAACGTTTTGTTGTCTCCATGGCGCCGTGCTTGTATATTGTGCAAAATATATGATTTTCTGAGAAATTCTCGTCGTTAATTGTCAATTTGATATTATAAAGCTTTTAACTGTGAATGAAAATTGTTACCTAGTGTCAAAATGGGAAAGTGGGAAATATGAAAAACACTACCATACTGCGTGGGAAAAATAATGTTGGGGAAAAGGTAAGTTCGGGTAAGCTTTGAGTAAGTTTGTTGTGTGCATTTGCCCTTGTTTTGATTTGTTTCTGGTGCTTTGCTTTTAAGGATGTTAACAAAGAACTCGGATAAAGATATTGGTGATGGAAAAGGCGAGGCTTATTGCCAAACCTGCAAAAACTTAAGGGCACATAAAGCTGATCTAATGAAGCATGCTGCAACCGCCACCCATATTTCAAAGTCAAAAATGCTACCGAAAGCACAAAGTAAGTATTAGCGGCTGCGCGCCGAATACCGAAAGCTAATCCAAAGCAGCCTACTTTATGCGCTTATGATGTGTATATAATTTTACAAATAATGGTTATATGTGTGTTGATTTCATAATAATACATGGGTATTGCATGGACATCTGGTGTGCTATGATCCTGACCTGGGCCCTATATAATAAAGCTGACAATCCGACATAATTGTCAAAAACCTACAAAGGACAATGCTCAAAAAAAACCCAGACCCGGCATAAACGGTACATATCTCAAATTTTTCGTTAATATGGTAATTACATTCGAAAAATAAAATATAGTGACAATTCATTTTTTTAAGTAATATTTTGCTAATTCTTGTTTCGCAAGAATAATTTTTAAACAGAATCAATTTTAAAAGTAATTTTACAGGTTGCTTCATTTTAGGTTGTGTTACATGGAAAAAGGACTTTGGGTAGCTGCTTTGGTTATGAGTGTTCTATATTACTTGAGTTGGGCCAGATACCAAGATAATTTCAATCATCCCGGCAATACGTTGGAAGATGTAATCTTAGATTTAGATAACCATTGAAGGAATCTTAGATTTAGATAACCATTGGTTACCAGGGGGGCTCAATAATGGTGTGGGGAGCAATTTCTTATGAAGCACGCACGGACCTAGTCGTCGTTTCCAGAGGAAGTATGACCGCTCAAAGATACGTGGAGGAAGTGCTTCATGACCATGTGGTACCATTTGCTCCATTTATTGGAGAAAATTGTGTGCTTATGCACGATAATGCCCGAGCACACGTTGCCGGCCAAGTAAATGATTACCTCGATGCTGTTGCCAGCCTGCAGTCCGGACCTTAATCCGATTGAACACATTTGGGACAACTTAAAAAGACGAGTCAGAAGCCGTAATCCAGTGCCAACCACACTCCGTGACCTAACAAGTGCGGTTTTAGAAGAGCGGCACAATATCCCGCAGTCAGATATCCAAGACGTCATAGACGGGATGGCTGACCGTATGCGTGAAGTCATAAGACCTCGTGGGGGCAATACTCACTATTAAGATTGTCCTCATTTTATTTTTTTTAACATTTTGTTAACATTCACCTCTTAAGAGTTTTTTTTGAAAAATGATACTTTATTGTTTCGTGTTTTTTTTTTATTTAAGACCTACTGTAGTTAAGCTACCAATTCTTTAATTAACGTTTAATTAACTGCTTTTTAATTTACTTTCCCTGTAATTAACAATAATCTAAAGAATCAAGAGTATTCCATGCTAATGCAAGTGGCCGGTTAAATGTGCCTGTGAGTGTATATTGCAGATTAGGTATAATGCGTCGTTGCCAAAATAGATGCATAAATGTCATATTTAGCACAAAAGTAAAGAAAGAAAAAAGAATTTCCCATTTTCTAAGTATAAAATATATCTCCTTACAAAAAACAACTAGCAATTAATGGCATTTAAAAAAAGATTTCGAAAACGTATGTGACAAAATAAATTTTTTATTTTATGTGACAAAATAAAAAATTTATTTTGTCACATACGAATACCTAAAATCTGAGATACATTACATTTGCGCCGGGCCTGGGTTTTTTTTCCATACATTGTGAGCATTGTCCTTTGTCGCATTGTCATGGTAAACTCGTTTAATAAAAATGACAATTATGTCACAAATCGACAGGTAAAGTATTGACAAATTGTCGCTATTGTAAATGCCTTTAATAAAACTCTACAATTATCAAACACCATGGTCGAGCCCCGTGACAATTGTCAGTGACAAAATCGCATAATCGTAACAAATTTGTCGGCTGCTGACAAAATTGTCAAATATTTAATTTATGGAATTGTGTGAGGGTACACTACAATAATTCATACAATTTTAATGTTTATTCGAATAAGAGGTTTTAGTGACTATAATTCCTGTTTTGACGGTGTTTCTGGATACCTTTCAATTATGGACATGAACAATAAAATGACCACTTTGAGGCTGATATTTGAAAATAAAGATTTACTGTTTGGCAAGTTAACTGAACAAGTGACACACGAGAAAAAAAATAAGTGGAAGGAAATAGCTGACCAACTGAGAGCACTAGATATTTGACGCCTCGGTTGTATTTGTCCTATGTATTCTTAATCACTACTCTCGCTGCTAGACGTCAGCACAATTTTTGTAAAAATTAAGCTTTTATAAACTTTAACTGATTGCGCGACACAGGGTAAGGGCACCTGTCAATAATATCCGACAATTCGACAAATATGTCAATATGTCGTGACAATTATCCGTTTAATAAAGCAGAATCGACAAGTTTTTCACGACAATTTGTCACCTGTCACCTGTGGCGCGAAAAGTTTTATTAAACAGAAAATTGTCAAATTGTCACAATAATCCGACATATTTGTAAATTTTCCACCATGTCAATTTTGTCACCTGTAAGTATTATTGAACAGAAACTGGTCAAATTGTCGGAATTGTCAACCATGACATAATTGTCGCATAGTCAGTTTTATTAAATAGGGGTCTGACGCTTTCGTTTGTCATGTTTGCCTTGAGTCATTTAATTTACAGCAGCACCCATAAATACGTAACTAAACCAGTCGCGCCACGTGAGAAGTGCTTAGCCTTGCAAAATGCGTTACGCAAACGAAGTGCTGTTAACATCTGGATCCAAAATGCATCACCATAGATATAGAGTACTTGAAATATGGTTCTGCAGAGAAGTATGGCATCAATCTATATCTTCCTTTTGCGGTAACAACGTAAGAAGGATGAATCAAATGATGATGAACCTAAACAACAGTTAAACGTTCGCATGGGGAATGTAGCTCATAATCGAGTATTCAATGAAGAAGAACGAAAACTGGCAAAGTGTCTCATTCGTTACGCCGATATATATATTTTGGTTACTCGACAAAAGGTCAGAAAGTTGGCATACGAACTTGCCGTGAAATACGATTTGCGGACTCCTCCTTCTTGGATCGAAAAAAAGTAGTAGCTTCAGGAGAAGGATGGTATCGTTAATTTATGAAGAGGAACCCTGAATTATCTGTGCGCGCTGCTCAAGCTACAAGCCTTTCCAGAGCAACAAGTTTTAATCGCAGAAATGACGATGCTTTTTATGACAATCTATAAATGGTCATGGATCGCGATCACTTTGAACTTCAGAACCTTTAAAATGTCGACGAAACAGGTGTTACTACCTTACAGAAACCTGACAGAGTGGTAGCAAGAGTACAACGAGGCACAAGATACGTAGGCGCAGTTACCTCTGTTAAACGATGAACTTTGGTCACACTGGGGAAATACAAATATAGGATCAGATACGAAGACTATTTTGTGAGAGACGGGCCAGTGAAGTCTGTTGGTACAGGTAATCCATCAGAGTGCAAGATGATTTAAAGCATTTACAGAAACCACTAAGGCTCGCCGTCCCTTATAGTATTGTTAGTGTTAGATAACTATTCTTCACACAGAGTATTCGTACGTCTAATTCGGTTGTATACAGTTTTTTTTAATCTATTTATATTACTTCTAAATGCCTTGTAGATTGCAATGCATCTCATTTCTTCAAAAAACTAATATTCTGAAATACAACAGAGAACAAAGATATTTACTATACTATATGTATTTGTAAAACTAAATACACTGCACCACAATTAAAACGGGTAGGGAGGAAAACCGCCAATATCTTTAAAAGTACCAAATGTAGCTTAATAAAACAAAGACTATATGAAAGACAATTTTTTGGCGCAAAGATGTTATTTAAAACATTTTATTTATTTTTGATAATCGTATGAGAAAACCTGAAATTAAAAAAGGATGGTCGTTTCAAACTTGACAACCCAAAAATTAAAATCAATTGATTAAAATTTGTTTTAGTTTTGACATTAAAATTGCTATAAGTATGATGTGTCTGCTTTGTAAACGTTATTATTCTGAAGTCATCATGTCATTGACCATCGAAGAATGCACTAGGATCCTGATTTATAGCTCGAGGTTGGACGAAGCCAACGAGACACAGCAAGAACTGGTGTGAGCCTCTCCACGGTTCAGAGAGTTGTCTCTGTAAACTGGATCTAATCTGAGAAGGCCAGGAACAGATCGACCAAGATGCACGACGGCGCGGGAGGACTGCTATATGATGAAAACCATATTGAGAAATCGCTTTCTCACTGCTATTGATGCCAGAAATCAACATTTACAAGCTGGAGGAAACATTGAAAAATGGCAGAATATACCGCAGAATCGTCTTAAAAACCTGGGCAAAGTATGCGCAATCGCATAACAGCTTTATTACAAGCTCACGGACGCAACACAAAGTATTAAAATACGTGAAAACGAACCTCTGTAGCCATTTCACATTCACGAAATCACAGCAAAAGTTATGCATTTTAATCTAAAACGAAAGGTTCAGTTTATTTCAATTTTATTTCCATGTAAAACAACCGAATTAGACATTATAATACTCGTGTCAAACTATTATCATAGCCACTCTCATTCTAATGCCCCCATTATTTATTGCCCCCAATATTTATAAGACAGTTGCATTAACTACTATTAAGATTTGTCTTAAAAATTTCCCATCAAAATAAAGATCACATTGACTAGAATGATAAACAGCTCTCACGGCAATCGGCAGTGTTTGTCATTCTTCAGGTTAACCTATATATCAATTATGTACGGATCTTTAAAATTCTATAGAAAGTGCTCGAGCTCAAAGACATTATATGAGCCTTTTTTTTACACCCATCTTGTGTTTTTGGTGCGTCCGGTGACTTAAAATAATCATAACTCTGTATGGAATTTCCCGAAAATCGTTTGTACCTGTTCATTAGGTAAAACAATTCATTATTTTTAATAAATGTATCAATACGTATATTGATCTAAAACAAAATCGTCACATTGTTTACTTTTGCTATGCGGGATTTATATACCCGAATTTCATGCCGTCCAGGCATAAAATGCAAACCCCCAACAATGGCTACAGATAGTATAGTTTCCTCATAAAGTTTTGTAAAGTGAACATGTTGCGTGGTGTCCACTTCTGTTTGCCACGTTACCAGAGGAAAATAAGGTAATACGCGGTCTATTTGTTATAAATAATTAATAATTTTGCAGTGAAAATGTGAACTGGTAAAATGCGAATACTCATTGTGCAAAACATAACCTCAATTTATAGGTAAAACATTATTTTCATGAAATAAAAGATTTCCTAGCAAAAAACTTGTTTCGTTACTAACTTGGCGGTAACGTATATGGGGAATCAAAAAAAGTAACGGAAGGGAAGCTAAGACACTAAGAGCATGAATATTATTTATTTTCAAGGAGTGATAATTTTATAGCCTAAATTCCTTAGTTGTTTATTGGATAGAAGTAATAGCATAAATGAAAAAAAGAAAAGAAATTGAAAAAATGTCAGCGCCCGCCGGGACTTGAGTGAGTGCAAAATAAATACATAGTACATTAGAAGTAATAGCTATTTTCTGTAAATAAAAGTAAACAGCGCTAGAATTTATGACGTAAAAAAAATGTGGTAAGGTAGTCGTATGGTAGTGCTGCAACAAAAATAAATACTTAAATAATGAATGCATACTTAAACAAAAAACAACTAATGCGAAAAATACAGATTTTTGTTTCAGTTGTCAGAGTTTGATGATTAAACTTAAGGGTATGAATAAACCCATGAAATTAAACAATCTTCCCCTAGAATATAAATACTATTTAAAGAATAAGTAATAATTTTACCAATATTTGTTATAGAATGAAAAATGGCTCTCACAGCAGCTGAAAAACAAAAACGATACCATGAAAGAATAAAAAATGATCCGGATAAAAATAAAATACAAAAGAAGAAAGATTTAGAAAGAATGAAAAAAAGGCAAAAACATAGTTGATATAACAGAAGATGAAAAATTATACATAAGAAAAATTTGGAGAGAGAAAAAGAAGAAATAAGAACAAAACAGGGAACAAATATCAAATTCGAAAGAAAGCGAAGAAAATAAAGGTAAAAAGAAAAATGAAGGAGAAAAATAAAATGAAAAGTTACCAAATAAAATAGCCAGACGCTACTAGTTACTAGCCCGGAAATATAAATCTACATTGGCAAGAATTAATAAGTTATCTGAGTGCCTTGATGCCGCAAGAAACAAAAAAATATAGTTAAAAAACTAGCAGAAACGGAAGCTAATATGACAAAATTGAAAGCAAAAGAAGAACTTTTAGAAGCAACTCTGCAGCGTTTACAAAAACTGCAAAACTAGAAATGAAGAAGATGTGATGAAAAAACTAACCACTGAAAAACAAATACAACATCAGAAAAAAGTTGGATACGTAACTAAAATACTGGGACTGCGTGCAAATATAAAAAAAAGAAAAATAAACTTCCACAACAACCAGAAATCCTTAATGAAATAAGATCCTCTTATCTTCGAGATGAGATTAGTCGTTCATAAAGGAGAAGCAACAGAAAAGATATTTGGTTGATAATTTGTAGAACTTGTATAAAATACTTATATTAAGAAGAAGGTGGAAAATACAGTTCCAGCACGTTTTATAAACACAAACCTTCCTTTGTATTGTCCCCGACTGTCTCAATCTTGTTTATATATAACATAAGTAAGCATAACAATGTAGAATTATTATTTGATTCTTTAAAGAGGAACAAACTTATATCATCTTTTGAAAATATGACTCAGCTTAGGAACAGTCTGGTATGTGACACGAAGATGCGAGAATGCATGTATAAAGAATGTGAAAAGTGCGAGGGGCGTACTGTACAGTATAACTTGCAAAATGAAACATCAGCTGTAGATATTACAACATGTAAAAATGGGAAAAGGTAGATCATCAGTACCAAACACAAGAAAATGGGCAAACATTTACAACAACAAAAAAACTGTAGAAGTAACTAAAGAAGGAACTGTTAACTACTCCGCTCGTAACAGCACACATGTGTGCTTGAAGTACAATACAAATCTATTGTTGCAAAATTCGACCTGAGCGAAGTGGTTAAAGACTTAATAGGAGAGTTTGAGAGCAGTCTTGAATCTCACAAAAAACATTGCTTTAAAGTGTATTACCAACAGAACAAATACCAAGAAATTGTAAGAAACTTAAATTCAAACGAAGCTCTTATACTATTCGATTTCTCACAGAACTATGAAGCAAAGCTAGGTGAAGAAGTACAGGCACTGCACTACGGTGCAAGCAAAAATCAGATCACACTCCACATAGAAATTGTATATTGGGCCAATGATGTTCAGTCATTTTGCACGATTTCTGATAATAATGCACACGGTCCATCAGCAATATGGGCACACTTAATACCCATTACAAAAATAATTAAAACTAAAACGCCTGAAGTTAAGGCTATCCACTTTTTTTCGGATAGACCCTCGTCGCAATACCGACAGAAAAAAAAATGCCTAAATTGTTTGGACTTAAACTTCATCTTGATTTTACAACCTGATCGTTTTTTGAGAGTGGACACGGAAAGGGAGCAGCCGACGCAATTGGTGGAGCAGTGAAAAGAGCTCTTGACAGACACGTGGCTTACAGAGGCGACGTTGTAAACTTTAAACAAGCGTATGATATCAGTCAAGTGCATATACGTGTCGGAAGAAGACATTATAAATATTGGAAAACTTGTCCCTGTCTTAAAACTTGTACCAGGCACTCTACAAATTCATCAAATCGTCTGCAAAAATATTTTCGCGTCATTTAATAATGAGGTAGAGGTATACTACCAAAATTTCAGCTGTTTTTGCACCAAACATGACCTGTGTGACTGCTACGAACTCAAAAAACACTTGTTTCCTGCAATCGCTAAGCAAAATGCACAAGATCACTTTGATCTTATATTTCCGGGCTAGTAACTAGTAGCGTCTGGCTATTTTATTTGGTAACTTTTCATTTTATTTGTTTCCTTCATTTTTCTTTTTTTCCTGGGGAGCGAAGCAACTATCGAACTTATAAAAATAATAGATAAATTTGACATTATGAACTCTAAATCACAATTTGGATGTGGTTTTCAAAGCCCGATGTCTCCAAAGAACAAGGCTTCTGGGAGCCCATTTTCGAAGAAAGTAAAAACTACTTAGAATCATTAAGCATTAATGGAAAAAACATACTTCAACATGGCCGCAAAACCTTTGCATTAGAATTTCATAGACATAGAAGAAAATTTTCCGCGTCTCATGGAAGATTTGTGCAATGATCGCATCAACCCAATTAAATATCTATTAACATACAAATGTTCATAAGATAATTTAGAAATCTTTTTTTTTTCGTGTGTACGAGCTCGTGGGCGAACCAATGACAACCCCAGTCCATTAGAATTTAAATATAGAATGAAAAAACTACTTTTTATAAAAATTCAGTTCAGCGCTCGATAAATTATTCTTATGAACCAACCCACCTGTTTGATCATTTTGGTCAAACAACCACATCTATTGTTGATTCCGGAAAAGAATGTGATAATGATGATTTTTCGCAGGAAATGGAACAACAGTTATTTGATTTAGAACTGGAACATGCTTCCACCGTAACAGAATACTAAAAAAATATTTGTATTACTTAACAGAATATATAGTTATAAAGATAATCACGCGTATAAACTGTGAAGAGTGCAAGAAAACTTTACTTGCATCTGACTATACCCAGTCAGATCAGCATCATTTGTATAGACTATAGACTAAATAGAAACAGATATCAGTCTTTTAGTGTTTATTAATCGAGGAAAGTTATGTTTCCCTTCTGCAGAAGCATATTTAGTTGTTTTGTACGCAGACAAACTCTTTAAACGAATTTCCAACCTAGAACAATTGAATGTGCCAAATATAAAAAATAAAATGATAAATATGGTGAATCAGCATTTTGCACCAAAAGAGCAGCAAATGTTCTGCCATCCGACTGATGACAGTGATTTGCATGTTTTTTTTAAAGTATTGCAAACTTTTTATTAGAGATGCGTCTCAAAACACACTTGAAAAGTCTCATTGATAATAAATAGATTAAGTGCTATTCGAAGCAAACGCCGAAAATTACATAAAACTATACTTTTCAGCCATGTTTAATGTAATTTTGTATTATTACATAATAAGATCAAACATGAGAGTTTAGTATTATCCATGAGTTAAATTAGAACCTGCAAACTCAATAAAATTTACAAACCATACACAATTCCATCGACTGAGGACAACCACGGCAAAGATGTTCATGTTAAATGTTCCTGGAACCTGAAAAGTGTTCTTCGTAAAAGTTATTGAATATTTTATTTTACATTGCATGAGACGCAATTTATATTTTTTGGATAACCCGTTCTCATGCGAATACTTATTACAGTGGGGCGTATTTGACATACTGTGAAACAATTCGCACTTCTGTTTTTTGGTAATATCATCTAATTTAGCCGTATATAAAATAATTCTTACAGAAGTAAAAAAGAACAAATTCTGTATCGGTTGACTACAAATTTATTATTATACTTAGGTCCTTACGTCTTTAGCATTAGAATTTAATAGGGTTTTAAAGTCTACAAATGGATGATTGCTTTAATATGTCATTAAACGAAGGTAAAAGGAAATCCTGTACATTCCTTGAAGAAGGTTAGAAACGGCCATTTTTAACATATTCTTCCATAAAATTTGGGACGGAAATCAATACAATTATTAGGACTCTTGATTTTTTTACGTAGATTTCCTGATCTCAAGTTTAAAAGTTGTGCGAAAAGACCTTTTAGTCAATGAACAGATTATTCATTTATTAAACATATTTAGACACAATTAACCGTTAAAAAAAATATGGTACTAGGGTAGGGTAGTCGATTACCGCCTGTCGGGTTAAATCGCCTAGGTTCCATAAAATTGGTAAAACAAGAATAATCCCATAAAATTTGCACGGAATGGTAACAGAGTAATGTTGTCATTTAACACTGAGCGCCACAAGCTCCCCGCTTGCGACTTAAGCTAGTAGCTGCGCATCTTTCGTTGGAAGGCGGGTTTGTCTGCTGCGCTTATAAAAAAACGGGAAATGTCCAGGTAAGTTTTGACTACATTCTAAAGTATTTAATATCGTTCAATGATTATTTTAATTAAAGTATCTATTTTGCAATCTATGATGCATAAGTTTCTTTATAAATGAATCAGGGATTCTTAATTTGTGATAATATTTCTGAAAGTTGTCATAAAGGTTAATACCGCCTATGCGGCAATAGACCCCATATAGACGGTATTACCCACCCGCAGGCGGTATTAATAGATACACTAGGCGTTACTATCAATTTTTGTTAAACAGATGAAACAACATGTTTACCACAAGAAAAAAGAGTTTATGGACGAAGGTGAATTTAAAAGCTGCATTTTAATTTAAATGTTCAATAAATATGACGTGCTTGTTTCCTTATTTAAAGTATTATCTTTTATCAAAAATATTTGCTTTCGAAGTTACATAGGCGGTAAATGACGAACTTACCTTACAACAAGAAAATTTCTGGATCAAATTTATTTTCCTCTGTGTACATTTAAGGTAATGTCTTGTAAAAAAACACTGTATCAGCATACCGAAGATGTACAATTATCATATTGGAATAGAATGCACACATAGATAAAATATGTAAAAAATACTGTAGGTACAATTGAGTTAGAAGGAAGACTTCTGTTACGTCGTTCAGTAAGTACTATAAGGCAGCACATCAACCTGCCTATCAAGGGATCAACTTTAACTGGTTATACATATAGTTTATGAGAAAAACCAGTACAAAATTATCCCTTAAAAGGTTAGGTTGATCTGCTGCCGATAGTACCTATTGAAATAAAAAAACTGAATTGTACCGAGGAAAAGACTGAAACAAGACGCTGGTAAAAAGAAAATGAAAGTAAATAAAAATAATCGACACAAAGAGGAATAAGAGAACAAATTGAAAAAAATATGATTTAAATAACCGCCGCTGGTTAAGATGTAAAAAAGAAAGGATTTGTAGTGTTCAGAGTTTGCTCAAATCAGAGCAGCAAAAATTTGCTTTCCGAACGTCTATGGTTCTATTAAATATCCCTCAGAACAAATGTTCACTATGTCATACATAACTTTTTGCATGATCGGCGTATTTGGAAAAAAAATCTAAAAAAGAGAATCATGAGTTATAATGAGTTTGCCATTCATACGACAGAAGACGTGCCATCATCTATAAAGACCCTCCATAACATTATAGCACGCAAGCAAAATAATAAACACAGCAAATAAAAGAGTAACGATACATAGTGGCGTTTTATTACATATTAAATAGATATTTTTCGCGAAACGATAGGGTAATTCGAGTAAAGGTAAAATTTAAGGAGCGCAGAGTTGTGTTGCGTCTAAGCGCGTTGCGTAATTTCTCGGCCCTGTTTTACGATCTGTTTAGCGTGTCAAAGTGTTAACTGAATGCAACCGAAAATGAGCAAAACACTATCTGACAAATAAACAATTCCTTATTATTTTGACAAGGAAGCTTCGTATGGTATGTTAGATTTATCTGTTACCTAATGTGTACAGTATTTTGTCAATTAATAGTAAATCTAACAAAATAGAGGAAAAATTTGTGTTGTTTTTCACGAAAACCAATTGAATAACAAAATTTTTCAGCACCAATTACCACAATACACAAACAGCAGTAGCGTCCATAGAATGAGTACGGCTTCATTTGGCACAAGAGGTAGCGCCCAGATTGCCACGTCATGCCAAAACACTGAATACAGTGCGCAAACGCAAACATTTCATGTCGGCCGAACGTTAACCAGCCATGAGATTATGGACAAGTGTCAAGTAAACGAGAGCTGGTAAACCAGATTAATTTATTCCTACTACTCCTTACTTTATTACTTTGGATTAGGCATTTCTTTTGAACTAAATTGGTTTGTTTCTTAGTTTTCATCTATCAGTCATCATCGTAATAATAATACAAGTATTATTATTTTTTTATACCTGACGTTAAAATCAATGTAACATTTAGCAACTTAAAAGTAATGGAAGTAAAAGGATTTTAATATATTCTTGAGTTTGCACAACTATTACTCATCACAATAAAACAATTTTCAAAATAAACACAACTTAAATACGTTTAAAATTGTTTTATTGTGATAAAAGGATTTTCTTTAAAAAACACATTTTGGAACTGTGGTGTACAATCTCTCTCTCCGTTTGGATTGCAAAAAACATACTCAATTATAATAGTAGTTTAATTCAAACTTCTTATTTTCGTGCAACAATAAAGGGAATATAATACAGTACAATGTACAATTAAAATACTGCATACTTAATAATTAATAATATAATACATCAAATCTAAGTTTATACTTAGGTATGTAGATAGAAAATTTGTGCGTCCTTAGTATTTAATACTTGAAGCTAATAATTAACATTTTAAATTTATAAGATGGTATAGATGGTATACATAGTTAAAGTAATAGTAAACATTGCATTTATTCCAGCCTGTTACAAATGTTTGAGCTGTAACTCAGGCAAATTACAAAATAAATGAAAGTAAATAGAATTTACTTTTATTTATTTAGGGAAGATGAAAATTTACCCAACCTGGGCTCCGGTAGGAAAGTGTCTCCTTGGCCTGTTTCTCGACGACTGTGCCCGATAGGGCTAAACCGTTCCGTACATTCGAATGGAAAGTAATTGTTTGGGACTAAAGGTTTACGCCCAGTATAATCTGTATAATTGCGTAGAGGAAGGTCACGTTACCCATAAGCTTTATTAATATTTTCAAACATCCACTACCGGATTGAAAACGAGCTACTTTTTGTGATCTGTTTCCCACGCTATTGCTTAGTTTCTTATATTAGGTTCCATTATGAAGCTTTAATTTTTAAATTTTAATAATCCTGTCACATTTTAAAGCAAAATATTAACGTAGAGTGTAAGGGGAGATTGTATCTTGATTGCTCCATACCAAGTGCCCCTTAGGAAACTTACGTCATAGATAATGTATCGTTTTCGCATTCATCATAATTAATTCATCATCATAAAGAAAATTATGGTGTAAATTTGGAAAACATACGTCTAGGGCTAATTTGATACTTACGAGTAATACTTAATCTACATATACGATTTATAAACTTTAAACAGTCTGATTTAACTAAAATATAATGGAAGCCATTCTAGATTCATTCTTGTAGCCAAATTTATAATTAGTTTAGACACCGAATTTTAAACTATTTACACTTTCTTAGTTATAATTCAAACGGGTTCTTACCGACAAATAATTTTTAATGCGAGTTCCCGATTTTTCGACGCTGTTGCAAGCTTCATGATCACGGGTAAGCTGGTGGAACTGCGGGTGGCTACTAGGGACAAACATATCTGTCTACCCTTATTATTCGTCATACGTATTCGGACGCAGAAGAATAAGGGTAGACAGATATGTTTGCCCGTAACTAAATTATAGCTATAAATAGTTCTGACAATTTCAGAGTACTTTGATAAGACTATGATTTTACGTATAACCTAAAATCAAATATATATATTTTTCTTTGTGTCTCTAGGTAAATTTACAGGCTGTAATGAAAAGTACTGCATTCCTTAAAACTACGCTATCTACAGGTAAAATAAAGTGGCATAAAAATATAATTAATATTTACAATGTGTTACAAAAAACAAATATAGTAGAGGGTGTGAATGGCTCGTTAGAAATATTCTATTCACAAAAATATGAATCGTATTGATAATATTTAAAAAAATATTAAATATCAATTTCGCAACGACAAAAATATCGTGACAATATTTAAACTAAATTTAATATTTTAATCTTATTTTTAACTTTTACTAACGGATTTGTTTTAAATATAATGTAATTTACGAACTAAGTATATGCTACATAATTGCTTGAAATATGTATTAATTTAAATATCGCTACATGTAATATTCATGAACAATATAATATTTACATACATACACAAATCACGCCTATAATCTTTTGCGGGATAGGTAACAATGAATTGGTCACATCACATCACTGCGCATATAATGTAGTTATATAAATGTTATTAACATGATTTGTAATACCTATAGAACGCGTGGTTTTGAGCTATGGTTTAAAGAATCGCAGTGCTTTATGCATAATCAAAACATAACGTTTGTACCGCAAGGGAAGCTGATTGAAAAATGGAATGAATGCACACATACATTCCATTATTATTCCGTAATATTTGTTTATTTTATATTCAAAAATATTTTTTCATACTTATTGCAGTCCACTTAAGGGACCGACACAGTAGGTTTGCTATTTAAACATCATAGTAGACAACTAAAGTTGATACTTTATAATACTTTTCCTACAGTATATAGGGTGAAGTTTTTACGTTTTTAGTATCGGCCATTAGTAAATTTTTACCCTGCATATTTCTGTTTACTTGTTCCTTGACATTTCTGTAGCACTCACTCAAAACTTTCTATTTTTTATGTCTATATTGCGTATTTGCACACAAAATTACAGCTATATTAAAATGGCGGACGTCAGCTTGAACATTTGCACGCCACATGATCTATATCCATACTGATTGATACGCTTATAAGGGCTGTGTAGGTAAAATTGTGTATGCAAGTGTTTAAGCCTACTCCGACCGTCCAGTGGCGCCATCACATGTTTTTAATTTATTTCTGCAAATCGAAAACAAATATCAAAAATCTAACACGGACAGTTTATTTCAAAATGCAACAATAAGCTTTTAATTATGTTTTAAATTTATTAATCACCGTTCCGTATTAGTTATTTTAAAGACGCATAACAATACAAAGCTTATTGCTGCACCTTAAAATAAACTTATCGTATAAGACAACAATTTTTCCGTCTTAGATTTTAAATTCTTGTTTTAGATTTTAAGTAATTATTAAAAAACAGGTGAGGGCGCCACTGGACGGTCGGCGCCGCCTTAATGTGAGATCTCATTAGCACACCCATGCTGACGCCTCATAGCACGTACTATTCAAATATAGACTCAGTTTTTTAATCTAGTAGCATAATACTGTGTTTAAGGGTTGATGCACAAAAAACTCAATAGATCGCCTGGGATCTTCATTCAAACCATAGACAGAAATCGACCTGTTCAGTATTTTTGTCCATGGCTTGTATGTCTCGAGGTGATTCGTTTACGATGTTACATTTAAATATGCGATGACCAAGTAATCAAAGCCTACGCTGAACATATAAAGCGATGAGACAGAAAAAAGTCAAATAAAACGTTCAATGAACAATTGACAAGAAGTCTAATGTTTCATTTTTAAATATTTACTCTCATTTAATTCAGCCATATCCTGTGATGACTGATAAACTGGTGATTCATAAATAATTTGTTACCATCATCATCAAACTGGAAGTGGCATACAGAATTGAGCGCAAACTAACTAATCGTTGCGCTGTACATTCGCATCGTTTCAATCATAGCACCAACCAATACTGTAATAAAATTGGTTGCGTATTTGCAAATTTTGTATAGCAACCGTAAAGCCATACATAAGTAAAAGTATGTATAAATAAGAACTTATACAGTATGTTAGGAAAAATGCTGCATTTCTTTGAAGGGGCGAAACTAAAGGAGTTCAGGACCAACTATTCCTTCGATTCCAATTGCCACCACTGAATCTGTCACTAATGACAATTTCGATAGTACTACTATCTAAAGTTTTCATTCGAAAAACCCTAAACTATCGATAGGCCAGTTGATAGTATCGATAGATCAAATTGTAGCAATACTATCGATAGTATCTACGTCAAAACTACCTACGTCATATAATATCATTTAGAGACCCATGACAACAGTGCCCCATGTTATGAAACTACAGGCTACATACAAGTCTACAGGTAAAATTCACTGCGTACCTGGATAATATTCCTGTGGCTAACCGACTACGCCATGAACGCCGAATTTCACCTGTAAAATTGAAGTCCGTAGTTTGATTAAATCGGGCTCAGGCAAAAAAAAAATTGAGTATCAGAATCTATAATTGGCCGAAAGTTGGAAAAAAAAACTCTCACTTCCGACACCAATTTTTTGATACTGTTTACGTCATATGATAGGATTAGAAAATTCATGGCAACATTAAGCGTTTTATAAGTCAAGAAATAAACATGAGTTTGCCTGTCTAAAAATGGCCGAAAGTGCTTGGCAGTCGCTTCCAAAGATATTTTAAAGCATTAAATCTTAAAACAATTGAGCGAAAGTTCTGTATACATTCTTAATGTATGTATTATGGCATGGTTAGCTATGTATGGGATGTCTTAAATATCCAACATGGCGGAACATCCAAGATGGCAGATACGTTAATTTTCATTGCATTCGTACTAATAGGTATCAAATATAAGTTCTTCTTTAGAATAACGCGAATAATAAAGTGCTGTCACTCTTGACCCAATATGGCGAACTTCTAAAGATGTGTGACTATTTTTTATGCTTTTCTACAATATCAAATGAAAGGTCTTGCTAAGAACACCTAATAAATAAAGTGACATCACTCTTAACAAAATATGGCAGACCTCTAATGATTGCGGAATTAATGATTATGCTTTCCTACAATATGGGTATCAAATGGAACAAATTGCAATGATGCGTTGAATAAAGGCGTGTCTACTGCGCGTGTTTTCTTTTCGAACATTAGACAAAAACAACTGTCAACAAACAAAACTTGTCTCCTGCAGCAAAACGTGTATGTATGGAACGATGTCAAGAAATGAAACCTCTGTCGCTCTCTATACATGAGGGAATGTCTTTGCTCTCTACACAACTTTTCCCAGCTGTTGCCATGCACCTCAAAATGATATCATATGACGTAGCCAGTTTTTAAGTGGGCTTGCGGACTAATAGTATTATTTATATAAATATATTGGAGAAAGTGTGCGCAGGTTATGCTAACGGCGAAACCGAACTATGACAGCACTGCAACCTTACTGCAGCGGATCCATAGCATGTCCTGAATTAATTCATTCTAATAAACTCATATAATACTATTACTTATCAGCTGACTATCGATAGTCTTGGTGATTATCGATGGACCAAAACTATCGATAGTATCGATAGCTTCGCTCTGTAGGAAACCGATACTATCGATAGTTTTTAAATCGTGAGCCACGATACTATCGATAGTATTGCACGTTGTTGATAGTTTTGCTACATTTTGATAGTCTATCGATAGTGCACCATCGAGCTGCAACACTACACCTAGGGTTTATTTTTTTAAATGCTGTGAAGGTACTTCAATATTTTACACTATTTTCATTTCACTGGGTTCATTTGATTTCTACCGTGTATAATTTATTGTAAATACTGATGTAATATCGTACTGTTTGTGAACCATACGGTAAATGTGTGAATAAACTTATATGAATCCTCAGGTAATTTCAGAGTAATCTTCAAGATCATTATCAGCCACAGTCAGTTACCCCTAACCACAGCGTCAACACGAAAAAAAAATGGATAACAACCAATTGAAAAACTCCTCCTAACTATTTCGTCAACTTTGTCTGTCTGTCCGTCTGTCTGCCTTCTTTGCACCTAGTGACAGGAAATTTAGTATGCAGATCGTATTGACGCAGAAATGTTAGCAAAAGATAAATATTTTTTTCGACTCTTTCCCATACAAGTGAAAGGGTTTCTTTTTTAGTCTATATTGAATAGGTCTGAAAACTAAGTAAAAGTTGCTTTGGAAAAAAAATATTTAAAATTCCTGTCTCTAAAATATTTGCTTTTCTGCTACAGTACAAATTGCTAAAAATAATAATAAATGTCCAACACGCTCTTGGCTGGTTTTTTGAAGCCTTGTTACTATAGTAACAAACTATATCGGAGGTGTATTATTTCGACCTTTCGGAATGTTGTTCTATTTCATCCGTTGAAAGGAATGCAGAACTTTTCTTAATAACGCGTTCACACTATACACTTGCCCGTTCCTGCCGCTGTCGCGAATATGGCTCGAAATACTTCCGCTGAAGCATCAACGCGAGTGAGTGTTCACACACTGCCGTCATACTGTTCTCGCACCAATATGAGTGAGCGAGATAGCAAAAAATTCCACTCTCGTTCGTGCTACCGTTTCCTTGACTCGCGCACGAAAAGCCGATATTCGAGGGAGCACTACACGTAAGCAGCGGCATGACGAGTAACCAGTGAATGTTTACATACTCGCGCTGCCTACATCCCTTACTATTCGCCTGCCCACATTGGCATTGTGAGAACGTGTTATAACACGTAGTGCAACTACAGTGATTGACAATAACATCAGACGTGCTGCGTGTGGTACTTGCAGGGTCATTGCTGGTTGCTCCTGGAGGCCTCGGCGTCTTGCCGCGTGATGTTGAAGGCCTCGGTCTTGAGGAAGTCCACCGTCTTGTAAGCTGAGTCGGCCTCACCCTCCGCCTCGCCGCACGGCGCCGGTTTGCCGTGCGCTGCCTCCGCAACCTTCGCGGCGGCCGCTTCCACCTGCTGCACATATTCAATACATGTACCTCTACAACAGAACATTTTTTTTTTTTTTTTATTAGTGATGGGTTTGCTCTTGACTCTAGTCTAGGTCATAGGACAGAGACAGAGTCTAAGATGGAGCGAGCTCACCCAGAAGAAGCCTGTTAAGGCACTGGCACTCCCACACACTGACGGAACGCAGCAAGCTACTTGGCGCCAGACTTCGGTGCAATGGTGGTCGCGAGCCAGGCGGCCCCTTACGGAGCCTTCCACCGCTAAGTGGGATCGTTCAGCCGGACTTATCCATAGGCAAGCCTGTGTTGCCGTTGCCCGGGGTGGACCGCTAGGAGGTAGATCCCATGCCACCCCATCACACAGAATACTACCTTCGCGTTCGCGCTTTAAATTCTACCGCGCGAAAAGAGAATAATTGAAGTGTTTTAAACAATCCCTACCCTTGCACAGGCCTCGGTCTATTTGGGCCGCTACTGCCATTTTCCCATATAAGTCGAAGCGAGTTTCTTTTCCTACTGTCTTACAAACTGTACTTAGGCATAACAAAGAAACGAATAAACAATAAAACAATAAACAATCACTCATCGGGCATTACAATAAAGAAGTTAGTGCTTTTTATGTATGGAGTTTTATAATAAACACGCGTTTAGCACGCGCCAAACTTTTTTGTGGTAAGGCTCATAATGTCTGGAATAAACTTAACACAGGAAGCCGTTGGATCAATCAAATTATGTCTTAAAAACAGGAACAGTTTCAAAGTTGGTACACGATTGAGTTGGGGCTGATACTTACTTGATTTGACTTTGAAGTCGCCTTGACTGGAGCAGGTTTAGATGACTGCAGGTCCAAATCCAAGTACTGCAAGGCGTCTGATCTTAAGTCACTGTGTGCAGATAGTTGTAGTGTTGTCTGGAAAAAAAAGTTTACCGTCTGATGGTGCCGGATTACAAAAGCGTCACCTCATTTCTACCCATGGATACTATCTAACGGTAATCGTGGTAAATATAATGTTACGTTCACACAATGTCTCTATGGGTAGGGAATTAGGGTAGTCGGCAGCGCGAGCATGTTAGAGTCAAAAGAACTGCAGCACGAGAACAAATAGAATGTGTTACTATCTCACTCGTATGCTGCGAGAAGAGTATGACGGCAGTGTGTTAACACTGACTCGCGTTGATACTTCCGGGGATGTATTTCGGCCAATATTTGCGGTAGCGGCAGGAGCACGTGCAGGTGCATAGTGTGAACGTAGCATAAAAAATAACCCCAAACAGGAACAAATAAACCCTGAGTATATGTATAAACAAAAGTAAAATAAATAAATCTTTCTTCTTTGTAATATTAGTTTAGATGTTTTTTTTCTTAAACACAAAAAGAAGGTGCATAGCCAATATCAACAGCATACCTGTCCCAGTAGATGATTGATATGTCCTATACTGGAATGGCGAGGTTTCAGCGCGCGGTCTACTGCCGGGGGGAGTGACGGCAAATTGCAATACTGCATAGACTGGAACACAAAACATAACAAATTAGTTACAATAGTACATTGTATACGCTTTATGAAAGAAAAGAACCGATCACTGCAGCTGAGGCAGCCGAAGCTGGTCACGAAAGCCAGTTTGTGTGTGTATGTTTGTAACTACTTCGCGCGCAAACGGATTGACGAATTTTGATGTAATGTTATACAGATAGAGTAAAACCTGGAATAATATATAGGCTACTTTTTACCGCAGGAAAAGAGAAACAGCTGCGGGGCGTGATAAGCGGCAATCTAGTTATGCAATATGACTTGGACTTGTGCTCAGACGGACTTTGAGTCATATGACCATATAAATAAAAAAAAAAAAAAAAAAAATGAAGACCGACCTGGTCTTGGACAGACTCAGAATAAAGCAGACTCGGGTAGACCCAGATAATTTACAGAAGTTGATTTGACTGGGGGTCCATTTAACTCCGAGTTTGAGCTTGACAACCAAGCTTGTTATAAGAAATGTTAGTAATATGAAATGTTTTTTTTTTATTCTCGGCGTATTGAAACTACAAAATCAACTCATCAAAGACCGATTATACATACAAACAAATATACATAATGCGATGTATCTTTGTTCCTAATGCCGATGCGTCTCTGTCAAAAAATAATAATAATACCTATTTGAGAGATACGAAATCAACCACACATACCTAAATGTAGCCACACATAATTGCGAAATTGTACGAATTTCGCAATTATGTGTGGCTACAGTAAAAGCCAGTTTACACCTTGATTTATAACATAAACATAAATCGTCATTCATCAGTCATAACACGCGCAGTAAGGCTTGACCACAGTTTAATTATACCCGCTCTACACGTAGTCCGCGAATAGCGCACGAAAGCCAAGACGCTAAGTGTGAAGCCGATTTACGTAAATAGTTCATATTGGTGAAATTACACATTATCGATTAGTAAAATCCAAAACAACAACAACTGTACGACATCTGAACAACTGCTGAAGCATTGATTTACAAAATTTTAAATTAAGCCATATTACATTCTCGTATCGAAAAGACCTCGTATTGGAAGTTGCAGTCGCCGCCGGTGTGGAGGTTACATACACACACGCACAAAATGTTGCTAGTAAAAATGACAGTTGTCTAAAATGAGCCTGCTGTATGGAGAGTCCGAGGTGTGCCCGTACCTCTGGCAGCAAAGCGCTGGGGACCTGGGGTCACATGGTCTTAAATCTGCAAGTTTCGCTAATCAGTCTATCTACCGTAAAAGTAGTGAGATTCATGTAATAACAAAAAGTCATGAAAATACATTTGAAATCGAATGACAATCAGTCTGTGTTTAAAATTAACTAGACGCCCCAACTCACCTGGTGCCCCTGGGAGCAATCGTCCTCATCTAGCGTGATGCGGGGGGTAGGAGGGAGCAGTACACGGCCCGGCGAGCGCGGCGTTGCGTGCGGTGACCACCTCGGAGTTCGCAAAGTATGACTCGTCTAAAAAACAAGAACATCTTTCAATCCCGTTTCCAGCTATAGCATAATAGTAGTTTATGCAACTGTCGTATAATGGGGGTCATTAGAATGCGAGTGTCTGTTTATCACACGAGGCGCAGCCGAGTGTGATAATAGTATGATACGAGCATTCTAATGCCTAATTATAGCAGTTGCATACACTATTTTATCTACACTCTCCAAAAAAACTCAGAAACACTTTTCTAAACGTACGCACCGGCCATTGCAAGGCCCGATACAAGGACAAATTCAATACGAGAACGTAATATGGCTTGATATTGATATGAATTTTTAAAAATCTATACTTTAGCAGTTGTTTAGATGTGGAGTCTTAACAATAACTTAACTAAACAACTGAACAACATCTGAACAACATCTGAACAACAACTGAACAACAACTGAACAACATCGAAACAACATCGAAACAACAACTGAACAACATCTGTACAACAACTGAACAACATCTGAACAACATCTGTACAACAACTGAACAACAACTGAACAACATCGGAATAACATCTGAACCACAACTAATCAACATCTGAACAACAACAGAACAAAAACCTATTAAAACAACTGAACAACATCCGAAAAATTACCGTACAACAACAACTGTCAGGTGCGGCGGAAGATAGCGATTTGAGTATTGGAAAAAAAAACTTCGTTTCATTTCTCAACTTTATCGTATTAAGAGTTTTGTCATTAAGTCATTACGCTTCTGTAATTTATAGTAAACCCTAGTTTTTATAGGCAGAATGCATAAAGTAGGTCATTATGCATCTGTTTTCGAATTCATAATTCGAACATTATGAGACGAGTGTATATAAAAACATAAAGCGTACTCTGTTTATTCCTAACTCGTATCTTGCAGGTTATCTAAGTTTGTTCTTTTCAACTCTTGTTAGATTAATATAAGCTAAAGAACAAAAGTAAAGAAACAGGAAGTCGAGTAAAGAGAGTAATTAATTAACATCTAATAATGTCGTGTTTATTTCCCAATGCTAAGCATTTTTACCGAGGACCACAGACAATGCTCTGGATTTTTCCCTACAACAAAATAAATCAAGTTCACACCGCACAAGAGGAGAAACACTTGTATCTTTAGCCAATATCTTGAAAAATACTGGGCCGATTTTGATGCGCTGTGACTCTTTAAGCAAGAGAATTCCCAAACCATTAAAATATGAAGGCGCGTATTCACTAGGCAACTTTTGTAGCACAACAAGTCTCCAGGTGAGACTTGTTCGTTTAATAATAAGTCCCCGAGTGTTGCGCGACAAAATGGCGGCGATTTTTATATGAGATACATGTTGCCGATACAAAAAATAGCCGCAAATTTGTCGCGCAACACACGGGAACTTGTTGGTCCATATGGCGTGGGACACATGTTGCCAAGTGGCCTTTAACCATCGAAATACGTCAGAAATGAATCATGAGAATCGGTGCGTAGTTTTAGAGAAGCCCTCGCATGCATACATACAATTCTGACATTTTGTACACTGACACTTGTTCAGAAAGTACTGTAGCCTTTCGGGAACAACGTATCAATAGTTAGTGCAACTGTCATATAATGGAGGCAGAGGGCATTATAGAGCAAGTGTCTGTTTTAACAGGAGGCGTAGCCAAGATTGATATTACTTCGAAGCGAGCATTCTAATTCAGATTTTGGTTACATATATACATCAGCCAATTGCAGTCCACTGTTGGACGTAGGCTTCCCCCAGGGTAGAGCACGATCTCTCGTTTTCGCCATCCTCCAGTCGCTACAATTCGCCTTTTTAAGTCATCAGTCCATGTGGCCGGAGGGCGTCCAACGCTACGCTTGCTGAGGCGTGGCCTCCACTCGAGAACCCGCTTACTCCACCGTCCGACGGTTCTACGGACGGACAGATGTGCCCAGCTCACTGCCACTTCAGTTTGCTACACTTCCAGCAAGACAATGACCGTCACTTTGGTCTTTTTTCGGATAGAGATACCGAGCATAGACCATTCCGCCCCTCTGAGTGACATGTAGCCGGTGGGCCAGTTATATTTTCATATTCTACAACTCGGCTCCATAGGTCATGTCTTCCAGTCCAGACGCACTGATCGAACACCTTGGTCTTGAGGCATTGTGGCAAGGGTGATTCGAGAATACGACGCAACTTTCCAAATGCTGCCCAGCCCAATTGCACTCTTCTGATGATTTCAGCCTCAAAGTTGTCTCTATCAAAGGTACACATACCTCCGGGCAACTTCTTAACGAAGACTAGCTCGGGGATGATGTGTTGATTGAACATGACTTTCGTCTTGCCCAAGTTCATCCCGAGTCCAACAAGTCTCGAGGCGACGTTGAGACTGGTCAGCATTTCTGCAGATCCAGCAGCGATTCAGCCATTATGACTATATCATCGGCAATGCGGAGACGTGTGAGATATTCGCCGTTGACGTTGATGCCTAGTCCATCCCACTGCAGAGTCCTGAAGATATCCTCGAGCGAATTAATGAAGAGTTTCAGGGATATAACGTCACCCTGTCTTACATCTTGGAGTGGTTGGATTTGGATGGATTCTGTTTTGTGGTTTCGGACATCGTTGCCATTTGAAAGAGGCTTCTCAGCACCTCCACATATCGCCAATCTACTTGGCACCACTGTAAGGACTCAAAAACAGCTTAGGTTTCGATGAATTCGAAGACTTTTTTCCCACAATGGCCATACACAGCAGTTGGTTATACTCTTCTGACTCTGGTATAACCTGCCTTATAGTATGTATGAAGATTTTGGTTGGTAAGTGACTTTTTATTTCATTGAGAGTATTTTAGAGGAGCAATGCAAATAAAGCAGGTCTAACTGTAATCGATTTTGAATATGTTATCCGAATATTACGAGAGGAGTGTATATAAAATATTATAGAATTTTGAGAATATTACGTAGAGATACGAGTTGAATTCAAAACCTCTTTTTTAAATTAGGCTTAAAGACCGACCATACTAACGCTATATGACTACGACTCTAAAACTTACGGTATCGTGAGGGTCAACAGGCTCTTGTACTTTTGGTCCTTGATATGATTCTTTTTGTAAAGTCTTAGGCGGCCGAGGGGGCGGCGTCGGTGGCCCTGGAAATATAACTTATTAAATCATAGGTACATGATGCAAAATAGTAGTTTATGCAACTGTCATATAATGGGGGTCATTAGAATGCAAGTGTCTGACACGAGCATTCTAATGCCTAATTATATGCAGTTGCATACACTATTTTATCTACACTCTAAAAAATTAACTCAGTTGAACACTTTTCCAAACGTCCGCACCGGCGATTGCAAGGCCCGATACATGGTCAAATTCAATACGAGAACGTAATATGGCTTGATATGAATTTTTGAAGATTCTTTACTAACAGTTGTTTAGATGTCGAGTCTCAACAGCAAATAACTAAACAACTGAACAACAACTGAACAACACTGAACAACAACTGAACAACAACTGAACAACAACTGAACAACACTGAAAAACATCGGAATAACATCTGAACAACAACTAATAAACATCTGAACAACAACTGAACAACATCTCAACAACAACAGAACAAAACCTATTAAGACAACTGAACAACATCCGAAAAATTACCGTACAACAACAACTTTCAGGTGCGGCGGAAGATAGTGATTTGAGTATTTGAAAAAAAAACTTCGTTTCATTTCTCAACTTTATCGTATTAAGAGTTTTCTCATTAAGTCATTACGCTTCTGTAGTTTATAGTAAACCCTAGTTTTTATAGGCAGAATCATTGATCTACAACAACCCTAGATTACGCGCGTACGCTCAAAAGGTGGGCCGGTAAAGTAGTGCACAATTTGCAAGCGAGCACTTCTTTCCCACAGTGCGTGGCTGGCCACGAAACTGTTAACATGACCAAGTACGGGCTAACAAATAAGGCTGAGTTCAATAGATTATGGTGAGGTTCGTTGTGATATTTTGAATCAGGCGGACGCAATGAATATATAAATCGCTATGTATGACTGTATAGTTCAGTAGGTGACAAAATCTTAGCGTAATTTTGTATGAGGCGCTAAATCTAGGGTTGTTGTAGATCAATGGGCAGAATGCATAATGCATCTGTTTTCGAATTCATAATTCGAACATTATGAGACGAGTGTAGATAAAATGAAATAAAATATACTATGGTTTATTTCACACTAACAGTGTTTTTTTTTAACTTGCAGAATTTCAAGCGTGCACAGGATTGCAGGAAAATTTTGCAAGTTTTCAAAAAATGTATACCTAACAAGGGAAGTGTTTTAAAATTTGGTATTCAGTGCTATGTTATATTCATGAATGAAAACAACAAATTGAAAACTTGCTCTAAAATTTCTACTGTAATAAGACTAACCATAGTCTTAGTTAAAATAACTCACACTAGATGTCGCTTTAAGACGAGTATCGAGAGCCGCTAGCTCAGTGGCAGAGCGGTGGGACGGTACCCCACAGGACCCTGATTCAAACCCGGGCCGGCGCTAACATTTTTTCAATTTCTTTCTTTCAAGAATGAAAATAAAATAAGCATAATGGGTACTACGTGCATACCTGATATTCCATTTCTCTTGGGACTCATAGCTAATTTTGTAAACGTTTTAGCCACGGACCAGTCCCCTGAAATAAATAAGTCTTTATTAATCTTGATGATGATTTAGTAGTGTGATTCAAAAGTGATGATTCATTTTTGAAAGTGTATAAAATTATGCCGTGTGATGCCGGCTTAGAATAGCATCACCCCATTTCTTTCCCGAGGGAGTCGTAAGAGGCGACTGAGGGACTCGAGGGTGTGTATTGCAATTTTAGGCGATAGGCTGACAACCTCTATGGCGATAGACAATTTTCCGAATAATCCTCAATTATTTGTCAGACGTGGCATAAATATCCGTTTTTTGCGGCCGTTTACGCTCTGCCTACCCCGCAAGGGATTATAGGCGTGATATGTGTATTTATGTATGAATGTATGTTATACGTTCGTCCATAACTCTCTATCGAATGGAATGTAACTTACTAATGTTGGATTGACTAGCGTTGAGCGAGCGGCTCTCCTCGTCACTGATGTTGGACTCATTCTCTGAGAAGTCGGCGGTGTTGATGCGCATGTGCGGCTGGCTCGTGTACATCTGGAGGCTCCGGTCGGCCGCGCGGTCCAGCGTCCGGCTGCTCATCACAATGTTCGTCGGATCGAATGTGAATGCCTGCAAGTACGTTTCAAAAGTGAATGTACGCTCAGGGCTAACTAATTTAATTTATTTCACTTTAATGCACAAAAATGTACACGGGCGGACTTAACGCCAAAAAAGGTGTTATCTCCTAGCCTACCTTAGGGCATGTGGAAAGGGTCAAGGGGCAGGTGCATTAAAAAACAAATATTTAAAGAAAGGCTTAAATATATATAACTCAGTAATATGTACATACGTATAATAATAACAACAACAAACAATAAATACTACACCATATACGTTTATCTTATATAAATATACATATATATCTATAATACACTAAAACATAACTAAGGGTGAGCCTCAACAAAAATGCAATCATAAATGACAATGTAAATGATTTTTATAGCGTTGAAATACGTTTCATTTCATATTTCTAATATACTCTAGCGGTCGGGCGGGTCACACATGTTCTTAGCCGGGTTTTTTTAAAGGAGTCTCGTTGCATACCTACATCCTGTCGTGGAATTGGGTAGATAGAAAAATTTTTCATTTCATTACTGTGCATGACTAGTCTTTAACTATATCAACTTTACATGAGCCGGGCATGTTTAGTAAAACATGCATGCAGCGTAGCATTACCCATAATGTAAAATATACATAATAGAAAAAATTGGCTTTTACAAAGTTTGCCTTACAGCATTACGACCAGTGTCTTCCTTTAAGTTTATAAAACCTGTGTCGAAAGGCACCGCTCTTCCTCAAATAGACAATCATGTAACGTAACAACAAAACTTATATACTTAAAATATATTAAGTTTGTCAATAAGATTAAAAACAATTAGAACAGAATAAAAGTAATACCTGAGCCCGAACTCCAGTTATACACTCTGATATAGGTATGTATGGTCCCGTTGAGTCACAATCATATTGCTCATTCATGGCGGACATTGAGCTTATATTGTTTTGGTAAGTATCTGAAAATAAAAGATTGTAATACTAAACAGTGATATTGAAATAAAATACATACACAAAAACACGACTTTATGGTCCTTCGCGGGGAAAATTGACTTCAATGGCTTTGTATAATTAATTTAATAATGGACCACTAAATAATGGAGAATAAATTTATAATATCACAACCACAAAGCAGAATACACAGAGAAATCGCATAATTTCGTCATTGCAAAGTAAACAGACATTCAGTTGCATCTACAGGAAGTAACAAAACGGCTATCACAAGCAGAAAGGAGGTCAAGGTACTCAACTGAACAACTTTCCCCTTGGAACATGAGCCGTTTCTTTTTTTTATGGACCTCCCATACAAAATTTGCCTATCAGCTGGTTAATTTATTATGAGAGGTTCATTTGTTTTTTCATATTTTGTCCTATGTTTCATGGGGAAAGTTGTTCAGTTTCATAATAACCATGACCTTCTTTGGGCTTTGATCCTTTTTTGTTACTCCTTGTACAGGATGAAGTTTAAGATTAGAGATTCTGATATAAGAAGACATTCTAAAAATACGCCCATAGCCAAGCGTTGCATGTTTTTAAAACAGTTAGGTGTAGGTAATTCGTTCATAATTAGTGAGCACAGTAAAAATCATGATAAGTCAAGGAATGTTAGGGAAACTTTTGATATTTTAGGGCTGCAAAATGGATTCTAATCTATCAACTTCGCGATAAGTAGGTACTTAAATGATAGGTAGTATATTATAACTGATTACTTTAAAGGCATTTATAACTCTTGTTGGGTTTTAAATTATCTTGTTTTTATCCTGTTGATAGACAATCTCATTTCTTTGGTGAGCGCAGCTTATAACTAAATTTATACAAATATTCGCATTTGCACTCCTATAGCTAGAATGCATAATAATAAAATGCAAGAAGGGCCATGGCATAAAGTAAAAAAAAGATGCCGAATACTCAGAATGGATTGGTGATAAGGAACAAACTTCCCCAAGAATAAAAGAATAAAAATAAATTTGGACCACCCAAACAAAATGTACCAGGTGACCAAGTAAATTCATATGGCAGGAAGTTTTTTTACATTTTGACCAATGTTCCTTGGGGAATGTTGTTCCTTATCACCAGCCGGTCTTGAATTTTCTGTATCGGTTACTAGTCAAATTTAACCCAACATAAATTGATTTAAATGATGTGAAAAAATCAGCTTAAAGTGACAATGGTAATACTAGATACTTCTCAGGACTTGATACTTCCCATGCAATAGAAAACATCTCAAATAATAAAGATACATAAACCAAGGCAGTCTTATATAGCCCAATAAGTCTCTTACCTATTGTTTCAAGATATTTGAAAAGTTATTACTAAATAAAAAGACAGGATAAGAAATGTCTGATAAAGAAATTGTACACACTACTCTTCATAATGGATTCTTCACCTGGATCACAGGATTACTAGGAGTAAACTTACAGACTCAAAGAGAAATGAGATCAACCTTCAATACAAGGAGATGTACTGGCTACTCTACGGGGCAACTAGAAGATTTGAAGAGGTGGCACTGCCGAAGCACCAGCAAAAACAGTGCCCCAAACCTAGAGCTGATTAAGTAGAGCATATCACCTAGCTGGACTCATGATAACAAGTGCCATAAGGACTACACACCAGTAGACCTACAAGTGATGAAGGTGGCACTAGAGCAATGGTTTAGAATGAAGTCCTTTTGTCAATGGAAGGGAAACCAATTTGACAAAGGACACGCAAAATAAGTTCAAAAATTGTGGAAAACATCTCCATGATTCTAGCAAATAAAGATTTGATACAGAAACAAGATATGTTTGACAAGAAATACAAAATACACATTGGACCTAGAAACGACTGGGGAGTAACAACGGACAACCCGATACTGTCCTGCAACACAGACGGGTCCAAGAAAGAAAGCACTAAACTATCGGGGGCGGGCATATACATCCAAAACCCACCGAGTCTGCATAAAGCCATACCACTGGGGAAATTCACAAGCATATTCCAAGCTGAAATACTGGCCATCTTGTAATGCGCTAGTGAATTGACCTCCAGAGAAGTGGATGCAGAGGTGTTAATTTATAGTGACAGCCAAGCAGCTCTCAAAGCTCTAAATAAGACCAGTACCACATCAGCATTAGTAAGAGAATGTAAGATGGCACTCAATAAATTATCAACCAAAGCAGCAGACAATCTGGCCAGGCAGGGAGCTGATGAAACCTTCATTGGCCCTGAACCCCGCCTACCTATCCCAGGACAGTCAACAAAAGGTGTCATCAACATCAAAATCAAAAATGAAAGCAACAAAAGATGGAGAGAGTTGCAAATATGCCGTCAATCCAAACGCTTAATTAAGAGCATGGATCCCAAAAGGACCAGCAACTTTCTGCAACTAAGCAGGAAAAGTACAAGTCGGATTATAGGCTTATTGACGGAACACTGCGATCTTAACAGACACCTATATACTATGAAACTAAAAGACCTCCCATCTTGCCCCGAGTGCGGACAGGAAGAAAGTAGTTTCCACTACTTAGCGGAATGTCCAAGCTACTCGCTGCCAAGATGTGAATATCTAGGTAATGACAAGCTTGAAGAAAGGAATTTAGCCAACATATCTCTCAAAGATGTCCTGCATTTTTGCAGGGCAAAAAGAAGATTCGAGGAGGTGATGCTGCCGGAGCACCAGTGAACCCAGTGCCAGAAACCTAGGAATTAGGTGAAATGGTTCCCGCCTAGCGGAGCTGATCACCTGTCTGCGAGTTCCGCAAATGTCCCAACCCGAGGAAGAAGATATCACCTGTGCGCGAACTCTGCATATGTCCCAACCCAAAGAAGAATAATAAAGACTGAGCAGAAATTCAAAGCTCTCTATTGACAATAAGCTTCTTGTGTACAAGACAGTGCTAAAACCAATCTGGCTCAATGGTATACAACTATTGGGTTTGGCAAGTATCAGCAAAATGCAATTTATAAAGCTTATTAAATGCACCTTTGTATATAAAAAACTTAAAACTCATAAAACATACAATTCTAGGCATAGACACAGGAATATAACACCCAACAACAAAAGCACCCAAACCAGTTTGTTCTCCAACCTATAATTATAACGCATGACTATGTCAGACATCTCAAAAGACTCAAGATCACGGACTTCAGTGAACTACTGTTCCAGAAAGAGGAAACCCTGCTGAAGGATTTACTCTGCATGCAATAATTCTACCTACACCTGCTTATAGCAATAACTGATTGCAGATCAAGACAACAACATGAAAAAAAAAACTTTTAATTACATTATAATAATCATTTAGATAAAATATTTCTATTTGTTGCAGGTAACAAACAGAAAGAAATTTCCAAGTATTGTGCACCAAGCTAGTGCTTTGTATTATGTTCCAGCATGAACTTTATTGAGGTATTATTTATAGACTTTTGAACAAAACCACAAATTTCCTTGTCACTGCAAATCATCAACATCCTAATATAGTACCTATAAAATAAAGTTGCATTTCATGTATGCTGAGATATTGAAAACTATGTGATGCAATGGATACTGCTCTTTTTTAAATAGTGTGAGTCATTCAAGAGGAAGGTTTATTTGTATTACAGGAACAGGTATTATTCCTGCAGGAAAATGGTGAGCAGAAATTGTGATTAATAACACTATATTAATAACATACCTAAAACATTTGCAGAGTCATCTGTTGCACGGAGCCCACATACTTGACAAATAGCATCAACCCACTTCTCCATGTCTGATTCAGAGTCTGCTTCCAGGTGGTATGTCCGCTGCTGTGTCTGTATGGTGAACACTGAGCCACGGAGTTTAGGATCAAGAGTACCATTGCCAGTTCGTTCCATGTGTAAGCCAGCATCTACCTACAAAATTTGTGGTTAATGACTTATATAGGAAGGAAAATATTTGTAACTAGCTTGTTTGCCTCCAGTCAGTTGCGCATTGATTGATTTTGAGGATCAAACACATTTCACTCTCACTTAAATTCAGTTGGACAAAAAATAAGAAATGTATTGGTTTGCACCATACTTTTTAACCAGGAGTACTTAGAATTGACCAATTATACAGAAAGTAGATTCAAAAAGAATTGCAAGGAACAAAAGCCTAATAGCAGCTATAGCACCATAATAAATATAGGCTATGTGCTAGCAAGGAAACAAGATGTAGATAGCAATTTTTAAAACTAGATAAAAGTGGTTGAATGAAAGAACTAAATATCACACCATATAGTGTGATGATTATGTTGCATTTACGTACTTGTTCACACAAATCTAAGTTGATGGTGCCCTTGAGGCGCCTGCAATTCCGGTCTGCAAAGTAATCTAGAAAATATTGGCCTGGGAGTTCGCTCGACTGGCGCAAGGCGAACCACCTTCTCCGCCATTTCTACAAAAGAAATATACTATTGGATTGGTTGAAATAATGGGATTAAGGATACAAGGAAAACAGTAAACCTATTGTGTAGAAGCTAAATCTGTCAACAAAAGTGATAGCTGTGTACAATTTGCCCATGCTGCTTACCGTTCTCCATATTCGATTTGTTGGCGGTGATTTAGTTAACCAGCCCTCAAAAATAATGTTCTTCGACATGTTTATTTAGTCATAAAACGCGATATGAGTCACATAAATATTAATTTGATGGAACACCCATGTATAAAATAAACACATCACATCGCACACTGCCAGACATCATAAAGGTACCTATACTCTATCAACTAATAAATGATCTGTGCTATCAACTCTCTGGTTTTGCGCGGGAATTGAAATACTTCGGACCAAAGAATACAATACTCATTAGGTCTTTGCTATACTCTCACTGGCGTGGCTTCGGACCGTTCGGACCGTGGTTCGGACCTTGCTTCGGATCATTGCGACGTAATTTTTAATATCTACACTCGTCTTAAAATGTTCGAATTATGAGTTCGAAAACAGTTGCATAAAGACAAAGACCTACTTTATGCTTCGAGCAACACGGTCTTCCGTCTCGTTCCGGAAGGCCGTCGTTGCTCGAAGACTTTATGCATTCTGCCTATAGAAATCACAGTTTCAAAGAAATTATGGAAGCGTAATGACATAATCAGATGGTTCTACTTCGATAAAGTTGAGAAACGAAGTTTTTTTTGCCAATACTCATATCTTCGGCCGCACCTGTCAGTTGTTGTTGTTCGTTAATTGTTCGGTTGTTATTTAGATGTTATTCAGTTGTTGTTCAGATGTTGTTCAGTTGTTGCACCGACGTTGTTCAGTTGTTTAGTTAAGTTGTTGTTCAGTTGCTGACTCGACATCTGAACAACTGCCGAAGCAAAGAATTTTCAAAAATTCACATCAAGCCATATTACGTTGTCGTATTGAATTTGACCTTGTATCGGGCCTTGCAATCGCCGGTGCGGACGTTTGGAAAAGTATTTAACTGGGTTTATTTTTTTAGAGTGTAGATAAAATAGTGTATGCAACTGCTATATTTAGGCATTAGAATGCTCGTATCAAACTATTATCACACGAGGCGAAACAGACACTCGCATTCTGATGACCCCCATTATACGACAGTTGCATAAACTACTATTTTGTTAGTTGTCGATGTTTTATGTGCGTGCTATTAAATAAATATCCCTTTTATCCTCACTTTCACTTTTCCTACATTGTTCTCCACTGTAATGACAATCATAATAATGTCATCAGGTTAGAGGCCTATGTGTTATTCACATGTGCAAGATTTTGCTTTAATATCCCACCCAAAAATCATGTAACACCTTTTTTTTACAATTCTAATATCCTAAAGATGTCAAGTCGAAGATACACCTTGCAACGCTGTTGTTTGAGGTAATTAGAACTCGAAGGCCTGAGTATCTATATGAGAATCTGGTTTGGTCTAGCCGCAAGCGCCGGGCTCTCTTGAAAATTCCACGACATAAGACGTAGCTACAAGGGTAGCTTTAAGTACGCCGCCATCATCATCGTTTGGTAAGGTAAAACTGACCAAGAGTCCTTGGTTGGCACATTACAATTTAAAAATGCAACTGCTCGACGCTTGCCAATTCCTAGGCACTGAATAGAAATTTCGTTAAAAGTGGCAACCCTAAGAGAGTAGGCAATTATAGCGCGGATTAGGCCGGAGTTGGCCTACTTCCTCCCTTCTTTAAACTATGACGCCGCAGCCAAGATATGGAACGATATACCTCCTCCACTAAAAGAATTACAAACTGTTAAAAACTTTAGATGGCACCTTAAAAAATATTGCCTGAATTGCCAATTGCTGGATAAAATCACGCATTTAATTATCTAGTTACTCTTCTTGTTAAATAAAGAATCGTGCTAAAATAAGTAACTGTGTGTGTAGGTCTTAGTATTCATTTTTATTCTTTAAATATTAATTTATATTTATACTTAGTAATTTTAATTTTCATTATGTAGGTATGCCGGGCAGCGCACTTTATTGCTCAAATGTGACGGTTCCAGCTGAAAATCAGCGCTGCAGCTTTAAGCTACAGCATATGCTGAGCTGGACTCCATTTCTGTTTCAGTCATAAGTGTTTATTGTGTATGCTATTGTTCTCCCTGTATGTACTTGATTGTAACTGAATAAATATTTTTTCTTTCTTTCTTTTCTTTATTCCAGGTTATACCCTACCTGTGTTCCAAATCGGTCAAGCCGTTTGAGCGTGGAGAAGTAACAAACATACCTACATACCTACGTACACACACACAAACTCTCAGATCTAAAATATTATATTAGGTATATATTATTATTACGGATTTTTTTTTATTTTTTTTTTATTAATGATGGGTTTGCTCTTGACTCTAGTCTAGGTCATAGGACAGAGACAGAGTCTAAGATGGAGCGAGCTCACCCAGAAGAAGCCTGTTAAGGCACTGGCACTCCCACACACTGACGGAACGCAGCAAGCTACTTGGCGCCAGACTTCGGTGGGATGGTGGTCGCGAGCCAGGCGGCCCCTTACGGAGCCTTCCACCGCTTGGTGGGATCGTTCAGCCGGACTTATCCACAGGCAAGCCTGTGTTGCCGTTGCCCGGGGTGGACCGCTAGGAGGTAGATCCCATACCACCCCAATTCTGAAATAAGCGCCACTAACAATAAATTAGTAAAAGGTAAATACTAAAAGGTAATAATTTCGATTCGAGTATCTGTCTGTACAGGAATTTTTGTTACTATAACGCGTCGAAAAGAAAAAGAAGATTTTACCCATATTGCGAGTGAAGCGAGCCCGAGGTTTTACGTTAAACTAATGTGGTGCAAGCAATACTATGGGAGAGTGGCAGAGGCACCATGCCATCTTAGAACGAATGTGCGAACGAAGCGAGCTCGACTTTACACGTTAAAAGTAGTGTGATGTAAGCCAATATCTATAGTTGTCTTTCTGTTAAAAACAATACATTATTAGCTTGAATTTGTAGTGTGAGAGTCAGGGTTCTAGGGGAGGGCCATTGCCCCTATGCCCCCCCCCCCTCTTGTATCCACGCTTGATCTGAACAACATCTAAACAACAACTGAAGAATAACCGAACAACAACCATATAACAACATCTGACAGGTGGTTTGGCGATTTGTATATTGGGAAAAACACTTCGTTTCATTTCTCATTTTTATCCAATGGAGAGCCTTCTCATTAGACCTTTCACTTTCGCGTTTGGGAATAAACTGTAATTTCTATAGGCAGAACAGAATGCATAAAGCAGGTCTTAATACAACTGTTTTCGAGGTAATACGAACATTATGAGGCAAGTGTAGATAAAAATTATTATCCTGTTTTAGTAACTACGCGATGCTACTCACTTGTCCCGGGGTAATGTTATGAGTCATTTTTCCGAAGTGTATAGTAATCTTCAAAAATAATTTTCAAAATCGTTTTTATAGTTCCTGATATTAATCCCTACAAACAACCAAACTTTACCTATTTATAATATAATTTTATAACTCAGATAATACACCACATACATATCTAAAATATTTTTATCTACACTCGTCTCATAATGTTCAAATTATGAACTCGAAAACAGTTGCATAACGACCTACTTTATGCATTATGCCTGTAGAAATTGCAGTTTCATAGAAATAAGAAGCGTAATGACTTATGAGAAGGTTCTTACTTCGATAAAGTTGAGAAATGAAACGAAGTTTTATTTTGGCTATACTCATATTGCTATCTTCCGCCCATGGACGGACGTATAATTTAAACAGGACTGACTATTAACTGTTGCAGAAAAAACGAGCCGAGCGAGACCGCACACACCGAGGCCTTTCGTCTCTTTCTAATAGGGCATCAATATTTTGTATTACAATGAGCTTATAGATAGGGAAATTTACATACATACGATTCACTTGGACAATCTCGAACACAAAAGTTTTTACCACTTTGAGTGAGAAATTTCGTCAAATACTGATTTTAAGTAATAAATTAGGTATGTAATTTTTTGTCGCTAAAGTTTAAACTTACCGCCAAAATTCAATACTAAAGGGATACCATAAGAAAATTATTTGATTAATAGTTTTTACATAATCATTATTTATCAGTGTATAATTTTATTATTTCCAACATTTTTTTGATATAACTGACGCAAGTTGTTTTACCGATGTTATTCAGATGTTGTTGTTCAGATGTTGTTCAGTTGTTGTTTCGATGTTGTTCAGATGTTGTTCAGTTGTTGTTCAAATGTTATTCAGTTGTTTAGTTAAGTTGTTGTTCAGTTGCTGACTCGACATCTGAACAACTCGTTAGAATTTTAAAAATTCATATCAAGCCATTACCCATATTGCGAGTATTTGTTACGTTTATTACGAGATATCATTAATGCCGTGTGATGCCGGCTTAGAATAGCATCACCCCATTTCTTACCCATGGGTGTCGTAAGAGGCGACTAAGGGACTCGAGGGTGTGTATTGCAATTTTAGGCTACGGGCTGACAACCTGTCACTATAGTGATACACAGTTATCTAAATGACCCTCAAACTTTTGTCAGACGTGGTGTTAATATCCGTTTTACGGCCTTTAACGCTCTGCCTACCCCGTAAGGGATAAAGGCGTGATTTATGTATGTATGTATGTATGTATGTATTACGTTCTCGTATTGAATTTGACCTTGTATCGGGCCTTGCAACCGCCGCCGCGCCGGTGCGGACGTTTGGAAAAGTGTTAGACTGAGTTTTTTTTGGAGAGTGTAGATAAAATAGTGTATGCAACTGCAGTGTAGATAAAATAGTGTATGCTTTTTTTGTTGTTCAGATATTGTTCAGTTGTTGTTCAAATGTTATTCAGTTGTTTAGTTAAGTTGTTGTTCAGTTGCTGACTCGACATCTGAACAACTCGTTAGAATTTTCGAAAATTCATATCAAGCCATATTACGTTCTCGAATATTGAATTTGACCTTGTATCGGGCCTTGCAACCGCCGCCGGTGCGGACGTTTGGAAAAGTGTTAGACTGAGGTTTTTTTGGAGAGTGTAGATACAATAGTGTATGCAACTGCTATAATTAGGCATTAGAATGCTCGTGTCAACTATTACCACACGAGGCGTAGCCGAGTAAACAGACACTCGCTTTCTAATGAATGACCCCCATTATACGACAGTTGCATAAACTACTATTAAATTTATGCTGTTCTTTAATATACTCGTAGCTATATGTTCTATGGTATGGTTCGGATGGAACGGAATGGATCGGAATGGAACCCATGGAACTGTGTACTCCTACGTTGTACATCTTCGTCTTCGAGATGGAAGAGCGCGTTGCTCGAAATCGTACACCAACGTAGCAGTACTTGTAAAATCCTTGATGGAACCACAAGAAATTAAAAAGTGTAAAGTTTTTATCGGCGGCCGGGGCTTGAAGTTCAATTTTTAAAATGTCCTTGTCAACATAGACTCTGGCAAATTTATCCCTGCCAAAAGTCCTGCCATACATTATGCAAAATCCTTGTTTATTGTTTACATTTGGCTTATAACATTACATTTTACAAAAAAATATTTATAAATATTGCCAAGCGGTTCTGATAACTACTGATATCAATGAAATATTAATTTACCTATCCTTCTCACATCATGTAGATATACTACCTAAGACCTATAGGTATAAATTAAAGTTAAAAAAAATCAAGTTCTATCGGGGTATATAGGGTAAAACGTGGGTAAAAGAATGAATTCGACCCAGAAACAGAACCAGCCCACCGAACCAAGAAGCAATGTTGCTAAAGTCGGCCATTACGATCCAGATAAGTAGGTTTTTGAAATAACATACCTACTTACCTGCCTATATAGTACCTTACCATCTTGTGACCATCCCAGCCACCCGCAAATATGTGGAGAACACACAGTATTGATATTTACCTACCACTTGGTGAATTTGTTCCCAGTTTGGTTAGGATATTGCAGGCTGAACGACCTAATCGTCCGTATGAAAAGATGGTTTCGTGCCTCGGAGGGCACGTTACGCCGTGTCTAACCCGGTTGCTGTGTACTTATAATAAATAACTTTAGATGGCGATCGTTTTACAACCATGTCAGGTGGCTACGCCCACGGTACCTAGTAGAGTAGAGGCGATTTAAATCTTACTCTAAGGTTAATCGGATCATTCGGCGACCCGGTGGTGTCCCACGCGTCAGAAGAAGGAGAGAATTATACAAGTTTTGCTAAAAGCGTTAGAAAGAAACTGACCTACTTGCTGAAATGTACTTAATTTAAAAAAAAAATACCTTATGCTGTTTTATTGTAGGTACGTGCTAGTGTCTCCGGTGCCAACATTCATAACCGACGAGGCGCTGACGCCGAACCGGTCTCCATGTCTCACGCAGAAAGCCGTAGCCCTTTATCTGAGACCTTTGACCTTTGCCTTGGATGAACAACCACCTAGGCAAGTGTCAATTATCATTTAATTAACTTAACAAAATTGCCATATTCTTCAATTTTGCTTATCATCATTATACCATTATACAATTTAGAGTCACTGACTGATGTAGTGATCGTGGTCGCATGATGGCCTGGTAGGAGGGCTGCCAAGTGCAGTTCATGGTAATGCATTCACAGAAAACGCTGCTGTCCATTCTGATGCATTCGCCAATTCTTTAGCCAGCAGTCATTCTTAACATCGTGATCAAAAAGCGACTGGTGGTAAAGTGGCCTAACGAAATATCACACACACGCGGAAAATAACATAGACTATTTACGCTATCTATATCTACAGACCAACCGTCGACGAACTTCCAGAAGCCGTGATAGATACGATGGTAAAAAAAGACAAAGCTTTTTGGGTTGATAAGCCAGGGTCCAATGCGTATGTGCTTCACGATGCATACTACCGTTATGGAATGACTACGGATCTAGTACATCCACGTAAGTAAACAAAAGAGATTGATTTTGGATAAAACGATTCCAACACAAGGAGCTGATCATCCATAGAACACCCTAGACGTCCCACCACGTGAACTTACTTTTTACACGACTGCCCAACCAAAACAGGAGTGTAATGTTTTTAGAGTTCATGTATGTGTGTATGTAAAAATATGTGCGATTCTTTAAAAGACTGAAACTCGTCAATTAGTGAACAGATTCGAATGGGAATTTTATCGGAAGAATCCTTACATTATCCCGAGTGTCATAGACTAGGCTTCATCTCAGTAAGCAATCGTGTTTTTAAAAAATTTAACTTATTTTGCTTGTTTAATAAACCTGTGCAATACTGTGCATGTGCAGATAAAATATCAGATTAATCACAGGCGGTAATCACAACAGTTATCCGTACTATAATATTATAAATCTGAGAGTTTGTGTGTGTGTTCATGTTGGTTACCTCTTCAAGCTCAAACGGATTGACCGATTTGGATGAAATTTAGAACACAGGTAGAGAATAACCCGGAATAACTTTAACGCGGGAAAACAACTATTACCACGGGAAAATGAGTGGAAGCGGGTGAAACTGCTGGGCAGAAATCTATTAATTTATAAATCAACTCTCAATTGTCTACTTGCTCACTGTATACAGAATGTTTTACATAAATGCTCGTATAAAATTAAACATGTGCCCTGCAAGGGTGTTGCATGCAATTTAGGCCGTGTGAGTAGCATTAATAATATCTTACAACCTTAACTTATTTATATTTAAATTTGTATGCTTCATTGTGCAGAAATGTCGCATATAGTGAGTATTGTTGCAGCTAGATAGTTTAACCAATGGTTCATCAATACTGCAATAGAATACTATCAGGTATATTTCATTAGTTTCATTATAGATGTGTATTTTTATGAAAGAGGTCGCGTAGTGGCATTATATAATCTACACATTATTGCGCCGAAATACGCGCGGTCTCCACATGCACTTCGCGCTACTGTACGGCTACCATGTCGCTGTGCAAGTTTTCGTGAAATTAAAGAATCAAACCCCTATCGCCTATGGCCTTTTCACGTTTTGTAGCACCAACGTGAAATTTCAGATCACCAAGCGGTGTTTCCGCGTTCGTACCAATACGATCTAGCCTGTGTCAAGTACCGGCGCACGCACGCCTGCGACATCGAACAAGGAACCAGCAAGGTATGCATTCCTCCATATTTGTGGAGGTAAAACTTTTCAGCCAAAGTGGACCCTTACAAAATAGTGTCGTTCTACATTATAAAACAAAGTCGCGTTTTATATTATGTCTGTCTCTTTGTATGTATGCATATATTAATATTTCGGAAATTACCTACGCAATAGATTTTGATGAGATATTTTTAATGTATAGATTGGTACAAGACGATTTTTTATATGTATAATATTAATACACGTACGTATAGGTACTGGAAAAAAGTCTTATTGAGGAGAAAGCGAGTGAAGTTGCTGGGCGGGCCCCTAGTTACTTAATTGAAACCAGTGGAATAATTATATTTTATTTCATTAACATTACTTACCCAAAAACTTTTAACTTTGCAAAAATAATTATGATCATCACCATTCCAGACTAGGAAATGAATGAGTGGGCTGAAAAGTCGAAAGCAAAATGTATGATGACTAAACTGAACTATAGGAAGACACGTAAAATTTAAAGTAAAATTTGGTAGGTAGCTACAATTATAAATTATTATTCGTTTTGTTTTTGAGACAAAGAAAAAAATCAAAAGTTCCATAAAGCTTCTCTCGCGATTAATAGAATTCACCCCATATTTTAACTATATTTCTCTCTTTGTTCGCCTAGTACAATCCAAACTTAGTTCGTCTGAAAACATTCTGGTTTCGACTTTAGCGTCCACTTCTCCACACCCTCCTTGCGTTGTGGCAATCGTTTCTAAAGCTGTTCACTCTCATGCAGAACCAGACCGCTAATTACTGTCGGAACTGCTGCCGATTGAATATTCCATCAGAACCCACCCAAGAAAACGTCCAGAAAAGATGGCGATATTACCCAGATCTTACTGCTAAAATGTCTAACATGGAAATAAAAGAATTAATGAGCGAGTAAGTTGTTTTGATTTATGAATCTGACGATACTTGCCTGCTGTCTTAAGTAGGTAGGTATGTACAGAAAGCTCTGCCCAATTATACTTACTTACTCCTGTGGCTCAGGGACCCAAAGTGGGTCTTGGCCTCCGACACGAGTTTCCGCCACTTGTCCCGATCCTGGGCCGCTTCACGCCAGTCTGTCGCTTGAAGGTCGCGCAAGTCGGACTGAACGACATCGCTCCAGCGATACCTAGGACGACCAACTGGTCGTCGACCGCTGGGTTTTCCTAGGTACGCTTTCTTAGCGCCACGATCTAGCTCCATTCTTTCTATGTGCCCGAGCCAGCGGAGGCGGTGCGCTTTGGTTTCTCCGATTATGTTAGGCTCGGCCACTCATACACTCGGCTTAATAAACGGCTTAATAAAATAAGACCGATAGCGAAAACTCAAGACGGCATGGTGTTAAAGAACAACTTTCTCCAAGAAACATAGGTCGAAATACAAAATTGCTGATCAGCTAATTTGGGTTACTAAGGAAGCTTACAATGTTTTTAAGTATGTTACACTTTGTGTTGTTTTTCACAAACACTTTTCACTAGTTCCACTAATTAAATATATTTGTTTATTTTGATATTAAACTAAATGCGACCGGTTTCGAACATCATCATCGGGCAGTTATTTTAAATCGCAAACACAACATATGTCGGTATTACAATATTTTCATGTTGCGGTTCAGTGGAGGATCGATCAAAATTAGAATGTCAAGATTTTTGTCAAATATAACGGAATAAAAAATTATGTCAATAAAATATGAGATTTTTATATTAATTATAAATTCAATTTGAGTACCTAAACTACCTACTTAATGTACATTAACATGAGTTGTTGTGTTTTGTTTCGATTGTAAATAACTACCCGATGATGATGTTCGAAACCGGTCACATTTAGTTTAATATCAAATTAAACAAATAGATTTAATTAATGGAACAATGTTTTTGTCATATTTCAGCCTATGTCCTTAGGGAAAGTTGTACCTTATCACTAGCCCGTTCTCTATTTTCAGTAACAGTCACTAGTAAAATTTCACACTATTGATTTTAAATAGTTCGTTTTGTGGTTTTATTGATATGAGAACCAATTGCAGGCGCGCTTTTAAAATTACTTAGTTTAATTTGATGTTTCTAATCTAAAGCTTTTTCTATTCTTAAGGCGAGTGTACCCGTGAACGACCTCGACAGTGGCGCCACTTCTCAAAAAATATATGTTTTCTTTATACAAACAATCTATCAGAATGTCCGTTGCCCAAGTTTTTAGTATTATCCTTAACCTTAAGTAAAATCTGCAAACTCAAAAGATATTTTCCATAAATTTAATTGCAGCGAATATTTCATTGAGTTTGCAGGTTCTAATGTTACTTAAGGATAGTACTATATACTTAACGGATATTCTGATAGATTGTTTGTATAAAGAAAAAGCTTTTCTTTTTTAAACGCTACGCTTTTTAAGCTACACTCGAAATACCTACTTCCAAAGTATCAACGCGAGTGACTGACCTGATCACACACTGACGTCATACTCATCTCGCAGCAATACGAGTGAGCGGAATAGCAATACATTGTTATCCCGCTCGTGTTGTCGCCGTTTCTTTGACTCGCGCACGAAAAACCGACAATCTAGGGAGCAAGGGAAGTGGCAACGGCATGACGAGTAGCAGCGCGAGTAACCTTTTACGTGCTCGCGCTGCCCACTTCCCTTACTATTTCCCTACCCATAGGTCGTGTTTGTGAACGCGACATTAGGACTTAGCGAGCATAATCATTACAAATCACAATTTTCTTAGATTAAAAGACGGGGTAGAATTTTCTTAAATCAATTAGTACACGTAGTCGGTGCGGCAGGTAGGTAGGTCATACGCATACCGCATACGGTAATTAAGGTTAAAAACATAGATAGTATTAACTATAAGTAGGTACCTAGGTAGGATATTATATAAGAAATGTCGTGTTAAAGATGGTACAGCAAGTACACATATCATAATATTAACAAGTTTTTAATACAATTTATATTGTTCGGAAATAAATAAACTTGAATTCTGTGTAGATTATAGATTTCTGTTCTCACTTGGTATCTTTTGTTTGCAGGGTGGGGCGTCCGTTTCGGAGTGAGGCATGTAACTGGTACAACGATAATTATCCTTCCATAAGATACAACTATAATGTTAGGAAATTTACTAAATAACAATTTTAATGCAAATAAATTGGAAATAAACTTGTTTAAATAAAGTTTTTTTAAATGATTTTTTTAATGGCATCTATAGTCGATATTGTGAGGCTATGGGTCTTGAAAGTGGAAGAGAATAGCAAAAATAGAAACTAGGTTTATCGTAGGCACAGTTTATTTGTTTGCTCTTCTCTTCCATTGCCAAGACCCATAGCCTCACAAAGGTTATGGGCCCAGCATGACTTATATTCAGCATAACACTTGACGCACTTGACTCTTTAACACATCTTACGTTTTGCTTCCTAGGGCATTCAGACGACTTATTATTTGAAGCACTTAAATTTGAATTTTGTGTCTGAATTAGAAGTTTTCTTAGCGTTGGTGGCTTTCTTTCCTCTTATTAACATTGCTTTATCCGATTCACCCGTTTGGTGGCGTCTAGACGTGTGTTCGTCGAGAATTTTAACTTTTAATGTTTCCGGATCTGGTAATTTGTCCCTGATCTGAATGCCCTAGGAAGCAAAACGTAAGATGTGTTAAAGAGTCAAGTGCGTCAAGTGCTAATGCTGAATATAACTCATGCTGGGCCCATAACCTTTGTGAGGCTATGGGTCTTGGCAATGGAAGAGAATAGCAAAAATAGAAACTAGGTTTATCGTAGGCACAGTTTATTTGTTTGCTCTTCTCTTCCATTGCCAAGACCCATAGCCTCACAAAGGTTATGGGCCCAGCATGACTTATATTCAGCATAACACTTGACGCACTTGACTCTTTAACACATCTTACGTTTTGCTTCCTAGGGCATTCAGACGACTTATTATTTGAAGCACTTAAATTTGAATTTTGTGTCTGAATTAGAAGTTTTCTTAGCGTTGGTGGCTTTCTTTCCTCTTATTAACATTGCTTTATCCGATTCACCCGTTTGGTGGCGTCTAGACGTGTGTTCGTCGAGAATTTTAACTTTTAATGTTTCCGGATCTGGTAATTTGTCCCTGATCTGAATGCCCTAGGAAGCAAAACGTAAGATGTGTTAAAGAGTCAAGTGCGTCAAGTGCTAATGCTGAATATAACTCATGCTGGGCCCATAACCTTTGTGAGGCTTTGGGTCTTGGCAATGGAAGAGAAGAGCAAACAAGTAAACTGTGCCTACGATAAACCTAGTTTCTATTTTTGCTCTTCTCTTCAACTGCCAAGACCCATAGCCTCACAGATATAGTACTTATTATCAGCAGCACGTCAATTTACCCCATTCTTTCAGTATATTAAACAAACCAGTTTAGGTTGATCCCTGAAAGGGGCCGTAGGTTGGTTGCCTGCTGATATAAGCACCTATCTAGCTAGATATGAATCTCTAAGTAAGAGTAACAAGTCATGTAAGAGTTTGGCCTCACGGTGATTTTTAATCTTTACGTTGTTTTTAGGGTTCCGTACCGAAAAAGGGAAAAAACGAAACCCCTGTAAGATTTTGTTGTCCATCCGTCCGTCTGTCACGAGTGTCACGTCCCGAATAACCCTCAAATATTTGTCAGACGTGGCGTAAATGTCCGCTTTTTGCGGCCGTTTGCGCTCTGCAGTTTGCTACCCCACAAGGGATTATAGGCGTGATATGTGTGTGTGTGTGTGTCACGTCCCTTTTCCTCGGGAACGCGTAGGATATGAAATTAATTAACCGATAGCGAAAACTCAAGACGGGCTGGTGATAAGGAGGAACAACTTTCCCCGAGGGCCAACAGCCGAAAAACTACAAAATTATTTTGTATTTCCATAGTAACTCAAATCTGCTGAGGGGCAATTTTGTATGGGAGGTCTAATATATATTCTTTGACATTTCATACTTTTTTGCTTGGGATAAAATTAATAAAGTTTTAGGATAATTTGCTACCTATCACCACATAATATATAATAGGTAGTACTAACGTACTATCACCTGCCCGTCTAGTGTTTTCGTTATAGGCCACTAGTAAAATTTCACCCTATATACTCTGCGGTCGCTTTTTATAGTACCTAAGTATATTATAATATGGTATGATTTAGTATATTTATTAATGTACTTACACTGTCTTTGCACTACTCTCTTCTTCCCTTTGATTTCTCCTCCACCCAAAGGTTGTCTGGTAGAGATCGCTTTCAGCGATAAGGCCGCCTTTGCGCATTTTTTTGCGGCGAGGACTTCAATTATACAAGTCAAGCAAAGTAATTTTCCCCGAGGCTTACATAGTGCTTTTCTCAAAAAAAGGCTAGGAAATGAAAGATTGTACTTCTTATAAAAGTTAGCTAGCGACCACAACATAACGAAACAAATAAAAATTTACAATATTCCCACCAATTGTAATTTTTTAAAATAAATTCGCCTGTAAGGCACAGTATTACGTAATATTCAGCCATACTAAATGTTTAGTTCATTCTTTTCTTTTTTAATTCTGGACAGGCAAGGGTCTTCACATCATACAGCCTCGTCTTTAGTTACCTGTTTCATACAAAATTACGTTCCGTTTCTATGAGAGTCATCGAGATAATTTTGAAATCAAATTATGTGGGTTTAGCGTATACTTAACGAATTTATCTTAATGGACACCAGCAAAGGATTTCCATACAACTTTGCTGGCGTGATCTGAGACGTGACAAACAATGTGAAACTTCGCGGTTTCTTTTTTTGAAAGAAATGAACACATTTCCTAGCATGTTTGAGAAAAGTGTTTTTACTTACTTACTAGGCTAGGGTAGCTTAGGGGCTAGTACGATTGTTAATTTAGAGTAGGAGCACTTCTGGGCAGGTTTTTTGGGGGTTTTTCCTGTTCAGGAGGTCCGATTAATCTTCAATTTGAAACAAATATCGTCTTCAGATGGTGGTGGCGTAAAGTTACATGCCGTGTGATTAACCTGGCCAGCCCCGTGGCAGTGCTTTGATTTTTATTTTTTTATCCCGCCCGAGCCGGTTTTCTATTAGGACATTACAAAATTGTTATAAAAAAAAGAAAATTGTGTGATGCAAATTTCTTTTTTTACAATGACGGTTCATGACGTCAACAAGTATGATAATAATATCCCACATTGAATAAAGAATTTCAATTTCAATTAAGTTATTAATAAAACAGAACAAAGCGCTATAAACGATGATATATTCGGAAACCAGATAACTCGCAGGACGCCCGCGCGGGGCAAGAAGTAGGTGGTAATCAGTTGTTCCAAATAAAAATACTTCTTGAGATATATTACTACATACCTACATAAATCACGCCTATATCAGTAGGCAGAGCGTTAACGGCCGTAAAACGGATATTAAAACCACGTCTGACAAAAGTTTGCGGGTCAATCAGATAACTGTGTATCACTAGTGACAGGTTGTCAGCCCATCGCCTAAAATTGCAATACACATCTAACCCTCGAGTCTCGTAGTCGCCTCTTACGACACCCATGGTTAAGAAACGGGGTAATGCTATCTAGGCCGGCATCACACGGTAATATATTACTTCAATAAAAAATAAAATACCTACAGAGAGTGTAGACAGCTGGACCGACAACGAAATAACTGATATGTAGGTATCATTAATTTTCAGTCGTTTCAATTCTTTTCTTAACGGTTCTGTTTTCTACTTTTTGGGGATTGAAATACCTCACTTCTCTGCTCACGTTTCAAATTGTGTCCTTCTTTGATGATTTTACTCACAGTAGATAGTGATATTTGCGTTCCTCGCACGACTGTTTTGTGCAAGTTTAAATCTTCTAAATATTTTGTAGAAGATTTATCTCGCTTTCTTGCTTGAAAAAAGAGTACCGAGTAAAATCATACAACTATGGTCCAGAATTCTACATTTTCAACTTTGCGATCTTGTATATAATGGAAATACGCTGCTATCGTGATACATTTCGATCCGAGGTATACCTTGCTCATGTTTCTTTAATATTTATAGGGTAGTATCTGTATAAAACACGTCAAGTATTTTAATTATTTTTTTAAATTTTGGACCATTGTTTTCTTACGTGCTTTCAAATATGGTCCAAGTTCAATTTACCCTCAAAAACGTATGATAACTTAAGGGCGCGTTCTTCGAGAGCTTTAGGTATTTTACGCGCCAAGGCGACCCGCCTCTGCTTTACGCGCGGGCCGTTTTGAATTGAACTTCGCTGACCTTACGCGGCGGGCGATAACGCCACAGTATAAAATTATGCAGTAGGCAAACTAAGTTGGTCATTGTGTTGGTTAGTTAGTTATTTTATTATGTGTGTTAGGATATTGGAAGGACAGTTATGTAAACTAATTTGAATATAACCCAATGAACCACGATAACCCGATGAACCTAGCGAAATGAACTCTGGCGACTCGATGAACAATAACGACCCGATGAACTCTGGCCACATGATGAACCCTAACGACACGATGAACCCTAAGGACTCGATGAACCCAACAACCCGATGAACCTAGCGAACCGTTGAACTCTGGCCACATGATGAACCCTAACGACAAGATGAACCCAACGACCCAATGAACCACGATAACCCGATGAACCTAGCGAACCGATGAACTCTGGCGACTCGATGAACAATAACGACCCGATGAACTCTGGCCACATGATGAACCCTAACGACACGATGAACCCTAAGGACTCGATGAACCCAACAACCCGATGAACCTAGCGAACCGTTGAACTCTGGCCACATGATGAACCCTAACGACAAGATGAACCCAACGACCCTATGAACCATGATAACCCGATGAACCACGATAACCCGATGAACCTAGCGAACCGATGAACTCTGGCGACTCGATGAACAATAACGACCCGATGAACCATGATGAACCCTAACGATATGATGAACCCTAAGGACTCGATGAACCCAGCAACCCGATGAACCTAGCGAACCGTTGAACTCTGGCCACATGATGAACCCTAACGACAAGATGAACCCAACGACCCTATGAACCAAGATAACCCGATGAACCATGATAAGCCGATGAAGCTAGTGAACCGATGAACTCTGGACACATGATGAACCTTAACGAAAAGATGAACCTAACGACCAGATGAACCATGATAACCCGATGAACCATGATAAGCCGATGAAGCTAGTGAACCGATGAACTCTGGCCACATGATGAATCTTAACGACAAGATGAACCCAACGACCCTATGAACCATAATAACCCGATGAAAAATAATACCGTGTGATGCCGGCTTAGAATAGCATCACCCCATTTCTTACCCATGGGTGTCGTAAGAGGCGACTAAGGGACTCGAGGGTTAGATGTGTATTGCAATTTTAGGCGATGGGCTGACAACTTGTCACTATAGTGATACACAGTCATCTGATTGACCCACAAACTTTTGTCAGAAGTGGTGTTAATATCCGTTTTACGGCCGTTAATGCTCTGCCTACCCCGTAAGGGATATAGGCGTGATTTATGTATGTATGTATGTATGAAAAATAATATCCCGATGAACCATGATGACCCGACCAACCTAGCAAGCCGATGAACTCTGGCCACATGATGAACCTTAACGACAAGATGAACCCAACGACCCTATGAACCATCATAACCCGATGAACCATAATAACCTTATAAACATAATAACTAAGTCCTGAAAACTATACTCTGACATGTGCTGTCGGCCGTCGGCCGCTGCCGTCGGAATTACATCTGCCGCGGCGGCCGACGGCCGATAGCCGCGACATGTGCCAACGGCCGTCGGAACGGAAAAGGTGGTTCGGAACAGCACCTTAAGCCGGCATCACACAGCTAACGGTATACATACATACATACACATATCACGCCTATAGTCCCTTGCGGGGTAGGCAGAGCGTAAACAGCCGCAAAAAAACGGACATTTACGCCACGTCTGACAAATACTTGAGGGTCATTCGGAAAATTGTGTATCGCCATAGTGACAGGTTGTCAGCCCATCGCCTAAAATTGCAATATACACCCTCGAATCCCTTAGTCGCCTCACACGACTCCCACGGGAAAGAAATGGAGTGATGCTATTCTAAGCCGGCATCACACGGCAAACGGTATTATTGCATAAAACTAAATAGTAAAGCCACCATCTATGCGGACGTCACAGATACCTAGTGTACCAAAACAGTCTGATCCATCATTAGGAGATTATGATGAATCAAACGGAACGTGTTCTAGCTATCGCGTATGAGGTGACGACGACTTTTCTCAAAATCGAGTCCTTCGTCCAGACTATCTGGCCCCAAGAACTTTTCAGCAAAAGTCTTTTATAAAGGACTATGGGTGACCGGAGTTTTGAATTTTGTTGAACTTCCTGTGTTTGGCCCTGGATGGCGTAATTTCAGTAGATAGATTTTAAGTATAAAATTATTATTATTTTGTAATAAGATGTAATAATAATCAATCATTCCGACATCTGGTGGGATTTCAATATTTCTCTGCTACATATAATACAACACATTCCACTGCACTCACCAACCCGCCTACCAAGCGTGCGGTGAGCATGGAAAACACTCTCTAATACCAGGAGGCCCATGTCCAGCAGTGGACCGTTGTAGTTATTGATGTTGTTAATATCCAAATATTACAAGACCCTTTTAAAAAAGTTAGAATATCTAGTAGCCGGCCTTACTTTTTGTATTATACTGTGGCACTAAATGGTAACAAATAAATCGAAAAATCAAATCACGTCGCACGTCGAGCAGAGCACCAGCACAGGTCCAGCCTCCGTAAGCGCCACCGCGCGACTGACGAAGCCCGCGGAGCCGCGCCCCTCGCCTTTTTGTAGGTATTTAGACATCATAATTCATAAAGTAGCACTACAACATTGAACTTGCCGATTTTTACTAGATAATTGATTTATCTAAAGAGTAGTATAAAAATTATCTCAATAAGATTAATATTTTAAGCATAATATCGTAATGAAATTTTGAATAGAGGCAACTTTGGCATTTTATTCTATCGAGCGAATTTCATCTGATTGTGTAGTTGAGACCGAATTTTTATCTGTTAGATCCTCAACTGCAATATATATTTTTTTCAAAATTTTATGACTCTTTTCTATTGAGTAATATCGTTTTGAAAAACGGCATTTGAGGTAAAAGGCGCTCTTAATAAAGGATTGTGTGAGGTTAGGGGTTTTGACAACATGTATAGCAAAAAAAAGAAAATGTAAAAAAAATCGTATTTTTTATTAGTTGAAAGCTAAACATGAGATCAAATTTAACAAAATCTTCTTTCTTCTACTTAATACTTAAAAAAATAAATTACAAAAATAGTCTTCTTAAATAGGACCAGTTGTATGACAGGAGTCAGGACCAAAGTTGTATGATTTTACGGTACCTAAACGTTGTACACCAATTGTTTGTTAATTTTGTAAGCAAACATTTTGGTCCCTCCATCTTCAGAGTTCATCTCGGGAAAAATAATCTCGTGAAGACCTCATTTTGAATATCTGTAGTGATCCGTAACAAAAATTACAACAATGTACTGAGAATCGTCACTAGTGCTCCCTGTCGTGCGCGCTCGCCCTCACCCCCGAACCACCTGTCGATTCCTCCGCGCCCACCTACCTCATGCCCCGCGGGCAGAACGTAAGTGGTGATATAGGCGCCCCACCGCCAATACTTACTTTGTGGTTACATGCTTTATGCCGCGGGCGTCCCGCGACTATTGTCTATTATATCGCACTCTTAATAAAATAACGACCTAATCCAAAAAAACAAATTTTTGGGTATCGATGAAAAACGTTTGTTGAATAAACAGAATAATTTTTAAATGGCTGTACAATTAAAAGTAAAAGGCAAAGGATGAAACTTAAACCACCTAACTAATCCTTAGAATATGTTCTTTTAAATGCATTAAAATTTACACAAATATTTACATCCATTAATTAAAAAAAGTTAATTATTTGTAACCCTTTTGAATTGCGTCATTATTTCATGAAAAATCTGAAAGAAATATTGACCTAAGTTAAAATCGGTCTTTGTTTTACCAAATCAAACATGAAGATCTCCGACTCATTTTAAATTAAGTCACTATTTTACTAAAAAGCTAAAAGAAAACACAATGTATTTAAAAATAAGTCTATAACTTAAACATCTGACTCAAATTCAAATCGCGATATAGCGACTAGCAAATGGTCAACAGAACACAGTCCTATTACAATGAAACTATTAAGATAATTTTTTTCTTTTGTCATTCATATGGGACACCGAGTCGAGAAATGACCCAATGAACCCTTTGATTAAACGTATTTAAATGTAACTTAAATGCGTCGCGATCGCTATAAATGGTGCGGTGGCTGTTCTCATTGCAACGGAGACAGCTTCTACAAGAAAAATTAAGTGAAAATGAGAAAATTAAACTAAAAGATATTTGTACGCTAGTGTGGTTTGGTCGGCAGCACTTCTACCCGATGTTACTTATTAATTGCTAGCGTTCAGATGCTCTCTTTTATTCTGATGTCCACTTTCCTCGCGCTGCTGTCTGCTTCGCGATACGTAGCGATGGCTCGTCCTCGTGGCCAGGTGTCAGGTGTTTTATGGTAGAGTGTTGTCCACGATCTGCACTATGTTGTTGACTTTCATTGCGGCTTGATGTGGGGCTCCATCAATCCATATTAATATTGAGTATTTGGGTGAAATATACATCGGCAAGGCACTGCGACGTTCTTTATGTGTTTCTCTCGATGAGGTCATGATTATCAAAGGGACGACAAGCGAGTCGTGTACGAGGACACTCAGTAGTACCAAAGTGATTGTGCGTAATGACTTTGGCTTGCCTAGGTTGATGAAGTTGTGCGTTAGAGGTTTGCTGTTGACCATAAACTTCTTTTCAGTGATTAGAGTGTGGAGTACTTCCTTTTGAAAGTGATCGCCCAGTTGTGAGCTGCACAAGACTGTCTTAACACTCACTAGGCTTTTCCAGGTCCTGACATTAAGAGGCTGTGAAACACAAGCTGTTATTTTGATCTTAGCTGTCTTCTGTATTATACTGTCGATAGCTTGGAGGAGTTCTCTGGCGGTTCCTTGTAGTTCGGTGGATATTGGACCAACTTTTTTTCATGTGATGGAGCGCCAGGCCTAGTGAGCGATGCGGCGATCCCAAAAAATACACGGCGTGCGTGCTGAGCCAGATGAATAGCGTGACGATAAGGGACTCAAAATGTACTTATATGAAAGTGCACAATGACGTTGCTCCAGACGAGGGGGTGGGTGGTATACTGTGGCAAACTGCGGTGGAGACGTCTTACTTATTTTGCAAGAAAGGTAGCGGTGAAGCGTGAAACGCGTCGTCAGTCACAGGCACAGCCACAGATTACAATAATAATTAACAAGCTCAGCGTTCGCTTATATCATTGATGTTCGTGTCGAGGTTCGCGTGATGAAGCTGACGGTGTAACACCCGCTTGAAAAGGGGTGCCACACGATTGCCGTCGATGACTGTGGTCGCCTATTCTTCTAGAGCTAGTTCTATGGTAATATCATAAAAAGTTCAGTTTCGTTTTCAATTTGATGATCCCGTCGATCCTAAATGGCAAGTAGGCGGAGTCGGGTTTCTATAAGCTGAAACGAATACTACTTCTTGTGTCTTATTAGTTCACTGATGTTCCGGGCCTACCATTATAGATAAATTACAATGCTGGTTTTGAAAAAGTTTTCGATTGACTGTAGAACATGATAAACTCTGGCCTTGGAAAATCGATCAGGATCGAATTGAGGAGTGTTTTGCTGAGTGGAAATAGATAACGTCCTTTCTCGCCCGTGTTTGGCTCAGGATGTTTCAGGTGCGGGCTTCTCGGTGGGCTATGTTGGAATAGCGGATAATGACACTAGCACTACCGATATCGTAAGTCAAATTTGTCGCAAACGTTTCGGGCGTCATCGGTGACTTTGAATTTAGTTGGTATCTGTCGTTTTGTGATATTACCAACATATTGTATTACCAATATTCCGTGCGAAACGTATGGATCTCAACACCCTGCACCGTCTTTTAACAAGGTGAACACAGTGTGACTATCTGTCTTACGGAGAACGGCTTGCGGCATGCTCTTTGATGACGGTGGTAGCCATTTTACTTTGCACGATAATGGCGTCATGACAAGCGACGTGCTGATTTAGTCGTCTAGTCGACGAAAACGTGTTGTTAGTAGGAGATTTATTGTGTAACTGTAGTGAAGGTGGCACCTTGGTAGCGTGTCGTGTGCAAATTTTTCAAGTTTCCCTACCCATTCAGTCTGCAATGTGACAAGATTTTAATCCATCTGCTGCTCCTGTTAGTACTCACTTATTTGGCTTGTGATGTAATGGAAGAGGTAAATTTGAGTGGTTTAAGAGATAAATGGCGGTATTCAGTGCTTTTGTTTGTAGAACGTTCTGTAGTAAACACTTCAAACGATAGACGTGTGAGGTAGTGATTCAAGGCGAGCTCTACGGTATGCGGCCGGAGATGAGGTCGAGTTGGTACACATTTAGCCTTGGTTTTATCGTCGAGTTTGACGGCAGCATTCGAGGTGCCGATGATTCCAACTATGGTTCAATATGATTACTTTTCAGTCGGAGGATTAAATTAATGTACTAAAAATATAGAAAATTTATTGAATTTTAAGAGTAGTAAAACGTTAAACCTATTTGTAAATAGCTTTTGGTACAAAACCTCAAGATTAATATAAAATGCGAAGACACCATGTTAATATGTTAAATTATGTTATGATATCAGTCGAATACAGGTCAAATTTGAAATAATACCGAAGTCATTTCATTATTTTTGCTAAAACAAAGACTCAACTAAAAATGTTACCAGAAATTTTCATCATTAGAAATACAACAAAGACCTAATTTCAGTTAAGTCAAATAAATAACAAAATTTTTAAAACGATACAGTCTTATCTCCAAATGGGTCACTGGCTTTTCCAAAATTTTCATAAAATACAGACCTAATTTAAAATGAGTCAAGCAAACATCGCAGGTATTTTGTAAAACAACGACCAAACACTAAATCGGTCATTCTTTTATAAAAACTTTTCAATTACACTCGCCTCAACTTTTTATAAAATAACGGCTCATTTCTAAATCAGTCGTCTTTTCACAAAAACGTAGCATGCAGCCGCAGACGCAAGACTAAATCGGTCATTATTTGACTGAAGAGATAGGAGTTCGGGGCGGGAAAGATATAGACTCATCTTATTTTGTACCTTATTGTGTAAGAGATAGGGTTGTATTTTAAAGTCTATGTTGTGGGCCCTGCTCTAATAAGTCAGTTTTTCACAAAAACTCATTTTGGCCAAATTTTGATTTAAGTCGTTATTTTACTAAGAGTGCGATATATTCTGTGCTATTGTCACGTAGTCAATGGGAGTTTTTCTGCTGATAGTTCTGAATGCCAAACCAGTGGGCACTGTGCTAAACTGAAAATTTGACGTTCCTATATGGCTGGCGGCCGGCAGCCATAGTTTTGTCTTAGGTTCCGTTTTACGCTGTGTTCGTTACTAATTTATTTCTTTTAGTTTGATTTGCTACAAAATAAACTCGTCGTCTTGCTGTTATATTGAGTGTCATTCATGTAAGCAAACAAAATAGTAGTTTATGCAACTGTCATATAATGGGGGTCATTAGAATGCGAGTATCTGTTTATCACACGAGGCGTAGCCGAGTGTAATAATAGTTGGACACGAGCATTCTAATGCCTAATTATATGCAATTGCATACATTATTTTATCTACACTCTAAAAAAAACTCAGTTAAACACTTTTTCAAACGTCCGCACCGGCATTTGCAAGGCCCGATACATGGTCAAATTCAATACGAGAACGTAATATGGCTTTATATGAATTTTCGAAAATTCTATACTAACAGTTGTTTAGATGTCGAGTCTGAACAACAAATAACTAAACAACTGAATAACACTGAACAACATCTAAACTACAACAGAACAAAAACCTATTAAAACAACTGAACAACATCCGAAAAATTAACGTACAACAACAACTGTCAGGTGCGGCGGAAGATGGCGATTTGAGTATAGGCAAAAAAAAACTTCGTTTCATTTCTCAACTTTATTGTAGTAAGAGTTTTCTCATTAAGTCATTACGCTTCTGTAATTTATTAATAAACCGTAGTTTATATAGGCAGAATGCATAAAGTAGGTCTTTATACAACTGTTTTTGAATTCATAATTCGAAAATTATGAGACGAGTGTAGATAAAATCTATATGAAATTTAGAACGATTACATAAATACAAAATAAAGAATATTTTGTAAAGTAGTAAAAATTTTCATGTAAGGGAACGATATTTCAATTAAGCTGAGCGCCCTCTACATGACACTCGAGAATCTCTAGAAAATTTCCCATTGAACGCCATCGAACGAATCGCATTCGAGTATCTTTCGCTACTTACTTATTTTTGCGCAATCTCTAATAAGTAAGTACACACGCAAGCTCAACACTCGCCAGCTCTGTGCACCTTCTCCGTGAAGCTGCTTGTCGAGCGCCACTGAGTCGCAGCCTTCCCTCTACTGCCGCACCGCCACATACCCGCTCGCGTCACCCGGTCCGGGTCGCACGCGCCGAGGGGAGTGCCGGTGCTGGCAAGCAGGAGCTTGCAGCCCAGCCGTCGCATCGGCATCAAAACAGCCTTCTCTTAAGGCTATAATCGTCGGTGAGGATACTTTCTCCAACTACCCCCGAGTTTTTGTAAATTTATTTGCAACTACCCTCGGGTTTTTGGAGAAAATATTTTTCAAGACTTTCGCTTCTACCCACCCATTTTGAAGTTTTTACAACTACCCGCATCACCTGGAGTCGGCAAAATCGCTCGCGGGCGCCCTAGCTAGGCCTCCCCTAGGGGTCTCACCTGGCTTGGGTAGCACGCGCCGAGGAGGTGGACCTGACTCCCGTTGGTGAGGGAGTTGTGGAAGCCGATCAGGATGAAGGGGCAGAAGCCGGTAGGTTTCCTTCCCACCCCTCCCCCTCCCGCCCATCCTTCCCCAACCCCCCGTTGCGATGCCTCCGACCGTTCGGATCGGCAAGCGGTAGAGTGCCCCGCCCGCGAGTTCGTTCCGGGGGTAACTCAGTCCGCCGCCTCCGTCGTCGAATTCAGCTCGCGCTCCGCTGCGCTTGAGCAGTGCGACCCGCGCCGCCGCCTGCGCGCTACTGACCAACTTGCGCCGACACCTAAGCCCAGGATTACGATCCGGACCAAGGATGAGTTTCCGCCGCTTACACGCGAGTCTGCGCCCAAGCGCACCGCGCCCACGGCTTCAGCCCTAACAAGGGAAAACCTCGCCGCGCTAAACGCGATCCTCGCGAAGGACCCGCCCGGCACTGAGCCCTCTGGATCGACCGCGCGCGCCCGCGTCTCCATCGAGGCACCCTCTGCCGCGCCGCGAGGCCCTCCGCCCCCGCAACTCGGTCAACACGCGACGCCCTCCATAACCACGCCCGCGACTAAATCCGCGTCGCCCGTAACGGAAGCATCCGCGACGACTGAACCCCCATACGTGGACATTGAAGAGGAGCTGGAGGCCCTCACCGATAGCTACGCCCCCGAACTCTCCCAGCAGCAGGACATGCAAGAGCTGATGGAGGAACTGTTCGGACTGCAGCCGAAGATCCGCCCACGGCCAGAGTCGTTTGACACGACAGCCGAAGGCCCTGAAAAACGCCCCAACCTGGGAGACACGCCCCCTAGGGCCCAACCACCCCAGGCCAATTTAAGGCCAGCTAAATTAGGGACCTGGACAAACCGGTCACTGGGAGTACTCGGAACCGCATTACGCTACCCAGACCGGCCACGCCGCCCTTCCCCCTCCCCGCGTTCGCAAGCCAATCGGCCCAGCCAGGCAGCAGGATCCCTTCTCTCGACGACCTCTTACGCGGACTTCGCCACCCAAGAGAAGGGTGCATCCTCCCCCCGGGAACCATCGGGAAATGAACCGACATTCCCCAGAGACGAGAGGACCCGCGCCCACTGACCCAGAGGCCGGAACCGCCCACGAAAGGCAGGAGGAAGCCCGCCCACAGACCCAGAATGAGGCCACGAAATACCCGCCCATTGTGGTGGAAAAGCTGCCGCACTGGACGCGCCACCTAGCGGCACTAAAGGAGACCCTAGGATTCACCCTGAACGCGAGGGCATTCGGTACAGGACTCAGATTCGTGCCCAAGTCGAGCAATGAGTTCAGGGTCATCCAGCGGTACCTCATCGAAGCCAAGGAGAAGGAGCCGGAGATGGCCTTCTACTGTTTCACCCCAGTGCTGGAACGCCCCACCAAAGTGGCCCTTCGTGGACTCCCTAGGGATACGGACCTAGAGGAGATCAAGGAGGAGCTCCAGAAGATGGGGCTGACGATGCGCCACGGCCGCACCATCCAGCCGAAGAGAGGCAGACCAGGATGCCTATTCTTTATTGAATTGGACCCGGCATCCAAAGAAGACCTGGAGCAGCTATGGTCCACGAAGGAATTCCTGTGTCTCCCGGGAGTGACCTTCGAGGCCTGGCGAGGCAGACCTGGACCAGCTCAGTGCCATAGATGCCAAGGATTTGGGCACTCCTCGGCAAACTGCTACAGGCAGCAGATGTGCGTGCGCTGCGCTGGCGACCACGCAGCCGTTGACTGTCCAAGACCTCGTGAGCAGCCCCCGACCTGCGCCAACTGCGGCAAAAGCCATACGGCGAAGGACCGCCGCTGCCCAGTTATGAGAAGGGAGGCGCGCAATAGGGGCCAGCGCATACCACCACCCCTACCCAACCTACCCACTGACGAAGCGCCAGGCTTAAGACACGATGCCCCGGCCTTCGTACCAAGACCCCAGACGCAACAGCACCGGCCAGCCGCCTCTCTGGCACCCAAGGCTAACCCAGCCACCCAGCGTGGAGCATCATCGGGAGCATTCCGTAGGAGGCCGAGAGGAGGACGCCGGCGCAACAAAGCCGGACGCACAGAGGGCCAAGAAGTGATGGCCCCACCCCAAGTGGACCTCGTGGACATCACTCCCCCGCCGGCACAGTTCGCTGACTTCGCGGACGACGAAGTGGTGTACCTGCCTACCATCGCCCCCGCGCAGGACCAGCGCAGGACCCAAAGGGCAGGCCCCGAACCGCGCCCGCAGCAAGGGTACCAACGAGTACCACACTACCCACACCAACAAGGTGAGGTGTACGTAGAAATATTACCTTAATTCCTATACAAAAGGCAATGTAATTAGATATAAGTTGGCAGTAATACATAATCATCGCTGAAGTAAACACGTCTTTTTATTGTGTCTCCCCCCGTCTCCCCGCGCCGCACCATATGGCGACCCTGCCCGTGCAGAGCCGTCTATGAGTCGCGATTAGTTGCTGAGCGGGCGGTTTTCCAAGTGTAATCGGACTATTGGACATTATTTCACAATGATATTTCTACGCCTTTGTGAATTACACGCGTTCGACGTATTTGTGAATTTATTATCTTCGTGTCATATCATTCAACATGGGAAAGCAGCAGTCTAAGGAAGAGAAGCAGGAGGTGATAATAGCGCAAAACGGTGCAGGGAATGCGGCCTCAACAGCAACCGACTACAGTTCTTACACCGACCACGTGAACCATGTGCTCCTGATAACGTTGTTCGTGCTGATAGGAGTGGCGATTCTGATCATCGCTTTCAGGTACTACAAGAAGTCGCACAACAAGTGGATGGATAAGAAGATCGAGGAACGCTACTTGCAGCGTTTACGTACGCGTTTGTCCAAGCGTTTTTGGAAGAAAGAAAATGAGGAAAACGATGAAGTTTGAAAAGGAAAAACTATGAAGAAAGAAGAGACCTTGAGGTACCCGTTAACTAAACAGCGATGATTACTTTTTTTTTTCATTTTTAGCTTTTATATTATTATTTTTTCGTGAAAGTGAACTTGACTCTTTAATTTTTCTTTTATTATTATTTTAAATAAATGGAAAAAGAATTTGTTGACATACATGAAAAGTTAAGTAAAATCAGGGAAACTCTGAGAAAATTAGGCAAAAAGAGAGAAACAAGGCAAAATTATGTAAAGGAAAATTTTGAGCAAGCAAAAAAACTTTATGATTTGTTTTGTGAAAAAATAAAGAGTCTTAGTTTACAGCATAGTAATTTAGAATTAGAAGAAATAATATTAGATACACTAGTAATTAAGGTTCAAGAGGATTTTAGTAAAATTGTTAGTTACTATAAAGGGATTTTTAAAAGCGAAAACATGGACAAGTTTGACCTGAAAACAGCTTCAAACTTAATTCCAGTTATGGACAGTAGTGAAGAAACTATAGAAAAAATTATCGACTGCGTGGATATGTATGACAGCTGCCTAAAAGAGCCAGCTTGTAAAAAACTGCTGGTTTCTTTTGTTTTAAAAACTAGGTTGTCGAAAGCAGCTAAACTGAAATTAAAAAGCGAGTATACAAACTGCACTGAATTAATTAAGGATATGCGAAAAACTCTACTAACTAAAAAGTCTGCGACCTCATTATTAACACAATTAAATTCCGTGTCTCAAAATGAAATGACAATTAATCAGTTTGCGTCAAAAATCGAAGACCTTTTTGTCAACCTTACAATTTCGCAGGCAAATAACGAAGACAAAGCTTACGAAATTTTAAGGCCGATAAACGAACAGTTAGCTATAAAAAAGTTTGCCGACGGGCTCCGGAACAGGCGCCTGAGTACGATTATTTCGGCGAGAAATTACTCCGAGCTGAAGGACGCAGTGCGTGCAGCAGAGGATGAGGAAGCCAGCCAGCCCACTACCTCAGGAACTGTACTTAACATGAGGGGTAAGTCGTATAAAAACCCAAACTATAGGAACTCGCACGCAGGTCGAGGACGAGGTGGATTTTTATATCAAGGGCAGCAGCGCGGTGGATATTATCCTCGACGTGAGAATGCGTTGCCACGACGTGAGAATGCGTTCCCACAACGTGGAAATGCATTTTTAGGGAGAGGAAATTATCAAACCAGAGCGAGAGGTTTTTATAGCCGTGGCAATAGAAATGCAAACTCGTATTCGACTTACGGCCGAGTGAATCGTGGTAGGGGCTATCGTCAAAATATTTTTTGTGGTCAAAACGATAATATTGAAGAGGAAGTGAATGACAATAATCAGTTTTTTCGGACCTAAAGAATATACAATCTTTACTTGTAATGAAAGATTAAAATATGTTTATTTGAAAGTATGTGAAAATAAATTGCGATGTTCTTGGTTACTTGACACTGGCGCGTCGATTTCAGCTATAAATAAATCAGTGATTCCACCACAAATACCAATGCATGTAGAAAAAATTGTAGTTAATGGAATTGGTGGACGAATTTATTCAAATGGCTATATTTATCTTTCATTACAAGGTCCAGACGGAAACAGTTTCGTACATAAATTTTATGTTTTTGAAAAACTGCCATGCCAGTCAGATGGTATACTCGGATTAGACTTTTTAGATAAGTATAAATCGAATATAGATCTAGAAATCTATACTTTAACACTTAAAAATATTAATACAGTGTCAATCATACCCTTATTAAGCTCACTAAAGGTTAGCCAAAATTATATTACGATTCCACCAAAATGTGAATCTATACATTTTATACAATTAAATACGAACATAACTCAAGACTGTATTATTTTGCCAAAAGCTTTACAGGAAAATGTTTTACTGGGTAGCGCGATAGTAAGACCAAATGAAAGAATAATTCCAGTAAAAATACTGAATGTTTGTAATCAACAAATTGAGTTACCATTGTTTCAACCAGAATTGGAACCTTTGTCCGAATATGAAGTATATTGTTTCGAACAAACAAAAACAACTTCGCAGCGCGCTAACACTTTGTTGTCGCTATTGAAATTAGATCACCTTAGTCTCAGCGAACAAGAAACCATAAAGTCTATATGTAGTAAGTATAGTGACGTATTTCAGGTACCAGGTGATAGGCTTACAACTACAAACGTTCTCGAACATACGATTCAAATGAAACCAAACTCAAACACTGTTTACGTAAAGCCATATCGTATTCCAAATAGTCTCAAGTCAGAAGTAGACAGGCAAATAAAACAAATGTTGAAAGATAACATTATTGAACCGACACAAAGCGAGTGGTCAAGTCCCATCTTATTAGTACCCAAAAAATCAAGTCAAAACAAAAAAGAATGGCGATTAGTAGTCGACTATAGAAAATTAAATGACCAAATTGAAGACGATCGTTTTCCGTTGCCTAATGTCAGCGAAATCCTAGATTCATTGTCGGGTGCGATTTATTTTTCACATTTGGATTTAAGCCAATCATATTATCAGGTACAATTACACAAAGATAGTCGTAAAATAACAGCTTTTACTACAAACACTGGACAATATCAGATGAAACGCATGCCGATGGGTTTGAAAACTAGTCCTGGAGCATTTTCGCGGGTTATGACAGTAGCCATGTCAGGGTTAACATATGACAAGTGCTTCATATATTTAGACGATTTAATCGTATTCGGCAGAAACATAGACCAACATAACAAAAATCTTATTGACGTAATGGAAAGGTTACGGAAAGTCAACCTAAAATTAAACCCTAGCAAATGCCAATTTTTAAAACAGGAACTTTTATACCTAGGTCACACAGTATCAGCAGAAGGAATATTACCCGATCCTAAGAAAATCGAAGTTATAAAAAAATATCCGACACCAAAAAACGCAGACGATGCTCGACGTTTTGTTGCTTTTTGTAACTATTATAGGAAATTCATTAATAATTTTGCCGAAATTATAATACCGTTGACACGATTAAATAAAAAGAACGTTAAATTTGAGTGGACAACAGAATGTCAAACATCGTTTGAAATTTTAAAAAAACTTTTAGCTTGCCCACCAATTTTACAATATCCAAACTTTGACAGTGACAACGAATTCATTTTGCAAACTGATGCGTCCCAAATAGCAGTTTCTGCAATACTTTGTAATAAAGATTTAAGACCAGTAGCCTACGCAAGTAGACCTTTGAATACAGCAGAAAAAAACTACCCAACTATACAAAAAGAATTGGTTGCCATTGTTTGGGGAATTAAATATTTCCGGCCCTACTTGTTTGGCAGAAGGTTTACTATCATGACAGATCATAAACCTCTATTATATCTGTTTGGAATGAAAGACCCATCTAGCAGGCTCATCAAATTTAGACTTTTACTAGAAGAATATGATTTTAAAATTGTGTACGTAAAGGGAAAAAATAATGTCGTTGCGGATGCACTTTCAAGGATTATAATTACGTCCGACGAATTAAAAGAGATAAATCAAAATATAATAACAGTCATGACTAGGGCACAGAGAAGGATGCAAGATGAAGAAAATAAGAAAAGTTTCCCTAATATAGCTACTGATAAGCGGCCTGATCAACCACGAATCGTAGAAATATTAAGGAAACCAGTGAATGCAGTAGAAATGAGTTTATTGGAAGGAAATAAAATAGACAAATTTAGAGTTAAAAATATGATAGACGTAGAAAAAGATTGCTTTGCATATAAAGATGATATTAAAACAATTTATGTAAATCTCAATTTTAAATCACAATACTCGCGAGCCGAATTTGTGTTAAAATTAAGAGATTTTTGTAAAAGAATTGACGTCAATGAAATATATGTAATTAAAAATAATGATAACGCGTTATTTATCAAGGAACTAATAAATGAAGTGCAAAGTATAAAAGATTGGACCGGTCCAAGGATATGTATTTTAAGGGGAATAGAAAGAATAAATAACGAAAATGATAAAAAGTTTATTCTAAATGACTATCATTTGCTACCAACCAGTGGACATGCTGGTATGCGTAGAATGATAAACAATATTAAACAAAAGTATTATTGGCCTAAAATGGAAAAAGATGTAAGTGACTTTGTTAGTAAGTGCGAGCAATGTCAAAAAATGAAATTTTCTAGAAACACGAAAGAACCGATGGTGATAACTACAACAGCTGCAACAGCGTTGGAAAAAATATTTTTGGATTTAGTAGGCCCGTTAGATAGAGATGAGAATGGGAATGTTTATATACTAACAATTCAATGCGAACTAAGTAAATTTGTTGAAACCTATCCTTTACAAAATAAAGAAACACTGACAGTAGCAAAAGCTTTTGTAAACAATTTCATTCTCAGATTTGGTATTCCAAAAGTTATCGCAACCGATAAAGGTACAGAATTTATGTCCTCATTAATGGAAAATGTGTGCAAACTACTTCAAATAGAAAAATTAAATTCAACTGCTTATCACCATCAGTCTATTGGATCTCTAGAAAATTCTCATAAACACTTGATAGCGTATTTACGGATACAATGTGACAAACACTCAGATACATGGAGCCACTGGCTTCCTTTCTGGTGTTTTTCTTATAACACTACTGTCCATACCGCAACCAAATACACGCCCTATGAACTCGTGTTTGGTAAGAAATGTGAAATCCCTAGTAGACTAAGAAATAGTATAGAGCCATTATATAACATAGAAGATTATAGTAAGGAACTTAAATATAGGTTACAAGTAGCTTATAAGGATGCACACGATAATTTGTTGAAAACAAAGTATGATCGGAAGAATGTGTACGACCAATCAGTGAATCCAGTGAAATATCAACCAGGTGACTTACTACTAGTGAAAAGTGAAACAGGTGGTAAACTGACAAGTGTGTACAACGGACCGTACAAAGTGATAAAAGAAGATGGACCTAACGTAATAATCGATAAGAATAATAAGGAATTAACCGTACATAAGAATAGGACAAAACGTTTTGTACCGAATTAAGTTTTTTTTTTTAATAGGTTAAGTTAAAAAAAAAAAGAAGATTAATATTCTTTTTTTTTATTTCCTGCCCCCATGGTGAGGTGTACGTAGAAATATTACCTTAATTCCTATACAAAAGGCAATGTAATTAGATATAAGTTGGCAGTAATACATAATCATCGCTGAAGTAAACACGTCTTTTTATTGTGTCTCCCCCCGTCTCCCCGCGCCGCACCATAAAGGTACTACCAAGTTACCAAGATAGCAAGCCGGAGAGTTAATTACACACTTCGGCAGAATCATCTTCCAGCTGGCCGAAGCTGTAGAATTCGGAGAGAATCTACGGCGTGTACTGGCCTGCGGCCTAGAAGACCTAGTGAACAGCCTCGACAGATGGGACTAAGGCTGATGTACTGGAACCCAGGGGGCGTGCGAGAGCACGTCTCGGACCTCAAAATGGCCGCCCAGGAGCAAAACATTGATGTGATTCTGCTGGGCGAGACCAAACTGACCCCTGGGGTAGAGCTGGACATACCCAATTACTTTTGCTACCGACGAGACGAGACCAGCCCACGACGACTCCCGTACAGAGGGACAGCGGTATTGGTAAAGATGAATCTCATCCAGCGAGCTCCACGCGCTCTGGGCGAGGACAAGGTGCCCCAGACTGAAGAGGGAGCTCAACAGAGTAGCAGAAAAGCTGTCGGCTGACGTGAAGGCATTCCGTGGTACCACGTGGGAGAAGCTCATCGACCACGTGGGTGAGAACGAGACCAGCCTATACCACCTGAACCGACAGCTTACCAGCACCAAGGAGCCCACCTACCCGCTGACCAACCGAGATGGAAGACGATGTTATGACGACAGTGAGAGGGCGGAAACCCTGGCTGAACACCTGGAAGTCCAGTTCACGCCCCATCCTGTCGTCACTACTGAGCCGGACATCATCGAGCACCACTCCATCGTGGAGAAGAAGGTGGACGAAATCCTGGCCCAACCGCACACACCCCTCTCCGGACGCGACATCGTCTCGCCTTTGGAACTGGCGAAGGCGATCCAGAGGCTACCCAACAGGAAGGCGGCCGGTCCTGACGGGATTCCCATTGAAGCCCTGAAGCAGCTGCCCAAGAGAGCCGTGGTAGTCCTTGCCAGACTCTACAATGGAGTTTTGCGCACCCAGCACTTCCCCGCCGACTGGAAAGCGGGGAAAGTTATCATGCTGCCCAAGCCTGGCAAGGACCGACGCCTGCCAGCGAGCTACCGACCCATCACCCTGCTCAGCCACGTCGCTAAGCTGTATGAGCGTCTGCTCCTGCGGAGAATTCGTCCCCACATCCAGCTGAGGGACGAACAGTTCGGGTTCCGCGGGGCCCACTCCACAACGCTCCAGCTGACGCGCGTGATGCACCTCCTCGCTGAGCAGCGATACCAGTACGCATACACGGTCGGAGTATTCCTGGACGTGGAGAAGGCCTTCGACCGTGTATGGCACCAGGGGCTGCTATACAAGCTGGACGCCCAGATCAGCCTGCCAACCGGCCTTATCAGGATAGTGGCCTCATTCCTGGAAGGCCGCCACTTCCACGTGGCAGTGAAAGAAGCTCACTCCACACCACGACCTATCACAGCTGGAGTTCCTCAGGGCAGTTGCCTGTCGCCGCTGCTGTACGCCACCTTCACGAACGACATACCCACCCTGGAAGGCCGACTCCGGGATGGGGAGGAAGACGTGGAGCTGGCGCTGTTCGCCGACGACAGTGCGTACTTCGCGTCATCGAGGAGCTCAAAAGTTGCAGCCACCAAACTCCAACGGGTGTTGGACCTACTGCCGGACTGGCTGAACCGATGGAAGATGGCCGTCAACGTGGAGAAGACGGCCGCCCTGGTCACCGGCACGCAGTACGTGCACACACCGCCTCCACTGAAACTGCGGGGTCAGTTAAATACCTCGGCTGCCACATCGACCGGGCACTGCGCATGGTGCCGATGGTCGACCATGTTACGACCCAGGCCAAGGCCGCGCGCGCACTTCTTCGCCCGGTCCTATCATCAAGGCTCCCACTTCGCGCCAAACTGAGGGTGTACAAGACCTACATCCGGTCCAGACTGACCTACGCAGCGCCAGCGTGGTACGCGCTGCTGTCCTACGCCCAGAAGAGGAGGATCGAGGTGATCCAGACCACGACCCTTCGCCTTATCACCGGCGCCGGCCGATTCGTCCGCAACGACGTCATCGCTGCGGACCTCAAGATGAAGCCGGTAGAGGAGTTCGTGCGGATGCTGGCGCGGCACATGTTCAGCCGCGCCGACAACGGACCGCACCACCACCTGCGCAACATTGCGCCCCTACCCAACACGCCCGCCCACCTGACGAGCGCTTCCGCACCTGGGGCCTGCGCTACGAGGCAAAAAAAAAAAAAAAAAAATGACCAGTCGTGATGCTCACGCATTCGACTGGCCAAGGAAAAAAAAAAAAAAACTTAGACCATCCGGACTGCGGTGCGGATGAGAAGCAGCCCGGGTACGAGGTCATCCTCTAGACCCGCACCAGCAGCCCTACACATAGGCTGCTGAAGACCTCGCAATGCAAATGAACGCCATCTACTACAGAGTTCTTGGAACACTAATCTTTTTATCCATCGGTAGCGTCAGAAGCAGGCGTGCTATTAGAACGTCTTCTTATTCTGTCGTGACGGTCCAGTCAATTAAATTTAAATACTTACATTAAAGACCAGTAGGTACCACTTCACTCCACAGTAAGAACTTAGTTGATAAGTTGATTTAAACAAGTATATAAAATATTACTTAGGTATATTCTAACATTAGTTTAATTACCTAGTTATTAAATTTGAATAAGAATGATTTATTATGTTTCCTGCTTTTAAGTTCTCGGTGTTTTTTTTTGGTCCAGCTGCTTAGCGTTCATAAATACATATGTACCTAAAATCCTCTTGTCTTGCAGCTGCTTGCAGCTCCTGTCACTTCAGACCTCACTCACGTCACGTCAGTTTGTCAAAATTTAAGTAAGTAATTCGTACAAAAATATAAAAAGCGTTAAAAAAATCACAAAACCCCACCCCCTTCTTAGTCAGCAATGTCTTACAGTAAAGATTCTCTTTTCCTTCTGGAGGTACTGGTAGAAAAAATATCATTTTTCGCAGCTCCATGTTTTTCTGATGGTGCCTTCAAAACATGTGTCAAAATATCGGCTCCAAACGTTGAACCACTGGAAATATGTGACGATGACAGTGGACTGGAGACTGGAGGATCCCCCTTTGTCAGAACGTTCAACAGTGGCAAATCATGTCTCTTCTTTTTAAGAGAACCTGATATACAAGCGGCTATGCGGCGATTTGTCATCAACGTTTCGGTGTTAAAGAAACTACCCTGTGGCTGCCTTCCTCATGAAATACAGTTGGGCAAAACTTCTATAGATTTGACAAAAGAGTTCGTTGAGGCTCGGCAGCAAAATGTTCTAAATCCTGGGACTGCTGGATTTCAAGCATTACAAGACACTTTCCGAGTTATAGGAGACGATAATTCGGACACTGGAGAGATAGTAATCTACATACGATTATCTTGCTTCGGAGGCTTGATTGTGACTAAGTTCCAGGGGGCTGCGGGTTCTATAACCCTAGGTGCCGGTCCTGAGGATCCAAATCGCTCGTGTAATCCGCCGAGACCTTACCAAAATGAAAATGATGCTTGTGTGTGCGGATCTTACGCTACGGGCAAGAAACCCTTGATGGGAAACACACAAATCTGTAGAGGTGGTGGATCTGGAGTTTGCCCACCAGGTACATCTGAAGATGACAATAAAACATTGTAACTCACCTACCAACTTTAAAGCGTAGGTAGGTAGGTCTTTGAGATCAAATAAATTATTACTTTTGTTTCGCTTGTTGCAGCTCGAGACCCTTATCGTGTCATGCCATGCGCAGAACCAGACGGCGCATGTTGCTGTACAGCTCCACATCCCGTAGTGCAAACTCCCTCTGCTTGTATGAACACCAATGCATACTGTCAGCATATACCAAAAGGTGGGGATCAAAAAATAGATATTGTTATGATGACTACTGTTTGATTTTCAATGAAAATAAGAAATCGAAAAAAGTAGATGGCCACCAAAACATCGCTTCGAGGCAGGTCGAATTAGTGGTAGCAGTCGAAGCTCTTCAGGTAGATCAGTTGGTGGAAGAGATAGATAGCTCGTGAGCAAAAGATAATAAATATATATATAATATACTCTCGACTTTTCACGTTAAAAAACCCAGAGCGGAGTCACTCTGCGCTCACCTACACTACTTGTAATTGCGAGCTAAGTGAACTCGAAGAGGCAAAAGAAGAACCCCACTGCGCTTCACTATTACTACACGAATTGCGAGCAAAGCGAGATCAACATTTCACATTAAAATCTTCTGATAGAACACTTCATGATTTGGCGCCGCGCTACCCGCTTTGGTACTACTGATCATAATAAAGCCACTAATTTAGCGTTTCATTCATACTTGTAATGTTTTTTTATGAATGATCTATACTTACTTATAAAAACTTTTTTACAGACTTTTTTAAACTCATTGACTGACTGACTCATTTATTAACGCACAACCTAAACTACTTATGATAAAAACATTTATATTTTGGCAGTAGGTTTATTTTAATAAACAACCATTCGCTAAGAAAGGATTCTTAGAATTTTAACCCTTTAAGTGGTAAAAAAGGGGTTAAACGTTTGTATAAAAGTTCGTGGTCTTTGAAGTGACCTGTTTCAATGTTTTGGATAAGATTCAAAAAACTAAAACGGGTTAAACACATGATTCAGGATTTTCTTAATTTTAACCCCTTAAGGGGTAAAATGGAAATAAAATATTTGTATGGAAGTATGTATTTTTTATTTTACGATCCGCTTTAGAATTACTCATTAGACTAAGAAGTAAATAATATAAAATCGTGTTTCAGCATTTGCTAATTTTAACCCCTAAAAGGAGTAAAAATTTATTATTATATTATACAGGGTGGCCCGAACAGTGACGTCCAAAGACAAAATTTGGATGCCTTGTGGTGGGGGGTGTCCGAATCACCCCCATGTATGTTCCGCGATTTTTTGTAGTTTCCGAGTTATTCCAAATTTATTTATTTTTTTGAGAAAATCGACTATCTTTGCCATTTTAATTATTTTTTCTTCTGTAGTGGACTTTTTCGATTATTTTTTTCTTGTGGCATAATGTCCATGAACTGTACTTTCTATTAATAAATAAATCAGCCATCTAGTATCAATGGAACATATTAAATTTTCGCTCGAAAGTGAAAACATTACCAAGTAGCATGACTGACTTGAGTTTTCTTTCAAAGTTTAAACATGTGAAAAGGCTACTCCATGGTTTTTTTTATTTTAAAAACTGAAGAAGGTTCCAAGCTTTCAGATAAGTACAAAAAAAGTTGTACTCAATAGGCTATTTTCCGCTGAAAAATACCTTCGAATGTACTCGCATGGAAAATCCCTTACTTTGGAATTACACAATGTAGCTATCCTCAAAGCTAAATAAAATAGGATTTCAAAAAAAAAAACATACTCGGTAACTTTTCCATAATTATCCATGTAAATTTAATTAATTTAAATGTTGTGGTAAAAAAATCGAAAGACTTTAATTAGTTATTAAGGTTTTTTTTGCAGTAAACTTCATGGTATAAACTTCATGGTCGTTTTTACTTTTTAGCACAAAGATGACAGTCAATGTCATGTCAAGCAAATGTGCTTTTGTTTTACATTTTCAATTGAAAGTGGAAACAATTCTGCTCGATTTCACCAATTTCTTCCTAACTGCTACGATTGGACATTGTTTTGCACATCGTTTTCGGTTTGTTTACCGGGAACAACTCGTGATGAGTTACACATTGAGTGAATATGCAGAAATGCATTATTTTTATGGGGTTGCACAAGGCAATGGCCATGAAGCGGCAAGACTGTACCGGGACCAACTTCAACGTCGAGGAGGACCGCAACCCGATCGATACCCAGATCATCGTGTTTTTATTAACACTCACACGATATTGATGGCAGGCCGTATTCCAGGTCGAGGAGGCAATCGTGAACCTGTTCCTAGAGTTGATCCAGATCGAAGAGATGCAGTGATAGAGGAAATAACTCGGGATCCGAAAACGAGTACGAGAGTAATGGCTCGGACGCTGGGAATCCCAAGAACATCTATCCAAAAAATAATCCATGAAGAAGGCTATCACGCATATCACATACAAAGAGTGCAGGCTTTGTTGCCCTCCGATTATCAAGCAAGGATAGATTTTTGCCAAACGATGCTGAGGAGGCATCAGGCAGACCCAAATTTTTTCGAAAAGATCCTATGGACTGATGAGTCCCGATTTGAGCGGGCTGGAGTATTTAATATTCACAATTATCACTCCTGGGCAGTAGAAAATCCACATGAAGTCAGGGCTTCTAACTTTCAACACAGATTTAGTGTGAACATGTGGTCTGGGATTGTCAACGGTGAATTGATTGGGCCGTTCGAACTGCCGTCCAGACTGAACGGTGAATCATACCATAATTTCTTAGAAAATGATCTGCCACTCTTACTGGAGGAGGTAAATCTTGAAACCAGAAGAACTATGGTTTTTCAAAATGACGGAGCACCGTGCCACTACGCAACAGAAGTTCGTAATCATCTCAACGAAAGATACCCTAATAGGTGGATTGGACGCAGAGGCCCTATTAGCTGGCCGGCCCGCTCACCTGATTTAAACCCAATAGATTTTTTCATTTGGGGATATTTCAAAGAAATTGTTTACGCACGAGCATGCTCCAGCGAAGCTGAACTAAGACTTAGAATAACTGAAGCACGAAACGCAATAAGAAACAACAGGGAAGCGTTCAGAAGACTAAAAGCGAATTTTTTGCGTAGATGTAGGCTATGCATATCCGTCGGAGGACGAACTTTCGAAAACCTTTTGTAAAAGTTATGTAGGTAAAATTTTCCATATAAAAAAAATAACAGTCAATTGCTTTTTATTATTATTTTAAGAATTTTGTTACATGCTCCACAATCGGTACCAACTTAATTAAATTTTCACTAAGCACTGGCCAGACCTATTGCTTTCACGCATTTTGACCACTCACAAGCTGTTGCGATTCATGGGCTGATTGTCAAAATTTCATCAGCATCGTCATCGGTTTCAACCTGATACCGTTGACAAATTTAGAGAGATGACAATACATCTAATAAGCCCTTAAAAGACTAGCAAAGTAGGCATTGCCTTTTTTTTGTTTAGGAGCTAAAGGGATTTCCTACGCCTATTTCCGGAACTACATAAAAATAAATTGATTTTATCACGACGGTCAACACTGAAAAGAATTAAATTAACGTACTCAACTGTCAAAAAGTTGCTAAGCCTCTTCTTTTTTATTTTAGAAATCCTTTTTTATTTGGCTTTGATATACCTAGTGTAATTCCTAAGGGATTTTCCATGCGAGTACATTCGAAGGTCTTTTTCAGCGGAAAATAGCCTATTGAGTACAACTTTTTTTGTACTTATCTGAAAGCTTGGAACCTTCTTCAGTTTTAAAAATAAAAAAAAAACCATGGAGTAGCCTTTTCACATGTTTAAATTTTGAAAGAAAACTCAAGTCAGTCATGCTACTTGGTAATGTTTTCACTTTCGAGCGAAAATTTAATAAGTTCCATTGATACTAGATCGCTGATTTATTTATTAATAGAAAGAACAGTTCATGGACATTATGCCACAAGAAAAAAAATCGAAAAGCCCCACTACAGAAGAAAAAATAATTAAAATGGCAAAGCTAGTCGATTATCTCAAAAAAATAATTAAATTTGGAATAACTCGGAAACTACAAAAAATCGCGGAACATACATGGGGGTGATTCGGACACCCCCCACCACAAGGCATCCAAATTTTGTCTTTGGACGTCACTGTTCGGGCCACCCTGTATATTAGAGTTCGTAGTCTTTGAGTGATCTGTTTCAAAATTGGTCTCCCTACCATTAAAGCGTATATGAAGGAAGCGTCTCGTCGCTTCTTTGCCAACGCACCCCATCATAAAACCCCCTTGATAGTTGCCGCGTCCAACTACTTCCCCCATCCAACCTCGCGTTTTAAGCACCACCGTCCCAGACACGTCCTTTCGGAAGAGGATGACGACATCACAGTAGCCGCTGCTGCAGCTATTGCGAGTAGATCACACTCTACAAACTCCGCAAGCAACCGATGCCCCCGCCTGCGCGGAGGTCCCTCGTTTGTTCCCCATTTTGGGAACTACCGGCACGTGCCGGGTAGATTCAGTCCAATTCGTTCTTCCCAGAACAACTCGTAAGCCCAGTCGTGCCTCCAATTTTTCCGGGTGAGCTCCTGCTCCCCATCATACAGTCAGGTGTAGATTTCATAGCCCTGGGGCTAAAATGGTAGAGTCCAGAACTAAAAAAAAAGTTTTAAAATTGATAATTAGATCATGAATCTAAAATAGTTAAATACGTCTTGATTTTTTTTTCCAATTTCGGTGGTATTTTACATTTTTAGGTTTATGTTAAGTTTTTACAATAAAAAGCATAATATCAACATTTTGAATTATATTTTTGAAGGGGATTCTGTAGTTATAGTTTTTAGTGAGTTATTTCGGCTACCGAAATTGCTATGTTACGGAAATTGTATTTGTTCCATCGAAATTGTTTTTGTGCCACCGAAATTAGAACCTGCAAACTGAATAATATATTCACTGTAATTAAAGTTATGGCAATTAATACCAAAAGTAGCCGTTTTTAGGCACTTTTTCCATAACTTTAATTGCAGCAAATAAGAACTTGAGCATCGGACATTTTGATAGATTGTTTGTAAAAAGAGAAAACTTGTTTTTGTTGTGAAGTGGCGCCACCACCGGGGTCGTTGACAGCTACACTCGCCTTAAAAGGCCTCAACGTCTTTGGACCATGGGTCTCACCGGACGGTAACACAAAAACGAGATTGATTTCATTCTGACTACCCACAGATACGTTGCTAAGCATTATCAACTCGACAAAGTTTAGTTCGGAGTTTACTTAACCATGAACATGATTTTAATTGGGAATTTCAAAATAGCTTTGACGGACAGAGACGGAAGATATATCAAATATGAAAAAAAGATGGGTTTAAATTGTCGAGTACTTGGAATCCAGTAATGATCTTGTGTCAAAACAAAACTTTGTCCAAACAGTCAGCAAAATCATATGATGTAGTGAGTGTGTGTTGTCGGGACGACTTTCGAGTGGGTTCCGGGAGTGACGCTTGCGTTCCACAAAAACGAAAAAGAATGAGGGTAGACATATGTTTGTCCCTAGCAGCCACCCGCAGTTCCACCAGTTCACCCGTGATCATGACGCTTACAACAGCGTTGAAATATCGGGAACTCGCATTAAAAAGAATTCGTCGGTAAGAACCCATTGAAATTATACTATGAATAGAATAAACTAACTTCCGTTTCGCAGACGACATCCTCCTGTTTCCACTTCAGCCGCAGAGCTCAAAAGTATGCGAGAGCTTTGCAAGCCTTGAGGTTGCACTCAAAATGAATATGACAAGGACTCAACTCATGTGCAACAGTACTAAACACAGAGTAGAAGTAATACGGGCCGATAATACATTATGTCAAGGAATACACAAACTCTTGGGTCAGAAAGGCAAATCCAAAATGCCTGTAAGAGCTACTGGTCGATGAAAGAGCTGATGAATAGAGACCTTCCTCTTACACTGAAGCGAAAACTAGTCGACATGTGTATTCTTCCCGTCGTCGTCACGAACGGCGCACAAACGTCGTCTTTGGCTGAAACACAAAAGTCCAAACTCAAGGTTTTTAAAGGATCGACCGTAGCAGGAATACAACCCTGCGCTCCACAACGGGCATCATAGACGTCGGCAAAATGTCCACACGGCTGAAGTGGGACTAGGCAGGACCTGTCTGTCGCATTCATCCCGAGAGATGGGCTATAATTGCCACAAAATGGATACCACAGGATGGTCGTCGTCCTCGTGGTCGGCCTAGGAGTGATGATATTGAAGCCTTTGTCCAAGACTGGCATTTGGAGGCCCAAGACTAAGACTGGAGGCGTGAAAAATGGGAGGCCTTTGCAGTATTATTATCTATTCCTATAGCCTTTGCCTTGGAGTGGGACACAGATCAGTCTAATAAAAAAAGTACATTAGTGTTGCCAGTAAGTCATACAAAGCTCTAATTCGGAGTTTATTTTGTAAAAGAAAAAAAGTATTGTGCCTAACAATGGTGTCCATCATTGAATCGTTTATATCTACACTAATATATTATAGAGGAAAGATTTGTTTTTTTGTTTGTTTGTATGTAATCGATAAACTCCGAAACTACTAGACCGATTTCCAAAATTCTTTCACCATTAGAAAGCTACAACATTCCTGAGTAACATAGGCTACTTTTTACTACAGAAAAATTCCTCATTCCCACGGGAAAACGGTTAGAAGCAGGAAAAGCGGGAAATATAGCGGATATTACCCAAATTAGCCAAACCGATTAAGCGATCTTCGTAAAATTTGGCCTTGATATTGGTGGTATATTGAAAACGGACTCGGCCTACTTTTTGTCAGCACTTGAGGATCTGTAGTACCTGATGGAGGGCTCCAGGAGCACAGCTAAACTAAAAGAGATACGAAAATGGCTTCATAGCAAAAGTTGTGCAGCATGACGGGGCGCTTCTGCTGACACATGGTTATCGAGGATCTGGAGTTCCTGATGCAGACCACCAGCATCCTATCTAAACTAGAAGAGCTACGGTAATGGCTTCAAAGTAAAAGTTGTTTAGCATGACGGGCTGCTTTTGCTGGTACATGGTCATCGAGGGTCTGGAATACCTAAAGCAGGCTACCAGCATCCCATCTAAACTACAGGAGATAAGGTATCGGCATTAAATTAGGTAAAAGTTGTTTAACATGACGGGATGGGACTGTTGAGTCACTTCTGCTGGAACGGAGTAAAGAAGTAAATTACTTTTTACTGCGGGCAAAGATCAAATTTCTACGGGAAAACTGGTAAGTAGCAGCAGGTGCAACCGCTGGGCGGGCCGCTACTTTGTAATAAAATACAGCATTACATCTTAAATTGGTAGAAAACTCTAGACAATACGGATGGACGGACATATAGACAGACAGACAGGAAGTTGACGTTTGTGGACGACATAGAAAAGTGATGATGATGAGTTTAATAGGAAGTGGACGAGTTAGGAAAAGGATAACTTGGGAAAGTGGACAAAGTCGATCTAAATACTCAAGTAGCTTAATGCACAATTTCGATTTATCATATCTTTTTTATTTTCTTGCAAATTAAAGTTTAGTTTGACTGTACTGTGGCCTGAGTCTATATTAATGAGCATGATAATTGAGTTGAGCTAAAATGGCTATTTTTATATTTGACCCTCTTTCGAACTGTACTGTAACGATGCTGACGCAGCGAATTTCTCCTTAGTTGCAAAATCTATGTTGTTATTATTTAAGTGCCTAACTAATCAATTATGAAGCAATAGTATGTATTTAGTTGTAGAGTTTTTTTTTGTTTATTTAAGTTTAATTATATTGTTTTATATAAGTAGTATAGTAATTTTATAAAAAAAAATATTTTAGTTGGCCTAGCTGTGTAGGTAGGTACCTATTTGTAATTAAGTTTATTTTAGTAAAGAATTATCTTATCTTATACTTGAAACCGTGTCCCAATGGGAATATGTCCGGATGGAACCAAACCGTTAAGCGAGAAGGTAGCTTCCGACCTAGTTCATCGTCCTAGCTGTCAATAGTCCTAGCATTTTTGGTATCAGTATAACCCAATTCTAAGTTAAGAAACATTTAATGCTAGGTTCACAGTATGCTTATGCTACTGCTCCTGCCACTGCCGCGAATATTGCCCGAAATACTGCACAGACATTGCTGTTATAGTCCGAGTTATAGCTCGCAGCAATACGAGTGAGCGATATAGTAATACACTCCTCCACGTAAAGCCGATACTAGCGAGAGCACGGAAACTGCCAGTGCCATGACGAGTAGCAGCGCAACTTACCTACTTGTTTACATGCTCGCGCTGCTTACTTTCCTTACTATTTCCCTGCCCATACAGGCATTGTGTGAACGTGACATTAGACATTACTGACTTGTTAAAAATACTTTGTACAGATTGCTGCCCGCAGGGAAACAAGATCGCATTTCAATTACCCTCGGACACTTGTGGTCAGGGCCACAAGCAACGAGCACATTTTAAGTTTAACTCGGATGGAGTTGGAGACTTGTCCAGAGAAGAGCCAGGACAGCTCGTACCGATTTCATCAGACGACTATCAAGGAGTCGTGTACGATTTTCCCAAGCAAGTGATTAAGCTGCGGGTTGGGAAGACCGTTGAAATTACTGGAGGACGGCGATCGAAACTTGAATATCAGTTTATTACACCTGTAATCACGCACGAAAAAGAAATACCCGTTAAAGATACCCGTCCGGCCCAATGGTCGTGCTGTTGCCCTGTCTGCTGCGGCATAACACATCAATTAGATAAATGTTGATTAACAACAAATAGTATATTTATACCCGTTTAATATTCTTGTTTCCTTGTTTTATTGAAATAATAATCAGTGTACTTTACAATGATTCGCTTTTTCTATTTAAAAGTAGGTATTTACATAGAATAAATAATAACACTACCGTATATAAATTTATTCCTTGGTTTGTGGACAGAGTACCCACACATAGAGACGACACAGACGCGCTCAAGGTCGTTACGTGCTCAGCCTACCGTCTGGTTGGCGCTTAGCAAGCAATTCAGTTGGGGGTGAACCGTGGGACATAAGTCACGTGGGTTACGGTTCGTGTGTTTTTCGGAAAAGTTTTGCCATGCCGAAATACTGTGTGGTTAATGCCTGTAAAAGTCACTAAGAAGACACCGCATATCAGCTTTTTTAAATTTGCCTTAAGGATGGATATCTCAATCCGAAAAAAAACTTGTCCTCGGTGATAACGTTGGCATATGATGTCAATATCATATACTACTATTTTTCTTGGGTACCTAAAGCTAACTTAAGCAATAAAAACAATTTAAATTGAAAAGTTATAAACCATATAAAAAATATATTTGAGTACAATTTTTTCATCACTGTGGGTTGTACTAATTAGTTTTTTGGTAATTTCATACCTTCTCATGCCAAAATGGTTGGATTGGTTAGCTACCAAAGCTAACCGAAGAATGTTAAAAGCGACGGATGAAGATGTAGAGAAAGCACGAAAGGAGTATAAAAGTGTGAAGGATGTAGTTAAAAAGACGGTTGATATAATGAAGGATAAGAATAAGGATGAATTTGACAGGAGGCTATCGGAAAACTTTCGTTCCAACTTGAAAGTTTTCTGGAAATCCACAAGGACAGCTCGAAATAAAACCACGTCGTCCGAGTTGAGTAGGATTCAAAACCAGGATGGTAGTGTAATAAAAGGTGAGGAATGTGTGTTGAAAAGATGGAAGGAATATTTTGAAAGCTTATTTGAGAAAGAAGATCTAGCGCAAGAAATAACTACTGCAGAAGTGGATGAAATTGAGAACGAAAGTGAGATTGAAATGGATGAGATTGTGAAAGCGTTAAAAAGTATGAAATCTAGTAAAGCTGCAGGGTATGATAGGGTGTCGGTCGAAATGCTGAAGGCTGGCGAAGGCGTTGTGGCTAGTCAGCTGTAACTCCTTTTTAACCTTTGTTGGAGAAGCGGTCGAGTGCCAAGTGATTGGTGCAAGGCTGTAATAGTGCCATTATACAAAGGAAAAGGGTCACAGCTGGACTGCAAAAATTACCGCGGTATAAGCCTCCTCAGTGTCGTCGGCAAACTGTATGCAAAGGTGTTGATTGAAAGAGTGATGAAAGAAACGGATGAGAAAGTATGGGATGCTCAGGCAGGATTTCGTAAGGGGATGGGATGTACGGATCAGGTCTTTTCCTTGCGCTGCATTGCTGAAAAATTCCTGGCCAAAAACCAGAAAGTCTATTGCGCGTTCGTAGATTTGGAAAAGGCCTATGACAGAGTGGTGAGGAATGAATTGTGGTCGGCACTATCCATGCATGGGGTGAGCAGATCTTGATACGAGCACTGAAATCCTTATATAAGAATTCCAGTGCTTGGGTCAGGATAAACGGGGCGTACACTGAACTTTTTAACATCGAGAAAGGTGTTAGACAGGGATGTGTTGCGTCACCGTGGCTGTTCAATCTGTTCATGGATAGATGTTTGGAAGATTTGAAAGAGAGTGAATGTGGTCTGAGAATGAATGGTTTACTCGTCAAATGTCTTCTCTATGCTGACGACCAAGTTATCCTTGCGTCGTCGGCTGAAGGGTTGCAGGAGATGGTAAATATTATGAATGAGGCTTTGAAAAAGAAAGGAGTGAAAGTGAATGTAAGTAAGACGAAAGCAATGGTTTTTGAGAAAGAGGAAAATATGACAGAGTGTAAAATTATGATAGAAGAAGAGAGGGTGGAACAAGTGAAAGAGTTTGTGTATTTGGGCTCCATGTTCACATCAGATGGAAAGTGTGAAAGTGACATTGAAAGAAGGGTGAATGCCGGCAAATTGGTGAATGGAGCGTTGCACGCTTTTATGAACAGCCAGAAAGTCTCTGATAAGGCTCGTCTGGCTGTGCATAGAGGGGTGTTAGTTCCGACACTTATGTATGGGAGTGAAAGTTGGGTATGGCAGAAAAAACATGAAAGTAGAATAAATGCAGTACAAATGAGAGCGTTAAAAAGTATGATTGACGTAAAATTGAGTGACTGGATAAGGAATAGCGTGATAAGGGAACGTTGCGGTATAAAAGAAGATATAGTGACTGGTGTAGAAAAGGGTATGCTTAGATGGTTTGGTCATGTAGAGAGGATGAATGAAAGAAGATTAACGAAACAGGTGTATATGGCAAGTGTGGATGGGAACGTCGGAAGGGGAAGACCTCGACGAACGTACCTCGATCAAATCGGGGACGTGCTAAAGAAAGGATGAATGTGGAGGAGGCGAAAGAAGTATGCCAGGATCGTAGTAAGTGGAAGGAAGTAGTCTCTGCCTACCCCTCCGGGAAAGAGGCGTGATTTATGTATGTATGTATGTATGTATGTCATTGCAAAATGGTCCTTTAATGACATTAAATGAAACTTATTTTTATAAACAGTGAACTAGTTAATCCATTTAGGTGAATTATTTTTATTATACTACAATGTTTGAGAGACATGAATACATCTGTCACACGAAGCGCCTTCATTTCGGCGAATAAAGCTTTAAACAGGATAGCTCCTCCCCCTATGCACTAGCGTACTTTGTATTCTCTTAGACATCTTCCATTAGTCCTGCGCAGATGAACGGATGCCGTATCGCTTCGTTTTCCTACCAACAGCGTGAGTACTACATCACTTTAAGGTGTGGTGACTATTTCGTTATTTTTTTTTATTAAACTTTATTGCACAGAGAGTACAAAGGGCGGGCCTAAAGCCACGCGGCATTCTCTACCGGCCAACCAAAAGATAAACGGGAAGAGTCAAAGCAGGTGCCCATACACAAAAAAACACGAAATATAGGTAATCGTACGTAAAGTTCTCTCTAAAGCTAGCTATACAATACATACAAAGAAATAAACAAAAATACAAAGTACTTAATAATTTAATATAATAAAATTAAAATACATAATCCTACATAAAATAAATACATGCATACATAAATAAATAAGATATACCAACGACAAGCTAACAGAAATAAAATAGGATGAACGCCATCTAACAAAATAACTAAGAACCAGAGAGACTAGCCAGGTAGTCGTTTTTATTTCTATCGCTCTTATAACTCTTGTATTGCTCTTTAAGTGTCAAAATTGCTGTTTACATGTGCTGAACTTCGAGAAACACGGTCTTCCGTCTCGTTCCGACCCGGACGGAAGGCCGTCGTTGCTCGAAGGTGCTGAACTGTTTGAGTGCTCTGCTTTTGGTTTTACCATAGAGTAGAAATCACATAGAGATGACACTCCCGCTCCAGACGCGCTCAAGGTCAATCCGTCTGGATGTCTCTTAGCGAACAATTCAGTCGGGAGTGCGCTTCGCCGCGGAAACGTTCGTCGTGCGGGTCGAATTTTCATTTTTTGTGAAAAATTTAGCAATGCCGAATTATTGTGGTGTGTATGGCTGCAAAAGTGATGCGAGGAAGACTCCGCCTCTAAGTTTTTTTAATTTGCCTAAAGATGAGCCAAGGTAAGTTATGATTTTACAGTAAATACCTAGGTATCTACCATTCGTTATTATACGTAATTGTTGTGTGTACTCCTATTTTTACTTACGTAGGTACCTAGTTTCCATTTTCTAATTTAAACTACCTAGGTGCCTAATTCATTGTTAGCTGATAATGATAAATAAGCGCATTCGTATAGTAGGTATGTTTTTTAACGTAGGTAAGTAGGTACCTACTTAACACCGCTCGACTGCAACAAAAAGTTCATTTGATAAGAAATCCTTGAATAGGTATAACAAACAATTAATATTCATCGCAAATCTTTTAAAATTATTGCATTTTGGTCAATCGGCGAGGCGGCAAATAGGTAGGTATCAAACGGAGACGGCGGTGTGGTGGCGGTGTGCTTTGTGCCGTGTGCCGAGCGAGAATAACCTAGATCGTCCGTCAATACCACGCAGTAGGTAGATAGTTCGGTGAGGTAAGGTATTTAAATACATACTTATAAGCCAGTACAAGAGTAGGCTGTAATATATTACCTACCTATTAACAATAAAATGGTAAGGTAAGACTTTAAAACGGGTAAATATTTTGTTCCCACGGGAAAACTGTTAGCAGTGGTCGCAACCGCTTGATTGGCCGCTAGTCTGGAATAAAATTATTGGCACGTGACAGCCCCGACTTAAAGCGCGGGAGAGTGCGGGGCGTTACGGGCTGCGGGGGGAAGTAGGTGTTTAAAGCGCGGCTTTTGGGGCCCAGACAAAGGAGTTTCGCTTCTATACGCCAGTATTATTATCTATTCTTATGGTTTTACCATAATACACTCACAGGCACATTTAACCGGCCACTTGCATTAGCATGGAATACTCTTGATTCTTTTGATTATTGTTAATTACAGTGAAAGTAAATTAAAAAGCAGTTAATTAAACGTCAATTAAAGAATTAATAGCTTAACTACAGTAGGTCTATAATAAAAAAAAAAACATGAAACAAAAAAGTATCATACATACATACATAAATCACGCCTTTATCCCTTACGGGGTAGGCAGAGCGTTAACGGCCGTAAAACGGATATTAACACCACGTCTGACAAAAGTTTGAGGGATAGCTGTGTATCACTATAGTGACAGGTTGTCAGCCCATCGCCTAAAACTGCAATACACGCCCTCGAGTCCCTTAGTCGCCTCTTACGACACCCATGAGTAAGAAATGGGGTGATGCTATTCTAGGCCGGCATCACACGGCAAAAAAGTATAATTTTTCAGAAAATCTCTTAAGAGGTGAATGTTAACATAATGTTAAAAAAATGAAAATGAGGAGAATCTGTCCCAAATGTATTCAATCGGATTAAGTTCCGGACTGCAGGCTGGCCAGGGTAATCTGCGTATACCAACAGCATCGAGGTAATCATTTACTTGGCCGGCAACGTGTGCTCGGGCATTATCGTGCATAAGCACAAAATTTTCTCCAATAAATGGAGCAAATGGTACCACATGGTCTTGAAGCATTTCCTCCACGTATTTTTGAGAGGTCATACTTCCTCTGGAATCGACGACTAGGTCCGTGCGTGCTTCATAAAAAATTGCTCCCCACACCATTATTGAGCCTCCCTGGTAACCAACAGTTTCAACTATAGCACATGAAGCAAACCTCTCAGATCGACGTCTGTAGACCCGCTGGCGACCATCTGGAGCTTTTAAAGCTGTTCTGGACTCATCACTGAATAAAACGGTCTTCCACTGCTCCGTAGTCCAATGCAAGTGCTCGCGGGCAAATTGTAGTCGAGCTCATCGATGATGTGCCTCCAATTTAGGAGCTTTGGCAGGTCGACGTGCTAGCAAGTTTTGTTCAGCTAGTCTTCGTCTTACCGTTCTCTCACTTACACTAACGCCACGAACTTTAAAAAGCTGATTACGTGCTTCAACAGCTGTAGAGAAGTGATTTCTCAAAACTTTACTTACGACAAAACGGTCATATCTAGCTGAAGTACACCGATGTCGACCTTGCCCAGGCCTTCGAGTATAGAGGCCAGTCTCACGAAATCGTCTGTAGCGTCTTGTATTGTTGTTCGAGGAACACCAAGCATCCGACCTATGCGACGATGGCTAAATCCAGCATCAGCCAGGGGCATGTCGTATGAAAAAACTGGTTCTCCAATTCACAATTGATCAAAATAATGCAAAGCACATCCAAAACAAATGAATACCGAAACAAAACCATTCGATCCTAAACAATTTGAAACTCAATGATTTTTTACTTTTTCTTTTTATTGAGGTCATATGTGTTTGATTTATCGTAAAATTAAATCCTGCCAATTTACAACATATTACAGACAGCGTTATTTCTAATCACCACGAGATATACCATTCGAGGGTGGTGGCCGGTTAAATGTGCCTGTGGTTACAGTTCAAAATTCATTGGATATGTACTGGTTTTTTTTTCTTTTCCATGTTCTTATTTCCGAGGTCCGTGAACTAGAATGTCAATACCTACTCAAGGAAGTTCGAAGACCCCACAGCAATGTTTACAGGCTGATTTCATTATTACGGTTGCTTGTTGAATTAGAAGGTCAGGTTTATCATTTTATGCTACGTTGTCCCACAAAGGTATTTTAAATAAGTATAGAAGTGTAATGATTATCTGACCAGTGCAAAGAGTTAATTCTGTGCTTTATATGGTAACTAAATATATCGATATGAAAATGCCAATCATAGTTATGTTCCTGGATATGACGAGGGCTTTTGATTATTTAGATCACCGGATATTACAACAAAAGGTACGGAATACGTGGAGTAGCGTTTAATTGGATAAGGATTACCTACGTTTGCAGAGTGTGGTATAAATTATCAAATAGCTATTTCACCCAACTTTTCATTTCAATTCAATAGAGTCGGCGTTCCACAAGGATCTGTCTTAGGGCCTTTATTATTTTTACTTTACATAAATGACATTCCAAATATAACTTTTAATCAATTAATCCTATTTGCAGATGACTTTTCCATAATTATTCCAGATAATACATTAATATTCCTTAACTCAATAATATTAACTCTTCACTGACTTCTATAAACAATTGGCTTATTGACAATAATCTTAAAATCAATCTATCAAAAGCGACTTATATTCAATTTCGTAATTATAAGACTAATGAACTTGACATAAACATACAATGTACCTATAGTACGGCTCCTTAGCTCCGACTTTGTATGAAAATGAAAAAATGAAAATGAAATAACTTTATTCAATGTAGGATAGCATTATCACTTATTGACGTCATGATCGGTCATTGTAAAAAAAAGAAGAGAGAATATGAAGCTATGGTCCCATCCGGAAGCAAGCATGAAACTTGGTATGATTGTAGCTTTCATATGTGTAATTAATAATTTAGGGGGGAACAAGCTGTCAAATGAATGTTTCCCCCCCTTCTCCTCCTTTTTATGTCCCTACTTTCGGTTTATCTGCTTTTATTCAAAAACGGTTAATGTTACACAAAAACTTTCAAGGAGTAAAATATTCTGCATTAAATTCTGTAGCACAAATGTCTTGAACGTATGTTGATGAGACTTTCAGTTTTCAAGTTATGCTTATATGAAATCCATAATTTTTTTGAAGATGACTTTTTGCTCTGAATTAGTCATAAGTAACTGCTGGTAGAGTACTTTCTAAAATTTGGTATAGGCATTTTTTAATTATATATAGTCTCCAAGGGAAATCTGCAGAGACTACACTAAATTTACGCCTGTAGTGGTGAGGAAAGGAGGGGCAAAGTTTGATTTTTCCGAGCTGAACTTGAAGACTTATGGCTCTTAAAGTATTTGCGCAATGGCAACATGGGTATTTGGAGGTCGTTCACGGTTCTCAAATCTCGTTGCACATAGATTTCTTCCTAGATCGAGTTCAGTCGCGCAAGTCAAATGAAGTCCGGTGATAAACCGAGTTGTAGTGCTATTAATGTCTATGAAATGTGTAAAAACACATTTTTACAACATGAAAATCCAACTAAGTAATACCATAAATTATCAATTGAAAAAAATATTTTTAGTACATTAGTGTTGCCAGTACTTACTAAGTTCTAATTCGGAGTTAGTTTTGCAGGTGAATCTGCAATAAATTTTGTTAATTTATTCCTATTGTTTTAAAATATGGTGCCGAACACTGTTTTCCATTATTGATTCGTTGCCGTTTATTTTAATCGGTGTTAATACTCAAATTTAATATTTAATTTTAATAAGAATTGTGTGAAATTGTGTGCACCGGTGTTTTTTTTACTTTTCCCATATTTTCAGGAATTTTTAGTCGGCTGACTGATGTAATGTTGATTAAATGTCAACAACAGAATGTCAATCGCGTCACAGATTAAAACGAACCACCCATACAAATTATTAAGTAGAAACGTCATCTATTGCTGAAATTCAAAACATAAAACCAACTGCTATCTACTCGCTCAATAAAATATTGAGAATATCTGCAACTCGTGACCTTTAGTCTTTAGCGAGTCGAAATTTTGTACGGTTACTTACATATAAACTATTAAGGGGTAAAAATCAGCGTGTAGAGGGTCACCCCAATGAGCAGATTTTCTGTCCCTTACAGTGGCACGCTAAACACGCGTCTGTATGCAATGCTTGTATTATAGGTAGTTCTATTTAGATTATCCTTGGTAGTATACTACGTCTATGGCGAGAACGACTCTTAAGAAGAGTTTTGCAAAATAAAACCTCCAGGGAATTCTTCATTTTGTTTTCTCGTTTTCTGGCTTTGGTTCACGCGGTACGTCGGAAGCGTATTGATGTGTCCGATTACACTTCAAAACTACGTCAGAATAAATCTTTCTCTCATTCTGTAGTCAAAATTCAAATATGTTGTAAATAATTCTTATAAAAAAATCTACATAATAAGTTATAGCTCCCATCCCCTTTCTTGTCAGCAATGGCTAATAGTAAAGATTCTCTCTTCCTTCTGGAGGCACTGGTAGAAAAAATAAAATTTATCAAAGCTCCATGCTTTTCTGATGGTGCCTTCAAAACATGTGTCGAAATATCGGCTCCAAATGTAGAACCACTGGAAATATGTGACGACGATAGCGGGCTGGCGACCGGGGGAACCCCTTTTGTCAAGACGTTCAATATTGGCAAATCATGTCTTTTCTTCTTGAAAGAAAAAGATATCCGAGCGGTTATGAGCCAATTCCTCGTTAACGTCGTAGTGTTCAAGAAACTACCATGTGGCTGCCTTCCTGCCCAAATACAGCTAGGAAAAACTTCTATAGATATGACGAAAGAGTTCGTTCAGGCTCGGAACCTACATCTTAAAAGTCCTGGGACTGGTGGGTTTCAATCATTGCAAGACACTTTCAGAGTTATAGGAGAAGACAATACGGACACTGCGGAGATAGTTTTGTTTCTACGGATATCCTGCTTTGGAGGCCTGATCGTGACTAAGTTCCAAGGGGCTGCGAATCCTGTCACCCTAGGAGCCAGAGCTGTCGAGTATGATCGCTCGTGTAACCCTCCGAGACCTTACCAAACTGAAGAAGATCCGTGTGTGTGCGGAGTTCATGCTACGGGCAAGAAACCCTTGATGGGAAACACACAAGTATGTAGAGAGGGTGGGAAAGGAGTTTGCCCTCCAGGTAGGTACTACTGAATCTGAAAATATCGATGAAATATTAAAACTTACCTACCTCTTGAACGTTTTAGCTTCCTAGACACCTAACATTATTTTAATTTTAAATGTTTCAGCTCGAGACCCTTACAGTGTCATGCCATGCGCAGAACCAGATGAAGCATGTTACTGTACAGGACCACATCCCGTAGTGCAAACTCCCTTAGCTTGTAGAAACACCAATCCTTATTGTTTGCACATACCTAAAGGTGAGGATATTTGATGTTACCTACTGTTTGATGCAAAAATGAAAATGTTCATTTTTATTTCAAATTATTTAGATTTTTCTACTGGCTGTACGAAAATTGCTGTAGGATACTTATAACTTTCCCATTAGCTAAATGAAACTGATGAAGATGGCGTTATGAATAATCAAACAAGTTCAAAAATACATTTTATTATACTAAGTTTCATTCTGATATTACCTAAACTTTTTCGTTTTTTGCACCAAAACCAAGAAATTTGTTGGTAATGTTCTAAATTATATTACTTATCCCTTACTCGATATGATACGGACAAACAAAAACTTATTTATGATGATATTAGATACATGAGGGACAATTTCTTGATGGTCAGGTCGCAGCAAACAATATGAAGAAATAGGGACGAACCTGGCTGGTAACGAACTAAAAATCAAAGTACCTGTGTGTTCAGCTATAATTAAGAAGATAAGCCAGACTCACTGTGCAGTACAGCGCCCTTATGATAAAGAAAACAAAAAGAAAGTAGTTGGTAAAAACGATGACCCCTGCGAGCCCCCTTGCGGAAAGAACCAAATAAGTTTGGCATTACCTAGCGAAGACGTTTGCTGCCGAGGCCCTCAACTAGCCGATACACAATTTACTTGCACGACGGAGGGGTGTATTCAAGCCGGCAAACATAGCCAGCCACGAAGTGAAATTGTACACCAGGAGCCTCCAAACAAAGATGTATTCGTACTGAAAGTAGCTAAAACAAACATGCAAGGTGACAGAAAATGTAAAATTGAATTAGAGTTAGTTGCTCCCAAGGCCGGAAACAAGAGGTTGCCAATCAAAAAAATAAATACAAAGCTACAATCTAATGAATGCGAATGTTGCACAAATGCGCCACGTAGAAAACCAGGGTTTTAAATAATTATGTTAATTTAAGGTACAAGTACAGGTACCTACACCTTTGCTCCCATCTGAAGTTTAATTTGGTGGCAAGTTTCGGGTAACACTTCAATTATTACCTTCGCATATTTTGTGGTCCGAACTTAGGGCCACAAGCAACGCACATATTTTTATATCCAACTCGGATGTAGTTGAAGACTTACCCAGAGAAAAGCCAATACAAAGTGATAAAGCTGCGAGTTGGCACGACCGTTATCATAGTTGTGAAACTACAGGCTTCAAGTCTACAGGTGACATTTTTACTCCATGCGTAGCCGGCTAATATTCCTGTGGCTGACCGGCTACGTAATGATGTAATGAACATCGAATCTCACCTGTAAAATCGTAGCCTGTAGTTTGACAATATCGGGCACTGGAGGGGGAGGACGGCGATCGAAGCTTGATTAACAGTTACCCTATCATCTCTCATGTAAATGATAGAGTAGAATGTACCTTCCTTATTTACTCGTCAGGCCCTTTGCTGTTGCGAGGTCTGCTGCGGCTTAACACATTTATTCGTTTAATGCTAGATAATGTAATATAGTACCCGTTTAATGTTCTCGTATCCTTGTTTTACTAAAATCATAACCTGCTTATCACTAAAAGCAACACGGTCATCAGTCTCGGAAGGAAGTGGTCATACGAACTATTTCGCCCCTGCCAATATATAAGCTCAAATGAGCATTAGTAGGAGTTTATAGAAACTAGTTGTGTTCGGATTTCTAGCTTTAGGCAAACCAAATAACTTGTGGGACGCCCGCGGGGCAAGAAGTAGGTTAGGGGGTATCAATACACACGTAATTATTTGTACCAAAGTCCAGTTTGAGATATATTACTCAAATGCAAAATAAATTACCTACAGACAGTGTAGACAGCCGGACAGACCATAACAGAACGAAATAACTAATAAGTAGGTATCAATCATCCGTTTTTGAGGAGATTTGAAGAAAAAGCAATCACTTATTCCAGAAATATTTATTTATTTCATAGGTTTTCTTCATCGCTAATGTCCATGTCACTTGAATCATCTTCAGCGTAGCTGGACGAATCCAAGTCATCTTGTAAATTGATTATTATTTGGTCCATAGCATTATCTAGTAGCCCATAATGATTACAGTACACATCTTTTTTTTTTTATACGGCTGTCAGATGCCGCTTATTTTTCTGCTGGTAATTCAATATATAATTTTCTTTTATCGAAATTATTGTCAAATTCGTTTCTTGCAAGTAGTCCCTTGATATCCCCCCAAACTAACTCGATAGTGTGTAAGTCTGGGTAATATGGGGGAGTCTTAATACTTCGTGGCCTGCGGCTTTGAGTAATTCATCAATCTTGTAAATATTTTCCGAACCGTGTTGCTTGATCAACTTGAGCATGCACATTTTCTTAGTGAAATATCAAATCATGATGTCTTTGCAGCGAGGCCTGCATGTTAGCTTTAGTGTCAGTCATTGTTGGCTTGTATTTTACTGCACTGAGTGATAGGCAGCGTTATCGATAACAATGCAGATCTTGGAGGTATATTTTGCAATAATTTTTGTTTTATCCATTTATTGAGGTTAACAAAAATCTCCACTCATACTTTTCGATTTAAAAATCAATAGTCTACAAAACCAGCCTGGCCTCCAGCATGTACAATAATTATTAATCTCGGTCCTTTGCCAATATGTGACCCTACGTTCTTCTTCAGATTACCAAAACGATGAAACATTCAAAGATGCTTTGACGTAATGCGTAAGTCTGATCAAGGAACTTAATGGATCTTTTGTCTCGTCAATGTTTTTTTATCGCGTTCAAAAAACTCCATCTCCAAGAAAGAATGTTAAGTTGTTCAATAAGCAGCTTCCTTTTTGACTGACATCTTTGAAATTTAAAACCAAGTTTACACCGTAGCAATCTTAAATATTCTCGACCACAACTTTAAATTTCTTCTTCTTTCAGTTTAGCATATTATTTTTCGTCTTATACCACCTTCGGTAATACTATTTCAAATCTTTTATTTCAGTTCTGTTTTCCACTTTTTGAAATACCTCGCTTCTCTGCTCACGTTTCAAATGGTTTCCTTCTTTGATGATTTTACTCCATGTGCGACTGTTTTGTGCAAGTTTAAATCTTGTAAATATTTTGTAAAATATTTATCTTGCTTTCTTGTTTCAAAGACAGAGTAAAGGCACACCTCGGACACTGGCGCTCAAATGTATGAAACAAACGCGTTGCTAGGCACACAGTCTAAGCTCGCGTAGGTGAACGCGGACCATGCTTGTGTGTGTGAGACAACATGTCAGGGATGCCGCCATTTTGCGTTCGCGAATCGGGAATGCAATGTGCGGCAGTATGAAATGACCTTCGTCGTCGCGTCCTTGCTAGCCGGTGTCTGAGCGTCCTCCGAGCGCGGGGGGGCGGCGCTTGTAGGGGGAGGCAGGGAGTGACCATACTGTACGCTAGTACTATTAATTATACTGTGGTAAAGGTTCTATTCCGAACCGAGCGGCCGACGGCCGACGGCCGACAGCATATGACGCGACTACTAGTTTGTATGGATTTGTATGAGATACTATCCGAATCCGAAACGAGCGGCGACTGCACGCACATGCTATCGGCCGACGGCCGCCGGCACATGACTGCAGACCAGTATAGCCGCGGCGACTTGACGATATAGAAGTTCTATTCTACCATCCAAAAGGTCAAATGCGACTGTTTAGCTTAGATGATCCTACAGACCCGATGAACCATAAAAACACGATGAACCATGACAACCCAGTGAACCTAGCGAACCGATGAACCATTTAACCCGATGAACCATGATGATCCGATGAACCTAGCGAACCGTTGAACTCTGGCCACAGAAACAACCCTACCTACAAGATGAACCCAACGGACCGATGAACCATAATAACCCGATAAACCATGATAACCCGATGAACCTAGCGAACCAATGAACTCTGGCCACATGATGAACTCTGGCCACATAATGAACCCAACGACCCGATGAACCATAATAACCCGATGAACCTAGCGAATCAATAACTCTGGCCACATGAACAACCCTAACTACAAGATGAACCCAACGAACCGATGAACCATAATAACCCGATAAACCATGATAACCCGATGAACCTAGCGAACCAATGAACTCTGGCCACATGATGAACCCAACGATCCGTTGAACAATAATAACCCGAAGAACCATGTTGACCCGATGAACCTAGCGAATCAATAAACTCTGGCCACATGAACAACCCTAACTACAAGATGAACCCAACGAACCGATGAACCTAACCCGATAAACCATGATAACCCGATGAACCTAGCGAACCAATGAACTCTGGCCACATGATGAACCCAACGATCCGATGAACCATAATAACCCGAAGAACCATGTTAACCCGATGAACCATAATAACCCGATGAACCATGGTAACCCGATGAACCTAGCGAACTAATAAACTCTAGCCACATGATGAACCCTAACGACAAGATGAACTCACCGACCCGAAAAACCAGAATAACCCGATGAACCTAGCGAACCGATGAACTCTGGCCACATGATGCCCTAATGACAAGATGAACCCAACGACCCTATGAACCATAATAACCCGATGAACCAGGATAAACCGATTAACCTAGCGAACCGATAAACTCTGGCCACATGATGAACCCTAAAGACAAGATGAACTTACCGACCCAATAAACCATGACAACCCGGTGAACCTAGCGAACCGATGAACTCTGGACACATGATGAGCCCTAATGACAAGATGAACCCAACGACCCGATGAACAATAATAACCCGATGAACCAGGATAAACCGATTAACCTAGCGAACCGATAAACTCTGGCCACATGATGAACCCTAAAGACAAGATGAACTTACCGACCCAATAAACCATGACAACCCGGTAAACCTAGCGAACCGATGAACTCTGGCAACATGATGAACTCTAACGACAAGATGAACCGAACGACCCGACGAACCACAATAACCTAATAAACATAATAACTGAGTCTAGTTCAGGACTACAACTACAGTCTGACATGTGCTGTCGGCCGTCGGCCGTTGGCGGCTCGCTTCGGAACAGCACCTTTAATCTTGAACACCAATTAGTTTTTTGTGAAATATTGGTCCGTCCATCTTCAGTGTTTATCTTAGAAAAAATAATCTCAACTACACACGGGAACCGCAAGCGTACTGACAAACGTCACCCAGTGCTCCTTGTCGTGCCATTCCTCCGCTCCCACCTACTTCTTGCCCCGCGGGCGTTCCGTGAGTTATCTGGTTTGCGGTTTGCATAGTCTAAAGCACTGATCTCTATCGATATATCTACACTAGAATAATAAAGACGAAAAACTGTAATTTTTTTTTGTTTCTTATGTTTTTTTGTTTGTTTGTATGTAATCGATAAACTCCGAAACTACTAGACCGATTTCCAAAATTCTTTCAACATTAGAAAGCTACAACATTCCTGAGTAACATATGCTACTTTTGACTTCGGGAAAATTCATCATTTCTTCGGTAAAACGGTTAGAAGCAGGAAAAGCGGGAAATATAGCGGATATAACCCAAATTAGCCAAACCGATTTGCGATCTTCGTGAAATTTGGCACTGATATTGGTGGTATATTGAAAACGGACTTGGACTACTTTTTGTCAGCACTTGAGGATCTGGATTACCTGATGGAGGGCACCAGGAGCACAGCTAAACTATAAGAGATACGAAAATGGCTTCATAGCAAAAGTTGTTCAGCATGACGGGGCGCTTCTGCTGACACATGGTTATCGAGGATCTGGAGTACCTGATGCGGACCACTGGCATCCCATCTAAACTAGAAGAGCTACGGTAATGGCTTCAAAGTAAAAGTTGTTTAGCATGACGGGCTGCTTTTCTGGTACATGGTCATCGAGGGTCTGGAGTACCTAAAGCAGACCACCCGCATCCCATCTAAACTACAGGAGATAAGGTATCGGCATCAAATTAAAAGTTGTTTAACATGACGGGCTGCTTTTGCTGGTACATGGTCTTTGAGGGTCTGGAGTACCCAAAGCAGACCCCCAGCATCCCATCTAAACTACAGAAGATAAGGTATCGGCATCAAATTAAAAGTTGTTTAACATGCCGGGCCGCTTTTGCTGGCACATGGTCCTGTTGAGTCACTTCTGCTGGAACGGAGTAAAGAAGTAAACTACTTTTTACTGCGGGCAAAGATCCATATTCTACGGGAAAACTGGTAAGTAGCAGCGGGTGAAACCGCTGGGCGGGCCGCTAGTATGTTATATAATACTAGCAGCCCGTCCCGGCTTCGCACGTGTGGACAAATTATTTATCCTTACCTACAGCTACTATTATATACCTACACTTTTTTATTGACTAAAAGTTTATTTTTGTCATACATTATTTTATGTTTATGGTCGTTTTTTTATACGGGGTGTAACGAACAGCCCTCCGAATACTGATAGGGTGCATGCAACATGAAACTGAACAACTTTCCGCTAGGAACATACTTCAGGAAACGTAAAAAGAAAAATTGTCTTTCCATAGTGAATACCTACAGTCAAGTGATTGTGATTTAGTATGGAAGGTCGATTTCTTTGGCGTTTCTGGACAAATATTTCTCGGGGAAAGTTGTTCAGTTTCATGTTGCATGCAATCTATTTCTATATTTGATTGAATGTTTGGTCTACATACACCCTATCAGTATTCGGACAGCTGTTCCTTAGACCCTTTAATACACCCATGATTAAATATGATTATTACTCTGGTGTACTAATAATGTGGCGTAGTTTGTACCGGTGCGACGTTACTATTGCCTTTAATAAATAAAAAGTAGTTATTGTGGCATAACTGTAATAGTTAGACAAATGGTATCGCAGACATTATTAAAGATATTGATGTCCTCTAAAAAAACTGTAGTACATCACTTTGCTCTATTGTCAATAATTTCCACACGTACGCGATATAAGTTTTTTTTGATATATTTTTACTCATTGGGTTACATTATCAAAATTTTCACGCGGATCCCTATTTTCTTCTCGTAATAAATATAGCCTATGTTCATCAGGAATAATTTAGGATTCTAATGGTAAAAGAATTTTGAAAATCGGTCTAGTAGTTTCGGAGCCTATTCAATGCAAACAAACAAACAAACAAACAATCAAATCTTTCATCTTTATAAATAATATTAGTGTAGATAGAGGTCAGTGGTCTAAAGAGACCGAGACACAACGACACAACAGAGTCCATTCACGCAGGTTCAATGAGCTGCAGGAAAATAAATATACCGAATCGTAGTGCGTATAAATGTCCATAAAATATGAAAACTACTATTATATAAAAATACCTATTTAGGTATAATAGAACAATTATTATCGTCAGGTTATTTTGGCAAATAAAAGAGTTTCTTGGAATCAAAATGCTTTATATTCGAATAATATTTTCCAATACAATTTCACAATTTTACGAAAAAGTGAAAAAACGCCGATGTCACATCAAACTCCAAATTCGAAGTAATGTCATTTTTGACTCTTCTCTATGCTCTCCTCGCCTCCTCTCCTCCATAGACACAAATGTCTATGCTCACCTCACCTCGGCACCTCACCACGCCTCACCTCTTTGTATTACATCGCTCCACACCACTTCGCTTTACACTGCTCATCTCGCCAGCTAATGGCTCCTCTCCTCACCAGCCGTTGCAGTCGGCCATCCTGAAACCAATTGCACCGCAATTGGCGCAAGAAAAATCGTTAATTTACAGCAGATAAATAAGATCATCCCCAGTTACGACCTCCTCATCCATCACTTTAATCCACTACATGCTATATCACCACAGCACAGCCAAAGCGAAGCTTTTAGATAGGGAAAGATAATAAAAGAGAAACGACTGCTTGTATGTGTAGCAACCTCTGGGAGCTACGACAAGAAGCTCACTCAAAGTGATTCACGAGCAAGCAAGACGCAACAGAAGTTCCAACATATCTGCAAGATGGCGCCACGTGACAGAACAAACAGCCTGAAACGCGGTATCGAAGAGTTTCACCGCGCTAAGCATATATACAACTTCCAATTATATCCAGGTGGACCAGTAGGTTCCCTGGCCACAACACCCGGCCAGGCAGGGTAGCTACCCTTATCCCGACTCCGCCTGGAACGCTCCATTCTGCGTTTTGGCATCACTCCTGTCACCCGCCATATATTTACACATTACACTTATCTTTGCTAGCTTAGGTTGATACACTATCTCCTTACCAACTGTATTATGATGCTACCCTATCTTCTTTGCAGACTGTATTTACTAAAGTAGCAAATTTTGTTAAAGATCCTACTTATCTCAACTGTATTAACTCTACTCTATCTCATCTCTATCGCTTGTTGTCTGCACCTTTTCCTCCCTTACCGCAGTAATTAAAAATCCCCGCTCACCTCACAAACACATTGCTCAGCTCGTGTTATCATGTCGCCCTCGATCCGGTGTATGGCATGCTCTCCCACACTTTCAAGTATCCTTCTCTATCGTGAATAATAGAACATGCTATAGCATAGTGAGTACAGCCATTGCTGTGCTGTCGATGTCTTGCGCACACGTCTCCTTGCGGTTGCGGCGTGCATCCTACAGCCACATTTACAAAGCTGTTGCCTACGGGCACCTTAACTTTCAGCTACCTGTACTCCATAACCAGGCACTTAATCACAGGCATCTACGTCATCAAAATTTCTCAAAGGTGTCATTTTCAAATTATTGTCAACCCTTCTTGCTTCTTGGAAGTTGAAAACTCGATCGGATTGATAATGATCAAAAGCTGACAAGAATCTTTCATATACTTAGTCTGGCGTCGAACATTAAAATGCTTGAGCATTAGCTTGCAGCTCGTCGGATAAACCCCGTGTCTTGTATAAACAAGACACAGCTGCCTATTCACTTTGCAGACATCGAATGTCAGAGCCAACTTCTCTTGGTAGTATTTAGCCATACTTTCACTGGTTAATTTCTTGCGTTGCATCATCTTTTCCAAAAGCGTGGCATAATCGTGTTAGCGAGGAAATCACAAAGTCATAATTGTTTGTTCACTTCTGTCACGTATATTTATAATTTTCAAGTCTATTCAACCAAATGCGTGCCTGACCTTGCAGCTTCGATTGCAAGATAAAAGGATTTCGTCTAATCACTCCAGTTGTAGGTAAATTTCCCCCAGTTGTTCAATTTTCTTAATCCAACTGAACATTCATATTCTTGTCTTAAGGGTCAAAATCAAGAATAAGTTGAAATTTACAATGGAATTCGATTCGGTACTGACTGCCTTCGCGTTTTTGTGATCATCATCATCATCTTTCCAAATCTGGTCATCACTCACATTTCCTGGCTTCTTCTTTTGCCGTACATACCGTCCAGGTTTCTCGTCTGAACCCCCCTGCAGAGTTCCCTTCATGTGGACTTGGAATCATCCCGCTTCTGAATATTATCGTCAGGTTATTTTGGCAAATAAAAGAGTTTCTTGGAATCAAAATGCTTTATATTCGAATAATATTTTCCAATACAATTTCTCAATTTTACGAAAAAGTGAAAAAACGCCGATGTCACATCAAACTCCAAATTCGAATGTAATGTCATTTTTGACTCTTCTCTATGCTCTCCTCGCCTCCTCTCCTCCATAGACACAAATGTCTATGCTCACCTCACCTCGGCACCTCACCACGCCTCACCTCTTTGTATTACATCGCTCCACACCACTTCGCTTTACACTGCTCATCTCGCCAGCTAATAGCTCCTCTCCTCACGAGCCGTTAGTTACACAATATTTAATACATTAGTATTCTTCCCGTCAGTAATATCAGTGAATAGTGCATTAGTGTTGCCAGTATGTCGTACAAAACTTTGTGTTACGTTTGTTGGTGAAATACAATAAAGTATTTTCATTTTATTTCTATGAAATAATCTTGCACTGCAATCGCCAATCCGTTTGCCTAGATCTATAAAATTTAACAAGCAATTTGAAGTTAAGAAAAATCACTTTTTGAATATTTTAATCTGGTTGATTGAGGGGGCCCAAAATAAAAATAATAATTAAATTAAAAGTTGTAGTACAAGTAGGGTATCATATGAAAAGGTTTAATGTGCATGTTGCGGGACCCTCGGTGGGCGAGTCCAACTCGTCCGGATTTTTCATGATGACCTCATTATACCACACTTTTCGTTTTCTTAGAAAAATTGCTATGTTTCCTTTAGGCACATTAAGTCTACTTTACCAAAATGAACACCTTACCAAAAAGAACACATTTCATAGTGACAATTTCTTTACATATAGACTTAACGAGTATTACCCAAATGACTACATCTTTTCACGAAAATACAATTTTACCAAAATGGCCCCTTTTTCATAATAACGGCCGCCGTAACTGTCACTACGTTTATGTATGACCCTACTAAAATGTGTAAGTCATCAATCATACGCTATGCTAGACGATACATTTTTGAGGAAATGGTAGATCTTGGGGAGATAAACCTTTTAAGTTACAGCTTCTAAAATTAATACCAGTTTCTTTATAAATGTTGTAGGCCTTGACGAGACTACATTTCGAGTGACAGCTTTCCAACTAAAAACACATATATCTCGGAAATTATATAGGCCAGAACATCAGTTACTTTGAGAACATTTTAGGTTTTACGAAATCTACAACTTATTGAATGAAACAGTTGGTCTAGCGTCCGTAGTAAACTAAATAAACGATTTCAGTTTGATAAATGTCTTCTCAAATGTAGATATTGTCAAGGCCTACAACATTCAAAAAGAAATTAATAGTCTAGCATGCATAGTTTTTGAGGTGAGGTTTTAGTTTGACAGCTGACACCTGAAACGTAAATGTCGTAGAAATAACATTTAGTTAAATTCGAGTAATTTTCGAAACTGTTGTCATTTTCTGACATATTTTTTACAGTTTCACGTTTTGCTTTTACATTCCGGGAAAATAGACGTTTCGGACGTTTTGAGGAAAGTAGACCTTTTAGAAAATTAATCTTTTTGGTAAAGTGGTCAATTTGGAAAGTAGATATTTCGGGAAAGTAGACTTTATGTGCCTTAAGGTTAAGTTTCATAAACTGATCGTAGGTTCAAAGCTGAGTTTGGCGTTTAGTGAAGAATCGGTTAAGAAACAAAAACGAATTATTACTGAGCATATTGAAGCCGTGTCAAAAGACCTCCAAAAAGATAACATCCCACGAATAATTTTACCTGAAGAGACGAGTCAATTTGATAAATGCTTAGTGAAGATAAATAAGCAAACAAAGGAAATAGTTGACTCCTGTTCAGTTACTTCTACCTCTTCTTCTGAACTACAAAAACCAAGTATCTATTTTTCGGACTCTGTTGGATATGATCTGGATGGAAGCTGTGATTCTTTGAGTTCGTTCTGTTTATTTACTCGAAAGAATGATAATACCTATGGAAAAGTAACTACTGTATTCATGAATATATGGAATATTTTCGGTCCTCGTGCAAACTCAGGCACACAAGCTACAGCATCTGTCAACAAAAGCTTACAAGTATCTCAAAATAATTGTAGTTCAGTGTCATCACCCAGATCCTCAAGAAAATCTAGTGTCTGTAGAAATATTGACTGTCCAAATAAGAAGGGGATGGGAGGTGCAACACCTACCGCAAAAACAAATCAGAGACAAATAAACATGGCGAGCACATTTACAAAAAAACCACTTACAGTAGTCACTTGTTATAAAGACAAATTTGAGAGCAGTGATTGTGAATCGCAAACAAAAAAGTGTGTTAACATTATAGCACCAAATTGTAACATACCCAACCGATGTTTAGATTTGACCGGTATGGTATCCCACATAAAAATTTGTCAGAAACGTTCGGAATGCCCAATACATCCGTGTGTGGTATCTGCAGATAAAAGTGACGCACCCGTAAAAGTTTCAACCCATACTAATTGTCGCCGAGGAGTATTCGAGGTTGTGATTCGTAGATTGAATGGAGCTCCGCTGGCGCAAAACGAGCTTATGTTGGAGTGGACACCTCCACCGTGCTCTATACCAGCTCCATGTGCTTCTTCATGCTATCCAACTTACTGCTACACTATGTCTAGCTGCCGGCCTTCAAGGTGTAAATTGATAATGTGTAAGCCACCGCGATGTAAACCAAGGTGTCCTCCAAGTCAACGCAAAAGTCCATGTGGACCCATACCCTGCGGGCCACCCGTACCTTGGCCTATACCTTGCCGCCCAGCATGCAGTAAATGTTGCCAACCATCCTGTCGTAGTAAGCCTTGCCGCATTCAGCGTTGTAGGTCACCATGTCCACCACCACGAATAAGGTCATGCAAATGTTCTAAGTGCGGGTCGCGCGACCTTTGCTCCTCGTGCTCCACATGTAGACGAAGCTGTGGTAAACCTTGTGGGATTCCGTGCATAAATCCATGCAGATCTTGCACCGGTAAAACTAGTAAAACTACGGATAGATCATTATCTTCCTGTCCTCCCAGTCCTTGTTCGCCTTGTGTTCGACCATGCCCTGTTGGATACCGAAGGCCACGCAAACCACGCCGCGTACCAAAAGTGAAACCTCATCGTAAGCGCATCTCACCATGTATGAACCGGTCCTCCAGATGCCCGGCGCTGCGCTGCTTGAGCCTCCAGACATGCGTCGTACCGAGGCCATGTACTCCTTGCCGACCAAAAAGGTGCAAGCCTAGATGTTGCGAAAGTATCTGCTAACTTTTACATTTATTTTATCTATTAAAATAAAATTTAATGAAAAATAAGTATTTTATTTCAAATCCATAATTTCTCTCGTAAAGCGTAGGATGGCAGTGAGTTAAAGAAGTAGAATGTCTAAGATTTAAAATACCAGAGTCACAAAAGGTGCAAAAGCATAGTAAAACTCCCCCGGTTTCGTCTGCACCATTGACTTGCATCATTGATGGCAACAACACGGCTTTTTAAGGGGCAGGTCGACGGTTTCAAAATTAATTGTTTTTACCTACTGAGTTTATAACGAAGAATATGGCTATGGACTTATGTCCATCTTTTGTAAAGTATAGGATTCTAATGGTGCTCCAGACCCTCAAACTTATGCTATAGAGCCATTTTCGTATCTCTTATAGTTTACTTGGTTTCCTGGATTTCTGGTTAAAGTAAAATCTGACCCTCAACATCTGTATGCCAGCCGAAGCAGCACATCAGGCTAAACCAATTTTTCTTTTGAAATATTTGTGTATCTTGTATAGTTAAGCTGGTCTGCTGGTGTTCCTCATCAGGTACTCCAGACACTAGATGTTAATGTGCTAGATGAAGAGGCATATCAATCTAAACTGCTTTTGCTGTGCATACAATTCTGTACTGTAGCTAGCCGCCTAAAAATTCTACGTTTAATCGTTTTCCTTTAGGAATGAACAATTTTTCCTCGGTAAAAAGTATTCTGAATTGACCAGCCTTTATAGCTATACGCAACAAAAAGTTTTATTCAAATCCGTTCAGTAGTTTCGAAGATTAGCACGGACAAACAGAACAAATAAAAAAAAAGAAATGTTTTCTACGCCTATTTTCACCTACGATCAGTTTTTCGTAAATTTGTTCAATGTACAGACACACGAGTTTTACTTTTTTAATGTATGTACTTATGGATATCGCTACCGCAACTACTGTCTACACCAGGGTTGTTCAACGGGAACCTATCTTTCGGTGCGCGTAGCCATTGAGCTAACTTTTTTTACGCGTTGCTATTATATTGAGTGTCATTCGTGTAAGTATACAAATAACCAATAATAAATTTAGAACAATTCAATAAACACAAAATAAAGAATAATTAATAAAGTGGTTAAGCTCAGCGCCCTTTACATTACACTCGAGAATCCTTAGAAAATTTACCCATTTGAATTGATCCACTATGATCACCCAGGCGATATCACCTGTGTGATAATTTTGTCGTCCAAAATCACCTAGAGTCTGATCATCTGGGTGTTCAAATTCTACATGGATAAATATTTCTTTTTAATTTCCTGTAATCACCTGTTTTAAATTATAGTAAAACATTATTCTGCTTTTCATTAAAAATCTGTAGGTAATAAAAAGAAAGGGAACAGGGGTGTGAAAAGAGAATGGTTTGGTCACGTTGAATAAAAGGACACTGACGAAAAAAATCTACATTCCATTAAAAAAAACCGATCAGCTGACTGACTTTATATGGAAACTCGAAAAAATAACTTCTTTTCTCAACATAGGCTCCATCGTAAAAGTTATTCAGTGTCATGGTCTGAACGCACCTGCAAAGCACTTGAAAATCCTGATAAACCCTTACGACCCGATAATTCCTAATGACCCGATGAACCCTTACGACTCAATGAACTCTAACGACCCGATGAACCCTGATGACCCGATGAACCTTAACGACTCGATGAACCGTAACGACCCATGTGTGTGTCTATCGGCCGCTGCGGCATGTGCCCTTCTTCCTCATGGCCAAACTATTTCGCCTAACTGATTTGGCTACGAGGAACTCTATATCCTTATGTCCAAACTTGTCATAATACAAGCAAAGTACACTCGCCACCGAAGAGGATACTTATATAAACAGTAAAATCCGTGTGTCTGTAAATGGAACAAATTTACAAAAAAAATATTGTAGGTGATGTTAAAATAGGTTTTGAACACATTTCCATTTTTTTTGTCTGTCTATATGTCTGTTTGTCCGGGCTAATCTTCAAAACTACTGGACGGATTTGAATAAAACTTTTTGTTGTGTATAGCTTTTAGGACTGGTCAACGTCTGTCGTGGGAAAATCGCTCATTTCCATGGTAAATAAGATTAAACATAGAATATTTAGGCCGCCAGAAGCCCAGCTACAGTGTGAGAGATACAGAAATGTATGCATAGCAAAAGTTGTTCAGCATAATAGGCCGCTTCACTCGGCACATTGACACCGAGCGTCTGGAGTACCTGATGAGGAATACTAGGAGCCCGGCTTAATTATCCGAGATAAGGAAATGACCCGAAAGAAAAATTTGTTTAGCATGATGTGCCGTATCTGCTGATGCCGAAAAAAAATGGAAGTTGTCGGTCTAAATGCGATCAACATTTTTGATGACAGCTGTTCAACTCAAAACCCGATATCGAAAACGCTACGCCAGCTAGACAACTAGTTCCTCAAAGGAAGTGGTAGGTCTAGATCCGATCTAAATTTTTGGCAGTCACACTCAAAAGCCGTTTAGATCGAAAAGTATGCAAGATATTCTACTAGTTTCTTATTGAATGTCCGTAGGTCATATTATGATCTACATTTTAATGACAGCTATCGGAGCGCGGATACGGAGTGAATTTTGCTTTATAATTAGGTGCTTCAAGTTAAACGAAAGATGCACTTTGATTACATATTACAAAATTAACGTTCCACTTCATTGTCATTTAGAACCGATGGCATATGAAATTTTGCTTATTTTGCTACATCGGCATTCTGAACCAATAACATTTTGTGAATTTACTATTTTATTGTCCCTATATCAGTGGCTAAGAACATATTAGAATTAGTTATGAAACAGTGATTAATAGTGTCCTTTCGTATAAAGTTATGAAAATCTTAGTTACGAAAGTGCAAGAAGGGGATTAAAATAAAATATTAAACTTTTTTGTTTGTACAGAACTGTACCTACTTTTTGGTCATGAGGATATAGAGTTCCTTGTAGCCAAATCAGTTAGGCGAAATAGTTTGGCCATGAGGAAGAAGGGGGCATGTGCCGTCGTCGTCGGCCGTCGGCCGCTCGGTTCGGAACAGCACCTTTAGATGCATTGAGTTTTTTACTACAGATAACATAAAGAGGATATTATGCAATGCAGCCATACTGACATATGTTAGTACTCGGTAAGTAGGTAGGTATAAACACTGTACGCTGTTTTCCGCATAGAATATATCCCTATACAAAACCTATGTTAAGCTAAATATGGATTATTGTAATAAAGACAATATGATGTACCTACTGTACACATGCAAATATTTTTTTGTAAAATTTAACGTACCTAGGTGATATGGTGAAACTAAAAAATATTGTTTCCTTACGTGGAATCTGAACACCCAGGTCATATGACGGCAGGTGATTTTAAGAGACAAATATGAAGAATTAAATCACCCAGGTGATATCACCTAGGTGATCATAGTGGATCAATGGGAGTTTTTCTGTTGACAGTTCTGTTGATAGTTCTGAATGTCAAACCAGAGGGCGCTGTGCTAAACTGAAATTTTGACGTTTCAATATGGCTGGCGGCAGCCATAGTTTTGTCACAGGTTCCGTTTCACGTTATGTTCGTTACAAATTTATTATGTTAGTTTGATTAACTACAAAATAAACTTATCGCGTTGCTGTTATATTGAGTGTCAATCGTGTAAGTATACAAATAACCAATAATAAATTTAGAACAATTCAAATTCAATTCAAACGTAAAACGGAACCTGTGACAAAACTATGGCTGCCGCCAGCCATATTGAAACGTCAAAATTTCAGTTTAGCACAGCGCCCTCTGGTTTGACATTCAGAACTATCAACAGAACTGTCAACAGAAAAACTCCCATTCAGCAACAGAACAAATGGTTTAAAACAAGGCTCTCCAATCAGTGTAGTGTTACAGCCTTCTACAGTTCCCGCCACAACTCCCCCTACATCGTCCACGTGGAACCAGCAGGTGACCATTAGTGACCAAGGAGAGTGCGATTGGTTGTTATATTTATTTTTAAAGCCCTAGTGGCGCGTTTTGTTTTTCTAAGCTGTCAAAGTAACTTTTGAAGAAGTCTTGCCGCCATTAGGCGTCGCTATTGTGTTTTGTTTTTGGTTGCGTAAAAATAATTTAGTTAAACAGTAAAACTGTTAAAAAGTTCAAGAACGGTGTTTAATTCATCTCCAATTAGTGTAGATAGCATTGTTATGATTTGCGATGATAATTTGCCATCTCTTCAATGGAGATTGGCTCGAGTTCATGCACTCCATCCTGGATCGGACGGGATTTCTCACGTTGCAACTTTACAAGTTAGTAACAACTTTATTAAACGGCCAGTCGTAAAGATTTGTCCCGGCATGTTCCGTAGCGGAATTAATCTATTTTTTTACAACACATTTGAAATGGAAATCTTATAAATTTCTAAACGATAATATCATCATTTTTCTGAACGAAAGACTGGTGACGTTTAACCATGGCCTCCTATCTATTGGCCACAGACCACGGCGTGAATCGTGCGCATTTCAGACCATACGGTCAATGAGAGCTACCTTCACTCTGCTCTGAGAAGTCGTCGCGTTCCTACCGCGTTCATGAAGCCACATCTACGTGTGAAACGTGTGAAACTTATACATACATAAATCACGCCTATATCCCTTACGGGGTAGGTAGAGCGTTAACGGCCGTAAAACGGATATTAACACCACGTCCGACAAAAGTTTGAGTGTCAACCAAATAACTGTGTATCACTATAGTGACAGGTTGTCAGCCCATCGCCTAAAATTGTAAAACACATCTAACCCTCGAGTCCCTTAGTCGCCTCTTACGACACCCATTGGTAAGAAATGGGGTGATGCTATTCTAAGCCGGCATCACACGGCATACAGTTTGTGTGAAACTTATAAAAATATTTCTACAGAATTATCGATACAAAAATACAAACTTTGAGTGTCTAGTGTCCTGTGGATGATTTACTCAAGAAATCGCGACTGATGGGTTCCCATAATGCGCCGCCGAAGCAGTAACAAAGCGCAAAGGTAAGCGGAATCAGTCCTGTCCTGTACTTCGCGTTAACAGTTGCCTACATACGCTTTAAGGATTTGAACTAGGTACATCGGATGTAGTTTACCAGGAGCCCAGCCTAGAAATATGTATCCAAAGGAAAAATTAATAGTTCCGGTAAACTATAAGAGATTCGTTAATGGCTCTAGAGCAAAAGTTTTTAAGCATGATAGGCCTCTGCAGCACTTGAATATCGAGGGTCTGGAGGTACCCAAAATGATGCAGACGACCATACGATACACAGAAATACCTCAATAGTAAAATTTGTTCAGCATAGTGGGTTGCTTGTGCTAGCACATAGATATTAAGACTCCTACTTCGGCGGAAGGAACGAAATTCAAATGAAATTCAGAAGTCATGTCAAAGAGTATATTATAGAGGTGTCACCATTTCATATAACTTGTTAGTCTAACTGGTACTGATACAATACTTGACGACCAATGGTAGTGCGACTGCCTGCGGCGCAAAGGTTCCGGGTTCGATTTTCGGTGGACTACTCACAAAGTTGATATTATAACTTGGAAGGAATATGAACCTACATTATACTATAAGGACCATATTTTGAAATAAGCTCAACCATCTTTAATAATTATGAACTCTATAAACTGAACGTAACTGTAATGTCTGTTTGTTTGTTATTTTTTCACTTTCAGTAAATGAAAAGAATTCATCTAAAAATAAGGGCATAATCAGTTCACAAAACACTTATCTTCATAACATCTCAAATCATATAATTTACAACTTTTTATTTTAACGTTATTTCAGAAGAAGCAAAATCATTAAACTACATAAAGCCAACCAATTAGTTCAGTTTTTAAAATGCAAGTGGCCAGTATCATGTTACGCACTTCACGCGAACATAATTTTTGTTTTGTTTTTGTCCATCCTGGTATTGTACATTTTTCTTGCGAACTTCGAGAATAAGAAACTTTTTTGATATTTCTTTGTTATTTTCGTCATTGAGAGCACCTTAAGCGCAACTATTACTGTTCAAAATATAAATAGCAAAAAACAATTAGCAACGGCCATTCGAGTATGATATTATGATAATGTATAGCGGTCGCATTCTTGCACCGTTCATTAGTTTTTGAACAATATTTGTTGAGCATCAGACGCCGCATGCCTAAAAAAAATAATATTACATTATCAAACCTTCGACCACTTCAATCTTTTACCTTTCCAATGTAAAAAATCACCGATACCAGTTAAATTGCTTCATAATTAAAGAAATTATCATATATTTTGGTGATATCTTATAAAGCAACTAAGAAAAATTTAAAATCAAAAGGACTTCTTAATTGTTTTTTTTTTGACTAAGGTTTTTAATCCATTCCTATCTGGATAATCCTGTAATTTTGGGTCTAAAAATTGGTATTTTTAGAAAGGGGATTTATAAGCCTACACAATATTTGGTATATTTCGGAGTTACCAACGAACCCGGGTGACCACAACCTTATAATATAATTATACCCTCGACCTTTCCGAAATGATATAGTACCTGTAAATTACTTTTAACATTAGTATTGGCATTTTGTTCGGTGACACTCTAGGACTTTTCAACTAGGTATAAGTCTAGAACTTTTCAACCCAGTGCTACTCTGGCAGAACATCTTAACCCAGAGCCACTCTAGAACCTTTCTACCCCATAACACTAAATACCTTCCGACTCAATTGATCTCACTCTTAAACTGAAATCTGACAAAAATCTAACGACTTTTGTATACTAGGTACGCTATTTGCAAGAGATATGGGCGTGATATGTGTATGTATATTTATGTACGTAAGTAAACATACATAATTATTATACTTGCTTTCTTATAATTTGTCCTAAAACTGTGGTTAGTGGTGACCGTATGCGCAGCGCTCCATATATACATTTAAAAAATTTCCGCCGCGGTTAAAAAACTGCTTTTGTGCCGCCGTGTCGTCGTCTAGTGTTGCATATAAATCGAACCTTACTACTTCATACTAATCTGCACTAACAACCACGTCATCCTATTATTTGATCGTAGAAATATTTTTAATACCTACGTCTAATCGGTTCATATTTTGCGTTTCGTTCGATGTATCAATCAACGTTGTATTGACATTGGCAAAATTATCCATAGCGGATAGAATGCCGTTGTTGTAGATAGTTGATATATTTTACGGCAAAATTCTAGCTACAATAATTTTTCACGGTCAAAATATCGAACTAATGTAGGGTAGGGTAGGAAACAGTGACTCAGGCGGGTACTCTGACTCACAGCTGTATCTCCCGAATGGACAAAAGTATTTACCTGTCTCCCTCACTCATTGGTAGTTCGCGACAGCCGAACGCGCATAAACCAGTCACCCGCCTGCTCCGGCGCCGTTCAGTAGTGAAAAAAGTGTGTGATAGTTTTTGTGTCCTCAAAACAAAATTACGAGGTAAGTTACACTTCGTTTTTTTCATTGATAATTAAAGATTCGTACAATTGTCATTGTTTTGTTGGATAGTGGTGTTAATATGCTAGGCAATGCGATAGATTTGCTGGCCGTACGGGAAGAATTGTAAGATGTGTCACCTATTAAATTCAAATTGGCGACGAAGCCTCACTGACTCAATTTTAGGAAGTACACAATGACTCGCGAGTCAGTGTGTACTTTTGTGTGTCAGTGTTAACTTTAGATAGTTAACACAATTAATTATAAAAATATAGCTATACGAAGTATATGTTAATTACATACTATGCGTAGGATATCAAAACGGGAATCAAATATTTTTTAACACATTTGTAACCTTAAAATGCTTACTTATTCTTTGTTTTACTGTCTTGTTTCAATATCGCTAGAATAAAAAATATAGGTATGACCATGACAATTATGTTCAGAGGGTATCTTTAAAGTCATTCCAAGACAAAAGTTTTCAATTCTAACAGATTATGTGGAAGCTTGAATTCTTAAAAAGTGTTATAAGTGTTATTAATACGATAGATTTCACGAATTGTTTGTGATAGCCAATTTATAATATCGAATCATTTACTAAATATTTGCTTTTATTTATTTTAGAATGCCGCGTCGCAAAAGCGACACTGGACGGAAAGTTGGAAACCACACTGAGGATGTTAAACTAGCGTGCTTTCGAGATAGCGTTTGTCGAAATTTTTCGAAATACTGTGTGTCGTGATTATGTGCTGTCAATCTACCGTCATCTACTCCTACTTTGAGAACAGGACCTTTTTTTTATTCAACATAAATGTTTAATAAATGATTTGATACATGAACATGTGATTAATGTACCTAAGGCATAAGTTGTGATAATAAACATTATTTGACTGATTAGAAAATTGATGTTTTATTATAATGTTTTATTAACGAGCCAGTGTGTACTACTGAAATGAAATAAGACTCGTACTGGTACACACTGGCTCATGTCATTGTTAAGCCAGTGTGTACTGCAAAAAAATGTTAGAGTCATTGTGTACTACAGGGTTGAGTCATAGTAGTCTGGTACCGGTACAGAGTGGCTCATTTCCCATTTTTTTTAAAACCGTGCCTGGAAACTTTACTGCAGTGTAAATCAAACAAGTGACAATGCGAGGAGAAAGGCAAATAATCAATGCATATAAGGTATAAATTTCAGTTTGCTACTTTAACGTTATCTATAAAATTATACTCTCCGAAAAAATCCGAGTCACTGTTGCCGCCCTGACCCTACAGTGTGTCGCGTCTGCATCATATTCCGTTTATCTATGATCAATTCCACGTCAGTTTTGACAGCAGAGGAAACACATCAAAACAAAAACCTTTTATTCCCAAGGAAAGCAGCCGGAAACAGTAAGTTTTTGCTAAATTTCTTAAAAACTAAGTTGTTTTGTAAAAAAATAACCGCCCGGGCGGGTTCAACGTGAAATTGCCATTCATAGTCATACTAAGATCAATACAGTTCGATTAGCACTGGCGGAGGAAATCTCTTACGCCACGCTTCATCACTGAAAAATAGAGGTAACTTCAAATTTTAATTTCTCCGTAATTAAATATAAAATGAGATTTTGCGCCGCCCTGGCTTATTCCTCATATCTTGAAGACTGAAAAACAAAATTTTGTTGACAGTAATGTGCCTTAGATTATGTATAAAATGCATTCTCGTAGCTCGTTCTCACCTCACTTCATGGAAGTAGGCCCGTTAAAGGTCTGTAGTACTTAGTATCATCCACATCCACACTAAAAAAAAATAAAAAATTAAAAAATTAAAAATGTTTTATTTAAGTAAATCCTTATAATCTAGTTGCCGGGGCTTTCCAAAAAGTAATCGAAGATACTTGTGTAGGAAAGCCTCGCTCTTCCAGTGGTTAGCAGCGAGATTTACAGTTTCACTAATAGTAGGTAATTATCTATTATAGTTTGAAAGAATCTTAAACTAACTTAGCTTATAACTTACATATTCTGTAGTATAACATTATAAAATAAGTATGTAAAATGTATGCATGTGTGTTATATATATGTTGTATGTTTGCTGTGTGTGTGTGTATGAGTGTCGCAAAAATGCAAGCGAGTGAGTATGTATGTATACCTATGCGTATGAGAGGTACCTAACAGACAGTGGCATGAGTAGATGAAGTTACGGAGGTATCTACTAATAAAGCTTTGTGATAAATCAACACCAGTTCAACTCAAACAACTACTTGTTGTAAAGAAAGTCAAGATCTCTTGAATGAGTGAGTTCTTAGATTAAAACTATACACTGTACACCAGACATAAGAAAAGAGGTAAGCCAAGTCCACCTGCTTGCCCTACGGCATATTATATGCCTTGGGATCGGTACATGAGTCCACAAGCAGGAGGAACCAGACAATGAATATGATACATTACCCCATTCTAGTAAACATACCATAACAAAAGAGGTCAGGTAAATCCACCTGTTTGCCCTACGGCATATTTAATGCCTTGGGATTGGAGCACGAGACCACAAACAGGAGGAGACAGACAATAAGGATGATAAATTATATTAAACCATTCTAGTTAGGATGTCCTCAACATCTTCGTAGCTGAGTGACTGGAGCCATCCGGTGACAGTTTGTTTGCACCCGAATAGCTGCATGGGGTTTAGGTTAAGGATACCGTTTATCCTGTTATACACATAGGGGGCTTGAGCAATAAATTGCCGATCAGCAAAGACAGTTCGGGAAGCGAAGGAAGGAGCAACTTTGTCATGACGTCTTTTCGTAAGTTTTGATTTATCAAAGGGTACCATCTTGTGATATTTAAGTATAGTATAAAGAATGTATAATTTCCTAACTAAAAGTAATTTACTTATTTTATATAGGCTGTCAGTAGGAAATCTGTAGGGTTTGAAGTACATGACTTTGACCAGTGATCTCTGAGCACGTTCCAGATCAAGAAAGTGTGTCTTAGTTGCACCTGCCCACACCGGAATACAATAGGTTAATACCGATTGAGCCAGGGCAACGTATATCTTATTAAGAAGTTCTGGGTTCATGACATGTCTTAGGGACTTGAAGACCCAAATAAGCTTCCTAACTCTACCAATAGTCACTTCTAAGTGTGGATGCCAGCTTAGTCTTTGATCAACCGTAATTCCTAGGTACTTGGTATTGTTAACTTTTTGTATTATTGGGCAGTGACAGAAATTGTTAGAGTTTATGGTGGCTATACATGAATGTATTTTAATTTTGAATTCCGAAGAGGGTTGAGAATTAGAATAAGGGGTAAAACACATGTAATTAGTTTTTTGGGTATTTAGGGTCAAGAGGCTTTCATCTAACCACTTTTTGACTTTAGCTAGTCCTCTCTCAGCAGTGATCTTAACATTATCCCATGATTTTTCAGTGAAAATGATAGCAGTATCATCCGCATATGACAGAATCCTCCCTCCGACATCTCTAAGGTTACAAAGACTGTTAATGTATATTAAAAATAAAGTCGGACCGAGGACGCTGCCCTGCGGGACACCGTATGTGACGCTTTCTTCATCACTGTGATAATTATTAATTTTGACTGCTTGTTTCCTATTTTGAAGGTAACTACTGAGAAGGGAGAGTGCTAAGCCACGGAATCCTATGTTTTCAAGCCTGCGTATAAGAATGGAGACAGAAACGGTATCGAATGCTTTTTTAAGGTCAAGAAAGACCGCCAGGCATTTTTTACCCTTGTTGACTTCAGCGGTTATAGTGGAGGTTAGGTCAGTGATGGCATCCTGAGTTGACATTCCCTTTCTAAAACCATATTGAGACGATGACAAAATGTTATATTTATTCAAGTAGTTTATTATTCTAGAGTTCATCAGTCTCTCAATGATTTTTGAAATGGAATTGAGTACTGAGATTGGTCGATAGTTGTTAACGTCGTTCCTGTCTCCACTCTTATGCACAGGCGTCACAATTGATTGTTTAAGAACGTGTGGGAATATACCCGTCTTGAAGCAAAGATTGGCGAGATTGCAGATTAAGGGGACAAGGATCTCCTTAGATTGTCTTAGAAATACTGTGGGGATTCCATCCCAGCCTGGAGAACTCCTGATGTCCAGAGACATTAGTGTATCTTCAACTTCGGCTGAAGTAGTATCTAATAAGACAAAAGAGGTCAAGTGTGTTTGGTAGTCTGAGGTAGATGGTACAGATAATCCGGGTTGGTTAGAGATGTTTTCAGCTTTTCCAATGTTGAGAAAATATTTATTGACAAAATTAATGGATTGTATGGGAGAAGACTTTATATTTATTAGTTCAGAATTGGGACTTTTGGGAGGTTTGTAATTTGTTACTTCATATATGTTTGACCAGAGAGCTCGGGGATTTTTAACCGAGTCTTTAATTTTATTTCTATAATATAGTCTTTTAAGTTTTTTAATAAGATTAGTGCAAAATGTTCTGAAGCGTTTGTAGGTTATTTTTAGTACTTCATTAAAAGCTTGATTTCTAAGTTTCAGATACATATTATCTCTTAGTCGTATACAACGAAGAGCACCTTGGGTAATCCACGGCTTGATAATTCTTCTATTATTCGCAACAACTATCTGTCTGGAGTTAGCTAGGAGAGATGTACGCACCATTTGTATCAACGCAAAAGCGTAGGTGTCGGGGTCTTTAAATATGTTAAAGTAAGATGTATCAATGTTAACTAGGCTATTATATGCATTATCATAGTTTATAACCGTTTTATACTTAGGGGGTGACAATTGTTGGTACTTGTGGGATATAAGTGCAATAATCAAATTATGGTCAGTAAGACTTGTATTTAAGACTCCAACAGAGGCTGAATTGTATTGTTTGTGTAATCTCAGGATTAGATGGTCCAGGCACGCATCTTCCCTAGTAGATAAAGTGTACTAATATTAAAAGTACACTAATATTATAAATGCGAAAGTAACTCTGTCTGTCTGTCTGCTACGCTTTCACGGCCAAACCGCTGAACCGATCTTCATGAAACTTGGCACAGAGATTGCTAGCGTACCGAGAACGGACATAGGCTACTTTTTATCACCATTCGAGGGTCTGGAGTATAGATGTAGACCACCAGGTGTACCACCAGGAGCCCAGCTAAACTATTAGAGATACAGGCATGGTTCCAAAACAAAAGTTGTTCAGTATGATGGGCCGCTTCTTTACACAAGGACATTGGGGATCTGGAGTACCTTATGTAGACCACCAGGTGTACCACCAGGAGCCCAGCTAAACTATTAGAGATACAGGCATGGTTCCAAAACAAAACTTGTTCAGTATGATGGGCCGCTTCTTTTCACAAAGACATTGGGGATCTGGAGTACCTTATGTAGACCACCAGGTGTACCACCAGGAGCCCAGCTAAACTATTAGAGATACAGGCATGGTTCCAAAACAAAAGTTGTTTAGTATGATAGGCCGCTTCTTTTCACAAGGACATTGGGCCTCTGGAGTACCTTATGTAGACCACCAGGTGTACCACCAGGAGCCCAGCTAAACTATTAGAGATACAGGCATGGTTCCAAAACAAAAGTTGTTTAGTATGATGGGCCGCTTCTTTTCACAAGGACATTGGGCCTCTAGAGTACCTTATGTAGACCACCAGGTGTACCACCAGGAGCCCAGCTAAACTATTAGAGATACAGGCATGGTTCCAAAACAAAAGTTGTTTAGTATGATGGGCCGCTTCTTTTCACAAGGACATTGGGCCTCTGGAGTACCTTATGTAGACCACCAGGTCTACCATCAGGAGCCCAGCTAAACTATTGGATATACAGAAATGGTACCAAAACAAAAGTTGTTCAGTATGATGGGCCGCTTCTTTTCACAAGGACATTGAGGATCTGGAGTACCTTATGTAGACCATTAGGTCTACCATCAGGAGCCCAGCTAAACTATTGGAGATATAGAAATGGTTCCAAAACAACAGTTGTTCAGTACGATGGGCCGCTTTTTTTCACAAGGACATTGAGGATCTGGAATACCTAATGTAGAACACCAGGTCTACCATCAGGAGCCCACCTAAACTATTGGAGATTCAGAAATGGTTCCAGAACAAAAGTTGTTCAGTATGATGGGAAAAAGTTGAGAAAAGACATTGCCTTCTTTACCGAGGACAAAAAAACAAAAAATGTGGTATAGAGGTATAAAATGTATCACAGTAACTTAAATTACCTTTTTATCTGTCTTTTCTGCTTATGCTGACCATTTTAGTGTGCTCAAATCGGCACCTCTGGAGTAAGTACTCTGTTATCTACTGACTTTTGTATTCAATAGTTATAAATATTGATCTCTCAGGCCGGATAGCAAATTTTGAATTGTCCCTTTAACAACAGAAGCAAGCAAGTCATCTTTAAACAGTAGAGATAAGAACTGTTCTAATATCACTGTCATACTTACTATGAATATACATCTACTTTAGAACCTGTGCCTAAAAAAACTTTCTAACGCGGACGAAGTCGCGGGTAAAAGCTAGTTTTCTGATAAAGCAAGGACCGACTATTCCTTTCTAAATCAATTTCTGGTATATTCAATAAAAAAGTAAAATTTGAAGGTAAAATATAAAAAGACGTACTTTCGTTCTCATTTCAACGCTGTTCTCTTTTTAACCTGGAGACAATTTTGTAAGATAATAACAAATGCTGGAAGCCTCATTCACCTGCTTTATAAAAATATGCAATTTATTTGAAAAAAATAATAAATACTGTGCTTACAGAAGCAGAGTTTGATTTATAATCAAACTCTGCCCCCTCTCCCCACCGCTACAGGCGTAAGTTAATTGTAGGCAGGGATTTCCTTTGAAGACTATAACATTAATTAACACCTATAGCAAATTTTAGAAAGAACTCTACTCTATGGTAGGTACTCGTACTTATGACTAATTCAGAGCAAAACGTCATCTTCATAAAAGTAATGGAATTCATATAAGCATAACTTGAAAACGGTAAGTCTCAGCAACATAAACTCCGTTCGACATTTATTGTCCAGAATTTAATGCAAAATATTTTACTTGCCAAAAGTTTTTGTGTAACATAAACCGTTTTTGAATAAAAGCAGATAAACCGAAAGTAGGGACATAAAAAGGAGGAGAAGGGGGGAAACATTCATTTGACAGCTTGTTCCCCCTTAAATTATTAATTACACATATGAAAGCTACACGCTTACCAAGTTTCATGCTTGCTTCCGGATGGGACAGTACTTAGAGCTAACAAGCCGTACTAAATGGGACAATGTATGATCGAATAAATCTGGTTTAACAATTGGTGCTTATGTACGTGCAGAAAATGCAGACGAAGGGAAAACCCGGAAACCGAAAAAAAATTACCGGTTCTTCCATCCCTAATCCAAGGGAAGATTAAAAAACCATAAGGAAAAATTGCTACCTACTTAAAAAAATTGAAACACATCATGACATTTCAAAAGAATAGAAAATGTGACGTGTAAAAATAAGAAATTGAATTAAAAGTAGTAAGAATAAAAATCTGTTTCGTCTTCAAAATTTCTACAATTATTTATTTATTAATCTGTTAAAATGAGCAATCCTTCATCAAAACCAAGCACTATTCCATCATCCGGAGTATCCACACCAGTATCCAAGGCCCTACCCTCAGGCACCTCTGGAAAGTCTGCTGCAACAACAACACCTTCAACCACTATCCCGATGACGACCCCCCACGGTAGCACGGGAGCCCAAGCACCAATCTCAGGGGCAGCAACTCCCAAGCGCACGTCTACTTCAGATGGCGTAAAACCAACACATCCTCCACAACAAGCACATTCCCGGCAAACAGTATTTCACCCAAAACCAGCACAGGGATCACAAACATCAATTTTCCCAAAAACAGCACATCTCTCAAAACATGAAGAAAAATATATACCGGCAATTACGTCAGTGCTTAATCCACAGAAGGTTGATTCATCGGAAAACCATCAAGCTCCGAAAAAAAACGGCAAAGTAAAGCGCACTCCCTGCCCACCGCACTTGTGCACGCTCGTGCCGACCGATGTCCCCGCGCCGGGTTGCACGCAAGCTATCCTGCACCCTAGAAAAGACGTGTTCGTTCTCAAGGTAAAAAAAAATATATTCTTACCTCGTACTTAGTTACGTAGGTTATTTCATCTGACCATTTTATAAGTGGTGGGTAGTGGATATACAAATACTAGTAGATGCCATAGGTAACAACAACTACGTCATCTACTGCTCCGCTAGACCCGATGAACCCTGGTCATTCGTCGATGCGGTGCTCATCACCACTATAGAAGTTATACCTAGAGGAATTGTTCACAAGATGGCATACTCAGACAAGACACATCTCAATATCTGCTAAAGTATCTACGCTCGAAGTGTGCCTTTAGTGATTATCAACGGTCTCGTTGTGATCTCTATTACTAAGTATGAGACTTTTTTTAAATACTCGTCGATTTTTGCCCCGGGGCTTCAAAACCTAGGAGAATACGTACACCTGACCGGGTGGTGAGGAGTAAGGGCTCACCCGGAGAAGTTTGTGTGATTGTTTAAACAACAGAATTGTTCTGCGAAGAATGGATCGGACTGAATGTTCTGGGGAGAAAGGATCGGACTGAATTTGTTAGAGCAATCAGTCTATCACATTTGTGATCAATTTTCGATCACCTTTTTGTATGTTGGTGAAAATCTCAGAATTACAATAGGTATTGGCGGCGGCAGAATACAGAGTTTGGCTAGCTAAATATTTTTTTGTGACAACAAGGAATATCTATACATATAATAAAACAGAAACGAAACCAATTCTGTACATGAAATAGATTCAAAAAAGGGTTCTTGCTTCTAATTGTGTTCAAGATACAGATATCAAAACAGAAGCAAAATAATTTTTTGTCTGTTTGTCTGTTTGTCTGTTTGTCTGTCTGTATGTTTGTTATTCTTTCACGTAAAAACTACTGCACAGATTTCTACAAAATTGTATACTGTGGTAGCTTATTACCCGGGTCAACATCTAGGATACTTATTACCTCGAAAAAATCTTTCATTCCCATGGTAAAACACAGAAACTGGTTCCGCAAAGCGAGTACCGATTTTTTTTCCAAAAAAATAATATAGATGTCGCTATTAGTTTTGTAAAACGCGGTATTGACTACGTATTGACATACGATCTGAACATCTAAACGACCTAACCAAATAAAAAACAAACAAATCACACATTTCGTCGGTTGAATCACAAAAGGGCGTAACTGTTTTTTTATAACTTTACAGGAGAGCAAATTAAAGAAATCAGCGACCAGTTTGACGGTCATACAAAAGTTATCTTAATATTTATTTAGAAGGTAATTAAATTATTTCATAGCAAATTTAATCCTTTATAGCCAGTTATTAATAGATTTCCGATAACTTTATAAATTAATGAGATATTTTACTTTTTTTCACTGAAGATCCACTTACGCCTATTCGTGATGTAACATTTTGTTATAATTATCACTTGTGTCCATTTATATTAAAGTAAATTTGAACATAATGTATGAAATATTATATATTTGAATATACAATTAGACACATATAATCATATGAATCAGTCTGAACATCTCTCAAAGAGATATGCATAGAGTTATAGGTAATCAAATAAATCAGTCTAAAAAAACACATAAATAAAATGTATGGATTATTATATATTTTAACGTACAGTTAGACACTTATAATCAAACAAATCAGTCTGAACATCTCTCAAAGAGATATGCATATATTCTTTATTAGATACATACATCAGCCTATTACAGTCCACTGCTGGACGTAGGCCTCCCCCAGGGTACTCCATAGGGCACGATCTCCCGTTTTCGCCATCCAGTCGCTACCAGCCCCATTTTTAAGGCCTCGGTCCATCTGGCCGGATGTCGTCCAACACTACGCTTGCTGAGGCGTGGCCTCCACTCGAGAACCCATTTACTCCACCGTCCGTCAGTTCCACGACAAATGTGCCCAGCCCACTGCCACTTCAGTTTGCTACACTTCCAGACTTTGTCCGTAACTTTGATCTTTTTGCGGATAGTCTAATTTCGATTCTCATTTTATCCATTATAGAGATACCGAGCATAGACATTTCCATAGCTCTCTGAGTGACATGTAACCGGTAGGCTAGTTTTAATGTCAGGTTCCACGTCTCGGCGCCATAGATCATGACTGGCAGGACGCACTGATCGAACACCTTGGTCTTGAGGCATTGTGGCAATGACAAGGGTGATTCCAAAATATGACGCAACTTCCCAAATGCTGCCCAGCCCAGCTGCACTCTTCTGGTGATTTCAGCCTCAAAGTTATCTACCCAGCTGCAAAGTTTGCCCAAGGTACACATACTTCTGGACAACTTCAAGGGCTATACCTTTGACGGAGACCGGCTCGGGGATGATGTGTTGATTGAACATGACTTTCGTCTTGTCCAAGTTCATCCCGAGTCCAACACATCTCGAGGCGACGTTCAGACTGGTCAGCATTTTTTGCAGATCCTGCAGCGATTCGGCCATTATTACTATATCGTCGGCAAAGCGGAGATGTGCGAGATATTTGCCGTTGACGTTGATGCCTAGTCCATCCCACTGCAAAGTTTTAAAGATATCCTCCAGCGAATTGATGAAATGTTTCGGGGAAATAACTTCACCCTGTCTTACACCTCGGAGTAGTTTGAAGGATCCTGTTTTGTGATTTTGTACTTGGACGGACATTGTTGCCATTTGATAGAGGGTTCTTAGCCCCTCCACATATCGCCAATCTACCTGGCACCGCTGTAAGGACTCCAAAACAGCCCAGGTTTCGATGGAGTCGAAGGCTTTTTTGTAGTCTACAAAGGCCTTACACAGCGGTTGGTTATACTCTTCTGACTTCTGTATAACCTGCCGTACAGTATGGATGTGGTCCACGGCGCTGAAGCCTTTACGAAACCCGGCCTGTTCCGGTGGCTGGAAGGCGTCAAATCTTAATGGCACCGCTGCAAGGACTCCAAAACAGCCCAGGCTTCGATGGAGTCAAACGATTCGTAACGACTCTCGAGAACAGCTTTTATAGACGTGGCTCAGAAGTGTGATCGGACTGTAGTTTTTGAGAAGTGTTTTGTCTCCTTTCTTGAAAAACAATGCCACAACAATTCTGCTTCACGCTTTCGGGGTTGTCTCATTGGCTATAACAAAGATGCCAGAGTTAACAGAATAGCCTTTACAGCTCCTCCAGAACAGTTTTTCCACCAGCTGTAAGTAGCTCAGAGGCCACTCCGTCTGCACCGGGAGCCTTCCCATTCTTAAGCTGTTTAAGCGCTGCCCCGATTTCGTCTACATCCACGTCCGGGAGATCGTCTGTAAAGTGGCGAGAGAGTGGAGCTCTGGGTACTGTGGTCGCGTCAGGTGGCGGTTTCTGCGCATGCGAGGCATACAGATTTCCGTAGAAGTCCTCAATTTCAGCGAGAATCTCTGGATGTGACAGTTACACCATTCGAGGTAGTTATGAGTTATAGTTACTACTACTACTAGAGCTAAAAACAAAAGACATGGAAATTTGTTTAACACCTTGCCTCACTTACGCTTGCCAACTATGGCCATTAACACAAATAACGTTGAACCAAATAAGAGTGTGTCGAAGAGGTATAGAAGTAAGCTAGCCAAGAATGTTGGCAAGCATGTACTTCAGATGAAATGGAGATGGACAGGTCACACCCAAAGAGTGCATGAACTGCAGTCGCCTATTCGTGAAAAATTATTGAAGTATGAAACAGTAGTTAAGTCTCTTCGTAATTGTTCGTGCAGTCTTCTAGGACAGGAATTCAGATAAGTCCTCTCGTGACATTAAAATATGCATATTTTTTAAAGCCGTGGTGTATAAAACTAAAAATCGCCATTTTGTTGGTTACGCCCTTTTGTGATTCGACCGACGATTTAATCCTTGCGGGGTAGGTTTGAGCGTCAACGGCCGTAAAAATACTATCGCTATTGCCACGTCTGACATATATGAGGGCCGTTTAAACTATTTCAGAAATGTTTCGGACTTTTATATACATACTTTGACCTTTGGTCATGGTCAAGGTATGTGATGAATGTTAGATGCATTGTGATATTTTCTTGAGTTTGCACAACTATTACTCATCACAATAAAATAATTTTAAACGGATTTAAGTTGTGTTTACTTTGGAAACGTAGGAATTGTAATTTGTAATTGTAAATTGTAAAATAATAAACACAACTTAAATCCCTTGAAAATTGTTTTATTGCATTGTGAAGATAAATTGTGATTTGGGTAAAATTAGTTAATATTTTTACCACCACAAGAGGCCGTAGGCCTGAGTTGAAGGTTTTAATAGTTTTAGTTTAAACTCGACATCTCTACGTGTAACCGAGATAGTGAGTCTTGATAGACGGACGAACGGACAACAAAGTGAGTGAACCTATATTGCAGCCGGCCGTAGACCTATTTACCTATATAGTTTTTATTTTAACTCGATATATCTACGAATTCCCGAGATAAAGCGTCTTACGAGCCGGATGGACGGACGGACGGACAACAAACTGATCGTATAAGGGTTCCGTTTGTTTGTACGTTTCTTTTTGAGGTACGGAACCTTAAAAAATATAAATACCTTCATTAGTAATAATCAAAAATTTTAGAGTAAAATTTGTTTAAAATTACTTCATAGATGTCGCTGTTAGTTTTGTAAAACCCGCTAATGAAATGTTTTCTCCAAAATTATATAACAAAGCCACTGACAGGCTACGGGTTTTCCAAAAACTAATAATAATGCCGTGTGATGCCGGCTTGCAATAGCATCACCCCATTTCTTTCCCGTGGGAGTCGTAAGTGGCGACTAACCCATCTCACTCACTATGGCGATACACAATTTTCCGTTCCGAATGACCCTCAAATATATGTCAGACTTGGCGTAAATGTCCGTTTTTTCGGCCGTTTACCCTCTGCCTACCCCGCAAGGGATAATAGGCGTGATATATGTATGTATAAACTTGGGCAACGGATATTCTGATAGATTGTTTCTTTAAAGATAAATCTTTTTTTTGTGAAGCGGCGCCACTATCGAGGTCGTTCACGGTTACACTCGCCTTAAAATTTTTTGACCTCAGCGATACTTGCAGCGATCAGAAGGCAAGGAAGGATTGCACTTGCTGTAGTATCTTCAAGTATCACTGCCACGCTGCTTTCAGGAGAGAAAACGGCGCATACAACTTTCAAAATACCAATCGATTTGAACACAAACGATACTCCAGTATGTGCTGTATCACGTAACAGTGTCAAGGCAAAGGTTTTCTGATATTGTTGTCTGGTAGTTATGTGACCACTAATGCCGGCTTAGAATAGCATCACCCCATTTCTTACCCGTGGGAGTCGTAGGAGGCAACTAAGGGATTCGAGGGTGTGTATTTCAACTTTAGGCGATGGGCTGACAACCTGTCACTATGGCGATACACAATTTTCCGAATGACCCTCAAATATGAGGCCATTTACGCTCTGCCTACCCCGCAAGGGATTAAAGGCGTGATATATGTATGTATGTAGTTATGTGATGAGTGTACGATGGCCAACAAAAAAACGGTAGAAGCTATGGATAGGACTTTGAAAGACATACGCAGAGATAATAGGGCCATGGGCCATATCACTGTTCTTTTTTCCAGTGACTTTCGCCAAACACTTCCAGTTGTTACACAAGCTTTATTAAAACTCGGCAGAGGTACTTTACCAGAGGATAACGGTCAATTGAAATTGAAATTGAAATTCTTTATTCAATGTAGGATAGTATTATCATATCACTTATTGACGTCATGAACCGTCATTGTAAAAAAAAGAAATTTGTATCACACAATTTTCTTTTTTTTATAACAAGTTTGTAATGTCCTAATAGAAAACCGGCTCAAGTAAGTCTGCCTGAAACGCTTTGCCAAATAGTTTCTGGTCTAGAGGGAATCATTTCTTCTATGTATAACGAGCCTTCCTTTCTTCAAAAGAAAGATTCCTGGCTACGTGGAAGAGCTATTTTTGCACCCAAAAATGATCAGACTGCTTCAATAAACCATACCATTATGTCACAAATCACTGGGGATATGGTGGTATACACGTCAATTACCACTGTTATGAATCAAGACGAATCCACTAACTATCTAATAGAATTCCTAAACTCCTTGAGTGCGAATGGTCTTCATGCACACCAAATATTAAAGTTGGTGTTCCTATCATGCTTATTCGCAACCTCACTCCGCTTAAGCTGTGCAATGGAACCAAACTGAAGATCTTAAGTTTAAAGATGAATGTATTTGAGGCGGATATTTTCACTGGTTGTGGCGCGTTTACCACTACAACTTTTCATTCCATCCTGTTTTTCACACGGGCAGCTATATGTCGCTTGCTCTCGAGTCAGTTCTCCTGAAAATTTGTACGTTTTAGCACCTGATGGTAAAACTACCAATGTAGTTTATAATGATATTTTGTAGCTGATGATGTCCATAGTATCTAAACCAAGTAACCGAAAAACAAGTTAACAAGTACCTATTCATTACACATCTTAAAGAGAAAAAACTTTATACAAACATGATATTAATATTAAACAATATGCATACATCAACTTCACTAACTCACAAGTCAATACATCATGCGTACGAAGTCGCGGGCAACAGCTAGTACCAGAATAAAACTCTATTGCCGCATAAAATCAAACACCTTTTGGGTACCAGTACAAACTGGTATTATTTTTTTTGTTCTTGGCGCTGAATTCCTGGAAGCAACATTATGGTGTGCCTTTAACATAGTGCTATCTCGAGTCTTACACTGGTCGGATTGGTGTAGTTTTTGGTTCTCCAACTTTTTAATTTAAAGCTGATTATTCTAGAACTAAAACATTCTTTTCCTTGTAAAATTTGTCTATACATACATTCGATTCTGAACTCACGATGATTTCGTTTTACAAAATATGTATATACTTTGACACAAAAAGTATGTTATCTAAGCACAATTCCCCTATATTAACCATAATATTATCTATGAATAGAATAATTTTTCTTTGTCAGTACCTACGCAATATTGCGTAGTGGCAAAAAATCCTGTACCAATCAGGAGTATCAATAGATATAGCTCTGTATAGGTACAACTTTACAAGGTGATTCGATTCATGATTATGGACAACACTACGATGATGTCATCTCCGAAAATAGTCGCAATAGTTTGCACAAAACTGCTTTTTTCAATGTTTATAGCTAGTATTTGTTTTTGATAGGTTGCGAAAGTTGGGCCACATGGAGACCGCCGGTGCCGCATGGAGCTGGAGCTGGTAACTCCGAAGGCGCAGGACCGGACGCCGCCGTACCGCGTGGACACGCGCGAGACGCAGTGCGACCCCGAGTGCACCTGCTGCTGCTCGAAAGCGGCCGCCAGAAGAAAAACGAATAAAGGAGAAAATTGAAAGTGGAATATAGCAGTATTCAAAACAATGCAGGCGCAGCGCGAGTTTCAGTTAGCTTTTATACGCTGCTACTGTTCTGCGGTCCTCCGTAGTGTCGTCTGCTACTGCTACTGCTACTGCTACGTGCGGTCCACAACACTACACTCTTTGAGCGGTTTCCAGCGCAGCGATGGATACTTCTGTCTTTTACGTACAGTTCTGTTATTTCATATAGCTATAGGTTAAATCATAAGTATATTTATTTTGTTTAGGTACATTATAAATTGCATACCATATTAACTTTTGTTTATTTCCCTAAGAACAATAACATTCAAAAACAGCAGCAGCAACGGCAGTCTACACGACATTTCCAAGATGTATACATACAAAACATTACATAAAAAGCATAATAAAGAAATACAAATACTTAAATAAATAAATGTTATTTATTGTGATACAAAAGGTGTTATCACAGTATTTAGGATCACTATTTTCTGCTATTGAGCATACAATGATGATAAAAATTTAATTTTAAGCTAAAAAAATAATTCAATTTAATTAGAATAAATAAGAATATTAAAAATTTAAACATTCATATAATTAATTTTTATTTTTTCATTAATGATGGGTTTGCTCTTGACTCTAGTCTAGGTCATAGGACAGAAACAGAGTCTAAGATGGAGCGAGCTCACCCAGAAGAAGCCTGTTCACTCTTACTTTGAAGAGATTAGGGTTGGGGAATTAGGGTTGTATGCGTTTGGAAACACAGACGCAGGTAGTGAGTTCCACTCTTTAGCAGTGCGCATTATAAATTATGACTAGAAGCGCTTAGTCCGAATTAGTGGAATGGCAACCAGGTATGGATGGTATACGGCGGTGCGTCTGCATGTGGTAGAAGGGAGCTGGTGGAACAAGGTCGTGAAGCTCTTGAGCACACTCTCCGAAGTACAATCTGTAAAAAACCTGTAAAAATCTGTAATTTCGTAATTCATTAATAGTATTAAAAAATATAATTTAGAAAATCATTAATGAAATAATAAGCTTTATCAATTAACCAGGTTTTCAATTTCTTCCCAAAAATATCCACGCTATCGATGTCACCTAGGGTTTTCGGTAATCCATTATACATTTTTGGGGCCATGGCAAACATACTTTTATGAGGTAGATTTACATGGTGATCTTGTCTCCTAGAACTTTTTGTATAGGTATTTGAAAAAGTGGATATTAGATCGGATGAAAATGGCAATTTCATAAATAAATAAACATGGAACTGTAAGTATTCCTAATCGCTTAAAGTGTGGTATGCAATTATCGGTACGTTCGGTACTATCGCTACTTCGGTATTTACATATTGAACGTATGCATCTTAAACGCTTATATTTTAAACTAAACAAATATTTTATTTATTACTAGATACAAGTGTAACAAAATATTTGTTTACAAATGTAAAAAAAATATAATGATCTATATATTTTAAAGATTATACATCGAGATATTTTTTTATTATGTATAATGAGCCTGCTTGATCCCACTGCTGGGCAAAGGCCTCCCGCGCAATTTTCCATTCTCTGCGGTCTAATGCCACCGTTTTCCACTCGTGTAAATGGGCGTCAAAACTGTCACGCCACCGTTTTTGGGGTCTACCTCTACGTCTGGACCGTTTTGAGGAACCCATTGTTCGTTGACGATCTTTGCCCAACGATCCGGGTGCATCCGACAAACGTGCCCGGCCCACTTTAGCTTGGCAGTATAATGATATAATAAATAAAAAATATACATAACTTTAATATAAAAATTTCAAGGGACAGTGTTATAAATATGTGGAAATTTACCTTTATGCACCTATAGTCTACTTTCCCGAAATGTCTATTTCGCAAGTGACTACTATACCACCAAAATGTGACTACTCCTAAAATGTCTACATTCCGAAAATGTCTACTTTCCGAAAACGTCTACTTTCCGAAAATGTCTACATTCCCGGAACGTGAAAGCAAAATGTCATACCTATGTGAAACGACAACTAACTGTCAACACATGGGCCCAAAAATGACAACAGTATCGAAAAAAACATTTTTTCAAAGTGGTGGGTAATTGGAAAAAATCAGCGATTTCACAAACTTTTAAATTTTAGAGTACCTAAAAAAAACCTAATTTACTCGAAAGTAGCAATGCTAGACATTTTGTTTCTTAGGATTAATTATAGTCCTTGACGAGATCTACATTTCAGGAGACAGCTGTCAAACTAAAACCTCGTTTACATCGGAAACTATGCATGCTAGACTATCAGTTTCTTTGGGTAAAGGGTAATCCTTGACGAGATTCTACATTTCAGGAGACAGCTGTCAAACTAAAACCTCGTTTACATTGGAAACTATGCATGCTAGACTATCAGTTTCTTTGGGTAAAGGGTAATCCTTGACGAGATCTACATTTCAGGTGACAGCTGTCAAACTAAAACCTCGCTTACATCGGAAACTATGCATGCTAGACTATCAGTTTCTTTGGGTAAAGGGTAATCCTTGACGAGATCTACATTTCAGGTGACAGCTGTCAAACTAAAACCTCGTTTACATCGGAAACTATGCATGCTAGACTATCAGTTTCTTTAGGTAAAGGGTAATCCTTGACGAGATCTACATTTCAGGTGACAGCTGTCAAACAAAATACACGTTTATCTCGGAGACTATGCATGCAGAACTATTGACGAGATCTAAATTATAGGTGACAGCTGTCAAACTAAAACCTCGTTTACCTCTGAAAATATGCATGTTAGATTATCAGTTTCTTTGGGGAAGGGTCCGAGATAAACGAGGTTTTGGTTTGCCAGCTGTCACCAGAAATGTAGATCTCGTCAAGGACTATTATTTACCCTCAGAAAATAATAGTCTAGCATGCATGCAAAGTGTCCAAGATAAGAGGTTTTTATTTTGACAGCCGTCTTTTGAAATGCAGTTATTACTTATGTGTAATAATTTCTTTTTGTGTTTTTGAGTTGTATATTTAGTTTTTGTTTTTTGTGATGTAGATATTTTAAATGTTCATTCTTGAACTATCACATTTTGCATTTTTGAAATTTCGCGTTTTGTAATTTTGCGACAAGCAGGGTGGGTGATAGACATAGTGTCAGTGGCGGCGGCCGTCATTATGAAACAGTGGTAGTTTTGGTTATGTAGTCATTTTGGTAGAAGAAGCCAATAAGAAAAAGTGGTAATTTCGGTAAAGTGGTATTTTTGGTAACATGATCGACCCTTTTCTGTGATATAAATATTTGAGCAGTACTAAGTAAGTTATGTATAGATAAGTGTTATTCCAGACAGGCTTTGAGGGCATATAGTTGACGTACTGTTAAGACGATTCTTGCTATAATATTGAAGTCAGATACAAAAAGCTTTAAACACCGATCTTTGGGCTCTAAGGGCTATGCAGTACGTGATTAGGGACAGACATAAAGCTACGTATACAAGGCGGAGAAGTTTCATCACACCTACTAGGGTAAGATCAGGATAGATGCCACAGTGGGATACTTGCTGCAGTTTCGAATTCACTATGTTACGACTACTCTTAGCCAAATTTCAAACAGACGCTCCTCCGGTGTTTCCGATCTTTCACCCCAAACGAATTCACTATATCTGAGAATTCACCTCACGGCGAATAAATGGATTTTTTATATGATTTTTCTTCCGATTTAGCACCCTGGTAATGTACACTCGACATAATTTTTGCACTCGACATTTAGCACGGATATACAATATATTGATAGCAATCTACATTCTGATAAATCATTTAGTTATAATCTATTTATTATTGTTTTCTGAATCATTCAGATTATGAAAATACTTCGCCATACTGTAAAATTACTTCGCCAAGGCTCAGTTTCTAAACTCACACTTTTGTACAATTGGACAAAAAAATATTACACTGACTGCATCTAAGGTGAATAAATAGAAAAATATTCAAAAGAAACTCCATATATTCACCCTAGGTAAGGTGAATTCTCGGATATGCGATTCCCAGAATCCACCTTAGGGTGAATTCGTTTGGGGTGAAAGATCGGATAAACTGCGCTCCTCCTGCAATCTTTTGTGTGCTTTAGGCCGCCGGGAAAAACGCGCGTTTCGTTTATATATGACATAATATTTCGGAGTGTTAACAAAGAGAGCGCAACAATTATTTCGGTAAGTTTATTCCATCATATATAGTTTTTTAATTTATTGTCATCCTGTGGGATTTAAAGTTGAACATTGAGAAGGAGATGTATGAAGAGGAGTATAGAAAACAAAACTTAGGTAATTACTATTTCTTATTTCTATTTCCATTGAATTATAGGTATGTGTAAGTATGGAAGTTGATGATGATGTATTCAATATACCTCATCAGTGGTGGATATAGAAAGAAGTCGAGATGAGTGCGCTAAAGAAGGGTGAGTACCCGAAATGAGCAGGGAACGGGACGACGGTGTTAAGGCACCGGAGCGCCATTTATTGTCTACAGAGCGCTGCGCCGCCGCCGCTGCGGCCCCACCCCTTCGTGCACTTTCGTAACCAGAATTTGGTAACTAGCTACGAAAAAACACTTTTTAGTCACTGTTTCGTAACTGGTTACGAATAAACACTATTTTTAAAAATTTTATCTAAAAAAAATCTGCTCAGCTATGTACCAATAGAACTTGTGTTCCCATTTGTCTCCACTTTGATGGCCACTAGTGACGAATGGGACAAAAATTCCCAGCCACCACTCGTGTTCGCTGTACATTGATTATGCTATCAACAATGCACCTTTGTTTTTTCACCACAAACCATTTGTTTTTGAAATCATACTCAGATTTTAAGTGTCCCTTTGTTCACATTTTAAGTGACAGCTGTCAAACGTGTAGCTCGTTTATCTCGTAAACTAAAATTCAACTTTATGGTCCGGAAGTTGTGGGCCTCAACGAAATCTACATGACAGATGACAGCTGTCAAACTAAAAAGTCGTTTATCTCGGAAGCTACGTATGCTAGACTATTTGTTTCTTTGGGGAAGTTGTAGGTCTAGATCTTGCCACATTTTTAGTGACAGCTGTCAAACTCAATTCCTGTTTATCTTGGAAACTATGCATGCTAGACAACTAGTTTCTTTGGGGAAGTAGTCAGCTGTCATCTAAAATGTAGGGCTCGTCAAGCCATGCAACTTTCCCAAACAAATTAATAGTCTAGCATGCAAGGTTTACGAGATAAACGGTTTTTTATTTTGACAGCTGTCATCTAAAATGTAGGGCTTGTCAAGCCATGCAACTTTCCCAAACAAACTAATAGTCTAGCATGCAAGGTTTACGAGATAAACGGTTTTTTTATTTTTACAGCTGTCATCTAAAATGTAAGGCTCGTCAAGCCATGCAACTTTCCCAAACAAACTAATAGTCTAGCATGCAAGGTTTACGAGATAAACGGTTTTTTATTTTGACAGCTGTCATCTAAAATGTAGGGCTCGTCAAGCCATGCAACTTTCCCAAACAAACTAATAGTGTAGCATGCAAGGTTTACGAGATAAACGGTTTTTTTATTTTGACAGCTGTCATCTAAAATGTAGGGCTCGTCAAGCCATGCAACTTTCCCAAACAAACTAATAGTCTAGCATGCAAGGTTTACAAGATAAACGGTTTTTTAGTTTGACAGCTGTCATCTAAAATGTAGGGCTCGTCAAGCCATGCAACTTTCCCAAACAAACTAATAGTCTAGCATGCAAGGTTTACGAGATAAACGGTTTTTTAGTTTGACAGCTGTCATCTAAAATGTAGGGCTCGTCAAGCCATGCAACTTTCCCAAACAAACTAATAGTCTAGCATGCAAGGTTTACGAGATAAACGGTTTTTTAGTTTGACAGCTGTCATCTAAAATGTAGGGCTCGTAAAGTCATGCAACTTTCCCAAACAAGCAAATAGTCTAGCATCCACGGTTAGTAGTTACGAAATAGTGATTTAATAGTGTCATTTGGTAGCTAAGCTAGTTACGAAAAGTTACGAACGTGGAAAAAAATTGTGTTCATTCGTAACCGGTTACGAAACAGTGACTAAAAAGTGTTTTTTCGTAGCTAGTTACCAAATTCTGGTTACGAAAGTGCACGAAGGGGGCCCCACTACCCGCTCATTTCGTATATGCGTCCTTAGCGCGGACCTTCACAATTAGCCTGCTTAAGATTTAAAAGTTGTTATTAAAATTTTTACTAAATTAACACTTTATTTTCCCTTTTTGCAGGAAAACATCCATTGCTCGGGTTCGGGATAGCTCTACCTAAAGTTAGTCCCTAATCAAACATTATAAAAATTATAAAAAAGAAAATGAAAAGAACGCAACATTTACTAATTTTATTTAAAAACCAACTTCCATCAAATAAATTTCACAGTATAAAAAAATAGACTTCAATCTCCACAAAAAGCATCTATCTTTACAGAAGGCATCTATCCTTCAGTGATTTTTTACTGCGAGGCTTCTATCCCGCACAGAAGGCATGTATCCCAATTTAAGAGGGTATTTAAAATGCAATTTACATGAAATGAGAATGAATCACAATAAAACGATTAGGGTGCATTTGCAGTTAAATGATCAATATTTTTATATACAGGGCGTTTATTAGCAATTTTTGTTAAGTTTTAAGTTACAGAGTCATTTCAAAAAGCGTGGCATCCTGATCTTACCCTATCCGTTTTCTTACTCGAGCGGACATAGTTCGAATCATTTAAAGTAACTCCTAAATACTTCATGTTTCGGATCTCTGGATTGAACTGCAGTTACAAGTGTTAGATGGTACAAGTGTTGGGGAACTATGGACTTTTAGATTATGATTATGGTCCACGTTACGGTCACTCTGTGGTGCAGATGATTTGATCTTGTGGAAGCACATAAATTTGGGTTTGTCGGTGTTTAGTGTCATAAGGTTTTTATTTAAGCACTCAGAAATATGGGCCATTCCATTTTCAGTTACCTTCAAAAACTAGAGCAGTGCCGCACGCATAGCAAATCAATTTTATATTTAAAGGAACGAGAACACTAGTCGCATCTGAAACTTTAGGTACCTATTGTGAATATTAAGAACCAGTCAACTGACGACAAATCCTGTAGGATTTTTGGTAAGTATGTCTTTTATTACTCTAAATCTTGTTTTGGTATTTGGTTGGCGGATTTAGTGATCATACCTGCAAGAACAAAATCGTGGTCAGTAATGGTAGTTTACATACAACAGTGACATCGGTTTTAGCTGGAGCAAAAATATGGTATAAGCAAGAATTTATACGTTCGTAGGAACGGTTAAGCCTACGCCGAGCAAAATCCGTCCGTCCAGTGGCGCCCTCACATGTTTTTAATTAATTTCTTCAGAAATCAGAAATCAGAAATCAGAAATCAGAAAATATTTATTGTTAACTGTGTACAAGGATCTTACAGTAATAGTTGGTTTCAACAGTTTACCTAATGTAGGTGTACAATATTTTGTTAATATAATTAGTTAAAATCAAGTCACTATAATAATTTAGTAAAAGTATATAATTATTGTTATGTTATTAAAACGATTTGTTAAAAAAGTCATTCAATTCATAAAATTCTTCATTAATTAAAAAAATTTTTAGTCTTATTTTAAACAGATTGCCGTCCAACGATTTTATAAGAATAGGTAAATGATTGTAAACCTTCATTCCAGTTACCAACATACTTCTATACATAATAGCACTTCGAGCCCTAGGAATGCGAAGGTCATGAAGATACCGAGATCTGATATTGTGCTTCACCGCAGATAATTTAATAAAATAATTCATGTTGTTTCTAATAAACAAGCATAATTCTAATATATAAATTCCGGTCAATGTTAATATTCCTTCCCTCCTAAAAATGCCTCTTAAGGACTCAATGTTGTAAATACCGCATAGTGCTCTTACACATCTTTTTTGCAGTATAAAGGTGGATTCAATGTTTACCGAGTTTCCCCAGAATATGACACCATATGACAATATTGGGTACACGTTACCGTAGTAAGCACTTTTAGCAGTTTCTTTAGATGCCACATTGGAGAGTATGCCCAATGCGTAGCATTGACTCGCAAGTTTTTTATTTACTTTTATTATATGAGCCTTCCAGTTTATGTGCTCATCTACGCTCAATCCTAAGAAATTTACATCCTTCACTTCAGCGATTTTATCCTCTGAAATTGTGATATTATAATTTTTTGTAGCCTTATTGTAGTTTTTAAATGAAATATAATTCGTTTTATTACTATTGAGCTTCAAATTTAAAGATTCTAACCAGAGCACCACCTTTGATAAAGTTTTATTTATTTCGTTTTCAAACTGGGTATTACTCATAGCGCCCTTGCTTATAAATATAATTGCATCATCTGCATACAAAATACATAAATGGTCAATGATTGATGGCAGTTCGTTTATGTATACTAAGAACAAAAGGGGGCCAAGGATACTCCCTTGTGGCACTCCCATTGAAACTGTTTTTAATTCAGAGTAAGCTTTATCTAAGGTTTTAGTACCTTTATTATAAACATCAATTACAACAGCCTGTTGACGATTTTTAAGATACGTCTCAAAAAGTCTAAGTGCATTACCACGTATGCCGATATTTTCAAGTTGCTTCAAAAGTACGTCATGAAAAACGCAGTCAAAAGCTTTTGACATATCCAAAAATATGCCAATGCATTCGTCCTTGCTGTCAATAGCTGTATAAATTTGCTTCAGGGTGTTAAACATGGCTAGAGTAGTGCTGCTTCCCTTTTGAAACCCATATTGTTGAGTGCTAAGTATTTTGTGCTTACGTAGAAAACAGTTCAGTCGATCACAGATTACTTTTTCAAATATCTTTGAAAAAGCTGGTAGAAGAGCAATTGGTCTATAGTTTTCTATATTTAATTTTGACCCTTTTTTATGAAGTGGTTTTACCAATGCTAATTTTAGTTTGTCCGGGAAACAACCTTGTTCCAGACACAAATTAATTATATAAAGCAAAGGCTCAGCTATATAATCCATACTTTGTTTAATAAGTTGTATGGGTATCTCATCTATGCCAACGCTTTTTTTGTTTTTTAGACCTTTTACAACTTTCATTATTTCCCGCAAATCCACAGGAACCAAAAAAATACTAGCGCAGTTTTTGCTTAGGGCATTATTTATATAGCCACTTTTATTTTTATTTGTGGTATCGTCCTTGTTCCTGTTTATAAATTGTTCATTTATGTAATGAACTAAAGTTTTGGGGTCATCAACGATTTTTTCTTCAACTATAGGGATTCAAGAGTTGTTTTAATATAATTATTTTTTCGAGTGTTTTGGTTAATGATTGTCCATGACGCCTTCGTTTTGTTCTTGCTTTTATTAATGAAATTTAAATTTGAAATTTTCTTGGAAAGTCTTATAGTTGATTTTATTATTAAACGAACAAGTATCACTCATGATGTGGGTTTACACGACTTACTTGTTAAAATTTTTGTAGAGAGTTTTATCCCTCTACGTTTCGGCTGCTTACGGCAGCCTTCTTCACGGAGGTCGACAGATCACATACGCCCGCCCGTCAGCTGTGATTGCCGAACACTGCGGGCCGCGGCTCGCTGCGCTCGCGCCGAAAACTGTAGAAAGACGTCCTACTTATCTTCCGTACATAAAAGGTGTGACGGATAAAATTGCCTTCTTATTGAGTCGGAAATACAACATAAAGACTATTTTCCGACCCCATACTCAAGTAAAACACTGGCTAAGGTCGCCGAAAGATAAGGAGCCCCTGTCTGGACCTGGTGTTTACTCAATACCTTGTGAGTGTGGTAAGAGCTATATCGGCGAAACACAGCGGCATGTTTCTACAAGAATTGCAGAGCACATACGGAGCGTAAAGAACTGCAACACTTTGACGTCGGCGGTAGCAGAACACTCGCTGAATCCGGACACCAACCACTATATTCGTTTCGACAAGACAGCTATTCTGGCTAGGGAAAAATTCTTTGTACCACGCAAAGTTCGGGAAGCTATAGAAATAAGCCGTCGTCCGAATTTTAACAGAGATAGTGGTTGGTCGTTATCGCCGTCATGGAAGCCAGTGCTAAAAACAGTATCACCGGCGGCAGTAAACCAAGTGAAAAGTGATGATGTGGTTAGTGTATTTTGTTCGGACTTTTCGATTATGGACTCTGCAAGTCAACCGCAACCACCGCAAGAACCACTAACTGCGGCCACTGCAGCGCCACCCGCCATCTCGGCGCGAGCGCAGCGAGCCGCGGCCCGCAGTGTTCGGCAATCACAGCTGACGGGCGGGCGTATGTGATCTGTCGACCTCCGTGAAGAAGGCTGCCGTAAGCAGCCGAAACGTAGAGGGATAAAACTCTTATAGTTGACTTCATAATTTTACAATATTTTTTATACCGTATTTTATTTTGATTATTTTTTACTTTTTGCCTTTCTAGATGCATTTCCCTTTTCCTCTTACTTGAAATTAAAATACCTTTAGTCTTCCAATTTGGTTTTAATGTATATGTAATTTTAATTCTTTCTTTTGGAATGCATAAATCGTAAATCAACAAGTATGCAGAAATAAATCGAGAATATGCTTCGTTAACGTCAGAACATAGAAAAACATCATTGAAATTTATCTGTGCTAAGTATTTAATAAAAATATCAAGATATTTTTCAATATTACGTCTATAGATATACCAATACTTTTCATGGAAGCTAATATTTGTAGGTAAACTAATCGATTGTCCAGTATGGTCCGAAATACCAACGTCATGCACTTTAGACGTATATCTTTTTATACTTGTAATAACCCTTCAACTGGCGCAAGGACCTATCGGTCCAAGGCCATAATGGCAGATGTCAAGTGTTTTTTCAAAATGGCGCCTGGCGGGGGGCTGGGAGGCCGCTAAGGGTGGTCCGATAGAGGTTTAGTTTTACTGCGATTTCTCCAGAAAATTGTATGATACTATATTAATTGTATATATATTCTAAATCTAGATAAAATAAGCAATTTTTTTATATAAATAACTTGATGAATAGACCCCAGTGTAATTTTGAAAATTAGATTTATACTTTTTTTCCCATTTTGTAAATATTGTACTATAATTTTTAAATGAAACACTTTTTATATAAGTTGTACATGTTTTTTTATTAGTTTTTAATATTCCTTACACGACACATGTTACAAAAATGAACGGCTTCATACAAAAATATGATATAAAACAGGTTTGAAAACTTACCTACTAAAGTGCTCGCACTTATGAAAGCAAAAAACGGGGTCTGGTTTTAAGACCACATTAACAGACGGCTTGTTACCTTTCTCTGTCTAATTGGGAACCACATTTCCGCAAGTGCAAGTAGAATAGCGAGTGTTTGGTAGCTTCAATTCGTCCTTGAAATACGCGCGAACGGCGCGGACCGATCGGTCCTTGCGCCAGTTGAGAGCCGGTTAATGACCCGGACCTATAGGTCCTTCCGCCAGTTGACGATATTAGTACGCCAAAGGAAGGGATAATATTATCTATGCACCTCTCGGAATGGCTTGTAATCCGTGTGGGTTCATTTATTGTTATATTGAGTTTGTATGATTTAATTAGTTCTTTAAAACGATTAACCTTGTTATCGTTTTCTAAGACATTAATGTTGAAATCACCGGCAATGACAACTCTTTTGCTTTTGTATGGGTCTTCGAATCTGAAATATATATCAAAAATCTGAAACGGACAAATTGTTGTCCTATACGGTAAGTTTATTTCAAAATACAACTACGAGCTTTTGTTTTCAGGTTTTAATCAACTTAACGGTTTGTGTTGGCCACTATTTTCCGTTTTAGTGATTTTTAAGGCGCTTAGAAATAGAAAGCTTATTTTTGTACCTTGAAATAAACTCATCGTATAGGACAACAATTTGTCCGTCTAAGATTTTTGATATTTTTTTCAGATTTGAAAACATTCATTAAAAACATGTGGGGGCGCCACTGGACGGTGAGCGCCGTGACAGGTTTGAGGCCAATCGATATTGGTCGATGTCTTCCTCAGAGATAATATTTACATTGATATCACCCGCGATTATTAATTTAGACTAATTTGTAATGGAAGTTTCAGTAGATTCAAGTGTCGTATGAGAACGGTACACTCCTAGAATTGAGAAAGACTGTGGAAAAGTTAGAATTAAACTACTAGCATCATCAATAGTAGGAACTATTGATTCTAATAGTAGGTAACAGGTTCTAATAGTAGGTACATATCATACCATAGCCGGTCTGTCGAAGACGTTGGTAGTTGAAGTTGTCTAAAAGTATGCATACCTTGGGCAAACTTTGCAGCTGGGTAGGGGCAACATTGAAACAAATTATTTAGAAAGCTGCGTTATACCTAGAGTAATATTTGTCACAATGTCTCAAGCCAAGGTGTTCGATCAGTGCGTCCAGTCATGTCTTGACCTACGGAACTGAAACGTGTAACATGACAGAAAATTTAGAGAGCTATGGATACTATGCTCGGTATCGGGTGATTGAAAGTTCGGAATGACATTATCCGCTGAGATTATCCGCCCGAAAACCAAAGTAACGGACATAGTCTGAAAGTTTCGTAGAACCGAAGGATGCTGGAGTAAGCAGGTTCTCGAGTGGAGGCCGCGCCCCGGCAAGTGTAGTGCTGGACGTAATCCGGCCTGGCCTGACCAATGACTTTTTAAAAAAGAGTAGTGACTGGTAGTGGCTGGACGGCGAAGATGAGATTTCGTGCTCTTTGCGTACCCTGGCGGAGGCCTACGTTCAGCGGTGAACTGAAATAGCCTAATAGTACGTATGAAGAAATCAACTTTTGGTAGGTTTAAGTAGGTTTATTAATTTTGTGTTCAGTGATACATTTACAGATGTCCATAAAGTTTAAGTGCTTTGTCTGGTGCAGCATTCTTTTGTGTCGCAGGTGGAGCCTTGGCAGGTGGTGCACGAGATAGGGGGAAAGGTGTGTTAGTCGCACAGGTTGAAGCACCGCGCCTGGCGCAGTCGCCGCTTGGGGCGCGAGTGGCAGCCTCGGCAGGCGGTGCAGCACGGGATGTCGCTGTCCTCACACTGGATCATTTGGCAGTTGTGTGGCACTGGCCGCGGTTTGGCAGGCGCTCTCGGAGTCACCAGCTCAACCTGACAATATAAATACAAAATTATACTTTATTGTGGCAAGGTCGCCACACAATTTTGGCTGATAGGATAAAGAGAAACGCGTGTGTTCAGTCAAGGCCTATTTTGGCGACTGCAAGCCTTTCTTGACTTCGTCAACAGTAGAATCATTTGCCGCTTCGCTAAAGTAGACTAGCATCACGCTATTCTACAATTGTCGTCAAAGGTCACAACGGGATGTATCCAAGGAAAAGGCAGCATCATTCCTGGTGCTTACAACCAGCTGACACTGCTTCGCGAACTCGCCTGCCTAACAATGTAGGATATAGCCAATAAGCGGAGGCCCATGTCTATCAGTGAATTCTTGTGTCTGTTGATTATGGTTATATGTACCTACAGGGTTATTTTTTATTTACCCCGGAAATTTTACAGGGTGATTCTACGCATGATTCTGAACAACTTTTATTATGGGGTCACCTCCGAAATCTCGAAAAAATAAACAGCTGCTCCATAGAAAATTTATATCTACTCGAACTAAATGTATGGAACAGCTGTTTTTTTTCGTGATTTCGAAGGTGACCCCATAATAAAAGTTGTTCAGAATTATGAGTAGAATCGCCCTGTAAAATTTCCGGGGTGAATAAAAAATAACCATGTATAATGTACTTAGGTATTACTAAAATATCCTCACTTCTATATTGCCAGTTCTATTAGGCTCATCAGTTTGCTTCCCAATCTTCAATACAAATATGTCCTTATCGGGGTGCAGTTTTTTCTGCGCTTTGACTCCCTTTGGGGCATCCTTCGGCGTGACATTGCAGATGTCGCACATGGCGTCATGGTGCTCCTTCGAGCAGTACACCAGCTCGCTGTTCATACCAGTTCTGTTAGAAAGCCCTTCGCATATGTCGTCGGGGATCTATGGGACAATAGAGCATGTATTGGTGCAGCAGCGTAAGAGGCGCAAACAAATGACAGATAATCTTATTTTAAAATACAATCCCGGGTTTTTTTTGTAAGAATTTATCCTGGGATTGTATTCTCTCCCTGATACCTTCTACTCCCATAATGCATGCTGTCTACGATAATATGTAATTATTTTTGTACCAAATTATAATTCATTACTGATGGTGACGACTTTTTAGCAGACGTATCACTAAAAAACTTTTCTTAGTTACTTTATGTCCTACTTCGAAAAAAGAAGTTGGTATTCCTTTAGATAATATCATTCGGTCAACGAGACTATTTGTATGTCATTCAATCATTTGAAAAAAAGCAGAAAAAGGGGTTGTTCAATTTTACGTATATAATCTAGAACACGCCCTTAACACATAAGTTATGTGCACTTTATCACAGTACTACTTAAGTCCTTAAATGGTTCAGAACAACAAGGGGCGAAATAATTATTACTATGTTCTAACGTTAGAAAGGTAGGTAGATAAAACCTGCAGCAGAACGAGCTATGAATACGAAATTGCGATATACGGCTCAGTCTGCATCAGTTATTTAATTTTCACATTGATTAGGTACCTGGAAGTTCAGTTTATTTTGTGGTCCGTAGCCATGTCTGCCCGGTATTCCGCAGTCGTCCGAGCAGATGCTCTCGTCATCACCACATGTGCAAGTCTGCTGGAGCAGCTGTTGCGAGGGGGTCAGCTTCGGCGGCTTGTACGTACTCTTCGGCACACGGATTTTTATCTAAAGAAATTGTTAAATGATACATGGTGTATTGGACACATAAACCAACGCTAAATATAAACCATTTAGTTAACACCTAAGTTGAAATAGATTACAGACAGGAAATGTTTTGTTCGCGCATACCTAAGTATATGCGTAATAATCTGAGATGCGTTGAAAGAAATATCCCCTTACCTTTTATTTGATAACGTCTGAGATTATAAGAGAGAGTTCAAAACATGTAGATTACTGTGTAACATTTTTTTCTTCATTTATGACAGTTTATTTTACTGTAGACCGAGCGTTATGCACGTTAAGATACTCGTCATGCGGGTAGGTTAAAAAATAAATCATAATTTTTAACGTACCCGAGGGGGTGTGTGGTAGACGCCTCCACGCGTGGTCGGTGTGTAGTAATTCTTGTGGGTCACTAGCCCTATGGAAGGACTACACACTGGTCCGGCACACCCTGGGCAACGCAGTTGATGACAGGGATGCCTCGGCTTCCTTCTTGTCAGCTGTGGCCAAGATCTACCCAGCCCTGATACCAGGCGACCTCAGGGACTAATAGCCTTACCCCTGCATGCGGGGCTCTGTGGGGGTAGACCGTATATTTCCCTAGCTGCTCGTGGGATTCAAATGAGTTTTGTAGATGCGCTGCAGGATTTGCAAGCGGTAGTGGAGACCGCGCCGGGAACACAGAGGCCCGACGTGGATATGGCGGAGGGGAATCTAAATACCCAAAACCAACAATCGGAGGCGGTGGGGACTCAGAGTTCCCTAAGCCAACCAGAAGGGATGGAGCTTGGGTCTGTAGACCCTAAGGCCCATCCGGAGCCCGGCGCTAGGGTTGAAGGAGAGAGTAGTGGCGACCTCGGTCGACGCAAAAGCCTGTCCGGAAGCACGAAGCGTCGGTTTGGGTACTGGCTCAAGAAAGGGCTCAGTAGGCAAAAGGCAGGGGAGCGGGCAGCACATTCGCTGCCGGACTTCCCGGAATATCGGGAAGAGGTAGCTGCTCAGCAAACTGCTGGCGGCTCCAAACAGCAGTCGGGCAAAAGTAAAAGGCCCAGAACCTCAGAAGGCTCACCCGGGGGGCAGCCGAGCAGGAAGGCAGGGAAGTTCTCTGGTCCTTCTATGGCCCAGGTTGCCGGCTCCGTGAGAGTGGGCATTCAAGACGCAGGCAGGACCATTACCTCTGCGATGGCTTCTAAGGTCGAAGGAGAAATCGTTCGCCTTATAACTATCGAGGGGGACGTTCCTCAAATCCTGGGGTTCAGCGTTCGGGAAGGTGTGATCATTCTCACCTGCCAGAACGCTGAATCCCGTACATGACTTTCGGATAGGATCGGCAGCATGAAGCCTTGGGAGGGAGCCTCTCTTCGACTCCTTGATGAGAAGGAGCTTCCCAAGCCTGTCATTGTTGTGGCTTATGTACCCACAGTGGAGGGCGTAGGTCCAGAGTCTATACTCAGGGTGCTGCATGCGCAAAACAAGGAAGTTGGCTGTGACCGCTGGAGGTTGATCAACAGCAAAGCCGACGGCCCTGGGCACACATATTGCTTTGGGCTAAACGCTACGCTGTTGGCCAAACTCCAGCGCAGGAACCTTGTGCTCTGCCTTGCGATGCGCACAATAACATGCCGGGTAAAAAGACACCGGGTAGAGGGAGAACCAGTTCTTGGGCCGAGCGCGGCCGGGATCGGTGCCACCGTGGGGGGCTCATCTAGGCCACCGGCGGGGTCCCCGTCCTCAGATGCACAGAGGCCCTCGAATGCCTAGCCAACGGCAACTGAGAGCGCAAGGGAGGCCTCAGTTGCCTGCCTTCCCTGTGGATTCTCCCAGAAATACTCTTTCGAGATACTCACAATGAGCCGGAACAACCTTAGGTTGATTACAAGGGTACTGGCCATTGTAATCTCAACAAACATCTCTGCAGAATGGGGCTGACTGAATCCCCATACTGTGGATTCTGTGCTGAGGTCGATGAAACGCCGCTTCGTGTACTCTGTGAGTGTGATGCACTTGTGCAAACCAGGAGCCGGACTACGGGTGGCCCCTTTGGTCCCCGAAAGAGGTCCAGTCTCTTAATCCCAAACAAGTCGTGGCCTTCCTTAGGTTGGCCCGACTAGATGAGGTAATTTAAAAAGAAAGGGCTAGCTACAAGAGATCTGCAAAGGTCACAGTGACACCAGCGTGTCTTCAATATTCTCCACATTTTGGAGCTGTGTTTTGGGGTGAAATCCAAGATTGGCCTCCGAAGCGATTCCTTCAGCTTTCCCATACGAAGCCTAACAGCGTCGAACGCATTGGTTCGCCATTTACCGGGAACCACCTGTTTTGTGCGGCGACTGTGTGAATTTGCAATCCTTTGAAAAGAGTGTTTCCTTGAGAGTCCAAGAGTTCACGGAATAGTGCACACTTTTCCTGTTCCAGCTAAGCAGCTAAGCAAGAACATGCAGCTGTAATGACACCGTTACAACACTTTTACAATCTAAAGTTATATTTCCTACCGAGTACCGCACCCCCAAGTGTTTTTTTTGTTCTCTCTCTTTTCGTGTGGGACACCGAGTCGTCCAACGACCCGATGAACCCTGGTGTCAGAGTTTTTCAACAGCCTACTACCACTAGTAGGCCTCTGACATGGTTGTGTTTCGACCGCCGTCTAAGTAATCATAGACAGCAACCGGGACCGACGGCTTAGCGTGCCCTCCGAAGCACGGAACCATTTATTTTCGGACAATCAGTTGGTTCACCCTGCAATGTCCTAACCAGACCGGGAACAAATTCACAAAGAGATAAATATCAACTTTTGTGAGTGTCCCACCGAGAATCGAACCCGGAACCTTTGCGTCGCAGGCAGTCGCACTACCACTGCGCCACATCGGTCGTCGTTTTTTTTGTTAATAATGGAAAGGTACATTACAACCATAGTGTGTGTATACCCTTATAGTTTTTATTATTATACTTTATATGAAATATTTCTTTATTATGTATTATATATCCCACAGCCGCCTGGCTAAAAATGGGGCACACATTTCTGGTGGGTGATCATTTGTATGACATGACCACGTGACACACACTGATCTGTATACCTACTAAAGTACGCGCATAATACATGAGGAGGGCCGGGCGTAGGGGTGAGGCAGAGGCGTAAGGGGCAGTAAAGTGCGCGTGATTTACTAACAAAAGTTCTTTAAACCTAAACAACTTTGGTCCAAATTTATCAACGCAACCTATATGCATTTTTAATAAGACGGATTCTCTCTCTATAAATCGCACTCGTTATCAATTACCTAGCAGGTAAGGGTAGGACTTTCTTCAAAGTATAACAATATTTCCTCTTTTATTAGAACAGCAACGATTTGAGTTTTATTTTAATTCTCTTACCTCGTTCCCATTAAAACTCGCACCAATTTCTTCATATGGCCGATTATGCTTTAACAAATATGATTTAGATTTAGGTTCAGGCTCAGATTTACGTTCAGGGGTAGAGACGCCAGATTTCACCATTTTCAATCGAAAGGCGTACCTTGAAATATACTAGTAGGTGCCTAATTTAGGTATCAAACCAACACTTGAATTTTAGAAAAATCGTAAAAAGTCCGAAACGACGACGAGATGATTTTGATGTGACGGATTGATCAAAATGAATCGACAGATCGACAGCATCGACAGAGTGACAGAGCCGTCAACTCGGATGGGGTGTGAGGTGTGATCAAAGAATACCTACATAAAGAATACTATACCTACTCACTGGCATGGAGGGTGTGATAGTAGATGACGGTCTTTTTGCTTGATTGACTTACTTCATAATATATTAGATATTATCTTAGTCAATCTTAGTATACATATATTAACTGGTCTTCATTGAAGACTGAGACAAAGAGGATTTCGTAGAAATAGATAGGAAGGGAACCATACCCCTAATCCCTATGTATTAAAAAGTACCTACTCTGTGCCATAAACCAGGGCAGGGCACTCTCTCTACATATAGTTAATTTGTGCTCTCTCTCACGTCTGACAAATATTTGAGGTTCATTCGGAAAATTGTGTATCACCATAGTGACAGGTTGTCAGCCCTTCGCCTAAAATTTCAACGGGAAAAAAATGGGGTGATGCTATTCTCAGCCGGCATCACACAGCATTTTAATAATCAACCTCTGTGTAAGTACGTAGGTAGGTTGATGTCGCTCCAAAACAAAACGATTTACAGTTTACGTATCAAAAGCTTTGGTTAATTTGTGTCAATAAATAAATACGCAATCAATAAATATGTATGTGATAGAGCCACATGAGGTTTCTACGGATGGAGCACATCCATCCATTGTACGCATTTGAGTGTTATTTTACGAAAGTCTCGAACTTTTGTAAAAATTACACTTTATTCTTCCTTGCATGTTTTCAACTCTTGTCTGCCTCCTGCTTTTCATACAACTTCACGCACAGACTCCCAGGTAGGTCCTACGTGCTGCAAGTCCAAGAACGGTGTAACTGTTTAGTACACAGTAATAGATAAAGCACTTTTGTGCATATCAGGATCGACTACATACAACTGTTGCCGACGAGTTTTTCATGCTCCATTCTGGTTGCACGTAGGACTCTCTTTGAGACTTTGCCTTTCTCTGAGGTTACGGCAGCGGCGCGGCGGCGCGGCGGCGCACGCGCGTCTCACTCGGCCACAGCACTACTGGTCTCGGGTTCCCGGCAGCGTTTCGTGTCACGCGTGTCTGATGCAACAATGTTTTAGCTTTCATACGTTTCATACCGCTGCTGCTACTTGCAAGGTTAAGAATACGCCCGCTGCCGAGCGCTGCCACTCCAATTCGATTTGATATTTTATATTCAACACATCACAGTGACGGGGTCATGAAGTAAGAATTCTACTACTACAGTAGCTGATATCACATCATCGCGTTTTCCATCAGACGATTTACACCATCAAATTTTATGTGGAATGTCGAGCTCGCTTCGGTAGCGCGATTATGGTGTTAATGGTGTAGCACTGTGGAACTCCTCTCTTTTGCCTTTTTTAATGTACAAAATGTAAATTTAGATTTGCTTGGAATGCATACCTATTGTACATTTTCGGAGAACTTTTACGCCCCTTTCACCCGACAGTACCTAGTCTATGTAATGTGTTGTAAAATGATTTGGAGCTGTATACATTGCTGTATACGCCACTGTGGCATAAATCACAGCGCTGCGGTGTTGTTGGATGGTTGTTGGTTTCTATAGTGACACTTGTTGGCAACAAATCAGGAGCTCGATTTCCTAAGTATTCGTAATTGAAATCCCGCACGCAATGGCCCTTTTCACTTGCACGATAGAGACTTTTCAACTGACAGTACTAGATGGCGTTGGGCTGAGTTGAAAACATTTTACATTTGAGTCACAAATACATACCTACATACATACATAAACCACGCCTATATCCCTTACGGGGTAGGCAGATCGTTAACGGCCGTAAAACGGATATTAACACCACGTCTGACAAAAGTTTGAGGGTCAATCAGATAGCTGTGTATCACTATAGTGACAGGTTGTCAGCCCATCGCCTAAAATTGCAATACACATCCAACCCTCGAGTCCCTTAGTCGTCTCTTACGACACCCATGATGAGTAAGAAATGGGGTGTTGCTATTCTAAGCCGGCATCACAAATACATTAAAAATTTAAGAAAATTTTTTTTTAGTTTAGCTCAGCGCCATCTAAGTACAATTCCAAAATGGCTAGAAAATCTCCCATTCCTAAATTGCTATTTACCTTTTCTAACCGTGAATCTTCCCGTGAATTCGAGTGATTCGCAACTTGTATCAAGCCTTGAATCATTTTTACTACTCTCCAAAACAGCTGATTGTCCAAATCAAATGACAAGGTAAGCCTTTGACCATAGACTACGATTTGACGCAATAAATTTTTAAATTACTTACATTTTGTTTCACTGTCGGAGATTACCGGTTTTTGAAATCAATTAATTTTGCTAGGGATGATGGTGGTGGGGTCTCAATATTTTCGCGTATAACGAGATAGTTCAAGGGATTGTAATGAAACGATAATACAGTTATGTGTGTGTGATGTACGTACGGAATCTCGAATCGATATTTCGGAACCATATTCCTTTTCGGGATTCCTTAAATATGTGGCTGGACTTAGAGCGCAACACTGCCTTTGGTCGTGTTCCGGAATACCGTGTTGCTCGACCTTTCTTTCTACTACCTACTTTACCGAGTCAATCACTCCACCTAATCTCTTCAAAGTAAGAGTGAACAGGCTTCTTCTGGGTGAGCTCGCTCCATCTTAGACTCTATCTCAGTCTTATGATCTAGACTAGAGTCAAGAGCAAACCCATGCTTAATTAAAAAAAAACATCAATGTTGTTTTTATCTACATATAGATAGGTACATGTACAGTTGGCAACAACTCGGATTACCTATTAAAGTGAATATCCTATGAATAATTTACTCTAACTGTTTATTTAAAACCCAGCTCAGTGGCGAAGGGTGACTTATTACTTATTAGGGTTTCTTGTCTGCTTCAAACCCTTATCATTTCCTCAACCATGTCTGTCTGTCTGACTGTATGCCCCGTATTATCGTTAGTTTTTCACTTCAAGCAACGCGGTCTTCCGTCTCGGTACGCTTTAATCGAAGGTTTTGCAACTAGCTACAGGAAATTTGGTACGAGGATATATCGTGCAAACTCAGTAATGTCACCATAAAACGAATCAAATGATTTTTGAACCCCATATAACTGAAATGGGCGTAAATAAAATAATTCTCGTCTACTATATGGACAATCTTTGTACCTATAGCTATCGTTAAAGTAAGGGAAGGATTTTTTGGAACAATTTTGGTTCAAAAGAGCGTATCAAAGAAGTAGATAAAATACAAATTTTCCCGATATTACATGTTCCTACTTCTTCTTCTTCTTTTCGTGTGTGACTCCAAGTCAACGAACGACCCGATGGACATAGGTATATTTCCAGATGACTAGCATGTCCAGCCAGGGATATTTTCCTGTTTGGGGGCGCCACTGGGCTCTCGAACCACCTTAATAGATAATGGGATAAAATATTATGACCACCAGATAATACTTCGATACCCTAAGCTCTTTTACCAAAAATATATACTTAACACCAACAAAATGAAGTCTAAAATAACAATAGTTCTAGCTGTTTTACTCACGACTATACTTAAAATTGTATTTAAAGACCAAAAGTAGTAAATGATCACCAAATTTTTGCGAGCAAATTAATGCACTATTTTTGCCCAGTTAAACCACTATGATTGCCATAAAATGTTGGCGCATTACCAAATAATGTATAATGATGCCATATTAAGCTATGCCTCCTAATTTCTCAAAGATTATATTTGTAAACATCTCGTTGGATTGGCAATTCGGCTTAAGCATGTCCAGCCACCTCCAGAAGCAAGAGCTATTCCGATTGGCATGAAACGTAAAAGAGGACGACCAGCCAAAGCTAAAAAAGCACTAATTGTGCAATAAATTATTACAGAAGACTGATTCTTCTTAAGATTTTTTTAATGGTTTAATTATTAGTTTTAGGAGGACTGATTTTGTTTCTTATAATTTTAATAAAAGATTTATTGAAATTGTATGACTCTTATATGTTTAAGAGGTATATAGACATTTGGTAGACAAAAACACAAGAAAATCATATTTATTGCAGTGATTAATCAGTTTAGATACATCAGAGCTTAGTAAACATTTTGCAATAGTAAAGGGTCAAACTAGGAGTTCATTTACTATGTTTGTGAAAAAACTATATTTATAAATCGTAATTTACTTAAATTGGAAAACGAGATGTTAAATTTTTTGCATGTCATTTTAAATTAAAATGTGAATAATAGTTTGGTGTTGATTAACCATTTTTGGGCCAGCAATTATTTGTTTGGAGTTATTTGCTTTAATAGGATACCACGATGTATAAACTTTGGATATAATTTCATATTAAATTGCGGTTTAAATTTTGGTGATCATTTACTATTTTTGGGTCAACTATGACTTGTTTGAAGTCATTTGCTTTAATAGGATAGCAAGATGTACAAACTTTGGTTACAGTTTTAAATTAAAATGCGGTTTTAATTCTGGTGAACATTTACTATTTTTGCCTGTTATATTTCACTAAATCAGGTGATTAGTTAAACATAAGCCATAGATAATATTGGAAAGTTATATTTAGACAGTAGGTAGGTATATTCATAACTTAAAAGTACAATAATATTTAATCATTAAAATAATAATTACCTATAAGAAACTTGCAGATCCTCATATTTTGTAGTTTTTTATCAAAGGTCAAACGACTTGACGGACGCACCCGTTACGCATCGTAACTAGGGAATGCAATCCCGCAAAGAAATTTCAGGATTTGCGGGATTAGGCATTATCAATCCCGCGGGATCCCGGTATTTGCGGGATCCCGCATGTTGATAAGACTTTGTTAAGAAAAACAATGAAAATCTTAAAGATTTTATAGGATAGTTAAAGTACCTTTGGTAGAACGTCCAGTGGTTTCAATTATTGTTTTACACAACTTGCATTGCGCTGTTTGAGAATTTTCTGCCTTCAGAAAGTAGGTATTTCCATACAACAACAACACTAGAAAACTCTATAAACCTACAAGGTTTCCGACATAATTTTTTCGTTTTTGAATACTCAAACAGTGAAAAGACGAAAACTGATGATGAGAGTGATGCGATACCGATATACAGGCACCCACAGTTAAAAATAATGAAATGGTAAACAAAACCGCGTGACTAGAAAATACCCCCGGCCCCCTTCCCTAACTGCAATCCTGACCGCAAGTTAAAATGACCGTCAATCGTCAGTCGGCGCGTGCGTGAAGGTGCGTTAAAAATACGCAGTGCTGGACGGCAAGTGGGAGAACCGCCTTGGGTTTTTTGTCATCTGCCGGTGTTGGATCAAAGAAAGACCTATAGCCCAGTAAAAGAGCATTGAAGCGTCTTGTGTTGTTACCCCTCGCGCGCGGAGTTATTTAGGGGCGCTTATTTGGTCTGTGATAGCTAGCTTTTCATATATCAAAAATATTAAAGGCAATTATTTTTGACTTATTGTTTCTGGACCATTGGCTGAGGACAACATTTACACTATTTAAATTGTCGCATAGATTATACAGGCATATTTCATAATATTTATTTAATTAAAGACCATTAGAAATTTAATTTATTAAATGAGCTACAATACACTAAATCTAAAACTAACACAAGCGTTAAATTTTACACAAAATGCTTTACAGACAGACATCAGCACATATAAGCAATCGGTCAAAAAATTAGTGACTACGAAGGTTATAAATCTTTAGCAGTTTTTCTTGATTTAAAAAAAGCGTTTGATACCGTGTCTGCTCCCATTCTTCTACAAAAACTGGAGCATGTGGGTATCAGGGGAAAGTCAATGGATCTTTTTACTGATTATTTAAAAGACCGCACCCAGAGAGTAAAAATTGATGAGCACATTAGTAATCCCGCCAAAGTCACTTATGGCGTCCCTCAGGGTAGTGTGTTGGGCCCAACACTTTTCTTAATATATATCAACGGTCTGACAGATATACAGTTGGACGGAGGACAAGTGTTTTCCTATGCCGACGACAATGTCTTGGTTTTTAGGGGGAAAACTTGGGATTCTGTTTTTCTGGCTGCTCAGACTGGACTTAACAAAATATGTAACTGGCTTAATGCGAACCTCCTCACCTTAAACGCACTTAAAACAAACTACATATGCTTTACTATAAACAGTAGGACCCAACCTGAAACTCGGTTCAATTTAAAAATACACGTTAGTTGTCAGCCCGATACATTGAACTGCGATTGTACAGTCTTAAACAAGGTTGCCTATACGAAGTATCTAGGAGTACTCATTGATCAGCGACTCTCGTGGCACAAACAGGTAGACTATATAAATGACAGAATTAGAAAATTGAACAGGATCTTTAGAAAGCTGAGGTACGTTACTAGTAAAACTCTCTTGAGAAAAATATATGTACCTCTGGCACAGTCAATAATTGGGTACTGTATCACAATTTGGGGTGGAACAATAAAAACGAAATTTATTGAGGTCGAAAGAGCTCAAAGATGTTTAATTAAAATAATGAATTTCAAACCGTTCTTATTCTCTACTGAGCTTCTGTATAATGTAAGTGACTTACTGACCATTAGAAAATTATACATACTATCAGCAGTCCTAAAACAACACCGTGTTATCGATTACGATCCATCTGTTTCAAGGAGAAGGAGAAAAGATAGAGTAGCTAAAACAAAAAAGTGTAAAACTACATTCGCCAAGCGTCAATTTGTCCACCAATCAGTCCATCTCTATAACAAAGTTAACAAACAACTAGATATCTACCCACTGCACTATCATGAGACTAAGAAAAAGATTATAACCTGGTTGAAAACATTAAATTATAACGAAACAGAGGCATTGTTGAGTTACATGAGTTAATAGATTCATCGCTCAGACACACACGTACACACACACACACACACACATTTTCTCTGCTTTTAACTTCTTTTTTTATTTTTTTATTCTATATTTTTAACATTTAATGTTTTACGTAGTCATACTTACTTTTAATGTTATCAATGTTTGTATTATAAGAGCGGGTTCACCCGTCACAGGTGTCTTGAGACACTTACTGGGTTAGGACTCAGCCTCCATGTATTTTTATCATGTATGCTTGCCTAATAAAGATTTTTCAATTTCAATTTTTACATAATACCTAGTACCTATTTCGAAGTTATGCCCTCAAATAATGCCAGCCGTACCGGACCACTAAGCTTTATAACAACATGATTGTTAAAAACCTATAAATTAATAACTGATGCTGCCTACACTTTTCATTACCTACTTAGGTACCTACCTATGTCATTCAACTAGGATGTAGGTAGGTATACTTCCGTATATAATGCTTAATTATTCGGAGTTCCGAATTGTTCAGAGGAGCCGCGTAGGCAAAGTACTGTTATCCACTTTATTCAGAATTTGCCTGACGCAATCGGCCGCAAGAGTTGCTGCCGTCGTCGGCGGCGGCGGCGCGGCGGCGGCGGCGGCGCGTTGGCTGAATAGCCCGCGGATCCACACGACACGACCAACCACCGAGCATTCGTCATAAAACGAGCGCGCCGGGCAGTCGCGCGCTGCTCGCCACTTCAACAACACGTGGGATCTCATTTATAATTATAACCTACAAGTTTGATAGCCGTAACTATCGCACCAGTTGCAGCAAGCAGCCACCACATCAAAGTGACAAAAGGTAGGTCCGCTTATACTTTTTAGCGTAAACGTAACTCGACACGCGATAGTATTAGCCGACATGTTTTACGAAGAGTGAAGATAACACGCGCGAGTGATAGAGCTTTTCAGGTAGACTCGTTCTGAAAACAGTTTGAATGAAAGTTATTTTTGAACGTAGGCAGGCATGTCAAGTCACTTTCCATGCACTTTTCTATTAGGTTAGTAGGTAGGTATATCAAACAAATTAGTTGCAAATGTTAAGAAAATTTAACTTCCTGAAATATGAATGTACTGACGTGACGTAGGTAGGTACCTACCATGCCTCGATGTGAAAATTTTAAATAAAGTAGATACCTACCTACCTACCTAAGTATGTTTTAAAATAATTCATTGCTGATGTTATAATTGGTTAGCTTAGTCGACGACCCCAATCGGTGTGGTTGCTCCTATTTCCACTTTGCGGTGTTCGCTGTTATCTGCCGGCTCGGATGTCGTGTCGTGTCAACAAAAACCAGCGTTGCGTGGTCGGCGGCCGGCGGGGGCGCCGGGCGGCGGCGGCGGCGGCAGGGGCTCCGGCTACTAGGGCTTACGAAATGTGTGACAAGCGTGCGTAAAGTAAACCCGGTGTATTCATACACATGTGATCTAAATCATTCCTGATAGAGGGTGGCCATAAATTACGTGAAGCGTTTACGGGATATTCGAGCCGGACTCCAAACCTATACCTATTACTATTTACTTTATTATTTTTATATTGAAACTTTTAACAAGTTTACAAACGATATAGTGCAAAATTGACAGAAAACTGAGTTAGGTACGCAGAATGAAATGTGAAGATTTCAATGCTGTTAGTGATAAATAGGTATCATGGAAGGTATAGGTACCTAGGTACTCCAATATATTACCAATACAAGGTTAGTTAATTTAAATCACTAGGAAGGTAGGTATTTAGAGAGTGACGGCTTGGGAGGGGCTTGGAACATTTTCCCAAAACCTCACTAAAACCAATCAACAGAACCAGAACGCATATAAATTTACTTATTTCACGTAAATTATAGGCACCCCTTACGAGCAACTTGAGCTTGACAGTGAATGCGGCGAAGGCGCCGCGCAGACAGGAAGGCTTGCGGCCGACCGGGACCGGTTGTCTTGTCCGGTTGTCTTGTCCTGTTGCTCATGCGTGGCGTCTCGTCCTTCTAGCATAGGTACCTCACTCTCACACGCATATTCACGACATTTCACGAACCCCTCATTAATATTCTTTGAGTTCATTTAACTCAATCGTTATATGTAAATTAATTACTACAGACAGGCCTACCATTACCACGATTTCACCCCTCTAATCCGTCCACTACATACAGAGTTTTAATAAATGTCATACAAACAAATATTTTCAGTAAGGTACTCTGTACTAATACATTTAAGTGTATGATGTTATAGGTACTGACTCAAGCTTCTACCAGACATACTCCACATCAAGGCGTACCGTTGCTTAGTTATTCCAACCAAAGGAATGGATGTTATTATTCTATAGTTATCCCACATCTACCTGCGCCGGCGCCGGCCGGAGCGCGCATTCCTTCTCCATAATAGGACCTAAATAAACAAAGATGCCATTAACTAATTTACTGTTAAAACTTACTAAGTACTGAGAAGAAGAAGACTAACTTATCAACCCATTTCATAATGGCACCCTTAATAATTGGACTTATAATATTCATACCTATGAAACTTATTCCATTTATAAAGTTTAACCCTATTAAAAACAACGTTTACAGTCTTTTCTTAAATAAGTTTTCCAGAGGCCGCAGGCGTGAGTTGTACAACTGGTATGGTGTAAATTCGGTAATTTCTCTTTACTCAAAATAGCGGCAAATAAGTTTAGAAGAGAATGGGAAATAATCGCGACTAAAAATGACTTTTAAATTGACGCAAAATGTGCGTTATCTGTTATAATATAAGGCGACGATTAAAAGAGATGGGTGGGAGCTAAATTACTAGAAATGGCGAAGAAAACATAGACATTTTTAACATGACGACTAAGTCATCTACTATCATTGTCTAATTCTATTTGACGGAAAGTGTCAGCGCTATTTTAAGTTAAGAGAAATAACCAAGTTTACACCTTATGTGCCTCCTGATAGTGTCTTACTTACTTTAAAAGTTCACGTACGTACTTACTTTGTAACGCCCCTGTTTGTTATCACTTTATCAGCTTATCACCTTGATAGGTACTTATTGATTCTGATCAACAAACATTTATTAACAATAGAGTACTCTTAAAAGTATAATAGAATTTATTTATTTCTATTATAATAACTAAAAGGTAGGTACAACACACAGTACATAATATTTAGCAATGTTAATTTACTTAGGTACGTGCCATAGCTTAAGGGTAGTTTCAGTATATATTGATACTTAGGTACTTACGTACCTATGTACCTAAGTACAACAATAATAAGGTGTAATTTTACTATGGACCGATAACGAAAACTCGAATCAGGACGGGCTGGTAATAAGAAACAAGTTTCCCCAAGGAACATTAGATAAAAATATGAAAAGATATTGACCTGCCTATATGACATAATGATATGTATACTAGTTTGTACATTTTGTTTGGGAGGAACAATTATTATTTTCATATTTTGACCTATTGTTTTAAGGGGAAAGTTGTTCCTTATAAGTTATCCTTATCACCATAAGATAAGCCCGTCATAAGTTTTCGGTATCGGTCACTAAGTAGTATAATTTCACTAAGTAAATGAATAATAATCTTTTCGGCTAAATCCAAAAATATGTATATTTCGTTAATGTAATATTTTTATGGTCTTTTTATCAATACTAAACTAAACCTACCCGTGAACTATGGCATGCAAATAAATTGACACCCTGTATATGCTGTCATACTGATATTAGAATATTAAAGCGATGGAAATAATCACACATAACTGGACCTGTCTTATCATGTAGATACCTACCTGCCTATAGTTACAATAATGATGGTGATGGCATAGATAGTAGTAATGTAAGCAATGTATGTGGTATGGTACGTACCTACTGGTTGCTGGTAATTAACAATGACCGACCGAGCGCCGAGCGGTCGTTGACATCTGAGAGTACTCGAGTGGCAACCACACGCCACCACACGTCTCACCAGTTCACCACCAGACCACACCTCACTCAATACCACTACTTACATACCTAGTTTAACTGCCTTGCGGCAATTGTTAATTGGATTATTACACAGGGTATCACGCTTTAAATCGTTGCAATTTTAAATATTATCTACTACTTACTGATCAAAATTTACTAAAGTACTTATTATACACATATAATAATTAGCATTAATTAAAGGCATATTTACTTACTACTTAATTACTTTTAAGATACAAAAGCTGTGCGGTATGCTACGAAATATCTTTATTTTTTATACTTATATTGTAGCACAGACTAATCTCGTGTTGTGGTTCTTATATTGTCACTTTGGAATACCTACTAATACTAATGACAGCTATCACATTCATTAATAAATTTAATGGACAGAGTATCCATCCACCTACACATACCTACCTCATTCCTGAACTTTCAAATTGCCGAGAGCAATTTTTTAATCATGAAGCAACCAATTTAAGAAAATTAGGAAACAACTCAACTGTTACATTTAGACCAATTGGACTGTATATTGAAAACGGTAATTCTAATTACCCCATCTTAAGCTTATGTTAAAAGAAAACCGATTTTATCTCAAAGTGTTTCCCCTGAACTTTCCGTACGGATGCGTCAGTCAAACCCCTTGGTCAAATCGCAAGCGTAACAGTATCAGTATACCATGGTATCCGTTTTTGTATGGGAATACGAAATTTCCTTTCGTCTGACACTCGGATGCGTCAAAAGTACGTCCGTCAGCCCGTCATAGTAGGAGAACCGCCTTTGCTTGCGTGTAAAGTAGTTAGCAACATCCTTCTCTAGGTAGTTACTTTACTGCATGCAAATATATGCATTCTTGAAATAACTAACAACAATGACATAAAACTTAGAAATATTGCTTTTTTAATGTCACACTTAAACACATGATTATTTCTGTCTTATCTCCTTAAGTAACAAATCAGCTTCATAACATTAAATAAAAAAACTACTTAAAATACTTCTACTTATGTTTTATTCGTATTAGAGACAATAGTATAATATTTTACAGAATTAACATACACCGACTCGGTCGGCTGGTATATTTTGTACGGATGTCTATTTTTTTATATTTCGACCTATGCGCCATTGGGAAGGTTATTTAGTTGTATGGGTAATTTCGCCCAGTTAGATATTTCCCCCTTTTGTGGACCACTTTGCACCTATGCCTACGTAGGCATTTATCGAAGACAGTTATAAAACCAGCCAAGAGCGTGTCAGACACGCCCAAATATAAGGTTTCTCAAATGTTTCAAACATTATTTTACCTGACCGCTGCAATATTCCGAAAACTGTGATTTTCATTATAGTTTTCAAGGTAAATCCAGATATTTAAAAAATAATAGCATTTATACTTTAGGAATAAATAAGGGCTGATTATTTTTCCCTTACCTACTCTTGTATAAAAAATGTTTGTTTTTGTTGATATTTTTTAAAAGTGCGCCATTATGATCTCTCTTCGTTTCATACCACATAACATATAATTAGGTGCCAAACTAACGAAGTTTTTAAAGCAGGGCATACGGACAGACAGACGCAGACAGATGTGACGAAATGGGTTTGCAGTAAGTAGACTACGAAACCCTAAAAATGATAAGACCTACGACTTGCCCTTTGCCTATCTTTACTTAAAGTTGGATAATTTTTTCACATTTTGTAGTGTCAATAATATAATGAAGCTACTATTGGCTATCCCGTGACTAAATCATAACCTGGGGGTAGCCTGGGGTAAACATCGTGGAACTTTTGCGTATATAGTGTCATCTCGTGCGTGTCGTGTGTTTTGGCAAATCTCCCATATGATTTAAACAAACTTTCTTTGTTCGCTCTTACAATAGTTACATATCTGTGTCGATATCTTTTCTGGCACCACTTGATCACTTGCATGCAGACGATAAAAACGTGTCAATATCTGTCTATTCTATATCTATAGCTAAGATCCTGACTATTTACGGACAAAGTCCAAAACATTAGCATGATAAGTATTAAGTAGTGGATAAATAAAATAAATAGTATCTACTCTCTGTGTTCCCTCGTAGTCCAGTACGGCTGGCGTTAGTTAAGAGCATGATTTTTTGGCTGTTTTTCTCTTCTCTGGCATAGCGCAAATAAAAGAGATATTTTTCAGGTATTATAACAGGGCCAAAAGGTTTTTAAATAATTGAAGTGGGAAGCAAATAGGTGGCAATGGCGAGAGGTACCTACATCGGCTTTAATTTGGAATACCTTATTAAAGGCACTTCAAGCAAACAATATACCAGAATGTCCATTGTAGAAGTTTTTAACCTGCAAACAGTAAAAAATATTTGCTGTAATTAAGTAAAAGAAAAAAACGGCCACTTTAATACTAATTGTTATTACTACATTTACTGCGAATATTTTACTATGTTTGTAGGACATTCTAAAATAAGTATTGTTTGTATAAGCAGCTATGATTTCTACGTGAAGTAGCGCTAGTTCTGCGAACCCACTCGCCTTAAGGGGCATATTGATACCTATTTATCAGTTTTAAAGATTGCCAATCACTTAGTCAATGTTTTGCCGTGAAGTGTAGGTAGGTAATCAATTTACTTCAAGTTCAAGTCGACAGTTCAATCTACGAAGCCATTAAGTATGTAAGCTACGAAAACTGCCGTTAACTACTTAGGTTTCAACAAATGCTATCTAGCAAATAGGATCTAGCCAGACTAGAAAGGAAAGGAATACTTGATATGTTTAGGCGCATTCTTCTTATCCCCAGAACTTTAAAGTGGTGCAGGACATGACTAAGATGTATTAAATAAATATCCTGGACATTGCATACAGCGCCCTCTAGTCCCAAACTAAGCATAGCTTGCTAAATAGCTGATATTATTACTTAAATACATTTTTTTGTAACTTTTTCTTTTTTCGTGTGGGACACCGAGTCGTCCAACGACTCGATGAACCCTGGTGTCAGAGTTTTTCAACCGCCTACTACCACTAGTAGGCCTCTGACAAGGTTGTGTTACGACCGCCGTCTAAGTAATCATAGACAGCAACCAGGACCGACGGCTTAACGTGCCCTCCGAAGCACGGCACCATTTCTTTTCGGACAATCAGTTGGTTCACCCTGCAATGTCCTAACCAGACCGGGAACAAATTTACAAAGTGATAAATATCAACTTTGTGAGTGTCCCACCGAGAATCGAACCCGGAACCTTTGCGTCGCAGGCAGTCGCACTACCACTGCGCCACATCGGCCGTCAAAACTAAATACATATTATACATAAAAAACACCCAGACTAAACACGAATATTAGAAAAATTTACTTTACAAATATTTATGTCTTGTGGGGATCAAACCGAGCTACGACATCGAGCCAGCCAAAGTTAAATAATCATAATTTCGCAAGTACTCACTTTACTAGTTGATATGTACTTAAATATACAGAATGGCCCGTATAGTGACGCCCAAAGACAAAATTGGAATACCTTATAAGATATATCCAAATCACCCGCATGTAGGTATGTTCTGCGATTTTTGTAGTTTCCGAGTTAATCAAGGGAATTTCGACTAACAGGATTTTTATCTTCTTTTTTCAATTCCGTTGTAGGTCTTTTCGCGTGGATGTTTCTGTGGCATAATCTTCATGATTTGTACTTTCTAGCGTACAAAAAAGTAAAATAGCCTCCCTGTGAAATTTTCCCCATACAACTCTAAAAGTTGAATGATTTGGAAAGTACAAATAAATCGCGGAACACAAATGGGGGTGATTTGGATACCCATCAGTGTAAGGCATTTAGAATTAGTCTGTGGACGTCACTATTCGGGCCATCCGGTATTTTTATTCAGAAACCTGTCGTGTTAGGTTTCGCATTGGCATTATTTACCCTTACCCTAGTTAGGTAGAATCTTACTTAAGTATCAACATGTAACGTTCATGTAATCCTACACTAGCAGGAATGGCTCCGCTGTTTGGCTTCTGCCGATGGTCGCTGCCCAGAATAGGATTGGTGGCTTCACCTTTCATACCCGGAGTCCGGTCGATTCAGCAACCGACTGCTGTAACCTGATAGGTAAGTACTATCAACAGCAGCGCGAGTTACCCATTTAAGGGATCAACTTATAATGAATTTACCATACAGTTGTGAACAATAAAAGCATACATTGATCCCTTAGCAGTAACTCGAAGTACTGCTGATAGTACGCAACATAGCCAATTTATAAGAATAGTTAATCAAAACAACAAAACAGGTAATTTATCTAATACTATCGGCCGCCCAGCGATTTCAGCCGCTGCTACCCGTTTTTTTCATGCGAATGTGACCTTTTCCCGGCATAAATTATACATATTTTCCCGGCATAAATTATAAAAACATAATTTTAGGCGGTACTCCCACTTATCGGCACCGTAACGCATGCGTCTGTCAGACGCAAGGAAATTGCAAATTCCGATCTTATTCCTATATAAATACAGCTACAATGCGTAATAAATGTATCTGTCAAGTCCTTTAACAGACGCATGCGTGAGGGTGCATTAAAAATACGCAGCGACGGTAGACAAGTGAGAAAATCACTATCTACTTCTCTAATAGTATTAAAATCCGTTGCGTAGTTTTAAAGCTCTAAGCATACATAGGGATATTGGGACAGTCACGAAAACTGACTTAATGTTATACTATGTAGTGGATATGACGTAGTGATGAATCATTTAAAATAAAACTGCAAGGACTCGGTATATCTTCTTCGCAACTGTGCACTTACAGTTCTTAAGGTGATAATAAGGTGGCCGGTAGTCGCTAGTATCGATTAACAAATACTGCAGTAAAGCACTTACGTACTAAGTGGTTGTTATTTTCCTATTAATTTTATTATTCCTTTGCATAGTGCAAATTTTATAACTTGATGAGATTTTATTACATACAGAGTGTAAGGGACAGCCCTCCGAATACTGATAAGGTGCATGCAGACCATGGAACTGAACAACTTTCCCCTAGGAATATATGTCAGGAAACGACAAAAAATATTCGACCTCACATGCAAAACCTCGATCCGCTGACTGTGTTTACTATGGGTACTATATATAGTTAGGTACAGTAAACACATTTCAGTGGTTTATTAAACCGGCCAAGTACAAGTCGGACTCGCCCACCAAGGGCTCAGTAACATCCAATGCAAGCCCTTTCATATGATATCCACTTGAACTACTAGCGTTAATTGGAAATTTCTGTTTTTTTTTCGCTTGCTTAAAAACAAATTATTTTAGAAAATTTATGTAGTTTAGTTCACTTCTTACGCTGAACTGGTAAAAAAGTACGAAAGACGAAAAGTATATTTGCTAAATAAGTCGGCAACTGTTGTTGCTTTCGATTCAGTTCTTCAGGTTATTTAATCTGCGTTTTGTGTTAGAAAAACATTTTTTTTTAATTCCTTTACTTCTACTTTGAAACGAAGCTACTTGCAAAATTTAATATTTCGAGAAGCAACCAGTGAAATTTGGTTCCCTTGAGACGCTCAAAAATACCCGTTTTACATAAAACTGCCGTATCTATTTTAGCGTCAAGTTAGAAGCTTAATCTTTATTTTTCAAACTACAAGCTGAGTTTGAGGTCTTAATTCTAGCTTAATTTTAATCTCGACGCTTTCAAGAGATGTATGGTCGTTACAGACGGACGTAAAGGCGGATAACAAAGTGATCCTATAAGGGTTATGTTTTTTCCTTTTAGGGTACGGAACCCTTATAATAAGGCTCAAGTAGGTACACTTATTTACCGATTTATTTATAGGTAAATAATCACATAGGTACTTTGGTTTCTGGTTCAGTAACTATAAAATTTCCCGGTGTCCCACAACTCCCACACGAAAAAGGAGCAAGAGAGAACTATTCAATTCGCATGTCGTACACTAACTGAAGGGTAAAAGAACAATCCACAACATTTCATTTTATGTTAGATACAAAAGATATATATATCGTTAAGAGTGTTCGGGATGCTTATTAAGATACACATATTTTCATAATTTTTAATGCAATCGTTTCTGAAATATTTTGAAAAGTAGTAAAAACTTCCAAAGTTAGGATTACCATGAAAAAAACCTTTACTTATAGTAGAAAAAAAAACAGTGGAGAAAACTTCATTCATTCATCTGTCATTGTCAAACAGTTTTTTTTTTAATAAGTAGGCAAACGAATTTTGTTTTCAGCAGCCTAGTTGTTGGAAATAAACTAGATCACTTTTTAAAATTTAAAATCTCTTATTATGAAACTAAATAAAATAAAAAGAACTTGCCCTTTATTTAATGATGCGATAAACTATCTTTTAAAAATATTATAGAGTCTTGTTAGAAATTTGAAATGTTGTGGATTATGCATCCTTACTGCAATCTGGGACCCAAAAATAATTTCAATATAAGTACATTACATTACATTATAGTACATTATTATGATTGTGGTTTTGTCGAGTAATAAATTTTTAGAGGATAGCTTTCGTTCGTTGAAGATCCCTTATACAAGTGCAGTATTGTAGTTTTTTTATTGACCGCGGCGGATGGCACGCCTGTCTATATTTAATTACGTACTCCCGCTTTGTCTACACACTGGTGGGTCGACTGTGCGATGCGCGTGCGTCACTCAAATACAACTCTCACCTATTACAAAACACACATACACTGAAAAAAGACTTAGTATACCAAAATTGTAGTTCGGGAAACAGTTAATTGCTAATAGCTGCAGCTAATTTATTGCCAATGCTTTAAAAATAGTATCTAAACTAAATAGAATATTAAAAACAGAGTTTCTGTTACTTTCTCGGGCCAAAACCTTTTGATCTGTGGAAGTAATCGAAATCCGATCGGTCTGTTCTTTTCTTTTGATATAAGATATACCGGGTGGCCCGATTAACAACATTTGAATGCCTTACACTGAGGAGTTTTCGTATCAATCACCCCCAATGTATGTTCTGCGATTACTCGTGGTTTCAGAGTTATTCGACTTTTAAAGCTGTATTAGAACAAAATCGACAAACAGGTAGGTATTTTTCCCTTTTTTGTAACATACCTAATTTTCATGGTCGGTCGAACAATAAAAAATACAGAATGTATAAAAATTTAATAACTCTTAAACTGCAAAAAATCGAAGATCACACATGGGGATTCGGATTACCATCAGTATAAGATTAGGCATACATATTTTGTCTTTGGACGTCACTATTCGGGCCACCCTGTATCCCTGCTACCATAGCAGATTATAAATTATACAGTATTGAGGGCAAGTAAACAGATCGTATTGCATTTGCAAATGTATTGTCATGCATATTTATCAGTTATTTTATATCAACACTCGTTTTGTGAGCATTAGTCCGCAAAGCTGATAAAAGACCCAATTCAGAGTTTAAATACAAACACACACATGCATACATACACATATCACGCCTTAAATCCTTCGCGGGGAAAGCAGAGCGTAAACGGCCGCAAAAAACGGACATTTACGCCACATCAGTAAAAAATTTTGGGGATAATTAGGAAAATTGTGTAGGTATTGCCATAGCGACAGGTCGTCAGCCCATCGCCATCGCCAAAAATTGCAATACACACCCTCGAGTCCCTTAGTCGCCTCTTACGACTCCGGCTGGCATCACACGGATAGCTTAAATACAGGACTAAAATTAAAACTGCCGCTGTCAATTTAAGTTTAGAATAAAATATAAAGGGAAAGAGTCACGTCTAAACAAAACACACATTAATGCGATGGGAATCGGAGAAACGTCCAATGCGAATTTGTGCGTCAAAGCTTTGGTTTGAGTGACCATACTTCAAATGTCTCAGCTGGACTCAAAACGTGTTATAGTTTTTTTTCTACACATACATATATCACGCCTATTATCCCTTGCGGGGTAGGCAGAGCGTAAACAGCCGCTAAAACGGTCATTTACGCCACGTCTGACATGTTTTTGAGGGTTATTCAGAAAATTGTGTATTGTCATAGTGACAGGTTGTCAACCCATCGACTAAAATGCAATACACACCCTCAAGTGTCTTATCCACACTTCCACACTAATATTATAAATGCGAAAGTAACTCTGTCTGTCTGTCTGTCTGTCTGCTACGCTTTCACGGCCAAACCGCTGAACCAATCTTCATGAAACTTGGCACAGAGATTGCTAGCATACCGAGAACGGACATAGGCTACTTTTTATCACCATTCGAGGGTCTGGAGTACAGATGTAGACCACCAGGTGTACCACCAGGAGCCCAGCTAAACTACTAGAGATACAGGCATGGTTCCAAAACAAAAGTTGTTCAGTATGATGGGCCGCTTCTTTTCACAAGGACATTAAGGATCTGGAGTACCTTATGTAGACCACCAGGTGTACCATCAGGAGCCCACCTAAACTATTAGAGATACAGGCATGGTTCTAAAACAAAAGTTGTTCAGTATGATGGGCCGCTTCTTTTCACAAGGACATTGAGGATCTGGAGACCATATGTAGACCACCAGGTGTACCATCAGGCTCTCAACTAAACTATTAGAGTTACAAGCATGGTTCTAAAACAAAAGTTGTTCAGTATGATGAACCTCTTTTTTTCACAAGGACATTGAGGATCTGGAGTACCTTATGTAGACCACCAGGTGTACCATCAGGAGCCTATCTTAACTATTAGAGATACAAAAATGGTTCCAAAGCCAAAGTTGTTCAGTATGGTGGGCTGTTTCTTTTCACAAAGACATAGAGGATCTGGAGAACATTATGTAGACCACCAGGTGTACCATCAGGAGCCCAGCTAAACTATTAGAGATACAGGTATGGTTCTAAAACAAAAGTTGATCAGTATGATGGGCCGCTTCTTTTCACAAGGACATTGAGGATCTGGAGTACCATATGTAGACCACCAGGTGTACCATCAGGAGCCCACCTAAACTATTAGAGATACAGGCATGGTTCTCAAACAAAAGTTGTTCAGTATGATGGGCTGTTTCTTTTCACAAGGACATAGAGGATCTAGAGTACAATATGTAGACCACCAGGTGTACCATCAGGAGCCCAGCTAAACTACTAGAGATACAGGCATGGTTCCAAAACAAAAGTTGTTCATTATGATGGGCCGTTTCTTTTCACAAGGACATTGAAGATCTGGAGTACCTTATGTAGACCACCAGGTGTACCATCAGGAGTACAGCTAAACTATTTGAGATACAGAAATGGTTTCAAAACAAAAGTTGTTCAGTATGATGGGCCGTTTCTTTTCACAAGGGCATTGAGGATCTGGAGTAATTTATGTAGACCACCAGGTATACCATCAGGAGCCCACCTAAACTATTAGAGATACAGGCATGGTTCTAAAACAAAAAATGTTCAGTATGATGGGCCGCTTCTTTTCACAAGGACATTGAGGATCTGGAGTACCTTATGTAGACCACCAGGTGTACCATCAGGAGCCCAGCTAAACTATTTGAGACACAGAAATGGTTTCAAAACAAAAGTTGTTCAGTATGATGGGCCGTTTCTTTTCACAAGGGCATTGAGGATCTGGAGTACCTTATGTAGACCACCAGGTATACCATCAGGAGCCCACCTAAACTATTAGAGATACAGGCATGGTTCTAAAACAAAAGTTGTTCAGTATGATGGGCCGCTTCTTTTCACAAGGACATTGAGGATCTGGAGTACCTTATGTAGACCACCAGGTGTACGATCAGGAGCGCACCTAAACTATTGGAGATACAGAAATGGTTCCAAAACAAAAGTTTTTCAGTATGATGGCAATAAATTGAGAAAGGACATTGGCAACTTTTTACCGAAGTTTTTTTGTTATCTACTGACTTTTGTATTCAATCGTTATAAATATTGATCTCTCAGGGCAGTACACCGGATAGCAAATTTTGAATTGTCCCTTTAACAAGAAAAGCAATTAAGTCATCCTTAAACAGTAGAAATAAGAACTGTTCTAATATTACTGTCATACTTACTATGAATATACATATCTACTGTAGAACCTGTTTCTAAAAAAACTATCTAACGCGGACGAAGTCGCGGGTAAAAGCTAGTATAATATACGCATGTAAACTACACGCTTTGAAAATCTTGTCTCAATTTGAAACAAATATCGTTTTCAGATGGTGGTGGCGTAAAGTTACATGCCGTGTGATCAACATGGCCAGCCCCGTGGCAGTGCCTTTATTTTTATTTTTTTATCCCGCCCGAGCCAGTTTTCTTTTAGGACATCACAAAATTGTTTTAAAAGAAAATGTGTGATACAAATATCTTTTTTTTACAGTGACGGTTCATGACGTCAATAAGTGATATGATAATAATAACCTACATTGAATAAAGAATTTCAATTTCCATTTCTAAGTCGCCTCTTACGACTCCCACGGGAAAGAAATGGGGTAAGTAATGCTATTCTAAGCCGGCATCACACGGCTATGTATGTAACTAATTATTAAATTTCTTACCCGTGGGTGTCGTATCGTAAGAGGCGACGAAGGGACTCGAGGGTGTGTAATGCAATTTTAGGCGGTGGGCTGACAACCTGTCACTATGGCGATACAAAATTTTCCAAATGACCCTTAAATGTTTCTCAGACGTGGCATAAATGTTCGTTTTTGCGGCCGTTTACGCTCTGCCTTCCCCGCAAGGGTAAAATGCGTGACATAAATGTATGTTTATGTATGTAATTATTAAAACACTGTACGTAATAACGTATGTCTTTGTGGCAAATAAATAGTTCAAAAAAGGCAAGCGATAGACGGATCTGTGGAATTGAGTTCAAATAAGTTATAATGATAAAGCCAAGATAAAGCTTTTAAGGACAACGTGGTAGTGTTTGACAACAATGGATAATTAATGTCATCCGGCCGCCGCGCCGGCTAGCCCCTACAGTAGGTAGCAACATACCGCCAAGAAAACAAAAGTCACGTTATAAAGAACAATGAATTTTACAGATAGGTCTCTTCTGTTCAATACCAGCGACCTTAATGTTTGCACTATCTACTATCTGTTGGTAATACCATAAGTATGATACCTAAACAATACAACTTGAAACTTAAAAATGTTATAGTGTGCTGTACATGAAATCGGATTTTTTGGACCATGCGGCCAATACCTAGGGCGCACGCACTAAAAATTTTGCACTACTGGCCTCTGAAAAATGATTGAATTTCGAATGCTACACTTTTTAAAGAAGTGATTCACTTATGATTTAAAAAGTATTGACGGGAAAACGATTCTCAATTTTTTCATATTATTTGCTGAAGTAAAAGCACGGAGCAGAAAGAAAGAGTAAAAGTAAATTTTGCACAAAACTTTCAATGTGCTCCACGGAGAAACAAATTGTCGGAGGTCTGTAGGCTAGCCGCCATACGATGCGAACCACGGAGAAACCGATTATGAACGCGCCAGTAGAGTCCAGTACGGCATATCTAGGGAACACCTTGCACCATACTGAGCAGGCACTTTCAGCACCACATGGTATAATCTAACTAATACCTACAACGTACGCTTTGTCCCAGTTTTCAGTTAACATAGATCATTTTGGGATTGATCATGATGATTCTGACCTTGGAGGGTTGCATGTAACAGTGCCGGTCACTATCATATTATATTGTTGATTAATGATTAGATTACATAAAGATGTGGTCGTCCCACTCGATAAAATAGAAACTATTAGTTGATATGGAGTATCAATACTGCCATGGTATTATTACATTAATACCTGTTGTACGACTACTGTAAACAACGCGTGTGACGAACACACGAGCGTCACACGTCACACCCAAGCAAGTCACAAGTGACATTGCGCAGCGCGGGCGGGCATAGGCACCCTGCGCCTGCGCAGCCCAGCCGTTTCACGGTCAGTAATAATACGAAATACCAATACTGAACATCTGTGTGTAAGAAAGACATTCGCCACGTCAAACTGTGTTGTAATATGTAACTAGCGTATTGAAACTTACACGCCTACATTTAGATGATTACTTTACAATGCTTAATAAGTCTATTGTAATAGTTATGTTTGCACGACGCGCGAGGTAGTACCACAATGCTTTTAACTTGTAGGTACCTTTTTGTAGGTACCTTCTTTTGTCCTTAGCTTCCTTAAACTAAATAAAATATTCAAAACAACTTATTACCTACAGTTAGCAAAGCAGAACTATTCAGGTAGGTATACAGCATGTAAAAATATTAGGTGCAAATATTTAAAGTTATGAACTGAACAATTTCCCCAAGGCAAAAAGTAAGAAATATTTGGACCTGCCATACAAATAGACCCGATCGGCTGGAACATTTTGTGTACCTACATGTTTATTTTTTTATATAACGACCAATGTTCTTGAGGACAGTCGTTCAGTTTCATAGGCTGGTTCACCCCTTAATATATTGGCATCTTATATTTTTACATTCTGCATACCTACTTACTTAGAATTGATTTATAGGCTTAATAAAGTTACATTTCTTCGTACAGTTATATTCTTTATAAAACGGAATTTGTTTGTCCAGAGGACTCACTTCATATCTAAAACATTCCTTGCCATTTTCTCAACTTTTACTTAATAACAAGGTAGATTTACGAAGATAGTGAAAACTTTTCCTGCATTTTGTGTAATTCTGCAACGCATTTTCTTATTTCAATTCTCAAATGTTTCCTGGTCAAATAGGAAGGTTTGTCTGTGTTTCCAAACGCATACAACCCTAATCTCTTCAAAGTAAGAGTGAACAGGCTTCTTCTGGGTTAGCTCGCTCCATCTTAGACTCTGTCTCTGTCCTATGACCTAGACTAGAGTCAAGAGCAAACCCATCATTAATAAAAAAAAATGTAGATAGATGAACATATATAAGTTTAAAGAATATATTTTTGATTAATAAATAAATTTATTCATTCATACATACATAGGTAACCTCTTTTACCACTTACTAACTAACTAGGTAAGTACCTACATACAAGAGTAAATTATAGTAAAGGCAAAAGGATGTTTCTCAGCACTCTCAGCTTGTTCTGACTGCGGAAGATGCGATTTGAGTCTTCGCAAAAAAAACGTTTTGTTTCTGAACTTTATCGAAGGTAGAGGCTTCTCTTATAGACATTACGCTTCTGTAATTGCTATACAAATAATGTATCAAAATGTATATATAATAGTACTAAAATACTTAAGTAAAATTAGAACCTACAGACTCAATGAAATATTCACTGTACTTAGTTTTGGCAATTCATACCAGATGTGTCACTTTTTACCATAACTTTATTAAACTAAAGCGAATGTTTCATTGAGTTCGCAGGTTCTAATTTTACTTAGTGATGATACTAAAAACTTGGGCAACGGACATTCTTATAGATTGTTTGTTTGTAGAGAAAATATTTTTTGTGGAATGGCGCTACTGTCGAGGTCGTTCACGGGTAAACTTTGTTGGCTTTAGGCACTTCAGGGGCGCAGGTGACCTAATGTTATGTCGTAGTAGATGCTGATATTATAATAGAACGTATTTTTAGGTAACCAAGAAGAAAATATTACAACTAACCGTTCTTGTAAATAGTTGCTTAATTTGTTACAAATTTCGCTGAATACCTTACATTTACACTGCCGTTAAACCGTGAAATCTTTTGTACTGGGTAAAATACCATGAAAATTTGTTACTTAACGTTTCAATGTTATTTCAATTAATTTTGTAGATAACAATTTTATGTTCAAATAAATGAAACATAAAGTAAAGCATGGAGCAGTTGCCACATTTCATGGATGTTTGTTTAAATAGTTATCTAGCCAGGAAGGGGAGATACGGGGTGGGTCCGTGTAAAATATCCGAATCGAAGACATGTAAGATTATCGAAGTGTGTCGCACGGGCTCGGTGTCGTGTGACGGCATTAGTGCGCGCTGCGCGTGCACCGATGCCCTATCAACCTCACCCGGCGCGCGGCGGCGGCGGCGGCGGCTCGGCGCCTAAACAGTGCGTGTTTAGAATAACAACCAACTTCACGGTTCACCAAGGTGAAATCACGCTGCAGCTACAACTTACTTGCTCTTTTCTTTTAATTGTTCCGCTTCCATCCATTTACTATAGGGATTCTTAATGGGGTTCCGTGGATTGGATATAAGGGATCCGTAATAGGTCAGTTCAAGACATCATAAACTATATACAGCATTGATTATAAACTTGTCAAAACTGGGATCACAAAATTAAGTATGGATTTCAGGATACAAAGCTGGCCAAACCCTACGCCTATATCACAAAAAAGTTGCGCTAGCTTGGCTCGCGACGCCCGCGTTTTTGTGCCCATGTTTTGTGTAGCGTGAAATTAAATGCTACACTCATTTCGTTTGCAATTTAGTACTTCGTGTCTATAGTACCTACCACTGTGAAAATTCCCGCTTGCTGCCTTAATGTACCTATGTATTCAATGAAACTACTAAGATACGCGTCACTCACTTGTTTGCTGGCAAGTGGCTTCTTTTGTTTTTTCAGTCCATTTTTGACAGGAGTGCGTGAGGTTGTTGAGTTTGTGGGAGAGGTACTGGTTGCAAAAAGTTTTGATAAATTCCAAGTGTTAAATTTTTCGATTTATATAAGTGGTATTAATGATACTCTTTGTGTGCCGTTAGTAACATGGTTGTTAGACACGCGGGCGGGCGGGCGCGGGCCAAGCCGGCTGACCTAGTTTGTTTTTTCTGACATCAGTTTCTGTAATGTCAATGTCCGAGCCGACGGTTTTTACCAACGTTCTATGCGTCAGTAATACAATCTAAGGGCCGGCGCACATCAGACAATTTTTCGACAAGCGCTTTCAGTGGCATATTGAAAATGAACTCTCCCTGATTGAACTAAAGTCTATATTGGCTGGCATTGTACAATTTCTTTCAAACTTGGTAATAATAATATTATATAGGGTGTTTTTACTTATGACCAATAGGAAAATCTCAGTACAGGCTGATGATAAGGAACAGCTTTCCCCAAGGAACAAAGGTTAAAATATGAAAAAATATTTGAACCTTCTGTGCAAAATGCACCAGCTGACAGAATCAAATTGTATGGTAGGACCATTATTTAGCATTTCTACCTATGTTCCTTGGGGAAAATTGTTCCTTATCATTAGCCCATACCGAGATTGTGTTTATGGGTCACTAGTAAAATCAGATTTATTTGTCGTCAAGTTAAATACATGCCATTAAATAATGCGGTACCGTATGACAAAAGCAAATGTATCGAGGCAAAATAAAGTGGAACCACCCTACACGCCCACAGGCAGAGAAAAGCAGGCGCAGGGCAAACCATACCTAATATGGTTATGTGGTTATGACATCACCTGAGCATGGTTATTAGGGTTATATTACATACAGATATCATGCCCTTTATCTTTATCACTTGCGGGGTAGGCAGAGCGGAAACAGCCGTAAAAAACGGAGTCTGACAAACATTTGAGGGTCATTCAGCTGATTGTGTATCACCATATTGTCAGGTAGGTTTTATTACATAGGTAATAATACTGGTAAAAAAACTGTACTGTACGTCAGGCATCGCATGATTTTTAATAGTTTTTGAAATCCAGGAAGGTGCAATTTAGGTAGGTGCCGTCCTTTTCGTTGCCTTATAATACACTAAATTATTTACGACCATCCTGCTAACCCATAGTATCAAAGCATTACCCACACTTACCTACTGAAATTAATATATTGTAAACACGAATTCTATGATGGCATAGTTAACACTTGGTTACATTATTATAAAAGTGATTAATTTGATTAGGTACCTACAGAAATACAGAATCAGAATATTTACTAAACAACAACCAACTTGTAGTATTACTATTTATCCAAACCTTTGTTTATAAACAATTTTCGTGATTGCGAAACATAGTTTTTTTTATGTAAACCGATCGAACATAGCGACTGGTTCAGTCAAGTCAGGTCAGGTTTTTTCATTATATTATCTACATTTTGAATTTTGGGCCGTTCTTATGCCGCTCACAAAAGCTTTTTTGTTTTTTAGTTCTGGACTCTACAATTTTAGCCCCGGGGCTATGAAATCTACACCTGACTGCATGGACCGGAGAAATTTTGTGGTTGTTCAAACAACCAGCCCAATCGCGCCCTTGGGGCATGATATGTTTGACAGCGGTGCACTTGTTGAGTACAAGAGTGCTGTTGCCGAAAGCCAAATTGCTCGTCAGGTTTGTTTGATTGTTGGTCTCCGCGTGTTCTCGAAGTCGGGCATAGATCATGCGTTCGTAAAGTTTGGCGAACAGGTTCAATAGGCTGATCGGGCGTTAGGAAGTGGGCTCATTCGCCGGTTTACCCGATTCGTGAATTCCTGTGAGTATTGCCTCCTTCCAGCCGGCCGGAATGGTGTAGCTAGCCATGGCGCCATTCAAAATAAGGATGAGGTGATTGATCAGGTGATCGGGGAGAATCTTTAGGACACGGTTGGTACCGGGGCCTATCTAGGCATAAGACTTACATTGGCCGTTAAAGGGCGCGCCGTCTGAAAAATGGGTATTTTTGGATGCACGAAATTTCGTTGATGAATACGATAATACCTTATTTTTAAGTGTAATGATGATTTTTCATTATATTATCTACATTTCAAAACGAGTGAAAAATCGTCTAAATATGGCGATTCCGCTCTGTTTTCCATTAGTGAGAAAGGGACGTTTAAAATTTCGAGGCAGGCCCTTAAGTGTCTAACAGCACGTTGACTTGATTGTACGCTCACGTGCTGTAATTCCACATTTCCACATAATATCTAGTTACTGTTTTATAGCTTCGTTAAAATAAAATTGTAATCTATCTACTTTTTCATGGATATTAACGTCGATGGCATTATAATCTAATATTATAGTAACTAACAGTTTAATAATAAATAACTAACGTCACAGTCCGACTTCAACTAAAGAAGTTGTGATGTAAGTAAATGGTTTATATTCATAAAAACGTATTGAACTGATAAGACTTGGCGATAAGGGCGAATATCGACCTTATGTGTTCGGAGGCTTTAGATATTATCGAGGCTATACTGAAAAATCTAACTATCGGTTGAAAAACTCTGACACCAAGGTTCATCGGGTCGTTGGACGACTCGGTGTCCCACACGAAAAGAAGAAGACCGTTAGCTAACTCCAGTTGTAGCTAATTTGAAAATGAGAATGCTGATCATTAAGTAGGTCTCTCTCTTTTTGTGTGGGACACCAAGTCGTTCAATGAGTAGGTACCTACTAGATGCTCAATCGGTTTCATCGTAAAAAAACATATTTAAACGATTTGGTTTGGTAAAAAAATTTGCATGTTCTAGGTTGGAAATGTTTGCAACTACTACTTTTGTTTAGGTCTTGCGCTTTTTATCTAAACCTACTCAATAGGTATATCTAATGTTTAAATCATACCTATACAAACACGGAATGATTTTTAATAGGTATTAAGGTAAGGTAAGGTAATATTTATAATAAGATAGATAGATATTTATATTAGATTAAACAGTATGAAATTTTGATCGTAGTATGAAAAAGAAACGAAGAGGTGAGCGCAGCGATAGAATAATATGTTTTTCATGAATACGATGTGTAAGGGACAGCCTTTCGAATACTGATAGGGTGCATGTAGACCATGAAACTAAACAACTTTCCCTTAGAACCATGTCAGGAAACGACAAAACATTTACCTCCCATACTATCACAATCAGCTGACTGCGTTTACTGTGGGAAGTCAAAAAACATTGCCGATTCCTAAAATATTTTTTAACATTCAGTTTCATGGTCTGAATGCTCCCTGTCAGTATTCAGAGTGCTGTTCCTTACACCCTGTAAATTTGTCTACCAAGAAAAGATATCGCGCCCCGGCGGCATCTGCGCCACACTTAACGCGCGGTCACCCCCCACCCCCACACCTTATCATACCTACACAATACTCGTCATACTCATATACATTACGTCATCAAGTCAGATTTCAGCACACCTACGACTTCGCGATAATTCTCAACAGGCTTCAGTGAACTTACGCTACGCCCGATTACTTTAGTAGAGCAACAGTTCGAAATTTACGCAAATTGCAAAAGGAAATATTGTTATGCGAGTAAACCGCAGTCTGCTCTACGGCCTTGACTTTATTGTTTGCCAATGCTAACATATATTTCTACTTATTTAAACATGATATGATAATAAATGTCGCGCTATACTCCTAGTCGCTTACACACCGGCCACCTACTCATATTCAAAGATATGCTTATATGTCCATCAGAATGACTGACCAAAGTAACAAATCGAAGTTTGAACATTGTCATCATTTAGTACCTATTTAGTACTATTTGGTACCTATGCTTAAATATTTAGTACCTAATTCATTAAAAAAATATTAAATTAATAAAGTGGTCAGTGATTCTGATGTCTGAATGACTGGCCACATTTATATTTTCCGTATAAGGGCTTTATTATATGCCATTATCTGTGCATGTTTTAGTACCTATTTAGTACCTAAACATATATTTATTCTAGATTTTTAAAGCATACCGAACAGATTTTATTATTAAAACATTTTTTCTCGGCAATGCTATTTCTCATACATAGGAGAAACAAAGAGAAATGTATCTACACGTCTAAAAGAACATATTGCTGATGTAAAAAACCGTCGTGACAGACAGTCTGCAGTGTGTGAACATATCATGGATAACCCCACCCATTATGTCAGATTTGATAAGGCTGCAATCCTAGCGAGAGAGAAGAGATTCATTCCTAGGAAAGTACGGGAAGCCATAGAAATTCAAAAACATCCGAATTTCAACAGAGATACTGGATGGGGAATCTCATCAACTTGGACTCCGCTGATTACACAGCAGAAGAACCAGATCCAACATACTGTAAGACCTACTACACAAGATACGGTTTCAGCATTTTGTGTGGAACCAGGACGTTACGCTAGGCAATTAAGAAATAGATGGCGGTAGAACAACAAAAATAATTTCAATTCTAAATAATGACGTCTAACACCTTAGTCATCCGTGACCACGGGCTCTGTAAAGAGCTCGAAACGTAGGAATTGTAAAATCCAAAATAAACACAACTTAAATCCGTTTAAAATTGTTTTATTGTAATGCTATTTGCCTGCTTAGTTGAAAATGTGTCACTTATTTTATCGTACTACCCACATGTTAGCTTTTTATCATGGTGAAGGTATGTCATTTTCACCAGTTCCCGTAAAATATTTTTTGTATTCACAAAACACTTTCTTTTGTTCATCTAAGGACACTAAACTTCGCCGCCCCCTTTTCATAGTGAATAAGTATAAAAATAACACGATATAATGTAAACTTTTCACAATAATAAATTATTCAACTGCTAGCCAAGGTATAAACAACTTCCGAGAATTCTGACGATAAAAAGCTAACATGTGGGTAGTGCGATAAAATAAGTAACACATTTTTAACTAAGCAGGCAAATAGCATTGCCGAGAAATAATGTTTTAATCATAAAATTTGTTCGGTATGCTTTAAAAATCTAGAATAAAATATATGTTACATACATACATACATACATAAATCACGCCTATATCCCTTACGGGGTAGGCAGAGCGTTAACGGCCGTAAAACGGATATTAACACCACGTCTGACAGTTTGAGGGTCAATCAGATAACTGTGTATCACTATAGTGACAGGTTGTCAGCCCATCGCCTAAAATTGCAATACACATCTAACCCTCGAGTCCCGTAGTCGCCTCTTACGACACCCATGGGTAAGAAATGGGGTGATGCTATTCTACGCCGGCATCACACGGCAAATAGCATTGCCGAGAAATAATGTTTTAATCATAAAATTTGTTCGGTATGCTTTAAAAATCTAGAATAAAATATATGTTTAAGTACTAAATAGGTACTAAAACATGCACAGATAATGGCATATATTAAAGCCCTTATACGTAAATTATAAATGTGGCCAGTCATTCAGACATCAGAATCACTGACCACTTTATTAATTTAATATTTTTTTAATGAATTAGGTACTAAATATTTAAGCATAGGTACCAAATAGTACTAAATAGGTACTAAATGATGACAATGTTCAAACTTCGATTTGTTACTTTGGTCAGTCATTCTGATGGACATTATGCTTATACAGGGTGTACCTGTAAAGGTGTCAGTTTTGCAAAGGCGCGGAATGCATTAGAGACTAAAAAAGAAGTAGATAACCCTAAAATTACATTAATATTATACACTATTTTGCAATTCGGGTATGCCTTTTGGGTCTTAGTCATGGGTACGCCTCAGATCTAAATCGTGTGGGGGCGTAACATTTCAGTTATCATCGCATCATTAATCATTACATCCGTAACTGAAAAAGGGAAAAGAATGAAAGTTACTCCATCGATGAATGATAAATAATTAATTCAGCTTAGTTTATAATCCCAGATTTTGACTGTCTAACTCAAACTCGTCATTTATCTAAGTACCATTAACGTTATTTTCTTACAGACGATGCATTTTTATTTTCAGGTCACGCACATCTAGTTCGAAGAAGGCAGTCAACAGAAATACACAATGGGCAACGTAAGTAAAAATAATGAGAAGTAATTATTCGGTAAGCCATTAAACACATTTGAAACCAAAAATAAAGCTGCCTATTAATCATTTGGTCAGCAAAGTAATTATTACGACTGTGAAATAATTGAAGGGTGGCAAGGTTTTGCAAATACGGCATATAAACATTTCTACAAGAGGTAAAAATACAAATTGTTTGCTTACCGCTTAAATATCTCTCGAAAATAATATAGAGCATATCTCGGCTACCATAGATTGACTGTAATAATCTACTTAATTCATTCAACACCTGCACAGAGTGGACGTCTTTTTAAGTACAAGTGTGATATGCATGCTGGAGAAAGGTATAACTGTTCTGAAGCCTAATTTGAAAATGTACTACATCATACTGAAATCAGCCTTATCGCGTACTATAGTATGGTTGTTATTTCATTTTATATATTTTCCTTGACCATTTTACCTTGCTGAAGTCATTTTAGTATTGATTTCACAGCGGTCAAATCGGGCCTATTATCTTTACATATATACGGGTCGCTTTTGAAGGCTTTATAAAAGCAACAAATTGCTCATCCGCACGGGAAATACGCGTAAACGAATAGAATTAGAACACAGGAGCCCATCTAAGCTATAAGAGTTCCGAAAATAGCTACGTAGCGTAGTTGTTCAGCATGATGGGTCACTTCTGCTGGCACATAGACATCGAGGGCCAGGACTACTGAATGTAAAACACCAGGAGCATAGCTAAACTAAAATGAATACGGCAATTTCTCCAAACTAAAATAGTTCTTCGGCATGATGAGCCGCTTCAGCTGCCAAATTGACATCGAGGGAATGGAGTACCTGATGTGGAACACCAGGATTACGAATAAGCTATAAGAGATATGAATATGGCAAAAGCTGTTTAGCATTATGTGCCACTTCTGTAAGGACATAAGCATCCCTTGGCGTAACGAATTTCGTAGGCACCAGCTAGTTAAAAATAAATGTGTGCTATTCTATGGCTCAGGGTATTCATATTTTTATACAATATAAAACCAATTAATTTATTTGAAATGACATAAGTCATAACACGACTCCCTGTCAAATGTCGACTCTTTCTTCGAAGAAGTACTGAAAATAATCAGCAATGTGTGCCGAATCAGTCACTGAAGCACAACAAATGGGTATGTGTAATTAGAACTCAAAATTGTATTGTTGCTCTACGAGTTAAATGCTTGTTTACGCTAAGTTCCAATGTATTAAAGAAGTCCTTGGTTAAACTTCTAAAATAAAATGAGGAGTAATATACGTACTTGTATTTACCTATATTGCTGTCGATTCTGATTGACAAACTAATTAATGATTCTTAGACATTACTTTCATTATTCAACGGTATTTAGGTACGCAGATAATTTACACGAGTGTAAAATTGTCTGATAGAGGGTCTTCTTCTTCGTCGAGGTGAAATACAAACGTCAAATGAGTTTGGACCAGGTCTTGGCCACGGCGACAGCAGAGCAGCTGTTGGGTTAGCCTCTTTAAGGTCCTGATAAGTGCATGACTGAGGACTGTGGTGTTAGCACAGCAGTCGGTCCATGGTTTGGACAGCGCCACAACCGCACGTTGTCTGAACTCCACTTCACTCTGTTTGCGTGGCACCTTCCGACACCAGCTCGGAGTCGGTTGCGTGACTTCCAGACTTTCCAGGTATCGGCGGGATTATTGACGCATCAGGAGCATAGTCAGGAGGGTACTTTCATACAGTTATCGGGTGTGGTGGGGAAAAGTCATTACTAACCGACAGGAAAAATCTCTGACTGAACACGCTTGTCGTCCGGAAACTATCAACTGCGACAATAACCACAAACGTTAATTAAAACTAGTAATTTTGATAAGATTTTGGCTTAGAGATTAGGATTGTTAAACTAAATTTAACTACGTTTAGATAACTATGTTTATGAACTACCTCATGTTTATGGTTACCGAAAAATATATGATGGATGGAAACGGGATTTAAGAGGTTAGCCGTGTTATTACAAAAAAGTATGTCGCGCCCAGTATGACGAGCTTTTCAGGTTTCGACAATATTAAAGACTTATAATTTCTGGACCATTGGCCGAACCCAATTTATTATTTTGTGTCATTTTAGGTATAAGCGACTCAAACTGGGTTTGTAGGTACGCTGTATTAAATGTCACATTGACAATACTAGTACAGTTTATAATTGAATACGAAAACATTTCCCGTGTTAGGTATACAATTTTAAATAACATGCCCACGTGCTGCGGTTCAAATGCTGCCCGCGGTAGAAAATAACGCAACTTTTCTATAAAAAAATATAATGTTGATTTAATTATAAACACTTAAAATTTAATTTAATAAACGAGCTACCTTAAATTGCATCGAAAATTTACGCAAGCGTCAAAAAATACACAAAATATGTGCGTTACAGACACAAAAAATAAGCGACTTTAGAATTTTTGTAATTTATGCGAGCCGTATCGGACTATTTTGGACAGTAATTATGAATATTTTTCTTTACGATTTGACGCTGTCAAAAAGCATAAACCGTGTCTATTTTTTTGCAATAAGACCGTAGGTTGGTAATCGAGAAAAAAGCTTTGACCTCTTGTACACAAATCCCAATAAGCTAAGTGAGTTTTTATGGAAACACGAACAAAAACTGTTTCCCAACATAGGTTCAATTGTAAAAGTTGTTTACTTATTTATTTATTTATACTTTATTGCACATCGTACAAAAGGTGGGCCTATTGCCAGACGGCATTCTCTACCGGCCAACCAGAAGGTAAACAGAGAGAGAAAGAAGCGGGTGCACTAATGAGAAAAAAAAACACTAAAGGAAAACAACATGTCGTTCTACTATCACAATAAATAGGTACCTACCAATACATAGTTATTTTTCATAAAAATATACTTACACAAATACTAAATAATAAATTTGTTCAGTTTCGTGGTCAGATCGATCATACCTGCAAAAGTTTTCGGTATGTATATGTATAATCTAATACTTTCCAGAAATAGTATGTTCGGGAGCTCGCCAAGAGATGCATAAGTCCCAACAGAAGCGGCACAGGAGCATTAGCTCAATAACTTTTGCCGTTTAGCCATTTTCATATATCTTATACTTTAGCCGTACTCCTGGTGTTTCACATTCAGTACTACCCTCGATGTCTATGCCTCAGCTCAGCAGAAGCGACCCATTATGCGCTGAACAACTTTCGCTACGTAGCCATTTTAATAACTCTTATAAACTAGCCGGACTCTTAATTCTATCCGTTTACGCGTATACCCCGAAGAATATAGCAATTTTCCCGTAGTAAAAATAGCCATACGTTAAGTAGGCGTATAAACTATACACTACGAATACAATAAGTTTCATTAAAATCCGTCTGCTAGTTTCAGAGATTAGCGTGCACAAACCTGCTGATAAACAAATAAACAGAAATTATATTTGAAAAAACGTTGTTGTAAGTTTTATGGTCCGTTGGTGATGTTGCAATTTGAGATTTTGACGCCCTCTCTTCTATTTACTTGAAACAGGTATCGGTGTGATTCTTTCGCTCTACGGAACACACTGGTTCAACTTTCTGCAACTCAAACAGTCAGTGCCGTGTTCTAGACAACACAAGGAAAACATCAATACCTGTTTTAAGTAAATAGAACAGGGCTGAATAGAATTCGTTAAGGAGACGACTTTTAAATGATTTGCATACAGACTATTACAGTTTATTGTTTTTTTGCATTTATTTGCCATATACAAACAGCGACCCGTTACATTTTTATTATTCTTACTATAGTATATATACGTATAATAAAATTGTATATGTACCGTACCGGTTGGTATATGTACAGTCGGTTGTAGCACTTATGGTACCAGGGGAACTCTAAAAGAACCGAATTATTTTTGTCCCCAGTAATATATTTTCATGACATGAATATGTTTTACTAGAAAATGACTCCTTCTATGAAAATAAGTTAAATTTTTTATTATGTATTAACTGGGGATAAAAATTAATCAGTTCTTTTGGAGTACCCCTGGTACCTTATGTGCTACAACTGACTGTACCTAAGAAATTCTATTTCCGAATCAAATTATTAATAAATCAATTATTAAAAAGTATAAATATTCATTGTTTGATTTGAAGGAACCGAACGGCGTCCCCCCGGCGCAGGAGCTGGAGACGTTCCTGCCGCAAGACGAGAAAAATGGCACCGTCGTTAGTGCCAAGTAAGTAACCACTGGTAAACGCGGAATAACTCAGTTTCTACGAAAAAAAAAACTGATACGCGCGCACTTACATTACTATAAAGTATGTAAGTAAGGAAGATATAATACGATATGATTGTATGTGATACTGTCATTCCAGTTCGGCACGTTTTTCACATAATGTCATTACCAAGAAGCATTTTTGCCGCCCTACCCACGTTTTGCACTGTCATATGTTTGGAGTTAGGCAACTACAGCTATTTACTCGCAACTCCCATTTACTCGCAACTCGCGTTCCCATGTGATCGTGATCTTTCTTTTCCTCAAGCATCAAAGACAAAAAAGTGAAAAGTGTACCTTGCGATCAGCTGATTTGAGTCACGTAAACCTTATAATAAGGATATCCTTATAGTTATAGACCTATGTTTATTTATTTTATAATTAGTTTTCAGTAGCAGTTGATACTAATAAACAATTTTACTTTAATTTTTTTAATATAATAACTTATACTACAGGACCTACGCAATGACCAAAGACGTGAAAGATGTGGAATCGGCAGAATTTGATCCATTCACGGAGCGAAAGGTGGAAAACCCAACTTCGTAAGTAACTTTCTTTCCAATAAAGTTATAAAAAATTTGAAGATGCTAACTTAACAGCAGATTTTCTGTTAGTTGTTACTTTGCCTCCTAATCATATTAAAATCTGTTTAGCAAAATTGAAACAAAATACCTACGTTACTACCTATGGAAATAAATAGAACCTGGTTCTTTTTGAATACTTTTATGAAAATCGTTTGAGTTGTGTTTTCAAGATTCTAAATATATAAATAAATATACATAATGAATTGCGCGTTTAAAGGTATTCATTCAGTCAAATACTTACTTACTTCAAGTTATAATAACCTACCAACCTACTTATCTATTTACCGGCCGATCAGTGGTAGACTAACATCTTGGTTGTGTGGTTTCTAGAAACAACGACACCCTGACTCACCTGCTGAAGGCTTCCCTGGGCACGGGCATCCTGGCCATGCCGAAGGCGTTCAAAGCAGCGGGTCTCATCTCCGGTATCTTCTTCACGATCCTCGTGGCTGTAGTCTGCACGCACTGCGCCTATATACTAGTAAGTAGCCAGTCACCTGTTACATTAGGGAAAGTCAGATTCCAACATATCCTCATGAAGGAAATTTTTTTACTTATCAAATAACATAAAAGAAGCACAGGAAAAGCAAGACCTTAGAATTTAGGAGAAAATTTCACACGTAAGAAGGTATACGGTAAATAGACATAAATGCGAATTATCAAATAAAAAGAGTAAAAAGAACATTTACAAACGATGATACGCGTTTGGTCTTGTTTCATGTTTTGGTCTGTATGTAGTAAGAAGGTATTTATAATATTATGTACGTTGAATTATGCTTTGCGACAGATTTGTATATCATTTTACTTGCGACTTCTTTTACAGTTTTATTTATTATTGTTATTGTGCATTTTATTTTATCACACTAGCGGCCCGCCCAGCGCCCGCCACTTGTGTAAATAGTTCGGTTGCTAGACACCATAAACGAAAAGTATTTCAATCTTTCTCCGTGTGGGACATCAAGTCGTCTAACGACCCGATGAACCCGGGTTTCAGAGTCTTTTAACCGCCTACTACTAGGAGTAGACATGGTTGTGTAACAACTGTCGTCTAAGTAATTATAGACAGCAACCGGGACCGACGGCTAAACGTGTCCCCCAAAGCACAGAACCATCTTTATTGTCGGACAATCAGGTGGTTCAGCCTGCAATGTCCAACCAAACTGGGAACAAATTTACAAAGCGATAAATATTAACTATATAAGTGCCCCACCCAGAATCGAACCCGAAACCTTTGCGTCGCAGGCAGTCGCACTACCATTGCGCCACATCGACTTCTAGGGTCATCATTATTGCAATGATATCGTATAATATAGGTAGGTGTTATGCGACAAAAGTATTAGCCATATTTAAATTGTTAACTGCAATGCGAATTGTGGATACACTCATGTTACAGAATTACCTAATATGCTTAAAGCGTTGTAAAGTAATAACGTATTAATTGATTATTTTTTTGTCATTTTGTTAAAAATTACATTAAGCATTGAAGCATTTTGTTTCTACTTTCTGAAGTTGGTGAAAATTTGACTTATTTAAGGAACTATTAAGAAATAGAATTAGCTTAGAATAGCATCACCCCATTTCTTACCCATGGGTGTCGTAAGAGCCGACTAAGGGACTCGAGGGATGTGTATTGCAATTTTAGGCGATGGGCTGACAACCTGTCACTATAGTGATACACAGTTATCTGATTGACCCTCAAGCTTTTGTCAGACGTGGTGTTAATATCCGTTTTATGGCCGTAAACGCTCTGCCTACCCCGTAAGGGATATAGGCGTGATTTATGTATGTATGTATTAAGAAAACCTTACTATAATTTTATTGCGTAATAATTTTTTTTCAATATTTTGTTGCAAATGACATTTTGATTTTTTTTGGAAGCATTACCAAAAATTAACTTATATACGAGTAATTTGTTGCTACTTCCTGGAGTTGGTGAAAATTTTACTTATTCAAGGAACTATTATGATAACATTACTATAATTGCGTCATTACGTGACCGTTTACAGGAAAAGCATACAATAACAACTTTTAGCTATATTAATTAAAACTCTTATAATTATCGACCAAGAGCTTGTCTTAATGGATTTTTTTCTCGTTATCGCAATTAAGGCGGTTATTTAATTTAATTTTATTTGGGTAGCTTATAGCCTTAAAAAAACGCAACTTAATATATAAACAAGTGCCAATAACAAGCTTCCACATATAGAAAAAATATAGGAATAAAAAGTAATAGTAAGTAAAAGTAAGAAAACTTATGTGAAAAACAATCAGTCTAGCAAGAAACAATCGTAACTATTCCTAAATTACCAACTAAATGGAAACGAAGTCTTAATAAGTGATTTCTTGGCACTTTGCACTTTTTTGCGAGAAATTTAACCAACGGCAGGTAAGCCGCGGTAGCCCAGTCGGTAGAGGCGTCGTTAGTACTGATACCGAAAGTCACAGATTTGACTCCTGCCTGCCTGCGGTGCAATTTTGCAAGTTCTTAATAATTATATACCAAACACGTTAAAGTGTTTTAAAATTTGTAGGAAATGTTATCAAAAACGTTTAAACATACTTTATCAACACAACGACGTCACTGGTACATCTTCCTTCTTGAAAATTATTTAAGGCTATGAAAATGACTTGTTATGAAGTTATTTTAAGCAGTAAGTACCTATTATGCGTTATTAAGTTTAATTTTTTTTTATTACTTTCAGGTAAAATGTGCCCACGTGCTCTACAGAAAAACGAAAAAGACCAATATGAGTTTTCCTGAAGTAGGCGAAGCGGCGCTTCAAAACGGACCAGAATGGGCGAAAAAATGGGCTAACCCGTTTAGGTAAGCAAAACGCCTTCAACAAAGAAATAAGCAGGCACTCTTGCAATAATCAATCAGTCAATAATTTAATTTCCTTTTTTTTCAGAATATTTATTCTCGTAAGTCTGTTTGCCACATACTTCGGTACGTGCTCGGTGTACACGGTCATCATTGCTGAAAATATTTTACAGGTAAGGATAACCCAGTGGTGGTTAAGAAGTGTGTGTGTATAGCTATACCATAGCAAATACATAATACCTACGTGTTTTTTGTTTCAGGTTGTCGCTCATTATATGGGCCAAAATGAGAAAGATATGGAAATAAGAATATTCATCATATTTCTGCTGCTACCGCTTATCCTAATGGTCTGGATCCGTAACCTCAAGTATCTGGCTCCAGTTTCAATGCTGGCCAATTTCCTGATGGCCGTGGGTCTCGGAATCACCTTTTATTACTTACTGAAAGACGGCTTTAGTTTCGATAATGTGAATTATTGGACATACCCGAAAGAGTGGCCTGAATTCTTCTCGCTGACCATATTCGCGATGGAGGCGATAGGCGTGGTGATGCCGCTGGAGAACGCGATGCGCACCCCGCGCGCCATGCTCGGCTGGTGCGGCGTGCTCAACAAGGGCATGACCGGCGTCACCTTCGTCTACATCATCCTCGGCTTCCTCGGATATCTGCGCTTCAGCAGTGACGTCGCCAGTGTCATTACTCTTAACCTCGACCAAAATCTCATGTAAGTTGTATGAAAGCTGACTGGTATGGTTCTAATCTCAGTTTAGCAGTGAAATCAAATTGACTTTACGTACAAAACGAGGCCCTAACCTTACGATAAAACTAAGCTGTGGCGGTTTGCATGGGGTAGTTGTTGTAAAACCGGCTCCTGAGCTTTTCATTTCATACCTTTGTTGGGGCATTGTTTGTATGTTTTTTTTCTTAACCACCGATAAATTCTGACAATGGAATCGATTGTAATCATTACTTCATCATTCATTTCAATCAAATGTATAATTCTACTTACAGCCCTGCACAGATTGTGAAGGTCTCCATCGCCGTGGCCGTTTACTGCACTTTCGGCCTTCAGTTCTTCGTGTGCGTGGACATAATGTGGAACAGCATCAAGGACAGGTTCACGAAGCGGCCCGACCTCGCCGACTACGTGATGCGCACCATCATGGTGACTGTGTGCGTGCTGCTGGCGGTGGCGGTGCCCAAGATCGGACCGTTCATGGGCGTCATCGGTGCCTTCTGCTTCTCCCTGCTCGGCCTCATAGCCCCAGCCGTCATAGAGATCATCACCTTCTGGGATATCGGATTTGGTCGCGGTAACTTCCTCATATGGAAAAACATACTTGTGTTCATATTTGGTGCTTTTGCTCTTATATTTGGTACTAAAGATGCGGTGATATCTATAATTTATTAGTATTAAATAATTTTAAAAAACCTATACATATTGCGAATGTTAATGTTTATTTGTTTAATAAGGAGTATAGATAAAGTTTTTTGCCATTTCATTTTCAATGAAATACTTAGAATGGTGAAAGGTAAATTATAGTGCCCAAAGCGCAATTGTGATGGGAGTGATATTTATCGCATTTATGAGTTGTATTGTTCGCTTCAATTTTGTGTTTTAAAAAACTTTTGTGTGATAATGATAAACAGCAAAACATTCATAAATTATCAGTGAAGCTATTCTAAAACAATCTGATACAGATTAGGTGCAAAAAGTAGCTTGTAATTTTTATACCTAGATAATCGTAAGGAAAAACAAACACACGTTGTCGTAAAGAGAAGAATAACGTGATTCGATTGCATTCCCTAAGCCGTTATTATTATAATATTTAGAATAGGTACATTTAAAATGATAGTTTTATGATTTTATGTTTTGATCAGCGAACGACGTATTTAAAGGAGTGCAGTGTTAAGCTATGCGTTGTTTTAGTACCTACCTAGTTAGTATGATTTTTCAAAAAGCGTGAGAACCTTTATTATTACATCTTTAAGTGGTACCTAATTACAAATACATATACATTCTTTCAACGACATCTTTACTGAAGTACTATGTAAAGAAAGATGCACGTAGGTATGAATGAAAGTAAGTTTTTTTACTAATCTGCCTTCACTGTCTGTCTATATTTATGCACCGATTGTAGCTTCATTTATGCACCTATTGAAATGAAATTTATTGTGATATGTTTTTAATTTATAATTTTTATATGTCAGCAAACATAATGTTTTTGGACATCATAGGTACTTACTTAATAAAGGGTTTCAATTTTATTTAGCTTTTACTATGTAAGTATATAAGTGGGGTGTTGTGGAATTGTTCTTGTAAAATTATGGAATGATTTCATTCAATCTTAACTGTCGTTATTAAAGTTTTAAATGCAATAACCCAAAACAAACTATATTAGGAGCGCACTAAGATCCTATCAAAAGTTTGTTTTCGCATACGAAACCGGGTAAAAGTGTGGTGCTACTACGTCTGGGATAATATTAGCTGATTGATATAGTACCTTTCTAAGCAACTAAAATTATTTGAAGGTCACCTAATATCCAATATAATCTAATACCAGAATTTTAAAGTTATAGATGTAGGTCTATGTTGTATGTACCTAGGTACATTCACATTGCAAGAAAGGAAGCTTTATGTCGAAGTGGTTCCTTTCGCAATATTTTATACGTAGGTAGGTACGCTAACTGTTCACAGTAAGATATAGACAGACAGACGGTTGAAAATGAACTCATCATACCTACTGTACTGAGGGCAGCCAGATTTTGAACATCCGAATGTTAACATTATTTAATTTTTATAGAGGTCGTCTAGTAGCAGAACTGTGGGGGGACGTTTGTGCGTTGCTCATAATGCTCGGATTACTACCTCGAAAACCGTAGGTCATATTTTATTCAGTATAAAAAAATTAAGAATGCTCCCTACTCGTGAAACTGAAACCCTTTTCTTTTTTTTTCGAAGTTCGATAAATGTATTAGGTCCTGAGACCTCCCAAACAAAAAGTGCTAATATATCCCATTTTGTATGGGAAATCAAACTTTTTCCAGATTCACGAGTAGAACTCACCCTTAAAATATTTTTCTGACTTAATTAAATGTAACCCTATATATTAAACATGTACTTGCTTTATAAATTGTGCCCATTATGCTAAAAAAAATTATATCAAAATAAGATCATTTTGATCAAAATTTTCTGTATCAAAAAATCATTATACGATTCAGATTTGATTCAGATCCCATACGTTATTGCATTAAATGAGCCATAATATTGTTCTCAATCAAAATTTTCTTAATGTTACATCCAGCCTTAACAAAATCTCGTATTGAAATCGGCGTAGGTCCATATTACGTTCTCGCACTGAATTCTCGAATTTTTACATCAAGCCATATTACGTTCTCGTAATATAATTTTCACTCATACAATATCACAGCGTGGGTGCACCGTGTAATCGCCGCCGCTGCGAGGTGTACCTACTTACCTAGTTAATTTTCATAGTATTTTTTTTGTAGAGTGTAGCTAAAATGTTGTACCATCTTATGCAACTGTACATAATTCGGTATGGCGGATAAATTATTTTAAGGTTTGTTTTGAAAACATAGACCATTAAAAGAAACTTATTTTATTATTTCGTAAAATTATTGTTCATTTTATTTTTAAACGTTTTGAGGAAGTGACGTCATAAGTGTTAATATGCCTTTGCCTGCATAAAAAGAAGTTAATCATGGACTAGACAAATGTCAGTTACGAACATTAAGTTTTTTCTTAACTTGGAATAGTAGTTAATCTACACTTGTCTCATAATGTTCGAATTATGAACTTGAAAACAGTTGTGAGTGTGAGTTGTGAGACCTGCTTTATGCATTCTGCCTATAAAAATTCCAGTTAAATGGAAATAACAGAAGCGTAATGTCTTAATGAGAAGGCTCTTACTTCGATTAAGTTTAGAAATGAAACGAAGTTTTTTTGCCAATACTCAAATCGCCATCTACTGCCTGACCTGCTGTCAGTTGTTGATGTATGGTAATTCGGTTGTGGTTCAGTTGTTTTATTAGGATGTTGTTCAGATTTTGTCCAGTTGTTGTACCGATGTTGTGTAGTTGTTGTTCAGTTGTTTACTGGACATCTGAACAACTGCTGAAGTATTAGAATGCTCGTGTCAAACTATTAACACACTCGGCATAAACTATTAGGTATTACGCATCTGTCATATAATGAGGGTCATTAGAATGCGAGTGTGATAAAAGTTTGACACGAGCATTCTAATGCCTAATCATATGCAGTTGCATACACTATTTTATCTACACTGAAAAGAAAACCTCATTTATACAGTTTTCTGAACGTCCGCACCGGCGGCGATTGCAAGGCCCGATACGAGGTAAATTCAATACGAGAACGTAATTTGGGTTGATACGGTTATTTGAAAATTCTATACTTTAGCAGTTGTTCAGATGTCCAGTCAACAACTGAACAACAACTACACAACATCGGTACAACAACTGAACTACATCTGAACAACATCTTAACAACTATTGAACATAAACCTAATAAAACAACTGAACAACAACCCAACAAATACCGTACACCAACATCTGACAGGTGCGGCGGAAGATGGCGGTTTGAGTATTGGCAAAAAAACTTCGTTTCATTTCTCCACTTAATTGAAATAAGTGCATTCTCATTCAAAAATTAAGATACCCAGCATATTCAGGTAATGAACCGTCATACAAAAGTCATCAAGATAAATTGAACCGTCATACAAAAGTCATCAAGATAAATTAAATATGTGAAGTATTAAAGATCCTGGTATTAAATACACTTTCTTTTTATTTTAACAAGTAGATATTGTCAATGAAGTATTATTCTGGAAAAGAATTGAGTTTTTTTAAACCGACCATCTAATCCACACCTAATCATACCGAATTAGGCATGATATGACAGTTCCATAAACTACTATAGTCTATGATCACAATCGACCCCAGCCTGCGCAGTGGAAATTACAAATTTACAGCTGAAATCGATATGTGACAACGACCGCGGTATCGCGGTGCTAGAAATACCTAAAGCTAATAAATACTAAACACTAATAATGTCTGTGGGCATCAAAACCAAAATTCACAATAACAAAATTTTGTACCCAAATTAATTCACGTGTACCCAATGTTCATCAGATGTGTGGTGGCCTTTATATGTTATGCAACCAAAACGTAATACTAATTTCGCCTATTATTACCGGTATTTGGCGTTACGTTGCACGTATTAGCACTAGATTATAAGTAAGTACCTCCAAATTATATCACCCCACGAATTCCGCAATTCGTACTAAGGAGTCACAATGATATGGTACGACAAATATGACTAAGGGAACACACCATTAACACGAATAAACAGGTTTACACTTACAGTCAACGTGCCGGTCCAAATGCATAAAATACCCAACGGAGAAAGGAAGTACAGGGAATGGATCAAAGAGGAATTCCGTGGGTACTTACAGGGCTGGGTGGAAAAGATATCGACACCCAGCATTCCAATACAGCCTTGGCGCGTTATTCACTTCAAACCACTCACAGATTCTGTTCGTATTCCACTTTGATATTAGTCATTACGCGTGACCCAACCCGAATTTGGGCCGTACAAACGCGGGCCAAAATGGCCACTTGATGCCTATTCAACGCGACGCTCACGTGGAAGACGTCGAGACATCCAACAATCACTAAGCCTGGTATTCTAGTATAACCCAGGAGAACCGCAATAATACGATGCATCAACACGCGCGATCTCAAATTGAATCGTCCATTACACACGGCATCACAAAACTCGTGGCGGGAAATCCGTACAAAACACAATACGCTTGCCCGAGCGGTTTTGAGAGACTAACTGCGCGGCGCCGAAACCACCGCTCGGCGCCGTCAGGCGCTCTGCGCGCACGTCGCCAGTCTCGCCCTGCGAGTGAGAAAGGGACAACACACGCCTAGAGCGACGCGTGCGATCGAGCACCGCGCCGCATTCATAGACCGTCATTAATACCTAACTGATTCCCCAGCATAGCAACGCTAAATTAAACATTCACCCGCCCTAGGCCGAATCCCTTAGGCCTATTCACTTGGTAGACGGGATAGCGTTGCTACTGCTCGCTTAAGAACCGAGTCCCCTACTTGAACTGTCGCGACTCGAGGAGTGCCATCACTACCTGGGAACAAGTTGAGAATGCGCCCTCTGCGCCAACGCAGTGGCGGCAGGTTGGCATCCTTAACCAAAACGAGATCTCCGATGCGAGGGGGTTCGGTTCTGTCCGTCCACTTAAGGCGTTGCTGCAGAATGTGCAAATACTCAAGCGACCATCGCTTCCAAAAATTCTGAGACATTTGCTGCAACAACTCATAACGCGACAAACGATTGCTATTAACCTCCGTGTAGGGGTATTCTGGCAAGGCGTTAAGTGGTCGGCCAATCAAAAAATGCCCTGGTGTCAGGGCCTCAAGATCATTAGGATCTGAGCTAAGCGGACACAAAGGACGTGAATTGAGTACAGCCTCAATTTTACAAAACACGGTCGCTAGCTCCTCAAAGGTTAATATCGTTAAACCTATAACGCGCATCAAATGCGTCTTGGCGGACTTTACAACCGCTTCAAAGATACCACCCCAGTGGGGGCATCCTGGTGGATCGAACACCCAGTTGATGCCCTGACGGGAGAGGCTCGTGCCGATAGCTTCCTCGTTTTCCGTTAAAAACGTTACAATTTCTTTCATACACCTATCAGCGCCCTTAAAGTTGGTACCACAGTCCGACCTAATCAGCGCTGGTCGCCCTCTTCGCGACACAAATCTATCCAAAGCTGCTATGAAAGCCTCCGTAGTGAGGTCGGCCACGAGTTCCAAATGGACGGCCTTGGTTGCTAGGCACACAAACACGCACAAATACGCCTTGATTGACTTCGCGTTGCGAAGGCGTGATGCTTTAACCATAAAAGGCCCCGCAAAGTCCGTTCCCACACCCGCAAACGTCCAGGCTTCCGTCACCCGGTCTGGTGGGAGGTCTCCCATCTGAGGTTGCATTGTGGCTGCCTTCAACCGATAGCAAGGCAAGCACCGAAACACAATGCTCCGTACCGTACGTCGTCCTGACAAGATCCAAAACTCGCGCTGCAGAATAGCCAAAAGGGCATTGCAGCCCGCATGCGAGTTCTTCTCATGACGATCCCTAACTAAAAGCTCTACCAAAGGTCCTTTCTTTGGGAGTAACAGCGGATGGCGTGCTGAAAAGGGCAGGTTAGCGTTCCGAAGTCTACCTCCAACCCGGAGCATACCAAGCTCATCCACGAACGGGTTGAGGCGCACAAGACCTCCCTTCAGCTTTCCACGACCATCCCTGAGCAGCCTGACCTCCTCCTCAAAATGTTCCGCCTGGACGACCCTAACCAATATACCTAGAGCCGCATTCCGTTCCGCAGGCGAGAGGACAGGTGCTAAGTTCCGTTCTGCTTGAGGTTTCCTACAGTTAGACACGAACCGTTTGATCCAACCCGTCACACCTAGAAGTTTGTCGAGGGAGCTGTATCGTTCCAGCAAGCAAGCCGCACTTGGCTTTGGTACGATCTGCCCCACGTTCACTCGCAAACCTCGATCAGGTGGCCCAAGTGGCGCTCCGCACTCATTGAATGGCCATTCCTCAGGCGATCCAGTCAGCCACTGAGGTCCCCACCACAGTGAGTGACCTACCAATTCAGGGGCCCTACATCCACGTGAGGCGCAGTCCGCTGGGTTCCATTCTCCCGGTACATGTCTCCACACCAACGGAGTTTCCGATCCCTTGATCTGTGACACCCGATTTGCCACAAAAACCTCAAGTGTATGCACCGACGTCTGTAACCAACACAGAACTATCCTACTGTCGGTCCATGCGTACACCGTTTCATCTAAGTTGATGGTACCGCGCAAATTACTAGCGACATGATGTAGCAAGCGCGTGAGAAGCGCTGCTCCCGCCAATTCCAACTTTGGAATGGTCCATCTTGTCCTAACTGGAGCCACCTTACTCTTGGCCATAACCAGACGCACATCTACAGTTCCCGTTGAACTGACTGTCCGCAAATAGACAGCTGCCGCGTACCCTCGCTCCGAGGCGTCACAAAACCCATGTAGGGTCGCCTTACATCCCGCCGACGGGAGTAACTTGCGAGGTATCGCGATGCGTACAATCCCTGGTAAGGTGGTTACAAACTTTGACCAATCATTCAACAGCTCTCCGGAGAGCTGGTCGTCCCAACCCATGTTCGCTAGCCACAACCTTTGCAGGAAGCACTTCGCCATGAACGTCACCGGTGCGATCCACCCGTTAGGATCGAACGTTCTGGCGATCGTCGACAATACCGACCGCTTCGTCCAGGTCTTCTGCAACAGGTCTGGCTCAATCTGATACGTGAAGACATCATGCGTTGGCCTATACTGCACCCCTAGGATGCTCAACGTATTTGGGTTGTCCGGGTTCTCAAAAAGGTGCGGGTCCTGCTGAAACTCACCTGGTAAACCGGCCAGGAGCTCTGGACAGCTGGACAACCATTTCCGCAACTCATAACCTCCGGACTCCATGATCGCGATCAGCTCGTCTCGTAGGAGTAGTGCCTGTTGCACGCTATCTGCACCCGTGCAGATGTCATCCACGTAGACGTCGCGATCCAGTACTGCTGCGGCTCGAGGGAATCTTACCCTTTCCTGTGCGGCCAACTCTCTCAGCGTACGTACTGCCAAATAGGGACTTGGTTTCAACCCATACGTTACCGTGTTGAGCTCATAAGTGACCATCGGCTCGTCTGGGCTCTCACGCCACAAAATCAGCTGGTACCGACGGTCATCCGGGTGTATAATTGTTTGGCGAAACATCATTTTGACGTCTGCGACGAACGCTACTTGGTGCAACCGAAAATCTGTGAGGATGTCCACAATGTCCCGGTTCAACTTGGGACCCGCGTGCAGACACTGGTTCACAGACACACCATTCGATGTAGGAGCAGAACCGTCAAACACTACCCGTATCTTCGCCTCCGGTGACTTCAAAACAGCCAGGTGTGGTATATAGTAATGCTCGACACACCTCCAATCTATGCTGGACACCGACATGTGGCCTAACTCCAGGTACTCCCTCATGAATTCGATATACTTCTGCCGAAGTGCTGCATCTCGCTTCATCTTTCTCTCCATAGCCAGTAGTCTCCGTTCCGCGATCTGTCGCGAACTACCTAAGGAGGGGCGGTTTGGGAGAAATGGCAGCCTGGTAACAAACCTACCTGACGAACTTCGTGCAGTGTTGTATTGATAGAACAGCTCGCACTCGTCATCCTCTGGCTTCCGTCTATCCGCTGTGGGTGGCTCCTCAGACTCCCAAAACCTCTGCAGCACCTCCGACAACACACTACCATAGAGCACCGTATCGCCCTCTGGTAGGTCCTGAGATCTCCAAACTGGGCCAAAAATAACATACCCCCCTGTGGTATCCACGGCCACCAAACCAGTTTGCTGAAGTACACGTTTTCTGCCACACCAAATTCTCCCGAGGACATCTGACCCGAGAAGAACGTCCACCGTACCGGGAGTGTCAAAGTCAGGATCAGCTAACTCTAAGCCCGTGGTCAACCCTCGTACCGTTGACGGTAACCGAACCTGAGGGAGCTTCCCTACCACTTCATCCAGCACCACTGCTGGGGCATGATAGCTGACCCCTGTGCATGTGCTACCTAATGTGAACTCGAAGTTCACCTGACCCCGAACGTCAGGCACATCTAAACCTCCTATACCTACAGCCCCATCCATTGAGGGCTTCATGTTTAAGCCTAGCCTACTCACCAGCCCACTAGACAAAATACAGCCCTGAGCCCCTGTATCCAGTAAGGCTCTTACCTGTATACTACGGCCACCGTATCCCCATACCCAAATCCGAGCCGTTGGCAACAATACCGTGATTGGACGGGGGGCCGAAGCTGGCGTGTAGGCGGCAATTACCTAGCAGGAATCTAAGCGCGGCGTGTCCGCGTCCTGCGGGGGAGTCCCTCCTCTCCGTACACCTGTGAGTGGGTCCCACTCCTGATGGTAGGGAGGTCTGGTCATGTACGCCATGGCCGGCAACCTGTAATATCCCTGCGGCAGACGCGCGTATCGCGAATGCTCCTGCAACCGCGGGTTCTCAGCCAAGGGCAGAGGCATGCGTGGGTCGTGAGCCATGTTGCTCACGCCCGTCGAGTACTGCATGTACTGACCCTGGTGCTGCCTGGCGTCCTGATGGTGGCACCCGCCCGTAGCATCACGTACCTGTGATGGGTGCCCCTGACCGTTGCCCTGTGACCACCTACCCCGTTCCGGCACCTGCTGCCATGGTGGTCTCCACGCCTGTGGCGAAGGGGACATCACCTGCTGATGTCCCTGACCTCGTCCCTGAAACCTCGGTGGAGGAGGACTTCTCCTTGGAGGGGGTGGGGAGCGTTGCTCCCGTCCGTGCTGGGCAGACTCCGTTCGCTGACCCGCGTCAGCTCTGCCACTGTAGTCTCCGCTGCGGTTCATGCAGAGGAGCTGATGATGGGCACCCTGACAGCACCTACAGTTGGTGCTTGAGGGGCACTCTCGCACCAGATGCGGCCCCAGGCATCTGAAGCACCAACGCCGTTGCTGTGCCACACCACGACGTTTCTGCACCCGTTGTGCAGCAAACTCCTCACACGCAGCCACCTGATGCCCCGCCTCTCCGCAGTAGGCACACCCTAAATCCAATTTAGCGACATTGTATCGCCTGGGTGGCCTACTCTTGCCGTCTCGCGCCTGTGTGCCCGGCCGTTCCGGGCGGCGAGCGGCCGCAGACTCCGTATGAGGCGTCTCCCCAAATTGGGCATCCATACGCCTGCACTCGGCCTCGAGGAAGGACTTCAGTTCCTCGAAGGTCGGGAGGTAAGCAGATGTCTTGCCTCCGTGTGACTGCTCAAAACGAGCGGCCATATCGCTCGGCAGTCGGCGTAGCAGCGTGTGAACTAGGACGTAATCATAACCGGACACCGGCATCCCCTGTCTCTCAAGAGCGTTCACTGCAACGCAGACAGGGTTGAGGATCCTGACCCGGAGGTCCGTGGCCCGGGTGATGGTCGGCAAGGTGAGCCACTGCTCTAGCAGTCTGTCAACTATGAGACGTTTGTTGCTGTATCTCTCGATCAGCAAGCTGCGAGCCGTCTCATAGCTGGCATCATCGACTGGGAGATGCTTTACTACCTCGTGGGGCTCACCCTCCAGTTTCGCCATCAATTGGGCCATTTTATAAGCCGGCGCCAAATCAGTGCGGTTATGGATTACGCTGTCAAACAAATCCTGGAATCTAGTCCAGTCAGCGTAATCACCCTTGAAAACCGGAACCGCCACCGGCGGCAAGGGCACTTGTAGCCCTGGTCCCCGTGGACCATGATGTGGGTCCGGTTCCCCCGCGCGGCATCTTATGATAGTAGCAGCCGCCTGCTCTATCTCCTGTGCCAGCTCGAAACACTGCTCCACATTTGCTGTGACCGTACGCTGGGCCGCCTCGTCAGGCGTTGCCTCAAAGAACTCCATGCAAGCAGCGTAGTACTCTGACACCTCAATGATCCGCGCTTCAACCTGTTTCGCACCAGCAAGGAGCGCATCCTGTCGGTCACCGCGACCGACCATCGCCTTTGTACACGCAAACCATGTCAGATGCGTCTTAATCTTTACCTTACACGTAGTAAGTGAGGGAGCCATGGTACCAACCTAAAGTACACCGAACCTTATAATAAAAAACAATAATAATCAATCGGCCCTGATCCTACCGTTAGGATAATCCGTACAGGGTATAAACACAATAATAATAAACAAGCAATTCACTAATTGATTGGCCCCGATCCTACCGATAGGATACTACACACAGAGCACACAATATAATTACAATAAAAACGAAAAATATATATTTTTGTTTTTATGTGGGTATTTTGAAAACTTAATACTAAAATCTTAAATCTAGTGGCCTTTACGGAACCACGCTCTGCTACCAAAAATTGATCACAATCGACCCCAGCCTGCGCAGTGGAAATTACAAATTTACAGCTGAAATCGATATGTGACAACGACCGCGGTATCGCGGTGCTAGAAATACCTAAAGCTAATAAATACTAAACACTAATAATGTCTGGGGGCATCAAAACCAAAATTCACAATAACAAAATTTTGTACCCAAATTAATTCACGTGTACCCAATGTTCATCAGATGTGTGGTGGCCTTTATATGTTATGCAACCAAAACGTAATACTAATTTCGCCTATTATTACCGGTATTTGGCGTTACGTTGCACGTATTAGCACTAGATTATAAGTAAGTACCTCCAAATTATATCACCCCACGAATTCCGCAATTCGTACTAAGGAGTCACAATGATATGGTACGACAAATATGACTAAGGGAACACACCATTAACACGAATAAACAGGTTTACACTTACAGTCAACGTGCCGGTCCAAATGCATAAAATACCCAACGGAGAAAGGAAGTACAGGGAATGGATCAAAGAGGAATTCCGTGGGTACTTACAGGGCTGGGTGGAAAAGATATCGACACCCAGCATTCCAATACAGCCTTGGCGCGTTATTCACTTCAAACCACTCACAGATTCTGTTCGTATTCCACTTTGATATTAGTCATTACGCGTGACCCAACCCGAATTTGGGCCGTACAAACGCGGGCCAAAATGGCCACTTGATGCCTATTCAACGCGACGCTCACGTGGAAGACGTCGAGACATCCAACAATCACTAAGCCTGGTATTCTAGTATAACCCAGGAGAACCGCAATAATACGATGCATCAACACGCGCGATCTCAAATTGAATCGTCCATTACACACGGCATCACAAAACTCGTGGCGGGAAATCCGTACAAAACACAATACGCTTGCCCGAGCGGTTTTGAGAGACTAACTGCGCGGCGCCGAAACCACCGCTCGGCGCCGTCAGGCGCTCTGCGCGCACGTCGCCAGTCTCGCCCTGCGAGTGAGAAAGGGACAACACACGCCTAGAGCGACGCGTGCGATCGAGCACCGCGCCGCATTCATAGACCGTCATTAATACCTAACTGATTCCCCAGCATAGCAACGCTAAATTAAACAGTCTATGTTATATTACCATAAGTAAGGCCAAGGAAGTAAACAAATGCGATGTATACCCATCTTATTAAGGTGAAAATGTTTGTAAGTAGCAAAGTGAGAACTACAGTGGGCTTTTATGAATCGAATTTGCAGGTGCCTTAAATTAAATTTAGTTTTTAAGAATACATTTACACATACACATTTTTGTGTACCTGTTTTTATTAAGTCGTATAAAACAAAACGACCATAGCATAGGTACCTACTAAGTAATATTTTTCATAGGTAATCAGATAATGTGCAAAAGAAAATGTTGTAAATAATATTTTAATATTAAGTTCCTATTCTCTATATTTAAACCTATTGAATCTATTATATTTTATAAAATTAAGCCCTTTCCGATAAATTTAAATATTTATCGTTAGAAAGGCAGTAGGTGTGTAAGAATGTTTTTTATGTAATAAAAACGTACAAGCTCGAGTACAAGGCGTTTATTTTTTGTTTAACTAAAATGTTCCATACCTAATTACAAAAGTTACAATAATAATAATTATTTAAATGTGCCAAGACCTACAACTTCATTAGGTTTACGCGTAACCTGGGGGTCGGGCAAGGGAACTTCCTATAAGGTACTTTGGTGTCTTCGAGCAACGCGATCTTCCGTCCCGTTCCGACCCGGAAGGGAAGAGGCTTTAGCTCAACACTTCACGTTAAAACTGGTTTGGTGCAAGCAACAATAAGGGAGAGCGAGCGAGAGGCACCACCACAACACAAAACTAATGACGAGCGAAACGAGCTCGACTTTTGTGGTGCAAGCAGCACTAAGGGAGAGCGAGGCTCGGTTTTAAAATGTGGAAGTCAGAATTGTAGGGGAGGGGGAGCTTTTCAATGCTGCGGTGTAGACTTGTGTGCCTTGTGCGATTGGACTCTGTCTAGGAAGAAATCTAAACGCTACTCAACAAAATTAAATATCATTTAGTGAGCATTCAGTTCGAAAAACTAGTATTTACAGAAAATAAGTGCCAAAGTTTTTGGGTGTCCGTCAGTCATATATCTACGTCTATCTACTATGGTCTGTCTACCAATGTCGGCCTGTTGCAGACCGAGACAGACATAGATATGAGCAGTCGCGGATTAGCCCTAAGGCAAACTAGGCAGTTGCTTAGGGCATCACGTCTTGGGGGGCACTACAGCCCACAATAACCACCAGTTTTTCAGAGGGCACCAGATTTTTTTGTCGCAAATCCATGCAGTCACGTCAAACATCGTTACCAGAAACGACACCAAATAAGTTTCTAGAACTAAATTTGAAAATTCGCGCACTTTAGATTGACATTATTCGCTGCCGGCTAGTGCATTCGGCTATTAGCCAATCACACAACAATACCTGCCTTGCGGCCCCCCGCACCGCTAATCTGTGTCAATCGCCTTATTTTGGTTTTTGGTCTGCTGTGCTGTGCATTAATTTTCAAAATATTTTTTATAGCTAGCAATTTATTAAAAATTTGGACATAAATAGTATCATTCGAGAATTTGATTGACGAAAAAACCGCAAGGTGCATTTTAATAAATAAACGATAAGTACATGCTTTGGGGTTTAATCTAGTCACACCTATTCCTCATCTAAAATCACAGTATTTTAAATTATATGTTTTTTAAGAAAAAATACAGAACAAAATTAAAGACCGATTCCGCCGCCGCCGCTAATTTTCCCGCGCCGCCGCCGCCGCCACGGAATAGCAACGGCACGCCGAGCGAAACGGAAGTTTCTTATCTTGGTTGGCGCGACGTTGAAATTAACTGTGCTTCGTTTTAGATTTTGCCAACACAGCCACAGTCATTTTACAATTTTCACTTTGGAAATGATCTTCTGTTCTGATGAGGATGTTGATGCTGCCAATTTAGTCTTATCAAGGCAAATAATACGCGACAATTAATAAATAACCTCCGCGTGAAATGGCAGAGTCCCATCTTGGTTGGCGCGACATTTAGTACTAGGCGTTATGGCGATATTTGGTCCGAAAGCTGCATTTCCGCGACAAAGCAAACCGCTTTGTACAGTTATAGTAGGGACCAAAACAAGCAATTTCAGTCGCAGCAGCCAAAGTTTACTCCATTGGGAACAGAGATGGCGCCACTTTTATATAAAAATCTTTAAAAAATTCTACAAGTCAAACGAGTCAACCGATTTTAACGTTTAGCATGTCAAATGAATGCTTATTATTTATTGTTTCATAAAAAAAATATAAGGTTAGGGTAAAACTTTAATGACGTGCGTAAATTCGTCTTTATTTATATATTTTTTTATATTTTTCCCATTTTTCTCTTAAAATATTAATATATCATAAGAAACCGGTATGTTTTTATTATATTACCATATTATATAGCTAACAACACGTATTTTAAAAAAAACTGCAAGTCAATACCTCTAATACTTTGGGAAATATTTAAGTTTAAAGATGGCGGGCTTTAAATTTTTGTATGACACAAAAAATTAAATTCTTCTGCAACCTATCGTAAGGGGTATCAAATGAAAGAGCTTTACAAAACGGTTTCAAAAATATAACACATTAATACATTTCAGCAATTGGTTTTATAAAAAAAGAAGATATTTTAAGAATATTTTTTTTATGAATAGTCAAAACATGCCATGTTTGAGGTCCTCTAGGTACAAAATTACTGGCATATATTTTGTTTCAAATACACCAAATGTTTCGCTATATCTTCAACACAGACAAGACGCAAGAAATTTTGGAAATATTAATACTTTTATAGGTATATTTTCCATTTCCAGGTTATTGGTAATTAAAAGAGAATAAAACAATTGCTTGTGTGATTTATTTGGGTAGTCTAACAATCAAAACAGACAAAATAAGGGATACTTATTTTATTTATTCGTTGGCAGTGATTTTGTTAAAATCCTGATACATTCTTTATTTCTAACCACATTTCCAATTGTCCATGTACCAAATATTTGACATCTAGCATAAAAAATTGTGAAAGTTTCATACAAACTCTCACCCCCCATTTTGGGGGTTTGTGGAAGGAATGTAATAGGTTTTTTTTTCTGTTGTTTGTACACTAAATTTAATCTACTCACCAAATTTCAGCTTTCTAGCACTTTTGGAAGTACCCTAACATTTTGATGATCATCACGTCAGTAAGTGGTCGAGAAAGAGTTTTGTGTCTTGAAGAGACTGTGCGTATTTTTCTACGCGTTTTATCATATTAACAGTAGCAACACTGTGTAATGGCTCTTTCCAGTTCTTTTCTCTGCCGCAAATAAAACATATTTCTTCTTTTCATTCAAAACATTCCTTCCACAAACCCCCAAAATGGGGGGTGAGAGTTTGTATGAAACTTTCACAATTTTTTATGCTAGATGTCAAATATTTGGTACATGGACAATTGGAAATGTGGTTAGAAATAAAGAATGTATCAGGATTTTAACAAAATCCCTGCCAACGAATAAATAAAATAAGTATCCCTTATTTTGTCTGTTTTGATTGTTAAACTCTCCAAATAAATCACACAAGCAATTGTTTTATTTTCTTTTAACCTTTTCGCCGCCAAGCCATTCGAGTAAAAAATTGCAACCAGCGCCGCACCAATTTCTTGGGAAAGAAATACTCAATAAAATAGAGATGTCCAACAGTTCATATCGAAAATAAATCTACACTTTTTAAACCGAGTTTTGATTAATCTAAAATCATTATTTTGCCCTCTACTTTTCAGTTCTGATTTCATATAGGTCAAAATAATAATATAGGATAGTAGTAGTAGTGGTGGCCTCGTAAACAACACTAGGCATATTCAACAAGTTTATTTTTAGTTCAGTTTTCGATCAGCACTGGCGCATCTCTATTACGCGTCTCTCTATATCGCGTTGTCGGTTATAGACGACTGTGGCGTCGGTGGCATTTCTATATTTTCAAACCCGTAAGACAAATAAGGATGTAATATAGAATATCGATAAAAAAAAATTGAACATCATAGGATTTATGCTGGTATTTATTTTAATATTTTATTGTGACTATTTGTTTTCTTTCATTTCTTTTTCTTATTTTACTTACGTTGAATATTAATTAAAAACGATTTTTAATAGTAATGAACACGATTTAATATAAAATATTTAATAAACATTACTAGTGTCAACATCTTTAATTAACGAAAATAAACAAGTTATAGAATCATGTATAACAATCAAATTGGATCAATAAAAACGAACAAAATACAAGTACCTACTGATCTGCTAAGTATAACATAAATAAATATAATTATGAATACATAATTTGAAATTAGGAGTGCCGACATGCACACTCACTTTTTCTATCGTAACATACAAAATTATACCTAACAGATATCAACTGCATAAAAATATACCTATAATATGAAACGAAACTAAACATATGATATAAAATTCACTAAAATCAACATGCATAATCAAAACTTATATTCAAATTTGTACTTAAAAACTATTTCGTTTGAGCTTCTTTTATGGTCGCATTCTTCGTCCTTAACCTGGTCCAACTTCTCGTCGGGGACTTCTTTTAACATTTCTTTTGTTTTGTTCAAAATAGTTCGTCTTTTGTCAAATTGGCATTCTGGAAAAAAATGTCATGTCTACTCTAAATAAATAATTAAACTAAAAAATTATTACAAATATAATAAATAACATACGTCTGTTATCAGCATGTTTCTGCGTAGAACTAGGCAAAGGAGCTTCTGCAGCTTCTTTTCTTTTTTGCTTATCTGGAATACACAATAATTGATTAGGTATAAGTTTAGTGTAAGTAATTTAAATCTAATGATTTTTAAACGAAAATATTCAGTCACGTATGTTGATGCCTTTGATGTGGAAGGACAAAATAATAATATAAAGAAACAATACGAGACAAAATAACAAAGAAATGAAGATAAAGTATATTATTTGACTTTTATTTTGTACATAAATAAGATGTCTTAAAATGCCCTACAGAACTGCGACGGCATATATGTCTATTTTACATAAGGACAACTTTCTGTTATTAAATTACTAAACTAAAATTTAACATAGTCAAGTCCAGTAAATAAGTAAGTAGGTACTTAATAATAATAATTTTTAAAGCCCATAAATTTACTTGTTGCCATATAATTTGAAATAATAAATTCGGTCAGTATTTTGTACTCACTTTTCATCGCCTTTATTTCTGCTTCAGCTATTTTCTTCCATTTCAAATATTCGCGACGGGACATCATCTTGTATGCACTTTAACTTGACCGTACTCGTCAAAAAAAACTGAAGGAATGACAAAAAACATATCTCATAACATAACACAAACTAAAAAAAAGCACGAGTGCCAATTACTTTCGTGGAAAAACTGCAACTTTGAGTAAACAGGGCCATAAAACACGTGCGCATAAAACAATAAATTGTTCCAGGCGGCATAGGGTTCAAACAGCTCTTATCCTATGAGGTTGCGGTATTTCGTTTTTGACCACAAGAGACAAAAGAAATGCATATTTCTAGTTTTATTGTCATTTGCTGCTATTATGCTTGGTTTAAAACTATTTATGTAATCTTCATTGAGGTTACGTGTCTGATGTATTTCAAAAAATCTTTCCCATTTTGGTAAATAAATTAAAGACAAATGTCAATGATTTCTGTCCGACAAAGATAAGGCTCAAGGTGTTACTCCGTGTACAGTATTGTACCTATTCGTTTGTAAATTAACATCCGTAACAACATTAAAGTAACTATGAAATGCTAATAAATAACCGCTGATATAAGTACAATACCTTACGAAGGGCGTTATAAAAAGTAAATAGAAACAAACCGAAGTAATAATCAAATAAACCGGGTAGGAATAGAAAAAAAAATGTTAAAGTATTGAATATAATATATAATAAATCTTAAAATAATAGTTATGTCGGTTTCCCATTTGCCTGAGATACAGGAATTCATATTCTTAGTTTAGGAAATGGTTAAGCCACAGAATTATTTCTTGCCCGTGGGTGTCGTAAGAAGCGACTAAGGGACTCGAGGGTGTGTATTGCAATTTTAGGCGATGGGCTGACAACCTGTCACTATAGTGATCACAGTTATCTGATTGACCCTCGAACTTTTGTCAGACGTGGCGTAAATTACCGTTTTTCACGGCCATTTATGCTCTGCCTACCCCGCAAGGGACTATAGGCGTGATATATGTATGTATGTATTATTTCATGTAAGTGTACCTTTTTGTAATTAAGTTTATTAAATAAATAATTATCTTATCTCTTATTATCTAATAATAATCTTGTATCACAATTTGACCCGTTAAATTAAGTTCACATGAAACCCTCCCAAACGCTCCTAATTTATTTATTATTATTTATGATTATTAGGTATTTACTTACCTCTAAATCTTCTTCTTCGAGTAATCCACGTTCAAACGACAGAACAACGTCATCCTCTACGCCTTCTAAAATCTGTAGAAGTTCTGCTAAACTAAGCTCGTCGGCACTCATTTTCCCATCACTATTTTTAAGTCACTATTGCAATGACGTCAGAGCGTGTCGTCTTTACCCGACTACGGCGTACAGTGCACTCACAATGGTCAAGCAATTATCGCTGTGCACGAGTCGCCGAAACCGGTTTGTCGATACTCAATCAAACAAAGAAAATAATGTCTAATACTTGGCGTATTTCTACAAATCGATGTCGGGAATATTTTCAATATACATTAAAATAATAAGAAAATGTTATTGTTATGACAAACTTGACAAATGTCTAGGCATAGTATATTCCGAAAATATATTATAGATGTATCGATATTTCACATTTGTACTAGTAAGGAACAACACTTCCAGTCGTGTGGGGCCGACTATGGCGTGTGCGAATGGTACTTATGACAGCTTCAAAACGTAATCAGTATTTTTCTTATTTATACTACAAATCTAATAAATATCTAAGCGCAAAAGTTCATAAATCAAAGTAGAGGGTACAATAAATGCAATATGCGAAAAATAAAAGATAGATACGGTTTTGAAATGCTAGTTTATGAACATAAACTTTGACGAAGTTTTGTCGGCTGTACCCGACCGTGGCGCTGACGGCAAGTCGCGGGTTGTCGGCTATACCCGTCTGTGGCGGTGAAAAGGTTAATTACCAATAACCTGGAAATGGAAAATATACCTATAAAAGTATTAATATTTCCAAAATTTCTTGCGTCTTGTCTGTGTTGAGGATATAGCGAAACATTTGGTGTATTTGAAACAAAATATATGCCAGCAATTTTGTACCTAGAGGACCTCAAACATGGCATGTTTTGACTATTCATAAAAAAAATATTCTTAAAATATCTTCTTTTTTTATAAAACCAATTGCTGAAATGTATTAATGTGTTATATTTTTGAAACCGTTTTGTAAAGCTCTTTCATTTGATACCCCTTACGATAGGTTGCAGAAGAATTTATTTTTTGTGTCATACAAAAATTTAAAGCCCGCCATCTTTAAACTTAAATATTTCCCAAAGTATTAGAGGTATTGACTTGCAGTTTTTTTTTAAATACGTGTTGTTAGCTATATAATATGGTAATATAATAAAAACATACCGGTTTCTTATGATATATTAATATTTTAAGAGAAAAATGGGAAAAATATAAAAAAATATATAAATAAAGACGAATTTACGCACGTTATTAAAGTTTTACCCTAACCTTATATTTTTTTTATGAAACAATAAATAATAAGCATTCATTTGACATGCTAAACGTTAAAATCGGTTGGTTCGTTTGACTTGTAGAATTTTTTAAAGATTTTTATATAAAAGTGGCGCCATCTCTGTTCCCAATGGAGTAAACTTTGGCTGCTGCGACTGAAATTGCTTGTTTTGGTCCCTACTATAACTGTACAAAGCGGTTTGCTTTGTCGCGAAAATGCAGTTTTTTTTTCATAATGCCTAGTACTAATTGCCATTTCACGCGGGAGGAACTATTTATTGCTTATTTGCAATAAATAATCCCGCGAGTTTTAGCGCTTTAAGCGCTAAATTGGCAGCATCAACATCCTCATCAGAACAGAAAAATCATTTTCAAAGTGAAAATTGTAAAATTACTGTGTCTGTGTTATCAAAATCTAAAAGTGACAGTACCCAATATTATCAAACTACAGGCTACAATTTTACATAGCCAACCGACTACGCAATAAACATCGAATTTCGCCTGTAAAATAATAGCCTGTAGTTTGATAATATCGGGGTGGGTGGGTACAGGTCTATGAACCGGCTTCCGCAATTTACTAAGAATTTCACCTGTAGTTTCATAACATAGGCACCTGGTGTTCTGTAAAGCTTGTTCAAAACCATGATACATTAATTTTTACATGATATTTACTACAAATAAGGGACTCATAATCTATTATATTAACATTGTGTCTTGTGTTATGTAGGAAAATAAGAAATTGAAATGTGACAACGTCGCCCGGGAATTGAACCTGGGACCTGTGGAATACCGTCCCACCGCTCTGCCGCTGAACCACCGGCGCCCCGACCAAACCCTTCCAAATTTTCAACCTCTTGATACTCATCACAAAGCGACGTACAAGCGACATGTAGTGCAAATTACTCATACCGTTGATTTTTCTGCACTTAAAAGCGTAGTACAATTATTAAGTTGAAGTTCTTATTCGCGTATATATTATAGAATATAGGTAGGTATATGACTAATTTTAAATTTCGTCTTATTTTTTACGAAATTTGATAACGTTTATTAATAAAATACATGTCAAAATACAATTTCGTCTTATTTATAGATTTTATCAGTTTTTATGCTAGGTATCGCTGATGCAGGATACAAGACCGCCAAGCTAAAGTGGGAGTGGGCCGGACACGTTTGTCGGATGCACCCGGATCGTTGGGCAAAGATCGTCACCGAACAATGGGTTCCTCAAAACGGGTCTCGACGTAGAGGTAGACCCCGAAAACGTTGGCGTGACGATCTTGACGCCCATTTACAGGAGTGGATGACGGTGGCATTAGACCGCAAAGAATGGAAGATTGCGGGGGAGGCCTTTGCCCAGCAGTGGGATCAAGCAGGCTAATTATAAATAAAAAAATAAATAAATAAAAAATCAGTTATTATAAAAGCATAATACGAAAGGAGAAAAATGCTAAATTTTTCGCGCCGCCGCGCCGTTTACGCCGCCGCCGGCGACTCCTAGTCAGCTCACCGCCGCCCTTTTACTCATCGGCGGCGCTCATGTCTACCATAATATACTTGCACGCGATAAGGCCCTAAGAACTTTTCAGCTAAAGTCATTTATAAAGGACTATGGGTGACCGGAGTTTCGAATTTTGTTAAACTTCTTGAGTTTGTTCTTGAATGGCGAAATTTCAGTAGATTGATTTACTTACCTAAGTAAAAAAATATATTTCACTATTAGTATTAATAATAATCAATCATTTCGACATCTGTCGTGGATATTTCTCGGCTATATCTAGTACAAAAACTTGCACTGCACTCACCAACCCGCCTACCATACAGCGTGCGGTGAGCATGGCAAACACCCTCTAATACGAGGAGGCCCATGTCCAGCAGTGGACTGTTGTGGCGATTGATGTTGATAATGTCGTTTAAATAATACTTATGTATGTCAATAAGTTTAACATATATTATGTATGTCAATAAGTTCTGCATAATATTGTATGCTTAAGAATGATATTTTAAATGACCTTGTTTTTTTTTTTATCGAGCCAATTTTATCTGATTGTGTAATTGAAAACAATTTTTACTCTGTCAGATCTTCAACTGCAACCTTTACAAATTTTACGACTATTTTCGACAAGTAATATTGATTTAGCATTTGAGGGAAAATCCGTCCCTAGAAATTAAATTTACTTGTGGTTCTGAAAACTGATGGTTGGTCCGAGTTGTTCTTTTCATTGGAGTGTAGAGGGTCTGAAGGGTAAACATTATTCAAGCGGGTTTGGGTTCAACATCCCATTAGCGTCAATATGGCGGGACGAAGTCTTGAATATTTAAATTATAAACCTATTGTCTGATTGACTACCAAAATACTACCTGGAGAAGTGAAAATAACTATTCAAGTTGACTAGTCTCATGGTCCCGCTCACAAAGTAAGTATTGGCGGCTGCGCGCCGAATACAGAGAGCTCACTTCAAGCAAACGTCACGACGAAACTCTCCACAATTTGACACGCCGCCGTTTACAAGGACATCCAAACCAATCCAAACACATTTGTAGTCGACTGTCTACCGCGTTTGGTGCGGACGTGCAAAATGGCTTCACACAAATATAAATAGGTAATAAATAGGTTTATTAGTATACGATGTGATTTGTACAATATTCCTATAATATTTTGTACCAACCTAAATAAAAACGTGTTTTCATAAAAAAACAAACAAGATTAATAACTCTTATCAGTATTTTTTTTTATAATGTGATTTAAGTTTCTACTTAAATAAAGGCAACTTTACATTTTTGATGTACATACATACACATATCACGTCTATTATCCCTTGCGGGGAAGGCAGAGCGTAAACGGCTGCAAAAACGGATATTTACGCCATGTCTGACAAAAATTTGAGGGTCATTCGGAAAATTGTGTATCGCCATAGTGACAGGTTGCCAGCCCATCGCCTAAAATTGCAATACACTCCCTCAAGTCCCTTAGTTGCCTTTTACGACTCCCACGGGAAAGAAATGGGGTGATGCTCAGTCTCAACAGCCCCAGAGCAGATATCTACCTACTCGTCATTCCCCATTTCATAATAATTGTGCTATGTAGGTAGTATCATAAGAATAGATAATAATACTGGCGTATAGAAACGAAACTCCTTTGTCTGGGCCCCAAAAGCCGCGCTTTAAATACCTACTTCCCCCCGCAGCCCGTAACGCCCCGCACTCTCCCGCGCTTTAAGTCGGGGCTGTCACGTGCCAATAATTTAATTCCAGACTAGCGGCCAGTCAAGCGGTTGCGACCGCTGCTAACAGTTTTCCCGTGGGAACAAAATATTTACCCGTTTTAAAGACTTACCTTCCCTTAATGGGATAAGTCCGCCTTTGCGTCATTTCTTGTTTTTGATTTAATATATGTTTTCTGTATTAGTTTTAAGAATGCACAATAAAGAGATTATACATACATACATACTTACCTTACCATTTTATTGTTAATAGGTAGGTACAGAATTTTAAAATAGGTGCAAAAATGGCGCCGTGTGGTGCCAGATTAGAATAGCATTCTGTTTGTAAAACGCGTTCTCCCTATGAATACAACACCTTGCACTCTGCTCGCTAATCCATCCGCCAAGCGTGGTGAGAAGGTAGGTACTTATGGCAAATAGGTACCATCCGAGTAGAAGGAGGCCCATCACTTTTCTTGGCTCATCTTTAAGGGCGGGGCAGACCGGCTCCGTATGCGTTCCGTATCCAGCTCTCGTCCGTAGTCACGCACGAACTGATGACGTTGTAATGTATAGGATCGTATGAGATACGGCACACCGCTTGCGTTGCGTATCCGTTCCGTGCTGCACGCAAGCGGTGTGCCGTATCTCATACAGTCCCATACATTACAACGTCATCAGTTCGTGCGTGACTACGGACGAGAGCTGGATACGGAGCCGGTGTGCCCCGCCCTTGAGGCAAATTAAAAAAACTTAGATGCGGAGTCTTCCTCGCATCACTTTTGCAGCCATACACACCACAATAATTCGACATTGCTAAATTTTTCACAAAAAATTAAAATTCGACCCGCACGACGAACGTTTCCGCGGCGAAGCACACTCCCGACTGAATTGTTCTCTAAGAGGCAGCCAGACGGATTGACCTTGAGCGCGTCTGGAGCGGGAGTGTCATCTCTATGTGATTTCTACTCTATGGTAGTATACGTAATGTAAATACAGGGAGTAACAGAAAGGGTATATCAAGCCGAAAGGAGGTCAAAGTGGGGAAATGGGGAAAGTTGTTCAGTTTCATGAGCACCTTTCGGCTTGATAAAGCCTTTCCGTTACTCCCTGTATGTTTAGGTACCTACTCCATTGAATAAAATCGGTAAGAAAACTGTGGCAGCCCTTGCCGAAAGCGGAAATAATCGAAAAAAGGGCCGAGTGATCCTTCTGTACATTCTCTATTTTGTGTCCCGCTCCTGCCATTATGAAAGTAAAAAAGTCGGGAACTTTTTTGCAAATATATGATACAGAGAAGAAGGTAAGTAATTTTTTTTTCACATGTGGTAGCTAAAAGTAGTAATTTGATAGTAAAACAGACTATATATTTCAAAACCCAAGACTTGATCCCGCCATTTTGACGCTGCTAAGCACCCCATAACGTGTTAGGCTTAGGCGTCAAAATATCAAGCAAGGCTCGACCACCACTTATAAAATACCTTCAATAGAAATAACAACAACGCCAGATTTGGACACCATTAAATTTTTATTGCAATACAACTAAATTATCTAACGGTTGGATCGACAAATGGAAGATTCAACAACTCTTTAACTTAAATACAGTTTCCTAAAAAGCCTGATTTAACAGCTGTCATAACAAAACGACGAAAAAAATGGACTTCGAAATTTCATAATCAGTATCATTAATCATATGATTATCATGGAATTGACAGTTGTCGAAACAGGCCATTAGATTGGCTCATCTTTATATTCTTATCTATCATACAATTTTACATATTTTTACCTTTTCACATTCGACTTAGGTACATTCTTGATGTTAGAATATAATAACTTAAAATATCAGATCATAAATATCAAAAGAGGTTGTTAATGGCCTCAATTCAGGATAACAATTATCTTAACTTAGGTACTTTGAATTAGCGCTGTCATTTTCCGTCAAAAACGTGTAGAAAAGGATGGACTATATCTAAGACCTGTCATGTCAAATGTGACACAAAATGCGCGCTATTTGTCAAAATAAGGCGACGATTAAAACAACAGTCTCTAAGAATAGGAGATATCTAGGTGTAATCTTTTTTTTTTGTGTTGGCACTAGTTTTGACTATTTGCTAGTGTCGTTTTTTTATTTTTATTAAACGGTATGGGAACCAAACGCGTAAAATAAAGTAAAAACAAGGAAAACTTGGCAGAGTAAGGTATAACAATTTATGAGCATACTTAAACTAAAGCATTTTTTTGTTAAGTAATTACAATAAAATGATACAAATGTTACAATATTGTAAAGGATACACCTATAAACAGGTGATACTAGTTGGAAAAGGAACACGAAGTGACTGAATAGACTGCGTGAAGATAGCACGAACATGAAGGGAACAGGAAAAGAAAATATGGTATAAATTATCAACATCACCTCCAAAGACATACTTAGTACTGTTCAGCAAAATACAACTGACAATCCATAAATCAAATTAAACGACATGACATGACCTAGATATCTCCTATAATTTTTTAACCCTATTTGACGGAAAGTGACAGTGCTAATTTAAGGTAAGTTGAGAGAATTTATTTCTCGATTTGAGGCCATTGTGCTAGTTTTATAGCACGTTCACACAATGCCAATATGGTCAGGAAATTAGTAAGGGAAGTGGGCAGCGCGAGTATGTTAACAGGTTACTCGCGCTGCTAATAGTCATGCCGCTACCAGTTCCCGTACTCTCCCGAATGTCGGCTTTGCGTACGCGAGTCAAAAAAACGGCAGCACAAACACGTGTGGAATGTATTGCTTCCTCATATTGGTACGAGAATAATATGACTGCAGAGTGTGAACTTCCGAGGAAGTGTCTCGAGCAATATTCGCGACAGCGGCAGGAGCCGGTACATAGTGGGAACGTGCTATTATACGTAGACTTAACAAAAATAGGCTAGTACCTATTGTTGAAATATAGTAGGTAATAAAGGTAGAATATAATAAATGCATTACAATTTTAAAGAAACAATAAATAAATAATCTATTATCTTTATACAGAACTACTTACTACAAATCCTATACACATACTCGTCTCAAAATTGAGCAAGTACCTACCTACCCTCCTAAAAATAAACGAATCTATATTAATTGAACGTACCTATCTACTTTTATGTAGACTAACTTTGAGTTTATTATAAAAATAAATATACATACCTACTTATCACGTAAATGAAATTTTACCTCATTATTTACAAAAAAACATGCTTCCGATTGCTTTTAAACAGTAGGTATCAGGTTGGTTGGTATACTTCCTATATTAGCTATTTCTCTCTCTCTTTCTATGTACCTAAGTGCTAAATATGTGCGTGTGAGAAGGTACATTGATCTGATCTCTGTATTAGGGTAAGGGTCTAACTTGTGATACATTTTTAGGGTGATTCTACTCTACTAAAATGAGAATGAAAAGTTTCAACAAACTACGTATCTTTAATGGTATTTACTCATATACCTAGTGAAGAAGGAAATATTAGATAGATCAGCAGCACGTTTCCTCACTTCCACTGCAAATACTTTATATTTAACTGGTTTGTGTCTGTGATCACATCATAACAAAACAAAAAAAAATTATACAGAAAGTACCTGTACAAACTCTCGGAAATAAACAAGTTAAGGAAGTTATAAATCTCACTAGGCTTATTATTTTCCGAAATTACTAAGTAGGTAACTTTTTTATTACGCTTACCTAACTACATTTGAATAACTTTAAACTGTTTATTAGACCGTAAACCGCTTTTACACCTTCACCGCCTACCACGACACATTGTTGTCATCAGCAAACGCATCTGAGGTAGCCGTGACGACCATGCGCGACATTTTGTAAAACAAGCAAAATAAATTCAAAAACACGACTGCTCTCTGAGATAAAGCCTAGCCTATGACACTCGGGATATTGTAACGATTCTTCCACGCAAAATTTTACAAGATTGCCATTGAATCGACAAGAAGCAGAAGAAGCCGTTAGCGAGTTTCAGTCCTTTAAAGAATCGCAAATGTATACATAGGTACATACATATTACACTCCTTTTTTGGCTGGGCAGTCGTGTAATAAAATGGCTTAGTATAATAAAATTGTCGCATACTGAAAAAATGGCTTATCTTGAATTTACTACATAACTACCTTTAAAAAAAATTGTTTTGATTGTAATCTTTAGTAATGAAAGCAATTAGTGCTAAAATTAGATAACTCATGGATATCAAATCAAATTAAATCGTCTGTCACAGACGTGTGAGGCCAATGATGATGGATACCAAAACTTTACTTACTTATATTATTATTTAAGGCGAGTGCAGTCGTGAACGGCCTCGACAGTGACAGTAATTAAATTTCTGGCAATTAATACCAAAAGAGGCCGCTTTTAGACATTTTGTTTCCATAAAATTTATTACTGCGAATATTTCATTGAGTTTGCAGGTTCTAATTTTACTTCAGGATAATACTTAAGCAACGGGCATTCTGAAAGATTCTTGTTTGTATAAAGATAAAACATGTATTTGTGAAGTGGCGCCACTGTCGAGGCCGTTCACGGCTACACTCACCTTAATAATATTTTTCAGAGCTAGGATATTGTCGGTTTTTATCCTGGTTGAGAGTACAAAAAGTCCACACCTTACTGATTGGTTACATAAACTTACTTACCGTAATTAGGTAGGTATATTGAGTTCATACTGGTAATATAATCGGCAATAAAACAGTTCAATCTATGGCTTAATCTTGCTACTTATTACTTTGTTATAGTAAATCACTAGTCATTTTGCCCATGCTTTTAATTCCAAAATGGGGTGTTTAACGTAATTTTGATTAGAATGGTTAAGTGTACAAGGAAATTTCCGTTCTTAGTCAACTTCATCAGGATTTATAAACATCAGGTAAAATGTCACCTTCCAACAAAGCAGATGTATTAATTTCGATTTATTCCAAATTAAATGTAAATATACTCATTCTCTGACAATGCAAAATATTAAACGATCTTCAGTAAAATTGAATTAAGCCAAATGATAATAAGAAGTCGTAAAAATTCGACAGCAACTGAGACTTGAACCCGACACCGTAAAAATGTTGCCTTCGCGACTCCAGTGAACACATAGCTTGGTTGGCAGAGCAGTAGGACGGTACTACACAATCCCGAGATAAAATTAGCTAGTCTACATAAGTAAGTATATAGTTAATCTGTGGTTCAAGTCAGCCGCAGTTGAAAATTTTCGATTTCTTAATTTATGTAAATAATATAGCACTGTTAGGTTAGGTTAGGTACAGTCTTACAAATGCATTGAAAGAAGTTATCTTAAAATAAGGACGTAACTGTATTTATGCAAAATCTCTTCCTTTAGATTGGACGGAGAAATCTTCATCCCAAATAAAAAATATATATATTTTTATTATAAGCAATATTTATAAAAGAAAGAACATTCAAAAACATGATCCGGCTTAAATTCATTTTATCGTGCAAGAAAAATTAACAGTATTTTCTAAATTACAGTCGTATTAATTGCACTAGTCTTATTAATTGACTGAAAATTTTATCTAATATTTTTAGGTTCAAATACTAATGAGGCAGCGAGCTAGAAGAAAAGTGCCTTTATAATAGTAAGTTAATAAAGGTCAGGTAGGTAGGTACCTTATTAGGTAAAATTACTGAATAAAACCAAAAGAGACTGGAGGAAATACTTAACACAAATACCACTTATATGCACATAAAGTCTACTTTACCAAATAAACCACTTCAAATCACGACTTAAAATGTTTTAATTTACATTTTACAAAGGTCAGTTCTCTATCCAAAGAAATAACATACCATTATTGCCTTCATAATACGCCTAGCCTGGCTCCGTACAAAAATAATTGACCACAGTCGTCACGAAATGGTTTAGAACAATATTTCATCAATAAAATCATCCCAATCAGTAGATCGGTGATTGAATCATCATCGATAATAAAAAAACAAATTTAACCGGTATGGCGACGAAAGATTAAACAAGTAGCTTTCTTTGACTAAGCTACTCATCAAATTATAGTAACCTAGCTGTGGCCGATATTATCAAACTACAGGCTTCAATTTTTCAGGCGAAATTTGATGTTCATTGCGTAGTCAGTCAGCCATTACGATACCAGGAATATTACCCAGAAATGTTCTCAGAATTGCACCTGTCGATTTATAGCCTGTAGTTTTATAACATAGGGCACTGGTTGGATGATGCGCGAGATGCAAGTAGCCTGAGCAAAGTAGCCTGTGTTCGTTCTTACCGACTTATCTATGTTAGTGCCACATTTCATCATAATTGGTTCAGTGGTTTAAGCGTGAAAGCGCAACAGACAGACATTATAATATTAGTTTAGATACAGTGGATATTGTTTAAACGGTTACACCCCCTGCATTTACTTAAACCCCTATTTAAATATGTATTTCTCTACATATTTTGTCAAATACACTATTCAAGAAACTACACTTTTCAGTTGCCGATTTAGTTTAGATATTAATTAGTGTCATGCATTCAATTGTATTTGTGGCCATTGTTGCCGTGTCTATATTATTTTAAGTATTGAACAGTATCCTGCACCTTAGCTACTAGTAATAGACACTAAGGTATATTTCTATATCTAAAATTACTCCTAGTTGAGAGTAATTTTCATGTATTCTAAACCTTTCATATAAACTGCTAACAGCTAACAATTAGGCCGAGAACTTAGCAAACATCTCAATGAATATTTCCTCCTATTTAGGTATTCATTTTTATTCAATAATTTATGTAACAATAATAATAATCATAAATATTTTATCAAAGTACCCTATAGCACAGGTCATAGAACTAATAGGCTAGGCTCGTTACATTATAGAAAATTATATACAAACACTGTTCAATATTATATAAGGTCATTTTATATTCAGTGAAAATATTTTCAGAATGTGAATACCAAATTATAAAACACTTCCCTTTTTAGGTAAACAATATTAGAAAACTTGCATAATTTTCTACGGCGTGAAGGATTTGAACCTGCGACTTTCGCCATGACTAGTGGCGACACCTCTTAGATCTGAGCTACCGCGGCTCGTTCGTTGCCCGCGAATTTCGCAAGTGTATTTTTAAAATTTTGATGCATCTACCGGGTTAGTTTTGCAACGAATACGTAGCGATTAATGCATTCTTTATAGATTGAATGTTATCTAGGCGATGCATACCCGCGGATAAATTGAATACCAAATTATAAAACGTGTTAGGTATATAAAATTTTAGAAAGCTCGCAAAAAGAAAGAAAAACATGCTGGGTATAGATAGCTTAGACTACATTCAACCTGTAAATAATGAATTAGTCGCTGGGTATTAGTTGCAAAACTAACCCGGTAGATGGACCCGTGGCACGCGGCGTAATTGGCATCAAAATACACTTGCAAAATGACCAGATGGAAGAGACGTCGCCACTCGTGATAGCGTAAGTCTCGGGTTCAAATTCTGCCCGCAGTGGAAAAAAATTACAACTAAATTTAAAAACTGCAGAACATAATGCTTTTTTTGAAAATAGAAATTGGACCTTCCATTGAGAACAGAATAGCACTTTTTTATTGCTTTTTGTTTTTTGTATGGGAAGCTGTATTTATATCTTACGAAAAATATTTAAAGAAATAAACTCAAAATAGGCCTATCGCTGTGTAGCGCGTTGGTACTGTGTGACGCGCGCTATGCCAATACGCGCCAAAACGCGGCGCAATACAACTCGTAAGAACACGACGATACCATGCTCTATTATTACAGCTACACAGGCATGACGCGTCTTCTAAATTCAGGTTGTAATGGCGGCTCTCGCGCAACAGTCCGCGCGTGCTGCCCGCTCGACACAGCGTTGGGCCTAAAAATATTATCACGACATTTAAAACCACCTCATATTGGTGTACCTTAAGGCTAAGTAAGTATCTCACATTGCAGTTTGACTGTCATCATTACTTATTTATTGCCAATCTCACTATAAATTCTGAAAAACTTGCCCTAGTGATACATAACCCATTATTTTCAAAATGTCTATGTACATTTCAGTAAGTCGCATAATCCATTTGCAACAGAAAACGAAGCGCGTCAAATAGCGTAAGATAAATGCAGCTAACGCTTATTAAACATAATGTACCTAGTATATAAACCGATGCAAAATAATACATAAACAGAACACTAAAATATGTACTAAATTTACAATAATATCAATAATCTAGCACTTGTATCCTCTCGCTAGCATTAAAAATGTAACTCTTCTCTTAGTCGGTTATTTGGGTTTTAGAGGAGATAAAATTTGCGTTGAACTTTTCTTACATTTATTATAAAATATTATTACAGTTTAACGTAATCAAATACAAACATCTAACTTTTGACTAGCTTAATAAATGTGAGTTCGTAAAATGTAAGTTGAGTTGAGTTTTGTCCTTTTTTATAAAAATAATGATTGGATGATGATTGATAACAAATTGATAAAAAAAAATTGATAAAAAAAAGTAAAGTATTGCTTAAAGTTAATTTAAAACTTAGTTTTCTTGTTCACGGTAGGCGACATAATAAACCATCCTCCAGTTGAGTTTTCAGATTTTATTGGTTGGTTGGCAGCTTGCGACTGCGGCCGAATCATACATATTTATAAGTATTGCTCTTGCATTGCTTTTGTAACAAGTATTATAAATCTAATGAGTTACATGCTATCATTATCATATTTATTTAAATGCCTTCAAAAACGTTTGTACAACAGGTGTTGTTACTTACTTTACAATTATTCCGAATCTACTTCCGAATATCATTTTATTGCGATATTGCATTGTACTTAGCTAAATATATTATATTCAAAGAGGATCAAAAATTTGTCGGTTCTGAACTTTCCGAATATAAAATAACACTACTTAATTGTAACCACGGGATCCACGGGCCCTCTGAAAAACCTTAGAGCCAGTTCACACTAAGGCGCGACGGTATATTCCATGTCAGAAATGTATCGCGACGTTGGTGGCACTTCGCATCGCGTCTCATAGTAAACTGACCTATTGGTAGATCAGTAATTCAAAAATGTAAAACACTAAGGTCAATGGATTTTTTGATAAAGTCTCAAGAGATTACAAAATATACTATATTGCAAGTTTAGACCTCTGGGTCACCTTAAGTATCTTGTTTCATCCAAGGAGTCCAGCTTTTTATAGGTACTCCTCGTAAATGTCAATGAGTGGATTATCTTACCCCGGAATCTAAATGCTAGGTGACTAATTAAATTTTTGTATGCTTCCGTTAAAAACCGTTATTAAGATCTTAGCAGGTAGATACGTCGCATGGAAAATGTCCACCACGAAACTGAGTATTTTTAATTCCTGAAGCTTATTTCAGATCGTACAATTCCGAATGAGATTCAATATAATGCTGAGTGATGATCCTCCCGGAGTCCACAACCGGCGTAAGCAGTTCCTCCGACGGCACTTGTATACGGATCCTGTTGTCGGAGGGGAGGTTGTTGGCGCCGTTGGTGTACAAGCCCAGGGAGAGGGGTTTGTGGTGTTCCTCGTTGTACTTGTGCTTGCTCGGGCTGAGGGGGTGCGGGTGCAGGCGCGCGGGGGAGGCGGCGGGCGAGGGCGACGCGGCGAGCGGGTTGTACGTCACGTGTATGCGCACCACGTCGTCCGACAGCGGCGACGCGGACGTCGGGTGCGGCGTCGCGCGCGGCGTCGACTGCGCCGTCGACGGCGCCCTCTGGATACTCATCCCGCATATACCCGAGCTAGAAACAATGTGTATTAATGTAGAACTTCATCCTGATTCTTATGGAGAAACAAAATAACATTTACTATCATTTAGTCTCCCCACCTCTCTACCTAGGAGCAATCCTAGGATGAGCTTTTTTAAATTCTATTTGTCCATTAGACAGGGAAAGGTCTCAAAACCATACAGTCTCGTCTTCAGTTACTAACCTAACTTACTCATGGTCACGCGATACTGCCGACACATTATTTAGTCAATCGCACCACAAAGGTTACGTCTGAACTGAAACCTCTTATTTCTCGCGTAAAACTTAAGATAGGTTGATACAAACGTTATGCTACGTTCAGAAATTTACGCTACGGGCAGGGAAATATGAAGGGAAATGCGCAGCGCGAGTATGTAAACAAGTTACTCGCGTTGCTCCTCATCATGCTCCCGCGAATGTCCGTTTTTAGTGCGGAAGACAAAGGACCGGCAGCACGAGTGCGATTGGAATGTATTGCTCTCTCGCTCACTCGTACTGCTGCGTGAAGAGTATGACAGCAGTGTATGAACTGTGTATTACTCGCGTCGATACTTCCGCGGAAGTAGGTATATCGGGAAATATTCGCGGCAGCAGCAGGAACAGGTTGAGTGTGTGAACGTAGCATCAGATTGACTATTATATAGCGGTCCCACCGCCTAGGATGGGTTAGTAAAGCTAGCGTGTAGAGTAGAGGCACAGTAGAGAGCAACTGACCCGTCAGAGCGCGTTCCGTCGTCGCTGACGATGCTGTGCGTGTCGAGCGAGTTGTCGGGCGCGTGCGAGCGGCCGCTCGAGAACACGCTCAGGTCGGCGGTGCTCGTCACGCTCGTGTCGGCCAGCGAGCGCCGCGACCCCAGCGCCGACACAGAGTCGTCGCAGCGCCCGCCCGTTGTCGCCGGACCGCTGTGCTCTACAACATCGACACACCTCACATTACGGATACGGACCCTCAAAAACAAACAACTCAATATTTCACTAAGAATTTTAGCAGCGGCATAAATGAATGATACGAAATGTAAATGTAAATTTAAATACTAAAATAATTAGCATGCGTAAAATGCGAATAAACAATCCAACTTACCTTCTGTTAATGCATTATTAAAACAACACACATTCTCAAGCGAAGAAAATCGGGACCAAAATTGTGCCACAAAATTTACATGCAAACAAAATCTCTGCTCATACTTGACAAATTCCAAACTAAAATGAAATCATATATATTTTTTAATAGTATTTATTATTTACACTATGTTTGACCGTTTTTACGTTTTGTCTGCTTACTTTGCTAGTAGGTACTGAGTTAACTAGGTAGGAATGAGGTTCGGAGGGTACACATTGGAAAGAGAGGGTGTGGAACTCTTGGAAGATGTCAACGGAAGCCGGCGACTCGCGCAGCGGCAGCGTCGAGCCAGATATCTCACCTGCGGACGATCACATCACGCTATGTCAACTTTCCTTATCATACACGAGCCCGTCTCAGCGGCTACATTTTCCCGTTCAGATTTTCTAATTTAGCTTTCCCAAGAAACACGGACATAACAACTTCAATACATAATTTGTATGATGGATATTGATATCGGAACATTTCTTACAGCTATAACGTGTAGAACGTCAACAGCGCATAGATAGCCAAGCAAAAAACCTACCAAACTGCAATTTTTTTAACTGAAATATTCCAGGGGTTGAACTAACAGATGATACATAGGTACTTATTTTTCGATTTATAAATGAGCGGAGTGTCGTGTTTCAAATTATTTAAATGATTTATAATTATTATAAATCATTTACAAATTGTAGTAAAATAGGCATATATGCTTGGTAAAATTAAAATCGTTAAATAAATTCAGTGTGACTTATTTCTGTGATTAGACGAAAAATTATAATTTGATAATAATTTTTACTAAAAGCTTCAACTAAAATACGCAACACTACATTGGTTTGACTACGTATAGTGAATAATACCTCAAATATTATTAGCAAACGTACCATCAACACAATGATTTCAAAACGCATTCGAATATCACTATTTACTGACGTTCTTCACACAACCACGGGCGGCAAAACTAAAATAAAATAGTTAATATCAAGATATGCCAGAAAATGATAAGACCAATACAATAACCACATTTTCTTTAAGAAAAACTACATGTTTAATTTGAATTAATAATTTGACTTTCAATAAAAATCTTTTTTTTATTATTAGATTTATTTATCTGGATTTTCTATTGTAAAGGTACGTCAATAGAAATACTACGATATAAATGCATAAATAATACGAATGTACGCAATACAAACACGAAATGAAGCGGTTGGGGTGGGTTTATGCGATGTGATCACACGCAACAAACAACACACGACATATTACAATCAAGTGGTGAGCAGAGATTCGTTCACAGAGAAGCAAGGATTTCAAAGAGATCAGGAAAGGTGTTCTACAATAGTATTATCATGAAGGTGCGCATTATGAGGAATAAGGTGCCGTGCCGTTATATTAGATAGTAGAAACGTAAAAGTTAAAAACAAGTAGCGTACTATAGAATCCAGCAAAATGCAAAAAGCAAAGCCATCTCAAGATCCGAGGAGATAAGTTTAAAATTTAGTAAGTATGTACTAAGTAATTAAATGCACCAACAAGTTACCAATATTAAGGAGAATAAAGTTTATCTGTTTATCATTAAATTTTAATAAGTAGGTATATAGTTAATAAGTAGGTAGGTATCAGATGGGTACCAAGATTAAGAAAAATATAGAGTTTGTAAAACCTTAATACGATTTCCTCCTATCAAGAGCAGGGCGCGTTTTGTTAATGCACGAGTCCCTTTGTTAAATATTACATAAACCCACCTCCAAACCACAATTAACCAAAATAATTATATAACAGAATAACAGATATATCTACAGAATAAACAAAAAATTAATGATTAATAGCAAATAATATGCTGTGTAAATATGTGTAAACTGACGGGACTGTACAAGGATTAGTCGGCAAAGCCTTTAGTACTGCTACTTAGCTCCGAGATTGTATGAAGCTATGGGCCCATCCAGAAGCCAGCATGAAACTTAGTATGCTTGTAGCTTTCATAAGTATAATGAATAATTTAAGATTAATAATTCAAGGGACAAAGTTTTCAGATGAATCAGGGCCTTAACAAAAGTCTATACCAGTATTCTACCTCAAGGAACTTATGATTAATCCAGAACAAGAAGTCATCTTTTAAAATAAAAATGGAATTCATATAAGCATAACTTGAATATTTAAACATACTATAAATACAATTGAATGCAAATTATTTTACTGCTTGAAAGTTTTTATGTTACATTAACCGTTTTATGTAAAAAATCAGAAAAACCGAAAGTAGGGAAACAAAAAGGTGAGGCGGGGAAACATTAATTTGACAGCTTGTTCCCCTTTTAAATTTTTGATTATAGATTCAAAAGCTACAAGCATGCCAAGTTTCATGCTTGCTTCGGGATGGGACTAGCCGCATTTTATTAGAGTAAACGCCGGATCAAACACACACACTAACATATGACACTTGCATGCTTATTACAACTACAAAGGTTTATTTATTTATTTCTATTATGTATATAACAATTGGTTTCTTATTAATATTTTACAATATGGAGTTTTCTTTTTGAGAATTGAGAAATGTTTAGCATTCCAAGAACTCTGTAGATGGCGTTGAACTGACTACGTTACTAGATGCCAAAGCCAAAACACACAAAAAAAGGTATTGTTTTTCCGAGTCTACCCTCGTTTTTCGCGTTTTGTTATGAATACTCAGTTTTGTTTGTACGTTGTTTTAGTTTTTTTAAGCAGGGAAACCCATGAAAGTAAATCTTTTTGTGATGCGAATGATGTTGCAATGATTAATTCCTTTTTGTTTTACGATATCATACATCCATGTAAAAAATATGTGAAAGTCAACGTACGAAGCACAGCGCCATCTATGCAGCGACTAGGGTGGAATAAAAAGAGAACTCCCTATTATATGTAACAGCAGTGATGTTTATTCCTCTACAGGAATATCAAGTGAGATATCCCGGAGGCAAAACTTAAGATAATTTAATAATGGGTAAAAAACGCATAATAATGCTGATATAACGGGGGCAACATTCATTTTGTTACGAATATTTTGATAACTACTGCCGCCCCGACGCAAATCCTTCCCCGTTTTCTTGAGCGTTCTTTGAAGCGGACCGTTACTCAATTTAACTGATAAGAAAATTAAATGCTTTTTTCATTCAGTACGATTTACTTCGGGTACTGGGAATTGCAACGGGTTAAAAATATGTAATTTTTAACATAAAACTTATATTTATTGAAGATTCGAGAATACTAAATATCGATTTATAGATTTTTTTAATTTAATAGGAAGTATGGACCACCCTGTATAGATTAGTAGTGCTATTAGAGTATGCCTGTGTTATGGTAGTTATGTAAAGTTATGTACGTACACCCATGAAACCTAGTAAATTGTAGAAAACAAATAACCTAGCTAACATACCTTTAAGCAAATAAGTTCTTACCTAATGGCTAGTTAATATTAAGTTTATTTTTAAATTATCTATTAAATTCGCGGAACGAGCAGTAGTCAACAGAACGACTATTACTAAGACAATGATATACAGACCATGTGTCGTTTGTACTTAATATAAAGAAAATAACATTTAATAAAATGCTTTTTAAGGGAACGTCCTTAATAATTAATGTAAATGAATATAAATGAGTGGTACATGCATCACAAATCATAAATATCTACACTTCAAAATTTACTAAAAATCACACCACATCAACATCTATGTTTTATACATATCACTGATTGGTCTCCATTCATGCAGACATGATTATTATAATTAATGATTAGATAGTATGTATAGATCATTTTCTTATACTATAATTAAGGAGACGAAAGATCCTTCGTTTCAACTGAATTTAGGCCAATGGTGTTGTATTAGTAATAGAAATAATGCGCAGACACGATCAAGACTCATATCGTTATTGTTACTTTAAGAAATTGTATAAAGTATGTAGAGTAGACATACTGCACTACGCAGCAGTAGCAGCGGGCAGATGCCAGGTCGGATGCAGTTACCGGTTAGTGCAACCTTACCCATATGATCTGAGAGTCATTTAAAATGTATTTGTGTTCAGGACAACTTTAACTTAATGTGAACTTGATAGTTCACTTTTATTTGTTTGCAGTGGGTGTCCTCTCTCTATCTTTCTTTCTCTCTACGTAAGAAATAATTGAGCAAAATATGATAAACAATAGAGCGACCTCACGCTATAAGTAGCACATCTTTAAAGATAACCATATAAATACAACGTTAATCATACAAAATTCTCGCCTTATCGAAAAAATGTATATATCAATAAATGCAAGTGCAATATGGCCCCTTAAATAAATGATTGGTCTCGCAAATAGTCTAGGCTGTTTCATGCCGTATTATTGAATTCGATTATGTACTCTTTTCGTACAAAACTTTACCAAAGCTATCACTCAAAACATAATTAGGAACAGAAATCGGTATGACAAGATTCGCTGTATAAAATCAATTAAATTTGTAGGTATTTTTGGGACTTGCAGTGCTCTGTATTGATCTGGTTCGCACCCAGCGCAAATTGAAAAAAAAATACATATTCCTGGATGTTTCAGTCAACAATCGATTTAGTGATTGGGTATTTAGCTGCATTCAATTCATAAACAAACAAACATGCTGTAAATGCACACTTTCTTAATACTTACCTCAAGCCTAAGCATAGTTCTACATCAAAAAATATTTTGAAACGATATTTTGAAAATACACACATCGATATTTAAGGCCAAAGGCAGGTTTTGCAAAAGAATGCTTACGTTGTATGTATTTCAACGTATACAGCAGCTCATGAATATGAACAACATTCCCAAAGAACATTAGGTAGATCGAAATGTAAGCAAAAAATAAAACCTTTCATACACAATTATTATATAACGCGCACGAAAAATTTTGCTTCTGAAACTGTTTCATACCTTGAAATGACTTATTATTATTTATTAATTTAAAGACCATGACACGGAATAAAGTTAACATAAAATGTAAATGATAGATCATCTATCGGTGGGTCATCGGTGTGTGTATGACAATATTTTTTATGTAAATGCGACTACATCATACTAATTTTACAAAACAGCTGCAATGGCACTCTCTGTCAATTTTGTGTGGCAAATGAAAAAATATACGTTCTCTGTTCTCTTACATTGTTCCGGGATCCATAACTTTACATGCAACAAGGCCGAAATAGATACCGATCATTAAAAGTTTCGTTTCATGTCAATAATGAATAATTTTGGTTCTTGCAAAAATATGGCATTTAGTACAGACATACTTTGGTGTGAACTAATACTTATTAGTAAATATTTTGTAGCATTTGGCGCGTAATCCTATTTAAAAATTAAAAACCAGAAAGTGCCATTGAGTGTGGAGCTAGGCCTCCAGACCTACCAAACTACAGGGCAACGCAGCTACAGGCCTTCGCGCCTACAGATCTAAATGGCTACGTGGCTACAGGCCTACAGGGTTACGTGGCTACAGGCCTACAGGGTAACGCAGCTACAAGTGGGTGAATTGGTCAGAGCCGAGGCTCTCGTCGGAGGAGGTGCGCGAGGGGGGCGGGCTGGCCTCTAGATTACCTGACACCGTGTCGCTTTGTGACACCCGCAGCTCCTGCAACTCCATCGCCGCTTTCTCACGTCTGCAAATACAAATCAATAAATAGTATAAAATGAAGTTGTTTCCCATGTACCTATGTATGCTTAGATCTTTAAAAGTACGCAACGAATTTTGAAGCGGATTTTCTTGAGTAAGTAGGGTGATCTAAGAGGAAGGATACTATGTATAATTAATACCGGGTAAACGCAATTTTTCCGCGATTTAAACATAAAACTCTTTCGCCTGCAAAGTTCAAGATCGCTAGGATATGATAAGTAAGGCCATAGTAACAAACATAAGGCCATCCCAATAAGCCATATTCGACGGCTGTCATCTCCATACTCAAAAAATAGACGTCAACAAAGGCAATGTACCCTCTGCCATCGCATTAGCATGAATGTGTCAATAAGTGATAATAAGAGGGGTATATATGTTCCTTGGTGATAATGCTATCCTACATTGAATAAAGTTATTTCATGGTTATTTCATTTTCATTTTTTCATTTTCTGACAGCTGTCATATGGCTAATTGGGATGGCCATACTATAAGGTTTTTAATAAAAATCTATAATAAATTCGAACTTAACTCGACAAAGAGATTATATTCCAGGCAGTGTATTTCTCACCTTAGTATCACAGTTGCTCTAGTTTGCTTCTCAGTTTCAGAGAAGTTCTCGGCGCGCTGTCCGATCTTGGCCTTCTTGTCCGGCTCTATGAAGACGCCGAGCGGGCGCTTGGCGAGCTCGCCGGGCGGCGGCGGGCCCGGGTGGTCCAGCTTCGCGCGCTTCAGCTCCTCCATGGAACGCTCCAAGTGGTAGATCACTACGTCATCCTCGTACCCAAAGTCTTTGTGTAGCTTCACCTTCGGAAAAAACCGGTTGTAAACACATATGCAAAGGTACAACACATTGCAATACATTATTGTTACCAAACAAACTTACCTGAATATAGTTTACTATTAGATCCATATCGTTTAACTTAATTATGGCCTTTTTGTGAAGTTTGAGTATTGTAAAAGCCATGGCAGTGATCACCCTCTCTCCATCCAACAAATATATGTCCCACACTCTCAAACAGAGACTAAAAGGCACACGCTCCACGAAGCAAACGAAGAACCATTTCAGAGAGTAGAGTATTGCGTCCAAACCAAAATGATCAAAATGCGCCTTCAATTTGGGCATAAATTTCTTAAGTATTTTATCGTGGTGTTCTAAATACCTTTGTAACTTAGGGAAACCTTCTATATAGAGGCCGTGCATGGCGTACCTCTTGTCTGACAAGAGTAAGGCGAGCGCCCAGAAGGCGTCCTCCTCGTCCATGTACATGAGCAGCACCCCGGCCATGCCCGACATGCCCTGGCAGTACCCTACCTCCGAGTTGTATATACTGTATGCACACAGCACGTTGAACAGCGAACATTGCTTCTCCGAATATCGCTCTCTATAAAACTGATGCTCTCGGAACTGTCTGTTTACATCTGAATCAATTTGTCGTACTTCTGTCGACCATTGTTTTGCCAGTCTTAACATTTCTTTATATTTTCCAGGGTTATCGGACTTTATTCGGTTCACGTCTAACAGTTTGCACCATATTTTGATGCGCAGTGAGTTTGGAATGCCTTTGTAGATGCGTCTATGCAGTTTTTCCTTTGTCGCAGGTAGGTCCCAGTTAGCCAGCATTTTAACCCATTTTTTCTCCCGCTCGACTTCGATGTTGACTTTTTGCGACGTCGTTTTCTGCGGCAACCGCTCGTCATGAATGAAGCCATACCTGCAATATGATGTTCACTATGTCACAACACAATAATGTATTTTTTATAGAAATTTTATAGAAAAAAGATGTATTACTTCTTGAGTTTCTAGGAATGTAATAATCATTAAGTGAAAATCGAAGGGGCAACAATGAAACTATTATGGATATGCACACAGACGCGGATCTTAGCAATCATTTTTTAATTATTTCTTTCAATATTTATCATTGTAACAATTTGTCATTCTATTATGATATACAGGGTGGCCTGTATAGTAACGTCCAAAGACAAAATTTGAATGTTCCGTTAAAAGAGATTTTAGAGCGGTTATTTCTATTACATAATCTTCATGATTTATACTTTAGAGCATACAAAAAAAAGAAAATAGCCTCCCAGTAAAATTTTCTTCATACAACTTGAATAAACAAAAAAGTTAAATAACTGGGAAGTTACAAAAATCGCAGAACATACATGGGGGTAATCGGATACCCCTGAGTATAAGGCATTCAAGTTTTGTCTTTGGACGTCACTAGTCGGGCCACCCGGTATATTCTAATTAAAACAGGGCTATTTTTTATTCAGTTACCAAAGTTTTAAAGGTGTTTCTTCTCATGATCATGCACAAATGCTTTGATGCGGCTAACTCAGAAATCAAGAAAAAGGAAACCAACTCTTTCACACATTTTGGTTGGGTAGGTTAGGTATTTAATTTTCTATGCAACAAACAGCAGTTTTATATTTCGCTAATTTAGTGATATCCCAATACTAAAAAGTTGTTTATAATCACAAGAACAATCACCCGGCAAAGTTGCATACTAGACCCAGTATTTATAATTCCCTTAGATTTCCCGGATGTTGCGGATTTAAAATAGGCATATCCTTGACATGGAAAACCTCCCCTAAATTATGATTTTTAGTAATCAGTAACTTCAGAAACTGCTGAAACAATTTCAAAGCACCTTCTGCTGTTAGTGAGCTACAGTATCACTGAGGCTATGTTATACTGAGGGAAAACCTCTTAATCTCAAGCAGGTGAAATTACTGAAAGGGCACTAAAAAGGTAATAAAACCAACAAATAATTTTAAATTAAATAGTTTATGTAACAATTCAAATCATCTGTAGAATAAAGGTATATTCATGTAGGAAAAAGACAAATTGAGTACAATCGCAAATATAGCTGATATAGCACACCACATTTCTGTCCCATTGGTGTCATTGTCATATGACACCAATATATAAACTCAAGGGTTTCACATAAGGATTTAGGCTGTAGGCATGACACTGACACACATAAATTAATGATGTTCAAATATTGGCAGACATGAAGTACCTAGCCACCCAATTTTAATTTTTGTTTTTTTTAATTTATGTTCTCTGAGGCGCAGCATGCATTTACCACCGCCCCATCACTGTCGAAAATGCCAACAGGATAAATGTAGTTATTGCAACATCTTGTACTGCAATAAGCCTGCCAAATGTAGCATGAATGGCTTTTATCCTCAAACAGAGGAGGTCCACATCCAGACCCAGCAGCATTATATGAAAAATGTTCAAGTAAACAAACAATATTGCCGTTTATCAGTTTTTATCATAGTAGTGTTGATTGAAACTAAATTTACAAAACACATTTTAAGTACCTACACACATAACAAGTTTTATCATAATACACAAAAAACTACAGATATTTGTACCTACAGCTACAGCTTGCTTATAATGTATGTGGTCATGTTTCAATAATGTGATTGATAAATAAAATCCTGTTGATGTCATATTCAGATTCAGATTCTCTACTCAGTTCAACACAAGGTTCAAAGCAAGAATCAATAATAATATAATGAGAACAATGAAAGTTCACAGTGAAAATTTGACAAAAATTGTAAGGTCATAAAAGCAATACATATACTTTCAGTGCAAACAAAACAACACTATGTTTTTGTGCAACCACAGGTTACAGTGAAAGCTGTTTTTAAAAGAACTGCAAGGTTGAACCAGAAATCATATAATGTACTAAGATCCAAAGCCATACACTATACAAACTCAAAATAACAGTATTTATTATATTAATTATTCTTTTTCAACAATATAGTTGCAACTTGGTGGCTTAAAAATGGCCTTCATTCAAAAGACATTTAAAGTTTTGATATCCGTTACAATACTTTCACACAAAAGGTGCTAAGTTAGAAAAGCATAACCACTTAAGTACTATACTTATAATAAACTTTGCTGCTCGCTTGGCTAATTTTGATATACATATGTTACTTGCATGACTTAAAAGAGAAATTTAAAATATTATCTACATCATTGATTTCAGAAGTATGAAATATTACCAACATCACCTCAGGGGCTGCCTTTTAAAAGGTTAAGCACACCACTGCAAGTGCACCCCAACTTAATAATGCTTCTTCTTTCTTTTCATGTGGGACACCGAGTCGTCCAACAATGCTGAATAAACTGCACTATCAAATATTGGTATAAATTATTACAATTAAACTCTCTTCCTTTTGTACTGCCAGCAAATGACGATACTTTTACTTACTTCTTACTTTCTACATGGTACTAAGATTTTTCAATCCAGAAAAGCATCCGTTTCATGGCATAATTTTTCAGCATAACTCAATATCAATCATTCACAATGCTCTTTAAATATGCAAGGACAACACATGAGCAAGGATAAAGCACATATATTGCATTTAATGCACATGAAACCAGTAAAATATTAGTATTACAAAAATACTAACCTGTCTGTTTTGTGATACTCTTCAAATTCGGGGTCCTCCCACGGGTCTATCTGTCCGGCAAGGTTATCACGCCCCCTTTCGTACCTCTGGAAGATCCGCTCCCGCTCCTCGGAAGCCCGTGCTAGCAGTGCCTCCTCATTCATAACACAGCCTGACTGTGCCACATTACGAGTCACACGACCCACTCTTACACACGACCCCCTTCACTTGCTGCCGTGTAACCCAGCGTCACCAATTTAATACATGTTATTTGTTTATTACAATACAAATAAGCTAATTCAATTCATCTTCAATAAAAATACATCACGCCCAATCTTCCCGGACGTTATAATTTTGACGGGCCTGTCTGTTCGTTCTGTTGTCATGTCATTTAAATGGATTATTGCGATTATTCGAACCTAACCATATCGACTGAACTGAGCCGGTTAATTATTTTGTACTTATGTTACCTTCATGAAAATACGCAATTATAATTTATTGTTTCAAAAGCTTCGAAATCCCGAAAATTTACGTAGAGAATAAGAAAGGAAACGATCACTCCGAGGATCACTCAAACATCACCTTTTTTTAATTATTTTGTCTATTGGGCAGGCAAGCAAAGGTCTCATAACCATACAGCCTCGTCTCCTAATAGCACGTTCACACAATGCTAATATGGACAGGAAAATAGTAATAGCACGTTCACACCATGCTCCTGCCGCTACCGCGATTGTTGCTAGAAATAATTCCGCTAAAGTATCATCGCGAGTGAGTGTTCACACACTGACGTTATACTCTTCTCCCACCAATACCAGTGCCATGTATTATCATTGTACAGGTACAGGTCCACATTTACAGGCGAAAATCTGCCTGTAGCACACTTGTAGTTACAATTTACAGGTTACAGGCGTTTTATGAAGACACTTGTAAAGCTACCATTGTCAGTACCGCTCCAAAATCTCGACTACAGGTAAATTTTACAAGTCGATGTACAACACTATCGATTCATTCATTTCATTCACTCAAATTCAACGTCAATGTTATAGCACAGATTAAATAATGTGAAAGTATGTAAACACTTTGCTAAATATATAAGGCATTACACTGAGAATTATTATTTTAATAAAAAGGAAATTACAGAAATGAAATCAACAATATTTCTAATTAAAATCGTATTATTGATAGAGTACGTTAAAAAAGTACTGTTGTGAATTAATAATAATAATCCACAATTGACGATAAAGTTTTGCTTTATTTAACGCCTCGAGCAAAATAATTTGGCAAGTAACGCATTTTGAGTACTTTTGAACATATTGAATAGATTTCTATGCAGAAATCTTGCACTTGTAAAATAATTACCTAGGTCAGACGACCTGTAAAATTATTCACAAGTTGTAAGTTTTTACAGTTGAAGTTCACAAGTCTTTTGATGTACACCTGTAAAAACTTGCTCGATTGTGTTTTTAAAAGCAAAATCTACCCTATGGTTTGTCGATGGAAATCTACAGGTGCCTGTAGCTGTGACTTGTAAAATTGTAAACCTGTAGCTTCAAAAAACGCCTGTAGTTGTAATTTTCATCAGTGTTGCTATTTAAATATTAATTTTGGCGCGATGTTGCCACTTTTACACCTGTAGAATTGTAGTTGTTCAATGATAGCACAGGCCACAGTAAGCGCGATAGCAATACATTCCACTAATTCCACTAGCGCTCGTGCTGCCGCCGCGCCGTTCCTTTGACACGCGCACGAAAACCCGAGGGCGCGTTCAATGGACCACGGATAATATATCTTTCGTAACCTTTTTATACTTAGACAGTTCGTAAAACCGCGTTTTGGAGCGCATGGTAGAAAATTGGCGTGCTAAAACGCGGTTTTATGACCTGTCATCGGAAAAAATACCGACTAGGAGAAACACCGACTGTTCCAACCGGACATGTTTGGAAGTTGTATATATGTATAGCGATCGGCGAAATAACTTCTATACCGCGTTTCAGGACTTGTATGTGGAGGGAGCGCATGCGCGCCGCCACAGGAGCGTCTGTCTATTTAAAATTGTCGAAAATGCAGGATATGTCCGGCTTTTTAACCCAAATGTTAGGCCAAACTCACAGCTCTGTCCCGCTTTTCGGTATGAGGACCTGGCAATCTATCCTATCCTATCATATCTAGTGTTTTTGTAATATATTTCTGTTGTTAATCGTGTTGTACTATATATTAAACTATAATATTTATATATTTTCGAAAATAAGAACAATCACCGCGGCAAATCTTTAGAAATCGCTAATGTGATGACATCTATCTAACATCTAATTATCATCCATTCACTTCGCCCAACCCCCGTTCAGAGGTGTGTTAGTTTAAATTTTAAGCTAATGTTATCTTATCCGGAGCACGTTGAATGTACCCCCGAGGCAAAGAGCATATTCTATCCACTTACCCCTTCGAGCAACACGGTCTTCCGTCTCGTTCCGATCCGGACGGAAGGCCGTCGTTGCTCCAAGACTTATCCCCGAGGTAGCAGGGGCACGTTTATGCTCTTTCTACTAGTCGGTATTTTCTCCGATGACAGGTCATAAAACCGCGTTTTAGCACGCCATGCGCCAGTCAGGAGAAATTTTCTACCATGCGCTCCAAAACGCTGTTTTACGAACTGTCAAAGCATAAAAGAGCGACGAATGATTTTATCCGTGGTCCATTGAACGCGTCCCAGGCTAGGCTATCTTATCTACATATATAGTCTGTGCAAATAGCAGGTTTATATTATCTGTGGACTGGGAGTACAGAACTTTGCTTTGCTACATTGCTGAAATAAAAATTAACGATACGTTATCGTACTATTGATAACTTTCGTGCTGAGGAGGCTTCTTGCAGGTAAGAATACTATTCGCAATAAAAACACTCAAGGCGACAGTCGTATTATAAAACCTAATACAGATATTTGTTTGGCAGATAACCAGGACAAAGTCCACACTTTCTTCAAGGGTGTACAATACAACACCTTCACAGAAATAAAAATGAACCCTCTTTCTCAGGTTAGTAATCTAACTTCCGAATTATGCATTTTAATTGTTTTTGAAACATATTAATTAATTATATATTGCTTTTTTTTCATCTGTATTGAAGTTTGTTTGTACATGTGATGGAAAGATACTAATACTTTCTAAAGTAAGCAAAATACTTTTTTGTAGTTGAACCTATGCCAGTTTCTGTTCAAATATTCCCGAAAAGTATACTCTGACCAACATAGCTTCAACTCAAATGTATGTGAAGTCCAAAGTCCAAACATAATGTATAACTCAACTTTGCCCTCATGGAAATTTCTATTGAATTGGCAAAGTACTTACAATGTACATAGATGTATACTTTCATTATTAGTCCTGTCCAGATTGTAAGGTTTCTGAGTGGATATACTAAGCATAGCAAGTTGATAGGTATTTATTGTGCAATTATGTCATGTAGATTGCCAGAGCCACCCGGCCCATCTACCGGAAGCTGTCAACATCTGCTCCTGTTGCTTCAGCTGCTAAACCAATCCCTACTACTGGATTTTGTTTTGGTAAGAACTTTAAAGCACTTGTGTACACAGTATTAGGATATTATCATTTAAAGTGTTATATTAATCTTGTAAATGGAATGGAAAATAGGAAATTTAAAAAATTATAGTGAGGGCTGAGAATTGAACCCTGGACTGTGGATGATGGTTGTACTGCTCTAATAACTTACCTACCTGGCTGTTATTGATTTATTACTTGTGTACAAATTTAAATCAACATTATCATTCACAAACAATTGAAAAATTTCAGATAAGAATAGTGATTAAATTTTCTCAAATATTTATTTTAAAATGGTTTTTAAATGTTAAGAGTATAAATCACGTTAGGCAGTTAGGTAAACTCCATCCTTGCTACTCAGTCCTACTAGCATAAAAAGTTGTGAAATCCAATCCCTGGAATACCAAGTCAGCATAGAAAAAGGTTGAAATTAAAGGTTAAATCCTCAAAAAAAGCTGACTGGGAAGCCTTGAGCTGGATGCTTGAACTTTTTAAACCAAACTTGTTCTAACTCAGAATACTGAACTGGGGTTCTTACCATAATACTTATTTATGTTGAATTGTCTGATATTTATAAGTATCACTATAAGTAAGTATTTTGAGTTATTATGTGTGACTGCGAATGTTTATTAGTTTATTACAAACTTGTTCTATTCATGAAATTATTGTCATGGAACTTGAAACAAAACAATTTTGTTTTTATAATATATTAGCGGGTGCCTGCAAACTTCGTTTTGCTGACTGATTGTTATGGTTAGCATACCACCACCGGGCTCCAGCCTCCAGGTGTTCCACGTCAGGTACCTACTCTAGACCTTCTTTGTCAATGTGCCAGCAGAAGCGGCCTACTATGCTGAACAACATTTGTTGAACCTAAAGTTTTTACACAACTACCCAACCAAAAAAGAAGTTTAATGTTTTTAGAGTTGATGTATGTGCGATTCTTTAAAGGACTGTAACTCGTTAAATACTGAACAGATTCAAATGGGAATTGTATCTTTACATTATCCCGAGTGTCATAGGCTAGACTTTATCTCAGAAAGCAGTTGTGTTTTAATTTTTTTAAATTTATTATGCTTGTGATTAAAAGTTAAATCAGTCACATCAGATACAAAGAATTAATTCTCTCTTCAAAACTCTTCTTCATTGTTGAATCAGTAAAATTTCATCTTAATCATTAGTCTTACTCGTAACAATCTTCAAGTGAACATAGGCACTGAGCTAAACTGAAAATGTTTCTTGCTATAGTACAGCTCCTTAGCTCCGACTTTGTATCAAGCTATGGTCCCATCCGGAAGCAAGAAGCTTGTAGTTTTCATATGTGTAATTAATAATATATGGGGGAACAAGCTGTCAAATTAATGTTTTGTAGGTAAAATATAAAAAAGACGTATTTTTGATCTCGTTTCAACGCTGTTCTCTTTCTAACCTTGAGACAAAGTTGTAAGATAATAACACATGCTAGAAACCTCATTCACCTGCATTATAAAAACATACAATTTACTTTAAAAAGTAAAAAAGACTGTGCTTATCTGGTGTTCCTGGTGCATAATATTCGAGATACGAAATCGCCACCTAAGCAAAAGTTGATCAAAGTGATGGGTTTTATTTGGCGGCATATAGAAATAGAGGATCTGGAGTACCTGATGTGGAACATCAAGACAAGAGCTCAGCTTAACTATTCAAGATACCGAAAAACCATCCTTAAAAATCTGGAGTACCTGATATGGACCATTAAGAGTCCAGCTAAACAGTTCGAGTTAGAAAACGCCACCTAAGCAAGAGTTGTTCAAATTGATAGGTTTGTTGTTCAAAATAATAGGACTTCTTTGCTGGCATATAGAAGTCGAGGATCTGGAGTACCTGATGTGGAAAACACAGATTTCTCAGTTATTCATCCTTTGCGAGATGACGATTTTTCTCGTTATAGAATTTCTTAATGAAAATTTTCAGAGTTATCGGAAGACCAAAAGGCGCTGCAAGACCTCGCGCGCAAGTTCACCAAAGATGAGGTGATTCCGCAGGCAGCTCACTACGACAAGACCGGCGAGTACCCGTGGCCCATCGTCAAGAAGGCATGGGAGCTCGGACTCATGAACGCTCACATTCCTGAATTTATCGGTAATGTTCTCTTGAATACCTTATATTATCTCTTTACTATTTTCTAAACGGCGTCTTAATTACTTCATTATAAACCTGGTATCAATGTTTTTAAACCTCGCTACAAGGTTGTGTAAATGACCACCATCCAAGCAATAACAGCATGGAAAGCAACCGGAACTAGTGGCATTAATTCCATGATTCTGTTCTACAATAATCTCAACAAAGTTTGTACATCCCTTTAGGAATCTAATTAGAGACCTCCGTCCACCACACCATGCAGGCAGATTTTGCGTTAAATACGCACAAGTAGACAAATAAATGATCTTCTCGTATTAGTCTAGCAACCTTAGCTGTAGTTATGCTTCGTTGCTGATTTATTATAGGGCGGTATAGATAGTTGCTAATCCGAATTTGTTTTTATTACACAACTTTCAAAGGGATCATGTTATCTGCATTATACTTTATCGAGCTTGTGTAATTTAAATTGATCTAATGTGTTAGATATCCGGACCGGCGGTACTTTTATCAGGCAGTAATTTGAACATCGCTTGTCGGATTACAGGGGGCTTGGCGTTAGGTACATTCAATTCTTGCCTTGTTACTGAAGAAATTGCCTACGGGTGCTGCGGTGTCAAAGCCGCTATGCTCACCTCTAATATAGGTGTAAGTTTCAATGGTCTCAATATTTGCATCCGTGATGGCTTGTTACGACTTGCGACAATGCTTCATTAACTTTCCCTCTATGTAAAAATAAATTATTCTCAATAAAAAGGTTTACATGAAGCGTATTTGTACATATGTGATAGTTAAATTTAACAGGGCGGTAATATTTTTGGTTTGGGAGCATTGAGGCACCAATGTCTTTAACGTATGTTTTTGTTGATATTCCTTCACAGGAGGATTAGGGCTAGGGGTTTTCGAGGGTAGCTCCGTCTGTGAAGAGCTGTCCTTCGGCTGCTCCGCAATTATGGCAGCGATATGTATCACCGACATTGGAGTGAGCTCGCATGCCGACGACTCGGAGAACGTTTTGGTTGTGGCCGCATGTGTATTTCATATCACGTCCCTTTCGTCCACAACATTAAAACGAAAATACTCATCCTGAACAAAGCTCCAAATTGATAGGTTTAGTCGCGAGCGCCTGCTTCCGCTCACGATAGTTGTATTTGGAAAAAACAACAACATGAAAGTGTTTCAGGGGGCATGGGAGATATGGGTGTGTTTGCGGAGTGCGTTTCGGCTGAGGAAGTGGCGTTCGGGTGCACTGGTATAGCTACAGCTATCGGAGGCACAAACTTGGGAGTGAGTCTTTTAAAAAGAAACTAAAATTACAATATTATCATCAAAATGCTTATTCTAATATGTAAAATTGATACCTATCTGACATCTTCGTACACCATGTTTGTATAAGGTGGCATGATGGGACCCTATACGGGATGGGTACCTAACCTAGCCATTTATTATTACTTATTTCACCACCGCTTACTTTAAGGCTATCCCAATGACAATACTATGCCATATGTGTCAGCTGTTAGATTCTTGCTAATGTTATGGCAGTGGGTCATTTTCCTTTTTGACATCTCTTTTAGTATGGAACTGACATGTGTCAAATATGGCTTATTGGGATGGCGTAACCGAGCTATAAATACCGCAAGCAAGATACATTGTACATGTTCTTCTAATAGATAAAAAGACTTCTTTGACAATAATAAAAGATTAGGTACTAAACTTCACGCAAGATAAAACGATAAAATATGGCTATATTATGTAGTCGATTACCTACTTGTAAATAAAATTGTTACCAGCTTATTTGTGCTACAAAATTGTTTATGATATCTTCTATCACACATTATCTTTATGTGGGGTTCGCTAAATTATCGCTTTTCTGAGTAGTATCTTTTTATTGTAGTCCTAGGGCTCGTTTCACAAACCTCGACATGTCGGCAATTTGGCAAATATTGCGACAACTAGAATTTAATTTAGATAGGATTTAAGTGGTAACTGTCACTAATTTAAGAGCAAGTCATGAATAATGTTTTTTTTACAAATCTAGGCTAAATTACAGTAAACTTGGGAAAAGGAATAACTCAAATTTCGATAAAATTGAATTCAATCGCTGGAAATACTTGTAAAATAACATACAGCAACTGAATTATATTAAAATCTTTTACTATTTTATTTTAATTATATTATGACAACTAGGTAAAATATCAAATTATAAATAATATTTAATTTTTTCTCGTTGAATGTTAATTTGTTACTTGAAATGAAAAGTTTGATTGTGTCACAAAACTCTGTTCCATCTATCGGCAAACAAAACTTGTTCATCACGTCACTACTAGTATTTTGATCAGTGCTCGAATTCAACATTTTGATTTACCAGCAATTCACAGAATAGCTAAAGTATTAAGTATTCTCTTGTCACTTATTAATTCAATTGCGACATAGCCCAAAGACCCCTTGTCTAGTTGAAAGGCTTAGAATAGCATCACGGCAATTCTACCCGTAGGTGTCGTAAAAAGCGACTTGAGTTATAAATTTTTCCAGTAAATGTGCAGCAGCATTTTCTTTGAATACAAGATCTTTCACAGCACTCACTTTACTGCCTGCAAACGTGATTAGGCCAATGTCCAGCTGTGGCTGTTAATGTCAATTGATAAATCTGTGACAATATGGAGAATTGTCTATTGTTCATTGTAACATGTCTAATAATTAAGGATACAAACTTGTCAAGCCTAACGTTTTATTTGTTGTTGTAAAAATAAAGCGCTGGGGTGGATTTTATGTCGGTACATGTAGTGTATTTGATAGAAAATACATGTTTAAACCGTTAAATCGATGAATGAGTATGAACTACGAATCTAAGTTATTATAATTGTAACTTATTAATAAATCCTCTAAGATTTTACGGTCGTGCTTTCAGTTTGCACTCACGGATTCGTCACAAGTTTCTCTGAGAGAACTACGACACGACATTCCAACCGAACCCTAGGTTATTTCGTTTTTGGGTTCTGGCTTTCTTCTTAACCAAATCAAAAATAGTGGTGGCTATTCTGATTTTCGCCTTCCTCTTGTTGTAATTGCCTTCGAACACAATAACTCGAAACTCCGGTGCGTACCCAAACATTTGAAACACCTAAGCCCGCCGTCGACAATCGGCCGGTTGAAAATAGCGTTCGGATTCGCCCTTAATTATTTTAGGTTTAGATATCTACACTTGTAGGTAAATTAATCAATGATCCGTGCACCGTGTTAAAATGTGCGCTCGCTTTTCTCTCCATAAGTGTTTATGCCGGCATGGTCCTAAATTAACTGAAGATAGCGCAAAAAAGTCGCATGTTCATCTGCGATATGCATCGCGGCGGCTCTGGGGCTTGTTTAATAATAAATTGAAGAAAGATCCATTCGGCGGCATCCGATGCCAATCATATTATATGTGCAATCGTGTTTATCGCCCATATAGGATCGCACGCAATTGTACTTCATATCACTCCCTTTTCAATCTAAAATCAGATCCCAAATTATACAGCCCCAAATCGATAGATTTATTCGCTTCCGCTTATATACAACAGTTGTATTTAGATAAGTTTGTCAATATGAAAGTGTTTCAGGGGGCATGGGAGATATAGGCGTGTTCGAGGAGTGCATTGTGGCTGAAGAGACGGCCTTCGGGTGCACCGGTATAGGTACTGCTGTCGGAGGAACAAACTTAGGAGTGAGTTTTGTATAACGAAACCCTTTCACAATATACATGGAATAATACTAGATTACGTACCCTAAATTCTAGATATCATTGTCATCCGAGGTGTTTTGACTGCTCATTGTTTGTAGTGGGGACGTTAATCTTCCGAGCACATTAATGATGCTACGCACGCGGTGTAATGATATTAACTTTATTCAGTGTAGGATAGTGACTTGCTTTACATAACGAATGGAAAATAAGTAACATAAAGCGGTAAATACAAAACAAGATTGTAAACGCGGCTTTAAATACATAAGTTCATCAAATGATACGCTATCAATGTGTTCCAGTAAGAAAAATAAAGCGATAAATACAAAACAAGACCCTAAATGTGGCTTAAAATACATAATGTTCATCAGCGCAAAAAATAGTAGTGTGTAGAGTGCAATAAAAAATCGAGCAATTTATGTTTTGATGTAATAAATTCTTAGATGTATGATTTTATTTCTAGTTAGAGAACCTGAACCGGCTCAATTAATTTCTATAATTCCATACTTAACTCACATAGTGAGTTTTACACCAAGGTATTACAATAAATGTGACATTAATTAAAGCACCCTTGTGAAGTGCAGCGGTGTATTTCATTCCAATATTTTGGTAGAGGGACATTTAATAGTTAAAATGATTAGTGCTAACCAATGTGCGGTGTAGGACTTCTTCTATGTATAATCCTTACTAGGTTATGATCACAATGGATTCCTAGATGCTACCAAAATTTAGAATACAGATAACATTTTAACTCATACTTATTAGAAAAATACCAACTTTCCCATTAAACCTTCATGTCACTTATTTTTATTATCTCGCACCAAAGTTGTAGTTCTAAATGCTTATTTATATGAGTGTTGACTAATTAGATTCCTGACGTCATCGCGTTGGTTCATTGGGCTAACGAGGAGTAGTTATAAATATTCTACATAGCTCCATATTGACGGAATATTTTCTTGGCACACCTATCGCTTTTCTTCAATTCCTGAACATGACAAAATTTTAATACTGAAATCGGAAATCATTTTAGAGAGACAAATGCGAGTTGTAAATTTCCTGTCTTATAGGTTATTTAGGTGTCAAGGGTCGTTAGGAACTAAGTAACGTGGAAGACGAAGGTAGCCTTATAGAATTGAGGTCGTCTTCTTCTTAGTGTCTGGTTGTGGTATTCATTGTTTTCATAGGTAACCATCGTCTGTTGTAATCAGATGGTATGTTCATTGTTGTCTGCTCTTGTTCTCATTAATGTGGGTACCCATTGTACATTGCCTTTATAAATGTGTAGCCACGTTCTACCGCTGTGTCTGATTTATTCGGTTGTTGTAAATTGTCTTCGTGAAGGCAACCTGTTATATTATTTTAAATAATTTAATAGGGATTAGAAGGATGATAGGTAGAATTTTCATGCCCATGGTGGGGTAAGCAAATCATCAAAGTTTGTTTCGCTATCTGGAACTTCAATATCAGACCTGGGTTGCTTAGTTACTCATATAATGAAAAAATAATATTATTGTGGTGTATACATATTGGTGTGTATACTCAGCTCATGAATCTGTGAGCACAGGTACTGTACACAAAACAATATGTAAAGTTATTCAGTTTCACGAGTTGAGTAAATAAGTACACCTATGACAGGCTTTCCGCTATATCCTTATACCTTTTTTCAATGTCAAAAACAGGGCTGTGTCTCACGTGCCTGCTTTACATCCCATCTCTTCCACTTCACAGGTGGTATGGAACTGGGTGTCTTTGAGGAGTGTTTAGTGGCTGAGGAAGTGGCGTATGGGTGCACTGGTATCAAAACAGCTCTCGAGGCCAGTGGTCTAGGCGTGAGTGCTTGCCGTTTGCCATTGAATGTGTGATCTGATTTGACTGCCAGATTCTCTTTTCTTTTTTGTAGAACAACGCATGGCTTTTTAGTGTTACTAACAGTAAATTGGATTGCAGTATGTAACTCTTTTCAGGTAACAGGCCTGGATGAGATATTCCTACAAAATAAAAAAAGGATTTAATGATTTGTTATACATGGGGAACCGAGTAAGATAACACGACTATTGTTTGATCATAATGTAGTTATGTATCTAGTCTAGTAATGATAGTTTTGATTGATATTCGTAGGTAGCTTTATCTAGTAGAAATACATAGTTCCATGAATTTAAAATTAAATTCATGCACCTATGTATACTTATTAGCCTAAATTCTGGTGAAATCATTTGTTATCTAATTCCTACTGTTCTCATTTTCTTAAATTAGATTACCTTTATTACACAATTAACCCACGTCGGGCATCAATATTATTTGGTAGTTTTGAGGTTAATGCCCTTCATCGATGAATTTTGGTACATCTTGTTTATAGTTGACTTTATTATTGCTAAAGTCACATTAAATTACATCGATTTTAAACTATCAATGATGGTAGAAACTACTGTAAATTTTATATCTCGTCAATGTTCCTAATTTTAGAAAATACTAGATAACGAATCAGTTAACGAATGTGTACGCCAGATATGAGGACATTATTAAACAATATTTTTAATGGCTTTTTTAACAACTTATTTGACATAGTAGTAGCTGAAGTTTTCCAATTAAAGTAAAATAAAATAAAAGTCAGTTAGAACTAGTATTAATAAATTCATATTACCGTATGGTTAATTAAACATTGGTTTCTTTTTTATTGTAATTTTATACCGCTTCATGAAAACAAACAAGTAATATTATAGGTACTATATTGTTCGTATGCAAAGATGTTTGAAAGAGATCATTCCGTGCTTGCTTTATATGTTCATAATCATAAGTTTTGCTTTAGGTTGCCTCCCCTACAATTACCCAGCACGCACATTTATAAAAACCTCCATATCTTGAACAATCATTTTCATTACTAAACCTAACTATGTATGTATTTACATGTTCTTTCATTTCTTTTTGTGTCTCTAACTGTACTTAAGTATAGAGATAACTTCATAAAAAATACTTCATAATTATGATGTATAGTAGAAGTAGGTTTTAATTGCGCCAGATAGATATGTATTAGTTTTTTTTCTCTTGTGAAATAAGGTATTTACTAAATATGTTTTCAAATCAATGCTGATTGGCTACAGCATTTTGAAATACCTATATGCTTTCGAGATATATAAGTGCATGGGGTGCCGGTGCTGGTAAAACTACCTATTCACTCTATTAACTGCTTCTGCGAGCCAACAACGAGTTGTAGTTTTCATTACAAATTAATTTTATAATATATTAAATTTTAAATAGCTATTTGACCAAATAGTTGTAGTACATTAATTTGTTATGAAATAGCTTTATTGCCTTCATTAACTTAGATACTTGTAAACGCATCATTTTAGGAACATTTAACCCGCTACCTTATCTGCTTACATGATAAGATAATTTATCTACAAACAAATTATTTAAAAGGGAGATATGTAATCGCGAAGAACATTTTTGACAATTGATACGTTCTATGTTACTCCTAAAAAGATGCGTTTACTGTTACCCAGCTTAACCTACTTAGTTTTATTGTTTTATAAACATAATTAGTTTGTCTCAAACCTGACAACAATAGGTTATTTTCAAATAACACGAGTTTTGAAAAAAAAATGCCTTCAATCGCTGGGAATACATGTCAAACACGCAAATTCTTTAAAAAAATCTATTATTGTACATTACTTATAGAATTAGTAAATGTTGTTTGTTACATACATGATTGCCAAGAATTTGCAGTTATTTTCTTTATTAAATGCGCCTTTTAAAAATGGCTGTTGAGTTAATATGAGAATTGTGTCACGTTTGAGTTACAATTATAATTCGCACTGTGGCACCACCACTGGTTTTTGCATTTTAAATTAATTTCTTTGACTGAAGTTGACTGAACAAGAAATGAAAAATAAAAATGTGAAGACAGTGCATTCCGAGTGTAAATGCACATACTAAACACATGTTTAATAGTCTATTCTCCAAAACATTTAATATTAAATACATACTTAGGTATGCTACGAAACAGTCAAAGGAATTAACTGAAAAACGCAACAACCATGTGTCGAAAACTGGTTAATGCTTGACGCACAGAGATCGTCAACAATAATGCCAACACAGGTATTTATATAATATTTAAACCAGCCAGTATATGTCAACATAACGTTCTATGTTAAATAAAGATATTTTTACTTCTAAGAAAATTCACTAATTAGACCCACTGTCGATCAGACCCACTGGCAGCGTTGCTCGATCGTCTTAAAACGGTTGGCTTCTTGACTATATCTTTATACCGAGAAAATTGTATTTCATACATCCAGACCGAAATTCTTTCCAGGTTTTGAAAATAAAGCCAACTGAGGCAATTTTTATTACCGTCCACTATCTACAAGAACGGCCATATCGTCCGAAATCGGTGGAGCAATCAAGCAATACAGCCACTGGGTCCAATCAGCAGTGGGTCTTTTTAGCGAAACACTAGCTGCAAGCTGCTGTTCTCCGTTAGCATTACCTGTGTGAGATTGCAGCTCAAGTTAAAGCGAGTGTACCCGTGAACGACCTCGACAGTGGCGCCACTTAACAAAAAAAAATATCTATTATAATATCCGTTTCCAAAGTATTTAGTATTATCCTTAAGATAAATTAAAACCTCCAAACTCAATAAAGTTATGGCAATTAATGCCAGAAGTAGCCGTTTTTAAGCATATTTTCCATAACTTTAATTGCAGCGAATATTTAATTGAGTTTGCAGGTTCTAATTTTACATAAAGATAATACGAAACACTTGGGCATCGGACATTTTGATATATTGTTTTTATAAAGAGTCACTGTCAAGGTCGTTGACGGCTACACTCGCCTTAAGGCAGTGTCGTTTTCTCACGGTCTCTGTGCGTCAGCCAGTTAGGCATAGCACGGTGTTTATTGTTGCGCCGTGAGTTGCGAGTGGTGGCCGGGAGTACAGCGGGGTTGTGTTTCAGCAAGCGCCGATCATCCTGGCCGGCACCAAGGAACAGCAGAAGAAGTACCTCGGCAGGCTCGTCGAAGAACCTCTCGTGGCTGTACGTATCCAAAGAGAACCATCTGATTTTTATCACATCTTTGTTTGTGAACTATATTTAAAAAAATGATTCTAAAGAAGGTTCACAAGTCTCAGTGATTAGTAACACGACGCGAGAAGGATTGTTATGAAATTTTAATAGAAATTCTTTTATTCAATGTAGGATAGTATTATCACTTATTCACGTCATGATCCGTTATTGTAAAAGAAATTGTATAACACATTAACCTTTTTTTAATGCCCTAATAGAAAACCGGCTCGAACGGAATTAAAAAAGAAAAATAAAGGCACTGCAAGTAAATCGTAAGCATTTTACATGCATCTCCAAGACTTGATTAACTATTTCTGTTACGAATTTAAAATGCTGATCTCTTTGCCCTCCGCATTCTCGCATCTCCCGCAACAGAACATAGAATAGAATAACCTTCCTTTACCTACATATCTTTAAAAAGGTTTATCTTAGGCGTCTTGTTTTATGAAATTATAGTTTAATACTGGTTACGGAAGTGGCATTCTGAAACGTCGATAATTAACCTGAATGGACATAAATTATATAACAGGCGTACTGTGTGACGGAGCCTGGCGCGGGCTCCGACGTGGCCGGCATCAAGACCCGCGCCGAGAAGAAGGGGGACGAATGGATCCTCAACGGACAGAAGATGTGGATCACCAACGGTGGAGTCGCTAACTGGTAATCAACCGTTCTTTTATCGGCTATCACCAACTTACACATATTCCACTGTGCAGGTAGAGCTTTCTGGGTTGGCAGGAAGAGATCTTTTTATAGATATAAGCTCAACTTTGTGACTACGGTTAATATTCAAATTTATTGTAATAATTTGGTACACAATAAAGAATATAGAACATGTGGCATCTCCTGCATACCACACCGCCGTGTGATGCCGGCTTAGAATAGCATCATCCCTTTTTTACCCATGGGTGTCGTAAGACCCGACTAAGGGACTCGAGATATGTGTGTTGCGTTTTTAGGCGATGGGCTGACAACCTTTCACTATCACACAGTTATCTGATTGACCCTCAAGCTTTTGTCAGACGTGGTGCTAATACCCTTTTTACGGCCGTTAACGCTCTGCCTACCCTGTAATCCCTATCCCTATATCCCATAGGCGTGATTTATGTATCTCTATATATCTATTGCGGGTGTCGTACAAGGGGCCTGAAAATTTATATTTAGTACCATTGTCATGTTACAACAGCTGACTTACAAGAGTTGTTACTTTGTGATGATAATGAAGTAAGTTGTGAATGATTTTTGAGCGCAATTATAAAATAATAACAAAAAAAAACCTTTTCAAAACAGAGTTAAATTAAAAACTTTACTGTAAGTATAGCAGCAGCCCACACAACCCTTACCTATCGAACTTAATTTTAATATCATTATAAAAACTGTTACAGTTTGATAGATATAATTCAACTTAAACGAATATTAAGTTAAAAACATTTGTAACAAAACATTAAATAAAACAAGAAAATAACACTAAAAATAATTTGAAATGCCCATGTATAATAATTATTTAGAAAATTTGTTAATTAAAATACATAAATTAATGTATAAAGATAGTATACGTACAGTTAGATAAAATAAAATAACATTTAATATAGGGTATAGTTATTAAATAATAATTTTTAATCGGCAGGTACTTCGTGTTGGCGCGCACCAACCCGGACCCGAAGTGCCCGGCCAGCAAAGCGTTCACCGGCTTCATCGTCGAGCGCGACTGGCCCGGGGTCACGCCCGGACGCAAGGTAACTCTACACACCTGCTGTGCCCGCGATAGTATCAAACCGATATTACAAAATGTATGATATCAGTGCCCTATGCTATGAAACTACAGGCTACAAGTCTGCAGGTGGAATTCTTAGTACATTGTGTAGCCAGTTAATATTCCTGTACCCGATATTATCAAACTACAGGCTACAATTTCACAGGTGAAACTGATCATTGCGTAGTAGGTTAGCCATCATGATACCAGGTGCCTAAGTTATGAAACTACAGTCTACAAGTCTACAGGTGAAATTATTAGTACATTGCGTAGCCGGTGCATATACCTGGTATCACAATGGCTAACCGACTACGCAATGAACATCGAATTTCACCTGTAACATTGTAGCCTGTAGTTTGATAATATCGGGTACAGGAATATTAACTGGCTACACAATGTATTAAGAATTCCACCTGTAGACTTGTAGCCTGTCGTTTCATAGCATTGGGCACTGATATGATACACCCGCGTGTCATGATCAATGTACAGTCGGTTGTAGCACATAAGGTACCAGGAGTACTCCAAAAGAACTGAATTATTTGTATCCCCAGCAATATTTTTTTCTTAACACAAATATGTATTAGTAGAAAATTATTTACTTTATGAGAGTAAGTTTAAATTTGTATTATGTATTAACTGGGAATAAAAATAATTCAGTTATTTTGGAGTACCCCTGGTACCTTATGTGCTACAACCGACTGCACGGTCAAGTTCACTTCCCGTTAGACACTCAGACCGCCAATGTAAGTCTTATGCGTGCGGAATAAGAACGGTCCAAAGTCCAAACAGTCTAACCCAGCCTGATTTTGACTGTACACCATGTGTCCAAGTCATCGATATGCAAAGGCCGCCTAATGCCAAGCTGATGCGATTTCTATGGTCCAAGTGTAAGGCCTGCAGCACATCAAACAAATTTTATAAAAAAAGCATTCGCTTATACGCTCCCTCACATTATTGCGAATATTTCATATGCGATTCAAGTCTCCGATTGATTGTACGAGTTCTGTCTTAGGTATTTGCGATGCCATGCGAAAGCACAGTTATGTTAGTGTTAAGCTTACACCTATTTTAATTAAAAAAAACACCGTTCTTTGGAGGAAAGTGACGATTACGGCAACAGGACAGAAATATAAATTTGCAATCTCACAAGGTTATATTGCTAAATCCACCAACTATAAGTCTGAAATAATTACAAATATTACCTTAGTTCTCATAATTAACAGCTTATTTTATTACATTTGACCGTATAATATTGTGTTCGTTTTTTGATTCGATTATATTTTGTGTTCGATGTTAGCTTAAAAAAGCATCACTCCATTTATTTCTCGTGGGTGTCGTAAAAGGAGACTAAGGGACTCCAGGGTTTCATGTGTATTAAACAAACTCAATAGTTATAAACGAATTTTCTGGAACGGCCTTCAAATATTTTTTTCCGGTACGGCTCGTATTATTTGAGGGCAGAACTCACAAAAATTCTAAAGTCGCTTATTTTTTGTACGATTGCGTTATGTGTGTGTCTGTAAAGCACAAATAATATTATGTGTCACTTTCTAAGCTTGCGTATATTTTCGATGCAAAGTATGGTAGCTCATTTTTTAAATGAGTGTCTAAAATTAAATGAGTATTATAAAAAAAATTAAGTATTGTATATGTGACAGTTTGCACAGTGTTAAACCCAGATTTATCCACTGCAGAGGAAATCACATTAATACCAAATTTTAAAACACTTCCTGCCCGCGCTTACAAATATTGCAATTAAAAAAAAATGGAGGTAATCGTACATTAAAGGACACAAAATAATATATTGGGTTCGGCTAATGGCTTTAATATTTTTGAAACATGGAAAGCTAACCATATTGGGCTATTTGTCAGGTGTGGCAATAACGACCGTATTTTTACGTCCGTTAACGCTTTGCCTACCCCGCACGAGATAAAGGCGTGATATATGTGTGTGTGTGCGTAGGAAATCAACATGGGCCAACGCGCGTCTGACACGCGCGGCATCACCTTCGAGGACGTGCGCATCCCCAAGGAGAACGTGCTGATCGGAGAGGGCGCCGGCTTCAAGATCGCCATGGGCACCTTCGACAAGACCAGGCCGCCGGTAACACCACCTATTATTAAACCATTTATTGCACACAATAAAAACATAGGACACATACCTAAATGAAACAATTCACAGGTCAACTTATTTCTAAAACCACCTACAACATTCTCTTTTTCTTATACACAGGGTGTAAGGGACGGTGTACCGAAAACTTTGCAGGCATGATCAGACCAAGAAACTGAACAACTTTTACTATGGAGCGTATTTTGGGAAACAAAATATTTTTTTCGAGTCCCCATAGAGAGTCAATTAGCTGATCGGGAATGTATGGGAGGTCGAAAAGAAATTCTCGTTTACCAACATATCTTCCATAGAAAAAGTTGTTCAGTTTCATGGCCTGATCATGCTTGCAAAGTTTTCGGTACACCGTCCCTTACACCCCGTATAATAATAATAAATAAATATCCTGGACATTTCCCACAGCGCCATCTAGCCCCAAACTAAGCATAGCTTGTACTATTGGAACTAAATAGCTGATATTATTAATTACTTATATACTTTTTTTGTAAATACATATAATACATGGAAAACACCCGAACTAAACGCAAATATCTGAAAATTTTACTTTAAAAATATTTGTGTCTTGTGGGAATCGAACACGCGACCCACGGCGAAGAAGGCTGGGGTACATTGGTCAACGTATTATTGTTTTAACTTAAACAATAGTACGTACATCTATTGTTTAGGCTTGCATTTACAGTCCATCAGTGAGAAATACTTTCTGTCGATTCTGTGCATTCACAATTGTAAAACGAGATGGAGTCCAATCCAAACCAACACTTGAATGGTTTACGCTGGATAGATGGCGCCGTACGATAACGTAAGACGTTCCGTATGTTGTATATTTTTTCGATTTTTCACTTAGATGTATGTGATCGTAAAACCATACGCAACTGAATCATTGTTACATCACTCTCTTGACAAAAATGTGCATATTAACAAAAACAACTTCGAATCAAAACAGAATATTAATTCAGGCGAGTGTACCCGTGAACGACATCGACAGTGGCGCCACTTCACAAAAAAAACTGAATGAAATATTCGCTGTTATAACCATGTTGTTACCAAAAGTGGCCGTTTTAGGTACTTAACTTTACATAACTTTAATTGCAGCGACTATTTCATTAAGTTTGCAAGTTCCAATTTTACTTAAGGATAATACAAAAAACTTGGGCAACGCATATTCTGATAGATTGTTTTCTATCGAATTGCCGCCACTGTCGAGGTCGTTGACGGCTACACTCGCGCAAAAACGAGAATAGATTTGGTAACAATTACTTTTTATTTCAAGCCATTAGGCTTTGGCATCTTAAAACGCCATTCAACGCCATCTACAGAGTTCTTGGAATACTAAGAAAGCTTTCTATTAGATTTGTCAGCATTATGAAATTGGGACTCCATTGTCAGTGGTGAATGTGTGATTTGTTGTCGCAGGTAGCGGCGGGCGCGACCGGTCTGGCGCGCCGCGCGCTCGACGAGGCGACGCGGTACTCGCTGGAGCGCAAGACGTTCGGTGTGCCGATCGCGCGCCACCAGGCCGTCGCATTCATGCTGGCTGACATGGCCATCGGCGTGGAGACCGCGCGCCTCGCCTGGCAGCGCTCCGCCTGGATGGTGGACCACGGTACGTGACAATATAAAAAAAATGGGCGTCATCTGGACGAGATCGCTGCGAGCGATAAGGCCGCCTTTGCTTACTTTTAGTTTAGACACCCCATACAAAACTACGATCACCTGACTGAATTTACTATGGAAAGTTAAAAAAAAAATACATTTCCTAAATTATTTTCTTACGGGAAATTGTTCGGTTTCATGGTCTCAATGCGCCCTATCAATATTCGGAGGGCTGTCCCTTACACCCTGTAGAGGTATATGATATTGTAGTTAATTTAGTATATCAGACAATATATTGCGAATAGGTTATAGATAGAGACGGCGGTACTGCCGTGCCGCTTTTTTTTTGTTTGACAGTCTTAGAGCTAGACCCTCTAGACTCTGCCAAATAATAAACAATTAAGTTTCGAAAACCTACATAATGAGTGATACTTGTACGCTGACGCCCGCTACGGTTCCTACCTGGCGCAAAGGTTATCCATCGCCATTCAACGCGGCAACGCAGCGAGTGTCATGGACAAATGGAAATTTTTTGCGGCTGGTGTGACCCGGGGTGGTATATTTGATTGAACTTGAGGCATGGAATAAATTACCAGAAGATGTGGTGTCTGCAAAAATCACAAAACAATTTAAATATCTATTGGACAAAGTAAAATTGATAAAGAAATCCAAACAAGAGGACAGCAAGATACAGGCATAATCAGTTGCTACAACTGCTGCCTGTTTAAAGATAATACATACATACATAAATCACGCCTCTTTCCCGGAGGGGTAGGCAGAGACTACTTCCTTCCACTTCCTACGATTCCTTCCACTTACTACGATAAAGATAATAATCCGTACTAATATCATAGACCAATTAATGGTCTATGCTGAGTGTGTGTGTGTGTGTGTATGTATGTATGTATGTTTGTTTGTTACCTCTTCACGCTCAAACGGCATGACCGATTTGGATGAAATTGGGAACGCAGGTAGAGTCTAACCTGGAATAACACATAGGCCACTTTTTACCGCAGGAAACAACTATTACCATGGGAAAATGAGTGGCAACGAGTTAAACCGCTGGGCGGAAATCTAGTAATAGTGTTTTTGTTAAGTTGTTTAACTAAACAACTTTACAAAACCACTTTTACTAGAATTCATTTATTTGTTTGAATAAACTAGTTTAAACAACTTAACTAAACCCATTATTACTAATTAAATCGGTCCAGTAGTTTCGGGGCCTATTCAATTCAAACAAACAGATAAATCTTTTCTTTTTTTAATATAAGTTTTGACAAATCTTGTACGTTTTATAACAAATTATTGATGTTTGCAGGTCAAAAGAACACCGTGCTGGCGTCGGTAGCGAAGTGCCACGCGTCCGAGATAGCGAACAAGTGCGCCTCGGACGCGGTGCAGATATTCGGCGGCAACGGGTTCAACACCGACTACCCGGTCGAGAAGCTCATGCGCGACGCGAAGATCTACCAGATCTACGAGGGCACCTCACAGATACAGCGACTGATCATCTCCAGGGAGCTCCTGACTGCCGCTGCACAGTCCTAAAAAACAAACACTAACACGATTAAACAAAAGAAGCTAATTCCAGCAGATGGCGCTGTACCAAGCCCCCATAGAGTCTCATAGAGTTCTATTGATCGGGGGAACTAAAGGCAGACTTAGGTTCACCTTAGGTTTATATGGGCTTAGAACGCCATCTAGCGAAGTTAGTCCTTTGAATAATCCACCTTACAATACGATTACATCTGTCAACTAAACTGTATGTTTCGCAGTTTTCGTCGTATTCACACTTACATACCACTGCTCTGAAAGACTCCACACCATGTTAACATAAGAATCAATACCATTTAAACAAAGTCATTTCGAAAAATAACGTATAAGTACCACCCACATGATTGTTGTTTGTTCCTGTCTCAACCCTCCTAGTCTAGAGGTATAGGGAAGTATGTTGTGAATATTTTTATTGTTAATTATATTTTATACTTATACAATGAAATAAAGGATATATTAAAATTACTTATGCATTTTTCATCAACCAAGCAACTGATCGATGCGGTTTCTTTGCGCACTACAGTTACTAAAAATAACCAGTTTAAATAGATCCCTTCAAAGGACAGGTTGGTGTGCTGCTGATTACGCGTCGAGGTGCGCTAACGCTAAAAAAACAGTAACTTTTAATATTATATACACCCTACTCGCCTAATAGTGACTTATCCTACCCAGCCCCAGCCTCATAACATATGTTACCTACATACCGCTTTGAAGAACCAACTGCTTCAGAGTAGTGTGGATAGATGGCGCAACATGTCTTGAAACGAAGCGCAATTTGTTATTTCAGGTTATTCAAAACCCTATAATTTTTTACATTTCTTCCCGTTTTTGTAATTCAATCTTAATGTTACTTATAATAAAGGTAGTATTAGTACGTTATAATGAATATATGACCTTAAAACTTTCTCCAAAACATAACCTGGCCTGAATCCACCCTGGCTTACATCAAATAAATATAAAAACACGACTGCTTTCTGAGAAAAAGCCTAGCCTATGACACTCGGGATAATGTAAGGATAAGGATTCTTGCGATACAATTCCCATTCGAATCTTCAGTCCAATAAAGAATCGCACATACATACCTGAACTCGAAAAAATTTTCGGTTGGGCAGTCGTGTAAAAAATGCACATTGATTGTATGTACGTGTCGCCCTCTTCTTACGGTTTGTTTTACTATTTTAACTTGCCCGTGTGTCTAGATGACGCTATTATGAAACAAGAGTAGTGATGGGCGATTGTTCTTAAAACGGACAATCGAATTATTCGAGTGAATTTGTAAATGGTATTCGAATGATCATTCATCATTCGAATGAAGATTATTAATTCGAATGATCATTCGCTATTCGGATGGTTTTCGATCGATTAAATTCATTCGAATAAAAATAGTAAATGATTCATTCGTATGATTTTTTGTATTTTTCATTTAATACAAGATCTCATTAAAATTTATTGACTTTTACATATTTATGTAGTTTAATGTTTCATATTTTAATTTCATTAAGATTATTCTCAATGCGATTTAAATACAAATCGTCCAAATTCATTCGAATGAGTCGAAATAATTCGAATGATTGTTTTTCATTCGAATAATTCGAATAGTCCTTTTAAACAATCGAATAATTCGAATACCTCTCTATTCGAATGATCATTCGAATAAATCATTCACATTCGCCCATCACTAAACAAGAGAACTAAATGTTTCAGTAACTGGGGATAGGTGGCGCATCATGTCCTCAAAAGATGCTCTAGATAATATATTCAGTTTTTTTAGAACCTTGTGATTGTATACCTGATCTAATGCCACGTTCACACAGTGGCTTTATGGGCAAAGATATAGTAAGGGAAGTGAGTAGCTCGACTTACTTGTTTATATGCTCGCGCTACTCACTTCCCTTATTAGCGTAGCGAAAACAGGTTACTCGCGCTGCTCCCGCCATGCCGATGCCACTTCCTGTGCTCCTGCTAGTGTCAGGTTTTCATGCTCGAGTCAAGGAACAACGGCAGCACGAACGCAAGTGGAATGTATTGGTTTCTCGCTCACTCGTATTGCTGCGCGAGGAGTAAAACGGCAGTGTGGGCACTGTGAACACTCACTTACGCTGATACTTCCGCGGCAATATTCGTGGCAGCGGCAGGAGCAGAGCTGTAGCAGGAGCATGGTGTGAACATAGCACAATACTTAGCGTAAAAAGGATTACAATTAGATTAGTAATATGACTGTATGGCCCACCACGTAAGGTTTAGGGATGACCTCAAAAACTGTGCCCAAAATTATCAAATTACAGGCTACAATTTTACAGGTGAAATTCTTAGTACATTGCGTAGACGGTTCGCTCCTAGGATACAAGGAATTTATAATCCGGCTACGCAACGTACTAAGAATTTCACCTGTAGACTTGTAGCCTGCAGTTGCATAACATAGCCTCACTCAGAACGTTGTACGACTTGTACGTGTCGCCCTCTCTTGACCGTAGGTGTAACTAGTTTTAATTTGCCCGTGTATCTAGATGGCGCTGCTTCGCACCGGATATCAAACAAATATTTAAAGGCTTTTATTTAAAATTATGTATATAATATATTTGTAACGACCTTGTAACTCGAAAAATATAATTGCTTTTATTTTTTTACAAGTAATCTTATTGTTCTAATAAAAATTTATAAAAATACAACATGCAATCATACTCATAAAGATTGACCTACTTTTGAAGCCCTTGTGAAAGGATTGTGCAATAGAAACGGTCATTTATTACACAACAGCGTATTCATAAGCAAACCCAGCCATTTTGCATTATTTATAGCGCATTTACATATAATTTTCAATAAATTTCCAAAACGATATTCATTATTAGGTCAAGCGGGATGATCACAATAAATACTTGAAAATACTTCAGACGTTTTACTTAAACCTTTACTCGCTAATAAACTTATTGGTTTTTTTAAAATATTTTGATATATTGAACATTATTTTCTTATTGGTTTACAATAAATAGGCCATGACACAGAAATTCCCACTGCCCTTTACCGACTTATTTCAATGTCAGTCATGAGTACAGTAGCTAAATTGGACCAACCAAGGTGTCGGAATATCAAAGTGTAAGTGAAGTGGCCTAGAGACCTATATTTTGCTTGACGATTTATCTCTGTTTATTGTTAATTTCTGAGTTATAATATTTTTCGGAACGGGTTAGGGGGTTAACTACGTAATTTGCGGGCGGCGCAATACTGTCGTCCCGCTAGATTGTGTACGATGCACGAAGACGCTCCGAAAATGAGTGTGGAACAGAGTTTGGCCGCCTCCACGAGCCAGGCCAAGAGCGAAATGGTTACGCAGGTTGCCTTGGAGTACGATATGAACTCGGAAGCAAAGGCTATTGAGACTATAGACATGGACATTAAAATCACCTATGTTGATCCTGCTACTGGTAAGTATTTATTCGTATCTAATTAGAATTAGGCGCCTAATTAGTTAGGTACGTACCAGCATGTAGAGTAATCGTTGGTTTGGCTTGTTTCTCATTTAGATAAAGCAGGCCAGCGGCAGTTCTCTACATGCCTAGTAGTAGTACTATAATCCCTTTATTTATATGAATGCCTTGTAGAAAAAATAAGGTTACTTATACCTCTCATACAAACTTCATAATTTTATTGTGGCTTTTCCATTTGTTGACACAAAAATACCTACCTACTAATTGGTATCAGGACTCAGGCAGGACACAAAAGGGACAAGAGGCCTTGATTTGTCGATTATTCCTACACTGACGAAAATTTGGTTCAATGTTTAATTCAAAAGAGACAAGTGTTGTTAAATAATAATGTGACGTCTGTTCATAGATTTAAATAAGTATACATATCGTAATGCATTGAAAAATATACCTGCGCTGCTCGTTCGTTTAATCATAAGGTTTACGTTTACGCTTTACGCGCACGGTGTGGCAACGCCGCAATGGTTTTTTACGTGCTCGCTCGCTATCCTGATGTGGAATTTGTTTGATGTTTTTTGAGCCTATGAGAATGTTATTGGGAGAACTAATAGCTTGAATTTAAGGAGGCATATTATGATGGAATTGGAATTGTATGACCTGCAAGGGCCCACTTTCCCGGTTAGTGTGGTAGGGTGCATAAAGGGGAGGATCCCGTACGATGCAGGCTCTATGTATCTTGCTGGCACCTTGTTCTGCTGCACCAAAGCAGAATGGCGGCAGTGGGTGGATCACGTCATCGAATTGGTTTAATTTTGTGTAACGAGGGTCCACTGTATCACGCAGAAGTAGACCGAGCGTGCCCTACTGACACCGAACCAAATTAAAAACATGTGTACCGCGCCGCATTACCTACGGCTAGGTACCTAACCTACCTACCTATATACACAAACTGACTGCATTTAACATGATGATCATTGCAGCTCACTCATTAATCCTAGTGTTAGCAGATATTATAGCATTGGCAGTACAAAGTTAAATATTGCAAAATTATAAGTAGGTACCTAGTACCAAACGTAAGGCTGTTAGCTTACTGCGAAAGCGTTAAATGCGAACATTTACGCTGGAATTAACCCGAATACGGCTTGTAGTCAACCCCTCAAGCGTACGCATTTTATTTTTAGTTCTGGTTTCTTAAATTTTCTAGCCCTGGGTCCATGAAATCTTCACCTGACTGGTGGGGAGCTGGGGCTCACCCGGAGAAGTTTTTGGGCGCGATCGGGCTTACGAGTTTTGTGCTGGGAAGAACGGATTGGACTGAATCTACCCGGCACGTGCCGGTAGTTCTTAAAATGGGGAACAAATGAGGGACCTCTGCGCCCGCGCCGGCGGGGGCGTCGTCGGTTGCTTGAGGAACTTGTGAAACCCTATGACCAAAAACTAAGAGACGCGGAGAAGAGTCCTGGAGGTGCGTTTTGTTGCGCCTAGGCACAGTCCATAGATCCAGCTCTGGAGCTGGATTTCCTTAGCAATAGACATTTGATTCCAGTCTCTCACGAAATCCAATTCGCGCTTTTTCGTAGTTCCTAAGAAGTAGAAATCCGTACGTCTAACATGAGCGCCTCGAAATATTTTGTCGTCTCAGGCGCGCAGAACTTTAGGAATTATTTACAGTGAAGTGCGCCGCAGGCGATTTAATGCGGTGTTTTTTATATCGTATCACGCATGTTAGTTAGCCCAGCTGTTTTGTTATTGTTTTAAAATATCTTGAACTTTGTCGCTATAAGCAGCCACCATCCCTAGCATATTTGATTGATTTAAAAACCGGTAACCTCTGACAGTAAAGAGAAATTTAATAAAAAAGAGTGTCATATCGTAGTATTTGGGCTTTCCTTGTCATTTGATTTTGACAATCTGCTGTTTTGGGAGCGTAGTAAATATGATTCACGGCTTAATACGAGTGGTAAGGCCTCGGTAAGACCACTCGTCGCGAATCACTCGAATTCACGGAAAATTCACGGTTAGAAAAAAGCAATTTTAAGATTGCACATGGGAAATGGCCATTACTTGCGGGATTTTAAATACAAATACTTGGGAAACCGAGCTCCTGGTTTTAAACCTAAATGCGCCTAGCAACTTCGACAACACGTGCTGAGTGAGATATATCACCAACAGCACAAGCTGTCGTTCTGTGTATGTCATCACATCACGCGCTAGTGTCCCGCGTTCTTTTATTTTGATAGGAAAACCAACAGCTAACACAAAAAAGTACTCAAAAACTATTGAAACAAACAGCCGATTATGTTGCGGAATTCGTCGCCTGATTAACATTCAACCCTAAATCAAGTTATACTTGAAATACTACCATAACGGTTGTTAAGTACTGAGATATCGAATCTGTGTATGGTCAATAAAGTCTCATCTCGCACTGCTCTCCTTGCAGCAGACTAGCTAACCTGGGTGCGCAATCTAATTAATGTAATTACCACAAGGTGAAAGTTAAATCGTTACATTCCCTGGAGAGCATAAAAGGGGAGGTCATTTCCTACATATTCTTCCATAGAAATATGGGTCGGAAATCATTAAAAATATATTTCTTTGGGGTTATGATTTTTTGCGAAATGAACGACGGGCCTTAGTCGCTTTGACGCCTTCTTTGATTTCTGCTTTAAAGCTTATTAATTTTGTGAAAACCTATTCGGTGGTAGATTTCTGTATCTTTTCGGTTAGCTGATGAAACAGAAAAAATATATTTATTTAGTTTGTATTCTCCGATACCGATTTATTACAACAGAGAACCATAACTGACTATGATCCGTCATCTCGGAGCAGAAAGAAAGTCCGTCATACAATTCGCAGAATATAGTCCTAATTGTTTGATAATTATTGATTTCCTACCCATAGTTCTGTGGAAGAATGTATTAAGTGACAAGTGATAATACTATTCTACATTGAATAAAATTAATTTGATTTCATTGGGAATGGCCTCCCATCTTAATCTCTTACCCCCTCCAGGGAATATACCGAATTTTCTTTCATTCTTTATATGGAAATTACTGACGAGACGGCCGTCGCGCAGTTTCGACGTCGCGCAGTGGTAGTGCGACTACCTGCGACGCAAAGGCTCCGGGTTCGAATCCCGATGGGGCACTCACAAAGCTGATATTTATCTCATTGTGAATTTGTTTCCAGTCATATTAGGACATTGCAGGCTGAACCACCTGATTGTCCGAAAATATATTTCTTTTTTTGGTTTGGTTTTTTTATTTAAGGGCGGGGCACACCGGCTCCGTATCCAGCTCTCGTCCGTAGTCACGCACGAATTGATGACGTTGTAATGTATGGGACTATATGAGATACGGCACACCGCTTGCGTGCAGCACGGAACGGATACGCAACGCAAGCGGTGTGCCGTATCTCATACAATCCTATACATTACAACGTCATCAGTTCGTGCGTGACTACGGACGAGAGCTGGATACGGAACGGATACGGAGCCGGTGTGCCCCGCCCTTTAAACCATATTTGGTTCCGTGCTTCGGATAGCACGTTAAGCCGTCGGTCCTGGTTGCTGTCTATGTTTACTTAAGACGGCGGTCGTTACACAACCATGTCAGAGGCCTACTACTAGTAGTAGGCGGTTGAAAAACTCTGACACCATGGTTCATTGGGTCCCACACGAAAAGAGAGAGATGGAAATTACTTGGCAGCTTGTTCTCAGGTAGTGAAATGAAATTAGATGGGGCCGGTGGCTATCCATCCTTATCTTCTCTCTAGTATCTTGCGAACCACACTGTTTGCAGCAGCAGTTCACCACAGAAATCGTAGTAGTGTTGATATACCTAATAGAGTTTAATGTGTACAAATGATGCTGACCGACACGAGGCGAGCCGAAGCGAGACGATGCCCTACCTATCTTCAACATTCCTATATTGAGTGTGCGATAACCATTAAACCTATGCACTAAATGGTCAGTTCTTATAGCTCAGTAATTTGTAAGCCGGAATAATAAAGTCGTTCAGTATTATGTCTACACATTTTGTGCTGTTAATTCAAATCTAAAGCTAAGACCCATTGTGCACTACCGGAGTGAAATTGTATTTAGAAAAGTTTTTTAAAAAAGCTTGACGAATAGAGTTATTCGGTGTTAAGTGGGTAGTACTCTAAGTAATATGTATGCACTCGAAACGGGGAACGCTTGGTCTACTGCTGCGAGCTGGCTGGATGCAGACGCAATAGGTCCTTATTTATAAAGAAACCAACTCGATAGTGGGATCCACCAACAACTACATTCTGGCTGAAACTCATTCGATCAATACGCCTAGCTTTCAGTAAACGTTTTGATGTTTCGCAGACTGCCTCAATGTAAGATGACGTGTAGCTGGGAATGTTCGTGAGTTCTGGGTATTTTTGGAAGTAGGGCGGACGATGATTCTGCTTGGAATCTAACAAGCGCGTTTCCTTGCGTTCGATATTATGATAAGATTCTGGTTCGTGTAAACGATTTGGTATACCTATGTACGTATATAAACATCACGCCACCTCTTGCGGTGTGGGCGAGCGTAAGCGCCCGTAAAATCTGTCCCTATAACGATAGGGGCAGTCTGATAACTACACCTATGTCATATGAAATAGAAAATAGAGGTATAATATAGTACCTAAATAATATTTCCATTTATGTCAGCTTAACACATTGAATACCAAAACAAAGGAAATTTAAAAAAATACTTTGTGTTGAAGCTTTCGGTGCAAATATAAAGGTCAGATTATTGGTTACTTGTTAGGTATACGCTTTTTTTTTTTTTAAATAATGAACTTTATTTATCGTCTTTTCACTCTTGAAGCACAAAAATAAAACTAAATCTACCACAGGTTCTACAGATAATTAAATATAACCTTACATAACAGATCGAACACATCTAAACTCGTAACTTTGTATAATAATTGTAAGTTCGCGTAAAATAAGCCTTGTTAGTACAATTTCATATCTATCTAATTTGAAGAAGACTTATCTCGAGCTTTCGGAAAGAATATTTTTGTTGCTGAGTTACATTCAACGTAAATTGTATTACTTGAAACTGTCGCTTGAAAATTATTTAGTAGGCGCTATAATGCAGTCGCTGATAAATCAGTTTTGAAAGCGGCTAAATTTATTATAAACTACGATTAACATTCTTCTTCTTTTCGTGTGGGACACCGAGTCGTCCAACGACCCGATGAACCCTAGTGTCAGACTTTTGTACAACGTGGCTGTCTAACGACCGCCGTCTTAGTAATCGTAGACAGCAACCGACACCGACGGCTTAATGTGCCAACTGAAGCACGGAACCATACGAATAATTAGGACCAAGAGGATAATTAGGTGGTTCAGCCTGCAATCTCATTTCGTGTGGGACACCGAGTCGTTCAACGACCCGATGAACCCTGGTGTCAGAGTTTTTCAACCGCCTACTACCACTAGTAGGCCTCTGACATGGTTGTGTTACGACCGCCGTCTAAGTAATCATAGACAGCAACCGGGACCGACGGCTTAACGTGCCCTCCGAAGCACGGAACCATTTCTTTTCGGACAATCAGTTGGTTCACCTTGCAATGTCCTAACCAGACCGGGAACAAATTCACAAAGAGATAAATATCAACTTTTGTGAGTGTCCCACCGAGAATCGAACCCGGAACCTTTGCGTCGCAGGCAGTCACACTACCACTGCGCCACATCGGCCGTCACTGCGCCACATTGGCCGATTGACATTTATTAATTTTGTTTTTATTATTTGTAAATTATTTATTAAGTGCAGTCGCTGACTCATCAATTTTGAAGACGGTTAAATTTATAATATGCCGCGATTGCCATTTATTAGAAGCTGAGTTAATCAGCAGTCTAATATAATATACCTGTCCGGTAATGGACCTGTTGCTCTGGCAGCCGCGTGAAGCGAATGTGGCGCGGCGTACTCGTAGTCTTAACACGTTTTAGGGTTCCTCCATAGTCTAAACCCACATACGCGTCGCCGATTTCAGACCGTCCTTTAGTATAGTAATGGCAAGCCTTATAATGTAAGTTAATTCGTTTCTTATATTATTAACCCTTTTGGAGTATGATATCGTACCCTGAGGGAGGCCTATGTGATGTGAATAATAAAATAACGCATTAGTTTTACACAATAATATATTCAGTTCTCACTGAAATTTCATGCAAAGAGACGAGATGCGACGCGACGTTTAGAAACGTATGATAGAATAGTAATGAGACATATTATGTTGCCTCCGTGGGCATTCTCCGCAATATACATGTGTTCTTGAATTGCGACCCCGAAATAGAGTAAACTTGCCCATTAAGTGAACAGTTTTTCACCAAGGATCATGAAAATATTTTTTTTCTACTTGATGTACAAAAGATTTTTCGTATTTCGGCCTTATATTCGTTGGGCAAAATTCATGGGCTGGTACCCCATTTCGCGTTTTTCATTTTATCCAGAGACACGTTGTATATGAGTTCATTTATTATCTGTGGAAAGCTTGTGGATCGGGTGTTGCGTGGTTTTACGTACAATGAAATTGCTATAGAACCCTTAATATGGCGTGTCCGATACGCTCTTGAACAGTTTTTTATTTAATTGTAATCTTGAATGTAGAGCAAGGTTGGTGTGTTCGACTAACATTATGATAGAACAAATAACTTAAGGCACGCACACTACGGTGTGTCTGCTCGAGTTACGAAGTACTACTCCTAACAACAACAGTACAATATTATCTTTTTTCACGCTATTATTAAAATAAAGACAGTAATTCAGAGGCTGTGTTCCTTTTGTTCTTAAGATTATGCTAGTTTCATCTTAACGGATCAGTAGTCTACGCTTATTAAAACAAATGTCCTCACTGACTGACTGTCTGACTGACTGACTGTCTGACTGACTGACTCATTCATCAACGCACAGACTAAACTAGTAATGCTAGAAACATGAAAGGGCAGTAGGTTTATCTACACTTATAAAAACAAATGTCCTCACTGACTGACTGTCTGACTGACTCACTAATCAATGCTCAACCTAATGACTACGTCATAACCACCCGCTAAGCAAGGAATTTAGAAGTTAAAGGAGTAAAAAAATGGGAAAATGTTTGTATGACATTTTGCGGTCTTTGAAGCGATGTGTTTCATATGTAATTACATACATATGTTACATATGTATGGTTTTTCTATTTGAGGTACAAAATTGTGGTATAATACTTTTATAAATGAAAATAAGAAATTGGAAAATGTTATTACCGCCCCACGGTCCCGGGTTCAAGTTCCACCGGGCGGCGCTAACGTATTTATGAGATTTTTGAATAATAACATCCAAAAATAAACATTTGTATGAAAGTTACGGGCCTTAGAGGCCATCTCTTTCAAATATTGTCATTAAACTAAGGAGCTAAAGTTATCAAATTCTCATTTTGTACCCCCAAAGGGGTAACATACATACATATATCACGCCTTTATCCCTTGCGGGGTAGGCAGAGCGTAAACGGCCGCAGAAAACGGACATTTACGCCACGGCTGACAAAAATTTTAGGGTCTGTCGGAAAATTGTGTATCGCCATAGTGACAGGTTGTCAGCCCATCGCCTAAAATTGCAATACACACCCTCGAGTCCCTTCGTCGCCTTTACGACACCCATGGGCAAGATATGGGGTGATGCTATTCGAAGCCGGCATCACACGGCCAAAGGGATAAAAAGAAGATAAATCTTGTATGAGAAATATGGGAATTAATGATTTTTTAAATGACATCTGTTTTAACATTTTTGATAAGACAAAGGATATAAAGTACGAATTTATAAAGGCTTTTGTGGATTTTTCGGGGTGGTTAGTTGACTCGACGTTTTAATAATATTAAAATAAGGTCAACCCAACCCACTTACGGAAGGTACTGTCGCCAATTTAGAAAATATGGCATAACGTCATTTCGATACTGAATTAGGTATACGCAGGTGGAATCCAACTAACCCGACCTTCGGCTCTATTCAATGCAATGTTAGAAGTACGCAACTTTCAAAATAAGCTTTTGATTTTATTTCCTAAAAATCTACTAAATGACTATGCATGAGACCATTCCTTTAGAATTCGTTCAATGGCTACCTGCATACTGTTCTAAAACATAATGCTGAATAAAACTTAATCAAGTTTTTACAATTTGTAACACCATTGTAAGCATGCAGTTGCGTACTTGACCGATTATTTTGTAAAGGAAACAATGTCTACTTTTGGAACAGCAAGTTGATTTGATAGGCAGAGAGTTATTATACCTACAGCACTCTACAGTAGGTGTAATAGATACTCGTAAGTTCTGCTGGCCACTTCGTTTATAAGGAGAGATCTCCTAGGGTTGTTTTGCCTTCTTCAAGAGTTTCGAAAGAAGCAACGTTCCCTGTATAATACACCACCTTGCTCTGAACTCACAAACCCGCCTACAACGAGTGGTGAGTATGGCAAACACCCTCCCTTGAAAGGAGGCTCAAATCCAGCGGTGACTGAAAAAAGACGAGAAGGTTCTTCTCATTATTCTCCTCCCATTCGTCAAAATGTTTGTTTTTATGCCTAAACTTTAGTAAAGCCAGTGAAGTGATTCTTCTGCACGCGAGTACTATTTATTCTTTGGTACCGGCGGACCTCGCCTCTGACCTAGTGACCCAGATAGCGCCGGCACCAATCATTTATATTATCCATAGCCCACGAGTACATATTTACTACATGAATGCACGAAAGACTATTTTCTTTTTATTCGTATAATAAAAATCATAGGTATGTATGGAAGAAGGGATCCAAATATCTCCTGGTTGATAATCAATCAATTTGTTGAAATCAATTGTTCTTTAATCTTATGAAATCATTGCTATTACTGAAAGTTGTTTCGGTACATTATATCCAACGTTAAATTCCCAGAATTTCCATTTTCCAGAAAGTCCGATCCCAGAATGTCCAAATCCTAGAATTTCCAATCATGTTAAACTGCAAATTCAGTTAAGGTCTTGAAACAGATCAACTTTTCTTGTAGAAACCTACCTTCAGATAACAACAGCATTGAGTAGCAAAATTTTAAAACACTTCCTGTGTTAGGTATACAATTTTTGAAAACTTGCAAAATATTCAAGCGCGGGCAGGATTTAAACCTGCGGCTTTCGCCATTACTATTGGCGACGCCTCTGATAACAGCATTATAAATAGTCATCGTCATCTCATCATGATAGTCATCGTCATCTCATCATGATAGTCATCGTCATATTCATACATGGTGTAACTTTACTACCTAATGTCTCGCGCTGTCAGTCACGTGAAACTCGGGTTATGTCTCTCCTTTGACAAGGGAATATTTTTTTGTCGAGTACTAATTAAGTTGATATACTGAATCTATACAGAGCAGAGTATTAGGAAAAGTACTGCGTTACCTTTGAACGGTGAATCAGGCCGAACTAAATGATTTTACCCAAGGAAAATAGTACGGATTTTGAAAAAAATACATGTTGTACCTCCTGTAAAATGACATAGCCCGGTGGCATTATTTGTATGGGTGGTCTATTTTTTATATTTTAGATGTTTCTTAGGGAAAGTGTTTACGTTTCACAAATCAATTGGCCCTTTAATAGGACTGCAGTACATTTTTCTGACAACCTGTTTTGTCACCTGACGCTTCTCTAACCCAGAATCACACAGTATGCCAACAAGGGTTGTTTGTATGTAATAAGCTCATCTACACTTGCACGTAAACATGATTGAACGTTCTGGAAATTGGACATTGGACAGTTTTAAAGCGCTGGACATTTTGGAAATTGGATATTATGTACCTTAAATGCCTACTAATATTCCGGTGATTGAATGCTTGAAATCTGGTATAGAAGGGACAAATCTTTTTATTTTAAAAATAGGTGCTAGGAGACAAATATCCTGAAACCACTCCAAGAGAGGAGTTTTTACTCCTGAAAGGCTAAATATTCAAAGTTCTTTGCTTATTGCTCGAAAATTAGACATAATAACTGTAAAAAAATAATTGAGGCAACTTGGAAGCTTCTTATATTCTATTTCAAAAATTCTGTATCTAACAGTAGCAAACCTAGTATTTTAGGCATTTATCGTCGATACTGTTTGCGGCAAGCAGTTCTGCAGGAGTTCCTTATTAATTTACCATCATGGGGTGCCATCTTCAACTAGGGAGGTACAGGCTCGCGAAAGCTCACATAACTGGTTTTCGTTAATTACCTTTTTGCAATGAATAGTGCATAGTAAGATTGATGACACTTAGTTGATTTAAAGCGTTTCTAATAATATAAATATGACTGATTAAATGGGGTTTTTTTTAACAAAGGTTGTAAGAAAATAGACTTAAATATTTTCTTCCATTAAAAGAATAATAAGGCATTCTTTCAGTTAATAGTTAATCATTCAGTAAAACAGTTTTTTTTAAAAGATCAAACAGGATTGTACATTTCATTTATTATGTGAATAAATTCTGAGTGCAGGTTAGTATTTTTGCTCGAAAAACCAAGGATTAACAGATATAAGATTAAATACCTGCCATTTTTATTAGTAAAGAATTTAGTCGTCTAATGTAAAACAGCAACAAAATAATTATGCGAGAAGCAATTTTATTTTCTCATATTTAACGAAAATGTTATTAAGAAAAGATGTTCAGTTTAACGTCTAGTACACGCGCAAAACGTTTGTAATATCATCAACCAAACACACTGTATAAATTGCGAACAAACATACCTATAAAAATTGTGATTGTGTAAATAAAAATGAGAACAAGACCTTCATACCGTACCTACGTGAGAATAATGCAGCGTTCGCGCAACGTTCGGCCAATTATTCATGACGTCTTTGCCGCGATCTGTAACGAACTATGTACTACTAGTAAGTACAAGATCGTAAATAGAAGTTATAATTTTATTTCTAAGATTCCACCTCCTTAGCAGTAAATAAATTAATTATGACTCTTTAAGGCTATATAGGCGGTATAGCGCGAGCAAGATATTTAAAACAGTTTTATTTAGACAATTACAGCCAAAAAATGCTGAAAAAATATAGGTTGTTGTTAAGGATCTAACACATAACATATACTTATCAGTTACACAATTTGACAAACTTTACTCGATAGGAAAAAAAAAAACAAACCAACCACTATATGAAATATTTTTCAATTTTATGTCTACAGTTAAAAAGTTATTACAAAAAAATGCAGTAATTTAGAAACATACGTGTTATAGTACGAATACCTAAATAAGATATTGTAACGGTATTTCTCCAGGTTCTATGTCGGAAAAACCGTAAAATCTCGCGAAAGTTTCTGGCGCAGCGCGAATGAAAGGAACAATCTTTTCATGTGCATTGCCCTTCCTTAGTTATTAATTTTACCCATATTTTACCGCAGCAGTAAAGTCACTCATTGAGTTGCTGTCACTTACTCGAAATAAAAAGTATGAAGCAATCCATAAAATTGAACAACGTTCCCCTAGAAATATAGGTGAAAATACGAAAAAGTAATGGCCCTACCATAGAAAATGACTTAGTTGGCCAACATATTCTAACATGTAGGTCGTGATTTTTTTCTCCATTGGTTTCATGGAATTCTGTCTAATAATATAACCTCGCCCTTGATTACAGCTTAACGTGCTCTCCGAAGCACGGAGCCATCTTTCTTATGGAATATCAGGTTGTTCAGCCTGCAATGTGTAAACTTGGCAAGCAAATTCACAAAGTTATAAATTGAACTTTGTGAGTTCCCCAGCGGGAATCGAACCTGGGACCTCCGGATCAGACACCAACGATGAGATCGCTGGCCCACTCCACAGAAGCGGCAGCGGCAGGACGAGTAGCTCGCGCTGCCCACTCCCCTTGCTATTTATTACCCTGCCCATAATGCTATAGTGTGAGCGTTACTTTATATGTTTCAAGCAGTCAAGTACTAAACGTAATGCCAGTATATTCCTATTCCTTTTGAAAATCCGAATTGGTCTGAATCGTAGTTTCTTGATCAATTCTATTCATAATACAAAATAAACAAATGTGAAGGGTTTTTAGGAGAAATATATGTGCTATTAATTTAATTATAGTAGTTAATACTCGTTCAAAAATACTATTGAGTAGATAAACAGTCTGGAATAAAAATAAACAATATGTTTTTATACACCAATAAACAGAATAGTCCGGGTTATCCGGATTAAAACCAAAAGCTGATTTACATAAAGATGACATAAGGTGATTAGTATTTGGTTAGTAGTAGATTAGTATTTTTGCCCAACCCCTAACATACATTTTAAATAGTTAAAAACTTTACATGCCTTTAAATAGTTTGCGTACGTATAAATGACGTGACCCAAATACTACACCTGATGCCCTGTCCCTCCATCTTGACGCACACCTGTTTATTCAGCGATATCTTACCATTATACCAGGGCGAACGGATTCAAAAACAACGCATCTCAATGTTGCTTGCTTTGCTCACACTCGTCCTCGTACTACATGCACCGAGTGAGCACATGTTGTTTTATTTATTAATCGACAATGGAATAACAACTGAAACTAGGACAAGACCGGACACCTAATGGGTCGATATTGTTTATCAAGAACTTAGTAACAGCTCCTATCTATTAACTATGTATTTACTAATAGTAGCAAATTGAGATAACTAAATATAATTTTGAAACCCCCTAGCATTCATGTATTCATACTGCTCTAAGTTTGAATTATCTTTTTGTAGTTACATTATTAATTTCTCCTGTCACCCGGGCTGAGATTCCTATTGCCATGGTTATTTATTATGTATTAAATGTACATAATCTAAGATAAGATTTATTCTGATGTCTCAATAAAAGATACAGGCACGTTGAGCTGTTTCTCATTCGCATATCAACTAGTTTGCGACATACTTTTCAAAATTCGTGAATTTTGAAGATGTTTGAAATCATGCTAAAAGTGGTTTAGGCTAATAATCGGTCAGCGTTTTATTAGTACATGGAAACTTTAGAAACCTAAATAAAACTATAATATCACGATCCTCCACCTTCCGTCGGAATCCTAATTACCGAGGGCAGTGATTGCGCGGTTTCCCCCGATGGGTAATTATTTTCTCATTCACGATGATTTTCCACCGCTGTCTATCTTTAAGGAACATGAAATGGAGCGCAACATGCAGCTATGTGTCCTGTGCCGAACGTATCAAAAAATAGGCGTCGGAAAAATAAGCATCATTTTACGGGTTTCACGCCGAGTATCAGATGAAAACTTTTTTCTTTTACGTCTTTTGCATCAAGCCGTATCAAATTAATCAAAAGTATATTAAAGTTTTCCCATAATGTCCTTTACTACCTACTTCTACTACGAGTAAAGTAAAGGTCAAAAACTACAGGGAAAATAAATTTAGATGTAATATTTTCATCGGTTTGTAATCCGAACGATGTAGCGACGATGTCTGCAAACAAACCTGGTAGCTTAATGAGTGATGACCCGATTATGTTACGATTTTACTTTAGTTACTTTAGATAACAAAAAAACAACAGATTTAATTCACCAAAAAAATTATTTTATACGTTTATAATCTTAAAAAAATCGTAATCATATTGGACAAGGCGTGTTTTTAAACTCCAGTGCTATGTAAGGGACAGATGCATTCAGACCATCAAACTGAACAACTTGCAATGGGCAAATATTTCAGGTAACGCCAAAATATTTTCGACTTTCCATAGTCGCAGTCAGCTAATCTTGATTTTGTATTGAACGTAATTTTTTTTTTGTCATTTCCTAACATAAGTTCCCAAGGCAAAGTTCTTCAGTTTCATGGTCTGCATGCATCCTGACCGTATTTTGAGGGCTGTGCCTTACACCCCGTATCATAGGTGAAATTTTACTAGTGGTTGATAGAGAAAACTCGAGATGGGCTGGTAATACAGAACAACTTTTCCCTAGAAACATGAGTCAAAATAAAAAAATAAATTTGGACTTCCCATACAAAATCGCCGAGGAGTTGATATGAGTTACTGTTCTAACGATATAATAATTTTTAACGAAGAATATTAAAATACAATTAAACTTTTTTACCGGATATTCGGCCCAATATGAAAATTCGGTAAATCTGCCAAACATGCCGAATATCGAACTAAAAACGAGTATTGCACCCAGCTCTACTCCGTAACAAAAGATGTTCGACATGATGAGCCGCTCGATACTGCATGCTCGTGGACATCGAGGGTCTGGAGAACCTGTTACTTGATGTGAACCACCAGGAGCCCTTGAGTGTACGGAAATAGCTCCGCAGCAAAAGTTGATCAGCATGATGAGCCGCTACTGCTGGCACATCATTCAAGGTTCTGGAGTACCTGATGTGGAACAAATACTTCCGAACTTTTTACTTCTTACGGAAAAACAGTTTATAATATAATAAAATCGTGGATCGTAATATAATTGTTGCCAGTTATGAAGTAGGTAACAACGTAGTTGTTTGTTTGTACCTTTATATTATATATAGGTATAACCAAGGGTTGCCTACGCAAAACGTCGTTGTAGGGCTTCCCACTGTAATTGAGAGCTCGTGTCCTTGATATTTCGTAATCAGAGACTCGTGTTACAGTGGCTTGCGTTTCAACGTTTATGTTGAAGGTACTTTTCTTTAATTAAGATGAGGTCACATTTACCGTAAGCTGCAGGCGGTAATAGACTGACTTGATTGCGCATAATAGAGTATCTAGTTGTTGCTCTCAAGTAGGCATCCGATTGTCTTTTTCTTTATAGGTTTTTGTAGTCTACTACAAACCCATATAGAACTGATAACATTTCGTCAACTCTTAACTTTGATAGTTTTGCACCTAGTGAAATGTACTCGGTACTTATAAAGAAAGATAGTATTGACGGCGCGCCGTCTCTCTATTTCGTTGTATTTAGAATCGTTATAAAAATATTGTTTGGACAAGTGAAGGGAAGGTTACTTTTGAAGAAAACATTCAAATGTTCCTGTCACTAGATATTTGCTTTTAATAATCTATTTTTAATTTTTATCTGTATAATTACTTCGAAAACTATAAAAAAGATGGTTGCACTCATAGCTTTTGTAATATTGTAAATATCACTTTTCAAAACTGTTCCAAACCTGACTAGGTAAAATGATCTTTAAGACATTATACCTCTAATAAAGTTCAATTCACATTAAATGACTACCAAGCCCTCTATATTTGGGACGCTATTGGCCGGTTCTTTACTTTACAACATTGATTTCACATCATTGAATGATTATTCCGTGAAAACAAATCTCAGTACCCGACTTCCTCAGAAAGATGGTTATGTTTTCCGAGAGTAAGTATGTTTGTTTATGTATGTAGACAAGTAAATTCGTTTTCACGGACTAAACAGCTAGACAGATGTTGACATAAGAGGTGTCATTTGTCTCAGCAGCGCGAGTGACACTGGGTGTATTAAAATTACATAAATTCAAAATGATGGGTTTTACTCACAATATATACTTTACTTTGTTATTACATTTTCACGTGATATAGCGGCTATATAGATTTAGATAGACATGTGTCTTTACTTTAGACATTTTTATTTATTAAAATGGTGGAACCTAATCTCAGATTTTACTTTAAAATTATCTTCAACGTGGCAATTTCGTTAGTTGTGTCTGTAGATACGTTATGATAGCAAAATTTCATTATAGACAGTTAAAAAATAAAGTTACAAATAAATGTTATTGTAAAAAAACAAAATAGCCGACTGCGAAACGAAAAGAAAGAAACAAGACGAGAGTTCAACAGGACTAGTTCATAATTGACAAACATTAGTTTATGCAAAACTTTATTCTTACAAAGATATTGTTTCTCCCTCCATCTTAATCGTGCATCTCAATTTGACAATGATGAAAAAGGTACGGTGGAACATACGGCTTTTCTTTTCGGTTACCACAGTCGGGCATTTTGTTTTTTAACAATTACCTTTATTTCAACCCCTAGTGTACCCAAAATTGTTGTATTTCATTGATTTTAAACTTAAAAATAACTGGTACACATGCTGTACCGGGGATGAGGCCTTAACACGTTATTGACAATAGTAGCCCTTTTTTCGTTAATTCTGGAGATGGCAATTTACCGATGGCATTTTAAACAATATTTCCTCTATGAAACCTGCATTTTCATAAAATGATTTTATGCAAACATACTCGTAAGATGTACGTATGGCGAATTAGTGTGATATTCGGACAGGTACAAGAGAAGTCAAAATGCATTTTAAATCCATCCTTTACCCTCATATGTATTGCCCAACACCCTACAATTTTCCCAGTGACACAAAAGCACAAAGGTCGTTTTCAATTGGTGGCTGCGGTGTCCGGTTTTTGTGTATTCAAAACGACAGCAAGCACTATTGGTGTCAAGGTGCGGATCGGCAGTTGCGCAAACCGTTTTTAATACCTACTACGCCCGGTTGCGAGGTAATTAATTCGATTCGGTGTGGCAACCAGCGATACTCCGACAGTCTTCGTGCTTCAAACTCACCCACAATTATTTCGCGAAGTCAAAATTTGGGGATTTGAAGGTCGTTGCATATTTTTTTTAAATCTATCGTCGTTATTTATTTTACCTTAGTCTATGATAACAGGCTGCAAGCAAATACAATAATCTGGTTGCACGGGTTAGAAGCGTGTAAAATATGGCGTGATTGAACATTCTCGATTTTGTTTACGCACCTACTATGTGTTTGAAATAAAAGAACCAGCTAGGTCCTCTTATGAGCCCGGCGGCCCTGCTCTCGATCGCTCTCCGTAGATGGCTCAGCCGCAGACTAGGTCGAGGAGAACGACTTCGACGTCAGTGTCACAACTTGCTCAGCTCGCACCTACTGTGGGCCTACAAGAATCACTTCGCTGTCCATTACCACCTTTATTACTTCACAGCGCGAATATGTACAACATTAAGTGGTGATGTAAATATTTCATTAGAATTGATCGCGCGATCGCTGGATTTCTCTACGCGTGGTACTGGCTTGGTGTGGTCAGTCGTATTCGTTTATTGCATACACGTAAATACTTAACCCGTGTCCACAATAATAATGGGTGTTCATATACATCTATACTTTTCAGCCAATATCTTCATAACTCGTGGGTTCTTAGGGGTCGTTACTTAGATATAAATTATTTCATACAATCCAGTTGACCACATCTTGTTCTTATCTATTTAACCTTCTCGATTGATATTCTAGATTTATCATATGAAATTCATATTAAAACGCATATCTCTAACGCATAAATAAAAATGCACACTACAAGATTTTTCTTTAAATACTTGGCGTAATACGACTAGCCGTGGAAGTCATAATGATAATATTTCGTACCTAGTCATTTATGTATCTATTAAGTACGTATTAATTATCCTAGTACCTTGTTGTGTTATTATATACTTGTACTTATACTTACTAAATTTCGTGAACAAATTATAACTCTATTTAGTGTCTAGATATCTGGAGTAGTAGGGCGCTAATTCTACAAAGGCCCGACGCAGAAGTAAAACTAAACGATGTAGGTTAGTTTACCAATAGTTTCAAAACAAATTGTTTATTTATTTAAACAACGTAGCGCCACCACCTCAGCGGCTGGTTGCTGCAAGTAAGCACACATATAAATGCTAGGCACGCTCGCAGCCTTGCCGAGGATTGAGCAACGCTTTTGGTCACTTTTTTACAGCGCTTAATGCGCTCTTAACATATGCCAACAGCGGGTCTGAGCGGGATTGTGAAACACGAAAATAATCTTGTCAGGGTTACGCGTGCAATATTTAGAGAGTACGTTCGTTTTAAAATTGGTAGGTATTTATAATTTTGTTTTGACTCGTCCTCTGATAGTTATACTTAGTCATGGTCATTGCAAGCACACCTACTAGGTATTGTGCGCCTGACGTTTCTATTCTTTCTTAAAAAATCTTGAAAATTGGTATCTTGAAAACTGCTACGCCAATTTCAATGTTTGTTGAGCTTTTTAATCCAGCCCGCAGTATTTTTTGTTCTCAACTCATTGGACTAACTGGTTAATTCATAGCAATGACGGACGACGAATCCAGTGATATAGCAAATAGCTGCATCAACAGTAAACCATGATTTACCTTACTACAGGCTAGGAGATAATTATTAATAATAAAAACAACCAGCCCATACTCGCTTTCAAGGCGATGCTAATGAGCTTAGGAGTGCTACATGGTTCTGGGAAGAACTAATCAGGCCGAGAAGTGTTTCATTTGAACCACCCTCGCTGCGAAGCAGTGAGAAAAAGGACTTGAAATTCTACTAGTTCAATGAAAGAAAGGTCTAATAGTAGAGCAGCTTTTGTCCAGCGTTGACACCACGGGGTAAGGCAAGGTCAGCGCACGCCATCACTACGGCCCGTACGGTGTGCTTGAAAATGAAAATAACATACAAGTATTTACAACGCGTACGCTTGCTAGCATCTAGGTACCTAAGGGTTTAGTCTAAGGCGCTAGAGCGCATAAGCTTCGCAGGTAGACTGTACTAATAATACGAGCTGAACATGCGCAGCCCAACCGTTTAGCCGGCGCGTAGGTCTGAATCCGCCCTAATAGTTAGTAGTATGTACGGAACATCAGCTGCCTAGTGTTTCCCCACGCACCGTGGCAATCATTCGCCGTGGTCTCACGCAACGTCGCCGGCGCAGGCGCAGGCGCAGCGCAGGCGGGCGCGGGCGGAGCGGCCCCAACTTTATCGCAGTGTAGCGTCACTATACTCACGCCGACTACAATGGCGCACGACCTTCGCCTACTTATGCGCTCGTTCGGATCCAGCCAGCCAGCCACTAAGCGAATCTTTTGAAAACTAACATTTATTACCTGTACTTAGGTGTTTGAATCGTTGCGCAATCATTTGTTTTTTTAGATATGAACCAGTCCGCTACTGGACATGGGCCCCTTAGTTCAATTCTGATTTAGGTCCTGGCTAACCAAAGACCAAAAATACCAATCTCAAAAATTGGGAACGTTTTGGCATAACTAATAGACTAAGGAGAATCAACATTAGAAATTAATTCGATCGTGAAAGTTTTACTCAGTCCTATTTCCAAATCATGGATTTAAATATATGTATGACATATGTATGTATGTATGTATATGAAAGTTTTACTCAGTACTATTTCCTAAACATGGATTTATGTACCTACATAATAATTATGTTTCAGAATCGGTACCTATAGTCCTATATACCACGTACAAATATTATGTTTCTGATTAACAGAGCAAGATAGATAAGTAGGTATTATATTGCTGTATTCAAATTGCAGGCTTAATTTTTTTGTAGGTAATTATAATTAGTACCCAAACGATTTTTTTAATGCATAAATATTTATATTATTATACAGTATGTAAAAAAAATGCTGCAAACATTATAAGGGTGAACCAGCCCATGAAACTGAACAACTATCCTTAAGGAACGTACTAAAACAGTATGAAAAAAATGGACCCCCTATACAAATTGACCCGGACGGCTGGTACATTTTGTATGGGAGGTCCAAATATATTTAAATATTTCGACCAATGTCCCTTGGGGAACTTTGCTCAGTTTCATGGACTGGTTCACCCCTTGAAATATTTACAGTTAATATATGTCTACCAGGTCGATCTCGCTCTTAATTTTTTTACGCCTCAATTTACTACTGTTTATCCTACGATTTATCGCCTCCAAAAACCCCTATATCGCGTATAAGGGACGATGTACCGTAAACTTTGTAGACATGATCAGACCGTGAAATTTAAAATATTTTACTATAGAGCCTATGCTGGGAAACGAAAGGTTATTTTTAGTTTCCATAGAAAGTCAGGTACTATACCAACTGGTCCGGAATTATTTTTATGGCAGGAAGAAAACGGGTTATGTTCACCGACTTAGCCTCCATAGAAACAATTTTTCAGTTTCATGGTCAGATCCTGCAAAGTTTTCGATATATCATCGGCATCATCCCTTATACCCCGTATACAAAATTTTATAAAAATCTTTGAAGCCGTGACCGATGTGTCGATTACAATACAAGAATTGCTCGTTATAAGGTATTTGATTTATGAAACATGATTAATATGTACCTTTCAACCTTCAAATACATCCATTACTATTCAGTGCTAAGGCTCTAGAATAAGAACATTTTTATTAGCCTTTTATTTATGTTTGCCTATACAAGCCCTATCACCTTGTTTACGCAGTTTACTATTAATGTTATAAATTGTTATGAACAAGATGTAAGTGGACGTGAGCTGTGACCTACATTCTGGCCCGACTGCAGCTCTGTTATCCTCTGTCCTGGTTTTAGTAAACTTGACCCAGATCTCGCGAACGCGATGTTTGTGTAATTTATATAAATAGCCTGCATGAGTGCATGATGATGATATGTGTGCTGTGTGCACCACGGCCGACTCTCAATAAAACACCCACTTAGTTGCAACAACTGTTTTACTTGGTTGTACTATCACCAGCACTGCAAGTTACCCATCAAAGGTGTCATACTCACACACACAGATTCTTCAAGTAGATGTTAAGGATATTCCGTATGTAACTTAAATGGGTAGTTTGATGATCTGCTGATAGTAGTTTTCGTTATTTGTTTTTATTTAAATAATAAATATCAGAGCTCACGATCCGACACATTTGTTATAAGTACCTACTGGTTTGCGACTTCACCCCTTCTAGTTTGTTTTTAATCCTTCTAATGTGACTTCGGTGTGGCCCGTTACATAAGTTCAAATTATAGTTTTTTGATTAAGTAGGCGACTAAAATAGCATGAAAGTTTCATCATTCAGCAGAACAATCTCAAATTTACAGTGTAAACTTTTTATTATTTAATAAATGCATAGAAAACTTGATTTCGAATTATGACTTATTTTATGGTAGTGTGTTATGCCGTGTAGCTTTAAGAGCACTCCGTATTAGGCAAGCTAAATGTTTTTAATTCAATATAATCTTCGGCTTTGGACCTTAAGCCACTTTGTATGAAGAACCTAACTCAAAAATTGTAACTGTGCATGACCTACTTTTATATTATTGAGTAGGACACACAACACAAACATATAAATGTATCCCACCCAAAAAAAAAAAGCAGCCAATCTATTTTTGTACTGTCAGCTTTTCCTCGAAATGGCATTGCAAGGGCACGAGGTGAAGTGGCACCAGTGACACCCCCCTCGCGCAGTGGAACCACTGGGGGTGAGGGGCCTTGCGAGCTACTCCTGCCTGGCCCATTTCCCAGCGTGATCTTGACCCGCTCGCCCTAGATACGTAATTTGCAATACGCAAGTCAAATGTCGAAACGCTTTGATTCACCGAATGATCACTGATAGACTCGATACTCACTGACAAAACTAAATTAGTAAAGGGATAAGCTTTCGTATTTAGTTTGATTTGTTATATGTTTGGGAACGTCTGGACTACTTTTCAGGGTGATTTTAGACATTAAACTGAACTTCTTTACTTAGTAACTTATTTTTGAAATACGAGATAAAATATTTGTCCTCCTATACATAATGAATTTGAACAGCAACTTTTGTATGAAATAACAAAATGTTTTATTATAATTTTAAAAATAATTACTAAGAAAAGTTGACTGTTTTACGTCTAGGTAAGCACTGAAAGTTTGCCAAGTCGATCCTCAAACACACTGTATGATAAATTGCACTCATAGCTGCAATGCATTTTAAAATACAGCCAAATTAATCAGAAAAACCAGCTGTGGGTTTTCGGGCTAAAATAGAGCCTCTGCTGGTTCAGTGGGGTGCGCACAATATGCGACAAAAATTGTTCAAACGAAAATATGAGGTACAAAATGTGCAGCAAATATTTTGCGTTATGACAAGGATTGTTCTAGAAAATCTATCTATCCTTGTCACACTAAGGCGAGTTTCATATTTGTATCCTGCTCTCAGTTGACACTCGTCAATTGACGCGTAATATTTGCTGCACATTTTGTGTTGAACATTTTCGTTTGAACAATTTTTGTCGCATATTGTGCGCACCCGTTCAGTGTCATGTGGGTAGAGACCTTTGGTAGAGACCACAGGCTAAAGAACTTGAGTGACAGCGCATGTCGTTTCGGTGCTCTTTGGTGGTGAAATGAAGCAACAGGTCCCTGAAAATAAAAAAACGTCATAAAGGAACATATAAAAGTTCCACAACAACAATTGAGCTTGCAAGTTTATTTTTGGGGTACCGTTCCTCAAAAGAAAAATACGAAACCCTTATAAGATCACTTTGTTGTTCGCCCATCTGTCCAATATTGTACTTTTAGGGGGTCGAAAAGGAACAAATTTTAAAACAGATGCTAAGTCCTGTGGGTTATAAAAAGGCTTGATGCGCAGTTACGGAAACCTTGGTGGGCGAGTCAGAATATAATAGTTACTGAAACTCAAATCATACGTCTTTTTTAGGTTTCTTTTTTAGAAAAATATTATTAAAATTTAACCTTTTATGTATGTTTGTTCATGTGATGCCTAGAGAAAATGTAAATACAATTCATATAAGTTTCGAAATAAGCGTTAGAAAAATATTGTTTGAACTCTCAGTAGTTAAATCCCCCTGACCCACTTTCAGATGAACTTGGCCTATATTCCCGCCGGCCCTAGACGCTCACACCGATGCGATGTTATAATAAAACAACGATATATCTCGCTACATTTTCCAGAAGCAGAGCGTAACCCAGATTCGATATTCTTAGCAACCATATTATAACTTGATCCACTTTAAGTCCGTCAGAAGTGGAGAACATTGGAGGAGACCTACACTCAGTATTGGGTGGCAACGGGTTGATGAAGAAGAAGAAGTAAAGGGGTTATATCTTCAAAATGTTTTAAATTATATTCACAACAAATGTGAAAACATGGAACTCTGAAAAATGATTTAGAAAACGCCTAAGTTAGTAGCACTATTTTCTCTCTACCAGTGATAAAAACCTTACTCGCTAAGGTCATTTAAACAATAGTGAAATAATTCATAGCTACATTGAGTCTATCTAATGATTTGTTCCATGGGTATTAAATAAGGCATGAAAGGCCCTTGACACAGTATTGGACGCAGAATGAGAGGAAGTACCCACCCGCAAGGAAATTCAAGTTTACAATGGAAAATGAGATAACGAATAAACCTTGCCCCGTTGCTATTGTGCTAGTACAACCTTGGTGAAGCTGTTACACAGTCATGTAATTAAAACGTTTATGGTTAATGGTATCACGCTCAATTTATTTTTAATTTCATGATAAATTAAATATTTTTATAGTTGTAAATTATTGACCTATTTACATCAGTAGGGGTAACATTTAAAAGTACGAAGTAACTTCTACAACAAGTGAATACAAACACCGCATAACTTATTCCGTAGCACCTTTCAAAAATGCTCTCTGGTAGGTATCACACATAATAAAATATTTCCATTCTATAACGTACTCTGGAACGTAGAGCGATTTAATTATGTAGGGTAAATATATGCGCTACTCGGCGGCGGTGACCCGACCCGGCAGCTTTTTTTCTGCTAATCTATTTATAGATATTGAGCGACTGTGCCGCTACCCGCCCCAGCAAATTTTTCAAAACTTAGCTCTTGTTCAAAAAATTATGAAAAATAAAGTCAATGCTATTTGCCTCGATTTGTATTGCGATAGGCGTATAAATTAAGTTTTCGTTAAAAACACTTGTCTTGAAAAATATTATTTATCCGTCCACCTTATTAAAATAAACTTCTTCCGCGCCAAACGTCAATTGTCAAAAAGTTTAAGGGACAGCGAAGGATAAAGGTGTTGTCATTTTGTCAAACAAGTTTATGCAACTTTTACACAAATACGTACATCAATATTATTAGTCAAAACTGCCCCTATTTAAAGCTAACCTGCATTTCCCTAGAGAATTAAACTAAGACAACGTCATATTGCATGTCTTTACAAAATCAATAGGGTTAAGTATTATTTGCGAAGTAGGGGTTAAACAGCCACTGCGATCTGTGCAAATCTATTGTAGCTAATAGGTTTAAGTAAGACCCCTATTACACTGTTTCTGAATAATGTACTCGGTATAGCATACATTGATGGTTATCTTGAGTTTTTTAAATTACTTTCATAACAATAACCAGCAATGTATGCCGGACAGTGCACGGTATTCTCAGACTAGTGTAATAATAGCCGTTTAGGGCGTGTTCAAATCTGGGCGGTATCCCAATGAGTACTTGGGTAGCGGAACTCATACTCAAAATTAGTATCAATCAGGATACCGCTGAATGGGGCCTTATTATTTTATTTTTTATATTAGAAAATTTAGTCAGTATGCAAAATACATGTGCTTCAAGAATAAGGACAGAGCTAAATATTCCGGACTCTCGCAAAATATAATGTCATATTTCAACTAAAGTTATTCTAGGAAATAAATGAAATTTTTAACTCATTTAATTTTTATAGGGTATCACGACTATGACGAAAAGAAAATTAATTATGTCCTTTTTTTTCAAAACATTTTTACGAAAATTCTTTATTTTTTAAGAATGATAGTTTATGATGAGTAGGTAGGTTTTCTGTGATGTGATGATAGAATATGTTTAATACTTCTGCGAAGAAATAGTTGGTAATGTTATGCAATGCACCCTCTGTTTCATGGTATTTGCCGTAAGAACATGAATCACTGGAGTTTCCACCCAACATCCGTTACTGGGATTTATTTTGTTCTTTAGGACCAACTCATATCGTGTATGTATAACCTACTTTTAAATAATTGACCTAATAATATAATTTTTGTTCTTATTGCCGAATACATACACTGAAACATATCATACACATATCACGCTTTTAACTCCTTACGGGGTAGGCAGAGCGTACACGGCCGCAAAAACGGACATTTACGCCACTTCTGACAAAAATTTGAGGGATATTCGCCATTGTTTAACGCCATAGTGACAGGTTGTCAGCCCATCGTCTAAAATTGCAACACACACCCTCGAGTCCCTTAGTCGCCTCTTACGACACCCACGGGAAAGAAATGGGGTGATGCTATTCTAAGCCAGCATCACACGGCACTTATTTATTTGTATAATAAGAAATTATTTAAATTTTAATTACCGAATACTAATTTAAAATATTGCAAAATATCACAAGGCGCAAAAGTTTTGTAATTTCCAACCACAGCGTAGTTTAGATCGGATGTTTTTCTACATAATAATCATATTATTTGTCAAGGACTTGTTAGAAAGTAGATTTACTCTTAAGAAGTGTATTACGTGACTAGTTGATGAAGCCATTTCACGGGGTGCTCCCGGGGGGCGGCTCTGTGATTGGCAAATTATGGGCTGATTGTATTGCTCTTCTCAACGACCTCCTGTGGTAACTAGGTACACGCCGCTGGCCTTGTTGTTCATTTTATTATGTAGAACAACGCTATTAACTGTAATTTGAACCTAACTTTACCTATCCACAACCATTTATCTAGTTACCCTGCGGTTTCTAAATCAACACCCTGTTACTAAAAACTATGACTCGTCAGGATAAGGACGCGTCAAATGTTCACCTCTAAGGAATAAGAATTTCTTTTAGGGTTCCGAACGCAAATGGTCATAAACCTATTACTGAGAATCGGCCGTCTGACTGTCACCAGAATGTATGTGTATTGCATAAACCGTGATTCTGTTGCTGCCAAAACAACAAATCCAAAAATATATATATATAAAGATAGAGGACCGTGCTCCTATACAAACACGTATTTTTTTAATTTAGGTTGTAATTTTCAGTATTTTTATATATGATATGTTTTCCATTGCCGCTGTAACAACAAATAACAAAAAAAGGAATAAATTGAATTATAAAGGGGCATACAAAAAACGCATTGTTAGGGTTCTATACTTGAAAATGAAAAATAAATATCCCGTATACTTTGAAAATCACTCTGTTGTCCGTTTATCCGTCTGTCCGTCAGTCACAACCCTTAATCTCGGGAACGCGTAGAGATATCAATCTAATATACTTAGGTCCATCTAACCTAATGCTAGAAAAAAATACGGCTGTTTATGCTGTAAAAACTAGGGTATTAAAATTTATAGGAAACTTCCCATGGACCAAGAACTGTGCAGTTTGCCAAGAAGTTTCGATTTTAGGGGAAAAAAAAACAAATAATTAGCATATTCAATATAAAAATGTGTACTGAAGAACATATTCTAAAATTGAAGCTTGAAGTTCAAGTGGGATATCATGAGAACGGGCTTGATGTGCAAGTTACGGAACCCTTGGACGGCGAGTCCGACTGGCAATGGGCTGATTATTTTACGTGAGGTAGTAATAAAAAGGTTTCGTTAAACAAATAAATAAATAGGTTTCCCGCATGTTCTCCCGAAACGTCTCGAGATATTTGCTATAGAGATAAAGAGGCATGTATAAATTTTATTTAGGTTTATGTAATTTTATTTTATTAAGTATTACTGTACATTTACTATTCTTCTGTATGTATTATGTTATGTAGACCGTGAATTTCTAGAATCTTATAATTTCCTACTTAGAAATAAATGCTTTTGAATTTGAATTGTGTACTTTATATCTTACTCCACACCCATAGTGATATCTTTTTATATGTTCTTATTATATTATTTTTAAGGCGCACCCGCTTTGGTTGGCCGGTAGAAAATGCCGCGTGGCATTAGGCTCGCCCTTTTTACTTTCTGTGCAATAAAGTTTAATAAACAAATAATAAGGGCAGATTTAGTCCAAATTTATCTAAGCTTTAACTCCGCAAGTAAATCCAAAAAAAGGTATATCTGTAGTAAAATATAGGTATAAAATTGGAGTTTCATTACAAGAAAGATTTGGTTGACAATTATCTATTCGTGGCTTCTCTCTATTGGCAAGGGACAGAGAGTACAACGAACGACCACATTAATCCTAGTGTCAGAATTAACTACTGATAGGTTAAAATGTTAAAAGTTGCGAGATGATTTATTTTGTATTCACCAAGGTCGTAATTTTATAACTATGTAGTTTTCCTTTCATCGCCACTCAACATCGAGACCTTGACACAAAAATGCTTCGCCCATTAATAAAAATTAAAGGATAGTTTTTAATCGTGCACCTAATATCTTAGTTTACACCTATGTGCGCCCGCCTAATATATAGGATGAAATTTTACTTGTGACCTATAGCGAAATATCAAGTCGGGCTGGTGATAGGAACAACTTTCCCCACTGAATTCCCCAACCCTTTAAATTATTCTGCTACAATTTAACAAATGTTCTGGCAAAATATGTTCCACCAAACAAGTTTAAATATTGCACAATGATATACTACTTTTTTATTCTACTGTACAGAACATATTCTATTCTCTCACATAAATTACTGACTGTGCTCCGAATATTTCAGTTAGTTGCACAAAATTTCTCGTCTGTATCTTAGACTGAGGTGCATTTAAAAACGGTTTTGTATAACTTTTATGATAATCAAATAATTATAATTGAAAGGCTAATAATGCCTTCCAAAAACATTATTTCCATAAAATACATTACTCCGAATGTTTAGAGACTACTTGCACCGCGTTTGATTATTTTTTAAGATTCTTTAAAGACAGGTCCACCCGCTTCTTTTATTTCTGCTATTATAAGATTGAGAATTGATCGAAGCTCAAAATTCACATGACATGTGTTGCCTAGCTACAGTTGTTGCGTAAGGTGTTAATAATGAATATCTTTGGATATTTGTGAAAATTAAGCCTTTATATTATTACAAAGTAATAACAGATATTAAAAACGTGCTCATTAAAGAATATTATAGCACATATTTTGGAGAAAATTCTAATTTTGAAAAAAAAAAGGTAAAGATTGATGAAGAGAACGGTAATAAACTGAGGTACAGTTAAATACCATCGAAAATTAAATGTATTTTCTCAAATGTTTTAATTGGTTGCATTTAAATACATATTTAGGTAGGTAAGTACATACTGTGAGGGCGCTGCTATGGTGCAGGTTTAATTAATATAATAGATATCTGTATAACGGACCCTTATTTATTTATGTCGAATGATAAAAATCTGGGTAATACCTGGATTTCGGATGTTTTTCATACCTACGTTCAGGTACACTATAGGTTAGGTAATGCCTACCTAAATCAGGTCAATTCACTGACAATAAATTTTTTATTTAAGTATCTTTTTCCCATGTACTTATCGTCTCTTAACGAATTTATATTTTCATTTTATTTTTGCTTAAGATTTTACGTAAATCGTAAAACAAAAGTCTGCGAGATTTCTATTTTTGGTTTAAATATTTTCGAATATTTTGGTTGCCAGTATTTTCGTACATTTGCAGCCTATGTTTTGCTTAGTCGTACGAGTTGTACCTATGACACCTGACGATGCAGTTAGGTACACAGTACTTACAGTACACACGTAGCGTAGGATACGCATCAAGTTGACCTCGACGGACCAAAAGCAGTACCACTGTCACTGGGTAAGTGTGTCAGTGTGTCAGTAGGTCGCGCGTCATCCGTGGCCATGCCGCCCTAGCAGCGCCCCCCTCCCTTCCCCGCCCGCGCCCTCTCCCGCGGCTACAAGCTCCTCGGAGACTGCAGTCGACATTAATCTACTTATATATATTTTCTTAATAGGGCAAAGGACTACAGCTCTGAGTTAAAACCGGCTGACCGCGATAGCGCTCAGCTCACAGTACCTGGGCATATCTCTGACCCAATTAACTTATCTGTTTATGCTGAGATAACAGCAGATGTATCAGTTCTTATACAAGTTCTTTTTTTGTTTTAGATTAAGTGTATTTGAAATTAATGGTACTGAACTTCTTGGAACTATCCAACATCACCACCATGTCCACTTTCCTGCTATTTACTTTAATGTAGAAAAATAAAGGGCTTTTCTATGAAGGAAAATACGATTAAGTTTAAATCCCGGCCGGCGGCGCTTTAATTTTTTTAATTACTTATTTTTTTGTATTGTAGTGCGCTTTTTATGTATTAAAAAGGTACCTATTGTTGCAAACAATGACAGATACAGGACAAACACAAAATCAGTTCTGAATTACCCAGCAAACTCTTGGAAATCGTAGAGATGAGCTGAATATTCTTTTATGTTCGATTTTCGGCATGTTGGGCAGATTTAACGAAATAATGTTGTATTCGTCAGAATATCCGGCAAATTCACGGAATATTCGGAAAGTAAAAATTTATTGTTTTTAATTTACCAACTTCGTTGAAAATGGTTATGTCGGAACAAGATATAAATACAGACGTGTATTTTTTTATAAACTGAACAACTTTCCCCAAGGAATTTAGATCGAAATATTCGTAAAAAATGGGACCTCCCATACAAATTGACCCGGTCGACTGATACATTTTGCATGGGAGGTCCAATTTTTTTCATAATTTGACCTATGTTCCTTCGAGAAAGCTGTTCAGTTTCATGGGCTGGTACATCCCTTAAAATATTTGCAGCTAATATTTTTACATGTGTAAAAAGCAGTTTTTAAATGTACCTCTATAGTCAACGTTTCTAGTTTGCAAAGTAAGAGGGGTAACAAATGAAAACCGCCGGTTCTAATCCGCGAGTAAGGACTCGGAACCTGTTTTATAGAATATCAACATCAAAACTAGAGATGGGTCGAGCATTGGTTTCACCAAATTAGAATATTCTCTTTATTACTCGTACACACGAATACATGTTAATAAAAACAATATCTTATTCTAAACTGCGCAAAGGCGGTCTTATCGCACGTAGGTATGCTACATTCCACAAACAAAAACTCGGTAAAAAAAAATTACATAGCCAAATACCCACATAAATAGATTTGAGATAAAAATTGTAGTTTATGCAAGTGTCGTATATGTAAATGTCTTAATGGGAATGGGGGGCAAGCCGAATGTGATAATATTTTGACACGAGCATTCTAATGCCTAATTATTTACATACACACATACATTAACAGCCACAGCAGTCCACTGCTGGACATGAGCCTCCCTCTATTAGTGGATTTTGCCATACTCAACACGCTTAGCAAGCGGATTGGCGAGTGCAGTGCAATATGTTGCATTCACAGGGAACACTGCACATTAATTTAACCCTTAGTCGCTTATAACGACACCCGCGGGTAAAAATTGAGGTTTATGCTATTCTATGCCGGCATTATTTGCAGATGCATACATTTTATTCTAAAAAAAAACGTGACTAAACTTTTCCGCATAAACGCTTAAGAATGAGGGTAGACAGACAGTCTGTTTGCCCTTAGCAGCCCAACGCTGGCCCTTCAGTAGACCCGTGAACATGGTGAAATATCACATGCCCCTCAATACAAACAAACCGTGAGTAAAAAACCCATTAATATGTGTATGTTATAGTTTTAGTGATTATAACCACGGAACCTTAAAATCAAATGTCATCTAGTCTTTAATTTAGCTAGAATATGCAAGCGGCCTTTTACATAATTATTGATGAGTGTGGGCCTATATGCACCGGGAGCGGTGACGGTGGTGGTTGTTGGGGTGTATGTGGAATTGTGCATCGAGCGGGTGGGCGTAATACCTCGTAATTAGGAATAAGTAAGATTGTTACAAAATAGGGTCTAATTTAGTGGTTCTTGGTCTATAATTTTGCAGTTCGAATGCAGCCTTGTGCGATGGGAACCGTGCAGCTTGCGACAGTCCGCTGGCCGTGGTATCGATCGATGCTCATTTCCTTGCACCATTCAATGCAGTGGTATTGACAGCGCACAATGCCGTGACACTTTTTGAGTTCATAACAGCCACGTTCATGGTTTTAGTATATAATATAGTAAGTGTTTTAAAATTGAATCCGCGTTTATCACCTAGCAAGATGAGAGTTTCTAATTGGCGAAGAACATGAGACACGCTCGAAAGTAGGGTCTCGTAGTAGTTAAATATGATTTGAATTCGATTTATATGGTTTCAAAACATTTTACCTTGACAGGTTTGGTACATTTTGGAAATCTGTACTTTTGTATTTACAAAATATCGAAAACTTGAGAGTGCTACGATTTTCGTTATAGTTTTCATAGTAACTACAGATAAGTGTATTCCATGAAATCTAAATCTCGTGATAGGAACATTTGAATGTTTTTACCAAAGAAACCTTCCCATAGATTTACAAGTCTCAACGATACCCTGCTCTTTTTAGTAAAACGAGTTTTTTGTTGCCCCCTTTTCACTCTCAGGAGAGAGGATCCAAAAATATTCTATAATATTTTTTGCTGACATTTCTAAAAATTGCGTCAACATAGGATCTATCTTTATGCCAAATTTAATTTACTTCTTATTCTTTTCATGTGGGGACTTCCATTGTTTTTTCTTACTAACTGCATGCAAATCTAGTTTAAGTTGGTCCCTTAAAGAGGAACTAGAGGAAAGTTAATGTGCTGCTGATAGTACGTAGTAAGCCTCCTACTGGTATCCTAAATTTAGATATGCTTATTTTCTTAGCTTTATTTTCTGAAGTTCGACGACAATGTATGAACTATTTTTTCAATTATATAAAATCAAACATTATTACAGGTAAGAGATACAATAACCGATTATATTAACATCTTTTTATGCTCTTTTTTATCGAATTTAAATTTGATATATTAGTTCACATGAAAAAAACTTACACAGGTTTCTGTAGACCCATGTCTCACAATACGTTGAATATTTTAGCAGTTTGTTTAAGAGGACTTACGGTTTTTAACACGGCGCGCGTGGGCTGCACGCCGCACGGGTGCGCGCGTTTCTTTTCCATTTAGAAGGTTACGCGAGTTGTGCAACTGTTGACTCGGTGAGTCGGCGGCCGCACACAGCACTGCCACCGGAATATCAAAACAAACAACCAATATATTTTCACAAATTCAGTCAGAGATTAACAAAAGATCATGGCCAAGAAAGTATGGATGCTCGTACTATTTTTCATCGATCCTGCAACACCTTTTGCAGACCTCGCATCAAAGCCAAAGTTGAATATATAATAGAGTCTGATTATTGATTAACGTTTTTTTACAAATGCTCATTTAATTAGAACAAAATCTCTAAAGTTATTGAATGTTATAGATGGCATTGAACGAGACAAAAATTCAGATATTTGAGTATATTTCTCCAAGTACTCTTTTAGTACACAGTGTAAAAAAGGTTCAGATCTCAGTAAAATCTTTAGTAAAAATGTGAGGAGTTGATAAAATTAAATTAATTTCCTTGTTTGGTGAATTGATTTTATTGGCTATAATGATAGTTTTATTTTAAAATTTCATAACGTACCTAGTTTTAAAACCTCAGCGGTAAATTGCACTTACCGTAAGGGTTTTGTGTGAGATATGACTTACTTACGATGCATGAGACGTGTGAAATATACTTATTTCGTTTTATTTTTGCTTGCACGCCAAACCAGTGCCTGTCTTATTTTATAGAGTACTTAGTAACGTTTTCGTTCAATATGATATTGTATTGTTTTAATTGATCGTATTTCTTTATAAGTACCTACCGTATTCAGTTCAGTCTTCGCATTCGTCTCTTGCCCTTTAGCGAAATTGAATTTCAATTTATCTCTGTAAGTAGGACACGGCGCGTGTTGCAATCCGCGTACCGATGAATAAGTATAAGTTTCACGTACAGCACTCACACGTGAAGAAATCATACATAAATACTTACTCTACTTTAAAATTTTGTACCTATAACTATCTGGGAAGATCACTATATTCTCTTGGAACTTTTTTAGCTTTTTGTGTCTTAGGGGTATTTTTATAATCCCATTGCTGCATAGGATAGTCATCACTGCATAGTATGAAATTAATTCGATTCCCAGTGGGTAGATCTTCGAAAACTAGCAACGGATTTTAATGCGTACTTTTTATATATGGAGTTATTCAAGAGGAAAAGGTTTTTCAGCAGCGGGTGAAACCGCTGGGCGGGCCAGTAGTAAAACAAAACGTATTATTTATGCCTAAATTTTTACTTTAAACGTCATTCATCACCACTAACTGCTCAATCGCATTTGACCTTGCCAGGTTAGGCAACGGTATGATTTAGTGACTGCACCAAAAATCAAAAGTTTGCTCATTTCGGTGGTATAATTTATTTACTACCTAGGATTTTTCCCCGCGGTTTCACCTGCACATAATTAAAATATTTGACACATTACCCTTATGAAGCAAAAATTCTACTAATATTATAGCTGATATCACGTATTCAGATTATTTTCACCACAAATAATTTAGGCTCGCTTCGCTCGCAATACGTGCAGTACGTGCAGCGTTGCTGTTACACAGCGTGGCTCCTCTATTGCCTTTAAAACGTGAAATGTCGGGCTCGCTTCACTGGCAATGTACTGCTAGCGTGTCTCAGTGTATCACTTCTCTTAAGTTTTTAAATGCAAAATGTCGAGCTCGCTTCGTTCAATACGGTTAGTGTTGCTGTAGTGCGGTGTGGCTCCTCTCCTATCTCCTTCTGTTGCCTTTTTAGCGTGAAATGTCAAGATCACTACCCCTACAATACGTGTAGTGTACGTGTAGCACAGTGTGGCATCTCGCTTTTAATTTCTAGCTTGCCTCGCTCGCTTTTCGTGTAGTGATGTTGTAGTGTTGTAGCGTAGTATTCTCTCTTGCCTCTTTTAACGTAAGATGTCGTACTAGCTTCGCTCAGAATACGTGTGGTAAAAGCATAGTTCTATGTGTGGTCTTTCTTGCTTTATTACGTGAAATTTCGAATAAGCATCGTTCACAATGTAGCGACCTCTGGGAGCTACAGCAAGAAGCTCACTCAAAGTGGTTCACGAGCAAGCAAGACGCAACAGAAGTTCCAACACATCTGCAAGATGGCGCCACGTGACAGAACAAAGAGCCTGAAACGCGGTATCGAAGTGTTTCACCGCGCAACGCATATATACAACTTCTAATTCTATCCAGGTGGACCAGTCGGTCCCCTGGCCACAACACCCGGCCAGGCGGGTAGCTACCCTTTTCCCGACACCACCTGGAACCCTCCATTCTGCCTATTGGCATCACTCCTGTCACCCGCCATATTGGTGACCCCTACCTTGGACTTCGCAGCCTTCAACCACGCATCTACCACTACAACATGCAGCCAACTACTACGTCATCAGCACCCACCGCAGTCACAGCACGGCAGCTTCACTGGTCTTCCATCATCGTCTCGACTCACCGTAGACGTCCCGACTCACCGTGGACATTGGAACCAGCACTGCATCGCCACGCCAGACTGCATCATCACGCTACATGACGTCATCAGCCCCACTTCGCTCGCTGACGGTATCGACCTCCGGTCTTGAGGGGGAGTACTGTAGCGACCTCTGGGAGCTACAGCAAGAAGCTCACTCAAAGTGGTTCACGAGCAAGCAAGACGCAACAGAAGTTCCAACACATCTGCAAGATGGCGCCACGTGACAGAACAAAGAGCCTGAAACGCGGTATCGAAGTGTTTCACCGCGCAACGCATATATACAACTTCTAATTCTATCCAGGTGGACCAGTCGGTCCCCTGGCCACAACACCCGGCCAGGCGGGTAGCTACCCTTTTCCCGACACCACCTGGAACCCTCCATTCTGCCTATTGGCATCACTCCTGTCATCCGCCATAACAATATATGTAGGTAGTGTTGCTGTAGCACAGAGCGGCTCTTTATTTCCCTTTTTACCAAGAAAAGTCGTAAAGCGCAGTGTGGCTTCTCGATCTTTTACATAAAATGTAGCGCTCGCTTCGCCCACAATCGTATAGTAATGGTTTGGTGCGGTATGGCGCATCCCTTGCTTTTTTTGATATGATATCTCGCAATGGATATGAGGCAGTTTCACACCTCTTTCGACCGATGGTAGGCTATTATAAAAAGTGATGTGACCCCCCACCCCCACATGACCTGAAGCTGTATACGCCACTCACTTGTCATTCCGAACGTTTGTTTCGTATAATTATAAATATACCTATAGCCATTACGATTTTGGTAGGTAATATTGTAGATAAAAGTATACATCTCAAAATGATTTTAGCTTTACCTAGAAATCGATTTCAAGTTTTCGAAATTCCTTCAAAATTCTTCAGCAATTTTCAACATCCATTAAAACATTAACATTAATTGATATAGCTACAAGCTTACAATAATCAACTCGAAACAATTTTTTTTCTTTCGCTGTATAGACATTAAAAGTAACTTAGTTTACCAGCCCACTTGTAATGAAATTGTTCTATTAATCACTACCTACTATATAAAATAGTCTGTATCCGTTGTTTTCATACTGACGTACGTGCCGGCCGACTGCCGCCGCTGCCGTTTCTCCCAACAACCTTGTGCCAATTTTCCGTGTCTGTACGTTACTGCACATGATGAACTCGTTCTGTATTCAATATTTTCACCAGATAAGAGTTTCCATTATTTTTTGTTTTTGAACCGACAGCGACTGTTCCCTTTATTGCCGCTGCGTCAATGAGAAACACCCGATCAGATTTCTTCCAAAGTTCCGCGCGTTTTTGGGGGTTTTTTACCACTTTTTACGTGTAATATTCGAGATAATAATAAAACTCAAAATATTAATATCGTATCTATAATTAAAACCGTTTTATAGAACATTTTAAAGAAGTTATCGAAAATATGTTGACTTTAGGTTTTTTTTCTAGGTGAACACAATATAAAAATGCGATTCAATGGAAAATGTTACTTGAAAATCAATTTAACTAGGTATATTTTATCTTTACTGATTCAAATACTTTCTTTTTTACTTATATTAACGCGATCCTAGGCATTTGATGATACTTGAGGCCCTAATTCACCTGAAAAGATTGTCCCCTTCATTTTTGTGTATCTATATTATTGCATATTATTTTTTGTATTACTTTTAAACTGTAGACATAAAATTAAAAAAAAAAAAAAACGGAGTAACATATATTTTTTTCAGAATTTTGTAGTTCTTATTGTTTAAATAAAACTAGTTAATAATAAAGCCCACAATAATCACGGGTGCGGATTTAGATTAGCATTGACCCATCTGTGCTGTACCTTTGCCTGCTTGTATTTTATTGGCCACGCACTGCGCACACTAATCATGCGGTGTGTAGGGCCGTCTCTAAGGCTGTAAGGTAATACTCGTGTAAAGTGGCGTAACTAAGTAACCAAAGGCCCTGGGGCAAAATAATCAGGGACCAATCAAACCAGCCATCAACTATTTCAAATTGTGTTCGCCATATCTACTCCAGAGTCGTAACGTAATCGAGGTTCGTCATATTCGTTTTCAGATTGTTGTGGCGTAAATTTACATGCCATGTGATTGACCTGGCCAGCCCCAAGGCAGTGCTTTTATTTTTATTTTTTTATCCCGCCCGAGCCGGTTTTCTATTTGGGCAAAACAAAATTATTATAATAAAAGAAATTGTGTTATACAAATTTCTTCTTTATACAACAATGGCGGATCATGACGTCATAAGTGATAAAATACTATCCTAACATTGGATAAAGTAAATTTCAATTTCAATTTCGCCATATCCACTCCAGATTAGTCGTAGTCGAGTTGATATTATGATTTTCAGTCGACCCTAAAAAGGGTGCATCGCTTACACCCATAGGTTCACACAGGGCCGAGGGCCCCACTAAGTTCACTGGAGATAAACGTTCCACGGTCACATCCTGTGTGTCTAGATCCGCGGTAGAAACCTATTTAATATTAATTTTATTATTTATTAAAATACTGAAACTCACGAGGTCACGTTGTGTCGAAATATCATGCATATAATACAATTCTTTATTAAGTGTGTGTTTTTAGGGTTCCGTAGTCTGCCCGACTGGCTGTTTTATGAAGTAAGTCTTAAAATCTTTAAAACACGAAAAAAGGAAGAAGAATATGATGATCCAGTCCAGCCAGGGCGCTCCGGCGGTGGCTGGTGGTGGCTAAGCGCTCGCCTCCGCTCCGCAGCCGCCGCCACCACCGCCGCCGTGCCGCATCACTCTTAAGTGTTTTGTAATACCGCTAAAATCGTGGTAAGCGGGCCAAGGATTCCCTTATTTACTTGTACGTGAGAAATAGCGTTCACCACCAATTTTGGTTCATAATATTTTGGAACATAGAGATTAAATAAATTTCTCCCACACGAAAATAATAATAAAATCAATTGTTAAAACTACGTAATGTGGGTTGGCTTGTGTCGATTATACTGAGTAGATGGTTAGATATTCGTGAATTTGTCTGAGACTGTGATGAAATTGTCGCATGAGGCCTAATCAAACCAATAACATCAGTTAGTTAGATGCTTGTACAAGTGCTATTTACTTGACTGGAAGAAATTTAGGAGGAAGGTACTAGGTACGTAACTACTTAATAATTATAGTTGTAGACGGCTGCAAATTGTGCTTTTGTACTTTATGTATAAATTGCGTTGCGTAATTTGTGGACGTCCACTAACAAGTACTTCATATTATAACTAGTACTTCATATTATAACTAGTACTACATATTATAACTAGTACTATCCCACGTTGATTACTGAGCGGTGGAATATAATGAGTTTCCGCTTGATGAACCTAATGAAAGGTTAGCTTCCAATCATAGGCTGTAATAAGTAAATAGGTCATTTTATTAATAAAATTGCAAAGAGAAGGACTGTGTCCGTGGTCCGTGACCAGTGCAGCTACATTGTTAGGCCAATTTTTCATCAGGCAATTACTAGATGTAGTGAGGTAAGGGCTTATCAGTAGGTACGCTGCTGCCACCCTTTATTGCAGATATTCAATTACCTATCGGAAGACACATTTCAATCATTAAAAATCTCTATATTTGAGAGTGTCGGACACACTCATGGCTTTGGCTCTTTTAGGGTTACGTAATCTAGTACAAACCCTTATCATTTGGTCAAATCTGTCTGTTTGCATGCCCCGCCCGCCTTATTGATTTGGTATGAGAAAAGATCGTATTGACGCAAATTTAGGAATGCTAGCAAAAGACACAGAAAAAAACTTTATCATGTATGGGAGGAAACCGTTTTAAAGATCTTGTAAGAACTACGGCAAGACTTACCTATGTGAAAAAAAAACTGTATGTTTCTTATACGAGATATTTGCTTTTAATCAAACCAGTCAACGCCGAAAAACGGCTTTTCACTATATTTGGATGACCATGAGCGCTACGATTTTCGTTATAGCTTTTATAATAATTATTTATAGAAAGGTTTATTTCATATAATTATTTATCCATTTTTATTTATTATACTTTAGGAGATGATTTTTTTTCAGCTGTAAGTTCTTTTGTGTATGAAAAAAAATGCTTTACTATTATTAACAAAAATAAGTTGGATAACTATATCGAAAATCAACAATAACTGTAGCGATATTCGTTCGTTTTAGCGATTTTCGGTCGTTTCGTTCAAAATATTGTTAAAAGCGTTTTTTTAAACTATTACAAACCTATGATAGGTTAAATTAAAATGATCTAAGACTTTGGAATAAAGGTCAGTTTAATCATACCCTATATTTGGGCGTGTCCGACACAGTCCTGGACGGGTTTTTTTTCAAAGTTGGACTTTAAAACTAACTAAAATTTATAGTAAAATTTAACAGTTTTAGGGGTTGATACACTCTTAAATTAAATGTTATCAGTATAATTTTCATTACCCCGAGATTTTTTGATCTCGGTAAAATATCATTGTTTTCAATATCATAATAATGTCTTACAAAAAGGTATAAAATCACACCTCTCGTGGGTTCATTCTACCTGTAAAACTTATAGAGCCTATGGGCAAAAATTAGGGTTCTTTAAATTAATTGATCGCTAGAACCACGAATAAATTAATTGATCGCTAGACCCACGAAATTTTGATTCTGATTTCACGTATGTCTTTCTTTAACAATATATTATGAGCTAATGCTGTATCAAGGCAAAAACACGATCAAACAATATTTTCGCGATAGTAAAAAAGTCCAAAGATCTTAAAAGAACAGAATATATATCAGGTACTTCGACAATGCACTTAAGTTCCATTTAAATCTAATTCCTAATTTAGAGCGTCGATGTTACCCGATAATTTATAAAATAAAGTTGTGGTTATCTTAATATTTAATTCAAAAGCATTTAAGCGCCTGCGTCACGCTTGCCCGGCCGACGATCCCTTCTTTTCAAGTTAAGCCTTACATCAGCGCCGTACTCTTCATAATTTATTGGATATAGCCCCTTGGCAGCTATTAGAAAAGCGTCATACCAAATTAGCCGAATCAAGCCGAATATTGTATGTAAAGGCAAAAACATGCGAATTCTTAGGCGTAGCACAACATTTTGTTAAGTTTCTGGGCTCAATGAAAGCCACTCCTTATTTGTACCTTGTCGATCTTCTACTTTTAATAATAAAGTAAATTAATAAACGTCTTAACAAGTTTATGTAGTGTTGTGAAGCATCGCCGCCGCCGCAGCCACCGCCCTATTTGGCAATTCAAGTATCGTTGCGCTCGGCGCAGCGCCTGCGCAACTCGAGTTTTGATAAAAAAGTGGGTCACTGCCTAATTACGTACAGCGTTGTGCCAACTCTTTATGCGTTTCGCTTCTGATGGATTAATGTTAATACATTCCTGTTGTTCAATCTGTCATCTCAGTAGGTATCTCTTAGTAGAATTTTAAGTAGGTACTATACCTACCTATGCGATGATGTGTTATTCTCGCAGCAGGCACTCATCTGCACCCTTAAGAGCCTTAAGAGGGATGGTAGGTTTAGTTCTCATTTCATTTCCGCCACTACCGGTCACAGACACCCCAAACATACTGAGGTAGGAACAAGTAGATCAAGTGGGGGCAGGTGAAACAAAATAATCCCACCTGCCTCAGTAATGATTTTGAACTGTGTTCGTATTGTCGCCTTGCCATAGATAATAAAATTACCTACGATATAATTATACCTATGCTTCTACAAAAGTTGGAAGAAGAATAGAGCCGCTGTTTTATTTCCTTATTATAAAATTAAAAAGCAACTTTAAATAGTAACTTATTTCAAATAATTATTATATTTATCGGTCACGTTCAAATAGTTTCGTAATACTCGTAATACGTTTCTTAAAATTATTCATATCAATAATATGGTCCAAAAACAGCTATACTATTTTGATACGATCAAATATATTTCTTTATACAAAATTAAGGGGTGATGTGTGTCCACTTTGCTTTCGATTATTTTCTGAGATGGGTTCACAATAACTATGTCAAAGGCCTTAGGTATAAGAGTTTAAGTTTTCTATCATTGAACACAGAATAAATAATAGTAAATCTCAAATAGAGAACTCTCCTCAGGCTGGATAAAACAATAAAACTAAAGGCACTGCCTCGGCCCTAGCTACGTTAACCAAACTTAGCACTCTCCAGCCAGTAAACTTTATTTGGTTTAACTTGTCCGCAAAGTTAGATTTCTTACAGTGTTTCATGCTTACAGTTTAGTGTCTTTGACAAAAAAAAAACACAAAAAATTGCCTCGAAATCCTTTTAACACTAAATTTACAATAAATGTAGGTTGTTTGCTAACTCGGTCTCTCACGTGAAATGCAAGAATTGGTGAATAACGTAATAAGTTACTGAAGCGGGAGATAGAGAGTATACAAACAACAGGGACGTAGACCAGTTAGCGTAATTAAACGGTTACTAGGAGACCACGAAAAACACAAACGTTAAAAATTCTAGTCTACATAATAAATCTAATGGTTTACTATTCAGTCGTGTTTCAGTAAAACCTGGTAAATAAATAAGACTAATGAAGGCAAATTTTAATGTACGAATATTAAATAAATTAATGCAGTCAGTGTATGTACAGTACAATAGGTAAGGACACAATGATTGACACGGCTGTGTTAGAGTTTCTAAGTATACTTATGGAAGTAGATGATGGTAAGCTGCTGTGCCCGGTTGTTAACGTTTGTTATAAAAACAGATCATATATTTCCGTTTGTTATAACTCTATAAAGACATAACCCTCACTTAATATAATACTCAGTTTGTATAATGCTTATTTCATATAACGTTAAATATAGTACAATATTATTTCAATTTCATTATAGTGTTCGGTAAATTTTAACTAATTTATAAATGATTCAGTGCATTTTTATATAATGTTTTTTTATATTTTATTTAGAGTCATATTGTGAAGGCGTAAGCGTCTCCTCGTATTCGGATATGTTTGGTTCAGCAAGCTATAAGATTCGCCATACTCGCTTCCGTCATGCCTGTGGATTAAGTTGACATGTATGCATGCTTGCTTGTGCTTCCTTGCATGCATGCCTGCTAGCAGGAGGGGGGGACGAATTAAAGCAATTTTTTTTACATTTAGAAGTTAGTAGAAATAATAATTATATGGAATGATGGTTATATGAGATAACATTATGCGATGTAAAATTATAACAAATGTGCATTATATTAACTGTCACATTATATCCAACGAAATTATATTTATTGTTATATCAAATAAAATTATATTAAAAATATTTATATGAAACATTGGCACCCGCTGTGCCTCGCAACGTGATGTTCTTTTTTTCCCGAGTGTTGCAATCCGTGCTGGCTAATGGAATATGGAACGAACGTTCCAGGTGATGTGATGACCTAAATCGTGCTACTCTATATGCGACGCCGCCAACCAATCACGTCGAACTTTGTTACTAAGAAAGACTACGACACTCCTAAGAAACAACAACTGGTCAAGTGCGTATCAGACACGCCCAAATATCAGTCGTAATTTTATTTTATTTCTTATTTTTATAGTCTTACAATACATTTGTGTTGTATGGCTACCAACCCTTTTAAGCGACTACAAAAACGGAGGTTTTATATTCGCCCGGTATGAATGTAACATTCTCTGGTCTGATAAATTTGTTTTATTTAATGATTTTTGAGGATATTTACAGTGTTGTATTATTTTTTATTATTTATATTTAATTTTATTTAAAATTGATTTTATAATTATTGATTGCAATATAATTTGCTCTCCAACACGCTGGTCAGGTCATATAAAAAGTCTAACGGGTCTATCTACTATCAACACAGTCTTGAAAGATCTTGAAAAATATTTGAAAGGAATATTTTTAATAACTTAAATGAAGACAATTTATGCAGACATTCTTTTTCATTTTCAGTAATAAATAAACTTATTTTTTATTGATTAAAATGAGTAAATACGTGTTTATATTCGGAAAAGTTTGGCGAAGAGTAGTGATTTTATTTAGCGAAAGACTAGTGACCGATGATACTGATAACAGAGTCCGGCTGGTGATAAGCTACAAAATTCCCCTAGGAATATAGATCGTAAAAAGACAAAAATATTTTGAGCTTCCATAGAAATTCAAATCAGCTGATTGGCAAAGTACCTATGGGATGTCGAGTTATTATTTTCCATACCTATAACCCTCCTTGGAGAAAGTTGTTACTTATCACCACCCCGATCTGAGTTTTCTGTATCTTATATATAAAACTAAACTTCGGACTTCCTTTTACTGCAGATTTTTCTCGACTATCTCGCTTGGATTTAATTTCGAAGGGTAGGGAAGCTGAATTTGTTCTTTGGTACTGATTGGTTAACTTAAGGAATATTGTGTGATTTGTTATAATTACACCAAATGTTCATCAAAACCGTCGTGGTCGTGTAGTAATGGCTTAGAATAGCATCACCCCATTCATATATATATATATATATATATATATATACATACCTGCAGCTTTGCCCGCATAAGTTGTGATAAAAACTAGCATATATGTTAATCCATGTTACCTGCTACATGTGTGCCAAATTTCATTACAATTGGTTCAGTAGTTATTGCGTGAAGAAGTATAAAAAAAAACATGCAAACTTTCGCATTTAACTACCAATTTTCACATTAACTGAACAACTTTTTCTATGGAAACTATGTTGGTTCATGGTCTGATCATGCCTGCAAAGTTTTCGGTACACCGTCCCTTACACCCTGTATTAGTAGGATATAGGGGGTCGTAAAAGGCGATTAAGGGATGATGAGTACGGGTATTGGGCAGCAGCGTTCTCTATGAGCAACAATCAGACCTTGCACTGCGCTCGCCAATCCGCGAAATGGCCCATGTCCAGTAGTGGAGTGTTGTAGTTCGTCAAAACCTATAGTTGCGATTGCGAGTTTTGTTTAGTCACAATATACAGCAGAAGGAAAATCTAATCCCTTAGTGCTTTGCCGTTGTTGTTCGGGCCGGAGCACACGATCTAATGCGAACTGTTTTGATACGCAAAGTAAATAGGTATTTCAATCAAATCAAACGCGTTTATTGTATAACCATAGACGGTAGTTACATAAAGTTCTTATAAAATATAATGTTCGCTATGATTTACCTGAATGAGCTATACAATACAATACATTGTCACATCAAATCATATATTAAAATTGTATTTACATCACATTGCAAATAATAGAATTACACATGTTTTAAAATGTCAAATACGATCAAACATCGTAAATTAAAATAAACTCGATTTTCTTTTGGTCGTGAAACTGCGCCTTCGATACAATTCAGGGTTTGAACCTGTGAAATAGTGATAGCGAAAGTGCAATGTATACCTCTAAATTGTATACCCATCACATTGAAGTGCTTTAAACTTTTGGTACTCAACGATTCGTTTTGTTTTCAATTTGCTACTAAAAAGGTCAAATGGTGCTAGAAGTACGCCGGCCCTTAGTGGGCAACTGGGCAGTAACAGGGAACGGGAAGGGCGACCTTATGTTTTGAAAATGCTCCAGATAAACCGTGGAAGGACGCAACTCAGTACTCGCATGTAGGTCAGGCTCGCGCCCAACAAATTGGGTCACAGGAGAAAATTGAGGGCACTTTCCGCCCCTGGCGCCCTACCGCAGCTTTGTGTTGAAATAATTTGTGACAGGGTGGCCCAAATTTTGATATGTTCGTTAATATCTTAGTAAAAGGCTCATTATTAAAAAAAAGTATATGTGCCTACATATCTCAGTAGTTTGTCCTCGCACATCTCAAATGCTTATCGGACTGATTTCGATGATTTTTTTTTATTGGTTTAGAAAATGTATTGCAAGGCAGACGTACTCGTAGGTACAAAGAAAATATTTAAATCTATTTACGTAGTAGTTTTATAAGATTCAGACTTAGTGTCTCTCCACTATAATGCCTATAAAAATAGACTTAATATTAGGCTCAGTTTAAAAAACTTGATTAAGCACAAGATCACAAAAATCCGATACCTACTTTGTATCATTGAAAAAATAATATTTTTTTGAACTAGGCAGCGTTTCTTTTTTAATTATACATATTAGACGTTAATGTGGAATCGAAATATTCTCTATGTAATTTGGATATTATTACGCCAAATGCTTGTGATTATGTTAGTTTTTTTTATCGCTATTAAGTTTCATATAATGAAACGTTAAAATATTATATACAGGCAGTATCAACAAGGGTATGACAAGCCGAAAGGAGGTCAAGGTGGTCATAAAGCTGAACAACTTTCCCCGTGGAACATGGGCCAATATATTTTTTAAGTTGGATGTCCCATACAAAATTTAAACCGATCAGCTGGTTATTTACTATGTCCTACTTTTATATATATTTCGACAGTTCTACCTATGTTCCATGGGGAAGGTTGTTCAGTTTCATGACTACCGTGACCCCTTTTCGGTTTGTTAGCCTATAGCCTTTTTATTTATATTTTCTTGAGTATGCACAACTCTTACTCATCACAATAAATAAATTTTAAACGGATTTAGATTTCAGCCTTTTTGTAACTCCTTGTATATCTACTTAAGTATAATCATGCTAACTGTAGCAAGTATAGTACCTCTGTAATTTGTGATTGGAGGAGATGACTACCTACTGGTAAATAGGTAAATAAGGAATTGTCAGCTTGTCAGATGTGTAAAAAATAGTCGTAGTACGAGTTGACGAATAAGTTATTTCTCATAATAGTAGGTTGGTACTTTTTGGAGGTTGTATTAACTCGCCCTCTTTTCTGTAACCATCAATCATTCATTCGCAACTAGGGGAAGGTGGTATAAGATGGGGCCTTTAAGGAAAAACAGAATAATAACTACGAAGTTTTTATGCTAGGACATAGGAACTTTAATTGAGAATCTGACAGTCTATATTCTTTCATATTCTAATCAACAATAACGCAAAAATAAACAACTTCTTATAAAAATAATTAATAAATCAAAACATTACTTTGCCCCATCTTGCCCCCACCCATGGGGTAAGACGGGGTTATCCCCTGGGGCATGATGGGATATAGGATTTCTTATACACTTCTACATTAATTAATCGCTGTCTTTACAATTTGGGCAAATATCATTGTCGTCCTACTAATTCTGTAGTATGTAGTAATTATAGCAGTTTTTCCTCTTCTACGGACTTCTCTCTTTTGTTTCTGAGTCATACTTGGGTAAGACATCAGTAGTTTTAGGCTAACTTAATTAAATTCTGATTTATTTAGATCAGATTGTATGGCTGTGAAGATATACCCCATCATGCCCCAAACGATCATTTTTCAAACACAAAATTTTTTTAAGTTATAAAACAAAACCTGCCTGCTTGAAGCAACTCTCATAAAGTAGTAAAATATCTCAGTTTTACGAAAAAAATACTGCCTCAGCATTGCTCGTCATGTATTGAATGCAGTCACGTAGTTTACTGACCCCAAATATTACATCAAAAGTGTTAAAAACAATAAATTACTCACGAAATCACAACACACGCACTTTCCGCCATGACATTTGCGGCACTGGATAACTTCACTAAATGGCCGTAAGATGGCGTAAGCAGTCATTTGAAAGTGCGTTTGGAACATAGTTTTTTGCAGATTTCCCATCTTACCCCCCTACCCCGTCTTATACCACTTTCCCCTACAGAATAATTAGAGTTCTACTGTAGTAAGTAGGTACAAAGCCGCATTATTATTCTCAACAAATGCAGGCAACTCAATCAAACTGCTTTTGTATAATCTTATTGCGACTCTTTGATAATTCCTAAACTCATTAAAAAGATACATCTGTTTACGTAGTAGGTCAAACAGCTTTCGAAATATGCGAATAGAAACACACCTACACATCCTTAACACACGTGCTCAGAATTAGGTCGGTGAAAAGACTTAAATTTTCGCACACTTTTCTTTTCTCTTCGTTCAAACAGAGGTTTGAAAAGTCATCCTTACTAATCAAAACCTTACACAAAACAAAACAACTCCATAAATTGACCTACTAACCTATTGCACTTGGCTTCAAAAACGAAAAATCCACTTATTTGTATATACGTTGTTAATATGTACCTAGAAACTAAACGGTGGCTAAACAGCCGCCCACACTGGCTCCCCCGCCCGACCCCACCTCGTCCCACCCGAGCACTCGCCACCACCGCCACCGCCGCCGCCACCCTGCATCCACGTGCAGCTACTATCTACAGTACCTACTAGGCTTCATTTCACTTCATATATTTTCTTTTACTAGTTATATAAATAATTAATTCGATAACCACGGATTGATATTCTAACACGTGTTGCAGTGGAGCTTTCAATTCGTAGTCCTAAGTAACGCGTGTTGATTAGCTACTAGTTACGTAGTTACTACTTGGTCTTCCATACCTACCAGTGGCAAACACCCGTGCAAAAGCGCTGTGTTACTAAGTAGGTTTTGTATGCGGTATATACGGTTTTGAAATTCATGCTGCGAACGGGCACATCTCAGTTAGACACGCCGATCGTCGCTACGCTATTGCATGTAGCGTGTTGCGTCAATTGGCGTCATGGGCGGCGGAGAAAGTCGGGGCGCCGCCATAGCATGCAAAGTTTTTCGTGTAAACTTTTTTAGTGTCAACGTTTTGTCAAACAAAACGCGGCGGGCTATGACGGTGACGAGAAAAACTGGGTAGGTAACTGCAGTGACATCAAAAACTGGGAGTATCCTTTTTTGTCCGTTCCGTTTTTCATGTCTGGTGTGCTTTTTTGTCTGCTTAAGCGCGTAAATAGCATCTTAGTAGAGGGACGGAGTAGTCCTCAAACCAGGTGGAAGGCCGCAGGCCCCCGGGGGGCGCAGTCCCCCGCACATAAAAATAAACTCATTGATGCAAATCCGATACGAGGGAGACCACCGTAGCAGTATTTCTGGATATAGAGAAGGCGTTCGACCGCGTATGGCACCCGGGCTTGGTTTTTAAGCTGTCCACATCTACGACTCCTCGGCGAGTCGTTAATATCGTGGCCACCTTCCTAGAGAATAGGCGCTTCCAGGTGGCAGTGGAAGACGCCCTCTCTCAAGTCCGAAGGATCGCTGCTGGAGTCCCCCCAAGGTAGGTGTCCTGTCTCCGGTATGCTACGCCAGGTACACGGATGACATCCCGGTTGAGGGCGGCACTAAGCTGGCGCTCTATACCGATGACGCTGCATTTTTCTCCGTGTCCCTCAACACGAGGCACGCGGTCTGGAAAATGCAGATAGCTTTGGACGCCCTCCCAGCCTGGCTGGCAAAATGGAGATTGACGGTCAACGTGGGGAAGACCCAAGCGATCATCGTGGAGCGTGGTCGAAGAGATCCCCCGAAACTGAAGCTCCATGGACAGGAGATCGGGTGGTCCGCACAGGCTATATACCTAGGCGTAACCATAGACCGAAACCTGTCCATGGTCCAGCACGTGAAGAATGTGATCGGGCAAGCGGAGGCTGCCACTGCTTTGCTCCGACCCATTCTACGCTCGAGACTCCCGTTGCGCATGAAACTAGGCGTGTACAAGGCGTAGTTACATCTAGTAATTAACTGACAAGAGAAGAAAGTTAGCCCAAGGAATTAAAAACAGGATGCCTCATACAAGGTTACAAACAAGGAGAGGATATTGTGATCTCTACTGCAAGCCCTAAATATGAATTCTGTTCTTCTTCAACAGCCAGATGTGGATTAACAGTGAATTAAGTGCTTGTGTTGTATGGTATAAGGATTACCAGACCTTAATGCATTATTTTTCTTCAAGTCAAAGTGCAACAACAAACTTATGGGACCCAAAAGATGAATTTAGTTATTTTATTGACTGTTCAGCTTTAATCCCACACAGCTGAACAGTCATCAGTTTTAACAATTAGTTAGTAAGGAATAAAATAAACACAAGATCTTTTGGAATGTTTGTTAACGAAACATAATGTATATCTTTTTATCACATGCATTTCTGATAGGTATATAAAAATAAAACTTCATATGTAAGTACTGAACTTTTTTGTACATTTTTGAACCTCCTTTCATCTAAGTAGTTAGATCATTTATTAAAACTACTTAATATTCACAAGACAAAACTTGATCCACCTTTCATCATTTTATCCTGCCGACAAGTTAAATTAAGCCAGCATTGATCAGCAGCTGCAGTTAAGTACCTAACATGTGTTAGTTCCACAAACACATACATATACCACACCACACCTATATCCCTTGCAGAAATGAAATGGGGTGATGCTATTCTAAGCCAACATCACATGGCAGATAACATTACTTATTGGACCTAAGGTATCTTCCGAATAGCCACAACAGATCTTCACAGGTCACAATGGCAGTTGGTCTTATAAGGATCAACTAGTGCAATGCTGCCCACCAAATATTAATAATGGTGGAGCCTCCGGCATGCTTCTCTTCATAAAGATGTCTGAAATAAGAATACCAAATTATTAATCACTGGTGTTATTTATGATTCATATCACAATTTGGTTGCTCTGGTTGTGCTCACCATGTTTGTAGTCCAGATTTTTGAAGGGCCTCTGTCTGAATTTGCCTGGCCATCGCAAAATTTTCTAAAGTATCTAGCCTCACTTGTATTTCTAAACCTTAGGTTCACCTAAAAATCCATAGAAAGTTTATACATACAATACTACTACTATGTACTAATATTATTTATATACCTTATAGAAAAGCATGATAAGCATAGAATTTATGAATATATCAACAAGAAAGAGTTATTTACCGGAGTCCAATGTTTCTCTATGTGTTTCTTGGAATATATCCACTCCCACGCATCTGTTTCTTAATAATCAATTCTGTACTGCTTAAAACTCAGAAATAAATGAATGGCACATTAAAAGAAAGTGTATTACTCGAAAAACATGAATAATCCATACATTTACGACAAAGATTCTTTGTTGCTTGACATTCACTTTTTAGGGTTCCGTACCGGAATCCTAATATCGAGACTGTAATGTCGGTTTACTCTTTGGTATGTCAACTGACATAACATAAGTCATTCATTGAATAGACGCCATTAATGCAATTTCTATGTTTTATTTCCGTGTCAAATCCTTGAGTTTGTATATTGTTCACTTTAAAAGTAATTATAAAATGAAAATAAAACAAATATTTTAGGGAGCTTCTACTCATACAACTGTGGTGGGGCTCATGCAGTCTACATACAAGTCTTGGTTCTGAATCTCTTCTTAACCTTGTGTTATCTTGTGATATGGCGGCTGGCGGCGCACAATCTGAATCTTACAATTGAACAAAGTATCAAAGTGTTTCCGTGTATTGCTAGGTATATAAGACTTCCAAATTCCTAATTCTGACTGGATCACTTGACCAGCCCGGCTAACAAACTTGCCACGACATTTTTTAACGTCTCATGTGCGCAGAACTTTAGTAGGAATAAAGTGCGGAAATTATTCACAGTGAAAGAAGCACCAGACGAGATAATGCGGTGACAACATTTTATCGTGGCACGCATGTTAGCCCAGCAGGTGAGTGGTACCCTATCTTTTTCCTCAGAGTTACCACTTTCCTCTCACAGTCACCATTCGCCCAAATGGCCTCATCGTCACTCTTCCTTAAACAACAAACGTGTTTTGTCCATAAAAAGAACAGATATGGACATTTGAAATATACCCAGGTTTATGTAGTCATATTAAATAATATATGTTTTTAAGTGGTCTTCAAGTCTGTGTTATTCAGGTAATATAAAAGGACAAAATAACTATTGAAACTATATAACCAAAACAAGTAAATATTAAAAATTAAGGTACGGAACCCTTTGTGCGCGAGTCCGACAAGTCAATAGCAGTGTTTTTTTTATTTTGATAGCTTGGAATCTAGTATATATTTTTTGTTTTCCATTTTTAACGACAGCAACATTACAAGTATAATGAAAGAAAGAGAAAGCGGATTGTCTATGATCACAAAAAAGGTAAGAAAAAAAAAACTTGCGATGGTCTCTGTCACACTTGTGAGAAATTGGTATCTCCATCTCGTATTTTCTCGAAAAATGTAAACGACACACTGAAATTGGTTTACAATGTAAACCGGCCTTTTGAACGCATCTTAAGTCACAGCTTCAAAAAAAAAAACTAACCTAACCTAATAACATAACCTATTCATGGAGAAAACATGCTGGCATATTTTGTGATAAATTTATTCGTATTTCGAAATCAAGAGTGGTAGGCATAAGTCACTCTACTAAGGAAATCCCCCAAAATGTTTACTTGTGTGGTAGTACAATTTAGATTATGGTATTGGAAGCAAGTTGTAAGTGTTCCTTTCCACTTGGTCTGATAATATTTATTATTTTTTTCAGCAAGGCAAGTCTTGAGTTATCACTCGAATAAGACACTTCTTACAGAAATCAGTGACAACCCAAGGAAGCACACCAGGCACCAACTGAAAGCTATCAAATAAAGTTTTTCTGATGAAGATATCCAATGTTAACAATCCAATGTATTGACGGCAGGTCAATACATCGCATTTGAAGCACTATGAAGTCACTATTTTTGTTTCTCTGTCATGAGTAAACCTAACCCTGCAATAGTATTTTGTATGGTTTTCATCGTGTACTATATTAGTGATAAAAATGGGCACAAATTGCAGACTTGCTGTCTGTCCTAAGTTCTTAATAAGATTCTAGACCTCAGCACCACTAAAGACCAGATTCACAGCATTCTGTCTCTTACACATAACTCAGGAGATAAAATATAAGGTGAATTATAAAAATGAAGAAGAGAACCCATCATGCCTGAGTGCAGATAATAACTGTCCAAGTTACTACTTACTACCAAAGTTGGAATAAATAGGTGATGAATAGTGAGAATGGTGCTTCAAAACTAAGAATTGGATAAAATGGTTCTAATGAGAGGCTCTGATCAGATCACCGTCTGCAAGTACTCTAAGCAAGATGTCCATAGTTCAAATTCATATAATATTACATTTGAATATTAATGCAATCAATAAATATTTGTTTCTATACTTGCTTTGTTAATTCTTTTGGATTTCATCCAATGCATAGGCCTCCTTCAGAACTCCACATAGCACCATCATTCCTCTTTACATTCTTTTTCTATTGCTTAAGTTGTTTTTCTCATCGCATCTATAATTACCTGTCCATATATACCTTTTTCACTACCCAGTATTTCCTAACATTGTGCTATCATATGTGAGTAATATATGATGTCATCAGACTTGCGCAGGTACCTAGTAAAGTTTATTTTCTTTCATATTAAGTCCACAGACTCAAAAAAAAATACAACTTTGCATGGATACTAGCGATATATCCGGTCACTTCAACAAGCACCTTTTAGTCATAGTTGTTACGACAGCCCCCTATGCAGAGCATGCATGGAGGAAGAAAAAACAGCTGCCCATATGGTGATACACTGTAAAGAGGTGGCAATATAGGTACCTACTGGGCAAAGTACCTCGGAACCTCGGTAGGGTTGCTGAGCTTCCTCGGGCAGCTAGGATGGCTAGAGTAGTGAGCCCCCACCCTGTACGCAAAATAGGCGCAAGTAGATGTAGTGTTGCCTAAACCAGCCCGCTTAACCATTACAAAGTCCACCTACACAAGATTGCTCCTGCAGATTATGATAATATATGTGTAATTCCCGTGTTCTACACCCTTGTCTTAGCAACTTCTTTGCTTATTAATCTTTGTTGGCTATAGCCTATTTTGACTAAACGCATGACCTGTAAAAAATGATCCTTCAAGGCGTGTTTTACTCGGGACGAAATTAGCCAAGATCAAGGTCATGTTCCTTCAACGTATCATTCCTGAGCGGGCCTTAAATGTAGTTCTTGAAGTTGTCCAGCCTTGCTTTGGTCTGTGCTTCATAGTTAGGCAAACAACTATGGCTGAAATTACCAGTGCAGAAGACTAGGGATTTGGGCATTTGGGAAGTTTCATTGTAGCCTTTGATTTATTTTATCATTGCCACAATGCCGCAAAACCAAGGTGTCTGATCAGTGCAGTGCTCTTCTCAACCTTATCCTTTGAATTAACATTGAAAAGAATATTCAAGCTACTGCACACTAGTAGGTAGTGTGAACTGTGTACCTACCTACTGAAATATGGCTATCCTACTACTGCGCTCGATCATCATTATCACATCCAAATCACATCAGTCTGTTACGTTCTTCCGTTTTTACCATCAGGTTACTACCATTCTTTGGGCCATGTGGCTCGAGGGCACCCAACGCTATGCTTGTCGAGGAGTAGTCTCCACTTAAGAAACCAGTCCATTGGTTCTACCTACTTCTGCAATGATTAGAGCCATCTAATCTGACTTGTTTTACTTTCATCATTCAGATCAGATCGGATCTGATCTGTTCATGATAAGTGCTATCCTAAAATTTTAAATAAACGAAGACTAATATCTGGTCATGGACCACTGCTAAAATTCTGCTGATGAAATGATATCATCACATCAGGCCAGAATCTAAATATGACAAGTTTTTAACCAATATCAATCTGCTAAAAAAAGCGCACCGAATGTTCTCTGACGACGGTAAGGACTGTCAAATTGTGCTGTCAAAAATCGGATGGTTCAAAGTGTTTTTTAGGTCAAGGTTTTGGCGTTTACATTGTCAAATGTGGCGGGGAAAAATGTTACGGTTACTGCTCTGACGTATTAAAAGTTAACATACATGGCATAGACCCAGAAAGTCTGACGTCACAGTCACATCACGGCGCGCATGCGAAGAAAGCAAAGTTGCGCGTGCGACGCCGCCGCCGCCGTCTCGACCGCAAGCACTTTTGCTTTCGACGGAGGTCGAGGCGTCTGCGCGATAGCGAAAACCACAGACTTCGCGTCGGATTACACACGACTTTTCCATCCGGTATTCAGGTCTTGATTATGAAATCGAAACTTATTGAACGTGTGTTGAATCATACAATGATTATCAGTCATAGGGTGACCATATGTATTACGCTACCTTCGTTTTCAGTATCAGACTTTGTATCGGTTATTACATTAGTTTATTACACTATTTGAAAACAAAAACAGTTTTAATAGCTCGTCATCGATCAAGAATCAAGATGATACTCGTAGTAGGTACAAGGTGTTTGTAATATCTCATTTTCTAAAATGATACCGTTTTGGTTTGAAGGACTAACAAACACTAACTCATGTCAATAAGAAGACATTTGTTATCAAAATGTTGGCAAAGCGACCGGGCTTTTTAGATAAATCTCCTGTGGAGTACCTGGTTAAAATTTATATTTCGAAGCATTTGTTTCGTCTGCCATTAGTTAGTTTTATCACAGTAAGTACATATATTTTGCTTGTGCTTCTGTTGCTGTATTCACAGTTGTATCAGCAATTATCGGATGCTACACACAAAAACGTATGTATGTATGTCATAACTTTATTGCACCAAATAAATAACCCAAAAAAACACAAATAACAGAAAGGGTAAGTCACAAAGGTGGACTTATTAAGGGATCTCTCCCAGTCAACCTTTGAGAAGTCCAGAGTACATGGTGTGCGCAGGTAAACTATGGTACGAGGTAGTTGCAAAAAAAAACGTCTTATGTTGATTGAATTAAGTCATCGTGTGTATCTTGCTGCGTGGCCCATGCGGCACGCGGCGTGCAGCACGGCGCACCTACACAGCCAGTGCTGCAGGCCCGACCGGCCGGTCGCTATGTGCGCCGACGCAGCCGCCGCGCGCCGACGGAGACCTACCAAGGCTGTCACACTCACTCGTTCGTGACCTGCTGACTGAATTAACAAAATCCAGGTCAAGATCTTTAATTTATTACTCTTGATCATTTGATCATTATTACATCTTACGTTGTGTGTATGGACAATATGGCTCAATAGTAGTCTGAAACTAAAATTATCTACGTCCTGATATATGCATTTTTTTATTGGTTGTCTTCATGTCCTTCATGTAAAATATATTTGTGAAACAAACTCAAACATCTATTTAACTAAATTGTTTTCTAACATTGAGTGAGATAAGCCCGAGAATTCATTACCTAAACTTAACGGGACAACGCTCCAACGGGATTTTATAGAGGGGTTTACAACTCTAAAGAAAGTACACACTTTGAAATTGCCGCTTTGTTGCAAGATCTTTTTATTGAGCTCCATTTACGAATCCCACTATTATATATTCTGTGCCACAGTGGTGATTATTAAACCATGTTTATTTCGTTGAAGCAATAACTTGTGAACCAGGAGGGATGGTAAATAAAATAATGACTTCCCGTCTATTTCAAAAATAACGATTTAGACGTCCATAAGTTCGCGTAAAGTATTTCTTTTAATTCCTCGCTGTGTGGAACATGAATATTTGCCGCAAATTACAGTGATTAGATGGACTAAAATGCAAGACTTTTTTCTAGTAGTAACAGTTTATTTTTAGTACCATTCCTCGATTAAGCCATTCATCGGTCACCAGGTGATAATACCTACTTATAACGGGGATAAAAAATGTCCTGATTGAAATAATTCCCGCCAAAAGCCCTCAAAACATGGCCAAACCTAGCTCTGATTATTCTTTTCTCGAATCTCTTTCATTGAATCCTCTATCAGATATTATTAAGGTTTTCATAGTCTACTAGAAACCCTTATCATTATATAACTTCGTCAACTCTGTCAGTCTGTCTGTCTTTCGTTAGTATGCCCCGCCATAACTATGAGCCGTGCCTTTAAGTCTTCAAAATTTACCAACTTAAACAAGATAACACCTTTTATTTAAAAAGTTTGTATACCAATCTAGATTAGGGTCTCTAACTCCAGTGTCATCCAATTTATGAACGCCGACTTATTATGCCGAAAGCGTTTCTTGCAGTTTAGATGCGCAGTAACTTCGTCAGAAAAACGTGATAACAGCATACTTAGTTGCATACAAGCTATAACTATGTCAGTTCTGTTCTGCAACTATTAACATTTTAGTATGAAGATAGATCGCATTGACATAAATTTAGAAACGCCAGCAAAAACATGATAAGTTTTTTGGACCTCTTCCCATTGAGGTGAGAGGGGGAAAATTAAAAAAGGTTTACAAAACGCTGAAACAAGTGTTTATAACGAGTAACGAGTGGTTTGGTCTACTAACAAATTTTAAATCAGATCGCATAGATGACGATTATTTACAAAATTCTGAGACACATTCATTTGTTTTATCTTTTTAGTATACTAACACATTTTGACAACAATCAAACGAAGTAATAACGAAGTTTCACCCTACCTAACATCTTACCCCTTTTTTTGTGACGAAATACAAAAATAATACTGACTTTCAAAAGATCCTTACTTAAAAACCATGCAGTTTCTAGTGTTATTTATAAGACAAGTGTTTTAAATTTTATGAGCTTTAATTTCCTCTTAGACTTTGTCGTTGAGAACCACCATTTACGAGTTACAAACGAGAAACTGAAACCCGGGACAACCCCCCACTCCCAGCGGCTCGTGTGATAGTGGGGAATAGAGGAATTTATTGGACTTGGTGAAGTGAGCACAACCATACAACATTCATTATGCAAACCATATATTTCCGCAATGTTTTCGGTTCTGATAGGATAATAAAATATCACATCTTGTGATAAAATGGATCGTTGGTTGCCGTTATTGAATAGAATTTTATAATACAACAGTCTTATATCAAATATTTAAAACACTTCCCGTGATAGGTATACAATTTTAGAAAACTTGCAAAATTTTCTACCGTAGTAGGCAGGATTTGAACCTGCGACTTTTGTTATCCTAAGAAGAGGCGAGATGGAAGAGGTGTCTAGTGCTAGCGAAAGCCGCGGGTTCTAATCTTGTCCATGGTAGAAAATTTTGCAATTTATCTAAAACGCCCCAGGACAGTCTAAGTAGCATTTCTTCTAAATAACCACATGTATATAAAAATCGTTTTACCCGGCAAATCTAATGCATTGTAGTATGTGGTCGATATGGTTGGATAGCTGATGTTTTCTTTTGATACTTCAGGTCAGGGACATTCACAAGTGATTCACTAAAGCTGATGTTTCGCTCGATAAATTGGCATCCAAATTGCTACCTTCATGTAAAATATATTTGTAATATTAATTAAATTATGGGATTATTATCTATTAGGATATGCCAATCTCATTACAATTCACCTAACAAAAACTTCATAATACGTTCATAAAAATTAATAATTGTAAAAAACAACTATACAATACATGTATGAAAAGCAAATAATTATGGAATTATGGTTTGCCAAAGTTAGTTAACTACTTTTTTATTAGATTAGGTTAAATCGACTTAGGGATGACTTACAGATGTCTAGTTGTAAACGATTCAGTCCCTGGTCTCGATTGCTTCGTTTTTTTATTAATTCATATTTTTTATTATATCCTATTTTTTATTAATCTTTTAATAGCCCAGATTATTCGTTTTTTTATGTTATTCCAAAATTAAGAGAAAGTCCTAATTGTAGGTACGTAACGTAACTACTTCACCTTAAACGTAATTTTAGCATTTAAAACTAATAAAAAATAATTAACTGCCAAGTCAGCATTTTAGCTGAAATGTTGAGTTATTATGAAGCCTTTCGATTCGATATCTGTCATGTCACAAATTAACACCATGAAAGGTCTCTCTATACCAAACTATAACCTGCCTACTTACGTGTATATATTTATGTCGGTGGCAGTGAAAATGACGTCAGCTGTTAGAGCGGCAACTCACCTCACTCACTACGCAACCAAGAACTCGTGCAATATTCTTTTGCGATACCAACTCTACCAACTTGTATGTTTGTTTATGGATGTTTTTTCATTATCATTTAAAATTAGCTTTTCTTTAATAGATAGTACATACTGAAGTCTCTTTTCGCCTCAACGTTGACTTCTGACTATGCATTGGGCCAAGATGTGGTTTTTTTAAAATAGGTCGAGTGATAACGTCATTTTAAATTAAGTGCAAATTTGCCGTGTGATGCCGGCTTAGAATAGCGTCACCCCATATCTTACCCATGGGTGTCGTAAGAAGCGACTAAGGGACTCGAGGGTGTGTATTGCAATTTTAGGCGACGGGCTGACAACCTGTCACTATAGTGATACACAGTTATCTGATTGACCCTCAAACTTTTGTCAGACGTGGTGTTAATATCCGTTGAACGGCCGTTAACACTCTGCCTACCCCGTAAGGGATATAGGCGTGATTTATGTATGTATGTGTATGCAAATTTATATTTTCAGGGTGTGTTCTACTCATAAAACTGAACTACTTGTATTTGTATTTTCTTTTACGAAATATGAAAAAGAAATTGTCTCACCATATAAAAATGTTCAAATATGAGCGACTTTGTATGGGAGTTCCAATACTCTTTGTTTAATAATTATGTATTAAAATAAACATGCCGGCAAAAGTCTTATTTAAAAATATTTTTTGAGAGGGACCTCACTCGCATACAAAGTCAAAGAGGGGACAAAAAAAAATGCTTCTAGTTTATTGATTAGAGTATCGTTGAATAGGTTTTGTAAAACTAAGGGACGAATTCTTTGAAAAAAAAGCAGGTAAATGTTCCTGTCGGAAGTAAAAGCTATTTTAAAAGGCGTTTTTCTGCCATAATTTGATCCAGACTGCGTTACTGCGAATGTTCTTATGCAAAAATAAGAATATAATTACTACGAAAACCATAACCAATACAGTACCCATAGTCTTCGAAATTTTGTAAAGAACGGTTTTTCCAAAACTGTGCCAAACCTATCAAGCTAAAATGATATTCAATACATTAAAATAAAGTTCAATTCATATATTTAATGAATACGAAATCCTATACGTTTTTGGGCGTGCCCGACATGCTCTTGGTCGGTATTTATGCTAACATTTCAAAATTTGCGTTAGTACGATGTAGGTAGGTATCTATAAACTTTATTTCATGTCATTAGGTGCAAAACTAATGAAGTTATTAAGGCGGGGCATACAGACAGACAAACAGAGTTGACGGCATGATAAGGGTTTTTAGTAGCCTACGAAGCTCTAAATGAAGATAAGGTGACTAGGTAGGTAATTATCAATTATTACCCAGCTCCATTTGCCAATTAGTGTTCTACAGAGTGTATAACTTCTGTAGGTCGAGTTAACTGTCAGGTAAAGGCGACGCATGCAGTGCCGTACCGTACCGTACACACGTAAGAAAGAACGTAAACATGAGGTTGGTGTTGGTGTTGGCGGCAACCCTGCCTTGCTGCGGCACTGCGAGCAACTGGGTCAGTGGGCCGCCCCCCGTGCCGCCCCCGCCCGCGCGGTGGCGCAATCGCGCGAACGCGCACTAACATAGACCTGGATCGCGGGAAAGTGGGTCACCGACTCACTTTCACTTATTACATGGGCTCCTAATCGTTTTCCATTGTGCTCGCGGGCGGGGGCTCGCGGGTGGCAGCGGGGCGCGCATGCGGGAGGCGCCGGCACGCGCGTCGTTGTCGCCGGCCGGCCGCCAGTCGATCGCGGAACGTCCTTTGAGCGGCTCGCGCGCCGCCGACGACACCAACTAACGACGCGATCGTAACATAACACGCGCACTCAACTTCTTGTGCGAACAGTCGTCGCGCTACCATCCTACTGTAAACATCGGTGCATTGCGGCTTAACAACTTTTAACAACTCTTGTCTCTGGACAACATGTGCTGGATTTGTTGTGTGTCTCATAGTATAGTGGTTGAACAGGTGCAGCCCGCTAGCGGCAGATAGTGTTGCGGCCAGACCGCTAGTGAACTCGGTGACTGTGTGAACGTTGTCGCGGTTGAACGCCGCTGAAGGGATTTGTAACAGCCGCCCCGAGCGGCCGAGCATGACGATGGACCAGCCAGGCCTCTTGTCCCTCAACATGTCCCCGTTTGATCTGAGTCCGGGCCCCGATGGCTCCGGGTCGGTCGGTACCTCGGGTACATCGCAGCAATATGTGCCCCAGGGCGCAGCATACCAATGCGCTCCTGAACAACAATCTTTTGGCTACGCCAATCTGGATGCTTCATATTTGTTTCCAACAGGCGGTGGAGGAGAAGCAGGTGGATACCTGCCTGCAGCTGGAACTGTGTGTGATCAAACTGATACGAAGGATGTGATCGAAGAACTGTGCCCCGTCTGCGGGGACAAAGTCAGCGGGTACCACTACGGATTACTTACTTGCGAGTCTTGCAAGGGCTTCTTCAAGCGAACTGTTCAGAACAAGAAAGTCTACACTTGCGTTGCTGAGCGAGCCTGCCACATAGACAAAACACAGCGCAAGCGATGCCCTTTCTGCCGCTTCCAAAAATGTCTCGATGTCGGCATGAAGTTAGAAGGTGAGTGTTAACATATACCTGTATAACTTATTTTCAGTTAACAATTCTAGTTTTCTTGCTTATCTACCATCATGATGTTATTTTGTAGATAATGTGACTGACATGCCTAGGTAATAATATAAAGTAGAATTATAAATATTAGGTTTAGGTGCCTAGTTATCTATGTAGGTCATGTATCGCGTTATTGCTATGTGAGACACTTTTTGATATAGTGTAAATCTATCTACTTTATTTATTACATCATTCGGTTGTAGCTGCGGCAATTTAGTCGAAATTGAAAGTTAGTACCGCGAGTGAGTTAGGGGCCGGTTGTCGGTTGTCGCGGAGTCGCGCTCGCTCGGCTCGGCTGCACGCTAGCGCAGCAGGCCGCAAGCCGCGCCCGCGCCGCCGCCTGCTGACTCCCCGTCGACCTTCACCTACATACGCGCCTCCGAGTACTTTATACTACTGCCAAGTTGAGGCCTCTCTTTCATCAATCTCTATTAGGAAATGTTGAAGCTTGCTATTAACAATTTATGATAATGGTAACTCTTCATAAGTATTTTTTATTGCATATTGATACCTATGTCCCTACTACTCTATTGAAAGAATACGAGGGTTGAAAAGTAATAGATAATAATATAACGTATACCGTAGTGCCATTTTCCGCATGATTCCTACCAAGCTTAGCATAGTTAATTGGTGATTTAAAAATTATTATTATTTTATTACCTATCAGAAGTTCTGACAGCAGCTGTTTTGGCTTTGGGTAGTGTCTCACTCATTTGAATACAGTTTTGTGTCAATGATTGCAATGTTGTACGGATCTCCAAATCTAGCAAACAATGTTGCCCAACTTATTTTGAAGAAATTTCAATTAAAAGCTCATTATTTATGATTCGAGAGATTACCCTAATATCCATCATATACTCGATTCGGCATTCGTAGCGAATACGTGTTTAAAAAATTAAAAATAGTAAGAGTATTTAAATATATATTATAATTAGATTTGTATTTGAGAGTGACCATTAGTATATTTTTGTGTTCTACCCTACTCAAGGACAGGGAATGCCTACAAATGGTTGGAAGAACATTTTAAGTATGAATTTATTAGGGCTCAAAACATAACTAAAAACCTACAAAGGGCCAGACGCTGCGTCGCGCGTATATTCCGCATGACTCACATGGCGCAAAATCTGAATCTTTGGTCGAATCTTGATAGGTAAAAGCGCAGAACATAGCGTAAAAGTTTCTTAGAAGTTTTGATTTTCAAAGTGTGACTTGTAAATATGTTTCGAGTGTTTTCCAGCGCGTATGATTGAGAAAATGTAACCACAACTCCAAAGATATGGGAGTTGACACTTCAGTTTTATGATAATCACAAATTGGATCAAACTAGATTGTAGGGTTAAATTTACTTTAGCTACGGTGCCAGAAAGAGACTTAATTATGATTAAGCCAAACACATCTTATATACATCGATACTAGAAAAATACTAAAGTTCATCCTTTTCACAATAATATCTCCTTAACTACCTACCTATTCGTCGTGATCCGAGGTTTCGTTACAGTCGTCATACATAACGATCCGCAGAATAAAAGGCTGTGTGATGATGTCACTCAAAAGTCTATTATAGCGGCATTACAAGAGTCCAACAGTAAATGTCCCAAAAATTACACATTTGAAGTAAGAAGTAAACCGTGTTTGTAAAAATCTTACCTCAGTATATTAAGAAATACCAGACAAAATTATACGTAAAGCCAAAGTCACGTGTCACGACATTTACGCTATGGGTCATAGGTAGAGTAGAAATGGGTGTAATCTTCACTGTTACTATCACCAGCACAACATAGTTTTAAAATAAAATACCTTGCTTTCCGTGTCCCTATATCCTTGAAAACTACGCAATCCTGATGCATTTTTTTTATTGGCGGAGTGATTTAAAAGGAAGGTCAGAAAAAAGGTCTTAATCCCACAAGAAAACCTTTAATTATATAACTGTGTCGGTTTTCTACCTTAATGCTGTATGAGCATGAAAAGGTCCTGTAATACGTAGTGGACTGTAAATGTTACGGATGGATAATGAGAAAAAACTTGGTTTTATTAATTAAGCAAACTAAGGAAAATACAACACGTGCAACAAGATAGCTCTTCAAAAATACAGAAACCCCGATGTTTGTTTAAGTTTGATAACTTTTTTTCGATTTACAATACTTAACTCAATTCGGAATCACTTACTAAATAAATAAAGCTCAAATTAATTACTTCTTATTTCTGCACAATTTGTAATTTTATTATTTAGTTGTTTTGCAATTTCAAAACTTCTCATGAAGCGAAATATTATTGTTTTTTGGCCCACATTCTAAACGCCCTTAGTACATGCCCTTTGGCAGGGCGGTTCAACTACAGAACACAAATGACACATATTCAAATTTAATTGAATATAGCTACTACAAGGAAACTGATAATATGGTCCTAATTTTTGTATAGATCTTAAAATGAATATTTTGTTTGAATTTAAGTATTTCGGGATGAAAACTATAGTTATACTTAAACTTGCAGTAGGCAATCACACGGGGCGGTGTTTGAAGCGCAGATCGTTCTAAATTTAAAACACGGCGGCCGCAGAACGCCCTGACCTAGTTGCGAGCGGGGCCGCGATGCGGCGCGCGCGCTGCTTGTACAACAAGCGTATGTACGCAACATAAGTTGCCGTTGTGTGCGTGAGCCACTCGCCATTCCGTATTTCGCCAGATGCTGCTATACATATTTGCAACACACCTATTTAAACACCTACTCAGCGTCTTAAATCCAAGTTTCTATAAATTAAACAAATATACAGAATCTTCAAAATTTTATACCTACCTAATCATGGAAAAAATAGATTTGATTCTGAAAATAAGTACCTACTGAGATATTATGTCTGACGCGACCCTTTTCATTTCACCTATAGCTAATATTATTATACTGCGATTATGTAGTCGAACAGGATGTTATGCGACTGACATACAATTAGGTACATGATGCGTCACAAAAATATGAGAGATTATAATAATGTGACAAAAGTAGAGTTCTTCTTTTAAGCCAAATAAACATGTACTTATATTCCCTTACAAGTTGCAAACTATGTCTCTATGATTCAGGTCGGCAATTCGGTAGCTATTGACAAAATAAAGACCAAGGTTATAAGTATTTATAAATTTTCCAATTCACATAATAAATATTACAACCCGACCTCGTACATATTCGAATTGTGATTGAAACCAAGTTTCAAGTCGATCTATAGATTTTTTGAAAATCATATTTTGAATTACAATCTATATTATTATTATTACCTTCATATAAAAAAGAGTTCTGGTCTAATATTTCGAGTTAGCAGTTGCTTTGTAAGTGCAGTCAAGTTGAATTGTATGTAATCGATCCAATTTAAAATCAGTTTCTAAACTGCAAACGTGCTGAAAAACGTAAATAAGTATTTATCGCAAGCATACTGCAGGCATACGTCAGATGACACAATTCACACAAATGGTTGGCTGACCCGAATAGCGGCGGCGGCGGCGGCGGCGGTTGCGAGAGCCTCGCCCCGCCCGCCGAGCACTGAGCGCCGAGCGCCGACCTGCAGCCCTGCAGCGAGCCTTGTGCAATGCCACCAGGTCGACTCGAGGCTCGAGCTACGCCGACGTCGATCACGCCACAACACACTGTCTGTCCCCATTCTACACGCACCTCTAATTCTTTATTACGTCATTTGCCAAGACCAGATCCAGAATTACAAAGTGACATTCACGACAATTAAATTCTAGAACAGGCTTATCTTACATTTATTTATTGCCACGAGCATGCATGAAGAGATTGATGAATGTAGAGGAGGCGAAAGAAATATTCCAGGATCGTAGTAAGTGGAAGGAAGTAGTCTCTGCCTACCCCTCCGGGAAAGAGGCGTGATTTATGTATGTATGTATTTATTGCGATGCCAACTTGTATTCTTGGAGGTAGCCTGCCTTTTCAACTTGAATTGTATTGTATTAAAATACCTAGTTTCGGGTACATAACCTGGTCAATAATATATTAAAATGTAGTACTTAAGTACTGTGTACAAGAGTTTCCTTTGGCATGATTTTGATTCATTGCGAATACTACATTCATTCAAAATTACCCATATTATTATGTTGCGAACATCAACGTAAGTACATTATAATATAATGTATACGTAGTGCACGTTTGAAGTAAACGTTCCTACGGTTGTAATTGAGTATATATATTAATACGAAAATAATCTAGTCAGGGCAGGAGATCGTTAGGAGTACTTAGAAGATTGTGTCTTCATTGGAATGAAGTTACGATTTTCGGCACATCTCAAGTTTCGATCATGTTACATGTAGCATGTTTAACTTGAAGCTTGACACCATTCATGCAACTTCTCTCATACAAAAGAGGGGATGTTGTGAATCAGGCATGCGCCGGCGACTGTACCGTGTGTTTCGACACAATCGCCCGCCGCCGCCGCTGCGCCGTCGTCGTCGGTGGGGTGTACTGCGCAAGCGGCGTTTCACAAGACGCTTCTGTCGACCTGTCGCAATGGACTACCTAAATGTGACCTGCACACGTATCGCGTAACGACTTTTGTGCTGTTTCTAAAAAAGAAACAGGAATATAAGTACTTCATAAAATAAAAAAAAATACATAATACTTCCAACTTTTGGGCGCCCTGTAAACTGTAGAATACGCCATTGCATACGTCCATTGTGAAGGATATACTTCATTTACATGATATTATGATTGTACGCTTATAAAACAAAGTTTGTCGCCGTGTCTGTTTGTGGCCTATCTGTATGTTCACGATAATCTTAAAAACTAATGAACAGATTTCAATGCAATAGAGCACCTTATGGCAATCAGGACAATGGTTAGCAACGAGGGAAACCGCTCGGTTATTCGCTACGCTATATTACTGTTTTACGACCAAACAAAACAGCTTTACTAATCTTTATGAAATTTGGCACAGAGATTGCTCGCATATCGGAAACGGACAAAGGCTACTTTTGTCAGCACTTGAGAGCCAGGAGTACCTTATGTGGATCACCAGGAGCGCAGCTATATTATGAAAAAGTCGAAAATGGGTTCAACCTTTTGGCTTGGGGAAAACATCTATTCCCACGGTAAAATGACTTGCAGCAGGTGACCCTAGTTGCGAAATCCTGGCCAAGACGAATGAAGCGAAGTGCGAGGGCTCTACCCTACCCTTTCTAGAAGTTCATAAGACGTTTTTTTAACCCTCGTAATTTTAGTTTCTGATTTAACAGATTACTCAAATTCTCAGCTATTATGTGGTCAAATGGTAGACTAATTAAACATACCGTAATAGTTTCTAACTGGGGGTGAAAATTTGTATGAAACGATCACAATTTTTTATGCTTGGGGTCAAATAATTGGTATACGGACTTGAAGTTAGAATCACTCTCTACCCTTTAAAAAAAGAGGTGTACGTTTGTACGGAATCATGCTCATCCTTAAAAAAGTTATGGAGTCCCACCAAAAACTTACCCTGTGAAAAGATATGAGATTTGAAGTATATCCACACGCGCTAACTCCAACCACCAACCCAAATTCACAAACTCTACATCTCAGTAAAAATTTACGGCTTGGCCGACTTCAGAAATAATATTTGTATAACACACATTACTTCAGAAACTAGAGATTTGCATAACACAAAATACGTTTATTTCGCCTTCTTGCTGATAGCGAAACAGCCAAGACGTACATTTTGACTTAGATGTAGAGTTTCTAAATTTGGTTTGATTGAGTTTGAGCGTGTTGGCTATACTTGCGATCTCATATCTCTTACAAAGTGAAGCTGCATGCTGTCGTCTTGGCGACAATTTACATGAAAATTATTTTGGTGGTATGATGCTTATTTGAGTTGTCGGAGGAGTAGCGCCACTAGGGCTTCCCTGCATGAGATTGCCTTGGGGCACCGTACCTGCGAAAGATCAAGCCTTGTCCGGTACTTAAGCTGCTATTATACGATACGAAAGATGAGTTTCTCGAAAAAAGGAGCCGCGTAGGTACACTTTTTTATATATAAAATTTCTGTTTTTTCCTGTGACTGTGAACAGTGATAGTTACTGTAGACTGAACATATAAGTCTGTTATAAAATCTGACCATGTGCTCTGAAGCTAAATTAGATTCTTATCTGATATGATGTCTAGCATAATAATTTTCTAATTAAAATAGTTCCCAATGAGTTTGAATCTTTCATATTGGAATAGTTGAATATAAATAGTGATTGTACGAACTCTGCGTGGAATGGGGGTTCTGTTGTTTGAGTGGCGACGATCGTTCGCGGCCGCGAGCGCGCGCGCGACAGATGTTAGATCACAATAAAAACGCGCGCGCCAGCCGATTATTTCGGCGCGTTGCTGCCTTGACCCGAATTGAGTGTTTCGACACAGCGGCCTCGCACACCGGGCCTTTCTATTTTTTAGGTATTACCTGTCGTATTATTACGACAGTTCTACAAGTGCCGCCATCTTGTAAGGATTTCGGTCCGCAAGCGCTGCAGGCCCGCTTTGTGGTGCGAGAACCGGTTTTGAATGCGTAAAATCTAGTTGGTACCTACCTACCCAAGCTGTGTGGGCCCATGCGCCGTGAATTATGCTTCATTTTTAACGATCATGCATTCCTTTGCGTCAGGAGTAAAATTCGTCGCAGCAAGTCTGACTTCTAAGAGCCTTACCACAAAAAACTTAAACATGTGTTGAAAATTCTCTCTCTCCATACAAAGAAAAACGTTAGTCACGCATTCAACGCATATCTAACTTTATTGTGGTAAGACCTAAATCGTTTAATGCTAGAGCCCTAAATTCTAATTGGATTGACTTCTGATTCTCTGAAACTACCAACTCAACTAGCAAGCCATTAAATTGTACCTAGTATGACACCTACTTAAAAATAATAAAGATCTTGACACAGTTCGCTAGATGATCTCTGACGATGATTTATCTCGGTTGTGTAATGATCAGGCTGTCGCTATCTGGGCGCGCGATCGAGTGCGTGCGGCGGGCGCGGGCGGCGGCGGCGCGCGGCGGTCGGCTGCGCTCGGCGCGGGCGCGGGCTCGGGCCCGGACGTGCGGGGCGCGGGGGGCGCTGCTGCCAGCCTTGACCAAGTTTCACCAACACGTCTATACAACGAGTAATCCCCACCTCTTCCCGCCCTTTCGTACACACGCACACACAATTTTTATCTTATTGACACAATTAGACACTAGATGTTTGATGACGACCCTACCCTCTCTGTCATGGCCGTTTAGACGCTAAAAATGATAAGTACTAGGTATCTATCTTCTAGTCTGGGTACTAAAAGTACTAGTTTGTGGTTTTGACTAAAGCATTCGCGATAAAAGTGTTTGTAGAATGAGATAGGTAAATAGTACGTTCATCGTTGCTCAATGTGATTGTGGCCTCGCCTCGCTGTCTATGTCGACCCTGACCCATCTGTTGCAAGTAGGCCATATACACAAATAGCGAGGCCACAAGAATGTGAGGTGAACTTACACGTATCTTGCTCTATCTACCTACGTTTCTATTTCTGCACACTCTGCTGTTGTCACCGAGACATGTGTATTTGATTTGTAAAAATGACCTTGACCTTGATCTAGTTTCGTCGTAATAAACAACTGACCTCGTTAGCTGCATTATCGGCCACTATCGTGTATGCTCTCATTATAATAACATTATGTGATTAGGTGTATCTCGAAAAGCGATTTCAACACATTTTAATGAACATGTATGGGTATAGTTTACTACATACTGGAGCAACCTAAATATTAAATCACTACTCACAACATAATTCCGATGACTGACTGATCGAATTACTTGACTACCTATTTCTGCATTAAACCTGTAAATTTTGAAGTAGGTATATAATGATAGTTGGGTAAATACAAGTGAAAGTATCCTATAATTAAATCCTTTTAATTTCATAAAGCAGTCTGCATTGCGTTGCGCTGCACACTAGTACGATACCACAATCCGTTATGGTCGCCGTCCTCTTCGAACCCCATGTAAACCGTATAAGAGTGTTCTTATTGCACAGTGGCGCGTTAGCTTCCAATAAAAACTGGTTGTTATTTTTAACTCGCGGGCTGGGCCAGCCGACTACACGCTGAAATCACCCTCTTTTCATGTTTTGTAAAATTACTCATAATTTATTCACATGGTTTAGTGGAAACCAGCATGCTAAATACTACATTCGATGCAGTTATAGCCGTAGTTGTCGTAGATTTATTTTACTGCAGTGATGATAACGAAATGCCTCTTTATTCTACGCTACGTTACATTGTAAAATTATTTTTATATACGTAACGAAAGTGAGAGTTAGTTGGTAGAATGCGTTGTCCTGTTCGTCCACCGCACATAAGTTAGTATTTAGTTAGTTAGTATATCCATAGAGGCTATCCTCTTCACGAAAAGAAAATACTAATCCGAATGGCAGGCACTTGAATAACACACATGCCCCTTGCGGGCTATACTTTTCTCCCTTGCGGGTTATACTTTTCTCCCTTGCGGGCTAGGCACATTAATATTTTAGACAATATACCAATATTCTCGCGGTCATATTTTTTTTACCTAAAACAAGACGTTTTTGTAAAAGAAAAATACACTGAGACTATTTGAAGTCTTTGCTTTTACACTCCTCCTTACACCAGGTTCCCTTATTTACAATGTCATGGCGCAACAAGTTTTTTTTATTGATATCCGAGGTATCTGGCTTGTAATTTTTCTATTCTCCTTGCGTTCATCATTTTGCTCTACACCTCACACAATTAAAACACCCATACTCTACCTAAACATTCCACTCATGCTTACCTTTCAGAAGTCCTTTTGTTAGCACTTCCGAAACCATTCTTATTGTCTCCACATATTCAAGTTCCATATACTATTCCCTATTTCACATCTATATGTTTAGTGCGCTGGTGGTGTTCCAGGTTTTGCGCGATGGCTATTGCAGGTTATCTGTCGCTGAGGATTTCCTTGGGGACTTCTGCCATAAATCTCTTGAGAAATATTGCTGCTCTTGCGCCTCTGTCAATGCTACATATTCTGCTTTGTATTTTTATATTGTCCTTTGCTCACCACCTCCTTTTCTTAGGAAGTCAAAGCGTATGTAAGACCTTCTGAACCTTATTATATATGAGGACTGACATTTAGTGTTTTACGGATGACTTGCATCCGTAAAATCCTAGATGCTGCTCACTTCATAGTTCTTAGTGTATTTTAACCTACAGTCTTTGAACTCATTAGACTTTGGGTACCCAAACATATAATTCGCATCTGCCTACGTTCCCCCGTATAGTTGGGTTCAGTGCAGTCACTGCATATGCTAGATACATCAGTGAACCGCTCAAATTTTGATATGAAATTGAAGGGTCAGGCTTATGTTTCGATCCTGTTTTGTTTGCAATCTGCGACTTAGAAGAGTCTTCAGGATCTTGTTATCATATTTTTCCTATTCCACAGTTATCCAGTGTTGTCTTGTCTGATCCGCATTTCCAAAATAACGCCCACTCGTCCTAGACCCTTTATCTCTAACTTCTGTCTTCTGCGTGATTCTAATAGATGAGCTTGTCGTCTACGTATACTGCCAGTATAACGACACTTTTCCATCGTGCGTAATCTCATTTAAACGCAAGGTTTATTCTAGAATCCCCTGAATTTAGGTTCAATCGAAGCGTCATTTAGATTTATGCTTCACGCTTATGCAGAGCCGTTCAGAGAACGTTTGGGGAGGCATACAATAAAATCATCATCTTCTTCCTCAAGCCTCTCTGGTTGTTTTATGTGGACCGTCTCCTTAAGCTCTCCGTTCAAGGACGATGATTTGACGTCCTACAATAATCATACTCTTAGTTGCTGCAAAAGTCGGAGCGAGCTGTTCCTTAACATCCGGCGAATAAGCATAGTAGTCCTTACCAAACCTTTGACCAAATCCTCTTGCAAATAATCGTGCTTTGTATCTTTTGGTATATCACACACACATATCAAGGCTGCCTGGTGCCTCTTCCTTCCTAAATAACAGTAAAAGCAAATATTTTGGAGGAGATGTAGAGTTTGTAAACTTAGGGTTGGAGAGTTACGGCGGCGTGTAGATTCAGAAGCTTGGCTCTACATGAGATTTGATTTCTCAGGGTAAACCTTGCTTTATCTTGGCAACATTGTATACGCGGTATGTTTTGCTATGCCATTCAAGTCAGGCATTTGTAATAATCAATAACGTCATGTGTTATCATGTCATGGGATAATGCAAGCTTTCTTCATTCTTTAGTTAGTTTTTTTACTTATGGGCATCCAGGAATATTTGAATTTGCACAATTAGGGCTCTATTATGATATAGGTATGCATTCAGCATACTTTAATATACCTACCTACTAGAGATGCACAGAATGGTCAGCTGTTTAAAATTGAATACACATTAAATAAAAAAAAACTAATATTATTGAAATTAAACCAAAACTGTTGATGTGGGAAAGAAAACGAGGCACTTATAATATAAAGTTGTCGAAAGAAAACAATTACTCTAACTCAAAAGTAATAGACAGCTTCATTTGACTAGGTAGCTTGGAAAGCCAACTGGCCGGCCGTTTTTGTAGTCGGTCTGTGTCTGTTACTACTCAGCTGATTTTAAGCGGATTAGTCGGTAGTCGGCTAGTAGTATCATTCCTTTGAGAGTCAGAGTTTTACCTGGTCTAGGTAACAGTTATTGAAGCTGTGACGATTCTGAAATAATCGAAAAATACGTAGGTTCTAACCTTAGGAACCTGCCATGCCCCTGATGTACTTTAATGAACTTAAATAGCCTTATGCAATATAATAATCATGAAGAGGCTTGACGTTTGGAACGTAGCCAATAATACTAGCGCAGGCGTTTTTTCTCGTAGCTAGATATGTACAAGGTACTTTTGTTTTATGGCTGGCTGTTTTAACATGAGGTTGAAAAAGTAAAAATAAAATTAAGTAATTCAGTATGGACTTTAATTGATACTGCTGAAAACGTCAAAAACACTAAAACCGGTAAAATTGCTATGCCATAAAAAATTTACTTACGAACCCATGACCCTCGGAGTAGAAGGCAGGGGTAGTATCCGTTACGCCATCGGGTGCAGAGATCGGGTGTAGAAATGAGTGCCGGCCGAGTTCAGTAGACTGTCCAAAACATTATTTACTAAAATAAAGCAAACAACTTTTCTATCGCGCAATTTTTATTCGCGGTCCATATTTTGTAAGAAATGATAGTTTATTCCGGGTGAGTTTTTGTCGCCTGTGCGGATATACTTGTAACAGATTCAATGTGTACATAATTGCGAGAAATTAATCGCGAGTAAAAAAACCTGTGTGGATAGGGACACATTCTCGGACACATTCATATCAATAGTTATGTCTGTTAATCATGGAACTGGCTATTATTTTTCACATTTACTTAAAATGTGAAGGGGCTTGTATTTCATGCCAAAAATGACTTCTGCTTCTTTCAAAAACAACTTTAAGCAATACTGACATTAGTTTGTTACCGCTCTTGTATCTTCCGACCCGATTGATTCCACTGTTAAGCACTCCGGTTTGACCGAAAGATAAATATTATTTCTTTTACTAGCTTAAACTTAAACCACAGTTTAAAATACTCAAATATGTATGAGTAGGTACTAAAAGCAATCTAAATCTAAACTTTATCGCTGCTAATATTAAAATCCCGTACATTCTATATAAGAAATTCGTAATTTTTGCTGCAAGTATAAGTTTGCAATCACAAATTCTTTGTTTTTTATTGTTATTAAAATGAAAATACAATTTTTGGTCGTCAATAGGTATTTAATATCCGATCAACCTATGTATTTATAAAAGGGGTTAAGTAGTTTATTTATCTGCGAAGTCTCAATATGAAACATTATTTTTTTATCTTATTAGATTTTGAATTATTAAAGTAGCGCCAAATGGTTCATGTAATAAAATATTACAAACGGTGCGGCCCGCTAGTTCTTTGCTTGAACTTGTCATGTTTGACTTGCTTACAACACATGTTTCTAAAGAATTAAAATGTTTGATATCAATGTTATTCTAGCATATATCGAGTGATAGTAGATACAACACATTGTATAAAACGGTAGTTATTGTACAGTTTTATAAACTAATTCCGGTCCGATGGAGAAGTAGTAGCGCTGGTCGAATGGCGTCCGTCATTCCCGCCCGCGGCTCGGCGCCACTTCCTTGGCGGGCCCTCTCGACTGGGCGCTTGCCTAGTTCCGCTCACTCCCCACTCCCTCTTCCTCTCCCCAGTCTGCTGACGGCGGAGCACCAGAAACGATCCAAGCGTGTACCTACCTATGAGTGCTTTGGTTTACTAGGATTTCGTAGTCGACTTGTTATAATGAGCCTGTTAGATTCCGATGCTGGCTGGGCACAGGCTTCCTCCGCCAAATTCAATTTTTGCGTTCAAAGTCACTGTCATACTCACTCCTGTTAATAGCCGTCGAGATCATTGTCACTTTTTGTAGAACTCTACGCTTTTTTTAGTCGTCTCGTAAAATTACAACCTACCATGAATAGCTTTGTTGCATGCTACTGCCCTACCAAGCCGACTAAAACAATACACGGTACCTATTAGAATTGTACGGTTATTTCGGACTGTCATCAACGCCACGCACTAATCTAGTTGGCTGGCTTCGTGTTGTAGTTAGTATTCAAGTATATTGTTGAAATTATTCTTATTTTCCTAAAAAAACATTTACCTACAACTAACTCGTTATATTATTCGAATGCCTGTTTGATACTTACTCAGTATTACACAGCTATGTGTGTTATAAATTATTTACCATTCGATCTTTACGTGACTCACTCGGTAAATATCGTAAAAATTCAAGCAGTTCGGGTTGATTTAATGACAACGTTGTTACCTGTGGTTATTTCCTACTACTAGAAATGCACCGACTAGTCTGTGAGTAGTCGCCTATAGAATTTTAGAATAATAATTTACTAAAACTAGTAATAAAAATGTTTAAAATAAAACTACAACTGATGACTGGTCAGCAAGGCCCAAAAACACGCGAACACACAAAATAATTCTTCCAAACGTCACCGAAGTAATGATCTGCTTAGCCCCAGATTCTTACCCAATTAGTCGGCCGTAGTCGTCGGCCATATCATATCATAGTAGGTGCATATATTCACTCTTTTAACTGCTATTATTTATAAATTGGATGTCTTAGAGTTTATTCAATTCTTTATCATTTACTTGTAAAATTATTATGCAGTCAATCAGATCGTCTGAAATCCGTTGTACATACTTACCACCATACATACAGGGGCGCTAACAATTGGTGTGACTAATTACTGTTCAGATACCTACTTGAGTAGGTAGGTACTTGATACGTACATTTAATCGTTAAAATGTTTTTGATAATTTAGGTGTATCTACATTATTTCATAACAGAGTACAACACGATTCATAATTTTATACCTATGGTTTTCAGTCACCTAATAAATGATTTATATTCCTAAAAAAGTTGATTTGTCAATAAGTAGTATCACGAAATAATATGAAATTATTACTTTATTAATAACTTGCAACTTATTAGAATCGGTAATCATATATATTTGATAAAAAAATTGTCACCAAAACATAATTAACCTGACAATACTATTAATGATTAACTAAATTTATATATAATTACTGGAAAATAATATGAATAATCAAAGGGGTAAAAATTATACTATAATAATAAGAAATCCTTTTTTATAGCAAACTAAAGGCCATCGGTGTTTCTCCCGCTGCTATGCGTTTTTTTGCCAGTGGTAAAGTAGCCTGTAATATCGGGTATGCCGTAGCATTCTAATGGTTAAAGAATTATTGAAATCGATCCAGTAGTTACGGAGTTTATCAATTACATACAGTTAATCCGGCCATTCATAGTCAGAGATAGTTTTATGTATATGGTGACTAATATATTTCTATTGCAAATTAGAAACAAATCTTAACTTTGGTGACATAAAAATCATTATCATCGAAAAAACGGTCGACGTGAATGTTTTTATAAGGCTCACTCAATATCCTGCTACAAATACTTCTATCTCTGGTTCTGAGAAAATGCATGACTGACTGTTGTAAGGTTTTAAGACCACATCCTTAGAGACGTAAGAAGGTTTCGCTGTCTAGAGCTCAATTAATAATCTGTTCTCTGATCACATGAATAGGTACTTTCGATATCTTACTAATAGTTGTGCGAGAGAGACCTCGATGAAGATTAGAACAATGTACAAACGAGCAAGAATCGTCTTATACTTATACTTTAATTTTGATATTCTGCTTTTAAAATGCGAAATTTCGATTAATCAATTCAATTTTTTTTGGTATCTATAAGTACGACCGTTTTTAATTAAATTCAGTGGATAGATTAAGCATGTATCAAATTATTACAAGTGTCTCACAAATTCACAAAAATATTAAGGTAACAGCTTACAGTGCCCTCGATTCTGTAGGACCCGAGTGTAGGACCATTTCTTAGCTGTTGGCGTCTTTTTCATGAACAATAAGATGAAATTTATTTACCAACTTGCCTTGCAATCAAAACAATTTTTAATGGTATTATTTTCTTTTACAGCCGTGCGAGCAGACCGCATGCGTGGAGGGCGCAATAAGTTTGGTCCTATGTACAAAAGAGACCGTGCCCGAAAACTGCAGATGATGCGACAACGACAAATCGCTGTACAGACGCTGCGCGGATCTCTCGGAGATGGGGGTCTGGTATTGGGATTCGGCTCGCCTTATGCCTCGGTGCCAGTGAAACAGGAGATCCAAATACCACAAGTGTCGTCGCTAACGTCGTCACCGGAGTCTTCGCCGGGCCCGGCGCTGCTGGGCGGGCAGCAGCCGCAGCCGCAGCCGCCGCCGCCGCCGCCGCCGCACGACAAGTGGGACGCGCACTCGCCGCACTCCGCGTCACCGGACGCCTTCGCCTTCGACGCGCCTGCCACCGCTGCCGCCACGCCCTCCAGTACAGTCGAATCGTCTAGCACTGAAACCCTCCGAGTGTCGCCTATGATTCGAGAATTTGTCCAAACAATAGATGATCGCGAGTGGCAGAACTCGCTTTTCGGACTCTTGCAGAGCCAAACATACAACCAGTGTGAGGTCGATCTCTTCGAACTAATGTGTAAAGTGCTAGACCAAAACTTGTTTTCTCAAGTGGATTGGGCAAGGAACACCGTGTTCTTTAAGTATCTCAAGGTGAATTTCCAGATAAGTATAAACTTCCTGTCCCACATCCCCGAACCCATTCCCGGTGTACACCAAATTTGCAAGCGAATTTATTGCTATGCGATGCTGTGCGATATTAGAAAAGTTGAAAAGATATTTCAAAATGCTATGCGAAAAGTAAATTTGTAGGCTGCGTGCAGAGGCAAACAGTACTAGAACGTGTGAGTAGGGCGCGTGTGACGCAGTGAGCCGCGGTGCGGCCCGCAATCGATACGACGCGCCGCCGTCCGCGCCGCGCCGCACCAACTGGGTCAAGTTCCCACGACAAACGTGCCGCCTAGCCGCCTAGCGCCTGCCGTCTTCTCCATACATACATAAATTAACTTGCTAGATAATGCATGCTTCGTTACATAATAGGACACCCTCAATATTTTTGCTAAGTATTTGTAATTCGAAATTGTGAAAGAGTTGCAAAAAACAACAGGCGGCCTAGTGCACACCGCAAACGTGCGCTTAGTTGCCAGGCACCAGGCATTTACATGAATCAGCCGACCAACAGAAGTGAGTCGGCAATCGGCATGGAACGAGAGCAGTGGAGTGGTAGTGGTAGAGGCGCCGCAACGTACCTAGTCCTCGTACGCTTACGCAACGCACGAGCCGCAACCGGTCACGTGGGCGGGCGATGTTGCCACTTTGTGCGCTTTTTGCTTCCTCTCGTTCTCGCACTACTGACATACTTCTCTCCTTCTCTCCATAGCCAGCAATTTTTGTTTGCGTTAAAATGACGTGGCTTGTTTACGACCCATTCACAGAATTAGGACGCAGGAATATATTACCGGCTCAACTAGGTATGTTCATGTTAAGGAAAAATACCTTCTACTTAATATGTTTAATATAATCAGTTTCCGGGTTATTAAATATAAACTGTTAAAATTATTTTGTAGGTGTCTCTAATATAATTACTGAAATTGGGGTTAATAGAGCTTAGTTTACTAGGAATCTGTATCAAAAACAAACAAAATCAAAGCGCGCATATATTGCTTTACTTAGCCGACATTTGAAAACCTGTTGTAAGTAAAATCAGGCTCTGTGTAGAGATGTTGATGACCTATGTATGAGGGATTTCTCCAGACGGATGTGATGTAACGGTGCGGTGCGAAGGCGCGCGCGCACCTCGCTGCCCGGCGCGCGGCGGCCCGCAGACGCGCCCGCCCGGCTCGCGGCCCGCGGCCCGCGGCCCGGCAACGCTGCACTTTCGTCGGCGCACTTGACACACTGCCCGTGGCCGACTTGCCGCGAGAAAGCACTTTTTACCGCGCCGCGTAACCACCGGTAACGGCGACGTAACAAGTTGCGCAGCCTTTCTTAGCTTTCTCTTGCGTAATATTACCAGTTACGATTAGCCGCATATAACGTAATGGCGCTGTGAACTTGAGCGGTCGACGGTCGATGACGTTTTATTGTAGCATACCGGCGTTTATATTCACTTTATACGTACGTTGTAAGTTATATTAGGCTAAATTGACATTCTTAGGTAGATACATCATTCATGTACGATCGAAAGTCCTTTTTTTGCAGAGATAAGAGGTCATCTTTGCTTAGTTCCGAATGCATAAGTAACAGTTAAATAGTGTAAAATGAATTTAGATTATTTGACTCTTTCGAGACAATGACTCAACCCACTTAAATTTTCGGTATAGTAGAGTCTTATATCTTCGTTTCTGCCTATCCCTCCTAACTTTTTCAATCTATGTTTCTTTTTCGTATCTTCTTCGTATTACCTAACTCTCCCGGCTGTTTTCTGTATTTCTTCTCTAAATACTGCATGTAGAAATCTTTTTGGAATGTAATCGACCTCGCATCGTTACTAGCTGAAGGTAACGAAAACTAATTGGATCCCACCCTCCTCGTGACATTGACCTACTTGACGCGATGTGTTGTTAATACCCGACCCGGGTTATCCGGTTCTTACTGCGACTTTATAGGCACTTTCGATACGAGCAAGATGGCCCCCGGCCTAAAAGAAATGCTTGCCGGAGGTTGGTTCCCGCACCAATAATCAAAAATCATAATTCTGTTGAAACCGACCTTACTAACTTGTTGCATTTCAAATCTAAAGAAATAGAACGACATTCTTGTAACGCAAACAGACCTCCTTTGAGGCTTAGTGGCGAAATCACATAAAATTGCGTTACTGTTACAATCGACTGAGATAGTTTCGACTGATAGGTTATTCCAATTTTGTCTGATCTTAATTTCGTCAAGTTGAGTAAGCACTGCGCGGCGCGGTGGAGTAATAGCTTCCAGCTCGAATTTTGTTGTATAGTTTAGTAAACGGCAACGGTATTGCGTACAGCGCATGTTTTCTAAATTATAGACCAATATTATGTGGTTCACGCACGTTTCGGGCGCCTTAGTATGAGTTTCATTACCTGATATACGAAGCCAGTTCCAAGGATTCGAAGTCTAAATCTGCGGGCGGAAAGTGCTGCGGCCGTGGGAATTGCGTCACACGTTGCTCTTCTAATACATTGTTTCTTTGTTAGCCGTCTTGTTGATAATCCGCTATATATTTAATTCGAAATTATTATCGAGTTACGGTGCAGTTTCCATGTTCTTATATTTAAAAACTACTAACATTATTTATTAAAAAAATATTTTTTACAAATTGCTCCGTAAGTCGTGTTTGACGCGTTTGAGACGGCTAACTCTCAGATATAGCTCAGTAAACGCTTAGCAATGAGGATTCGAGTCGCCCTGCACGCGTAGCAATGCGGATGGTGTTTGTTGCAGGTGGACGACCAAATGAAGCTCCTACAGCATTCGTGGTCAGACATGCTGGTGCTGGATCACCTGCACCAGCGGATGCACAACGGTCTGCCGGACGAGACCACGCTGCACAATGGCCAGAAGTTTGATCTGCTCTGCCTCGGCCTGCTGGGCGTGCCCTCGCTGGCCGATCACTTCAACGAGCTCCAGAACAAACTATCCGAGCTCAAATTCGACGTACCGGATTACATTTGTGTAAAATTCTTGCTTCTGCTAAACCCCGGTTAGTATTCGTATTATTATTCTATTAGTAAGCTACATATCAACTAAAATAAACTAAGTTTGCTATTCTTGCGAATGTTATTATATATTTTTTGTGTTTTATGTTAGTTTTGTTATGTTACCTTCTGTTTTGTGTTTGCTTAAAGAGTTTGAATGTTCAAATGGTAACATATTAAATGTTTTGAAGAATACACTTGGGGTTTCAGAAGTGCGGGGCATCGTGAACGTGAAGTGTGTCCGCGACGGCTACCAGACCGTGCAGGCTGCCCTGCTCGACTACACGCTCACCTGCTACCCCACCATACAGGTACACTACTACCACGTCTGCTTCACACGCTCAACTCCAAGTTTTTACCTGTTAGAAGTCCATTTACTTTACACACAAGGTTACATGCCACTTATATAATGGAAACCTCAACATTCATGCTAGTGGTTAGCTACCTTCGTCTTGAACTTGTACGCAACTGGTATGATTGTGACAGTCACATGTAAGAACAAAATAAAGTTAAAACTTATTACGTAATCTTTAATCCTACATCAACTCAAAAGTGGAAAGCCTGTTTGAAGCATTGCTATTAAACATTAGAAGTGAGAAGACTCAAGTGATCATCATTTCCGGTTTCAGGATAAGTTTGGCAAGTTGGTGACTGTGGTTCCGGAGATCCACGCGCTGGCGGCGCGCGGCGAGGAGAACCTGTACCAGCGGCACTGCGCGGGGCAGGCGCCCACGCAGACGCTGCTCATGGAGATGCTGCACGCTAAGCGCAAGTAAGCACTACAACGACACATTACTAAGCGATGCTACCGGCTCATTGAACTGATCAGGCTGTGGCACCCTCTCAAGTGGCCTCAACAGGACCTATTATTCACACAATATGAAATTTTAAAACTCTCCTAAACGAACATTGGAATAGACATCTCGTCCAATCGGCGGGCTTATTTATATGGGAGGTTTTTAGAGTGCGACGTACCTCATAAGAAAAAGCAGAGCCCTTTTATGATCATTTTGTTAGAAATCTGTCTGTCTGTTCATCTGTCCGAGGTATGGGTTTAAAATTAAAACCATATAGCTACTTAGCTCTACAATCCCTTCTAGTTCTAATAATATCAAGTTAACGTTAAAAAATTAGATACTAAATTAACAGGGCTACCTCTCGTGCTATGAAATTTGGCTAGTAGCAGTATTTTTTTTAAACTATTTCAAGGAAAGTTCTGGAAGTTGTACAAACAAAACAAATATAGTTTGGGGCCTAAAATTTAAACCTACCATGTGTAGTTAAAGTAGTCGTATGATTTGATGTTACGGAACCCTCAGTAGCAGAGTCCGGCTTGTACTTGACCATTTACTTTGTTTATTGTTCATCACCTGTATTGCTGGAGAAACGCCGGTCAGTGTCTGGGTGATTTTACCCTGTAAAATTTTGTTCCTGTTGTGGACCACATAATGTAGATGGCGCTGGTCAGCGGAGATGCCCATTAAAGAGATGGATTACATCTAAACATTAGCAGTTCTAGATTATATTCTAAAATTATGCTTAGAATGTAAGCCATATAATGTTTCTACGTCTTCGCTGTTGCAAGGAAGCAGATATGTGCAATAAATATATCTCTTTCTAGGCCGAACGGAGGCGAAATGGTTAACCGGAGCGCTGAGCATACGTCGACCCTAGACAGATTGTACGTTGATATAATTTAGAAATCGTCATCACAAGCATTTTAGAATCATCATACTTGTTTTAATTATTTTCACTAAACTAGATTCATACAGTTGGTATTTTTACACGACCCGCGAACACATTCTAAGAAAGATGGAAAGTAAAAGATAGAGAATGCACATACAGTTTAAAAGATCATAACATCTAGTTTTGTTTTAACCCCTCAAGTGTCAATCATAGGCTGGCATCACAACTCTTCTTAAACAACGCTAAAGCACCTTGCCACCACCAAATTCAATTGTAAAGACACTGGCAGCCAACACAAGAATATTGAATTAATGAAATATATTATAAATTAATATAATACTTATATATATATATATATATATCGACGGGTTCCGGGCTATTTGTATTAAGCGACATTTTTTGCGATATATACTTTTATACATGTTTGGAATCAGCAATTTTTTCTGCGTCGTTTGAGCTCGGTTTGGTGACGATCGGAGCAGAAAAATGTCGCTTAATACAACCGCATTTTTTGGGCCTATTTTGCAGTGCAATGTATGAACCGACACAAAATATTGTCAATTTTAAGACTTGTGTACTTAAGCTCACTACCAAAATATCACACAGTCGTTTAAACCTTTTATCCTTAAGCAAAAATTTACAGGCAGCGTAGGTTCAAGCATTTAGCCTGACCATATAAATATAAAGACATGTCGTTTCATACAATTAGCCTCTTAGTATTTTTTTTGTCTTTTGTCGCTTAATACAATAAGTCTCTCTGTCAAATTTTTATCCAGTGTCGCTTAGTACAATTAGCCTCTTAGTCAAATTTATGTCCAGTGTCGCTTAATACACACCTTATTATTTTAGTATAATCATAAATAATCAAACAATAAAACGAAAAATAAATAATTCGCATAAACTAATTAGCCATATATTAATAATTTCGAGATATGGTAATTAAATCAATTGGCTTAGGCTTAAAATATGACCAACTCATTGGTTTTAGCACTAAGCTTAGAGCTATAATTTGAAATCTTAGGCACTTAAGTCAAGTAGCTTGGAACATGTATAATAACCCTAGGCGGTTATGTCATTTAGCCTGGAACAAAAAACAATAAGTTAAGGTGGTTACATCATTTAGCCTGGAACAAAAAACAATAACCTAAGGCGGTTAAGTCACTTAGCCTGGAACATAAAACAATAATCTGAGGCGGTTACGTCATTTAGCCTGTAACAAGAGAAAGTAAGATATGGGTCATTTTGTATTAAACGACACTTATTTTCGTTAAAAATAGGAAAATCAGGAAAAAAATTAATCAGATTATGGGTAATATGTAATAGAAACAGAAATTACCTTTGCTTTAAAAACATAATGCGATCTGGCAATGTTATGATTTTTTTTCTGAAAATCGAAACTTTAAACTGCTCTGGTGTAAAGTTTAAAAAATGACGGTTAATACAAATAGACCGGAACCCGTCGATATATATATATATATATATATATATATATATATAGTAATCAATGATTAAAAAGATGACAATAAAATAATATGTTTTTGTCGCTTTTGCAAAAAGTTACGAAAATTTGGTAAAATTATATATTTGTTTTACTTTGTTGCGTTTTTCTATTTCTTGTTATCTATAAAATCATAATATTTACACTATATTATTCATTAATATTGATCAATGAAGGGGAACTGTCATAATATGTTTGATGTTTTCACGCGCTCGTCCGGTTAGCTTGGTGTGCTTATTTATTCACCAAAAAGCATAGAAGTCAAGCGACCATGCAGACGATCAGATACTTAATAGTTATGTGCCTAAAACGCCACTTGAGGGTTTAATAACAATGTTTAACTTCCAAATATTACATATTTCTTTCTTAGTTTGTGATATGATTAATGTAATAATTTTATATACTACACTGAAAACCGATCAATTTGCACAATTAACAAAATGGCATAAATCAAATCTATCATATAAACGTTTGGTATAATAAATTTCGTTTGTATTGCCACTGGTCTGGTCCGGTTCGCACTAAAAACAATAATACTTTTTATTCAATTCATTTGAACCGTCTTGAATCGCCTAAAAAAATCCAACCGTACGAAACAAAAGGCGCAGGTTTTGTAGGGGAATAATCTAATGGAAAAAGTAAATATTCCTTTTTTATACCGAGTTTGAGTTTCTCTATTTTATGATTATCCTCTCATATCTACTGACGATTTGAATAATTATTTAAGGTTCATAAGTGAAGTCAAAATCAGTTCAGCAGTTTGGATGTGTTTCACACCTGCAAAATCTTTTTTGTTTCACGTATATACTTGAAATTAAGTACTTAATAACGAAAAACTTTGAATTAGAAACTTACATTTCCTATTTTTGTATGATTTACAGTTATTTCTATATGAATTTAACTTATTCTTATAATTTTTTTTGTTATAAATTTCCTGGAAACGGATCGGATCAGTGCACCCAGAAAGTTATCATGACACAAGCACCACGGCATGAAACCATGTTAACACATCAAAGTTAGCAACATTAAATAAAAATACTAATGGTTAAAGGTGGTGGAATAACCGTTTTAGACGAATCAAAATGAGACAATCACAATTTTTACTGCAGTCTTATCCAGAACAAAGTAATTACTTTAGTCTGTACGTGTAGATACTTTTCTTGACAAATTTGATAGATCAGTTATACGACCAAATATTAGTGTAATGCGTAATTCAGATGACAGTACCAAAACAAAAATGTGAGTCGCATGAATGCTTCATACACATACATCGATGCACAATATAAAACTTAATTTGTTATTTTGAAAACCTTTATAATATCAGCTGTCATTTTCCCCAATAAAGTGAAAAATCCATTTCATAAATTAAGACAAAAGTAGGTACTTACTGTGCAAAAAAAGCATGTTGATATCAAACGTTACTTTATGACATGTTGTTTTAAAACATCTCTTTTCTTTTGTATGATTAAGAAAAAGACAGGAATTCCTTAGAAGAAAATTGGCTAACGTCGTGTCCTGTCAGAATAGTCACTTTACTATATGTCACTATATCTTTTTTTTTATTCGGATGAGATTTTTTATTTTATAGTATTTAATTCAATTCATTAGAGATGCACTTCATTTAACTTTTCGAATTGTTTAACGCTTGGTAGAAAACTAAAGCACATAGCTTAATAGTATGTACTTATTTAATACAGTTGTATTATGGTTGTATCAATTGTTGTGTGTGTGTGTCAGGTGCGGTTTCCTGCCAAGCGACACGATTGAGCCGCATTCTCCTATTTAGAGTAAGCATTCCCATTTTGTACCTTGAATCCACAATACGCATTGCATATACAGCACCGACCAGCATTTATATTATTTATAACAAGTACTATGCTTGCACTAGCAATAAGTCAGGTACTGAACTTGAATCTTCTCGAACACGGAAAATGTACCATTTTACGCTTATGTGGTAACTGTTCGTAAGAGCTAGCTTTAATATAGTTGCGAAAAATATTAAAGCCTAAAACAGTACTGTAATTTAATTTTGCTTTTGTCTGCATTCTGCCACGCATAAAATAATTAAAAGTAATTACACTTTGTTTGTATGCCGTGTGTTGCCGGCTTAGAATAACATCACCCTAATTCTGCTCGTACTATAACGTAATATATCGTATAAGACGACTAAGGGATATATTCGTCCAGGGAATGGGCAGCAGTGTTACCTGTGATTGTAACATCTTGCACACACTCGCCAATACGCTTGCCAAGCGTGGTGAGTAAATACCCCACCAATAAGGGGAGGCACATGTCCAGCAGTGGAATTTTAATACATATCCACTTACGAATCAGATAACGTAGTCAACGTATTGTATCCAAAAGTGCTACAGTTGTTTTTAGCTTAGGTACTTTACGATCGTAATTACAGTTATTTAACTGAATATGTTGTTATTTGGATTGGGTACAAAATTGGAAGCTTATTGAAATGCAATAAAAAAAAATTACATCAGTAAGGAAACGCGGCTTCTGTTTCTTTCGAAGTTATCATTTTGCATTATTTATTGCTTGTGTATACATATTTATAGTTTTACGTTAACTGGTTGAAAAGTGGACCTTTATGAATCATCCACATTTAGAATTATAATATTTTCCAGTACCTTCAAGCATGAAGAAGACGATAAAAGATGACCTTTTTTAAAAATAAATATTTAACAAACGTCAATTAAGCCAGATTAACTGAAATCATCGCATAAAGATAAAGCAATGATGCCGTACAGCCAGTTAACGGTTATAAACTAAAATTGAAAATGGACAACTGTTCTTTGCTTACAGTTTAATCTAAAAAATATCGAATGTATATCCTACCTTGCATAAGTAACAATTGAAATAGTTGAAAAGTACTAAATTAGACATCTCACTAGCCACCGAGGAGCCTTTTACTAGTCCATATAAAATAATTTAGCGGAGCAACAGGCTCGTCTTTTTAATGTGTCATATTTTGCAATTTTTCACCATCTTCACTAAGAAACAATAACACCATATCGAAACATTTACCTTCTTCCTATAAACTAATCGTAAGATAATAATTTAACATACTTGTTTGATACTTGCAGTGTTGTTGCTATACTTACATGAACATATAGAAACCAACATTTTCATAGCAGTGAAATATAAGCACTGCTGATTGAAATTGACGTTTCTGGTATTTTTATGTATAATGTTTAATATAGCGTTTATTTAACGAGTGTAAGTAACGAATGAACTGAATACACACGTCGATTTTGTTTGCAGATCTTGAAGACCCAGTGAATGTGAAATCTAAGGCGAATACGAAATCGGAAAATGCGCCAAGCGCTCCCCTACACCGCGTCAGTTAGAATATTATACAAAAAACATTACTTATTAACTAGCTTTAGTTTAACTTGGTGTGTGATTAAATGTAATAAGTTATTGCGCCGAGCGCCGAGCTGCCGGCGGGCAGTGCCGAGCGTGCCTAGTCCGACTACAGATAAAACAAATATTTATCTACCTTATCTCTGTAACATAATATACAAAAATATTATATACACCAGTCTTGTGTAGCTATGTTAATTTATTTAGCAGTCTTAACGTGTAACAACAAAATTAAGTACATTGTATAAACTAGGTTCTCTTAACTCCGGTGCGTGGCAAAGGGAAATTATACAATACATATTTTAGGAAAGCGTCTGTGATTATAAACGAAGAAATTTGAAGAAAACCGTTTTAAAGTTAGTTGAGATATGTGTAATAATTGATAATTGTTAGTTTTATTAGTACCTTATTTAAGAGCGTCGTTTGGGCGTTACTAATTGTACGATTTTCTTATTAAGATTATAATGCACGTCGCTGTTGAAAGTTTTCTGTCTTCACGGATGTTAGTGTTGTGTTTTGTTTAGGTAGCTTCTGCCCAGTTGTTAGAGAGCGAGTGCTTCTGGTGGTGTCACACCTACAGAATTTTATCCAGAGTTGACGTTTTCATTATTACAATTTCTATCCATCGATGTTTATCTTATCAAAAATAAATTTATTCACAATTTAAGACATACATAAATGTTTAAAAATTTACAGTTGTCATTTAAAGATGTTTATCTAAATGTTGTATGTAATTGAAATTATGTTTATCGGCCATACCAGTACAAAATTTACTTATTATACTTGTAAATAACATATAGCCACGGTTGCAGTGATTTAATCTACTTAAATGTAATTGTGTAAAATAAAATCAACATACGTGCAAGAAGCCTTAAAAATCTTAGATTTTTAATGAATATGGGTACTAGTGTCTACCGACCAGTGGTCGAGGAAGATGAAAGTATTTTTATAAAACATATTGTTCTTTATTAACATATATAATATGTTAACTGAAAGTACATGATTTCGTATTTTTCTAACATAATTAAAATATAGTAGCGTACCTACATAAACAAATTTAATGATCAACTTAAAAAGTGAAAATAAATTATACATGTGTATCGATATTTTTAATTATGATAATTTATTAATGATAAGTAATGTACCAATATGACACGTTGCAAATTTGATTTGAGAAACGTATTTAGTCAGAGAGCTACCCAGAGGAGTGACGTTGGCATGGTATAGTCTGTAGAGTGGTTGGTGGAGGCTGCAGCCGACCGCAGACTGCAGACCGCAGACCGCAGACCGCAGACCGCTGGACCCCGCAGCGCTGCCTCGCACTCTGCGTGGCTCTCGACTTGCCGTCTAAACAGTTTAGTTATATCGAAATGTGATTGATGGTTTGTGTTTAATTGCGATGTATATATAATTACTATATAGAGTATCCTAGTGTCATTGCACCAAGTGCAAATGTATATGTGACCGCATCAACGAGTAGGTATTTTAAAGTGATGTTTCCATTAATCAGGCTAATCGACTGTAACCCAAGCTTTATATGTAAACACATACAACATTAGTGCACCAGGTTTTGTCTATACCGTCCAGTGAACACTAACTTAACTAGGTCATTGAGATATTTTCAGTCTTAGAGACTTGGTTTAAACATTTGTAACGAACTCCTTAATCGTTTTCGTAGTGTCGTAGTAACGATTTATGTAGCAGAGACCTCAATAAAAGAGTTACAAAGAAAACCGTTTACAAACAATAGATATGATGGTGGGGAGAATTTCTAAACGCTGACAAAGTTCCTTACACTCAATGTTGTGTAAATGTCACCTTAAAATTACAAACAACGCTAGGTAACAATGTATCCCGCCAGGTTACAATCCGTCAAAATATACTAAAACGTACACATGGATCACATTGTTTTTCCAGCAGACTACAATGTAACGAACTAAAATTGTGTTACGATACGCCAGGGAATGCAACGCTTTATGATTACTCATGCGCCATGTTCCCAGTGATGCCATGTTTGGTTAATATTATTTTCTTACGAAAATAATCCCTAAAACATTCACATTCGATAACCAACGAAATGGCATATAGCGGCGCGGGATAAATTACATTCGACCAATCAGAAAGCAATCATAAACTTATCTAGCATGGCGTTTCACAATTTTACAGATTTTTTTCGTAGTATTGTAGTCTGCCAAAAATAATACATTCATTCGTGATACGTGTGTAATTTTGGCAATATTTTAATGAATTGTAATCTTGCAAGATACATAGTAACCTAGCGTTGTTTGTAATTCTACAGTAACACATACATAATATTAAAAAGAAATATGCATGAATGTATGTATCAACATCAGTTATGTAATTTTGTAATGATTTTTATTAACTTAAGATTTTAGTACATTTAGTTTATTATCCACCACAATGTGTTTACCGCAAAATTGTATCTCTTTCCCGAAGTGGTGATTCCCAACAGTCCACTGTTAACAGTCCACTGTTGGACATAGGCCTCCCCCTGTATTGCTATACTTACCACGCTTTGCAGGCGGATTGGTGAGCGCAGTGCAAGATATTGCTTTCATAGGGGAAGCTGCTGCCCAATCCCTGGATAAATTTTTCCTTCATTCGCTTTTTATTGGGGTGATGATATTGTAAGCCGGCATCACACGGCAGATTTCTTGCACGGCTTGGTGATTCTACATGATGTGTACAAGGCAAAACTAATTAACTTGCAGCAGAAAATATACTTTCCTAAAACAACATTCTCTGAGCTCATCGTATCTGTAAAGGTACAAGTAACACAATCTCCGGGTAAGCCGTCGCCCCCTTCTAACCTTTCAGGTGTAGGTTTCAAAGACCCGGGGCTAAAATCGCAGAGTCCAGTCTTGATAAAAAAAAAATCACAATTACGCAAAAATTATCACAAGGGGATATTTATTCTTTGAAATGAATTCACATTTGTTTTACTGATAAATACATTGATAAATCTCAAATAATTGAAAATGGCTTTTTTAATTTTAATAGAAAATTCAGAGTTATTTTCTTATGAAACAAGATTTCTTGCAGCGTGTTTCATGGATAGAATCACCAAGCTTCGGAACATACGAGTTTTTAAAATCTGTCGCAGCAGAGTAAGAGAATCCGTCGTAGTCGTCGTAATACGAACCGTTGAACAACAAAACGAAGGCGCGTATTGTGAAAAGGCGGATTATTCTATAACAGTGACATGCGAGAATTCTTAATCCTATCATATCCGTATCATTCGCTTTTCTTTTTTTATTATTTTAATAATATAATTTAATAAATAAAAAATAATTTTATGAAAGTGACAGAATTAAAATGGGAGTTTATTTGTAACACTTATGGTCTCCGCGGCGTATGTGATGATAAATATAAAACAGAGAAGTTAGGGCCATGATATGAGTAGCATCTCCCCATTAGTTTGTCGCTTTTTGAAAAGCAAAGCTGATCTGTGATGGTATGACATAGTTAGGTACTAGGCTGTGGCTCCTATATTTGACCGCGCTTCAAAGGCGCTGGTGGTGACCACCGTTTTAGTTTTCCTTCGGTTTTTACGGCAGCTTTAACAAGTTGGACAGTAACAACATTGTACCCAGAAGTCAATTACCAGACATCACCTCGTAGACCGTCACGATATCATATCAGTGTTAAAGCGCCGTACATTTATTTGCTAGTTTTGATTCCTTTTATTAGTTTTGTGTATTATATTTTACCATTCATGTTACCATTTATACAGTATTTTATACAAATTAAAAAAATATTTGTTTAATGATGAATAACTACAGTATTATTTAAATGTATATTGTTTACAGTAATCTAATCGGACACATTTCTAATAACAGGAATCAATACAATAAGTATATTGAACAAGTCAAATAGAATGGAATATATTTTTTAACATTTACCTCCCATTAATGAATAATCGCCTATTTAATAAAAGTTGTGTATACTGCATTAAATATTTTGTGTATGGAATGATTATATATGCAATAGTAGTTTATTTTTTAGTAGAAAGTAGTAGATCTAGATGACCAGAAATACATAAATAATTATTATGAAATAGTTTACTGCGTGATACAAATTCGCATTATAGTGAAGTTCAATAACGGCAAAGTTATAGCGTGGTGTGCCATTAGTTAAGTGATTGTACAGGGTTAATCCAGTACCTACCGACAACCAAGTCAGAGCCGCTGCGGCGGCGCGGCACTTCAACATGCCAACCATTGCAACCATACTTGAGTCTATTCAAACAGTCCAATTTTAGTATCGTTCTGAAAGCAGTCATAACAGGCTTATTACGATGGACTAATTGTTGTGCGACGCCGTCACAGCATACAAACCCATTCATTGTAACCGTCTTGGAAAATCATGCTGTTCAATGTTCAATGTGAAGGTGCCAGTAGTGTTGTTAGTAATTTTCATTAGACTACATAATCTTTAATTCTTCATCTTTTGCTTTCACTTTTGTTTCGTGGACAACTTATATAAGTAAATGTAAATTTTAATCTACTATTAACGTTTTAAGATTAGGTTGTAATATACATACAGCTTAATGTTGTATTATATGTGTAAGTAATATCTATATTTATAAACTACAAGTTAAGTATTAAAATATAAGGTACACGATGAGTGTTCTGTAAATGTACATTTTGAGTTTGTAGTTAAGTGAAGTTAGTTTTTAGTAAGTGCGCTGTAGGGACCGGCCCGCGCCCGGCGCTGTTACTTCGCTCAGATTCGCCCGCGCAGTCACCTTGCTATAAGTATACAGTCTGTTCTGTTACCCGCTACCCCCTCGCTACCCAGCATCCGTCGACCACAGCGCACCGACCGACATCCGCCGCCCGCGCCCGCGCTCATTTCACATACATTTGCCGATACTTACTTAATATATTATTCGGTTACGGGTGAGAGTACGAATGCGTCGCACACATTCCAAAATAAAGCTAATCGTAACGCTACGCGACGCGCGTCGACTAACGCGTTACAATTGTAAGTTAACCACTTTGTTGTTCATTAACGGTAAGTTAGATATAATCTCAGTCGATGTTGTTTAACTGTAGTATGTGTATAGTACTCTATCGGTTAAGTTTATGTGAGGAAGTGAATTTGAGCGAATCGACAGGCCTCAGCCTGATGGGTTCATACTAGTTGTAAAATCCTAAGTACCTAATTCGACAATTTCTGTTGCACCTAACTTTATTTTTGCTAGCCGTGTTATGTATATTTTACTGTATATATAGGTAGGGAAATGCAAACAATGTTTTAATTCAATCGTTATGATTGTTGTTAAATTTAATGAATGTGGAATAATTAGCAAATAACATTGCTGACGCATTTTGCTAAGATTCTATGAATAACTTGATACCATAGATATTACGGCTATTTACGTATAACTGTTATTTAGACGGCGAGGAGGCGATGGGGTAGGACCCCCCCCTGACCCTCCGAGCTGCACGTGGAACGCATCCTCGCACCTCGGTCCACTCACCGCAATGTGTTTCACTTATAAGTACCCACACATGACGAATTCGACAACTTAGTTAGAGGTTGCTGCATTTTAACTGGGATACTTACTCCTTTCGTGAACAAAATTAACAAACAACTCCACTCCGATTATTACGTCACATCACCGTTGACATCACCTTTTTTGTATTTAACGTTAGATTTTTCGCAAAAGAAAAAGGTTTTATGATTGATGACGACGACGCGTATCGCCTAGACCCGGTTGTAAGGGACCGCATGAGCTTGTGGCTGAATGCCCTGTCACTGGCCGACTAGCGCTCAACGTCGACTAAGTACGAGCCTTTTTCTCATGTGATCTTTATAACACTGTGATTTTATTCAGTTTAAAACAACTATGTACCCGTCTGTATAGTAGATAAGTATAAAATTAGACTTACTTTACCATAAGTTAAATCAAAGATTAAACACATAACTAAACGGCCTTATGTTACCGGCAGGTAGTTTTCTTTTTAACGCTTGACGGGTTCTAATGTAATTCGAATTAACTAGTTATTTGTTTGCGTTCTCAATATATCCGAGAGTTTTATTACAATAATATGAATGGCCGGTAACAAATCGCACTATAATGCTAGTATTGGAGTTTGAGTTAAAGTGGAGCAATCGCGACATTATAATTAGCATTGATACACTTGTACCGTGTCATTTCATTACCTCACATTTACATTACATCTTTTAAACATTAAAGTAGTTATTGTTGTCGCTAAATCTTTAAACTTACTTATTTTTATTGTCAATATTATTGTTTAGTGGTGTCATTAAGTTTTTAATTGTAAAGGCGATGATATACGTTAGATGGCATCATGGGATCATGTTTAAGAGGGTGTGAGATGTCGCCCGTGCATCATCAGTCTATTTATTTTCTTGATGATTAATAAATATTGTGAGACGCACGTAAGCGCCGCGGCGGCGCGCGGCGGCGGCGGTGGCCGACGCTCGCGCCGCTACCGCTCGTTATTGTAGAAATAAATGATATTTTCGTTTAAAATATTTTGTCTTTATTTCACGCTTTCCAGACCTTGCTTAATCTTAAGTTCCTACTGCAGATGTATAAAACGATTCTACACTAAAATACAACAAATAATATTGTATCATGGGAATGTTGCTAATGTCACAGGTTTTGTTTGGCACATTATAAAAATTACATAATTTCAAACATTATATAATTTCGTGGCCGTTCTAAAGCGCTTCAATCAATTATTAAAATTAATTATTTTAGTTCCGAACATTCTGATACTCTTACGTTTCAGGCCTAAAATTTAACCATGTGCTAGTAAGTGAAAGAAAAAAGTGCTGATCTCCATCAGAGTTACAGTACTTTTATAGGCTTAGGCTTTTTAAGTGAACAAATATGACAGATAGATTGTGCAACAGAAATGACAGCATCATTGTCAAATTACGAACCCGTTTAAGCCGTGGACAAGAGCAGTTTTTGCGAGCGACATAGCTCGAGCACTTCTGACTCGAAATTGGTTATGGAACTCTATCGTAATTGAAATAAAAGTTTAACGTTAGGTCCGCCCGTGAATACACAGCAAAGGAATTAGCTACACTGTTGAACTCCAAAAGGATTGAAATATTTTAATCCCCAATGAAAATATAAGAATTGTGGAAATGGATTCTCGTAGAGGAAGTCATTTTATATCAAAATTATTTTTAAGAATTTTAATATTTTTACTGGAAATAAAAATATTTTAATTCGTTTACAGAACCCTTGTGTAGCTTATAGTCAGACTGTACATGGTTGTGCATGAAGTTAAATAAATATGGCAAATGAAAGTTAAAATTTACAAATTTCCCGTCACGTGACACTTTCCTATCTTGTCTCTATTATAATCCGCTATAATTGCTTTGTTTCCTAAACTCGTCTCTTTTTTAATTCGCCATGTCAAAGCTTGTATTTAATACAGGTCGGTGTTGTCAGAGACCAAAGAACTCGCGTGTGGCGTTTCGGTGATCTGTGGTTATTATAAATAGCATTATAAAATGCGCCTTATTAAGATTTCAAGTACTTAAGACGAAAGCTGCCATATCTCAGAAACTAACGCATGTTTGGACTATCAGTTTCCTAGAGGAAGTTTTAAGTATTGAATTTAAATTCATTTCGGAAGACAGCTGTCAAATTGACACTTCATACACGCATAGTTTGCGAGATAAATGAGATTTTAGTTTGACGCTGTCATCGGAAATGAAGATTTCTATAATACCTACAACTTCCTCCAAGAAACTGGTAGTCTAGCATGCAATAAGAAGGCATTTGGCAACTGATAATCTTGACATGATGGATGAATCGATCAATCACAATAAAACTATCATTCATTTATTTCAACAATATAAAATTATTATTAAAACACGGCAGTCAAATACATTTCTTCAATTATCTACTTGTTAAATTATTATACAAGGTGACAGTACATTACTAAACATCTTTTGTGAGTTTACTCAGCTCAGGAAACTGAACAATTTACACATCCAAAGATTATTTTTCGTTTTTTATATGGCTATAATAGGCTTAGATCAAAATATATACAAAAATAATTATATACATAAATCTTACACCAAGTTATTTTCATGTAGTTAAAACCACGAGTCCCTGTATACATACATAGGTACAATAAATACTCAACAACGATCTATCTACTTAAATATACATGGTATTAGGTAAATAGCGCCAAACCTGACGTGGGTTAACTCAAGCCAAGTACTTAAACTTTGATTTACGAATTTTGCAAATAATAATGAATGCCACCGAAGTTGTTCACGTTTCACGAGCTGATTAAACGCACGAGAGATTTAAGCTATTTCCCACAGCAACTACCTATCTACTTGGCACTCACAGGTGTTGTTTCACGGCTGCATGCGCAGGGATCCGTCGATCCTGATGGTTTCCCCGTTGAGCATGGGGTTCTGTATGATGGTGCTGACGAGGTGCGCGTACTCTGCGGGCTGGCCGAGCCGCGACGGGAACGGCACGGAGGACTCCAGCTCTTTGATCGCCGGCTCCGGCAGCAGTTCCAACATCGGCGTTCGGAACAGACCTACGCACGGTTAAACATTGAATTCTTGTTTTACGAAAGGTACCTAAAAAAGTTTAGAGATATAAAATATCTCAAAGTTTGAACCAGTCCATGAAATTTACCAATTATACCCAAAAAACATCAGAGGAATTTTCAATAAATCTAGTTTAGTTTCATAGGCTCGCAAGTTGGAATATTTAAAGTTCAGATTTTTTCATCTTCTTTACTTATAAAAACAAATATCCTAGCAGCAGTAGCAGCGCGAGTAACCTCTTAACATGCTCGCACTGTCCACTTCTTTTACTTTTTCCCTACGCATATAGTGTGAACATGCTTATAAGTTAAGGTGAGATACCTGGTGCTATAGTAACAACCCTGATGCCGTGCTTGCTGAGGTCGCGGGCTATGGGCAGCGTCATGCCCACCACGCCTGCCTTCGATGCCGCATACGCGGCCTGTCCGATCTGCAACAAATACATACAATCACATTTTATGTTATAAGATTGAAGACATACTCAATTCATAGTACTGATAGGATTAAAATTACAAATATATCTCACTTTCAAATAAATAAAATTATAAAAGGGTTCGAGAAAATCAAGTTTTATGGTTATACATATACAACTTAGACAGTCCTTTTTTAACTTTTTTTTCTAAGTAATCATAGACAGCAACACGGAACCGACGGCTTAACGTGCCCTCCGAAGCACGGAACCATTTATTTTCAGACAATCAGGTGGTTCACCCTGCAATGTCCTTACCAGACCGGGAACAAATTCACAAAGTGATAAATATCAATCAATAAAATAACAATATAATCAATAAAACAATACAAAAGAAATAATAAACTTACTTGGCCATCGTAAGCCGCAATGCTGGCCGTGTTGACGATGACGCCACGCTGGCCATCCGCATCCGGAGCATTCTTACCAATCAGACCCGCGGCCAATCTTATTACATTGAATGTGCCAATAAGGTTCACCTGTAAAACAAATAAATAGTAACAGAAGAGGAGTTCAATAATTCCATTGAATTACACAGTCTGCCACAATCAACATGGTAGACAAAATACTATAGCTTGTAATAAAATATGAAACAATTTGTATCATAAAAGAATCATCAGATAGCAACTTCTAATGGATCTGGGATTAATATTTGGTTTTAAATGTGCAATCAAAATAATAAGTAAGTATTAACCTGTATTGTCTTCTGAAAGGATTTTAGGTCAAAAGGCTGATCCTTCTTAAAGTTGTAGGTGCGGGCAGCAGTGGCCACTCCAGCACAGTTCACGGCTACATCAAGCCGGCCAAACTTGTCTTTGGTGGTCTGCAGAGCATTTTTTACATCTTGTTCAGAGGTTACCTGTAAAGGCAGACAACAGGTATAAGTAAGTATAGTTTCTAAGTAGGTATGATAACCAATCGAGAAACCATTATCATGTTCTGAAATTGTGATGATGTTATATATTTAGCATATTAAAATTTTATTTAATTAATTTACATAGTTTCATCGTCACAACAAAAAATCTCACAAGAATAACACAGCCACTGCTTAGTCGAACAGACAACCCGGCAATGTGTCCCTCCCAATGTGCCCTCAATACTCGCGGCATTAAAAGGGCTATTTTATGCCGTGCGGTGCCGGCTTTACACAGAATCACCCTATTTCTAACCATGGGTGTCGAAATATAAACTAAGGGGTGTATATTCAGGGAATGGGCAGCAGCATTCTCTTTGATTACAACACCATGCACTGCGCTTGCCAATCTGCCAGTCAAGTGTGGTGAGTATGGCAAATACCCTCCTAATAGCGGTAGGCCCATGTCCAGCAGTGAAATGTTGTTGCTTTTTTAATATATATATTTTATTAAACATGTCAAACAGATTTCAACAACATTACATTCCTCTAAAGATTTCTCCTAGTACGTCACACTAGTTAGACACTAGATTTTAAATTTTTTAAAACCCTTGGATAAAATGGACATAGCCACCGCTCCCATTGGCAATTTTTTTGAATTTACTTATGATGAATTCTTTTGTCACTAGAGCAGTATTTTTTATACATACATACATACAAATATCATGCCTATAATCCCTTGCGAGGTAGGCAGAGCGTAAACGGCCGCAATAAACGGACATTTACGCCACAGCTGACAAATATTTGAGGGTCATTTGGAAAAATAAAATTGCAAAACACACCCCGTGTCTTAGTCGCCTCTGACGACTCCCTCGGGAAAGAAATGGGGTGATGCTATTCTAAGCCAGCATGACACAGCACGTGTAAGGTGACATGTATAGCAATACTGCCACTAGCATGCTTAAGAGGACAGCTAAGTTAGTACCATGTCATTACTGTCTGTCTAGAGAATAATTGTTATTAAGTGGTTGACCAAACATTGCTTAGCTATTTTTGTTAATAAAAAGCTGAAAAATGGAACATAGCTAGATTAATGTATCGCCTCCAGAAGTCTTAGAAAACTTCATAAATATTGTTGAAGCTGTTTCCGAGATCTTGATTGTTCATTTAAAGGTAAATATTTTATTTTATTTCACTTTGATAGGAAAACCAACAGCAACAACAAAGTTAAGAAATTACTTACTTACTTAATCATAAAAGAAGTCTTTTAGTATACAAACAAAAAAAACAAAGTAGCTTCCACTACCTACTTAGCGGAATGTCCAAGCTACTCTCTGCCAAGATGGGAATATCTGGGTAATGACAAGCTTGAAGAATGAGACTTAGCTAACATATCTCTAAAAGATGTCCTGCATTTCTGCAGAGCAACAAGAAGATTCGAGGAGGTGATGCTGCCGAAGCACCGGTGAACCCAGTGCCCCAAACCTGGGAAATGGGTGAAATAGTTCCCACCTTGCGGAGCTGATCACCCGTCTATGAGCTCCGCAGACTACCCAACCAGAGAAAGAAGAAGATCATGAACAAATTCTGAAAAAACAAAGGATTACATACATCTGTTGGTACAAAAGCTGCATTTTCTCCAAATTGCTTGGCAATCTCATGTCCCTTGCTGCTGGGAAGGTCGCAGATGATGACTCGGCCTCCTTGCTTCACTAGCAGCTCAGCAGTAGCGCGCCCCAGGCCTGACGACCCTCCGGTCACTAGGCCTACTAGTCCCTGAAATTTATGTTATCAATTGATAAAAAAAATATGCATACTCTCCCTTCTCCCCATTGTGTCGTACGTCTCATTTACGCCACTTGTTCCTGTCAAGGAAATGGTCCCACCTTGTAGGTGGACACCTACCGCATTGCAATCATCAGCTGAGGGCATGAGGGCAGTGACTCTGCACTCTACCACAGTAAAGTACATAAATAGTCTTCGACTGTAACACATTACACCGAGCATATAAGATCATTAGCATAATCGTAACGAAACACTTGCAAATAAAATAATAAGAAAACCAAAACGTGCTAACCTTAAACATTTTTCAACTAGAATAAATGGAATAGAATCAGGGCGAAACTTCCAAAGAACTCGAATTGTGCTGGTGCTACGGCGTGCGATTCTGCCGAATAAATAAATGACCTTTTTGTAGTCAATTGAACTTTACTCGGAGTAGCGACAAAAACTTCACCGGTATCTTATCATCGTTAATACTCACTCACTCTCTTATCATTAGCATTATATAGTAGGTACCTATTTACTTTATTCAATGAGGCCTTCTTTGACAGCTGTTTGAAAAAGAAAAAGTACTTACAAATTACTATAAATGATCGATAGATGGCGTTAAACAACTGGGGAGCCTTTTTGCTAGAGAGTTTTATTCACCTAACTTCTTTTCGTGTCGAAAACCGAGTTGTCCAATAACCCAATGAATGTCAATGATAATTTATTAAGAGCTATTATAATAGAAGTTTGATTGAAAGTTTGGAAATAAAATTAGCGTAACTAACTACCTATTTTGATATCGGTAACAATTTTTAAGGACTTCAGTCCGGGTCCGATAGAGAAACGCCAGCGCGGTAATGCAGCAAGGTTATGAGGAAATAGCAGTTGACGACTCCTAGAACGATAATTACCTTGCTAAATGGCGATATTTCTAAAATCCTTGCGGTACAAATGTTCTCACTACCAAAATAAGCAATCTCATCAAAGGTACAAAAGGTACATATGCGAAGGATAAACATGTGAAAGGAGGAGACAAGCATATTTCTTTACGCTGAGATGACATTGATTTAATACTCTTAATAAGATTCCTTATTTCAGCAGTTAAAATATTTGTACCGCTAGGATTTTAGAGATATTGCCTTTCAAGATGGTCCTTTCCAGCCACTTGATTTTATAACCTAAACATTGTAAATGCTTAGATATCTTGGCAGAGGAACTATCTACACACAAAATGATTACAGTTGCCGTTACAAATCACAAATCTCAATTCGTACCGCCTTCTTATTTGAGAAAAGTGTAAAATAATCGAGGAAAAGGCGATTGCAAGTTTTCTAACATGTGGTTGGACGTTCTTGCTAGATCTCAATAAATATAGCGGTACAAAACTTGTAATTCAAATCACAGCATTAAGACGATACGTACCAAGCATTTGGTACATCAAACAAAGCCGTATCTTCTCTAATTAATGAGAAAACACCAATTGAAAATTGTTAGATTAAGTGACGTACTGATGTACATGACCATAGCAAGACTACGATTTACCTACATCCATACCTACTTAAATATAGTGTCTTGTAGAACAAAACCTGAAAATAATTGCACTGATTTAAAAATAACCATAAATAAATATGAATGAAAGAAAGATGACTAAAAATGATAAATAACAATAAATTATTGTATACCTATTTTTTTGTAATGCGATTTTATTTTGTGCCTTTGTCATAATTTAATAAAAATGATTATCAACATATATTTTTTGGTTTATTCAGAATGTTTTTACTGGGCTCCATCCAACAATCTGCAGCAGCTAATTTCATACATATACATTTCACGCCCTTATCCTTTGCGGGGTAGGAGCAGCTAATTAGATAGTGGAATCCTGTATGCGGTAGAACATTACGCAAGTTTTAAAAAATCTGTAGTAGAATAGTAAAAACTTTCCACTAAGATGGAAGATCTTCAGTATGGGGACTTCTCTATCCGACAGTTACCGGCCTTTTTTTATAAGTTGTTAATACATTTCATCTTTTTTCATAGCTTAATTATAAAAAGAAAAAGAACAATTAGCTCAGCGCCATTTCACTTTAGCGTGAAGTTTTACTAGGGACCGGTACCGAAAACTTAGGATAAGGAACAACACATAATATAAAAAAATGGACCTCCCATACAAAATGTACCAGCCATACAAGTCCCTTTGTGTAGTATGCCAAAAAATCATAAAGGTGGTTTCTTATCTTCAGACTGCCCTGAGTTTTCGGTATTTGTCACTTGTAAAATGTGACCCCTATATTTAACTCAATAATTTAGGTACGCTAGAATCGAGCCAACTTAAGAAAAATAATTATAATTATTGTTGTTGCCACCATACTTAAATGCAATTCACTATATTTAAATAGGTATGGCATAATGGTAAGTAAAGATCGTCGTCTAGCTATGGTCATGTACATCAGTACGTCAGTTAATGCTGTGATTTGAATTACAAGTTTTGTACCGCTATATTTATTGAGATCTAGCAAGAAAGTCCAACCACATGTTGGAAAACTTTCAATCGCCTTTTCCTCGCATATTTCACATTTTTCTGAAGGCGGTACGATACGAATTGAGTATTATTATTTTTGGTGTGGCAAAGCCACTGGCTTCACATCTCGTGAGTTGAGACGTATTTCGCCATTTATGTCAGGTTAATTAAGTCAAGTCGTTAGCCAAAGATCAGGTTTCATTAAAAAAAATTTGCAATCATTTACAAGCAACTTTAGTTTTCAGAAGAATATCTAATTGTAGCCAGATGAATAAGCTTTTATTGGTATTTAGTTAATCTTGTTAAATATTACTGTTCAGATTTTACAGATTTTTTAATAAATAGCGGTTTAGTCTCCCGGACACCCTAGTACACTCCCTACTGGAACGGCGACCCCGCATGAATAACAGATCTCGAGGCGTCCTCAAGAGATTGGTGGATGACATAAGACGACACGGAGGACATGATTGGATGAGAAGGGCTTGTGCAGTCCAAAAAACTGCTATGTTGTCATCGCACTTTCTTGGACCGCTGGACTTATCTTAAACCACAGTTCATTAGATCGTTCGTCGACCCATTAGGCAAAAGGCAATTTCGCATCTCTAATTAGCTGAGCCCTCTTAATTTCGGATAACGATTCTTATATATTTACAGAAGTAGCCCATTATACCGGACAACTTTAGCTGCAGTCGTTTCCCTATATCTCGTATAGTATATAGAAGTTCCTATCAGGAACTACATACCATTCGATGTCTAATGAGTCTGCAGAAGCGGTTCTTTTTATGCTGAAACTTATGCTACAGAATAATTTTCACTTAGGCGGTTCTCCCCCACTTGTCGTCCATATGCGACCACTGTGCCAACGGATGCTTCTCTACTCTAGTCGTTTGACAGACGTATCCGTAAACGCACCATAGCCGTATTTGTATGGGAATAAGATCGGATTTCGCAATTTCCTTTCGTTTGACAGACGCACGCGTTATGGTGCGTTGTAAATACGCTACGACGGTGGACGAATGGGAGAACCGCCTTATTTTTTGTTTCACTGGGCTCATGGTGTTCCACATAAAGTACCCTCCAGAACCTCAATGTGGCATTCGTCTTGTACTCCATTTTCTCAATATTTATGTGCTACCAAAAGCAACCCATCATTCTGAACAACTTTTGGTATGCAGCCATTTTTGTATCTCGTATAGTTAAGCTAAGCCGGAGTATTGGTGTCCCACTCGATATATGTGCTAGGCTAGCAGAAGTGGTCCGTCATGATGAACAAATTTAGTTAAAAAGACATTTCTGTATCTCATGTGGTTTACCTTGGCATTGGTGGTCTACATTTGATACTCTAGACCCTGAATGTCGTTGTGCTAGCAGTAGCGGATTATCAATTATCATGCTGAGAAACTTTTCGTTTCGTAATTTTTTCAATTTCTTATTTTAATTTATGAAAATAATATAATGAGTTAGAACTGTAAGTGCATAATAAAACCAGAGTACAGATAACTTCTAAACCTATGTCTTTTTGAATTGGTTAAGCTTACTCATGTACCTTAATTAAATCGACGATTTTGCCAGTCGAAAAACGTCGGTAAACAACCCAAAAAATAGCAAACACCACTTCTAAAGTTCAATAGTGAAGTTTTAAGATTTTCATAATCTTTTTCCTACTCTAACGGTTTTCATTTGTTCATAGTTTCCTATTAGATCCGCGCGTATGCAAGGTAGGTACGCCTAAACTCACTCAGACGGTTTCTAGGTCCATTACGGTCAAATCCTGAAAGAGGAAGGAATTATATGCTTCTGTTTCAATACAGGCATCGTTGTGACCATGGTTCTGACTAACTTGAATGCATAGGAAATAGTTTGCGCAAGGGTGGTTTTTATGACCTCCAAAGAGAGTATATACACTTCTGGTGCGGTGTGACCTTGACCGCCGGGACCAGTCTGGTCCTCGGCGGTGGCTTCGGTACAATAGAGGAGAAGGATTCTCCCCGGTATCCGTAAAGGCGCATCTGCACAGCAGCTGTCCTCTCCCATAGGGCGCCCGGGCTGCGTGCCCGACGAGTGCGCGCCGATAAGCTGCGAAGTCTTGCTGCTTATCCTGGTCACGTCAGTTAGTACTATTATATATTCTGTGGTCACGTTAAGGTTTTGCCTTCAGTATCTGCTACCTTAGCCCAGAGATTTTTCTTCTTTTTAGGTGGTCGCCTGTACAACCATATAATAAAATCCTCAACATATATCCAATGAGAAAAAATGAATGTAAATTGTCTGTGACTAAATGGCTTTTGACATTGGATTATGTTGAGACTGAGAAACTTTTTACTATCTTGAAGTGAAGCACTACACACTCACACACATACACTTTCACACACACTCACACATACTTACTTTTTACAATAACACAGACCTATACTATACACCTACACATAAATTGCTATACCTGCTTTTAATTCAATTTCTTTTTCTGCATGGCATGTAATTTACCCAAAGCAACAGTGTTCTTAAAAAATGTCTTCCCTTGTATTTAATGTCTAACTCTGTAATCCGAGGGTGGGGTCCAGGAGACCTATGACACAGGTTTCATCCTAGTTTAGGCTCCTGTCTCCCAATCACAGATTGATTAACTTATGTTTAAATTGATAATTTTATGTAATTGTCTTTGGGAGAAAATAAAAACTTTTAAAATTTTTATTTATTTATTATTTTGGAGACAACAAAAACGTAGGCATAGCAGCGAAGGCAGCAGTAGTTATTGCTGCAACTCTCGTAGGCGCTATAAAATCTTGTTGTTATTGAAATCATGTTTAAGATACTGCCTAATGCCTGGGCAGGAAGAAACAGTTGAAAAGGTCCAGCCCAGCCTCAAGATTAGCCAGCAAGCGATGGAGCGCAGTATTTTAGGCCTACGGTTAACGGATTGATCGGGTCAGGCATACCAGTCTGCGCTATAAAACACAAATATCTGACGCAGCCAGAGCAGCAGCCAAGCTAAACTGAGACTGGGTCGGTCACGTATGCCGCATGCCAGAAGAGAAATCATAAATTTTGTGGAAACCACCAGCTGCAAATAGAAGCCGCGGCCGACCCAGTCGTAGGTGGCGCGACGAGCTGGACAAGTTCTCAAGAAACTGGCATGCGGGAGATCAAAATTGAAATGGATGGAAGGAGAAGTGGAAGGCCTTTGCCCAGTAGCGGGATGATGTGGGCAAGACAAGGCAAGACAAGTTTTAGATACTAGGCTACAGCCTTGGGTGTAGACCTAGCTTATGAAAAGTGTGTGAGAGGTGTGTAAATGTCGCTAACTGACACACACGTAGTCGCGAACTAAAAATGCGGTCGCGGGTTGTTTGGCTACTTTTGTTATAAATTTATAAAAAAATAATATCTTGATGGCATAGCACCATAAAAAATTTCCTCCAAATATAAAAAACATCATATTGAATCACTAAATGTGTTTCAATATGTTTTCTTTCTTTCTTCTTTCTTTCTTACCATACCACTGCCCAGACTGGTACTTCGCCGACCAATAACGGCAAGCTCACCGTTTTTGGACATTTGGCAACTTAGGACATTTTGCGACTTAACACATATTGCGACATTCCCCTGGCTGTGCTGTAGTCGGGTTTGTACTAAAGCGACCGGGTTCAGGTGGGGGGCCAGCATTCAGCCAATTAGTATAAAAATAAACTCAGAGTTCATACAATTTTCGATAGAGGAATCTTTTTTCTCATGATTGTCCTGATTGTCTCTAGCCGTAATCATAACATTGTTCCATAACAACTCTTACCTTAAACAATCCTCCTGATAATGGGTGTACATACTTATGTTTAATGATCTCGTGTGACAACGGAGATCATCCGCTGTAATCAATCTTTAAAATCATCCAGGGCCGGATTAACCATATAACAAAATTATTAACCACATAGAAGGCCCCGCGCACAACACCCAAAAATTTTTTATCTCTAGCTCTACCATATATTTTTTCCTACCTATCTAACAAACGGTGTAGGTACTTCTTGTATGTGTCAGAGGTGTGAAAAGTCGCGCTGGCGTAAAAAGATACATACTTATACAGCTATCTATGCCGTACCTCTTTGTCGGTAGCGTTTGACGCTCGCCTTTTTTTCAAGTTTTAGATTCTTCAATTTTCTAGCCCTGGGGTCTTAAAATCTACACCTGACTGTTTGGTGCTTGGTGGGGAGCAGGAGCTCACCCGGATAAGTTTTTGTAAACAACCAGGGCTCATGAGTTGTTCTGTGAAGAACGGAGTGGACTGAATCTACCCGGCACGTGCCGGTAGTTCCTAAAATTGGGAACGCTGCAGCAGCGGCTATTGTGATTTTGTACTGTGACGGTGATTGAAACGTGAGGTTGGATGGGGAAGTAGTTGGACGCGGCAAATGTTAAGGGGTTTTTATGATGGGTAACGTTCGTTTTAGCGTTGTCGAAGAAGCTAAGCGACGAGACTCTTCCTACATATACACGCTGTATTAATGGTAGGGAGACCTAAGTCTATATGGTGGTTGGCGTTCAGCATGAAACGGTTTTGAATGACCTACAGCGTTTTCATACGCATATTTAAAGGTTTAAGCAAAGGTTACGCCGGCGTAGGTCATGATAGGCCTGACGCAGGTGGTGTAAATTCTCACCTTATTTCTAAGGGAGAGTGTGCTCCGTTCGTTCAACATCTGATGTAATTTGCCTAAAACGAACGCCGCGCGGTTGCGAACTTTTTTGACGTGGCTACGGAAGCTAAGTCTGCAGTCGAGGGTGACTCCTAGGTATCAAGGGCATGGCTCGGCCGAAAATCGCTCGCCTTACTTCCTCGCTACACACTTATGTATGATGTCTCGGGTCTGCCGTTGAAGAGAAAAGGTCGCGGTCACTCGGCCGGCTTCAATAGCTACTTTTCTCTTTTATGCCAGTAATCCGTTCGGAATACAACAAGCGGAACTTGTGTTTGCAATACGACACATGACATTTTATAGTTGCCGTCGTTGTTCTTATATTGAAAGGTTGTAAATCATGTATCATAACCTCATGGGATCATGAATCCAAAAACATTAAAAAGGTTAAGAGTCAATGTATTTGGTTGGTATTGAATTGTAATTGTGAAGGCCCTAATGGCCCCGCGCATTAATTTACAGCAGGCCCCGCGCGAGCTTAAACCGACACTGAAATCGTCTTCTCTAAGTGAAATACTTTCGGCATTTCATTCAATCTTATAGTGCGGAGGTCGGTGGATCTCTACCGCGATCATGAAGATACAGTTTCAACTGGTTTTGACATTCGTCGCAGCATCTTGCGGAGCCAGCGATAGACACAGCACGAGCAGCCACGCCACCGGCGATAAACACATTACGACTGGCCGCAAAGCTTTCTCAATTCGCAACAGAGATAACGTCCGGACACATGAAACGAGCAACGATGACCTAGAAATTGCTGCCTCAAATAAAAATCAAGAACTTGATGATAATTCACAAACACCAGCACCGCGACTATTTCGAAAAGAAATGGTTATAGAAAAGTTCGTTGAGAGCTTGATGTCAAGCGAAAGATATCTTAAAATGATCGAATCAGTGGAAAGAAAGATAAACCACTTGGATGCGACATTTCACGAGCGGACAAATACAATTTTGAAGTATGTATCGGAGTTGATGAGAGTGACGAAGACGCCGGCACCGCCAGCGGAGATATCCGAGTCCGCGCTGCGCAGCCTCAAAGCAGACATCGAATCGCTCAAGACGACTGTCACAGCTAAAAAAGATAAAGGTAAATTATCATTTTTTTTTTGAAAACTTGCAAAATTTTCATTCGCGGGCAGGATAATTTTTTTATCATTTTTTCATTTTTACCTTTTATTATTTATAGTAAGTAAAACCTTACTAGGCAAGACGAGACCAGTCCGCTGTCTCTATTATAAGGGTTTTGAACCCTTAAAAGGAAATTAACAACTGGCCAAGTGCGTATCGAACTCGCCAATGCAAATATGATACCCCACATGAATGACGATTTGATATTTTTTTTATTTGTACTTCAAAACAAAGCTACTTGCCAAATTGCATAGTTCTAGGTCCACGGGAAATGCTTTATGAACTTTGATTACTTTGAGAGGGTCAAATAAGCGCATTTTTACAGCATAAATGGCCGTATATTTCTATAAAGGACTAGCAGCCCGCCCAGCGGTTTCACCCGCCGCTAACAATTTCCCCCCGGTAATAAGACAGTTTAATATAGCCTATGTTCATCATTGTTCATGGGATAATGTAGGATTCTAAAAATCTTGACTTCAATTTGAAACAAATATCGTTTTCAGATGGTGGTGGCGTAAAGTTACATGCCGTGTGATTAACCTGGCCAGCCCCATGGTAGTGCCTTTATTTTTATTTATTTTTATCCCACCCGAGCCGTTTTTCTATTAGGTCATAACAAAATTGTAATAAAAAAAAGAAAATTGTGTGATACAAATTTCTTTTTTTAGAATGACGGTTCATGACGTCAAAAGTGATAATACTATCCTACATTGAATAAAGATTTTTTTAAATCGGTCCAGTAGTTTCGGAGCCTATTCAATTCAAACAAACAATAAAAAAATCCTGTTTCTAATAATATTAGTGTAGATTATATTATTATTATTTTAGTGTGATGCCGGCTTAGAATAGCATCACCCGATTTCTTTCCCGTGGGAGTCGTAGGAGGCGACTAAAGGACTTAAGGGTGTGTATTGCAATTTTAGGCACTGGGCTGACAACCTGTCACTATGGCGATACACAATTTTCCGAATGACCCTCAAACATATGTCAGACGTGGCGTAAATGTCCGTTTTTGCGGCCGTTTACGCTCTGCCTACCCCGCAAGGGATAATAGGCGTGATATGTGTATGTATGTATTATTTTAGTGTAGATTTTTTTAATGCATTATTTAATGTTTTTTATCGTCTTTTTTATACCGAGTAACGGACAGCCTTTCGAATAGGGTGCATGAAACATACAACTGGACAACTTTCCCCTAGAAACATATGTCAGGAAACGCCAAAAAAATGACCTTCCATACAGAATCACAATCAGCTGACAGCATTCACTATGGGAAGTCAGTTTTTTACGTTTCCTGAAATATGTTCCTAGGGGAAAAGTTGTTCAGTTTCATGGTCTGCATGTACCCGTATTCGGAAGGCTATCCCTGACACTCTTTAATACAGTGATGATTAAATGTAATCATTACACTGGTACAAATAATGTGGCGTAGTTTGTAAATTTATCAATGAAAAAGTAGTTATTGTGGCATAACTGTAATAGTTAGACATATGGTATCGCGGACATTATTATAGATATTGATGTCCACTATAAATCTGTAGTACATCACTTTGCTCTATTGTCAATAATTTCCACAGCGCACACGATATAAGATATTTTTTTGGTAAATTTTTCACACGTTGGGTTACATAATCGAAATTTTCACGCGGATCCCTATTTTTTTCTCGTATAAAATATAGCCTATGTTCATCAGGAATAATGTAGGATTCTAATGGTAAAAGAATTTTTAAAATCGGGCCAGTAGTTTGGGAGCCTATTCGATGCAAACAAACAAACAAACAAACAAACAATCAAATCTTTCCTCTTTATAATATTAGTGTAGATGTAGCTTCTCGTGGGAACGCAATGATTTTAAACTCCAACCAAAATCTATATGGCGGCGATGTAGGAGTTCGCGACTCATCACGTCTCGTTCCTGTCGGGTGCGGATTGCGGGCTACAGAGAGCCGCTTTGCTACGATGAATGTTAGGGGAGGAATGGTGGATAAAATAGGTGAAGTATGTCAGATGATGGATAAGAGGCGCATAGATGTTTTGTGTGTGAATGAAACAAAGCGGAAAGGTTGCGACACGACGAAACATGGCCCCTACACAGCGTATTGGTCTGGGGTTTCTAGTTCCGACCGAGGCTGTAAGGGAGTCGGCGTGATTCTTTCCGCACGAATGGCTGAATGCGTGACTGAGTTCGAATGTGTGAGCCCTCGACTCCTCTGGATTAGGCTGAAGGTCGGAATCACTCGAATCTTTATCCTAGGTGTCTATGCACCGACGGATGTGGGTTCGGGTGGCTCCACAAAAGCGAAAAAGGAAAATGAGGAGTTTTGGGACAATGTAAGAGATGTTTTGAAAAACTGCAAGGCGAATGAAAGAATTATTATGCTGGGAGATTTTAATGGATGGGTAGGTATAAAGCGAGATGGGTATGATAAGGTTCTTGGTACGTTTGGTGATGAAAGAGTAAATGAAAATGGAAAGAGTGTGTTAGAAATTTGTTTACAGTGGGATCTTTTTGTGTCGAATACAATGTTTCAACATAAAAAGATCCACACTTATACAAGAACGGAAGGTGCATCAAGAACTATGATTGATTTTGTGATTGTGGATGAAAGATTGAAGAGTAAAGTTGTAGACACCCGAGTGTACCGCGGTGCTGGTATTGACACAGACCACTTCCTGGTGCTATCACGAATAAGTGGTCTCTTCAAACGGTGGCGGCACAGGGTAACTGAGCGGAGTAGTGCGTTAGAAAGAGTGAAAGTAGAAAATTTGCAAGATAAAGAGGTAAAAAAGGAGTATATTAAAAGATTGAAAGAGAAATTTAATGACCTAGAGGAGATGTCTGACATTGAAGAAGGATGGAAAGGATTTAAAAAAGGTGTTGTGGATGTCGCGATAGAAGTGTGTGGAGTTTCCAAAAGGATGAAAGGGAAAACACAACGGAGTGCGTGGATGACCAAAGAGGTACAAGAAGTTGTGCAGAAGAAGAAGAAAGCATGGTTGGATTGGTTAGCTACCAAAGCTAACCGAAGAATGTTAAAAGCGACGGATGAAGATGTAGAGAAAGCACGAAAGGAGTATAAAAGTGTGAAGGATGTAGTTAAAAAGACGGTTGATAGAATGAAGGATAAGAATAAGGATGAATTTGACAGGAGGCTATCGGAAAACTTTCGTTCCAACTTGAAAGTTTTCTGGAAATCCATAAGGACAGCTCGAAATAAAACCACGTCGTCCGAGTTGAGTAGGATTCGAAGCCAGGATGGTAGTATAATAAAAGGTGAGGAATGTGTGTTGAAAAGATGGAAGGAATATTTTGAAAGCTTATTTGAGAAAGAAGATCTAGCGCAAGAAATAACTACTGCAGAAGTGGATGAAATTGAGAACGAAAGTGAGATTGAAATGGATGAGATTGTGAAAGCGTTAAAAAGTATGAAATCTGGTAAAGCTGCAGGGTATGATAGGGTGTCGGTCGAAATGCTGAAGGCTGGCGAAGGCGTTGTGGCTAGTCAGCTGTACCTCCTTTTTAACCTTTGTTGGAGAAGCGGTCGAGTGCCAAGTGATTGGTGCAAGGCTGTAATAGTGCCATTATACAAAGGAAAAGGGTCACAGCTGGACTGCAAAAATTATCGCGGTATAAGCCTCCTCAGTGTCGTCGGCAAACTGTATGCAAAGGTGTTGATTGAAAGAGTGATGAAAGAAACGGATGAGAAAGTATGGGATGCTCAGGCAGGATTTCGTAAGGGGATGGGATGTACGGATCAGGTCTTTTCCTTGCGCTGCATAGCTGAAAAATTCCTGGCCAAAAACCAGAAAGTCTATTGCGCGTTCGTAGATTTGGAAAAGGCCTATGACAGAGTGGTGAGGAATGAATTGTGGTCGGCACTATCCATGCATGGGGTGAGCAGTATCTTGATACGAGCACTGAAATCCTTATATAAGAATTCCAGTGCTTGTGTCAGGATAAACGGGGCGTACACTGAACTTTTTAACATCGAGAAAGGTGTTAGACAGGGATGTGTTGCGTCACCGTGGCTGTTCAATCTGTTCATGGATAGTTGTTTGGAAGATTTGAAAGAGAGTGAATGTGGTCTGAGAATGAATGGTTTACTCGTCAAATGTCTTCTCTATGCTGACGACCAAGTTATCCTTGCGTCGTCGGCTGAAGGGTTGCAGGAGATGGTAAATATTATGAATGAGGCTTTGAAAAAGAAAGGAATGAAAGTGAATGTAAGTAAGACGAAAGCAATGGTTTTTGAGAAAGAGGAAAATACGACAGAGTGTAAAATTATGATAGAAGAAGAGAGGATGGAACAAGTGAAAGAATTTGTGTATTTGGGCTCCGTGTTCACATCAGATGGAAAGTGTGAAAGTGACATCGAAAGAAGGGTGAATGCCGGCAACATGGTGAATGGAGCGTTGCACGCTTTTATGAACAGCCAGAAAGTCTCTGATAAGGCTCGTCTGGCTGTGCATAGAGGGGTGTTAGTTCCGACACTTATGTATGGGAGTGAAAGTTGGGTATGGCAGAAAAAACATGAAAGTAGAATAAATGCAGTACAAATGAGAGCGTTAAGAAGTATGATTGACGTAAAATTGAGTGACAGGATAAGGAATAGCGTGATAAGGGAACGTTGTGGTATAAAAGAAGATATAGTGACTGGTGTAGAAAAGGGTATGCTTAGATGGTTTGGTCATGTAGAGAGGATGAATGAAAGAAGATTAACGAAACAGGTGTATATGGCAAGTGTGGATGGGAACGTCGGAAGGGGAAGACCTCGACGAACGTACCTCGATCAAATCGGGGACGTGCTAAAGAAAGGTCAGGTCAAGAGTACCCTAAACCGACGAGCATGCATGAAGAGATTGATGAATGTGGAGGAGGCGAAAGAAGTATGCCAGGATCGTAGTAAGTGGAAGGAAGTAGTCTCTGCCTACCCCTCCGGGAAAGAGGCGTGATTTATGTATGTATGTAGATGTAGACGAGCGGCCTGCTTAGCGGTGTCATCCGCTGCTTACTATTTTCCCACGAGAATAAGACATTTTAATACAGGGTGTAAGGGACTGATAGGATGCATTAAAACCATGAAGCTGAACAATTTCCCATAAGAAAATATTTCAGGAAAAGTAAGTAAAAAAAAAAATACTTTCTATTGTCAACGCAGTCAGTTAAGCGTGATTTTGTATAGGAGGGAGGGGTTTCCTGACATATGTTTCTAGGGAAAAGTTATTCAGTTTCATGTTTTGCATGCACCCTATCAGTATTCGGAGGGCTGTCCCTGACACCCTGTATAGCCTTTGTTTATCAGGGATAATGCAGGATTCTAATAGTAAAATTAAGAGTTTTTTAAATCAGTCCAGTAGTATCGGACCTATTTAATTTAAACAAATAATCAAATCTTTCCCCTTTATAATATTAGTGTAGATTCCATATCTAGCATAGAATAACAACTAGTATATGGAACTACATTCAGAAAGGACACTCACCTCTCCCGCAAAATGACAAAAACTCAGCGAGGCGTGGAGGTCTCTTAGCGCTAGGCTTGTAGCAAATCGCGTGAGCAACTAGAATAATAATTTTATTTTTAAATTCTACATGCTGCATGAATCTAGCAGTAAGTAAGTGCGCTAGCACGTGTTCTTCAGTTGTTGTTAAGTTGTTGTTATTCACTTGTTGCTGTTTGGCTGTAGTTTAACTGTAGTTCAACTGTTGTTCAGCTGATATTCAGTTGTAGTTCAGCTGTTGTTCAGCTATTGTTCCGTTGTTGTTCAGTGTTGTTAAGTTGTTGTCCTAAATGGAAAATAAACTTCCAAGTTAGTCATAGGGTCGGCAAACAACCAGAGAATCGTTGAACTACCAAGTTGGCTACGGAAATGATAAATGACTCGTAAGTCGACTAAAGACCGAGTGAGACATTGAGTTCATGAATGACACAAAAATCAAATACAGGTTTAACGGTCAACGTAGATTCAAAAATCAATATTTTTTCGTCACTTCTATGAACCACTTGATAGTTTCTATACTTTAGCGACATTAGTAACGGAGTGTTGATCAATATCGAGCCGTCCGTCTATAAACCACTTGTATTTTGAACCGTATCATGAATTGAATAAAATCGGTAAAAAAACTGTGGCAGCCCTTGCCGAAAGCGGAAATAATCGAAAGAAGGGCCGAGTGATCCTTCTGTACATTCTCTATTTTGTGACAATAGCAAAAAGTACTGCATATACATGGTGTAAAAAAATTAGCTAAGAATATTTTAAGGGGTGAACCAGTACGTGAAACTGAACAACTTTCCCCAAGGAACATAGGTCGAAATATGGAAAAAAAAAATTGGCCCTCCCATACAAATTATCCCGCCCGGGTAACACACTAAGTATGGGAGGGTCAAATAAGTTGTTCAGTTTCACGTACTGGTTCACCCCTTAAAATATTCTTAGCTAATTTTTTTACACCTTATATACGAATATATTATATATAATAGATTATATATATATTTACATACATACTCGTATAAAAACTTCATACATACTTACACTACATCCGTTTTTGACGGCAAAGAGTGATGTATGAAAACCTAGTTGGTTCTTCGATTTATCGTCTCAATTTAATTTAATTGAGTATAACTATTACAAATGAAAACAAAAAAGAAAAATTAGGCCTCACATACAAAGTGAAATATTTTTTGCACTTTTTCTATGAGAGGTAAATTGAAAAAAATCTTTTCAATTAAAGTTATTTAGTTTCACGAGTAGAACTCACGCTCAAAATATTTGTGCTTATTCAAATACGAAATTACGTGCAAATCGTAAGAGCCGTTTCCGGTAATATACAAAAAAATATTGCTCGTTTAAAGGTATTATGAAACTGGTTGCCCGAGCACAACTTTAAAAAAATTAAACCTAGCTAGATCGATATATCGCCCCCGAACGAAATTTCGTGAAAATTATTGGACCCGTTTCCAAGTTCCTGATTATACAGGGTGTAAGAGACAGTCCTTCTAATGGTTGCGTGCCGACCATATATGTTTCTAAACAACTACTCCTGGGAACATAATATGTCAGAAAACGACAATAAAAATTCTAACTCCCAAACAAAATTACGAGCAGCTGACTACCTTTACTATGGGGTATTCAATAAGAAACAACCTAGCTAAGGGAAAGTTGTTCAGTTTAATTTTTCATGGTCTGAATGTACACCATCAGTATTCGGAGGGGTGAACCGAAGACTTGATTGCAGCCATGACTAGAACTTGAAACCGCCCAACTTTTTCTATGCAGGCTAGGTTGGTAAAATTAAAAAAAAATACGTCCCATACAATATTTCCGATCAGCTGACTGACTTTTTATGGAAACTCTAAAAAATAATGTACGACATAGGCCTCATAGGCAAAAGTTACTCAGTTTCATAGTCTGACCATGCCTGCAAAGTTTTCTGTACACCGTCCCCAACATCCAGCATATACAAATATTGCTAGATAGAAAGTTTGAATTGATCACATAATAGAAGTCTTCTCTGGTACTGTCAAGATCAGGCTGGGTTAGACAGCATGAACTTTGGACCGTTCTTATGCCGCGCAAATAAGACTTACATAGACATTTTGAGTGTCTAACCGCACGTGAGCTTGACTGTTCATGTCTAAACCACCTCAGCTCGACTCTCCTGCAACTTGACGGCATTAGTCTCAATTTCATGTTACCGAGTTACCAACTAACACCTCTAACTAAAAATAGCACTGTCACTTTCAAGTCAATCGGTTAGACAGATTTTACGCGTATCAGTCAAAGTTAAGCGGCGATTAAACATACAAGAAAATCTGCAAAATGAAAGGCGCGGAAATCATATGACATGAACATGACTAAAACAGTCTACAACATATACTATACATTTCTTCACTTTTTTAAAGGAAGGCGACAGTGCTATTTTTAATTAGTCGTCTCAGTCAGTAACGTGGAATGGAGACAAAATGTTGCAAACACCTACTCGTTGCCTTATTTGTCGTTTCGTATTTCGTAACTCCTACATATTATATTGAATTCTATTATACCAAAATTACATGAATATCAGTAATTTAAATCACGTGATAAATAAAAACTAACCGTGTTATTTATTTATTAGCGATACACAATTTTCCGAATGACCCTCAAACATTTGTCAGACGTGGTGTAAATGGCCATTTTTTGCGGCTGTTTACACTCTGCCTACCCCGCAAGGGATTATATGCGTGATTTGTGTATGTATGTATGTGTTATTTATTACACGTGATTTTGGACAGTGCTCAAATATTTTTCTATGCGATTTGACGCTGTCCAAAAGCTTATACCAATACGACGTCTAAAATGTTTTAATAAGACCGAGATGCACAAAATAATAAACTCTTCCACTGAATAAAAACATTTGTCAAGAGGATAGGATTCAAGTTTTCGTTTAAAATTAATATTTTGAAAACAGACTTAAATTGCACTGGAAATTTAATATAATAAACCGCTTGGACTGGAAACTCGTGCCATGTGAGACGATGTTTAATTTGCTAAGGACCGTGTGGAAAACCGTGTGCCTCGAAATGGAATGGAGAATGTATTTTCGTACTTATATTAGCTTATCTATATTTTCTTTTGGAGTGTTATTCTATTTTTAGGGTTTCGTAGTCTACTTCAAACCCTTGCCATTTTGTCAACTTAGGTGGTTCTCGCACTATAGCGGTCTGAAGGACGTATTTATGACGCATCCATCTGTCATACAAACGAAAATTTCGAATTCCGATACAAAACAGATACCATGGTATAGTCTAGTATTATAATCTAGTATTATAAATTTATATAATACTAGATTTCCGCCCAGCGGTTTCAACCGCTACCACTATTTTTTCCGTGGTAATAGTTGTTTTCCTGCCGTAAAAAGTGGCCTGTGTTATTCCAGGTTATACTCTTCCTATGTTCCAAATCGGTCAAGCCGTTTGAGCGGAAAGAGGTAACAAACATACAATACATACACACACAAATTCTCGGATTTATAATATAAGTAGGGATACTTTTCAAATAACTGTATCAAAGCTTTCAAGCTGAAATGACCTTTACGGCATTGAAGATTTAATTCATATTTCATTACTAGAAAACCCTATACTCTCAGTGGGTAGAATCATTTCACAATCAGTTGGTAGATGCCGCGTGATGCCGTCTTAGAATAGCATCACCCCGTTTCCTTCCCATGGGTGTCGTATGAGGCGTCTAATTAGGGACTCGAGCTCCGTGGACTCGAGGGTTACATGTGTTTTGCAATTTTGGGATGACAACCTGTCACTATACATAGATACATATATATATATATCACGCCTTTATCCCTTTCGGGGATAGTGATACTATAGTGATACATAATTATCTGAATGACCCTCAAATGATTGTCAGACGTGGCGTAAGTGACTGTTTTTTGGCCGTTTACGCTTATGGAGTAGGCACTCCGCAAGGGATGTAGGCGAGATATGTAGAATCATTACTCACAAAGAAACAAAGAGGTGGCTCTCACATCTTGATAAAACGCAATATTGCAGATATAAAGACTGATCGCCCGACAAGATTTTGACCCCTAAGGTTATAATATAATAACACTTGAATTTTGCTTCTTTATTAACTTAGAACCATTATACTCGACAAATAAAAATGAAGTTGAAGTAATTCTCATTTGCGTTAGCCATAAAACACAAAAATTTTAATTTCTTTCAACGCAAAGTCCCAAGTTTTCGACACTTAAACAATTATTTAGTGTTGTGCAATTAGATAACATATAAAAAAAAATTAATGGTAGTTATTTAATTATACGATAAATGAATTTGGTCGGGCTACTAGGGTTATAAAGAGATTCAATTCGTTAAAAACATTCTGCGTCGAAAACGTTCCGAAAATAATCTTGTTCCCCCTTAAATTTTTTATTACACATATGAAAGCTACAAGCATACCAAGTTTCATGCTTGCTTCCGGATGGGACTGTACTCAGAGCTAACAAGCCGTTATATTTGTCAATTTAACTGTCAAACTAATGCTTTTAATAAACCTATATAAATAAGTACCTCATGATACTTTTGTTGGTTTGCGGGCATTTATTCAAACTGGTAATTCTACTCATCAATATGAACAACTTTTATAAGGCCACGTACGTGTCGAAAGAAGCGACTCAGGGACTACATGTGTACTGCAATTTAGGCGATGGGCTGACATCCTGTCACTATAGAGATACACAACTGAACAACTGCTGAACAACAACTGAACAACATCTAAACAACTACTGAACAACACATGTATAACAACTGCGCAACAACTGAACAACAACTAAACAACATCTGAACAACGTCTGAACAACAACCATACAAACATCTGACAGGTACGCCGGAACATGACGGTAAATTTTAATATTGGTTTAAAACGGTATGTAACGTAAGACGTAATGCTTCAGCGTTTGAGAAGAAACTGTAACCTTTTTTAAAAAAATTATGGGTTTGCTCTTGACTCTAGTCTAGGTCATAGGACAGAGACAGAGTCTAAGATGGAGCGAGCTCACCCAGAAGAAGCCTGGTTCACTCTTACTCTGAAGAGATCAGGGTTGTATGCGTTTGGAAACACAGATGCAGATAGTAGTGAGTTCCACTCTTTAGCAGTGCGCATTATAAATGATGACTGGAAAAATAAATGATACCATACCCCGGCACAATGCATAAAGCAGGTCTTTATACAACTGTTTCGAATTTACCGAACGACATGAGACGAGTGTAGTTAAAATAATTTTCTTATTTGTATTTATATACATTTAGAGTTCGTTGTTTTTCATGACTTACTTACATGATTAGATTATACATTTATGATTTAACGATGATGATCGAATGTGTAAAACGTTAAGTTAAATTTATATTTTTATTTAGCATCAAATTATTTGTGAGATATTTTTATAGATATATAAATATTTCATACCATATATCCGGTTAATTTAGAGGTATAATAAAAAATCCTGGTTAATAATAAAATTATGGAAATTTCATTACCCATTTTTCTATTTTTGCCATGTTTAGAACCTAGATTGTAAAATAAATGCAGCTTCAATCGGGAAAACACGTAATTAAGCATTATCGATTGTCCCCGTTGGCCATATCTACCTCTATATGACGAGGACAACGGGAAATAGAACTAATAAATTTTCGTTGTCCCCGTGACGGGAACATGGTCATCCGGGGACACCGGGAAGTAAAATTTCGTAAAAGTAAAGGTTCGGTGTGGCCTGTGAATCCTGTGATACTTGAAGTTGAAATTATCTTTTTTTATTAAGTAGTGATTAAAAATTTACTTCAGCAAAGTATCATTATAAAGCAGACCGATTTCAAATTTGCCGTGTAATTATAGGTACTTTTCATGTCTTTATTATATATTATAATACAGACATAACAATATATTATATGAATTTTTTACCCATTTTATGGAGGCATGTTATATTTTTTTTACAAAAAGAAACGATTCAATAATGGGCACTATTGTTCGGTTCCATATTTTATAACAATAGGAATAAAAGAACAATATTTATTGTACAATGTACTTGATATTAACATCATGGTGAAAACCCAGTGAAAACCTACTCACATAGACAGATTGAGTGGAACTCGCTACCTGCGTCTGTGTTTCCAAAAGTATACAGCCCTAATCTCTTCAAAGTAAGAGTGAACAGGCTTCTTCTGGGTGAGCTCGCTCTATCTTAGACTGTGTCTCTGTCTCTGTCCTATGACCTAGACTAGAGTCAAGAGCAAACCCATACATAATAAAAAAATAGATACTTACACGCGACCTCACATCACTACCCTCGCCATCTTAATGCAGTAGTTACCTCATTGACTAAACTGGCTTTTGATCTTTGTGCTGATGAGCATCAGCAGAAAGAACTAGACCATAAACAGGAGGTACTACCAGAGCAATGGCTACCATGTAAAGGTACACAGGAAAATAACCAAGCGGAACCGAAAAGTATGTGACAGAGTGGAGCGACAGCCGGTCTTTCTACCTTATCTTAATGAAGTAACTGATAAAATTGGTAAAATTCTAGACAAGTAAACATTTAAGACCATATTTACTCCTAGAAGAAAGGTAGCTCATTCATGAACCACGCGTCTTATCAACGGAACGTCACTTCTAACGAGAATGGTAAAAGAAGCCTTTGAAATTTCTAAGTAAAGGAATTTTAATCGGGATGACGGCTTTAAATTACCTAATGCGTGAATTCCAGTGATTAAAATGTGCAAAAAGAGTGATCGTGCTAATAGTGACATTAAGCGCGAGGACACTGTGTATTCGTACTGTCTTGAAACTTGAAAGTCATTAAAGTGAGTTCCGGTAGTGATCGACAAAATCATAGGAAGAATGTATGCAGAAAGAAATGCATACCAATAACATGAACATGACAAAATCATAGGAAGAATGTATGCAGAAATGCATACCAATAACATGAACATGACAAAATCATAGGAAGAATGTATGCAGAAATGCATACCAATAACATGAACATGACAAAATCATAGGAAGAATGTATGCAGAAATGCATACCAATAACATGAACATGACAAAATCATAGGAAGAATGTATGCAGAAATGCATACCAATAACATGAACATGACAAAATCATATAGGAAGAATGTATGCAGAAATGCATACCAATAACATGAACACTTCATCTACCCACCCGCAAAACATCAGTTGTTCCGTGATCATGGCCCATGCAACTGGGTCGAAATATAACAAAAATACGTATCGCGGTAAGAACCTCGTTTCAGTATTTTGAGTTAGAACAATATATGTCTTACTGGCTACTCTTATGTACTGAAGAATATTATTTTCAATTAATAATTTAGTGCTTTATCTAGCGATATTAGGCTAAAATAATACTTTTAGATCAAAAGCTAGATTATTATGTTGTAAAAAGGTGTTTTTAGATATTTTTATAGGCACCAATAGCACAACAATTAGGTTTTTTTACCGGAGCTTTTTCCCTTGAGTTGTCTTTATATTTTCGTGAACAAAAAAAAGTCACACGGTGCCAAATCAGGACTTAAAGGAGGATGACCTATGAGTTGGACTGGTGTGCTGTCCAGAAAGTCCCTTGTTTTGATTGCCGAGTGCGCGGGTGCGTTGTCGTGGTGAAGCAGTAGCCCATGACGGCCGATGTGGCGCAGTGGTAGTGCGACTGCCTGCGACGCACAGGTTCCGGGTTCGATTCTTGGTGGGACACTCACAAAGTTGATATTTATAACTTAGTGAATTTGTTCCCAGTCTGGTTAGGATATTGCAGGGTGAACAAACTGATTGTCTGAAAAGAAATGGTTCCGTGCTTCGGAGGGCACGTTAAGCCGTCGGTTCCGGTTGCTGTCTATGATTACTTAGACGGCGGTCGTAACTTCGTCCGTGGTCGTAACACAACCATGTCAGAGGCCTACTAGTGGTAGTAGGCGGTTGGAAAACTCTGACACCAGAGTTCATCGGGTCGTTTGACGACTCGGTGTCCCACACAAAAAGAAAAGAGGAAGAGAGTGAGTAGCCTACGGAGGCCGGTGTTCGGTCGCTTGCTGCTCCCAGCACTAAAAACTTTTGGCAAGCTTTTCGAAACATACCATTCAGCATAGATGCTACTTTGATCACGTAAGGGTATCGACACCATATAACCCGTCAAATAAAAAAAAATCGATCAAAATTTTTCCAGCACTTCTCGCTCGCTTCACTGTGGTAGGCGTTGGTTCGTTTTGAAAGAGCCATTAATTTGTGTTTTGAATGTGCATTATAGTGTTTTACTTACTTACGGTCAACTGAAGCTTTGTTTCGGGATCATACTGGTATATATCCATGATTCATCATCTGTGAACGCGAGCCTGCTTCAAATTTTGCTATCGTATCACGGCACCATTGTACTCGCCCCTGCTTCTGCGCTTGCGTGAGACTGTGCGGTACCCATTGTGAAACAATCCTCCTCACGAGAAGATGCGCGTGTAGAATTTCATACACACGTGTATGTAATTCGTCTATTCTCTTGAATTAAATTTTTCACTGCCAGCAAGTTTTCTTCCGTAACGTCTTCGCCACTTCGTTCATCGTCCGCAAAAGTAACTCATTTGCGCTTATTCGTTGAACCACCGGTAAACAGTCGGTCGCTTTAAAAGAGCTTTTGTCTTTGAATGCCATTCGAAGTTTCTCAAATGATTCTCCTGGTTTTAGGCGACATGTAATATCATAAAAAATCATCGCACGAAAATGTTCTCGCTGTAGATCCATTTTTAGTGCGTCTGAATATTTTCATTTGGCTCGTAAAAAAATATGGTGGATGATTTAAATTTAGAATGTCCATATTTTATCTTCTAACTAGCGGCCCGCCCAGCGGTTTCACCCGCTGCTAACTGATTTCCCACGGGAAACAGACCTTCTCCCGACATAAATTATACATAGGTACATACATACATAAAAACCTTCCTTTTGAATCACTCTATCTTTTAAAAAACCTTCATCCAGATTCAACTTATGACTTAAAATAATTAAACACGTGTTTCAGTATATTTGAAATTTTAACCCTTAATAGGGTCAAACGGGGGTTTAAAGTTCGTTTTTTTAAATGAATGTGATCTGATTCAAAATTTGTGATTAGACTTATAACTTAAAATAATTAAAGACGTGTTTCAGCATTTTTGAAATTTTATCCCTTACATGGGTGAAAAGGGGGTTAAAAGTTTGTATGAAAGTTTTTTTATCTTAAATGTGATCTGTTTCAAAATTTCTGATTAGACTCATAACTTAAAATAATTAAATACGTGTTCGAGCATTTTTGAAATTTTAATCCTTAAAGGTGTCAAAAGGGGGTCAAAAGTTTACTACCAGTTGGGCTACCCGTTTTCCCACGGGAACGTGACAATTTCCTGGAATAAAATATACTTATAAACCTTCCTCTCAAGTCACTCTATCTAATAAAAAAAACCGCATCAAAATCCGTTGGGTAATTCTAAAGATATAAGGAGACACCAAACGGGAAGCGACTTTATTTTATACTATGTAGTGATGATGATAGTGATAGTGATGATTAACCGCATTTAATAAAAAACAGCTAGTGTCTCTATAGGTACCTGATTGTCGCAAAACTTTCTGAGCGGCCTGGTACAGTCAAAGGCAAGAAACACTGGTACTGGTGGTGGTATGCTAACCATCACATTCAGAATAAATAAAATATACCTAGTCATCGCAGAGTGGTACACCACCATTCGTGCGTGAAAAGTTAAAGAAAAACGACCTACCTAGAACTCGCATCCTATCGCATCAAGACTGCTTCATTCAGCACACAACTATATTTTTGGACTCTGAAAACGTGGAACACGTGACTTCATGTAGTCCAAACCTAGACCATTGCTTATTTTCCAAAATTCTAAGATTTGATGATATCCTACGAATTATTTATGTGATATTTACGGAGCCGGAGGCTGTGCTAGCTTTCAACAAGCACGTTAAAAATATGCCTTCAGTAAATTGGTCCTTAGGCCGTTTTACCACTTGTCGTCCGCCGAAGCCGTGTTTGTATGGAAATTAGATCAGAATACGCAATTTCTTTTCGGCGTTGCGGGGCGTTGAAAATACGCAGCAGCGGGCGTCAAGTTTGATCCGCAAAATGTTTTCAAAAATTGTTCGAACGGATAAAAAGGTGTTTATAGTGTAGGTAATGGAGAATATGTGAAAGGATGTAATTTTAATTTTTTAAACTTGCAAAATTTTACACGGGAAGTGTTTTTAAATTTGGTATTCAGGATATAAATATATTATTTCACAAATTAATACGTATATTGTTTTGTTTGTAAAGCAAAACTTTCAGTGTGCTCCACGTCATCATCGTCATGTCTTCCAAACCGTGTCCGGTGACGGCGACTCCTATATATTATGACATTGGGTCTTTATTCCGGTGTGATCTAATGTGGCTGGGGAAACCGAACTTCGTCTTGAAGTCCACGTAGGCACGCAAACGCAAAGCACGCATTAAATGAAACCGAAAATTACCAAATACATATAATGAAGCAATGTTTTAACTATTTCATGTACCTATTATGTAATATAGTGTTGTAGTTATAATTAATGTTTATACTTACAAGGTTTTTGGCAGTGACTAAGTGAGCCTATCTTACAAATGCATACGTACACTAATTCAAAAATATTTACTTTAAGCTCACAATTCATAAGTAGAAACGAATAATTGTTTTGTTAATAAATGTTAAAACATTTGGACATGTCAGGACCGAGGATTTATCGTTCATTGTGAATATTACCGTTGCCGTGACAGCCTACTGCTTACCCGCGACCATACGCCATGTTCATGGTATCTGTTCGGTGTCTGCTCATATTCTTTGTGATTTTGCCAGTCTTCGTGACAGCAAATTCTGCGCCGAACCCGACATGGACCTCAACCAGGCACGACCCCTCCCGCAAAGAAGCCGTTCCGACTGGTCTCGTTATCAATGTGCAATCTACAACTAAACAAAATAAAGACAAGCGAAAATCCGGCATGGATCGCGATGAAGTGGTGGCGAAATTTGTGGAGGTCCTCATGAACAGTGAAAAATACCTCAGAAAGATTGATTCTGTAGACAAGAAAATATCTCACCTCGAGTCAATTTTTTATAAAAGTTTTTCTAGAATGTTTACCGAGTTGGTAGATTTGGCGGCCGTAATGAAACAACTCCCTAGCGGCGGCAAAAGAAATAATGCACTTAGAATACTTGGAAACGATATAAGACTACTTAAGCAAGCCGCTTTGAAACAAATAAAAGTTAATCAGCAAGAAAAGGGTGAGTGTTGAGTGCACAAAATGTAAATGTAGGTATGTTAATCCTAAATAAAAATATTGCAAGATTCGAAGACTCTTTATAGTGTTTAAAAATTAAATACGTACATTTCTGAGCTCTTAAAACTCGATCTTGTAGAGTCTACAAGAAATAGGCTAGCCAGCGATCGATAGCCGGTGAGTGGTGCCACCTCGGCCGCAGAACACAGGCTTTCACGCAAAAAACATATTAGTTAGATTCGGGGCTGTCAGACGAAAAGAAATTGCGTATTCCGATCTTATTCTCATACGAATATGGCTACGGTGCGTACCACTGGATAAATATTAGTAATAGGGTGCCGTAACGCACCGTAGCCGTATTTGTATAAGAATCGGAATTCGCTATTTCTTTTCGTCCGACAGACGCATGCGTTTTGTGCTTTAAAAATACGCAGCGACGGACGACAAGTGGAAGAATCTTCTGGTAAGGTATACAGTAAGGTTGATGTTTGGGTTTATGGGTCCTTTTTTGTAATTATTAATGAATTTAAGAATTGTTTAACATAGGAGACGCAATTTTTTTAAACTAAAATGTTAGAAGTTTCAATACTAAAAATAAATCTACACTCTAAAGATAAATTAATTTTGGCTGAAATTTAAGATTTATTTCAACTTTAAGTTTGTCACTATTTTTGTTAAAGAGGTAGGTAGGAAACTATCATACACATAATTACTAACAAACTTTCATCACTAATATTATAAAGAGGAAAGATTTGATTGTTTGTTTGAATTGAATAGGCTCCGAAACTACTGAACCGATTTTAAAGATTATTTTACCATTAGAATCATTCATTATTCCTAAAGAATATAGATCATATTTAATAGGAAAAAAATAGGGATCCGCGTGAAAATTTCGATAATGTAACCCAATGAGTGAAAAAAGTACCTAAAAAACTTATATCGCGTACACTGTGGAAATTATTGACAATAGAGCAAAGTGATTAAATACAGTTTTATAGAGGACATCAATATCTACAACAATGACTGCAACACCATATGTTTAACTATTACAGTTATGCCACAATAACTACTTTAACATTTAAAAATGTGCAATAGTAACGTCGCGCCGGTACAATCTACGCCACATTATTAGTATCAGAGTAATAATCATATTTGATCATGAGTGTGTTAAAAGGTGTAAGGGAATCAGCTCTCCAAATACTGAGAGCGGATTCAGACCTTGAAACTGAACAACTTTCCCCTAGGAACATATTTCAGGAAACGTAAAAAATTACTTTCTATAGTGAATACAGTCAGCTGATTTTGATTTTAAATGGAAGGTCGATTTTTTGGCGTTTCTAGACATATTTTTCTAGGGGAAAGTTGTTCAGTTTCATGTTGCATGCACCCTATCAGTATTCGGAGGACTGCCCCTTACACCCGGTATAAAAAAACGACAGTAAACATATAATAATGTATAACAAAAAAAACATTTACACAATAAAAAAGTGTATATAATAGTGGCTGTAGGCTGTAGGTAAGGATAAAAAAAAACTCGTATGTGAAAAAAGGGTGTATAATGTAAAGTGTATTTATGTAAACAATAATTGACCACCCGTGCGAAGCCGGGACGGGCAGCTAGTTTCATAAATAAAGTCAAAACATATACTTATAAAAAGTTTCGAAAAAACATTAAACACTAATGTAGTAAATAACTCTCCCCTGTACAGAATTTATTTAACACTTTTTTGTGTGCGTTTCCACCGAGTGACCAACCCGCGGAAATAAATAAGATAAATATAAATATTTAGAGCTAGTTCTAAGTACATTCAATCAAATAAAAATAATACAGTTCTTTTGGAGTACGCCTGTTACCTTATGTGCTACAACCGACTGTACACAAATAAGAAGCCGGGCCCTCAAGACTCAAATAATTTAGACGATCTGAGAGCTGCGATATTCCAAAATATAAGGGAGCTTGACAAATTACCGCCAACACGAGAAGCATTTCGCCAACATGCCTTAAGAGCCAATTACCAGACGTTTTGTTGGCTGCATGCTGACGTGGCAGAGCCTATTTTACCTGCACCCACGGACAGCGGCTGGAAGATTGAAGAAACGGGATGCCTAGTGCCAATTACATCATCCGTGAATTTGATTTCATTAAAGTTCTTGAATTGATATCTTGTCAATGCAAAGCTGGATGTCGTTCATCCCGTTGTGGGTGTAGTGTCAAAAAACAGAATGCTTGGGATATGCCATGTTGGATTCAAATGTTTTAACCATTTTAATTATCTAGATGATACTGATCCAGAATGATGATGATCATAATTAAGTAGTTTATTTTTCTTGATTATTTTATTTTATTTTAATTAATGTAAAAATTATTACAATCGCACTTTGTTATTGACTTTCTAGTTTTATTTATTCAAGTACCACAGTGTTTTTCTCATTTCATATTAGGGGGTGATTTAAAGCCGATGTTATTCTCAAACCAGCGAAAATAAGTAAATTAACACCCTGTACCTACTGCACTTGCCAACCCGCCTGTCAAGCTTAGTGAGTATAACTTACTACACATAGTACCCCCCATTGGAGAAGACCCGTGTTCAATATAAAATTATCATTATATTTTAAACTATATTATTATTTTAAATGAACACACAGCCAAGCTTCGTCAATTTTAGATCACTTGTACCTACGACTCCAACCACTCAAACTGATGTATCTCGGTTGTTTCTTTTCTGATATCAATAACTGGGGGTTCATTAGAGAGTTGATTAAAATTGCAAAATGTTTTGTATCTGTCAAAAGTTTGATAACTCTGACGGATACCGAGATATAGGCAAGAAAAAAAAACTAAAATTTTATAAAATGCGATGTTTTTGAAAAATTTCATTTGCTATTAGTTTCACGTACATAAATGTATGAAATAAAATAATGGGCATTGTATGCTCTCTCATTTGACACCTCATTTATGTATATCGGCCCAGTAATTATCTAGAAAAACCGCTTAGTAGAGTTGGTCCGGCCGCCATCTTTGTTACGTCATAACTCCCCCGCACTTCCACTTTTGATGCTACAACCGCACTTTCCATGTTCAAGAAAACGTACTGAATAAGTACATGAGTGGATTTCTCAAGCGGAAATTTTTCTTGTCCTCGCTGAAAACGAGGTGACGCTTTGCAGATATGACTATGATATTTTTTTTCAAAATATAAGACACTTGTTCTGATATGAAGCCATATAAATAATGTTTGGAGAGTTATTATTTTTTTAGAAAAAAAATAGTAAGTGTCGAATTTCAATGTTCGGTGGCTTGTCCCCAATCCGTTTTTCACAACATATTCATCTCTCAGAAAAATTATGTCCAACATATTTAGGAAAATTAATTTTGATTATGGTAAGGATTAGTGACCCTACGAGAAATTATTAAAAATTGAATTTTTAGATGAAAAGTTTATGAACTATGTCAAAACTAGATTTGTCCCAGCAAAAATAGCAATATCGGTGGCAATTTTGTTTCGACGCTCCCTGCTCACACTGTTGAGTATATCCAGCCCTAAAACCCTTTCCCCGCTAGGATCAGCCGAGCACTCACGCGCAGTGTGAACGGTTGTGCACTACCTCCTTGCGTCTTCCCGCCAAAAATTTTAGTAAACAATTTCCGTTTACTCGGAACAAAATTTTGCAATTTCGGTGTTCAGGGTTAAAATATTTCCTCAAGGTTTAAAAATATAACAGTAATGCATTCTAAATAGCCTTTAGGTACACTTTTGAGATATAAGTTGCAAACTGGAATAACCTTGATACTTTTGTATATTTTTTAAATAAATGACTAATTTGCAATTTCGGTGGGCACATTTCGGTGGCTTTTAGGGCTGCTAGAAGCCCACCGAAATTGCAAAGCTCCACCGAATTTGCTTAATTGATACAAATTACAAACATATTTAGAAATATCACGCTTTTACTCCTTGCGGGGTAAACAGATCGAAAAAGCCTGTAAAATGCGGTCGCTTTAGGTCGTTTGTTTGCAAAAAAATTGCGGTTATTTCAGAAAAAAACAAAATCTGCGTCGTAAAAGAAGACTAAGGGATAAATTCATTGAGGGAATAGAGAACAGCGTTCCCTCTGAATGCAAAATTTTGGATGGCAATACTCCCGATAAGGTGAGGCCCATGTCCAGCAGTGGATTTTTGAGCCAGCCCGGCGATCTCTCGTGGCCCTCCAGCCCGGTGCACCCACGAGGTCCTCCTGCCTGGCGATCCCTCGTGGCCCTCCTGCCCGGCGATTCATCGTGGCCCTCCAATCTAGCGCTCCCGCGAGGTCCTCCAGCCCGGCGATCCCTCGTGGTCGTCCAGCCCGGCGATCCCTCGTGACCCTCCAGCCCGGCGCTACCACGAGGTCCTCCTGCCTGGCGATCCCTCGTGGCGCTCCAGCCCGGCGATCCCTCGTGGCCCTCCAGCCCGGTGCACCCACGAGGTCCTCCTGCCTGGCGATCCCTCGTGGCCCTCCAGCCCGGCGATCCCTCGTGGCTCTCCAGCCCGGCGCTCCCGCAAGGTCCTCTTGCATGGCGATCCCTCATGGCCCTCCTTCCCGGCGATCCCTCGTGGCCCTCCAGCCCGGCACTCCCGCAAGGTCCTCCTGCTCAGTCATTGACACCCGTCAGCGATAGCCGAAGACGTGGCTTCTATTTGTAGTCGCAGGTATCAGTTGATTTGTCGACCGGCAGGTGCTAACAGGTGTGGACGGCTGCCGCTAACAGGGGTCTAAAGCTATCTTCAACACAATGCCATCCATATGTAAGCAGCCAAACAAGGCATTTTTTTTTAATTATTGATGGGTTTGCTCTTGACTCTAGTCTAGGTCATAGAACAGAGACAGAGTCTAAGATGGAGCGAGCTCACCCAGAAGAAGCCTGTTAACTCTTAATTTGAAGATATTAGGGTTGTATGCGTTTGGAAACACAGACGCAGGTAGTGAGTTCCACTCTTTAGCAGTGCGCATTATAAATGATGACTGGAAGCGCTTAGTCCGAATTGGTGGAATGGCTACCAGGTACGGATGGTATCCGGCGGTGCGTCTGGATGTCCGATGGTAGAAGGGAGCTGGTGGAACAAGGTCGTGAAACTCTTGAGCACACTCTCCGAAGTAAAATCTATAAAAAGCGACAAGCAGGCAACCTTGCGGCGATGTGCCAGGCTATGTAGCTTGGTGTCCACCAGTTTTTTGTCACCTATGAGCCTCTTGGCCCTGCGTTCCACCGAGTCAAGAGCGGCAAGTTGGTATTTGGCTGAGCCATCCCAAAGGTGACTGCAATACTCCATGCAGGATCGGACTTGTGCTTTGTAAAGAGTTAAAAGCTGTCCAGGCGTAAAGTATCGCTTCACTCTTTTCAGGATGCCCAGCTTCTTAGCCGCCGTTTGAGCCTTGTACTCGATGGTCGCGCCGAAGTTTAGATTTGATGTCAACTCCATGCCTAAAAGCTCAAGCCTGTCAGTGACTGGGACAGATGTACCCCGAAAAGCAAGTGTCCAGTCGAAAGGACTCCTTTTTGCAGTGAAAAGACACGCCTGTGTTTTGGTGGCATTGAATGAGACCAGTTTGTCGTCGCCCCATTGGGAGACAAGCCTTAAGGTCAGATCTGTTTGCTCTACCATGGCCTTTCTTAACGAACGTATTTCATCCCCACTGGTCCCTCCACCTGTCAAGTATCTCTCTGAAACAATAACCATGCCGAAGGAGGTCATTGATGTGCAGCAGGAAAAGAGTTGCAGAGAGAACAGACCCCTGAGGAACTCCGGCATCAATGGCCATAAGGTCAGAGGAGCAGCCGTCAGCGACTACTCTGATGGACCGTTCACTAAGGAAGTCTGAAATCCAAGTACAAAAATCAGCTGGGATGCCATAAGCAGGAAGCTTGCTGAGCAGACTTGCATGCAAGACCCTGTCAAAGGCCTTCGAGATATCGAGTGAAACGGCAAGTGCTTCGCCGTTTTTCTCGATGGCTTCGCCCCAGCAGTGCGTGACATACACAAGAAGATCACCAGTAGACCGCCCCCGCCGAAAGCCATATTGACGGTCACTGAGAAGATCATTGTCTTCAAGGTAGGTCAGCAACTTACTATAAAGTACCCTCTCCATGACCTTGCATAGGATGGAGGTAATAGCAATTGGACGGTAATGGGCAGGGTCAGCACGGTCGCCCTTTTTGGGAACTGGTTGCACATTAGCAACCTTCCAGGCCCCCGGCACCGTTCTTTCTTTAAGAAAGAGGCGGAACAAGCGTGTCAGCATAGGAGACAGTTCATATGCACAAAGTCTTAACACTCTCGCTGGTATGCCATCAGGTCCGCTGGCTTTGTTTACGTCTAGACTGCACAATACTCTTCGAACCTCATTAGTGTGTACTGCGATCTCCGACATCGAAGAATCGCAACGAGGTACAGTAGGTGGTTGCTTGGTGCCAGCGTCAAAAAATTTGCCTTCTCACTTGCAGAGTGAGCCAGCGATCCCACAGGTTTCAGCATTGGAGGATCTGAGGCACAATTGCAACTTCGGTGGCACAAACCCAATTTCGGTGGCATGAATTCAATTTCGGTGACAAGGCAATTTCGGTGACCCGAATAACTCACCAAATACTATTGTTATATATTTCCCTGTTAATATATCATATTCAAAATGAGTATCTTTTGCTATACAGCTACAAAAAACATCAAATAAGCAGAAAATTAAAAAATCCACCGAAATTGACAAAAATATGCAGTTGTTGAAAATGCCTCACATACCGGTTGTCGGTAGGGCCGAGCTAACATTGGTTAAAATCGTTTAGAGACGTGTAATCGAACATTGGATACCACACTATAAGTCTAGAAACATATCTACTAAAACAAACATAACATATCATCACATCCCCAAAAAATTTTTCACAGGTACATACTTAGGTATGGTTAGGGACGCGGCAATAACTCCACAGACACACAAAGAATGAATGAGATATTTCTTGTAAAAACTCTATGATTCAGAGCTTTATGTACACAGTTTTCCATTCATAACTGTACCGCTGCGTATAGTTAAAATGTAAACAATGAATGAAATATGAGCACGAGGGCCTTAACGCCATATTTTGGTTTCTACACAAATAAGACAGTTAAGAGGTTCAAGGGTAGGTACAAACCATACTTAATAGGTACGCGGCAAAAACTCTGAGATATTTCTTGTAAAATCTCTATGATTCAGACCTTTATGTACACAGTTTTCCATTCATTACTTTACCGCTGCGGCTGCGTATAGTTAAATGTAAACAATGAATGAAATATGAGCACGAAGGCCATAAAGCCATATTGTGCAAGCCTCACAGAACAATATTGCTGAAGCCAAAATATGGCAAAAATATATAAATAATTCCCACAGTTTAGGGGATAAGATAGGTAAATAGCTCCTTAACAAAAGCTTTAGTACCTTTGACAGGTAAATTTAAGAATTAGTACCTTTGACAGGTAAATTTAAGAATGATTACCTTTGACATGACAGTGAAACTTACCATTTAAGAATTAGTACCTTTGACAGGAAATTTATACGTATATATGAATACAACCGTGAAAAGTCAGACATCAATAACAGTCCCACGCACGGCCGATGTGGCGCAGTGTTAGTGCGACTGCCTGCAACGCAAGGTTCCGGGCTCGAGTCCCAGTGGTGCATTCAAAGAGTTGATATTTATGACATTGCAGGCTGAACCACCTGAATGTCCGAAAATAAAGATGGTTCCGTGCTTCGGAGGGCACGTTAAGCCGTTGGTCCCGGTTGCTGTCTATGATCACTTTAATCGCGGTCGTTACACAAGTATATCAGAGGCTTACTACTAGTAGTAGGCGGTTGAAATACTCTGACACCAGGGTTATTTTTGTATTATTTGATAAAGAAGAGTCTCAGCTTTGCTCATTTACTCAAAAAGCCGAAAATCGTCATGAAGGTACTTCTTGACCCACTAACCAGCTTGGCACCAACCCCTTTATTTGGCACCTCAATGAGAAAAAAGGACGCTCACAAACCAGCTATGATATGTAGGTACCTAGTACCTAGAGACAATAATGTTTACCTTTATAAATGATAACAAAATAACACACACGATTGAATTTGTTGTCGCTGCCCGTGCATTAGCGTACAAACAAAAGAGCACCACTCACACCAATCTCATTCACCAGACCACCACCGTCGTCACCGCGCGGTGTCACAGCCCAAGTATTTTACTCACCTTTATTTACGTTTGAGTCACAACAACACAAGTAAACTATAATTCAAACAAATGCAATTCAACGACAGTCGGTTTGAAATTATTTTGGAGTGCGGACATCAATATGGTGCGTAGCGGGCATTTGCTCCTAGTTGTGATGTTGACCGTGTCGGCAACAAATTCAGAAATCAAGCAAGAAAGAAGAGCAAGGAGGAAAAACGAATTCGGTGATAAATCTTTGTGGAAGAAAGAGTACGAGGAGGAGCTGACCGACGCGATGCTGTCGACTCGGAAGCGGGACAACCTGACGCGCGTGGCGCAGTCCACGGCAGTGGACAACGAGGCTGTGGTCGAGCGACTCATGGATTCCATCACCTCTAGTGAAAAATATTTGAAAAAAGTTGACAATATCGACTTCCGACTAAATCGTTTAGATATAGAAATTCACGAAAAAACCAATAATATAATGAAGCATTTAGCGGAGATCTCCAAGGGTCTTCGGCTTGGCGTCGGCACGCAACCAGATAAGACTGACACAATTTTGGATGGATTAAAGAATGAAATATATGAAATTAAAAGTTTACTTGAAAGCAATCAGAGAGTGAATAACGGTAAAAAATCAGAAAGAAAAGTAGTTAAACAAGTCCATTTAAACAAAATATAGATTAGCGTCTTGCTCACTGCTGTTTTGTCACTTACCTTCCTCTTCATTAGCTTTTTATGAATTGTTTGTTAATTGTGTATTAAATAAGTCATATTATAGCTACGAACGGCACAATTTGTACTTATTATACAAGTTTATTAGTATACAAGGTAAATCGACGAAACTAAACCCAGTGTTGCAATGCAAGTAAATGCATTTCATTTGTTAAATTATATAGGCTTGATGCGAGGTCTGACCAAGTGATATTTGATACACGTATGTTAATGTAGATACCATAGAGACGGTACCCTGCTTGAGGTTCACTTACACACGCCGCCGTGAAGTCACGCATACCGCACGCTTTAGTCATCGTGTTTGTATTATCTTCTGTACTATTTGTTATTGTTATTTTATATTCATGAATTGTGTAAATACGCTCATTTTACTCCAGAATAGTGGCCCGTTCACGCATTGTTTGACCAGATAATTGATAAAATTTTCTGTAAACACAAACAGTTGATGGTGCGGATTCATACCATGCAGAGACACATTTGGACACTCGACTGTCTGGTTTGGAAGCTCAGATGAAGAATATGATGGCCAGCGTCGACTCAATAGCCACAATCATCGGCGAAGTCAAGACTCGTCAGAACCCAAGGCAGCAACTACGGTAAGGATAATGTCACCAAGTTAATATTGTAAAGGCGTCTTTGCAACAAAATTCGTTTGATCTCTAACAATGAATGATATCAGTAGAACTTGTGCAACGGTTGTATCCTTTAAATAACTTACTTAGATATTTTTTGTACTGTATGAAACCAGAATAATACGCGATGCTGTTGGTAGTACGCAAGTGTAGTTTATATAATTATTATTGTTGGCAGGACGGATACAACACCACCGTTCGATTCGATGAGCCTCATTAGCGAATTCAGAAAATCTCTACACGAGCAGAAGAGGAAATGCGACTGCAGGTAGGTATTCCTTCTATTTGCCACTTGGCGAAGCGAATGCTACAGAATACTATACTACTGTACCAGCCACAACAGCTACAGAATAAAACATTTTAAAATGTTTCAGGCTTTGATACCTTACCAGATTGGGATAATTTATTTTTTCGATTACCCATCTCATTAGCTTTCTACTCGCACCGGACGTATATTGCGGTTTCTGACATCCCCCGTACAGATAACAACTTGTGACATCCGCAATTTGATGCGGCGACGTGTGCTATATAATATTTATGTGTGCCATTGATATCTGTGCCTATGTTATGAAACTACAGGCTACAAGTCTACAGGTTTAATTCTTAGTACATTGTGTAGCCGGTTAAAATTCCTGGTATCATAATGGCTAACCGACTATGCAATGAACATCGAATTTCACCTGTAAAATTGTAGCCTGTAGTTTAATAATATCGGGCACTGGTCTATGTATACTTAAAGCGGATAAGTATATTTTAGGTCCATTAGGCTCAATTTTTTCATCCGCTTTTAGATTCTGCATCACCCCATTTCTTTCTCGCGGGTTTCGTAAGAGGCGACTATCGGATTCGAAGGTTTTAGGTGTATTATTACAATTATAGGCGACAGACCGACAACCTGTAGCGATATACAATTTTTCTGAACAGCGAACCTCAAATGTTTGTCAAACCTGGCAGCGGCCGTATTTTTACGGTTGTTAACGTTCTGCCTACCCAGCAAAGGTAAAAGAAAATAATATAAAATGAATTTAAATTACAATCGATGGACATGGCATACTATACATGGTGTAAAAAAATTAGCTGAGAATATTTTAAGGGGTGAACCAGTACGTGAAACTGAACAACTTTCCCCAAGGAACATAGGTCGAAATATGAAAAACAAAATTGGCCCTCCCATACAAATTATCCCGGCCGGGTAACACACTAAGTATGGGAGGGTCAAATTATTTTTTCATATTTCGACCTATGTTCCTTGGGGAAAGTTGTTCAGTTTCACGTACTGGTTCACCCCTTAAAATATTCTCAGCTATTTTTTTTACACCTTATATACAAACTTTGTTCATAACACAATAACAACAAAACATTCATATAATTATGTGATGCTTACTTACTACTTATTTGTGCAGAAACGGGCGCGTGGACCGGACGGAGCGCTACCCGACCGACTGCCACGAGATCCAGATGCAGGGCTTCAACGTGTCCGGCATCTACAAGATCAAGCCCGAGGAGATGGAGCCATTCTACGTGCTGTGCGACCTCATCACCGCCGGGGGAGGCTGGACGGTAATATATCTACTGCAGGAATAAGAACAGCCACAACAGCTCACTGCTGGAAGATACCCTATTTGGGGGTAATGCTATACTCACTACACACAGCAGTCAGAGAAAGGTGCTGCATTTATGAGGAACGGAGCCAGTCTGGAAGAATTTATCCCTTAGTAGCTTCTTACTACACTCGGTAGAATTTGGGTGATGCTTATAAGCCGGCATTTCACGGCCTGCAATTACACGGTAGAACAGTGGTATTTTGGTGACCAGCTCGCAAGGCGAAGTTTATTCATGGCAGCAGATAATAAAAATAACGAATGGTGTGGTGATGTTTTAAAATTATGCTGTAATGCTACCGCTACGATACCAGTGCATCTTCTACTAGCTGAAAACACTTGCTACACATTGCGTAGTTATAATAATGAAGTGAAGGTTTTGTTAAGTTATTCTCATAACTATGTAAAATATATCAGCGAAACCTTGTACGAAAGTAAAATTTTTACTAAATATGTAATGCAGGTATTACAAAACCGCTTCGACGGTTCCCAAGACTTCTACAAAAGCTGGAACGACTACAAGAACGGTTTCGGGAACCTCGCGGGCGAGTTCTGGCTGGGCCTGGAGAAGGTCAACTTCTTGACCAATCAGAAGCTGTATGAGCTGCGAGTGGAGATCGAGGCGCAGACTGGCCACGAGGCCTACGCCGCCTACTCTGTCTTCACCGTCGGACCAGAGCATGAGGGGTTCCGGATAAGTACGCTCGGAACTTACCACGGCACTGCAGGTAATGCCATCATACATGAGGACAAATGGATATTGTAACATGGCCGGACAGTCGGCTCAGTGAGAGAACTACGATTGAACAAGAAATTTAACTTAGATCAGGTCCGCTTAAAGTCAAATATTTTAGCACCTTGGATGCCCGGCGAACCGACCATACCTTAAATTCACCATCACGATTGCAAGCTGTCAGACCAGTTAGTGTTAAACTCGTAGGTTCTGTGACTCACATACTTTTCGGCTTACTGTTGAAATCTCGTGTTGCAGGCGATTCGCTGTCGTATCACGCCGGGCAGAAGTTCTCGACGTTTGACGCAGACAACGACGAGTGGAAGGACGGCGCGTGCGCAGTCGAGCACGGTGGCGCTTGGTGGTACAAGGAGTGCGACAAGAGGTCAGGATACTTGCCTTGACATTGTATTATACATTGCATTCCTCATATCGGGCTCACCTATGCTATGCTATGGGTGTGCCCTGGCACACAATTTAGTACTACTAGTAGTAGTTTAACGACCGCCGTCTAAGTAATCATAGACCGCTACCGGGACCGACGGCTTAACGTGCCCTCCGAAGCACGGAACCATCTTTGTTTTCGCACAATCAGGTGGTTCAGCCTGCAATGTCCTAACCAGACTGGGAATGAATTCACAAGTCATAAATATCAACTTTGTGAGTGCCCCACTGAGAATCGAACCTGGAACCTTAGCGTCGCAGGCAGTCGCACTACCACTGCGCCATATCGACCGCCAAACCCTGTGATTCACTCGTATTAGTGCGGTCACACGCACATATCTTTATACAAGTTTAGTAAAGCACAGGGTTATTATTTCAGCAATCTTAATGGGAAATATTCGAATACGCCAGATGAGCACAGAGGGCAGTCTATGTACTGGATATCTTTCAAAGGACCTAACTTCCCTTTGATGAAGACAAAAATGATGATTCGGCCTCTACCGGCGAGCCGGCCGAACGAGCTTGCTGAGTCCACCAGGGTAAAGTATGAATAGCCCACAATTATTTATAATATCGAAACAAAATCTTGTGATATGTGCTCTTTATTGGGAGATATCTATGTACAAAGCTTGAACTTCAGTTGTAGGAAGCCAAGAACTGTTCTTTTTTCTATTGCTATGGAGCCATTTCCGTATGTCCTATACTTACGGGCTCCTGGTGTTCCAAGTCAGGTACGGCAGTTCTTCAAGTGCTGATAGCTGACCAAAGTTATTTTAAATGTTAATAAGAACATTCAGCTATAACCATGGAAACACTTATGAACATCCATATTTACGTGCAAAACAACTTATTTTGACTGTAATGCTAACTCCCCCCTCCTCCCTCTTTTAGGGGTTTAATTTTTATAGCCAACAACCTGGCCGGTAATATCCACGTCATACTGGTATAATCCATTCACTCATTTTCGCGTGATGGTTTCACATATATAAACGTTTAGACAGACAAGCAGACAAAATTTCAAAAAACTATTCGAACGTGTTCTAGTAAGTACCTATCCCCAAAAAAATATTCGAATATCTTCTATGCACAGACTTTCGACCCTCTTTACCTTTATAATTGTAAAGATAAAAGGTAGGTAATGCCTAGTTGCCTTACCGAACTTATTAGCCTAAGAACGAATAGCTCACGTTGTTACAGAAAATTCTAGAAAGTTCGATTATGAGGCCAGCAGCAGATAAACTCCGTATACACGTCGGGGATCGAAAATCGCAGTACGATCCATCCCTCCAGCCCCAGTCATTCCGCTACGACAACCGCCCCGAAGGATTCTTCCCCAGCTACAAATGAACACAACTCGATGCAGACGAAACCTAAACTCAACGACAATGCATTACCTTTGATGCTTATTCAGGGTGTTGATTTGATTAAACAACCACCGCCGCCGCCGCACCGGCAGTAGTGGCGCGGGAAATAGATTTATTATGAACCCAATGCGGCTCGACTCTCTTAAGTAAGCTTTAAAAACAATATTTCACTACAAATCAACATTTTGTGTACAGTACGTACCGAACATTTATTGACAGTCTGGGTGAAAACCTTCTGTTTGTTGCTATTCTAAACGTTATTACACAGTAAGATGTTTTAAAGATGTTTAATTTCGAAGATTTGTTTTTATCTTTACATAAAGTTGCGTCATGTGAAATGTTTTCAGTGTTTAATTATGGTATTAGCTATTAGAAGATGACTCATTTTTGTAAGTTTATATACTCAATAATAGTTAAAGTGTAGGTGGACTGGCCGGTCCCGTTCGCTTGTTGAGATGTTCTGTCACAGAGTACGTGTGGTAGTCGATCGCCGTCGCGTGTACCCGCCACGTCCATGCTACGTCGCGTCGCCGCGTGGTGGGGCTGATCGAACTGATGCAAATTGAAGGATAAATATTTTTTTATTTAGTCTGTGGTTGATTTTTATATTAGGTAAGTTAGTTTGGTTATTATATCTAGTTTTCGACTTGTTTTATGGATCTTAAATAAAATAAAGTGTATGTCAGTCTCATTCCGGTATTTTATTTAATTTTACCTTAGATTATCAATTTAGCCTTCGTATACTTGAGCATAACGATGGACACACGCAGTTGATTCTCCGGATTGACTAATAAATAAGGAGACCAACGATGCAACTACACAATTACTCATCGATCCATTATATCATTATCACAAGAAAAAACATTTACTTAGTAATAATACTTTACGCTAACATTACATTAATCCCAGAGAGTATTAAATCCATTCCAGTTTAAGTCTTGAATAACTATTTTATATTACACAAGAATTATTATTTTATTACTAATCATTTGCGAGCCAACGGTTGCTTCCATGTATGTGTGACACATACAGCTTAACACATACCTACTACTTACATAACAACAATAAAAAGAAAAAAATTGTTGGACACTGGTAAAAACTTGTTTTAAACTAAACAGAATTTCAATTAAAATGAACTTGTTGAAACTACATCTAAATTTACATTTATCACATTTAAAGCAGATAAGTTCAAAGTGTTTTAAAACTAACTAAAGGTACAGTTTAAAAATCTACCTACTTACTAAGTACGTATAGATAGATAATCTTAATGTAAATCTAAATGTTCAGAATCTTAAGTATGAATTTCCGTTACAGTATTTATCTACATTATATTACTGACCTGTTTTTGGTATCTAATTAATTTATATTATTTAAACAACCAGCAAGATCAAGTAAAATTCCATTGTACTTACCCCAAGTCATTTTCTTCAACCCCAAAAAAGGAGGAATCTAGATTATGATTGATATTTTTATAATTTTAATATTTATCATAGTATTTACAACATAAGCTATTGAAATATAAATTACCAACATGTATAAACCTAACTACTGGTTGACGAGGCAACGAGCTCTACCAAGAACATTCTGCAATTACATCCACGTCATGTTTTCTTTTCATTATTGATATAGAATTCGATCACCACTTAAAATCATGACAAATACTTATATAATAATTAATATAAAAGCGATGAATATTAGCAAAATAATATCAATACAAGGCTAGCACCATAGATTTAACAGATAAGTCGAGTTAGTGAACGTTTTAACCTCTTTAAACATTCTCGAAGAAAGTATTGCACTTTCACAAAGTAAGGGAACTTATGAATGATAGATATATACTTATTTGGATATACTTAACTAAATAAAAATTAATGTGATAACAGCCACAATAGTCCACTGCTGGACATAGCCCTCCTCTTTTTGGGAGGTATTGCCAGATATAAAAAATGATAAAATTATTGGCGCCATTATAATAGTTTTATTAAAAGTTATTTAAAATAAAAAGGGTTTCTAAGAGCAAAATAATACTAGTAAGAGTGCAACTTAAGTCTTAGTAGGCGGAACTTTCGACATTTGTCCAGTGCGTGCGACCTGGCACAGCACTGCAAACGGACGCAAACGAACCAAATTATATAATTATATGATGAAACGATACATAACATGGAAACATTTCATATAAGTAACTAATATATTACATAATGGAATTGATTATTTCATATTTTTAAACTGAATTCAACATTGATCGGGTTGCTTGTGGCTTCTATTAAATTAAACAAATAAAATATGTTTTGTGATAGACTGATAAAAAAACCGTATCGCTGTGCTTCAAAATATAAAATAGGTATGCCTCTATAACGTTGCATACATAACATATTATCTAACCGAGTCAACACTTTAATAGTATAAAGTAGTGATAACTAGGTGAATTAGATAAATTATGTAGTAAATTATTATATTTCTATTACTATACATACGTGGGAAACTAGGGGCGTAGCTGTCGAGACGTTGTGTATGGTCAACCAGGGTAAAGTTATATCAACAAAAAGATACAACAAATTTTACAAAAACTATCCTGTGTTAGACAAACCGGTTTCAAAAGTAACTTACTTCAGAGGAGTCACTGGATCAATCGTCGACTTTACGTCCCACTCGAAGAAGAAGAAGCGTGTTGATAACGTCTACCTTGGCTGACCAATGTTTTATTGGCAGACTACCCCGTAGTTTTAAATAGAGTTAGACATAAAATGCTAACCACGATAGGCTTTACATACAAAGATAGCGTGGGTATATTCAAGAAAATAGTTCAAATTCTATCATTTGTTACCTTACTTACATTTATATTCGCACAAAAGTTTTCAGTAACAGTAAGTAGCGGCCACGTGACGAAAGCGGCGTGCCACGTGTCGCGGGGAGCGGAGAGCGGAGAGCGGAGAGCGGCTGTCACGTGTCGAGTTTACTGCTCTAGCAACAGCTGCAGCAGCCCCTGGCTGGCTAGCGACAACAGTGACAACAATTCTGGAAATAAATAATAACATGCAATGCTTGTAGGTCTACAAACAAATGTATACTAGTGAAAATGTCGTTCACAGAGAATATGCTCAAGCACAGATTTACTAATAGTATTTATTATATATTACTACCTACAGTACGGATACAAACCTCCCCGCACCCTAGTCCCAATTCGTGGAGCATTACGTAGAGCCTAGCACGTGATGTGATTAACTAGATTCTTTATTTTTATTTTTATCTTCTAAATCCTTGAATTTGTTCGTCAGTTGTTGTTCATATTGTTGTTCAGTTTAGTTGTTGTTTAACTGTATTTAGTTGTAGTTCATCTGTTGTGCAGTATTTGTTGCTCAGCTGTTGTTTAACTAATGTTCAGTTGATGTTTAGTTCTTGTTGTTTAGCTATTGTTCGGTTACTGTTCAGCTGTTGTTCTGATGTTGTTAAGTGTTGTTGTCGATTTGTTTTTGTTGAAGCGCTTAAGATTCCAATTGGGTCTTTGAGTCGGCAAACAACCAGAAAATCGATGAACTACTAAGTTGGTTACGGAAATGACAAATAACTCGAAAGTCGACTAAAGACCGAGTGGGTCATTGGATCCACGTAATACAATGAAATGAAATTAACTTAATTCAATGTAGGATAGTATTATTACTTATACACAAAAGTCAAATACAGGTTTGACTGTCAACGTATGACTCTGAAACCAATATTACTATTTTGGGTCGTTCGTCCGCATGATAGTTTGTGTACTTTCGGGCAACTAGTCTATTTATATAACCAACTTGGAAGGTCGATGAATATCGGGCCGTACGTCAATTCTATAACCACTCAAAATATTGAGCCATGTCATGCACATAATATTTTCAATTCAGCTCGCCTACACACACGCACAATTTTTTGCAAGTAAAAATATTGGTTGTCTAAAATGAGTCCGCTGTATGGGTCAGTCCGAGGTGTGGTATAGGGTAATACGGTCAACGCCGTTTTTGCTTGTATCAAGGAAAGTTACAGTAATAGCTAAATGTGAAAGGTCCTAAGCGGGGTGTGTTTTTCGAAACGCCACGAAATACAAAATATCCTAGTGAGGCTGATTTTAGATGCAACTTCTTAGTGTGGGCTATGAATGTGAGCGTGGGCTAGATTCGCCAAAATACATAGGCGACCCGCGTCACGCAGCGCTGCTCTTGTTTGCCGAACCTAGCCCGCTCGACGTAGCGTTGGCGCCAATGGTTCGTACGTCCGTTACCTCAGTCTTGTTCGCTGGTGGTCTGCTCGTTCTCCGGGCGCAGCGCGTCGATGCAGGCCACGATCTTGAGCGCGGGCCCCAGCTTCATGCTGAGCGCCATCACGAGGTGCTCCGGCCTGATCAGCAGCAGGGCCTCGCCATCCACCTCCTGCATGAGGAACTCCTCCGCGTACGACGCGCACCCGGGGATGTTGCGGATGAAGTCGCACACCTCCGACACCTGACGCAAATGCAATACACAGTTCTGTTACATATGCTCCATTTATTTAAGGATGACCAATAATGTAAACAAACTTTGTATGTAACTGACAGTTGCGAGCTGTCATTTACATACAAAGTTTGTTTACATTATTGGTCATCCTTAAATAAACGGAGTTTACATATATCACGCTAGATCTTTTGGGTAGGTAGAGCGTAAACGGCCGTAAAACACGAACATTTACGCTAGGTCTGAAACATTAGAGGGTCAGAAAATTGTGTATCGCCATAGAGGCAGGTTGTCAACTCATCGCCCAAAATTGCATTAAATATTTAACCCTCCTCCAGTCCTGTCGTCTCTTACAACAGTCACGTGAAAGAAATAAGAAATAAGCCGACATCACACGGCAAGCATTTTGTTACATTTGCATTAAATCCCGTTTTTTGACAAGTTCTGAAATCTTTATGTTTATAGGTAGATTAGATAGGATTGTAGGAAAATCAGTCCCAAAGGAAGATGAACAAACCACGTAAAAAAACGCAGTTATTTTCCTAATTCCTTGTACACAGATAGAAGTTATACCATATCTTAAACTTTTCATGTCAACTGCTTTGTTAATTCTGATGGAAACTCACCGTCCACTTGTTGGCATTAGGGACCTTGCTGGCGTTTTCCTGCGAGGGAGTGTCGGCCGCGTCGCTGGCCGTCGCCTCGGCCTTCTGTCCGGGACCGGAGCCCGAGTTGGTGTCACATTGGCTGCTCAGGCTCGACGAGATACGAGCCAGGTTTGCACTACTGTCCAATAACTGCTTCTTACCTAAAAAAAATGCTAATGTTAGCTATTTTGTATAGTAGACCTGTATATTCACCGAATGCACGGCCCGCCCGCGCGTGCAGCCGCTTAACGCAGCGTTGGCGCTTATAGAAAAAAAATGCTTGTTTCATTCAGATTCTACCACAATGGCGTTTTTGAATCTGTTACACTTGTCCCAAATCAAAATGGTATAAGAAGAACAATTCATAAATAATAATGAGACAGAAAAGGAATAATTTCTTTCTACATCGTACCATAATGTATAAATGTGGCATGAAATTAAATTTGTTGTGTGGGATCCCTCTTAAATATAACTTTTATTCTGTTTCTTAGTATTTGCTAAAATAGCAGCAACAGTAGTAGATATTCTGTGAAAACTGTCTAACTATTTACATACATACATACATACATATATCACGCCTTTATCCCTTGCGGGGTAGGCAGAGCATAAACGGCCGAAAAAACGGACATTAACGCCACGTCTGACAAACGTTTGAGGGTCATTCGGAAAATTGTGTATCGCCATAGTGACAGGTTGTCAGCCCATCGCCTAGAATTGCTATACACACCCTCGAGTCCCTTCGTCGCCTCTTACGACTCCCACGGGTAAGAAATGGAGTGATGCTATTCTAAGCCGGCATCACACATCTAACTATTTGTTGATAAGATACTGCCTATAAACCATTATAGATAAAATCAAGCAAAAATAAACACGTTGCGCTAAAGCGGCAACAGAAATTCGGCAACTATGAAATTTTCAACTCTTTAACTGTCATGGTTTATGAGATAAAGCCTGGTGACAGACAACCAGCCGAGTCTTAGTAAATGGGCCTCGTTTTGACACTTTGGGTACGAAACCCTAAAAAGCTATGAAAATTTAGTAAAATAAAAATCTATCAAACTGACATTGTAGCAAAAAATTAAGTACCAATTGCAAATTTTGTACTCACGTGGTGGTTCATCAGCCGAGGGCAGTTTGTTCTCTTTGTCTTGCTCCTTGTCCGCAGACCACTCCCGAAGCGGCCGGTTCACCTGAATAAAACCAAAAAAGTAGGTAATTAGTTATAATATCGTTGAACCATTTCATACAAAAAAACCGGGTGCTCCGAAAATACTGTGGCTAGTTCAAATACTGAAGATATTGAAAAAAAAAATTACGCCCTAATAAAGAATTTTTGGCCAAAGTCATTTTTTAAAGTGTTTCTCGACGTTTCATAGGGGACCGAAGCGTATACTCTAGCACCCCCTTCCCGCCCCAAAAAGTATACTCTGACCAAAACTTCGTATTCAACAAAATATATGAGGTATATATCTGTAACTACAGTGAACTGTTTAATATTTTTACGACAATCTGTAAATAAGCTATATTATTTGCACTTTAATCTGATCCAGTGAAACAATAAATTGTGTTTTCATCAAGTTGTGAAAACATGATCGTGTCATTATGTTTTCATAACTCGTCGAAACATAATGGCACGATTATATTAACAGCTTGCTGGCATGGGAACAAGCACGGCAAAAGATATAAAAATTGCTTGTTTGGAATTCATCATTTCTATGTCAATTAATTTTAAATATTAAAGTTTTATGCCGTGTGATGCCGGCTTAGAATATTATCACCCCATTTCTTTCCTGTGGGTGTAGTAAGAGGCGGCGAAGGGACTCCAGGGTTACAAATGTATTGCAATTTTAATTTTAAATGTAAGGCGATGGGCTGACAACCTGTCACTATGGTGAATGGTGATATACAATCTTCTGAATGACCCTCACACGTTTTTTCACGGACGTTTACGCTCTGCCTACCCCGCAAGGCGCATAGGCGTGATATAAGGTGCGTTGGGGTAACATCGAACGAGGTGTAAGATCGTACAAGTGGAATATTTGGCGAACTAAGCCATATTTTTTATTACCGGCAACATTGTGCACGACGCCATTTTGTTGTTGATCGATTGTCAGTTCTCGCTAGTCGCTCCGATGTGATGGACGTGTGTTTCGTGGCAAAAAACAAAACAAGGTAAATTTTCAAATTTTTTCGTCTGTCCGATCTTTCCCTAAAATTTTTGATTGCGTTTTTCCGTGAAAATATAGCGTTTTTTGTTAATTTGTAAAAGTAATTCTCAGTTTTCAATGGTTATAAATGCATCTACATGATTAAAATAGGCCTAGGATTACTATTGGCAAAGATCCGGTGTTCCCCCTGACTGGTAAAGACCGGATAAAATTATCCGCTCTTGACCCGTTACAAAAATGGAAGTGGTTGTCAAACTTTTTTGAGTCATACATATTTTTTGGTCAATTTAATTATTTTTGTCAGTATACAACGTGTATCTTTCAATGCGCAAAACCTGAAAGCAGTCTGTTCAGCCCATGAAACTGAACAACTTTTCCCAAGGAAAATAGGTCGAAATATGAAAAAAAATTTGGACCTCCCATACAAATTTTCTGGGTCGGCTGGTAGGTACATTTTGTCTGGGAGGAGGAGGTTTTGCGCATTTAAAGATACACGTTGTATCCACAATGGCTATTTTTTACGCAACGGCTAAAAAAATAAAGAGGAGTCTCTCTGCTGTACCCGCTGCTCCATCGTCCGCTAGTGTGCCCTCGCTCCACTCTGCTGTACCCGCTGCTCCACTTAACTGTAGCTGATGTGCTTTTTATTTTATTTAAAGACATTGTTGGTAATGTGGTTTTAGTGGTCCTCATAGGTTACTAGAACTTCCTGACTGACACGTCACAACATATCCCACACAAAAAAAAAATCTATTCGATCTTCCCCCGACATAACACAAAACAGTTTGAGAAACACAGAATCACCAAATTTCAGCCTGAGGGGCAAGACCGGATGCCCAAACTCAAAAAATATAATAAACAATTGAAACATCTATGTCTTTTAAATAATCAAAGATTTTATTCCTAAACGTGTTAGTACGGAAAAGAACGGATAAATTCCTGCTATAGACTTTGGTCTACGTGTAATAGAGGTGGTTTTAAAAGTACGTCCGAACTTACCCCTTTACAGCAAAATTTTCATCATGCTCTGAAAAAAGTATAACGTGACTTTGCACAAGTGCAAAACGCCAAGTATTGAGTTTTAAAACAAAAACGATATTCAAGGTTAAGCTCCGTTTTATTGTCAATTATTTACTCTGTATTTCATCAATTTTGCGTTCATGGATGTCGAATAAATCAAGTTTTAGGAATAGTCCTCAAACTAGTCGAAAATCCGTCCGATGTTACCCCAACGCGCCTTATGTATGTATGAATAAAAGTTTTGTAGGTTACAAAACTAGTAAGGTTACATACATACATCACGCCTATTATACCTTGCGGGGTAGGCAGAGCGTAAACGGCCGCAAAAACAGTCACTTACGCCACGTCTGACAAATATTTGAGGGTCATTCAGATAATTATGTATCAATATAGGGACAGTTTGCATCAGCCCATCGCCTGAAATTGCAATATATCTGTAACCCTCAAGTCTCTTAGTCGCCTCATACGACACCCACGGGAAAGAAATGGGGGGATTCTATTCTAAGCCGGCATAACACGGCCTGCACAATTGTGTATCGTGTATATAATAAAAGGTGAACTCACAGCAAAAGGTTCCCCGGCTTCCTGGATCACGTAGCCCTCGATAACGTGGGTGAGAATGTTTGGCTTTACCATCGCCTTCGGCAGCCCTTTGTCTACAGACAAACAATATTGTGTCACACATTACAAAATAATAATTAGCAATTGTTAAAGGTCCGATGAAGAGTTTTAAAGAACACAAAATTAAATACACGCCTCTGTCACTTTCAAACAAAAAAACACCCTACAGAAACAAGCTGTTTTCTGACAATTTGTTTCTGCGCGTGGTTAAGAAATTGGCAAAAATAGCTAAGAAAATGGTCTCGTATGTCTAAATTTCGTCCCATGGCACAGTAGGTTTGCTTTAGGGCTTTACTTGTAAGCAGTTCTGTTTTCTTTTTTGTATATACCTACCGTGTACTTGCGATCGGCCCGTTGTAATCAGATCTCTTCCATTTTATTTCTCTTTACACAGGCTGGGACAATCTAGTGAGGCTGTCAGTATTGTCTTGGTATAGGGTATAAACATCAAGTGGAGGCCATGCCTCGGGAAGCTAAGCGTTAGACGCCTTTCGAAAAGGCAGATCGATGTCTTAAAAGGGCGGCTGGTAGCGACTGGATGGCGTAAACGGGAGATCGTGCCTTGTGGCGAACCTTTGGGGACACCTACGTCCAGCAGTGAACTTTAAATGACTAATGTTTGTTTATACCGACCGTGTTCTTGTGGTCGGCTGTTTGCGAACAGATCATACTCTTCCATGGCTTTTTTAAACAACAACAACAACACATATCACGCCTATAATCCCTTGCGGGGTAGGCAGAGCATAAACGACCGCATAAAACGGACATTTACTCCACATCTGACAAACGTTTGAGGGTCATCCGGAAAATTGTGTAAAGCCATAGTGACAGGTTGTCAGCCCATCGCCTAAAATTACAATACACACCCTCGAGTCCCTTAGTCGCCTCTTACGACTCCCACGGGCAAGAAAGGATTTTACAAGAGGATAATAGCTGAGATAATCTGGTGACACAATTAAATACATACATACACATACAAATATCACGCCTATTATCCCTTACGGGGTAGGCAGAGCGTAAAAAGCTGCAAAAACGGACATTTACGCCACGTCTGACATATATTTGAGGGTCATTCGGAAAATTGTGTATCGCCATATTGACAGGTAGTCAGCCCACCGCTAAAATTGCAATACACACATAATACAATTAAATACTGTGCAGTGCAGTGCTAGTAATAGGGTACGTAGGGGCTCGTTACCGTGGCTGCCGGCTTGGCTCATGTGCCGCACGGCGCCCTGCTTGAAGAGTGGCGTCGCGGAGCACACCGGCGCCGCCACCGCCGCCGTCATCGTCGACGCCTGGCACGTGGACGACGCCACCGTCGTCACCACCTGCCAAACGATATTCATATTACTGTAATTTAACTTGCGTATACAGCTTTAGATAACAACACAATATCATAGATTACCATCGGGAGAAAAAAGCGCGAAACTACCCCAGTCAGACAAATATTTATTACGGGAGAAGCGAACTCGACATTTCACGTCAGAAAAGCAAGACAGGAGATCCACTGCGCTGCAGCAACAATACACGTATGGCGAGGGAAGCGAGGTATGATAGAGGACGTAATGATGTGATATTAGCAAGTAGTAATAGTAGGTAGTAAAATTCATGTATCATGGTATACGCCACTGTACCCAACTGCAAATACTAGCGTGCACTGTTGCCTCGCGTGGTTAGAGTTCTTCAAACGTATAGCTAATACCTGTGTCGCCGGCGGAGCGGAGAGCTGCGCGCTGCTGGTGGGCGGAGGAGCGGAGGGCGAGGGGGCGGGGGCCGGGCTCGCGGGGGCGGGCGGCGCGGGGGAGCGCGGCGGCGGCATCGACAGCGACTCGCTCGCACCCGGGCTCGGTTTGCTCGACTCTGAAACATTGCTACTGTGAAACTAAGCTCCCATAGTTCGGCTATGACACTAGACTGCCGACCTAAACACCAGCAATGATCGATGATCGGATAACAAACTCAAAAACAGTTGTATAAAGACGCGCTTTATGCATTCTGCCTATAGAAAAGAAGAAACCGTATTCTTCTGAAGCATTACGTCTAATGAGGAGGTCATCTTTCGATAAAATACTCAAATTTGCCGTCATCTTCTGCCGCACCTGTCAGATCTTGTTGTTCGTTTGTTGTTCATTTGTTGCTCAGTTGTTCTGTTAAGTTATTGTTTAGTTGCTGTTCAGATGTAAGTTGTTGACTCGACATCTGAACAACTGCTGAAGTATTGAATTTTCATAAATTCACAACAAGCCATGCTAAGTTCTCGTATTGAATGAGACCTTGTTTTGGACCTTGCAATCGCCGGTGTATATTACTAAAGTTTTTTTTTAAAGAGTATAGATAAAATAGAGTATGCTACTGCATATAATAAGGCATTGGAATGCTCGTGTCCAACTATTATCGCACTCTGCTACGGGTTGTATGATAAACAGACACTCGCATTGTAATGCCCCCTATTATATGACACTCGCATAAACTTTCACTTACCAACAGTGTTGGTGCTGGTGGAGACGGCCGCGTCGGCGGTGGCGGCGGGCGTCGGCGGGGTAGCGGAGGGCGCGGGCGCGGCGGGGACAGAGGGGGCGGGCGCGGGTGAGGCGGCGGCGGGGGCAGGGGAGGGGGCGAGGAACGTGCCCGACGACTGCACGGGCTCGGAGGCCTCGCTCGCCCCGCCCAGAGAACCCGACACCTGCTGCACCGGCGCCTGACCAATGACACAGTTAAACATTTTGCTCACGGTTATGCTCAAGTACTACTGGTTGGCTAGTAAATTCACTACTGTTTAATACTTTATTTAGAATAAAACACTAATTTTTTTTACGTCACTGCACTATATACTAATTACGATGACGTCAAAATAGAAACTTATAATTTGCTTTTCAGTTTGGTAAATCTTATGTTGCATATTTTATAGCAAGTTCACGTTTTGCACCTGCTCCTTCTCCTGCCGCTGTCGCGTATATTACTCGAAATACTCCCGCGGAAGTATCAACGCGAGTGAGTGTTCACACACTGCCGTTATACTCTACTCGCACTATACGAGTGAGCGAGATAGCAATACATTCCACAAGCGTTCGTGCTGCCGTTCCTTTAACTCGCGCACGAAAAGCCGACATTCGAGGGAGCACGGTAAATGGCAGCTGCATGACGAGTAGCAGCGCGAGTAGAATGTTTACATATTCGCGCTGCCCACTTCCCTGCCCATATTGGCATCGTGTGAACGTGCTATTAGAGGAAATAAACCTAAGATACTAACCGGTGGTGGCGGCATCTGTGCCTTGTCTTCCTCGGTCTTGACGTGCGCGACGAGGGCGGTGGGCGCCGGCAGCTGCATCAGCGAGCCCTGCACCGGCGCGGCGATCAGCCCCACCGCGCCCACGCCGCTCACCGCGCTCATCCCACTCACCCCGCTCACACTGCTCACCCCGCCACCCGCGCTCAGCGTCAGCTGCGGCGAGCTCAGGCTGCTCGCGGGCACCTGCGACATCGCAACATTGTTATTCATACTTGTGAATGTTGGCCACAATTGGTTTTCTAACATCAATATGAACAAGAATAGATTCAACGAATATTTAATAATTCGCGGTATGGCCAGAGCCTACATTTGGTCAAGAACATAGTCCAGTATAAATATTACTTATACAAGTTTATTTTTTAGTCAGCACGCAAACTTTACAGGTTGATTCTACTCTTGATTATGAACGACATTTACCATGAGGCCATCTCCGAAATCGAAGGAAAATCTGCTCTTCCATATATTTTAATAAAAAAGGTAAAAGTTATCTAATTTTCTATGGAACAGCTGTTTCCTTTTTATACTATTTCGGTGGTGGCTTCATTGCCAAAGTTGTTCACAAACATGAGTAAAATCATTGCGAATGGACTAAAAATAATTGTGTATTTGCCATTATCTGTATCTAATTAATAATTATGATATATAATTTAAATGTAATAATAACTGCTTCATTTATTTCAATAGGTACCGAATATTCGTTGCACCTCTTGTAAAATTCATACAGATCCCCCTACTGATGATAATGTTTGCGAGTTTCATAACTTGGAGCTTTGATAAAAGCTCGTTTCAAATTAGACTATGTGCATATTTGTCACACAATTACATTAGATCAATCAGAACCACGACATCAAATCGGTTCTATATAACATTGCCTCAGTAGGAAAGTATGAATAGAAATAAGTAATTTAAATAAAAAGGAATCTCATTAAATTACAACAACATAAAAACTATGAAGGACAATATCAGTTTATGCAGCTGACATAATGGACGGCATTAAGTTAGCCGAGTGTAATAACAGTTTGACACGAGCATAAGAATGCCTTAATTATATGCAGTTGCATACACTTTTTTATCTAAAATCTACACATAAATTCCATAAGATATGGGAAAAGTAAAAAATAATATGCACACAAGTTCAAATCACATATTTTGTTGTTCTTTATTTAAATTTGAGTATTTGGCACAGGATATAAAAATGAGTTTTATTTCTCCATTTTCTCGTTTAATGCGAAAACATCAAGGCACACTCAAAATCCATTTTCAGCGCGCTACCCAATAACGACGTGTGTGATTGTTGCTTGCTCTCTTTGGTATTTCATCTTGCCGTGTGATGCCGGCCTGGAATAGCATCACCCCATTTCTTACCCATGGGTGTCGTGTATTGCAATTTTAGGTGATGGGCTCACAACCTGTCACAATAGTAATATCCAGCTATCCGATTGACCCTCAAACTTTTATCAGACGTGGTGTTAATATCCGTTTTACGGCCGTTAACGCTCTGCCTACCCCTTATGTTGGGTGATGCTATTCCAGGCCGGCATCACACGGCAAGATGAAATACCAAAGAGAGCAAGCAACAATCACACACGTCGTTAAGGGAGAAAGGCTTGATTTATGTATGTATGCAGTCATCGCAGCGCGCTGTCAAATTTGGACTAAGAGTGTACCTACCTTAATGTTATAGGTACATCAATCACATGAGCCGCAGATATACAAGTAGGTAGAGATAGAAAATTTGGGATAATTCACCACATACATAGGTAACGCATTACTTACCATATATTTAACAATAAACCAACCAAACATCGTAGCGTGATATAGTTACAAGTGGATTACTCGGAATTAACGGGATTTCGGCACCTAGTTCGATTTTATCGTGTTGTTGTCTCGATATTCGGTTGGGTTCTCAATATTTAAATAATAGTACGGCTCCTTAGCTCTGACTTTGTATGAAGCTATGGTCTCATCCGGAAGCAAGCATGAAACTTGATATGCTGTAGCTTTCATATGTGTCATTAATCTGTCAAACGAATGTTTTACTGAAAAGTTTTTGTATAACATTAACCGTTTTTTAATAAAAGCAGAAAAACCTAAAGTAGGGACATAAAAAGGGGGGGGGAATCATTCGTTTGACAGCTTGTTACCCCTTAAATTATTAATTACACATATGAAAGCTACAAGCATAGGTACTAAGTTTCATGCTTTATTCCGGATGGGACTGTACTCAGAGCTATCAAGCCGTACTATAAGACGCAAAACCCCGTTAAATCTTTATATTGTGTTATAAATAGTAAGAGCAAAAAGACGAGAACAGATAAAACGAGTTAAAACTACTACTACCATCATGATTCATAGTAGATACCTAATCACTTTCAATTAAAAGGATTAAAATATTATTGATTAATGATTAAGCTATTATTAATCAATGAGAAAATTTTCAAAAATAAATATGTAATACATATAATACTGAAAAAAGATTTTTAATCATTCATCAAGTACGTAGATAAATAAGTCATCAATACGCCTTAAAGTTCAATTATACACATGCACCTATAAGAAATATCATGCACTCGTTATATAGTAGTACAGGTATACTAGTATGAAAGTACAATATTAAAATACACTAGAAATGTTTACAAGTTCAAGGACCGGAAACGAGTCATGCATGAACAGAGATAACACTGCGAATTCAATAAACAAGGAAAAACACTGGACAGCTCGAGAATATTACACAATCATTATTATTCGTAATAAATAAATATGGTCGTACAATAATCAAATTGGTCACGATGGTGCACGAATGGACAATATCCGTCAGCGTAGCCTGCATTTCAAATGCTTATTTCAGAATGAAAAACACGAAACGTCCGATTCCTTTGACTTTAGAAACATTTAAAAACGTTTCTTCCGCAAGTAAAGTAAGTACTTGGTAATATTTTGATGCAATTGCGTCTCAACTGTTGCTTTTCACATGCGCGGCACAGCTTGTCCGGCTTGTCCTGCGCTTTAGGTTTGACCTTGACTGTTGTAACTACTATGTATATCGAGTATGGAAATAACGAGTCTTCAAACACTAACAGGAGATAGCTCTCACTACTGTGCCTCATCACTTCGGTCTAATCTATGAGTAAATAGGTGAATTCGAGGAACATTACGTAGTGTGTTCGCCATTGACACTAAGTTATTTAACCGGCCACGCAATGTATGGCGAATATTACCTGCAGACATGTAGAATGCAGTTTTATAATATGGGCTACGGCTGATATCAACTGTGTCAACGAGACAACTGATTCTAAATAGGTCAAAGGTCAAACTAAACGTAATTATTTCGACGAGGTAATGGGTACGCACAACCAATATTCGCGAACTTTAGGGACTATATCAATACACCCTTAATATTGTTTTTTTATCTAGAACTTGATAGTTAAATTCTGACCTTGTATAAAAATCAATACGATCCCGTTTTGTCAAGTGCAGTATTGAGATTTGCTGTCTCTTTTACATTCGGCCTTGTTTATTGAATTCTGTCTCATCGACGAAGGTTGAACATTGCAACCGTATATCATCGTTTCATAACATACTTAATTGTTACTAAATATCCCATGGAAAACATGTAATAAATAAATACGGTTGCAACGTTTTCATTCTGGTTGAGAAAAGGTTGTGAGGACAGACGACACATGGGGTAGGATCGAAAGGTGGTCGTCAGGGGGGGGCTACCTCGTGGTGCAATATCGCCGGCGTGACTTGGACGAGGGACGCGGGCAGCAACGAAGCGCCCTCGAGGGTCAGGCCCGACTGCCAATGTTATATAGACTGCCGCTATACTCAGTGGATTTACACTATAACGCTTACCACCAAATACCAAAACGACATTTTCAGTGAGGACTTATTATCCATACAAGTGGTGTATGGATGTTTTCATCAACCGTTGATATAGAAACCTTTTGTTCATTAAATCCTACTTTCACTTTTTACACATTTCGTTTGCAACAACTGTTACTAATTTTGACATTTGTCAAGATATTTATTTGATTCCAATGTTCACATAATCTTCTATCCACTTCTATAGACAGTTAATACATTTTTATTATCTTGCCGTTTATGTGTTTGGTAGTTTACATCATGCACAGGTTATATTAATTACTTGGTTGCTTAATAATATACCTACGCAAGTAATAGGTGAGTATTTATTGTTGTGTTCTAGGGATTCAATAGATTATTAAATACTAGTGGGACTTTAGTGATTTAGTCATGTTTAATAAATTAAATACATGTAGGTGAATTTTCTAACAAAGACGATTTAGAAGTTCTTGTACTTCACGAATACCTATAGTAGTAAAAATCATATATATTTCTGCAAATGATACTTAAATAATAAAATATTTGCTGTTATTCAAGCTATAGGTAAAAGTAGCAACAACGGCCACTTTTAGTACAAATTTGTTGTAAATGAAAGTGCCGTGATTATTACATCAAGTTTATAGGGTCTGATTGAAATTTAAGGCGAGTGTAGCCGTCGACGACCTCGACGGTGGCGTCACTTCACAAAAAAAGTTTTCTCTTTAAACAAACAATCTATCAGAATGTCCGATACCCAAGTTTTTAGTACCTATTATCCTTAAGTAAAACTTGAAACTGCAAACTCAATGAAATAATTGCTGCAATTAAAGTTATGGAAAAAGGGCCTAAAAACGGCCTCTTTTGGTGTTAATTGCCATCATTTTAATTACAGCGAATATTTTATTGAGTTTGCAGGTTCTAATTTTACATAAGGATAATACTAAAAACTTGGGCATCGGACATTCTCTGATAGATTGTTTGTTTAAAGAGAAAGCTTTTTTTTGTTAAGTGGCGCCACCGTTGAGGTCGTTGACGGCTATACTCACCTTAAGAAATACAAAAATTTGTGCAATGGATAGTATGACTTTTTGTTTGCATTAATATATATGTTTTTTTTCGTGAAGTGACGATGTTTCTAGTACAAAGGAGGGGAACCTACCGTTTGCATCTGAGTAGTGTGACTGAGCGTCGGCTGCTGCACAGCCATCCCCACGGACGTCTGCACCAAGTTACCGCTTACCAATGTCTACAACACACAAACAAACATTTCGTACTTCTTAACAAAATAGACACGTTTTTAAATGAAAATTATTAGCCTCAATCTTTGCTAATAAGCGATACCCTAGCAGGGTGCATGTTTGTGCCCATTTAAAATTAAAGATCTCTTGTACAACATGTAAGCAGAAATAAGGAATTGAAAAGAATACCTCCTGTGCTAGGTATACAATTTAAGAAAACTTGTAAATATTTTTTTAGGCGCTGGCAGGATTTGAACCTCCATCTTTACTCTTTTCGCCATTACTACTGAGGAAAAAAAAGTGCAAGTTTTCAAAAATTTAAAAGAATTTTTTGTTATAAAAGGAGTAAATACTTTAAACGAATCATCTGAATTACCTGAGGCTGCTGTTGTAAGGTCTGCATGGCAGTATTTTGTGTGTGTTGCGTGGAATTAATTTGACCCAGCAGTGTACCCGGCTGAGCCATGCCTCCAAGCTAATGAGAGAAAAATAAACTTTTTAATATTTCACACTGACAAGCGAAGACTTTAAGTCGAGTGTAGCCGTCAACAAATTTGACGGTGGCTCCACTTCACAAAAACAAAGTTTTCTTTTTATACAAGCAATCCATCAGATTATCCGTTGCCCAAGTTTTTAGTAATATCTTTAAGTAAAATTAGAACATGCAAACGCGATGAAATATTTGCTGTATTTAAGGTTATGGCAATTAATACCAAAAGTAGCCGATTTTAGGTACTCTTTTCCATAACTTGGGCAACGGATATTCTGATAGATTATTTGTATAAGAGATTTTTTTTGTGTAGTGGCGCCACTGTCGAGGTCGTTGACGAGTACACTCGCCTTAAATATACTGTGATACTGTCAAGAAAGTCGAGTGACTGAACAACTTTTTTAAAACAATATTATGTTGGGAAACAGTTATGAAAACAAAACAATTGTCGTAGTACCACCAGGAAAGTCTTAGTGTACTTTTTAGAGGACTAATGTTGCTTCCCAACACAAGAATATACATTATATGATTAAGTGACTTAAGGAATGTTTTTTTTTCACCTCGTTTTCGTTCTAGATATGAGGAACGTAGGATGGCAACGCCAATGAGAACAAACCATATTTTGCAAATACATTATCTTGAATCTGGCGAGGTGTAAGATACAGCACTCCGAAAACTGATGGTGATTTTGTGTGAGAGGTCGTTTTTTTAGTTTAATGTCATGAGCTCCTAGGGAAAAGTTGTCGGTTTCATTGCATACCCCCATATCAGTATTCGGAGGGCTGTCCCTTACAGCCTGTATTTTACAAGTAAGTAGAATGGGAGGTGGTTCAGTTCAGTTTTTCTTTTTTTTACCTTTATCTTCATAGTAACGACTTACAGGGTGTATTTGTTGTACCATGGAGATGGTTTGCGGCATGCCGGCCATGGGCAGCGTCTGCGCCACCGAGCCCACCGGCAAGCTGCCCTGCTGCATGCTCACCGTCATCCCTATAAATAAATAATAAATATATTGGACATTTCACACAGCGCCATCTAGCCCCAAACAATGCTTGTAAAATGGGAACTAGATAGGTGGTAAACAATGACACAACATCTACATTTTTAGCAGCAATATTTCACAGGGACTGAATACCGGTATTGATCAAAATTTTTGTTCTAGTACAATAAAATAAATTTATAGAAACTTTAAAGAAAAAATATGTCCTTTATGTCTATATAGCGTATCTTTTGCGCCGTGTGATGCCGGCTTAGAATAGTATCACCCCATTTCTTTCCCTTGGGAATCGTAAGAGGCGACTAAGGGACTCGAGGGTGTGTATTGCAATTTTAGGCGATGGGCTAACAATCTGTCCATACGGCGATACACAATTTTCCGCATGACCCTCAAATATTTGTCGGACGTGGCATAAATGACCGTTTTTTGCGGCTGTTTGCGCTCTGCCTACCCTGCAAGGGATTATAGGCATGATATGTGTATGTTTATATGTATATAATCTTTTCGGAAATGAAGTTCAGGCCACACACAAATTTTAGTTTTTTTATATAAGATTTATCTTATGAAACGGTTCGGTAAGTCCGAGTTTGTGTGTGTGTTTGTTATTTCTTCGCGTTCAAACGGCTTGACAGATTTGCATTAGATTGTTTTAACGGATAGAATATTACTTTTTGCCTTGATAAAACGTACCATTCCCATGGGAAAACCGAAAAGAATGTGATTCCAGCTAAAGTAAAGTTTAGTCTTTTCAATATTTTAAACAATGAATTATTATTATTTAAATTAATAAGATTCTCAGACATTACCGTTTAGGTGGCCTAAGATTGAGGTTCTCCTTCCACAAATATTAATATGAGGAATTTGCACTAGATTGACAATTATCCAAGCGAAAATAAATACCTGACATACCTTGTTGCTGATAATGTTGGACCATTTGCTGAGCCTGTTGCTGTTGCAGCAATTGTTGTTGCTGTATATGCTGCTGCTGTTGTTGTTGTTGTTGCTGTTGTTGTTGCTGCTGCTGTTGTTGCTGCTGCTGCTGTTGTTGCTGCTGCTGTTGCTGTTGTTGCTGCTGGAAATGTATATATTTAATCCAGCTGCCAGAACAACTAGAATCTAAGGCTGCTTCATATTTAAAATACATGAAACAAGAAACCGAATACATGTTATCTGCGGCCGGGACTTCAATACGGGAGTACCGTCCTACTGCTCTACCAACTTAGCTACCGGAGCCTCGTCTGCTATCACCAAATTTTCGACCTCTTAAAACTGTAATTTTTTATCATATCTCTATTAAAACCTATTATATATAGCGCTGTGAATGCAAAAATCCTAATGCACTGAGTAAAAATACGCTTCGAAAGAAGTAAGTAAACTTCAGAAAATTAATGCATTTTCTGTTAACTTTTATCTACACTCGTCTCATAATGTTCGAATTATGAACTCGAAAACAGTTGCATAAAGACTTACTTGAGGCATTCTGCCTATAAAAATTACAGTTTCATAGAAATTACAGAAGCGTAATGAATGAGACTTAATGAGAAGGCTCTTACTTGGTTAAAGTTGAGAAATGAATCGAAGTTTTTTTTGCCAATACTCATATCGCCATCTTCCGCCGCACCTGTCAGTTGTTGTTGTACGGTAATTGTTTGATTGTTGTTTAGTTGTTTTATTAGGTTGTTGTTGAGATGTTCTTCAGCTGTTGTTCAGATGTTGATCAGTTGTTGTTGAGATTTTGTTCAGTTGTTGTTTAGATGTTGTTCAGTTGTTGTTCAGATATTGTTCAGATTTTGTTCAGTTGTTTAGTTAAGTTTTTGTTCAGTAGCTGACTCGACATCTGAACAACTGCTAAGTATAGAATGTTCAAAAATTCATATCAAGCCATATTACGTTCTCGTATTGAATTTGACCTTGTATCGGGCCTTGCAATCGCCGGTGCGGACGTTTGGAAAAGTGTGTAACTGAGTTCATTTTGGAGAGTGTAGATAAAATAGTGTATGCAACTGCATATAATTAGGCATTAGAATGCTCGTGTCAAACTATTATCAGACACTCGCATTCTAATGAACCCCATTATATGACAGTTGCATAAACTCCTATTTTGGTTGGGCAGTCGTGTAAAAACTACATCAATTGCATACCTGTATGGCTTGTTGTTGCTGCAACATCGCCTGTTGTTGTTGTTGTTGTTGCATCGTGTTGTTGGGTTGCTTCTTGTCCAGCGCATTCATGATCGGCGTCATCTGTCCGTTGGAGTTCAACATCAACAAACTGAAATATAACAATCATATACATTATGCACGTTCAAATTTTAGAGACATTTGGATGATAGCACTTATTATGAAAAAAAACTAGGTTATTATGCATTTACAACGCAATCATTGCAGGTGATTCTACTCATAAATCATGAGTTTGTTTTGAGGCAAACTCAGGCGTCACTAAAAACCAATTTACCGGACAAGCTTATTTATTTTCGCGCGTTTGGAGACAGCTCAATAGTAGAATTTGTTCATGAGTAGACCCTAATATAGAAATGCTAATACCAAACGACAATGACGAAAACAGTATAAAAGGCGATCAGATCAAATCACCTTTACTTGCAACGAGTGGCGAGTTGTCGCTAACTAGCTCATGCGAAATTATATTTCTGCATATACAAATACAAAATACGCCTCCTGGTCCACAATCATTATTAGATATGTACCGACTATGATAAATACCTACCACTATGGCTGACCATTATTTCGGTAATCTTCGGCAACGTTTAGGAGGTATTGTTGCGAGAGTTTTGAGCCTTGTCTACCAATAAACAGTTAGGGAGTAATTTCAAACACAAAGATTAATATATCAAAATTCAATGTCGTAATACACATACACATATCACGCCAATAATCCCTTGCGGGATAGGCAGAGCGTAAACAGCCGCAAATCTGTCTGACAAATGTTTGAGGGTCATTCGGAAAATTGAAAAGTATCGCTATAGTGACAGGTTGTCAGCCCATCGCCTAAAATTGCAATACACACCCTCGAGTCCCTTAGTCGCCTCTTACGACTCCCACGGGAGAGAAATGGGGTGATGCTATTCTAAGCCGGCATCACACGGCATGTCGTAATAACTGCCGATTAATAGGCTAGCTATCTACCCGACTAGTCACCGACTTCAAAAATGGCCGACTAGTGGATGTAACTGTAATCATTATGGAAGGAAATGCTCACTGTTGATTGGACGGCTTCATCTGGTGTTGCAGTTTGTTGGTCTGGTTAGCGGCGTCCTGCTTGGCAGCCGGCGCGGGCGACCGCACGCCCGCCTTGCCGCGGTGTTTAGCCTGACAATACAATGCATACATACAATACAATAATTCTATACCTTGCGGGGTAGCCAGCGCGAAAACTGCCGTAAAAGCGGACATTGACGACTCGCCTGAGAAACATTTGATGATCATTCAGGAAATTGTGTATCGTACATTTGTAACCCTCGAGTTCCTTTGTCGCCTCTTACGACACCAACGGGAAAAAAAATGGTGTGATGCTGTTCTAAGCCAACACATGACACAGCCGACATCACACGGCACAAAAAATTTACTTGTTAATTACTTTTATACGGTCCAAGGCTAAATTCGCTGTAGTAACAGATACCAAGTATGCGGAAAAAAACTGTCACATCAGTCTACAGCGGCATACTGCTAGACGTAGGCCTCCCCCATGTTACGTCGTAAGAAACGATCTTCCGTTGTCGCCATCCAGTCATTTGAGACTGTGACGAAGACGATATTTATCACTTTCACTTACACACAGAAAAGCGCTAGAAAACTCTACTTAGTCGGTTTACCGAATATACTAGAGTAAACGATATTGGTGCTGACCTGGTTCTGCGCCTGGCTAGCGGTCTGCGTGGAGACGGAGGCGGCGGGCCTGATGCCGGCCGACGGCAGGATGTTGGAGAGCGGCCGCGGCGGCTTCGCCAGGCCGTCGCCCGACGCGCGCGGCTTGCCCGCCGGGCCCGTCGCGCACGACACGCTCGCGTCTGCACGCAACAAACACGAGTGAGCGAGAGCGCATGGTTAAGGCGAGGAATTAGCGCGAGCAAGATTTTTAAACCAGTTTTATTTAGACAATTACAACAAAAAAAATCTGAAAAATATAAATGTTATTCTCGAGCATCTTACAAATAACATATACCTATCAGTTACATAATTTGACAAACTTTACTCGATAGAAAAAATAGGCAAAGTAGCCTCTATTTAAAACATTTTTTCAACATTATGTCTAAGTTTTAAAGTTATAACAAAATAAGTTATGTTATAATCTAGATACATACCTTTTCTAGTACGAATACATAATATAGACATTGTAACGGTGGTATTCCTCTAGTTTCTATGTCGTAAAATCTTGCGAAAATTTGAGCGTAATATGAATGTTTATTTCTCTTGGGCGCAGCACGAATGAAAGGGAAAAACTTTTCAAAGATTATACGAAGACAGCCAAATCCAAATACAAATTTTACTTTACAAATTGATTTTAATGTATGCACTAATCGTAATCTTTATAATAATACTAGCTTTTACCCGCGACTTCGTCCGCGTTAGATAGTTATTTTAGGCAGAAGTTGTAAAGTAGGTATGTGTATTCATAGTAAGTGTGACAGTGACAGTAGAACAGTTCTTATCTCTACTGTTTAAAGATGACTTGCTTGCCTCTGTTGTTAAAGGGACAATTCTAAATTTGAGAGATCAATATTTATAACCATTGAATACAAAAGTCAGTAGATAACAGAGTACTTACTCCAGAGGTGCCGAATTGAGAACACTAAACACTAAAGTAGATAAGACAGATAAAAAGGTAATTTAAGTTACTGTAATACATTTTCATATACCACATTTTTTGTTTTTCTATCCTCGGTAAAAAGTAGGCAATGTCCTTTGTCACCTTATTCCCATCATACTGAACAACTTTTGTTTTAGAACCATTCCTGTATCTCTAATAGTTTAGCTGGGCTCCTGATGGTACACCTGGTGGTCTACGTAAGGTACTCCAGATCCCCAATGTCCTTGTGAAAAGAAGCTGCTCATCATACTGAACAACTTTTGTTTTGGAACCATTTCTGTATCTCTAATAGTTTAGCTGGGCTCCTGATGGTACACCTGGTCGTCTACATAAAGTACTCCAGATCCCCGATGTCCTTGTGTAAATAAAGAGGCCCATCATACTGAACAACTTTTGTTTCGGAACCATTTCTGTATCTCTAATAGTTTAGTTGGCTCCTGATGGTACACCTGGTCGTCTACATAAAGTACTCCAGATCCCCGATGTCCTTGTGTAAATAAAGAGGCCCATCATACTGAGCAACTTTTGTTTCGGAACCATTTCTGTATCTCTAATAGGTTATGTGGGCTCCTGATGGTACACCTGGTGGTCTACATAACGTACTCCAGATCCTCAATGGCCTTGTGAAAAGAAGCGGCCCATCATACTGAACAACTTTTGTTTTATAACCATGCCTGAAACTCTAATAGTTTAGCTGGGCTCCTGGTGGTACACCTGGTGGTTTACATAAGGTACTTCAGATCCCCAATGTCCTTGTGAAAAGAAGCGGCCCATCATACTGAACAACTTTTGTTTTATAACCATGCCTGAAACTCTAATAGTTTAGCTGGGCTCCTGGTGGTACACCTGGTGGTCTACATAAGGTACTTCAGATCCCCAATGTCCTTGTGAAAAGAACCGGCCCATCATACTAAATTACTTTTGTTTTGGAACCATGCCTGTATCTCTAATAGTTTAGCTGGGCTCCTGGTGGTACACCTGGTGGTCTACATTAGGTACTCCAGATCCCCAATGTCCTTGTGAAAAGAAGCGGCCCATCATACTGAACAACTTTTGTTTTGGAACCATGCCTGTATCTGTAGTAGTTTAGCTGGGCTCCTGGTGGTACACCTGGTGGTCTACATCTATACTCCAGACCCTCGAATGGTGATAAAAAGTAGCCTATGTCCGTTCTCGGTATGCTAGCAATCTCGGTGCCAAGTTTCATTAAGATCGGTTCAGCGGTTTGGCCGTGAAAGCGTAGCAGACAGACAGACAGACAGACAGAGTTACTTTCGCATTTATAATATTAGTGTGGATAGTGTGGATAATTCTTTTATTGCACAAACTAAGTTTACAAATAAATAAAAAAGAAAGAAAAAAAGTACAACTAGGCGGCCTTCTTGCTATGGTAGCAAGCTACACCAGGCAACCTTTGGGTGATAGAAAAGCAATAACAATAACTTAACAAGAGCCAAGCCTACCGGTATCATAAATATCTATGGCAAGCTAATAGTAGACTGCACGATATTAATTGCTTTTGCAACAGCTTTCTGGCGACGAAACTTTGAAGAACCACTCTTCGAGTTTAAAAAGATGCAATAAGCAAGCGTGTAAGGTAATCAATATTTAGGATTTTTGTGCAGCCGAAACCAAAAGGGAACGTGGAACTTATTTTGTTTTAAATATCGATGATATGTACATGTAGGTACTGTCTTATTGAACACCTGATTGAAACTGCACCCATTTGTGTTTTGTGGGAATCGAACCCACGACTTTATCGGCCAGTATCACAAAACATTAGGAAGGAAACAAAATAGAAAATGGAACGTACATAATACATATAGTTAAAACGTTATTGATGCATATGAAAATGATATTTTTTTATTGTGGCGTACATAAAGTACAAACAAAAAACTGGCCTCTGCATAAGGATGCACTGTCTTAAAATTTATGGTGTGGTTTCAGCATTCTTTTCCGCATAGACACATTTGCATAAACAATACTTTTATTTCAATTTCGCCCAGGCAAGATTGTATTTATTTACTTATATATTGTTCTAATTTATCATTATCAGTATATTCACATTGCAGCCTGCAAGCACAATCACTCCCGTTGCAGCGTTGGCTGTGCCCCCTTTATCTTGCCCTCTGCTCAATTTGGGTGGTTTCAGAGCAAACGTGTGACTTTGAAGCGCATCCCCAAAGGAGCCAGGAGTCTGGCAGCCGAAAAGCTGGCTTCCACGACAGATGTCTTCAAACCAATACAGTTGGCTTTCTTTGGTCAGTCTATGCTAAGTTTGAGCGTACCCCCGGCTTGCACATGAACATTGTAATTATCACGATTTCGATTGTGATAGATGAATGTTGTTCTTCTTTTGCACCCAGTCGCATCGCATAGGCAAAATATCGCAAGCTAGTCTCCTAATCCTTATCATTTACTTTGCGTAGTGTACTTCATTCTGTCGATCGCATTTATTGTTCATTTCATATTTTATCAAACGCTACGAGATAGGTAACCTCGTTGCATTTGTGAGAATACACATCCTTTTTTATAAATAGAGTCGGTACGAAAAGGGAATAGGCGTGGGCCAAAACTGGTATATTTTTTATTAAATCGGTTGTTATGACATTTCTTATACTTATACAAGGTGTTACAAAAAGACGAGTAAAGCTGAAAGGGTCTTGAAGGGTCAGCTGTAAAGAGTGTATACAGAAAAAAATAAAGCCGTAGTGTCATGTATAAAAATTATGAAAACCGATTAATTTTAATGAATTCGATAAATTTTTAATAATTACGTCCCAACACTATTTATTACAATTTTGAGTTCATTACACTTACCAGGAGATCTTTCTCGCCACCTCCTAACCCCGCCCATTGATAAAGTAAACAATGTCACCTCCTTTACCTACCAGGAGTCCAGGAGACGTTTCCAAACCCTTTTGGCGGTTCGCCTACTTGTCGTCTCGTCCGTCGCTGCGTATTTTAAACTTACCGTAACGCTTGCGTCTGTCAGACGAAAGGAAATTGCGAAATCAGATCATATTGCCATACAAATAAGGCCACGGTGTGTTTACGGATGCGTCTGTCAAGCACCGTAAACGACAAACGACAAGTAGGAGAACCGCCTTCTACTTATGTAGGGTTAAGTAGATTTTTCTACGTAAATGCAGGTTATTCCTCAACATTTGTCTTATTGTAAGAAAAGAAAACATTAGTAACTTGTCTTACTAAGAACCATTACCTACTTAGGTTACCTGATAGATCAAGGAGATACCTAGTTAAAATTTTACTAAGAACTTACCGAGTGTTATGATCACTTTGTACGCAGCCCTTTCAGTTAATTTAAAAACTTTTGCACTAAACATTACACTACAAAAATGGTCCAAAAATTTGTTCACCGTGTTCGTTGCACAAACGTGACCGTGTCGGTCGTGGTCGGGATACAGCCTGACTTTTCGCACCATTTTGTAAAAGTTCAATAACCTGGAATAAGCCTTGTTCGGGCGTCACCCAGGACGTTGTGGGTGAACGCTTCCAGTACAATGAAAGCGTCTGGATGTATCCAGAAAGCATTGGTACGATGGTGAATGGTGACCGTCGTCGCTGCTCAGCTGGTGGTCTACCAACGACAATCTTTGCCGATACAGCGAGCTTGCCAGATTTAAATTGCCATCTACATTTTCCACACACATAACCATAACTTAATATTGTATCAGTATGGAGCGAGCCATTTACATAAAGAACTACCAAAACCGAAAATCAATAAGTAATCAATAACGCGCGCGAAAGCTTACGATCGACTAATCGAACCACAAAGAAAAGCCGCTCTCGGGGGCGGGGCTAAAGGTCATGGCGGCGCCTTTGTGACAAATGTGCGTGTGCGCAAACCATAGGGGTGCCACTGACGCGCTTTTTATCCTCTCTTTTCGCGGAATAACTATTACGTAAGATTGACCAGCAATTTTTCTTAACCGCATACAATTATTATTTCACTAAAATAATTTACGAATTCGATATTGTTATTTGAATGCACCCTTGATATTATTATTTAAATTCACCCGCAGGACTCCCCCTGCGGACGGACGTACTTTTGACTTTGACGCATCCGTCTGTCAGACGAAAGGTAATTTCAAATTCCCATACTAAAAACGGATTCCTGGGCACCCTGTAACGATTTTACCAAGGTGTTTCGACAGACGCATCTGTCAGTCGGTCATTTTGTGGGGTTCGCCTTATTCTTTGATGTGGCTCAGTTTTTGGCTGATAGATCAACATAGTGGTTATCTGACAAGAACGAAGAGCCGTGTTGTGTTACTGAAAGCACGCTAGACATTTTTTTTTTGTTTTTAGTTGTGGACCCTACGATTTTTAGCCCCGGGGCTTTTAATCTACACCTGACTGTATGGTGGGGAGCAGGAGCTCACCCGGAAAAGTTTGTGGTTGTTCAAACAACCAGCTCAATTGCGCCCTTGGGGCGCGATTGGGCTTACGAGTTGTTCTGGGGAGAACGTATTGGACTGAATCTACCCGGCACGTGCCGGTAGTTCCCAAAGTGGGGAGCAAATGAGGGACCTCCGCGCCCCCGCCGGCGGGGGCGTCGGTTGCTTGAGGAGCTTGTGGAGTGTGATCTACTCGCAATGGCTGCAGCAGTGGCTACTGTGATTTCATCATCTTCTTCCGTAAGGATGTGTCTCGGACGGTGAGCACGTTAGACAGTTGGTCCCGCTCTCGCTGTCGCGTCGTGAGAGCGGCCGCCGCGCAGGCCAAGGTGGTAATCGGTCGGGAGGCCCGTAAACAAAATGCGGCAGTGCGACTTGTCCGGCTGATGATGATGATGGTGCGGCGCGGCTAAGTCTACGATCGCCTTCATCATTTTGATCCTCCTTGAAGAAAACTCGTAACATTTTTATTGATTATGATTTTGGCATGACCCTAATATGTTAAAAAACACAGCCTCGCTATTGGTCAACCCGTGGTCAACCCTTTTTATGCAATTTTTAGGGTTCTATTGCAAATTAGTATCCTTAGTTTAATACACGACCTCCGTCACACTTCTGTTCGCCTGGTAATCGATTGGTTATTTCATAGTTGTCAGTGGTCTGAGCTTGCCTCAGGATCCGGAGGACATCCCCTGGGGGAATACATGAAAAATTGATATTTAAGATTTAATGCCGTGTGATGCCGGCCGGCTTAGAATAGCATCACCCCCTTTCTTGCCCGTGGGAGTCGTAAGAGGCGACTAAGTAACTCGAGGGTGTGTATTGTAATTTTAGGCGATAGGCTGACAACCTGGCACTATGGCTTTACACAATTTTCCAGATGACCCTCAAATGTTTTATGCGGCCGTTTATGCTCTGCCTACCCCGCAAGGGATTATAGGCGTGTATGAATGTAGTTTAAGTGAATTTGTTCCCAGTTTCGTTAGGACATTGCAGGCCGAACTACCTGATTGCCTGAAAGAAAATTTGTTCCGTGCTTCGTAGGGCACGTTATGCCGTCAGTCCCGGTTGCAGTCTATGATCACTTAGACGGCGGCGGTCGTTACTTAACCATGTCAGAGGCCTACTATCTAAAGAAGGTTGAAAAACTCTTACACCAGGATTGATTAGGTCGTGTGTCGAATCGGTGTCCCACACGACAGAATAAGAAGAAACTAGTGGCAGGAAGACCCATAAACCCCCACATTTTCCTGTGGAGCGCATGTGGGTGCTAAGATGTATGAGCAGGTGCATCATGGTACCCAGTACTAGGTGACCTGGTAGTATTGGTGAACCAGTACCAACCAGGTAAGTGGTGCACCGTTTAACTGTCTTAGCTTTATTAATTGAAAAGGCTGTTGTAACGGTTAGAAAAATACCTACAGTGTACTCGGAAATAAAAAAAGTATCGTTTCATTTTGTATTACGGTAACTTTAAGTTCAAGGTCAAATCGAACATGGCGAAAGCAGTGCAAGATAATGTGTCAAAGGGAATGTATGGCGAGGGCAGTGCAACATAATGTGTCGCAGAGAACACTGCTGCCCAATCCCTGGTCATCCTTAGTTATTTTCTACACAACCTCATCGGGTAGACATGGGGTGATGCTATTCTAAGCCGACACCACACCACACGGCATAGTGTGGCATAGTAGGTTAAAATTACGTTACTCAAGAATAAAAATACGGAACCCACACCCAATTATTTCAATTTTGATATGGGCGTGGCCAAAAATGGTGCGTAAATTTTTGGAAAAGTTGTTGCCCTAGTACTTTCAAAGATTAAAAGCAGCAGATAGGTCACGAAGTAAGGTCGGATAAATCATCTATCATGACAACTTATCTTTACATGACTATGTTTTAAAATGTTGCTTATTATGTTAACTTGAGTAGGCAGAAACCTTCTTTTAAAATAAAATGGAATAATAGACTAGTGGCGCACACAATCAAGAAAAATATCTCTGGCTGAAACTACTGGTTATCTGGAAACCAAGTTTTCAGTTAACGACGATAATTTACTACAAAGATTATTTAAAAGTAATTTAATAGTAATGAATTTGTAACATGGTTACATGATGTAGGTAAAAAGGTTTGAAAATACTATCAGTCTTTACATACATAGTCTATGACTATGACGTCTATGAGAGGTGTATGACCTGAGCAGCTGATCACTAGTGATGGGATTAGTCGCTTATTAAATTTTAATAAAGCAAATCTTTTTTTTGATTCATTCTGTAACAGCTTGTATTTCCTCAATTTCCACGCTTATTCTCTTTCCACACAGACTCTAGTAATAGCAATAAACTTAATGTATTCTAAATCCAAAATTCATCCTCGCACCCACAGTTGCACCCTTTCTAACTCTTATGATAGAATTACATGAACAATGAATTATCTTTGGTCCATTCGTTATCGCTTTGCAAAAGCAAAAATAAAGGCCTTAGTTTTAAAATTACAAACTTCGCTTAGCATATTGAAATTAAAATGGTAATGATATAAATAACATTTTAGGAATCAACAACATAATCGCAATAAACGAATAATGGGTTCATAGGGTCGTTGGATGACTTGGTGCCTATGCTATGAAACTACAGGCTACAAGTCTACAGGTGAAATTCATAGTACATTGCGTAGCCAGGAATATGAATCCCTGGTATCATAATGGCTAACCGACTACGCAATGAACATCGAATGTAGTTTGATATAATCGAGTATTGGTGACCCACACGAAAAAGAAGTAGAAGAATGTAAGTAATCTTCTTGTAGCGGCGATTTGTTACTCACTGGCATGTTGTACGTTGTTCTGTGGCGAGTGTATGAACATGGAGGGCGGCTGGTCGGGCTGCGCGCCGCGGATGAAGATGGGGTTGGGCGCGAGCAGCCCGCCCGCCGGCAGCGCGCCCGCCGGCAAGCCGCCCGCCCACACCTGCGGCAGCGCGCCAGAGATCTGCCACGGCGCGAACTGCATCGTCTGACCACCCGTCTAATACAAATATATAAGGTTACATTTCATTAAGTACCTTCAAATAACAACTGACATAATTTTTGCATCTTAATTTTGTATGGAAGGCCCAAATTTATTATTGTATTTCAATGTTACTAGGAAAAGTTATCCAGTTTCACGAGCAGAACTTGCCCTTAAAATATTTGGACTTAAACAAATGTAAATTTATATTCATAATTGGTGGGTATACAGGATGAAATATTAATATGGACCGATAACTCAAGACGGGCTGGTGATAAGGAACAACATTCGTCAAGGAACATAGGTTGAATTATGACAATTGACAATATTTTGTGATTCCATATTGCAAGCGCCCTGTTGTGAAAACAAAGAAGGGCTCCTTTGATATATCGCGCTCAACTGCCTGCTGAGGCTTGAACAAGAGTGTCCGTAAAAAAACAGGATGAATAGCTTTTTCTCAATACGCATAATTTGTGACTTTTTTGCGTAAAATAAGTGGAACTCACTACCTGCGTCTGTGTTTCCAAATGCATACAACCCTAATCTCTTCAAAGTAAGAGTGAACAGGCTTCTTCTGGGTGAGCTCGCTCCATCTTAGACACTGTCTCTGTCTATAATATGACCTAGACTAGAGTCAAGAGCACACCCATCTTTCATAAAAATAAAATAAAAAAATAACCTGCAGCGGGCTGATGATCTGCGTCTGCTGCTGCTGCACGGGCTGCGACACCTGCACGCACTGTTGCACCTGCTGCCCCCCCACTCCCACCCCCACCCCGCTGCCGCCCACCTTGTTGCTCGACAGCTTGCCGCCGCTCATCACCTGGAACAGGTAATACAATTTATTTATTTATTTATTGAAACATAATTTGACAGCATAACAGCATTAAGCCAAGGCACTGGCAAACTTAAACTAGATTAATACTAAGTATGTACAAAAATTATTCAATAATTTCACAATAAAATGAAAGAGTACGGCACAATTTATCCCAAGGATCAGCAAACAAGTCGCAGTCTGGTGTTATAGCGAGCAAGTTATTGAGCTGCGTCCGGGCATTCACGAGTGGAGATACACTATGTGCCACCGTGCGCGCTCCCTCATCGGCCAGTAGCCGATGGTTCCGACCCCTGAGATATCTGTCAGGAACATACAGCACACATTCTCTGGCAGTTAATTCCGAGCAGTCTGATTCGCCACGTAACAACTGACATGCAGTAACTAACTGCTCAAGGTCACGCCTTACTTGCAGAGAATTAAAGCCTACCATACCGTATATGAATTTAGAAGGGTAGAGAAATGGGTAATACCCGTACAGTTTTTATACAAAAAACGGAGAAATGCCTTTTGCACTCTCTCCAACAATAGTATGTAAGAAGTTTCATGTGGACTCCACACGATGGAAGCCGATGTTTTTGATAAAGTACATATAGGGAGTAACAACAAGGGTATAACAAACCGAAAAGAGCTTTATACGCTTTTACTGATACTTATTAAACTGAACAACTTTCCTCATGGAACATAGGTCGAGATAATAAAAAAGAATTTCGACCTCCCACACAATCGCCGATCAGCTGGTTAATTAACTGTCGAACATCCATTTTATTTATAAATATTTCCTATGTCTCAGGAAAAAGTTGTTAAGTTTTATGAGAGCTTTGACCTCTTTGCGTTTTTTTTAACTTGAAAATTTTCAAGCGTGGGCAGGATTTGAACCTTCCAGCTTGTAATACCTTATTTTATTACGTCGTTTTCGCTTGATTTTGGCTAGTGATAGTGCTCACACATTTTGAAAAGACAATTTCTACAGGTGACAGTGACCTCTCTGCTGATGTGAAGAGAGGCTCTCTTCGAAAGACACATCCTCATACGAAATTCAGAAATCTGATGGGCAGTATATATAGTACAAATCGCCAATATAATGACACTGGCTGGTAGCGCGCAGAACGTTCCGTGTCAAAAAAAGGTTTCATTACCTTGTGCATCTCGTTGGGTTTCTGCTGGTGCGACATGCCGGACACGGCGGGCTGTGAGTTGATCATGCCGAGCGGGCTGAACACGAACGTCTGGTTCTGCGTCGTCGGGATCGCGGGGATCGTCGTGTACCCCGGGAAAGGAGCTGCACGCATACACAAGTGTCATTCAAATTTCGAATTAATTCAATGCAACTCAGTATTCTGGTTCGTTCAACTCTGGCTGTTACAAAAAGCGCAATATGAAAAGCCTTTTTGCGAACAACGAAGACTTACTTTTTAAAACATCCAGGAATTGATCAGGAAATATTAAACCAATACAATATTTATTTACATTTCGATCGTATTTACGCATGCTGATAAATATCGTTAAACTCAATTATTGTTCGACAACTTCATTTGCATATTCATACAAAAACAACTAATTATACATTTTATTACAAAAAGTGATATTATCAAAGGGCGTAAAAGCCAAAATTATAAAAAAGCTGCTTAGATTTATAATTCAGTGTTCAAATTAAAAGATTTAAAAAAGCAGTTAGCCTTTGGCTGGCTTTCGCGCAAATACTGTGACCAACCATACAACAAAGTGATAGAATATGATAGAATCATTTAAACGCATTTACGAAAAAACTTAAATGAAACCCAGTATAATAAATAATCAATTGAAACTAAATAAAATTTTGAATGCCTCAAATAATAAGGACACATTCACAAATCCCAACAATCACATATTATTTAATTTTTATAAACCTTGTTCCTGATAAGCAGTGAGACCTGTAAAATTGACTAAAAAACTGAATAGTGTTGAAGTTCTTAATGATATATGAAGAAATTATCCTGGTTTTACAGAAAACCAAACAAAACTTACGATGAATTTGATGAATTAATGATGAATCTTATTGTAAAATGACTTTTCATGTAACATTATGTATATTGCAAATGGGGATATTTTATGATCAAGTTCATGTAAATTGTTTACGTTTTAATATCTTCCAACACATATTTTAAGGAGAGAGCTGGTATTTTTTTCGACACTATTTTCGAATCATTACTAAAAATACATGTTACACGAATTTATGGGTTGAGTATGCCATGTTATGTACAACGTGATCTCTAAAATGTGTTAGAAACTCTATAATTGATAGTATAAACGGTGCCGCTCAAAAACACGCTACTTGTATTTTAGTATAACGAATAGTGTTGTAGCAACGTACCAGCTTGTCCTTGCAAGACTTGCTTCCCTTGCGTGGTGAGCATGTGCGGCGCCAGCTGATTACCCTGGAACGGTTTGCCGGCTGCGATCACCTGTGGGTCAATGCACCAAATTGTAATTTTATGTAGCCTGTACTGTGTCCCACTGCTGGGCAAAAGTCCCCCTGTTTTGCCCCACTTTGGTTTCGGGTCACTTTCGATCTCTAAATGCCAGTCACTTCTATATGTGATCAGGTCAACTCGCCATCATCGACTTGCAAATTTTGTTCCATTTGAAAATCAAGATTTCCATACGAATCCAAGGATTTCTTGTGTCACAAAAAGACTAATCCCTAAGCCAGCCTCACCTGTATCTGCTGTGGGGTGATGCCGGGATGCAGGGCGATGTTGCCCGGCATCAGCAGCGGCCCTGCTTGAGGGTTGTACAGCTGTTGGAGGTACGTATTGTTCTGAAGCGGTTGCTGGATCACTTGCACGCGACTGTGACCCCATTCCGCGCTGCAATTTTCAAACAACGTCTTGTTTTGATCAATAGTAAACGAAAATTATAGTAACAATAAAACGCAAGCGAATTTAGTTAAATTGAATATTACATTAGATCCTTAAATATGTTTTACGACAGGAAAACCGGTAATATTAGGTGCAATCCCTATTAGATTATTAAGCTGTAAGGGAAATAGAGCAAAAATAATCGTATGAGTAGTAGATTTACCTGAGTTGTTGTGGGTTATGTGTGTTCGGCGGCATGCTCTGCAGAGGCGGCATTGTGGCTTGCTGTTGGATGCCGCCCGTCTGCTGCTGCTGCTGTTGCTGTACCTGCACATATCATTACCAGCTTCATATTTCTGTAATAGCGGCTTGATTCTCCGGCGTATTCTCTTGTACTTCATTCGGCAGAATGCAAGAGAAGTGGAGAGGGCGAGCGCGTCGACATATACGCGTATAACCTTTGCATATTTTCTGCGGACACGCGTCAATGCAGCCTTAGGGCAGGAGGTGCTTAATTTATTCGGCAGGATTGCAACATATTACACAGTTATCTGATTGATCCTCAAACTTTTGTCAGACGTGGTGTTTTTATCAGTTTTACGGCCGTTAACGCTCAGCCTACCCTTGTTTATGTATATGGCGTGATTTATGTATGTATGTATGGATTGCAATGGCGGCGTTGTGAAGCACGCGCGGGTCTGGGTGGTCAAGTTCTACGTGGGGTTCACGTCTGTTTCTAACGTAAACGAAACAAAGGAATATCCCTTTTATCTCCTCCTATACCTACTACGCAAATATTAAATGAGTGTAAGGTACCTGATGTGCCATGCTACTGGGCATTGAGGACACGACAGTGACGGTCTGGTGGTGCTGCTGCGAGGGCTCGTGCTGCGACATGCTCATCTGCTGCTGAACTACTTGACCTTGCCCGTCTACTAGCTGAAAACACAAAGCTTGTTTCTTTATACTGTGTTGGGACAAATATGTATTATACCAGCGAGCGAGCGAGCGATGGGGCAAGGAACACCTATGTTTAGTGTAGCAAACATATGGCGTTTATATATTCTATCTTTGTGAAATGAAATTTACTTATTGAGGACATAATCCGTCATCGTAAAAAAATTAATTTGCCTACTACAATTTTCAATTTTGTATTGTTGTAATAGAAAACGAACTTGATCGAGATAAAAAAAACGCACTGCCTCGCGGCTGGCCAGGTTAATCGCACGGGATGTAACATTACGGCATCCTTATTTTTCAAACCCCTGCATAAACAATTAAAGGAGTTGTATGACACATTTTATTATTTTCTGCATCTGTTGCTTCAAGGCCTTATTGGTTTCACAACCAGCATGAACCGGCGACGTTTCAATAAAAAATACAAGAAGTAGCGTACAATCACAGTATTGTTAGGTAAACATAATGATAGACCGTCTTTGCAAAATGTACCACATTACTTTTAACATACACTTTAAACATGTTTTGCACGCGATATTTTGAGGTTTACTTTACTTTTGTGAAATCGAGGGAGTGAGAACAATAGCTTAGTTTTGTCTGAGGTGAAAGGACTTCACTACATGCAGACGAGCCGAGCTGAGCCACATTTATTATTTGCTCACTATTGATTGTCGGCCGGGCGCAGGTTATTTCTGCATAAGCTTTGATTATTTGATAAGGTAAGCTTCAAACCTATCAATAGTATGTAGTATCAATAGGTAAGGTACTACGGATTACAATCAGCTGAAATTTTGCGAATTAGAAGCTTAATTCGATCTAATGTTCGTTACTTACAAGTGTATAATATAAGCCGTGCAAATAAAAAATGGATCTGTAAATGGCGGCCGACGATCATGCTTTCCTTTCCTCTGACACCAGGGTTCATCGGGTCGCTGGACGACTCTTTGTCCCACACGAAAAAGAGAGAGAGAAAGGAGAAGTTGTACTTACTTGCTGCTGCTTGAGGTCACCGCTCATGCCGGGCTTCTGGTTCTTGTCGAAGAGCAGGTTCACGTTGCTCTGCGGGGACAGGAAGCTCAGGTTGATCTCGCCGATCCCCGGGACGTTGAACTGTTGCGTATGCACCGGCTGGTTGTTCACCACCTGCACACGTTCACATTCAATTTACAGTCAGTACGCAAACTTTACAGAGTGTGAAACAATCTGCTATTCCGTACATTTTGATCGAGTAGATAATTATTTTTGTACGAAGTTTTACCCACCCGGAACAAACCCTGTTTAAACGTCGTAATCCAGCCTCTTAATATTACGGTATGATTATTTATTTATCTACAAAGTTTTTGCTTATTATTTACTTTTTATTTTTTGTGAATTCAGGAGTGGACCTAAAAGGTCTTTTCATATGGAAAAGCCTTGGAGCAGAAGCACCCTGAATATTTCGCGTAGTGACTAAAAATAACCCTATTTAAACGTTGTCAGTCTCTGAATATTACGGTATTATTATTTATTTAAGGCGGGGGACATAGCGTGAGAAATGTTATTAAACCAGTTTTATTTACACCATTACAGCTATAAAACTCTGAAAAACATATGTGTTATTGTCGAGGATCCAACTGATAATATATACCTTTCAGTTACACAATTTGACCAACTTTTCCTTTTAAGTTACCTCTTTTTGAAACTATATTCAATGTCTACAGTTTTGAAGTTATCACAAAAACGCCTTTTACGAATCACTAAATTCAACATTGTATAAGTATTTTTCTAGTTTCTATGTCGGAAAAAATCGTAAAATACTGCAAAAATTTGAGAGCGAAATGATGGTCTGTTTCTCTTTATCGCAGCAAGAATGAAAGGGACATACTTTTTATGTGAATCAGGGCCCTAACAACTGATTGTACAATAGAAAATAAATAGATTACGTACAGGTTGGTTACATACGTGACAGGTACTTACCTGAAGAAATTTCTGTTGTTGTTGTTGTTGGAGTTCTTGTTGCTGCGGTGTCTGTTGTAGTTCAGGCTTTGTTTGTTGTTGTTGTTGCTGCTGTTGTTGTTGCTGCTGCTGTTGCTGTTGTTGTTGCTGTTGAAACTGTTTTTGTAACTAAAACAAAAATGTGTATGTAAGGTAAGTGCAGGTATCTTACTTATAAAAGCAAAGAGTATTATTATTTAGGATAGTATGCAAATTAAATTGCTGAAAATATTTCGAATTAAAATAAGGAATTTTCTTATTTCGAGCACTATGTCTTGGGGAAATTTCCAGTTATATAGGTAGGTTGGTTCAAGCTTCAAAATAAGCTAAGCATTTTTAACATCTAATATCAATTCAATTTTATACCAGTTCCTGCTGATCGTGTTGGTTTTTCAAATGTTGCTGTATAGCTTGGTGGTGCTGTCGCTGGAGAGCCTGTTGCTGCAATTGCTGCAGCTGTTGTTGCTGCAACTGTTGTAGCTGTTGCTGTTGCAACAACTGTTGTTGTTGTTGTTGTTGCTGCTGCTGCTGGATTATCTGTTGTTGAATCTGTTGCAAAATAATATTGAATATATCATTTGGCGTTCTATCTAAATTGTATATGTTCAAGTACTTATTTACTAAAGGTAGGTACTTATTTACCTGTAACTTGTCATCTTCTTCTTTTTGATTCCTATACCTATACTCTTCGCTCTGATTGTTATTTTCGGGCTCAGATTTTGGTTGTTTCAACTCAGGTCTTCTGTAAGTATTGTTTTGCTTATCTAAAGCTAAAAGAGTATTGGCTGCCTCGTATTTATCTTCAAAAGTGATTCCTGCCTTCTCAGCTAGAGTTTCTAGACACTGTAGAGGTCTTTTCGTAGGTTTCGCAGAAGCTTTAGATTTGTCAACTTGTCCGTTACCCGGTGATTGTTTCGGTACAGTTCTTGTTATCGTAATACTGTTTTTATTTGCATCTTCTTTTTTGTCGTTCTTGGACTCAAGTGTAAAGTAGTTTTTAGGATAATTACTGTCCTTATCTTTCTCGCTATTGCCGTTTTCGATTAATGTTATAGTTGTTGAATTTGCGACCTTTAGAGATTTATCTTTAGGGTCTTCTTTAGCTACGTGCGTCTGTGCGGCGGCGGCGCCGTGCGAGGGAGACAGCAACTGCTGAGCCGGCACATGCTGCGTCACCGGAACACTGGCATTCTGTGCTTCCGAGCCATGCAACGGCTTCTCCGCAGGTTTAGCTACTGGCTGCTGTTGGAAGCCAGGATTTTGCGGCTGCTCTTTACCCTGGTCTTTTTTCTTTTGTATATTATCTAATATTTCCGATCTGGAAAGTATACAAGTCCGATAAAATAAAAACAAGAAACAGTTGTTATTGCTTAGTCTGCTACTTAAATAATTATTAGCACCACAATAACATTCAAGGGTTAGCACAAAAAATGTAAATGAAAACCTTTGTGATCAGATCTTGAATTAGTACGTTTCCGCAACAACCTCCTATGAAATCAAAGATTAGCACCCAATTTGTACTCACAATAAATATATAACTGAACTAGATAACACATAACCCTTCACGCTACATACCTATAGGAAAAACTGCTAGCAGTAGCACCGAACGAAACTAGTAGGTGGGTTCTATTCATGAAATGTACTAAGAAATAAAACAAATAATTTATTTATTTATATACAAGTCTACGCTATGTTCTGTAGGATGTCAGCGTAAGGGTTGAATAACTAGAATAAACTTTTTTCCGCTGTTATAGAGCTAAGGGTGTGTCCCAAAAATTATTATAAATACAAAACTAGATAAGTATCAACAAAAGAGTAATTCATATATTCGACACGTATTAATTTTTGCATTTTTTTATGATGAACTTAGGAATGTTATCAAGTTACTCAAGCCATACAATTCCAAACAAGTAAAAAATTGCTGCCTATGATTCTTGTTTTATAAACTATTCTTTCTCTGAACTTTGACTTAGTAAATTTCTTCGACGTGGTTAGGGACAGGGTACTAAGGAAGTCGTCAAGGTCTACGTTCGAGTAAGTAAAGGTGTGCAATGCAGTTGCAGTGCGCACACCAGGCAGCTGAGGGCAGTGCAGCACGTAACGACGTGACAGTGTCTTAAATATACTTTTACAGTATAGCATACCTACAAAAGTACCTACGCATGGTGCCGTGTATTGCAGTGCAGTATATTTAATACACAGCATATTTTAGCTGTGCCACAGAATAATAACTAGTGCTGTGCTGCGGTGCGGTGCCGCCTAGTGCAACTAACTATTAAGATGAGTTTAAGATTAACATATTTAGGCACGTAGAACTAAAGCTGTAAACATACTATCGGACGAGTCCATCAGCCGCGGCTGGGGACAGTGAGAACGGAGCGTCCGTGGACGGAGCTTTTTGCATGTGGAGTTCACGAACGTTTGAAATGTCCGGCTGGCTAGATTACTCTCGGACGTCCTAAGGTTCAAGTTCACCTCCGCGACTTATGCACACCTTCATATAAATATACTGCAAAGATTCAAATAAGTCCCTCAGCCACGGATACTGACACGGCTCTATGGACTGCCACACAAAACTAACTGCGAATAAGTTGCGAAGCGACGCAAATTCAGAGTTAGGTACTTACATAGGTGTGAGGCTAGGAGCCCTATATCCTACTCTTTAATGTCTACCTATTATTATACCAGTAGGTCCGATCTAAGTTTTGATATCATCATGAAATAAATAGCGAAAAACCAAACATATTGGTACTACTTATCCCCCCGATATCTCCCCTGTATCCTACACGTAGATACCTACCTACCAGTGCCTACCTACCACCTACCTATCATTTTATTATTTTGGTGTCCTGTCCTGACTTACTCTTGATATCATCGTTAAAGAAATAGCGAGAAACTAAATTTTTAAAATCCATTTACGTTATCGGTTATCGGTATGGAATAACCGGTAATACAGTGTGTTTGTGAAATAACTGTACAAACTTTCAGGGCATTTACTCAACGTGAAACTGAAGGACTTTACTTGATACCATTTGCTAAATATGAAAACTTGCTCTTATTCACATAAACAAATTTCGTTTTAGCTCCTTAAATGATTTTGTATGGCAGGGCCACATATTATTCGTATTACGAAAAATACGTCTAGAACACGCCCTGTAATATTGTACAGTCATGTCTCTAGAACTATGTGTAATAATAAAATAGGGAAAAATCTCGTTCTATAATGATAGTATTTACATTATCTTATCATATTTACGTTGCATATTTTATTAACGTATAAAAGAAAGATAGATTTGGTTCGAGTATTTTTAAATAAATTTATATGGATAATCCGATTAGAATAATGTGACGTAAAATGTGCTTTCACTCTCACTAGTCTCACTCTGCATACTATTTCACGTGGCGGCCGGGACGGAGGCTGCAGTCTGTACTAAACTTTAGTACCAGAGATTTACTTGGGGCTAATCTGTACTTACAGACCTTGTCCTTGACCTACTTAACATCACAAGCAATGTAATGAACACATAAGCAGAGGGTGCCTGATCATTCATCATAATAAAATTCTAATTATTTTGCAGATACTTAAATCAACAACAGTAGTGTTTTAAGCTTGTTACATAAATATCAACCTACCTGAAGTAGAATTTAGTTCATTTAATTCATGTCATAACATGACATAATTTTATGCTTTTTATAATATGTAACACAGATAGGGCTGACTATCGTCAGACCGGAAATGACCGGTCCAGCTTTTTACGGTCTTGTCTAACCAAATTTTGCGAAATGAGTACCTAGCTACCTACCTATTCTGAGCTGAAATCATCTGATATTGATATTATGCTTTTAATAAGAAAATTGAGATTTTGCTATCAATATACCTACCTAACGAATAATGATGTTCCGAAAGAAGCCAGACATATCAAAACAGTTTACACCATTCAACTCACAATTTTTGAAAGCAGTTGGTTGCTTGTTGCCCAATAACATTCCTGAGTTGTTGTTATTTTACGGTAATACCTAGTATAGGTATTTATCTGTTATATAAAAACAAAAGCATGACAGCTACATTTTCTTAAAATTTAAAACTCCAATCAATCATCCATCATCGATATCTTCATGCCCTACAGTCATAGATACTTTACTTACCACTCCAAAAGCGCTATAGTATAGAGTGTAGGTACAGTACACCTAGTTTATCTAAATAAAAACGGTCCGTCTGGCATTATTTCACAAGGGGACGCAAAAAATAATGAAAACGTGCGAGTGAGAGGAAATGATGCATACGCGTGTGGCGTCAGAAAGAGAACGCAAAAGCGCAGTAGGGAGTTAGAGCGAAAACCGGTTCTGCATGTGTGCAGGCAGACAGACGGCGCTCCCCCTTCCCTCGGCTGTCGACCCTCGAATACGAGGGCCTCACATTGTCCATATTTCTTCGAAGCCTTGCAATAATAATACTATAAGCTAGGAATATTGCTAATAATGCTAAGTTATTCAGTGAATAAAGCATAGGTACTGAACCCTCGGTGGTGGTGAAGTCATGACGACTTGGTGCTATTTTATATTTATATAAAGAGACGTTTAGAGTGGATTGCTTGAAATCTTTCGCCAGATCCTTAAAGCTTTGTTACTAATTTGTATGCAATATTCAACGTGGCGTGGTTAGTGGAAATGTTATTGTGGTCGCGATTACTTAGAAGGCGTGATACAATCACCGCGAAATAACACTTTAGTGAGAACAATTTACAACCTATTATGCAAAGCCACACGCGACGCACTCATCCACATCAAATCGCAATCGTAAAGTAAAAATAACATAAAATACCTTTTAGTGTAAAAACCATAAGAACAACGTTCCATCGTTTCAAAATAAAGGGTTAACTGAAATTAAGCGCCGTCCCATGCGGCCGTAATTAAAAGAACAAACAAACAAAAAGGTAAGGATTGAGACATTCGCACGGGTGAAAGTAAACACAACACTTATATCGACGAAAACGACATACAAACACACTTTATCGATAGTCCGGTGCCCGTCTCATTGTAACAATAACCTTCTTTCGAGTGGCGAAACACGACTGTACGTATAATATGCGCGCTCGCTGCGCGCCGCACCCAAGCCCCTCACTGCCCCGCGCGCGACGCTCTCTATCGCGCGCGTTGCCAATGGCACACGCGGTACGCCCGCTCCCAACTCTGTATCGCCATTGGCTGCTTAGTTTTTACGACCGTTCCACAAACAAATCCGGTTGCCAAGAACGGTACGAAAGGGCGCGAGGGACGAAATTAGCGTTTCTTTGATTATTATTATTGCAACTCTATCTTTCTCCCTCAAATCTATTCCAAAGATAGAGACCAAGCAATCTAACTGAGTTCGTTTTTGTTATGGCGAGGCAAGGCGTCGTTATCAATACCTTTAATCGATCTATAAATCAAAACACAAAGTAGATGTCTATTACTAGCTTAGGGTTTATTAATCCTAAATACGGGGAAACCAAAAAGTTGCTACATTATAATATAACATTCAAAGCTCGAACAACACCTTTTTTACAAAGAAGGTAGGTAGGTACGTAAGTAATTTGGTATTATTTAAGAATCTTCAAAGTTTCTGTAATCCACTAGAATGCTTCCTGATTCATAATTATCATGACAGCTCTGTGATCATCATAAATAACTCTTTGGACATCAACAGTTTAAATGGTTTTCATAAATATATCACTAACACATAAACTAAATATTATGCCCCTCCCTAAAGACACCACCCCTTCTGAAAAACGGATAAAAAGATTATTGGGCCTTTATTTCAAGCATCTCACAGTTGAATTCAGTTTAGTCTGTTTAGTTAGACAATTGATTCTTTGTTTAAACCAGAAGTTAGGTAGGTTTGTAGTTTGCCACTCTGCTAAACAGAAAATATTACTTGTATTATTGGACAGGTCCTGCAGACTTTGTACACTGTTTTTAAATTAGTCTCTTCGGTACGATTCACAGTTGCAATCATGTTGCTATCGCTATTAGTGCAAGTTTTCAATTTCGTAAATTTTGCAGCAGCAGCCAATCAGTATATTGCATTGTAATATTTCCATGATGACCAAGGTAATTTTATTTCCTGTTCGCAGCTTTTTGCAAGCATAGGAGTGCGGAAGGGGATTACTGTTTATCCATATTTAGCTGTGGAGTGAGTCGATATGATGAAACTATTCAGTTTGGACCTACATGTCTTGGATAATGTTCCTTGCTTACATAATACATTTAAACACTTTGCGGGGAAAAAGTGTGGGGACTGCAGAAACAAGCCTTACAGATCTTGAGAAAATTGAGAAGGATGAATGATTGGTTTTAAGCATCTACTTGTATGGCGTCGGCTGTGCGATTCAGGAAATTCAAATCACCAGTTGAGAAAACAAAAAATTGAATTGTGTGATATTTAGGGAGGGCACCCCACATTGCTGATTTAACTTTGCGCAGCGAGTTATTTCGGGGCTTTTCTTCAGTTTCCTTTTATGCTTTGACTTCCTGTAACTAACGATAATACTCTATAGTCTAGCACCGGTTACAATAATAGGAACATAATATCAAAACCATTAAAACCGGTTATTTTACCGTCTGTTACTTCACATCTCTAGTTATCCCTATCTTTTTTAAATATGTAAATGTAAATATACCTATTATATAAGGTTGCATTTAATAATAAAGTATATTTGAAGGGTGAATTCTACGCGTGAACTGAACATATTATATGTGAAACATTTTTTCGAAATGGTATGAAACAAAAAGCCCTTTTGTGTATAGGAGGAAAAAAATCTATTAAATAACTCACCCTTATATTTTTGTAAGTACCTACCTCCTTATTTAAATGTGTTACCTTATTTATATAAAGGATGATAAAATGCATTTTTTTTTAAAATAATTAGTATCATAGGAAGGACGACAAATTTAACTTGAGTATGCATAATTTTACGTTGCGCCACTACATGTATTAATGTGTGTTTTTTGCCAGTCTACTATGCCGGCCAGTTTTCCATATTATACCGACGAAGACAAAAGTTGACGAATCCTACAGCCTGATCTTTCGAATGCCATCCATTCCATACCACATTTGAAATCATGAAGCGCCGTGACGCCATCTACTGTTGAAGCCGCGAATGATTAAGAAATACATCTATGATACAGCACGTTCACAGTGTTCACACCATGCACCTGCACCTGCTCCTCTGCTGTCGCGAATATTGTTCGAAATGAAATAGGTACTTCCGCGGAAGTATCAACGCGAGTGAGTGTTCACACACTGCCCACATGCATTTGTGCTGCCTTTACCTATATGGGCAGGGAAATAGTAAGGGAAGTGGGCAGCGCAAGCATGTAGAAAGGTTACTCACGCTGCTACTCGTCATGCCGCTGCCACTTCCCGTGCTCCCGCGAGTGTCGGTGTTTTGAGCGTTGAATGTATTGCTATCTTGGTCTCTCCTATTGTACCTATGACGGCAGTATGTAAACACTTACTAGCGTTGATTTTAAGCAATATTCGCGGTAGCGGCAGGACATGAGCAGGAGCAAGTGCATAGTGTGAACGTACCAAAAGAAGTAATGTTATAGCGTTTGACAGGAAATTGTAACTCCTATAAGCAGAATGCAGGCCTTTAATCCGCCGGTTTCGAATTTGTAATCCGAACATTATGGGACGAGGGTTGATAAAAATATAAAAGATGTTGTAAAATTAATTAAGCATAATCGATTGGTAGTAGTAGGCGGGTAACTGTGTGCTATGCTTAGACTGCGTGCATACACCTACAGAATATAAAACTACAATTCTATACTACGAGTAGGTTCCTAGGTAATCCAGCAAAGCCAATTACGAATGCTGTCGCGTTTACCATCGTGGTTACATACAACGTTACATCTCTACCACCACACCATACGTATAATCATGTGCCTACCTATAATTTACCTGATATTCCGCCATTATTTTACATTCACCCGTCTCTATCCACGTAGGAGTATCCGTATATTGCTATCCCTATCGCAGCAATGGTGTGGGTGTGATCCTGCAGGTCACTGAACCCAGCACAGCTGTTTTCGCCATAGATAAATGGCGCAGAAACACCTTACACACAACACGCCATATTATAAACCTATTTTAATTATTACTCTCAGAGGGCTTTGTGCGAAGTTTTTGTAATGTTTATTTTATACGTAGGTACCTAGACGAAACTGTACCCCCAAAACACCTACATAATTAACTATTACACGTGTTTTCTAGATTTATAAATTGTTTTTTTTTTATTAAAAGGTTCTTGTAGAGTCCAAGTAGTTTTCATCGAAAACGTATAAGATTTAATATTAATCTCACTCAGTTCATAACAGTCTGTCAACTTGAAGCAAATTTTACTATAAATCGGCGGTGACAGGAGTGACTCCATTTAAATTGAAAAGGACCAAAAAACTAAAGAGACAATATGTGGGGTTCCATGCGTAAGTAAAGGTCGTCGTAAATTTTTGGAATGTTAGTATTTTTAGAGTTACGTCTTTGGATATCCGTAAATAAATGTGTAGTTTTTAGGGTTAGGTACCTGAAAATTAAAAAAATGAACCCTTAAAGGATCACTTTGCTATCCGTCCTTTATATGGCAACGCGTTTAGAGATATCGAGATGAAATTATATGGTTTTAATAATAACAAGTTACAAAAAAGCGAGCTCTTAACGTAAAAAAGATACGGCCGTTTATGCTGTGAAATTAACGCGTGTTATTGACCCTCTCAAGATATTCAAAATCATTGGGTACCTACTACCCGTGAACCTAGAACTTCATTGCCTAGAACTATTAAATTCGAGAAGTAGCTTCGTTTTGAAGTACAACTTTAGAATAAAAACGTTAATACTTTTTTCTTGATTATTGTTGTTTAGGGCCGAAAAGGAACAAAAGATGTCAATGTCATATAAAAAGGCTTGATTTGCATTTTACGGAACCCTCGGTGGGCGAGTCCGACTCGCACTTGCGACGGTTTTGTGAAATCAGTATGAAAGGGGTATTTTAAATTCTGAAATTGCTCTACTGAACATTCGCGATATTTGCATTTTTATGAAGTTCGGTTTTCAGAGTGACATCATTTTTAAAAAAAGAGCACATATCGATTTTTGTTATCAGTTTGATGTAGCGGGACTATTGTAGGTTTCTAAACTAGACTAAATTCAATATTACTTCGCTATTCGGCCATTTTTGCACGGAAGCCAAAATTTAATTTATATTGACTCAGACACAACCCACTATGAGTATAACTTAATAAAAATTGCATTCGTAATATGATATTACAAATTGGTATTCAAAATGTATAATAAATATGTGAGAAGAAATATTGTTTTGCGTCGGAAACATGAATTAAATGTAGGAAAACCAATTTTCCTTAAAATATAACCCATCCAGATAGATAAGAAAATGAAAATTATCATATTCATCAATCTGCCTTGATATCACCTCGGAGGGTACTTTCACTTACTACTATTATTGGCATTAGCGAGCACCCTTTATTTAAATCATAATCTTCAATAAAAAATCCACGTCCTTTAATATGTTACTATCATATAAATATCAGTAAAAAAATATATCAGTTCGTCTAACATAGTGTTAAAGATCATAAATATACTTATTCAACAAATCAATTGTGGTCTTCAAAATGTACATCCCATAGTAACAAATCCTTAAAAAGGCAATAAATAATATATTTTTTAAATCAATCATGCTTCGGTTTCATACAGGACCCTAAATAATAGTAGCCTGACCCAAGTTTTAATAAACCACGCCACCTTATTATTTTTCCTGATTTTATGAGTACTTGACAACAGAACAGTGCAAAACCTTTACTTAGCACAAGAGAAAAAAAGTGCACTCGAGTAGGGTTGCCAGGTCTTAATAGAAAAGCCAGACATTTTGCCCTCATAGTAACACTTTATAAAAGCCAAACAAAAACCCAGATATTAAATAAAAAACTATAGAAAAGACATAAATAAGTTAATTATTAATAGGCAAATTCAACTCATTCATAATAAGTACCTACCTAAAATAAGTTGAAGAAATTTTCTTGCGATTGAATTTGTAATTTGCTCCATTCTTTGAACAAGTGGCCTATACACGCAGGCCAATTAAAAAACCGGACATGCTGGACACGTAAATATTTGGCCGGACAACTCCGAAAAAGCCGGAGAGATGGCAACCCTACTCCAGTGCCTGTCCCCCGAACAGTCTACCTGTTGGCCACCGTAATATTCAAGTTAACGAGCGAGTCCCTATTGTTTGTCGAGCGACCGAAGAAGCAGTGACCGGACCACAATGATGAGACTGTCAGCCCCATAACCAACAGCCCATAACTAACGAAGCACATCGTCTTAGCTGTAGTGGAAGGGACAGCCCACCGTATACTTTGCATTACGTATAGGGTGCATTCAGACCATTAAACTGAACAACTTTCCATGGAAAAATATTTCAGGACACGCCAAAATTTTTTTGACTTTCCATAGTAATTGCAGTCAGCTGATCTTGAGTTTGTATGGGACGTCAATTCTTTTTTGTCGTTTCCTGACACGTGTTCCTATGGAAAAGTTGTTCAGTTTCATGGTCAGCATGCACCCTATGAGAATTCGGAGGGCTGTCCCTTACACCCCATATTCCATGACCACATTCTGATATAAAATAAAAAGACAAACCAGACTGTTCATAAGTGAATACCTAAACGAATTTCACACGAAATTATGATAGTGGGATAGAATAAAACTTTTATCAGGAATGTGCATCATCTTTGACGACGATAGGGCAGTAGCATAGCAGGGGTGCAGACAAGGGACGCAGGCAGGCAGGACGCGCCAGATCGATGGCGGCGGCGGCGGGGTGGCTTTGCCTGCTCTCACTCGTCTCCCCAGTCCCCTCGCTACGATACCTAGCCACCTCGTGAGCGCACCGGCGGCGGCGGCGCGCCGGCGGTAGCGATCCCACACACACATTATAGCCGGAGAGGCGGAGAGGTAGCCATGTGAAATGGTGCATGACGAAACATAAATACGCAAAACTTTGCCCATACCTGGATATTCATTTTAGTATAGAGTTACTAATCATCGTTCTTCATTTCTTTAAGACTACGTGCTCTGAAGGCTGTATCAAAATATGGTATATTTACAAATATTTTGTAAAGACGTTCATGTAACTGAACAACTCTATTTAAGGGCGGGCCGTGAGAAGATTCAGTATTTTTGAATTGGTGAATACGATAAACACCTTATTTTTAGGAATAATAATTTTTCATTATATTATCTAGATATTTGTCGCAGGAAAACACGATTGAAGAAAGTTTGCTCGATAGATTTATTTTTCAAAGTTTGTTCTATTTTTACACTTTTTTGCGTAGTGTACAGCAATCTTATGAACATAACACATTATTTTTTGCGAATACGATACGTCTTGTACTTTACTAGATTCTTGTCGCTCAGTTTTTGGATTACTTGTTTATTTAGCGAGAAATTTCCAAAACAGTGAAAAATCGTCAAAATATGGCGATTCCGCTCTGTTCTAACACACTGGATTTGCCATTAGTGTGAAAGGGACGTTTAAAAGTTCGAGGCAGGCCCTAAACAAAGCAACACAACGAAAGTTTAAATCCGGCTAAGCCAATAATGTTCAAAGTGGCCACTTTGAGTAATATCGGCTGACTTAACGCGGTTTTAACAAGGTTTTATTGATTCTAAATAGTTGTGGCTAATGCTTGTCAATAATTCATAATTTGGTATCACAATCAATTGCAACTTTATGCAGTGTTTTTCATTTCACTAAGCGGCGCTACTCCCGGTGACGATGCCCTTAAAGTTATAATTATATCGTAATCATTATTAAATGTCATAATCCAGGAAAAAACGATTCAGGCACATTGATCTGTTAATATACTCATACTCTTTATTTCATAATAAAAATATTACATGTCAAAATATTTCAATACATTTACATTAATTACAATACTATTTAAGAAATTCATTTACTGTATAATAAGCACCTTCAATTAATGATTTTTTCAAATTATAAATAAAATTATGAGAGTTTTTTATGTCATCTGGAATTGCGTTGTATATTTTTGGACCCATTGCATGGGTAGTCTTAGTTGATTTGGCAAGTTTGCATTTCACATTTACTAAGTTGTTTTTGCTTCTTAGGTTATGGTTGTGTAGTTGAGATTTTTGCTGGTACATTTCTATGTTTTTGTGTGTGTATTTTGCTATTTCAAAAATATATTGAGAGGGAAGTGTCAATATTCCTAATTTATTAAATAAAGATTTAGCTGGAGTACCAGGTTTATAATTTATTAGTTTAAGTTTTATTCCTCGTCAAGTCGCACACCTTTTCCCGAGGCTAGCTCTGCGGCTACAACCGCTCCGACGAGCCCACACCCATTACGTAAACTGAATTTAGCTATACGCGCGTATTGCGTATGCATAGGAGAGAACATTGACCTAAGTTATCAGACGACTTTGTAACTTTATGTCGAGTCAACGTGACTGCCCCAACATTTTCAAACTTTGAAGGGGCTTACTGAAACTTTTACAAAATTTTAAGATGCGTCTGTTTAAGATAGACTACCAGTTTCTTAGAGGAAGTTGTAGGTCTTGAAGATATCTTCATTTGGATGACAGCTGTCAAACTTAAACCTCATTTATCTTGAAAAATATGCATGTTAGACAATCAGTTTCCTTGAGGGAATTGTAGGCCTTGACAAGATCTAAATTTTGAATGACAGCTGTCAAACTAAAACCTATCTCGTAAACTATGCATACTCGATTAGCAGTTCCTAAAAAGGAAGATGTAGGTATTGAAGACATCTTCATTTAGATTTGCAGGCAAATATACTTAGGTTAGATTAGAACTACAGATTTTATGTAGTAGTCTGAACTACACAAATTCAGACGGGACATTATTAAAAGTTTGTTTGGATATCAGCCAGAACACGACTTGATTCATTGTGCTTGTTACTAATTTACTTAATCACAAAATAACTGGAAGAGAGGTTTTACTTTGTCTCCTAATTAAGTACAATTTATGTTACTCTATCAGAACTCGACACTATGGTCCAATATTTTCCACCTAGAACCAAGTTACCTACCTGACATCTAGATACCAACCTAATAATTAATAATAATGATTATTTCGGTTAGTAAGCGTTCTCTAGCGATTGTTTTGTTATCAGCGCAGGATGTTTCATTACATTAGTGAGTGAAGTCGTTAACATTCTTATTAGTCTATAGGTAGCTGCTATTGGAATGCGGTCACCTGAGTGTATGTACGGAACTGTCCTGTCACTAAGTAGGTACCTACCTACCCACCTACCTACGTGTCTTACTTACAATAGCGAATGTTGCAACGCGATACCGAAGGAGTTCGAGAAACATTTCATTTACAGTCCTCATCATATTTTCACTTATGCGACCTTGTAAGAGTTGTAAGAGCTGACAAAAACACCTAATACAATACGCGATTGTGTGAGTGATATGACATAACGCTGCAACTCCACAACATTATCTTTATCACGCTTGCTCTACAGCTATAAATGCAGCTCTACCCCAGTTCAATGACACGAGCAGACAACGAAACACCTAGCGCCATCTATTATCACGCTAGGAATACAGTAATTTATTATATCAGTTGCAAACAACTCACGTGGGTCAGGTTTAATATGAATGGGCCAGAATGCACATGCAAGCACTAATAAGCACATTTGTTGACAAACACGCGGCGACGACGACGGGGAGACGCATGCAAATCGCGTCGGAAACACGGTCCCTTGCAAGGGCCCGGCCGGGACTGTCCGCGAGCGCCCCGAGCCCTGACGAGCGCTGCGATCGCCTGTTTCCGCTCGATCTCTCAGTGTTGCCACCTTCGTATAATAAACTTTCCCTAACACCTCCCGAAATTCTTATTGAAAAAAGGCAACCTGCTTTTATTTCTGAGGCAGTCGGGTAATTACCTCTAATATTTATTTTATCGGATTAAAATAGTAATACACATGTGAAATCATAAATAGCCTTCTTTTAGCCCGGTGGCATTTGAAGAGCAGGAAAGGTATAAATTGGTGTAATTTAATATGGTTTCAGATACTAATTGTAGTACTAAGATCTAACAGGATGAAAACGATTCATCAACAAAAACACGCTTAACAACGAAATAACAATTATTTACAAGAAGTCAATGCTTTATTCCTTACCATTTTTATCTGTTTGTTATTAGGTCAACTTAATTGCTAACAGTTACAACCAAACGCAATAAGAGTAATAATTAATTAAACATGACGGTACACAATTAAATAATAATAATAGTGAAACATTTCATTAAGGTAAATTAATTAGTAAGTCAATTCTTTTAGGTATTACAATATTCAAGTAACACAAATTAAATGTGACTTGTAACACTGCTGCTAGTAGTCTGAGCCTCAACATAACGACATTTATATATTTATAAATATATTTTTATACCCAAATCGTAAAATGCTTCGTTCCTAAACGAGTGAAAACCCCCTGAATAAGGGGAAAATACCGTAAAGCGTGGACACATCAGTCCCTTCGAGCTAGGACTCTTGTTCGTGTGGCGTGCGGGATTGGCTCGGCTGAGAACCAATGGCTGTGCGCTGCGTTTCTCGTCACCACTGACTGCGCCGATAATTGCAGTGTGGAAAATGTACTTTTCAGCAGGAAGGAAAATAGGGTTTTCTAACTGTTTTTTTGTTGAGGTAGCCCCTCCTCAAATGATCAAAATCCTTTCTCACTAATAACAATCGATATCAATAAGGACAATATTAGTTTCGTTTCATATTTAAGTGATACTAGGTATCTATTTTATTCTATCATAAATGTGAAACTATTTAAAGTTTGACAATCTTCTTCTTAATTTGACAATAATAGCTCATCTTAAATGTTTCATGCAAGGATAAACCTATTACATATTTGGCTGATTATAAATGACGGATGACGCAGTGTGATGACAGCTTTGAATGGCATCACCCCATTTCTTACCGTCGGTTTTTTAAAGAGCGACTTAAGGATACAACCAGGGAATGGGCAGCAGCGTTCCCTGTGAAATACAACACCATACACAGCGTTCGCCTATCCGTCTGCCAAGCATGGTAAGTAATACCCCCGAAAAGCCGCCAATAGGGGAAATCCCATGTCCAGCAGTGGACTGTGTGATCGTGACTGTTGACGGGATGACGAAAGACATTCAAAAATATTTTCATTCGCGGGGCTTGATTCGCAGCACGCTCAGTAAACAATATGTATTAACAAAGTCAAATAAATAAACAATCGCTTTCTGACTAATAAGAATATGTGACTGGCTTTTGTTTCCAGGCGAAGATCTGCAATGGCGCGGCGCGTAGCAATGGTGGAAACTAATCCTAACAGTAATTTCAAATTCTGATAATTTTCCTGACCACTCTCTATGATCTTGACCTATGAAAGTTTGAAGACCAATGAATTAAACTACAGTTAAAATTAGAATTTAATATAATATTTGAGCAAATAAATTCGACACTACAACATAAGACATAAAGAGTACCTGCCTATAAACATGTGCACTGTTCAGGTTCACATGTAAGGTTCATTGTCCTTGGAAGATCCCGGGCTGGACCTCCGGGCTGCTTCCGATTCACACATACACTTCATCTTGCTCCGCTGTGCAGTGGTGACGGCTTCGTCAGCCAAGTGGTTCAGCTCCCACCAGATCGCACCACCCAAAAGGTTTTCGAAGTAACGAGGCACGGAATCGGCCCGTAAGAGACTCCTGGATGGACAAATAATCATTGTAGAATATCCTTTTGAAACTACGATTTCTCATCTGAAAAAAGACCTTTGCAAGTACCTAGTTAGTGCCAGTTCTTCAGTGAATAAACAAAATAAAAAGGGAGGCAAAGGCAGCGAACACAAAGCAACCCTACTTCTTCTTTATTCCGTCCCGACCCGACCGACAAACCCTGGTGTCAAGAATTTTACAACCGCCTACTACCACCGGCCTCTGCCATGGTTGTGTAACGACCGCCAACTAAGTAAACAATCCTCGATTGGCGGATTCTCTTGTAGCATAGATAGTAGACGCAAATACCTTCGTGTGATGTCTACTTCGAATAGCATCGCCTCAATATTAGTCGTGGGTGTCGTAAAAAGCGACTAAGGAATAAATCCATCCAGGGAATGGGCCGTAGCGTTCTTGTGAATTTTAACATCTTGCACTGCGCTCGTAAAATCCGCATCCTAAGCGTGGTGAATATGGAAAAACCCCCCTATAGAGGAAGGCCCGTGTCCAGTAGTGGGTTGTTGTAGCTGTAAATGCATGAGGTAGGTTAGCCAGCAGTGGTTATAAAGGAGGAACCCGTAAGGATCGGGTACGTGATGCACGTAAATAGTGTGGCTAATGTTGTAAAATACTGTCGAGTCTATATGTATGCAGACGATATGTGTTTGGTATACGGCTCGAAGAATGTATCGGAAATACAAATAAATGTTCAGGAAGACTTCGAAAACGTAACCAAATGGGCTCATGACAATGGGATTATCTTAAATATATCAAAAACGAAATGTATGCATATACACTCGCCGTATAACCAACGTGCAAAGTCAACGAACAAAGAAATGTTAGATATAATTGGACACACGTATGAGTGTTTGCATACTAGTAAAGTTAACTGTTGTTGTACTGCAATTGAATATGTAGAATCTTTTAAATACTTGGGCTTAACAATAGAGAAACATTTTAATTGGAAATTGCATGTAAATGAGGTATGTAATAGGTTAAGATCAGTACTAGGGAAATTTTACCAATTGAAAATGGTGCTTAACAATCATACATTACTAATTGTATATTATGCGCTTGCGGACTCACTACTAAGCTATGGGTTAGTGGTGTATGGTCGAACGTTCAAAACATATTTAAATAACATTAAAAGTATTCAGATACGGTTAATAAAGAACATTGTTAGCAAAAGAGTAAAGAAAAGTTGCAGAGATGACTATAATAAATTATTTTCAATTTGTAAAATTTTACCCGTGGAAGAAAAGGTTAAATACTTGATTGGTTTAGAACACTACTACAGTGATAAATATCGGGTTATCAAAACAAATAAATACAACACAAAAAGTGTACGTAAAGGAAAATTTATGCTGCCTGGATTTAAAAACTACTATGGTGATAGAGTGTCATCTGTGATTGTACCCAAAGTATTTAATAAATTAAGTATACTTAGAAAAACTCCTAAGTTAAGTTTAACTACGCTCAAAACAAAACTGAAAAATGCATTACTCAATGTCAGTGATGATCCACAAGATCAAGCTGGCATAAGAAAATAGATACGTATAATAATTACGTCTTAGTTAGGTACGATTAAGCTGTTTGAATAGTTAGTGGGTGCTGTCTGGTAGGTTATAGATATATAATAGTGTTAATAAGCGAGTCTCGCCAACAAACTGTTTCAGTTTGGCGAGGAATAGTAGATAAGTTTTTTGTTTGTAACTTACCTTAAATAATAAAAAAAAAAAAAAAAAAAAAAAACTCACATATAGAACTGCTCCTCCTCTCGTTCCGCCGCGCGCCGTCGCCAGTACCTCTCTCTGTTCTCCTCTGAATTGGCGCCTAGTTGCGTACATATTGGCTCTTCCACGAGAAGGTGTTCAGGCCTTTTTGATCCTTCTACAAAAACACCGTCATGTTATATGGATACTATTGCCCAGCTGCGGATTCGCTCATTTTATCATCATCATTAAAACATTTATAGTCCGGTACGGCTGGCATTATTTGAGGGCATAACTTACAAAAATCATCATCATTATTATAACCAGCCTACTATGTAGATCCTTATACTAGGTAAAGGCCTCTCGCGGTCTTCTATTATCATAGGCATAGAGATCGTCATGCCATCGTTTCCGGGGTCTACATACTTGCCTTGAGGTACCCAATGGTCAGTGGCAGTACTAGCCCATCGATCTAGGTGCATCCGACGAACATGACCGGCCCAGTCCCATTTTAATTTGGCGGTTTTACTGCCTACGTCAGTTATGCTTGTCTTAATTCTTAGCCTTGCATTACGGACTCAGTCAAATATTCAAATTCTGAAGACGCAAATATTTTTGTAGGATTGCACTACGTGAGTGGTTATAAAAACACATATAACATTTCGTGTAATTTTTTACGCTTGCGTAAATTTTCAATTCAATGTGTGGTAGCTCGTTTATAAAAAAAAACTGTGTCTGTAACTAAATGAAAAGTATAAAAAAAGCACTTCCCGTGTCCCTTTTGTGTGCTTAGATCTTTTAAACTACGCAACGGATTTTAATACGGTTTTTTAATAGAGAGAGTGATCCAAGAGGTAGGTACCATATACTGCGAAAAGCTTTGTACCTTCAGGAAAACGGGTAGCAGCGGGTGAAACCACTGGACGGGTTGCTAGTCATAAAATATAGCAGTACAGTTTACACTGAACACCCTATTTCAAGTCGTTTTTATCCACAGCAAACGCAAGCATGTTAACTTAATACCTAAAATGACACAAAATAATAAATCGGGTTCGGCCAATAATCCAGAAATAAATAAATATTTTTGAAACATGAAAAACTAGCCATACTATTACTTTCTTACACAAATAATATAAATAAAACCCCTGTGAAATGGTAACGAATAATAACCCGTGTGAAAGTTTCACTATTTAAGCCAAGCTATTTTATTTAGCTATTGTACCTAATGGAGATTTCAAGGCATCAAATATATTTTCTGAATTTTCAGTTCCTATTATAATCTGTATAAGATTTTTTTATTATTAAATTTAAAAAGACGCTATAAGCCGTTTGATGCGTAGCATATTTTTACAAAATTACCTACACAGAGTAGATGGGGTGTTAGGTAGGTATTCTAAATACCACTCAAACAAATATGCGGCAGGAACTTGTACCTTCTTCCAATTCTGGCTCTATTAACTGTTCTTCAGACGGCATCGGGGGCTTAGTGGTGATTGACGTCTTTAGCCGAGTCTGCATATCTTCTTCCAGGCGCTGTTTCAAGTTCTCATGTAATCTATAAAAAAATAGGTACTGTAGGTTATACAATGATTCCACTTTCATATCAGGATGCTTAACTATTTGTTACACTACTCTCAAAGTTTTAAAATTTGTACCTTAACTACCATACCAAGGTACCCAAGATTATGCTATAAAAAGTATTACCATGTCAGAGGAAACAAAAAATACCTATTCCTATGCACAGTAATAAACATCTAGATGCTAGATGCTTATAGACGCTTGGTTTATTAATATATATGTTGAAATTTAAAATATTGATATGATTAGTAGCCCCGACGGATTTTCTTGCGTTTCTTATTCTTATAATGCCTCTCCAACTAGTGAAGGTTGGCTGTCAGCTCTGCAAATATCTTTTCAGTCTTGTGAAAGGTGGAATAAATCAGGCACTCGCGATACTCATGCAATCTCAGCCACGAACTTGCGCGATCTTGCCATCACAATCAGTTGCAAAAGTTGGTATCACTCGTGGCGTAACACATGCCCGAGATACACCTTTCGTGTCATTTTCGTCACATTTAAAATCTCTATAGACATTTCCTGATACCTTCTTTGATCGTCCAAGACTCGCATCTGTATTTAAATATAGTGACATTTTACTTGTGATGCCGACTTAGAATAGCATCACCCCATTTCCTACCCATGAGTGTCGTAAGAGCCGACTAAGGGATGTGTATTGCAATTTTAGGCGATGGGCTGACAACCTGTCACTATAGTGATACACAGTTATCTGATTAACCCTCAAGCTTTTGTCAAACGTGGTGTTAATATCCGTTTTACGGCCGTTAACGCTTGATTTATGTATGTATGTATGACATTTTACTTGTGACCAACACTGAAAACAGAGTACGGGCTGGTGATAAGGAACCACTTTCCGCAAGGAACATAAGGCGAAATAAGACAAAAATATTGTGAGCTGCCATAGTGAATCACAACCGCTAAACGGAAGTTTTGTATGGGAAGTCCAATCTCATGTTTCGATCTATGTTTCTAGAGGAAAGTTGTTCCATATCACCAGCACGATTTGCGGTTTCGCTATCGGTCAATAGTAAAATTTCACCCTGTATAAGTTCCTATCGGCCATACGTAGCATGGTATGAAGGGGAAGAGCTCGTAAGGATACTTTAATGTTACGACCTTTTGAGAAGAGGGCTGAATGTGATCTTAAACAATCCTTACGTAGGTATCCTGTATCGTAAACGAGGTTCAAAAAGTTCACCTGTGCGGCAATGTGCTCATCGTGGATGAGTTTCAGTACCTCTATGTGAACTTTAAGACTTTCCTTAAGTAATCTTTTAAGATATGAGGGCTTATGAGGGCCATATAAATCTTCAGGAGGCAGTTCTGGACTTCTAGAATCATCTGCCAACAAGGATTCGATATAGCGTTCCTACATGTTCTTCTTGTGCATTATCTCCAGAACCGGATTGTTATTTTCATCTATCAGGTTGTTTTTTTTCGACCAACCATAGCTTTTATTTTTCGGTGCAGGTTAAATGCATCATGTTTGACGTGAAGCACTTCTACACATACACTTGTTCTTGTACCAGGAATCGGAGCCAGTTGACTTCGTTCTGTATTTTATTGTCTAGACCTTTAAATGTATTGAATCAGTAGCTTGCAGAGTCTTCTTTCTTTTATTTAGTGGTATATATTGTCGTTCTGCCATTGTTATCATGGTACCCGTTTTTCTGGTTTAAGGTGATCCCCGCCAATATATACAGCTCCCTGTTTTTCATTTAAAGCCATATTCAGTGTTCTACGCCAGCAGAAAATAGATGAAACATATATTATAACCATTTAGAAACAGTATATAATACCAGCTCCATAAAACTAGTCTGTTGGGCAAGCTTTTCCTTCTTCTTTTCTTGTGGGACACCGTGGTTTCAAGGAAGGAGATCCGCTATCACCCTGGGCCCTGGGTCTTTACTAGCACATTAGAGCAAACGTTCAAGAAACTGGCAAGTATATGGGGGCTGGACACCTTTAAATTATGACTATGATTGTTACCTATTAGTGTACCTATAAAAGTTAGTTTTACGGAAATAAAGACTTACTTAGCGCCTAGTGCCTGCACGGCCCTGTCCGCTTTTCGTTGGCAGTCCGTTCGCCGGTCGACGATAGGAACGTGCAGAAGCGTCTCTGACTCCGTCTCCAAGTTACGTCGGTATTTCAAGATGGCAGACAGCAACTCTTTGGCGCCTCTCAGTTCTTCCTGACCTTCCTTGCCCCCTTGATGTTCAAGCGTCCTAAAAGCATGAATGATTGGATAACAGCCGTATCTGTTTCGCGTTTTTTGAGCACATGGTTGATCTACTACGTATAGGGAATCTACACACAATATCCTTTTTTCTTTGCAGTACTGCTGTAATTATTATTCACTAAATATCGTATTTTACCGCCCAAGTAGGCCTAACCGCCCAAGCGCAAACCGGCGCGGCGGCGACGCGGCGGCGGCCCAATTCAAATGCCTTGGCGGGCCACTTCGTGTCGTGACCTGCGGGCCTGTGGTTGGCCGGCCTTGGTCTAGTCTGGGAAAGGATGTCTGGTGACAGATTTATATTTCAAAACTGTAATAAAAATCAAGTAATCAATAAATAATTTTCTAACAGAGTATGCATGCAGATATAGTTTTTAATCAATAATGCCCACCACTGGTCTTCCATTACGTCGTAAACTTTGTTCAAACAGGAGCCTTGTTTTTGGCTCCTCGCTCGAAAACAGCGTGTTCGGTCGTCGACAATGTTGTTCATAATTCAATATTCACGTCTCAGTGATGAACAAATTTTTAATTCTAGTTGCTCTTAGGTATTCCCTGCAAGTTTTCATCTGAATAAACAACAAACATGCGCATGCCTTGACTTCCAGGATCCCTGCAGCGAAACCTAAATTTGTCCAGAAACGCCGATTCTGAGTTTTTCACCTATTTGGTAGGTACTGGAGCGGACTCAATGGTAGACATTTAAAGTAAATTATTGATTAATAACTGAATCCGCATCAATAATCTTTTAGAAAGTACTATGATTTATTGACTATTCGATTTTATAGAGTAAGAAAATTAAATCTGCCACCGAAACGTTAAGTCAACTGCGGACTAATCTCTCCAATATCAGTCGACTAATCGGCCAAGTCGTAGGTACTATTGAGTGTACACTTGTACAGTTCCATTCGAATGCAAGCATGAAACTTGGCATAATAATAGCTTTATTAACCGCTTGTCTGTCACGTACCGGGAGCCCATAATATACCCACAATAAAATTCAAAATCAATGAAATTGTTATAGTATGAAGCAACAGACGAGTGATTAAGTAAAATTAATAATATAAGGGAGAAAAAAAAACTGTTAGAATACTGTTAATATTATGAAAATACCTTCTAATACACACGTAAACAGAATTTAATGCAGTTGCAAGTTGCAATTCTTAATAAGCGCTGTCATATTTCATCTGATTGGTTTAGAAAAGGATAGGAGATATCTATGTCCTTTTATTTTTAAAAATGCCAATGGATTCTTCGCCATTTCTAGTCATTTAGTCACCATTGGCCCTAATCCGGGAAATAAATTCTTTGAACGTACCTTAAATTTGCACTGGCTGTCACTCTCCGTCAAACAGGTTAAGAAAAGGATAGCTAAGTGTCGTGTGACATAAAATAAACGTTATCTGTCAAAATACGGTGACTATGAACCGTGTGATGCCGGCTTAGAATAGCATTACCCCATTTCTTTCCCGTGGGAATCGTAAGAGGCGACTAAAGGACTCGAGGGTGTGTATTGAAATTTTAGTTAGGCGATGGGCTGCCAACCTGTCACTATGGCGATACACAATTTTCTAAATTACCTTCAAATATTTGTCAGACGTGGTGTAAATGACCGTTTTTTGCGGCCGTTTACGCTCTGCCTACCCCGCAAGGAATTATAGGCGTGATATGTGTGTGTATGAAAACAATGGCGACTACGATGCGTTTGTCAAACTACTTGACAGACGCATGTGTATGGGAATAACATTGGAATTCGCAATTAATTTCCTTTTGTCTGACAAACACATGCGCTACGGCGTTAAAAATGCGCAGCGACAGACGAAAAGATGGAGTGATTGAAGAAGAACATTTTAGTATTACACATACCGAGTTAAGGTCTTATTGCCGTGCGTGAGACGGTTAGTTAAGTATGAAAAAAACATGTTGACCTGCAAAAATATCTACCTACTGAATAATAATACATTGTCCATAATATGCCGTTTTAATTGCCTTGTGATGCCGGCTTTGATTGCCGTGTGATGCCTGCTTAGATTGCCGTGTGATGCCGGCTTAGAATAGCATCACCCCATTTCTTTCCCGTGGGAATCGTAAGAGGCGTCTAAGGGACTCGAGGGTGTGTATTGGTATTTTAGGCGATGGGCTGACAACCTGTCACTATGGCGATACACAATTTTCCGAATGACCCTCAAATATTTGTCAGACGTGGCGTAAATGTCCGTTTTTTTCGGCCGTTTGCGCTCTGCCTACCCCGCAAGGGATTATAGGCGTGATGTGTGTATGTATGTATGTCAATAATATGCCAGATCTACTTACTTTCTCGTCAGGTTGATTATTCTTTTATCTATTAGGAAAATATAGAAAAAGAAGTAATTTGGCACAGTACGTACCTCAGAACAAACGCCCTCGGCTGCTTGTGAGTTACAGCAGGTTCAGGTTTCATTGGTTTCGGACGAAATTGCTCATACGGACGCATCCAATGGTAAAACCCTTTTCCTGAATCCTTCTTCAAGTCTTTGAAGGTCAAATACTCTGGCTTATCGCACATCTTCGAGTTCATCAACCATTTCTGTGATTTCAAAGATACTGTTTGTTATTTAAAATAAAACTTATGTATTTTTGTAACACGTATTATTATGCACTACAAGTATTTTAGGTATTATGCGTGATTTGATAGCTGTTAGTTCCATAGTACAAGAGACATCCATGAAAGAAAATAGAACATCTGCGATAGCAATTAGCATTAGCTTAGCATGAATCTGACAGACATCAATCGTGCTTAATAGGATAGCCTTACTTAGGAGTGATCATTTTTCTTTTTCTTCCACTGCTTACTCGGCTAGATCTTTGAATTATGGGGAGATTAGTATTTTAATGCTGCAAGTTTAGTTTATCTAACACATATTATGTGCTAAGGACGCTGTAAGTCTTTCGATAAATAATCAAATTTGCTGCAATTTTCCACCACATTATTACGGTCCATACGAGGAAATTTTTGAAAACGAAGTGAATCCCAACAGCCGCTGTGTGATACCGGGCAATACCGGCTTAGAATAACATCACCCCAATTTTACCCGTGGGTGTCGTCAAAACCGACTAAGTGATAATTATTCAGGGAATGGGCAGCACCGTTCCCTGTGAATTAAACATGTTTCACTGCGCTCGCCAATTCGCCGGCCAAGCGTGGTGAGTATGGCAATACCCCCCGATAGGGGGAGGCCCATGTTCAGCAGTGGACCTGTTGTGGCTGTTAAGGTTAAGGTATGGCTAGCTTATACAATACAATACAATACAATATGCTTTTATTGTACACCAAAAGAACAGAATAACATTAATAGCTTAAAACTAAATACATTAGTGCACAGTTAGGCGGCCTTATTGCCATTAGGCAATCTCTTCCAGGCAACCTAGGAAAGGAGAGTTATAGAAATATAAATACATAATAATAATATAAAACCGCAGGGCAGCTTTGGCAAGCTGTTGGTGAGTAGCGCCACCACGGACCCGAAGTACTTCTGGGTTGCCCCTTGGGGGAGCCCGCCTCTGTCTTGCCTTAACCGGCCGGGCAGAGTGGAGTCGCAAGGGTTTTACAACTCGAAGGGTAGAAGTGTTAAAGGCATAAAGCCGCGAGTAATGCAGACGGGAGAAATCCCAGAACCTGAAAGTGCAGCACACCTCTCTACATCCTTAGCTACCCGTAGGGCAGCTTGTGACGAGCTGTTGGGGAGTAGCGACCCCACGGACCCGAGTACCCCCGAGAGTGTAGACTGGCCGTCTCCGGCTCGCCGGAGTGGACCCCAAGGCCAGGACTCTCACCTCTGGCTTGCCTTAGTTGGCCGGCCAGAGTGAGGCCGCTAGAGTTCGAGCCTGTGCCCGGACTTGAGGGGTGGAAGTGAAACATGCGTAAGTCGCGAGCTGGTGTATGTTCTGGCCCTTGCCCAGGACCTCTGCGCAGGAAGCGGTGTCCACCTCTCGACACCCCTTCAGTCGCCCGCGCCAGTGTTGCGTCCCGGCACCACGCTCTACGCGTACCGCCAATAGTGGAGGCCCACCTAGCGGTCGGCGAGTCGCCGTCTGCCGAGATTATCAAGATTGGGACATTTGATTTGGCAGGCGTCCTGTTGTCTCAATCAAAAACCCAGTAACCAGTCCAGCAAGTTCCTCCCCATAGTCCTAGTAATCCGACCCTAACCTGCAATAGTCCTTGCATCAAGCGGGTGCTGGCTCTGGGTGTACTTCTATAGTGCAGACAGAGCGAGTATCCGCTTGTTGTACACATCAAAACACATTATTTGGTGCAAAAAGGCCTCTGTGCTGTTGGCTTCGGCCCCACGCATGCCTCAAAGGACCGGGTCCCTGTGGGCCCGAGATTCGAAAGAGTACCAACATAATAATAATAATAAACTACATAATATAATAGTAGTTTATGCAACTGTCATATAATGGGGGTCATTAGCATGCTAGTGTCTAATAGATTGACACGAGCATTCTAATGCCTAATTATATGCAGTTGCATACACTATTTTATCTACACTCTAAAAAAATTACTCAGTTGAACACTTTTACAAACGTCCGCACCGGCGATTGCAAGGCCCGATACATGGTCAAATTCATTACGAGAACGTAATATGGCTTGATATGAATTTTTGAAGATTCTTTACTAACAGTTGTTTAGATGTCGAGTCTCAACAGCAAATAACTAAACACCAACTGAACAACACTGAACAACAACTGAACAACACTTAACAACATCGGAATAACATATGAACAACAACTAATCAACATCTGAACAACAACTGAACAACATCTCAACAACAACAGAACAAAAACCTATTAAAACAACTGAACAACATCCGAAAAATTACCGTACAACAACAACTGTCAGGTGCGGCGGAAGATAGCGATTTGAGTATTGGAAAAAAAAACTTCGTTTCATTTCTCAACTTTATCGTATTAAGAGTTTTCTCATTAAGTCGTTACGCTTCTGTAATTTATAGTAAACCCTAGTTTTTATAGGCAGAATGCATAAAGTAGGTCATTATGCATCTGTTTTCGAATTCATAATTCGAATATTGTGAGACGAGTGTAGATAAAATACTATAATATTATTACTATACATAAACTACATGCTAATACATATTTAATAAATAACTGACTTTACACAAAACTTTTTCAAAAATGGTAACAACGAATAGCTCTTAATAACCACATTGAGACTCAAAGTGTTTCCTCAGTAGGTTTTTAAAAATATTCAATGACTTTGCCTGCCTAATAGACGCAGGTAAGGCATTCCACTGACGCACTGCCCGGACTGTAAATGAGTCATAGAAGAAGTTAGTAGGTTCTACCGGACAGACGAGTAGATTTACAGTACCGGAGCGAGGCGGGCGCCCGTGGAGTGAAGTACGAAAATTGAAACGATCTTTCAGGTAAGGAGGAGCGTTGGGATCGTTTAAGATTTTGAAGAGAAGTGTAAGAAGATGGGACGCGACGCAGTCTTATGGGTAACCATTTCAGCTTAGCACGGTACTCGGAAACATGGTCATATTTTCGTAAACCGAAAATAAACCGGATACACACGTTTTGGAGTCTCTCAAGTTTATTGACCAGTTCTTCGTTTGCATCACAGAAGCAGACATCCGCGTAATCCAAAATTGGAAGTAGCAGCGACTGAGCAAGCTCTTTTTTGGTGGCAATAGGCAGGAAATTTTGAAGACGTCGAAGAGAGCTCATTGACGCAAATATTTTTCTGCTAACCTCACCAATATGGCGCGACCAGGAGAGTGTACGGTCAAATATTACTCCTAAGTTTTTGACTGCGTCACAGTAGGGGATAGGAGTTCCCATGAAGATAATTATCATGTTTAAAAAATATTAAAGTCGTTTATTTTGGCTCATTGTTTCCGAACAATGCCGAACCAAAATTATTACTTTGAGCTTTGTGTCATTTTAGGTACTTGCTAACATACTTTCATTTCCAGTGGATAAAAACGACTCAAACTGTGTTTGTAAACTGTACTAACAGCCATTTTGAAAATCCTGGTACATATTTTAATAATGTTAATTTAATTAAGTGTATAACCACGTAATAAACGAGCTACCATACTTTGAATCGAAAATTTACGCAAGCGTCAAAATTTACACAAAATTTTATATGTGCTGTACAGACACACAACGCAATCACACAAAACATAAGTGACTTAAGACTTTTATTAGTTATGCTAACCGTATCGGACTATTTAGGAAACATTAGACAAATATTAGATAACTCAGTCGTGTCACGGGAGATAAAATTTAATGCGGCACAATGAAATTTAGGTAGTGTCATGTCATGAAGTAAGCAATTTTGCCCATGGCACTACCGGTAGAGTCAAAGATAAGTAAAATATCCTATGACACTACCGGTAGTGCCACTCAAGACGTACCTACGGTACGAAAGAAAAATAATGCATAAGCGGCCTACCATGGTGTACAGATTTTTATTTGTAGCTATTTGCCGTGTGATGCCGGTTTAGAATAGCATCACCACATATCTTTTCCGTGGGAATCGTAAGAGGCGACTAAGGGCCTCGAGTGTGTATTGAAATTTTAGGCGATGGGCTGACAACCTGTCACTATGGCGATGCTCAATTTTCTGAATGACTCAAATATTTGTCAGACGTGGCGTAAATGTATTTTTTGCGATTGTTTACGCTCTGCCTACCCCGCAAAGGATTATAGGCGTGATATGTGTATGTATCTCCGTATGTCGTATATTTTATCGCAGCTCATGGTGTTCCACATCAGGTGCCCTACACTCTCGATGTTACCCAGCTGATCAGCATTTTTGTATGGGAGGTCCAATATTGTTTTTCAACCTATGTTCCATGGGGAAAGCTGTTCAGTTTTATGAGTACCTTGACCTCATTTCAGCTTATTATACCCTTTTTGTTACTCCTTGTGTGTAGGTGTAGAAGATGCAACAGATTTATCGCCGGCGCAGTCCGCGTCCGTATGCAGCTCGTGCGTGTAATCACGCGCGTACCTATAACGTTGTAATGTATGGGACTGAATGAGATATGTCACACTGCTTGCGTTGCGTAGATGTGCACGTATGCGTAATGCGTAGGGTTACGCATTGTTGTTGTGGTTGCATACCCCACGCAGAGCAGAACGGCAACGTCGCTTAGATGCGTGCGGTGATGACGTTGTATTCTATGAGATTCCCTAATGGACGTCACACCGATCGCGTTCGAACACGCACAGCGCTGTCCTATGGTGAGTGATAAGATGAGTGATATCAGTTGTTATAATAAAGATAAAGAAAGACTTATTGAATTTATGCGACAGTGAGACATATCTCATACAGACCCATACATTACAACGTCATAGGTACGCGCGTGATTACGTGCACGAGCTGCACGGACGCGGTCTGCTGTGGCTATTATATGCACACCACCTGCGTATGCGTGTACACGCGCGTGATCACGCGCTTATCGTGACGTTGTAATGTATGAAACTGTAAGAGATATGACACACTGCAACGTCACGGTACATTAAAACGTCACAGTACGCGCGTGTACACGCAAACGGACGCGGTGTGCTCCGCCCTTTAAGGTTTTGTTTGAGTTGTATGTCGCCATGGTGTCCGGAGACTTATACCTTCTGTTTACAATATTCTGAACAGTTTCTACCCATCTATTGAATTAACAAAAAGGTATATACTAATTATGCGATTATTTCGCACTTACCTCAGTCTCTGTAACATTAAGGGGCATCAAAATAGAGTGCAGAGATCGATGATCTCCGAAAGTTAAAGCCTGCTTTATATAACACCAAGGCTTCCAATGACATTCCTTCTTGTATAACTCTACTATTCGACGATGAACAAGTTCCGAACAGTTGAGCGATCTGAAAAAACATAAATCTGATTACATCTTCCATGCGGGGCGATACGTAGAATATACCAGCTGATTCGAGGGTGAATATTTTAGGGCATGTAAACCGGAATTCCGGAATATCGTAAGTCCGGAATATCGGACCAATTTTTCCGATTTTTAATTCCGGTTTTGGCAGATTCAATATCGTAAAACCGGTTTTGAGAAATTGCAAAAACAAAGTTGTTTTGGTATAATTTTGATCATTCCAAACACAAATAATTGAAAAGCATGCATTTTTCTACCACCTGCGCTCGGTACTTTCGTGTCGTAGCACCTCTCGCGGTGGCAAGTTTTTTGTCGGGAAAAAACATAACTACCTACACTACTGAGCCGCGTGCGCCGCGTTCATTTTTGCTCAATCATTTTCGAAAAAGAATCTTTAGTTATTTTATTATGATCACCTGCCGTCGGTCCCGGTTGCTGTCTATGATTACTTAGACGGCGGTCGTTACACAACCATGTCAGAGGCCTACTAGTAGTAGTCGGCGGTTAAAAAACTCTGACACCAGGGTTCATCGAGTCGTTGACGATTCGGTGTCCCACACGAAAAGAAAGAAAGACCTGCTTACTTGTACGAGTATGCTATTCTTGAATTGTTTTGCATACATAAAATATGATTGTTTTTTGTTTTTGTTAATTACTCATAATATTTTATCTTACAAAAAGTAGTATATATATGCCTAGAAGAACTATCTGATTTGATCTCATTTAATATACTAAGCAAGTTCCTAATTTCTTTTAATTATTACCATTTTAGCAGAATTTAATATTAAGTTATATGATTACGGATGTGTGAGCATTACTTTATGCTTTATTATTTGCATACAATACATAGTACAAGATTGTTTTGTTACTGTGGATTACGCTTATAAATTAGTTTCGTGACAATAACTTAATTTAAAAGCTGGTTTGAAAAAATAAATGTGTATTATTATATTTTTCAAAAATACACCAAAACCGGAATTCCGGTTTTGAGCGTCCAATATCGGAACTCAAAACCGGTTTTGGGGATCTTCCGATTTTACATGCCCTAGAATATTTTTATGTCGCAGGAATACAGCTGAACCCGAATTCCTTTATGGCAGTTTGCTGTAATATAGCAAAATCGTAGTCTTCATTCACTATCGTCCCAAAAAAGTTTTGTAAGAATATGATAAAATGAATTAACTATAAAAAGAAAAGAAAAGAAAAGTTTTCCTGAAAAGTTGGTTCATTTCATAATTTTAATAATTTTACGCCTAAATTTTTGCGTGATATCACGATTTTTGACAAAGAAATTAGAGAAATTAAGTATGCGAATATTTTACAGAAGTTATGTAATGTTTAAAATTAAATCTCAATCTTGATCTCATTGCTTAGGTTATTGTTTTGTTTTGATATTCTTAATAATATCTAAGTACCTAATATACTGTTAAGTGTTAAATAGTTTTAAGTACCCAATTAACCTGTTATCTGTATTTTATACTATACCCATACATTCCTGTTATCTGTATTTAATACTATACATATATATAATTACAAATAAAGTTCTGAGTTCTTGAAATACTGTACAATGTCTAATTCAGACATTTCTACTAGAAAATGTATGAATTTTAGCTTAATAAATTTGGTAATAACTTCGAAACTGTAACCATATTAATAGAAAAATATTTCAAATAGAGGTGACTTTGTTTTTTTTTTCTTTTCTAAAAAGTAAAGTTGTCAATTGTGTATCTGTTAACTGTTGGATCCTTGACAATAATATATACTCGTTTCCAGATTTTTATGGCTTTAATCGACTTATTAAAACAGGTTTACAAATCTTGCCTAGGCGCTATCTCCGCCTTAACTATAACCCAAAATTCATGTCGCGAATGACCCAGTAAAAATCATTAGGTAAGTGAGTCAAATGTGGGTCAATTATAAAAGGCGCAAATGCCTTTTCCCCATATTTGTAAGAAAAAGAAAACAATGTAATATTGTACATTTAACGAATATGCAAAAAAGAAGGTGCGTGAAAGTATTTAACTAAATTAATATTACTTACCGATCCATAACAATAAATCTAACGTTTTTTGCTTCATACATTTCCTGGCATTTTCCATGTGAAGTAATGGAATTCTCAGACTTCCAGTCAGCTTTTGCATCATCATGACTATCACTAGGTTCCTCTGGGTGTGTTTTTTCTTCGTCAGGTACGATCATAGTTTCAGAGCAGGCTTCATCTAGCAAACTTATGTCTCCTTCATAATTAACAACAATTTTTTTGCAAAACGAATCCTTAAGTTTAGCCCAACTCTGATCGGAATACTCTAATCTCTCATTCTTGTTTGAAATTGTAGTATTTATTTTAACATCACATTTAGTGTATGATTTGCATTCAGGACAAGCGTCGTAGTTTATGTTCAAATCCTCACCGTCGAAACTGGCTCTTGTTTCACTGTCCAAATGCAGATTGTATTTATTAAATCTATCCATGGTTAAGCTAGTTTCGTTTGGCGAGTCAATGGTAATTTGTCCATTAGCTTTGTTTATTGTAACTGTAGTAAAGTTTTCATGCTCTACCGTATACATAATTTGAACAGAGATATAACCGTCAGTGGCCGTTTTTCTTGTATATGCCTCGTCATAAGAAGTTTTGGAAGTTAAACTTGTTATGCTTGTACTTTGGTAGCTATGTTGCGATGTTTCTTTCAATTTGGTGTCATACAAGTCCATCATGTTAAAGTACTCTCGTTCCTCTTCAGTCCATTCGGGAAATATTTCTTCTTCTTCTACTATATAAAAAGTCATTATTCTAGTACGGTTAGGAAAAGTTACTATTTGAACACCATCTTTATTGAAAAGAGTGTGGGTGCCATCTGTTCGTTTAGAAAATATTTCTCCAATACAATAATCGGTCGCAGTTGTAGTGGTCAGTTTTTCTAAAACGTATGACTCATCGTCTACCCATTTTTCCTTTAAACCGTTACTTTCTATTATCTCAAACTCACTAATAATCAATTCCAAAGGCAAGGTAACTTCTGGGTCCGGTAAAGAATTGTTTTTCTTATCTTTACCCTTGGGTCTATCTTTATTTTTATCTTTATGTTTATCTTTACGTTTACCTTTGTCTTTGCTATCAAATGAGAGGTCTGTGTTTCCAGGAACTACCTGTTTACAATACTTTGTAATATGAATGTACCTTCCATCAGGACACAAAACATGTATGTCTCCTGAGCTTTTGAAAATTACAACTTCCCCATTTAAACTTATACACCGCATATCTTCATCAATATGAGGGAGCGGTTCTAAATAAAATTGTTTGATGTGGGTTACTTCAGAATTTTCATCATGTACACTTTCAGTTATATGCCCATTTGGCCATGTGATACAAAATGAGTAAAAATGTTTTGTCTCAAATTGTTGTACTTCTGGTTCGAGAGGTTCTGCAACTAGATCTATTTTTCCTTTTCTGTCTTTAACAACCTTTGGTGACTTCAAGTCGACTTTCGATGAAAGTTTGGCCGTGGATATCGGTTTTGGTGACAACAGGGGTACGTTAAATAATTGCTTTTTAAAATTCATCATCAGTTCATCTCTGGTATTAACTCTAAAAGCAGCGCAGCTTTCTAATATTTCAGGCGATATACATTCATATATTGCTTTGTGAACCCAAAACTTGTTGTTTCCGTCACCTGGTACCACATTCAAAGCCAGATATTCGACGTTGTACGGTATGATTAAAGTATAGAAACAGGAAATACGAGTACGATCTTTTGAAAAGTATATGACATCTTTTCCAAAAACTTCAACTCTTCTATTATTTCCTATGTCATATCCTATATAAGGTTTTTTTGGTTCTTCTACTGGATACCCTAGAATTGTAGACCGTCTCGACGTTTTTTTGTTTGATTTCGATCCAGTTACTGTAGAAGACGATCCAAATGAAGATTTACCACCTTTGGTTGAAGGGGTCAAATTTTCACGCATTTCTGAAGTTTCTTGTTTATTCGCTTCTTCTTGTATGATCATTTCTTGATGCTTAAGAGAACCTTCTATAAGTAAATCGGTTTCAACAGTTTTATCCTCAATACAAGATGCCGCGCCAAATATATCAATCATTTCTTGGGCCAGGGATTGTTTTCTTACGAGCATCGTTTCATCATATTTTCTTTCTTCTTCCTGAACCCAATCATATTGTTCTTCTAACACGAAATCAAAAAAGTCTTGTAAACATACTGGTGTACATATATTGACACGCCATTCTTCACTAAATATACCATCTTTGTCATGGCTATTAAAAAACATACACATAATAGTATCCGTAACCTCACAATACTTATAATCCACACAGTTAAATTTATTAAAAGCATCAAGCAGTATCTGATACGAGCATGTTCCAGAAAAATCTTCGAAGAATTCAAATTCGTCTATCATATGGTTGATGGGCTGATTGTTATCAATTTCAGCGGCTGAAACTAATTCAGTTATATCAGGACAAAAGAACACAGAATTGATTGAAAGAACTTCAGATTTGCTTTCGTTTTCTTCTTCGTCTATTGGAACTTCATAAGTATGCTCAGATTGGACTTTTGTCATTGATGGAAACGATGGAGTCTTGGTACTGCAAGAATCACGTAGGTAGGTGTTGTTTTGAAGTGGTTCCGCAAGTGTACGCTTCAAATAAATTTTTTTGAACTCTTTTAGCGTTGCGGATTTTTGAAATATTTTTTTAAGAGAACTTCTATTGTTATATAGTTTTCTACATGCTAAAATATGAAGCATCCTACAAAGTTCTGCTGTTTCTACATCTTCTCTATCAAAACACGACAAAAGTAAGTTGACATGAAAACTTATCTTGACTTCATCTATTTCTCTTGGTAATTTTTGTAACATCCATAATTTATGTAATGGCATTCCAAATAATACAGACTCTACAATGTTATCTAAATTAATATTATTTAGCTGAAAAGTTGGATATTTAACATGATCTCCATATTGAATCATTATAGGATCCTTATAATTTTCGTATTCCTCCCCGTATGTAATGCGGTATCGTTTTTTTTCAGCATCCGTTTTACACAATTTGTTAAAAACATTTTTAACCAAATTTCTGGCTTTTTGCACATTGTCAACCACATCCGTTTTCTTTTTTTGGCGTGGCGTAGTCGTGGAGATCTGAGATATGGAGTTATTTTCATCAAAATTTTCTTTGCAAGCTGTACGCAGAATGCTGTCTAAAAGTGAATAAATTGTTACACATTCTAGAGGCAAATCATAAATCTTTTTAAAGTAATAACTGTAATACTGTTCATCCTTATGATCCTCAGGAATATGTTTTACTTCCATATTATCAATGTAATGCAAATGTTGCCGCGATAAATCTTGTACATCATACATAAGATAACTTAACTCATCGTATATCTTCTCCGGGCTACTTGGCAACGTATCGGTCTCCCAGTAAGGAGGATTAAATATCATAAATGCAGTATCTTTAAAAAAGTCTGCTGTGTCTTTATTGACTCTAAGATCTTGGAGGTCTTCCCAAAATTGATGACTTTTTTCAGCTTTTAAGCCTGTCTCACTTCGAACTCTTTTACTTGTTAAAAGGGGCGAAAAGGTTGACTCAGTTGGATTAATACGTATTTGTACAACAGCAATAATGGGAATTCCGAGTTTTATGAGACTTATAGGAAGATGTGGATCATCAAATCCAGATACTGCGATATAAATATTTGGTCCATCTGTAGGATAGTCATCAGTATACGTGCGATCTCTCCATTCTTCGCCACGTTCTCTTAGCACTGTATTATATTTCTTACCCTCAATAGGTTGAGGTAAAGCGGTTTCACTAGGAGCGCTTTTTCCCTTACTCTTAGCAGACACAAGTGGCGCCTTAGGCTCAGGGGATTTTACATTTATTGTGCCCCTCACTTCATCTTTGCCAAACATGGTAAGAGATTCTTGACGCAATCCTTCCTTCACCTCTAATTTTTGTCGTTTAATAAAAATGTACTCTTCTTTCATTTTTAAAATCAAATGTTTAATTATCAGAGCTAAAATTTCAGTTGGGATATCCTGTTTCTCTTTAAGAAATGCTTGTCCAGCTTCAAATACGCGAAGATTGTCATCCCGTACTTTTCTTTCGACACCAAGTTGGTTTATCATGAAAATTGTTTCCGATTTACCTATACATTTGATAACATATCTCTTCTCACTTATGGCAAAGGATTCAAACTTGTTAAGGTATTGTCGGTCCTCTTCTCCACCAGCTGCTTCAAAAAAGATAACTTTCATATTCCATGAGGGCTCGTTTAGGACAGCATTCTCTATATTCCTTCGCCAACTTTCTTTCGGGTCTTTCATTTCTTTTTTTGAGGACATTGGATGACGATGAATAATAAATGAATTAAGATAGATATTTTAATTGTTTTAATAGCAAGTTTATAGATGATGCAGAAGCTATAGAAAATTTAAGTAAAATTCAATTTTAGCGCTTAGCTGTTTTGCTCCACATCCAAACATGCGCAAATCAGTGCTGAGAAATGAAAAGTGTCTCAGAATTCAATTGTAATCATTGGTGTTTCCACATTTTTTTATTAAAACTAGCGACAAGCGTTTTAAATTTCCGTGTTTTTAAACTTGACACTTGACCTTACCATGTCAGTCAGTAACAAGCTAAAAAAACAAGCAAGGAAATTACATTTCAATGAGAGTCCTCTTTGGGAAGACCCTGAAGACTGTAGCACAGTTGTGGCACAGTGTGTTATCTATCATATCAGTGTTTATTAACATGTAACCTGAGAAGTTTGAAATAAACAATTATTGTAATTAATAACTCGCTATATTAGTGATGCTTCTTAGCGGAAGTTTGAAATAAACGATTATTATTAACACGTTATTTTAGTAATGCTTCTTAGCGGAAGTACCTACTTACTTACTTCGCCGGCTCGACGACCCAAAGTAGGCCTTGGCCTCCGATACGAGATTTCGCCACTTGTCTCGGTCTTTAGCGGAAGTAAGTTTGTAATAAACGATTCAAATTTATTATTAAGTAACACGTTTTTTTACTAATGCTTCTTAGCGGAAGTACCTACTTACTTACTTACTTCGCCGGCTCGACGACGACCCTAAGTAGGTCTTGGCCTCCGATACGAGATTTCGCCACTTGTCTCGGTCTTTGGCGGAAGTAAGTTTGTAATAAACGATTAAAATTTATTATTAAGTAACACGTTTTTTTAGTAATACTTCTTAGCGGAAGTACCTACTTACTTACTTACTTCGCCGGCTCGACGACGACCCTAAGTAGGTCTTGGCCTCTGATACGAGATTTCGCCACTTGTCTCGGTCTTTAGCGGAAGTAAGTTTGAAATAACCGATTATAATTTATTATTAACACGTAATTTTAGTAATGCTTTTTAGCGGAAGTACCTACTTACTTACTTCGCCGGCTCGACGACCCAAAGTGGGTCTTGGCCTCCGATACGAGATTTCGCCACTTGTCACGGTCTTTATCGGAAGTAAGTTTGAAATAATCGATTATAATTTATTATTAACACGTTATTTTAGTAATGCTTCTTAGCGGAAGTACCTACTTATTTACTTCGCCGGCTCGACGACCCAAAGTGGGTCTTGGCCTCCGATACGAGATTTCGCCACTTGTCACGGTCTTTATCGGAAGTAAGTTTGAAATAAACGATTATTATTATTATTAACTCGATATTTTAGTGAAGCTTTTTCTTAGTATCTAGGTATTTTTAGTGTTCTGTGACATTACTTAGCAGGTGTAGATAAGGTAGTTAATTAAGATAAATAAAATAAATGATTCCAATAGAATTGGTAACAACTTTATTCAGAACAAATTACACACCGCCTTAGTACATAAAATACACAACAACAAACTAGTCTAATATAACTACTAAATATTTCAAGACTACTAATACCCAAACTACTTATATTAATTATAATATGAACGCAACTTGGTCAGATAAAAGCACTATATTTATTATAATACGAACGCTACCTGTTGAGATAAAAGCCCTTCATGAACCTGGCGATAGCATGATGGAAAAGAATCATTTTTGCGTCAGGCCGAGTTGCTTTAACCACAGATAATTTTTATATGGCTCTATTTGTGACGATTTTAATAATTTTCTGGCTACTTAAAGATTTCTGCTCATAAAAGGACGACTAAGGAATATTTAAGAAGATCCATAGAGTACTTGCATACTTGCAGTAGCAACATGACCCCGTGTGATTAAGATTAGATATGACCACAGGGCATATACATACGACAGATAAATGAGAAGTCGATATGATTAGAACCAGGAAATTTTAAAGGATCGGTTACTTTAGGTCTCGAGGACCCTCGTAATCCATTTTTCTGACAAGGTATTCAGCACTAAAAATAAACATTGCTCTTATTATTGCACAATAGCCTCATTCCAAACATGTAGCCCCACACCACGAAACCTGACAAGTGCAGACCAGCATATTATTAATGTACTCTGTGGTAAAGACAGACATATAACACAAGGAGAGGCCAAGAAATTGACCTCAGTATGTAGGACTTAAGATAAGCCTATATTTATTACTTTGGTATTGGCTCCTCTGAGTTGGACTGTGATTCAATTTACAATTTACTAAATCTAGAATACTACCCAAGTCTAATCGCTATAACTACATAGTATATAACAAAGTCGCTTTCCAAGCTATGGTGCCCCGTTGTTTCCGTTCCGATATGTCGCCGTTTACATAAATTTGACACTGAACGTTGACTGACGTACTAGGCTTTGTAGTTTCTAATGTCAATGGTTATCTTGAAGGAGATCATGAAAGAGATTCGTTTCTTTCTTGGTCAGTATGACGTCACACAGGTCAAATTATGGTTATTTTAGTCGTACGAGGCGACTAAGGGATTCGACGGTGTGTATTGCAATATTAAGCGATGGCCTGACAACTTGTCACTATGGCGATACACAATTTTTCGAATGATCCTCAAATATTTGTCAGACGTAGCGTAAATATCTGTTTTATGCGGCCATTTACGCGCTGTCTACACCGCAAGGGAAATGTAGAAGGAAGGGGTATGTAGAAGGACTAGACATACTCTTGTCACTTATTATCAATCAATCATTTTGTGAAACAGTGCGGTTCACAGATCTCTTATATATATGTCCTAAAGGACAGATAAGAAACAAGCCTTACTACATAAAGTCCTTACTGAATTGACCATAGACTTACAATATACCACTACGTGAATTGACCATGGATTGTGAAATTTTACTGTGATGTACCATGGACTACTCGCTACGTTAGGTTGTTACCTCCTAGTATTTAATAGTGATGTGTAGTAGTCACAGTAATAGGTAGTATTTTTCACAGGTATTTTTATTATACAGGTAATTTAAATAAAATGAATGTTACATAATTTAAAATAATTTTATTACAGCAAACTAAAAACGAATAATTTTACTACAGCAAACTAAACACGAAGTAAACGACTGTCACCTCAAGCCGCCATACGCCGGTTTCTTATTCGTATCACTCTGGGAGCCTGAAAATAAAGCATATGAAAACTTTATTAAAAACGATACGATAGATAAATCTCAAAGTACGAGCCTTCTGTCCGTCGCAATGGATGTATGCAATTTAACTACAACAGGATAAGATAAATAAAGATCCACATAATAATAATTGAGTGTGTCAAAGAAATTTGAGTTTCATTTTACTTTGCTGATCATGACCAACCAATTTTTTGATAAAATAGACGTGCAAACCTAGATTGTTTATATCAGGTTTATAATTATGTGTTTTCAGAGCTGAATAACGAAAACGCCACCCAGCCCGCCAAGCTTGTATGGTACACTTAATTTTTCTCCATGCTAATGTTTGAACTAAAATTAAGTTTATTTTGTCTTATATAAAATATAACAAAACTAGGTTTTGGTCTAAACCTGCGACATTACCTTCTACCTTATCAGGTAGGCAAAATAGGCGCGGATACGATTCTTATTTTTTTTCTGTATAAGTTTAGCGCTGATACTGCCCATAGAATTGCACTATTCTGAAACATTAATATAGTGTTACACTGTAATTGTTCTATTGTATATAATTAGTGTAGGGAAGTCGTGAGTTCATTTATTATAGGCAAGGTGGTGAAGAATGTGGGACATCATGCTATATTGACGCACACCTTCTGTGATGCAGTAGTCTAGCGTCTACTGATACTTAGCCAACTTATCGCTCGGTGTGGCTGTTCTCAATTTCAATTGTACATTGCTTTGGAGAGCATATCAAGCCAGGCCGGGATGATGTTTAAGATGATTCTACTTAAATGCTGATCGCTACACTGCCTCGTCGGCCTAGTAGGCAGTTTAAATACGCTGATGCTGCGGTTATTCGTGCGGAAAGAGAAAAAGTATAACTCACCATGCATTTAATTCACCAGTTTGGATGCCGACGAAGAATCGAATGAGTGGATCTTCATTTGTATGGAACTCAACAGATCACCAGTCTACTAAGATCACAACATCTAAGTAGCTCTTATCTTTGGTGTATTCTGAAAGTAGAAAGCATTGGATTGTTTTAAACTGGTCACTACCATAATGAACGCACGCACCAAAAAAACAAGACACTTAGACACACATAAGCAAAAAAATATTGTGATATCAACATCAAGGGAAGCTGCTTACATTTGCTATAGCGAATAAGTATGAACGTTGAAGTCATATCATTACTTATATTACATACCACAAAAATTGCAGCGAAACTGCGTTCTAAACGATGATCTAAACAGTTTCAATAAATTCTTGATCGTAAAAACAGCAATACAAATTTTTATCGAATGCCGTCACCTCGTATTCGCCAAGTTCACTTTTCTTCGTCTTTGCCCATAGCACAGGTCAAAATAAAATAAATGGTTATAAAATGGTCAATGTTTACAATAATATTAAGGATAAATCGTAATTAAAGAAATAGAAATCGTTAGAAGTTGGCCGTGAAAAAATGACAGTTTGAATTTGACAGGCATAGATAAAATTCTTTTGTATTCTATTTATCCATTGGACAGGCAAAGGTCTTAAAACCATACATCCTCGTCTTGATGTAGCTAATCGTAACTCAGAAGATAATCGTGGGACTGGGACAGGTATACGGCCCACAGCTTTGTTCGGAGATTCCAATGGCTGGTGCGGTTGCAGAAAAATTGTTCACCCCACAGAAGAAATGCATCAGAATACTTACAAATATAGACTCAATTACAAGCTGCAGGCCATATTCTATTGAATTCAAAAACATTCAAAATTTAAACTCTTATTTGTATACATACATACATACATACATACATATTATCACGCCTCTTTCCCATAGGGGTAGGCAGAGACTACATCTTTCCACTTGCTACGATCCTGACATACCTCTTTCGCTTCTTCAACATGCATCAATCTGTTCATACATGCTCGTCGGTTTAGGGTACTCTTGACCTGACCTTTCTTTAGGACGTCCCCGATCTGATCCAAGTACGTGCGTCTTGGTCTTCCCCTTCCAACGTTCCCATCCACACTCGCCATATACACCTGTTTCGTTAATCTTCTTTCATTCATTCTCTCAATGTGACCAAACCATCTCAGCATTCCTTTTTCTATACCAGTCACTACGTCTTCTTTTATACCGCAACGTTCTCTAATCACACTGTTCCTTATCCTGTCACTCAATTTCACTCCAATCATACTTCTTAGCGCTCTCATTTCTACCGCATTTATTCTACTTTCATGCTTTTTCTGCCATACCCAACTTTCACTCCCATACATAAGTGTTGGAACTAACACTCCTCTATGCACAGCCAGACGTGCCTTATTAGACACTGTCTGGCTATTCATAAAGGCATGCAACGCTCCATTCACCATGTTGCCGGCATTTACCCTCCTTTCAATATCACTTTCACACTTTCCATCTGATGTAAACTTCGATCCCAAATATACAAACTCTTTCACTTGCTCCACCCTCTCTTCTTCTATCATAATGTTACACTCCGTCATACCTTCTTCTTTTTCAAAAACCATTGATTTCGTCTTACTTACATTCACTTTCATTCCTTTCTTTTTCAAAGCCTCATTCATAATTGTTACCATCTTCTGCAACTCATCAGCCGACGACGCAAGGATAACTTGGTCATCAGCATAGAGAAGACATTTGACGAGTAACCCATTCATTCTCAGTCCATTTTCACACTCTTTCAAATCTGTCAAACAACTATCCATGAATAGGTTGAACAGCCATGGTGACGCAACACATCCCTGTCTAACACCTTTCTCGATGTTAAACAGCTCAGTGTAGGCCCCGTTAATCCTGACACAAGCACTGGACAAACAAACAAACAAAGATGAGTTTGACAGGCGGCTATCAGAAAACTTTCGCACGAACTTAAAGGTTTTCTGGAAATCTATAAAGACAACTCGACGAAAAACAGCACAATCAGAGTTGAGTAGGATTCGGAGCCAGGATGGTAGTATAATAAAAGGTGAAGAATGTGTGTTGAAGAGATGGAAGGAATATTTTGAAAGCTTGTTTGAAAAAGAAGAAGTACAAGAGGTGAACATACATGAAGAAAATGACAGTGAAAACGAAAGCGAGATTGAAATGGATGAGATTATGAAAGCTCTGAAAAGTATGAAATCTGGTAAGGCTGCAGGGTATGATAGAGTATCGGTTGAAATGCTGAAGGCTGGCGAAGGCGTAGCAGCTAGTCAGCTGTACCTCCTTTTTAACCTTTGTTGGCGAAGCGGTCGAGTGCCAAGTGATTGGTGCAAGGCTGTAATAGTGCCATTATACAAAGGAAAAGGGTCACAGCTAGACTGTAAAAATTACCGCGGTATAAGCCTTCTCAGCGTCGTCGGTAAACTGTATGCAAGGGTACTGATTGAAAGAGTTGTGAAAGAAACTGATGAGAAAGTCTGGGATGCTCAAGCGGGATTTCGAAAGGGGATGGGATGTACGGATCAGGCCCCTATTTAATAAAACTGACTATGCGACAATTATGTCATGGTTGACAATTCCGACAATTCGACAAGTTTCTGTTCAATAAAACTTACAGGTGACAAAATTGTCATGGTGGAAAATTTACAAATATGTCGGATTATCGTGACAATTTGACAATTTTCTGTTTAATAAAACTTTTCGCGCGACAGGTGACAGGTGACAAATTGTCGTGAAAAACTTGTCGATTCTGCTTTATTAAACGGATAATTGTCACGACATATTGACATATTTGTCGAATTGTCGGATATTATTGACAGGTGCCCCTACCCTATGTCGCGCTATCAATTAAAGCTTATAAAAGCTTAATTTTTCCAAAAATGGTGCTTAAGTCTAACAGCGAGAGTAGTGATGCCACACACAAAATCTTTATTGTTAAATATCAGCTCCAAAGTGGTAATTTTATTATTCATATCCATAATTGAAAGGTATCCAAAAACATTGACAAAACAAGAATTATAGTCACAAAAACCTCTTATTCGAATAAACATTAAAATTGTATAAATTATTTGTAGTGTACCCTCACACAATTCCATAAATTTAATATTTGACAATTTTGTCAGTAGCCGACAAATATGTCACGATTATGCGACAATTTTGTCACTGACAATTGTCACGGGGCTCGACCATGGTTTTCGATAATTGTAGAGTTTTATTAAACGCATTTACAATTGCGACAATTTGTCAATACTTTACCTGTCGGTTTGTGACATAATTGTCATTTTTATTAAACGAGTTTACCATGACAATGCGACAAATTTGTAGGTTTTTGACAATTATGTCGGATTGTCAGCTTTATTAAACAGGGGCCAGGTCTTTTCCTTGCGGTGCATAGCAGAAAAGTTTTTGGCTAAGAACCAAAAAGTCTTTTGCACATTCGTGGATCTGGAAAAGGCCTATGATAGAGTTCTGAGGAATGAATTGTGGTCGGCACTATCTGTGCATGGGGTGAGCAGCATCTTGGTACGAGCACTGAAATCCTTATACAAGGATTCCAGTGCTTGTGTCAGGATTAACGGGGCCTACACTGAGCTGTATATTTGTATGAAGTAATCATCAATTTTTTTCCACAACACGTCGTCCGGGAAATTTTAGTCTGCAAAACAGATTAGCCACATCCACTTCGCAGTTAAGTGTGGTTAATGCCGGTCCCCACTACATGATTGCAAAAATATATAATGCCCTTTCAAACTCTATAAAAAATATAGATAAAAATGATTTATTTAAGAAAAAACTTTTTTATTTTTATTAAATCGCTTCAAGAGTTTATCGACGATGATGAAGCTTTTATTTTAACCTGACTTGTATGTATGTATGTTAACAAATCTTGCAAGTTTAATTTGACCCACTTCTCGGTATCCGATTGAGTTGAAATTTTGCATGTTGGTCCAGAACCGATGACAATGCATGTTAATCATAAATTTGACCTGATGCTACTGCCAGGATCGGCTCCGTACGAGAGATCTCCTCAGCGGTTTATAGCTGGGACTTGCAATTTTGTATACGAATTCGTTTATATAGGCAGTTGGTAGGCCCACCATGAATTAGACGCTACATCCAGGGTTGTCTTCGAACTATGAAACTCCTCAATAATCAACTGCTGGGACTTGCAATTTTGTATACGAATTCGTTTATTATAGGCAGTTGGTAGGCCCACCATGAATTAGACGCTACATCCAGGGTTGTCTTCGGACTATGAAACTCCCCAATATTCAACTGCTGGGACTTGCAATTTTGTATACGAATTCGTTTATTATAGGCAGTTGGTAGGCCCACCATGAATTAGACGCTACTCCAGGGTTGTCTTCGACCTATGAAACCCCTCAATATTCAACTGCTGGGACTTGAAATTTTGTATATGAATTCGTTTATGATAGGCAGTTGGTAAGCCGACCATGAAGAAGATGCCACATCCAGGGTTGTATTTTAATAAAAAAAAAACAAGCTTTATTCCACCACCCTTTAAGTTCCCAGAGTAAGAGGGTCTATCATGCAATGTAAGCAATAGGCACAAGAGACTTACCATATCGATTGAAACTAAAAAATATAAAATAAAATTATGTAAAAAAAACTTTTAAAACAAGCTTTTATTTAAGTGCTCTGAAAAGATGAAAATAAAATTTTGAATGACATTAACCACATTCATTTAAGACTTTACAGAAATGAAAATAATAAAAGCTTGTCGCGAAACTTTCAATTTGTAATTGAAATTTTGTACTTAGGTAGTTTCTTCTAGGCATCGCGACAAGCTTTTTATATATTTTCATTTGTGTTAAGTCATAAATTAATGTGGTTAATGTCATTCAACATTTTATTTTTATCTTTTCAGAGCACTTAAATAAAAGCTTGTTTTAAAGTTTTTTTTACATAATTTTATTAACTTTTATTTTAATTATATTTAGCAACAAGTAAAATAAGTGATCTCACATTACCTTCTTTTAAGTTTTTTTGTTGTTTTTGACTTGTTGATTATTTGAATAAGCAGCTTAATAAAAATTTCATTTAATTTGCTGTGCCCTAACAGGGTCTTCTTAATACTAATATATATATATATATATATATACCTGACTGTATGGTGGGGAGCAGGAGCTCACCCGGAGAAGTTTTGTGGTTGTTCAAACAACGATTGGGCTGACGAGTTGTTTTAGGAGGAACGTATTGGACTAAATCTGCCAAAATGGGGAACAAATACTCTTATTTGTTCCCCACCTTGGTACCCGCCGGCGGGGGCGTCGGTTGCTTGAGGAGCTTGTGGAGTGTGATCTACTCACAATGGCTGCAGCAGTGGCTACTGTGATTTCGTCATCTTCTTCCTGAAGGACCTGTCTCGGAGAGTATTTAAAACGCGAGGTTGGATGGGGGAAGTAGTTAGACGCGGCAAATATCAAGGGGTTTTTATGGAGGGGAGCGTTGACGGAGAAGCGACGAGACGCTTCCTTCATGTACGCTTTAATGGTTGGGAGACCTAAGTCGATGTGGAGGTCGGCGTTCCGAATGTACCATGGCGCCCCGGTAGCTTTGCGCATAAAACGGTTTTGGATGACCTGTAGCATTTTCAGATGTGAATCGAAGGTGTGAGCAAAGGTTACTCTGGCGTAGGTCATAATAGGCCTGACGCAGGTGGTGTAAATTCTCACTTTATTTCTCAGGGAAAGTTTGCTCTTTTTGTTAAACATCGGATGTAATCTGCCCAAAACAAACGCCGCGCGGTTGCGAACTTCCATGATGTGGCTATGTAAGCTAAGCCTGGAGTCGAGGGTGACTCCTAGGTATATGGTCTCGTTAACCCAGGGGATGGGTCGGCCGAAAAGCTTTACAGCGGGGACGTTCAGCCGGTTTGTATCCCTACGAAAGTGCACGGCTTAACTTTTTTCGGGATTGACCTCAATTCTGTATTTGCGGTACCAGCTCCCGAGGGAGTCTAGTGCGTTCTGGAGAATCTTAACTAACATTACGTGGTTACTGTGGGACGCGTAAATGGCAGTGTCATCAGCGAACATAGCCAGCTGTGACATGGGCAATTTGGGGACGTCGCTAGTTTATTGCGTGAAAAGTAATGGGGACAGGACGGAGCCCTGAGGGACTCCTGTATGGTGTGGGGTGAGGACAGAGTGCCTTCTACTCTGTAGCAAAAGCTTCGATTCGACAGAAAGTTACGTACTAAAAGCACGAGACGATCAGGCACAGCGAGTTGGTGCAGCTTGTATACCAGCCCGGTGTGCCAGACCTTGTCGAAGGCTTTCGCAACATAGAGAAATACTGCTCCTGTCGGGGTCTGTTTGCAAGAAACATTCAGCTGAAGAGTGATATGTTCGACAATGCGGTGCTCTTGTTGAGTACAAGAGTGTCGGTGCCAAAAGCCAAATTGCTCGTCAGGTATGAGATTGTTGGTCTCCGCGTGATCTCGAAGTCGGGCATAGATCATGCGTTCGTAAAGTTTCGCTAGAGGGTTCAGTAGACTGATCGGGCGTTAGGAAGTGGGCTCATTCACCGGTTTACCCGATTTGTGAATGTCTATGACTATTGCTTCTTTAGAGCCGGCCGGAAAGGTGCAACTAGCCATGGCGGCATTCAAAATCAGGGTGAGGCGATTGATCAAGTAATCGGGGAGAATCTTCAGGACACGGTTGGTGATGCCATGGATGCCATCCGGTCCTGGAGCCTTTCTAGGCTTGAGATAATTTCTTCGATGCCGAAGAGACTAGTGAAATTGGACACGACAGAGAGCGCATCGGCTAAGTCGCGTTCAGCGCTCTTATTGTGAAAAGCGGGTTTGGGAGGGGAAGGCAGCGAAGACGCCGGCTTTTTGGGGGCTGATTGGGGAGGCATCTATGGTTTTGGTGCGACTTGGGCGGGGGCTGGACCCATTTTGAGGGCCCATGCGGTTTTAGGCCTGAGGGGCGGGAAATTAGTTGTTTCAGCGACATCTGGAGCGACCGCAGCTGGTTCTGAGAACCATCTAGCCTGTTGGCATAATTTTGCCTCGCATGGATGCGCTAAAGCACCTTGGGGTTGGCCTTGGGGGCACGGGGACAGCCGCGGTAGTTGGCTGGGTGGCCACTTTCGTTGCAGAGGACGCAACTAGGCGGGAGTGGAGGAGAGGAGCTATCTGCTGAGGGCATGTCCATCTTTTTAGGACAGACGCACTCGACATAGCGCATAACGCCGAAGAAAGTCATCAGACGAGAATTCGTTGTATGGATTGCTTTGCTTTTTGTGTCAGGCAATATATAATTGTTATACTATCTAATGCGGACGAAGTCGCGGGTAACAGCTAGTAAATCAATAAAATAGATTTAACTGTTTTCATAAATAAACAATAATAATATAAGTAGGTAATAGAAACATCAAAACACAGATATCTATAAATGTTGTTGACTTTTTAGCTAGAACATCCCACATCACTATTGGTGGCAATGGGCTACCTACATTATTAATAAATATACACAATTTACTATTGCAAAAAATTCAAACTGTCTTAGTTTTTAAGTGCAAGTTTGAGTAAAAAAATATAATTAAATAAACATAAACCATTACCAATTGGTACATATGCTTCATTGAAAATAACTAAGTATTTTTCTTTTGTATTAGAACAAGAAGAAGTAAACTGGTCTAGGGAACTCACTCACTGTCCTAACATGTAAATGCAATGTTTAAAGGTTGGGCAGCAATTTTTCAATCCACTCCTTAATGATAGTCAAGCCTCTTTTGTTAGGAGAATGTCCTAATCTCTCCATAGTATGAAAATCTCCTTTAACACCTAAAGTTTTGAGTTTATTGAAGGTGTCCACACCCCATTTGTAATCTACCAAGTCATCACTGTCTCCATGTATTTGTAGAAGTGGTGGATCTAAAAAAAAAAAACAAGACTAATAAAGACCAATATGGGGTATGGGTGTGAGTTGGTCATGAAAGTCTTAATAAATATGATTTTTTTTTTTTTCTATAGATGTAGGTTAATCACTAGTTACTTACTTTATTTAGTTTTAGTCCATTAAAATTTGTTTTAATAGTTATTTTGTCTCTTTAGACAACCTTTTATGCCTGAATAAAAGTCCCCATAATCTATGTACATCAATTTCGCTAGGTTATCACCAGTGATGGGAATAGGTAGAGTTTTATTAACCTTTACTTTTAAGAACATAGTAATAGTGCTAATATTATAAATTTGAGAGTTTGGTGTGTATGTTTGTAACTTTTTCACACTGAAATGGCTTGACTGAATTTGAATGAGATTTGTATACCAAAAGAGTTAACATTATACACTAACATTTACTCCCAGAAAATTTGGTGAGTTTGAGAGAATTTTGTAAAACAGTTATGGATGAAACAGCTGGGAGAAAATCTAGTTAAAAATAATCATTACTTACAATTTGATTGAGTATCTTTGTTTAATTCTTCATATACTGCAGATTTTTCATTGAGAAATGAACTGAATGCAAAAACTCCAGCCAGATTTTTGTCCCAGCGATAACCGGTATGCAAAGACAATGCACCTCCCATGGAGAATCCTCCTGAAAATTTCATAATCTGGTATTTCATCCTATGAGGTAGTCAGTGGGTAGTCACTATGTATTAAATGTTTTTCACATTCCAACTATTTATCACAAAAAGATTCTACTAAAGATTACGTACAGAGTAGGTATGTGTAGTGGTAGGTATGTATAATTTTAATTGAAGATAATACTTATTAGGCTTTTATACAACTAAAAACAAGTAAAAGAGAAAAGCTAGTAGTAAACATGTAAAATAAAATAGTTCAGTTTGATGCTTACCAACAATGATTCTGTTACTCTGTATGCCGGCATCATGTTCTTGTTTTATCAAGTTCTTCACAAGTATTTCAATCCTTGACATGGATTCAATGTTTTCAGGTCTAAATGGGGATATATCATTTCGGTCGAACCAAACGTTGCTCATCTGGCCACCTGCCGGCGTGTAGGGCTGTAGTGGAGCCGTAGGATATAACACTTTGATGTGAGGAAACGAAAAGTTCTTCACGAATAACCTCACCCATTCCATCATGTCGGCTCCATTTCCACCTGCAAGCAAGCTCATTGGATTTGAAGTATTCGTTAGTAATAATATAAGTTACTAAGAAAATAGGCAGATGGTATTTTAAAAAAAGGCATAGTAATAAAAGTATCGCTTTGTTTACCTCGTACTTGAAGAGGTTATAGCAACTTACCCGATCCATGGAAGAATATAACCGTAGCAGTGTGTTTGGGGCCGGTATGTTTAGTTAAATGTAAAGATCCAAGTTTAGACATTTCAACTTATTTTTCCTAAAGAAAATAAAAATAATTTAGTTTATGAAACTTCCTGCAAAGTTTCTGCGAAAGCAAGAGAAAAATGAATATGTCAAAAAGTTGTCTGTGGTATTTGTTTTCTGTTTAATTCTTTTTACTTTTATGGAGAGGCAGCTTTGTTTTGAAAATCATTTCATTATGTTTATGTGTATTTCAATCGCAAACTCCACCAAGAAAGTAAGTAGTATGTACAAGGAGAAAAAGTCTGCATAAAGGGGTGACTTGCGCATGTTTTCCCTAACTATTCTGAACAAAACAAATAGTTTGCTTTCTATCGGTCGCTGAATGATGGTATAAATGGTATAATACCGATGTTTTGTTTTATTTGGAAAAAATAGCCGTATGACACTCGGCTTAACAAGTTGTATGGAGTTTGAAACATATGAGTATTCCACAAGGAAAAAATGCAGAACGTAGAAATAAAAAAAAAAAGGCTGACCATAGAGTCTGACTGACATCTGTCTGTGCTCGCTCGTGGTCGTCGGTTCTTTAGATTTGAAAAAAAAATCTGCCAGTTTTATAGACATTTTATGAATTAAGGTACCGCTATTAGCCATGTCTTGGTTATTCGGATACAGCACTAAGCCTCCGCAGCCTCCAAATGATGGTTTGCCAACGGAGGGCGGTGGTGCTCCGGGAGGGTCGGCTTCAACCCCCGTGAACTTGACCAGCGCCGAGAAGAAAGCCATGGAAGCATACAGGTTCGACTCCAGCGCTTTGGAGAGAGCTGCCGCAGCTGCTCGGGAGCTTGAAAGATCAAGTGAGTAGCTCCTCATAACCTTATCTATCACATTTCGTGGTATTGCATAATGCGACCGCATAACCTCTCCGCGCATCGTGATTGTGCTATCTTACCTACTAAGGGCTAAATCAAATGATAAAGGCGTTGATGCACCTTCTGATATTTTTTATACATATTATTATGCTAGCCTCCTAAGGCCCAAAGCGATATAAGCTAAGTAGTCATATTGACCCGTGGTCCTACCAGTAGGACTTATATTTTATAGTAGTTCAGACCCAAGCGTTTGACATGAGATTTTTTAACGATTTGTTAACTTATGGGTTCCAATACTTTAAGAGCATAATGTGTAACATTGTAGAATACCATTTCAGTCAAAATTATTTCAGTAGAATAAGTCCTACCTGTAGGACCTCGGATGGTAATTAGGTAAGTTTTTTATTTATTTATTAGTATGCTGATTTTCATTAAAATAAAATAAAACACAGATTTTTCAATTAATTAGAATTCTTAAAATCTTAATCTTTAACGAAAGTAAAGCTCTAGTCTCTAAAAACAGTTTTTGCCATAACGATAGCAAAATTTCGATTTTTCTACAATTAGTTGAATCAGTTCGTCGTTCTCATTTCTCAATTGTACTACGAGATCTTGATCTTCCTCTGCTAGATGCAGCACGACGAGGTCTACCTCTAGCTCTGCCACGTGTTGTTCTGAGATCCGAAAGAGGTTCATCGTCATCAGACGAGCTAGATTCTTCAGGTGGAGGAACATATGCCGTGTCGAAGTCCCCATCCTCACACAGTTCATCTATTTCACCATCTTCCAATTCAATTTCGGAGTCGCTAAGCGCATATTCGATTTCATTGTCTCTTAAACCTACAAACAACATAAAAAGATGAAAAAATATTCAAGTAATTGTCCAAAGGTAGTATAAAATAATTTGTAATAGAGAACCGTGGGCCTACCCATAGGCCTTTATATTTTGGCGTCACATGTATAATTAAATAACAGTTTAAACTAAAAAATTATTACTTAACACCTTTAGATAACTAATAAAATATAAGATTCGAAAGTAATTGTAGCTAAATCAAAGAAGATTATTGTAAAATTTATGGATTTATTTACCTCTTCCTTGCGGATGTGCCATGTCTCCAGCTGATTTCTGCCAAGCTGACGTTTTTTTTGTTTTGACGTCGATTTATGGGTGACCATAGTGCAGCCCAAGTCTATTTTTATCAATTCGGATACACTATTTTAAATTGGCGCTAAATTCAAAATCACAATATCACGTTTTATAATAAGTCCTACAGCTAGGACCGTGGTATGATATGACTACTCAGCTGTTGCAGAAGTTGGGTCTGTAATACTACTCTTAATTAGTACTACCAGTAGGACCGTGGTCCTTAGGAGGCTAGGGTAGATATGCCTAATTTCGGCCCCCCCCCTAATCTCGGCCCTTTGGATAATTTTGGCTTGCTTTCCTAAAATATTGCAAAAACTCACAACTTATTCACTCTATCTACAACCTGATCATATCCACTTTCCTTTAAAAACAATGACAACCCTTTACGTCCTTCACGCTTCGAGCAATAGGCGTTAGTCGCAACCGAGACGCGTGAGTGAAAGGTTTGTATGAGGTGGTAAAAAAAGGCAGCTCTTCACGTCCATTTCGGGAAGTGCGTTTTGGAAGGTAAGCAAACTGTTTTTAATGTTTTATTTTAGTATATAAATTAGAATTTTGTCAAAATTATGTTCTAATAGGAGATTCAAGTTATTTTATTGCTTAATTACGGATATATTAGGGGGGCCGACATTCGGATTGCGATTTTCGTTAATTTCCGAATTTCGGCCGGGGGCCGTCTTTTAGCTATTTCATTCAGATTTAATAATTTCATTAATCCTATGACCATTGTGGTAACGTTGAAATTGGCAAAGTTATTCATCAGAATTACTATTTTTGCATCTTATAATCATAGTCCGGCCGGGGCTATATAATCTAGTTTTTGAGTAATTTGGATTCTAAAAATGCGGCCGACTTTAGATATTCCAAACAACCTAAAGTCGGCCCCCTCCAAGGAAGTATATGGCAGTGTACAGGATGTTCACAAGTAATGAAAGAAAGATTTTCTATTTGGTTTTTACAATTCGCATATTAATACGGTTATTTGTTTTAAAAATTAAGAAGGTACCCAATTTAACTTGAAACAAATAAAATTTGGATCAATTAACCTAAAATTAGACTTTGGCTTTGACCGACTAGCCGACAATTATACAAGTACTTAGTCAGCTGATTTGAAGCTGGTAGCTAGACGGCCTAAACTAAAGTCGGTGCATCTCTATTATTTACATTATTTTTACACAAATCATAATTTGCCCAGTTAACACTAACTAAATCAATCTCTCATACACATACTCAATAAAACTCGGGATTCGATTACTTAATTTCGAGCATCCTTTACACGGCCGAAATTTGACAAAATCGTGGCCGAGAATAGAGCGGGAACGGCCGACATTAGAGCTTTTCGCCCTTTCCGAACTAAAACGTTTGTTTCTTTTTTATGCGTAAATTTCACAACAGTTCTTGTATAGTTTCAGGAAACAGGTTAAATAAGCTACGTAAAAAAGTATCAAACATATTTATATGTCAATATTTGAAGGAGCTAAAGAGAGTCAAAGTTGAAAATTGCAAAGGGGGGGCCGAGATTCGGCGTATCTACCCTATATACATATTATTATTATTAAGGGACTCGAGGGTGTGTATTGCAATTTTAGGCGATGGGATGACAACCTGTCACTCTCAAATATTTGTCAGATGTGGCGTAAATATCCGTTTTTTGAGGCTATTTACGCTCTGCCTTCCCCGCAAGGGATTATAGGCATGATATGTGTATGTGCATGTATTATTATACTAGCATTGATGGAGTATTGCTGAAATACAATAATTTGTTAAGGAACTTTTACATATCCAATTGGAATAATGTTTGATTGCTAGAACTGGATGCATTAAACTTTATTAGTCAACTAGCTATTGCCTGCAATAATATACTCAAGGTACATACTGTTTTATTAATACATATTTTTGCTTATTTTGTTCCTATTAAGTTTTTTCTGTTTAAAGTTGTCTAGTTAATAATGAATACAATAAAATTAAATATAATCCAAACAAGAAACAGCTACAGACCGGAAAGCCTGGAAAGAGAGTAGGGAGGCCTTTGCCCAGCAGTGGGATACTGTAGGCTAGTATAATAATAATAAAATACTCCAAAGGGTAATGAGTGGTATCTGCAAAATTTAAACTGTTTCCCCCTCATCACAACCAGTCAAAATAACGGCCTCAATTTAATTTCTTTGTGAGCTAATGACTTTCAGTCTATTCTCATTGCTAATCTTCGGTGGAGTGAGGTTGTAAAAACTATAATAGGTACACCCACTTTGTCTTATTTGATGTGCAGGAAGGCCATTCACACTCAAGGAGTTCAAAAATTCAGTTGGATAGTTTGTGGCTTCATCTGTGTGCATAACAGTATTAATTGATGTGTAACCCACTTTATCTCCAGTTATTTGTGACAAAATAGTGTGGTTTATTTCCAAAGTTTGGTAATTTTTTGGTGTTTACATAGTCAGGAATCTTCTTTATAGAGGGTTTGAAAAACTATCCTATATGTAGAAGAAATTATTCCTCTTCACCAGGAACAATTCTGCCAAGCGTTAAGAAAGATTGACTTGACCATTATCCTCTGGGAACCTTTACTCAGTCTTAATAATTCTGCAAAAACTCTTTGGTTGGCGAATTTATTTTAAGACAGGTCCTCATGCTCACCGCCAATGTGAATTTATGACTAAAGAGAAGATCTTAAGAGAGGCATTCACCTCATGGGCTCTGGTTCCGAGAGTAACAACCATAAGAGTTTAGCAAAACTCACTGGAAAAGAGAACAGCCTCTTTAAATGAGAATATTAATAGAGGAACATTTGATTGACTCTGTTTTAAAGAAACCATCCCTTAGTTTTACAAGATCTATTTAACAAAACCCCACTCAATCTAGTAGACAAGCAAATGCATTGAAATTTTTGTATGAACAGCACCGAACCAATTGCTGTGTTTTTCTGTGGGAATGAGAGTTTTGCAAGAAATTTTTGAATTTGCTGTAGTTTAGGCTTTTATTTAGTATGCTTGTTCAGCTCACTCAGTATCCCAAAGTGGATCTTGGATTTAGGCTTACACAAAGACACATATTATACTGTTGCTTTGTCAACAGCAATGAATGAATATCTCCCCATCCGCAAGTTAAAGTAACATGATTTGTTTTTAGTATAAAAAAACTAAAAAGCAAATGCGGGGTTGACCCACAAACCACGGTCCACCTTATATCGTGCTCTGCGTGTCCTACCACCTGTACGCAGGAGCAGCTGATGACAGCCAATGATAATGCTGTTAGAGTCGCAAAATACTGGTCAAACGAAATTTGAGGCGATCGGCTTTCCATCGACACAATAGAAGAAGAAGAAGTTTAACTAACATTTAGCTGTGTGTCTCTACAATATACCTAGTACTCATTTTTATTTTGTTAAAATTCCCAGTAAAGTGAATGCATGTATTATTTTTCAGAATTAAATTTCTTTAACACTATATATTTAATTTTTACTCAGGACATGCCAAAGAAGCTTTGGATCTCAGCAAGTTGCAGGAGGCTACTAGGCAGCAGGAGCAGATGGCTAAAATCAAAGAGTATGAGGCTGCCATTGAACAGTCCAAGGTCGAACAGAAAAGGGTTGATTATGAAGAGAGGCGTAAAACCATGCAGGTTAGTAATCAAATATTGTTCCTATTATCTTACTAATTTATTTAATTAATGAATTTTAAGAGTTTTCAATATGATTGTTATTTATGAAGGTAATAAACATGCCATGTGATGCCGGCTTAGAATATAGCATTTCATGCCCGTGGCAGTCATAAGAAGCGTCTAAGGGACTCGAGGGTGTGTATTGCAATTTTAGACGATGGGCTGACAACCTGTCACTATGGCGATACACAATTTTCCGGATGACCCTCAAATGTTTGTCAGACGTGGCGTAAATGTCCGTTCTATGCGGCCGTATACGCTCTGTCTACCCCGCAATGAATTATAGGCGTGCTATGTGTATGTATGTATAAACATTATAGTCACAAAAAGCCTTATCTTTATTAATCATCATAATCATTGTACAGGAGGAGACAAAGCAACATCAGATGCGTGCTCAGTACCAAGACCAGCTAGCCAAGAAGAGATATGAAGAACAACTAGTGCAACAACAGAGATCTCAAGATGAGATATTGAAAAAGTAAGTCAAAGATGTCTATTTCATATTCAAATAACAGTTTTCAACAGCTATAGTATACTTATCTTGTCTTAAACTTCAGTTCTTCATTTGTGGAGGTGTATGGAGCAGACATGATAAAAAAAGTGCATTCTGCCCATGGCTTAAGAAATCTCGATTCTGGACAAAATAATTTTAGACACTGTCTTTATTATTGGCAGAGATTTTTTGTACATAAATAAGAATATATTAAATAATTAAAATTATCAATGGTACTGTAATGAATTAACTACTTTTGTATTCTTACAGGCAAGAGGAGAGTGTAGCAAAACAGGAAGCTTTAAGGCGCGCGACTATTGAGCACGAGATGGAGCTGCGCGAGAAGAACAAGCTGAAGGCTATCGAGGCGGAGGCCCGCGCGCGCGCCAAGGCGGACCGCGAGAACAGGGACATCACGCTCGAGCAGATACGACTCAAGGCCGCAGAAAACAGAACCACCATCCTAGAGAGCATCAAGTAAGTTCCTGGGAATTGGGTGAAATGGTTCCCGCCTAGTGGAGCTGATCACCCGTCTGCGAGCTCCGCAGACGTCCCAACCCGAGGAAGAAGAAGAAGTAAGTTCACACCAAACCATAAAGCCTTGTTCTTTGGATATCGACTCCACAAACAACCAGATAAGACAAACCCCGGACTCAATGATTTTACACTGGCCTCAATTCGGGATATGAATTATTTTATCTTACCTGAAATTAGTGCTGCTAGTGAATAGAGCTGTCACTTTCAGTCAAATAGGTTTAGAAAAAAAGGAGATATGTTAGTCGTGTCGTGTCTTATAATTTCATGCAAAAGGCTGTTATCTGTCAAAACAATGGCGAATAAATTTCATAGAAAAGGGGAAAATTTTTAAAAATGACAGGACTAAGATATTTTCTATCTTTTTCTAAACCTATATGACAGACAGTGACAGCACTAATTTAAGGCAAGTAACGAGAAATTTTAACCCGAATTGAGGGCATTGTCTGTCTATGTACCTTGGAGTCTAAAATGTCTTAACTATGAAGAATAGTAGTTTATGCAACTGTCGTATAATGAGGGTCATTAGAATGCGAGTGTCTGTTTATCACACGAGGCGTAGCCCCGAGTGTGATAATAGATTGACACGAACATTCTAATGCCTAATTATATGCAGTTGCATACACTATTTTATCTACACTCTAAAAAATTCACTCAGTTGAACACTTTTCCAAACGTCCGCACCGGTGATTGCAAGGCCCGATACATGGTCAAATTCAATACGAGAACGTAATATGGCTTGATATGAATTTTTGAAGATTCTTTACTAACAGTTGTTTAGATGTCGACTCTCAACAGCAAATAACTAAACAACTGAACAACAACTGAAAAACAACTGAACAACACTGAACAACATCGGAATAACATCTGAACAACAACTAATTAACATCTGAACAACATCTCAACAACAACAGAACAAAAACCTATTAAAACAACTGAACAACATCCGAAAAATTACCATACAGCAACAACTGTCAGGTGCGGCGGAAGATAGCGATTTGAGTATTGCCAAAAAAAACTTCGTTTCATTTCTCAACTTTATCGTATTTAGAATTTTCTCATTAAGTCATTACGCTTCTGGAATTTATAGTAAACCCTAGTTTTTATAGGCAGAATGCATAAAGTAGGTCATTATGCATCTGTTTTCGAATTCATAATTCGAACATTATGAGACAAGTGTAGATAAAATTATTTTTTGAATTGCATGGTTCTTCATGAGGATTATTGACATGCTGAATATCCTGATGAACCCCGGTATTAAGACTTATTAAACTAACTACAAGGCCATTACGCTGCGAAAACTGAGACAACCTTTAATAATGTGATGAATGATGTAGAGAAAAGAAAATCCATTAGAGAAAAAGAGCTAGAACAAAGCATGACATGTGGAGTTACAGTTTTATAAAGGACCTATAAAGTAATCTTTTAATGAAGACCTAGCCTTGGTGTTTGATTTTATACATAAAGCAGAAGGTTCTGACATGTGGAGTTACAGTTTTATAAAGGACCTATAAAGTAATCTTTAAAATGAAGACCTAGCCTTGGTGTTTGATTTTATACAGAAAGCAGAAGGTTCTGACATGTGGAGTTACAGTTTTATAAAGGACCTATAAAGTAATCTTTAAATAAAGGCCTAGCCTTGGTGTTTAATTTTATACAGAAAGCAGAAGGTTTTATTTATGCACAGCCATGAAAATCCAAACTAAGAGGGCCATGAAGGCTGTTTATAATATGAATATTTTTTAACAGAACGGCCGGTACCGTGATTGGTGCAGGTCTGAACACGCTGGTCACAGACTGGGACAAAACCTTGGCCGCTGCCGGAGGGCTGTCTCTTCTAGCGCTCGGAGTTTACACGGCGAAGGGCGCCACCTCAGTCACCGCGCGGTTTATTGAAGCACGCATCGGTAAGTTTTAACAGAAACAGAAACTACTGTAGCAATAATGCCTGAAACTAAATGATAATTGAAAAACATTTATTTTGGAACATGGTAATAACTAGCAATTTTCTTTTTTGTTACAAAAGAATAGAAACAGAACAAGTATAAGACTCTCGAACAAGGCCGCGTTTGTACATTACGTATTTTTACGATATTTTTATTAGAATAGTCATTGCAAATAAAATTGTTGTTCCCTCTGTGTGTGTCAACATTCGAATGTCGCTACGTAAGTTGTGGTGGGTGGTGTAACTAAGCAGATAGATAAGATATAGGGAAAACCTATAAAAACCTTGTGCATAATAGAAATATAAAATATTTATTATTAATCAATCAATCTACTTAACGTTACAGTCACAATAAAGTAATCTCATAAAACTGAGAGAGATTCTTACTTAGCTTTTGCTATGACGTGCTTACATTACGTAGAGCGCCACTTAAGTGTTAATGTTTCACCATTTCACATACACTTTCACACACATTTTGATTACGATTTCAGGAAAACCAACCTTGGTGAACGAAACATCAAGATTCTCTTTGCTGGAGGCAGCGAAGCACCCCATACTAACGATATCCAAGGCTATCCAAGCATTCAAAAAGCCTTCGGATGCCCTAGCCGGGGTGGTGCTCGCGCCGCAGCTGGAGAAGAGGCTGCGTGATATTGCCATTGCCACCAAAAACACTCGCATCAACAAAGGCTTTTACAGAAATTTGCTCATGTACGGACCTCCTGGTACTGGTAAAACATTATTCTCTAAGGTAAGTGTTTTTGTTTTACAGATTGCCTTATAAATGCATAGTAGCTATTGTGCATGTCTTGAATAGGAAAGGAATAAAAACAGGAAGCTGAAAGTTGATGTGGCTAAGCAGTGTGGGATAGGATCTTAGTACTTGTATATTATATAAGGTCCTATTAAATTCAGTGCTAATTATTTTAGAGGCATAAGTAATAAGTAGTTTCTTTTTAACAAAAGATTTAGATATATATGTGAACATCCTTTTCCTGACTTCCGGCCACATAACGTAGATGGAATTCACACGCACACTATATTCATAATTTAACCAATCACAGTCTTTTGTCTGTTTCTTTGTTCTGCCTGTATGTTTATTCTGGGGTTGCGCACATTATGCTGAAAAGATTTTTCAAACGAAAATGTTTAACACGAAATGGGCAGTAAATATAACGCGTTAATTGACGAGTGCCATCTGACAGCAGGACAGAAATATAAAATGAAGAATGTTACCTAATTTTGATTGTTAGCACTCCATATTCTCTGTCAAAAATAAAAAATTTTAGCGAAAGAATTACTTCGATACGTCAATTAGTTTCCGATTCAGAAGTAAAACAAGGTGCAACCGCACGACGCGGGCGCCGGTGACGCTGTGACGTCATCGTACAACACGCTCAGTCTGGCTCACTCGGTCCGCATGCGGTCGCGCGCCCGTGCCGTCGAAATTTTACTTAAATAATTTTGAAAATGTCCAATCTAAATACTAGGAAATCATGCGTTGTGCCTAAATGTAAAAGTACAACTATCAATTCATCGAAAAAAATGTTTTTTATAGTTCCAAAGGTCGTTAAAATGCGAAAAAATCCTTTTCATTGCATTCTAAACTGCAATGATAAGGTGTGGTACGTACGCGGTGTTCTGGCGTGATTCTACATTTAACCGTTATCTCTCTCTTTTCGTGTGGGACACCGAGTCGTCCAACGACCCGATGAACCCTGGTGTCAGAGTTTATCAACCGCCTACTAACCGTTATGTATCACCTACTCTCTTAACTTGAACATAACCAATAGCTTAATCGCCATAGCTGTATTTTGCCGATCTGAAATAAGTTTAGAAAAAAAACTGACTTTTATTTTGTTTAGTAAATCTGTTCAAACATATACATTTGCAATAAAAATTAAATTAAATAAAATGGCCCTACGTATTTTGTTAGTAAAAGAAAAAAACAAGTAGAAAAGGTGTAGTACTTACATCTGTCACGTTCAACTAACTACATCTACATCCTAGGTACTTATCCCGAGTCCGAAATGTAATTTCGATGTACATATTTTCGATAAGTGCATGTACGAAAGAATATATTTTCGAAATATGACAACTCGAACAATATTATAACCGAAATTACTTTCCACTTCCTACTATTCCATTCTAACATTGAAAGTATTAAGAAGAAGTAGTAGCAAGGAAAGTTTACTTACCTTTCCATTTTTGCTCCTCGCATTTCGGCGGTAACATCATTATTTTTTGATGTATATGTAATGCGCTACCATTATTTTACGCATCTATTTTAGGTAGATTATTCGATTACCCTTTTTCGAATCCTTCACCCATTTTATGAATTGAATAATATTTACTTTACTATGCCGTGTGATGCCGGCTTAGAATAGCATCTCCCCCCATTCCAGTAAGAGGCGACTGAGGGACTCGAGGATGTGTATTGCAATTTTAGGCGATGGGCTGACAACCTGTCACTATGGCGATACACAAATTGCCTAATAAACCTCAATTATTTGTCAGTCGTGGCATAAAATGTCCGTCTCTTGCGGCCGTTTACGCTCTGCCTACCCCGCAAGGGATTATAGGCGTGATATGTGTGTGTGTGTGTAATATTTACTATTAAAAGACTATTTACATAATACCTACACGGACGCAAACACAAACAAAATACTGTGCAAGCTATTACAGCTACTATAACCGCTGGTTACTTGAGACCTACTAAGCGGAGCGCGGGGCGCGTTGTGATATGACGTCACAAGCGGTCACGTGGCTGTTTGCGGGACTCGATATTTTTTGAAACTTTGAATGCCTATAAAATCAAAACTACTTGGTATTTTTGACTACAACAAAAACTAGTGTATTTGTATACATACAGGCTTTACCAAGACAAAATTTCAAGCGATTTGGAATACCTAGTAACATTCTTCATTATCCTAAGTGTGACAATGATAGAAGGATTGTTTGACACTATCCTTGTAAAAACGCGAAATATTTGCTGCATATTTTGGTTTGAACCATTTTTGGTTTTATCTTGAAAAGTAGTGTGCATAATAAGACCTACGTTATAACCTTAAATAAAATAGAGAGTTCATAAGATGAAGAATCTGAAATTTCCTGACCTTACTTGCTTGGCTTAATTGCTTTAATTATAATTATCCAATCAACAATTAGCTGCAATAACAGCCACTATTTCGATATTATTACATTTTTATTAGATATGTTTTGTTTCCAGAAATTAGCTAAGCATTCAGGTATGGAGTACGCCATTCTGACGGGCGGCGACGTCGCGCCGATGGGCAAGGATGCGGTAGCCGCCATACACAAAGTATTCGACTGGGCAAATACTAGCCGGAAAGGTAAGAAAACTGTACTAGCTACAATCAAACTACACAGGTTGCAATGTCAGTGGCTGTCAAAGACTAAGGTATTTATTGTTCATCATGCCGTGTGATGCCGGCTTAGCATTGCATCACCTCATTTCTTTCCCGTGGGTATTGTAAGCTTAGGGACTCGAAGGTAACATGTGTATTGTAATTTAGGCGATGGGCTGACAACCTGCCACAATGATGATACACAATCCCTATCAGGTGTCAAATCCTCATAAACGCCTTTTTTATTTATTTCGTCTTTTATTTGAAATGTTGGTCTGTTTAAATCGAGAATTTGAAATCTCTGAACTATCCCCCTTTGGTAATCACCGGTTCACTGCGACTATCATCTCCATACTAAAAGAGATGTTAACAAAGGAAAATGGAACCTCTGCCATAGTATTATCACGAATCTGACAGCTGTCAAATACGACTTATTCAAACGGCGGTACTTTAATAGGTAAATGACTAAGTTCATTTTACAAACTTAAAATTAGTTTTAATGAATAAAAGTGATGTGTATGTACCTCTCTCTGTCTAATTTTAAAAAGTGAGTAACTAAGGATAATGTTTGCCAAGGAGGACACATGTAATTTACCAAATGTTTTTTTCCCTTATCACGCTATTCCTTATCCTGTCACTCAATTTTACGTCAATCATACTTCGTTGTGGTATAAAAGAAGACGTAGTGACTGGTGTAGAAAAGGGTATGCTTAGATGGTTTGGTCATGTAGAGAGGATGAATGAAAGAAGATTCTCGAAACAGGTGTATATGGCAAGTGTGGATGGGAACGTCGGAAGGGGAAGACCTCGACGAACGTACCTCGATCAAATCGGGGACGTGCTAAAGAAAGGTCAGGTCAAGAGTACCCTAAACCGACGAGCATGCATGAAGGCGAAAGAAGTATGCCAGGATCGTAGTAAGTGGAAGGAAGTAGTCTCTGCCTACCCCTCCGGGAAAGAGGCGTGATTTATGTATGTATGTATGTATGTTTTTTTCCTATAAAACTTTACCGCATTTCAGGTGTGTTGCTGTTCATCGACGAGGCGGACGCGTTCCTCAGGAAGCGGTCCTCGGACAGGATCAGCGAGGACTTGCGAGCCGCCCTGAACGCCTTCCTCTACCGCACCTCCGACCAGAGCAGTCGCATCATGCTGGTGCTCGCGTCCAACACGCCGCAGCAGTTCGATTCCGCCATCAACGACAGGCTCGACAAGATGATCGAGTTCGGCCTGCCCGGCCGCGAGGAACGTGAACGGCTGATCAGACTCTACTTCGACAAGTTTGTACTGCAGCCGGCTTCGGAAGGAAAGAGGTGAGCTTCTTTTCGTGTGGGAGACCGAGTCGTCCAAAGACCCGATGAACCCTGGTGTCAGAGTTTTACAACTTAGTAGGAGGCCTCTGACATGGTTGTGTAACGACCGCCGTCTTAGTAATCTTAGACAGCAACCGGGACCGACGGCTTAACGTACCCTACGAAGCACGGAACCTTATTTCTTTTCGGACAATCAGGTGGTTCAGCCTGCAATGTCCTAACCAGACTAGGAACAAATTCCCAATGTGATAAAGATCGACTATTGTGAGTGCCCCACCGAGAATCGAACCCAGAACCTTTGCGTCGCAGGCAGTCGCACTACCACTGCGCCACATTGGCCATTGAGCTTAGACAGACAGACAGACAGAAACACTTTATTTGCTCACATTAATAATATTACTTATACAAGAAAACAAACAACACAATATAAGCAAATGCGGCCTTATCGCTTTAAGCGATTTCTTCCAAGCAACCCTGCACACGAAGAGAAAACATTGCAAAAACACACTGTAAATAGCAGCGGCAACACATTAAAGACATGAAAATAATTAATTTAACAAATTAAACAAATCTTAGCTTAGCTCGCTTATGTATTAGTTATGTATGTATTCAACAAATCATACTCATGCTCGTTTTTAATACGCCGTAGCCAACTGCTGAACATTTCAAATGTTATTTGTTATACTCACAACACTTGACCACTGTGATGCATTTTTAAATTCTTCTTTTTCTTTGCGTTTCGCGGCGAATGTTTTTATATTAATAGCAGCATGTGTCTTACCATTGGCATCATATACACATTGGTTCTCAAGATATAAATGGAACTTGTAGTCGACCGTGTGATGCAAGTGTTTAGACCACTCAAGACTATTGCATTGCACGCAAAATCACTTTTCCCTACTCTAAATTGTATTAGTTAACATGTTTGTATTTGTTTTATACAGGGTATTAAGAAAGTACTGCGTTCCTTTGAATCACGCATTGCAAAGTGTGATAAGTTAAAAAAAATACATTTTACTTTTGTTATAAAATTGTTTAATACTAGGTCAAAACGCGATATAGTGACTCGTTACAGACAAGTACAGCTTCTTCTTCTTTGCGTGTCGAAGACGAAACTAAATTTCCTTTGACCAGTATTTAGCCACATTTACAGCGTTTGGAGTGGCTGCCCACAGATCTTTTAGCGTGCAGGTGTCGGAGCACGCTGGGCCTTCTAACAGATGGGACATGCTCTGTGGGACAGCACCGCACTGGCACTGCTCAGTGTCGCTGTAGCCCCACCGACACAGATTTTCCTTGCAACGACCAACCTGTGTTCGAAGTCGGTTCAGAGATTTCCAAACCGACCACGGGAGCACAGTATAATTAATAGTACTAGCGTACAGTATGGTCACTCCCTGCCTCCCCCTACAAGCGCCGCCCACCCGCGCTCGGAGGACGCTCAGACACCGGCTAGCAAGGACGCGACGACGAAGGTCATTTCATACTGCCGCACATTGCATTCCCGATTCGCGAACGCAAAATGGCGGCAACCCTGACATGTTGTCTCACACACACAAGCATGGTCCGCGTTCACCTACGCGAGCTTAGACTGTGTGCGTAGCAACGCGTTTGATTCATACATTTGAGCGCCAGTGTCCGAGGTGTGACGGGAGTTCGCTGCCTGGAGGGAGGACTTCTTGTGTCGTAATATACGAGGGTATGAGCGTTGCGGCACCTTTCCATAGGCATGTTCTGACCTGCATGGGATCGTCTTTTATAGGCACCACCCAGGGTTGGCATGATTAAAACAATTTGTTTAAAACATGTGTTTTATACACAGTTAAAAACAGTTCTAAATAAAACAATGTTTTATATTAGGTGTTTTAAAACATTGTTTAAAACATGTTTTAGACAATGTTTCAAACATTATAAAAAAACATAGTTTAAAACAAATTATAATTGCAAAAATAAATGAAAACTCGTAATTTTTCAATCAACCTAAAACTTTTTTTTATAAAATAATTAAAGTAGTTTTTTGCGTGAACGATTTTTTATAAGTACCATAACATAATCAAAAAGAAAATCCGCTCTATTTATACACTCCATTGGTAAAGTCCCCCGGGGTAATCCCAGGACTTTCCCGTAATGCATGATCATATGATATATGTTTTGGGTATTCCCCTTATTTTAAGAGAAGTTTAGGTGTTTCTCCTACTTAAAATGAACGTCTGAACATACAGGATGTATTAAATCAAGATCGATTTTTGTCATGCAGTTTTTTAATAATCCAAAAGTGAATTATAACAGGCTTAATCAATTAAAAATGGATAATAACTAACTCCGGAAAAAAAAAACAAAAAAACACCTGTTTTAAACATTTTGAACTGTTTGTTTTATAAAATTTGAAAAAAACAGTTTTTTTTCCAACCCTGGCACCACCGATGAAAGAAAGCTCTTACGGCTTCTCAGTCTCTGTGGTGCCGGGTTATCGCCAAACATGGGGTGTCTCGAGTCGGCCTCCTGGTTTGCCTTCTCAATGGAGCTTGCCACATCTCTCCTGATGTTCGAAGGTGCTATTCCGGCTAGTGGGTACAGCTTACTTATCTTAACTTAACAATATATAACATTACATTTCGTATACCTATTACAATATTGTAACATAATAGGTAGGCCTATGTATATCTCCGTGTGATGCCGGCTTAGAATAGCATCACCCTATTTCTTACCCATGGGTGTCGTAAGAACAGACTAAGGGACTCGAGGGATGTGTATTGCAATTTTAGGCGATGGGCTGACAACCTGTCACTATAGTGATACACAATTATCTAATTGACCCTCAAACTTCTGTCAGATGTGGTGTTAATATCCGTTTTACGGCTTTTAACGCTCTGCCTACCCCGTAAGGGCTATAGGCGTGATTTATGTATGTATGTATGTATGTATTGCCCGAATGGCAAACGGCGACAAACTCAGTTATTGTTAAAGTGTTTCACAAGACAACTCTATTGACACTAGTTTTCAGCCGTTACCCTGCTCGTAATAAAAAAAATTACATACATCGAAGGTAAGCAAACGGGGGGGATTAAACAAAACAAAACATTAAACCAGATAAAAAACTTACCATTCGGGCGCCACCCGATACTTGACTGACGCCACATTATCTCGCGTTTTGAACGAGGGTTAAACAATTTGGTAAAAAGTTTCTGTATAATATTTATAATAAAAAGTATTTTGTTGATGCGAGTTTTTAACGAGGAATCACTTTTGTGCAGACGTCTGAGCGTGGAGCAGTTCGACTACGGCGCGTTGTGCGCGTTGCTCGCGCAGCGCACGGCCGGCATGTCGGGGCGCGCGCTCTCCAAGCTGGGCGTGGCGTGGCAGGCCGCCGCCTACGCCTCCGACGACGGCCGCCTCACCGAGCAGATGTGCATCGACATATGCGACGACGCCGTCAAGGACCACAGACAAAAGGTAACTCACTTACACCTACAATGATAGATGGATAAATAAATAAAATGATTTGTTCATATTTCTGCAACACACACATTTACATTTATAAGATAATCGCGTAAAATTATGTATCAATGCAAATTCTTAAAATTATAACGCATTCCGTTTAATCCAACAAAATGCACACAAGTAATATCTTTATCAATACTGCATTTAAGAATGTATATCACATCAAATAGTCCAGAAAATGGTCCCTGATTTGAAGCCTTAAATATTGTTTATCGAAGTAACTGTATGAGTTTTTCCTGTAAGACCGATGATATATCAAATTAATTAATATGTTTTTTATTTAAATGTAATATAATTTGAAAATCTATATAATTCTCTGTTATTTAGCATTAGTTTCACAAATCAAGAAGCACATTCAGAAATCTGTGTTCTGGTTGTTATTTCCGTGGAATGCTCCACATGTGTGCTGCAGTGATGTGAAAGGGCTAAAGCTCACTGTATTTAGCCAGTAGGCAATACTGGTTTTTAGATGTCACCCGCGAGTTAAAGCGGGGAAAAGTCCGAGCAGAATTAAAACTTAAAGTATACAATTTACGATGTAAGCATTCTGCGTAGTACCGGAACGTTACGCTAGGCAATCAAGAAACAGATGGTGGTAGAGCAATAATCATCGTGACCACGAACTCTGTAGAGAGCTTGAAACGTAGGAAATGTAAAATCCAAAATAAACACAAATCCGTTTGAAATTTTTTAATTGTGATTAACAAGTAATAGACGTGCAAACACAAGTAAATATCAAAATATTAAAAGACAACTCTTTAACCAGTTTTCTTTGTATGGAACACCGAGACGACAAACGACCCGCTAAACCCTGGTGTCACAGTTTTTAAAACCTTCCTACTAATAGCATGCCTCCGACGTAGTTTTTGTATCGACAGCCGTTTAAGGGTTGCCGCAGATCAAACGTACGTTTTTGCGAGCGATATCAAAAGAACATTTATAGAAACCTGAAATGAACCGTACGTAATTGGAATAAATGTGAAATTGCCTAAAATGACAAACGGCTATCACGGTCGCCCGCAACCCGCAACTTACAAAAACGTACGTTTAGTCTGCGGCAGCCCTAAGTTATCATAGACATCAACCGGGACCGAAGGCTTAACGTGCCCTCCGAAATACGTAACTACTTCTTTCGGACAATCCGATAGTTCAGCCTGGAATGTCTTAATTAAACTGGTAGAAATAATGACAGAGATGACTATCAACTTTATGACTGCGCCCCCGGAAATTTAACTGTGTACCACTGGATCTCTCACAGTGGCAGTAGAGATGTGTTTCCACCACGCAGGGCGAGACTACGGCGGCCGCCTCACGCCCAAAGTGCATCGATATCTATGATAATACCGCTCGCTACTTGGTCCGGGACTAACACTAGATTATAACATAACGTTGATGCACCGCGCCGTTCTTCCTGCAACGAAACACTACACCTATTTATCAGCGCCAGTGTGACGTTGGGCACTTCTTTGTAAACTTTGTATATCATTTTATTTTCATTTATTACAGATGGAATGGCTTTCAAATGAAGAGAAGACGCGGAGTATGATGCCATACCTCCTGGACTTGCCTCCTCTTGACCAAGAAACTGTAAACCCCGTCAAAATTACAGAAATTGTGGACAAGGATGCCGGAGTAGTCAAATCCCAACAAACAAACGCTGCCAAGAAATCGAAAGAAATGGACGAGGAAAAGTGACACCCCCTTGTCTTGCCTAATGAGGTAGATAAACAAACCAAACTACAACAACCAACTTCCAATTCCAATAACGACACAAAAGAACTCATCTGTGATACAAATCAAAAATTAATATTTGATTTTACCATCTCTAGCTCTAAAAAGAGTGTTTCATTAAATGACCGAGACATGGAATTACTGCGGCATATATCTCGTAAATTTATGGAAAAAAGTACAATAGTGAATTCTGTAAACAAAAGGACATAAGTAGTTAAATCATAAAACGCATTTGATACAATACTTCAATGAACACTGCCTTGTTCGAACCTCCATTATAAATATTAGATGTTAGCATAAGATTGCTTGACTGTTAAATGCTAGGACAATTAAAATAAAGAATCTGTTATTCATAAATGCATTCGTAATGGAAAGAAACTTCGTTTAGTTAGCTTCGTGTAGGACTGTAGTGTATAAATGGTACAATTTAATTAAATGAAGCTAGTCTTTCCAACAATAAGCACTAAGGTTAAAAAACTTAAATTAAAAAGTGAGAATCGTTATAGTTACCTTTAATATTTACCATTGCGGCAAATAACGCCTCATCTACCCCGGAACAACATGTGTACAAGTCTTTTTTAACCTTACTACCCTCACTTAAATTTGAACCTATGAAATAACTTAACAATAGGGGGTAAACAAAAAGTTGTATAATTACACTATGAAAGAAATAGGGTGAGGCTATACCAAACCGCCGGTAAAATAAAATGAGGTGATTGATAAGTATTCGAAATGAAATACTTTGTTTTAAACTTAAACAGAAATTAATAATTTTTGTGTACAATATAAACATATTTCGTTTTTATTTCGGATACTTATCAATCTGCCCCCGTATAAAGCGATTGCAAGTTATCGAAATGTTATCTTAAATAGTACATAATGTGAGGAAATGTCTCTGTTATAATTGATTTTGGTTTAGCCATACGTCATGTGGATAGAAAGATTGAGAATTGTGGATATTTAAAATGAATATTTAGTTTTCGGCGCACAATGGCTTTTTCGCTTAATGTTGCACTGATTAAGTGTCACATCCAAAAAGTGTCAAGTTGCTTCACAGCATCCTTGTTCCTACTTTTTAATAATACGTGATTTAAAGTGAATGTCTTACTAGCTGTTTGTCAAAAAATATAAACTATGGTTCACAGGTTTCAAAATATATTGTAGTTTGTGTAACTGATGGAATGGTTGTCGTGCATAGTGTGTGACATTTTGCGCACATGCCATAGTGCACCGAGACAAAATAAAGTGAATGAACTGGATGTTCATTTTTACAAATTAGTAATAACTAATTTTAATTATTCATAGACTTATATGTATGATTGATTCTTACACAAGTAGTTGTTATTAGAAATTTGTTAACACAACTATTGTTTGTTTTATTGCTTACACCTAATATAAGAAAATCCTGACAGCTCATTAATTTATGTTCAAATGGGGAAAAATAGGCTTCTGAGGTAAGCTATCACTAGCAGTAACAGATTTAAATTGATTTATGCTAAAGCTAAGGATTTTTTAAAATTAATGATGGGTTTGCTCATGACTCTATAGGACAGAGACAGAATCTAAGATGGATCGAGCTCACCCAGAAGAAGCCTGCTCACTGTTACTTTGACAAAATTCAAATTGTGTATTTCTCTCACTCCTCTACCCCCGGGTCCGAAGGGCAATAGTGGCAGCCATAAATAATCTCTAAATATAACCAGAACGTTCTAGTCAGTGGCAGCTGACAAAATAAAGCTGATGCTTTTTTCTTTATTGACGTGTCTTTTGGTTGAGCTTTACATACATAGTGTAAAACAAAGTCTTTTTGTATGTGTCCCTGTAACTTTGCAATGGACTTTGAAGTTTTGTTAAAAATACATATAATTGCCTTCGCCAAAAGGTTTAAACTGTAGCACCGGATAAAACCAAGTAGAAACCGCCGAGCGGGCCGCTAGTTTGGTATTAACTACAATAAGAAACATTGTAGTACAGTTTATGTATTTATTACTTTCATATTTATTTACTTAAAAATAAAAGTACAAGTCAAATATTATATTTTACATTATTTAAAGCATTTACAGTTGTTCAATATATATAAAATAACATAGCATAGACCTAAATATGTAAGCAGTACAAGGTACAACATATTATAATTTATACATTGGTAGTGGTAGGCGTAGGCACGGCCACAGGTGTAAAATAAAACAAGTTATAAATAATAGTTTTTTTAAAGATTAGTAGGCATATGTATTAGCCTCTTATGGAAATTCGCCTTGTCTAGGCCTAAATTTCGGTCTCCTACGCTGACAAGCTATGAGTAGGTAAGGTACATAGTACACCTATTCGGGCCTGGGCACATGCCAGATACGATGCTATCAAGTAGCCGATTCAAATTTAAAATTTTATGTGCATTTCACACTCTGGAGGAGTGATGATGAGGCCAGTAGGCCGAGTGACGACAGTGAGGAAAACGGTAGCTACCCGCCTGGTCGGGAGTTGTGACCAGGGAAACGACTGTTCCGACCGGACATGTTTGAAATAACTTCTATACCGCGTTTCAGGACTTGTATGTGGAGCGCATGCGCGCCGCCACAAGTTCAATGACTTAGCAGCAATCGAATTAATAGATATACCTACATATTTAATAGGTTATAGTTACACTGAACTTGAAATGATTTGAAAACACATCTAGATGTAACTTAACATTACAAGTCGTAAATGCTTCTGCTGCCATGCTTGATCTTGACATTTATTAATACAATACATAGAATCATTGGACAATAATGTGATCTTTTATCTCATCGTCAGTAAACGATTCGAAATTACAGACTGACACCTCGCCTTCAATAGAATAATATGTAGGTATCGAGTATATTAAATATCCTTGCAAGGTTATTTATTATGTAATCATGCATCTTTAATAAAGTTTTTGAATTTCGTTTATAAAATAAACATAACTTGATTATTTTATGTTTTCGTCACTCACTGACAACATTCTTATTTAAATTAGTAGGAAGTAGGAACCCATAATTTAGGGCTCTTAAAATATATATATGTCAAGAAGTAGTATTGCGTAATCAAATGATATTCATCTTTAAGTAGGTTTTTATGAATAATGACTGATAATTTATCTACCTTCCTAGTTAAATCGAATGAGAAAGGACTTACAAAACTGATAGTTACGAAGAAATAAAATACAATACCCTAGTGAGCAACATAAAAATTACATTTATGTTTACAATTATTTTATTATTTATAATACAGTAGCTCGAGAATAATGATATATATATGCATTTATTTACATAATACTAGCTAAAGGGCGGGCTCGGAAGCTGTCCGGAAGACAATTAAATGAGAATGAAAGAAAATTTATAATCATATTTTGTTCGTTCATCGGGTCGTTCAAAAGCTTGGTGTCCTACACGAAAAGAAGAAGATTATACATGATAGACACTTGTTATTTGTATACCATGGCTATATAGTATACAATGAGGTCCAATATATTTTTTATATTTCGGCCTATGTTTTTTGGGTAAAGTTGTCCAGTTTTACAAGTATAACTCACCTGAAAAGTATTTGCACTGAATTTAATTTGACCTTATATTCTTTGGAGTATTCATTGATACACGCAATAAACAACATCCAGGAAAATATTAATGCGGAAAATCTCACATAGGTAATAATAAGTTATTTTTATTTCATAAATATAGACTTTTTACATTATATTATTACAAGTCACAATAAAAGGCAAAATTTCTTATGGTAACAAACCTAACTAGACTATCAGGCATTTCCAAACTTTCAAATAGAAAACCAATATGTTTAAAAATGGCTTTCAGATTGAAATTATGACAAAATACACAAACATTAATTTCTCAATAATATGTTGTTGACCTACCACAACTAGCCTATGCAACAATCGGATATTGAAGCCTTTGGTACAAGAATTAATAAAAAACCACTTACAAATAAGTGTTTCCTCACAATAGCTGCAGAGCAATTGACATGTAGTTTTTGCATGATGCTTGCACACAGCATATCCCACCCCATCAAAAATATATTAAATGTACAGAAACAGCCTATTTAAAGTTTTAGAATATGTAAATATAAGACATTCTATGAATGTGTGTTTCTGCAAAAATGTAGGGAGACTAACCAACTATTCTGAATTAATGGAATGATTATAGGATACTTGTATAGATAGCTGAATCATTTTCATATATTTTCCTTTTTGTAACTTAACAATACACCTTTCCTGTTAAAATAGCAGAGTTAATTACTCCTGAACCCGGAGCAGCATGAGGTCTGTGCTGGAGGCTCATCATCAACAATCTGGATTCTCTGTGCCGTGTTCACTTCTGACTGTGTTGCTTGTTCCAACCTCTCGGACATTTCTTTAGTAAGATCTAAGAACAAGTCTTCAACACCTTGGTTCAGCTTCGCAGATGTATAGTAATGTTTTGCTCCAACTGAATTTGCATAACTGCAACAAAGACCAACAAAAAAATTATTTCCTACATATTAGCAGTGGAAGTATGGCTTTGTTTAAAGATATTTGAAGAACCTTTTCCAAATTTATCATTGTCATATTTTAATTAGTTACAAGTGTCAGTCAGCAAGTGAAATCTAAAGAACTATAAAAGAACATTTAATAATGAAGACAGCATGTGTAATCAAGATACAAATTAAAGCAGCCTAAAAATAGGCATAAAAACTGTTATAGACTTAAATGCTTAAAAAGGATATTAGTAATTGGTTCCAACCTTTCAGCTTCTTCCAGTGGCACAGTTCGCTCATGTTCCATGTCAATCTTATTACCAGCAATGACTAGCACTATCTGTGTACCTAGCATCTTCCGGAGCTCTTTCACCCAATTTTTTACCTTCAAAATTAAAACATTTAAATATGTTGAAATTTGTTAAAAACATACTTTTTGTTCTTTGTCAAAATATAACCTTTAATGTTGAGTTATAGCCTAAATTGTTACAGTAATTAGATATCATTATGTAATTAGTAGGTACTTTACCTTTAAAAACGAGTCTTCATCAGTGATATCATACACAAGTATGGCTCCATTTGAATTTCTGTAGTAAATGGGTCCAAGTGCATGAAACCTTTCTTGACCAGCTGTATCCCAAATGGACAGATTGATTCGCTTGCCATTCAGGTTCAATCTTTTGTTTAGAAATGTAGCCTGAAAGGGAAATACTTTGGTATAGTAAGGTTTTTTATTTTTTTGTGCCGTTGTCTTGATCTGCAATCAGTCATTGACTATAAGCAGGTGATTTGTATGATGTTGGCATGCAGTAAGTCCACCAGTGAGATTTCTTCTTTGTGGAGCAGTAGTTCACTTGTCACTACTGAGGTCCATGATGTCATGTCTCTTGAGACATCTGACATAGTCAGGTATTGTGAGTTGGACAGCCAACTGGTTTGGATTTTATATTTAGCAGCATAGGAGCTGAATTGCTGATTTCTACCTATACTGTGTCTATCCCTGGTATTTCATGGACTTCTGAGTTTTAAATTAACCAAGGTGCATTTCATATGGCTTCTAGAATTGCATTTTAAGTAGTTAAAATTTTCTTGATTTTAAAATGTATTGTTATGATGTGAAGCTACCTTAACAAGATGGAAAGTGATTAAGTGATGCATATGGGTAGCAGGTGTTATAGTAAAATGTGTATATTTTCTCAGAAAATGTTTTGTAACCTAAGAAAAACACCTAGTGAAATAATGGGGGCGAAAAGCAAGAAAAGAACAAAGGCAACTCTAGGCATCATATGCGTACAAAACAGATTAAACTAAATGGCAGATATCACTTGCAATATTTGATATATCTAACCCCCTTAGTGCACATAGTACGATTATTGCGGGGGTGTACTTAAAGGTGCAATAGCTAACCCAATTACCTACCTGAAGAGTAGTTAGGTGTTTCTCGTTGAATTTGTCTTCAATGTAGCGAAGCAGCAACGATGTTTTCCCCACGCACCCTTCACCCAGCAACACCACTTTGAAGTGTATAACTTTTGAACCGTTAGCGGCAGTCGTCATTTTTAAACAAACTATTTATTATCTTGAGAAGATCATGCACTGAAAAACTAATTTGCACTGCAGCGATCACGCAACGCCTGCGTGGGTTCAAAACATTACACAGCTGATTGTATCAGGAAAGTATACATCCTAGATAACTTATTACTTCGGAAACACACCATACGACAAATTCCTAGCTTTCTTTAAAGAATTCCTAATTGATTATGTATTTTATTATTTATTCCGAAATACCCGAGACAATAGGTACAAACCAACAATCACATCATCAACAAACTGTCAGACATGTTTTCTTTTCTTTTTGCATATTCTGGACAGGCAAACGTCTTAAAACCATACAGCTTTGTCATGAGTAAGCGCACTCTGTTTCGAAAAATAATCGCGTCAGCAGCGGTAGAAGCAGGAGCAGGTGTATATGGTGTGAATGTGCTATTAGAATTTGCAAATTGTTTTCGCGGTTTCGTAAGATTTTTATTGTTAGTCAGATTACCTAGATCTGTTCTTGTTACCTGCATGACAAAGGATCGTCAATAATCTTTCCTACAAAACTACAACGTTTGCAAAAGTTATAACTTCCAATATAATATTTCTGAATCTACGAGAATCTCTGGAAGAACTTTGAAATGTGGTCGTTACATTTATGAATTTTGATCAATCGTTATTCTCATCGATCAACGCGGCCTTCCGTACCCGTATCCGTCCCAGACACGTCCTTCCGGAAGAGGATGACGACATCACAGTAGCCGCTGCTGCAGGAATTGCGAGTAGATCACACTCAACTCCTCAAGCAACCGACGCCCCCGGTCGGGAGCATAGAGGTCCCTCATTAGTAAGCCCCGGGGGGGCTAAAATTGTACAGTCCAGAATTTAAAAAAAACCGTACCCGTTAGGGAATTACCATTCTTTCAATTTGCCCTCTGTCACAGAATAATAACTAGTAACTAGCGTTACCTCTGTCAAGGTACAAGAGACAAGACCAAACGGTCTTGTGCTTTTATAAAAACCCCTTGTCTTGCCTATGAATTTCTTCCTAGATCGAGTTCAGTCCGCAAGTCAAAATATATATAAGAGATCTGTGAAGTCAAATGAGCTCGTTAAAAATTGTGTGTGTGTGTGTAGTAGTGTTATTAATGCGTATAAAAATACCTTTTTACAACATAATAATTTAATTTTTGATCTAAAAGTATTATATATTTTAAACTACTGCAACAGATAGGTATATTTCTAACATTGGAAAAAAGCTTGCGGGTGAGACACTAACGGCACATAATACAACCGAACCATCACTAGCCGTTAATTTGCAGAATCGGCTCAAGTACAAACTCCTTGTTTTTAAATCCAACTGATGTTGTAGAACTTAGTGGTCTTTTAAACGATAGCGCATCAGGTAGTATTATATTATCTAGAGGTATGACCGGGTATGGACGGATATACCGCAGTTTTTATCAAACAAGTAGCAATTCATATTCTTCCATCTCTAGTGCATGTCTGAAACCTCAGTCTAGAGACTGGCACATTCCCTGACCAATCTTCAAAGCCAATGGCAACATTATCTTATTCATCTGTAGCCAACTTCGAGCAACACGGTCTTCTGTCTCGTTCCGACCCGGAAAGGCCGTCGTTGCTCGAAGGTAGCCAATGGTGACAAAAATTTACCAATATCCCTGCTCAGCATATTGTCAAAATTGATGGAAAAGCTTGTAAACAAACGGCTTGTCTCTTTCCATAAAGAATTCAATCTCTTTTCTTAAGTGTGTAGTAAAATATATAGAGATTAAAAAAATTTGCTACTTTATTTCTCACTAGCAGCCCGCCCAGCGGTTTCGCCCAGCGGTTTCACCCGCCGCTAACAATTTCCCCCCGGGAATAAGACAGTTTAATATAGCCTATGTTCATCAGGGATAATGTAGGATTCTAAAAATTTTGACTTCAATTTGAAACAAATATCGTTTTCAGATGGTGGTGGCGTAAAGTGTGATTAACCTGGCCAGTGATTATATTTTTATTTTTTTTATCCCGCCCGAGCCGGTTTTCTATTAGGTCATAACAAAATTGTAATAAAGAAAAAGAAAATTGTGTGATACAAATTTCTTTTTTTAGAATGACGGTTCATGACGTCAATAAGTGATAATACTATCCTACATTGAATAAAGAATTTCAATTTCAATTAACGGTAAAAGAATTTTTAAATCGGTCCAGTAGTTTCGGAGCCTATTCAATTCAAACAAACAATAAATGAAATCCTGTTTCTAATATTAGTGAAGATTATATAATTATTATTTTAGTGTGATGCCGGCTTAGAATAGCATCACCCGATTCCTTTCCCGTGGGAGTCGTAGGAGGCGACTAAGGGACTTAAGGGTGTGTATTGCAATTTTAGGCGATGGGCTGACAACCTGTCACTATGGCGATACACAATTTTCCGAATGACCCTCAAACATATGTCAGACGTGGCGTAAATGTCCGTTTTTGCGGCCGTTTACGCTCTGCCTACCCCGCAAGGGATAATAGGCGTGATATGTGTATGTATGTATTATTTTAGTGTAGATTTTTTAAATGCATTATTTAATGTTTTTTGTCGTCTTTTTATACCGAGTAAGGACAGCCCTTCGAATACTGATAGGGTGCATGAAACATAAAACTGGACAACTTTCCCCTAGAAACATATGTCAGGAAACGCCAAAAAAAATACCTTCCATAAAAAATCACAATCAGCTGACAGCATTCACTATGGGAAGTCAGTTTTTTTACGTTTCCTGAAATATGTTCCTAGGGGAAAGTTGTTCAGTTTCATGGTCTGCATGTACCCTATTAGTATTCTGAGGGCTATCCCTGACACCCTTTAATACAGTAATGATTAAATGTAATCATTACACTGGTACGAATAATGTGGCGTGTAGTTGGTACATTTTTAAATGAAAAAGTAGTTATTGTGGCATAACTGTAATAGTTAGACATATGGTATCGCGGACATTATTATAGATATTGATGTTTTCTATAAAACTGTAGTACATCACTTTGCTCTATTGTCAATAATTTCCACAGCGTACGCGATATAAGATATATTTTTGGTACATTTTTCACACGTTGGGTTACATTATCGAAATTTTCACGCGGATCCCTATTTTTTTCTTGTATAAAATATAGCCTATGTTCATCAGGAATAATGTAGGATTCTAATGGTGAAAGAATTTTTGAAATCGGGCCAGTAGTTTCGGAGCCTATTCGATGCAAACAAACAAACAAACAAACATACAAACAAACAATCAAATCTTTCCTCTTTATAATATTATTATTATATTATTATTAAGTGTAGATGTAGATGTAGACAAATCGTGATACGCGACATAATGTATCTAAGATTCATGAGATAGCCACGTCTGTGGCGACTTTTTATTGAAATGGTAATCTCCTACAAATATAGTTACAGGAAATAGGCAAAACCTTAGACTAGGGAAAAAAGAGTGGACTTGAAATACCTACGAAAAAAACGTGCATACCTACACTCGATCTGTCACAAATATGGCGGCATGCCATAGTGCTGCACTCATTATTACCTATGGATCTTGGATAAAAACTTATCGATAGTTGTATGTGCGGTGCTTACAGCAGTCGGAACTTATTGAACTCGATCATCTAAAATTCTGCAATATCTACATCTACACATAATAAACATTAAAGATATGTCTTTTTGTGTGTACCTATGTAATCGATAAACACTGAAACTGCTAGACCAATTATTAATTTTATATGAGAGTTACAACATTCCAGAGTAACATGGCTACTTTTTACCATAGGAAAATATCTTATTCCCACGGGAAAACAGTTAACAGCATGGAAACCGGGAAATCGCAAAAAAAATAGCAGGTATTACCCAAATTAGCCGAACCACATCTTTGCCACATTTCTGACATAAATGAAAATAAGAGATTGAAAAAATTTCGTTGCCTGCCGGGGCTTGAACCCGGGACCTGTGGATAACCAACCCACTATTTCTAGCATATTAGAGACGTACATGGACAAATTAATGTCGGAAATTGAGGATCTGGAATTCCTGACAGAGGGCACCAGGTGCACAGCTAAACTTTACAGGGCTATTTTTTATTAACCCAGGAAAATTTGCAGGGTGATTCTACTCATAATTCTGAACAACTTTTACTATGGGGCCGTTTGCGAAATCGCTTCAAAAAATCAGCTGTTCCATACATTTTGATCGTGTAGGTATTCATTTTTGTATGGAACAGCTGCTTTTTTTCGCTATTTCGCAGGCGGTCCTATAGTAACAGTTGTTCAGAATCATGAGTAGATTCACCCTGCAAATTTTCCTGGGTGAATAAAAAACAACCCTGTACTTATAAGATGAGATACGATTTAAGGTATTTTAGAAAAAAATGTTCAGCACGACAGGCTGCTCCTGCTGGTCAATGAGGGTCTGGCGATCCGCTATATACATATGCATATCACGAATAGTATCTTGTGGGGTAGGCAGACGTAGGCTTGATATCAATAAAACAAGAAATCCATATTTTATGATAGATTTATTAGAATCAGTACCTATATACAAATAATAGCAAAGTTTATACAACTAATACAATTGTTCTAATTGTAATTAAGATCTAAATATATATTTTTTTAAATATATAATTTTATTTTTCAAAAATCATAATAGCCTACTTATTGATAAATGCTAATTAATACCAATTGTAATATCATTATATTGGTAATCTATTGGTTATTTACTTAACCCTAGAGTGGGCGCGCTATGAATGAATGAATTTTAAAAGCAATACTTACCAACAACTCACTTGAAGGCAAAGCATCGTCTTGTTACATTTAATGTTCAGTTAAACCATTTATCTTTAAAATACAGGGAACAAATGAAAATATCTTTGGTCATAGTATTTAAATTTTCGACCCCAAGTATATCTTCTTTCTTTCGGCCACTGCTTTCTTTGTTCTTGACGCCTTGGCAATCTATAATCATAAAACAATTCGGCTTTAAGTGTGCCCGCATTTATGACACTAAACTTCATACGAAAAACTTCGAATGTATGCGTGGGCACGATTCAAAAGTAAGCAATAAAGGGGATCACAATTGTTTCACTTATTCAAATATGATATCGATAAATTGAAAATGCCGTACCCCAACTCTATATACTATGATGAATGATTTTCGCAAAAAATCTCGGAATATCTTTTGTATAGCAGCAGATGATTATAAAAACGTAAGCGTTTCTTTAAAAAGTTTCTCACAGTTACCACAATCTTACAAAATAACAGGAAATACAACATATTTTAAATCAAATCGGTTACTTACCTGTGCAACGTTATCTTTTGATGTTTATTGTTGCTTTTCATGGGGCATCCCAGCACACTGCACCTACCCATATTAATACTATATTCTTCCAAGTTTTATCACTTTGAATAAGCTCAAATTTCACATAAAACACAAATATTCTTAAAAATTCCTCGATATTTACACGCGGGCTGACAACTGACGTACTTTCATCTGACAGGGACTAAACATGACGGCCGGCCGCAGTGTTGCTATTTATGGTAATGATAAAACATTAGTTGTCCTTTTTTTCATACTGTAATACCCATAAGTTAAAAAGAGACGCAGATATGTCTTAGTTGTCTTCTTTTAATGCCGAGTCCACTCTTTTTTCCCTAGTCTAAGGGCAAAACAGTCTCAGATAAGTTACTTCGCACTAGGACTTTGACACGTTGATATATTACGGCAGGGTAGTACGTATGGTATGGTATCTAAAACTACATCAGATAAAATGTAAACTAGGTATTCTAATATATAGGCTGATCTATTTGGGAGAGAAACATGATAGTACAACTGAAAAATGAATAGTTTGTAAAACAATTTTTTGTACAGGGTGGTCTTCTGGTGAGCTGGCGCATGGAGCCTAGAACTGAATTTAAAAAACCGTACTGTAACAGTAAACATGATGTAAAAATGTTGTCCAAAGTACGTAATAGGGTCCACCAGTCCATAGAACTGAACTACTTTCACCAAGGAACATAGGTCGAAAAAAACCTTCCATATAAAATTGTCAGAGCTAAGTAATTTTCATCATTAGTATTGTTTAACGGCCTTTTGTGAAAGCTTCACTTGACTCTAGTTTTGATATACATAAGAACTGGAGTATTGCTCATTGACTTACTTGTATCAATCACTTCGGTCATCTCATCAGCCTATAGCAGTCTACTGCTGGTCGTAGGCCTCCCTAAGGGTCCAAGGGTACACCAAAAGGCACAATCTCCTAAGTCCTTCTGTAAGTCATCGTTCATCTGGCCGAAGGTCGTCTAACGCTACGCTTGCACTTGTTCCACCGTTCATAGCTTCTACGACAAATGCGACCGTATGCAGTTCAGCATGTTCCACCTCCAGATTATATCGGCTACTTTGGTCCTCTGGCCGATAATCTCATTCTGGACTTTATCCATTAGCGAGAATCCTTAGACCGAGAAAGCATAGACCTTTCTAAAGTGACATGTAGCCGGTGGATGTGGTGGTTTTACTGTCAGGTTCGACACGGTCTCGGCTCCCCAGATCATAACTGGTAGACTGGACTCCCTAGACGCACTGATCGAAAACCTTGATCTGGAGGAATTGTGGCAAGAGTGATTTCACAATATGATGCAACTTTCCAAATGGTGCCCAGCCCAGCTGCACTTTTTGGTGATTTCAGCCTCAAAGTTGTCTCTTCCCAACTGCAATATTTGCTCAAGGTATACTTCTGGACAACTTCAAGAGATACATCTTTGACGAAGACTGGTTTAAGGATTATATGACGATTGAACATGACCTCAGTCTTGTCCAAATCAATCCCAATTCCAACAATCCTCGATGCTGAATTTAGACTGGACAGTAGTTTTGCAGGTCCTGCAGCGATTCCTCCTTTATAACTTAGTCATCAGCAAAGCAGAGATGTGTGAGAGAGAGTTTCGCCATTGACGTTGATGCCCAGTCTATTATACTGTCTTTAAGACATCCTCCAGCGCATTGGTGAAGAGTTTCGGGGATATAACGTGATAACGTCACCCTGTCTTACATTTCGGGTAAGCTGAATCGGACTTGTTTTGTAGTTTTGTACTTTAACGGACATCTTCGCCATTTAATAGAGGCTTCTAAACACCTTCACATATTGCCAGTCAACTTTGCACCGCTGCAAGTACTTTGTAGATAGGTAAGAAGTAAGCTTTTGATGAACTATCAATTCAATTCAAACTAATAATTCTAACAAATCCTACCGTACCTTTCCTTGGAAAGGTACGGTAGGATTGAGATAGGTAAGCTAGGTTTCAGTATTTGGCAAAGGAATAATAAGTCCATGCACGGGACTCATCCAGCGCAATTCAAATATTTTAACGATGGGTCACGTACGTAGGTATATACGTTCTGTTGTACGAGGGCCACACCGAAAAGATCGGGAATAGAAAACTCAGGAATAAATTACATTAAAACCTCTTTGGTTTATGAAATGTATTTTCATTTTTGAAAAAATAATACGAAGGAGTAGTAGTCATTTGAATTTGATAAGTCGGTGCACAGATGAATGATAATGTAGTCGGTGAGCCAAATGGAGCTTACGCGGGAACATTTTTTTGCGACAATTTTTCATAACTTTCGTCGAGATTTAACTCAAGAACAATGTCTTTCAGAGCTTATTTCTATTAACGGTCTTGAAGCACCTAGTAAGACGACTATATATCATTGGTATTCTGAGTTTCGTCGTAGGCATTCCTCTCTCACCACAGTTATTTCTACTGTTCGACCAAAAACAGCAGTAACACAAGAAAACATCCATGCTGTTCGTAAACTAATAATAGAAGAAAAACATGTGACATACGAGCAGATTCGCGCTTCTATCAGCATTGGTAAGACAGCCATTCAAACCATTTTAACATGTAAGATCATTGCCATTTAACATGAAGAATTGAGTGTCCAAAAGGTAAAATCCCGCTGGGTGCCCCATCGTTTGACCGAGGAACAGAAGGTGGCTCGTGTTAGTTGGTGTCGATCTACTCTACGGCAGTTTAACGGAAGGAGCTCAAATACAGTGTACAATATCGTTTCTGGTGACGAATCATGGATTTATTTATATGAGCCAGAAAGGAAACACCAATCGACTGATTGGGTCTTCGAAGGTGAGGTCAAGCAGACAAAAGTTGTTCACTCGCGAAGCGTAGTGAAAAAAATTAAGCTTCTTTTCTATCAAGAACTGGGCACGTGGCATGGCAGTAATCGTTCTTTGTTTCTGTAAAGGCGATTCCTTTACAGAAACAAAGAACGATTACTGCAGATTAGTAAACAACAACAGTTTGTTTTCCGGAAGTCATAAAAACTAGGTACGTAAAAATTATCCGAACCGTCGAATATTCCTTTACCACGATAATACAAGCTCTGATTATTTTGCATTCCCAAGAATCAAAGATATGTTACGTGTACGGTTTCAAAGCCAAAAGAGGCAGTCGACGCTTACAAATCAGCCGTTTCAAGTATGTCCACTTCAGAATGGAATGACTGTTTTAAAAATTGGTTCGAGCGGGTGCAAAAATGCATCGAATGTCAGGGAGAATTCTTAAACAATGAAATTAAAGAATTTGTATTTTCTATATTTGTATTTTTTGGGTGTGGCCCTCGTAAGGGCGTTGCTTAGGTACTTTATTACACAAATATTTTTATAATATCTTCGCTACCTAAGAACAAATAAAAACAATGCATTATAAAAAGCTGTATATTTTTGCTAAGGATTCGTCCTGACGCGCACTTTCGTCTTCTATGCACGGATTTATTCCACATGCCCACAACCAAACTACTGTAAATAGATTTATGATCATAAAACTACTCAAAATATAGTTATAATTAATACATATTACGTTAGATCAACAAAATCAGGGTCTTGATATGCATAGGATTTTGTTGTAGGTGGAGTTAATATCAGAACAGGCGGGCCTTTTTTTCTTTGTTCCCTCATCATTTTGTTAAACCAATCCATTACATTAGTGGTGTCTGTTGAAAGTGTAGTAGCCGCTGATGTGGGCGCGTTCCACTCGGGTCGTACCTTCGCACGCGGGTCAAGCAACAGGGGTTCCTCTGTTTCGTCCGTGGCAGAAGTGATGGTGGACCTGTATTCAGCTGTGCTGTTTGATGGAGTAAGTTTTGTCGTTTTGCTAGTAATGGGAGTTGTTGTTGAGCTAAAAGTAGTAGCTTTAATAGTAGTAGTTACGTTGTTGGTTGTATAAGTAGTAGTTTTAATTGTAGTGGCAGCAGTAGTAGTAGTAGAAGCTTCTTTGAAAGTAGTGGTTGTAGAACCAGCTGAAACAGATTTTGTTGCAGTTGTACTAGTAAGACTCATTAACGTAAGTGCACCTGGAGTTGTCATTGCTGTCGGCGATGTTGTGACACTAACCCTAAAGAATTTTTTATTTCTGTTTATTACGATGTCAGTACGATATTTATCGTAAAAAGTTAGGTCCGTGGTAGTATATTGAATCAATTTTTCTTTTTTGTACTCGTTTGATTTTAATGTTGTACTGAAAAAGTCATTACGTTTACCGGATTTATACATATTTAAAAATCTAAGTGCTGAAGCAGTTGTTGTTACATTTTTTAATATTCGAGCCTTAAAACTATACCTCCTAAAAAGTGTAGAATGTAGTTGATTATTATTTGAATTTGACGAAATGTATTCGCCATTAAAGTTTTGCAAATATGGCTGTCGTAAAAAAATATAATAATTTGGGATCACTGTAGTTGTTTTATCAACAGGCTCGCGATGTATTTGGTTCTGAAGTGTAGAGTCAGTTGAGTTCGTGATAGAGTTAAAATTATTGAAAATATTAGAAATGCGTTTCATATTTCTTTGCTCGAGAGGGTTCTGATACCTTGTTCGCGTTAGTGGCATTTCTATAACGTAAGTATCTCTGGAAATATTTTGTGCCACAGGCAATTCTAAAATGATCGTCCCATTTTCTTTCAATGCATTAGTTGTCGACCTTACAAACATTTCATGGAATACTTGGGTGACGTTTCCTCCAGCGCGTCGGTATGCGGATTTAATTCTGTTCAAAGACAGTTCGATCCATAACAGGGCGGGAGCAATAGGTATAAAAATCTTTTGATGATGTTTGCACAGTCTATATTGTGGAATTCCACTTATTCCGATAATTTTTCCGTCAAGAAGCAATGGTATGCCCTGTTTCTGTGTTAAACATTGATTGAAATTTTCATACAGAAATATTCTATTTGTGACACATACATAAAATTGCACCGTATGTTTAAGAACATGCTTGTCACATGGAGTAATTATAACAGATGCTATTGTAACTCTACGTTTTTTTGTAATGACAGGCATTGCGGCTTTCAACCCTATTGCAGCCTGTTTTTCAACTGCACTCACTTTTGTATCAGAGGATCCGAAGTCGTGATTGAAGTACACCAGAGCGATGCCGTTGCGATATAATTTCTGTTTCCAATACTTCTCGCGGACGTGGATTTTGTAGTGTGGGTGTATCTGCTTCCTTATCGCGGGGATTAATTTGCTCCTGTAATATACGTAATGGCAATGTTGGGCACAGTACGCCGTGGTAAGGACCGTAGATGGCAGTATGAGAGTCCCGACGCAGCACTCGCCTTCAGTAGAGGTCTCGCAACGACGGCATGTGAAATAAACGAGGCTGACTCTCTGACTAATACTTTCTGATCTTTGTAATAATAGTATTACTAACAAACACACCAACCTATACATATTTTAAAATAAATTGAACAACAATATGCCTGTTTTTATTTTATGGGCGATTCGTTTATTTTATAGCAAGGAGTAGTAGGTACCTACTACCTATATTAGAAATTGGCTACGGTTTTGCGGTACGGTTACCTACATAGGTAATTGTTTATTTTGTCCTATCACTTTCGAAGCAGGGAAATAATTTTACTTACGATTGTATATACAAGAATCGAGACAAGACATGTAGATATTTACAATAATACACATAACATTTTAAGATCGAACATGTACAGGTAGTTCATTCAATTTTCATTAAAATATTAGATAATGCTGCACAAGGAATACTTAGTTAGTACTTGCGAAATAGTTCTGGAATGTTACTGTTGGGTTAAATAATATTTTTGTATAGATCTTTTTAGCATTACAGACGTTAACACTTCGGAATGACCTTAATTTATTTTTTGTGATAAATAAAATAAAATGAATACTAAATTTTAAAACCCTTTCCGTATTAGGTAGGTATACAATTTTTGAAAACCTGTAATTTTTTTAAAGACGCAAGACGATATTATTATATTCTTTATTGCACAAAATACACAGAAAAAATATATATATAATTTTTGTCGCAAAGGCGAGCTTATCTCTAAAGAAGAGATCTCTTCCAGCCAACCCATGTCTTGTGAGAGAATTTAAACTTTTGGGGCAAATAGGCAATACAAAATAAATTTAACAAAATAAATGAATAAATAAGTCTGTAAAATATTTTATCATGCATACAAATAATATATATAAACCTACATGGATAGATAAACAAATTTACATAAATACTATAAAAATACATAAACATACATAAATATTTCAAGGTTGTTGAGAAATAAAGTGCTTTTTTACTCGCTTTTTAAATACGGAAATATGGGCTTTCCTGTACAGTCTTAGGAATATCATTCCAGAGCTGTGCAGCTTTAACAGAAAAAGAGTTAAAAAGAAATTTAATATTCGCTCTTGGACACTCCAGCACCTTAGTGATGCAGGCGCGCCTAGGGCGGGGATCTGGAGGAAGGAAACGGAAACGGGAGCGGAGATAGTCAGGAGTGGCAGGATTGTGAAGGATGTTATAGAGAGTGGATAGGATGTGCACATCGCGGCGAAGGCGAATTGGAAGCCACTTAAGCTGAGCTCGAAATTCAGAGACATGGTCAAACTTTCGAAGTCCAAATATAAATCGTATAGCCAAGTTTTGTAGTCGCTCAAGCTTATTGAGTAATTCTTCCGTCGCATCCAGATAACAGACATCAGCGTAGTCAAGAATGGGAAGAAGAAGAGCCTGTGCAAGCATAATTTTAGTTTTGAGAGGAAGAAAGTTCTGGAGTCGCTTAAGAGAGTGGAAAGAATAGTGCATGCGCCTGCTAACGTCGTTAATATGTGCCAACCATGATAAGTGGCTGTCAAAAATAACACCCAAGTTCTTAGCCCTGTCAGTATAGGGGATACTTGTGCTATCATAGTAAACAAGTGGAATACTGGCAGGGTCCAGTCTACATCTCAGCCTGTTACTTCCAACGATAATAGCTTGTGACTTGCTAGGGTTAACCAGGAGACCAAAATGTTTAGCCCAAGTTTGTACAGCCGACAAATCTCTATTGACAGCCTCAATAGCATCAGCTACTTCAAGTAGGGAAAAGTGCCTATAAATTTGCAGATCATCGGCATACAGGTGGTAGGGAGAAGAAATTACACGGGAGATATTATTAATGAAAATGGAAAAAAGTAACGGAGAGAGCACGCCACCTTGTGGAACACCAGCAGTTAAGATAGACCAATCAGATGAAACATCGTCGGCTTTCACACACTGCTGGCGTCCATGAAGGTAAGAATGAAACCAATCAACCACTGAAGAACCAACGATATCTTATCACAATAAGTTAAAACATCGCTAATATTAGTAATTTCATTAAAAATTGAACAATTTTTCCATTAACAATAACTACGTCCAGCTGTGGTCTGCTATAGGCTGATGTGATGAATAATTGATTATTTTAGTTTTACTTGAAAATTTAGAAACATCAAAATGGGACCTCTATATACAAAATAAATACGGACAAATCGTTCTGTTTTTTACTTCTATCATGAATACATTAAAAAATACCAGGTTTATATAATAGAAAAATAGTTTTTTTTTTAAATTTAATGCATCCACTGAGAATTAAATACCGATGAGCCAAAAACCTATAAACTTTCCATTTAACAAACTCATCTTTCAATTTACCAAGGAATGAAGAATGTTACCTAATTTTGATTGTTAGCACTACATATTCTCTGTCAAAAATAAAAAATACTAGTGAAAGAATTACTTCGATACGTCAATTAGTTTCCGATTTAGAAGTAAAACAAGGTGCAACCGCTGCTGCGGGCTGCCGGTGACGCTGTGACGTCATCGTACAACACGCTCGGCCTGGCTCACTCAGTCCGCATGCGGTCGCGCGCCCGTGCCGTCGAAATTTTACTTAAATAATTTTGAAAATGTCCAATCCAAATACTAGGAAATCATGCGTTGTGCCTAAATGTAAAAATACAACTTTCACCGAAAAAGTTGTTTTTATAGTCCCAAAGGTCGTTAAAATGCGAAAAAAATCCTTTTCATTGCATTCTAAACTGCAATGATAAGATGTAAAGTATAAGGTTCTGGCGTGATTCAACATTTAATTGTGTGGGTCACCGAGTCGTCCAACGACCCGATGAACCCTGGTGTCAGAGTTTTTCAACCGTTATGTATCACCTACTTACTCTCTTAACTTGAACATAACCAATAGCTTCATCGCCATAGCTGTATAAATAACTGGCCTTAACTATTTGTGAAAAAAAATACAAATAAATTTAAAAGGTTTGGTAAATCTGTTCAAACATATACATACATACATACACATATCACGCCTATAATCCCTAGCGGGGTAGGCAGAGCGTAAACAGCCGCAAAAAACTGCCATTTACACCACGTCTGACAAATGTTTGAGGGTTATTTGGGATATTGTGTATCGTTATAGTGACAGGTTGTCTGCCCATCTCCTAAAGCATATACATTTGAAATAAAAACAGCCCGATCAGCCTACTGAACCCTCTCGCCAAACTTTACGAACGCATGATCTATGCCCGACTTCGAGACCACGCGGAGACCAACAATCTCATACCTGACGAGCACTTTGGCTTTCGACAACAGCACTTTTGTACCCAACAAGTGCACCGCATTGTCGAACACATCGCTCTTAAGCTAAATGTCTCGTCCAAACCGACCCCGACAGGAGCAGTATTTCTCGACGTGGCGAAAGCCTTCGACAAGGTCTGGCACAACGGGCTGGTATACAAGCTGCACCAAGGGCGCGATTGAGCTGGTTGTTTGAACAACCACAAACTTTTCCGGGTGAGCTCCTGCTCCCCACCATACAGTCAGGTGTAGATTAAAAGCCCCGGGGCTAAAACCATAGGGTCCACAACTAAAAAAAACTAAAAAAATAACGCATCTATTTTAGGTAGATAGCCCTTTTCCGAATCCTTCATCCATTTTATGAATCAAATAATATTTACATTACTATGCCGTGTGATGCCGGCTCAGAATAGCATCTCCCCATTTCATTCCCGTGGGAGTCGTAAGAGGCGACTGAGGGACTCGAGGGTGTGTATTGCAATTTTAGGCGATGGGCTGACAACCTGTCACTATGGCGATACACAATTTTCCGAATAACCCTCAATTATTTGTCAGACGTGGCATAAATGTCCGTTTCTTGCGGCCGTTTACGCTCTGCCTACCTCGCAAGGGATTATAGGCGTGATATGTGTGTGTGTGTAATATTTACTATTAAAAGACTATTAACGTAGTACCTACACGGATGCAAACACAAACAAAATACTGTACAAGCTATTACACCTACTATAACCGCTGCTGGTGACTTGAGATGAGACCTACTAAGCGGAGCGCGGCGCGCGTTGTGATATGACGTCACAAGCGGTCACGTGGCTGTTTGCGGGACTCGATATTTTTTGAAACTTTGAATGCCTATAAAATCAAAACTACTAGGTATTTTTGACTACAACAAAAACTAGTGTATTTGTATACATACAGGCTTTACCGATACAAAATTTCAAGCGATTTGGAATACCTAGTAACATTCTTCATTATTATATTTTTATAAAAATAAAATATTATAGGCGGTAACTAAAAATACTTTCAAGTATTCCATATTTTGTTAGATTTTACAAATAATGTGTGACTATAGGACTTCTCTGGCACACATGTTAAAGGCTCATACAGAATGAACATATTAAGTGTTCCCGGGTGAACAGGTAATCGATTAATAGAGATAGAGATTACGGTGAGGGTGAGTCGACGGCAGATATTAATTACCTACCTACTTAGTTCTTGAATATATTTCGTACAGAATATACTAGGCTCTATCTAAAGTTTTTGCCAAGAATGAGGAATTCACTCATGTGTCTACCACCGTCAATCGCCGTAAGTTTAGTTGATGGCATGGCATGCCACTTCTCATGGGCGATGGGAATGGCGCGTCGCGCCGTTGCATGCCGCGCCGGCGCCGGCGCCCACATACCTCGACACCATCAAGAAAGTGCATTCGTGAATATCCACTCAATCACCAGTCTCGTAACGCTCGAGATATACCTATCACGCGCCACTGCCCCGAAATAGAAACATTCCATTCACAAACAATGCACATCTTGAATGAAATACTATCATCCGCTCGGCATTACTAGCTAAATGAACCACTTGGGAATGCTGTATTCTGGTTCGCAAACTAAAAGCCCGCTCCTCGATATATCAAAGATAACGTCATTTAGTTATGCGGATGGACTTGCTATTAAAATACCAATTGTGTGCCAACTTTAAATTGCAATGGAGAGTTAGGGAGTAAACAATAATCAGCTGGAATGTTTGTATAGTATAACTGACTAACGTCACAGCTAAGAACTCGCTATTTTAATGTAGGTAGTGTCTACAGATTTTAATATACTATCTACGAAATCATATCATCTAGATTTACGGAGATGAAATAAGTACAAACAGATTACGTATAAAGACACATTTATAAAATGATTTATTTATTTACGTATAGATTATAATAAATTATACCCTGAATTTTGGAGGTCCATATGTTTCATGGGGGACACCCTGACTAGTGGAGATTCCGTTAAGGCTGGCGGTGGAGCTGGCCGCGAAGCCGGCGCTGGACGAAGCTGCTGCGTTGCCACTCGCTGCTGACAACGATTGACTGTCCAACTCACCGTACAAATTTCCGATTCCTGTAGAGCCTTGGCCTCCCGATACTTTCTGCGAGAACTGATTGTTATAATAACCTTGGTTACTTTGTCCGGCCTGATTGTACTGCCCAGAACCGAATTGATTCTCAGATCCTGGAGCGGCGAAGTTAACTGTATTGACTTTGTTGTAGTCGCTAACAATGTTGTTAATTACAGCTGACGAGTCGGCTTTGTTGTTGTACTTGATGAAGAATACTTCGGGCTTAGTTGGAGCCTTCTGTTCTACTTTAGGTACTATGACCTGCTGCTGTTCTTCGGGTTTCTTCACTAGCACGTATACGATAGTTTTCTCTTCGTTTGGCTGAGGAACAGGAATATACTGAGGCTGGTAAACGGTTTGGGTCGGCGCCTTTATGAAGATAATCTTGTAATGTTTTTGCGGTGGGGGAAGGTTAACAGCTGGAGGAATTCTAGGCTGTTCAGGCTCCTCGGGTGCTGCGTGCACGTAGAAGTGCTTAAACACTTGAGCAGGGGCTTGTTGCCAATTTTTGTAAAACTGCTGGTATTTTTGAACAGCAGAGGACTGGTATTCACTCGAAGATTGGTATTGGTAACCTCCTTGAGAAGACGCAGATGCGTCAGAGTACTGGTAAGATGGCTGTGACGCAGCGTTGTAGCCTGAGTTCAACCCACCACCGGTTTGGCTGTACTGGCTGCCGATGTTATTTTGGTAGTTGGCGGTTTGGTATCCAGCACTGCTGTCAGATCCCAACGGACTGGCGTTTTCATATCCACCTTGCTGGCCTGCGATTTGTTGGTACCCTGCTTGCTGGTCTAAGTTCTGGTAGCCTGTCTGCGCAGAGTTTCCCACCTTGTAAGTGTAGCCGCCTGCCCCAGCGTTTGCGTTGTTATATTCATCATTGTTGTTGTATTGATACGATGGGACTCCATACGATGTGTCAGGCACTTTGTAGGTCAGCCCAATGTCGGCTGAGGCGAGCCCCACTGACAGTATAAATACCTGCAAAGAGAAAAGATTTTTATTAATATTTGATACCAGTTGATAAGTATAACAATAAGTAAGAATACAAATAAGTATTTACGAGTCTACAAGCACACATTTTTTTTAAAATTAGGAACTTATAAAGGAACGAAAAGGCAACAACTAAACCAATCAGACGACCGACAACGTCAACTAGGAAAACCACGAAGTATAGCAATGTTCAACGGGCTTGATGATATTTTTATTTATTTCAAACTCATGGTTATTTATTGTACGAGACAGCTTTTATTATACAGGGTGTAAGAGACAGCCCTCCGCATATTTATAGGATACATTTAGACCATGAAACTGAACAAAATCCTATGAAAAAATATTACAGGGTCTGCCAAATTTTTTTTACTTTTCATAGTAATTGCAGTCAGCTGATCTTGATTTTGTATGGGAGGTCAATTTATTTTTGTTCTTTCCTGACATATGTTCCTAGGTGAAAGTTGTTCAGTTTGAATGGTCGGCATGTACCCTTGTAGTATTCGAAGGGCTGTCCTTACACCCTGTATAATATTATGACTACATAGTATAAAATAAAGTCACTTCCCGTGTCCTGTTCCTATTTGGTCCCTATGTATGCCTAGATCTTTAAAAGTACCTACGCAATTGATTTAGGTGCTTCTTTTTTAAAGATAGAGGAGTTCAAGAATATGTATACATGCCGTGAAAAGGTCTTATTCCCGCGGGAAAACGGCAAGCAGCGGGTGAAACCAATTGGCTGGCCGCTAGTTAATTATAAACCACAATTCAGGATATTGCATCATCGCATCTCTGTCGCGATCTAGTATAACGACTTTTATTTAAAAATATTGTAAACAAGCAGGTATAGCGGAATGTGTAAACTATTAATCGTAAGATTTATTTATTAATATATAAATGACAGTGAACCACACTGGTTTATAAAAGAAGTGAAATAAAAAACATTGGAGCGCATATCCCGAAATGGGCTTAAAAAATTACATGATCTTAAATAAAAATCTACGTGCCTACAACTTGTTACAATACTAGTAGATGGTAAAATCATGAACATGATCAAAATTTATGATCAATTTGAAGGCAACTTAAAAAATCTTACACCAGGGTTCACCGGGTCGTTCGTCGACTTGGTGTCCCACACGGTGCGGCGAAAGAACATCAATTACTTAAATGCTCAGTTAAGCAGCATCAATACACGAGTATTTTAAACTACAGTTAAGATTATGATCAAATCTTTTGCGACACCTTTAACAGACATAAATAAAACACTGAAATCGGTCAGGTCTTGGGTCAAATCGTTTTTGAGATAATTATGCGAGGACAAGCGTCAAGCATATACCTACCTACTACCTAGTACTTCTCAAGTTTGGGTTCAAAACTGTTCGAACTTAAAGCGGGGATGGATATAGCGCAAGCGAGATTTATTAAGACAAATTACCTACAGCCATTAAATTTTGATTAACATTGTCGAAGATCTAACAGATAACATAATACCTATGACAAACTTAATTCGATAGAAAAAAGTACTTAACCCCTATTTTTAAATTTTTGCAATATTATGTTTAGAGTTTTAAAGATTATTACAAAAATATGCAATAATTTAGATACACACTTTTCTAGTACGAATACCTACCTAAATTAGACATTGTAACGGTATTTCTCTAGTTTCTACGTCGGAAAACCTGTAAAACCTCGCGAAAATTTGAGCGCAAAATGATTGTCTGTATTGTTTCTGGCGCAGCGCTAATCAAAGGGACAAACTTTTAAGGTAAATCAGAGCCATAAGAAAAATTATGCAATTATTTTGTTAAAATGTGATGAGATGTGTGTTTGTTAAGAGGGAAGAATACCATCGCTATTTAAAAAAATTTGGTATTTAAGAAAACTCATACTGTCGCTCGCGCGCTCAAGTCCCCGCGTAGTAGTGCGATAGAGAGCGTTGCCGCTCGCGACTGATTGTAGGTATTTTTAAGGTGAAATTGGCGTCTCGGGAGGAAACGTTTTCCACATACTAAATCACAACCAATAGTTTTGATTTTGGTGTCCATCGTTTCAGCATATTATATTCTAGGTTTATAGCTTTTTATTTTTTCTTAAAACAACTTTGTTTTTTAAATACAAACGTTTTACTTCAAGGAAGATTTTGTAATAAAAAAAAGTGACTTTTAGACGCCTATAATTTTCAATCAATTGAAAAATTCGAAAAAAGGAAAAACTAAGTATAAACCTAGTTTTTTTACTGTTTCAACAACATTTTAAAAAATCATTGAGATCGGACTACATTTAGGGGTAGGAAAACGTTTTCTCTTTTTGTATGGACGAGAGCTCGGTAGTCGATTCTCTTAAGCTCAGAAACATTTACGAACTACCATATGAATACCAAATACAATGTATCACATGCATATGAATCAAATTTGAAGTCCGCTGTTTTGAAGTCGTTAAAAAAGAATAGAAAGTTCAGGGGCAAGGTCGTTGCGCACAAGATGCACCAGCATAAGAATAGATAATAATACTGCGTATAGAAACGAAACTCCTTTGTCTGGGCCCCAAAAGCCGCGCTTTAAATACCTACTTCCCCCCGCAGCCCGTAACGCCCCGCACTCTCCCACGCTTTAAGTCGGGGCTGTCACGTGCCAATAATTTTATTCCAGACTAGCGGCCAGTCAGGCGGTTGCGACCGCTGCTAACAGTTTTCCCGTGGGAACAAAATATTTACCCGTTTTAAAGTCTTACCTTACCATTTTATATAGGTAGGTACAGAATATTAAAATAGGTGCAAAACATACCTACGATACGAATTTGCTTATTTATCATTATCAGCTAACAATGACTTAGGCACCTAGGTAGTTTAAATTAGAAAATGGAAACTAGGTACCTACGTAAGTAAAAATAGGAGTACACACAACAATTACGTATAATAACGAATGGTAGGTACCTAGGTATTTCATCTCTCTTTAATCTCATCTTTAGGCAAATTAAAAAAACTTAGATGCGGAGTTTTCCTCGCATCACTTTTGCAGCCATACACACCACAATAATTCGGCATTGCTAAATTTTTCACAAAAAATTAAAATTCGGCCCGCACGACGAACGTTTCCGCGGCGAAGCGCACTCCCGACTGAATTGTTCGCTAAGAGACAGCCAGACGGATTGACCTTGAGCGCGTCTGGAGCGGGAGTGTCATCTCTATGTGATTTCTACTCTATGGCACCAGCTAGTACCCAGTTGTCTGTCGGTGTCCGAAGCACGGCCGCGGCGGTTGCGCAAGAAAACTTAACGGCCCGAACTTGGGAGTGCGATGAACTTCAACTAAAACTCATACTCACAAACTTATAAATTATACGCTTTTCACGTACAACTGCAGCGGAACTTGACTATAATAATAGGAATCAAGCAATTTCTGGGTCAAAAGTTTTAGACAAATTGTATAAAATTTACTAGGTAGCTAGTGTAGGTACACATGAAATAAATAGCCAATCATGGTACACATGTTTTGTATTGTCGCGTGGTACCGGATTAGAATATCATAACACTATATCTACCCAAAGGTGTCGTAAAAGGTGACTTAAAGCATAATTGGTCCATGCTAAAAGATACATTCAGGGAATGGACAGCATTGTTCGCTGTGAATACAATACGTCTGACTGCACTCGCCAATCCACCTGCCAAGCATGGTGACTATGTCATATACATGGGGAAGGCCTGTGTCTTGCCAGTAGACTGTATTGTGTTTGTAGATGATTGATTGGTTTTATACTAAAAATATGTAGGATGGGATACCAAGTGAACCTGTGTAATTTTTGTGTAATCAAGCCTGATTCCAGTAGAACCATTGATCTACAACAACCCTAAATTACGCGCGTACGCTCAAAAGGTGGGCCGGTAAAGTAGTGCACAATTTGCAAGCGAGCACTTCTTTCCCACAGTGCGTGGCTGGCCGCTAAACTGTTAACATGACCAAGTACGGGCTAACAAATAAGGCTGAATTCAATAGATTATGGTGAGGTTCGTTGTGATATTTTGAATCAGGCGGACGCAATGAATCTATAAATCGCTATGTATGACTGTATAGTTCAGTAGGTGACAAAATTTTAGCGTAATTTTGTATGAGGCGCTAAATCTAGGGTTGTTGTAGATCAATGAGTAGAACGCTTAAAGTTATCTATCAATCAATCGAAAACTATTAGGTATCGCATGCGGCATATGTGAAAAAAAAACTGGAAGTTAACATCTGCTCAGTCATTTAAGAACTTGCTCTGAATTCTAAATTAGAGACAGAACAAAGTGTAAGTATGGTCTTTTTTCTAATGAATATCAGACAAAAAAAAATACAGTATAACCATTCGCGTCGGGGTAGTAGACTACGCCCGGCGCGGCGCGGCCGGGGGTAGTCACATAGTTTGTTTTTCACAATTTCTCACCACTAACAATCACTTTAAAATACTAAAGTGAATAAAATATTGTGAGTGATAGATAAGCCAGGCGAAAAGACTATTTTTAAGAAAAAATACACTATTAAAAAAACGTTACATTTTGAAAAATGATGTTTACTTAATATGATAAACAATCACATGATGCGCACAACACGTAGATCACAGAGCTCCGTGATATCCGTGATGGATGGTTCCTCGGCACAACACAACACATTATTTTGCACACAGCACAACCCCAAACTTCACACGGAATTACAAATGGAAAAAGAAATAATGACATATGAATTAAAATAGCAACACGCTAGTATAAAGGCAAGTCTCTGTAGAATATCTTACAACCAAATATGATTTATACTTCAGAGTAGTAACCGGCAGAAGAGACATTATTTTTTTTTACTCCATTAATTTACTGCTACAAATCACGACTTTGCAGTGATTGGATCCTTGACATGGTGTTAAAAGGAGCTCTAACATATGAAAAAGGCCTGGAAAAAAACTAAATAAACGCATATCACCTATATTGGGGCACACAAGATTTTTCTAATGTCACCGAAGTGATCAATTTATAATTCTTTAACTACAACAATTTACAATAATATCGAGAAGGTAACTTTTGGATACCTCCTGCTTCCGGATATAGGTAGCTGAGCTTTATGTAGGTACGTACCAAAAGCTGTTTCATGTCGAGGCAGTGCTGTCCGGTCCGGACACCGGATCAAGTGATGCGGCAAGTGTCGCGGCCGACGGGCTCCACCAAGCTTATATAGCTTTTGGATGAGCCAGTAAGCCTCTGAGCAAAGCAAGGTCATGTCAACCCGTCCGTACTACACTCCACACACACAAAACAAAGAAATGGTTATATTTCACGCACATGTCCGAAAACCGGTACCGGTGACTGCGCTGCGGTGCTGATGTAATATTATTCGTGTGATAATGTATTTACATAGTAGGTCTTTTTCCTTTCGAGCAAGCGAAAATAGTTTTATAGGCCAATCCAGTTCTTACCGCGGAGAAATATCTATTCCTGGGGAAACACGTTGCCTGAGGCAATGTACATAATGGACCTACTTAAAAATTTGTATCTAATAGGTATCTAAGGTATGTGCGTATGTGCTACAAAAACATAGTACTTACCTACCCAAAATATGGCAAAAATAAATATGAGGATTTGAACCTGCGACTTTCAGCATCAGTACACCTCTACCGACTAGGCTACCGCAGATAAGTTTATCTTTTACTAATCTTAGTAATAATAAAATGACGGACGCAAGTTATTTTTAAAAGCTTTTATTCATTTTTATGTTTGGGTGGAATTTTGCAACTAAATTTTGAAGCAGATATCTTCAACTTTTGTGCACATGTTTAGGTCGAAAAAAATTAAAATGCAAGTTAAACTGTTCGTAGTCATTTTGAAGGACTTGCTGAAAATAACTCAAGGAATAAAATTACGGTACTTTAAATCCAATATGGCGGACTACTAAAGATGGCTGACTGAGTTTTTAGTTTTCCTACGTTATTGGATTTTTTATCATAGCACTGCATAACAAGGATTGCGAAATTAACTGAGATCAATGAGATGAACCTGAGACCTGTCTAGCGATAACTAAAAAGTGAAAATAAAATAAAAGTATAAACAACCTTTTTAGTTTTTATTTCAATGCACTAAAAAGAGTTTTTGACCTATCTATTTATAACGCCATTACCTAGAAAATGTACCTACACTAATGTACATTTTCTAGGTATTATAAAGAGGAAAGATTTGATTGTTTGTTTGAATTGAATAGGCTCATAAACAATATGATAAAAAAGCCTGTCGCGAGATTTGACTGTGTAGAGCGTGTTAGACAGCAAGTAAATCATGTTACTAAAGCAGTTCTCCCACTTGTCGTCCGTCACTGCGTTTTTTTAACGCACCATAACGCATGCATCTGTCAGACGAAAGGAAATTTCGATTTCCGATCTTTATATATAAAATACGGCTACGGTGCGTTACAGTGACTAACGGATGCGTCTGTCATTTTGCCTGACACACGCTTGCGTTACGGTGCGTTAAAAATACCTACGCAGCGAAGGACGACAAGCACAAAGTAAGTAGTGCGACAAGTGATCAATCACTGGATCTATTCCGCAGTGGGTCTTCATTGTGAACAACTCTTCAACTTTTCGCCGAAATGTGAAATTACGTCATACGTGTGAGTCGTTGTGATGTACCATCAACGGTTTACCTATTTATTATCTGTTTATCAATTTAGCTAAATCCGCATCGAAGCTGGTTCAGGGTCCGGTTTTACTAATCTACTTGTGTATAATAAGGTTTTTAAAAGCTACATGCTTTGATAAATTAATTTAAGTCAGCCGAATCAAAATAGATAGATATTATTTTCAAAGAAAACATCTTGGATTAATATATTCTACTTGAAAACTAAAATATCCCTTAATGTGTATGTATGTATGTAAATATATAATTTTACGAAAGTAGTCATTTTGGTAAAGTGGTAACTTTGGAATAATATATATAAATTTCGGGAAAGTAGACTTTATGACTTTTAGGAAGAAATTCAAAAATTAAGTCGCTATCCGTATTTCTCTGTCAACAATGAACTAGTACACAAAGACAGTAGTAAGTTCCTGTCGTATTTTTTATATTAGGTACAATATCAAGTTGATTGAGGCAAGCAACGAAAATAAATCATTAAATTAAAGTAAAGATCCCTACATTTAAGGTAAATTATTGGCGCATAGTTGAAATGAAAGGATCGATTTTCTTCGCCATATTTCTGAATATCTTCAAAAACGAATAGAAATTCTTTCAATTCGCAGAAATCCACTAACAGATCTATTTTCTTAGTAACTTAAGAGCATAGCTGGGGCCGGTAAAATATAGCTACTCAAAACTATGAAATTTTAAATAATCTAGGAAATAATTTAATCAACTACTATTTCTCATTTCAGCTTTATCTAATTATCTAAACGTGCTTTGTCAGAAAAACTGTATTTTTTGCCATACCACAGACAGAAGGTCTATAACATGAAAGGTCAAGACATGGCCTCCGTCAATGGATTACAATAACGTGTTAATTAGGTATCTGCCTAAAGGCGTTTACTTATTCTGACACCTACCCATCCAAATTTAAACACACTGTACTTATGTTAGGCTCGATCCCGTTCTGCAATCGATAAATAATAGTAGTTTATGCAACTGTCATAATATATAATGGGGGGCATTAGAATGCGACTGCCTGTTTATCACACGATGTTACGCCTAATCGTATGATAATAGTTTGACACGAGCATTATACTGCCTAATTATATGCAGATGCATACACTACTTTATCTACGTTCTACAAAATAACTTTGAAAAATCCATTTCGTACACTTTTCAAACTTTCGCACAGGCGATTTAACGCCGCGTCCTATAGGTATGTCAGGTACCGCGGAAATGTCCTCATTCCTTTCAAGTTTTATAATAAAATATGGAAAAAGTAAGTACTCAACAAGAAAAATAACAAAACACTGACAAAAATAAACAAACCTAATCAAAACAGAATCTAACACAACGAGATACGGCGCCGATGATAGGTGCGGCGGAAGATGGCAGCAAATTTAAGAATTGGCAAAAACATTTTGACGCTGACACTTTTAGGTTTAGGTAAGTATACACACATTATCACGACTATAATCCCTTGCGGGGTAGGCAGACCGTAAACGGCCGCATAAAACGGACATTTACACCACGTCTGACAAACATTTGAGGGTCATCCGGAATTAGGTAAGTATAGGAGATTATAATAGTTGGTATATAGCGTAAATTTTATTTAGTGACCAGTAGCAAAATCTTAAGGTGATATGGAACAACATTCCACAAGGACCATACCTAATAGGCTGAAATATAACGAAAATATTTTGAGCCTCCATAGTGGTGAAAATCAGCTGATCAGCAATTTTGTATGGGAGTACTTAGGCGATGGGATGACAACCTGTCACTATAGCGAAACACAATTTTCCGAACGACTCTCAAATATTTACTGAGACGTGGCGTAAACCGTTTTCTGTGACCGTTTACGCCACTCTGCCTTTCCTGAAAGGGAGGGGCATGAAAACATTAGGCTAAGAATAATGTTTAAATATTGCTTTCTTTCACATCGCCGTGTGATGCCGGCTTAGAATATCATCAGCCCATTTCTCCTATGGGTGTCGTAAGAAGCGTCTAAGGCACTCGAGGGTTACATTTACATGTGTATAAACATTTTAAGCGATGGGCTGATAACCTGTCACTATGGTGACACATTGAATAACCCTCAATTTTGCATCTTCAATATAATAGGTAGGTATATTTTTTATATCGATCGAGTGCAAAACATGTTTCTAAAATTATTACGATTTTGTGTAAATTTTATCAACTATTGTGAGGCCTGTAGCTTCCATAAATTATTACTTTTTTATCTAGACGACAGTCTCAGACCAAATACTTTATACAGACTAAGTACCTACGGGTCCGAAAAAGAATGCCAGCAAGGGTTACGAAGAAGAAAACGGTTCACTAGCACTAGAAAATTTAACAATTTGACAAAAAAAATTGACAAAATTTGACCTTGCGTGAAGTTACGTGGCTAGGTGAGAAACCGATATTATCAAACTTTTTTTTCCTAACTTCAGAACTGTACATTACGGTTGGTAAGTATGTAAAATAAAAATTTATTTAACTTCGAGGAACGCAGTCTTCCGTCTCGTAGGCCGCGTTCAGCGAAGGTATATTTAATAGATTTAGGGTGAAATTTTGCTAGTGACCGATACCGCAAACTCAAGATGGCCTGGTGATAAATAATAATTTTACCTAACATAGGTTGAAATAAGACCAAAATATTATGATTTTCCATAGTAACTCAAATCAACTGATCGGCAACTTTGTATCGCAGGAAATTTTTTGTTATTCGTATATTTCGGCCTATTTTAGTTACTTCTTATCACCAGACCGTCTTGAGTTTTCGCTATCGGTCACTAGTAAAATTTCACCCTAAATACGCGGAGTGTGTATCCTCCATAAAAAAAGTTGTACAGTTTCATGGTCTGATCACGCCTACAAAGCTTTCGGTACACGAACTACACCCTGTATATTTAATATATTTATTAATGTTGTCTAATATTGTCTTTCATTTCAGAACTATTAGCATATAAATATTACTATGTGTAATCGACAGCTTTTGATGCTGTTTAGAATATGTAAAATCATAGGCAATTTTTCTACTATATCGTACTACCTACCCTGTTCTTAATTTAGTAAGTGATTTTGGCCAAAGGGCACTGATTCTTGCTTACGTTAGCTTCTGGCTCAAAAACAAGCATGTCTTTGGCAGAATTGACAGTACAATACAAAGTACCCAACCGAGCAGTAGGCTAACTTTATTTTGGATATATTTTAGTAACTGCTATAAGTATAAAAATCATTTTGCACAATAAATAGCTCTAGTTTCGCCTTGCCAGCAGCCATGTCTCTCTTAATTACCTATTAAACGTTCAAATTATAATAATAAAGATGGCAAAAGAATCCAAATCCGATGTCAATCCTATGTAAATTCGCTAGTTTGGGAATTCCTGTATATTTGGCTAAACGAGTTTTGGATCCGGGCGAAGACCTATCGGCGACATAGTAGTATAAGAAATTCACTATGTTATTATTACTTTACTAGCAACTCCACCCATTGATTTCTCCAGGTGCTAATTTTCCCGTCGAATATTCGTCTATTACACCCTTTTAATAAGGGTGAAATTATACAAGTGACCAATATTGAAAATTCTCTATTTTCGGGCTGGTTCAGTTTCATAGTCCGATCATGCCAAGAAAGCTTTCGGTTCACCGTTCCTTACACCCGGTGTAATAGGTAGTAGATATCCAGAATAGTGCTTTTTTCTCAAAGTTTGACTACGGGTGGCAATGTGGCATATCCGAAAGAACTTGCCGTGTGATAACGGCTAAGTACCTATAGCTTCACTCCAATTCTACCCGTGGGTGTCTTAAAAAGCGACTAAGGGATAAATTAATCCAGGGAATGGGCAGTAGCGTTCCCTGTGCATGCAACATCTTTCACTGCGCTCGCCACTCCGACTGCCAATCGTGGTGAGTATAGCAATACCCTCCGATAACGGGAGGCCCATGTCTAGCAGTGGCTGTTAATGTGAATTAATGTGATCCGAAAAAAGAAAGACTAAGTAATTTTCGTCAAAAGTGAAATTATAAATCAAGTCAAGTTTAGTAAGGATAAGGGCAGCAATTTCAGAAAGATTAACGCTTCCTGTTTTAGAGTTCCGTCGCTGAAGTGATTGGTAGGTATGCCTGTTACAATAATAAAATTTTAATCCGTATCAAATAGCTACTCAGAAAAATACAAATACTAAAAAAAATAGTGTTTTCTTTTCATATAATATGGTACGCAATAGTATGGTGGCGTTTGCTACACTTGCAGTTATTGTTGTTACTTATTTGTTTTACCAGGGCATAGGCTTAGGTCGAAATGACTATGTTGTCAGTAATGCGCATTTTTATATTACTGTGTTACTGTTTAATAATTAAACATTTCTCTCGTTGCGGAATCCTTCAAAAATAGCCTGCCACAAGTCATGCCCGTTTTATTGTTATAATCAAATCTCAATGTTGAATCGATAATTGTTAGGTCGAATGATACCAGGCCAATGGCAGTATCTACCTACAGAACCACTGTAAGGTTAAGGCAGTTCTCCCACTTCGCGACTGTCCCTGCGTATTTTAACGCACCGTAACGCATGCGTCTGTCAGACGAAAGGAAATTACGAATTCAGATCTATCTATATTCCCTTACAAATACGGCTACGGTGCGGCCTTGTCAGACGCATTCGTTACGGCACCGTATAGTATGGGAATAAGATCAGAATTCGCAATTTTCTTTCGTCTGACAGACGCATGCGTAACAGTGCGTTAAAAATACGCAGCGACGGACGACCAGCAGGAGAACCGCCTTAGGTGTACTAAGGTATTAATTGATTACCTTTATAGAATGATTTCTTTAATGTTCGCCTCCAATTGTGTGAAGGAAAGATAATCTGTTCAGTACAGCGTTAAGAAAGGTTAGATGTTCGGAAAGTCACTTTCATGGAGGTGTAAAAGACACTTGTTTAATAAACCACTCGCCTCAATACTGCGCGTAATTTTGAAGCAATCTCAGTTCAGCAACACATACTTATTGCTTAGTCAGAACTTACAGGAACTCAGTTCAGTTGCACTCTTTCCATTCATATTCAAACGGTATAAATTATTAAAAAAATACTTCAAAGAAGAATGATCTAGCTCGTGAAACTGAACGACTGTCGCCATAGAACTTGGTGCAAATACTCACATACATATATCACGCCTATATCCCTAGCGGGGTAGGCAGACCGTAAACGACCCTAAAAAAACAAATTTGCTATACACATGTATTGTAACCCTCGAATCCCTTAGTCGCCTCATAAAACACCCACGGGTAAGGAATGGGGTGATGCTTATCATCACACAGCAAATGGTACAAATATAAAAAATTGTTCTCGAAAATGCATCTGGCCGATACAGGTTTATTTATTTATTTGTATTTGGAAGATTTACAGACAAATTTTAACTGCATATTACTAGATAGAATATTATAATGCTATTAAAAAATCTCCGCAGATAGAATTTAAAGATGACATAATACTGAAAACGAAACAGAACTTTAGACAGAAGAGAAAACAAATTAGTTAATCAAATAAAAAAAAGAGGTAACGTACAATAATTTCGCTTGGAATTATGTAATTTTGTCATTGATCGTTTAACAGATGTAGTATTTAAAGAAGAGATCCAAGTCAATAAGCAACTTGTTGAAACTAGAGCATCTTCGAACTAAAAACGAATTACGCCTATAGCTGCTGGCACGCACAAGACTGGTCGCTGTCTGAAGCGTCGGTGGTTGGTTCTGTAGGAGATACTACGTAGAAGTTCACTACAATCCAGGTTTATTACCATTTGCAATCTCAACCAAATAACTGATACCACATAAATGCCGTCTGGCTTCGAGCGGTAGAAAATGATACCAACTACAACGCTGAGCATATCCAGATGTCTTCTGTTGCGTTTAAGAGGTAAAATCAAGGTATCTAAGAAATCTCTTTTTGATACCTTCAATACGTAGATTATATACTTTGAAGTTGGGGTTCCACACTTCTGAGGCATATTTCAAGTGACTCCTAACAAATGCACAATATATAATTTTAATGGCTTTATTAAAAGCTAGCATAAGTTCATACATACATACATACATACATATAATCACGCCTCTTTCCCATAAGGGTAGGCAGAGACTACATCTTTCCACTTGCTACGATCCTGACATACCTCTTTCGCTTCTTTAACATGCATCAATCTGTTTATTCATGCTCGTCGGTTTAGGGTACTCTTGACCTGACCTTTCTTTAGGACGTCCCCGATCTGATCCAAGTACGTGCGTCTTGGTCTTCCCCTTCCAACGTTCCCATCCACACTCGCCATATACACCTGTTTCGTTAATCTTCTTTCATTCATTCTCCAAACTAAGACCAAATCATCTCAGCATAAGTTCTCTTTAAAAAAACATGGCTTTATATGATTGGGTGACAATGCTATCTATATGTGTTTATCAAATAACTATTTCGAATCAAAGAGCACTCTCAGGTCCCTAATAGCTTCCACCTATTCAGTATTCTGGCCTTTCAAGGTATAGGTGTGATTTATAAGATTTAGTTTACGCGAAAAACTTATGTAGGCACATTTGGATACAGGACTACCTTTGGAACGAAAGGTTTATTTATTACATCCGGTAGTAAGTATACGGAATGGAAAAAACTTAATTTGCACTGTCATTTCTAGGCGATGGACTGACAATTCACTTTTTGATAAAAGATAATATAAAACTATCAGTTGTCAAACGTGACCATTACCATCGGAATAAAATACGTTCACGCTCTGCTACCCCGCAAGAAAACATCTAAAAAGTTTAATGTTACTTTGTATTAGTTATAGATTTTGATGATGATGACTTCCATTTCATCATTTATCAACTACATCATCCATCCCGATGGGTCTCACCATTACCACCCCGCTTGGCAGTCGAACTGGCCAGCGCTCTGCAAGATGCGTGATATTCACAAAAAAGTTGCTGTCCATTCACCCATCCACGGGTAGAAACAGGGTGATGTCATTGAGTGAGTGATGCGTACCTAACTGCCCCCTGAAAATACTAACTCCCCTTCCCTCTTTCGTTGATTGTGATGTAACGGCCAGCACTTTATCTGCCTCCCTCCCATAACGTCCTGATATTCCCTTAATAGCTGGTCTCTTCTCCTATCCATAACTATGCAACTATGATTTTATTGACTCCCGCAACAGCTTTCCAATGTGTTTTTTTTATATATTCTTTATTTTAAAGTTTAAGGCGGTACCCCTACCAAAACAGTAAACCGAGAAGCAATTTTAGAAGGGGAATAAATCAGGCAGGTGACATACAGAGGGCGCTAACGCGCAAGGCGCATGCCATGATTGTAGCCTCCCCTTTAGGTTATTTGTAAGAAAAACACAAAGCCATACAAGATGGAAGCATGTGCGCGGGAAAATAAGGAAAAGGTATGTACTGCGAGTTAAAGGTATATTTGCCTATACTACTCGGGAGTCGGGATCTACGTAGAGCCGTACGTCCGTAATCTGCACTAAGTAGCTTGAAAGACAAACACTGACTCGAACACTAATAACCAAAAATTTATAATTATCAATTGCGCTGGTTTAAAAAGCGGGCAGTTGGTATGGTAGAGCACTTTTTCACCACGGGAAATGAGTTAAAATAATTCTGTGTCTGCATCATAATTTTTTTAATGGTGATGCTACAAATCTATAGTCTGTGGTGATGCAAGCGCTGCGCTACCATATGGAGATAATTACCTACTTAATAGTAATTATTTATTTTCGGTTTAGTTGTAAATCTGGCAACTCTGAAGGCGCTGATACGGTGCGGAGCCTAAGCTCATGCGTGGACCTACCGCGGGCGCGGGCGCCACCAGTCAGTATTCAGTAGCGACGGACAGTAGCGCGATTAGTCCCGAACGGCGCACACGATGATCGCGCACGCGCTAGCAGTCGCGTTGCTCTGTGCCCTGGCCGGCCAGCTCGGAGCTGGAGCGAGTCTACATTGTGCTATGCGGAGAGAGATCTCACCATGCACCTGCCGTCGGGAAGACAAAGGCACCGGTGCCATTCTAGTCGTCTGTCAACGAATAACCGCCTACGAAGACATCGCGAGAGCTCTCACCAACAAGTTTAGTCCAGAAACAAAGATTGGACTGGACATCTCATATTCCCAACTTCCAGACTTTGCTGATCATAGCTTCAGAGAGCTTGGACTGTCTATCACGAGACTTAAACTGAACTTCGACAACTTAAGGCAAGTGTCTTTAAATATTCGACATTGGATCTTATGTTTGATAACAAGGGTTGTTTGTTAAGTTACTGACGTGGTGATCTGGAATGTGCTCGTTTTTATTCATGTGTAAGATGTAAATTTATAACATTATTCATAGATCAATGAATTGCGATGATGAACTTACATCAAAACAATGTGTAAGTTTAATGAGAAAACAACAAGTCCGTGATAAGAGCGCAACTGCGATGAGGATCGGTTTGTTATCAGGGGAGTGGGCGGCGCCCTCGCCAGGGTTGCCTGGTACCCGCTCCCAGCTGAGCTGCCTGCTCACCGCAGTTAGGTAACAGCCATCACGCACTAGCTGTTAGCCATCAGCCTAGCACACGGCAGAAACTCCACTGTATAGCCTCTCACGACCATAAGACACAAGCTTATATTCTGAAGACGTATCGCAAGTCATCAATCATCAGTAAATACTGCTTGTTTTATTATTATTGAACCTCTCTGCTCTTATCAGCTTCGTTGTTATAAGAAATAAAATCATACAAATTCGAAAAACACTTGATACAGTTTACTAAGAATTCGATAATATAATAGTTTTTGGAATACCTATTATTTTTTTGGCAAGTGAATTCCCGCATGAGTCAATTTAGTCGCCCGTGACCTGGAAGATCGACCTTTATTGACGACTCAATTGATCTCCTAAGATTCCATATTATCATACTAAAGTATTTATTTTAAAAGAAGAGCTGCGTTTGCGATTGGCCTGAAATTGCATAATACTTATCGCATTTAACATAGCGGTGTTTGTATCTTGTGTCCGAAATAAAATGTGCCGACACACGTTTCCACAAGGCAGCCTTTGTTGTCACTGTGTTCAATAAGTTTCTGTTTTGCAGAAACGGATAAGAGCAGTGTAAAAAATTCCTTTACGCAGCTGGAACCAACTTTAATTGAGTATTATTGTTTTTAAGAAGTTGACATTAATAAACGATTATTTAGTTCCGTCAAGTAGTATGTAACCTTTCGTTAGTGAACTCTACATCGTGTGGAAGGGGGGGTTGGTGGGGGAGAAGAGGGGGAAAATGGGAATGGCATCTAGGAGACGATGCTCGATAGTTTGCTCGGGTTATCACGCGCGGGTCGCTTCTAAAGCAGTAAAATTGAATGATACATATCATGTCGGTCGTGTCGTATTCACTATCTGTACCCGTTAATGGTTTACTAATAAATTACAGTAACCGTTGTTTGTCGTGTTTAGAATTTGTAAATACCTTATTAATTAATTGATGTAAAATTGGTCTAATTAGTTAACAAAATATGATTTATATCCGGTTAATAATCCATACCGTATTTTCTTTCTTTCTATACCCAATTACAGGGTGATTGAGGGCCATAATGGGTAATTTATTGATTATGTGTATTTGATTGAATTATCATTATGGGTATTTGATTGATCCAATCAACGTATCTCCGATTTGCAAATATTGGTTAACCTGAATAGGAGATATCATTTAAGTTTTTCTTTCTTTATTGTTCATCACAGCTGCTAGTACACTTATCCTCGTCCGCAGATATTACCAAAAAAAATATGGTTTTTAGGTTAGGAGATGAATGAGAACAAAATTTGGTACCCTGATTTGGATATATATGGCATCATTTAACTGCTAAAGGCTGAAGTAATGATCATCGGATGAAAATACAGGGTGTTATTGACATGAATTACTGGCCCAGTTTTGATTCCCGGCACAATGAAATCGTGATTTAAAGTTCTTTGAATGCAGTTTAACTTTACCTAAATAACTATAAAGTCATGATATATGCACCATTTGTATCCTTTAATATTAGAAATGTTTTCCCTTTGATTCAAAATTAATTTAAATTCACGTTTTTTATATAGAGGTATCTTACTTATAAACTTAGGTATTCCTTGTGAACCGCCATGCGCCAGTCTCAACTAATACCGAAATTATGCGCACACGCATACTCTCTGCACGTTTGAAATGACGCATATCGACTGCCATAATGGTCAATACGCAAGATCTCTTGTAAGTATGTATCTGATACGGTATTTGTACGGCCCATGACCTTGAGGGAAAATTCTCAATGCGTATTATTTGAGTTTCAATTCTCACTCCACTCAAAGACAAGATAAATTCAAAAAAATAGCTTGACAAAAATAAATTCATAAGTAAACTAACAAATGCTACGAACCATCAGGTACCTTAATTAAATTGAAGAACTAAGAACGTTTAGTACATAAAATTACAACGTACCCATACATAACATTAAATGTAAATACAAAAAGCGGTTAGCAAATTGTTAGACCGACAGTTCAACGCAAGTGTAATGCAGCTATCCCAAGAACCAAGGATTTTGTTAATTACTATTTACCCCCGAACTTTGCCAATGTTTGGTATGTGTGAATTATTTTAATTAAGGCGAAGATATAGCCCAAGCAAGATTTTTAAACCAGTTTTATTCAGTCAATTACAGCAATAAAATTCAGATTAAAATATATATTATTGTCGAGGATCTAACAGATAACACATACCTATCAATTACACAATTTGACAAACTTTACTCGATAGAAACAAATCCAAAGTCACCATTTGAAATACATATATTCTCAATTTTATGTTTTGTAGTTTAAGTTATTACAAAAAATATGCTATAATGAGATACATACTTTTTCTAGTACGAATACCTAATTTGATCATTTAAACGGTATTTCTCTAGTTTCTATGTCGGAAAAACCGTAAAATCTCGCGAAAATATGAGCGCAAAATTAGTGTGCTTTTCTTTCTGGCGCAGCGCGAATGTAAGGGACAAATTTTCAGGTGAATCAGGGCCTTAAGGCGGCGCCGACCGTCCAGTGGCGCCCTCACCTGTTGTATAATAAATTCTTAAAATCTTAGAACAAGCATTAAAACTCTAAGACGGACAAATTGTTGTCCTATACGATAAGTTTATTTAAAGGTACAACAATGAGGATTGCATTGTTATGCGTCTTTAAAATCACATAAAATTTTGGTGCTTTAAAATTTAAAACACATAACAAGAAAAAGCTCAAAGTTGTAAGTATCTACCTGGTTGGCCGAGCCGTGCTCGGTATGTCTTTTTACGCCATATTATTACCATTTACTTATTAAAATTTCCACGTTTTTTTTTAGTAAGTACCTACTATTTCAAGATATTTTATTTAGCTTGTTTTTGGACTTAAAACCCGAACTATTCTATTTTCATATTTGCTTTTAAGTTCTCTCTTTCCTCATTAAATGTGTAATACGTGTATCTATGGTCTATTTCAAATAGTATATACGGGGTGTAAGTGACAGCCCTCCCAATACCTACTGATAGGGTGAATACAGACCATGAATTTGGACAACTGTCCCCTAGAAACATATGTCAGGAGACAACAAAAAATAAACCACCTCCCATACAAAATCACAATCAGTTGATTGCATTTACTATGGGAAGTAAAAAAAAAATTACGTTTCCTGAATATTTTTTTAAGGGAAGTTGTTCACTCTCATGGTCTGAATATAAAAGTGTAGCACACTAAAAGTTGTTCGTATTTCCTACAGAGGTACAAAGGAGTTTATTTGTAAATTGTTATAATATATTTATATCCTTTCAAAATCATCTCGATTTTGAACACTTTCATCCGTTCGACCCATTTTTGAAAACATAAAGACCATTGGTCTAAAGGCATGTTTTTAAAGTGCTCGTTGAAAGCTAGCACTCGGCATCTTCTGGCTCCATAAATGTCATCCCTCTCATCAAATCTGGTGCTCGTTCTGGACTGTATGGGGGATGTTTTAAAGTAGGTACGTTCAAATTATGCACATGCTCCTACTCCTGCTGCGGTCGCGAATATTGCTCGAAATACTTCCGCGGAAGTATCAACGCGAGAGAGTGTTCACACTCATTGCCGTCATACCCTTTTCGCACCCATATGAGTGAGCGAGTTAGCAATACATTCAACACGCGTTTGTGTTGCCGTTCCTTTGACACGCGCACGAAAAGCCGACATTCGCGGGAGCACAGGAGGTGGCAGGCGTGGCAGCGGTATGACGATTAGCAGCGCGAGTAACCTGTTTACATACTCGAGCTGCTCACTTCCCTTACTATTTCTCTGCTCATATTGGCACTGTGTGAAAGTGCTATTACAAGCTTCACCTTTTCATAGTCCAAAAATGACTTCATTCCTTTTGAGGTGTGTGCTAAAGCATTGTCTCGATGCAGCAGGATGCGACCTCTAGGTCGGTTTTCCCTGACGTTTTCAAGCACAATGGGCAAACAAATGGTGGAGTACCACTCTGCATTAACTGCTCAAGCGGAACCGTGCAGAGAAAAAAAAACAATTGTTTTCCCTAGAAACATGTCGTTTCCTGACATATGTTTCTAGGGAAAAGTTGTTCAGTTTCATGGTCTAAATGCACCCTATCTTACACCTTGTATATCATTCAATCCACCTTAATAATGTAACGTAAAATACTATGACTAATACGTGGATGGATATGCAGTTTAAGTTAGACCGTATTTTCACTGCCATATTATCATATATGTGTTGCAGACAGTATCCAGTCAATATTGTTGTTAAATAAAAAAGTAAAAAATTGGGTTTACCCAGAACCATTATTAGCCCCAACCGTTAACCTAAAAGATACATATAAATTTTGTATGATGTACCTAAGTACTTGGTGGACACTGAACGTAAACCTATCTAGGAAAAAGAAATGTTAGTGGAAGCGTCGCTGGATTGTGCATAAGCTAATAGAGTTCAGAAACCACACAGGCACGAGTGAGTTGGTAGTTACACACAACCTAGAGCCCGGTTTCTCATATTTTTTAACCCTTGCAATGCCAGCGACACTCAGCTGCCCCTTTATTGTCACCGTCATATTCTACACTTCAAACTGTTAGCAAAATTCAAAACGCCCAAAACCATGCCACTGACACGCTATCTACATACAGCTGAAACGATTTTCATTTAGCAGACTTCGGGCCTTGGGCTTCATATCGCAGCCATTCCAGCAAAAGAAGGCCTTGCAGCGTGCACAAGCACCTTATGGCTGCAGAGTTCAGTGGATAAAAGGGGCCGCATTCTCTGGCTAAAAGTTAGAGACTATAATACACAAAGCAGAGAAGAAAAGAGATATATTCTGGTCACTATCGAGAATATAACATATGAGATAGTGTGGTTACTTTCAAATGTTTTTAATAAAATATACCACAATCGCTGAGCCATAATGTACCTTAAAATGGAATCACGCTGGGATCGCCGAGCCTAGCGCGCTTCGCTCAATTGTATTTGCTGGTCCCATTTTGTAATTTAATTACCCTTTGGCCTAAGCGAGAACGTCAATTATGAATCGTTCGACTCACCGAGTGGCGAACTACACAACATCTAGGTACTTTTTAAGTGTGTGGCCCTTGCAGTTTTTGTGAAATATGTGTTCAATGTAGTTGTAGGCAAATTTAGTTTAAAAGAGTTTTAATTTTTCGTCTTTTTATTTTTTTTATTGCTTAGTTCTGGACACTTCAATTTTCTAGCGCCGGGGCCATGAAATCTACACCTGACTGTTTGGTGGAGAGCAGGAGCTTCCCCGGAAAAGACTGAGCTTACGAGTTGTTCTGGGAAGAACGGATTGGACTGAATCTACCCGGCACGTGCCGATAGTTCCCAAAATGGGGAACATAATATATAAGGGACCTCCGCGCCCCCGCCGGCGGGGGCGACGGTTGCTTGAGGAGCTTGTGGAGTGTGATCTACTTGCAACGGCTGGAGCAGCGGCTGTGATGTCGTCATCATCATCGGAAAGGAAATTTTTCGCTTCTATCGCAGTATGTAGGTACTTTGTAGCGTGGTATATGTGCATTGCTTATTTTCAAGGACTAGTACTAGTGGTTAATGAAAAATTTACAATGAAAAATATAACAAAGTAAAGCTAGCGCGAATTTTTAAAATGCTTTTCATAATGTCATGATTTGCAACTTCTTGCGTAGCTCGGGAACTCTGTGCAATCAATGTATGGCGACATTGCGCCGAGCGAACCCGACCGTCTAGTGGCGCCCTTACCTATTTTTAATTAATTTCATAAATAAACAAATATTATTTACATAAATAAACAAACATCTAAGACGGTTGTCATATACGATAAACTTGATTCAAAGAACAACAATAAGCTTTTTTTGTTTTAAAATTTTTAATTAATTAAACGATTTAAGGTGGTATCAACATTTCAAAACAACTTAAAGCTTTTCGTTATGGCTTAAAATAAAGATACCCTATAGGACAACAATATATCCACCTAAGTTTTTTGATATTTGTACTATATTCCAAGAAATGAGATAAAAACAGAAGCGGACGGTCCGCGCCGCCGCCTGGGATTATGCTGATCAGAACCTAAAAAGGGGACGCTCTCCACCAGTCCGCGTTGCCCCCCAAATTTATCTGATTTGAATTACTTACTATACAAAAAACCAACATATTTTTTTGCCATATTGCTACCTATGTTCCTTGGGGAAAGTTTTTCCTTTTCACCAGCCGGTTTTGAGATTTCGCTATCGGTCACTTGTAAAATTTCACCCTATATATACGACCACTAGTAAAAGTATTATCGAAATAAAAAACGGTATGTCATTTTTTTTAAAAAGGATGGTTGTATAGTTAAGAAAAATATATAGATTATTTTGTTCTTAGGTACTTTTTATGTTCAATTTATATTTCAAATTTATAGGTTTCCGCCATTTTAGGTTTTTAACAGCGTTCAGACATCATAAAATTAAAATCCGGCAAATACTTTCTTTAGCCTGAAAGCACAGAATGAACTAGTTAGCGGTGCGATCTACGTGCAATTTTGAAAAGTATGTTTATTTTCTTTCGGAAATGGATTTTTTCTGCGATAATAGTAGTTTATGCAACTGTCATATAATGCCTAATTATATGCAGTTGCATACACTATTTTATCTACCCTCTAAAAAATTAACTAAGTTGAACACTTTTCCAAACGTCCGCACCGGCGATTGCAAGGCCTGATACATGGTCAAATTCAATACGAGAACGTAATATGGCTTGATATGAATTTTTGAAGATTCTTTACTAACAGTTGTTTAGATGTCGAGTCTCAACAGCAAATAACTAAACAACTGAACAACACTGAACAACAACTGAACAACATCGGATAACATCTGAACAACAACTAATCAACATCTGAACAACAACTGAACAACATCTGAACAACATCTCAACAACAACAGAACAAAAACCTATTAAAACAACTGGACAACATCCGAAAAATTATCGTACAACAACAGCTGTCAGGTGCGGCGGAAGATAGCGATTTGAGTATTGGAAAAAAAAACTTCGTTTCATTTCTCAACTTTATCGTATTAAGCGTTTTCTCATTAAGTCATTACGCTTCTGTAATTTATAGTAAACCCTAGTTTTTATAGGCAGAATGATTAAAGTAGGTCATTATGCATCTGTTTTTGAATTCATAATTCGAACATTATGAGACGAGTGTAGATAAAGATATTTTTGCTTTATTTTATGCCTGCAAGCTTAACAAACTATGAATCATATTCTGCATGTCGACTATGTGAAGGTAAATAAACTAGCTTATGCTGGTTCTCTTTCAGTACATACTTGCATGTAAACAGAATATAAGATTTTGGGTTGCCTAACCAACAGCTATTTTTAGGTATAGTAGTTTTTCAATGGAAAGATTTTATAAAACTAACTTAAGATTTTGGATTGCCTGCCAAATTTGGAAACTTTGATTTGATTACGAAGCCAGCCGGCTTAAACCGCAGGACGAGAAGCATACAAAAACAATTTACAGAATTATAACTAGTTAAACATTTTATTTTTGTTTTGTTGACTTTCCGTAAACTAAACCACAAAGCCACAGATAGACGACAGGCACCAAAAATAAGTTCTACGCCTGTTTATCAAAAGCTTAAGCATGCACGTGGAATCTAGTCGTTAGAGAGATGCAAGTCAACATTACAATAAGTACGAGAGCCCAGAGATAAGCTTATCGCGCGTACATAATAACTTCTAATATCAAAATAAATAAATATCTACATTACATAGAAACATCAGACGCGGAGTTCGATCTAAAATGGTCATCCATCATGAAGCCGGGTAGGTTGGAATTATATTGAGATAGGAATAAAATAAGAGTCCCTGCAGAAGGATATAATACAGGCAAGAAATTTGCTTTAGGTGAATTGGTTGTGATAATTTAGTAAATAACAAAGCGAGCGTTATTTACTGAACGTCGGTCCTTCGGGCTCTACCTGCAGATGGAAACCCTGGGCGTAGAAACGGACCCACTTTGCCTAAGTTAATGGACTCGTTAGTCGACTCGGTGTCCCACATGAAAAAAAGAAGAACGGACTGGCTTTGCTTGTTTTGGGTTGTCTGATGTAGTGTGGGGTAAAATAATTTTTGTTTAAGTGCACAGAAGGGCACTCAAACAAAAATATTTTCATTGACATTCTCACGAGACAACTGAGAAAAGCAGGCTATGCCTATGTCGCAAAACCCGCGGGTATTTTCTGATCCTACTACCACAATTTAGGGAGTCGGTGCGCGGGGCCTACTACCGCTTAGTGGGATCGATCTGCCCAATGCAACCACTGGTAAGCGTGGAGAGGTTTTCGTGGGTTGGATGGCTCGTAGTCGTAGGTAAATCGCATACCATCCAAAGGCGGATCCTAAACCATCCCTTGGCTAGTCCCAGCATCACGTCAACAAATTGCAATTTGCATTCAATATTTGTAGGTATGATTCACGCAGGCAGGATTCATAGCTTATTTGTATGAAAATCTAAAAGTAAAATAACATCATGTAAAATCAGCTATATAATAGAATCTGCTTAGGCGGGTGATACAGGACAGATTCTTGTAATTACTTTTGCATAAAATTACGCAAGAGTTCAGGCGTTATGTCCTATTGACCATGGACGTGCCATTAGAATTCCGTCCAGTCTAATTTAGTCAGCCACTAGGACTTCACCGTAGTTTTTTGGAACGATTGTATCGGAGAAGATTGTTGTCGCGAAGGAATATTCCTCGGGGTATCTATCAGGCGGAGGAGATAGGAGAAAATAGTAGAGTGAGAGGGGAGGGAGAGTAAGGAAGGCAATGAGCACGCGGAGGGCTGCCGGCAGACGGCGGGAGGCGGGTGGCGGTGGCAGCGGGCGCCAGCGCAGCGCGACCATGCGACCGTTTGGCGCCGCCCCTACGCCGATAACCCCGGAACGTTGACCCGTCACATTAGTGTTTACTAAACTCTACCGCACGTTTTCCATCCGTCATATGATGTGTGCCGTCATTAAGTATTATGTAGGTAGGTACTAAAAACAAATTTTCTTTGTTTACTACTGAAAAGTTGGTAAACACGTCTACTTAGAAACAACAAGAGCTCACTTAAAGATAAATTGATCTACGTCAGCTTAAAAGAACTGAAATATTGTATGCGAATGCTTATTGTACTTAAGTAAAATGTCTTTAGCGCATAGAAATAATAGCTAGCGTTAATACATTTTTACCTACATACTTAATACTTACATACATAAATCACGCCTCTTTCTGGAGATACTTTACTTATTCTTCCACTTACAATGATCCTTACCATCCAGACGACCCTTTAAATTATTTTGTCTACTTAATATTGATCTTAAAGGTAATATAAAATGATTTATCAATTTACTTACGATAGTAAGTTTCTTGAGAACACATTGCGACACATACATTTCAAATTATTGAAGCAAACTGATTTGTTTAGGATAATAATGCCATCTGCAGTATAAAGGCAACCAATGCAATCCCTTTACATCTACTTCAGAAGGCCAAGGGAAAACTCCACTTGACTGACGCATACGTATATTTTACTAAGTTTGTAGATTGGACGTGATGAACATGACGTGAGGATGCCTACTGCGATATTATCCTCGACCGTGATTTGTACGTGGCACCACGATACATTGTTAGTTGGCTATCTCACATCTTACCCAGTATCGAAATTAATAAAGTTTTGCTCTACACTTTACTCTGCTGGCATGATTGTGTATTTAGCCCGTGTTACGTGAATAAAAGTTATATTTATCACAAGAATTATTTTTACCCTTTGACGCGTTCTACAAGAAATGACATAATTGCTGATACCACTATCTGGTCTTACTCTAGTCTTGATTGAGAACCACCGCATTCAAGAGAACAGTTAGCCATTTATTTAACACGTGTTTTTTTAAGTGTTTCCTTTAAGGTATAATATATCAAAATTAAACAGAGTGAAATCTTTAAAGAGAGTTTAATATTTAAACCCATCCTTAGGACATTCTACGCTAAACCACATGTTTAGTATTCGCGCGCGTGTGCTAAACTAAATATGTAGTAGAGTAGAGATACAAACAAAAGTTGTGCCCAAGAATACCTACACTATACTCACTGGCGAGTTGTGCATTTGATGCACTGTAGATGGTCGTGTTAGTAGCGAATCTAAGTTTTAGACCAAGGGTTGTGTTATGGTATTGTTACAGCGTTGACTTTATCAATTACAGGAAGCCTAAACATTGGTACATTTTAATTTTAAATTTTGCTATCGGCACGAAAGAAGCAGAAGAGAACTTACGATATCATGGCAAAAGCCTCTTGTTTCTTTCATAGGAAAATAAAGGCCAATCTTTTGTCAAGTGTATTGTCCCTCTAATCTAATAGTTTATGAAGCTTATAATAAGAAAACTTGAAAACACGTAATTTTTCACCATAGCCATTTTTTTATAAAAAAATACTATATTTAAATACGGTTTTGGAATTTCAGTAAATTTCTAGCTCTATCAGAATATCATGTATATGTCGCAGGAATATTGCAAAATTAAGAATTCGACCATCTTCATTCTATCATAACAGTAAACAAATCCAGGAATTTGACGCTGATACGGATTTCTAGGATTTAGGTCGAATTCTTTAGCTTGTTTAGCAATATAGTAAAAATAATTTTGATAATTTAACCGCACGATAGTTTATGTGTACCTAAATATTTATCGAATTAAATTTGTTCAGTTTGCAAACAATCACTTATGACATAGCCAAGCATTTTTGTAACATACATTTTTTATTTAATAAGTAATTTTATTTATTCTAGAGTTATTTTTACAAGGAATAACTAAAAAAAGACACTTAAATCATCAAGACGACACTTTGTTGGAACCTTAGGCAGAGTGAAGCCACGATTTTGCTATATTCCGGCTTTTGTCCAAATTGCTAGGAATTTTGACATTTACGTATATGACTCCATATATATGTCGCAGTGTAATGATAAAATCCGAATTTCTAGGATTTTCTCCAAAAGCCAGAAAACCTCGTTTTGCAATCTTCATAAACAATTTTAGGATGCGGCCAAAATCCCAGGCATTTCGCCGTATACATCAGTTTAGGACGATGGCAGAATGAAGTCACGATTTGGCCATACTCCGGCTTTAGGACAAATTCCTAGAAATACGACCGAATTCCATATCACTGCGACACATAAATGTATTCATTATTTTAAAACGGTGTGGGACAGCCAGATGAACGAATGCTTATTTTTCTTTCAGCGATTTAAAAGAGAGCGCATTCACCAAGTTGGACCTGGTGGACTACTTCAGCTTGGCAGACAACTCTCTGGCGGAGATGCCGCGCCACGTGCTGCGCCACCTGCCACACGTCAAGACCCTCGACCTTTGCAGAAACAAAATTATCAAACTCACTGAAGAGGATTTCAAGGTACGAGTAGTTAACGTAAATACACGGCAAAACCGCTGAAGGGGATTCTGGTCCTAAATGAGAGATTGTATTTTTTACACGACTCCCGAACCAAAAAGGAGTGTAATGATTTTAGAGTGTATGTATGCTGCAACTCGTTAACCACTGAACAGATTCGATTTGGAATTGTATCGGAAGAATCCTTACATTATCCCGAGTGTCATAGGCTAGGCTTAATCTCAAAAAGCAGTCGTGTTTTTAAATTTATTATGCTTTTCACGATGGCTTTGCTTGCTCCACGTTTGCCCTACCATATGGCAATACTGAGGTTTTAGATATGTTACCTTTTTACGTAGCATTCGAATTTCGTTACTTATTTTTAATTATTTGATCAACAGCAATTTTAACATAAATCGATACCTGATGAAGGAAAAACGAATCTTTATAACACCCCTGGTACCTAGTTAAAGGAACTGTGATAGGTATCCATGTTATTAATAAATACATCTTCTTCTTTTTTCAGGACATTCAAGAAGTGGAAAACTTGGTGGTAGCTGATAACCAGATATCTAGGATCGATAGAAGTGCATTGCCAAAAGCCCTGAAGCACATCCACTTGGGAATCAATAAACTTACTTCACTGAATGGAGCCCTACGAGACTTGGACGACTTAGAATGGATCTTCATCAACGCGAATAATCTTAAGTCTATTGATGATGAACTTCCTGTGGTATGTTAATCTGATTTATCCGATAAATAGTTACAGATAGGTGGTACTACCTATAGGCATAAAAATAGAATAGAATAGGTCTAGGCCGCGACACTTCATCCGGTCTAGATTAATCTGCATCTTGTTATCTATAAAGAACTTTAAGGACAAGGACTAAGTCCTTATTTATCACTTAACAAATACCAAACTAATTTGTATTGGATTGTACTTATATATTTCTGTTCTAACGATACACGCTTAAACTCACTATGAGTAACGTACTTACAAAAAACTTATTTACACTTCTAGCTTTAAGGTTTGTGTGAAAAATAGAATGACATTTATAATCTGCATGTTATTGCAAGATTGATAAGACTAAATTGATTTGTATTTTTTATACTTCAAAACTTACCTTGTACTTATTTACAGAAAGCCAAGAAAATTAGTCTTATCCATGCAGCTCGGAACGAACTAGAAAAATTGCCCCAAGATTTAAGACAGATGCCGTCCTTAGAATCGCTATACTTCTACGATAATAAAATCACTTCTCTGGATGGTGCACTGCAGAAATCTCGCAAGTTAATGAGGATAGGACTTTCATTTAATAATATAGAAAATGTAAGTGTTCCACATTGAATATACCTAAATTGTTTTAAAATATATATTTCAAAGCTAATGGTTTGTCTCGAGATAATTATCATATGTGGATAAAGATGAAAAATGTTTTAACCGACCCAGCGAATGTAACTTCTAAACTAAATCAAAAATAGATGTAGTCAAATAAAAAAAAAATTCTCAATAGTTACAATGAAAATTACAAAGCAAGTTGTAGCACACTCGTAGTTTGAGAAATATAATAATCGCTTCTCAAACTCTACTAACGTAAGTGAAATTTTCAATAATACTTATTTATTACTTTTCAATGAAAATCTCTGAGATTATCATTTGATTCGAGAGTTGTTTCATTATCGATAACTACAAAACCGTAGATTTTGATATGCCGGACGCGCTATAGGGTTATTTGAAGATTATCATGTATAAGAGGCCCAAAACTTTAGGTATACTTAGTCAAAGAATACTAACTGTAGCTACTCGCTGTATAGGAAAGTTTTTTCACACGAGGTTTATATCTGTTCTTATATTTTACCCGTTGTATTTTCCAGCTCGCTGAAGATGATTTTGCAGACGCAGAAGTATTAGCGGATTTAGACATAGCGTATAACCATCTGAAGTCACTGAACGGATCATTACGAAGTCTGAAATCGCTGCGATATTTAAACTTAACCCACAACCATTTAACAGAGTTTTCTTTATTGGAAATCAAAGGTCTGAAACGACTGTCTGTAATTGATCTCTCGCACAACAAAATCAGTTTCATAAGCGGAAATATGAAGGTAGGTAACAAATTTTCGATAACTCAATTGTGTAATGAAACATGTAGGTACTTTAATTAGTAATAGTGCGAAATATGATTGCTGCGACGTTACTATCTATCTTATCTAATACAATCAATATTCATAGTAATATAAAAATTTCGAAACTAATCTCCGTTTGTCTGCTGCCCTTTGACGCCTAAACCACAGAACCGATTTTGATGTTTTTTGGCATAAACCATAAACATAGATAATACATTGACAAGGGCAAAGGTGCGGAAAATCTTGTCACTCCCACGGGAATCAGAAGAAATGTACCACTGCGCCGTTTTTTTCGAGAAGGCGGTACGTTGATACCATGGTTTAAAAAAGTGTCATAATCACTGAGATAAATTATTACTGAGAAAGGCCAAAGGCTACTTTTAGTCACCACTCGAGGTTGATGTACACCACCAGGAGCCCTAGTAAATTAAAAGAGGAGGACATGGCTACATAGCAAAGTTATTCAGTATGACGGATTTCTTCTGCTGGTACACAACATCGAGGATCTGGGGCATCTGGTGTAGACCACCAGGAGCCCAGCTTAACTGTACGAGATAATGAAATGTCTACAAAAGAAAAGTTTATCAGCATGCTGACACAATATAGACATTGAGCAATATTGAGCATCTGCAGTCCGTGATGTAGCCCACTAGGGCTCCGTTGAACTGTAAGAGACACGGAAATGGCTCTATAGCAAAAGCTTTTTAGAATGAGAGACTGCTGCTAGCATAGTCATCCAGGGTCTAGAGTACCTGCTGTGGATCACCAGGAGCCCAGGTATACCATTAAAGACATAGAAAAGAGTCAAGCGAAAATTTGACCAGCAGGGCCACGCCTGCTACCACATAGACGCTCGATGTCTTAGTGATGTTAAGAGTACCTAATGTGGAACATTAAACTTAAATAACTATACGAAAATAGCTCTGTAGCTAAAGTTGATCAGCATAATGGACTGGTTCTGCTGACACATATTATACACCGAGGTTCTGTACTATATGATGGGGAACACGGACTCCTAGCCAGAATAGACTATACAAGATACGGAAATTAATCTGCAGCAAAAGTTGTTCTGCATGATGGGCCGCTTATGTTGATACATAGGAACCGAGGATCGTTATGCGGAATTCAGAGGGCTCAGCTAATTTAGACAGATGCATTTATGCCTCTTTTCTATGGAAAGGCTCGATAATGACATGTTAAGGAAATGCTGCTTCCGCACAGCTTATTAACGTGATAGAATATGCAAACAGAACATGTAAAATAAAAGAATGCTGGAGGAATTAGAACCCTTCATAAACTACTGAAAATTCTTTAAATTTACAAACAATTACTAACAGACGTGAACTTTTTTGTTTCAATCTTTGTAAAATATATAATAATTTATTTTCATTCTTCATAATTGTAGACATACAGTCGAAAAAATGTTTTAAATAGAGGTTACTTTGAGTACCAAATTTTAAAACACTTCCCGTGTTAGGTATACAATTTTTGAAAACTTGCAAAATTTTCAAGCGCGGGCAGGATTTGAACCTGCGACTTTCGCATTACTAGTGGCGACGCCTCTTCCATCTGGGCTACCGCAGCTCATTTCTGGCCCGCCAATTTTGCAAGTGTATTTTAATGCCAGTAACGCTTGGCATGGCTCCATCTACCGGGTTAGTTTTGCAAATCCTGCCCGCGCTTGAAAATTTTGCAAGTTTTCAAAAAAAGAGGTTACTTTGGTTATTTTGTCCTATCAAATAAAGTTTGTCAAATTGTGTATCTAATAGGTACCTATATGTTATCTGTTAGATCCTCGTCGAAAAATCTTGCTCGCGCTATATCCCCGCCTTTACTGTCATTCTGTGTGCATGCTTCATGCTGGCTGTTCACTGTATTATTATTTTTTGTTTTCAGAATTTAGTAGACGCGGAGACAAGAGTTTTAGAATTAAGGCTAGACCACAATCGTCTGATATCATTAGGAGGTGCGCTGATGAGTCTGCATGGTCTGCTCAGGCTGAATCTGAGTAACAACCAAATACAGCAAATATCTCCAGATGACCTGATCGGCCTTGAGGACTTGAGACTATTGGATGTATCACATAATCACATCACGTCTTTAGAGGAAACCTCTAAGGTTTGTGAAATCAAAAATTAACCCGTATGACTTTCCTGATCAATTATTTAATAAGTACTTACATGTAGCAGGTTATGTGCCCACACAGGTATTGTCACACCATAATGCTTACGTACGTAGGTATAATTCAATTCATGACACTGCGATTATAGTTCATGTATACTGCGTTGCGAATTTAGAAGATTCAAATATAAATGTTCTGTGACAGGCTTGCGATTTTATTTTTTTGTTGTTATTATAAAGATAATAATTTTTCGTTTTATTTTATATTCAGACATTCCTGCCATCTCTTGAAGAACTCATAGCGCATCACAATAACATATCTGCATTGGACAAAGATTTCCACGGGCTGCCATCTCTTTGTTTGGCAGATCTGTCTTACAACCAGATCCAGTCTATGAATTACGATCTCGTATCCAAGTCACGTTGCACTATCAACGGAATACCAAGTATTCTTAAGATTTATCTTCAAGGTATGTTGAACAGATTTATGTAATACCTATTCGATTTACTTTGCCCATTTTAATTGCTTTCGTATCATCATCCGCACAGGGCTAAAGCGATTTTACATGCTGCTATGCGAAATTTGTGTCTGTATTTTGTTGTGTGACTTGTAAGCTTTATAGAATAAGTTAGTATGCTTCCCCGCAACAATAGTTTTTACTGGAAACGTATAAATAAGGGTGATCTTTTACAGATAATCCGGTTCTTTGTGACGAGACGTTGTATGAGCTGACGACGGTGTTGGAAAGCTTGAACGCGCGAGTGAGCGGAGTGTCGACTTGCGTGACTCCTCAGACCACAGCGCCGGTGCTGATGCGCGCGCTCAACGATATCGCTGAGGAGCCCCCTATAATCGTGTTGACGAACATGGGACCCGAAATCCGCGTGATGGAGGGACCGGAGCGTGAAGCGGAGTCGCCAGTGTTGGCGCCGACGGCCCAGCTCACGTACCGGCGTGTCGGTGCGCTCATCGGCCACCTGCTGCCGGAGCGCGAAGGCGGTTTGCCCGTGGTGGTGGAACCACCCGTGACACTGCCTGCCACCAGCAGTAATGTAGTAGTGAAATGGCCGGACGATAGGAGATCTGAGCACTCGCACCCCCTGGCCGAGACATTGCGGCTGCGCAATCTGAACGCCTCCCCGAAGTGAGACCGGTAGATTTGGTCGTCGTCACGGCACGCAGGCCGACTCCATCGAACTGAGTGCTTCGCCTTAGAAAATATACTGCCGTCGTAGACTAGGGCAGAGTGTCTTATGATTCGGTTGGGTGCATCAAAGTAATGATATTAGATAACTTCCTATTTGTCAAGGTCTGCAATGTAAATAGGAGTGATATACATAGCACTAAAATGCATCCAGTAAATTATGTAGGTATTCAAATTCACAGCATTGACAATTTGTAAAACATAAAGAATTGTAATCGATTTGTATGAATGTGTGCCATTATATTAATGTGATAGAATATTTTGAAGATATTACTCATAACATAACCGTCGTCACAACTCTACCAAAGGATTTTTGTAACATTTTATAATTTACGAAACAAGATATTATTTAAGTCCTTCTTAAGTGTATAAAATTATTCTTTGAATGCTGATAGGTTTATAAAGCGAATAAACATTGAACAAACTAATTATACTTTAAAATGTTGCGGCATTAAGTTTTTCATAGGTCCGCACATATTATTTGAAAAATGTAGTAGGTACATATCCACAAGTAGCAGACAGCATGAAATTCAGAATTATTGCGGAGTTTAGAAATAACTTCCACGTAAAAAAAATTATAGCTTCACTTCCAGTAGTTGATACTAAGAATAAGAGAAAATATGCCACGTAAAATAGGGAGATGGGGTAAAGAATTTCATGATATCTGCCTATCGATTGGTGTAAGACATGGGACAGTGCAATAAGATGAAAATGCAATAGCATGCATAGCATATACATACAAACAATATAGAAGTTAAGGTTAGCAACTTTTTATAAGTAAGCAACTATATTTGAATAAGTACCCAACCTAGGTAACCCCCTGTCTACCAATTTTTATTCACTTAAGGCTTATGCCGTTTCTTCAAGAGTATGTAACCAAGCACCGTAATAAAATTTGTAGAACTTATAAAGTAAGCTTTTAGCAGCGTTAGCGTAATACAACTTGTCAGCAGATAAAATATTACTACTTTGCGGATACGTACCTACTAATACTAGGTAACTGACGGTTAAAAAGCATGTGCGACAATGGACGTAGAGATCTTCGTACTTATTTTAATTTACGTGTTTATGGCGTGCAATAAACATAAATTTTAAAATATATTTCCTAGGGATGGATGTCAATGAGTACATATACATGGGCCAAATAGTCTCTTTTCAGGCCAGGCAAGACAAAGAAGTCGAGAGACGGGTCGAAAACGCCTGGAAGAGCTATTGGTCTATGAAGGAGCTTATGAAGGGAAATCTTCCATTGACACTGAAGCGCAAACTCATGGACATGTGCATTCTGCCCATCCTTACCTTCGGTGCTCAAACTTGGTCTTTGACCGACATCCAAAAGTCCAAACTCAGGGTTTGCCAACGAAACATGGAACGCAGACTTGGGGTCAGGTTAATTGACCGAGTCAGGAACACAACGCTGCGTTCCCGTACACAAATAGTCGACGTAGGTCAGAAGGCAGCACATCTCAAGTGGGATTGGGCTGGACATGTTGCCAGAATGCCTGCTGCACTATGGGCAAAGATAACAACTAGGTACTTGTGTCCCTTCCAACGCAAAACGGGCACGTGGTCGTCCAAGAAAAAGGTGGAAAGACGAGTTACACGTCCACCACGCCCAAAACTGGATGGAGGCGGCCCAGGATAGGGATAAATGGAAGAAACAGAGGGAGAGCATTTGCCCTGCAGTGGGACATGTCTGGCTCAAAATAAATAATAAAATAAATTTCCTAGTGAATACGGAAACAGCAAACTAAAACATCACAGTTCCTTATTTGGCGAGGGCCTTTTTTCTTTTTAACGGATTTATTTTAATATTTTTATAATATTTTTTTTTCTTATTACATTACACCCGAAGGAAACAAGTATTTTATAAATAATAATATTAAATAACTTAAAAATTCCAAAAAAAAATGAATCTAACCAGGGCTGACGACATGATTGATCCAACCACGCGACGACGATCTCTACGCTTGTGTCACAATATGCCTAACCTAAACATTTTAGTATGTTCATGTTCATGGTAATAAGTATTTATATTGTTATTGTTAAATCAGGGTAATAAGGTCTTTACTTTTCGTTACGCTTTTCTATGCCAAAAGATGGAGTTTAACATCTGGAGGTTCCTCAACCAGCCACGTAAGGGTATAAAATGAATGTTCTAGTTGCAGTAAACTGTTTTCTGGCGCTCCTTTTTGTACCTGTAGTCCTTATTTATTATTAGCGATATCAAAATACGTTTAATTAAGCGCCACTAATATTGCAAATATTGTTTTCAAACTTGCAAAAAAAATCAATTTACAACATCTTCATTAATTTTCAAGGACGTTCAATGGGTTCATTTTCTTTCTTCAACGGCTTTCAAAAATGGCCTCATTGTGGATGTTGATTAAAAAAACTAACATTCATTGATTTATTTCTAATACCCTGATTTGTTTAATATTTTTTATGTTCGGATTTCGATTAGTTATTAACTATTATGTATAGGTGTAACGACTGGACCGCTAAGTAGATCGTTCTGTTTGTAGCTTTAGGTACCACTGTATGCAGATAAAATATGAAAGTAGTTGTTGTTTGAATTAAACGATATAAAAAAATATGTAACAAATGCCTTTGTTTGGAACTGCCTATCTGTACCTAACAGTTTATTTTCAAGGTTTCGTTCTCGACTATATATCGTATTAGCGGGGTTGTAAGCGTCGTCAACTTTGCACATCGAGCTAGAAATCTGAAAATTGCCATTAAGGTTCTTCTTAATCTACTGATCCAAATTGGCGGTAGCGGGCACCATCTCCCTTCACTTGGCACTACTCCCGGGTATGATCAGGTCGGCATGCCGAATTTCAGCTTTCTAGCTTGTCAAAAAATTTAGGTTCGTTTTTGACGCTAACTGCCACGCTATAATAATTGATTATAGCTCAGTCTGTTAGGTTAGTTTGTCTGTTTATGACAATACCCTCTTCAATACCGTATACCTGTGTGCCTTATACAGTTCTGTAACTAATGACGAAATTGCATTCAATGTTATACCATATACACCAATATGACACCAAAGAAGATAAGAAAATAAAAATGAGAAATTTATCGATAACTTTCATAAATTTTTAATTTTCACAAGATCACCAGCACATCAACCTACCCCTTAAGGAGTCATGGTAAAGTGGTAATTTTGGTAAATAGACATTTCGATAAAGTAGACTTATGTGCCTAAAGGGAATCAACCTACATGTATTTCTTATAAACTGTATTATAAACTGTATGACAAAGCTAATTTAAGTTAGAGGTTGTTGTGCGAAGCGAGCACGAAATATCACGTGAAAAATAGAAGATCGAACAGGCGACACACTGCGCTACTGCTGCACGTATAGCGAGCGAATCGAACGAAATATTTCACGTAAAAAAGGCAAGAAAGGCGACACTCTGCGTCACGGTGCTCGTGCACGTATTGCAAGCGAAGCGAGCTCGTAATTTCAAATAAAAAGGCAAGAGAGCGTTACGCTACCACTGCACTTATTGCGAGCGATACGAGCTCGACATTTCACTATAAATTGGTTGTGAAAATCATGTGATGGAAGACGTGACGATATGTAGGAAACTAGCTAAAGTAGTAGTAGAATTCTTGCACCCTGTTTACGCCACTGCACGGGATTTCGAGAAGATAATTCTACCTTCTGGCTTCTCTGATGGTAGAGGACAGAGGTTTCTAACTGCACGATGTACCATGCCTTTTGATGTCATTATATCCGCAACACGCACGGTGTCATCTGCTCTAGAGTAAAGCTGATGTATGCGACCGTTCGCCATATGAAGGTTGGTAGATTTGGTTCTTTGCAGACGACCATTTGTCCTTGAAGTAGCTCGCCTTTGCTTAAAAGCTATTTGGACCGCTCTTGTGGTTCAGAGATAAACTTGTTGCGCCATCTCTCACAGAAATGTTGACGTAACTGCTCAATTTGCTGGAATCTATCGAGTCTAGTAATCTTGACACCATATAGAATGATGATAATGAATGAGGTATGAAGTGCTCTGGAGTTAAAGGAAGAATATCGGTAGAGACCGACGAACGAGGAGTTAGTTGGGTTAGGGGTCTGGAGTCGGGAATTGAGTTGATTTGCGCGAATAACGTCGATAGCTCTTCGTATGTTAAGCGAGTACTTCTCGTTCTATAAAACTAATGTCTGGTAGTTTTGACACCTGCCTCCCAAATCCTACTGAAGTAGGTTGAGAAAGCCAGCGACAATTTAAAAGTATTACCTTCGCCGGCGGCGTAGGAAGAGATGGATTCGTTGCATGATTCCAAAAAGTTACTAAGCTCATTGTTTGTGCCCACAAAATGACGCCCATTGTAGTAGTGAATCTTTCTTGGCTATTTAAGGATACGCTTCGGATCAAGACCACGTGAAGCAAGGTAAGCTGGATTATCGACACCTGCCTGGGACATGGTGCCAAGTGCCAGAAGACGCCAGCTGCTTAATTAATTTATTTATTTTAAACTTACGTTAGACCTTATTCCAGACGCACTTCTATTATTACTAAGTCTAATTTGACGTTTCTAAAGCCATTTCCTATTCTGCATGTAACTGTCAAACTCAAATGACAGGATTATAATCTCTAAAAATAACTGACAGGATTAAACTTAGCTTAAGCCGATTAGTGCTATTCTAGGAGGTGCAAAAATATGCAATTTAAATATTTAAAAAGATTAAATTTACTAATCTTAGCGGCCACTAAAAAGGTCCCGCTTAAAAATAGTACTGTCAAAACAAATCGAAATGGTTGCAATGTTAGAGTTTTCTGTGTGATTTTCGGTCAGATAGGAGAGTTCGAAAGTGGGATCAATTGAGTTGGGAGGTCCTAGAGTGTCACCGGGTAGGAAAGATCCAAAGTGGCACCGGATCAGAATGTTCTAGGCTGGCACCGGGTTGAAAGGTTTCAAAGTGGCACCGGGTCAGAATATTCTAGGCTGCCACCAGGTTGAAAGGTTTTAAAGTGGCACCGGGTCGGAAAGTTCTAGAATGGTACCGTACGAATATTTATCTATCAATTTCATCTCTTTTTGGCGATTTTACACAAAAAAGCACCAAATAAACATTAAAGCATTATTGCGTACTGCGCTCGCCAATCCATCTACCAAGCCTGGTGTGCATTAAGCATTTTCCCCAAAAGCCTCAGCAGGGACAGGCCGGTTTCTAGAGTTAAATATAAGAATTATTTTACCAAGTAATAGAAAAATGCATTTTCGTGGTGATAAAAAATATTTGTATTCTTGCAACACTTTTATATATTTTTAAATTTGCAACACTAAATTTTGGTCAAAATAGCATTGTCAAAATCAAATTATATTCCTGTCAAAAACTTCCCAAAACATGGCTTTTGTGGAATAGCCACACCTAAAACCTCTAAGTTTAGGGATTTTATTTTAGTGATTTTAGCATTAGAAACTTAAAATGATTAAAACGTGGAATCGGGACTACTAACAGTCTTAGCCAAACATGTAAGCATGATTAATAAATAGATCACATATATCTTAGTCTATTACAATACTTCTAATAAAACATTCTTCTAGAAATTGTCCCGCTGATGCTAGGAATCTGCTCTCATTTGACGCAAATATATCAACATCTGTGTTAGTCATTATTTTGTTTAAGAGTGTTAGTCCTTCAACGAGTGGTGATGCAGATAGATACTTGGTTCGCCCATAACTTTCGTGGAACATTGTTGTTTGACGGGGACGGAGGTTATGCGTATGGTGAAGGGGAACATAAAATGGAATTTGCCCCAGCAGCAATGTATTTGTCTGGTTGCCGCGGATCAGTCTATAAAAATACTTCACCAGTAAAAGCTTTCGTCGTTTTTCAAGATATTTGTATTCAACCATACCCACGATGAGGGGAGTAGGGTATAGGAATGGATAATACCCACAGACTTTTATGTACAAGTACCTTAAAATGTCTTCTGTACCTTTTCGACAATATCGTAGTAATATTCTTCGTGGGGACACCAAACAACTGAATTTACTTCTAGAATACTACGTTCGTATGCGTTGTTAATTATAATAATGGCATCTCTACAGGTGAAGTGTTTAGACTGGCGCATGATGAACCCCAGAATCTTTCTAGCTCTTGCACATGTTTCGAGAATGTGTACATTGAATGTCAATTGGGGATCGAATGTAGTCCCAAGATCGCGAACTTTGACTTCTCTCTTCAATGTAACATCTCCGATGCGATAATCTACTTCAATTGGCTGGTGAACTCGGTGGAATGACACAATTGAACATTTGTTGAGATTTAGTTCCAAACAGTTTTCGAGGCTCCACTGACGCACTTTCTCTATATCCTGTTGCAACCGATCACAATCTTCCAGCCTCTGGATAGGCATGGCTACTTTTACGTCATCGGCGAACATTAGGCATGTAGAGGTTGACACAACTGTCGGTAAATCGTTCACCAGTATCAAGAAAAGCAGAGGGCCTAGGCTGCTGCCTTGTCCGATGCCAGATGTAACGTTATATTCTGCAGATTTGGCATTTATAAACTCTACATATTGGCTTCGGCCCGAAAGATAGGATGAAAAGAATTGCAAGAGTGAGAAAGACGTACATGATATTGCCATTTTTTTAAGAAGTGTATCATTATTTACTCTATCAAAAGCTTTTCTGAAATCAAGATATACTACATCGGTTTAGGTTTTGTTGTCAATGTTGTGGGGATGCTGTAGATCGATTAGGAAGAAAGCCGTGTTGTTCGTCACAGAATCAGCCTTTTAATTGTTTGATCATGTGGCGGTGGATGATTGACTCGAATATTTTTCCAAAGACAGATAGTATTGCGATCGGTCTGTAATTTGTTGTAATTTTTAGGGCCGCTCTTGTGAATTGGAATAACCTTTGACTTTTCCACACTGTAGGGAAAGATTTAGAACTGAGAGCTAAGTTGTATATATATTCTAAAGGTTTTACGAAAGATTCATAGCAATCTTTGACAATAACTTACCTACTCCGTCAGGGCCTTGGGTGAGTTTTGGTGACAGTCGTTTAATAGCGTGGCGTACATCGGCTGCTGTAATACTTGCTATTTCAATATGTCTAAGTGTGGAAAAACATTGTTGTGCAGCTTGAAAATTCGCGACTGCACCGACTCGATTTGCGATTTTCAAAATGAGACCGCGAATTGAAACTGGGCACTACTGAGGAGTACCATCCCACTGCTCTGCCATCGTTTTGATAATATTGTATAATTTATGCCAATGCAAAGAACTCTAAAAATATAGGAACAAGAAATGTGACAGATTTTTTGTACTTAGTGTGGCAGGCAAGCTTTTGGTATCTTGAATCCTGAGATATTTTTAAACAAATTACCTTGTTTGACTAAGAAAATAATCACATGAAATAAAATAAAAAAATATGTTTGTAATGCTAGAAGGCTAGAAGCAGTAAAGTCTACACTGATATTATAAAAACAAGCATGATAAATAAAAAATAAAAAATCACGACTGCTTTCTGAGATAAAGCCTACTCTATGACACTTGGGGGAAATTTTCTAGAGATTCTCGAGTGTCATGTAGAGAGCGCTCAGCTTAATTGATATAACGTTCCTTTACATGAAAATCTGTACCACTTTACAAAATATTCTTTATTTTGTATTTATGTGTTCGTACTAAATTTCTTATAGATTTTTTGTTTGCTTACATGAATGACACTCAATATTATAAATAGCAGGACGACTTGTTTATTTTGTAGCAAATGAAACTAAAATAAATAAATAATTAACGAACACAACGTGAAACGGAACCTGGAACAAAACTATGACTGCCGCCAGCCATATTGAAACGTAAAATTTTCAGTTTAGCACAGTGCCATCTGGTTTGACATTCAGAAATATCAACAGAACTGTCAACAGAAAATCTCTCATTCCCATTCGAACGAATCTGTTCAGTGGTTAACGAGTTTCAGTCCTTTAATAAATCGCACATATATACATACATACATGAACTCTAAAAACATTACACAACTTTTCTTGTTTCACCAAGTTTTGTGTTTCTTTTGTATATGCAACAACCCATACAAGTTGGGGTACAATGGAACGAAAATTTAATTTCGTTTGAAAAAATATCAGCTCTTCACATTTTTATAATATTTGTTTTGACCATCCAGCATTGTTTCGTAAACTATCGATTGACTATGAAAACGAGACTAAAATCCATTTTAAACCTGAGAAAATTTCAATTTAGAAAAACCCCTACTTTCTTCCATTCCGCCTCAGGTCTGGCGTAGAATGAAACATCTACGAGCTGTACAGCCCCTTGGTCATTAGATTCACAGTGCAAGCTCTAATAACACACACACACACACACACACACACATATCACGCCTATAATCCCTTGCGGGGAAGGCAGAGCGTAAACAGCCGCAAAAAACGGCCATTTACACCACATCTGACAAATGTTTGAGGGTTATTTGGAATATTGTGTATCGCTTAGTGACAAGTTGTCAGCCCATCGCCTAAATTGCAATACACACCCTCGAGTCCCTTAGTCGCCTCTTACGACTCCCACGGGAAATATATGGGGTAATGCTATTCTAAGCCGGCATCACACAGCGAGCTCTAGTAAGATATTCTATTACTATCTTTTGCCTTAACCTTAAACTATTCAGTAAAAACTAAAACAAAACTTATGGGGTACCTACTATGGAACAGAACAAAACACTATGAAAAAAGTGTTTCATTGAACCCTGTTCTTTTATGCCCCAGAAATATTGAACTCAATTTAAAATGAATGGTTAAGATTTCTTCTTCATACATAACTGCATTAAATACTTAAAGTTATTAAGATTTATACCAATGAATATCACTTAGTATTACAACATTTTCTGTAAGTGTGAAATTCTCCTTAACGAAATTCGATGTTTCAACAACTCAAACCATTTTTTGCTGCTTAAAACTTTGTTTTTGAAAGCTGATCATATTTGTCTGCGTTTTCATGTTCTTTTAAGGCATTGTTATTATGAATTTGAACACGTACAAATCCGTTTGAAATTCAAAGAGTTATTGCCACCGTTCCACTGTGCCCCTTGTTTCGCTGTACCCCAACAGTCCCTCTATGTAATCAATAAACTCTCAAACTTCTACACTGATTTCTTAAAACCTCTCACAGGGGGTAGATCACAATTATGTAATGCTAAATTAATAATACTTTTCCCAGGGTCGTGGGTTTGATCCCCACATAAATAAATATTTCAGATATTTGAGTTTAATCTGGGTGTTTTCTATGTATGTTATGTATTTATTACAAAATAAAAATCTAATCTACCTCTCTCTCTCTAAGTGTGGGACACCAAGAAGTTCAACGACCTGATGAACCCTGGTGTCAGAGTTTTTCAACCGCTTACTACTAGTAGAAGCCCTCTGAACTGGTTGTGTATGGACCACCATCTAAGTAATCATAGGCAGCAACTGGGACCGACGGCTTTACATGTTCTCCGAAGCATGGAACCATGTTTCTTTTTGGAACCATCAAGTGGTTCAGCCTGCAATGTCCTTACTAAACTGGGAACAAATTCACAAAGTGATAAATATCAACTTTGTGAGTGCCCCACTGACAATCGAGCCAGAACCTATGCGTTGCAGGTAGTCGCACTACCATTGTGCTACATCAACCATGATAATATGTAATAATTTCAGCTATTTAGTTCCCATAGTACAAGCTATGCTTAGTTTGGGGCTTGATAGTGCTGTGTCAAATTCCTGGGATATTTATTATTTATTTATTTATTTAATGTGTCCCTCAAGCTGTAACCCCAGGACACTTTTTAAGAATATTGCCAATAATTTTAGTCAGGAATCATTTAAGTGCCTGCGATCGCATAATAAACAATAGTACTAAAGTCTGCTATGCTAGAAAATTTGAGCAATTACAATTCCGAAGATATAGCTATAGTTTCGTGAGGATTAAGTATAGAGCGAGGTTCAAGGTGTAATAATCCTCACCTCTCGTGTGAGCAAACTATGGTGTATTTGCTTGATTTAGGTAGGTACATTTAAAAAATTGTGTCTAATTAGTACCTAATAGGGACAAAAGATGATAAATTGATGATTGCTTTTAATCTCAACTCGTTTCTGGTGACTTGATCGTGTAGGTACCGTAGATATGCCTGATTGTGCGTACGGTATAAAGAAACTTCTAAACACATTCTTGTGGGTTGTTTGATAGGTGTAAATAATTATAGCAGAGTTCCTTACCTTAGTTTGTTGTTTTTACATGCGCTAGACAGGCAGATATGTCTTTTCTTCTATGATCTGCTTACAACTTATCCGAACGCCGAAGTATATAGAGGTCAGTGATAAATTATGTATGCGGACTACCTACAAAATATCTTAGCAAAATATGAGATCTTTGACTATCTTTGACCAATTTTATTGCACTGGTTTGGGACACGTTGAATTTGGCGCTTCATTTTTGATTAAATTTCTGAACGTTACATAGAGGAAGTGTCTACATAGCGGGGCGCCCCGTCATATAATTATTTAATTTTTAAAACAGGGTGCATTGTCAAATAGCGCTTTGGGCCCAACATCGGTGTCGTCATTCAGTCCACTTTTCCGTTTGCTCTCCTTTTCCATTTGATCTCCTTTCCCATTTTTCCAGATAACATACAGGTGACCGGGTGCCAATCTAGTACTTTCCGATTTAGAGTCACTCATGGACCTTCCGAGCCGTTTGAACCCACTCTAGAATTATCCGACCCGGTGCGACTCGAATTTTTCGACCCATTGCCACTTGAATCCTTCGACCCGTTGCCACTCAACTTTCCTTTCCTACCGGGTTACACTCTAAAACCCTCCCGATTACCTATGTTTAATCTACCGGTTACTCTCACTCTAGAACTTATATTCTTACTATTACCACGCGACGAAAGATAGTTTCACACTATGCTATTATTACCATTTAAAAACAACAAGGTGCTGCAAAAGGCAAACTTAATTTTAGCGTTAATAGATTAAAACTCCTATACATTTTATTATAAGAAGAGTAACAAAAAGGGTATTACAAGCGGAAAGGAGGTCAAGGTACTCATGAAACTGAACAACTGTCCAGATCAAAATATTATAAAAAAAATTAGCTCCCATTCAAAATTGCCCATCAAATTGCTGCTTTTTTCATATATCGTCGCCCGGCAGTGAAAACCACGTAAAGGCAAAAGCAACAACTTTACAGGAGACAGTAAAAACTGTCTGGTGAAAAAATTTGTATGAACAGAAGACACAAGTTCTGTTGTTTTATTACAACCACATGACTATATTTCAAGTGGTAGTAGAAACACAGACCCTCTAATAGCGAAAATAGATTAAAATGGAGTTACGAGGAATTCGTACTAATTAGGTTATGGCGTACTATCAAATACGAGGTTTGACACCATAAAACAATAAGATTTACAGCTATTACCGTTGCGTTTGCTGCCACACCACCCGTACCGATGCTTCCTATTTACTCGTCACCTCCGAAGCTTCAACGTGAGCTGATTATCTAAGCAGTAAGACCTCGCTGCACTATAACGCGCCGTTTCACGGCACGAAGCCCTGAATGCCCTCAAGGAGAGGGCAGCTGTCATGGCGCCTTTACAAAAACGGGGAAGGATCTTCCTCCTTCTCCACTTCACCTCACCGACACCTCCGCCGTGAATCCACTCGGTTTCAGCGGGCATAGCAGACCCAGCAGGATCTCCCACACCTGGGAAACTGATCAGCTACAAAAAAACACCTCTGATTGTAGCGGACTACCCTAGCGGTTTAAGTTTCGATTCGATAACCTAATCTAACTGGACACAACACTTAAGAGAGCTCAAGCAGGCCCTCGGATACCGTGAGGTCGTATATACCGGTGGGTTTCAAATGCCTGGCAAGAACGAGGATAAATTTTGAGCATACCAGCGCCATTTTACGGCATTGAGAGTCACCGGTACCGGAGTCAGACGTCCAAAAACGACCCTTAAAAACTACCAACACATTGCTAACGAAAATAATTATGGAGCTGCTGACCACCTACGAAGTTATACTTGCTTGCGTCAAATCAAGGTGCGCGGAGGACACCTAGTCGCTCTGCATGCCCTGAGTGTAGATTGAGAGATTGCTTCGATTGGACGACCAGCACAGCCAAACGCTACCGGCAAGTAACGGCAAGCTCGCCTGCGTAAAGTGCAGGAAGCAGCATACCTACTGCTTCTAATTCGTGTAAGCAGCCGACCACATTCCTAAACGTAGCGACGAGTATCCCGCCAACTACACCGCATCATGTCGCGAAGAACTGAACCTACAAGGGAGCACAACACCGCTTACCAAGCCTATCAATGAGGAAAGGAAGGAGGCTACTACAGAAAAATATAAACGCTGGTTCTATCTTGGGCCCCCAACCCAATCCAACCGATGAAGACGAAACGGAAGTAGACGAGGCTTGCTCCCCCTTAGGACAAGAAAACCCGAGTCAGCCACGACAAGAGCCAACAAACAGCCTGTTTGATGCAGTAGGCGTTCCTCACTGTATTCCTCAGCGATAGATACCGAAGCGTCAGCGGGATCCAAGACAAATGAGTCAAATAACAGCCGCCCAAGAAGAGGCCAGAGTGATCAATAAAGACTTTAACTGAGGTCCGTACACTTTAGGCATCGTCAACAAGAGCAATTGCGATCAATCTCATCTCATCCTAAGGCTAGGCACTTGCTGTTAGCTTGCTTGCTAGCTGGAGGCTCTTTGACTCAGATAAGGCTTCACAGGGCACTGCTGACGTGACCTATAGCTGTCCATATCCACTACTGCCCGTCGCATAGTTAGGATCCTTCACTTTTATTTCTGGCACCAGCGCTACTTCTTTAGGACAAAACAACCTGTGATTCATCCACCTCATTTCAAGGAGGCCATCGTCGGAACAACCACAGGATATCTTAGTAAGATATCGATGGCTGATGGACACGAGCTTTGCCTTCCTCACTAGGGAATCACCCGACTGGTTCGACCTCATTGCAGTGTGAAAGTGGACCTACTCACCCAAGAAATGCAGACACAGGAGCCTATGAGACACTCGTACCTTTGAAGAAAGTGAGTTGAAACAACAAACAAGTGGCTAGCCTTGGTTAGGTAGTGCAACGCAGGGTATTGCATTCATAGGTAAAGCTGCTGCCCATTATTCCCGAGATTGATTGCCTTTACGACACCCACGGGTACAAACAGGCTGATGCTATTCTAAGCCCGCACCACACGGCGCTCTAGTGACCTAATAGGCTAAGTTTGATAATGGAATTATACAATAACGAAAACCTCGCCAAAGTATTTATTACAATGCTTTTTAATGTTTGGTAGTATCAATGAAAAACTTGCAACCACATATGCGAGATTATTATAGTCTTACTTTAATAAAATATACTTGTAAGAGTAATTACGTGTTTTTCACAACATCCTGGAGCACAACGTTAAACACGGCTAAGCAAATGCGAGGTTTTACTCGACAAAATGTGCATATCGATCGATACCGAGGTTCTCATTTTCATCAATAGAAGGTGTTCCCAGTATCGCAGCCCCACCCACGTTCCTCGTAAATGTGCCTTACGAGTTTTTCTTCCCAAAAATAAAATAAAAGAAAAATCATGAATTTGTGCTTTACGAGGTTTTCACTGCCGGGCGACGATATCGAGTTATGTTCCACAGGGAAGGTTGTTAAGTTTTTGGATTACCTTGACCACCTTTTGGCTTGTTACTCCTTGTAGGTAAGTTGTAAGGTAAGTTTGTAATCACAAAATCGCACACTTGTGCGGCTGTTTTCGCTATGAGTACCCCGCAAGAGATAAAGTGTTGATGCAGTATGTATCGATATCTGTAGTTTCGTTTTTGCGCAGCGCTTACTCACCCTACCAACAAAGTTCTTTTTTCTTAAGTTGTGTATTCATAAAGATATCGCATAACTTCACAAAAATATAATACCGCCTGACTGTAGGACAGTTTTTAAGCGCAGCACTCAGAACATTGGCGTACATGCGACGTAATTATAACTATACTTATTTATCATCAACATATCGTATGGCGTTGTGCTGCGCCGGGTCTTGTATCTACAGATCTACAATAATATTATAAGAGGAAAGATTTGGTTGTTTGTTTGAATTGAATAGGCTCCGAAACTATTAGACAGATATTTTAAAGATATTTTACAGTTACAGTTCTACATTATCCCTGATGTACCTACATCCTGATTCTTAATAATATTATAAATATGAAAGATTATATGTTTGCTTGTTTATTTGTTTGTTTGTTACTTCATCTCGCAAAAACTTCTGAACCGATTGTAATGAAATTTGGCACATATATAGAAGGTTACATGGATTAACACATAGGATAGTTTTTATATCACCACTTATGTTGGCAACAACGCGGGTAGCAGCTAGGCTACATTTTATAAGGGAAAATTTATTTTATTTATTTATTCATTACATTACAAATATCATAACAGTTTACACCAAATCGATATAAGTAGCACATAAAAATAATATGTTATCAAATCAATTAATTAAATAATCTGTCGTGTGATGCCGGCTTAGAATAGCGTCACCCCATATCTTACCCATGGGTGTCGTAAGAGGCGACTAAGGGACTCGAGGGTGTGTATTGCAATTTTAGGCGACGGGCTGACAACCTGTCACTATAGTGATACACAGTTATCTGATTGACCCTCAAACTTTTGTCAGACGTGGTGTTAATATCCGTTGAACGGCCGTTAACACTCTGCCTACCCGTAAGGGATATAGGCGTGATTTATGTATGTATGTATGTAAATAATCTGTCAATTTCATATTACGATTCAATAACTATTAAACAATGTTTTCTAAATTCCGCCAACGAACAATGCCATAATTATATCCAAAAATTCAGAGACACGGTTTATACTTTTGATTGCCCTTGTAATGGGGGCGTATTTCAGTAGATTGGTTCTCGACCGCGGTACCTCAATAACCTGGTCCCTCGGGCCCCGCCTCAGGCGAAGCTGTGGAATAACCACCCCAAGACATTCCAGAACCTGAGCATTGGATATCTTGCCTCGGAGCACTCGCCACACATACAAGGCCAATGCCACCTCCGTTCTTACTTCCAATTTATTATATCCAACCATCCCCAAGACGAAAAGGGTGGGATACATAAGTGGGTAGAAAGGGTATACCCCATACACCTTCAAATACAAGTACCTGAGAAACTTGTTTTGAATTTTTTCTAACATGAGACTGTATTTGGTCTCATGTGGATTCCATATTACAGCCCCAAATTCCAGTTTACTTCGCACTAAGGCATTATACAGTGTCTTAACCACTTCTGTGTCTTTAAATCCCTGTCTTAGTATAAAACCAAGGTTACGATATGCAATTTTGGAAATCTCAACGATATGGTTTCTAAAATCCACCTGTCCATCGAATGCTTTTGGCAGATCATTGATCAATATTAAAAATTCCAGTGGACCCAAATTACTGCCCTGGCTTACAACTGACAGTGTTTGATATGTTTAAGACATATATCCTCCGTAGTCCACATATTGCTTTCTATTTTCAAGGTACAATGAGAAAATTTTTAAAACCAGCGGTGCGAATCCCGCAGTTGCAAACTTCTTGAGAAGAATATCTTTATCCACCGTATCAAAGGCTTTGCGAATATCAAAGTATGCAACGTCTACCTGCCCTCCCGGTTTAGCATCCATAGGTGGGGCGACATAACTCATGAGAGACATTAGATTTGAATCTGTACCTCGGCCATGTCTGAATAACCCTAGACAGTTTCAAAACTTCCGGATACCGGATACTTCCCCACCAGCCAGACACATATTAAAGATGTGCAGCAACGGGCTGGCTAAAGCAGATCTACAATCCTTTACTACAAAGGCAGGTATTCCGTCAGAACCAGCTGACAGCTTTGGTTTCAGACGATTAAGCGCGTCTAACACATCTTTTAGAGTCAACTGGCCGACATGTACACGGGAACCTAGTTCATCTGATGACGCCATCGCTTCGTCAAGTTCTAACAAGGGCTTCTCCAGGCTAAAAACTGAGTGGAAATATTTAGCTAATTCATGAGTACACTCTGATCCTTCCAATATACGTTCGCCTTTAGTGATCTTTTTTCCTGATCGAGCAGAACGTTTTTTCCCCACAAAAGCCCAAAATGATTTTGGGTCTTTTTTAAACTGAGCTTGGATACGATTTTGATATCGTTCATACTCATCTGTCTGTCTTATTTCCGCGGGAAAACGGTTTGCAGCGGGTGAAACCGCTGGGAAGGCAGCTAGTGTTCATTATTTATAATAATATATATATACTATTCATCATAAATCGGAACACCTTCTCCATTAATTAGAACATTAACGTTAGCATTGAAATACTCATAAATATACGATACCGACTATTGAACAACATGTGACATACCTGTCGCGTCGCCGCGACAATCGTCAGGGTAGCCGGTAGGCAATGAAACTCTTGTTTGGTTTGGTCAATGGATTTAATGCGGGGGGGAAGAACCCTCTAAGGGTTCAAGTTGATCCGGAAAGTTTTGGTGAACACTTCACAAATTACTGCACGAGGGCTTGCATACGGTTATAACTTAAAAACATTTTGGAAGTATCGTCCAGCCTGGGTTTTACTTTAGACAGCCTGATCTGCTGGAAAATGGCGTCTTGGAACGACAAATTCAAATGTGAAAGATGAGATAGAAGTTGGTGGTGGACAGTGTTGACAAAATAGTGTGATGCCCGGAGGTCGCATTGCTACATACCTACACGGCGTTATTTCAAAATAGTTAGAATAACTAGTTAGCCAAATATACCCAAACTCGCCAGGTATATCGACTCCTTGATGAGAAGCATTATATCGAATAAAAACTATAAGTATCTATGAAATTTTCAAGTAACTTTGTTTGTTTGTACCCACTTAATCCAATTTTTGTTTGTGTGGCAACTGTGCTGTGTGAGACTCACACGTTCTTTTTTTTCGGTCCTTCTAGGAACGTTTTTTAGTTTTTTTTTTGTTTACAAATCATGGAACTATTCTTTAGTGTCATTAAGATTTATTATTGTCATGGATTGTTCATAAAATAAGTATAGCCGATAAATAGAATGGCCTATTTGTTGGGGCGCCCCGATAAATAAAACTGGCGTTTTGTGTGGAACACATGCGAAATTTCTAAACGAAATTGTAAAATGTCAATCTCTTGTATATTTTATCTGTGTCCCATCCATATATTTCATCGTAATAAAGTAGGTAGCGTTTTCTTGTGTAAAAATGCGATTGGATTTGCTTCCGTATTTTTGGTATCAGTGAAATCTAAATTATTGTGATGGAAGTTTACAGATACTGTTGCGGTTGAAGTAGTGTTAACAAAATGTGAGGATATTATGTGCAACTCGTAGGATGCAAGTGTAAGTCTGTAGATTCAGAAATGATATCATAGAGTAGCTTTGATTTCTCAACGTCTGGATCAGAAAGTGCGCGATTCATGATGTCGTCTGAACGGGAAGTGTTTTCGTTGTACGACAGTTCTCCGGACAGTCTGTTCGATATCTGCATGAACTTTATTGTAAATAATCTGAACACTATCACCAAATTAGACCCCGCAAGTCGTTGGCGCAAACTCAAAGACGATGTCATCCTCCCAGCTGAGATATGCGAGAAGTTTCTGCAATCCTACCAGAAGAGCAACCGTGTAAATGACAACATTGCGAACCTGTTCCGCGACAGGTTACGCACTCGGCTGTACTCGGTGCGGCTACGTAACTCGCGCGTCACCGACGAGGGGCTCCGCTGCCTAATGGAGCACAAGCCCTACGAGGTGGAACTTGTCCAGTGCGAATATCTGTCACAGGCGTCTTTGGACGTTATAAACAGCAATAGCCAAAATCTAGTCTCCCTTAAATTTGGACCTCTAACATATGTCCTATCACAAGATGAGAATGTGTTCAGGGCAAGAGGCTACATCATCGATGCCCCAAACTTACGGCGGCTCACAATCCAACGCCGGGGCTTAGCTATTTTTCCTCTACTGCTATTGAAGCCCCTCATACACCTTACACATTTAGACCTCTCTGAGTGCACATCTGCTGGTTCCATATGGGCACTGAATGAACTTAAAGATCTCAAATCCTTGATCCTGCACAGTGTGCATTGGTCTAAAGATGTTATAGACTGGATAGCGAGCTTAAAATCATTGAGACACCTTGACATTTCACAGTCCAATGAACGGCATGGGAAATATTTTAATCCAAATGAGATATTATCGAAACTTATCACGAACTTGCCTCTGCTGGAATCACTTGATATCTCGGGTACAAACTTAGCTGGATCTGGTGCGGCCACAGTTCTTGCAGTGAAGTCTGGCAGCTCAAGCAGCTTGGAGACTCATGTCCGATGTGACATCCCCGGCCTTGTCAGCCGAGTGAACAGACCACTAGAGTTCTTAGGCCTTTACGGGACTCACCATGGAGCTTGCAAAAGGCATGACATACCAGCAAAAGTGGTAAGTTAATATTATTATAATCAGTACCCAATGGTTTACATTGATTGCATGTAAACAGCTTTGTCTGTTGATTTGATTGTTTTTTTTATCTTTCATACTCTAGTCCCTCATTGTTTAGCCATTTCTGCTTTTTGGTGTGTCTGCACTTAATTAACTTCATCGGTCTTAAAAATGATGTCATTGGAACTTAATAGCCTATCACAAACAGACAAAGATTGATCTTAATTCGCAAGAACAATGTAACACTGTATTTTTGGAATGTGGTATGGGTTTGGGAGGGCAATGTTTATTCATATTTGCAGGTTCTAAAACCTCATGGAAACTGAGAAAATCGAGGAATACTTCTACATTTATAGTCATTTTCAGTATTTGCTCCCCAGGGCCAAAATTAAACTCTTTTTGGTGAACAATGTTGTTTACAGCTAAAAAATGTATTTATTTACCTATACTTTGAATCCAATTTCAGCTATTGACCTATTGGGATCTAGCTATGGCACTCCACAAATGGCCAATTTGCCTTGAAAAATTAAATTGCTAGGTTTTACCAATATTGCCGTGTGATGCTGGCTTTGAATAGCACTACCCCATTTCTTTCCCGCGGGAGTCGTAAGAGGCGACTAAGGGACGAGAGGGTGTGTATTGTAATTTCAGGTGACGGGCTCTCAACCTGTCACTATGGCAATACACAATTTCCGTATGACCCTTAAATGTTTGTCAGACCAGGCGCAAATGTCTCTGCCTACCCCGCAAGGGATTAAAGGCGTGTTGTATGTGTGTGTGTGTGTGTGTGTGTGTGTGTGTGTGTGTGTGTGTGTACCAATATAATTTTCTTAACTATTTAACTTGTATTTAACAACTACTTGCTTGATGGTAAAAAGTTACTAAATATTTTATTGCATTCATTTAGTTTTTAATAGAGGCCTAAATGAGGGCTGTGAGACTTCACTGCTTTATTTCATTTTCACCAAGGACTTCACTTACAATCTTAAAAATAAACAAAATGGCAACATGGGTTATAGACACATTACATATTATATTAATTCTTATATTAATTCAAGTTATGAGTCTGCAACATCCTCTTCACCTCCAGTAATGGAAGCACAACCTTTAAATTCATGCTGGCCAGTGGAATGAAACAGATAGATAAGGTGGCATGACTTAGGACTCTGATTTTTTCATAAAGTAGTTGGGTCTAGAACTGTGACGACACGAAAAACTATCGATATTTGTATTTAGCTCCCAACACTAACTTGACTACTTACTACTGATACTTCAAGTATTTTTATTAAGTAGCGACTGAAAATGAATATTTTTTCTTATTGAAAGGCCAGCATGCGTTCGGTCGTCAAATCATGAGCAGTTTTTAGTGGTATAATACCTGGTGCCTATGTTATGAAACTACAGGCTACAAGTCTACAGGTGAAATTCTTAGTACATTGCGTAGCCGGTTTATATTCCTGGTATCATAATGGCTAACCGACTACGCAATGAACATCGAATTTCACCTGTAAAATTGTAGCCTGTAGTTTGATAATATCGGGTACTGGTAGGCGCGCCCTCCCAATGTTTGGGACACCGAGTCGTCCAACGATCCGATGAACCCTGGTGTTAGAATTGTAGTGCTTGTTTATTTCGCAATGTCGAAAGGTTTAAGTGTTGCCCCAGGTATGTGACCGTTTTAGGCGTCTTGTTTGCAATGGGGCGCTGAGGCACTGGGCAAGCCTGTTTTGGTGGTGTGTGAAATTGTTTCGGTAGCTTTTTGATGCATTGGCTTTTTCTTCCTTTATGGTTGGGATTTTTAGGTAGTAATGGATTACGTCCATTTTCGTAACCATGGAGAGCATCTACAATAGCATCCCATTCTGGAACCTCTTCAGTATTTCTGTGTTTGGTGTTTTAGCTGTGCCCCATAGTTGGATGCCGTTGGATCCATACGGGTTTTAGGATGGTCTTGTAGATAAGCATCTTGTTTTCAACCGATAACCTGGATTTTCGTCCTAATAGCCATTCAAAAGATCTTTGTTTTATGTCAGTTTTCCGTATCTGTTTGCGATTCAGGTGGAAGCCAAGGTATTTTACAGAAGTGTCGTGGGGTAGGATATCTTGTTTTTTTCATAAACACATTTACATTCATGAACGGCCGCATAGAACGGTCATTTACGCCACGTCTGACAAACATTTGAGGGTCATCCGGAAAATATTCTCCGAATTAGACCTTTGTATGACTTGCTGGCAACACTAATGTACTAAAGAATTTTTTATTCACTTGAAATATTTGTGTATTATTTTGTGATAGATAGACTAAAAGAATACTCATAAATTTAAATTTTAAGGAGAATGGGTCATATTTGAAGTCCTTTGATAAACCCTATAACGAGACGAAGGACTTGAAGTTGAAGTCCCATAGCTTAGCTTCTATAGGGTCCATAGAGATGAAGGGAGTTAGAATTTATATTGTAGACATTTTAATTCTTTATAAAGTGTAGACAACATCGTTCGGCAAATACTGAAAAATTCCGTAAACGAAGTTATTCTCGATTTGCTCACTTCCTACATGATTATTGATATTGCATATTGCACATTGTACCCATACAACCTACCAAAAACACAGTAGGTACAAGATCGCACTTAAGCTTTTATTGGCTCTTTGGGCATGGAAGTAAATACCATAAAGAAGTTTAACATCCGTTCAACGTGTGTGTAAAAAGCCACATATTTCATGATAATGGTTTGCAAAAAGCAAATGGTAAAGTCCTTTTTTTTTGTAAATATAATAAATAATGCAATGAGAAGTCAAGTTTAAATTTAAATAACGTTCAATATTTATTCTATGACCACAAAACAAAAAAAAAGGTGTCTGACACATCACACACTTCTGCCAATTCGCAACATTTCTTGGTTAATAATTTTATGTAGTTTTATTAAGGCTGTATGTATTGTTTGTATTTTAAAGACATAATAATTAAGACTTGTCAAAACTTACCGACATCTGGACCCTTTTCACTAAACTTTATCATTAAAAAAAAAACATACTTAGAAATGGAATTTAGAAATGTTGATAACATGAAATTGTAGTAAATTTATTGTAGAATAATATTCTTTCAAAATCTCAAAATTTCATTTGTTCACCCAACTTCATAAAAACGCAAATATCTCGGAAACTAGATGCCGACAACTGGACCCTTTTTGCGCGGACGCCCACTTATTTTCCCCAGAAAGAACTCGAACCTGAGACCTGAGGCACATGCGCTGCCACTATCCCACATTTAGTTGTGGCAAAAACTGCCTTATGCTACTAATTTCGCTGTTGTACCTATTCTTAATATCCAGTTAGATTGAATTCAAACTGTACTGGTGCATTTGCAGATATCTGGTGATGCCAATGAGGAACAGATATTGACTGCAGCTGTGGCATACATGGAAAGGCCGGCTATGCTCACTCGTGTTCTCAATGATCTGTACTATCTCTTCCGATATGAAAACAATGCATATGTCGGTAGAGCCTTATCTGTTGTTCTTGACGCCATGGATCAGCATGTGACAGAGAAACATATTCAAATCTCTGGAAGGTAAACTAAATTCAAGATGTTTAAAAAATCGTGTCTAGAATTGAAGAACTATAAATGATTTACAACTTTTTTCTCGAACAGTGCAACATTGTTCTACATAGTCAAAGGGCGAGAGAAAGCCCGCATTGGGATTAAATTGAAACGGCGAATCATCACCGCGCTTTTGGATGGTATGGAAGCTCACCTTGGTGACGACACCATGATGCGGAATGGATGTCTTACTCTTTGCCAGTTCAAAATTCCCACTGACGTGGTAAGTTTTTGAATAACCATTTTTGCCATAAACTATTTCCTTTGGATAAAGATTAACCACAAGGTCTTGCATTTTAAAGATAGGTAAAATTTAGAATATGCTTTAAGATGTGTGGCTTTAGCAAGACAGTGCAACAAAATGCCTAGAAAAATAAATGTTTAGATAAAATATATTGTTTAGTTGTTCGAGTACGAGCGCGTGGTGCAGATTCTGCTTAACGGTGTGGCGGACGTGAACCAGGAGGGCTTCGTGCAGCGCATCGCGATCTACCTGCTCAACTCGCTGGCCTGCCAGGTCGACGGCAAGCAGAAGCGCTTCCTCGGCAACCACGGAGCTATTGGGGTATTTACTATTATTTATTTCAACCCTTGTATTTAGAATCACTAGCCTGTTTCTTTTATTATTATGGCAGCCCTCTTAAATCGGCTTTCCCCAGTTTACCACACTCTCTCGCTGAATACACGAGTTCTGTGATGCAGTATAAAGAGATTATACGAAGTTTACTCTTTCTCAATGAAAATAAACTTTCACCTACTATGTACTTAACATTAAATCCTTTTGTGTTCAAAAAGTAGAAATAAGTTTATTGTTGGCTGACGACTTCTTTGTTATTTTATTTTAAGACCTTTATAAGTATATACTCTTTGTCTGATACAAACTTTAAAATGCTTTGTAGCGAATGTTTCTTAGATATTTCATGTGATTATTGATCTTTATGTCGTAGGCCTTGTTGTTAACGTTAAAGTTGACGCAGTATATTGGTGACCAGATAATGCTTGCGTATGATGCTGGCTTTGACAAATAGCAGCACAGCACCCTATTTCTTTCACGCAGGTGTCTTATGAGGAGACTAAGGTTTTCATGTGTATTAAAATTACGGCCGCTTACGCTCTGCCTCCGTCGCAAGGCTAAGGGGTGATGTGTATATTATGTAATAGGTATTGGTGACCTAGCAAGATGCTCCTAACCCTGCTCTAAAAACTAAAGTAAGTACGAAACAATTTAGTATGCATTTTGTCGATCGCCAATTGAGAAAGTTTGAGTTGGATCAATATTTTTCATTTTAAGTTTCTCAAAAGCGAATCAAAACTTAATCATCTTAGGCGAGTTTATAGAATTATGGTATGCAAATGTGTTTTTATTTGTCTATAGGACGAATTATACGTTCTATAATGCATAGAAAATCCTTTCGTGGATATCTACGTTCATATACAACTTTACCAAACATTAATCTTTATTGTTTGCAATGTGAATGAATAAATACATAGATATGTAAATGATTTTAACAAATATCATATTATGTTGCTGTACGCAAAGTTATCTATGCGAATTCAAATATTAGATACTTAGTTGCTTCTTTGAAAATAACGTACACCGATAACAGCTGTTTGCGGGGAACGAAATTATTTTGCTGTGTGTCAGGTGTCGTCGATAATTAGGTCGTCGTATCATAACACTTAGACGTGTTACACTCGTAGTTATATGAAATCTGTATGACTCTGTTTTACTACGACCAAGGTCTTTACGAACTGCGGACGTGCGGACGTGGTGTTCGTGCCAACATTTATACTATTATGTTTTGTCTGAATCTAACAGCCGTTTTAATAACTATAACCAACCTATTACATAGCTAAGGGTTTAGATCATGAGTCATGACAGTTTAAATGAACGTGGAGGTAGGAATTTAAAAACTGCTTTCAATGCAGGTAGAATTATAGCGAGGCGCAGTGCCTGTTCAGTGCAGACACCGTTACGACGAACGAACCTGTGAATCCTGGTGTCAGAGTTTTTTACATATGCAGAGTAAATGTATACATGAGATTGTTTTAGTAAAAAGTTCTGGAATTTATTATTTGCATAAATACCCAGATGCAGAAATAAATCTTTCACTACTCTTGATGTGATGATGTAATATAAATGTGAATGCAAATATAAGTATAATTAGTTTTTGAGTCATAAAATATTAGCTGATCTCATAAAATCTTCAAGTGATCTCATTACCTATTAATAAGTTAGATTGTAGGTATAGTCTCCGCCACCGCCCTACTTGCGCTTGACATGGCGACCGCAGAAACGAGCCGCAATCTGATTGCATGAGCGATTTACTTGCTTAAGCGAATTAAATTTGTAACTGAATGTTTGCGAATGTGTATTTTATTTGTTTACTCATAATATGCAGTAACTTAACAATATTGTAAAAAACATGCTCCAAATGTTATGCCCGAGGATAGGTCATTTATTTCACACCAGCGGCCGTCCCAGCAGTTTCATTCGCTGCTACCCGTTTTTCTGTGGGAATGTGACCGTTTCCCGGCAAAAATTATACATATTAACATTCTTTTTTAATCACTATTTGTATAAAAAATGGCCAAGTGCGAGTCGGACGTGCCCACCGAGAGTTCCGAACATGCACATCAAGCCTTTTCATATACCCATATTGAAAACCTAGCCACAATAAAAAAAATCGTTAAAGTCGCATGAAAAAATTAAAAAAAAAATGTTTCTTCTACTTGTACTTAAAAACGAATCGACTTGCCAAATTTAATAATTCTAGGTCCATTGGCAAATACAAGCGCCCGTTAACCTGAGTATAATGGTTTTAATTTAAACTCGATATCCCTACGCGTTTCCGACATAAAGGATGTTGACATGCGGACGAACAGACGGGCAACAAAATGATCCTGTAAGGGTTTAAGGCACGGAACATTAAAAAACCGCAACAAAATCTGTTGCGTACTTCTAAACGTCTAAGAATACGTAGGGTCATACACTAGATAGTGATAATGTCATAAATTCACAATCACTACATAGTATAAAATAAAGTCGCATCCGGTGTCACGATATCCCGGTGTCCCATTGTATGAGTAGATCTTTAAAACTACGGAATGGATTTTTAAGCGGGTTTTTTGGGTTCCGTACCAAAAGGTTCTAAATGGGACCCTATTACTAAGACTTCGCTCTCCGTCCGTCCATCACCAAGCTGTATATCATAAACCTTACATATATACACATACATACATAAATAACGACTATGTCCCTTACGGGGTAGGCAGAGCGTTAACGGCCGTAAACCGGATATTAACACCACGTCTGACAAAAGCTTGAGGGTCAATCAAATAACTGTGTATCACTATAGTGACAGGTTGTCAGCCAATCGCCTAAAATTGCAATACACATCCCTCGAGTCCCTTAGTCGGCTCTTACGACACCCATGGGTAAGAAATGGGGTGATGCTATTCTAAGCCGGCAATCACACGGCGGAATCATAAACCTTGATGGTTAAAAAATATGCTATTCCGAAGGAAGCGGTTGATGGCGACGGCCGACGGCATGTGCCGCATATATCGGTAGCCGGCCACAGCCGGTTTGTATGGATTTCTATGAAATACAATTCGCACGCGTCCGAAACTGCACATACACGACTGCAGATCAGCATTGCCGCATCTGCCGTACAATAGGTACTCACACACGTAATTTTCATATCGAAGCAATGAGTGCTTCGAAACAAAAGAGGACCAGTTGAAAACACTTCTTCCTGTTAATGTCTCTTTATGTGAGTATAGTCATAGGTTCCTTCCACTGATCTCCATTTTATTAAAAGACGTGTATCTTGTCTTCTTTGTCTAATGAATGACAACCAAGGTTATCAAAATCTTCCTCTTCAAGTAAAAGTTATAAAAGCATATTACTGTCAATAATACTCAAGTAGTCCGACATCTTCTCTCTATCGAAAGCGACTGCCTAAGCTTTCGGCCGTGGAAGTATGCCGCATCCTTCGGTATAACATCTGTAATCCGCCGCATCCTTCGGAATAGTACCTTTGTATTCACAGATGCCGTATAATAGTAGTTTATGCAACTGTCATATAATGGGGGTCATTAGAATGCGAGTGTCTGTTTATCACACGAGGCGTAGCCGAGTGTGATAATAGATTGACACGAGCATTATAATGCCTAATTATATGCAGTTGCATACACTACTTTATCTACACTCTAAAAAATTAACTCAGTTGAACACTTTTCCAAACGTCCGCACCGGCGATTGCAAGGCCCGATACATGGTCAAATTCAATACGAGAACGTAATATGGCTTGATATGAATTTTTGAACATTCTTTACTAATAGTTGTTTAGATGTCGAGTCTCAACAGCAAATAACTAAACAACTGAATAACAACTGAACAACAGAACAACACTGAAAAACCTCGGAAAAACATCTGAACAACAACTAATCAACAACTGAACAACATCTGAACAACATCTCAACAACAACAGAAAAAAAAACTATTAAAACAACTGAACAACATCCGATAAATTACCGTACAACAACAACTGTCAGGTGCGGCGGAAGATAGCGATTTGAGTATTTAAAAAAAAAACTTCGTTTCATTTCTCAACTTTATCGTATTAAGAGTTTTCTCATTAAGTCATTACGCTTCTGTAATTTATAGTAAACCCTATTTTTTATAGGCAGAATGCATAAAGTTGGTCATTATGCATCTGTTTTCGAATTCATAATTCGAACATTATGAGATGAGTGTAGATAAAATAAATAATTATTAAATATAGGGTCTCCCATACAAAAACCGACATTTTCTTCGCTCCTTATTATTTTAATGGTAAATCTAATTTATGAAACAATGTAAACGACTAGTTAGTGTTGAAGTGGTTGAGTGCTGAAAGGAGTTATGAAATCTTGAAATATATTTAGGCCTTTGTATTGCGTAATACTTAATTCCAAAAAGAATACATATTTACTGTTTAAACTGTACGGCGGTGGGCGAGCGATGATTAGCGTCCCCGCTCCGGGCCCGGCTGGAAGTGTCTAGATGCTGACAATGCAAAACGCGACACAAACATGTGTCCATAAAGAAGGAAGACCTAGGAATTAGATGAATCTCAATAAAAAATATAATTTCATTCTCGTAATAGATAATGCCATTGCTTCGGGATAATAAAAGTCCTGGTGCGATTTCTATTGGATAACACGAAGTATGTATGTTGTTAATGAGCTCAACCACCTGTAGACCCCTAGTATATATGACTAGACTATATGACGTGGGATGCTGTTTATTTTAGTGCGCATGTGAAAATCAATAACGCACAATATGCGTCTGTCTGGGGTAGTCCCGACTTTTGTTTAAGCAGTTAGGACTAGGACTAAAGTCGTCTGGTCTAACTTTGTTATGTAACGAATGACCGATATGTACGTGATCATAGCAGCATTTATTGACATCATTCGTACTTAAATTTTTTTGTTAAGCTCATGGTTAAGCTATACCCGGCAATATCCTCCATACTATGATTGTTGTTGATTATAATTAGATAATATTGTAATGATGACTAAATGTAGGTACAATCGACATCCAACATATATCACCGATAACCAACATATTTTTGTAAACATTTTGTATAAACTAGATCAAGACCGGTCTCAAAACTATGTGTTTCTTTGTCAGTAAATATTGTCGTGTCATATTAGTCGCGCCTTTTGTACTTTAAAATGAATAAGTATGTGAGCAGGAATATTACAACTATTGAGAAGATCAAGCCGTAGACAGATTTATCAATAGGCTTGTTGATATAAATGGCGCAATAGTAGTGCACCTGTCTTTTGTGTAGAGGTCCCGTACTGGTTTCGATTACTGGCCCGCGGGTAGAATTGAATAATCAATATGGTAAAAACTACGTAACCATGACCATTACTTAGTCCATTACCACGACTGTTACAGTGCCCTACCATGGCATACCAAGACCATGCCACTTAAGTGCAGAGATAGGTTTGTAAGATACAAACTATCCTAACTTAGCGTCAAACGCCTGGTTAGGTTAAGTTAGTACTATCACCACAAAGCACAAGCCGAGCGAGCGTACCGCAGTAGGGTTGCCCTGTGTCGGTTCCTAACTTAGCCTCGGCATTTACGAAGTATACACAAGCAGAATCCTATGGATGCGTTGTGGCCCTGTATTTTACGTAAATAAATACACATTGGCGCGTGAATATAACCAAGTATACAAGATCAAATCGCACAATTCTTGTATATTTCGAAGCGACATATTTGGCTATGGCATTTACGAAGTATATACGAGCAGATTCCTATGGCTGCGTTGTGGCGTGCGTTTAATAAGTAACGATGTATGGTTGCAGAAAATGCTGAACTTGATCACGGACCGCCTGGAGCGCCGCGTGTGCGACGACGTGCTGGAGGTGGCGTGGTCCACCATGTGGAACGTCACCGACGAGACGCCGCAGAACTGCCAGCGCTTCCTGGAGAACCGCGGCATGGAGCACTTCCTCGCATGCCTCAAGGTACCTTCATCCATACATACTAATACATATCACTTGATATCACAAATTAGGGAAACGGCGAGCGGTGCGCCTTTACAGTTCGCTCACTTAGTATTTTGCGAGAATGTTGCTCACACATACATACACACCAACGTTTACAGGAATCTCAAAGGAACTCAAATCCACTTATAGTGAGGTTGCCTCGCACGATATTACGTTCTCGTATTGAATCTAGCCAAATACCGCTCTTGTATTGAATTGGATAAATCAAAACTGGTTTATTTTGAATACTATGTATGCTAGATTATTACTTTCTAAGAAGAAGTTCTTAATCTTGATACGATTTGCATTTCAGATGTCGAAGCTATTATTTCAATAGGGTATAATTTTAGATGACAGCTGTCAAACTTAAAGTTGAAATTGCTAATTTAAATACTGCCACTAGTATTTAACCACTTAAAATTTCAACTACTGTTAATTTTTACCACTTTTATAGTTCTTTGCCATTTTGTAAAGATAACATATTGATGTCCGTTTGCAACTTTCTCATTATGGAATCTTTGATATTTGGTAACGTTTTACAAAGTTGTGAGTTTACAACGTGAACATTTTGCGAAGTTGACATTTAGCGACTGTATTGGAAACGTGATTAAATGTGAATATAGAAGGAACACAAGCAAAGCTCACGTAACTACCTAATTTGTGTCTGCAGGAACCATAACTTCTTCACAAGTGACAATCGCGAAAATCGAAATGAGGGTCGTGTCTTCTGCAAACCTCTCTATTTTGTGCTTATATTTTGAATCCGAGAGTTTGATTGTGTGTGTCAATCCTCATTACTTAATTTATAAAACATTTCAATATGTTGGATATGATTTTCGCGATCTTGCAAAATTGCATGCCTGTGGTTCAATTTTGTGTTTTTGAGTTTGTTCCCGTTTCGAGCTCACTCACACAGCTTGACGGATTTGCAATTTAGGTCATAGATAGAGTATAACCTGAAAAAACACATAGGCTACTTTTACCGCGGGCTTAATATGCCATTCCGACGAGAAAACTGAAAAACCACGAGGCGGAAAATTGGTATATTAATAAAAATACCATTACGAGTGTTTGCAAAGCAATTAACAAAATATGATTGAATTTTCGACGTACCTCCCTTACAAGTTTATTCCAATTAATCCAAATAGAAAAACTAATATTTGGATTGCCAAATGTTGCGGGGTTGTATAGTGGTAGGTCCTGTACACAACTTCCAATAATGTCCCTTCGATAACACGAGCTGTTGGGAGTGGAAGGGGGCGGTCTTAATTATATGTCCCTTTTGCAGTTTTGTCGATTTTAACTCGTAAACGGTGCATCGTCAATATGTCTATAACCCTCGGTGTGGTAAACTCCCGAATCGGTAGTGAAATATCCTAGCGTTAACTCGCAGCCGCGATTCGGGAAGAATAAAACTTTCTTTAATAGCAGTTAATATGTACCGATCTTACGTCAGGCCTGTGTCACTCCGCGTGTAGGTATTGAAAACATACCTCCAGGCGCCGGCCACTGCCAAAGGGCTAATCTAGCGGGCTGCCGCAAGCGAAAGAAGTCACACGCGTGCGCTATTTGTTCAACTTTCTCGACAATTTTTTGCAAGATGGACAGACGAAAAAAGCAAAGAAATACTCTTGATTTGATTACATTATGTTCCTTTTTGAAATGAATTTAATTCTAAACAAACCCTTTTTTTTGTTGAACAAAGTACCTACTATTCCAAAATCTTAAAAGTAAGTATTTAAAATTAAATAAAAAGGTTTAGTCGTTTCATTCGAGTTGCATTTTGAACTGTAACGATGCTGACGCAGCGGATGTCTGAAGAGTTGCAAGATCTTTGTTGTTATTATTTAAGTGCCTACCTCATAATTATTTAGCAATAGTATGTAGTTAGTTTTTTGTTGTAAAGTTTATTTAAGTTTATTTATATTGTACTAGCTGTTACCCGCGGCTTCGCCCGCGTACTCATAGAGTTTTATTAATTAGTTGTGTATTCTAAACAGGGCGACAGCACACACAACACAGGTCATTACTTTCCGGTTTAGTGACTGCGTCTCTATTAAAATTACGTTTATGGGTCACTTATTTAACTCCTACGCGAATATTATAATACAAATATAGTAGTAATGGTTATGCCAAATTATATCAGCGATATAATTTGGCATAACCTGCATTATTACACAATGCAGCGCTACATCTAGCAATACTACTAAACTACCAATACACCTATATTTATGCCTAGCTATTACACTCAGCGCTCTATGTCGCCATAGAGTATAGCTACCTTATGAATATTGTGAATATTGCCTAGTGTTATATTGGTGGTTAATAAATAATAAGAAAGTATAGATTGCTATATAGCTTTATTTTTTTTTTAATATTCCTGCTATTTTGAAATTTTTATTACATACAAACATGCTCCAAGAAGACATGAAAGAAAGGAGTGGGTATGTAATCAAGGATTTGAAAACCTATATTAGCTCCAAACCAAATTAACTTGGGGATGGATGTTCTTGGATTGGAATTATAATAATATGAATACGCAGTATAATGATTTTGCCTAGTCTTCAATTTTCAGGACTATGGTACCAAAAAATTTAAGTTTATTATGTGTCTTCGCAAGTATACGCAGGGCAAACTTACTGTGCTAAAAATGGTTATTATTATAGAAATGGACTTTCAAATCATGTTTAACTGTAGAAATTAACTTTACTACTGTGGTAAGAAGTATCTCAAGTACATACCCACATCACCCTTAAAGCCACATTCATATCCCAAAACTCATATTCAAGAGACATTCTCATAGTAGTGCTATACAGGGTGTAAGTGACAGCCCTTCGAATACTGATTGGGTGTATTCAAACCATGAAACTGAACAACCTGCCATAGATTAAATTCTTTTTTTCTATATCCCATACAAAATCACAATCAGCTCACTGCATTTACTATGGGAATATCAGTATTCGGAGGGCTGTCCCTTACATCCTGTATATACATCTTTTTTATGTGGTATGGATGTATTCTATGCTACACAATAATCAGTTTTCCGATGGGAAAAATATGTTTTTCCGAGATAAAAAGTAACCTATGACACTCACCAGCTTTTCATCTAACTGCTTTCCAAAAAAAAAATGCTTTACATCGCTGCATGATACTCATTTATGTATGTAGTATGGATGTATTCTATTGCTAAACATTAATCGGTTTTCCGAAGGGAAAAATATGTTTTTCCGGGATAAAAAATAACCTATGTCACTCACCAGCTTTTCATTTAGCTGCTCTCAAAAAAAAAATGCTTTACATCGCTGCATGATACTCATCTATGTTCGTAGTATGGGTGTATTCTATTGCTAAACATTAATCGCTTTTCCGATGGGAAAAATATGTTTTTCCGGGATAAAAAGTAGCCTATGTCACTCTCCAGCCTCTCACCTAACTGCACACCTAAAAAACACTGCATGATATCGCTCTGTTGTAACGTGAAAGAAAGACAAACAAACAAACAAACAAACAAACAAACACACTTTCGCATTTATAATATTAGTATGGATTGTATAGTAATTTTATAAAATAATAGTTATGTTGGCTGGCTGTTTACCTAAGATACAGGAATTCCAATTCTTAGTTTAGGAAATGGCTAAGCCTCATAATTATTTCATATAATTGTACCTATTTATAATTAAGTTTATTTAATAAAGAATAATCTAATCTAATTTAACTACAGAATAATAACAATTCGCCGGTAATTCGCCGGTATTTAATCTGTCGTACGTATTCATTTACGAACTTAGACTAAGAGCCCAACGCAGAATATTTATATGTGATACGTTTATGGAATTCTTTTCAACTTAAAGAAAGTTTGCGAATCCATATTGTGAATTTCTTGCTTGGAAATATAAAACATAATTTTAAAAATAAAATGATATTTTGCAATATTGCAGTTAAATTGTAGGTGTGATGCCGGCTTAGAATAGCATCACCCCATTTCTTGCCCGTGGGTGTCGTAAAAGGCGAGGAAGGGACTCGAGGGTGTGTATTGCAATTTTAGGCGATGGGCTGACAACCTGTCACTATGGCGATACACAATTTTCCGAATGACCCTCAAAATATTGTCAGACGTGGCGTAAATGTCCGTTTTCTGCGGCCGTTTACGCTCTGCCTACCCCGCAAGGGATAAAGGCGTGATATATGTATCTATGTATGTAATTGTAGGTGCAAGATAAAAATTATATTGTGCCTAGTTTCGGTGAGCACTATTCACACTCAGCACATATTTAGGTACTAGCTGATACCCGCGGGTTCGCGCGCGTCTTAGTTTTTATTTTTTAAACTGATATCGGTTTTTAACTGAAGAATAATTTTAATCGATTTAGGTGTTTTCACAAAATTTCAAGATATGCAACCAGCGCCAGGACTTGTTATTACATACATACATACATATATAGGCAGAGCGTAAACGACCGCTAAAAACGGACAATTACGCCACGTCTGACAAACATTTTAGGGTCATTCAGAAAATTGTGAATCGCCATAGTGACAGGTTGTCAGCCCATCGCCTAAAATTGTTCATCGTCGCCTTTTACGACACCCACGGGAAAAAATTTGTATACATTATTATTATTAGTATACATTTTATTATTATTATGTTGGTATTCTTTTCGGATCTCGGGCCCACAGGGACCCGGTCCTTTGAGGCATGTGTGGGGCCAAAGCCAACAGCACAGAGGCCTTTTTTATACCAAATAATGTGTTGTGATGTGTACATCAAGCGGATACTTGCTCTGTCTGCACTATAGAAGTACTCGTACACCCAGAGCCAGCACCCGCCTGATGCAAGGACTATTGCAGGTTTATTACTTCATTGAATTAAATCTTCGGCAATAATCGTATAGCATATACAATTATGCTGCTAGGTCTTAGACTACATGAACGTACTCGTCGCTGCCTGCTGCGTGCCCGCCAAAAATAGGAGTAAACGCTCGTGTTGTGCGCTAGATGGCGTAAGTAGTTTCTCGAAGTAAGCAACCCTAGACCGCGGCTCATATTCCCTCAAAAAAATATTTAGCAGGTATGTAAATCAACACGTGGTCGACTGGAACGCGAGCTAAATTAAATCATATTGTCTATCAGATTGAGTACATATTTCTTTGAAAACCATTGCGAAGTAAAGCTTCTGTAACGCTAGTTACTAGTTATTATTCTGTGCTTACGTGCTCTAACTCGCGTCTCAGATAAATGATTAAACAAAGACAGACAGCGTATTACGTCGAGCAACTGTCATGTCATGTCATGTCTGTCCATGATTCAAAACAAAATTCATTTATTCGCGCAACTTTTTGCGGTGAAGTTCGTCCACGAGAATTTTCGAACTTTTTGACGGTAAAATACTGTATGCGATGAAACATGACCGGACTAAGACATCTCCTATACTTTTCTAAACCTATTTGACGGAAAGTGATAGCACTAATTTAAGGCAAGTTTAGAGAATTCATATCTCGAATTAAGGCCAATGATAAATACTGTAATTAGAACATATTATTATTGCATAAAACAAAAATTTAATTTAAAAAACTGTTTAAATCGGGACTTCATAAGTAATTTGATCAGACCATTCCAGAACCTTATATTTCAACAAAGATTCGAAATCTCGGTTGAATTATAGGGTTCTAGAATGGTCTATCAATAACTCTATTACAAATTATTTACATATTGTATACCACAAAGCTTAGAAAGTATTTTATAATAAATTAATAATTGTGGTGCGTTCTTAGAATTGATTTTAATTCCAAGCAAAACGCTTAGCTAATGCACACGAATTGGCCAGTACTACTGCGTTTTCAAAAAGACACGTTCTTAAAAGCCAACTCTTCGGTTTTGTGATTAAGTTTTTGTTCCTCCTTCCGTGAGAAGTAAACAAAAATGTAATGAGATGATCTGACTTTATTAAGGGCTTGGTGCACGGGGATTATTTTTATTTTTGCAAAGCAAACCACTGTCTTGTCTGTCTATGACGGCATCTGGACGCTTTAGCTTAGCTCAAAGGAACGTGAAACAACCTTTTTTTTCGACAGTTACTCATAATTTTCAGCTAAGGCTCGATACAGGTAGAGCGACCGCGCAACCTCGACTCAGCCGCTTTTCGCCAGTTTCTATGAAACTGTATGCAACGATTCATGTGCGGCGACGCGCGCGCGCTGCCGACTGTCGACTCGGTCGCCGCGCCTCGCCGCCATTGCAAGTTTCTATGCACTCAGTAGCAACGGTTCATGTGGAGCGGACGCGTCGCTGCGCGGAATAGTGTGACAATATGTTCGATACCGAACTCTTCATTAGTTTAATCGAAGAGAGAATGAATGAAAGTATAGTACCTACATCTGTACATACATACCTACATAAGTATTAATTTACTTGTAATTTATTTGTTTGAAGTGGAATTTTATTTTAGATTAACGAAATCCTTTTATTATAATATTTATAATATACCTACCTAATTAACTTAGAAAATTACAACAAAATGTTTAAAATGGTATCAAAATCGGTCGTAATTTGTATAAACAATAAAAACAAACAAATTATCAATAGCAAAATACAAACTAACATCTCATATGTAGTCCCACATTTGTCCTGAACTTGTCCCGAAACTGTGGAGAACGCGCGTGCGGCGGACGGCGGCGCGGGCGCTCCACATAAATCGTTCTGCGGCCCGGTCGCGGCCGCTAAAATTTGCTGCCGGGTCGCTGCTGCGCGGCCGCTTCACCTGTTTCGACCCTAAGATCCTGACTATGCACAAAGTAGCTCTAGAAAGAAAGTGTGAGTACTATCCTATATGTTAGTCCTCACCAAAACTTCGGGTCTTTAACGGAAACCTCGGAGCTCACAGCCCATGAGCACTGAGGCTGGATTCTGGGAAGAGCGAAACGGGGGCTACATGTTAGTAGGTCATGACATGACCCCATTCAATCCTAGAACATCTATATTGACCCGTTTGTAATTTTATAAAGCTCAAAAACTAATTTAACTGCATCACTGTAGCATTTGTATATCTTATGACTTCTTCCTTATTCAAACTTAAGATGAATTAGATTCTTATCGGTACAGCTAAAACAGTAACGCAGTATGTTAGGCCTGAAACGGATTGATCGGGTCAGGAATACCATACTGCGCTCTAGAACAAAAATATCTGACGTAGCCCGAACAGCAGCCAAGCTAAAGTGGGACTGGGCCGGCCACGTATGCCGCATGCCAGAAGAGCTGTGGGCAAAATCATCTACTTTGTGGAAGCCACCCACCGCAAAAAGACGCCGCGGCAGACCCCGTCGTAGATGGCGCGACGAGTTGGACAATTTCTCACGAAACTGGCATGCGGAAGCCCAAAATAGAGATGGATGGAAGAAGAAGAGGGAGGCCTTTGCCCAGCAGTGGGATGGTGTGGGCTAGACAAGACAAGACAGCTGCCGTACTTCCCACTTTTCTCGGTGCTACTGATTTGATCTCCTGATACGACACTGTATTGAATTTATAATTTCACAGAATTTTGCTGTTACTTTTAGAATCCTTCCGTGCAATGAGCTCGGGCACGTAAAAGTACCTCTATCTCACCATTTCTGCAGGCTGATGTGGGGGACGCGAGGCCGAAAATATTTTTCTTTTTCGGTAGTTGAATTGTGAAATTTTATGAACATACTTATTTCGAAAAATCAGGAAAGAAGTTTTAATTTGATACTCATAAATTCTCACGATCTCGCACTAGAAAATTAAGTTATTATTATATTTATTAAAACTTAAATAAAATGCACCTATTACTCACAACGATTGCCCATTTTCCTCCGACTGCCTCAGAAGAAGGTTAATAATTATCGTGAGTATGTATGTGGACGAAACATTCTCTTTTACGGGCTACAGCCCAAACATAAATATTTTTTATTTTATAACATTAAATTGTATGAGTTACTAATAAATAAAATTATTATATTATATTTCTTATTCTAATTACCACTTACCTTATAGATGTTGATTCTATTTACCACTTAACTGAATTAAATCTCATTTTGATAAAAAACGTTAATGCTTTTTATGCTTTAATTACTTAAAGCCTGTATAAATCCCATTTCTGCAGAAATTCTAAATTTTAAGCGAAATCGAATGGCTGTATTTCAAATCAGCATTAAAATAATGAACTGTAAAATATTGAAGTAAATGCTCGTTGGACGTACTAGTAAATATTGTATTTTAAGTAGTATTTATGCAAATTTCCAATAATCGTGGTTACAATTAGAAGTAATAAAGTAAAAGTTGTAAATAAATTCTACTGTAGTAAAAGCGCGTAAGGTTGCACTGTATCGATTTAAATGTATGAATACGCTAGAGTATAGGAATACAATAGCCAAAGTATAGGAATACAACGGTCCTGGAGAGGCCAACTCCACAATTAAACCCGGAACGGGGTCTCCGTCAGGCGCGTGTGACAGAGATCTACCGCGCGGCTGACTCCTGCAGCCGACCTGGCTCCGCACGTATCGACTAGTCGTTCCTGCGGATCCAGCCAGGAAGGCCGAGAGGGTGGCGCAGGTCCTGGGCAGCCCTGCGTTTTCCATAATTGCGTCCCAGGCAACGCAGTGTCTGTGGAGAGCACACTTCACCCGCGTCACGCGGATAAAAGTCTTGCCTCAGACACTGATTTCTGTCACAGACGCGTGAGGCCAATGATGAGCCAAAGTATAATAATACGCTAGTGATATGATTTATAGCGACAGTCAGTTTGTACGAAACGCGACTATTACCTTTATAAAAAGTAGTTTTTGGTAGCAGTCGTGCTGATTTTCGCTATTACCCAGTTAACACGTTTTTACTTTAGTTTCCGATTGTATTTGTGTGCAGATTTTCCCCGACAAGGACGAGTTGTTGCGCAACATGATGGGCTTGCTGGGCAACGTGGCGGAAGTGGCTGAGTTGCGGCCGCAGCTGATGGACAAGCTGTTCCTCACCGTCTTCTACGACCTGTTGGACTCCTCCAGCGACGGCATTGAGGTATGTTTCGTACCTTGAACTGTTTTCAGTTACGATTAATTACATACATACATACATACATAAATCACGCCTATATCCCTTACGGGGTAGGCAGAGCGTTAACGGCCGTTCAACGGATATTAACACCACGTCTGACAAAAGTTTGAGGGTCAATCAGATAACTGTGTATCACTATAGTGACAGGTTGTCAGCCCGTCGCCTTAAATTGCAATACACACCCTCGAGTCCCTTAGTCGCCTCTTACGACACCCATGGGCAAGAAATGGGGTGATGCTATTCTAAGCCGGCATCACACGGCATATTCTAAGCCGGAATCACACGGCATTAATTACATACATACATAAATTTCCCGGAGGGGTAAGCAGTGACTACTTCCTTCCACTTACTATGATGCGGGCATACTTCCTTCGCCTCCTCTACATTTATCAATCTCTTCATGCATGCTCGTCGGTTTAGGGTAGGGCTCTTGACCTGACCTTTAGCACGTCCCCGATTTGATCGAGGTGCCTTCGTCGAGGTCTTTCCCCTTCCGACGTTCCCATCCACACTCGCCATAATTATATGTTTCGTTAATCTTCTTTCCTTCATCCTCACCGATACGATTAATTAATAACAGGAAAAGTAATTGCGCTCTAAAAATTACCCCACGTAAAGTTTGTGCGCACAATTTTTTCATTCAACAATCAACGCTCGTTAGTAAGTTTTTTTGTTAGTTACATACATACATACATACATAAATCACGCCTCTTTCCCGGAGGGGTAGGCAGAGACTACTTCCTTCCACTTACTACGATCCTGGCATACTTATTTCGCCTCCTCCACATTCATCAATCTCTTCATGCATGCTCGTCGGTTTAGGGTACTCTTGACCTGACCTTTCTTTAGCACGTCCCCGATTTGATCGAGGTACGTTCGTCGAGGTCTTCCCCTTCCGACGTTCCCATCCACACTTGCCATATACACCTGTTTCGTTAATCTTCTTTCATTCATCCTCTCTACATGACCAAACCATCTAAGCATACCCTTTTCTACACCAGTCACTACGTCTTCTTTTATACCACAACGTTCCCGTATCACGCTATTCCTTATCCTGTCACTCAATTTTACGTCAATCATACTTCTTAACGCTCTCATTTGTACTGCATTTATTCTACTTTCATGCTTTTTCTGCCATACCCAACTTTCACTCCCATACATAAGTGTCGGAACTAACACCCCTCTATGCACAGCCAGTCGAGCCTTATCAGAGACTTTCTGGCTGTTCATAAAAGCGTGCAACGCTCCATGAACAGCCAGAAAGTTGTTAGTTGTCGGCAAATATATGGAACATTCATACTTCTATGACTTATTTCTTTTGGTTACCTTCAATGTTTTTTGTACAGTCAAGATCAGACTGAGATAGACAGTTTGGACTTTGGACCGTATTTATGTCGTTCACATTAGACTTACATTGGCAGTTTGAGTGTCTAACCGTACGTGGGTTTGACTGTACCACATTTAAATCGGAAGTACTGTGGCATTTATGCTTTCTGATTCAGGCAATATTTGACTGGCCACTTGTAATGTTCCTTCGTAAGGGGATGTTATTCAAAAAATCTATTTATTACTTCATAATAATCTACAGCTAGACCCATGTCTACTCTACTCACCACGCTTGGTAGGCGGTTTGGCGAGCGTAGCGCAAGGTCTTTTATTCACTTAAAATGCTGCTGCCCAATCCCTGGATATATCTCTTATTCGCCTTAGGTAGAAAGAGTGTGTAGATCCACAATGTGGATTACCGTGAGAAAATAATATGCTTTTGTTCAAATAGTGATATTGAGCAATGATGTTGTCCGCAGGTGAGCTACAATGCGGCCGGGGTGCTCGCACACATGGCGTCTGACGGTCCCGAAGCTTGGACGGTAGAGGAACCAGCACGCGAAGAGGTAATTCCATGAGCAAGTCAACAAAAATAGCAGCACATTAAATTACCCACTTAAAGAGATACGATATACTGAATTATACTGTTTTTTCATACATTTACTATTAACCTGCAAAAGCTGAGCCTTAAAAGATAGGTTGATGTGCTGCTGATAGTACATTGAATTAGTTATCTTGTCAAATAATTTATATTGTAATGCTAAAAATGATTATTGAAGAATACTAGTTCAGGCTGTCAGTCAAGATTTCACAATCAAGTTAAAATCCACGGCAAAAATATCGCATTCAAAGTTATTCCGCGTTAAATTGGGATACAAGATGGCCATCAGCCCATGGGTAGAATTGGGTAGATGCTTTTATAGCACTGCGAAATTTAATAAATCCTGCCCGCGCATGAAAATTTTGCATACCTAATAGTGTTTTAAAATTAGGTATTAAGTTTATAGTGATGTCACAACATCAGTTTTTCATACAAAATATCTTTAAAAAGAAACACGTTTTACTAGTAGGACACAAGCCAATTGAACTAATGAGAATAGAGAGATAATAATATGTTGGATCCGTATCAGGTGCTGAACCGCGTGGCTGAGGCGGTGGGTCGCTGGGACCTGCACGCCGAGCGGAACATCAACTACCGCTCGTTCGAGCCGATCCTGAGCCTGCTGCATGCGCACCACACCCCGCAGTGCCAGCACTGGGCCGTGTGGGCGCTCGCCAACCTCACCACCGTCTACCGTACGTATACCGCCCTGCACTCGCCGCTCCGAGCCTCCATCTCAAAATGCTGCAGGTCATCCGTTTCATGAGCATTGCTACCGGGGCGCCCTGGTGCATGCGGAACGCCAACCTCCATATCGAATTAGGTCTCCCTACAATTTAAGCGTATACGAAGGAAGAGTCTTCGACATAGCTCGCCATGATAAAAACCCTTTAAAAGTTGCCGCGTCCAACTACCTCTCATATCCAACATGGCGTCTTAAACGCCGTCCCAAACATGTCCTTTCGGATGATGATGACAATGACAGCACAGTAGCTGCTGCTGCAGCCATTGCAAGTTGATTACACTCCACAAACTCTTCAAGCAATGGCGCGGAGGTCCCTCATTTTTTCCCTATTTTGGGAACTACCGGCATGTGCCGGGTAGAATCAGTCGTATATTTCTGTTTCTGTTTTGTTATTTGTTGAATGTATGTGACGTTTGTATGTTGACGTTTTATCCCTCTATCTATATATTTTGTCACCCTACCTCACCATTCCTGCATCCTTCTCCTTCACACAAATCAACCGACACAACTTTATCTAATGAGTTCAATTATGTTTACTTCAATCGGCTAAATATTAGTCACTGCCATCCGCGCATAACTCCGTAAAATCATTGACAATTTCAGGATAAATATCTCTAAAAATATTTAACAGAATTAACAAAGTTTGTAAGTTTAGACGGTAACATAAAATCAAGTGTACCGTCCCCACCATTAAGTAGACGTGCGCCACACGGCCGATGCGATGTGGCGTATTGGTAGTGCGACTGCCTGCGACGCAAAGATTCCGGGTTCGATTCTCGGTGGGACACTCACAGAGTTAATATTTATCACTTTGTGAATTTGATCCCGGTCTGGTTAGGACATTGCAGGGTGACTCAACTGATTGTCCGAAAAGAAATGGTTCCGTGCTTCGGAGGGCACGTTAAGCCGTCGGTCCCGGTTGCTGTCTATGATTACTTAGACGGCGGTCGTAACACAACCATGTCAGAGGCCTACTAGTGGTGGTAGGCGGTTGAAAAACTCTGACACCAGGGTTCCACACGAAAAGAGAGACCATTAAAAAGGAAGAAAAAGAAGAAGAAGCACACAGTGCGTGACAGCCCTTCTATTTCTATTTTCAAAAAACGAGTAAAAGATCATTATACTTTATGCCTTCTCACTACTCTAGGTCTGCTGTAAGAGATTTCTTTTTAGAAATAAGCTGACCTGTTGTGTATTGTTCTATATGTTATGTCCTTTGTGTTATATTGTGTACAATAAACGGTTAAATAAATAAATAAGAATATCTATATTGCAATCTTATTTTCCAGCTGACAAATACTGTGGCTTGGTGGAGGCGGAGGGCGGTCTGGCGCTGCTGAACGAGCTCCTGATGCACCCGTCGCCGTACGGGCTGATCAAGACGTTGTCGTGCATCGTGATCGACAACTGCCAGCGCTGGGCGGTGCGCGACAACGGCGCCCCCCCGCCGCCAGCGCCCCAACCGGACAACTAACAGCTAATGGAGTACTTCCAGGACGATGAGCCTGAGGTGCGTAATGTAAACCACACTGCACGTAACCGCATGCACAGGAAAGTTACATGCCGTGTGGTTAACCTGTTAACGGGGCTGGCCCCGCCTTTAATGTCATTTTTCCCAAACCGTTTTTTCTATCAAGAAAATATAATATTGTTGGGTCGGTCCCACTATACCCATTACCCATTACAGTGGTCATACTGGGACTTCACTTTTTTTCTAAAAACAGTGCCAGTATACCCACTGATGACTGACGGAAATAGTGGGAATTACTTTTCATACGATCGTGTCCCAGAAAAACCATTTGCGGCGTTTATTAAACGCATGACAGCCTACGTTAATATCTAGGCTGCTGCATACTGGCCACCACAATATAATACTTTCTTTTATCAGTGTGACATTAGATACACATTTTTCTGTCAAAATGTACTTAGTTGAGAAAATGGCTTCGAAACGTAAGTATCATATGTAGATGAGATATTTTGAATTAATATTTTACGTCGACGACGTAGAGTCGAGAGCACGCACTTGAATAAAGAGTTTTCATTGAGATAAAAAGTTAGTATAACTAATCTTTCCTGTTTTTAATATTAACGCTCAGCATGCCAGCGCGTTTAAAAAAACGCAATGGTAATTATGGGAAATTTAGTGCCACTATTACCATTAATGGTTATTCTCAATGGGTATACTGGGACCGACCCATATTGTTATTAAAAGAAAACTGTTTTGAACAAATTTATTTTTTTACAATGACGAATCATGACGTTAATATGTGATAGTACTATCCTACATTAAATATAGAGAATTTCACTTACTGTGTCCATTGAAAATAGTGTCTCAATGGGAATGCAGGAACAAAGGGAATGTGTCCCGATGGAAATAGACCAAAATATTGACACACACATACACATATGACGCCTATAATCCCTAGCGGAGTAGGCAGAGCATAAACGGCCGCAAAAACAATAACAAACATAAAAAAATATTTGAGGGTCATTCGAAAAATTGTGTATCGGCATAGTGAGAGGTTCTCAGCCCATCGCCTAAAAGCAATATACACCCTCGAGTCCCTTAGACGCCTTTTACAACTCTCACGGCAAAGAAATGGTGTGATGCTATTCTAAGCCAGCATCACACGGCAAAACTCGGCATAACCCAACACTATGATCGACAAATAACAGTAACTAGTCGAGTTCTTCTTGAACATCTGGCCTCACCTCAGGTATATGGGATGTAATGAATTTCTAATGGAGGAATGTGTTGTCTAGCAGTAGACTGTTGTACATTAACATTCACAACAGTCCACTGCTGGACATCATCCCCCTAATGGGGGTATTGCCATACTCACCACGTTTGGCAAGCAGTTTAGCGAGCGCAGTGCTAGATATTGCTTTCACAGGGAACGCTGTTGCCGGTTCCCTGGATAAATTATCCCTCAGTTGCTTTTTATGACACCCAAGGGTTGTGTTGGAGTGACAATGGACTGTAATGGCACAGATTAAATAATAGTACCAGTTTATGAACTCAAAAACAGTTGTATAAAGAACTGCTTTATGCATTCTGCCTATAGAAATTACAGAAGCGTAATGTTTTAATGAGAAGGCTCTTATTTAGATAAAGTGGAGAAATGAAACGAAGTTGTTTTGTTGCCAATACTCAAGTCGCCATCTTCCGCCGCTCCTGTCAGATGTTGTTGTACGGTAATTGTTCGGTTCTTGTTCCTAGTTGATTTATTTGGTTGTTGTTGAGATGTTGTTCATATGTTCAGTTGCTGTTCAGATGTTGTTCCGTTGTTGCACCGATGTTATTCAGTTGTTGTTCCGATGTTGTTGTACTAAATAATGGTACCAGTTTATGGTTGTGGATAGATGATAATGGTGGTAATTTGGTTCAGGTGCCCGAGCCTGAATAACAGGCGGACGGGTGGAGGGAGATCCTGCACCTGCTTGCACTTGCGCGGATCGCCCTCGCCCGCCCCCGCCCCCGCGCGCCGCCCCGCCCGCACCCCCGCGCACGCCCACACCGCGGACGCCCCAACAACTAACTTTACCAGCCCAATGTAACACGGGCAGAGTTCAGTGTAAGTGATCACATCTGTGGATACTGCAGTGCCAGAAACTCAAGGACATGATGTTGCAACGAGCTTAAATGTTTCGATTTGAAATAGTTATTATCAAATAATACGCCGTCTTGATGTTAATTGATAGATCATACGAATAGTGATTATGAACAATATAACAGTGGAAATGAGTAATCATTTAGGCTTAATCTTAACTATAGCTATAATTAATGGTTAATTACGAAAAAACTAAAAAAAAAAACAACATTAATGTATCAAGAAATAAAATTATGTATATCTTCTTAGTAAATATTAAGTCTATGGTACTTTTAAATCACAAGCAAATATTATCAGGTGGTATTATTTTGGTTATTTATTTTCGCAGCTGTATGAATTAAGCATGAATTCTACAAGCCCATATTTTTTTATACGATTACAGTTAGCGCTACAAGCGTTTCTAAATTTCGTTTGGTTTCGTGCATGCTTGTTCTTTTATAATAATTTAATTTACTTAATATATAATTAGGTATAACTTGTACAAAACTTAAGAAATGATAAATGTATGATAGCTTAGACATGTTGTAATTTTACTAAACAGCAACTGTTTCCAATGATTGATTGATAAAACAATAAGTACCTTTAAAACAGTGTCAAATGCTTCATATTCATAGTTTGTACATTTTTCCCGCTTCGAACAGCTATTATTAAATAACTTATTTATCTTTATATTGGAATATGATATCATAAATTTGTGTGAATTTCAATATTCTATTTGTACTTTTAACAACATGCCCTTGCCAATGCCCTACAAGTCCGCAAGCCTACTCCAAAACTGCCTACGTCATCTGATTGCATTATGCGACGCAAGGCAACAGGTCAGAAGTTAAGTGCCTCTAGACTCGTAAGCCGACGGACATTTAAGAGAAAAAGTTATACTTGGTTCTTGATATCTATTCAGACTAAAGCTACGGAAAGATCATGCGCCGGTGCATTTATTAAAGCTTCAAAAAGCCTGCTTGTCACGATCTTCCGAGAGAGACGTGGAAATCCTTAAATAGATTGCGGACCCAAGTCGGCCGGTGCACAGACATTCCTATAACTTATTTTCTTAAACCACGGATGAATCATCATCAGCCCATGTCCATGTTTTAGAGTGGTCTTGTGGACTATAGTATTGCATATATGAAAATATTGCATCTTAACATGCCTTGCTTTTACACAATACCTATATTACTTGTTTTTGCTTGCAACTTATGATAGCTTTCTACTATTTTTGAATTACAACTACAATATTCAAGGGTTAAACCAACGATGCACGATTTGAGTAACTTGTTTCATTGTATTTAATACAATGACGATAAGTTTACTATTCTTGTGATATGAAAATGTTAACCTTACTCTATTATTACTTACTATTGTACAGATTATGTGTGTTGACGTACATTCTAAGAGTTTCTTTAGATTTAGAAATGTCATGTATGGCATCTTTTATGCTACTATAATTTAGTCATAATGGTTTTAATTTTATAAATATTTAGCCAGCTTGTGAAGATTTAGTCGCTCGTAAGATTAATCGATCGAGCTATTAAGTTTTATTAAATTTGTAGAATATTGTTTGTTAGTTAGATTATACAATAAGATATCAAAGGAATTAATCAGAGGGAAGCCTACGAATAACCGAAAAAAATAGATACGACATGCTTGTATTCAAAATCATGACACATTCTGTCAATATACATACTTTTACTGAAATTACTGATCAAAGCTTTTTCGCGTGTTTCTGCGTTAAGTTGTCTACTAAGTTCCCTCTGAAGTATTTCTTTATTCTGAGAATAAGATAAGAGGACGTGTAATTCTTATCCTTATAATTACTATAATAAGACTCGTAAGCTTGTAACGTAACAGTCGTCGTTTGATTGCATTACGTATGAAAAAGCATTGCACACAATGAAGTGCTTCAATTACGTTCCATTTCACGTGGTCGCTGCTACGATCGCTGATATGAAACAAATAAAGCCACGACATCCGCCGTCATCGTGGTCGAGTACTTGTACTTTTGAGATTTCGCGCGGCCATGCCGTTTCGCTATCATGCACAACAACAACAACAACAACAAAAGGGAAAGAGTAAATTATTACCGTTAGAAAATCAAAGTAACCCTGAGTAAACTAGGCTACTATTTACCGCTGAGACGGAAAATGGGTAGCAACTAGAGAAACCGCTAGACGGGCCGGTAGTGAAGTAAACACTAAATCGTTCCGTTTCGGATTGGCTCGGTACAGCCCACGTATAGCCCTGGCCCGGTATAATAGGTCCATTCTGGTCATCTTCGATATGACATTGGGCAAAGGACAAACAGTAAATATCATCCACTTGCATGTCTTTTGCCGCATCTATTAGGAGTATTCGAAGCAGCCCCGCGAGCCATGCGGACTGCATTCAGCGCTCGCTCACGCACACTACAAACTACCTATACATTCTGACCACGTACTAAGTCGCATACAGAATAACTAGCAGACATCTGGCAGATCTAATCCTAAGATTCAAGATAACGCAACAGAAAAATGTTATGAAAATTCGTATTTTTGTGTGCGTGCCATTAGATCTCGAGTTTGACTTAGTATTTAATAAAATATTGTAATGATCTGAATAAGTAGTGCATATGCTGTGTTCTGTCTAGGTGTTGAAATGTTTCCGCGTCAGCGCTAGCCATTCCGGCAGACTTCTATTAAGGTTGTAGTAGTTATGGGATTAAGTAAAAACATGCGTGTATTCTACTCTGACATATATGAATTGGGTACGTAATATTGGCGTATAAAGTGGAAGTAAGGTTACACTCCAGAAATAATAATCCATAGAATACCAAGGATATCCATGGGCAGAGTGGAAATAGCTGGAAATAGTCGATGTATACCTAAGTGTTTGTCTTTACAGAAAATTATTTGGTGTCTATAACAATTTGAGATGTTGTCAAATCTGTGTCCACCTCTTTAGGCAACTTTCCCGATACAAGTGTTTTCTTTTGTTTGGCAGTTTCAGTAAATTATTTGAAGAGTGTCTTTTCAAAAGGGCTTATTTCAATTATTTGTCTTTTGAATCCTGAAAATGCCATTCGATTCTCCATAAAAAAAATACATGACTTTGTTTAACTGGATTTGTTTAAATTTCATTAGCAATTGTATTGTTGAATGCGATCGCTACATCACTATCTGCGTAAAACAAACGTATCTTTCCAAACCAATCTCAAATAAAAAATGATATTTGATGTTGTCGAAGTCGTTTTGAATTTACCGCGAATTTTCATGACGATTACTTTTTTATTTTATTGCATTGCTTTTTCAGGGGTATATTAACTGCCTTGGCAGAAAAGGCACCAATTCAAAAATGCTTAACCATCATATGTCCGGAACAACATCTTATTTATTTCATTCGCATCAAAAAATGAAAAAGAAATCGATGTCGGTAGGCTGGAAATTGTGGTTTTAAAGCAAATCCATAGAGTAGAAATCACATAGAGATGACACTCCCGCTCCAGACGCGCTCAAGGTCGATCCGTCTGGCTGTCTCTTAGCGAACAATTCAGTCGGGAGTGCGCTTCGCCGCGGAAACGTTCGTCGTGCGGGTCGAATTTTCATTTTTTGTGAAAAATTTAGCAATGCCGAATTATTGTGGTGCGTATGGCTGCAAAAGTGATGCGAGGAAAACTCCGCAACTAAGTTTTTTAATTTGCCTAAAGATGAGATTAAAGAGAGATGAAATACCTAGGTACCTACCATTCGTTATTATACGTAATTGTTGTGTGTACTCCTATTTTTACTTACGTAGGTACCTAGTTTCCATTTTCTAATTTAAACTACCTAGGTGCCTAAGTCATTGTTAGCTGATAATGATAAATAAGCACATTCGTATCGTAGGTATGTTTTGCACCTATTTTAAAATTATGTACCTACCTATATAAAATGGTAAGGTAAGACTTTAAAACGGGTAAATATTTTGTTCCCACGGGAAAACTGTTAGCAGCGGTCGCAACCGCTTGACTGGCCGCTAGTCTGGAATAAAATTATTGGCACGTGACAGCCCCGACTTAAAGCGTGGGAGAGTGCGGGGCGTTACGGGCTGCGGGGGGAAGTAGGTATTTAAAGCGCGGCTTTTGGGGCCCAGACAAAGGAGTTTCGTTTCTATACGCAGTATTATTATCTATTCTTATGGCAAATCATACAAATTAAAATTTTGTTTAGACATTTTGCTATGGCTTGGACTCAATATTATTTTAAATTATTGATTATTTTATGCGGTGTAAGTTTTGTTTTTGCTAAAAATAAAATTACTTATGTGGAAATAAGCCGTTTTGAAAACACACTCCTCATTTGATGTCTATTAAAATAAAAGATGTTGTCAACTCTGTGTGCATCCCTGTAGGTAACTATTCCGATACAAGTTTTATTTTATGTTTGCCAGTTACAGTAAAAACATTTGATGTCTATAACAATTTGACATGTTGTCCACTCGGTGTCCACCCCTTAAGGTAACTTCCCTGATACAAGTTTTATTTTATGTTTGCCAGTTACGGTAAAACATTTGATGTCTTTAACAATTTGAGAGGTTGTCCACTCGGTGTCCACCCCTTAAGGTAACTTCCCTGATACAAGTTTTATTTTATGTTTGCCAGTTACAGTAAAATATTTGATGTCTATAACTTTTTGAAATGTTGACCACTCGGTGTCCATCCCTTAAGGTAACTTCCCTGATACAAATTTTATTTTATGTTTGCCAGTTACAGTAAAATATTTGATGTCTATAACAATTTGAGATGTTGTCTACTCGGTGTCCACCCTTTAAGGTAACTTCCCTGATACAAGTTTTATTTTATGTTTGCCAGTTACAGTAAAACATTTGATGTCTATAACAATTTGAGATGTTGTCCACTCTGTCACAATATACCGAGGAGCAGTAGTTTAACTTCGTACTAACGTCCGATTTGCGCACTCACACATGCAAACACCCGACCGAACCTATAAGTACACGACTACTATATAGAATCTCGTGCTGCTCGCGTACTGTAATGTCGCCGCACGATTTAGTTTGAGTATCAGGAAATCGGAAAAATAATACCTAGAAACCAAACTATGAATTAAAAAATTATTAATTCATTGTTTTCTGTAACTAAGCATTATGGTACCTACGTGTGACATCACTTAAATTCAGGTACGCAAAACTAATTTGTTGACATCCCTGCTAATGAAAAGTGCTCGAGTTAAACTACTGCTCCTTTGTATGTATATTGTGTCGTAATTCTGTGTCCACCCCTAAGGGTAACTTTTCTGATACAAGTTTTATTTTATGTCAGTTACTGTAAACATTTGATGTCTATAACAGTTTGAGATGTTGTCCACTCTGTGTCCACCCCTTAAGGTAACTTTTCTGATACAAGTTTTATTTTATGTTTGTCAGTTTCAGTAAAAACATTTGATGTCTATAACAAATTGAGATTTTGTCGACTCTGTATTCACTTTAGTTACTTTGTACACACTTTAGTTAACTTTCCCGTTATAAGTGTTATTTTATAAATTTTATTATTGATAGATTTTTTGTTAAGAAACTCATTATAATTTACTTTGTTATAAAATCTAGAAGTATTACTTACCTCTTTTAAAGAAATGTCGTTCTATCTTGTATTGATTATGTTATCAATAAAGATTAAATTAATATAAGTGTTTTATTTGCTGGGATTAAATCAAACCACTGCTTACAACAAAGTATCCTTTATATTTTATAACATTTTATAAGGTATAACATGTTTATGAAACATTAAAATTTGTTGATTCATTAGCGTTAAAATAGCAATACAACTAAATATTGGTAAATAACAATATTCACATAGCTCATGTCTGTGCTTAGCAACAGCACCTCACTCGGGTATTTCACTTGATCGTACGTTTTCTACAAGATCTTACCAATTTATCTAGTGGTAATATAACATGCACTTTATAGACGGTATAATAAAATCTACTTCTTATAACTACAACCTAAACTAAGTAATATATTTTTATTTTGTGACCATTAATATGTTATTAAAAAAACTATACTTAAAATCAGAAGGATTGATGCCGTTTTGATGTATAAAGCAACTATACTGTGATAAAATTATTCACTTAGTTAATTTCATGATGTTGTTAGTAATAATGATATGTGGTTACTTTAGTATACAAATTAACTATCCAACATCAAAAGTGACGATAAATTTTTAAATATCACATAATATTCATAAAAATATTCTCTAAATATACTTATTCCATAATATCTTATGTGGTCCTTTATGTCTATCTCTATGTCGTGTCCGCTATCCTGCAGATATTGGTCGCAGTTCCTTCCTCAATCACTTTAAAATGCAAGGCCGTTGGTTATTAAAATAGAAAAACATCAATATATCAAGATTGTTTATCGTGCAGACGGGTTGTTTCTGCGAGGCACGTACAGTCGACGGAGTGTGTGATTGTGCGTGCACATGTTTACTTGATGCGTGCGCATTATTCGTTGAGGATGCAGGTGCGCATGAGTGCGTCGCACACGGAGTACGGGTCGCAGTTGGAGGCCGGCCGGCGATCCTCCAGGTAGCCCTTCTTGTCCTCGGCCACGTTGCGTGGTATTCTGATACTGCTGCTGCGGTTCGCCACGCCTGACAAACAATAAACATTATTAGACACTTCTTCGACGACGAACAAACCAATGTGGACTGAAAGAATTAGAAAAAAAATTACAATGTAAAATGTGGCTTCAGTTTATATGGAAGCGTCTCTTAGATATTCCTGTCATTTTCTGTAAAATACCCAAATAGAATTGATTACATTTGCAGGTGCTCACTATCGTTATTGAACAATAAATATTATAATTTCATGTCTCTTTCTTTTACTTGTTACGGTTCGATTCTGGTTAGGGGTAGATCGTTCTTACTATGAAAGTATGTCATGCTTTAAAATATGTGCCACTTTGTGTAGGTATTGGTAGTTTACCTGCGCTGAAGTCGTTAATACTGGATGTCTCGTGGATGCCGGTGAGCCTCCTCTCGTTGTCCTTGCCGCCGCGAGGGTCGTACACCTTGATGTGCTTCATGTGCACCTTTGACAGCTTGTCTATCGCCTTCTCGATCTCACTGCAACAAAAATTCAAACCACTGTTATAGGTACAAAAGAACAGACTTGTAACTTGATTTATGTTATCGAAAGACTACTAAATGAAGTCACAATTTTTTAAAAGTGGTTGAGTATTTTGGCCAAATTTTTGACAACCTGTGGTTTACCTCCTGATTGCCTCTGAAATATTCTAAAAATGTTCTTATATACCTATTTAGGATTAAGATGCTATGCATCTAGGTTTAAGAAATTGTTCTGTTAAAATGTTGTCATAAAATCTAGTTCCACGGAAGACCAGCGCTTTGGGGGTGCTGCTCAAGTACACTCTTAAAGTATTTTGCTGAGCGGGAACCTTTTTGTTAGGTACCGTATTTTAGTCTTAATAACTAGTTATAAATTTATGTACCATCAATTTGTTGGTAACAAATAAACATTTTTCTTTCTTTCTAAACTGGACCTTGTTTCGAGTTGCATCTTCAGACACTTACATAATACCGTTGTCCTCCCTCATCTTCTTGGTGGAGAAGTTGGTGTGTGCGCCGGAGCCGTTCCAGTCCTGCACGGGCTTGGGGTCGAAGGAGACGATGACGCCGTACTCCTCGGCCAGCCGGTGGAGGATGTAGCGCGCCATCCACAGGTCGTCGCCGGCGGACACGCCCACGCTGGGGCCAACCTGGAACTCCCACTGCGACGGCATCACCTCCGCGTTTGTGCCCGATATCGGGACGCCAGCGTACAGGCAGCATCTACAGACAGAAAATATTAATTGTTAAAGTTTTCCGTATACATACTTACTAACTAGCGAAAAGGGACAGCCTGATGTCAAAGTGTTTGTATGTAAGTACTTTTAAGAGGTGAAAAATTACAATTAATTACTTACTACGACAATCTCTAATCTTATTCTATCAAGCAGTATTGGAGTATCCAGTCCAGACGCAACTAGTAGAAACACATATCACGCCTATAATCCCTTGCGGGGTAGGCAGAGCGTAAACGGCCGCATAGAACGGACATTTACGCCATGTCTGACAAACATTTGAGGGTCATCCGGAAAATAGTGTATTGCCATACGAACTGGTTGTCAGCCCATCGCCTACAATTGCAATACACACCCTCGAGTCCCTCAGACGCTTTATACGACTCCCACGGGCAAGAAATGGGGTGATGCTTTCTAAGCCGGCATCACACGGCAAACTAGTAAAAAGGCGATATATATCTATAGTAACAGCTAATAATAACCTGTTACTACAATACTGGATCTGCATATACCAAGCAAGGAATTAGAATCTATACGTAATGTAATTCAAAGCTTATGGAAATTTCCGAGATTTTTTCAAACATCGCGTAATTTTATACCTAGGTTATAGGTAGGTCGTTCCACAAGCATGTGATTTTATTGTGTTACTAGGCAGCAGGTATAGGTTCTATTATTTTAAATTCCAGTATGTATTAATTTAAAATTATATACTACACACTACGTAAAGCTAAAATTAATTTTGTATGGGACTGGGTTTTTTATCTCGTAAATATGTCATTGACATTGATTGTTCAGTTTCATAGGGCTGGTTGGTTTAGCCCTTGTGATGTCTGTAGCACATACAGGGTGTAAGCGACAGCCCTCCGAATAATGATAGTGTGCATTCAGACCATAAAAGTGATCAACTTCCCATTATAAAATATTCCAGGAAACGCCAATTTTTTAATCACCTTCATTGTGATTTTGTATGGGAGGATGGGAGATCGTTTTTTTGTCGTTTCCTGACATGTTTCTAGGGGAAATTAGTTAAGTTTCGTGGTCTGAATGCACCCTATCAGTATTCGGAGGTCTGTCCCTTACACTGTAATTATTCATACATACAGAACAGTTGAATAATAAAGATTATTTTTCGAATTAAAGTAGAATATTTGTTTAATTAATTGAGGCGCCACCTGGAGGAGGCCTGTGTCCAGCAGTAGACGTCACACGGCTGCTGCTGCCGCTGTTGATGAGGATGATTATTAGTGTATTCACCTGTAGTGTGCCTCAACGAGATCCCTGGCGAAGACCTTGTTGGCTCCGACGCCGCAGTAGTAGGGCCCCTGTGGCGGGGGGAAGCCGCCGGGCGGCCAGCCGAAGGGCCTCAGGTCTGAGTCCAGCAGGATGTACTCCTGCTCGATACCGAACCACGGCTCGTCGTCCTTGCATCTGTCGTGCGCTTCTTGACACTTGATACGGTGGTTGGTTTCTACGGAAAACAAGAACGTGTTTTTAAAGTGGTCGATTGTTGCGATGCCTTAACAAATCTAGCTACCACAGGCGACGGGACTCGACGCTTTCAAGTGTATTATAATTTTATTGCGATGGGCCAACTACCTTAATAAGTGATAGCGGGGTTGTTAGCGTCCAAGAAAAGCCTCAACTTTGTACATTGAGCTAGAAAGCTAAAAACTGTCATGAAGGTACTTTTTGACCTACTGATCAAAACTGGGGGTGGTGGCAAATAAAAGGGGCTGGTGCCAGCTTGGCCACACCTCTAGTTTTGATCAGTGATCAAGAAGTACCTCATGTAAAATTTCAGCTTCCTAGCTCGCTATAATGTATAATTTACATATTTTTCATTTATATTTTTCCGAAATAGGTAACTCGGCCTGCCCAACCTTTATCAGGCCGGTGACGCTATGTCTTCCGCGTAATGCTTAAACGCGTGATCGTATATTACATACACATGATAATTTTTGATTTACATTTAATTTGACGGCTCACATGGCGCAGTGTATCTTATTTAATATTTATCTGTCAGTAGGCTATGATTAGCAAATTTATCTATGTAGGTATTTAGCGGAGCTGTCTTCTGTGCACAGGGTCCCGGGTTCAATATCGGCTGGGGCAAATATTTATTGATAAATCTTATCGAGTATGTTGCGCAGTTAGTCCGATTAATTAGTAAGTACGATTTAAGTCGTAAGTATTTGAGTGTTTCTGTGTATCACCGCAAGGATAATGCTAATTGGGGCTATAATGTTTTACAATCATATTTAAAGTATTTTTTAAGGATGGGTATTGCTCTTGACTCTAGTCTAGGTCATAGGACAGAGACAGAGTTTAAGGTGGAGCGAGCTCATCCAGAAGAAGCCTATTAAGTCTTTGTTTCTTTTACTAACCTGTAGGCTCCATGTTGTACTTGTAAGTGTCGCACATGACGAGAATGTGGTTGCCCCTGCGGAAGGGGTCCTTGTAGATGGCCCTCGGGACGAGGAATGTGTCGGAGTTGTGCCCGTCGGCCTGACCCGTCGAGCTGCCGTCGAAGTTCCAGATCGGCAGGTCTGCAACATACCACTGGTTACTATCGATGTCAAGTTGAACGTGTTTTACGATTACGACGTAATGGTCTCCACGTTGAATGAATTGCTAGTTTTTGATTCAAGACATTTTAGTGAAATATAAAGCATAATCTTTCAGTGTAACGTTTGTGTAGGTAATTCAACTAACTGAGTTCAAAACAAACCTAACCTACTAAATTAATCTCAACCTAAATAGATAAAACAATGTCAACAATTTTTACGAGATAGAGTCGATGATGTTTTTTGATCTCAGAAAATTTGTAATAGCAGTATTGACTACGTTAATGAAGTTTTCCAAATTACAATTACCTAAATAATTATTTTAAAATACTAAATGGACTACGATTATATTCAAAGTAGGTAGGAAGGTACTGTCAGCAGCGTCTCAAGTTAAAGAAATAGAGAGATCAGCAAATACTTAGATACTGGTTGGACAAATACCTAGATTAGCAAATATCCAGAACCAGTACAGGTTGAACCCTTATACGTCGATAAATCGATGTGCTGCTGATAGTACGCAGCAAACTACTTAAATTACACAAGCTACCAGGCCGATCTACTCTTGAATACTACACGCAACAGTTGTACGATTGCAGAGGGCGATATTGGCTTGAAACCTTTTAAATTCTCATCAAACATGTCCCTATTCGGTTGATCTCTCAGCTTGCATCGAACGGCGAACACGCTTTCTAGATCTTTGAGCCAGAAATAAGGCGGCATGTATTTTTGTGCATGCTTCCACGTCAACCCGGAGAGAATCTTATTCGTTCCTTGCAGGGCTACTTGCTCCAACACCATGGCTAGTTTATCTAAAATTAATAGAAATATTTATTTGGGACCATTTTGGGACTAAGTATTTTGAGGCCGGGCATGTTGACATTGCAAACAAGTTTTTTATTTTAACTACGTAATTCGGCTGCTAGTGCCTATATCAATTTGCTTTTATAGTAAACTGAACTTGATTTGCTTATTCATGTCGGTGACTACTGAATATGGCAGGTATAGTGCCGCATACATTATTATGATTATTTATGTACCTATGGTATAGCTATAAATACCTCACCGATCTTGTTTATCGACATCTCACCGGTTGTTGAAGGCCAAACACTTTACCCGGCTGTGCTAATTACAATAATTAAAATTGTTAATGAGGATGTAGGTAATAAAAGCAGTTTGTCCCGAATGGAACTTTATCTGCGTGTTATTATTAATTCACGACACTAATTTCTGTCGATCTGGTAATTTGCCATTCATAGAAACAATTACCGCATTTATAACTTCGTTTTCATGTTGGAAACGGTACATTTCAAACTAAATAAAGTTACTTGGTACAATTTGTCTAAGTAGTTTACGTATAGGTACCAAGCTCTATTTTTTCCAAGAAATTTAGGTCACATCATACATAACCCAATATTTATGGGAACAACAACGGAAAAGATTTCCAAGAAGCACCTGCAACGTGTTTAGTCGAGGAAGTAGGTAAGTTTAAGGTCTGTTTATGCCGTTAGAAGAACTGCCACAATTTCGGTTTCTTTTCTTCGAGCCACCTAAATTTGTTACGCGGGAAACCACCGCTGTAGCGCTGTCAGGATAAATATCCGTCCAATAGCTGCTTATTCAAATGAAAACCTTATACATATGCAAACACGTCCAGTCACTTGACACTGTTCGACCGACTGGAAAAACTGTCAGTGGAGCCAGTAGATCGGAAGGAGTAGGACTAAACAATCTGACAATGTGAAGGAGGTACTAAATCACCTTTTGTATCTTCTGTAGCATCCATAATTTAAAGCCTGCGAGATCCCACTGCTGGGCAAAGCCCTCTTCAAAATGCTTCTCAAAAGTAAATATATCATGAAGGTATGGAAACCTCATGACACTGAATAACTTCACTCATGTTGATAGTTAAGAACAAAAAAAAGATGTAGGTGTAAGATCAGATCTATTTTTTTCTTGACCTTTTTGTTAAACAAAGTCGATCAGTTTCATGGTCTGGAAATATTTCCGGTTTATAGGAGGCGTACCGTGTGGTGCCGGCTGAGAATAGCAACACCCCAATTCTACTCGAGGGTGTCGTAAAGAGCGACTATGTAATAATCATCCAGGGAATGGGCAGCAGCGTTCCCTGTAAATGCAACACTTGCACAGCGTTCGCCAATCCGCCTGCCAAGCGTGGTGAGTATAGCCAAACCCCCCCCGATACGGAGTGTCCATGTCCAGTAGTGGACTGTTGTGGCTGTTAATGTATGTTAATGTACAGATGTTTACCTTTGGGAGATTTAGGAATGAAGTTGAGTGTGCGGTCCTTGCAGCGCTGGTGTTCGCCGGTGCCGTCGATCCACACGTAGGTGGCCAGGATGTTGTCTGCGGGGATGGGCAGGTCGTTGTACCGCCCCAGCAGTGTCTTCGATAGCACCGCGTTCGGCGAGTTCGTCAGCACGGGGCCCGACATGATCTTTGGGTTGTCTGTCGATTGCAAAAGAGAGAATAAAGTTTTTTCATATAAATTGCTTCACCTTGAATCATAGGAAAATAACACCACGTTGCCCAAGTGGCATTTATTACTTAGTTTGGGATAGAAACAACCTTGTCACCTTTCGTCTACGCCACAAACATAAAACGCAATGGCTCTCCGCAAATTTCTATAGATGACTAGTATGACTACCTAATAAACAAGTTTGCCAAGTTCCATTAAGTCTTCAGATGTTTGTTTAGCTGTGTTTTTGGCGCGTGCCAAGATACAACTAAACTCTGGTTTCGACGAGTTTTTAGACTGCGAGACTCAGGAGGGATTTAGCATACGGAAGTCTGCAACGACTGAGAAAACCACTTCTCTTGGATTTTTTTAATTTCGAGGGTGTCTATGTGTGATTGGATTTTTGTAGTAGAACGGTGGTGCGAAACGAGCATAATAAGTGGCAGACTTTCGCACGCGAAAGTTCATAAATACGCTGCTGGGGTTCGTAGGGTTTCCTCGGTTTGAAATATTTCTAAAATATTCAGTCTATTTTGATGTGTGAATCTTGCTCTAAACCTGTGCAAAAACTATTCTGTTTCTCGGCAATCTGTGCACGCCTGTCGATAACCACTGCCATGATGATTCACAGTTCACACAGTGATTCACTTTTTCCACACCGTTTGCGTTCAGACTGTTTACTTCTTTTTATCGTAATGGGTTATCGAGTCAATGAACGACTGCGTTCCATCTGTTTACTACTTCCCAGCTGTTACTCTTTTAAAGCTTTTTAATCAATATTGTGATGCTTTGTGGTAGTAGGCATAAAACACAAATAATTTTGAAAATTGACTAAATATACAAGCAAGAAGACGTGATCCAACAAACAGTTTGTTTTGTATGTAAACATTATTAATGACATTATTTTTGATTGATTTCGTCATCTAAATATCCAAATGACGTAGGGGTACTTGTAAAGTCCTTGCCAATAGCTTCGGTATTCTCTGTCTACGCTTCGTGATATCGAATGTTTTTTTTTTATGGCTATAATCAATCCTTTTAGGGGATATTCCTATGAAACAATTAATGTAGTTAGTTTATCTTTGGATGGATTTGGGTCAAGATAGAATATTTGAACCAGGACAGGATGGAACAGTTGACGTGTGCATAGAATAATTAGAAATCTTAATATAAGAAAAAGTGTAAATTGACAGCCTTACCTTCTATTTTGGAGTCAGACATCTTGATGTCGTTCTTCTGTAATGTATCTGTAACAATTTAAAAGTATTTGATATTAAGTATCTGTAACAAACACTATAGTACTTAGTAAAATAAACCAAAAATTATATACGCCAGATACATATTTAATGGTTAGTTTTGAAAATACAGGCTATTATAAGAAACTTATTGAATTATTTTACAATAATATTATTTATTTCTGGTTTAGTTATGTATAATAAATATACAACATGCTATTGGTTATTTTGTGGTTTAGTTATAAAGTTTTGAAGACGTGACGTCACGATATTTGGTAAAGTGTTAAAATCTACAGTTAAAATACCTTTTCCTTCACAAAGAAAACGTAAATCATAGACAAAACAACTGTAATTTACGAAAATTTTAGCATTTATTCATATTCAGGTTATGGGGCGTCGACCAAAGATCATCTATAGTACAGATATGGCTAGTTCTCATTGATGAGGGAACTGATGAGTGGCACCAGAAAACTCATTGATCTGATGATAATATATTTTTGTCGATTTTTTATTTGGATGTAAAGACCTTTAATTCCTTAAGCAAACTCACGAAATGGTTGTAATTATTATAGATATTTTTAAATAATTATTTAAAATGTCGTTCTCTAGATTCCGTAGGTGGTGTCCAACCCTACTTTGCAAAGTGAAACTGAATTAAATCTTGTGTTTTGGTCATACGTACATAGGTTTACTTACATATTGTTGGATAGTGATGGAGAGTATCATATGGTGACATTTGATAGTAATTGAAATGTAATTTTGCCATAGATAATCTCGTTTAATCATTGGTGTCAAGAACTCGTCTCATATCCAAACGCACCCTTTATGGCGCTTGTCATTCGTTAACAGTTAGATTGAGACGTATGATAACCCTGCCTGCACGTTACCTTAGTCACCTCCGAGGATCTGAACGAGGCAGACACGTTGCAAATTAATGGAAATCCGCATAAAAAGCTAAGACATTTCAGATCTGTCATTTTGTTTCATGATTTTGTCATACCTTTCATTGCGATTTTCTCTAATTCTATGTAAATGTGAGTTTTTCTTTCAATGGAATATGATGTACCACTACTAATTGAAGGTCATTGTGTGTAACATTCGTACTTGCTTGCTATCAGTTTGCCACAAAGCCAAAAAATATGCTTTGGTTATCAGATCCCTCATATCAAATCCATCACTTTCCGTCATCAGTGCAATGACGGATCTGATAAGGTGATGATGGAATTAAGAAATTCGGTAAAAGTGGGACTAAATCGATGTCCACGGTTGGGTCTTTTGTTTATATTTTACTAATATATCCTTCCTACTAATATTATAAATGCGATATGTTTGTTACTTCTTCACGCAAAAAGTACTGCACCGATTTGCAGGAAATTTGGCATACATATCGATTAACACATAGGCTACCTTTTGTCATCACTTGAGGGTCTGGAGTACCTGATGTATACCACCAGGTGCGCCACCAGGAGCCCACCTAAACTATAGGAGATACAGATATGACACCAAAGCAACAGTTGTTCAGCTTGATGGGTCGCTTCTGCTGGCATATCGAGTTTGAAGGTTTGGAGTACCTGATGTATACCACCAGGTGCACCACCAGGAGCCCACCTAAACTATAGGAGATACAGATATGGCATCAAAGCAAAAGTTGTTTATCCTGATGGGTAGCTTCTGCTAGCAAATAGACATGGAAGGTTTGGAGTATTTGATGTAAACAACCAGAAGCACAACTAGGAGCCCAAAAAAATCATTCAAAATAAATATTCAGATTTAAACATATCCTTTTATTTCATTTATTTACTTTCTCTCACTTCTTTTACTACTATTTATTCCTTTTTATTATAAAATAAACAAACTAAAACTATGTTTTACAAAAACACTATTACATTTTATCAGATCCGTCACCCAAATCGTGGGCATTTTTATCAGATCCGTCACCTAAATAGTGGGACTCAATTTTCTTCATGAAAATCTAATTCAAATTCAAAATGGATTTTAAATTTTTCATTATACCACAATAATTAATGTGTATGTATATGTTACTCGTGTTAATACTAATGAACAAGGCCAATTGAACCATATTTGTTAGATCCGTCATACATAGAATACAGTTCTCTTGATTCCATCACAGCTAATAGTGGGCTAGCTATAACTTTGTAATTACTCGACCAAAAAGCGGGCCTTTCACATAATTTTATCTGTATTCCTCTAAAGTATGACGCAATGCCCCCAAAATACCAAAAAACATAATTTGAAAAATGATGACGGAATTATCATGAGAACGCGTTTTGAAGAGAACTAGCCATTTGATTAAATAACTAAGTATTAATACAATTTCTTACTAGGTTTTCTAATAAGTAGATATTCTAAATAATGTATGATTCAGTATTTCAGTATTCATTTATTGCTTTCACGGGATTTACAAAGGTCTCGAAATGGTTTTGAGATTTTCCTTGAAATCGACCATCTTAGCTTACCGAATTATGTTTGATTGTACACGAGTATTTTCATCAATGTTGCATTAATAGATTGTCATGAAATATTCGTTTTAGAAAATTTAGAGGACCTGGGATGTATATTTTGTTTACTATATATATTGTTATTGTTGAATCTCGTAGAACCGATTGGGTACATTTGACACGCTCTTGGCTGTTTACCATTGCATACGTACTCAGCGGCAGGTAATGGCACGCGCGATTGCGATTCGAGTGTAATCAATCAGTGAAGATAAATAGCTAATATCTGATTTGTGAAAATGCATTGTTTGGAGTTGGTAAGCTATCTTAGTGGATTATGAACAAGATAAAATTAAATTGAAGTGAAAACTTATAAACACCTACATCTTCTGTGTAACTCGTTCATTTGGGACTTATTCACTTTTGAAGTAGGTATTACGTATTATTTCAAAATAAATAAGCATGATATGTGTTTTTCTGAAGGACTACTTAGGAAACCCCTTGTAATGTTATAAATTGAATAAAGTGAATTCAATTGAACAGTATACCCACAAATATTATGTTTTAAATAGGTTTGGAACTTTAAGTGAGGTTATAGTAAGGTCCAAGATCACTAGTACACACGCTGTACCGGGGTCGAGGTAATTGGGAGACGGCGCGGCCTTTCCTAAAAAAAACCTTTGGAACAATCAACCTATGTGCAATGTTTTTATTTAACAATCTATTAAAAGGTTTTGCAAGCAATGTCATCAATAATATGAGTGTTGTTTATTATTGCTGTTGCTATCAATATGGGTTAAGCGTATAATGATAATTTTATATGATATTGTTAAGCAGAGCCACTTTTTGTTTCGTAACCTAAGTCGTCAAACAACCCATGGATTTATATTGTGATTGTTTTTAGTAAACTAGAAAATACTCGCTTCTTTTCTCTTTGTCATCGATAATATTTACTCGTGAAAAACAACTAATTATGTTTGAGTAATATAGTGATTTTTGCCATATTCCTACTAAAAACTGGGCTGGTACCTATTAAGTCCGTACCTAATCGCCTGAAACGACTGGGCGGATGGCTCGGAAGTCGGCGGTTCTCCCAGTTCAGTTGTCGTCCGTCGCTGCGTTACGCATGCGTCTGTCTGTCAGAAGAAACTAAATTTTGGTGGGAGAACCCCCTTAGACTAATAATAATTATTATGTATGTAATTTTTGACAACTTATATACAATTATAGGAACGTACTAATAGTTAATATACTGGATCATATGTGATAGAAATCACATCAGCTGGGCCTTGGGACGGCAACATACCGATGACAGGACTCCTAGAAACCCGGTCATGTTTTGTTATTTGACGGAATACAGGCCATTCATGCATCTATTATACTTTTGTGTGTGGTGTCTGTATGCATCGTAACAAAGTAGACATTAATTATGAGTAACAAGCGCTCCGGCACGTGACATCTGAGTGATTAGTTACAGTAGATAATATGGTTAATTGTTCTCCCTGTACCTACTCTTAGCCCTCGTATAACAATCGGCGGACTTCAACACCGTCCATTGCTGGCTTTCAGGCAACGAAATACCGATATAAAAAAAACTGAGATGTTAAATGGAAATAAACCGTATTTTCTTTACGAGCGCGCGTCTGGTGGAGTTTTCCGTCGATTCGGCTGGGTGGGCGCTAGCGCTGAACGTCCCGAGGCTATTTTCGTCTCAAGTGCAAATGTCTTTGTCTCGTGAACGTGAACGTTGCATTCTGCATATTGCACCGTCATTTTGGGTCATGTTTTACAAAACCGAAATATACGAGTCAGCGGGTTTAATTTGTTTTACGTACATTGCTTAGCCAGTTAACATTTGCCCTGGGCTTGATAAATAAATAAGTACCGATATTTTTTATGTAAAGATAGGAGATCTGTAGCGTCGTAATAAGCAGGTATATTTTTTCAAGGAAACAAAGACCAGCTCGAGATTTATGTTTTTTTTTTTATTTTCATTACTTATTTAGGAAAGTAACTGAAATATAAAAAATATAAGGCCTTTTTGAGCGCTGTTTAAAAATATAAAAGTACTAAGAAAGTACTAAAATCATCGAAAGATGGCTTCTAAAATCGCTAGGGATTGCAATGCTTCTTCTTTTTGAGTGGGTCTCCAAGTTGTCCAACGCACAGGTCCAACGATCCAATGAACGATCTTAAAAAGTTATTAAGAAGTTACAATTGGAGTTTGATTGAAAGTTTGGACCTAATAATTTCGGTCTAGCACCTTATTAAAAGCGTATTTTGATATCTCTAACAATGAATTAGGACTGGTCCAAAAAAGCATCGCCATCAATTCTTGAACGCTTATTTATTACCTTTCGAGACTATTTGAGCAACTCCCAGATGTTTAAAGCCATCTAATAATGTGTAACTTATTAATCTGTAAAATGACCTTATTGCTACAAAAAAGCCTACATTGCCAAACAGTAATTTATACAAAACAAGATCCTGTACCTTTCGTTCCCATTTTACCAAGTCGATGAGGTTTATTGACATTTTGAGTAATTCGGAATATAAATCGAGTTTAAGATTTATCAGGGCTACCTACATGATCCTGAAAATGTTATGTTGCAAACAACGGATATGAAAATGGTAACAATGATAGTTACCTACTTACTATAATAGTGGGGACCTTTCTTTTTGAGAATAAAAAAAAACCTTTAGTAATCAAAGAGCTCTGTAGATGGCGTTGAACTGACTACCTTACTAGATACCAAAGCCAAAAGGAATAAAGAAGTAGTAAAGGGTAAAAGTGTGTGTTCTTTCTGAATCTATTCTCGTTTTTCGCGCTTTGTAATTAATTAATATTCTGTTTTGTTTGTACGTTGTTTTTGTTACTATGCAGAGAAACCCATGAAAATATATATTTGTGTGACGCGAGTGATGTAACAATGACTAGTTACGTTTCGTTTACGATCTCATACAGCTAAGTTAAAAATCGTAAAATTATGTGACGTTACGTTCATTACGTTAACGTACCAAGCAAAGCGCCCTCTATCCAGCGACTAGGAACGAGTTTAAAATTAAAATAAATCTCTCTTTTATTTGGTCCCAAGCTCATGAACTCACCCACGTCATAAATGCCTATTGTTGTTAACGTCAGGTCATCAGTCGCCTACCCGATAAATCCCAATTAATTCGTATTTTTTTTTTCGTTACTATGCTGGCACCTTCGCTGGCACGTAATGAGATAAGAAAGACGGCATATAAATAGGTTATCATATCAATCACCTAGATAAGTACCAATAACAAAGATTGTTGCCGAATGTCGGCTAAATAAGTAGTCAAAGCTATTAAATTAGTTTTTAACGATCCGATCAGTTAATATACCTTTCATGTTGTGAAAATCATAGATTATGTACAAATTATTGTATCAGGGTGTAAATAGATGACAGGTGATAGTGAATTATTGTTTCGCAACACGAACCGTCGTCACAGTGATATAAGCTACTCATGCCGTCGTCTTTATAAAGTAGAATTGAAGGGGATTCATGAGCGTACGTAGCGCTTTCATTACTTAAAATTTCATAATTCGGTTTCATAAACGTTATTAATGGGAAATCCCAAATATGCTTCAATTAGATTTATGAACAGATGTTGAAGTTATTTACAGAATGTTGTATTAATAATAGTAGTGTCGCTGTAGTTACATTTAACAAATTACTAAAAGTGGCCACTTTTAGCACTTTCGCTATGTCTACTGAACTATTTTTCACTAATACGATGTTACAGTAAATAAACATAACTACCTACTTGCACTTCAATCAGACAGAAGCGGATTTTGGATAAATTTGGCACGTTAGTTATATAGTTTAAGTAGGGTAGATATGCCTAATTTCGGCCCCCCCCCTAATCTCGGCCCTTCGGACAATTTTGGCTTGCTTTCCTAAAATATTGCAAAAACTCACAACTTATTCACTCTATCTACAACCTGATCATATCCACTTTCCTTTAAAAACAATGACAATCCTTTACGTCCTTCACGCTTCGAGCAATAGGCGTTAGTCGCAACCGAGACGCGCGAGTGCAAGGTTTGTATGAGGTGGTAAAAAAAGGCAGCTCTTCACGTCCATTTCGGGAGGTGCGTTTTGGAAGTTAAGCAAACTGTTTTTAATGTTTTATTTTAGTATATTAATTAGAATTTTGTCAAAATTATGTTCTAATAGGAGATTAAAGTTATTTTATGGCTTAATTACGGATATATTAGGGGGGCCGACATTCGGATTGCGATTTTCGTTAATTTCCGAATTTCGGCCGGGGGCCGACTTTTAGCTATTTCATTCAGATTTAATAATTTAATTAATCCTATGACCATTGTGGTAACGTTGAAATTGGCAAAGTCATTCATCAGAATTACTATTTTCGCATCTTATAATCATAGTCCGGCCGGGGCTATATAATCTAGTTTCTGAGTAATTTGGATTCTAAAAATGCGGCCGACTTTAGATATTCCAAACAACCTAAAGTCGGCCCCCTCCAAGGAAGTATATGGCAGTGTACAGAATGTGTACAGGATGTTCACAAGTAATGAAAGAAAGATTTTCTATTTGGTTTTTACAATTCGCATATTAATACGGTTATTTGTTTTAAAAATTAAGAAGGTACCCAATTTAACTTGAAACAAATAAAATTTGGATCAATTTACCTAAAATTAGACTTCGGCTTTGACCGACTAGCCGACAATTACACAAGTACTTAGTCAGTTGATTTTAAGCTGGTAGCTAGACGGCCTAAACTAAAGTCGGTGCATCTCTATTATTTACATTATTTTTACACTAATCATAATTGGCCCAGTTAACACTAACTAAATTAATCTCTCATACACATACTCAATAAAACTCGGGATTCGATTACTTAATTTGGAGCATCCTTTACACGGCCGAAATTTGACAAAATCGTGGCCGAGAATAGAGCGGGAACGGCCGACATTAGAGCTTTTCGCCCTTTCCGAACTAAAACGTTTGTTTCTTTTTTATGCGTAAATTTCACAACAGTTCTTGTATAGTTTCACGAAACAGGTTAAATAAGCTACGTAAAAACGTATCAAACATATTTTTATGTCAATATTTGAAGGAGCTAAAGAGAGTCAAAGTTGAAAATTGCAAAGGGGGGGCCGAGATTCGGCGTATCTACCCTAATAGTTTTTCTGTTGTCTGTGGGTTGTAGACTCACAGACACAGAAAACAGAAAAGAGTTAGAATGGCGATCTTCAGCCGTTCGTACGAGAACCAGCGTCGCCGATTTTTCCCCACCTTTCACCTATCACTACATCTCCAACTAATAAAGATGACGCTTACGCACACATAATTGCGGCCACTACGGCTTGCGTAAATTCAAAATAACCAATCACGCGCATGCACGCATACACGTGCCGGTTTTTATAGCTTATGTGTGAGTGACCATGTAAACTCAACTAGGGACACGGCTATCGATAAACTGTTATCGATATTGAATTATGAATTACACAATTGCATACAAAAGTCAGGTAGCAATATTAAAATAAATTATAATCATGTCTGTATACCTCACGGTGTAGGCAGAATGTCAACGGCTTATTCAAACCGTCATTATATTATTTCTGAACGAATAAAAGTGTGTTCTGCTGTAAAGATTTAATGTTTTACCCGCTTTCATAAAAGGAGGTTTATCAATTCGACACGTATTTATCTACACTAATATAATAAAGAGAAAAGATTTGTTTTTTTTTTGTATGTAGGTATGTAATCGATAAACTCCGGAACTACTAAACCGATTTCAAAAATTCTTTTACTATTAAAAAGCTACGACATACTTGAGTAATATAAGCTACTTTTCACCACAAGAAAATGCCTTATTCCGATGGGAAAACGATAAGAAGCGAGAAAACGGGGAAATATAGCGAATATTACCCAAATTAGCCAAACAGCTCAACGGATCATCGCGAAATTTGGCACTTAAATTGCTTTTTTATCAGAGATGGATATGAACTAAATTTTGTCAGCACTTGAGGATCTGGAGTACCTGATGGAGGACATCAGAAGCATGGCTAAACTATATGAGATATGAAAATGGCTTCATAGCAAAAGTTGTTCAGCATGATGGGCCGCTTTTACTGGCACATGGTCATCGAGGATCTGGAGTACCTGATATAATCCACAAGATCCCATCCAAACTATATGAGATACGAAAATAGCTTCATAGCAAAAGTTAACTAAAAACATTCTCTTCCAGACAGTCGCTTTTATCTGTCTACCCTACTACCCTATTCTCCCCTACAGAACTAAAGTGATACTTACATATGACTGTATGGATACTACTTTTTTAAGTGGTATTGCACCGTCTGATAAATATATGGGGGGGGGGGGGGGGGGTGATCACGTATGCGAGGACATTTCTCAAATCTTTAACTCTCGCTCTAGCTTAAAAAACCAATATACCAATATACATACGTATACCTCTTTTTCGAAGGCGCTTGAAATTATGATCGCCACTTTTGCGATATTTCAAAGATATTTTTATTATTTATTGCGTGCACAATTTATAAAATTTATCTCGACCCAATAACATTAACATTACTTAAGACCTTCGCTTTTAATATAACTTCGAAAACATATCGATATCATTTTACACTACGCCCAACACTAGAACGGATACCGGACCGCAGCGGAGTACATTGCGTGTTCGAACTGAAGTGGTAGAAATAACGAGCGCACGCAGCCCGCAATGTATGATTTTTGTGACAGGAATTATTTGAATGACAATTTGAGACATTTTTGCTTAATTATCGTAAAAATAAGAAGGTTTTTTGCTTCCTGGTGGAAAGAAATGCCTCCTTTTTGAACACTACAGCGTTGACTTTTTAATCTACAAGTAATTATTGCACAACTCGGCATTATCACTTAATTTTGTACGTTGCGCGTCACAGTAGTTTCCTCCGTTGGAGCACGCAGGTGAGTGATCGACGCGATTGCGTGTTTGCGAGTAAATATGAGCAGATGCTCAAAATCGTGGCGCGCCTGCCCCGCCCACATCGCCATTCTAACTCTTTTCTGTTTTCTGTGCTCACAGAGATACGACGATAGATTTTCTTTGACACAGAGCTGAATCATCGATATACATGGCATACTTAATGCCAGTGGCAATATCTACCAATCCACCTTAGGCAGCGAAAATGTAGGTGCAAAATGATCAATATTAGAGGTATACTAATACCAAAAAAAGAACGATATCAAACATATCATAAATGTACAACACTAAACAAATTAAATTATTACTAGGTATTTACTTTACGTAGACTTAAAATAAGCGTGTGAGGTGTTTGGTAAAAAACACATTTTGCGCGAGTATTGCGCTGTTGGTATGGTAATCAAACGTGTTCGAAATGTACATATTCATTGTATTTTAGGAAAATGGCCACTTTATTCTGAATCACCCTGTTTCGGGAAAAAATACCTTTCCATTCATTCCTATTTCGATTATGCATTTCATAAAGGAAATATGTGCCTCAACCGTCCGGTAACTGGTTCACGCCACTTCATCGCCCTCTCTGGTGAGGACCTACATACAAAGAAATGAGTTCATTCATCCCGTTACTCTACTTTCGGGATAGTGAGCTATTTTGGTTCAGCATTCAATAACACTCGATCTCGATACCCGTTCATATCTACCAAATACTACTGTGTAAATTAAAATCGAGAAGGTAGTTACCTACCTAATAGGAAAATTGTAATCGGTAAGCGACATAATATATGTAGGTACATATACATTTTATAGGTCCCTACGATAGGCCGATTGTATCACGTGTATAATCTATATTTAATATACGGGGTGTAAGGGACAGCCCTCCGAATACTGAAAGAGTGCATGCGGACCATGAAACTGAACAATTTCCCATAAAAAATATTTCTCCTTAGACACTGTTTGTACCTAGGAGTATTCGGAGGGCTGACCCTTACAAACCGTATATAATAAATATAACTCATCATCAGGAAGTATTCTTGTCGTTCGAGTAATTTCCCTTTCCCTTTTAAATAAACTACAGGGTTCATTGCCGCTTTTTTGTCTTGTTTTTGTTTATATATTTTGTTTACTTTTATTTGCCATTGCTGTGTGCCCTTGCACGTGCAATAAATAAGATGAGATAAAAGATAAGATAACACTAGCCATGTAATGCCTACTTGAACAGAATCAATGGCATGTGAGCTTATTGTTTTATCAGATCAACTAAGTACCTATTCCGTTACTAATTTGCTCTTAATGAATTCCATTGTTACCAATTTCCTTTTACCCTATCTGATGGAATCTATAAATTTTCTATTATCACAAACAGAAACAAAATTAATTGGTAGGAACTAATGTGATATTAACGAAGATAGTTGGCGGATACGAAAATGATAAAGTACGTACTGATACTACCTACTTTAGTAGGTACTATTATTTATTCTGTGCTCATACCATAAACGAAAATGACACTAGACTGAATACCAAGCATGGCCCGGCATACATTGCTGGTTATTATTATGGGTATTATTTCACTCGGCCGTGTGATGCCGGCTTAGAATAGCATCACCCCATTTCTTACCCATGGGTGTCGTAATAGCGACTAAGGCACTCGAGGGTTAGGTGTGTATTGCAATTTTAGGCGATGGGCTGACATACTGTTATTATGGTGATACACAGTTATCGGATTGACCCGCAAACTTTTGTCAGACGTGGTGTTAATACGTTTTACGACCGTTAACGCTCTGCCTACCCCATAATGGATACAGGCGTGATGTATGTATGTACTATTTCACTAAACTCAAGACAACTAGCAATGTATGCTGGGCAGTTGTGTACTGTACGGTATTCAGGAACAGAATAAAAGGTGGCATACGCATATTTTCTATTTTTGTTTGGACGAAATTCATAGTTATTTACAAAACGACAGTTATTTGCCCGTTTCCTTTACGATAGACCATGTTTGTAGATGACTAATTCTGTTTACAATACAATAAAAGCGTAGGTATAACAGTAACCTACTTTTACTCTACGCAGTATTATTTTATTATTACGCATTGTTTTCCATTTCGATTTCAATGTTACTTAAAATATTGTAAACAACGGGTTGTGCTATTCGTATGAAGTAAGTATAATTTATTGATAGGTATGGTATGCGGAACATTGTGAATTAAGTAGCCGTACAATAGTTCAAAATAAGACGCAGTTAGGTGATAAAACGAAAAAATAAAAATTTAGATAATATCTAAAATGTAGATACCTTCCTAACAGCTGTTTTTGAACCCAGTCTTTTCCATCCTGCCAAAAAGGAGTAAGAATTTTTTGGAACAGTTACGACAACATTTCTTTAAAAATATGACGTCCAACATCGAGCTCAATCGCCAATATAGATACAATAAATAAATATTCTGGACAATTCACAAAGCGCCATCTAGCCCCAACCTAAGCAGAGCTAGTTCTATGGGAACTAGGTACCTGATATTAATACTCATATACCCACAATTTTCAGAATAAATAAATTCACACAAACTGAACACAAATATTTGAAAATTGCCTTAAATCATAATTTAATCTTGTGGGGATCGAACCCACAATCCTAGGCTTAGCAGGCAAGGGTTACTGTCTACTACGCCATCGGGTCAGATAACTCTCTTTGTACCTGAGTGAATTATAGGTTCTAAACAAGAGCTGTGAAGCATCGCGATCAGCTGTTCGGTCTGGGCAGCGCGGCGGCGGTGCGGTGCGTGTGCGGTGCGTGTGCGGCGCTGGCACCGCGTATTGCGTCACTCTGAATGAAAATAGTTGACGAAACGCGACCGCTTTCGAGGTTACTCACATCATCACATGTTTTGTTTATACCCATCACGAGAACTGCTCGTGAAACCGCGTGGAGATAAAGGTTTATTGAAGCATGTTTTTCAGAAGATACTTGTTATATTCAAATAACTAAATTTATACCGGGAAATATACGAAAAAGGGACACTAGAACCGGGTTTTACTTAAATAAATCTCTAAAGACATCTATAATGCAAACTGGGTCATAGCAATCTGAGGCAGTTAATCTGTACGAAAAAATATCCTATCACGCATTTAGACAGTGTTAAAGTTATGTTTCCATACAATTTGACTTTGTCAAACAGCTTATACGTGTAACTTTTTTTGTAATAAAGCGCTTTATTTGTAATGTCTTGTTTAAACGTTGAATGAGATTGTAGGTACCTACTTGTGAGTAGCCCAAAATTTAGATTTGGTCGGTCAGATAATAGTGATAATACCAAGAGATAAGCGAGTTTGCTCAGCCGCAGCGGCGGCTAATGGTCCCTCTCATATCGTAATACCTACACACGAAATAAGTCCTCTACTCCTCTATCACCATCGGGGTATACAAGGAGTAACAAAAACTGAATAACAAGCCGAAAGGAGGTCAAGGAACTTATGAAACTGAACAACTTACACCATGGAACACTAGTCGAAATATGTAAGAAAATATTACATCTCCCATAGTAAATTAACCAGCTGATCGGCAATTTAGTATGGGAGGTATTATTTTATGCATGGTGTAAAAAAAAATAGCTGAGAATATTTCAAGGGGTGAACCAGTACGTGAAACTGAACAACTTTCCCCAAGGAACATAGGTCGAAAAGTGAAAAAAAAATTGGCCCTCCCATACAAATTATCCCGGCCGGGTAACACACTGTATGGGAGGGTCAAATTATTTTTTCATATTTCGACCTATGTTCCTTGGGGAAAGTTGTTCAGTTTCACGTACTGATTCACCCCTTAAAACATTCTCAGCTAATTTTTTTACACCTTATATTTTGACACATGTTCCATTGGGAAAGTTGTTCAGTGGCATGAGTACCTTGACCTCCTTTCGGCTTGATTTGTTCCTCTTTGTATTCAACTTTAACGGTACGGAATCCCTTCATCTCAGCAACAGTGACAGAGTGTCAAACTTTGTAAATATTATTATTTGAAAGGTACTACAGGCAAATTTAAATGTATTTAGTAAGCATTGAAGGGTTCTTTAAGCCTTTAAAGAATAGTAGTATCAAAGGAAAATCTTAATAGGTTTAAAGGAAAGGAATACAACTAAGTAGCCATTATTCCAATTTCAATACTCTATAGATAAAAACCAGTTCAAAAACTAACACCCGACTACTGAGATATCGCGCTCTAAAAAGTAAGAAACAAGAAATCTGGAAAATTAACTACAAACAATTTAATATCTATAGTCCACGAAATTTATACGAAGATATTAAATATAATTATATATTTAAATGTATATTTTAATAAAAATTTATTGTGGTTTATAGGTGATGGCCGTGGTCGTATGCCAGTTTGCCTTACCTAATTATGTTGTGTAAGTTGATGATATCACCTACTAAGTACTAGAGTAGGTGGCATACGACCACGGCTATCACCTATAAACCGCAATAAATTTATATTAAATGTACATTTAAATATATAATTATATTTAATATCTTCGTATAAATTTCGTGGACTATAGATATTAAATTGTTTGTAGTTAATTTTCCAGATTTCTTGTTTCTTACTTTTTAGAGCGCGATATCTCAGTAGTCGGGTGTTAGTTTTTGAACTGGTTTTTATTTTAATTATTTTGTGGTTGAAAGTTTAACACTTTGGTATGTATTTTATTCTGGATAGAAATGCAGATCAATTCACAATGAAAACATCACTCGTTAATTAAATAAAATGCACTCATCATAATCTTATCTTTGTATGTATGTATGTTTGACCATGCATGAGGCATGCATCGACGGCCGATGTGGCGCAGTGGTAGTGCGACTGCCTGCTACGCAAAGGTTCCGGGTTCGATTCTCGGTGGGACACTCACAAAGTTGATATTTATCTCTTTGTGAATTTGTTCCCGGTCTGGTTAGGACATTGCAGGGTGAACCAACTGATTGTCCGAAAAGAAATGGTTCCGTGCTTTGGAGGGCACGTTAAGCCGTCGGTCCCGGTTGCTGTCTATGATTACTTAGACGGCGGTCGTAACACAACCATGTCAGAGGCCTATTTGTGAAAGTAGGCGGTTGAAAAACTCTGACACCAGGGTTCATCGGGTCGTTGAACGACTCGGTGTCTCACACGAAAAGAGAGAGACCATGCATAACTAGGTAGGAGCCAACACGCAGCCTTGGCAAACACCTCTACGAACAGCTCGGATGTATTGCCGTTAAAAACAACAGATCCTTTTATGTCCATATGGAAGGATTTAACGAGGCTCAGAAGTTTTGGCGGACACCCGATGTTTACAAGTGCAGTGTAAAGGCCCTCTCTGCTAACGGTGTCGAAGGTTTTGTTAAGGTCTACGAATGCCACAAACAGAGGTGCTCTCTGCTCTCTACACTTTTCCTGAAGTTGGCGAAGTGTAAAGATCATATCTGTTGTGGAACGCTGGGCGCGGAATACACATTGCGATTTGGGATATACACGATCAGCTAGTTTCTGGAGTCTTAATAAGACCAACCGAGCAAAAGATTTACCTACTATGCTTAAAAGGGATATACCACAATAACAGTTACAGTCACCGCGGTTACCTTTGCCTTTATATAGGGTAACGATGTTAGCATCGCGCATATCTTGTGGTATATATCCCGCTTCCCAACATTTACACAATAGATTGTGCAGGATGGGTAATATGCACTTGAGCCTGATGATTTCGGCATGGATATCATCATTCCAGGAGACTTCCGGTCATAAGCTGTTTAACAGCCTAGTGGTATTCCCTTATGGTAGGAAGGTCATCTAACTCGGCCCAGGTAGCTAGTTTTGGCATGCAGTCTGCAGCTTCCGGCATTATATTAACGGGTTCCGAATAGAGACCGATAAAATGTTCTATCCATCGTTCGAGTTGGCGTTGGGCATCTGTAATAACAGTGCCATCCACTTCTTCAAGGGGGGCTGTTTTTTTAAGCAAATGACCATGGGCCTTTTTAATGCCAGCATACACACCACCAAAATTTCCGACATCAGCGCACGATTGGATACTTTGGCAAAGCTCGGTCCAGTATGCATTAGCGAAGTACCGTGATGTGCGTTGTAATGAAGCTTTTGCATTCGCTAAATCGACACGCGACTTTTCGGAAGGGTTAAGGCGATGTGTAAGCGCAGCTTGTCGTTTGGACTCGAGCAGGGGTGTTATGTGTTCGAGATTTTCAGCAAACCAGTACTGGTTTTTGACTTTCTGGTGACCGAAAGCCGTACCAGCCACATCTGTTAGTAACTTTTTTACTTCGCCCCAGTCTTCCTCTATAGGAGCGTCTACGTCCCAGGTGGCAGTTTCGTCGCGTACCAACTCCTTAAACTTTCGGACATACTCATCATCCTGGTTCTGGGAAGATCGATCTTCTTCCACCGGGCAGTTTGGACGAGTGGATCTTCATGTAAGTTATAACAACGTGCGAAGCCACCAACGAGTGATCTGTGTCACAATCAGCGCTATGAAATGTACGCGTGTGTAGGGTCTCGCGGAGATTTTTCTTTTTGGTTAGGATAAGGTCCAGTTGATGCCAGTGACCAGAACGAGAGTGTTTCCAGGATACTTTGCGAGATGATTTGCCTTTCAAGTAGCTCTAATAAACGTTGGCCGTTTTCGTTTAACTTCCTTATACCGTTGTTACCTATACAATCAGGCCAAGCAACGTTGTCCTGTCCAACCCTTGCGTTAAAATCGCCCAGAATGTATAAGCGGTCAGATGGTCTTAACCCGCGAAGAGATTTTGGCTTCATCCGTTGAGGATAATGTTGGTGCGTAAGCAGAAATAAGTGTTACGTATCCATGATCCGTATTTAACCGCACCAACATAATGCAAGTAGCCTCTATAGATGTTAAGAGGTCGTTGCGGATAGCCAATTAAGCCTACACCATGCTCACGCACAGCGCGGCTGTCCTTTCCTTTCCAATAGAATGTGTAATGTGTCTCACTCAAGAAACCCTCGTCAGGGAGTCTGGTATCTTGTAAGGCACAAACAGCAATGTTAAGTCTGTTGAGTTCGGCGTCGATAATGGCAGTTTTACGCAGATCTTGTGCATCAGTAGAAGAGCCTCCACAGGTGTCAGGGAGGCCTGTCCTCATAGTACGGACATTCCATGTTACAAATCGCATGGATAAGCGGTGTTGGGAATTGTTTCTATTATGCCTTTCAGTCGCAGGTGTAAAATGTAACGGCGCCGATTGTCGAGTTGAGGCTGGTGCTCTCTACACCCTAAAAGAGCAAACCAGCACCGGGGCGGAACAGTACTTTATTGGTCGGAGGCTTCCCAACTTGGAGCAGGCGGTAACTGATCAGTGGGCCTACGATGGACCCTCCCACTGCCGGAAGCGACCCCTGGCGCCCGCACTTACGCCCATATGTGCGGACTTATAACCGATCACTGCCACTTCCCGTGTTGGTATCCGCGTGACGCGGGTGAAGTGTCCTCTCCACAGACACTGCGTTGCCTGGGACGCAATTATGGAAAACGCAGGGCTGCCCAGGACCTGCGCCAACCTATCGACCTCCTGGCTGGATCCGCAGGAACGACTAGTCGATACGTACGGAGCCAGGTCGGCTGCAGGGGTCTGCCGCGCGGTAGATCTCTGTCACACGTCCCTGACGGAGACCCCGTTCCGGGTTTAATTGTGGAGTTGGTCTCTCCAGGACCGTTGTGCTTGGGTCCGATTTATCCCTCGGTCGCAGTTTACGACCCCCACGGGAAGAGATGGGATGGTGCTATTCTACTCTGCCGGCACCACACGGCTGACCGACCGATTTGAATAGTTTTTATAATACCGCCTGTTTTATTTGGATCGTTTGGTATGTGCTCTTGCTTAGGTATTTGTCCATATGTTTTAGACTCTGTTGAAGTGTCTATTGCATTGATCGTATATATTTTTGTTCGTAATGCCAAGCAATGCTGAACATTCTCCATAAATGTGGTTCAGCTGCATAAATGTCAGGTTGTTTGTAACAATATGCGCCTACACGAGTTGCCGATACGGGTGGTAATTGCATTAAGTCATCAAAGACTAATAGGTTAACCCTTAAAATCGTGTTTCACTTAAGTGACAGGTTGTCAGCTTTCGCCTAATTGTAATACCTACACATGAACTCCTCGTATCCCTTAGTCGCCTTATACGACACCCATTGCGTCCCGTTATCCCGTAGTCGCCTCATACTCACCTGCGGAAAAGAAATGGGGTGATACTATTCTTAGCTGGCATCACACGGCAACTACTTAACTTTTTTTGAACTGTGCTTATTTGCCCTTTCATTTGATATCAAACACGACATTACTAGTAGTATAAACGTTTTCAATTCTTAGCTCTAGAGGGCGCCCTATGTAATGTATAGTGACATAACGTAGCCTATAACCAGCGGACTGTTTAGACGCTTCAAATGATACCTCATTTATCAAATTCTGATAAGTTGTTTAGAAGTTAGAACGGAACAAACGTTTTCGTTTCCACATACATACATACATACCGGTCAAAATCATAACCCTCCTTTTTGCTTTGCCGTAGTCGGGTAAAAAACAAAGAAAAAATATGTATTTTTCTGAAATGCCAGTGCACGCATGGCTATCTTATTAATTCACTCTTTATTATTAACACCAGGGTTCATCGAGTCGTTGGCAGACTCTGTGTCCCACTCGAAAAAGAAAGAAAGAAGACTCTTTATTTGAATTCAATTCAGTTTTTTTACATTGTGTTTTGCCTATATTTAACTACTGAGTATTTCTCCTAAAATAGGCAGCAAATTTAAATTGACGTCGCCTAAATATAAAGTTATATTTTTAGAAAAATAATACTCTCTTTTAAATAATATAGGTAAATAAATAAAAATATTCTACCTTGCCGTGTCAGTTTCGTTACGTTTATCGTCCAGTCATTAATAATAATATGAACTATAAAAAAAATATAATTACCTATCTAAATAAAAAAGTATAGAAAGACGACTTAAGGCGATAGTTTTTGGGGTACCGTTCCCAAAGAGTCAAACCGGGACCCTATTACTGAGACTCGTCTGTCTATCACCAGATTCACCAGGCATAGACCAGGAAGCTAGAGAGTTTAAATACAAATATATATATATAAATAAGAGGGACAAACAACAAAAAACCTTTACAAAAACCGTGTCTTTTTGCTCGATTTTATCAATAATGTTTCGGAGGCTGTATATCAACAATGAACGATAATATATTGTAGTTAGAAAATTGAAATTTTCACAGAATAACTTCCTATTGCCGCTACAACAACAAATACAAAAAACCGGTCAAGTGCGAGTCGGGCTCGCCCACCGAAGGATCCGTAACATTAAAGAACATCGAGTCCATTCATTTCATATGATACCCCACTTGGACAACTAAAAAATCTCGGACCCCTAAGAAATCACGTTAAAAAATACATGAATTTTGATTCCCTTAAAAATATACACAAAAGAAAGCACGTGTTTTTGACAGCATAAATGGCCGTAATTTTTTGACGTCAAGTAATGAGACGGATAACAAAGTGAACCTAATAAGAATGCAGTTTTTTATCTTTGAAGTACGGAGCCCTAAAAACTGAATAAAACTATATTATGAGTCCCCCTCATACAACAAATATGATTTTTATGCATAATGGTACAGAGTCCTAAGTGAGGGAGTCCGGCTCGCACTTGGCCGATTTTTTCCTTCATGAAGATCATTGGTTTTTTATTAACCACAGACATTATTCCGAGAGGGTTAGTTTTTTATGCGCGATCCTGTGGTAGAAAGGTAACTTGATCATTTAAGCAGAAAGATAATTACTTAACTATATAGATATAGGATGCATTTGAGGGTGATGTTGGGAAACCTGTTTATAAAATTTAATCTGGTTCGTACGGTCGGGTCTTGGGACGACTCGGTGTCCCGCACAAGAAGAAGTATGGTTTGATTCAGGGCCATCTATAGCTGCCTACGACTACCAGCACCAACGAGCTGATGAAAATATTTAGGTAGGTATGCGTGTGCGCACCATAATAGCTTCTTACCAAACTATAACCGAGTAAACATTGATTCCATAATACCGGACCTTTTTTTCATAGTCGAAATGAGAAAAAGAAATAAAAACTAATCGTATTTTTTTCAAAGACACATTCTAATATTTTTATATTTCATCTATCGTAGAGGTTCTTGGGGAAAGTTGCTTGTTATTATTTCGAGTAGATTCATTACCAGGGCCCCGATTCTCTTTCTTTTTGCCATTGTAATGCCATCGACACTCAACTGTCATTCTATTGTCACTGTCATTATCTAAACATCAAACCTTCAAACTGTTAGCGGAATACGAAACGGCCAAAACCATCTAGCAGAAAAATAACTGAGACGCTTTTAATATAGCGAAAAACGGCCTCAGGGTTTGAAGAATGATAGGGAACCACACTCGACTCGGTTAAAAGATTTCCAGCATATTGGTCAGACCGTGAGTGGCAGTTACTGATTTCTTTGTTTACTGTCGTATCGCCCAGTTCCTTGTTTTGCCGTTATACATAAAATATCCGCTCATTTAAATTTAATAACACGGCAATCTATACCACTACTGCGTAGTATTATCTTGGTAACAAAGTATTTAAGCGTCATCCATCATCAATTATTCATACATAACTATCGGCGATCATCGTTGCGAAAAAGAAATACTTACCTAGTGTAGGTAGGTAGTTTTTGTTCATAGAACAAAGTTAAATTAAACGCTTTATTATGACTGTTTTTATGGAGTGTCAAACATGTATTACCTACTAAATTACTATTTAATGAAATGTACTTCTTAGTGAAGTTTAAATACATATTGAATTAAATAGTTTTAAATTAATATTTCGCTCAGCACGTAATGGGATGAAATGTTCCTAATGTTTTGAATCTTTGATAGCGGTAAGAGTAAAGCGCAAGCGTTGGAGAGTGGCTGGAACAGGCACATATTTTGGACCAAGATGATGCAATTCGCGGTGCAGCGGCGGCGGCGGCGGCGCGGCGGCGTGGTGCCCCGAGAGGCACTCGGCCTGCACGTGCTGAGGTCGCCGGGGAGTTTCCACATCCGGAGGAACGGCGCACTCACCAGCCCGCACTACCTGCCTGAACACCGCTCTCCAAACAAAACCTCCACACTCAACAGCCCTAAAAAATTCAGGCTCGTCCCTTTCAGAACAACAAAATAAAACCTACCTTTATAATCCCACGAAGTTAATGCAATGGTCCGCGCGTCCGATCGTGCGTTTCGTGTGTGTTATCGCGACGTTCGCGTTTCGATCGCTTCGCTAAACGGTCTCGAGATTGACTGGTGGTCGGGCAAAGTGCCGGGGAATATATGCGCGCGCATCTGCCCGCGCGTGCGTGGTGTGGTGGGAGTGGGAGCGAGCGCCGAGCGGCGCGGCGGCGGCGAGCAGCGCCTCGTTACCACGTTCCGTAGCAACCAGCTAGTCGGGAGCCGGGACGGACGGGGCGGCGCGGCGGCGGCGGCGGCGGACGCTGCGGTCCGTGCGGTGCTCCATTCATTCACAGGGCACTTACGCCAGAAGGGGAATGGAATAGCACCCACCGTCCTATCCCCCAGACCCAATTGTAGCTCATCATTATCATGCTCCGTTCCTAGGATATACGTAGCACATACGTAGCTATCTACCTAATTTGTTTATGCTTTATCCAGTAACGCGTTTGTTTATTGTTTTCTTCGTAGCATAAAGTACGTAGCATCCAGAACTCTAACCTCGAATTTTTTGCGAGCTGATTGAAATACCTCACTAAAGTCATTTTATACATAAATATACCTAGCTTGCCGGGAAAGTGTAGATACCAAAAAGTATTGGACATGATGACCTGCCCAAACCCTGAAAATAAGCAAAGCATGCCAGCAATAAATTTCGTAAGTACTCACTCGTATACCTAGGTATAGATACGAAAGCTGTGACGAAAGGTAAATAGCAATAAAAGGGGGTAATTAACGAAACTTATCTACTGTTTGTCTGTCTGACGGATTTCTAATAAATTTTGTATTATGATAGCTTTACACTCGGGGCAGCCGCCAATACTTACTTTGTGACTCGGGTCAATAACAAGGATACTTTTTACTTCAGGGAAATCTGTAAATACGGGAAATCACAAACTCGTTCGACGGAGTTCATACAAAATTTTCTGTGCATTTTATCTACTATATTGAGTGGGGGGTATAATTAAATAGGGCTTGTAAAACTAAGGTTAGGTTGAAGTTTTCCAGTAAGATCCCTTTGACAGATCCTCCTCAGGGGATCAAAAAGGGATTGACACTGACAGTTCTATTAGATTCACTGCACGGCGGCGGCACGGCGGCGGCACGGCGGCGGCACGGCGGCGTGGGGGATTCTACTGGAAAATGTCTTTTTCTCTATGACGTATTTTTCTTTATGATGAAAAATTTCTTCTTCTGCAGTTTAAGCAATGGATCCCAATTATTTTTTTTAAGTTGGCTGTTTGTGTGTCAGTCTGTTTGACCACGTAAATCTTACTAGACAGAGTTCTACTATTTGTATGATGATATCTTAATACTCGGGTCAACATCTAGAATACTTATAACTTCAGGAAAATATTTCATTTCCACAGGAAAACACAGCAACTTGTCTACGTTATTGAGTTTCGTTAACTAGATCTTGTAAAACAAGGCATAGGTTTCTTTGACAAATCCAGCCAAATGTCCCTCTATTAAGCTAATTTCTACAGAATGCATTTACAATTGAGCCCGTTTGCTTAGGGTTAGTATGCTAACCTTTGTGGACACTGATAAAAAATAGTTTAGGGTCATTCAGGGTCAGGTCAGGAATCAAATAAAATATTCGCTGCAATTAAAGTCGGAAAAAAACCTAAAAACAGCCACTTTTGGTATTAATTGCCATAACTTTAATTACAGCGAATATTTTATTTTATTCAGTTTGCAAGTTCTAATTTTACATAAGGATAATACTAAAAACTTGGGCAACGGACATTCTGATAGATTGTTTGTATAAAGAGAAAACTTTTATGTGAAGTGGCGCCATTGTCCACTGACGACTACACTCGCCTTAAACGAAGAGAACTATTAGCTAGGTCCTGTTCGCGCCATGTGAAGACAGAGTACATTAGCACCACTCCATGTCTGCCCTTGGGTGACGAAAGAAGAAATTAAGGGTTTCCGGGAGTTGGGTAGCAGCGCTTCTCGTTTTGAAAACATCATCTGAAATCTCACATTGCGACCACACGGCGACCACCAACCGGAACCCAAAGAACAGCCTCAATAAGAAACAACCCTTAGATCCCGGCCGTCCTACTGTCTCACGGGCGCTGAGTTAGGGCACAGCAGCGGGTAGGGTCTCTCTGGCTGGGTGCATCGTGCCTCAAGTTGGCTGAAGCATGCCTTAAGGGCCTGCCTCGAACTTTTAAACGTCTCTTTCCCACTAATGGCAAATCCTATGTGTGAGAACAGAGCGGAAGTGCCATATTTAGACGATAGTACTCAAAAAACTGAACGACAAGAATCTATGCATGTACAAGCGTATCATATTCGCAAAAAATCGGGTAGGGTCTCTTTGGTTGGGTGCGTCGTGTCACAGTGTCACTGGCTGCGTCGTCTGTTTGGCTGTTTAACGCTGCGTCATGTTACTGGCTGGCTGCGTCACATCTGACTGGCTGGCTGCAGCATCACTCTGGATGACTGCGTCATGTCACTAGCTAGCTACAGCATCTCAGACTGGTTGCGTTGTATCTCTGGCTGACTGCATCGTGTCTCAGGCTCTCTGTGTCGTCTCTCTGGCTGGCTGTGTCATCTCTCAGGCTAGCTGCGTCATCTTACTGGCTGACAGCGTGACTTTTATTTCTATTCCAGTTAATTAATAGCAAAATTAAAGAGTTTTGACCCATTATTTTCGTTAAAATAATAACCTTGTCACTTGACTTGCGCAAAATGTCACGTTAACTGGTATTTTGTATTTTTAAATTGAAGTTTGACGAAACGTTTAGTTAAATTTGACTGATTATCCACCATTAGTCTCTTAATAGGCTCTTTTCTATAATGCAAAATTATAATTACCATAAAAGGAAAAAAAAAAAAGCCAGTCAAGTGACCCGAAGAACGGTTAACAAAAAAAATTATCAAAACAACATACATAACTAAGTCGACTACACTACTCACAAGTCACTACACCCTGCGTACGAAGTCGCGGGCAAAATTACTTACATAATTTACTTGTAAGGGGTATTTTTCTCCTGACTGATAATTCTTGCTGCTAAATTGCAAGATTAATCAAACCATAAAAACTGATTCAAATTTCCCAAAGGTGCACAGACTTTTATTCTACTGCTTATAAAAACATCGCAAACATTTGTTTGACTTTCGCACTTTACATGTTTATACTACTTACTTAAATAATTATGAAAAAAAAAACAGTAAGTATAGTTAAATTGGTCAGAATGAACCAAATATATTTGGTTTTTCCAAAGCCTATTAGAAACCATAACAAAACTTGTTTATTACAAAATCAAGGGAAATACATTCGCGTCTCATATATTGAAAATCGACAAAAAATATGATCTCCCATACAAAATGTTAAATTAGCTGACTGCCACTATCCTAAGTTTTTCTCAATGTCACAAATTATTTAATTTTACCTACTGACTGAAGCATGTCATTTCTAACTAAAAACATGAGAAACAAGTAAAAAAGAAATACCTTACCTTCCTACCCAACCCTCTTTTACTTATTACTAATTTATTAAAATCCGAATATTAATAAGTAGGAACCTGTATGATCTATTTAGGTCCATATTACATACATACATATATCACGCCTTTATCCCTTGCGGGGCAGAGCGTAAAGGGCCGCAAAAAACGGACATTTACGCCACGTCTGACAAACATTTGAGGGTCATTCAGAAAATTGTGTATCGCCATAGTGACAGGTAGCCAGCCCATCGCCTAAAATTGCAATACACACCCTCGAGTCCATTCGTCGCCTTTTACGACACCCACGGGAAAGAAATGGGGTGATGCTATTCTAAGCCGGCATCACACGGAATAGGTTTATAATAATTAAGATTATTTAAGATCTGTCATTTGGCATAACATGGGGTATGTTATTTGGGTAAAGCTATAGAAGTAACGTACCTATTTAGAACCTATCCTAGCTACGAACGAATATCTAGATAAATATAGGATTCTATGTGTGAACTTAAATAATAAATAAGTTACAATAAATGTGTTAAATATACCCACTTGCTTATAAATATTCATAATATAACGTTTGGTCAATATAAAATTTGGTCACGATTTTCAAAGAGGTACTAACTTATACTAAAAAGATCTGGAAAAATGTGAGCCATGAGCTAGCTTCAATTACCACTTTCGGTCGTGGTGCCTTTGATTTTGATATTAAGTCTCGAGTGAAAATTATGATTAGCGTGTGAAGTGAATTCACTTGCATGCTCTAATGTGTTGATACCACGCTACTCTTGCATGGGCTCTTAAACATTATATTAAGTACCTATTGGCACTCTAAAAAGATTACGATAACGGCGAGAAAATGCACAAATTTAAAAACAAAATGATACAATCCACGCTAAGGATCTGCGTATAAAAAAGTATTTCAGGTGCGAGTATCTATGTGAGATAACAAATATTTATCTGCGAGATTTAGGTACCACGCGCCCGAAGTATGTGTACTACTTATATACCTACCACAGGACATAAGAACAAGAAAATTTAAATACGTAAATATTATTATCATGCTGGATTTACTTACATAACATGTGATACAATGCGTTACATAATAAAGGTGAACGTACGACGACCTTCCTGATTGTGTGTACTTGGCCTAGCCTAATTTCTGTTTTTGAACAATCTTGTTGCATAGTTTTAATTAAACGCATTACAAGTTCACCTTAGTTTTAAGGCTGTATATATGACTGTTGAACAGAATATACTAAATTAAATATTTTACTCTTCTTCTCATCTGTTAATTCTACCTATTTCTGTAGAGCTCAAACGCTTGTTTTATTTTATGCGTAAATCTATATGCTCAGAACTATTTACTATTGCTACATAAGCCGGAAGTTTAATTTGGGGTCAGCTGCCTTATAAGTAAATAGGGTGAAATTTTACTAGTGACCAATAGCGCTCAAGGCGGGCTGGTGATAAGGAAAAACTTTTTCCGAAGGAACAAAGCTGGTAATACGAAAACAGAATTTGACCTTTCATACAAAATTGCCGATCAGCTGATTTGAGTTACCATGGAAACGCAAACAATTTTTGTCAAATTTCAACCTATGTTCCTTGAGGAAAGTTGTTCCTTATTGTAGCCCGTCTTGATAACTCGCTATTTCGAATATTGTTAGTTCATTGTGAGTGGTAACATCTTGGAATTGATAGTAATGCTACTGTCTGCCTACTGAACTTAGCACGCGAGACGTGCATGACTATTCGATAGCACTTTGATACCTACTGTATGAACAGGATGTTTTGTAAAGAATTAACACTCATTTATATTTTCATACATACGTTTGTAAAATATTAGCTGAAAATATTTTAATGGATCGACCAGCCCATGAAACTGAAAAACTTTTCCTAAGGAACATAGGTCGAAGATGAATATAAAAATTGGACCTCCCATACAAGTTGAATTTTCCTTAGGGAAAGTTTTTCAGTTTCATGGGCTGCTTCAGGCCTTGAAATACTTGCAATTATTTTTTACACCTTATATTTTCACAACTTAATACAATAACAGATTTAAATTAATTTTCATGATGATAATAGGTATATGTAATAATCACTATAACATTTTCGTTAATAAAGCTACTAAATACTAAGATCTAGTTCAACAAAATATTGAACAGTAGATAATATTTATTTTGAAAATAACACTGTTGCGTGTTTTTAGAATATAATATATAAAAAAATATCTTTAAAGTTTTTCTTTTCAGTAACTTAAGAGACTTAGCTACTTATAAATGCCACCTTGTGTGAAATACGGTTTATAGAAATCTCGATCTGTTTTCAGAGGCCTATTACTAGTAGTAGGCGGTTGAAAAACTCTGCCACCAGAATTCCTTGTGTCGTTGGACGACTCGGTATCCCACACGAAAAGAAAGATTAAAACGAAAATGATCTACCACAGTTCACGTCATGTACATTATATCCGTAGCTTGATATGCGTGCGTAATACATACAATAACATAATTTTATTGTATTGATAGTACAGTTGTTCCCCATAATATGTAAACAATACAATACTTGTTGATAAGCCACAGATACGTCTGTCGATCACACTCGTTATATTACAGCATTGTTCTTTGACCTAATTATTTCCATATTTCTATTATATTATATAAAATAAATTATATATAATTTGAGTACCAAATTTTTAAAACACTTCCCGTGTTAGGTATACAATTTTTGAAAACTTGCAAAATTTTATCCTGCCCGCGCTTGAAAATTTTGCAAGTTTTCAAAAATTATATATAAATTATTTTATTGTTTTCTAGATAACTACTTATCTAAGCATACAACCTGGGTTCTAATTGATTATACTGATTTTTGTGCGGTTTACAGCTGGAACAACGAAGGAATAGAAAGACGGTGCGCGTGGCACCTTTACAGATAGCGCACTTAGAGAGCATTTTGCTTACACATACATATGCAACCACGTTTACAGGAATCTCAAGAGGAACTCAAACCGAATATGAGTGAGGTTGCCACGCATGAGCGATCGCTGCGTACTCCAGCCATATTACGTTCTCGTATCATGTATTGAATCCAGACGTATGACGATCTCGTTTTGAATATAGGTATATTACGTGCTCGTATAGAATTAAAAAAAACGTATCAGTAAGGCGGTTTACCCACCCAAAATAAGGCCAAGGTCATAAGAAACTGATATACATTTTATGTGACAGCTGTCATCATCATCTTACTAAACTAAAAAATAGGTCTATCTCGGAAACTATGTATGCTTTTCTATGTATTCTATTCTAACCTCGGAAACTATGTATGTATCTTTGGGAAAGTTGGAAGCCCTAACGAGATCTAAATTTCAGATGGCAGATGACAAACAAAAAAACTTTTTCTGAAAGGCTATAAGCAGGCTTTGTGTGTCGGCTTTCAGTTTCTTTGAGAAATTGTAGGTCTTGACAAAGTCTTAAAACTAGTATCGACGAGTTGTTTTTGACATTCTGCAACCTAGGTATTTTTTACTCTTAACTTTTTTAGGTACTTACTTTTACTTGTTATTTTGCCACTTTCACATTATACTACCTTAACATTCTGCTACTTTGTCATTTTGTTACCATAATTTATTGCATCTCTCACTCGTAGGTATAAGAGGGGGTCCAAAAACATTATATTAATTTTTTGCTGACACTCCTAAATTCCCGTCAATGCGAGCTTTCTTCATACCAAATTTCAAGTTCAAAGCTAAACTAAAGATGTAGTTATTAACGTGGGGCATACAGACAGAGTAACAGAGGGACAGACAGAGTTAACGAAATGATAAGTGTCTGTTGTAGAGTACAAATCCCTAAAGATTGATCTAGTGTTCTGTGTGTAAGGAAAAATTTAAGTACTACAAAATGTATTTAAATAGAGCTATGCAGTTGATTCATTTTAGAACTTGTCGTATAAACATTTGTTACCATTCGGTAGGCTGGGTACTTTCCTTCCTTATGTTGTTCAACATAAATAATTAGAATATTGTTAGTGTCACTATCTCTAACATACACGTGCAATAATTCATCGGTATTAGAGTTATCTACTATAACAATGCAGCATCCGTCCTACAAGTAAGGCCATCCCGATAAGTCATATTTGACAACTGTCAGATTCGTACTAATGCTACGTACGACAGAAGATCCATTTTCCTTTTTTGACATCTCTTTTAGTATGGAGATGACAGCTGTAAAATATGGCTTATAAAATGGCGTTACTTTAGTCAATTGTTTGATAACATAATAATGGCAAGAAGTTTATAATTAAAAGTAGTTACCTACTGATATGATACTGCTGACGCAAGTCGATCACACGTCCCCCCGAACTTATAGATAGGAATAAAATGTTTCCACAATAATAACAAATCTGATAAATAAAATGTTGATCTCATCACGTGACTAACGAGAGTAGTAGTTTACACGCATTCTCTGCGTGGGGTCCCAAATTAATAGTGGTAAAATGTGTGGTAACTATGTCACAAACTGGGGATGACATTATTTTCCCGCGGCGGGAAAGAGCCTATGTAGTGTAGGTATGTGAGGAGTATATATGGTTGCTGAGTAAGCTCTCACGATAAGACCTACCGAATCCGGATATCTGTTTTATCCGAATGTCTACCAATTTTGTACTCCGGATAATTCAGTTATTACTTTGGACAAATGATTTAATTTTTAGTATGAAATTCTACAGTAGGATTTATATTTTTTTTGTATATTTGACTGGTTATTTAATTTTGTAGGACAATTTAAATATATGCACCTTATATCATACAGTATGCTTTCTCAAAATTTAACACCATTATTTTGTTTTATTACCTGTGTTTTTGTCTATGGTTTTTGTATTATGATTATATGTACGAAGTAATCCGGATATTTTAAAAATATTCACCGTATAATAAAAATTTACGCTTAATGTAAACCCTATCTGTGGCACTATAGAGACTGACAAACCGCTGACTATACCTAAGTACGCTACTTCATCTTTTTCGTGTGGAACACCGAGTCGGCCAACGACCTGACGCTCGAAACCCTACTAATACATACGAAGGATCTGCAAGGGACAAACCCAAACGCAGGTTCAAGCGAAACTCTGACACCAGGGTTCGTCGGGTCGTTGGACGACTCGGTGTCCCATACGAAAAGAAGAAGAAGCAAAACTATCCAAAGCTGGTAGGTACTTACCTACATACTTATTTTATTAGAAATCTCATGTAAGTATATTTTGCATCGACTAAGTAGAATAAGAATGATAATGAGATGACCGATATGACGCTAGTATGACACTCGTACCATACAATCGAAAATTTTAAGCATAATAAATATTTTGTTACTAACAGTTGTTTTTGTAACATGTTATGTTACGGAGTAAACTTCTAAAATTTCCAAATAATTTCGGTATCTGGAGTTTAATAGAAGGGAAGTGTTAACTCGGGTGAGTAAGCGTGGTAAATATGGCAGGGGTAGGTGTAGGCACATGTGCAGTAGTAGACTATTGCGGCTGTAATATTGTAACTAATCCTGCGCTTGCCAAGCAAGCATAATGAGTTTGGCTAATGCCCTCTTTTCTTCTGTCTTGCGGGAAACTGAGGCGGCTCTCCCACTGCACCGCACTCCGTCGCGTAGCGCGGGCTCGAAGATTTTAAAGTTGTATAGTACATCAGTACGTTTCGAAAAACCGCCTAGTGCAACACACCGACAAAGCGTCAACGCGCAGTGGCGGGATCTGCCGCTCCGCGCTACGCGTCGGGGCGCGTTCCCAGTGTGTGAGGCGCCTAAGTCGAAGAAGGATCCGATGAATGACTCGGTGGAAGAGTGTTTAAAGTGGAGCGAAACCCTTTGTCCGGCAGTGGAATTTTGTGGCTGTTCATGATTCTTGTCTTTGAGGCTTTGATTATGTCAACAGATATGGATTCCATCACATAATAAACCCATCCCATAATATACAGTGTGGCGCGGCGGGTACATCACACACACACGGTTATTTTATTAGTTTGTAGGTACGCAAACTTTGCAGTGATACAACGTTATCTGATTGACCCTCAAACTTAATATCCGTATTACGGCCATTAACGCTCTGCCTACCCCGTAAGGGATATAGCCGTGATTATGTATGTATGTATGTTATTTTTAATTCAGTTCGCAAACTTTGCACAGTGCTTCTACCCGTACCTAATATGAACAACGTTTACTATGGGCAGTTACTAGTTATTATTCTGTGCTATGGGGCCACCTGCGTAATCACAATGAAAAATTGCCTGTTCTTTTCATTTTGGTCAAGTAGGTGTGTACCAATTAAGTTTCTTTGGAAAAGCTGTTCTTTTATTCATTAATTTTCATTCGGAGTTGGCCCCATAGTAACAGTTGTTCATATTACGGGTAGAAGCACTGTGCAAAGTTTGCGAACTGAATTAAAAATAACATACATACATACATAATCACGGCTATATCCCTTACGGGGTAGGCAGAGCGTTAATGGCCGTAATACGGATATTAAGTTTGAGGGTCAATCAGATAACGTTGTATCACTATAGTGACAGGTTGTCAGCCCATCGCCTAAAATTGCAATACACATCTGACCCTCGAGTCGCCTCTTACGACACCCAAGGGTAAGAAATGGGGTGATGCTATTCTAAGCCGGCATCACGCGGGCTAAAAATAACCTTGTAGGTATATGTAAGTAAAATTAAGTACGTTCTTAAAAAATGCTTTAAAAGTTGTATTTGATGCAGCTTTTGATGCAAAAGATTCAAATTATATCTGGGTATTACTATACAGGGTGTAAGGGACGGTGTACCGAAAACTTTGCAGGCATGATCAGACCATGAAACTGAACAACTTTTACTATGGAGCCTATGTTGGGAAACGAATTCTTTTTTTCAACTTTCCATAGAAAGTCAGTCAGCTGATCGGGAATTTTGTATGGGAGGTTGATAAAAAAATATCGTTTACCAACATAGCTTCCATAGAAAAAGTTGTTCAGTTTCATGGTCTGATCATGCCTGCAAAGTTTTCGGTACACCGTCCCTTACACCCCGTATTTTCACATAAAACTAAATCCTTGCTTGTAAGGGACAGAGTAAAGAAACTTCGCAAATATGTTTCTTATTCTAATTACTCTTCTATTCACACATAGGAAGTGGTAATCAATAGGTTAACTAGGTACTTCCAATAGTAGCTTTGGTTAGATGAGTACGTGAATGAAACATGATCCCATGACAAGTGGTTGACGGTTTATACCTACCACCAAGGAAAAAATTATTGGATTGAATTACTGGAATCTATCAACAAGGACATATTAATTACTTTATTTATAAAAGTTTTATACCTACATGAGTAATGCAAAGGTTCATCTATCCTATGATTTGCGGAACTGCGGAAATAATGGTTTTGGATGTTAAAATGGGGAACAAATGAGGAACAAATGAGGGACCTCCGCGTCGGTTGCTTGAGGAGCTTCTGGAGTGTGATCTACTCGCAATGGCTGCAGCAGCGGCTACTGTGATTTCATCATCTTCTTCCGAAAGGACGTGTCTCGGACGGTGTTTATAATGCGAGGTTGGATGGGGGAAGTAGGTTAGGTGCATATATTCCTTCATATACACTTTAATGGTAGGGAGACCTAAGTCGATGTGGAGATTGGCGTTCCGCACGTACAAGGGTGCCCCGGTAGCTTTGCGCATGCATGCGGTTTTGGATGACCTGCAGCATATTCAGATGTGAATCGAAGGTGTGAGCAAAGGTTACGCTGGCGTAGGTTAAAATAGCCTTTACACAGGTGGTGTAAATTCTCACCTTATTTCTAAGGGAGAGTTTGCTCTTTTTGTTCAACATCGGGTGAAGTCTGCCCAAAACGAACGCCGCGCGGTTGCGAACACTCATTATGTGGGTACGGAAGCTATGTCTGGAGTCGAGGGTGACTCCTAGGTATTTGGTCTCGTTAACCCAGGGGATGGGTCGGCCGAAAAGCTTTACAGCGGGGACGTTCAGCCGATTAGTGCCCCTACGAAAGTGCACGGGTTTACTTTTTTCGGGATTGACCTCGATTCTCCATTTGCGGAACCAGCTCCCGAGGGAGTCTAGTGCGTTCTGGGGAATCCTAACTAACTTTAAGTGGTGAAAATAGGTAAGTTTCCACGGGACGACTATGAGTGAGCGTAACCACGGGGCTGGCTACGTCTGGAGATATGATTATTTGATGAGTGTGAACTCTAAGGACTTCGTATCGTGTACTAATACAGCAATATCTATAATGGCCCCTGTGAACCTGACGAATGCAGAGGACATGTGTGACCCTTTGATACCTACAGACTACACTAAATGCGCCAAAAGTAGTGTGGCGCGACGTAGTGTCGATGCGCGGTCAGCAATTCTGCACCTCCCGTGCGCAGTGACCTATTCTAGAGTCGCACGCCACGTCCGCGCCCCGGCAGTCCCCTCCCGATAACTTGTAAATCATGAAAATCTGTGTACCAAAGACAATAATATACCCGTTGTCGTATATTCGGCTGCTTCCTTTAGGTATGCAACCTCTAAATAAATAACTAGAACACGCACTAATAATAAAGACCCCAATAGTAGGAACTAACATAATATTTGATTCCAATTGAAATCATTATGGTCAAACTACGTTCTATAGCACTATAACAAGACCTAAGTACAACAAATGGTTTACTTTAAAAAAAACTTGTTTCATGTTCCATGTTGTTCCTCATTGCTGAAAGGTGACAAGAGTCAAGGTGTTTCCAAGCCTATCAGTCTTGATCCCAAGGACTGGAGTGGAGGAATTTTCACATGGACCCCGATTCTGCAGGACATTTCCATAGGTACATACATACATATATCACACCTTTATCCCTTTCGGGGTAGGCAGAGCGTAAACGGCCGCAAAAAACTGACATTACGACACGTCTGACAAACATTTGAGGGTCATTCGGAAAATTGTATATCGCCATACCTAGTGACAGGTTGTCAGCCCATCCCCTAAAATTGCAATACACACTCTCGAGTCCCTTCGTCGCCTTTTACCACACCCACGGGAAAGAAATGGGGTGATGCTATTCTAAGCCAGCATTCGTTACTATTTAGATATACCAAATATATGTACAGTCAATCTTACGTGCGGAAAGCCAATGTATGTCTTATGCGCGCGGCATAAGGACGGTCCAAAGTCCAAACTGTCTAACCCAGTCTGATATTAACTGTACGGGTACTGGTTGTGGTATTATTTAAATTGTGGCACTGTACCTATAGGGAGGGAGGTGACAAGTAGAAAAACTTCCTCAAGGAACATAGGTTGCATCGTAACGTAAGTACTGAGCTGATTTATAAAATGGGGAGCTCTAATAATTTGTGATAGGTAGTCGAGTAAACTTTAATGGGAGGAAGATTTTTTCGGCATTATTGTTGGGAAAAGTTGTTTAGTTTCATGGACTCAGTTATGGACAACCCTCAAAAGGAACTCAATACTGTAGCCCGGAGGCCACAGGTAAATAAAAACAGGCTGAAGAGAACTTATGACTTCTTTATTGATAAGTGTAAAGGACGAACGTCAAGGACGAACCCTAAAATAACAATATAAAAGTTAGTGTGGCGATGATGGGTGGGTGAAAGAAGAAAAGCTAAGTAGATGATGGTAAACGGATGTAGATAAATAGATATATGTACCTCTTTGAGGGTTCCTTTTTACGCGACAACACAATTTTTCCACAATTAATGGAGATATATAAGCTTGGCCTTATGGCCTAATAAAATGTAATTTTAAACAGCACGGAACTATAACGGCACTGGTAATCTTGCTACAATCAGTGTTTTCTCGTGAGAAGCTAGGTGTTGAGTGCAAGGAACATATATACGTTGAGTGCGTCAGGAAGAAAAATACGTCTGCACGACGTTCCAATTCTTTTATTTGATTTGAAATTTAACATAATTCGAAAAAGAAGAGGTGACATGGAAAAGGATGCCGACGCAGAGTTTTCACTCTGCTACAGTACTTTTCCTATTTAACACTATAAGTATCTTTTCATAAAAACAAATACGGAAATAAACATCTTTGAGCATTAATCCGGTTGAAATACTCTTAGCCTAAACAACACTTAAGAACAACTCAAACATACTTATTTAACCTAAAAGCACAAAATATAAAAATAAATACCTACGCGAAAACTATAATTAGTTCTCCGTTTTATCTGCTTAATACGATTCAAATATACTATAATAAAAGATAATATAGACAGATAATCCTAATGTGATGATTACTAATGATAATGTAAAGTAAATACTCAGATAATAGGAACCTATTACATTAATTATCAGATATACGAATAAAAGTAATCAGTAATCACCTTATTTGAAATAACGCCGTTAGATAGCTTTATTTAGATTAATCATAATAACATAGTAGGTAGGTACTTGCTTACTTGCATTGTTTTATCGCGGTTTTTATTATTAAGTTGCCGTTCACGTAAGGCTATTTATTGATGCGTTGTAAAAACAACTAAGATTTCCGTTTCCCAGATTCAAAAATAAAATAATCATTTTTATACGATGCAACCTATGTTCCTTGAGGAAGTTTTTCTACTTGTCACCTCCCTATAGGTACAGTGCCACAATTTAAAATTTTAAATTATACCACAACCACTCGTACAATTTAATATCAAGCTGGGTTAGACAGCTTAGACTTTGGACCGTCCTTATGCCGGGCGGATAAGACATACATTGGCTTTCCGCACGTAAGCTTGACTGTTCATATAATATTAGGTATATCTAAATAGTAACGAATGCCGGCTTAGAATAGCATCACCCCATTTCTTTCCCGTGGGTGTCGTAAAAGGCGACGAAGGGACTCGAAAGTGTGTATTGCAATTTTAGGCGATGGGCTGACAACCTGTCACTATGGCGATACACAATTTTCCGAATGACCCTCAAAAATTGTCTGACGTGGCGTAAGTGTCCATTTATTTGGCCGCCGTTTACGCTCTACCTACCGTGCAAGGGATTATAGGCGTGATATTTTTATGTGTGTATGTATTTGATCGCTTCTGTAGAATGAGTGTTTTGGGCCCATCCCCCAAAACTATGATTTTTAAGTAACATTTGACACTGCAGGGTAAAGGCTATAAACATTAATTATTTTATTATAATAGCATCTTATTTTATTTAGGAACGTACGTAGTAACTACGAATTTATCGATCGATTTTGTCGCCGCAGGTAAGTATTCTGTAAATAATAAATAAACGAGCTTATTTATTAATTTATTATTTATGAACATTAGTTATATAAATAAACAAGAGTTTTTACAAAACAGTATCTTTAAAAATATATGTTTTTCCCCGTCCACTAACTTAACATTTTTTTAAGTGAAAAGGTACTGTTGAACTTATAGCTAGTTACATTCTTTTCGGTTACCACAGTCGGATTTTTAATAGTTATTTTATATTTCTTTTTAATTTCAGATTTATTCGGTTTTAGTGGAGCAACAGCGTTACAATGCAAGACCTGTAGACCACCTAACCTACGTCAATTGTGATTGATGCAGTTCTATTACCTACTACAGTGCACGGTTGGTAGATGCGAACCAAATAGAATTGACATTGCGTGTTCGCTTGGCAAATTATCCGCAATCTGTGGTGTACAGTAATCTACGAGGGTCCATCGAGAAGGATGTTGTTATAGCTGTTACGACTACCGCCGAGGCCGCGGCTCCCCTCCTCACACAATTACCTAGTTTAAACCACTCCGTGTTTATCAGCATTGATAGCCCCTCCATTTACGTCACTAAAACATGAACACACAATGGCCACGATTCTAACTGACCACGTCGTTATTGCTATTTTCAGCTAAAAAGACGAATAAACGTTACACTGTGTGATGTTTTATTTAGTACATGTGGCTTAGAATCCCATGTGATGCTGGATTAGAATATCATCAGCTCATCTCTTCCCGTGGGTGTCGTAAGAGGCGACTAAGGGACTCGAGGGGTAACATTTGTAGGTAATGTAACCCTACAAGACAATTTTAGGGCATGTGCTTCTTCGCCACACCGGCTGTCAGATGGGCTGATATTCTATCTCTATAGTGATACTTACACAATTTTCTGAACGACCCCTAAATTTTTGTCAGATGTGAATGTCCGTTTTTACGGTCTGCCTACCCTGCAAGGGATATTGACGTGATATATGTATGTGTGTTGACTAAACGAAGAGACCAGATCTTTAAAGCTTTAATTTGTCATATGTGGCGTTTGTATTGTGTCCTTTTAAATTAGGCAAATCTAGAAAAGTATCCACAAGGGTACTGTTTAAATAGGTGGCGTATTATAAGGCAGAAGTCTCTGCACAAAAAAATGCAGGGTACATATTTTCTAGTACTTCGTCTACATATTTAAGAAGTAAGTACATATGATAATAAGTTGAGGATATGTCTTATCAGAATGGAAGCCATCGTGAGAAATGAAACGTACTATTTACAGAGACCAGATCTTTTGCGACTCAAGTTTATACGAGTCTCGTCAGCAGAACTGTTCGTTATTAAATATACTGAAAGATCGCTGACGGCTGCACCTTAACAGTTAGGTAAAGGAAAACAATCAACGCCTTAAGAAGTTAGTGATTAAAAAAAAATAAGACTTGTTAGCTTGCCAGTAGGCATTAAGCCACTTCAAACGTTCAGACTTCTAATTATTTTTATCACTTGAAGTGTGGGTCATAAAGTCGATGGTTGACCCGTATTTAAACCGTCTACTATGGAAGGTTCCAGGTGTGTCTTAACCACTTCTTTCTGCTCCGTGGTCTTAACCACTCGAAGAGTAGATGGCGATGCCAAAAGAACGGGCTACCTCAAGGGAGTGTGCTGGCTCCTGCTTTATTCAATGCTTACACAAACGATCAGCCACTAACGTCGAATACCAAACACTTCCTCTTTGCAGATGATCTTGCACTGGCTGCTCAGACGCTGAGCTTCGAAAAAGCAGAAGAATTCAAAGTCAAAGTCGCAAACACGTCGCAAACAACTAAAAATAAAGCAAAGCCATATTTTGAGTACGAGTAAGTTGTCACTAGGTAATTAGACTAGATATGGATACCTAGTTATTTAAGTTGTCGCCATTTTAGTAACAGTTAGGTATGATATGAAATTTGTTTGTTTTGTCCCACTCCACGTAAGCAGGATGGCTGCTCGTTAACGCTAATAACTACACATGAAATTAGTTACATTACAGCATTTATGTGTGCAATTATTACGCTTGTCTCCACCGACCTTGGTTAATTGTAAAAGTTAACAGTAACGGATATGTTCATCTATGAATGAGTACAGTATACAGAAAAATTGTTTCAAATATCTATTTTTCTACAAAAACAAGACACATGAATCGATGAAAGATAACTCATCGAGGCACATTCGATTCGCAAAATAAGGTTGATAATTAGAGTAAACATAATATGTTAATAAATCATAATTATTTCAATATAAACAGTCGAGATTACGATACAGAAGTCATAACAATATGAAAGGGTCTACTAAATCAGGTTCATGATTATTTTACGTTCGAGGAAGTTTAGGCACATATATTTAAGAAATTGAATATTCGCAGGGCTGATCTAGAATGTAGATGATTACACTTTTTAGCTGCGAGACTCTATTCATTCACGAGATAATTTTCCGTAGTAGATAGTTACCTACTCCTAAACACACCTATGGTTCATGGATTAAAACATAAACTAGATACGGTAGAGTCAACCTACAGTGTAGAGTGTACTTTTGTTCAGTACCACATATATTTCAATTGAAACAACACAAAGCGGCAACAACTTGTTAAAATAAGTAATTTTAACTAGCACGCTCATATAACGGTTTGTCCAGAATACCTGTAGTGAATATTCTAGACATTTCAAGTTAATCACTACATATTATGAAATAAATTCGCTTCCTGTGTCTGTCTCTGTCCCGGTGTTCCTATGTATTTATACTTAATTTAAAACCACGCAACGGATTTCGATGCACTTTTTTCAATGGATGGAATGATTCAAGAGGAAAGTAATTTTATTAGTGACCGATGGTGGAACCTCGAGACAGGCGGGGGATAAGGAACAATATTACCCAAAAACCCCATACGGAACGAGACGGAACACCGCGTTGCCCAAAGGGTTGAAATATGACAAATATATATATATCCTTTATTGCATAAAAATGTACAAACAGTGTGAGCAAAGGCGAGCTTATCTCTAAGAAGAGATCTCTTCCAGCCAACCCGTCGTCGGTAGTGCGAGAATCAATATTTTTGTGGGGACAAAACAATGCAACAATTAAAATTAATTTTAACTATACTACAGTACTTTACATAAATATATACAATATAGCAATGGAAACGCAAAATATTTGAGGTAATATGCATAGTACCTAACTCCAATCAGCTGATCGGCTATTTTTTATGGCAGGTAAAACATTTTTTATCGTCCTTGATTCCTCGGGCAAAGTTGTTTCTTATGACCAGCCGGTTTTGAGTTTTCGCTATCAGTCACTAGTAAAATTCCGCCTATATGCCAATAAAAGGTCGAATTCCCGCGGAAAAACGGTTAGCAGCGAGTGAAACAATAATTTAGATTCTTTATTAAATACACTCGAGAGCAATGAATTAGGGCCACGTTCAAAACCCTAAAAAAGACAGCAGGCTAATCGTACGTTTTTTGAGCGACACCATGAGCAATGTCATAGAAAATTTCATAAAAATGAAGTGTTTATTGTATGTGCCAACGAAATTAATTGCATTCAAATATACCCCTTTTTCTCACGGAGCGGTAATAAAAATGGTTTTAGATTAACATAACCATTAATTTTCCCCTTCCTGGCAATCCCGAAAATGTTGGTATTTATTTTGGAAAACCAACAGCTGTTGACATAACATACATAAAACCGATAAAACAGAAAGCCAATAATAGGTTTTCACCTGTAGACAATAGAGTAAGCTAAAATAAGCATTTACAATGAAACACGACACCATTTTGTTGTAGCACACAACACACATCTACACTAATAATAATATAATATTATAAAGAGGAAAGATTTGATTGTTTGTTTGTTTGTTTGTTTGCATCGAATAGGCTCCGAGACTACTGGCCCGATTTTAAAAATTCTTTCACCATTGGAATCCTACATTATTCTTGATGAACATAGGCTATATTTTATACGAGAAAAAAATAGGGATCCGCGTGAAAATTTCGATAATGTAACCCAACGTGTGAAAAATGTACCAAAAAAATATCTTATATCGCGTACGCTGTGGAAATTATTGACAATAGAGCAAAGTGATGTACGACAGTTTTATAGAGGACATCAATATCTATAATAATGTCCGTGATACCATATGTCTAACTATTACAGTTATGCCACAATAACTACATTTTCATTTAAAAATATACCAACTACGCCACATTATTCGTACCAGTGTAATGATTACATATAATCATTACTATATTAAAGGGTGTCAGGGATAGCCCTCAGAATACTAATAGGGTACATGCAGACTATGAAACTGAACAACTTTCCCCTAGGAACATATTTCAGGAAACGTAAAAAAACTGACTTCCCATAGTGAATGCAGTCAGCTGATTGTGATTTTGTATGGAAGGTCATTTTTTGGCGTTTCCTGACATATGTTTCTATGGGAAAGTTGTCCAGTTTTATGTTTCATGCACCCTATCAGTATTCGAAGGGCTGTCCCTTACTCGGTATAAAAAGACGACAAAAAACATTAAATAATGCATTAAAAAAATCTACACTAAAATAATACATACATACACATATCACGCCTATTATCCCTTGCGGGGTAGGCAGAGCGTAAACGACCGCAAAACGGACATTTACACCACGTCTGACATTTGTTTGAGGATCATTCGGAAAATTGTGTATCGCCATAGTGACAAGTTGTCAGCCCATCGCCTAAAATTGCAATACACACCCTCAAGTCCCTTAGTCGCCTCCTACGACTCCCACGGGAAAGAAATCGGGTGATGCTATTCTAAGCCGGCATCACACTTAAATAATAATTATATAATCTACACTAATATTAGAAACAGGATTTTATTTATTGTTTGTTTGATTTGAATAGGTTCCGAAACTACTGGACCGATTTAAAAAATTCTTTTACCGTTAATTGAAATTGAAATTCTTCATTCAATGTCGGATAGTATTATCACTTATTGACGTCATAAACCGTCATTCTAAAAAAAGAAATTTGTATCACAAAATTTTCTTTTTTTTATTACAATTTTGTTATGGCCTAAAAGAAAACCGGCTCGGACGGGATAAAAAAAAAAATATAGGCACTGCCAAGGGACTGTCCAGGTTAATCACACGGCATGTAAATTTACGCCACCACCATCTGAAAACGATATTTGTTTGAAATTGAAATTGAAATTGAAATTCTTTATTCAATGTAGGATAGTATTATCATATCACTTATTGACGTCATGAACCGTCATTGTAAAAAAAAGAAATTTGTATCACACAATTTTCTTTTTTTTATAACAATTTTGTAATGTCCTAATAGAAAACCGGCTCGGGCGGGAGAAAAAAATAAAAATCAAAGCACTGCCACGGGGCTGGCCAGGTTAATCACACGGCATGTAACTTTACGCCACCACCATCTGAAAACGATATTTGTTTCAAATTGAAGTCAAGATTTTTAAAGCGTGTAGTTTACATGCGTATAATTAATCGGACCTCCTGAACAGGAAAAACCCACCAAAAAACCTGCCCAGAAGTGCTCCTACTCTAAATTAACAATCTTACTAGCCCCTAAGCTACCCTAGCTAATTCTGTAAGTAAAAAAAAAATATATGTATAGACCAAAAATGGCTACATATTTTTTTTTTTTGTAAAAATTGAAGTAGATAAATCTACCTACCAGTTTTAACTTATAAAATATTTACTTTAAACAATTGAAATTACATCCATGCAGATTTGTAAAATTATGTCAGTTGTAAACTCCACGCACGCCCCATTTTGGTATTAAAAATGAGTGCGTGTTTCTTGTGCTGCGCTGGAATTTCAGAGCTCCATGCCTCTTTGTCATTAATGTACTCATCTAACTTATAGTAAGCTTTATAACATAATGTTTTCTTGATAACAGACTTAAATTTACTTTCTGATAAACTCAATATATCTTCCGGTATTTTGTTATAGTATCTTATACTTAGACCTTCAAATGAAGTCCTAACTTTAGCGAGTCTATGCTTAGGTTGATCTATTTTATTTTTACTCCTTGTATTGCGGTTATGCCTGTCACAATTTCTAGTGAAAGTATTTATATTTTTTCTAACATACATGATATTTTCATAAATATATTGACACGGTACAGTCATAATATTAATTTCCTTAAACAGTTCCCTTAGGGAATCACGACTGCAAAGTTTATAAATTGCTCTAATGGCCCTCTTTTGGAGAATAAAAATTGTTTCAATATCAGCGGCGCGCCCCCACAGCAAAATTCCATAGGACATAATGCTATGAAAATAACTAAAGTAAACAAGTCGCGCAGTTGCAATATCCGTGATCTCTCTAATTTTACGTACCGCATATGCAGCTGAGCTTAATCTTCCCGACAAAGATGTAATATGAGGGCCCCATTGGAGACTTGAGTCGAGAGTAATCCCTAAGAAAACTGTACTGGTAGTAAACTCTAATTTTTCATTATTAAGTACGACATGATTATTCAAAGAATGTACTACGTTAGGTAAAGTGAATAATACACATTTAGTTTTTTTCTCATTAAGAACTAAATTATTTGCAGTAAACCAACTATGAATTTGTCCAAGAGTGTTGTTTACTTCGTCATAGTTATGTGCATGTCTATCGACCTTAAATATAAGGGATGTGTCATCAGCAAATAGTACAATCTTGGACAAATTCTCTACCATGTAAGGCAAATCATTTATGTAAATTAGAAATAGAAATGGTCCTAAAATAGAGCCTTGAGGCACACCAATTTTTACACGAGACCCCAGTGATTTGGCGCCGTTTATTTGGACCTTTTGAGTTCTATTATCTAAATATGAATTCAAAAATTTCAGAGCTGCGTTTCGAATACCGTAGTGTTCTAATTTTAGCAATAAAGTTTCATGATCTACGCAATCAAATGCCTTGGAAAGATCACAAAAAACACCAATGGCATCTTGAATTCAAATTGAAGTCAAGATTTTTAGAATCCTACATTATCCCTGATCGGTTATTCCCATCGACCCCCGCGAATCGCCCCCCGCGGGGTTCGTTGGGAATTTTTTGTCCCAACGGCCCCCGAATTCAAACTTTTACAGTCTCGGGGGTCGTTGGGACAAAAAATTCCCAACGACCCCCGATATCAAAATAAAAAATATAAATAATATATTATTGTTTTTCAATGTTAGTTTTTGTATGTTTATGGTATGTTTTCGAAATTAATGGATGTTTATGGGTTATTGTGGTGTTTATTCGGTGTTGATGGTGAGTTATCAATGTTTATGGTTGATTTGTTATTTTGGTGTTTATTCGGTGTTGATGGTGAGTTATCAATGTTTATGGTTGATTTCTATGATGATGGTGTGTTTACAATATATATGGGTTATTTTGGTGTTTCTTCGGTGTTGATGGTGAGTTATCAATGTTTATGGTTGATTTGTTATTTTGGTGTTTATTCGGTGTTGATGGTGAGTTATCAATGTTTATGGTTGATTTCTATGATGATGGTGTGTTTACAATATAAATGGGTTGTTTTGGTGTTTCTTCGGTGTTGATGGTGAGTTACCAATGTTTATGGTAGATTTCTATGATGATGGTGTGTGGTTTATTTTTGATGTTTAAAGTGGTTTCCCTAAGCTGCCGTATTGTTAATGGGTGATGCTGTGATGATGATATTCAAAGAGTATACTGGGAATGTTTTGATATTATTGAGTGAAACATTTACAACAAAACGGAGTTATATGTAAAATTCACTTTATTTACATTAATCTTGGTGTCATCCATGATACCCATGAATTTAAAACTATAGAAAATTGTACATACCCTTAGTGATACAAACATTGATAACTCACCATCAACACCGAAGAAACACCACAATAACCCATAAACATCGTAAACACACCATCATCACAGAAATTAACCATAAACATTACTAACTCATCATCAACACCGAAGAAACACCACAATAACCCATTAACATCGTAAACACACCATCATCACAGAAATCAACCATAAACATTGATAACTCACCATCAACACCGAAGAGACACCACAATAACCCACAAACATCGTAAACACACCATCATCACAGAAATCAACCATAGACATTACTAACTCACCATCAACACCGAAGAAACACCACAATAACCCATAAACATCGTAAACACACCATCATAACAGAAATCAACCATAAACTTTGATAACTCACCATCAACACCGAAGAAACACCACAATTACCCATAAACATCCATTAATTTCGAAAACAAACCATAAACATAAAAAAACTAGCATTGAAAAACAATAATTATATTATTTATATTTCTTATTTTGATATCGGGGGCCGATGGGAATTTTTTGTCCCAACGACCCCCGAAACCCTAAAAGTTTGAATTCGGGGGTCGTTGGGACAAAAAATTCCCAACGACCCCCGCGGGGGCCGATTCGCGGGGCTCGATGGGAATAACCGGCGGGCTGCTAGTTGGGCATAAATCTATAACTAAAAGTTTAGGAAAAACACAACCAAATCAAATAGATAATGCTTGGTTAATTACAAAATAAAACAATAAGTAATAAGTATTTAGAAATGGTTATCCCGGTATTTTCAGGACTGAAATATGGTCGGGATGCCGGGATCCCGGGATTGTATTCCCAAAATGCATTGCCCAAGAACGCTACCTTTATGAAAAAATATAATTAAAAAGATAATTTAATGCTTCATTAACTTATTTATGACTGTATAGCTGTAGCTACTGTACAGTTTAGCAGGGCCCTGGTGGTCTACATTAAGTACTCCAGACGCTCGTTGTATATGTCGCAGTAAGATAGATAAATCTAATGGTATGCCGTGTGATGCCGGCTTAGAATAGCATCACCCCATTTGGAGTCGTAAGAGGCGACTAAGGGACTCGAGGGTGTGTATTGTAGTTTTAGGCGATGGGATGACAACCTGTCACTATAGCGATACACAATTTTCCGAATGAGCCTCTAACATTTGTCGGACGTGGTGTAAATGGCCGATTTTTGCGGCTGTTTACGCTCTGCCTACCCCAAGGGATTATAGGCGTGATACGAGGGCGGAGTGATAAGTAAGGTAAAAATAAAACAAGGAATGAATTTAATTTAATTCTTATTTATTATTTTTCAACGTAATTTCCCTCTAAGTCAATACTCTTCATCCAGCGTTTCTCTAACTTTTCCATCCATGCCATATAATACGATTTCGGCAACCCTTCAAAATAGGCATGGTTTCCTCCATGATCTCCTCGTTTGATCCAAATCTTTTTACACCAAGCCATTTTTTTAAATTCGGGAACAGATAATAGTCGCAAGGGGCTAGATCTGGCGAATAGGGTGGGTGAGGAAGCAACTCATAGCCCAACTCGTGGAATTTGGCCATGGCAGACGCGCAGGTGTGAACTCGTGCGTTGTCCTGATGAAACAAGAATTTCTTCTTGGCCAAGTGCGGTCGTTTTTCAAGTAAAATTTTGTGAAATTGGTCTAATAAATTAGCGTTATACTCGCCATTGATTGTTTTTCCCTTCTCTAGGTAGTCAATATGGATTACCCCACGTACATCCCAAAAAACTGTAGCCATAACCTTATTGGCCGATAAAACTGCTTTTGCCTTCTTCGGAGCTGGTTCGCCAGCAGCAATCCACTGTTTTGATTGTTCTTTGGTTTCTGGTGTATGGTGATGGATCCATGTTTCATCAACTGTTATAAAACGTCGAAAAAATTCAGATTTATTACGCTGTAACAACGCCGTATTTGCCTCCGAAGTAGTCACACGCACGCGTTTTTGGTCAATAGACAGTAACGCGGCACCCATCTTGCGGACAGCTTCTTCATTGTTGGTGTAAGTCGCACACGTTCATCTGAGATGCCTACTATCTCGACTATCTCCCTCACTTTAATTCTTCGGTCGTTCAAAACTAAATCGTGGATTTTAGCGATCATTTCTGGAGTAGTAGACGTTCAGCATCACTTGTGCTTGTACGACCACATCGAAAATCTGTAAACCACTTATGGATCATCTTGATCGACGGAGCAGATTTCCTATAATATTTATCAAGCCTTTGTTTCGTTTCTGTAATAGTTTTTTTGCGCAAAAAATAATGTTTAATGAACACACGAAATTCACTTTTCTCCATATTTGCGACTAAAACGTAAGTGTATTATATTCTCTTGGTTTGCGACAATGCGTCCATTTGTTTTTTTTTAATGGCCGGCTGTACTGGCTGAAAATATGAATGGGAAATTTTCTAGGGATTCTCGAGTGTCATGTAGAGGGCGCCAAGCTTAATTGAAATAACGTTTCTTTACACAAAATCTGTACCACTTGATAAATTATTCTTTATTTTGTGTTTATTGAATTGTTATACATGTATTATTGGTTATTTGTTTACTTACACGAATGACACTCAATATAATACCAAGGCGATAAGTTTATTTTGTATTAAATCAAACAAACATAATTAATTGATAACGAACACAACGTGGAACGGAACTTGTGACAAAACTATGGCTGACGCCAGCCATATTGAAACGTCAAAATTTCAGTTTAGCACAACGCCCTCTGGTTTGACATTCAGAACTATCAAGAGAACTGTCAATAGAAAAACTCCCATTAAGATCTTCAAAAGAGTCGCAAACAAGGAGGTTGCACGCAATTGGTGATAATATTCTTCTAAGATTGGTTTTTACCTTACTTATCACTCTGCCCTCGTATATGTAAGAATGTATGTATGTAAGATAGATAAAGCCGTAATATAGTTATATCCATAGTTGGGCACCGTTAATCAAATTGTTAACTTCGTTAATCGCTAATCCGCTACAAAAAAAGTTAGCTTCGTTACACGTTAAAGCGTTAATTCGGAAGAATTAACGCAAGTTAACGTTATTCGTTAAATATAACAACAAACAAAGCATTTGTCACTCTAAGCACTGGCGCTAAGTAATGAAATGATCAACCGAAAAAATATTTTCGCAATTTTCTCACTCGCACGTCACGGCAAAATATATCTAGTTTTGTTTTTGTTTCATGCGCTGCCACGCGCCGCCCGGCACTTGTCATTCGTTTTCGTTTCATACTTGTCTGAACCTGTTTTTCGCGCCGCGCCGCGGTGCCGTGCGGTAAATAGTAGGCATTAGATTAACGATTAACGGACTTTTGCAAATTAACGGAAGTTAACGTGTCCGTTAACATTTTTAAAAGTTAATTAGTTAATCAAAATGTTAACTTCGTTAATTAACGATTAACGGATTAACGAGTTAATGCCCAGCTATGGTTATATCCCTAGAGATATAACTATATACCGTAACATAGTTATACGAAAGCGATTCATTACTATCTATTAGCCCCTGTGATCTACATCAGATACCTACTACTCTAGACAAATACAGACTCTGGACACAGATTAATAATAAGTTACTAACGTAACCCTGGATGTATTTGTGCTAGCAAAATCGGTCTATCATGCATAATTGACCAATCTTACTGAGTAACTTTTGTTAAGGAGCCATTTTCGTATCTCTAGTTTAGCTGGGGTCCAAGTGGTCTACGTCAGGTACTCCAGACCCTCGAGTAGCAGCGCCGCGCAAAAAACGCGTTACTCAATGTATTATATTATCTATGTTTATGCCAAATTACATTAAATCGGTTCAATGGTTCAGTTAGTTGTAAAAGGGTAGCGGGTAACAGGCAGACATACAGAGTTACTTTTAAATTTATAATATTAGTATGGAGTTTTTTATTGCCAAGGGTACACATGGTATATAAATTTGAAAGAGTTCTTTATTTGTAATCAATGTATATTTTACTGAACAAATTATTCTAAATTTAATACAATAAGCAACATTCGTTATTAAGTAATTCATGCGAAAAAGATTGTTTGTTTTCTTGGCAGGTGTGTGTATATTTAGGAACATAACATTACAAATATCAATTGTGTGACTTCAATTCAAAGTTTTTTACTTTTATTATAACCATGCATTGTCTATCATAATTGAGTACCAAATTTTAAAACACTTTTACGTGTTCGGTATACAATTTTGGAGATCTTGCAAAATTGTACAAATAGCGAAAGACGCAGGTTCAAACACTGCCTGCGGTGCAATTTTGCAAGTTCTCCAAAATTATCATCATCATTCAAGTATTTATGTAAGTATGAGAGATTTAGTGATCCATATTTTCTCTAACAATGTCACCTGTTAAAGGGAAGGATTAATTTAAATTAATAAATTATTTTAACTTTAGAGACAGTTTTTTTGTTTACCTTCTTCTATCTATTAAGTAATAAAATGCATTATAAAAATATATACTAATAGATACATTTCATGAGTTTTGTCTTGGCAAAACAACCCAATAGTAGACAGTACATTAACAGAATGTGTAGCATAAATCAGTACAATAACAGTTCTCATAATAAAACATAAATAAAAAATCATACATAGAAATACTAAATTCGTAATGTAAACCAGAAAATTAATATTTTTTATATACAAGAGACTGAGACAAGTTTTAAGTTCCTACTACAATTGAAGTTCTACCATACTAAAGATACCAATCTATAATCTAACGTACAAACCAATAGAATAACTTGCCAAGATAAACTGCTGAATAGTAATAAAAAATGAGTAAATAAATGTAGTAACATGCAACCTGTTTCAATCATCTATTCATATATCCCCTATATTTAGCTACATCCTGAAGATTTTTTTAATTTAGCAGAGTATTTAGATTTTATTTAAAAACTGGTGTTGAAACAACAGTAAAACCCGTTTAAGACAATCATGTTTCCCGCTTATTACTTATTAGTTATGCCAGAATACAATAATTTTATGTATACAATAACTTTCTTTTTGTTTTTCATGAACTTATAAAATTCAAATTTTCATGTAGGGAGGAAAATCCTACAGTATCACACGGGATGAAAAATATGGTACATGCGCCATAAACATTAACATTTTTGTATAAATTCAATAATGTTTATAAAAACTGGTCAATTAAATATGTGAATAACACAGAAGGGCCCTTCAAATTTGTATTAAATGGGTTATACTGTATTACCAAAATTGATGTCGTAAATATGAGTAAAGGAAAATCTATTGGAAATCAGCTAACAAAATATTTATTAGTTTGCAAAACTACATTTTAAACCATCAAAATATGCCCGTTAACTATCAGATTTTTTAATATCTCTCTTTATAAATTTACTTTGGATAGAATACATTTTCTTTAACAATGTAAATCAATTAATTCAATGTAGTTAACTGTGTAGCTGAGAATATGTCAATTGGGTGATGATCCAATTCAAGCTGTTCGGAGAATGATGTGGACTCCAGAGTCCGTGTCCACAATCTGGCTGAGCTGGCCAACCTTCAGGTTGAAAGCTGCATCCTCAAAGGGCTTTTGCATCTGACCTCTTTTGAAGTGGCCCAAGTCCCCATCCCTCTTAGCTGATGAGCAATCAGAGTACTTACGTGCAAGCTCCTCAAATGTGGTTTCATTGCTCACAATCTTCTGACGATAGTCTGGAAAAAAGAAAATAAATATTTTTACATCCTGTTTTAAATGCCAACATTAGTTTTGTAAAACATAAATACAGCCCATGAACACATAATTCATCATTGGTTTAGTAGTTTCATTCCACAGATCAATTCATAAAGGCACAGCCAAAAACATGCAGCAGACAACATCACTCACTACTGCCTTGTACTCATTTGTATAAACAAGCTTCTATAATTACTGCTGTTGTATGATAGCAGAGCTGATCACCCATCTGCGAGCTCCGCAAAAGTCTCAACCCAAGGAAGAAGAAGGATGATAGCAGAACAGTAGTGTCATCAATAAATAGCATTTTATCAGTATAGCATGGGCACAGTAAAATAGTCAGTTTCAAATTCAATTCTTGGTTGCAATGGAGTATAGGACACCAAGTCATCCAATAACACAATGAATAAAACTAGTAGTAGGCTTCTGATATGGCAGCTAACAACCACCATCTATGTAATCATAGACAGCAACCGGGACTGACTTCTGAAAGCAGCATGGTATGGTGTGTAGACATGCCATCATGACAATCTACAGCATTATTTTACTGATGTTCACAGCTACTGCATGCAGTCTGCTGCCAACCGATTTATTTAAATAATTCCAATCATCTCTCTGATATACATCTGGCAATATGATAGCTAACCTTTAAGAATTTCTAAAGCTTCTTCTTTAGAGCGTGTGATGTTTTCCTCACGCCAGGATGAAGGTCTGCGGCTGCCGGCATGCTTCACCAACAGATGACTGCACTGCACAGATTTTGGCTCGTTGCTGTCCCCCCCAGCTTCTTCTTCTTCATCTACTAGAGGGGCTGGACCACCTGGCTTATCCCACTGTGATTTTTTAGTGTGCAAGTTCAAGTAATAAGTCATGCCTGTAATGATAAAAGATTCTATTTGAAATTTGACATCAGAAATAAGTTTCATAGTTTCCTATGATGTTGTAAAGGGAGATTTCAAGCAATATTGTACATTAACTATGTTATGTTAAGGAAAGCATGTCCAAAATGTACATGAAAATGTCCCTGCTGCCTGCCATACAAGTTTACTGCTTTCAATATGAAGAAATAATCACTCAATTGCTTTTTTGCCTTGCTTGCCGTGTGGGACGCCGAACCAACTTAAGGCCAACCCGAGATAGTATTCAGCATCAAGCATATATTCAGAGCAACTAACCAGTGCTCCGGCTTTTCCTGGCTTCCCAACCTTCAGGAAGTGCTTCCTCTTGGCTCGACATCCTTTTCAAATCTCTCGAAACGGTTTCTTGAGGTTACCGGGCGCCGTAACGCAGCAAGGGTCTTCAATTTAATACAGCTACTACAAACGCCTAACAAATGTAGAAGTGTGTGTATAGCAATATATTGGGTTTTCTGGAAACAAAACGTTAAATAATAATATCATTCATTTCAAAGTGATGACTTTGTAATCAAAAATGTCGGAATAATAGAAAATTTGAGGAAAATAGCTTACCGGGCACCACTATCAAACACCAAGAAACGTTGTGACGTAGTGATTGTCTAATTTGTCTATGACCAACCAATTTGTTTGTGCATCAAATAATGTGCAACGATATTACGCAACAATGTTGACTTGACACTAACAGTCAACGCTGCTGAACATGGGCTTACTCCTATAGGGGGTAATGCCATACTCATCAATGATTAGTATCACCTGCCAAGCGTGATGACTCATCACGTGGATTGACGAGTGCAGAGCAAGATTTTGCTTTCACGGGGAACGCTGCTGCCCATTTACTAGATGATTATCGAATAGTCGCTTTTTACGAGACCCGCGAAAAAAATGGGGTGATGTTACTCTGAGCCGGCACCAAACGACAATGTTGACATATTATACCATATTATAAATATGGTAACTATAAGCATGTTTAGCAGTATATTATAAAAAGCGCTCACGTGGGATAATAGACAGATTTACTTCTGATTATGAAAAAAACGTTTTAGTTTTTCAATACTCTGTAGTTGGCGTTGAACTGGCTACGTTACTAGATGCCAAAGCTAAAAAGCATGAAAAAGGAAGTAATTTTTATTTTCGTATCTGTATACTCTGTTGTGTTTGTACTTTGTACGTTGTTTGCGTTATTATGTCAGGAAACCTTCCTTCCTTCCTTACGTCATAGTGCTAAGTAAAGCGCCATCTATCCAGCGACTATGGAAGAGTTAAAAATAAAATGAATCTCCTTAAGTTATACTAAGGATATCAATGAAGCCATGGATGGAAAAGAAAACAACATCAGAAATGATAAGATAAGATAATTATTTATTAATAAACTGTATTACAAATTGGTACAATTATATAACAAAAGTTATTATGGCTTGTCCATTTCCTAAACTAAGAATTAGAGTTCCTGTATCTTAGGCAAATGTAATGCCGAAATAACTATAATTTTATAATATACAATATATATAAAACTTACAATATTCTAATAACGTGAATACCAAATTTTTAAAACACTTCCCGTGTTAGTGGCCTCTAGTAATGTGAAAGTCGCAGGTTCAAATCCCGCACGCGCTTAAAAATTTTGCAAGATTAAAAAAAAACTAATAACGTAAGTAATAGTGCAATAATATGTGTTTCGAGACCCAACCGGAGGGCGATGTCACCACTGGAGAGTGCAGCTGTCTAGTAAAGTGCCAGTATTTGCTGAGGGTATGGCATTCAGCCAGAGGGCAAACTCTCTATCAAAAACAGCTAGAAGACGGACGCGTTGTACAGGACATGAGCATGGACTCATGAGGTCCTGTTGGATTTTCTCGCAAAGCGGTTCATCCTATCGTCTCTGTAAGTGACTGGCAGGCATCGGAGAGCGGCAAAAAAAAAAAAAATCTATACCACTTTCATGCGTTTACGTGAGATTCGGACATTGCGAGAACGACTCATTGGTCCCGAATCTACGTTTAAACAATTTTAAGTTTCTAAAAACAAAATCACACACACACACATCAGACCTATAATCCCTTGCGGGGTAGGTAAGAGCGTAAACGGCCGCATAACACAGACATTTACGCCACGTCTGACAATATTTGAGGGTCATATGGAAAATTGTGTATTGTGTATAGTGTCAGGTTGTCAGCCCATCGCCTACAATTTCAATACACACCCTCAACTCCTTTAGTCGCCTCTTACGACTCCCACGGGAAAGAAATGGGGTGATGCTATTCTAAGCCAGCATCACATGGCAAAGCCGGCATCACACGGCAACAATAAAATTACAAACGGATACACCTGCCTTAAAATTAACGAATTTACGCGTAATTGACTGCACAGTCTACATAATGTCGAGCTTTTTTCCTTTTTATAGAATACTTAGATTGTTAGGTTTGCCAGCGTCAATACAGACTATAAATATAAACGCCTAGATAAAATTTCCATGGGAAGTCAGGGTAACATAGACAATTTTTGCATAACAGTGTAAATACGAATATAAATCTTAAATAGCGATAAATTCATGAAATTAGCTTATTTTTGCATTTATTTGCTATGTTACTTTATTTCAATTTGTTTTATATCAGACAACGTAAATCAGACTTACAATTCATTACAAAAAAGTAGGTGAAGATTTTATTTTTTGAGTGTTTGGATTTGTCAAAAATACAGCCTGTTTTTTGTAAAATTTGTGGGACCAGACGAAGTTTATCGTAGTATTTTTAACTATAAGGACAAAATGTGCCAAAATCCGCGAAATCATCCTCACTCCATTTATCCCACTTTGGAACTCTCCATTCTGACCGATCACTAAAACTAAAGCGGCCGCTAAAATTTGTCTATCAAATCGGTTTAAATTGCTAAATTTTTCCCCCCCTTATAATTGCACTAATCAGCTTAAGCCAAGTTTAATCCTGTCAGCTATTTAAAGATTATAATCCTGTCATTTGAAGTACACAGTTATGTGCAGAATAGGAAACTGCTTTAGAAAAGTCAAATTAAACTTTGCATTTTAAAAGCGTGCCTTGAATTGGGTCTATTTGTTGATTAACACTAGTTGCTAATCGGAACAATTAAAACTGTTGCACATTATTTAATGAGTTCTCAGGTAAGAGTTATTTTCTCACTGGCAATACAATAGAAAAAAATATGAATGTTGTCTATGGATGTCCGGTGACAAATCGATAAAGTAGGTTTGGTCAAAATGTACTAGTATTTGCACATACTAGTTCCAATACAAGTATTATTGGATTTTTCAGTTCACTTATTCCATGAAAACTAGATATTTGCTTTATTATATAATTTCAGTTTTGTTGGTCAATAAGTCAGCCATTTTGTGAAGCGTTACACTATATTTCTTTATATTTTTGCCTGTTTTGGTATGCCTATTATCTGTTACTGCTCCATAATGTACCACAGCACTTTGGTCTTTCTCATCTCCATCAATTTGTAGAGCAGTGTGGTTTTATCAAAAATTCTATCACAAAGTGTAAATCTATTGGAAATTCCTTGTTGTAATCGGTAAGTATTGTTCGTTGTGTTGATATTGGTGTCTTAATAGATCAAAGTGTAACTATTTATGTGTAATACGCATCTACAGTGCAGGGAGGCGTTCATGTCGCCAAATGAAAAATGATTGAGTTCACGATAAAAACACTGGACTCGAACAACCACCCGTTCTCAGTGGATGATGATGTGAGTACAGTTTTTGTGTTTTAATGTACAAATACGTTTCATCCTCAGTAGTCCAACATACCTAAACTTATCGTGTAGTGAATATCTACCCACGTATTATCCAAATATTTTATTGATGGCTGTGCGGCTGATTGCGAACTATTTTTGTGTGGGTTTCACACATGCGCAGTTAACAGGGTTTACTACAATACAATATCGATTGGATTGTTTATCAATTCTTTGTATGCTATGTGAAAGCTATTATCAAATGTTAAGTCTTTGTATGTATGTCTAGTAAACTGAGTAGGTATATTCATCCACAAGCTTGCTTCAGCTTGCTCTGCACAAGTTGACCTGCACACTGTATATAAACCAAGCCAGATATGGAATCATAAAATTGAAATTGATTACTGTCATGGTTCAGCTAGCTTATTCTAAAAAAGAGATAAGAGATAATCAAACTGTGGCCCACTAACGGCAATGTTTGAGAATCTTGTTAAATGCTTTTTTGATCAATTTAATAGAACAAAATCTTGAAAGGATTATCTCAGCCAAAACCAATATCTGAATTTTTATAAAAAATAATATCGACGAGTTCCGGGCTATTTGTATTAAGCGACATTTTTTGCGATATAGACTTTTATACATATTTGGAATCAGCAATTTTTTCTGCGTCGTTTGAGCTCGGTTTGGTGAAGATCGGAGCAGAAAAATGTCGCTTAATACAACCGCATTTTTCCGGCCTATTTTGCAGTGCAATGTATGAACCGACACAAAATATTGTCAAATTTAAGACTTGTGTACTTAAGCTCACTGCCAAAATATCACACAGTTGTTTAAACCTTTTATACTGAAGCAAATATTTACAGGCAGCGTAGGTTCAAGCATTTAGCAAGCTATAATTTGAAATCTTAGGCACTTAAGTCAAGTAGCTTGGAACATGTATTAATAAACCTAGGCGGTTAAGTCATTTAGCCTGGAACAAAAAACAATAAGCTAAGGCGGTTACATCATTTAGCCTGGAACAGAAAACAATAACCTTAGGTAGTTGAGTCACTTAGCCTGGAACATAAAACAATAATCTGAGGCGGTTACGTCATTTAGCCTGTAACAAGAGAAAGTAAAATATGGGTCATTTTGTATTAAACGACACTTATTTTCGTTAAAAATAGGAAAATCAGGAGAAAACATTAATCAGATTATGGGTAATATGTAAAAGAAACAGAAATTACCTTTGCTTTGAAAAAATAATGCAATCTGGCAATGTTATGAATTTTTTTCTGAAAATCGAAACTTTAAACTGCTCTGATGTAAAGTTTAAAAAATGACGGTTAATACAAATAGACCGGAACCCGTCGATATAGTAGTACTTGAACAGTCAACTTTGCTCCAAGACACGGTAGTCAAATTCTAACACAGTTGGTTATCTTATGCATTGTGTGATGACCCTACATGATACCTTATTACTAGGTAAGATTGTTTCAGAGGAAATTAAAAGGCTTTGTTTCTAGGAAATTGAGCTCTAGAAATGTCAAGTACTACTACTTTGTTGTTGTAGCATTATCCTATTTTCTTTGTACTTACATAAACAAACTTCTCCCTATAAATATTTTTTTTATTCATATTGTAAAAGTAGAACATAATTTAAAAAAAAAACTTGTTACCAAACACCAATCAACCACTACAATTTGTGAGTTGCCTCAACTTCCTTGACAAAATTATGACATCCTTTATGATACCATAATGTATTTGGCTATCTATATCTTAGTGGCTGAAGCTCGATTCCATGTAACCAACTGAAATGACCGATGAGATCATTTTCTATCCTTGTCTAAGCCTATGTAACTAAAAGTGACTGTGCAGTTTTCAGTTTTCAGTTTTCAGTAACATGGAATTGAGATAATTGTCAGTTAATTCCGACAGTTCATTTTTATTCCTATTATTTTACAATAGTCTTGTGTGACCATATTTTTGTCAAAGCTTTTTTGTGGGGCAGTAAATGCCAGCTATTTAGCAAAAGTAAAAATTTTTTTGCTGTTCTGTGCGAAAGTTGTATAGGAACAATTGGACTGGTAGATGATTTTTCTTATTTTTGTCATTATGTAGGTACTATAGATTATTTTTGCACTCACAGTGCTATACTATTTACATCAAATGTTATCATACATAATCTTCATGATTTGTACTTTCTAGCTTACAAAAGAAGAAAAAATGTTGTCTATATTTTTCCCATATACAACCTTGTAGAACATTCAAATCAGTATTGCAGTACCTGTAAAATATAATCAAAATGGGTCTCAATTGTATGATCTAAAATATTTCATGCCAAATTAACCTAATACATAGATTGTCCAAATTTTTGTCAACAAATAACATTACAACCAAAACAGACCTTGAGTGCGAACTTGTTGGCACTCAAGGTCCGTATTTATATAAATTAATCTTAGACATAATTAAGTAGATGTAAATGACTGTTTGTGTCCAAAAAAAAAAAAAATAAACTTTACATATAGTTTTATAATTCTTTAGTACCTAAATTTGAATCGTAATGAAAAGGTAATTTTACAAGTGACTTAACAAATCTTAAACACACAAACCAGTAATAATATTGTTATTTTGATAGGCACAAAAATCCAAGTAGAAATAGAATGTTTGCCTATGTATGGTAAGTATTAATCGCTGACTAGTAAATAAAAATTTTGGTTGCGGCAAATGTGAAAATAGGTACCATATGTATTGGGATGGCGGCTACTGTCAGGCAACTAAATATTTGAAGGTAGCTAATTTGGTACGTTAAGATGGTTGATTCTAAGAAAAATCTCAAAGCCATCTTGAGAATTATACTTTAATTACAATGTTACAATGTCCTCAATTCGGGATATAAATTCCCTCAACTTACCTTAAATTAGTGCTGTCTTTTTCCATTAAAATAACATTATAATTTAAATTAGGACCTTCAAAGATTAGTTTAAGACAATATGTTAGGATAATCAGTATTTACGAGTTTAAAAATCACATAGTAGGACAATCGACTTTAGAACTATCAACTTTAGCTCATACAAAAGGGACCCAAACAAAATAACTCGATGCTATCGACAGTACCTTCAGCTAGGTCGTACAAGATCAAGATATGCTGGTATTTTCACAGAGTTTTTTGTGCAGTTAATAAGAAGAACCAGTATGGTTGACTGACCCCTTAGTGAATTGTATGTTAATTAAATCACTACAAATGTACGGTCAATAACACTTTATTAAGCATTTACTCACTCTGTTTTTTATAACTGCTTATTACTCGAGGTAATGATAAATTAATAAATGTTTCAGATCACTGTCCAGCAGTTAAAGGAAAGAGTCCATGAGATACTAGGGATTGAGATCACTCAGCAAAGGCTAATATTCTGTGGAAGGGTGTTGCAGGATGAGAAAAAATTGGCAGACTACAGTAAGATTCAAATTTTACTCTTTTACTTTTTGGTGATTCTTAGATATTTAATAGAAAACATAATTCAGAAAGTTCAAGTTTATGTATTTTGAATTTTGTTGGTTACTCCACAGTTGTATTAGAATTTTAACATACTTTGCAGATGTAAACGGGAAAGTGATCCACCTGGTTCAGCGCATGCCGCCGAGCCAGGAGGAGCGGCAGGCTCAATCGGCCCATTCGGCTCACGCGGCTCACGCGGCCCACACGGCCCACTCGGCCGGCGCCAGCACCGGAGAGCCTAGCATGAACGGCGGGCCTCACCTCAGGCGGCTCCTGGTGAGATAAAACACCTTACAACAGGTGCAAATGCAGCAGTCTAGTCAGCAGCATAACACTAGTATCACAGATACAAGTGCGGCTTGGGACTTGGCAATAGAGCCGCTCTATATGTTACCAGTAAAAGCGTTTATCGCATGCTCCTGATTTATGATAATAACTCTGCTTGCTACTTATTTTGTGATTTACGCTAAATTGCTCAGCGCCCAGTCACCTTGTCTTACAGTGTTTGTTAAAATAATATCCAAATGTTTTTCAGGCGGGTATAGGTCCTCAAAACTTGTCATTTGACGAGCCACATCACCTAGCGCTGTCGCCGACGACGGCGCGCCTGGACTTCATCCGCCGCACGATCACCGAGATCAAAGCAACGCTCGCCAACTTGCGGGCGCACATTATGCACGAGAACCAGGTAAACTGGTAAACCCACCGACCCCCTCGTCATCCACAACTACTCTGTTACTGAACATGAAAGACCTCCCACACTTTATCCACTTTGTTTCCTATCATAATGTGCAAACAGTGAGTTGCGGATGCGTAGTTTTCAAACAGTGGAAATTTGACGCCGCATGCACCAGTCTTCGACAAGTCCTCTCACCATTTCTATCACACGTTCTAGTACATGAATTCACAAATACACTTGATGTGAGTGGATTCAAATAATAATACGTGTGCTGACCACTTATTTAAGTCTGGCGTATGCGGTTTCTTATTTTTACGGTTTCTATAATACCCCTACAGGTCTTTAGCGAGCTGTAACTTTTTGATTAAGAACGTGCCTATTATGAATGTATAGTATTTTTAATACCCTAAATTATTGAGTCCTACATCCTATCTCGTTTTGTTTTTCATAACTGTGTTTATTATTTAATTTATTACTATATAAATGTTGGCATCTGAGACTAAATGGCTCATTCATTCATGTTTAATTATAACTAAAATATTTTAGGTACCCTTTCCTGGATTTTTTGTTGTATATTTGGCTGAACATCCAGATGGCAGCTTAAGCACCTATAAAACTCAATAATCATATTGTTAGCATTTCTTCTGCCTGTGCCATTCTAATCTAGTCGTTCTTCATTGATACTCTCAAAATTATTCTTTAAAAGCCGTACATAAAAAGATTATGTGAATGCAATATATGTAACGCATGATTTGTATTCTCCTATTTTCATTGTTTGCAACGAATGTTTCTGATTATAACTTTGTTACTCTGAATTTTGTTTTTCAAGCATTTTGCAGTCAGCGATTTTAGGGCTACCTACTTAATGTGGTATAAGAATGTCTTCTGCTTCTCAAACTACATAAATAGTAATGAGATGTTTTGGTAAAATAACTTTAAACCTTGATGATAATACAGTAATGTTATATAATAACTCGTATTCATAAAATCACAAGTGGCTAATGTTTTGCATACTTAGTTATGATGTTGGCCTAATGAATAATCCAAGTTTGTGACCTCGGGCGCCGACCGCAACTTTTTATATTTTGGGGATTATGCCGTGTGATGCCGGCTTAGAATATCATCATCCCATTTCTTCCCCGTGGGTGTCATTAGGGACTCGAGGTTTCATTTGTATTCCAATTTTAGGCGACAGGCTGAGAACCTCTCACTATAGCGATACGCGATTTTTCTTAAACGTCACTCAAACATTTTTCAGACGTGGCGATAGCGACCGTTTTTAACGACTGTGTACGCTCTGCCTGCCCCGCAATGGAGAAAGGCATGATATTTGTATAACCATAACTGACTATTTTTAGAAAAGACCTCCTGAGATATTTTTAAAGAAGGCTAAATTGATTACATTAAGATGTAATTATGTAAGAACTGTCTCACAAGACCCAATAAGTTCTAATAAGCCTTTCAAAGTTAATCAAAATTTTCGAATTGTGCGGTATTATCAAATCATAAAATTAAGCTCTTTCATTTGATACCCCACACCTCACGGTAGATTACAGTTTTTTTTGTTCCATACAAAATAAATACATATTGAAATGCAGTTGATACTTTTTCACTTGCCTTGGATGGAATTATGCAATCATCATTCATTATTGGAATAATACACAATTCACTCCACCCTTCAACTTCTTCCAGTGTCGTCTTTACGCTTGAGACAAATTGGGACCAATAACGGTCATGCATAACTATCATTTTATTCATTAACTCGCCCTAAAGGGTTATATTCTCTTAACTTTGAAAGAATACCAATTATTCCGTAGTTTTGTCAATTTTTGACAAAGTGACGGTTGAGGTTACAAACTTGGGTCATTCATTATGCTAACATTATAAGCAAGTCTGCAAAAAATCTGCCATTTTTGATATGACGCTTGCAAGCCCATACATGCCGGAGACAAAATAGCTGGATCATGAACCTGTATATCATCTTAATTTGTATAGTGTCCAGCGTCACTTTGAAATGTGACTATTTCGACCGCGTGTTTGAAGCTGAATTTGTACCCAATATGTTTGCCAGTTCCAACTAAATTTCTTACTTCCACAATGCCACTGCAAAGCGCTTAGTAGTCTTTCATTTTATTTTCTAGTAGTCGTTTATGTTGTTAATGTGCTTACTGTAGGAGAATACTGCACCCGGTGACGCTCCCCCTGTACCGCCAACAACTGAAAACACCACAACTGAAACCCCCACCACTGCTGCCCCCCAGGCGCAGCCAGAAGAGGTAATCGGGTCATTATTTGCGACATATCATCAAACCGCACTAGCTAAGCCATCGGCAGTGGCATCGAGAGCAAGATAGATAAACATCACTAAGCATCAAAATTACATCAAAACCATTTTACATATAACTTATCGTCACTATTTTCGTGTGCGACACTGACAGCGCATTCGGTACAGTTGTCTATTGTTTGACCTAAAATTAGTGATCATAAAGTTGATTTTCCTTAGCTTTATAGTCCTAACTATCGATTGTCCTAATGCTCTATCATCCTAATATTGAAGCTTCTAATACGTATTGATTGTCCTATTTTTTTCCGTACTATATTATTTCCTGAGGAATACATTCATCCAGGGAATGGAGAGCAGCGTTCCCTATGGAGATTATATTTTGCTCTGCGCTCGCCAAACCGCCTGCCGAGCGTGGTGAGTATGGTGATACCCCCAAATAGGGGAAGGCCCAAGCCCAACTGTGGACTTTTGTGGCTGTATGTATATGTTGATGTAATCGCAATAGTTTAGAAATAAGTATATACCTAACGAAACCTTAAATTAAAAACAACCGAAGTTACTTAGCAAAGATTAAGTACATAACAACCTGTATAAACGTTGTAATTTTGATAAGCGCAAAAAAACTGTAGGTAGGAATACGAAATGATGACATAGGTGCATTTTTCATTATTTGTCTTATTGTGCTACTTTCTTCAATAATACATTGAAAATTTATAAAGTATCTACTTAAAGCAGAAATTTCCTTAAAAAATCGTCAACATTGTTTCATTAAGTGACAATAAGACATGAATTGGCGTAGTTACGCAGAAATCGCCACCATTCACGACTTACCAAAACATATTAGTAACATCTTAATCTCAAATTGTTATTTACCGAATTTCAATAGCTAGAAAATGGTTGCCCATAATGATTTACTATCCACACAAATTTTTTCAGGCGGATCATTAGACAATCCAAGTTTATACTAATAAGTTTTGTTTTTGCAAATCAGAAACTTCCTACTTATTAGGACTACTCATATCAATCAAAATTAGGAGCTTCTAAGTTTAGGAACTTCTATATTAGGACTTAAACACATACGGATAAACAATTTGCGAGGATCATCAATATTTACGAGAATTAAATACAATAGGACAATCGAATATTAGGACTTTGAACTTTAGGTCAAACAAAAGGGATCGATGCGGTACGTATATAACTTGCCGTTTGGTACACCTGTTAATTATAAAAAAAGGTAAAAGTTTTTAATTTACTGCGGACATAATTCATAACACGGGGTTATAATGACGGAACAGAACCGAGTAAATAAAGCATTTTAATATTATTCCCTGCGACTGTGGAGCCCCATCGCAATCTATGGCGCACCTAACATCATGCCCTCTTTTGCCAGTTTCTTGCAGCAAAGACGATCTGAACTTCGCGACTGAAAATGCCATTGCGGTCGCCAAAAACTGGCAGTCAAAAATATGACTCTAATGATCCATTGACACGATGAAGAAATATTATACCCTACTAAACCCAAACAACTTTATTCAAAATCGTTGGTAAAAGCGGAGTTTCTTCTGCATTTTAAATACCTTCCTATGTAGTTGCTTGTGTTTCTAAATTATCATAATTATTTATCACTATGTAAGTTAAGAATGAGGCTGCGTGCAACTTGTGTACATATTTTGTATTTTATTTGAATGTCCTCTACCTTCTGTGTTGTCGTATCGTAGCTAGTAAGGTTGGTTTCGACGCATTATTCAAGTCATCCAAAGATAATCAACCACAAAAAAGTTTATTGCAAAGTTTGTGCACCCAACAGGCCGACGTGCCAGGATTGGACGATATCCTCGACGACCCGGGCGAGCCGACGATGTTCCGACCACAACACCTTCGTCGTCGGTAAGTATCATGTGTGAATAAACACAAATATTCCTGAGTATATCATGAATAAAAGATATACCGACTGGACCTACGGCGTAGCGGATAGTAGCGGCCTGCTACGTCGTGCGTTCGATCCCCACAAAGCGCATCCAAAGATCCACACAAATATTTGTTAAGTCATTTTCAGATATTAGTTTTTAGTCTGGGTGTTTCTATGTATAATATGTACTTATTCACAAAAAAATATATAAGTATTAATATCAGCTATCCAGTTTCCATACTCCAAGCTTTGCTTAGTTTGGGGCTAGATAGCGCTGTGTGAATTGTTCAGGATATTTATTTATTCTGTCGCAAGGCATTTTGGTATATAGGGAGAAATTTTTCTAGTAATCGATAGCGAAATCTCAAGACGGCTAAGGAACATAGATTGAACTATGACAAAAATATTTTGTTTTTTCTATAGTATTAATCAGCTGATCGGCAATTTTGTGTGGGAGGTCCAAATATATTTTTCGTGTGTCGACATATTACCGTATCATCAGCCCGTCGTCGTGAGTTTTCGCTAGCGGTCACTAGTGAAACTTCACCTTATATATTTCTCTTTTCCTGTCATTTTAACTATATAAAATATCTCTTAAATTCGACCTAATTTAGGATCTCTTGATTGAATTAACCATTGTATACCAAATTGTAAGATCGGCTGCGATGCGAGCGATGCGTTCGCGTCACTCGCGGCCCCGTGATCTGGGTCAGTTGCTCGAGGAGTTGGAGACGCTGCATGACGAATTCGGCCCGTACCGCATGAACTTCATCCAGATGCTACAGAACGCCAACGATCCTGAAGTGAGTACCACAAGATCCGTTGAACCACGAGATAACACACCACAATTTTAGACTTAGAATTCGAAACAAGGAATTTAATTTGATCATATTCAATATTTATCCTTTGAACGATTTTATAACAGGAGAAAGTTTTAATATTCCTTGGTTGAAAATGAAAAATGAAAATGAAATAACTTTATTCAATGTAGGATAGCATTATCACTTATTGACGTCATGATCGGTCACTGTAAAAAAAAAAATTTGCATAACGCAATTTCTTTTTTTTTATAACAATTTTGTATTGTCCTAATAGAAAACCGGCTTGGAACTGGTATCGAGTACCGAAGTTCGAAAGACGAAAAGTATACAAGATGTAAAAATATTAGCTGCAAATATTTTAAGGGATGAACCAGTCCATGAAACTGAACAATTTCCCAAAGGTACATAAGACGTATTATAAATTTAAAATTTTACCTTCCATACGAATTCCGGTTGGCTGGAACAGTTTGTATGGGAGGTCCAATTTTTTTCATATTTTGACCTATGTTCTTTAGGAAAAGTTCTTCAGTTTAATGGGCTGGTTCACCCCTAGACACTTTGCAGTTATTTTTTTACACCTTTTATTTGCAATATAAGTAGGCAACTGTTTCGTTTTTGATTCACCTTTTCAGGTAAGGTAATCAGCCTTTTTACTGTTAAAGTGAAACTGCGTCCATATGGACTATTGGTGCGAATCAGCGAGGCATCGGTCTCATGAGTGTCACTCTTGTAATATGAGTTTCGTCCTCTACGATGAGCTTTTTGTATCCGAGCGGGGCAATCGCTAAACTTTTTAGGGCTCCGTACCCAAAGGTTCAAAACGGGACTCTATTATTGAGACTCGGCTGTCCATCTGTCTGTCACCAAGATGTATTTCGTGAACCGTGGTAGGTAGAGAGAGTTTAAATTTTCACAGATTCCGTGGTCTCCCATACAAAAATCGTGATTTTAATGCCATTTTGATACAATATGACACGGAACCCTTCGTGTGCGAGGCCGACTCGCACATGACCGATTTTTAATAATTGTTAATATAAATTTGGTTAGCACTCGTCCCAACTGACGGAGTTGGAGCGGCAGCGCGAGCAGCGCTCCGTGGACCTGATGTCGGACCTGATGCACAGTTTCGCGCACGCGTACCACGCCGCCAGCGACATCATCTTCCAAGTGGGCCCGCGCAACAGCCGGATCACTTCCGAGGCGGCTGTCATACGACACCCCATACCGATGCAAGTAAGTCATACTACGACCCCTGAAGCTCAAACATTTTATATCATTTAGGCGACTGTACCCGAGAACGACCTCGACAGTGGCGCTCTTTACAATAAAAATATTTTCTCTTAAAAACAATCTATCAGAATATCTGTTGCCCAAGTTTTTAGTATTATCCTTTGGTAAAATTAGACCCTGAAAACTCAATGAAATACTCGCTGTGATTAAAGTTATGGCAATTAATACCAAAAGTGGCCGTTTTTAGGTACCTACTTTTTTCCATAACTGAAATTTCAACGAATATTTCAATGAGTTTGCAGGTTCTAATTTTACTTATGGATAATACTAAAAACTTGTGCAACGGATATTCTGATAGACTGTTTGCATAAAGATAAAACGTTTTTTTGTGAAGTGGCGCCACTGTCGAGGTCGTTGACAGCTACACTCGCCTTAAAATAGCAGGCCACCTTCGGCATTTGACATAATGAGGCACAGAGGCATCCTTAAATGTCACACCGGCTTGTTCTGCTCGGACTCTAAATACACAACAAAGACTATTTTCAACGGAATTCGGGCCTAGCTCGTCTAACATGCGCGTTTCAACAACTTTGGTCATGTCGTGCGCGCGTAACTTACTAGGAATAAATAGCATGCATTATATATGTGAAAATATTGTTTTGGAGTTCATGTTAGCCGGGCAGAACGTGGTACTAAACTTTAAATTAAAAACCTTTCACAAGTAATGTTACAATAACTATGGACATATACATTCATTTTTAATAATTAATTTCAGGCACACATAAATGTAGTGCAACCAAATCGGCGGCCCCAAACAACTTCTACTGGGACTAACGCTACATCCACACAAACCACCGCAACCTCAACTAGCGATGGTCCGGGCGCTCCCCCCACCGCTCCCACCGCTCCCAATGCTCCCAATGCTCCCAATGCTCCCAATGCTCCCAATGCTCCCAATGCTCCCAATGCCGCGCCCGGAGCCGGAAGGAACACCACCCAGCCGACTGTCAACATAAACATACAACCGGTCCCCATCACCTACCAAGTGGAGATAGAGACGAGAATGCCCATCGCATTCGCTTTAGAGAATGCCCTGCTGAACGGGTTGTCGCCAAATCCGGGGCAGCAGGCCGCGCCGGAGCAGGGGGGTGGCCAACCGCAGGGCGGGGGCGTGGGCGGGGGCGCGCAGCCCAACCAGCACCAGCACCAGGCCAATCAGAACCAAAACAACTCCGTGCCGCGCCAAGTGCTGTATGGTAAGTGGCCTTGTTCAACATCTCATTTATTGCTTCCGCTTCTTTGTATGCGTCAGCTTTTTGGATGCTTGTAGCAGCAACTACACCACGCGACGCGACACATCACTGAAAATGATGGGTACGACTCACTAAAATGTAGCTGACGACGAGAAAATTATTTAAAGTTTTTCTTCGTCTATGAATTGCACTCGAGTTAAATTAAAAAACAAATCGGCCAAGTGCGAATCAGACTCGCGTTCGAAAGGTGCCGTACCATTATGTATAAAATTTGCATAAATAACGTCAATCACGCACGCCCCTTTTAAGGGCATAATACGGTTTTTTGTATTTGTTGTAACGGTAACGTAAATCCGGAATTTGATTTTTTTAAAATTCCTTTATCCCTAACTATCACGGTTTATGAGATTCAGCCTGGTGACAGACGGACGAACAGACAGACAACGAAGTCTCAGTAATAGGGTCCGGTTTTGATGCTTTGGGTACGGGAACTAAAAATGTAGGATGCGTTATTTGCTTTTCTCTAGATTTTGATCAAATTTGCCAAGCATTATAACTTATGCAGTGTTGTGTCGCGTGGTTCAGTTGAACCTTAACAGATGATGTAATACCTGTTTGATAAAGCTGGTGATTTGTACATAAAGTAAAAATATGTCAATTGCTTAATTTATCAGTTCCGTAGTCATTTACATATTCTATAAAAAATGTCTATATTTTCCAGATTTTGAAAACTTATTTAGAGGTATGGGCCAAGGCGGCGGCGTGGAGGTTGTAATGAGTATGGAAGAGATTCCCCACGGGGGGCCTCTCGGCGGCGCAGGGGCCAATACTGGAGCCAATGCAGCCCCTGGGGGCAACAACGGCCCGACCGGGGGCGCGCCAGCCGGGGGCGCTCCGCACTTCGAAGGAGGAGGTAATGCTGCACATGCACAACCTCTGTTCGGAGCAGACAGTTAGTTTCTTTTCTCTTATTTTTTTACTCCTCTTTTTTTCCGCGGCTATAATATAACTCTATCTGTTATTGAGTTCGCGTTGCGTAACTAAACGCGAAATGCTCACTAACAGTAGTTTATTATAGTATAATATATATTATATAAATTATGTATTTTGATCTTTCATCTTTTTATTTGCTCTATTTTCTTTACTATACTATCTGGGGGTGATGGAAATTATTTGCAGGAAGAAATTAATTTACAAACATACACATATCACGCCTATTATACATTGCAGGGAAGGCAGAGCGTAGACGGCCGCAAAAAACGCTACAAATATTTGAGGCTCATTCGAAAAATTGTGTATCAACATAGTGACAGGTAGTCAGCTCATCGCTTGGAATTGAAATACACACCCTCGAGTCCCTTAGTCGCCTCTTACGTCTCCCACGGGAAAGAAATGGATGATGCTATTCTAAGCAGATATTGAAGCCATATCAATTATCAACAATAACGTATTGTTTCAGTATACCTGGGCGCGATGCCATGGGGCGGGCCGCCCACGGCCGACTTGCTGCAGAACATTGTGTCGTCAGTGATCCGGCAGGGGCTGGTGCCGGGGGTGGAGGGGGTGATGGCGGCGCACCTGCCTCACGCACACGTGCACGGCATGCACCAGCCCCACCAGCCCAACCAGCCCGGCCAGGAGCCAGGCGCCGACGCATCTCTAACCAACGGAGCATCGCCTAGGCCACAACGTGAGTGTTCATAAACCAGCAAAAAAAATAGATCTCACAAAAAATGTACATTCTTTGTTCAATTCCGACCACTTATCCGCGAAGAGATCCAGATGTTTGGAGTAAATCCCTCCATAAACCTAGTCCTTGCAGTAGAGGAGACTGGCGGTGAGCCACAGTGCGTGCGGGAGGCAGCGCCAGGAGGTGATGCCCCCGTCCACGCAAATATTTGTCAGGGACAAACAAGCACGAGGCTTGGGAAAGCAACTTTGGGCAACCGTATTCCCCACGGAGTATGCGACAGATAGTGAGAAGCAATTGCATGTTCGTTCTAGTTTCCAGCGATTGAAAGCCTAGTGATCCCTGCAAATATGCCGTAGGGTACATAAATGGATAATACCCATTGGTAAAAGTAATGCACAGAATGCCCCTCTGCAAGTAGTTCAATACGAGTAGGTAATATGGCTGGGGTACGCGGCGATTGCTCATCCGTGGCAATCTCCAACTTAGTGGAATTGAGTTCCTCTGAGATTCCTGTAAACATGGGTGTGTATGTGTGTGTAAGCAAAATGCTCTGTAAAGGCGCCCCGCGCGCCATCTCCAAATTAGGTCATATTATTAAAGGCGCGCCGTGAGAAAAAGGAGTGTTTAGTGGATGCACGCAATTTCGTTGTTGAATACGAGAAACACCTTATTTTTATGTGTAATGTTTTTTTTGTTATATTATCTAGATTCTGGTCGCAGGAAAACACGATTAAACCACTGTACGTTCCTTATAGCCTTACTTATAGAGATAGAGATCTTCCTTTGCAGCGATTGGTCGCACTTATCTGTTCCAAAGCTGTGTGATTGGTTACGTATGCCCCCACACCCCCCCCCCCACTCCGACACGGCAGGGCGGGGCGAGTCGGCCCGCTTGGCTTCATTGGCGATTTTTCTTTCGCAGTGAGCGGTCGCGCTCAGAAAATAATTTTTTAAATTTCGATAAAGTTTTAAATTTTAAACTTTGAAAAATTATTTTCTTACAATTTTAACGGTTTTGCACCGTTCGTTTTTTAAATTAATAAATTTAGTGATTTAATTGTTCCTATTTAAATAAATTTTAAAATCAGTGTGTGTATAAACTGGGTAAGTCCTTTATATTTTATTATGCATGTGGCAAATCAAATTTCTGAAGGCGGTTTTCCGTCGGACACAACTTTGCAATTTCTTACAATTTTAATAAATTATTATTGAAATCTGTCAAGACCGTTTACGAATAAATAAATTGTTCCTGGCGATCCGAATTCTGTGAACAAAATAGTTAATAATTTATGGGAATTATTTGTCAAGAATAATGATCCCAAATAAATAAGCAAAGTGTGTTATAGAAATTTGGTTGCTATCGAAGTTTTAGTTACCCGGATTTAACAATAGTGAATATTTTTTACGAAAAGTATTTAATCCGGAAGTAATTAATTCGTTCGATTCTTTACGAACGATCAAATGAAAATCCAATAATCATAGTGCACTTCGCACAAGCTTTGAGTGGCATTATTTTAAGATTTTCAATATAAATGTTCATCCCTCGCAGGTTTTTAAACTAGTTACCTTGAACTGATAGGTAGGTATTCCTCGAGAGAAGTAATACCTTTTTTCTATTTATAGGTTACTATCCCGTCAAACTAGTTTCTACATATCCCCCGTGCACGTTTTTCATTAATGTGCCTGATTGATTTATGGATTTTCATTTGTGAATGATTATTTTATTTTTACACGTGTTTTTGTAAATTGTTATTTGGACTTAAATTCATTTTTATGTCGTTTACTGGAGCTAGTAAAGGTATACAGATGCTCCTTTCACGTAGCAACGTGTTATTCAAGTAACGCATCAAATACGTGATCTGTAGGTATTGTTCGGATACCTTCAAAGTTCTTTAAATAAATAAGTCGAACAGCGACAATTTTTATTTTAAAAGGGGGCCGCCATGACCCTGTGAAATGCTCTTAGTAATAAGAAATTTTACGGAAGTCCAAGTCCGTAGAACGTCTTACAAAATAGAGTAATAAGAACTCCTCAAGGATCTTTTCGTTGCACCTAGAATAAATTGCAGAAAATATATATTCTAGTTGATTGCTATGATATGAAATGGCAGCACAAGCCAAGCTACATTTCGTCGGTTTTATAAGCTACCTCTGCGCAACGCAAGGTATACCCTATTTTATAACATCATCAGGAGTTCATTAGGCCGTCAGCGCATGACGTGTCCTTAGACTCCTACATCCCCGCGCAGGGGTTGTACCTTTTGATGTCATGCAGAATGCCCTCGCTTGCACTTGCAGGGCCTGAAATTCCGTCCTCGAGCCTTTCGTATACTTGACGAATTAATAAATCGACATGCGATACAAATTCCATGCATTATCGACGGTTTAGATGCAAATATTGCCAAAAAATACTAACAAGTACTAAAAAGTATTTGTGTTGTGGGTTTCGGTACGATATGCAACTCAAAGAACTGGGTCCTCGTGGAGCCAAAGTTTCGAAATGTACCCACCAATATAAGTATTTTTAATACCTCGTGCAGAGTCGGCCAGCACCTTTGATAAAACGTTATTGCTTTAAGTATAGGTATTACTTTTGGTACCTACCTACCTTTTTATCAAACTTCCAAAAGTTTTGATGGCATCCGGCACATGCATGATTTGCTTTTGTCTGATCAAAGTAAAGCAGTCTTTCTTTACTTCTATGCTTATTTGTCTTCTAACGTGACAGTGAAATGCCCTCGTTAAATTTTGTCTTATCTGAAAGTACATCGTCCGGTCCACCGCCTGCGATGAGATAAAGCAATTGTAGCGAAGGGTAGTGTGTAGCACTAGTATTGATATTGAAGCGCGCAGGTTCGAATCCTGCATGTGGTATAAAATTAGCCAAGTTTCCATAATTTTATACCTACCTAACACGGTTAAGGTTAAGTATTAAAATATATTTAAGAAATAAAAGCTTCGAAAGGTGTGTTACAGACTTGAGTACAAGGAGTTTACTGTCTGACACATGTGTTACCTCGAGCGTATTAGAAAATAGAACGCGAGGGGATTCCTAAGATGTTAATTTGAAAATATTTTTACCTTGCACGCGTTCATAAGGTCCTCCTCTTTTAGTTCCATGAGCTTACGCTTTCAAATAACGATAGCTAGATTCCACTGAGAATTTGCAAAATAGGCTATCTGTAGGCAAAATATACCTACTTAAATGTTTGAAAAAATGTTTCAAATATAACATCCTAGCCCGAAAAAGTCTTGGCTATTAGAAAGTACAGGGAACAATATTCCTACGTAAGTATGAACTTTATCTACTCGGAATAAAGTTCAAAGTTAGAGAGCTGTCTAACGTTTTACAATGATTCTTAAGCAGAAGACATATTTGTCGTAGATTCACCGCATTCAGTCCCATCCTAGTAACCGTTACTGCCGAGTCTAAATTCTCGCAGGTTAAGGAAAATTTATAGACGGTTTAAGTCTGAAACAGTTTTCCTTTATGATCATTTCAGTGGCCTACCGAGGCCACGCAGTAAGAAAATGAGAAACATATTGATTTATTAGGTAACTGTGAAAACGACTGAATTTACAAATTTTTCCCTTGCTCACTGTCCTAAGTAGCAATAATTCACTTCTATTTCTATGCTATCACAGACCTCGTAGTGCTAACGCATTTCTGAGGGAGATCCCTCACGCTTGTCATTTGTTTACTTCTTTGAACTATGATCAAAAAGTGGCGTAAGAGTACCTACGTTAAATACTCGCTATGATTCTGGCATCAATCACGGAAGGGAATGTGTACAATCTATATTCTCTAAGTGCAGAGTTGTCCTAAAATAGTCCTACGTTTTTCTTAGCAACATGGAAACAGACAAATGTGGGGAGAGAAAACGGCCTTTTTGTAATGGCCTCATCTCAAAATGGATAAGTAAATAATGAAGACCTACCCATTTAATAGTACTCACACCGAAACTATAATAATTTTTACTTTTTAATTCATCGTGCATTGAGTGTACGGAGTAAATTTCGTGAGGTGGAGATGTATGTAGGTAATTTATTTATTCCAGCATGTTGCAACTTGGGAGCTAGGTACACCCTATTGTTAATTCTGCTATATCAAGCTGTATAACATCAAAACTAGTGGAAGGTTGTCTAGCTGCTAAGGCGAGTGATGTAATATATACCTATTTGGTATATGCCAAATTTTGTGTTACCTACTCGAGTGCCTTGATCTTGAACATGATATTTTCTTCAGGTGCGTTTATATTGCCCGAAATATTATGAATGAAATGCATATTACGTAATTTTTATAACAACCTCCACTAGAGATGAAAAGTTCATGATATATTTTTCAGGTGCTTTCATATTACCTGAAATGTTATGAATGAAATGCATATGGCGTAATATGTATAACAACCTCCTCTAGAGATGAAAAGTTTTAGAGCGATAGTGGCAAATAGCAATAATGCGACACTGTCCCAGACGATATTAAGTTTTTATTTCCTCAAGTGTAGTCATGCTTACTACACCTACTTTTTCGATAATGAATGAAAGCTTTTGGGCAAGTAAACAACAAGTACCCACAGTCTATGTGGGTAAATAAATATACAAAAGGTTACAATCAGAGGGTACTTTTGCTAATTGATATTTGTGTAAGTGCACTGTCTGCCTTGTTTGGGTTTGAAACACGAGTATCTACTCCTGTGTATAACATTGTTAGATGGTTGTTAGAAACGTACGATAGTGAACATAATTGCCTATCGTAAGACGTTAGCCTAAAATAATAATACCTTTGTTCCAATATATTTGCTCTGAATGTCGAGCACAAGACGTTGTTAAAAAATGCTTGAATGTACCTACGTACTAGGCAAATAGTTTGCCTATCAAGTAAAATATTTTCAGAATAGATACCTAGCGAGAATTATATTGGGAACTACCTACTACGTTCAATAGCTAGTATATTATACCAACGGTGATCATAATGATATATAATATTTGTACGGTGACCCACGTAAGGTCTAGGCTTCCACAATTAATTTGCAATGTTGCAATGTCTGTACTGTCTAATAGACAATAACGTCGTTTACCGACGTACCATCGGATTAAATTTTCTCCGTAGGTAAGCTGTTAACAAAATGATAAAATTCTTATAATTTAAACTTTAGCTCATATTCTTTTATAGCTAGCTCGTTTTTGATTGTACATAAAATTAAAGCAAATTTGTGCCCTTTTCAAGTTTTAAACAGAGATCTGGGTTTTGCATGGGACGGTCAGAGGTAGTTATGGCAGAAAACAATTTCAATAATCGCCTCTTTTATTATATCAAGTTTAGGTAGATTTACCAAGATATTAATTAACTATATTATTATATACAATATAGTTTATTCAGAGGCCCGAGTGATGTTTAGTAAAGCTTGACCGTTACTCCGACAAAGTAAACAAGGTTAGTTATTGATCATTATGTATTATAGCAAATATTATTAAGGCAAGCCCAAATGAATCATATTTAAAAAATCATATGAAGGTATGATTTGATAACAAATTTATATGCCTTTTATTCTCCTGGGAAACTAGGTAATCGTTTGGCCAGGTTTTTTGATTTACCTGCTTAAGCCCGTTTAGGTCAATGCATATCTTAAACAGTAGTGTTGACCTTATAGTAGGGAAATTTGAGTGATCAAGCACAATTACAATATGTAAGCTATGTTTTTCTGTGTAAAAGAGCTATTTATTTACTATGTAAGTAAATAGATATTTAAAAGGTTTTATAAAAACGACCTGCAATGCGAAAACCTCTAACTAAAGGTTCAATATTTTTATATTTTACTATTTTGGCTATTGAGTTTTTCAAATTTTTTTTTGAAACTTTCTGTTTACTGTTCGGAAACTTTCAGATGAATTTCCGCGTACTTTCTATCTTATCAAAACGTATTGAGACTTACATAATGAATAACTGTATTATGTGCATTTTTTATTAAACACGAGGTAAAGTTTTTCAAAGACATTATAAATGGCATGTTACAAATGCATCATTTTCATCATTCTATTATGCTTACCTAGAATGCCGTAATATAGTACAAGAGGTTTTGAATTACATTTTCATTATAATTTATTATATTTTATCGTCATTTAAGGGTGAGTTTATGATATTACAGTATTTTTTAATAAATACAATATAAATAAATTTTCAGTATAGTGGATCAAAATCATTATTGTTGATAAAGAAATTCATTTTTCTTTTTTAAAGAATAATAATACCTGTTTCTTTTTATAGTTTTTCACATTGGCGATAGCTCCCACTCCTCCAGGCGATATCAAACATGTCTCTATAAGTAAGGCTATAAGGAACGTACAGTGGTTTAATGACAGCATTTTACCTACCAATAAAATGCTTATTAAACTACTTACCTTCCTTATAGCCTTAAATTTTTAATTCTGCCTGGAGTATTTTGTAGTAATAATATTCTAATTAGAATATTATTATGAGACGCAATGAAGCCAAGCGGGCCGACTCGCCCCGCCCTGCCGTGTCGGAGTGGGGGGGGGGGTGTGGGGGCATACGTAACCAATCACACAGCTTTGGAACAGATAAGTGCGACCAATCGCTGCAAAGGAAGATCTCTATCTCTATAAGTAAGGCTATAAGGAAGGTAAGTAGTTTAATAAGCATTTTATTGGTAGGTAAAATGCTGTCATTAAAGAAAGTTTGCTCAATAGATTTATTTTTTAAAGTTTGGTCTATTTTTATACTTTTTTGCGTAGTGTATAGCAATCTTATGAACATAGCACATTATTTTTAGCGAATACGATACGTCTTGTACATTACCAGATTCTTGTCGTACAGTTTTTTGATTAGTTGTTTATTTGGCGAGAAATTCGTCTTTAGTGAGAAAGTGACGTTCAAAAGTTCGAGGCAGGCCCTAAGTGTAAATTGATAAAACATTATAATTGGTGTGACGTGTAATTAATCCCGTGTGATGCCGGCTTAGAATAGCATCATCCCACTTCTTTCCCATGGGTGTCGTAAGAAGCGACTAAGCGACTCGAGGGTGTGTATTGCAATTTTAGGCAATGGGCTGACAGCCGGTCACTATGGCGATACACAACTTCCCGAATGACCCTCAAATGTATTGTCACACGTGGCGTAATTGACCGGTTTTACAGCCGTTTATGCTCTGCCTAAACAAGGGATTAAAGGCGTGATATATGTATGTATGTACGTGTAATAAAAGCGTGTTTTGTTTGTGCAGCGAGCTTGCACATGCGCCGCGCGACCGCGACGACTGCGCGCGCGCAGGTCAACCCCGTTTACGACCGGTTCCTCGTGTGTGACAGCCAGCACGCGCGGCGCCGCATGCAGAGGAGGTAACTATCAACACATTTACTCATTGGGAATCAAAATACATACATGGGAACACCCATACAAAAGGCATAAACCGTATTTTTTGGCGAAAAGCAATCCGAAATTTACAACAAAATATAAATGTGAATTTGCTTACACATTTTGTTTTTAACACGCTGCGATCTAGGGATTTTAAGTTTAAATGATTGGTTCATCCTTTGGATATATATTTCAAGCATTTTTAGAGTTCCGTATCCAATGGGTCAAACTGGACCCTATTACATGGGAACAGACATACAATAGGTATAAACCGTATTTATTGGCGAAAAGCAATCCGAAATTCGATACAAAATTTTAATAGGAATTTGCTTACATATTTTATGTTTGACACGCTGCAATTTAGGGGAAAAGATGTTGAGTTTAATTGACTGGTTCATCCTTTGGATATATTTCAAGCATTTTTAGAGTTCCGTAACCAAAGGGTCAAACTGGACCCTATTACCGAGGCGCTGCTGTCTATCTGTCTGTATCATAAATCATGAAAGACAGTTGAATTTTCACAGATGATGTATTTCTGTTGTCACTATAACAACAGATACAAAAAAACATATCAAAATAAATATTTGAAGGGCTCACATACAAAAACGTGTTGTTTTGCTCATTTTTATCGATCATGTAGCAGTTTCTATCCCATGACATGAACCATGTTAGTTAGACCGTTAAATTATTTACAGAATATGTATTTTAGTTGTTATTATAGCACAAAATACTACAATTTAAAATTACACAAATATTTTAGGAGGCTCCCATACGTGCGGTACGGAACCCTTCGTTTCGTTTCGTCGCACCGGCATTTTTCCCTGTAGGACCTTAACGGCTTACATCCTGCTTGTATAATTAACGTACATAGGATAGGCGCATAATTTTTACTGCAACTGCAACTTGAGTATTGGCTTATTACATCAAATCTTTTTCTATCAATATTTGTTTCTTAATTAGTTGTAAATAATCAATGTTATATTGGGTGAATTTTTACTATTAACCGATACCGAAAACTCGAGATGGGCTGGTAATAAGGAACAACCTTCCTAAGGACAATGTGACGAAATATGAAAAAAATGACTGCCTATACAGAATATACCAGCCAACCGAAAGAATTTGTATAGCAGATACATGTTTTTTTCTGCTTTCGCCCTATGTTGCTCGAGGAAAGTTGTTCCTTATCACCATCCCGTCCTGAGTTTTCAGTGTCGGTCGCTAGTTTAATTTCATTCTGTATAGCTTTACTACCTTTTAATTATTAAAATATAAACTAGGTCTTTCCATAGGGAGTTAGCCCAGCAAGTGGCGGCCAACACGCGCCGCCAACAGCAACGAAACGCGGAACAGTACCCTTCACAGAACTTCGATCAATTCCCAGACCGGAATTCAAACTTCACGCAGGTATTTCCTTGGACACAGGTTTGGGAGTAACGCACGGTTCATCCACGGATTTAGTACTTTGCACCAGACTTGGTAACATCTGGCTTTACTAACACTAAAAAGTTTGCTTTGTTATATTATTGTATTAATTAATTTTATTATATTACGTTTCTATTTATTTGTTGTTTGAACCTTGTTTTTCTTCTCATTTTCATGCATGACATATGATTAATTTACCAAAAACCTTTTATTTCCATTTCGTTTCCTTTTGATTTTTGGAGTGATTTATTTTATTTATGATTTCACATTAAATTATATTTATTTTCAAAATGTTTAATACCCAATTAAATGATACAAGAATGAATTGTACAATTCATTACAGAGTCACATTCAATTATTGACGTCGTTGCTGAACGCCGAGCCATCCACAGAGTCCTGGTTGAACGCTCTTATGGTTGCCGTTGTAAGTAACTTCAATCTATACTATCATCATCATATATAGGAATCTAGCTGGACGTAGGCCTTCCCCATGATATGACATATATAAGGCACGATTTCGTCATTCAGTCGCATCGTATCTATACTATACAAAGTTTCTTTCTTAGCTTTTCAAATAAAATTCTATTTAAATGCCAAAATGTCATAGAAAATAGTGCTGCCTCCTGTGTTTACTCTTAGAAAAACTGAAATTGCCAATTTACGTATTTTAAATGGAGGCCGTGTAGATCTGAAAATAATTTGCAATATCCTTTCCAAGCGTTAGATATCACGTTCAATTGATTTTGACAGCTGTCAGGTGAATAGGCGAACTTTTAAAAGCGTCTATGTAGAATCTACAAAAATATTATAAAGAGGAAAGATTTGCTAGTGTTTGTATATGGTAATCGTTTTTCATATTATTTAGTGATACAACAAAGGTGACAGATCTACTATGTTAGGATAAAATACCATTCATTAGGTGACTGAAAACGCATTAATTAGGTGAAAGATAAAATCAAACCCATTTTATATGCTTACGGAATAAAAAGGGTAAAACCAAAACGCGATTGATTTGCATAGTAAAATATCTTTTGTTGTTGTTATATTAGTGAAAAGTATGTAAAGTGATAACGCTTTGTGTTGTCTATAAGGCTCGCAACCTATCCCTGTCGCACCTGATGCGCCCGAACCCGAGCGAGATCCCGCAAGGCACGGTGACGAACGAGTTCCAGCCGGTCCGGCAGCTGCTGCGGCACTACGTGGACGACCTGCTGCTGCGCGCGGGCGACGTCGACGGCGACAACAACTACCAGCTCGCCTGCGACTACTTCGTCAACCAGTACGTCGACTTCATCCGCCACATGGTGAGTCGCCCACTACCACAGAATATACATGATGTAAAAAAAATTGCTAAGAATATTTTAAGAGGTGAACCAGTACGTGAAACTGAACAACTTTCTCCATGGAACATAGGTCGAAATATGAAAAAAAGATATTGGGCCTCCCATACAAATTAACACACTAAGTATGGGAGGGCCAAAAAATTTTTACATTTTCCGACCTATGTTCCTTGGAGAAAGTTGCTCAGTTTCACGAACTGGTTCACCACAAAAAATATTCTCAGCTTATTTTTTTACTGTGATGCCGGCCTAGAATAGCATCACCCCATTTCTTACCCATGGGTGTCGTAAGAGCCGACTAAGGGACTCGAGGGATGTGTATTACAATTTTAGGCGATGGGCTGACAACCTGTCACTATGGTGATACACAGTTATCCTATTGACCCTCAAGCTTTTGTCAGACGTGGTGTTAATGTCTGTTTTGCGGCCGTTAGCGCTCTGCCTGCCCCGTGGGGGATATAGGCGTGATTTATGTATGTATGTTATACAATAATAGTACTAGGTTAAACAAATACCTATAAACCTTACCGCGCGTCCACATTGCATTCGACTTTTATATTTGACTACTGTTATATTTAATTGCGCAAATATTATGTAGGATGACAGCGCTTTACGAAATAAATAAATTAAATACTAATGCAATTACTTTCTGTAGCCCACAGTGGCAGCGCTGCGCTCGGAAGTGGACGTGTTCCGCTCGATCCAGGCCCTGATGCGGTCCCGGCTGCCGGCCATCATCAGCGCCGTGCTGTCCACCTCGTACCGCGAGAGCAGCGTCAACCGCTTCTACCAGACCTTCTCGCGACTGTTCGTGGACCTCTGCTCGCTCATCTGCTACTGCTGCCGCGACGGCGCCGCCGGACTGAGACAAGTCTACACTGCGTTCTTGGTGAGTGGTCCTTGCAAGCCACCTCGTACCGCGAGAGCAGCGTCAACCGCTTCTACCAGACCTTCTCGCGACTGTTCGTGGACCTCTGCTCGCTCATCTGCTACTGCTGCCGCGACGGCGCCGCCGGACTGAGACAAGTCTACACTGCGTTCTTGGTGAGTGGTCCTTGCAAGCTCACCGAAAGAGGGCACCACAATCAATCCTGAATATACCTGTCTCGGTCAGAATAGGGTTGTGTCCTAAGTAATTACTAAAATACGAGACTTAGATGTTTAAAATCAGTCTTTAAAGTAGAATAGTTCTCATTCATAGTTTTTCAGAATATGCAGGATAAGATTAATTGAACTGTTTCAATTTTGACGCTATCCTTATTTGTGTGTTATATTTGTCAGACTCTGAAGTATTTACACCGTAAGCTATAAAGGCGTGATATGTATGTCACAAATACTTAAATATTATAAAATATGATGAATATGAATTCATATAATATTTAGATTTCCTGGAAATAAAGAATTTATGATAGTTTTTCAATATGATGAATGTATGACTTATAACAATATGTTATCAATCCTACTAATATTATATATGCGAAGGTTTGTATCTTTGTTTGTTACTTCTTCATGCAACAATTACTGAACCGATTTTAATGAAATATGGCATACACATAGAAGGTAACATGGATTAACACAAAAGGATAGTTTTTATCACCACTCGAGGGTTATGCGGGCAACGCCGCGGGTAACAGCAAGTAAAGCAACTTCTGGGTGAGCTCGCTCCATCTTAGACTCTGTCTCTGTTCTATAACCTAGACAAGAGTCAAGAGCAAACCCATCCTTAATAATAAAATAAAAAGAAATGTAGAATATCTGATCTGATCTGATGTTTGTGCGGTGTTCAGGAGCGCGCGATGCGTGACTTCGACGAGCCGGTGCGGCAGATGCTGAGCACCCTGTGCGTGGAGAACCTCAACTACATCCTCAACAACCTGTCCACGCAAGTCGCCACCGTGCAGCCGTACGTGCGTCGCCGACACGCGCCACGACAGGTAAACATACCACCTGCCTGCCATCCCTGATTGTCTTCTAGCCGTTGTAATGCCAGCGTGATATTATATACTACAAACTATGAACAGCAACTGAACAACAAATGGACAATAACTGAACATCAGAACAACACCATCTAAACGACAACAGAATATCAACTGAACAATAATCGAGCAACAACCATATTTTAACAACATCTGATGGCGGCAGTTTCGAGTTTTGGCACAGAACACTTCGTTTAATTTCTCCATTTTATTCAAAAGCGTACCTTCACATGTTACAGCGTTTGAGAAGAAACTGTAATTTTTATAGGCAGAATGCATTAAGCATCTTTATACAACTGTTTTCAAATTTGTAATCCGAACATTATGAGACGAGTGTAGATTAAGAAATAAACGTGTTCACATCATGTTCATATTTTCGATCATGATCTTCATCACTTAAATATTTGTGTGTTAATAAGACAAAACTAAAAACCACCAAAAAATCAACTCAAGAGACGGAAGACCGTGTTGCTCGAAGTAAATACCACATAAATACATAAACCTTTTCTCTTTTTGGCTATTGCCAATAAAATGACACGACTATGACACGACTACTCAACTCTTTGGTGATATTTAATGTTGTCATAAAATGCCAAATTTGATGCCAAAACAAATCTGAACGAATCTGCAAAAATAAATTTTCAAATAATGTAGTATAACTATAAGATAATAAGACAATGAACATAACATCAGTGCATTGCGATGGTAATTGTGATGGCTTAGCATTCGATTTTAAATAGTTACAGCCGAGATCATGGCATCAATTTAAAAATCATGGATGATATTTTATTTGTTTTTCATATCGCAGTTCTTTTCACCAGCGCTTTCATCACAATTATACTAACCAAAAGCCGGTGGTTTTACCGCGATGATTATGTTGGATTGTAATTTATTGTGATGTTAGAAATGCCGAAGTGGTGGGTATTGGTGGATGGGTGTTGAAGGCAGGTGTGGTTTTCAGCCGGACGTAGCGGAGTCGTCGCCGATGGAGACGTCGCCGCCGCTGTCGCCGCCCACCGCCGAGCCCATGCAGACGTCCCCGCCCGCGCCCGCGCCCGCCTACTCCCCTGCGCCGCAATACGTGCCGATGTCCACTCCATCCCCGCCCGACGCGTACCTTGAACCGATAGTTCCTTCTCGCCTGATGCCGTCTGCGCCGCCCGCCGAGACAGAGTCCGACGAGGAGTTCGAGCCGTGCATCTCCGTCTCGTTGCCGGCCACCGCAGCGCCCGTCATCGAGCCCCCCGCCGTCGGAGCCCCCACCGCTCCGCCTCCCCCTATCGGTATCCCCGTCGTCGCGCCCTTCTACGGTGCAGCTCACTATGCCACAGCCTTCGCTGCTACATCCACGTCTATAAATCAGGAGCCAAAGCAGGAGCCTAAGGAGGAGCCCAAGGAGGAGCCGAAGCAGGAGCCTAAAGAGGAGCCCAAGCAAGAGCCTAAGGAGGAGCCAAAGACCGAGCGCGAGGAAGATATCGGCACCGCCGCCGCCGCAGTGCCGCCTCCCTCGACCAAGTCATCTTCCTCGTAAGTTCCATTCATTCTATCTAAAACACTAATTGTCAAAAGGTGATAAATAATGCAGCTTCTTTATAATTTCAATCGCGTCGTCTTATAACAGTCTGTCTTCCGAATTGATGGCCAAGGATAACATTTAAATCTTCGGTTACAGTTTCATCAATAATACTTTTTCGCAACTGAATTTGTCATATGTCGCTATCTACCTCGATTCTAATAAGTATATCAATTGCATCTACAAAATAATTTCAGTTGTTATATTTTAGCGCAAGTAGTTTTTGACTGAATCTTCTGTAATAAAAATTTAATTTAATTATTATTACTATCAAATAAATTTCATCATACCTCGTATTTCAAATAGTTTAGGTGTAACTATTGATGTGAGTGGTGCCGCCACTTTGCGAAAAAAAACATATCTCTTCATGCAAACGATACATCCGAATCCTTTGCACAATTTCAGTTAAGACTACAAACTCGACTATATATTAGCGGTTATATAAGTTTTGACAAAAGTACCAAAAGCGGCCGTCTCTGGGCGCATTTATCCATAACTTAAATTACAGCGAATCACATATAGCATTTGCAGATTTTAATTTTACTTAAATATAACACCAAAAACCATTGCTTAAGACTTGTATTGTTTGCAAGTAGAGATGTGATTATTTCAGAGAGCTACTAGTTGTACTCACCTTACATAAGCATACGACAAACGGATCATTTAAACGAACCCATTGTGACACTTCATTTTGTCCCAGCAGGATTCCAAAAATCGAGATAACCGAGACAGCAACGTCAGACAGAAATAGGACAGACAGTCCAAGACTTGTGAGTATAACTTTTTTGACGAAATAACCACAACGTATTTATTTTCTGAAGTTTCCATCAGCCAAACAATGAAGTGTTACTAAACACATCATAAAAACATGATCCTGCCGGTAACCTTTTCCCGAGGCTAATAAATTATACATACATAACACGTGACTGTGTCCGACTGCGTAAGTTAATAATACAGTGTTTTGGCCGCTCGAACTTTCCGTTTTAGTGATTTCGTTTTTTTTGTAATTATTTGTCGGAACGCGGTATTCTGGTGAAAGTTGTGTCTTGTGTGTACAATCTCGCATTTTATCGTGTCGGTGTGCCGTGACATGACGTGCCGCGTAAGTAGCGCATAATATGATCGTGCTATGTTGCCTACGTTTATAGTGTGAATAAATGTTTTGTTTTATTACTTCATTACTAAGATTATGATTTTGTTAAAAAATTATATTAATTGGTATCGCCGTTCTTTCGCGCCACGATTTCATTAATCAGATATTCGGTACATGATTTAATTTAATTCACTCACGTGTTTATTGTTTTTAAAACTCAATGGATTTAAGCGCTTCGGCCTCCAAACTGAGCCTACCTTATTAGAACGACCTTTTGTAACCTGTGACGTATAATTATAAGGTTACAACAGATTCTCATCAATTCGGCACCAAACAGCTCACTGTGTGGTATGGTTAATTAGGACTTCTAGTCCCATTTTTGGCTTCTGGTTGAGCTCATATTTTGGCAATTTTTCATTATTTGTTCGCTTGTCTGGGCCTAAGACACAGTACATATATAGGCATCGTTTGGGCTCAGCAGTAAACGGACTTCATACAGACGCTTAAAAACTCACTCACACAGATGCACGACGCCGCCGCTAAACGGCATCTCGCTGATCGCTGGGCGACAATCGAGGTTTCGCCGCGCAAAGGAAAAAGAACGATTACATAGATGCTCTTTATTTTGGTGGTGCTGGATGTTGTTTGGCTAATGTTGGACTGTGCTGGATGCTGTTACGAGCACGCATGTACACGAGTAGAATGCTCATTTTGCAAACGCGTAAAGTACGCATGCGCATAGAGTACGCGTTGCACACACGTAGATCGTGCTTTTCGTGTGCGTAGAGTAGGTTGCTCATGAGAAGAGCACGCGTGGTACCCGAGTTGAGACCACATTGCGAACGCGTAAAGTACGCATGCGCATAGAGTACACGTTGCACACACGTGGAATATGCTTTGCGTTTGCGTAGAGTAGGTTGCTCATGAAAGGAACACGCGTTGTACACGAGTAGAGCTCACATTGCAAACGCGTGAAGTACGCATGCGCATAGAGTACGCGTTGCACACACGTGGAACATGCTTTGCGTTTGCGTAGAGTATGTTGCTCATGAGTAGAGCACGCGTTGTACACGAATAGAGCTCACATTGCAAACGCGTAAAGTACGCATGCGCATAGAGTACGCGTTGCACACCCGTGGAACATGCTTTGCGTTTGCGTAGAGTATTTTGCTCGTTAGTAGAGCACGCGTTGTACACGAGTAGAGCTCACATTGCAAACGCGTAAAGTACGCATGCGCATAGAGTACGCGTTGCACACCCGTGGAACATGCTTTGCGTTTGCGTAGAGTATTTTGCTCATTAGTAGAGCACGCGTTGTACACGTGTAGAGCTCACATTGCAAACGCGTAAAGTACGCATGCGCATATAGTACGCGTTGCACACACGTGGAACATGCTTTGCGTTTGCGTAGAGTAGGTTATCATGAGTAGAGCACGCGTTGTACACGAGTACGGCTCACATTACATATGGATACAGTATGCTTTGCACACGCGTGGAGCACGTGTTGAATACCAGTAGAGATCGTATTGTTTCACACGCGTTATGTACGCATTGCACACACATAGAACGCGCATAAGTTAGTTCAATTTTATAATAACCGATGCGAGAGTTATCCTCAGAAACGGGTTGAGTTTGGTTACTGTTTAGACCATATATGTACTGTGCCTAAGATCTGGAGTATCTTAGTAAGGAAAATATAATAAGTAGTTATGTATTCGCTGACAGGATCTGACCGATGATGAGGCGCAGTCGTAGTGTATAGGATATAAGACAGGTGAATATACAGGGTGTCAGGGACAGCCCTCCGAATACTGATAGGGTGCATTCAGAACATGCAACTAAACAATTTTCCCCTAGAAACATATTTCAGGAAACGTCAAAACTATGATTTCCCATAGTAAAGGCAGTCATCTGATCGTGATGTTGTGTGGGCGGTCGCATTTTCCTGAGCTATGTTCCTAGGGGAAAGTTATTCAGTGTCATGGTTTGCATGCACGGTCAGTATTCGGAGTGTTGTCCCTTACACCCGGGAGTAACAAAAAGGGTATAACAAGGCGAAAGAAGATCAAGGTACTCATTAAACTCAACAACTTTCCACATGGAACATGGGTCGAAAAATATAAAAAATTAATTGGACCCTCTCCTTCTTCTTTTCGTGTGGGACACCGAGTCTAACAACCCGATAAACCCTGGTGTCAGAGTTCTATAGCAGGTAAAGCTACCAGATAATAGGCTAATTTGTATGATTAGTTTTTTTTCAATTTTGTTTTTCATCCATTGGGAAAATTGTTAGGTTGCATGAGTACCTTGACCTCTTTTCGGCTAGTTATATCTTATTTGTTACTCCCAGTAGAAATTTTAATATTTGTTGTCGATTCTATGTTATTCCCATTTTTGTTTCTCTTTGTAGACATTTGAATATCTGTTCTCGGCTCTGTGTATTCTTTGTGCGTGTTTATGTATACATCTTATATCCATGACAATCAGGAACGCTTAGTGACGGCCATTATCATGAGTGTGATAAACGAATCCATTCAAAATTAGAACATTAAAGATATACAATAAAACATCAATGTTGCTAGCTTAGAATAGCATCACACCATTTCTTTCCCGCGGGTGTTGTAGGAGGCGACTTAGGGACTCGAGTGTTTAATGTGTATTACAATAGGCTGTCGCTAAAGTTAGTATGCACGATTCTTCTGAAACGGCCGTCAAATATTTGTCAGACGTGGCGATAGTGACTGTATTTTTACGGCCGTTAACACTCTGCCTACCGTTGATAAAGGCGTTATATGTGTGTGTGTGTGATAAAAGATCGAGAATAATCGTGTGGTGATATGGTGTAGGTACCACCGATGCTGCTGCTGCAGCATTGGGGCGAGGAGTGGGTGCCGGTGTTCGAGCGCGACCAGGCGGTGCAGGCGGCGCGGGGGGCGCAGGGGGCGCAGGCGGAGCGCCCGACGCCCCAGGAGCCCTTCAGCGACGCGTACCTGGCAGGCATGCCCGCGCGCAAGCGGCGCCGCGTGCGGCAAGCGCGACCGCCGACTCAGCTCGACCCGCTCATCAACGGTAACGAAAATTGTGCTACAAAAATTAATAGTTTTATAAGAGGCCAATCGTATAATCTTGATATTTGTGAATCTCAACAAATTGAAATATGAAATACAATTAGACCTCTCATACAAATTGACTCGATTTTTGAACTTTTTTATAGGAAGTCACATACACAATTTTGGACGTCACATACAAAATTCCCGAATAGCTGATTTGAGTAACTATGGAAATTGAAAATATTTTTGTCATATCGCAATCTTTGTTCCTTTGGGATAGTTGTTTCTCATCACAAGCCTGTCTTAGGATCCCGTTATCGGTCACTAGTAAACTGTCGACTTATATGTATATATGAACAGCTGGATATTATTGCGACGCTTTGAAATTCAGTGATACTATTCTACTATTCAGATGGTGGTGGCGTAGTAACATGCCGTGTGATTAACCTAGCCAGCCCCGTGTCAGTGCCTTTATTTTTATCATCCCGCCTGAGTCGGTTTTCTATTAGGACATTATAAAATTGTTATATAAAAAAAAGAAAATTGTGTGATAGATTTTATTTACAATGACGGATCATGACGTCAATAAGTGATAATACTACCCTACATTTAAAAAAAAATTAATGATGGGTTTGCTCTTGACTCTAGCCTAGGTCATAGGACAGAGACAGATTCTAAGATGGAGCGAGCTCACCCAGAAGAAGCTTGTTCACTCTTACTTTGAAGAGATTAGGGTTGTATGCGTTTGGAAACACAGACGCAGGTAGTACATACATACATATATCACGCCTATAATCCGTTGCGGGGAAGGCAAAACGTAAATAGCCGCAAAAACGGACATTTATGCCACGTCTAACAAATATTTGAGGGACATTTTGAAAATTGTGTATCGCTAACGCAGGTAGTGATTAAAGAATTTTGATTTTAAATTGATTAAATAATTTCAATTATTGTTATGTACCGATCTCGCTTGTCACCAGCGAGCCTGCAAGAGACGAGCGAGCGCGCCGCGGCGGCCGACAACAGCCCGCTGCGCCGCGCGTTCCGCGAGCACATGCGCAGCCTGGCCCGCTCGCGCGCCGCCGCCGCCCCGGACTACGACCCAAGGCACTTCGCGGCCGCCGAACGATTCCTGCTGCCCAGGTAGCCACGCAACACACACTTTACACCACTGAACTAATTTTTACACGGCTGCCCAACCAGAAAAGGAATCTCTCTTTTTTGTGTGGGACACCGAGTCGTCCAACGACACGATGAACCCTAATGTCAAGTTTTTCAACCGCCTCCTACTAGTAGTAGTTGGGTAGAATAGTTCCCGCCTAGCGGAGCCAATCACCTGTATGCGAGCTCCGCAGACGTCCCAACCCGAGGAAGAAGAAGAAGAAGAAGAAGTAGTAGGCCTCTGACATCGTTTTTGTAACGACCGCCATCTAAGTAATCATAGACAGCAACCGGGACCGACAGCTTAACGTGCCCTCCGAAACACGGAACCATTCCTCACAATCAGGTGGTTCACCCTGCAATGTCCTAACAAGACAAAGAACAAATTTACAAAGTGATAACTATCAACTTTGTGAGTGTCCCACGGAGAATCAAACCCGGAACCTTTGCATCGCAGGCAGACGCACTACTCCTGCGCCACATCGGCCGTTAAAAAGGAGTGTAATTTTTTAAGAGTTCTTGTATGTATTTTTATTTAACTTCTTCTTTCGTGCGGGACACCGAGTCGTCCAACGACGCGATGAACCCTGGTGTCAGAGTTTTCAACCGCCTATTACTAGAAAAGTTAATTTGACAGCATTACAGCAGTAAACCAAGGCACTGGCAAACTTAAACTAGATTATTACTATGTACAAAATTATTCAGTAATTTCACAATAATGTGAGTGTACGACACAATTTAAGCCAAGAATTAGCAAAAATCGCAGTCTGGTGTAATAGCGAGCAAGTTTTATGTATGCATGTATACAAGGTGTAAGGGACAACCCTCCGCATATTGATAGAGTGCATTCAGACCATGAAACTGAACAACTCTTGTAAGTTTCCTAAAACTGTATATCTAACACGGAAAGTGTTACAAAATTTGGTATAGAATAGTTCTCATTTATAATTCTTCAGAATTTGCAAGATTTATTGTGCTTGTCAATTTAAAAGTTATGACGCCGTCGTAAACAGTGGATAGTGACGTCTCAACATTAAATTTACAAACAAAATATCGTTTTCAAAAGCAGCTCGTTTGACTATTAGGAAAATGCTTTTTTATGGCAATAATTAACCCTTTAGAAGCTTATTAAAGATTAGAGGTGTCTTGTACCCGCTGAAGAATTTATACAAGCGTTCGGCTAAGTGCACAGACTCGCTTTCAAATGAGGTTTTTAGCAGATTGACTTAGCATTTGAAGCTATTGTAACGTGTGCCTATTTGAACTTTTTCAGGAATAGTCCAGATCAGTCAGAGATGGAAAAGGAATCCAAGTAAATGCAATCACCGCTGCACAAATAGATCTAGCGCGCGGCCAAGAGACTACCCTCACGTGTGACTTAAGTTATACCAACGTGTATGTTATGCATTAGAAGTACAATGTATCTGTGTAGCATCTGATGTTCATAGACTGATTAGGACCAACACCCGCAACGGGCAGTGGAAGCTTGCGTTTTTGTTTATTTTTTTTTGTTGGGGATTTTTGTCGTCAGTGGCAGTATTCAAGGTATATTTAAGGTCCCTTATTAACACAGCACATCCTTGTCCAAAATCCTGCATGCTTTAAATCACAAATTGGTATCCCTTCCGCTTCAATGTGACCCTTATATAAATAGTTTATAGGCCGGAACTCATGAATCCATGATAGATTAATTCATATAACGAAAACCATAAATCAGTGTTAGAAGCAAATATATTATCTTCAATAGTATTTATGTAATATGGACACGATATTGGGGTAAGATCATATTGAAAACTTTGTGTACACTAGTCTTAATTGATTGACGATTACCATTAAATTGTCGTAGGATAAATACGAAAAGGGCCTTGTAATGAACTTGATATTGTTATATGATAGCGTGATAATTTCTAGACTACTCAGGATGGTTGTAACGACGAAGTTGTAAATCTTGTAAATATCCTACGACGCAACTATTGTGTAACATTTTAAACAACATAACTTTGAATAATATTGGTCGTTTGATGTTTTAGATAAAGTAGATAGGGTATTTGTACCGATTGCAAACCTTGCACTTAATATTCTTTTCGCTCGACCCAAACACATAATGTGGAAGTGGCTGCCTTAGCTTACAATAAAAATAACGAACTTGTGGAAGTGGCTGCCTTACGAACAATGGGCTCAACGAGTGTAGTTAAGTCTCAGGATAAATCTTTGAAATTTAGTGGACTGGCATTGATTGGGAACATTCCACTTTTTAAGTGTCTGTATGCAGTCTTAACGCCAACTTTTCAATTAGTTTTTTCGTGGTAAAAAAATACTTTTTCGCAGTATGAAGGAGTACTTTTAAAGTCTTTTTCCTACGATTGGTTTGCGATCGTTACAATATAGTGATAAAACATTTTAATCGTTTATTTATGTGAATTATTGTACCGTTTTACACGTTATATCTCAGTGTTTTACAATGTTCTTTATACATTCGGTGTATTGTTCCGACCTGTAGTGATATTAATGTCAATGAACTACTTAATCGTTTAGGTACTCGTGATACCCAGTTTGAGAACTATCCAGCGATTTCAAAATGTTGTTTATTTGTGTTCACAATGTCCATGATTTTCCGTAGTTCAATAACCTCAATGCTCATTTTCCGAAATATCTGACACCTAACTACTTTTTCCAAGAAACATACACAAGCAGTGGTACAATCAACATGCGTTGGCATTTTTGAAATTATGGACATGGGACTTTGAAGTTTTAAAACTATAAAACATTTTGATAGTTGAAAATTATGTTTATGTAACTAAACGCATTTAAGTCTTGATGACCCGATTTGTTATTATTTTCCACAAGTGATAGATACGTATGTCTAAAACCGAGCTCTTTTATGAAATGATGAATATAATATTATTAAATGTGACTATCGTTTCAATTGTTAAAATCCTACCCTACTTAGGGCCGCCCCCTTCGTGGACTTTCGTAACTAAGATTAACATAACTAGCTTCAAAAAGACACTTTTAATCACTGTTTCGTAACTGGTTACGAATCAACTCTGTTTTTTTCCACGTTCGTAACTTTTCGTAACTAGCTACGAAATGACACTATTATTCACTGTTTCGTTACTAATTATACTTTGTTCTTAGGCCCTGATATAGGAACGGAAAATGTTAAATTCACAATGTTATTGGTTCAAAATGCCGATGTAGCAAGAAAAGCCAAATGTCATAGTCGCAATATGTCATCGGTTCTGAATGTCAATAAAGTAAAATGTCAATGTGTAAAATATTATCATTGCAAAATGTCCATGTGCAATTTTAAGTACCTAATTTTAGATGAGGTGCACTCCGCACCCGCACTACGACAAGTGTAATTAAAATGTAGATCTCATTATGACCTACGGAGATTCCATAAGAAACTAGTAGTCTAACTTGCATAGTTTTCAATATAAACGGGTTTTGAGTTTGACAGCTGTCACCAAAAATGTAGATCTCATCTAGACCTACAAGGTTCTTTAAGATACTAGTAGTTTTGCTTGCATAGTTTTCGATATAAACAGGTTTTGAGTTTGACAGCTGTCAGCAAAAATGTAGAACTCATCTAGACCTACAATATTCTTTAAGAAACTAGTAGTCTAGCGTACAAAGTTTTCGATATAAACGGGTTTTAAGTTTGACAGCTGTCACCAAAAATGTAGAACTCATCTAGACTCACAACTTTCTTTAACCTACAACTTTCTTTAAGAAACTAGTAGTATAGCTTACAAAGTTTTCGATATAAACGGGTTTTGAGTTTGACAGCTGTCACCAAAAATTTAGAACTCATCTAGACCTACAACTTTATTTAAGAAACTAGTAGTCTAGCTTACAAAGTTTTCGATATAAACTGGTTTTAAGTTTGACAGCTGTCCCCAAAAATTTAGAACTCATCTAGACCTACAACTTCCTATAAACAGGTTCTGAGTTTGACAGCTGTCAACAAAAGTTGTTTTTTTATTTTATTAATTACCTACAACCTACAACTTTGCGGTTTTGAGATTATACAAGGTTGACCTTTATTTTGACATCATTGTTCAATTAATGGTTTAACTTACTTGGTCTCCAAAATTTTGTATATGAACATAAAACTAACACAATTTAATTATGTACAGAAAAAAATAACCTAAAACTAAACTATTAAAAGGTCCTCCAGTGCGCCCCCATCAGACATGGTCCCCAGTAAGCTGGCAACGTTTCCAAAATTGGAGATTGAAGTTTCACGTCCTCATTTGCATTAAAATAAAGTAAATATAAAATGTGGAAAAAACCGTGTTCATTGGTAACTAGTTACGAAACAGTGAATAAAAAGTGTATTTTCGTAGCTAGTTACGAAAAACTGGTTACGAAAGTGCACGAAGGGGGGCCGCCGTAGAGCTCGAACCAATTTCATAGAAATTCAAATAAGAACCATACCTACGTTACCTAAATTAAACTGACATTGAGCGCGAGACCCGTTTGTCATGCTAGCTAATGTCACCTTTATATCAATAACAAATAAGTTCCTTTTCGAATTTCTTTTAAAAAGGCGAACAATGTGCGGCGGCCCTAATAATGAGTTTCAACTCAAACTCACCAGTGCCTCATGAAAATCAGACAAATAACGAGTGTTATTGCAATGTTTAATTAACCGGACATAAAAATGTGTGTATAGCCCAAAATGGCTACGCTGCGCTGAAAAAACAACATTGTAGCAGAATCTACCTATTTCGTCGTAAAAATATTTACTTTATACATTTGAAATTATACCCATGGAGGTTTAACTTGCCTTGAAATATTTGGCCCTGAAATCTACGTCGGCTAGGTGGGAAACGATGGCTCAACCAGATAGAGGGCTCACCCGGAGCGAGGGCTCACCCGGAGCGAGGGCTCACCCGGAGCGAGCGCTCACCCGGAGCGAGGGCTCACCCGGAGCGAGGGCTCACCCGGAGCGAGGGCTCACCCGGAGCGAGCGCTCACCCGGAGCGAGGGCTCACCCGGAGCGAGGGCTCACCCGGAGCGAGGGCTCACCCGGAGCGAGCGCTCACCCGGAGCGAGGGCTCACCCGGAGCGAGGGCTCACCCGGAGCGAGCGCTCACCCGGAGCGAGGGCTCACCCGGAGCGAGGGCTCACCCGGAGCGAGCGCTCACCCGGAGCGAGGGCTCACCCGGAGCGAGGGCTCACCCGGAGCGAGCGCTCACCCGGAGCGAGGGCTCACCCGGAGCGAGGGCTCACCCGGAGCGAGGGCTCACCCGGAGCGAGGGCTCACCCGGAGCGAGCGCTCACCCGGAGCGAGGGCTCACCCGGAGCGAGCGCTCACCCGGAGCGAGCGCTCACCCGGAGCGAGCGCTCACCCGGAGCGAGCGCTCACCCGGAGCGAGGGCTCACCCGGAGCGAGGGCTCACCCGGAGCGAGGGCTCACCCGGAGCGAGGGCTCACCCGGAGCGAGCGCTCACCCGGAGCGAGGGCTCACCCGGAGCGAGCGCTCACCCGGAGCGAGGGCTCACCCGGAGCGAGCGCTCACCCGGAGCGAGGGCTCACCCGGAGCGAGCGCTCACCCGGAGCGAGCGCTCACCCGGAGCGAGGGCTCACCCGGAGCGAGGGCTCACCCGGAGCGAGGGCTCACCCGGAGCGAGGGCTCACCCGGAGCGAGCGCTCACCCGGAGCGAGCGCTCACCCGGAGCGAGCGCTCACCCGGAGCGAGCGCTCACCCGGAGCGAGGGCTCACCCGGAGCGAGGGCTCACCCGGAGCGAGGGCTCACCCGGAGCGAGGGCTCACCCGGAGCGAGGGCTCACCCGGAGCGAGCGCTCACCCGGAGCGAGCGCTCACCCGGAGCGAGCGCTCACCCGGAGCGAGGGCTCACCCGGAGCGAGCGCTCACCCGGAGCGAGGGCTCACCCGGAGCGAGGGCTCACCCGGAGCGAGCGCTCACCCGGAGCGAGCGCTCACCCGGAGCGAGGGCTCACCCGGAGCGAGCGCTCACCCGGAGCGAGGGCTCACCCGGAGCGAGCGCTCACCCGGAGCGAGGGCTCACCCGGAGCGAGGGCTCACCCGGAGCGAGCGCTCACCCGGAGCGAGGGCTCACCCGGAGCGAGCGCTCACCCGGAGCGAGGGCTCACCCGGAGCGAGGGCTCACCCGGAGCGAGCGCTCACCCGGAGCGAGCGCTCACCCGGAGCGAGGGCTCACCCGGAGCGAGCGCTCACCCGGAGCGAGGGCTCACCCGGAGCGAGCGCTCACCCGGAGCGAGCGCTCACCCGGAGCGAGGGCTCACCCGGAGCGAGGGCTCACCCGGAGCGAGGGCTCACCCGGAGCGAGGGCTCACCCGGAGCGAGGGCTCACCCGGAGCGAGGGCTCACCCGGAGCGAGGGCTCACCCGGAGCGAGCGCTCACCCGGAGCGAGGGCTCACCCGGAGCGAGGGCTCACCCGGAGCGAGCGCTCACCCGGAGCGAGCGCTCACCCGGAGCGAGGGCTCACCCGGAGCGAGGGCTCACCCGGAGCGAGGGCTCACCCGGAGCGAGGGCTCACCCGGAGCGAGCGCTCACCCGGAGCGAGGGCTCACCCGGAGCGAGCGCTCACCCGGAGCGAGGGCTCACCCGGAGCGAGGGCTCACCCGGAGCGAGGGCTCACCCGGAGCGAGCGCTCACCCGGAGCGAGCGCTCACCCGGAGCGAGCGCTCACCCGGAGCGAGGGCTCACCCGGAGCGAGCGCTCACCCGGAGCGAGGGCTCACCCGGAGCGAGCGCTCACCCGGAGCGAGCGCTCACCCGGAGCGAGGGCTCACCCGGAGCGAGGGCTCACCCGGAGCGAGGGCTCACCCGGAGCGAGGGCTCACCCGGAGCGAGGGCTCACCCGGAGCGAGGGCTCACCCGGAGCGAGGGCTCACCCGGTACCACGTAGGTACTGCAGGCAGCTGAACTACACACAGGCCACGACGACAAAGGAGCCAGGTTTGTTTCTGGACTAACTAGGAAAGCAAAGGTGTACAACATCCATATGAAATAAAATCTGGAGTATAAAATTGGCCGCGACGGTCATTTTCGCTAAGGGGATACATAGGCTAAGTGCTGCCCCCATTACTTCAAAATTCATAACTCAATGAAAACGTAATTTATCGATAATCCGCTGCTGTAAAATTGAAGTAGAGATACAGTAGGTAGCTTATTAACAAAATGTTGTCAGTAGTGTCGATATAGTTACAGATAGAGAAATTGATAATACTTAGTGACCACTTTTAGCACTTTTAATATCTGTAGACGCTGTAGTTACAGATTAGTTTGATAAGTTTGTACAAATAAGTCATTCTGTAAATATACCTTTACCATGGACGTATTATTTATACCAACAGAGAAGAAATGTAGGTTTGGGGCACGTACGTACCTACATTATTCTTTATTTTATTACCCATGGAATCTTTAACACAAATAATGGAATACATGATTTGTGTGTACTCTCGGCCCAAGCCGGAAGTAAAGTACCACTAAAGTACCTACGTCAATCTCGGATGGCGCATGCGTTTTACGATTTGTAAACTTTTCAAATAAAACTTGCTTAGACCGTGCCGGACACGCCCCAATCTAAGATTCCAATGAGATAAGGAGATACCTATACAAAACTTTCACAGCTAGGTATATTATAAGTCTATGGTACCTACCTATGCCTCCCACTTTTTTTACTGTAAGCTGACTGAAAGGCATTTTATTATATTGTCTTTAGTTTTTGGTTCACCATCTCTTTTGTTGCTTAATACTTTATACGATCATAGTGGCTCATTTGGATAAAACCACAATAAAAAACAAATCCCATTTAAGGGCAATAAAAGGTTTTCTTGTTCTATTGGCTTCATTAAATGTCCAATATTTACTGTCCTAAGTTTTTCCCCCTCGAAAGATTTGAGAAAAAGTGGTGGGGGTAGAATTGCACCACAAAAGGGGTATATTTGCGGTTTTATAACGGAATGTTCTAAAATTATCTAAAAGTGTTTTTCGTGACAGTTGTTGGGCATTTTATCTTACATAGAATGAGACTAGGTTTACATTTATTGGACTACCCGTTCTCATGCTAATGTTCATAAAAGTTAAGCGTATTATCCTAATTAATGAAAATTCTTACAAAAATAAAGAATATATGTCCGATGTATGGATGTCGGATGTATTCTCCGATGTCTGTTTCGCGACAGAACTGTTCGCCGACAAGATAGTCCGATACGGCTGGCATTATTTGAGGGCATAACTTATAAAAATTCTAAAGTCTCTTATTTTTTGTATTATTGCGTAGTGCGTGTCTATAAAGCACATATCACGTTTTGTGTCATTTATGACGCTTGCTTAAATTTTCGATTCAATGTATGGTAGCTCGTTTATTAAATTAAATTTTAATGTGATAATTGAATAAGCATTATTAAATGTACCAGTATTGTCAGTGTGACATTTAATACAGTGTACAAACCCAGTTTGAGTCGTTTTTATCCACTGCAAATGAAAGTATGTTAGCATATACCTAAAATGACACAAAATAATAAATTGGGTTTGGCCAATGGTCTACAAACAATGAGCCAAAAATAAACGACTTTAATATTTTTGAAGCCTGAAAAGCTATCCATACTGGGCTAAGAAGTTTAATTTATGTCCGCTTCCCAAAAATATTTTTTTCGTACGGATGTTTTGTCTACCGACCTTTGTATTTTCATCTCTTTTGACAAAATGTCTTACCAACTACACAATGTTTTACCAACAGTACAATTCTTAACTCTATTGACTGCAGGCCTTTCCAACTACGGATCGTTTACCGACAATATTTAGAGCTAACATTATTACAAAAATGAGGTATTTACTAACGGGATCTTTATTATATAGAGTTTCCGCTACCAAGGTATAAATACAGGTCATGTGCATCTCTGGCTACCAAACCTTCAATACCATTACGCTTTCAATAAAAAGTTATTATATAATATATCGGGTTAAGACAAGATTGCTTTAAAAGGTATATTGTTGGCGTATCGTCTTTTCCTTTTACCAATATCTTCTTTTATTTATTTTGGTAAATGTTCTCTGGGCTGAAGTAGAGACCACCAAGACAGAGTCAACTGTGATGTTAGGTCACTCAGAAACTTGAAAATCACATGCTGACTTTGACATATACGTATAGGTAGTGAACTGAACTTTTAAAGTTGAGATCAGAGAATCTACGTAAAAAAAGTCCTAATAATTTTATAACTAATGATTTTCGACCCAAAATTTTATGAAAGTTCATGTTCTCGTCCGTTCGTTTTCTAACTTTCTCCAAGGAATGTATCAGATTTCTTTTAACCTTCCTTTTATGAGACATTTAATCAATCATCCATTTTAAGCCTTTAAATCCGATTTTAATTCCAACCTATATTTTTTTATAGTATGTCAAATACGCCCAACTGTAATAAGTATTCGCATAATAAGAACCTAGTTATCCAAAAAACATAAATCTGGTCTCATTCAATGCAAAATTAAACTTTCAATAACTTTTACGAATAACACTTTTTGTAGATATTGAAGCCATTTACGAGATACATACATAAATCATGCCTAAGTCCCTTACGGGGTAGGCAGAGCGTTAACGCCCGTAAAACGGATATTAACACCACGTCTGACAAAAGTTTTAGGGTCAATCAGATAACTGTGTATCACTATAGTGACATGTTGTCAGCCCATCGCCTTAAATTGCAATACACATCTAACCCTCGAGTCCCTTAGTCGCCTCATACGACACCCATGGGTAAGAAATGGGGTGCTGCTATTCTAAGCCGGCATCACACGGTACAATACATTTACGAGATATAACCGTAAACCGCAAAAATACCTCCTTTAGGGTACCATTCTACCCCCGACCACGGTAGTGTTATAATTTATTATTATGCTTTTACCTCTTGTCCACAACTCTTAGGGGAGGGAAAAAACCCTTGGATAAAAATCTTGGACAACAAATGAAGCTATTAACGCAGTAAAACCTTTTGAAGGATTCAACTAGGAATAGTTTTTCAGTCCAAATTATCGAATAGGTAGGTACTATATTTCTATTTCCAAGGCCTAGATAAAAATAATAATTGGTGTTGATAAATGACGAACTTAACAGTCGGTATGAATCGCCATAGATATGAATTTTATACGAGTCGTGTCAAAGATTGGCCGCTCGATAGTAACTTATCTTTAGGTTGTTCTTTAGCTAGGTAGGTCGAGGCGAGATTTTGTTCAACATCGAAAAAAATATGGCAGTCAAGGTATATCATACATTTTTTTTGGCAAGAATTTAGTTTTGTTTTGCACAACAATTGTAAATATAGAAGTAATCCTAAAATATAGTAAGGTATCCGCTTACATTTAGTAACAAGCTTTCTGCCTAGAGGTTTCACCCGCTGATATATTTTCAAAAAAATCTATCAAATTGCATACGAACTATCATCCTCTGTTTTACTACGTCAGACTAGTTTAAAAAATATTTTCTACGTGTTCATTTACCCTTTCCAAAGAATCTCAAGTTCCTAAGTTCTATGGTCTCGGCTGTGCGCTGATATACAAGGTCTTGGAGAAAAACGCAACGACAGTATGTATCTATGGAAACTTAGTACGATGCAGAGAAAAATGAAACACTAATAAATATATTTTATTTATTTATTTATCAGATATAAGTTATAATATCCATACTCTACATGAGCCACGTATACATATATTATATGTATATTAATATAATTTAAGTAATATAACACAATCTTTAACTTAAGTAAAGTGAAATAAATAGTTTTAGCAAAACAGTTGGTTATTTTTTTATATATGCAAAGAAGACATCAAGATAAAAGTCAGTAATTGTATAGATAGATAGATAACTGCCAAAGTTTGTAAAGTAGGAATCAACTTCTCATAGTAGGTTCAATATACCATAATAGGTTGATTCCTTAAATGTGCTGGGTTGATTGACGTAGGTACTGGTAACAGTACCTAAGACTTTTAATCTACATTCAATCTACAAACAAACTGCGATTAAAGGCACCTTTAAGTAATTTATTTAGAAACGTTGTTAAATGAATTAGAGGTAATGTGTATTTGTAGTTTAACCAACTGTTTTTTTATTCATTTTGGAGATAGGTATTTTACTACTAAATTTTATTTTCTTGAATTGTATTTTACATTATATCTTACGTGTAATACATGTAACATCCATTCTACGGTAAATTAATAATAACTTGAAGTTATTATAAACAATTTTGGATAATAGTTGAACTACCTACTAAGTTTTTTTTTGCGGGATGTATAGTATAATCTTAATGTAGGTTCCTTTTACTTATAAGTATCAATTCACGTCAAAAACATTAACAGTGAAAACATTTACCTACTTCCTTAATTCCACTTTATTCTACATTTATCTTTCTAAGTGTATGTACGAGAAGTGCATACACTTATAATATGGGAAAAATATAGCTGCATAATGCATATATTAAATAGAATCATTCGGGTACAAGAGATAAATGTGTGCGTGTGATATAGGTCACGTAATTATTTAGTATTTACATACTGTAATCATCATGAGAATAATTGGAAACAACATTACGCTACTTACATCATATATGTTATTAAATAACTTGATTTGAATAAGCTCAATCACGATGATATAACTAGACATTATCTTAAAAGTTAGCAAATAGATTGAGATCCTCAAGGATTCATAAATGTATGAATCAGCTTATAAATGTATTGTCAAACATTATTTTTGCCTTAGAAAAGATTAGCAGTCGAGAGTTACAGAGTGAGATCACAAGATAGCACAATATTTTTGATAAAAAATGCTAAGAAATTACTACTAATTTAAAATAGATACATGTATATAGATAAGAATATAATAACGATACTTTAGCATCACAACGAGTAAGTATATTTAAAAAGTGAATAAGTATTTAATTTGGGTTAGATTCCAATACTTCTAACACTGAGCAAACACCACAACCCTTAGAAAATAGGAAAACTGTCATACTCATTCTTTACAGGGACATTTCATTTGGTATAAATAGTCTTATCAAGGTAAATAGAAGTTACGAGAGCGGTATACCACCGGGCAACGGGGCTCGCGCTGGCAGGCCGCCCGGCCGCCGCCCGGCTGCCCGGCTGCCCGGCTGGCGGCTGGCTGGCTGGCTGGTTTCAGCTTGCTCATTTGCTCACAGTCTGCGCTGTTTAGAGCAGTTTTTAAAATAGATAGATAGGCACACACAATAACGTTACTTAGGATTTAGGAATACCATCTTTTTACTCAGGAACATACATGATTATATTTGTATGTTCCATTGTACATCTTTAATAACTAGATCACAATAAATATATACTATTGAAATAGGTAAGTAGGTAAATACTTTAAGTACAAGTATATATACATTTAATTAAATGTGAAATCAATGTAATGATACTGTAAAAATCACTACTTAAAACGGACTATTATTATTTTATATAACTAGTGTAGGCTAACACCTATATTAAAGATTCACTTGTAAGGACTCACATTCTCTGCAGGTGTTTAATTTCTTACGGATTTTGTTAAAAATATATATTTCTATATAAAATATCATAAAAAGTATGCGAAGCAGATATTTCGATAATACTAATTAGTTTGGGTATTTATCTAGGAGGATACATCCTGCAAGAAGGTAGGTATACTCCGTATCCGTTATGCTTTTGCTCGTAGATTTTGTCACGTTTTCAGTGCATCTAAGCTTCCCATTTTTATTTGCTCATCGGCATCGTTCGACAGCTAGCATACCTACTGCAACTTGTGCGTGTGAGTTCACATAAAATGTATATAAATAATTACAAAGTATCCTGAATAGTGATATCCACTACTAGGTGCTTGCTTAGTTCGATATATAGGTAACTAGTTGATAGCTAGATATTATGCTTAATTCTCGAAACAAAATATACAAAGCGTAAGGGACAGTGACGCGCAAATTTTGCATACATTATCAGACTTTGGGAAAGTAGTTTAGTAAAGGACTGATTATCCACGTTAAGTTTTCGGTACGCCGCCCTCCCTTACACCCTGAATAAGTTCGTTTATTATCAAAAAGATTAATTATGAAGGCAAGATATCTCAGGATAGGTTCACAACGTCTATACAATGTAAGTTAGTTCTAATAGACTACACTGATTTGTTATAACAATATAGAGATCTGATAAAATCTTACTTTTAGCTACCTACAGTCTATTAACATTATCTCACTTTCTGGACATATTTATTACTTAGGTAGTTAAAGTTAAAGTAGGTAGACAATACCTTATAAATGCCAATGCATAGCAATGAAAATTTCACATCTACAGATATAATAAAAATATCACCTAACATACATATATACAGGGTTATTTTAGTCGGTAAGTAAACTTCGTAGGGTGAATCTGCATAATATTACAAAACAACTGTTATGAGGCAATCTACGTACCTACCTAATAGCAAAAAAAACACCGGTTCAATACAAACACGATGGAAACCAACAATAACTCGATCAAAACCTATATACAAAACAGTTGTTTCGTACTATATAAGCAATATTGGTGATAGACCAAAAAAAGTTATTCCATAATCTTATGTAGTATCACCATGCGTAGTTCACGCATAACAAAAAAAATACCCTGTATGCCTAAAGCCGAGAAATCAATCAATGAGGTCAATGTACCTTCTTTCCCCAAGGAACATGAAAACTATTTGCTTTCTCTTAGTAATTTCATCAATATGAAAATTAATTACCTCTGGACCTATGCTCCATGTTGATAAACCTTGAATTTCATTCGAGTTGTTACATTTATAGATTACATAATATCCCTTTTGCTAAGTTTTTTTCTTCATACGGTGGAATAAAGGAAAAGCTAAGAAGTGTACCAATTCAGTTTTAGTTAATTATGAAATTTAATTATTAGTGTAACACGTAGTGTAAGTAGACTTATTTTTAAACAGTTGATTACCACTTCTCTTCTAAATTAGTGTAGCCATATTGGTAGCCATTGGTTGTTTTGTTTGAAAATATGGAATCTCTAATATATTCGTTATAATAATTATACGTACTTACATCTTACATACAGCATGTAAGGGACGGTGCTAGTAGTGAAAATTTTGCATGAATGATCAGACCATGAAAACGAACAACTTACCCATACGAAAATATTTTAGAAAACAGCAAAAATTCAAATTGACGTCCCAGTAAAGGCAGTCAGCTGATCGTGATTTTGTACGGGAGGTCGAATATTTTTCGTCGTCTCCTGACATATTCTCCTAGGATAAAGTTGTTTGTATCATGATTTACATGCACCCTCTCAGTACTGGGATGGGTGTCCCTTCAACGCTATATATTATGTAAGAACATTATGCAGTTAATTCTCTCCAACCGATTTCTTAGCTTGTTTAAAGTTTTATTTCTACTCATGTCTCTGATCTGAAAACTCTACATTTAAGTCACAACAAGCGTATAAATATTTGGTATCTCCGAGTTTAGGAAAGACTCCTGCGTATGTTTCATACAATGCTCACTTTTTTGGCCTCCGCGACGAGGCATGAAGACTAAAGGTTATATATTGCCGACGCTGAATTGTTATTATGTGGTAGTGTAATAGTTATTTATGCCCTCGTTAACATAGATGGTACATTCCTACTTTTAAGTTCATTATGCATTGAATGATTCGTTCGACGGAGTGGTGAGAATCCGGATGTCATAATAATAATCTAGAGAACTGCTCGTAAGTTAATGTACAAAATCGCTAGTTCAGTATTTTTATTTGGTATACCACGGCTTTGCACGTTGAATCCAAATATTTAAATCTTATTGGTAACTTGTATAGAACTCGAAGTCCTGGGTCTACATTTTCTAGAAAAATACTTTCATGTTACTGAGTTTTTGTTACGTACTGAGTATATCTTTGCTTTGTATAGGTAAATTGTACTCCCTTATATATTTCAGGTACTCTATTATGTTTTCTTATATTATTATTAGGGATTATTATTATTTTTGCAAATATCTACATGTCAGTATTGTTTTGTAGGTATAAATACTCTGTCGAATCAATTTAAAAAATACTCGACTATACTTTGCTCTGTATAAAAATATCTGTGATAAATATATATTATGTAGATATACTCTCGAATCTATTGACAGATACTTCATTAATGAGTTATTGCTTTATAGAAATATATATATTACGAATTATTTTAAATATAGACAGATGGTTATACATGTACGTGTATTTGCATTATAAAAATAAATATACTCTCGAATTTGTAGGCAGCGTCGGTGCCCGGTAGGTACCTACACGTTTATATGTTCCGTAATTTTTCTGAGGTAGTGTCAATACTTCATATTATAATGTAGGCAAATCTGTTTTTTTTACCTGTCTGTTACTGGAATTAGCAGATACCTAACTATTATATCTGAATATAGTACTATCTAAGAATAAATTTTCATCTAGATAGTCATCAACCTATCACAAATTTGATGAGATTTTCGTGCATCTATCATATAAAATATATTTCTCATACACAGCCTGTAAGTAAGAATCGAGACAAAGGTGCGTTTCAGTAGATTTAAAATAAAGTGATTTGGCCCTGGGGAACACTACTATAATACAAACCACAGATACCAAGTAGGTGCACTTAGATCAAGACTTCGGTGTTTGACCTATGAATGTCTCACATATTTCGGGAGTTCAATAAAGATCTATACCCCAAGATATTATTCAAATTGATTTACCTTTTTATATGTCTACTTTATTATTCTTATTCGGCACCCTTCTCACTGTTCTGGACCGATGTGAAGGCTGCATGCGGCATGCACATCGAAATCCTATCACATGCCACATATCTATTGACAGAATTTATAAATATATATGGTATACCCTAAGTTGTGTCTTTCTTTATTAATTAAGATGTTTTCAGGGAGGAAACTTAACAGTATCTAAATACTTATTAAAAATTCGAGGATTATTAAAATATGTGTTTAAGTGATTTTGTAATTAATAAGTTATTTGTAAGAAAGTTTTTTAGTTCCATAAATAATTCAGTAAACCCCTGAAAGGTGGCTATATTAGTATATTTACTTTGATAATAATGCTCAGAATTGAAAAATGAAACAAATGAAAACGAATGCTTCTTATAATAGCGCAATTTTGTTTATATGAGAAACTCCTCCGGCTTTTTTCGTCGGTTAAATTAAAATGTAAGGTCGCTTAAAGACAAGTCGCGTTTAGATATAAAAGCCTACTGGTAGGTGTAAGTTACATGATGAAATGAATCGTGAATGAATAGTAAAAGCACAAACAATTAAAGGGCCCATTCTTAGCATGGTCGTAGTTGTACAATGTGTATTGTCGAAACTTGATCAAATTAAATTAGCGATCAATAATGTACTTAGTAGCGCCTTTGTACCAAAACTATATCTTATTCGCGTTGTATCAAACTTTATCTTCGCCAAAGACAATCTCAGGCAATCTACCTAGTATTTTCACACAAGTAGAATCTACTTCATCCATGATTAAAGCTGAACAGCCTCGCAACTCTGATTTCATTTGATTAATCAAGTTTTGACAAAAACATTAGGTATTACGTGAACTTTGTTGTAAACCACTACCAGAGGCATGTCACATACTGTATCCATCAACCTTAGTAGTAGGTATGTCAAAACTCTACACATAGCTAAAATATAATTAAGACAACCCTAAAGTGCACAAATGTTTCATTGCTATTTCTACCAGGCAAATTTTGAAGAAGTAGATGTGTAAGAAAAGGGATATGTAGTGCGTTATGGCGATAAGTTATACATTATTTGACCAATAATAGTATAATAAATATTGAATAATAACATGAATAGTTACTAGCTTTCACAAGACTTGTAATGTCTTCAGATAAATACATAATAATGAAAATTAAATAAAGTAAGTAGGCAGGTACTTCACAGATAAATAAATAAATAGGTACTAAAATAAAGATTAGCTTTATGTATCCAAACGTAATTATAGTATATCCAAGATTCCATGATAAACTTTGTAGTGCTAGGCCGTGAACTTGTACTAATATGTTGTGGCCCTTTAAAACAAATAAAATGCAACAGACAAAAAACAGATGAGTAGGCATGTCATACCAACTTGTTAGCATAACATTTAACAAGAAATATTTCCACTAAGTGATAGAAGGTCATGGATGTGACGAGATCGCGTGCAGCATGATGTAGGTGCCGAGGCGGCGCGGCAGCGGGACGGCGCGGCAGCGGGACGCGGCGGCGGCGGACAGACAGCGCGGCGTGCGCGCGCCCCGTAAGCCGGTCCGCTCTCGGATTACGCTACGCGGCACTAACGTTAATCAAATTCTTTACGTACGGCCCGAAAACAGCTGGTACTGCAAGCAACCATAACAAAAAATGATTAAAGAGAGAAGCGTGGTCGGCTTGTGGTCGCGGTAAACGCGAGCCATCGCTGCGCGCGCGCCGCTGCCGCCGCCGGCCCCCGCCCGCTCCGCTACGCTACTCCAACCAAGCGCTACAATACTGCTACGCTAGCTACGTACTCCGGCGCGGCGACCGTGCGTTCCTGCCGCAGCTGCCCGTCGCTCGCCGCCCGTCGCAAGCCGAAAAAGCAAATTAAACTCAGACAGGTAACTAACTACTGAATAGAGAGTTTTCTTTTTATTTTATTTTAAACTCATTCCTTGTCGTTGGATTGATGGCGCTGTACTTGGTACGTGAATGTAAGGAACGTCACATCATTTTTAGATTTTTTTCATTAGTTGTATGAGATCGTAAACAAAACGTAACTAATCATTGTTATATCACTTGCATCACAAAAATATTCATTTTCATGGGTTTTCCTGCATATAAACGAAAACGCCAAAGAAAACAACGTACAAACAAAACAGAGTATTAATTAATAACAAAGCGCGAAATTTGAGGATAGTTTCGGAAAAAACAATTACCATTTTTTTCCAAGACTTTTGACGTCGGGGTCCAGTAACGTAATCCATTCACCGCCATATACATCCAGTAACGTGGTCAATTCAATCTTGGCATACTTAACTTTTTATTAATTCTTAAAAAGAAAACTCCCTATTAAAATATAATAATTGAAAGGGCTTGTTATGAGCATAACGCACAATTTATAGACTAAAAACCAAGTTCAAATACAGAAAATCTTTTGAAAATAATTTGATGACTGATGTAAATGTTCAGGTTATACTCGTACCAATATGCTAAAAACGTAGATTGTTCCCAAAACATACTATAGCAAAACAACGAAAAGTTCCTACGTAAGATGAAACAATTAGGTTATAGACACGAGGCATCGTATTAGTATTTGAATAAGTACTTAGATTATGTTTACCCTTGCAATAAATAATGTAATATTGTTGAACTTATTGGTTATTTAGTTAATTTCGAGGTATTTGATTCGTAATAAAAACGTAGCTCGACTCGCTTATGTATAAATGACAGCTCGCACCCAATTTTCCGAACCGAAACCGGATGCTAGTTGATCTTGTATATGATGTGACATGGGAAGAAATCAGGGTGAAAATAAAAAAATAGTATCAGAGTAATGCGCGGGTATACTAATAATCAGTCCGCAGCCTGGAGCTTAGTTATTATCATGAGCGAACTTCCTTGTAAACTTACGTTTTGTGAGTATAAGACGTGTACATTACATTGCCTGTACACCTATCTTTATAAAAATTATCGGGTAAGGCTATTCCAAAACACAGGTAACACCTATCATCCTAAATAGACGACAAAGATTGTTCTTATAACAAGATTTGCTAATAAAAGTCTGAAGTCTTGATCTTGGTTTCACAGGGAATATTAATATATAAATATTGTCTCCAAATGCATAAAACTTACTCGACTATATACCCAAAAATATAAACTTCTCTTTATAGAACTTAAAAAGTTTTTAGAAGTTTTAAAACTTACAAGAATCTAGCCTTATTATTGGTCAATTGAGTAGTTACGTAATCAACTTTCTTCTCATATCGTGCTTGAATTCATATATTTATACTGACAAAAAATTTCTATAGTTTTCTAACTAGATAACATCATAAAATTGTTGAGATCGTATTGCCATTTGGCACAGTTTTTGAGCTGTTTATGTAATTTTGTATATTATACAATGTTAACAAGAGAAGTTACTTTCTAAATTAAGTTTCTAATAAATGTAACAATACCACATCACAGCACCACTCACTATACAACAGCTCGCTGTATGTATACTATCTCATATTAATTTGATAACATTTCTTTATTTGTATTAATTTTGAATTTTCAATACATTAGTATTAGTTCATTACAATTTTAATAAAACTGTTCGACGAAGAAATGATATGTCCATAATCTCGATTTTATTAAAGCTTACAATTTTCAGTATCTCCTCCTACCTTCAACAATTTCGAAAATATATGATGTCGATGTAGTATCGCGTAAACCGTAGTTTTACCAACCCGGTGTCTACAGAGTTTGTTCGCCCAGGTGGCGGGCTTGACGCTGGCGCTGGCACTCAGCGCTTGCTACAGGCTGCCTTGTTTACTAAATGTGTGCCAAAATTATTTTTATCTTATTTGGTAATTTGAAAAGATAAATATGATTTTGGAACTCGGAGAGATTGTTAAACTCTGGAAACAAGGGACTACTTATTTCAAAAGTGATACGTTGAAGCCTAAATGGGGACATATTTTCGTGAAATTACGGATAACGCGTTATTACGCCGACACTCTACTTAACTACTTTTTTCAGTTTTTAACCATCAATTCATTCTTTTTATAAATATAATGTTCAATATGCGACGTCAGTCTCAATATAATAATAAAATTAAAGTAACTAGCAGAGCGTAGAAAAATAATCGTTTCAATAATCTAAAAAGATAAAAGCAAATAAAGGGGACTTGGTGATACTTGAACAAGTACAACATCGATGATAAAAACTACAGAACATTAAGGGGGTCGGACGGGGACCGAGTGGGTGACAGCTATTCAGAAAAAGTGATCGGTCTTGGGGCCCGCACCGCGAGCAGGCGCAAGTCGCGCTGACCCGCAACCTAGCTGGCGGCGTCGGCGGCAGCGGCGCGCGTTTAGCGGGTCAGCGTGATATTGAGCGAGGGGCACTTCCTGACGGCCATGGCGGTGTGCTGCAAGGCATTGTAGCCGGCGGCGGTGGCCCCCTGCAACCCGCTCCAAATGTGCTGGCCGCCGTGGCCGTGGCCGTGGTGGTGGCCGGGCCCGTGCACGCTACTAGAGGAGCCGATGGGCAGATGCCTTACCACGCCGCTGCTCAGCTGGTGCAGCAGCCCGGAGCCCTGCGAGTTGCTGAGGCAGGCGGACGGGCGGCGCGACCGGATCGACTGCATGGACGACGTCAGCAGGTATGGCACGCTCGACGATGTGTTCGGCATCGACCCACCCTGCCCCACACCACAACAACATATGTTAATAACACTGTTAGTAGATTATTATTATATTTCAATATATTATGACAGGTTCAAGTTATAGTTGGTAAAATTCAATTTGTGGAAATAAGTTGAAACATAGTACAGGTGTGTACGAGTAAGTTGGTCGTATTTTAATTTTTCTTTTATTTTAAATTAAATTTATATAGGTATGCAGGACAATATCTCAAGCGTAGGTACACCAAATTAATAATTATATATCTTGATTTACTTCACTTTTAAATATATAACGTATGTTCTAACTACCAAATGAATACCTAAATTACGTTAGGTATACATATGTCAACTACTGCATGCCTTATAATTCTATTTTGAAAAGCGTGTTGGGTTTCAGAAAATCCTGTGATTTCGACCGGTCACTACATGAATAAGCTTACGTAGATGTTGCCGATATAAATGTTGTAAAATACATAAATAATACACAATATTTAATTTATTTGTTGTATATTAATATGTGAATAGGTACTGTCAGTGTCACTTCACTAATAGGCAACATCTTTATGAAATCGAACTACTTCATGATGTACGAATAACGGCCGCAGACGGAACAGCTGAAGTACGTGAAATCTGCGCATCGGTCAATCACATGTAAGAGAGGATCCATACTCACGATCATGCTCCGTGCAAGCTGCATTGAAGAACAAATAGCAACAGTGAATGAGACAGCGGTAAACGTACGGCACACACTCCTCGCCGGCTGATGACGCGCCATTCACTTGCATCAGTTGCTCGTTATCACGGCACGGTTGCACATCAAACATAAAACACTCAGCGGAGCTTAGTGCCCCGACTGCCTACTTAAAAGCAGTGGCGGTGCCACCCTCAGAGTATCTTGTTAAAATTGCCTGAGTATTTGTAATTTAATTTATTGTCAACATTTTTATTTGATGTAAATTATTATAAAAACACGAAAATATCTTAATTACGGAGGCTTTTCTATGGTGATGTTTTAATCTAACAGCCAATTGAGTTGGGTTTAATAAAATTTGGAAGACAACACCGAACCTGGGTACCCTGAGGTGCACATTTGGGGTTTGGTTAGACATTAACAAGGAGATGCGGCCAGCGCCCCGGGAGGGGGCCGGGGGAGAGGGCACATGCACCACTCATCACAAAACATTGCTGATAACGAACATGCACCACTTCATAGTCTCTTGAAGGTTGTAACGTGAACGTCGCCTCGCAGTGGTGATGTTATAGCGTTGATGATGCGATGAAAGTTATGATGATCGAAGAATGGAAGTCGCAATGTGATACTCCAACCAGGTTCGTGCAGATGTGATACGTGTGTGTACGATGATGATGCGAATGAGACTATCTCGCCCAGTCAGTGCGGGAAGAAGACGCGACGCAGAAGAAATAGACCACATCAATTTATCAAGCCGTTTCAAGTCGACATTCAATAGTGGGTGCGGGGATCTGACGCAGCCAGGCAGGCACACGCGAGGCTGTAAGCCCGGCACTTACGACGCAATGCTGAGACGCCGACGGCACGGACAAGCTCGAGCCCGAGCCGCCCGCCCGCCCCCTGTTCTGGTAGGCCTGCCAACACAACCAGTTACTTCATCTTCTACATCTAGTCCGCCAAGTTAACATTGTGCTCTTCCATCAAACCATATACTGCCACCACGCTTCACTAGGTGTACCTAAATAGAGTCTACAGCATGTTAGTAACACTTGTTATCGAAATTCAAATACTAAATATTTTCTATACCTTCGACAGTGAATATAAGTAGGTAAGTAAGTAAAGGCGTGCATTACACTATTGCTATATTGCTATGCTAATAGATTACCGAATCCGTTGGGGACTTACGGTCGGCGGCGAGAGGTTGACAGCGGAGCCGCGGCGCTCCTGCGGGCCGATGCTGGAGTGGCGACGCGTGGGCAGGCCGGCGGTGCCGCCAGGGGTGCCGCCGGGTGACGACGCGCACGACGGTGCGATGCGGATCTTGGGCGTCATCAGAGTGTTGTCCGACAGACGACGGTTCGGAAAAGCATTTGCGACGCGCAAGAAGTTGTTATCATGGTTCGAATTGTTCGACCCAAAGAACCATTGGCCGATTCCTGTGCCTGTAGGTACATGGCAAATTATCAGTGTTATATCAAATTATCTCATTTGGGGAGAAGACTGTGTTCTACCTATCATAACAAAGGAATTGTTTGAGATGGAACCCTACTAACAATCAGAGTGTATCATTGAGGCCCAAGGGTACTTACTCTTGAAGCCGCCGCCAGTGCTGCCGGTGCCGCTGGGGCCGCTCATGGAGTTCTTGCGCGCCATGTCCTCGGCGCTGGAGGTCTTGCGCTGGTCGACGCGCAGATTGGGGATGTTGAAGGGCGGTGCATGCACGTTGTCGGTGCTGGCCTGGTGGCGCAGCGCGCGGTGCCGCTCGGGGCTCGGCATGCCCAGCCCGTCCAGCTTCAGCTTGTAGCGCTGGTTCTTGTCGATGTTGTCCAGCATGTCGTATAGTATCTGCGAGGGAAATAATGCTCTCGATTCTGACAGGAGATTTCGGAAGCTAACTCGTAGCTATTCCTGTCAGTTTCTTAAATAAGACTAGACAAGAAATCAGTGTGACGCGACGTGCAGGTCACGCTGAACTAAGCAATTGTTTATTAAATAAATAAAAAATCAATGGAGTAGGCTAGATTAAACAAATGTACCTGAATATTATAAAATAGATAGAAAAGGTAATAATATAATGCATACCTCCATCAAATTATTGAACTGATCAACATTCAGAGCTGGGTTAATAGTTTGGGGCGCCAAAGCGGGTATCATTTTAGTCGCCATTACGGTCGTTGTCAGCGCGAACTTCCTCTCCAAAAGCATCGCTTTGTAAAGCTCTGTAACGAGGGGCGCAATCAATTCAATCACACATCTATACTGGGTGTAAGGGACAGTGTGCCGCAAACTTTGCTACAGAGCTCATGCTGGGAAACGAAACAAAATTACGAGTAGCTATAATAGTCACTCAACTCAGTTTGAATTAAAGTTCGCAAAAAGTTTCTTCTACCAAACATAGGCTCAAATTTGACAACCATCCCTTACATCCCGTACCACAAAGCATTTCTTTTTCTAATCCCGTGTCCATATAGTTACCTTCGCCATCACAAAAAGCAGTAAATAAGCTAGTAAATACATGGTGTATCTGTAAAGGTGAAAATCCATTGACCTACGGCATGTCTCATCAAAATATTACATTATATCTCCGATCAACTGTATCTTTTTAAAATTTTGGTGCGTAAAATATTGCTAAGTACATTATGGTTATAAACTAAATAGGTATGAACGTTCTGTTGACCCACCCTGTATTTTGTTTAATGATATCAAGAAGTTTAATGTATATTGTATACTGTATGTGTAGGTACATTTATGAACCCCGTTCCCTACCATCTGCCATTATTCTCAACGGCGCATTGTTACGGAGTGACATAAGTAGGAAATAAGGAAAGTGTAATAAGCGGCTTGTGGCCTGTCTTGTCGTCGTGCTACAACTCAAACACTACCATTTATAAACTTCTTAAGGTATTACTAGCAACATTAAATACCGCGCGAACGTAGTAAATAGTGTTTGGAATTTTATTTATTAAAAAAAAAGCTTTTGATTTTTTCATTTAACTTCTACAGGTATTACGATATATAGAGTAACATTTTACTAGTGATCGATAGCATAATCTCAAAACAGGCTTGCGATAAGATAAGGAACAACTTTCCCCAAGGAACATAGATCGAAAATGCGAAAAACAAAAAATAAATTTGGACATCCTTTGAAAAAAACCGAACAACTCATTTGAGTTACTATGGAAACTCAAAATATTTTTGACATATTCTAACCTATGTCCCTAGGGAAAGTTTTTTCTTATCACCAGCCCGTCTCGCGATTTTGCTTTCGGTGACTAGTGAAATTTCACTCTTTATCTATGATGTGAAAAAAAATTACTGCAAATATTTGAAGGGGTAAACCAGCCCATAAACTGAATAACTTTTTCGAAGGAGCATACATAAATATGAAAAAGAAATTAGACCTTCCACACAAATTGTTCAATTGGTCAAATGTATGGGACATTTTGTTTTCATATTTCAACCTATGTTCCCTGGGTAAAGTTGTTCAGTTTCAGGGACCCCTTAAAATATTTGCAGCTAATATATTTACATCCTGTATAATATACTTAGTATTAGAACAGCATGTTTTCATTTGCAACGAAATAAAAAACGACGTGTATTTTTATTAGGAACGCTAAGTTTTTTTCTCACTTCATATTTTATGTCAACTTCCTATATAACAATTATCGTTTACAGATGGTGGTGGCGTAAAGTTACATGCCCTGCCAGCCCCGAGGCAGTGCCTTTATTTTTTTATCCCGCCCAAACCGGTTTTCTATTAGGAAAATATAAATTGTTATAAAAAAAAAGCAAATTGTTTTCACCAATTTCTTTTTTCTTCTTTTTTTAGACGTCTATAAGTGATAATACTATCCTACATTGAATAAAGCAATTTCATTTTCATTTTGATTTTGCTTGTTTTTTTATAACATACTTTTTTAATATAACAAAATTTATAAACAAATAATTAGCGTCCTCGGATGTCACCTTAAATCAGCCCCGGATGTTTCTGACATGAGTTCGTAACTAAAAGTTGTTATAACATTCAATTCAGTCGCGTGCACCAGCACTAACTTAACTAGTTAAGTACTTATAACTTACTGACAACTCTGTTAATTATATCTGGATCGCTGAGCCTCATGCTGAGTAAAGTCGGAATCACTTGGTCTAAGATATGGTTCCTCTCGAGTTTAAAAAGTATCTTTTCATAAAATCCAAGGATCAAGCTTATGATTTTGACATCGCTTTGGTTTTTTTCCAACAACGTTTTAACTTTGGCCAACACAATGCTATGTAAAGCTTTGTCCTCGATGTAATCGGACACATTCTGGATTGCAATCAAAGAAGCCGTCTGAAACAAGACAGTTAGTGTTATTTCTGCATTTGTACAAGTATTCACGGGAAAAATACAAGGAAAAGCTTCCTGGAATCTGATTCACCGATCTATCAGCAGTACCTCGAACTACCCATTTACGGAATGATGTTATCTAATACTTTATAATAACTGAAAGCGAGTATACGTTGGTCCTTTGAGCGAGTTACTTGCAGTGCTATTTACTTACTGATAGATAGATAGCGGTCGTCTACAAATTACGTAACGTAAATTAGGGGGAGGGACCGGTCTGTCCAAGCGTTACGAGGGGTCACAAGTATGTAAATTTTTTGTTACGTATTTTGTAGACGACCCCATAGATATTAAATGCAAAAAATTAAAGCTAGTATATTTATTTTTTAGGAACTTCATATAACACTTAAAAGTAGTTTAGTATTTCGGTTTTTCAATTACGATATAAATCGGCTCTGTAACCACTCTAATCAAAGTAAAACAAAATCTTTCACCATTCTACATGAAACAAATTCCTTCTTCTAAATAGCAATAACGAATCAGACAGTCAGTTATTTGTCGTAATTTTACCCAAATGAGATAATAATTATTAGAAGTTACTCGAACCACAAATAGTATGCGCCTGAGGAAAATAACAATTTAAATAAAAAAGATTGAAAACAAAACATTTTCAAAATATATCTTCAGTAGTCAGGAGCTTTTTCTTACACTACTTCCTATAATAGGAGAGTTTTGGAGGCAAACCTGTATTTGGTTGGTGTTATTGTCGAGAGCTTTGAACAGAAGCGGCAAGATCTCATTATTAACTTCAGACTTTTGGCACTTCCTGAGAATAATGTGCAAGTTCTCCAAAATCGTTACGGATGCTTGGATGCTCTTCGGCGAACTCATCAAGGTTCTGCAAAAGGAATTTAATTAGTTGCACATGAAGACGTTGACTTGCGTAGCGGTGGTATTAATAAGGATGCAATTACTTGAGCGTTGGTAGGACGTAGTGCGAAAACTCATCCTGGGTGCATTCGTTGGTGAGCCAGATGATTGGCTGCAGCACTGAAGCCAGCACTTCCGCCGTGCGCACCTCCAGCTGCAACGCCGGCCACACGTGCTGCCATCGCAGCTTCTGCAACATACCCATGGTAAACTTCAGTCTCCACCGCCACACCTGCTGTACTGAACACTTTTATAATGGGTGTTTCTTTTTTGTTAACTATAGCGTTAATCAAGACGGGCTAGTGTTGATGAAAAACTTTCCCCAAGGAACTTAAGTTGAATTAAGACAAAAATATTTTAGCTTTCCATTCCATAGTAACCCAAATCGGCAATTTTGTATGAGAGGTCCAAAGCTTTTTTCGTATTTTGTACTATGTTCCTTAGGGAAAGTTGTTCCTTATCACCAGCCCGTCTTGAGTTTTCGCTATCAGTCACTAGTAAAATTTCACCCTATATATTAAAACAAACACAGTTAAGTTTTAGAAGATGACCCAACGAAAAACTGCATAAGAAGACTGAGATGACTTTTGTTAGAAACAATCGTCTTGCGAAACAGAAGTTAGGTGCATGCCGGCCCTAATTTAATCATTATATATACCTTGCTGCTGTATGGTAAGCTACAACTAAAACTTATCTCTGGAATATCATTCATACAACCAAACTTTTTTTTAAAGTTATTCGAGTATGTTACACTTTGTGTTGTGAATACTTGATGGAACTCCATATTCTAGGTAAATTAAAAACTTTTTAAATAAACAAAGCGACCGCTTTCGCAACAAGCCGGTCGCTATAAACTTTAATTTAAAAATATATTAGTGGAACTAGTGTAAAAAGTTTTTAATTTTCCTAAATTAGTCGATTTGAAATTAAATATGCTTTCGCCTAAGTCTCGTTTCATAGTTTTGTGCAACAGTGGTTTAATTCTGTTCGCCTGAATAATTCGAAGTGTATGTTACACTCCAAAGCAGGACGATGATTAATATTACAAGTATTTTTGCGTAATGCCGTGTGATGCTGGCTGAGAATAGCATCACCCCATTTTTTTCCCCGTGGATGTCGTGAGAGGCGACGAAGGGACTTAAGGGTACATGTGTATTGCAAATTTAGGCGATGGGCGTACAAACTATTACTAAGGTAATACACAATCTTCTGAATGACCCTCAAATGTTTGTCAGAACCAGACGTGGCGTAAATTACGTTTTTTACGGCCGTTTACGCTCTGCCTACCACGCAAGGAAAATAGGCGTCATATATATATGTATCTATGTAATACTTATGAATTTGATAATGTATAGTATAATTTGGCAATTTATGATTAAACAAAAAAGTAACGTGGGAAATAAATTTCTATGAAACAATATAAAAGCACATAATTAATTTATAATAGGGGAGAGTGGGGTTGTGTTAAAACAGACTTTTATTTCATGGTGTATTTTTTACCACGTAGCTTATCTGTCAACACAAATGCTACATAAATTTTTAGTAGCACCTTGCACAAATGTAGTATTAGGTAGGTACACTTTTAGATAGGTAGGGAAACTTGGAAATCTGCCCCAGGCTTGATATAGCTTTGAAAAAACAGTATTATAATGGAAGTTACTATATTTTATATTTTCTTATAAAGATTTAGAAGTACAGGGAGATTTAAAAAATGGTATTCGATAAAGTGACAGTCTGAAAACAACATGGGTTGATTCCTATATGTAATGAACGCGCTTTTTGGCGGCGGCGGATCAGCACATTAACAAAATTTCTTAGTATAAACGAATTACGGTGACTTGATTTTTATGACAAAGAATGCGTAATATAATGGCATTTAGTTAAGAACACCTAACCTATACAAAGTGTTTAGTTAAGAACACTGTTTTTAAGTTGCACGCCAATCGTCAAATGTCAAAATCGATTCCGACAGTGAAAAATGAAGGTATTGCTTTTTAATAAACAAAATTTTCCCACAAAAAATGTGAAACAATTTACTTGTTTTTCAAAGCTGCCCCTCTTCAAAGGTGTACCCCAGTTTCCGAAATAATTAATAATAACAATAGATCCTTTTTTCGCGGGCTATCAAAGGTCTTCAATATACAAATAATTTAATTATCGAGCGGCGGCGTCTTAATTGGATTCTGAATAATAATATGACCAAAAGAAAAACAACGTTACGGGACGTACATATTTTTCTAAAAAAATATAATAAGCAGCTTTGATAGTTATTGCCGAGTAATGCCGGCTTAAAATATCATCACCCCATTTCTTTAGCAAATCACAATTTAAAGTAATAGACTGATAACCTGTCATTTTTGTAATGCCTACGAACCCTCGAATATTAGGATGAGGGATAGGGAGTGTGAAACGATTGAAGATATAAAATTACTTTTCCCTGCTCAGCGAGTGCGATCTATAGAATACCTGAGGGTTTTTTACTAAAGTATCAACCGTCGTTTTACTTCATTTTTGAACAATTTGGTACTTCACACGCATAGGTACACCTATAAAATTGTTTTTGATAGAGATGCACCGATTTTACTATACCACTTTTGTAGTGGGAAGACGACCGATGTGGCGCAGTGGTAGTGCGACTGCCTGCGACGCAAAGGTTCCGGGTTCGATTGTCGGTGGGACACTCACAAAAGTTGATATTTATCTCTTTGTGAATTTGTTCCCGGTCTGGTTAGGACATTGCAGGGTGAACCAACTGATTGTCCGAAAAGAAATGGTTCCGTGCTTTGGAGGGCACGTTAAGCCGTCGGTTCCGGTTGCTGTCTATGATTACTTAGACGGCGGTCGTAACACAACCATGTCAGAGGCCTACTAGTGGTGGTAGGCGGTTGAAAAACTCTGACACCAGGGTCCATCGGGTCGTTGGATGACTCGATGTCCCACACGAAAAGAGAGAGAGAGTGGGAAGGTCGAGGTCCCTAGTTTGTGTAGAATAACCAATTAAGCGGCTGTTATTGCGTCATTAGTAATCTTTGTATCTACTTGAAAGATGTCAAAAAACAGCAAAATGCGTTAGCCGGACGGGTCTTTGTGTATAAGGATCAATTGTTTTTTAATTTTTCTACCTATGTTTCTTGATGAAAGTTATTCAGTTTCGTTACCTTTCAACATACGTGCAGCAGTTTTTTACTCACCGTATATATATTATGTTTCAAATGAAACCACTTCCTACTGATAGCCATTGGTAAACCAGACATCATTTTATTTGTAAATAAATAACATACATACACATATCACGCCTATAGTCCCTTGCGGGGTAGGCAGAGCATAAACGGTCGCAAAAACGGACATTTACGCCACGTCTGGCAAACATTTGAGAGTCATCTGGAAAATTGTGTAAAGGCATAGTGACAAGTTGTCAGCCCATCGCCTAAAATTACAATACACACCCTCAAGTCCGTTAGTTGCCTCTTACAACTCCCACGGGCAAGAAAGGGGGTGATGCTATTCTAAGCCGGCATCACACGGCACATACGGTAAATAAATAAGTTATTGGTATTTACATAATTGAAAATTCTGCAAGTGAAGGTAGACGAACGAAAATCTGTACGATAGATCTTTAGGCTGAAATAATCGATTTGACCCGTAGTTCAAAACTCTGACACCACGGTTCGTCGGGTCGTTCGTGGACTTGAAGCTCTAAGCGACAGAAGAAGATTTATTAGCTATCTGATCAATTAATATTGTCCCATACGTACAATCTAAATTAATTAATCTTCTTCTGTCGGGCAGGACACTAAGTCTACGAATGATTCGATGAACCGTGATGTCAGAGTTTTGAACTACGGGTCAAATCGATTATTTTCAGTTTTTCAATGGCTTCCTAAGTAACGATTTAGCCTCTTAATTATTTAGTTGTGTACCGAAGCACGGAAAATTTAATTATTATATGATTGAAAACTTCTCTCGCATTAATATATTGTAAATTCCTAAGAAAATCTCGTTAATTCCTACTTAGAAGTAAATGCTCTTTGACTCAAATTGAACTTTTGATAGGTACATGTTTCAACTAATTACGATTTGATAACATTTCGTAATTAAAAAAGTTAATAACTAATTCTTTATGTGAATATTTTCGTAGTTTATTTATTGTGTTTGAGGATATAAAACATCATTTAAGCTCATTAAGTAATGATTCGACCGTATCATATCCGGAAGAGCCCCAACCAGGTATGACGATTTATTTATTTTGAAAAAATTAGTAAAATACAATAATGTAATATATTTTAGGATCGGCTTGATTAGCGCTATCATTAGATACCTACCACACACATTTTATTTCGTGCATATTTTCATTCCTGTACCATCCTTTCCACCATATCGACCTAGGTATCCCTACCATTAAAGCGTATATGAAGGAAGCGTCTGGTCTCTTCATCGACAACGCTCCCCATTATAAATACCCACTGATAGTTGCCGCGTCCAACTACTTCCCCCATCCAACCTTGCGTTTTAAGCACCATCCCAGACACGTCCTTTCGGATGATGATGATGACATCACAGTCGCAACCGAGGTCCGAATGAGGTCCCTCATTTGTTCCCCATTTTGGGAACTACCGGCATGTGCTGGGTAGATTCAGTCCAATCGTAACTCGTAAGCCCAATCATGCCTCAAGGCGACAACCATAGAAACTTCTCCGGGTGAGCTCCTGCTCCCCAACAAACAGGCAGGTGTAGATTTTAAGGCCCTGGGGCAAGAAAATTGAAGAGTCCAGAACCAAAAATAACATTCCTCTACCTACACTTGCAGCGAGTTTTTCTATCAATTGGACTATTAACTAGAGATGCACCGATAAGTCATCTCTTGTTTTAGTATTCCCATATTTCAACTCGCCAGTTTTTATCAGTTTTTTTTAATCTATCAGTCATATCGCGCTGTCCGAGCTTGGCTCAGAGGCAGCTATTTATAAGTTTTCTCATAAAAGTAACTTCGATTGGAATACAGATAAAAACTATGGAATAGAAGGAGTTTTATTTTTACTGGAAAGTTGTATGCTTAAAAAATATTTGTTTATGCTTCCTTAAGTCGTGGTCAGCACTTACTGAGCCGTATGCATTTTATTACTTTATAATTTATAATATGGGTTATCTCGTTTCCTTCAAACATAATATATTTTTTTTTTTCTTAACCTTCTTCTTTAAAACGAAGAAACTGTCAAAATTTCATAGTTCTGTATCCACGGAAGTCATCTATGAATTTTGATTCTCACGAGAGGATCAAAATCACGCGTCCTTTACAACATAAAAAGTCGTATTTTTTCACGTTGAGTTAGGAGCTTCATTTTACTAAAACTACCAGCGACCATAGACTTGAGTATATGATTTTAATTTCAACATTTAGGCGTTCCCGAGATAAAGAGTCGTGATAAATGCAGACCGACAGACGAGCGGACGGACGGACAGATGGCGGAACACAAAGTGATCCTATAAGGGTGCCGTTTTTTTCTTTTGAGGTGCGGAACCCTAAAAAGACAAATCATAAATAACTGCGTGTTGGTTGCCAAAAGCAACAAGTTGCCTGAGTTGCACGTGGTGGATATAAATAGTGTCTGTGGATATAAACACACCCACGTAGCGCACACAGTAGACAGGGTGGCCGTGAGAGTGACGTCTAAAGGAAAATTTTAAATGCCTTATTATGCTGGGTATACAAATCACCCCCATGAATGTTCCGCTATTTTATTTAGTTTTCGAGTTATTAAACACAAGCTGGTTCCCGCGAACTTAATATTATTACTGTAATTTATTTTAATTTTTTGGCGTGTATATACTTTAGCCAGACTTTTGTCTTCCACGTCAGGTACTCCAGACCCTTGATATCCATACAGAGTTTGGCCCAAAACAGGGGCAAATATTTAACGGGGTAATTTTATTTCAAAAACTGAATAACTTTCCCTATGGAACATAATCGAAATATAAAAGAAAAGGGACCTCCAATACAAAATGTTTCAGCCATCCCAGTAAGTTTTTAATGGAACGCCAAGATTTTTAAACTTTTAGTCCTATGTTCCATGGGAAAATTGTTCAGTTACATAAGTAATTTCACTCCGTTTAATATCTGCCCCTGTTTTGGGTCACACATTGTATACCAGCAGAAATGACCCATCATGTCCAACAGCTTTTGTTAATGACCCATTATCGTATATCGTATAGTTTATATCTCCTGGTGTTACACGTCAGGTACATCATACCCTCCAGTGCTGACCAAAGGATTTTTAGATGTTGACCAGGACATTCAGTTATCCATTCACCACACAAAACTTCATCAAAATTCATCGTCTAGTTTTAATGCAGGTGGAATCTTACTTCTTTTGATTGTAGTACCAATCCTCCCTATGAAGGTTAAATTTTTATAGCCTACAACCTGGCTGATAAATTTCTAGACATACAAATGAATTTTTCTATGAAATTCGATCTGGCGTTTTCACGTGATGTTTTCATATTTAAACATTTACACATACAAAACAAAATAAGAAACTAATAATTCTTAAAACGTGGTCTGGCATTAATTCTAAGTACCTATCGCTAAAAAAAAATTTTACTATCTTCTATATAAAGACTTTTGACACTGTTTAGCTTTATTTCATGTAAATATAGCCAAAAATATATAGATTATAATGTTTTCGAATAAAAATAGAATTTTCCTAAACAATTATAAAAGTTGATTGAATTGGAAACCACAAAATTCGCGACATATACATGAGGATCGGATATCCCCCAGAATAAGGCATTAATTGTAGCTTACACGTAATTCTCCGGGCACCCCAGTATAGGTGTACAATTGGATTTCGTACCTTTGGAATGAACGGCAGCGCTTCTATCAGCGTGACTCGGTAGAAGTTGGACTTCTGGTTGGGGTCTTTCATGGTGATGATGTCCAGGAACTGCAGCGCGTCGATGGCTGGCTCACTTTGGCCCCTTCTTCAAAACGCAAAAAACAAGCCGTTGTCAATTAACACGTTCACAGCGGCGCTATTTTGTAAGGACTTTCAGACAGTGCGGATGAGGCCTTTCTGGGTCAACGTTGAACTTCTTTTCAGTGCGTATGAGACCTTTTCGGCCTCAGAAAGTTGGTTTTTAAAAAAAACCTCTTATACAGGTCAACAATGATTCTATGTTATTGATTTTTGACGTGTGTAAACTTAGATATATACTTCGTTGAATTCTAGCTTCGCCAGCGTTTACGACATTTCGTTTTTGAATAAATAAATAAATAAAATATGTCATCTATTCTGCCTCATAACGCACTGAAAGAAAGTTTGGTTTGTATATCGACTAGTGATGGGAACAAAAGAAAGTTGCATCTACGATAATCATAATATTTTTATTTGAAGAAAAATTAAATGCTTAGTCAAAATGTTTTTCATTGAAACAGGCCAAACAAAGATATTTTTCACACTGGCCGCAAAAAGTTATATTTTTTTTTAATATAAGAAAAATTAAAAAATTCAAAATGAGAAAATTTAAGAAAAATTATATGCTTAATCAACATGTTTTTCATTGAAACAGGGCAAACAAAGAGCTTTTTCACACTGTCCGCAAAAAGTTTTTATTTTTTTAGTCTTTTTTGCAGCTTGACTTGCACTTAAAAATAAATGTGATACGAGCAGGCTAGTGGTAGCGAAACGCGGCGTGCTCCCTTATCGAAAGTTAGCGCGTCACTAAAAGAAGACGACCGGCGCCCGCGCTGCCCGCGCCTCGCTCCGTGCGTCTGTGAGGCCTACAATTCATGAGGCAATTAAAACCTCAATCCGCACTGAACGTGAATAATTTACCTTCAGTGCGTATGAGACCTTTTCAACCTCATTAACAAATAAATGTGCCACTAACATAGACTTCACGAGAGAAGCAAAAATGTATATTTGTCTCTGTCACACCTAAAGAAATACCAATGGAGCAGCTCCCCGCACAGAGTGAGATCGCGCGATTTTGTGCGCCGCAACAGGAAGAAGACACGCATGTGGCTTTTTCTACCTCATAACGCAACGAACGTGTTAAACAGCAACATTTAGTACCCACTATATAGTTAAATACAAAGCTTTATTGCTCGGGGGTAAAATCAACAGGTTATAAATATAAAGGGTGATACCAGTAACCGTTAGCGAAATCTGGTGATAAGGAATATTTTGCCCCAAAAATATTTTGACTTCCCTAGTAACTCAAATCAGCTGATCTATTTATTTTTCGTATTTCGACCATTAGAAACATAGGTTCCTTAAGGAAAGTTGTTCCTTATCGATAGCCCGTCTTGAATTTTCGCTATCGTTCATAAGTAAAGCTTCACCTGTATATATGGTAAATAATAAATTAATTTAATCCAGATCATTGATCCATAGCGGTGTGTACAATTACATTACAATTACATAAACAAAAATTGCATTAATTATTAAAGTAAATAAGTTGAAATAGATAATACTTAAAAATTATCATTGCATCACATTAATACAATTCATATTAGCTAGGTTGGAAGGTAAGGAAGGTAAGAAATTTTAATAATACTAAACAACACAAAACAGCGTCCCTCAGTGAAAGCATTATCTTGCCACTGCGTTCGTCAATGCGCTTGCCAAGTGTGGTGAGTAGACGTGGAGAGGTGAGTATGGTAATACCCCCAATAGGGGGAGGCCCATGTCTGGCAGTAGACTGTTGTGGCTATAAACGTTAATGTGATTAATAATACTTATTCTTTGGTCACAACAACATTCACAAACAGTCCACTGCTGATCATCCGCCACCCCCTATTTACCATACTCACCTCTCCACGTCTACGGCAGGCGACGGCATGGTGAGCGCAGTGCCTCGTATAATGTAAGTGACGCGAGTAGGCTAAGATATGCGAGAATTGACACAAATAAACCCCACCCCATCGCACACACCTCATTAAATAAACCAGAGTATACAGCGCGTTTAACAAAAAGGGTACGACAACTCGAATATAGGTCGAGCCAATCAAGTAACTGGACAAAACTAAAACTAACTAAAACGTAAACTTTTGAACAAAAGGTCGGAAGCGGAACGAAAAATTAATTAAGAGGCCGTACATGAAATTGCGCTGGGCGAAAGTAGGTAATTAGCATTAGAACGCGTCATCGTGCAGCCGAGAGGCGGCGATATGCAGACCCAGCGGCGGACGGCAGCGTATAGTTCGATCAATCAGTTTTGATCCTATTTATAGTTTTTTGTGGCAATTGTATGAAAAAGTTTTAAATTATTGCGTACCTACTAAGAATTTTGGGAATTTGTGGAATGTTATCAAAACTAATTAATTACCGACTACTATTCAGGGGTGTGCCCATGTACCAGCATCTTTTTTTCGCTTAACAGCGCCGAATTTATATTTATTGCCTACTAGCTCTTACCCGCGACTTTGTTCGCGTTAGATAGTTTTTTTTGGCAGAAGTTCTAAAGAGGTACCTATGTGTATTCATAGTAAGTGTGACAGTGATATTAGAACAGTTGTTATCTCTACTGTTTAGAGATAACTTGCTTGCTTCTGTTGTTAAAGGGACAATTCAAAATTTGCTATCCGGCCTGAGAGACCAATATTTATAAAAATTGAATATAAAAGTCAGTAGATAACAGAGTACTTACTCCAGGGGTGCCGATTTGAGAACACTAAAATGGTCAGCATAAGTAGATAAGAGAGATAAAAAGGTATTTTAAGTTACTGTAATACATTTTTATATACCACATTTTTGTTTTTCTGTATTTTGCGAAAACAAAGATTTTGTGGGTTTGACACTCGTGAGTCTGCCCTCACGTGTATGCCCGTTCGGGTCGCCGCACCTTGTCGCGCCCTCCCCTCCCGCCCCGCATCGCCGCCAAAGCGCGCGCGCCGCGCCGCACCGGATCGGCCGGTGCGCGCGGCCGTGGTCATAAGACCGGGCATTATTTATTTAGTTGCTGTGTATTTTCAATACATATCCATAACGCATGCGTATGTCAGACGAAAGGAAATCGCGAATTTCTATTTTACTCCCTTACACTTACAAAATACGCCGCATCGGACGTCAAATGTGATCCCCGACTTAACGTGTTATGTGGATGATACTTTTCAGTTCAGAACATGGTAACGTATCACCTTAGTAGATATGCCTAATTACAATGAAGGTAGTGCATACGATGCAAACGGCGGCGGCACAGCGGTATTTTTCAGTAATGATAAAATATCCTCAGTAAAAGTAGGCAATGTCCTTTCTCAATTTATTCCCGTCAAACTGAACAACTTTTGTTTTGGAACCATTTCTGTATCTCCAATAGTTTAGGTGGGCTCCTGATGGTAGACCTGGTGGTTTACATAAGGTACTCCAGATCCTCAAATGTTCTTGTAAAAAGAAGCGGCCCATCATACTGAACAACTTTTGTTTTAGGACCATGCCTGTATCTCTAATAGTTTAGCTTGGCTCCTGATGGTACACCTGGTGTTCTACATCTATACTCCAGACCCTCGAATGGTGATAATAAATAGCCTATGTCCGTTCTCGGTATGCTAGCAATCTCTGTGCCAAGTTTCATGAAGATCGTTTCAGCGGTTTGGCCGTGAAAGCGTAGCAGACAGACAGACAGACCGAGTTACTTTCGCATTTATAATATTAGTGTGGATAGTTAAATCTGTAATGTATCATTATAGTCCGTTAAAATGGCCATTTATTTGCAAAATCCCGAAATTTCAAGTTATTTATACTCTAATAGGAAGTAAAATCACAATATCTAGTTTAATTAATTTAATTAATCATAAATTAATACCGCACTGAAAAAAATACTTAGAAGTATCGGTCGCACTATAATTCCGCCTGTGACGCGTGATCTACTGTCCTATACGCGCGCGATCGACACACATTCGTAATTTTGTATGTGTGCGTGAGCGTGACGCAGCAAGCTACACGTCCTTCTCCCAAGAGCGCGGCGCGCGGTCTGCCGAAACAGCATTTGCGCTCCCGTATATAATTGATAATTCCGGAGAACTTTAAAATATTCGATAAATTTCATAAAATACATATTTGCAATTTTTTTTATAGCCAATGTGTTAGCATGAATCTATTTTTCAATGTGTAAATTGTTTTTTTTTGAAACGTGTTGTATTGTACTAGAAATCCGACGCTGTATACGTTTAAAATTTCTTCAAAGTAGGGCCATTTTACTGCAGTTTTTCTTTGAATTTTTGAATTAAATTACTAAAAACTCCTCGGCCAATTTTTAGCACTTTTCAATGTCTTTATTGCTGTATACTTTATAAACCACTCCATATTTTAAAATTCATGTAAACAATAATGATACGAACGTCACGCATCGAAAACAATTAAAACACGTCTCAGGTTATTAACTATTAAACAAACTGAACAATCAAAATCAATAATTTGTCTGGGCCAATTTTTAGATATTGAATTAATCTTCAATAAAACATATCATAAAACATTGTTACTTATTCTGTTTTTTTAAACGAGGTCCTACAGAATTGAAGAAACAAGACAAAATTACTCAAAACTATGTACGGCCTCTTAAACTTCTAAGCAAAAATGACTTAACAGCTGGCATATTAGTTTGGGGGAAAGGAGTTCAGTTCCATAAGTAAGATACTTATATTATACTTATACGATACCTTTCTGGTTTTTATACTATTTTTTTACATGTTGTAAATTTTTTGAAAACATGCAAAATTTTCAAGCGCAAGCAAAACTGACCCGGTAGATGGAGTCGTGCCACGCGTTACTGGCACTGAATACACTTGCAAAATTGGCGGGCAAGGAACGAGCTGCGGTAGCCCAGATGGAAGAGGCGTCGTCACTAGTAATGACGAAAGTCACAGGTTCAAATCCTGCCCGCGCTTTAAAATTCTGCTAGTTTTCAAAAATTGTATACCTTACACGGGAAGTGTTTTAAAATTTGGTAATCAATCTTGTATAATTATGTTGAACCTGACCTACTTGGGATCTTATCTTCTTAGTCTAAAGCTTTGAATTTTCTCAATGCTTCACATCAATATCGAAATTCCGCGAATTCAAAAGGTCCCATTCTATGCGCCGGATATATTCGTTAATATAAGTACTTACTACGTAGACGTTATAATCTTACATATACAACATGATAAGTATATGGGCATTGTAACGAAAGCCAAATAACAAATATTGGGATGTTTATTGACGTCGCGATAAGACGCTTACATCAACGGAAACTTATGCTCAGTGGAGCGATGGAATCAACCTCCGCTCGCCAAGGTTATCTTGACATTGTTTACATTACACAAAGGAAAAACTTAAATTGTAAGTAACAAACCATTTATAATTCAAGCTTTAATTTGATTGCGCTGGAATGAGTAAAATATTTTTTCCTCTCAATTTATTACGCCACTATCCACAACATTTTTATGCTATAAAGGCTTGCTGCGAGATGTAGGTACTCATGTTCTTAGAGTAAAAGTTGAACAATTTATATGTTACATAATTTTCTTGTTAGTCTACATGATCTACACAGGCAAATCTCACGAGAAGCTTTTATATTAAATAAATGTTGTGGGTAATGGCGATATAAATTGATAGTAAACGTTTGAGAGGTAAACATTATTTCACTCGAACATACATTGCAAGTTAAATAAATGCTTTTAAAAAGAGACTCAAGAACGTATCATCCTGGGTTTTCTAGTCAATGAATATATTTTGACGTTAAGAAACTTGAAATATTGAAAACGTATACCTTAAAAGCATAAATCTTGAGATTGGAACCTAAATAATTCTGACGCCAAATTTTGAAAATACTTCCCGTGAGCAGTACATTTTTTTGGAAACTTGCTTAAATTTTCTACCGTGGGGAGGATTTGAACCTGCGAATTTCGCTATCACTACAAGTCAAACCTCTTCCATTTGAGCTACCGCGGCTCATCAACAATACTCCATCCACATAATATACTTATATACAAGTAACCGAAAAATCAGTCATCGTCGTACCATCCTTTTCTCCTTCCAGGGCCCCAAGTCTACTATTTTTCTCTAAAACATTGACCATCGCCAGTCCATGGCGACTTTATTTCCATTTTGTCAAGTAACCGAAAAATCAGTCACCGTCGTACCATCCTTTTCGTAGTTTAGGATTGATACGTAGCAAGTAAAAGTTTATTAATTTTGACGGAGCTTTCATCAAAATTCTGAGCTTCACATGTAGAATACAAGTGTATGAATCAAGGAACCAATAAAACATTTTTCAATTTAGGTTCCAACCGTTGTAACGGCAAAATGACTTTGTAACTTAAAATCTGTCAAAATTGGAAATACGGTGAAATATTAAACGTTGCTAGTCGACTTCGAAACCCTACATAGTCAAGAAAAGTTTTTAAAATTATCTCAAATATCTTTATAAACTCAGTTTGCGAAATAAAGCATCAAGAGAATTTTTTATCGCTCATGCAAAAATAAGGATTTTCTTGTAGGTAAGTAAGTTACTTTATTAAAATTCTGAAACTGGATGCCAGAGAATAAAAACTTTTACGCGATTTGTGTCTAGACCGGGACCGAGTGAATCAGCCCATGAAACTGAACAACTTTTCTCGAAGAAGGTGTCATGTTGTTTATAATACATATAGGTATAATGTTTTAGCCGACCGGGAATTTTTTTATTTTATATTTCGACATGTGTTCCTTGAGGAAAGTTGTTCAGTTTATTGGACTGGATAACCACTTTAAAAATTTGCAGCTAATATTTTTACATCTTGTAGTAACTAGTTAATCATTCTATGTTCCTGAACATCATTCTGTTTTACTAATATTAAAAAATTATCAAACAAGATTTTTCATGGTCGTTGGTCCGAGATGCCATTTTTTTTTTCGTCAAAGGCAAATGTAGTCGTTTCGCCAAAAGTTGTAAAGCGTCATTGTTCAGATCATAATTATTTATATGTTATTTAGAAGTCTTTATTTCTTTGAAGATTGGTAGCTTCTATTCCAGTTTCAATTTTGGCAACAGGTTCCCTTGGTTCCTTTAGCCTTCTGCTGAGCAAAATGAGCATAAAATAAGTAAGTACCTAAATTAATTTGCGTCAACCTATCTAAATGAGCTTTCGATTAACACAATTAAAATATATTAATATTTAAAGAATATTTTTTTTGTATCCTTTGGTTGTATATTTATTTTGTTATGGACGAAGTTGTTTATTTTGTGCGCGTGTTTCATGACATGGAGAAAATCACTGAATATTTACAATGTTCTAAGGTAAATAAATGACGACACATATTTTCTTGGAAACGCTAATCTGTCATTATCATTGAATATCCAGTTTCAGTTAGTTAGTTAAACGTGATTTGGCAGGATGGCAACGTTAATTGAGTTAAGCAGCTCAAGGGATTATGTAAAGCATGTCAACTAGAGACTTAGTCCTAGTCTTTAAGCACAGATTTATTATTCTATCAATACTAAGGTAGATAAGGTACGTATGTCGTATTTATTTAGATAGATAGGTGAAACACGTTTATTCCAAAACAGTGTAAGTATGTGTGTGTTTTACATACACTCAAATGAACACCTACTAATGATTTTAAAGTTTATCAACAGGATCGAGATAAGCTTTTACCGCCTCCTGCAGCGCGGCTGACACACACACACACACACACACAAACAAATACACATACACACACACATACTCACACACACATACACACACACGACACTTACTTGAAGTACTTGATGAGGGGCAGCAGTTGTGTGGTGGGGCGCGGGTGCGGGTCGCGCGAGAGCAGCCGCTGCACCGCCTCCTGCAGCGCGGCTGGCACACACACACACACACACATGCTACACTCACTTGAAGTACTTGATGAGGGGCAGCAGTTGTGTGGTGGGGCGCGGGTGCGGGTCGCGCGAGAGCAGCCGCTGCACCGCCTCCTGCAGCGCGGCTGGCACACACACACACACACACATGCTACACTCACTTGAAGTACTTGATGAGGGGCAGCAGTTGTGTGGTGGGGCGCGGGTGCGGGTCGCGCGAGAGCAGCCGCTGCACCGCCTCCTGCAGCGCGGCTGGCACGCACACACACACACGCTACACTCACTTGAAGTACTTGATGAGGGGCAGCAGTTGTGTGGTGGGGCGCGGGTGCGGGTCGCGCGAGAGCAGCCGCTGCACCGCCTCCTGCAGCGCGGCTGGCACACACACACACACACACGCTACACTCACTTGAAGTACTTGATGAGGGGCAGCAGTTGTGTGGTGGGGCGCGGGTGCGGGTCGCGCGAGAGCAGCCGCTGCACCGCCTCCTGCAGCGCGGCTGGCACGCACACACACACACGCTACACTCACTTGAAGTACTTGATGAGGGGCAGCAGTTGTGTGGTGGGGCGCGGGTGCGGGTCGCGCGAGAGCAGCCGCTGCACCGCCTCCTGCAGCGCGGCTGGCACACACACACACACACACACACACACGCTACACTCACTTGAAGTACTTGATGAGGGGCAGCAGTTGTGTGGTGGGGCGCGGGTGCGGGTCGCGCGAGAGCAGCCGCTGCACCGCCTCCTGCAGCGCGGCTGGCACGCACACACACACACACACACACACACACACGCTACACTCACTTGAAGTACTTGATGAGGGGCAGCAGTTGTGTGGTGGGGCGCGGGTGCGGGTCGCGTGAGAGCAGCCGCTGCACCGCCTCCTGCAGCGCGGCTGGCACACACACACACACACACACAGTACACTCACTTGAAGTACTTGATGAGGGGCAGCAGTTGTGTGGTGGGGCGCGGGTGCGGGTCGCGCGAGAGCAGCCGCTGCACCGCCTCCTGCAGCGCGGCTGGCACGCACACACACACACACACACACACACACGCTACACTCACTTGAAGTACTTGATGAGGGGCAGCAGTTGTGTGGTGGGGCGCGGGTGCGGGTCGCGCGAGAGCAGCCGCTGCACCGCCTCCTGCAGCGCGGCTGGCACGCACACACACACACACACACACACGCTACACTCACTTGAAGTACTTGATGAGGGGCAGCAGTTGTGTGGTGGGGCGCGGGTGCGGGTCGCGCGAGAGCAGCCGCTGCACCGCCTCCTGCAGCGCGGCTGGCACGCACACACACACACACACACACACGCTACACTCACTTGAAGTACTTGATGAGGGGCAGCAGTTGTGTGGTGGGGCGCGGGTGCGGGTCGCGCGAGAGCAGCCGCTGCACCGCCTCCTGCAGCGCGGCTGGCACACACACACACACACGCTACACTCACTTGAAGTACTTGATGAGGGGCAGCAGTTGTGTGGTGGGGCGCGGGTGCGGGTCGCGCGAGAGCAGCCGCTGCACCGCCTCCTGCAGCGCGGCTGGCACACACACACACACACACACACACGCTACACTCACTTGAAGTACTTGATGAGGGGCAGCAGTTGTGTGGTGGGGCGCGGGTGCGGGTCGCGCGAGAGCAGCCGCTGCACCGCCTCCTGCAGCGCGGCTGGCACGCACACACACACACACACACACACGCTACACTCACTTGAAGTACTTGATGAGGGGCAGCAGTTGTGTGGTGGGGCGCGGGTGCGGGTCGCGCGAGAGCAGCCGCTGCACCGCCTCCTGCAGCGCGGCTGGCACACACACACACACACACGCTACACTCACTTGAAGTACTTGATGAGGGGCAGCAGTTGTGTGGTGGGGCGCGGGTGCGGGTCGCGCGAGAGCAGCCGCTGCACCGCCTCCTGCAGCGCGGCTGGCACACACACACACACACACACACACACGCTACACTCACTTGAAGTACTTGATGAGGGGCAGCAGTTGTGTGGTGGGGCGCGGGTGCGGGTCGCGCGAGAGCAGCCGCTGCACCGCCTCCTGCAGCGCGGCTGGCACACACACACACACACACACGCTACACTCACTTGAAGTACTTGATGAGGGGCAGCAGTTGTGTGGTGGGGCGCGGGTGCGGGTCGCGCGAGAGCAGCCGCTGCACCGCCTCCTGCAGCGCGGCTGGCACGCACACACACACACACACACACACACACACACACACGCTACACTCACTTGAAGTACTTGATGAGGGGCAGCAGTTGTGTGGTGGGGCGCGGGTGCGGGTCGCGCGAGAGCAGGCGCTGCACCGCCTCCTGCAGCGCGGCTGGCACACACACACACACACACACACACACACACACACGCTACACTCACTTGAAGTACTTGATGAGGGGCAGCAGTTGTGTGGTGGGGCGCGGGTGCGGGTCGCGCGAGAGCAGCCGCTGCACCGCCTCCTGCAGCGCGGCTGGCACGCACACACACACACACACACACACACACACACACACGCTACACTCACTTGAAGTACTTGATGAGGGGCAGCAGTTGTGTGGTGGGGCGCGGGTGCGGGTCGCGCGAGAGCAGGCGCTGCACCGCCTCCTGCAGCGCGGCTGGCACACACACACACACACACACACACACACACACACGCTACACTCACTTGAAGTACTTGATGAGGGGCAGCAGTTGTGTGGTGGGGCGCGGGTGCGGGTCGCGCGAGAGCAGCCGCTGCACCGCCTCCTGCAGCGCGGCTGGCACACACACACACACACGCTACACTCACTTGAAGTACTTGATGAGGGGCAGCAGTTGTGTGGTGGGGCGCGGGTGCGGGTCGCGCGAGAGCAGCCGCTGCACCGCCTCCTGCAGCGCGGCTGGCACACACACACACACACACACACACACGCTACACTCACTTGAAGTACTTGATGAGGGGCAGCAGTTGTGTGGTGGGGCGCGGGTGCGGGTCGCGCGAGAGCAGCCGCTGCACCGCCTCCTGCAGCGCGGCTGGCACGCACACACACACACACATGCTACACTCACTTGAAGTACTTGATGAGGGGCAGCAGTTGTGTGGTGGGGCGCGGGTGCGGGTCGCGCGAGAGCAGCCGCTGCACCGCCTCCTGCAGCGCGGCTGGCACACACACACACACACACACACACACGCTACACTCACTTGAAGTACTTGATGAGGGGCAGCAGTTGTGTGGTGGGGCGCGGGTGCGGGTCGCGCGAGAGCAGCCGCTGCACCGCCTCCTGCAGCGCGGCTGGCACGCACACACACACACACACACACACACGCTACACTCACTTGAAGTACTTGATAAGGGGCAGCAGTTGTGTGGTGGGGCGCGGGTGCGGGTCGCGCGAGAGCAGCCGCTGCACCGCCTCCTGCAGCGCGGCTGGCACACACACACACACACACACACACACACACACGCTACACTCACTTGAAGTACTTGATGAGGGGCAGCAGTTGTGTGGTGGGGCGCGGGTGCGGGTCGCGCGAGAGCAGGCGCTGCACCGCCTCCTGCAGCGCGGCTGGCACACACACACACACACACACACACACACACACACGCTACACTCACTTGAAGTACTTGATGAGGGGCAGCAGTTGTGTGGTGGGGCGCGGGTGCGGGTCGCGCGAGAGCAGCCGCTGCACCGCCTCCTGCAGCGCGGCTGGCACGCACACACACACACACACACACACACACACGCTACACTCACTTGAAGTACTTGATGAGGGGCAGCAGTTGTGTGGTGGGGCGCGGGTGCGGGTCGCGCGAGAGCAGCCGCTGCACCGCCTCCTGCAGCGCGGCTGGCACGCACACACACACACACACACACACACGCTACACTCACTTGAAGTACTTGATAAGGGGCAGCAGTTGTGTGGTGGGGCGCGGGTGCGGGTCGCGCGAGAGCAGCCGCTGCACCGCCTCCTGCAGCGCGGCTGGCACACACACACACACACACACACACACACACACGCTACACTCACTTGAAGTACTTGATGAGGGGCAGCAGTTGTGTGGTGGGGCGCGGGTGCGGGTCGCGCGAGAGCAGCCGCTGCACCGCCTCCTGCAGCGCGGCTGGCACACACACACACACACACACACACACACACACACGCTACACTCACTTGAAGTACTTGATGAGGGGCAGCAGTTGTGTGGTGGGGCGCGGGTGCGGGTCGCGCGAGAGCAGCCGCTGCACCGCCTCCTGCAGCGCGGCTGGCACACACACACACACACACACACGCTACACTCACTTGAAGTACTTGATAAGGGGCAGCAGTTGTGTGGTGGGGCGCGGGTGCGGGTCGCGCGAGAGCAGCCGCTGCACCGCCTCCTGCAGCGCGGCTGGCACACACACACACACACACACACACACACACACGCTACACTCACTTGAAGTACTTGATGAGGGGCAGCAGTTGTGTGGTGGGGCGCGGGTGCGGGTCGCGCGAGAGCAGCCGCTGCACCGCCTCCTGCAGCGCGGCTGGCACACACACACACACACACACACACACACACACACGCTACACTCACTTGAAGTACTTGATGAGGGGCAGCAGTTGTGTGGTGGGGCGCGGGTGCGGGTCGCGTGAGAGCAGCCGCTGCACCGCCTCCTGCAGCGCGGCTGGCACACACACACACACACACACACGCTACACTCACTTGAAGTACTTGATGAGGGGCAGCAGTTGTGTGGTGGGGCGCGGGTGCGGGTCGCGCGAGAGCAGCCGCTGCACCGCCTCCTGCAGCGCGG